>OX439479.2:2932444-5738776 GCA_949320105.2 Crepidodera aurea | reverse complement strand
AATCGAACTCATTCAAAAACATACATAACCCAACTTTGGAATTAAACTTTCAAAGTTTTATCGGATACTCCACACATCCGACAGTCCCATAAATCAGCGAGTCTCAGTTGGGTCCACTGGTATAACAAAATGCAAGAAACTTCTTCGAGTTCTGTTATTTGAATGGACGGAAAGGGCGGTAGCGGGAGTACGGCGGGGACGAGTTAGTCTCCGTCCGAGTTCCGGTGCGCCAGCGTCTTTATATTGCCAATATTACAAAAGTTACGGTCATAAAACTATCCAATGCGAGTTTTAGAGACTGTTTCTTTGTTATTTTATACTAAAATACGACTTTTTATATGTTCTTGGGAAAAAAAGCTTACAAGGTGGGTTAGCCAATAGCCAATAAGAGCGACAGTATTTTTTAAATATAAAAGTCATTCCACCCCAACGATTGGGGTCAAATTTTTTAAACAATGCAGACTAATCTCATTATATTCGGGTATATTTATGCAGTGCATAGAACAAAATGTTTTTTTCGTGTGTTATCCTGCAATTTTAACCAAAAAAAGTAACCAAACCTATACATCCGACGTAAAATTTCCCGTACAACACGATCCCGCCATTAGTTTTCCCTCATTCCCCGAGAAAATTTCGAAAAATCGGAAAAACCGATTTTTTTTTAATATCGCGAAAAATGGTATATTTTTTTCACCAAACCAACGGGAAATTCTCATTAAAAGTGGATACTCTGAAAAAATATTAATTAATGCTATGATTCGGTGATTGGGAGAATAATTTTACGCCATAAAACAATTAACTTTGGTCTATTTTTATGTATGAGAGAGTAATAAAACAGCATTTCTAATGCAAAACTTAGTACGGTCATTTTAAATATTTTTACGGAATAATCTAAATATTTCCTAAAATTGTCATAAATGTACCTGAGCTAATACAAGTTTTGGGTCTTTTATGGTCTTTTATAACCATAAGCTGTACAGAACAATAGAAAAAGGTTTAGACAGGCCAAAAGCCCTGTGTATTAAAGATAACATAGCCGTATCTTAAGATTATTTTCAATAAGTACCTATTTGCCAATTTTGTTTTATTTTAATTCCAAGAATTTCTTACAGTAATCGAATTATAAGTAGATAAATCCCTTACCAACAAATTTCACCGAAAATGCGATTGTAGGTTTTCCATTTAGTAAGTCCAGTTGTGTATTCTCGACAGCTTACTAAATGTCGTTTAGTTGCAACATGCAAGGTGCAGTGTGCAGTCTACTGTAAATTCTAGTGTGATCATGGAAAATTTGGAAGTACCGCGTAAACGACAAAAAATCGGTCCTTTAACAGTTAATGAAAAAACATTAATATTTAATTGTTTTAAATCATTTACAGACAAACATTTATGTAAAAGTGTTGATGACACAGTGGAATTAGTTAGTAGGGGAAATCTACGATTTACAGAGTTGTTAAAGAAGAGAAATGTGGCGAGTTTCAAACAGCACGTAAAACTCCAGGAAAACCAAAATTTCAAATAGAAAATCATTTGAAAGAAAGACTTCGAAGGAAAGTGCATGAGTTCTTCTTTAGAAAAGAATTTCCGACAGTAGACAAAGTTCTTGCCACGGTTCGAGATGATAAGGATTGCCCTGAAATGAGTCGAAGCACACTATGGAAACTTTTCAAAGAAATAGGTTTTCTATGGAAAAAAGAAGCGATATTGTAGTATGGAGAAGAAATTACCTAAGGACTATAAAAGAAATGAGAAACCAAAGAAGAAATATATTTTATTTAGATGAAACATGGATCAACGAGGGACATACACCAAATAAATTTTGGCAAGATGAAACTGTTACAAGTCGAAGACAGGCTTTTTTAAATAATTTATCTACTGGTTTAAATCCACCATCAGGAAAGGGGCGCAGACTGATAATAGTACACATCGGTAGTTCAAACGGTTTTGTTAAAGGTGGTTTATTGACTTTTGAATCTACTCGTACCGGTGACTACCATGAGGACATGAATGCTGATGTCTTTAAAGAGTGGTTCGAACAAATGATAGATCTTCTTCCTCAGAACTGTATAATAGTAATGGATAATGCAAGTTATCACTCGAGACTTACAGAAAAAAATGCCCACAACCAAGTGGTTAAAAAAAGATTTACAGAATTGGCTAAATTCAAAGAATATTATCCATCCCGGTTCTGTGAGAAAAGAACTGTATCATTTGTGTTCCCTTCATAAAGAGAAATTAAAAAAATATGAAATTGATGAAATTGCAAAAAATCGTGGGATGACGGTGGTTAGATCACCACCATATTATTGCGAAGTAAAGAACTGATATGGGCACAGATAAAAGGAGAAGTTTCAAGAAAAAATAATTCTTTTAAAATGAGTGATGTTAAACAGTTGTTTTTGGGGGCTGTAAATAATGTGAAGCCTGAAAACTGGGAAAAGGCAGTAAATCATACGATTAAAGAAGAAGAGAAAATGTGGACAATATTACTGATGAAATGATCGAGCCACTCATTGTAAATATTGGTTGCGACAGTTCATCTTCTGATTTCGATTCTGATTTGGATATTTAGGTAAGAAGTAGTTTTTATATTAAAATTATTATTTATGAACGTAACGTTGTTTAAAAGTCAAAGTTTAAACCCTTATACCTACATAACCCGTTTGACACAATGTTCTTAACATACCTTGTGGAAAAATAAAATATTTTAGAAAAAATTGCACTTTTTTACCTTCAGCTGTTTAGAAGTTATAAGCAGGTTAATTAGGTGAAAATATAAGTGTACACCCGATATATTTATTATATTTATACAAAGGTTATTTCATACGAAAATACTCGAGGTATAACTTCACAAAATATTTTAACTGTCTACTAAAAGAAGTGATACGCCTATGGATTACGAACGCTTTATTATTTTAATACTCTCTCATACATAAAAATAGACTATAGTGCATTAAAACAATAACCGAAAAATCGTTAAGCAATAAACGCAAAACATCAAAAACTTTAACTGTATCCTTAATATAATACAAATATTAATCAAATCAATGTTTTGCGATTATAAACATATGTACTTTACCATTAAAACCATAAAAACTTTTTATAAATCCAAGAACTACAAACTTTGAAAATTTATTAACGGTTTTCATTGTTTTGATGAACACTAAACGTTAAATCTATGAATGCCTGCTTCAAAACGCGCCAAAATAGTGCTACCTAATAGTAAATCAATATCTACGAATATTAATATTACGAACAACTAGCGTAGATGGTTAACTCTTCGCGCCGCGCCCATAGCCCGTATAAGTGCAACCACATGCAAAGGTTAGGTGTTCCGATACAGTTTGTGTTTTGTGGACAGTAAAATAATAATTATTGTGCCAAATTAGTTAATTCTGGACTGGAGATCGACAAAGAAAGGAAGGTACATTCTGTTAGTTACAAAAAAACATAAAATTTAAAATAAAGGACCACCAGTAATCATTTTTGATTTGTGCTAGAACCCAACAAGAGCTGGAAATTGAGAAAATCAGCAATTCAAACCTTTATTTTATGGTGTTAATGTACAGAGATCATAGATGTATACTTACTTTTTATTGTTTTTAAAAACATTAATCATAGATTAATATCAATCGTCCGTAACATTGATAACCTGCTATCATAGTCCTATCATTGCGATCATAAATCTATGCTCATATTTTATTGATTTTGCGTACAAAAATCGTAACTTAAGGATTAACAAAATTTCCGTATGAACGTTAATTGTATTAATTATAGGGGCTGAAAATTAATGTTGACGTCCATTGATTTGATGTACTTTTTTCGTTCAGTGTATTTTTTGAGGGTATACTTGAAATTTTGTGAAAACCACTATAAATGAGCAAATAGATCACATACATTCGGCAATTGATTTATATTTCTATAAATTCCTGAATAATCATAGTTTGAGAAAGCGTAAACTTAATTTTTTCCTGAGAATACCGAAAAATTACATGTTTCTCTAAATTGTTATTCATTTATTTATTTCACATTGGGTATATGGTATGAAGCTGAGAAAATAGAATTATCGGTAAAATCGAAAAACGAAAGAGATCCGTCGATATATAAAATAAAGAAAAGAAGGCCGGGAGAATACACAGTCACAATATGGACACGGGTGCGTCTCGGAGGAATCGAAAACTCATTACAGTTCGTCTTTGACCCTCGCGACCAAGATGGCCCCAGAGACAGGATCAAACTTGAAGAAGGAACGAAACCGAGACCGGGATCGGCATCGGCACCGGGACCAATTCTCCCTTCACTAGACAAAACTCCGTTTCCTCGAAGGAATACGAATTATATTCACCGAACTTACCAGCCTGTTTTATTTCTAAACAGAAATAAACACGAGGTGGAAAAACATTTTAGATTAGTTTTATATTTACGATATGGAATTTTGTGGCGGTGATATACTCAGTATCATTTCGTACTGGGATATTTTTCAGATAAGCTTTTGTATAGGTACACAGAGAAAAAAACCGTTGGGCTATAAGTTTTTGCTTTGGGGAATTTTGAAACCTTGCTCTTCCTTAAAAAAATATTAGTTTTAGTAAGCAATAGATGTTCCGGCTTTACTTTACTGGTTAATAATCGCGGTTATTTAACCCTTATCTCTTTTTAGCTTCAGGAAATTATATCAACCAGACCCCTGGAATTTCTGTATGTCCATCTGAAGCTACCTGTGCCCCTAACACGCCGTTTCTAAGGGTTGTGGAGTAAGTAAACCACATTAAATAATCTGGCGCCCGAGCTATTTCCGATATAACGCGTCACGCGTAAGGCATAGTTTTTCTTTGAGCCAAGAAAAAGCCATACAACATGACAACAATCTAAGGATCCAAATAATACGGTTATCTTGAACACTACTGAAAAAGTTGGAAGAATTCTGACTAGTCACTAGTCAATAAAAGTTATCCAAGCCGGTTTCAGCATCCCATTGCCTCAGATCTGATAGGTGACTGCTCCCTTTTTGATCTTTAGACCCCTATGAATACAGACCACTTAATTATTGTATGAGTCAAAGGTCACACGTGGGCAAGTAGTAGGTACATTATACTTTTTTTTAGATGAACTTTTGTTTATTTTTGAAAGAGATCTCTCCTAAAAGTTTCAATTTTGTACAAATGATAGATAAAGGAACAACGTAATTGTGCAAGGCTTAAAAATAGACTCAAAAGTAAATAAGAAATATTAAAAAATGTTATGGATAAGGAATTGGAAATAGATACAAGACGAATAAGAGAGAAAATATGATGGAAATGGAAAATGTAGAAGGAAAAAAGATAATGGGAAACTGAAATTTATAGAGGAAGTATCCATAAACGAGAATAAAGAGAAATTCAAGGAAAAATAGGGAAAACGACTAAAAAAGACAAGACAAAGTGAATGAGGTTAAAATAAGATTTAAAAAAATATTTACACATAATGAAATATACCAGTAAAACTTATTTAAGTCAAAATAATTGCTGGACATAGTGTTTTTTAACTGGAACAGCAAGCTTCTATTTTCAACCCTCTCAAATTGATAAAGAATTTAATATATTTATGACTTTTTAGAGATTTAATTTACTATTCGAATCTTTTGAAAAGTTTCGGTAAGATTCAGTGTCAGGAGACCGTTTTTCGGTTTGTATATCATCTTATATTTTCATATTAAGTTAGCATGGGATATAAATTTTCCTTTACGAAGACAGTCTAATTGTTTATTTCTCAAAATATTCATGTAAGCAAATTTTTAATAATACTTAATAATTAAAAAACAAATATTTAAACAGTGATATTATTAAACCACTAAATCTAAATTTTAAATATAAATCGTATCTTATCACACTTCTATTTAAACTAGACTAACTAACTATTTTCTGGGTCAATGCATAGTTCTCATTCAAAAGTATTAAGAAAATAGTGACTTGTTAAATACTTCGGTAAGTTCAAAAAATTACACACAAATCATTTTTAATCTAAAAAAGTGGTTTTAATATCCAAAAAGAAGAACATTTACAAAATTGTAGTTTGAAGTTATTGTTGTCTTTTACCGCAGTCAATAAAAATATACTAGAAATCCTTCTTCAGCGGAAATGTACAGGGTGTCCCAAATTGGTGTGTTTTGCAGGGTATCTCGTAAACTAGAAGAGATAGAAGAAAAGCAGTTAAGATGTTATGACTTCTTTTTTTGTTAAAGTAACGATATCTTTATTAAATCTTTAGTAACTCCCTGCAGTTGGAAGATACAGGGCGATTATTGAAAACTGTCGAAAACTACAAGGTACTATAACTTCTTAATTAAGAAAAATATAAAAAAACGTTATAAAAACTTTTGATAGATATAATAATAAAGAGTTCAGTGGCGCACAGATTATTTTTTTTAGGGGGCTCACTAAGGAAATATAATGCAAACTTATGTTTTTTTAAATGGGACACCCTGTATATTTTGACGTTTTTCGTTTCCTTTTTTAATTCTCATTCACCTGATATGACATATTATATATATATATTTTCAATGGTTGGAGCTACAGTGCAAATAAACCATTTATGGATGTTATCAGGTGAAACACCCTTAAAAAATTGAACACTCAGTAACGAAATTTAACATTTTATTATAAGGATACTGATGTGTGACAATTTTATTTATCAAAATTATAATTAATAAAAAATAAAACCAGATTAAAAAAATAAAAACAATAAACTTATGAAAATGAGAATGTGAAAATTACATTAAATGTTCAAAATGTCCTCCGTTTTGTTGTAGTAATAATTGACACCTTTTTCTTACTGATCTTACACAATTGAGTATGTGCACTGGCTTTATTTTTCTAAATATTTTGTAATAAATCTTCCCTACTCTCGAAGTTAGTCTTGTAAATATTATTTTATGATTTTATTTTTGGTAATGCTGAATTGGTTGGAGATTATTTAAACGAAAAACTTTTTAATCGATGAAAACGGAGAGCATTTTGAACATTTAATGTAATTTTTACATTCTAATAAAATTAGTTATAGGTAGATTAGTTGTTACAATGTTTCTTGTTGTTTCATAAGTTTATTGTTTTTATTTTTTTAATCTGGTTTTATTTTTTATTAATTATAATTTTGATAAATAAAATTGTCACACATCAGTATCCTTATAATAAAATGTTAAATTTCGTTACTGAGTGTTCAAGTTTTTAAGGGCGTTTCACCTAATAACATCCATAAATGGTTTATTTGCACTGTAGCTCCAACCATTGAAAATAGATATATAATATGTCATATCAGGTGAATGAGAATTAAAAAAGGAAACGAAAAACGTCAAAATATACAGGGTGTCCCATTTAAAAAAACATAAGTTTGCATTATATTTCCTTAGTGAGACCCCTAAAAAAAATAATCTGTGCGCCACTAAACTCTTTAATATTATATCTATCAAAAGTTTTTATAACGTTTTTTTATATTTTTCTTAATTAAGAAGTTATAGTACCTTGTAGTTTTCGACAGTTTTCAATAATCGCCCTGTATCTTCCAACTGCAGGGAGTTACTAAAGATTTAATTAGGATATCGTTACTTTAACAAAAAAAGAAGTCATAACATCTTAACTGCTTTTCTTCTATCTCTTCTAGTTTACGAGATACCCTGCAAAACACACCAATTTGGGACACCCTGTACACAAAAATATGAATTTAGGCAGCAAATTAATTAAATAAACTGCTTATTAATTTTTTAGGTTAATAATGGGTCTGTTATTTGAAAATTTTGCCACTGGTCTTATTTTTCTATTAACATCATCGTTTATGTTGATATATGTATATTTTATGCATTGTTATAAATATTGGGAAAGAAGAAATATTCCTTATATACCACCAAAATTCCCTTATGGCAATTGTCGATCTATTTATGGTGAAGGGGTACATTTCACCCCTCATACCAGACATTATTACGATTTAGTTCAAAAAAAGGGTTTAAAATACGCCGGGATATATATTATGAATCGTCCTGTATTAATACTTAGAGATCCTGAATATATCAAAGATATTTTAACTAAGGTATATTTATATTTATACTAAAAATAAATTTTTTCTTAAAAATTAAAAACATTTTAGGACTTTGAAACCTTTCCAAACAGAACATTATATTATAATGAACAGGATGACCCTATATCTGCCCATTTATTCGCTATTCATGGTGCTAGATGGAAGAATTTGAGAAGTAAACTTACGCCTGCTTTCACCTCCGGCAAAATGAAAATAATGTTTCCAATTATTATCGATTTAAGCGATTATTTGACAAAAGCTTTGGACAAAGCTGCTCGAGATGATTGTGACGTTAATATTTTGGAGGTAAGTTAAATCTTTAAATTCAACCAAATTTTCTAGATACTTTGGAAGGTATACCTAATAAAAACACATCTCACAAAGCTCACGTTTTACCACTTTAAAAGTTGAATATCGAAAAAACATGGGTGGCTACACAAAAGCAAAATTTCACGTTTCTAGTTCTGCCAGGTTGGGTTGATGGTTGATATATAGATAAAATAGATTTTCGTTTTCCTACTTGGCTACTCGCCCAATTCCGCCAAATGATTATTTTTAATCTTAAAACTTTCTTATTACGACTTTATGGTACAACCGATTCTAGGAACGGAGGTAGGTACCACCGGCGCCGGCGCAATAAAATATTAAGCATATTATAAAATAAAATGAATTATTTTTTGACAGAATAATCTGACCCAAAAAATAAGTGCGTAAATACGAAAGTTAAATAAATAAATATAGTGATGATTAATTTTACTTGTTTCTATCTTTTTATTTTCTAGTATTCGGCAAACTTTACTACGGATGTAGTGTGCAATATTGCTTTTGGTTTAGATTCCAATACATTTGAAAATCCTAATAGCGAATTTCGCAGAATGGCAAAGAAGCTTGGAGATTTAGATAATATATTTGAATACATTAATATGATTATTATTGGAAAGGCCCCAAGTTTGGCATCTAAATTGCGTAAGTATCAACAAATTGGATCGAACTAGAAAGTAAAAAGTTCGGGAAGGGGGTATGGGGGGTTTGAGGGTTGGATATTGGTTTTCTACGTATCGCATAGACTTTATATATAATCCAAAGTTTTTGCCCATATAAATGTTACAGTTTAAGTATTTAAAAACGTATAATTTATAGTTAAAAAAAATATTAGACAACTTTTTAATTTTTTATAGGTCTTGTTGGAACCAGAAAAGATGTGGCGAATTACTTTCATAATTTAGTTGCTAAAACAACAGAGTATAGAAAGGAAAATAATGTTAAAAGATCTGATTTTCTTCAATTATTAATTGAACTCAAAGATCTGACAGCAAATTCTGATAATCCATTTACATTGGAGCAATTAGTAAGTTATTGATCAAATCTGATATGGTTATAAAAAAATTCAATTTCGCAATATCGATTAATCCGCAAAAACCCGTATTACTCCACCCAAAATCGGTGGAAATTCTGATGCAATAATTATTAAGTAAAGCTTGGAAATGTTCATTTTTGTAAACTTCAATTTGTATTTTTACTAAACTTTAAACTCCGATATCCTCCTTGTAGGGGGCGACAAAGCATATTTCCTCATTAACAAAATTATGTGGTTTATAGATATCTCAAAGTTTCTTGTTCTTCTTTGCTGGATTTGATACTTCTTCGACCACACTGCTATTCACATTTTATGAATTGAGCAAAAATCAAGAAATTCAGGAGAAAGTAAGGGAAGAGCTGAAAACTGTTTTGGACCAATATAACGGAGAACTAACGTATGAATCATTGGGAGAACTTAAATATTTGCAGCAAGTTATCGATGGTAAGAGATGATTTCGATATGTGTTAGCTGTATGCTGGTCTAGATCTCTATTATCGGTTAGATCTATTGGTCTATATCTTCTTCGTCTTCTTTAGTTATTTCAACTTTCAGCTGATCCAGCTACTGATCTTACGCGAGTTGAGAATTTATTTATTCGACTTGAATGCCAAGAAGAAGTACCAAACTCGATTTTGACTCATCATTTAATGTTTTTAGAAACTCAAAGACTTTATCCACCACTTTCTAATTTGGACAGAGTGTGTACAAAAGAATACAAATTAAGGAATTCTGATGGAGTTATCGGAGAAGGGGTTACAGCTCTGATACCAATTCTAAGTTTGCACAGAGATCCAGAATATTATCCGAATCCTGAAACATTTGACCCGGAGAGATTTAATGCCGAAAACAAATCATTGAGACATCCTTATTTACATCTTCCGTTTGGTGGGGGGCCTAGGAATTGCATAGGTAAACAAAATTATATATTATTATACACATAAGTATCTCTGGAATGCGTTTGGTAGTTTGGCTGACTTTGCCTGACCAATCGAAGACAGTTTTCAGGATCAGAAGCAATGTAGAACATTTTTAAGTCAGTAGCACTTTTTTCAGAATGATTATGTTCTGTAAGAGTCGTTTTGTGTCATAGTATCTTTGAAAGCAATATAAATTTGAGAACCTCCTTCTCTTTTTAGGTGCCCGTTTCGGCTTAATGCAAGTTAAAATTGGATTGGCAGTTGTTCTACGAAGATTCAGATTAACAGTTAGTTCCTCGACAAAACCATTAGTTTTAAATGATCATAGTTTTTTCTTAAGGCCAATGAGTGATGTTTATTTAAAAGCTGAAAAACTTTGATCAACAATAGTTAAGAGACAACAATCTAGTCTCAGTATATGAATGAATATCTTCACTAGGACAAATTATATAATATTTAATTTTTTTTCATAAACATTTTTCTGTATTTATTATATATTAAAGTACTGAAGGAAGTACTACACTCAGAAGGTCGATGTATCAGCAGAAATCTGCAATAATAAAATTAGTAGGCCCTATTTTTTCGATGGCAAGCTAACAGGAGAGCAGTACTAGCCATTTTTCGAAGTAAAATTAATTCCAGAATCAGCCAGACGCTTTCCAGATGCTATAGATGGAAGAATTGAATGTCCACATATTTTTATTTTTATTCAACCATCGGAAATCACAGACTAGTAATATTTTCCGAAGTTTTGTCTGAATACTGGTGGAAAAAGAATAAAATTTGAGTCGCAGAAATGGCTAAGCCTGGCACTGAATTTTTTCTGTACGTATACATCCAAATACAAAATGACACGCCTCGCACATTCCAATATAACGTTATATTCCGATCAAAGCAATAAAACTGGATGCCACATCATAGTCGACGCTGTTAGCATGCGAATTGGTGTGTTTCTTTCTTTGATTTCTGACGATACAACGAACTCCCAACCCTTATGCCTGCTACCCCCGAGCTTTTAGCTGACCTTCCACCAGCTACGATCGTCGCCGCCATGAATTATGCAATACCTATTTCGACACCAAAATGTAATCATCAGTTTTCATATGGAGATACGGATATGGGGCTCAATTATTCAGGATACTGTTTTTATGGGTTTTGTCTTCTGTTACATTTTGACTGGAATTGGGTAGAAAAGTGGTGTGAATTATAACAAGTTCATAGAAGCCACTTTATATGATTTGATCGATGCGATATTGGCCTGAAAATACGTATTATTTCGAAGGGTGTTATTTTAAAAATAAAACAACAGAAAATTGTGTTCTTTTAATTTCAAATCGACTTTACCATCCTTTATTTTCTATCATATTCACTCGATAAGTAATTAAAATGAATGAAATATAAATAAAAAATATTTATTTAATAGTTACTATCTATAAAGCCATTATTTGTTAGGTTGTAGATAAGCACCTAATAATACACATGTCAGATATGACATACAGGGTGATTCCGGGGGCGAAGTAATCACGAAATTTTTATTCGATAACAAGGAATATTTTTGTTATGAAAAATCGATTGGCAATGTCGAAATTTACCCAAGAAAAAATTGTGATTAAAGGGATGCACTAAAAAGCGTGGAGAAATAGTAAAAATATGTAGAAAATTAATTCAAATTCTAATATCTTTTTTTTTCGGATGAAAATACACGGTCGAATTTTTTCAAAAAAAAAAAATGAAAATCCCATAATAAAAGAAGTAGTCTTATTGAATTTTATGAAAAAAAAATTGATGGGAAAAGGTAGAAATTATTTTTAAAATTAAATCAAATCCTAAGACCGATGCAAATAAATATTTTCAATGAAAATCTTGAAATCAGACTTTGTTTTGCAGAAATTTTTGATGTAACAAAACCGACTTAAATTGAGGCGATTTAAATGCTCCTGGCTCAATAAACTAAGTGTCATCCTGTATACATTTAGTGGATATCCAGATCCAGCAACAAATTCCTGGCTCCATTCATCCAAATTCACTTTTTGTTTAGATAATGGGGCTATGGATGGCGCGGCCAACGTATCTCGTTCCACTTAAGTACACAATAAATATCAGGGAATAGCCAAACCCGAACATACATCAGCCGTCAGGCCGCATCTCTCCGTCTTTCTCTAATGCCCACACAACGAGCTTATTTCCTTTGGGGTCCAAACGTTATGCTGACGCTGACCCACTAGGACGTAGTGTGTATTTTTTACGGGGTGATAGCCAAATAAAAAATGCTAAGCAGGAAGTACGAGTAAATTAAAAAATATAATATTCTAATCGTATATTCACTCGATCATACAAAAAATAAGAATTATAGCATTCGTTACCTTGGGACTGGAAAGTTTACTTCATTCGTTAAAGTTTTCTGTGCTTCGAAACTTTCCCGTAAAACTGTCAAGTTTCAGAAAAATAGATTATCAAATGTTTGATTGGTGATCAAAAATAACTCGGGACTGTATGTCCCTGCTTTGCATTGCTACATGTAAGATCTATTGTGCCCCCTTCTGATGCAGTTCCTCCAGTCCCTGATCAGGTTATCAGCTACTTTTATCTGGTATTGAGGAACCTAATTCTTGTTTATGATCTTGGTACGTAAATAAATATTAAAATTGTAGAGATTTTATAGCCCTCTCATTCTCCGCTATGTACGTCTTTGCTGACCCAAGACCCATCCGCAGGGCAATCACTGTTTCCAGTTCTGAAATGAAATGTTTTTCTTTTGCGTTTCTGTTTTCTTGGTTCTTTTTTCCAGGAAAATAGACGGTCGTTTGTTATAAAAAGTTTGGAGAAAGGAATTGCCCGGAATCGCCACATTATTACCTTTCTATTTTCCAATCGATAAATTTGTAGAATATGTTTCGAGTTTTAAGTTGCAAGCTTACGGAAACGTATAGTAGACAAATAAACACGCAGAAAATAAATTTTCTCCACGGCCACTACTGAATGTAGTTATTCTGAAACCACATATAATAACAGAAAAGAAACATTCTCGCTTTTGAGATTGAAAGAAAATTCTGAAACATTTGTCTCTTATGTATTACATTCTATCACTAGGGATAGAATCTGTATTCCGTGATTGTTTACAAAAATAAGGTTTGCCATGAATGTCAAATTAACTGTCAGTATTAGTTGACGTGGTCTTAATATTGGTTTGTAAAAACTTTTAATTTATTAAAAAGGAGAAGATTTGTAACGTTTAAATTCGGCATTAAGACCTTACTACATTAATTAGTTTTCATACCTTGTAGATGTGAGCCACTGTAGGGATCGAATTATATTATTTAGGAACCATATATCACATAAGATAGCCTCAATTTTTTTGACTCAGTTTATATCCATTTGAACGAGCTAGTTAGTTTCATATAAAGTATTTCGAACATTAAAATAGATTGCACAAATAGATTGTTTACGTCTAATTTTATCGATATCATGTTTCCTTCTGTCGGTTCGTTCATTTCTTCTGTTAACTTTAAGGTGTTGTACGGCTGCGTTAGCCAGTCACCAGTTATTTCATTGGTCAGATCGCAAGTCGTATTAAGTGACCCGTGGCGATTATTAGGTGAATCTCTTTCTGGTCTTGCGTGGTGAGATTCGTTCGAGAATGATTTCGAAGGAAATTTTGGGACGGGCCTTGTCTTTTTTTTCTTTTTTGTGGGTGATAAGTATAACGGGGTTTAGACAAAATTTTGAGGAGTCGCCCGGTGTTTATGAAGATTATTTCGTACCATTGATTGGGATAGACGAGCGATTCCCGTATTGTTAGACGTGCAGGGTGCCTATTTGATTTGGTGTGTTTACCCTGGTCTGATTCTCTTGAAGAGGAATTGATATATTGTATCGAACCAAGCCACGTTCGTAACGACGCCATTTTTGTCATGAAAGACGAGTTTTAAGTTATTTGGCAAGTGTGTAAGGCCTGTTAATATTATAGGGATAGTAGTTCCCACGTTAGACGAATTGATTCTCCGAGGATTCACCTTATACGGAAGCATCTGTCAGGAAAGTTTGCCGAGAATTCCCCTTCACTGTATAAAGGGTATGTTGAGTTATTTAAATGTTTTTATTGTATAAACTGTTAGAGTTTGTAAACTTCTTTCTGGCCCGAGGGGTATTTGATTAGAGGTTTAATGTATATTATTTTAGGGTTCTCGTACTGGGCGATTGTGAACCACATTCTCGTGTTGGGCTGATAGACGTCCAGATTCTCGTGTTGGGCTGATTGTCAACCAGATTTCCGGGTTGAGCTGACCTGACCTGACGAGTTAGTAGCCGCAAGTTGCCGCTATTTAATTTTGAACGACCGCAAGTTTTTCCTTTTTTTTATATATTGGTTCATAGACATTATTTGTTAATTCGTAATTTTTACAGGTCTCTAAATTAGTATTTATATATATTTTCTCTAACTTTTTTTGGTATTTTGTAAGCGACTTATAGGGGCGAGTGGTATTCTTTTTTTTACGCCCAATTCCAACGACCTTGAGAGCTCTCGCGGACGGTGTAACACCCCTATTATTCGTCATTTAATTAATTAAATAAATAATTTAATTTTTTTTTTAACTAGCGAAATTTTAGTGGGATCATTTGGATCCCTTTGTCTTTTTTTGTGACCTGTACAGTTTGTGTAAGTGAAATTATTAAACCGTTATTGAGTAATTAATTACTTTTCTTTCAATCACTAATTGTCACGAATAGTCTTGACCCGAACTAAGGTAAGCAAATTTTTGGTTGCGACGTAGTTTATTTTTTTTTTATTAGTGGGCTCAATTTAGATCCATTCTGGAGGTTGAGTGACTAAATTGACTGTATTTTGGATGAGGGTAAAACAATCTCCTGGCGCCCATTTTCTTTTTAGTTAACAACTTATATCAATCCACACCCCACTTCACTGTGGTTAGCCGGCATCCAAAGCGGATATTTAATTTCTACTTTATGTGGCCGTGGAGAAAGTATAGTCTGTTACTCTGTTGGAATGAAAATCCGACACTCGTGGTTCCTCACGCTCGCATTCGGAATCCTCCACTCGTGTCGAATTCTCATTCCAACCTTGTTACAGAATATACTATTAGATACTTTAGTTTGAATCTATTTAATCTAATAGTGCTAGTTGTTCGTTTATTATTGAAAATATTTTTTGTAATTTTTTTTATTCGAGTCTGAAAAAATACTATTATCATCTGAAAGAGCTATCATTTTGCGGCGAGCCATTAGCCCGGGACCAAGACCAGGCCGCAGGGTCGGGGTCTTAAGGGAAACACCATCAATTCCGCCTTGCCGCCCTTCTTTCTCCGGATACCGGAACATGACATGTGTTCCTTGTGCCGGACGCCGTCGTCTCTATGCTGACGCAAGACGTCGATTCGTTATATGGACATTTTTCCAGCAATATCTATGACATTTTTCAGATGGAAAATATTAAATTGAAATGTCGGGAAATGTACGTCGTGAAAGTGTGCATTTATTGAATACAGTTATATTTTTGTTGGGATGCAGAATACAGGTTGGTTATATGGAGAATCTAAAAAAATATATAGAACGATGTTAAAATTACTTTGAAGGTGGAGTAAATGGGGGTGTTACCAAATATTATATAAATATTAAATAGATCTAAGTACTTAAATCATTGCAATTTAGTATTATTTGTAAATTGTAAAATCCTTTATCTGAAACATTATTCTTGTAGAATAAAAAGTGCTATGTTTGCTGCAGCTATTGATCGAGTGGTTCTTCCAATACCTCATAGTCACAAAGTATACATTTCACAGTTTCTGGTTCCTTACTGCAAAATCTGCTAGTAAGGTCCACATTGTAAAGGTTCATTTTATGAAGGTGTTTGCCAGCAGAGACCACTTCAGCTGTCTTCTTTTAATACAGCCCTCTAACGAATGTTTTCCCATGCCTTTATCCTGTGATATCTATCTATCCATCTGTGATGGGGGTGTCGATACACTGCGACCTATAAGATCTATTCTGTCCCCTTCTGCTGCCCAATCGTTGAGGATGTCTCAACGATTAGAGCAGTTCCTCCAGTCCTATTGCTTTCAAAAAGTTCAGGATGTCGGTAGGCTTCAGGTTAGGTAGATCTTCGTCTTCTATTTGATATTCTCCGAGGTATCGTACTGAGAGAATGTGGATAGAGGTTTCCTCCACTTCCTCGCAGAATCTGCATTCTTCTTTGTCTACTAATCCGAGTTTCTTTAGGTGGCCTCTCAGCCGGCAGTGGTTATAGTTTCCCAGTAGTGTCTTGGCCTGCCTCATTCCTTGTAGTCCTATCCAGTATTGGGATCTTTTGTTATTTACTTCTTTTCCAAGTTCATCAGGTATTGTACTGGTGCTTATTCCGCAGAAGGGTTCAGGTTCCAGAAACGGTGTTTCCGCCCCTTTTTTTGCGAGTACGTCTGCTATTTCATTACCCTCTACTCCAGTGTGTCCCGGAACCCATAGGAGGGTAACAGTGTTGTTCTTGCCTAGTTCGTTTAGATTCTCTAGGCACTCCCAAACCATCTAGTAGTTGATTACGTGGGAGTTCAAGGCATTAATGGCTGCTTGGCTGTCTGACATGATGATGATCTCTTGTCTGCGAAAATTTCTTTTTAAACTTTCAGAAAATTTGGTTCCAGGCCCATATACTCCTATTCCTGTTCCTTCTGTTGTTCTAGAACCATCTGTGTACCATTTAATGGCACTTCTCTTGAGTTTTGGGTTGGTATCTTTGTCCCATTCGCTTTTGTTACTTAGCTTTGTGTTGAATTCTTTCACAAAGCTAAACTACTTTGTCATCTCAACCTGGGTTTGATGATTTCCAGGAAGGAGTCGAAACTTGCGTTTGGTTGATCCTTCTCTGGTCATTCTGTAGGTTGTCCTTATCGCTATACTCTCCACTACTACATGGAGGGGTGTAAGGCTTAGGATTACCTCCATGGCGGCAGTTGGGCACGTTCTCATTGCACCTGTTATGCATACGCAGGCTAGTTTTTGGATTTTCGCTAGATTTGCCTTTGTACTGGCCAGCTTAGTTCTGCTGCCCCAGACTACTGCTTCATAAGTGATGGCCGGTCTCACTATTGACGTGTACATCCACAGCAGGATCTTTGGGTTACATCCCCAGTTTTTTCCCGCAAAATTTCTGTACACCATTAAAGCTTTCGTGGCTTTGCTGGTTACTTTTTTTTCGTGCTTATTCCAGATGATTTTATTATCTAGTATTAGTCCCAGATATTTGACATCTGGCTTCCATTCAATAACTTTCCCGTCCAATTCGATGGTTTTGAGGTTAGTGTTTCTTTTCCGTGTAAAGGCAACTAAGGTAGTCTTGGTGGGGTTCACGCTAAGTCCCATCGATTGACACCATCCTATTTCATTGCCTTGATGACCTAGTACATAGGCAAGTATTAACTAGCAGTGAAAATAAGACCTTACAACTTGAACAAGCGTTGCAGATCTTATTTTAAGTAGCGAGCATAACTGGAAAGCGACTATGAGTGTGTTAAGAGTAAGCATAAAACAGATGGACCAAAATTAACTAGCTATACCTGCACCACCTCCGACGTATTTATTGCGCGATCCCAGGGGTGGAGAAAACCATCATCGGTGTATGTTTTAAGCTGGTAAGTGGTCCTATAACACCAAGAGTATAAACAAGTTACCGGGATGTGTAAAATGCTCTTTTTGGTCCAATTTATATTATTTTCGATTGTGCATTAGAGTCTGTTGCTCCACATTTTTGGCTGCCTTTAAAAGTCCTTTACACTTTCCTATAATTAGATAACTAGATAGTTAAATGGGTCCTAGTATTCGTTTTTTCATAATGACAATCATTTACTTGGGTATAGCACCAATATTAAGCTAGATAGTACAATAGACTTTATAGTTTAACAATAGGGTATTTAGGAAAGTCACTATATCTCGTAACTTTTTTCTTCTGACAGAATAGTAATCTTTAAAAACTAGACACCCTGTATGTGCTTCTTTCTACTTTGTTTATGTCATGGGAAGTAAATCTGTTCGAATTGGGTTGCTGTCATATTTGTGCATATTTACGTAGAGGGCAGCCTAAGCCTCTCCCCGACGGCATCGCATTGTGGCGTCAGAAGCTATCATTCGTCTCCAAGGCCCTCCTGATTTAAATAAGCCCGGACTAGGGCCGACTCCGGGGAATGGGATTTGGTTTTTGTCGCCAGCCGAACTTTATATGTCACTGTCGGTTACAACTACCTAACTCGACTCGATATATTCCCTCCAAATCCTTAAAAATCACAGACATTCGTTGTCCTGAAAAATAACACCAATCAAATGTGAATCACGCTATACTTACTCGTGCGATTGTTCTGAATATTTCCATTTTTTAAAGTTGTCTAGAATTCTGCTACGATGTTTTTGCCAAAAATATTATCAATCTCGTCGCATGGCTCATATTGTATTAATAGGAACATTTAAAGCAATATTACAATCAAAAATCAATATTTTTTTATGTTATATGACATGTCTTTCTACGATAAACACATTAGTAGTTCAGTTTTAATAAATATGTGATTGCCACGTCATAATCAAATTAATTAAAGATGGAAACATATCTAATAAAATATTTCAAACTGCATTTACTATGTCTAGGGCTTCATCAAAAATTGTACATGTTTTTGAAATAATATAAGTAGCATTTGAAATTTATGTTAACAATAAAAAATGTGGTATCAAAAAACGCAGTCATTCTTACATTACTACATGTGGAAATACCTACCTATTTCATTTTTATTACAGCTCACACCCTAATGTGAAGATATAAAAATCCTTGTCAGCTAGTTTATCGAGAGCATCCGCCGTATCAGGATTTTCAGAACACAGCATTGTTGAGGACAGCTGGACCAATGAAGACAAGGAGCACTAATCCCGTGCCAGAATCCAAGTCTGTATTCCTTAGATTACGACGGAACAGGAACTTTCTTGGTTTTGTTCCTAATAAAACTTCAAATAGACGGTGACTGAATGGATTCTCCATTTCTTTTGTTTTAGAACCCTATTTTATATGTCCTATGTAAAATTTAATAGGAAAATTGCTTCTACATGAGAGACGATTTCCTATTAATTTATTTAATAATAGTTTCAATACATAATTTAATCAAAAACATTGTCCCTAAATATGTGTAAAGTCTTTTAGGTAATCTGTAATTTAAAAAAAAATTTACAACTGATTTTCATGGATAAAAAACACCAGTTTAATAAGTAATTGACTGATCCGTTTCTGTAATTATTTCTTGTAGTCAAAGTAATTGAAATCGCGTTAAAATACAGGGTGTCCCACGACGTACTGTACACAGTCCAACCATAAGTACTATGGACCGAGGCCATTTCATATCTGGTATTAAAAAATGCCTTGTTGCGTTTTTGACGGATATACAGGGATATTTGAAAATATGTGAATTATTCTACGTTAAGTATATCTGAAAGTAAAAATCTCAGACCAATCAAATTCGGCACACTGAGTGTGCTCCCTGAGCTCAATAAAATAGGTTTTAAAAAAATTTTAATTTCAGGTCCGGACTTAGTTTTTTTTAGATTTTTATTGGTTTTTTGAAAACAACACCCTGTAAGCCAGATCAGACAATTTTTATTTTTCTCACTTTAAAGCTTAAGGATGATACTAAGCAACAGTCAAAAAAAATTGAATGCGCAACTTTTTGTTTTCTGCAGAAAAAAATAAAACTTTGAAAAATAGTATAATTTTAATGGATTCACATTCTTCTTATGACTGATGCGGCACTACATTGATAGCACATCATCATTTTTCAACAAAAATCATAAATGCAGTTCATTTTACTCGATATAAAGTATTATTCAATCAACCGTTGAAATTCCAGGGCCGTATTAATTTTTTTAAAGTTTTTATTGATCCTGTAAAAACAACACCCTGTAAAACGAGTTTTACAAATTTTCTTTCTGTAACGTCAAAGAAAAAACTATTACTTTTGATTATTTTGCAAATGCAAGTAGGCTTTGAATTCGCTTTGACGTCCATTTTGACAGTTTGTGAAAGAACGTGGTGAGCGACTGACAGAAGACCAGAAAGAGGGTATTTTGGAAATGGTAAATCAAAATGAGAAGCTAAGTACCCGGCGAATATCCAGTATTTTGAATATTTCTAAGTCCACAGTTTTCAGGACGTTAAAGAAAGGTCTCCTCCATCCATATCACCCCCAACTGGAACAGAGACTGCAAAAATAAACAGTTTGTGTACAGAAATAATAAATCTACAGTCTATGGATTTCAAATGGTTTGTGTTTCTCACAAACTGTGGTATATTGGAATAAATTGCGAATTTGAAGATGATGTAATTAATATAATACTGAGAGATCGTTTTATAGCTGGGTTTGTAAAAGGGCCAGTGCAATCTAAACTTTTTAACTAAACTGCTGTAACAGGAATGGTGGCATCCGAACAAAATGGGTCTGGGCAACAGCAGCCGCTAATTAAAACCGAACCAGGAATTCATCACATCAGTACTAGAAGTAAGAAACGCAATAATCCATCATCTACACAGTGTCCACCAAGTGCTAGTGCAAGTGTGAAGGAAAAATGTGCGTGCTGTGGTAGAAATAATCATGCCACAAAAAAGTGCCGTTTTAAAAATCGTGTGTGGAATGTCTGCAATTGCAGAGGTCACCTAGCTCCAGTTTGTCCAAAGAGAAAGGATGGTTGTTCGTCAAAACAAAGAGTTGTGCAGAATTACATTGAAAGCGAGGATATTTTTTCTGTTTCTGATAAAAAGATTGTAGAAAATCCATTTTTAATTAAAATTTTTATTGATAATGAACCCTTGATATTTCAACTTAAAATTTTTGTAAAAAGCAAAAATAAAATGTACTTTACTCTTGAGAAGAATTCATATTTTTTGGCGAACCTCGTATACGAGTGAAATTTTTTTATATCTGATGATTGTATTTTAGATATTAGATCATACAGAATTTTTTATGAAGAATACATTTTTTCCTAAAAGTAATAATATAAAGTGTTCCACATGATTCTAACCTGCGTAGACATTTTTAATATTATTTCAACTACAAAATGATCTTCTATTCACTAAAACAGCGAAATGTCTTATACTGGGTGATAATGAGACTAGGGCCATGCCTATATCTCGGTCATTTTTCAACCGATTTGAATAAAATTTGGAAAATAGATATAAGACATAATTTTGGATTGACAGTCGTATTAAAACAAAATGGCGGACTTCCGGTTTCGCCAGAAATGTCACCAACTTCGATTTTTTAAATGGAACACCCTGTATATTTGATGTTTTTTAGATTCTATGGCTCAAATTACATACGACAGTGTTGCCAATTTTTTTATTTTTCAATAAAAAAATTCAAATTTCCAAAATTTTTTTTTAGCACAGGAGGCCTTTATCTGGTCAAAATCTATTCTAATTGACATCAGTAATTCATAGTAATAAACTTTTCATCGATATGATCAATAACAAATCCTACAGCGGGAATTTAAATTTTATAACTTCATTTTTAACGAATAAATCGTTTTTTTCAAATGGTACCTACCGAGGGCCATCTTGTCATTTAATAGAGAATTTAATTACCAATTCAACGATATACATTATGTACTATTTTCTTTTTGTTAAAAACTAAACATAATCATTTCTTGAAAAAAAAATCTAAGAATTTGAATTTTTTTATTAAAAAATAAAAAATTTGGCAGCACTGTCGTATGTAATTTGAGCCATAGAATCCAAAAAATATAAAATATATAGGGTGTTCCATTTAAAAAATCGAAGTTGATGACATTTCTGGCGAAACCGGAAGTCGGCCATTTTGTTTTTATACGTCTGTCAATCCAAAATGGTGTCTTATATCTATGTACCAAATTTTATTCAAATCGGTTAAAAAGTGAAGGAGATATAGGCATGGCCCTAGTCTCATTGTCACCCGGTATAGGCCATAAAACGTATTTTAATATCAACTTGTTATGGAATGCGAGTTTCCCTTGTTTTTCCACTATTCGTTTTGGACGCCTCTTCTGTCCAGTGCTATTACATCTCCCGCTGCCTGTCTCTTCTCTGATTTTCATTTGATAACAACATACAGAATTGAAATATGACATGTAATATTACGAGATAAGGTCGAAATGTTTTCGGGAAAGATTTCAGGGTGTCGCTTTATGCGAAATTGTTTCTGAAATAGCTCTGGAATGTCTCTGTTTATTTTTGCTCAAATGTAAATTCTCTGGATGATATTTTTTGATGGTAGATTATTTTACTTAACAAAATATTGTACGTATTTGCTTGAATGCTACATATTTTAAGATCATGATATAAAAAGAAGGAAAATTCTTCTGGTAATCTTACAGTTTTCTTAAAACTTAAAACAAGGCGATAAATATTTAGAATTCAAAGCTACTCTAGACGTATCTCAATTGAAACATTCGCAGTAAGAGAATGAACTGGCAGATGACAAAACCTTACATTTATCTTTTATTTAAAAAAATCTATCAAATATTTAGGCTTCTATATCTCTTGTAACATAAATGAATCAAACGATATGCGTCATATTCCACCATCTCTTCGCAGCCAGTTATGGAACCCCACATGTGTTTTTAACCATACCATAAAATAAAATAGGGTGGAAAAATAAGGTCCAGTGGGCTACTCTTTCGATACAAGCCGAGGGTGGGTTATCTTGAAATGGCCACTCCCTGGTCCACTACGCGAAATCGTTTCTTTTTCTATTGCTTTGACTCCCCCAACACATCATGGTCCAGTCAAAAATGGAAATGAGGATTTTAGTCGGGCAGCAATCGTTTAAAATGTTCAATACCTAGATTGAAATCGTGTGAATGGAAATTATGATGATAAAATTTCGCGAGTTCTAAATTCTAATTAATACTAATCAATCAAATGTCAAAATAAAAGGAAATATTTTAAGCCAGAATAAATGTGCATAACAACACAATGTAACATAACTTTGTACCAATCTCTTGAAGGGATAAAAAGAAGAGAGTGACATCTTGACTAGATTCAGTCAAAATTTATTGTCAATACTCTTTTCTAACCATAGATGGTAGCACATCTAAAAACACAATGTAGCTTTAGAAAAAATAATAAATGATAACGATATAAATCAACAAGCAAATTTAATGGAATATTACTACGAGTGAATCCCAGAAGCAAAGCTTATGCGGGAGAGAGAAGGCTATTATTATTTGCCGTGTTGATCTGGGGCATTTGCTTTATAGTTTTGGGAAAACCCAGAAAAACCTCTAAACACTAAATACGCTACAAATCATGCCCACAGCGTTGCCTTAAGCTTGTGCGAACGATGATATTATTATAGGACATAAAAATATAAACTGAAAAACAACTAAAGATCTGAAAAATGTTTCTTTAATGAAACTGTTAAATTTGAAGAAATTGGGAATTTATGACGAGGATTTAGATATCCAAAAATTAAGACCTATAATTGAAATAAAGGAACATTTAGTTTTGTCCCCCAGACTATTAAACAGAGTAAAGATGGCGTTGGCCTAGTCAAAAATAGAAATTGTGATTTCTAGGGGTAAACCATATTGGATATATTCCGGGATTTGTTCTGGTAAATTATAGACAATATTTTCCCAAACAAAGCCAATGTGACAATAACTATGGACGTGGTGTTTTATGAGGGATTTCGATGGTTTTGGCGTTTTATGAGTTTGACTTCCATCGAGTTGATCGTATTTCACAAAATCATGAATATGAAACAGTTACTTGAAGGTTTTCGTAACTCAGGATGATTGAGAAAAATGCTCACTAGAATAGTGATTAGGGGAGCTAAATTGGCTTTAAAAATAATATTTTGGATATTTGATTATTATTTATACAGAGTATATTATTAAAACATATACAGGGTGAGTCACGGTAGACGCGACGGTTCATTGTGGCTAAACGGTTAATATTTTAAAATTATTTTGAATTATACAGGTTGTCCCAAAAAAGTGTGGCTTATCAAAGTTATTTTTTATGAAAGACCCTATATTTTATTGCATTTATAGATTATACGTTAAAAATAAGATACTTAAGCTTTTGAGTTTTCGAGATATTTTGATATTTCTAAAAATGGAAGCACTTACAAGAAAACCAATAACTTTGAAACCTATGGAATTAGCCGAATCCAATTTTAACTGAAAACAATTAGACTAATAATTGAAAGCAATAATGTATTTAGAGTTGTTTAAAATTATACAGGGCGTCCAAAATGGGGCGATTCTCTAATTACATATTCAAACTGAATATTGTTCTTATTTTAAATAGAACACCCAGTATTTTATAATCCTATTATCAATTACTTTTTAAAAATTATAAAGGTCTACTATGCCTAAATCTATTAATTTTTGAGTTATTTTTATTATTGTTAAATTTTACATTATTTTTCCACCGTAATGCCTAAATATATCACCCTGTATTTGATCAGCTCAGACTATGATCCGAAAAAAGATTTTAGAGAAACTATACGTATTTCTGAATATTCCGTAACACTTTAAAATACCTGCACATCAGTTTTAAACATCCTATAAATTTTAACACAAACTAGAACAAATTAAAACATTTAATTATGATTAAAATAAACAAATTGCACTTCATACACCTTTTCACTACAAGAACAAACTTCAAACTGCCTAACCGACTCGGGTCATAATTGATAAAAATTTGTGCAACACATGACATCTGCACAAGAAAGGTTTATAGGTGAATTTAAAGCATCCCTTTTAAAACCCTAACCCTTTGCCGGCTTTGACTCTTTTTAACCCCCGGTGTGTTTCAATATTCCGTTCTTGTAAATATAGCCAGACACTCAATACGGCCACAAAACCCTACAAAGATCCGATTATTCTTTTTTTTCTTCGTTTTTTTTTTTGTATAGATCTCCCTAGGATGGGGTGGTTCGTTTATAGAAAAATTACACTTTTAGTCATTATTGTGAGAATTAGTTTAATACGGAGGTAGGGTCGTAGTAAAAAAATGGTTTTAGCCAACACAGCACATTCTCGCTATTGAGTGAGTCAGCCTTAGTTAATTACATTGTTAAATTATTAAACATGGGCAATAAAGAGAGATAATAGATTAGAAATAGCAGAAATAGGAGAGATGTGGAAAGCGATAATTAAGGATAAAATCAATAATGAAAAATAAAAGAAACATTAAGCGCGTGTCATTAGCTGCATCCCCGTAAAGTTTTTACTCTTTAGAATAAAAAAATACGCGGCTTACTTATCTATAGTCTATTTTTATGTATGAGAGAGTATTAAAATAATAAAGGGTTCGTAATCCATAGGCGTACCACTTCTTTTAGTAGACAGTTAAAATATTTTGTGAAGTTATACCTCGAGTATTTTCGTATGAAATAACCTTTGTATAAATATAATAAATATATCGGGTGTACACTTATATTTTCACCTAATTAACCTGCTTATAACTTCTAAGCAGCTGAAGGTAAAAAAGTGCAATTTTTTCTAAAATATTTTATTTTTCCACAAGGTATGTTAAGAACATTGTGTCAAACGGGTTATGTAGGTATAAGGGTTTAAACTTTGACTTTTAAACAACGTTACGTTCATAAATAATAATTTTAATATAAAAACTACTTCTTACCTACAAATCCAAATCAGAATCGAAATCAGAAGATGAACTGTCGCAACCAATATTTACAATGAGTGGCTCGATCATTTCATCAGTAATATTGTCCAACTTCCACATTTTCTCTTCTTCTTTAATCGTATGATTTACTGCCTTTTCCCAGTTTTCAGGCTTCACATTATTTACAGCCTCCAAAAACAACTGTTTAACATCACTCATTTTAAAAGAATTATTTTTTCTTGAAACTTCTCCCTTTGTCTGTACCCATATCAGTTCAATCGGGTTTACTTCGCAATGATATGGTGGTGATCTAACCACCGTCATCCCACGATTTTTTGCAATTTCATCAATTTCATATTTTTTTAATTTCTCTTTATGAAGGGAACACAAATGATACAGTTCTCTTCTCACAGAACCGGGATGGAACTTAATATTCTTTGAATTTAGCCAATTCTGTAAATCTTTTTTTAACCACTTGGTTGTGGGCATTTTTTCTGTAAGTCTCGAGTGATAACTTGCATTATCCATTACTATTATACAGTTCTGAGGAAGAAGATCTATCATTTGTTCGAACTACTCTTTAAAGACATCAGCATTCATGTCCTCATGGTAGTCACCGGTACGAGTAGATTCAAAAGTCAATAAACCACCTTTAACAAAACCGTTTGAACTACCGATGTGTACTATTATCAGTCTGCGCCCCTTTCCTGATGGTGGATTTAAACCAGTAGATAAATTATTTAAAAAAGCCTGTCTTCGACTTGTAACAGTTTCATCTTGCCAAAATTTATTTGGTGTATGTCCTTCGTTGATCCATGTTTCATCTAAATAAAATATATTTCTTCTTTGGTTTCTCATTTCTTTTATAGTCCTTAGGTAATTTCTTCTCCATACTACAATATCGCTTCTTTCTATTAAAATAGACTTTCTAGAATGCTTTTTCCATAGAAAACCTATTTCTTTTAAAAGTTTCCATAGTGTGCTTCGACTCATTTCAGGGTAATCCTTATCATCTCGAACCGTGGCAAGAACTTTGTCTACTGTCGGAAATTCTTTTCTAAAGAAGAACGCATGCACTTTCCTTCGAAGTCTTTCTTTCAAATGATTTTCTATTTGAAATTTTGTTTTTCCTGGAGCTTTACGTGCTGTTTGAAACTCGCCACATTTCTCTTCTTTAACAACTCTGTAAATCGTAGATTTCCCAACACCAAGCGTACTACTAACTAATTCCACTGTGTCATCAACACTTTTACATAAATGTTTGTCTGTAAATGATTTAAAACAATTAAATATTAATGTTTTTTCATTAACTGTTAAAGGACCGATTTTTTGTCGTTTACGCGGTACTTCCAAATTTTCCATGATCACACTAGAATTCACAATAGACTGCACACTGCACCTTGCATGTTGCAACTAAACGACATTTGGTAAGCTGTCAAGAATACACAACTGGACCTCCTTACTAAATGGAAAACCTACAATCGCATTTTCGGTGAAATTTGTTGGTAAGAGATTTATCTACTTATAATTCGATTACTGTAAAAAATTCTTGGAATTAAAATAAAACAAAATTGGCAAATAGGTACTTATTGAAAATAATCTTAAGATACGGCTACACAGGGCTTTTGGCCTGTCCAAACCTTTTTCTATTGTTCTGTACAGCTTATGGTTATAAAAGACCAATAAAATACCCAAAACTTGTATTAGCTCAGGTACATTTATGACAATTTTAGGAAATATTTAGATTATTCCGTAAAAATATTTAAAATGACCGTACTAAGTTTTGCATTAGAAATGCTGTTTTATTACTCTCTCATACATAAAAATAGACCATAGTTATCTAGTACAGGGTAAACTTGAACTTGAAGATGTACTGGATTGAAAAAATTTCTCGTTTTTTTTGTAACTATTTACATCCTAGTAATTATTCAAGTAAGAAGGAAAATCTACTACAAAAAATATGATACAAATATCCACCGGTAATTCAATTATCCAAAATGAAAATCTGGCACAAAAAGTATCTGGAGTATTATCGGTGTCCTTTGAGAGAATATGAATCAATATGAATCCATCTGAGGCAGGAAGATGTATAATATCGGGCATGGGATTATACGATATAGCCCATCTCTGTAACCAATCTGCGAAAGCTTCTGATGTGAATATATGATTTTATGAATAAAGTTTTTGCAAAAGGGCGGAATATTTCAGCATAGAAAGTTGTTCATTGAATTATCTAGTAATTTTTATGTCCATAGATCCATATAAACTACACTTCTACACTAAAAAACAATAATTTTCTCTTAGTTTAATTAGTGAGTTTACAAGAATTCAGGTATAATTTAATTAATTAATTAAAAATCAGAAAATGATTTTGTTATCGGTGGGATTCGAACCCACAACCCTTGGGAGCTCTACCATTGAGCCACTCCTCAAACAATAATTAATTTAAATAAGGTAATTTGACATAATCCATGTCAAACGGACATTTAATAGAGTTAGTTGTCAAAGTTATGTTGGTTACTTTAATAAAAAAATATGGTGGTCCACACAATTTTAAAGCTTCGAGCAGAAGTAAAGAATATGCAACAAGAAAGTTAATAGGGTACAAAAAAAATTATAAATGGAACTAAAGAATCATCTCATTGTTAATTTTTAGTTACTCTTGTCAAGAGATGTATTCAGTAGTGGCAGACGTCATAAATTACGACAAATTTCTACCATTTTGCAAAAAATCAATCGTCCTGGAAGCACAACCAGAGAAACTAATAGGAAATTTGCAAATTGGATTTCCGCCTATAACAGAAAATTATACATCTACAGTTCACTTAGAGGAACCCAGTTTGGTACAAGCTATATCCACCGATGGGAGGGTTTTTGATTACTTGGAGTCCTGTTGGATTTTTAATCATGGTCTACAAAGCAATCCAAAATCTTGTATCGTAGATTTTTCAATCATATTTAGTTTTAAATCAATTCTGTATTCCCGTATAGCAACAATATTCTTTGACGGACTCGTTCAGCAAATGCAAAAAGCTTTTTTGAGAGAAGTTGCTCGAAGATATGGAAGACCTTCGATTTCTACACATGAATTAACTTTTGTTAAATGTTAAATCGTAATTATGTTTTGCTATTGGTTAGAATGTTTTCCGAAATGTTCAAACAATAATTTTTGACTAGAATGACGATTTGTTTAACCTGAAATGCATCCGACTTAGATTTTTTGTTACATTTTAGTCTTTTTGGAATCTATGTTAGAAACTAATATTCCGATCTTCATTTTTAGTTATTAATATAGTTAAATGATATTATATTTCGCAATTTCTTCTTCTGTAATGGTTTTTTTAGGCACAATTCGTGTTAAATAAATATTTTGAATTTTTAATTAATATAATATGGATACAAGTAAGATTTAGTCTAAGCACATCCACATAAATCAAAACGTTTTTAGCTCCAAAGCAAAATCGATATCGTGCTTATGGTGTCAATTTTAATTCCCCGCCAGGAACATCTGCACAAAACAGCATGCTAATGCCCCTCGGTGTATGCAGAATATTATAATGTACTAAAAATTATGCAGCGACCCCAGTTTAAATAAAAAAAAACTACCTGGAAAAGGTTAGAACGACCCAGAGACCCTTATACGAAAAAAAAGGATTAAGTGTCCTGATTTTGGGTAACTCATTCGATCTGATAAAATTATAACAACTCTTCAATCGAGTGCTTTCGAAAACTTATCTTGATGACTGGAGTTTTTATTTGAATATTTGTCGAATTGAGGTTACGTATTGATCAAACGGAAAGGGCTCTTTGAGGCATATGCTGATTTTCGTCACCACCGGTTTAATGGTTAAAAAATGTGTGTTGATCTTTTATCCTTGCTGGAGTGTTATATTTATATATTGCAATTCTCAGGTTAGACTCAAACATTTTCAATCTAATATTAATGAGAGAGACATACAGGGTGCGCCAATTATTTCCTCTATAGTAGACGTGATACAATACAAAATTTTATGTTGACAATTAATGCCATAACAAAATATACCTACTGTCATTTTCATAGGTAACTTGATTTCTTATTAAAAATTGTGTAAAATATGTTGTTTGTCACTTAACGTCAATTATTAAGGTAAATAGTAAAGTTAGATGTGCAAAACCCTATATTTTTTTAATGCGTATTAGGGAGAGCTTCGAACTGAAGAAAAATATTCAGGGTGTCCCATTTGAAAAAATTAAGTTATTGCCATTTGAAAACTAGACTATTGGCACGCCATCGGCAAACACCCTGTGCAACAGGTGAAGATGTTGTGTGATTATTGTGATAGGTGCATGTTTCATTTACATCATAGTAGCTTTTTTGAAGATTTTTTTAAAAAATGTGGTTTTTGTGCTAATATTTCTGAAGTGCTGTTTTTTCATTAAATCTGCTTAAAATAGGAATAACTTGTCAACGTTGCGTCGGATTTACAAATACAAAAAACTACCGTAAATCTAATATTAAGTAGAATCAGAAGACATAATCGTATACGGGTGTTCAATTTAAAAAAACCAAATTAATTTTCATTCCACAAAAATTAGCCACCCTGTATACATCAAAATATTTTAAAATTGTAGTCCGAGTGACACTGTCTCCCCCTACAAAAAATCTTGTTGATATCTCTTTTAGTTTAGGTGCTAGAGATCGAGTGGAAATAATTGGCGCACCCTGTATATTGTTTGGCAATGAAGTATTTTTTATTTTATTACGTAATTTTTGGTTGATCATTTTGAAATCTTACCGACTTAATTTGGTAAGTAATTCTTTAATATGAAAAATGTGTATTCTGTCACTGAAAAATAAGTATAACTGGAAATTTTGGTCTGAATAAATGACATTATCGTTGGAAGAAAGGAGAAATGCAAACACTAGTACATAATCCAATTGTAATATCAGTTAAAGTTGCTAGCGAATCCAGAGTGCTTCTAAAAAAACATGGGGTTAAAATAAAATGCAATTGAAACGTCATACCTAAGAAGAAATGCAAGAAATACAAAACAGCATAAAAATAAAGAGAGAAACAAATCAGAATTATAACAAAGCAAGAGATGTAATTCTCAAAAAATTTATTGAAGGCATGCAAATTAATATAAAGAGGAAGATAAAGAAAATAAAAATACGTAAACACCGATACAAAGCAAAATAAAATCCAGTATCAGATAAACACTTGTTAAATATCAACAACACAAAGCGATAATGTACGATTGAGCGTCCGTGTAATTGAGACCGTTTATTACCTATTTTTACCCCAAACTACACATTTTAGAGTCTATTGTGATATTTGCCGTTTGTTGAAAAAACACTATTTCAGTAAAACCGACAGGCGGAGTGTTTACACAAAATATAAAAAGGGTCTTTCTCCTGTATCAATTTGGATTTGGGGTAGATTTTGAGAATATAATAATACGATGATTGAGTTCTCTCGAGATAAGTTTGACTAGTGGATTTAAGATATTAGTTATTTAGTTTTTTTAGGACATAATAAACATGGCTAACATTGTACTTTTCCGTTATTTTTGTAACAAAATATTAAAATGAATCTTCGTATTTTACAGATTAAAAAAGTACCAAGAAATTGGGTCATAATTTTGAAATAAAGTTAATATACCAAGAATAATTGGTATAAATAACAAATATTTATGATTTTACACAGGCCCTATATTAAATATAGTTTAAACATCACCAAACATTGAATGAATAGTCCTGTTGTTAGCCAGCATGCGACCAATATATATTTAATTGTTTTAATGTCCTTTTTGTGCATGTAACGCAAAAATATAAAATACCTTTATTTTTTAAGAATCTGCAACCTGTTCTTAGCAAGGTCAAACATTTAAACCAATGTCTTTAAATAACTTCATTCCACTTATTTATCAATTTTTGTAACCTCATTTTTCTCTTTTATTATCATATTTCTCATCTCTACATGTATCCCTTTCATCTTATTTTCCATCTTCTGTGCTAATTATAAATAATAGAGGGTTGAGGATTACACCTTGCTTTATACCTTGACTGATCTGGAATTCTTCTTCGGATGCGTTGTTGCCCGTTCTCACAACATTTCTGCATTTCTTATAAATCTATTAAATTCTGATAGGTTCCTCTTTTTTGCCCTTTTCTTCCAAGGGATCCTTAATATATATTTCCCCCTTGACTGGACAAGGATTTGTCTCTGAAATTGTCACTTACTGTATTATCTCCATGCCTATACCTTCTTCTCCTGGAGCTTTACCATTTTTGGCTCCTACTGTAGCTTCTTCGACTTCTCCGACTTCTACTTCCTCATTAATAATAACCCTTTTTTCAATTATCCCCACTTCCTCAATTCTTCTATATTTTCCATCGATTACGGTTTAAAAATGGTTTTGTTATATATTAATAATTTTTTATTCCTTATTGACTTATTAAAAATGCTTTAATACTATTATCATTTAAACCATTGAAACTCAAAGTAGGGGTGCATTATTCCTTCTTGTAATACTTTATGTAAAGTAGCTTTAAAAATCTGTTGTACGCCATTTTCCGTCTCTAAAACTTTCTTTCCAACATTGTTTTTCATTTTTCTTAACCGTCTTATATTTTTCATAAATTATTAACGAATTTAATGGATTTTCTTTAATGCGAAAGATTCACAAGGTAGAGTTGATCTTCAGGGACATTAGGAGCGGTTGGATATGGGGGAAAGGAAAACGCAGGGGTGGATTTTGGTGGGATTTAATATTTAATATTTTTCGTAAAAATGAGAATGCACTATATCAAAATATGTGTTACTAAAAAGTATGTTTTCCAATGATAAAACAAACATGAAAAGAAAATCCATATAAAAATAAACAGATTCGTTTAAAATAAAACAATTCCCAGATTTAGATCTTTGACAGACAAGTTTTCTTTCAAAATGGAAGTAAATAATGAAAATGAGATAAAGTTATAATGATTTAATTATGGTGTACCACATGGATTAATACTGGGCCCTTCTCACTTTTGTATATACGTAAATAGTTGATACACTTTAACGTTTCATGTTTTGTTGATGTACAAGTGTCAAATATAGGAAAGTCTAAAGGAAAATTGATGTTCTCAAATGTGTTTATAAACTCAGTCTTGATATAACTCCATATGAGTCAATTTTTGTAATTTCTTTTAAAAAAATAATAAAATTGTTACTCTGTATTATATCTTGTAGATGTAGATGTAGATCAACCAACGTTTATAGGTTCTGAACTTATGCATCTTCATAATATTTTTTCTTAAGCTAAAATGTGCATATTTTAACCCCTAAAGTATTTTGTACCCATGTGGAGGTATAAAGCAGGAGGAGTTGGGTTTGTAGAGCGGATTCCTTTTCTTCTATTAATTTATTGATTTAAATTATCGTAAAAACTATTTTTTTTAAATAATGCCTAGTTACAAATGTTATTGACATGGTCAATAGCCAGTCCGGCACTGCAAGACGACCCTCTGTTATCAGTGAGCGGCCAGCCTTTGGAGGTATTACCATACCGACCCGGGAATAGCCGATATTTCGCTCTAATGGCTGGTCGTCCTCTTCTTTATGTGCATCATGGAGATGGAGATGGAGAGATGCCACCATCCCTAAAAGAAAAAAATCAATTTTATGGCCAGAGTAATATTTTTTTACTACATTCACAAGACATGATGTGGGTTCGTTAAAGATTATGGTAAATGGAAAAACGGACCACATTTTATACTATTTATTAATATTTAAGGGTAATTGATGTGTGTGCGGAAAAAAATACAAAACATTTTGTTAGAATCTCAGCGGAAAATGATGTAGTGAAGTACGCATCCAGATTTGTTCTGAAGCATATTTAAAATTAATTGTTTCGATGTTTCTTATTTTTACTGATATAATTAATACCTTCCTTTATCATGACACTGTTTTCTTGTCTCAAAGAGGCATAATTGGTGTATTTGAAATTTGGTTTGCAGGATAAACTTTCCTATATTTGCTGTAAGTTCTCTTAAAAATTCGCAATGCGGTCATAAATGCATAAGCCACTGGGAATACCGATCCTGCCAATAATAATATTCCGCGACGGTCAAAATATCAAATTTAAAAAAGATATTCGAAATGGTTTTATGTAGATGCGTTTTCCTTCTGTAAGGGGATAAAAAAGGAGCTTTAAACTGTGATGTGAAGACGAAAGAGATCGAAGAAGCGGCTTATAGCCGGTTCAATTTTGAATTTATGGCTTTTCGAAGTCTCCATATCAAGAGTAGGGTTGTATATCAGATGCAATGGACCAACGGTCACAAGATGCAAGTCTAGCGTTTTCATTTTTATTTACTGACGATGCTGCTGCTGCTGGTCGATAAAGGTTGTATATAAAAGATAAATGTATACAGGGGCAATCTTTATTCTTCAAAATAAACTATTTTAACACCATCTCTATGAACGGTGATACTTTTTTGGTGTTTTTCTAGTCCATAAAAGTCTATATAATCTTTCGTAGGTTTTCTTGGACTTCTTTGACAGTTGTCAAAATAACGAAACCATTGCACCATGTAGGATACCCGCCTACTTCGCTAAATTAATATTTGTACTACAAAATAATTCTATTGGCTAAAAAATTGGATCATAATCAAAATCATTTTTTTCTACGATCGTGCAAAAAGTTACTACTTTTTGCACTCTCAACTGTGTTAAAAGTTTTACTTTGTTGCACTAGTGCAAAAAGTAACTTACTTTGTTGCACTAGTGTAACAAAGTACTTTGGTACTCTGTAATTAGGAGTTCGATCTGAAGAAAACATTTGTAATTTGAGTATACTTATAAACGAGATAACTGTATGTACTTAGATACCATTAAATATTATTCAAAACATTATTGTTTGATATTAAAAAGAAACATTTTTTACTGTAGTTTTGATTAATCCAAATCTTGTTACTAACGAAAGCATGTTCATAGTTAGCTATGGATGGCGCCTGACAGTGGCAGTTTACGTAATTAATCTCAAGTTGTCAATTTAAAATTTTAATATTTTGTTAGCTGTGAAGAAGAATATATTTGTACTCCTCCAGATTTAATTGAAACAGCGTAGTCTCGCATCTAAAGTAATACCTAGATATACTTTGCTGAATTAGCATAAGGGTATTATTTATTCTGACTGGTATATACTCATTGTTTTTGATAATATAATTGACATGTGCCGATTTATTTTCATTTAATTTGATTCTCCAATTATTAATTCTATCTAATGATGTTTGTAGTTTTCTCGCAACCTCTTCGTGGGTATTCCCTTCTGCCATGATAGCGGTGTCATCTGCAAAGGTGGCAATTGTATTTTTCTCTAATTCAGAAATATCACTAATATATAATAGGTATATGACTGGCGCTAATACACTTCCTTGTGGTACTCCTGCCTTAATTTCTTTAATTTTAGAGTATGCTTCTTCCTGTTAAATCCTAAAGTATCTTTCTGATATATATGATGCTAATAATTCTGAATACTGTTTTGGCAATAATCGATTCATTTTGTGTTTGAGTCCTTCATGCCAAGCTCTATCGAAAGCTTGCGCTACATCAATGAAGGCAGTACAGCCAACTTTTTTTCTGCTAAGGTTTTTTCGATGATATTAGTTATTCTATGGACTTGGTCTATAGTTGAATGTTTTTCTCTAAATACAAACTGGTGTGATGAAAATCATTATGATACAGATTTTGATCTTGTAATATAGTATTATAAAATTTGTTTTTTTTTAAATATATAACAAAGGATAGAAACTATTTCTATATCGATACGCAACATTTGTTGGTACCGTGTTAAAAAATTACATAACGGAAATATCAGTATGTTACCAACTAACTGGTGTGTACCCATGGGTAGTGCGACAAAGCACATAATATATGCCATATGTGCACAGGTAAATTCCTTTTGTGTCCCTTAGACTTTTTATTGTATTAAAATAGAACTAACCCTTTTGAAATAATTCAAAGGTTCCGGAAGGAAGCAAAAAGGGTTTTGCAGGTAGATTTTCGTACCCACTGTTCCTTTGGAAATTAAAATTACTCTTCAGTTGCCCTTTGGTGTTGCATACATGCATATCTTGATCAAAATGTGAGAAGTTAAGTGTTGGTTTTGTACTTTTTGAGTTTTTGATTAAAATCTCAACATGGATCATAAAAAACTTTGTTCAGTCGTAGTGCAATTATTGTAATGTTGGAATCGTGAAAATTAATATCATGGTAAGTTTTTAAAACATGAAATATTATATACAAATATTTTTTTGAATGGCTAATAATGTGCGAGATATGATAAATCAATATACCAATCAGTAGGTATTAGTAATAATAATAATAATATTTCGCAGAAAAATTAAATAAATGATTGCGCGATTTGAAACAAAACTTGACCTGTATGAGCGTAATATTCCAAATCTTTCAGGCCTCTTGTTATTTCCGGTTTAAAATATTTTTTTTTATTTAATTACTTGAAGAGGTGAATTTGTTTATTAAACTTCATTTAGGTTAAAAAAATTACGTGAGACTAAAAAGTAAAAAATAACCGAAAATTAATTATTTTTTGACTTGTGTGACAATATTCATATTTGTCAAAAAAGAATACTTTACACACTTATTACATAAATAACTATTGTTTCCTTAATTGAAATTTTTAAGCGTGCCAACTGGAGTTGAAATTCAAAAAAATACTGAAAACTTCAACCTTCTGGTTTACCAACAGAATTAAAATATTTTAGGTTAATTTAATTCGCAATTTCATTCGGAAAAAATTCTTTATCTACAATTTTCTTGTGCAAATATTATTAATCTCTACATGGTCGTTTAGTAATAAATCAAACTTTTTTAGAAGCTTTCGAATATTTTCCAGAAATGGAAATAGGAAAATCTAGGTCAACAACATCCCTTTTTAAATATGAAAGTAGAAAGAGTTCATATATCAAAAATCTCTCATATACAAATGGTCTCGATGATATGTCATTGTAAAAGTCGTAATATTTCAATGTCCGCCAGGACATTTGGAGCGATATTTCACTGGTCTACCAAAACGACCCACCCCACATATGTTTATTTGCATACACGTAGCTCTTTCTTTGAGAAAAATATACCCACTCAGCTTTCCGTAAGGTGAGGCGAGTGCTTCTGCAATACATCAACATCAGCCTGATATTGATGGCCAAAAAAGCGACTGTCAAAATCTCGCACACATGCATAATGTACAAATTCGTGGTTGTTCATTCACTTAAAAATTCGTTTCATAGTCCATTTGCGAGCCTGGATGCGTTAGATACAAATCGATACTCTTCCGTTATTTATTTTATACGTACCATGAAGTAGGTGGCAATAGCAAAAATTTAATGAGTGACAGAATATAGCTGTTTAGAAGTAATTATATATTAATTGTAAAATAAGCAACAATCATATCCTTTGATCATAATAGTATAGTAGAGAAATACAGATCACATTTCTTTTAAAATCAGGAAAGGGACTTGAAGATCAAAAATTTTACTAGCCCATTAGTCCTCTGCCAGTTACCTCCAAGGTCTTCGAAAAGCTGTTACTCGAGCAAGGTTTGTATGTGTGTGTGTGTGTCCAGAGGATCTCGAAATCCACTCGTCAGAATTCAATGAAATTTTCAGGGTAGACTAATTCCTATCTAAATCGGCCAAAAAGGTAGGTCTCATGTCTGTGAAAATTCGATCTTCCGAGATATTTACAAGAAAAGTTAAGCTTTTAGTTTTATTTCCTAGCAACGGCAGATATAATAACTTGTTTCTATAGTAATATATACTATAAAGGAGAGACGAGTACAGTAAAAGTGGGGATATAACGTCACATTCCATAGGCGTACTTTGTGAAATAAGTTTCTATAATATAAATAAGGTCACATCATATAAAATATATATACGCACTTCGTAGATTAAATTTTGAAGTTACATTATTTACAAAAAATAAAAATAAACCTTATAAATCTAACACTTTAACATTGAACGAATTAAATTTAACCAATAAATAACAAGGAGGATTATATGTTGGAATTAAACTTTTTTTAATCTCTTGGCATTAAAAGTAACGCTTCAGTACTTACCTAAACTCAAAGATTAAAAAAAGTTAGTTCAAGAACTATCTTTAAAAGTCACTGTTTTCACTAAAACTACTGGTATCACTATAATTGTCTTTTCTGAGGTTTATTATTATAGGTTCTATTAAATTATCCATTGATATATCCACTTTCCTAAATGAATTTTCCACATTTTTAACATGACCAATGCATTTTCCCCAATGTTCTCTATTTACATCCGAAACTGCCTTCAAAAACAAATTTCGCGCATCAGGAAATTTAAATGTTTTATTGTTTTGAGAAACATAACCTTTTAATAATTGTGACCAGATCAGTTCAATGGAATTTAACTCTGCGTGGTTCGGAGGCAATCTGAGAATTTTAATTCCTTTTTCTCTGGCCATCTCATCTATAATATATTTTTTGAATTTGTTTTTATGTTGCCTTGCTATTACTAATAATTCTGCCTTCAAGGATTTAAGAGGACTGATACTATTTTTAGAATGAAGCCATTTTAAAATATATATTAATACAAAATCCTGAATCAATTAAAATACATACGATACGGCTATGAATAAATAAAGTCTGACTTATCTGTCAAAAGAACAGGTTTATCTAGACAAAAACTATATTAGGCCGATCAGATGTATTAAAATTTAAATTTTAACTACAAATAAGCATTGAAGGATGAGGTAAAAATAAAATTTCTACCTCTTGAACCTGTACTACGTTTTGCAAATTAAATACTGCACTCCTTTCTTCTGTATAGTATAGTAGTAAAAAGGTTTGACTTTATTTAATTTCTGGCGTTTTAATCTGAAAGAATTCAATTTTAAATTTGCCGCTTTATATAAAAAAGGAAAGGTTCATTTGACGGACATAAATAATTTGCTTGTCAAATGACAGCCATCTCATAAATTCAAAGTTGAAAATACAACGTTGCCAATTCAATTTCAGAAATCATGGGTTTAGGTAAATATTTATAGGAACGTTGAGTAACACTGTTAAAATGGACACTTGCCAAAATGTGACACCTGTAAAAACGTGACAACTGTTAAAATGTGATACGTGTCAGAATTTAACAACTGTCAAAATGAACAAATGTCAAAATATGACACCTGTCAGAATATAACAAATGTCAAAATGTCACACGTATCGTACTTTTCTTTATTTATTACAAAGATCTAACCTAACCTAAAGCTAATCTTTTTTTTTTGGCGGGTGGAAATGCTTTATGCACATCGGGTAAAGGTTCTTCCCTTCCCCGATAGTGTGAGACTACCCCTTACGGCTACTATTTTATTATGCGGACAGTTTTAATATTTAAGTTTTCATTATCATAGAGAGAGAGAGAGAGAGAGAGAGAAAAAAAGAATGAATGCTTGTACACGTGTACTATTAACATAGATTTCAATTTTTTATTTTACAAGAAATTTTAAAGAGACATTTAAAATTCTCTATTTTCATAGTACATTTTAAGGTTGATTGTGACTTTGTATTTTCCAAGAACAAATTGTAATGTAATGTACGAATGAACTATTTTTGTAACTGAAACACTTTGAAAAAATATGATATCAATATCTGCCACACCTCGAGAGTCTGGTCACAGGTTTTTGTGGAAGTTTTTACCCAAGTATGAATGTCAGACCTATAATTTTACTTCACTGCAGATCAATAAATAATAAAATCAATTGAACATAGAGTTTTTCTTATATAGTGATAAATAGAGTGAGCTGAGCGATCTTCTGTTGACGGGACGTGTGCCCTACACGCTGCTGTTGCCCGTCCCGGAAACGGGACCTGTCCCCCGTGACTATTCGCGAAGATCAAGCGTCCCTCTAAAAGGGTGAAATCCCCAAAAACTAGGCAACTTTTAATGCATTTAACTAAACTCTGTGACAAGCAGTTGATAAACGTCAACAACAGCTGCAGCCAATTGAGTGACCAGATATTTTTTCATTAAGCCAACATTGTAGTTCAAAAAACCTGATAAAAAACTAACATAACACCAAGAAAATGATAATTAACTTGGTATGTAAAAATTCCTAATTGGTCCAATTATTTCCAATCGTCAATTATGATAGTTATCACAACAAACCCGAAAGACTCATTTCTGACAAATTCCACAATCGACATACCCTACGTATTACTCGATTTCGAACAGCGGCGTGGGTATTCTGTATTAAACCAAACAGGGATGCCTTTTAATTCATTTAAATGTTCTTCTTTTAGAAAGAATAACATTTAAGGGTTACTGTTTAATTTTCAGATAATTAAACATGTAAACTCATATTCGTTCAACCGGCAACGCCGCACCAAAATACATTTGCAAACGGCATTCAAACCAGGAAGCGGTTTCATCAAAGATACTTTTTTACTCTATTTCACAATGATGGTATCAAGCCATAAATTTAACCGTCTCGTCTAGACAATAGAAAAAATTTTACATGCTTGTTTACGCGGTTCACGCTAACGAACTTTCTAGAACAATTGCCAGCCGGGGAAGGGATATATCTGAAACCGATAAACTTCGCCGATTTTAAACTCAGTGTGTATCTAGCTGCGAATCAGGCTAGAACCCTCCGTTGTCCAACACAACGTAAATACATGTCGTTTCTCAAATCAGTTCATATCAGTGTGTTGCTAGCCGCGAATCAGGCTAGGACCCTCCAGTGTCTTTTCATCACTCACGCAGAATGCACGCAAAAATAATATTTTCTGAATGATGTGATCATTTCTTTTACTTAATTATAATACTTTGTTCATGATTACTAGTTTAATGTAATCTTTGTTACGTTGTTGTTTTTGTTCATTTATTTATTTAACAAGTTTAATAAATGGTTAAATAAAGGTGTTCATTGTTTTTGTTGGATGAAGTTGAGAAGACAAACATACTACAGTACACATATCTTCAATCTAAAATTACAGTCCACTAGAAATTCGAACTACGATGCAGTTTAAAAAGGCGGTAACACATTGTTGGCCGTCCTGGGAAACTGGCACAACATAGGGCTTATTCCAGAGCCCTCAACAGTTACCTTGATATGAGTAATAAAGAAATGTAGATGATGATTGGAAGGAAATCCATTCTGCTTCCATATAGGTATGGTTTTCGGCTTTGGAGTACTAGACAAAGAATATTGTTGATGCTCCTTTATAAGGATTGACGCATTAATGTATTAAAGTTAATATAGAAGCTTGTAAATGGAAATTTGTACCCAATTAATTTATATTTTCTTTAATTCCTCTTCCACCCCTTGTTTCGCCATTGGTTTCAGGTAAATACTAACTCAGGGAATATAATGGTCGGGACCAAGGAAACAATAAGTAAAATTTAAATCAATATTAGTAGAGCGATGGAGAGCTAGGTCGGACTTAGGTCTGAACATTAAACTAATCATCCCATTCGGCATTATTCATTCCCTTCCTTGTCCTTTAGTCCTTTCACCCTAAGCAAACATTTCGAACGAAGCGAACGGGATGAACTCAACCTTATTGTTCCAAGATCAATTACTGCCTTTTAGCGGAAACCAAAAAAAAAACACAACAAAAATCAATGAGAATACAAGATGTGTTGCAGTTTTCTATGTTTCAGGGACCCATAATTAAGGATTCAACTTAAAATTTAACAGTTTACATTTTTTATGGCATCCAATTGATTATTTTGTGACAATTTCCAGAAATTCCAATTTTACCATGTGCCGTATCATAGAGACACAAATATACAGGGTGTTTCAAGAGACGGCGATATGGGGATTTGCCAATAAGCTTTATTTAATGAAAATTAAAGGTTAATTTAAAGAGAATATTTGAAAAATTCTTAAAAAATAAATAAATTTAAAACAATTTAATGTTAGGCTCTATTTTATAATTTTATAATAAAGATCTTTCATATAAAATATAAAATGTCAGGTCCAAGTATTGATCCCTGAGGAACTCCAAGGTCAATTACCTAGATCAGAATGAATTTCTCATATAGTTTTTATGAAAGAAATTTACAAATTAAAATCTATTCATAATAAAGGATAAAAGGATACAACAAATCATTTTATTAGTGGCGAAAAAATCGTAAAAGTTTTGGAAAGTTAGGAAAATGTGATTTCGACAGCATACAATGAATTTTTCAATGACTACACTAAAAAAAAGCGTATTTTTCTGGCTTGTTTAATATCTATTTTTCATTGGAATAAGCTGAAAAGTCCTACACACAGTTTGTATTCAAAGTAAAAAAACAATAAACCAGGTTTAATTCATGCAAATGCACGCAACTTTTTTTTTAATTTCGAGCAAAACTATTCTACGATCGCGTAACAAAAGAAAGTTCTATTTCGCATCAACATGGCTGTCGCGAATTCAATGAACTCGGATGGCGACCACCCCCTATGACTAATTATTGTCCGAGGGAGCAGACTTTCAACCCCTACCTGATGAGCTTTTCTGAAAGCTCCACTTTTTTAATTCACGACTATACTCTACACCCTATTCATCTCGATTTGTTTTTGTTCGAATCGTCGGCCATTTTGGATTTCATACGGAAAATGAGTGTAACGGGACTAATGCCTAATAAATGTAATGGTTTGGGGGTTTGTTAATTAGGTGTGATATTCTGTAATTGAGAGTAGGTAATTAATTTTGGTTCCCCTAGTGAATGATGTACATTTCATTTTATAGTTCATTTTAATTTTGTTTTTTATTTATTGCTGCTATTTTATACGATGTTATAAAACCTACATTATGTCTGGTTAACCACAGGGTGTTCCTATATTAGACCGACACCTGAGAGAGCTGACTATTTCCCTCGTCTTAATTTCCACCAATCAATTTTGAATTACAAATGGTTTCTAGATGATTATTTTTTTCATCTGTCAAAACAGTCAGTTTTTGTGGTTTCAGCCAATAAGAGCTCAAGATCCTAACCAATCATTGTGTTTTATACTGATAAAACCGCTGTGTTTACCTTTTTTGAGATGTCAAATGTAAAAACATTTATCAATTATTATTATACTCAAATGTATTGCAAATCTATGTTAATAACCAAATTTCAAAATGTATTTGTAAACTAACCTGTTTTTATTAGTTTATTTCAAAACGCCTTTAACATTTTTACATACCTCACTTCAACACTAAACTTAAAATTAATTAAATTAAGAAAGACTTCATTTCATTCTTCTTCTTCGCTTTTATTTACGGCGCCGTTTCGCGGGGTAGCTATAATTGGTAAAGAAAATTTTCAATATTTGTGTGTAAAGTGTCTTTTGCATAAATTGACTATGTTCTCTGTTTTTAATATAAAATGATTCAAAAAATCTCTGAAATTTTATAGATTAAATTTTTGATCTTCATACTCAAACGCCTTTATTTTAGGCAAAACCACTCAAACAAACTGATTTAAGATAAAATCACTCGTCCTGCGGACTCGTGATTTTATCAATCAGTTTGTTTTCGTGGTTTTTCCAAATAAAGCCGTTTTCGTGAAAACCAAAAATTTAATCGATAACATTTGGAGGACTCGTGGTATTACCTTTGAAAAAACTGTATGACAGCTCTTGTCAAAAATATTATTAGATTATACAAATTTAGCTTTAAATTTTATTGTTGAAAGATATACTTTTTGTAGTGTAGGATTATCTACGAATTCTTCGAGTCAATTTTTCTTGTAGAAAGGAAAACGGAAAATTCGAAAAATGCCAAACGGCCGGCAAACAATTCGGATAGACTAATGGGCAGTTCTTCCGGATAATATATGGCAGCATTTTCCTGCAAGTCAATGTAAAGAAAGGTCCTTCGTCCTGCGGGTGAATAGTCGCTCGTCCTTCGTCCTTTTCTTCGCTTGCCAAACACGAACACCGAGTGATAAATTGCCGCTATGAGACTTAATCTGTTTCACATACCAATTCTTGCGTTTTCCTTTTCATGGAAATTCGAATACGGAAATAGGAAGGTTTCAATGTGGCTATCAAATTTAAAAAATTTTGTTACTATAGATGAAAAGAAGTTATTTGTAAGTTTTAAAAAGTCCCGGTATTTCATCCAACTATAAAATTCTTGCATAAGTAAAGTAAAGTTATAAGGAAGGTGTGTATAAAGGAAGTAATTACATATACAAATATTGAAATAAGTTAATAAATAATTTGTATTGGACAAAATAAAATTAAAATCAAAAGTAATATTTAAATACTTATTAATAAATGCAAGTGTTATTCTAAACAGATCCTGCTATGTTTGACAAATGCTATAAGTTAAATAAGGATAGACAAAACAAAGATATAACTACAATGTGGCTATGCCCTTCAAGAAAAAATAGCTGTTAAGCTTAAGATAAATTAATTTTGTTATAGATCAAATTAATGTAAATATGTATATATGTATAAATGTACCTTGTAGCTATTTTTAAATTCTGAATAAATAGATCGTTTTATCCTATTATCTTTTATTTTAATGCGAAAGAGAAAAAGATAATTTTCACATATTACAAACGGAATTTTCGTCGATATCCGAGTGGCGAGCGTATCTAAAAAAGGGTTCATTTATTACCCGTTGTCAACGTTTGTCAGTTCGATTTAAAGGGAGGTTTATTTTTACCATTTCTTGTAGGACTTAAAAAAGTTTCATCAATCTAAAGTCCGCCAAAGAATAAAATATACCAGTCACTCTTAGTTTTTGCCCATATCCTTTTTCCTTTTCCAACGCCGTATCAGAGATTTCTTTTCAAAGGTATCACATTAATATTTTTTTTGTATTGTAGAATGACTGTCTAAAATATACGACTAGTGGATTTAAGAATGATATATTGTGTGGAAATGTCTTTGTTTATATGACTATTAAATTTTTATATCAAATACTAATAAACGAGCAAGGTTTGTATGCATATATGTTTGTATGTATGTATGTATGTATGTATGTATGTATGTATGTATGTATGTATGTATGTTTGTATGTATGTATGTATGTATGTATGTGTGTCCTATCTAAAACGGCAAAAAATGCAGGTCTCATGTCTGTGAAAATTCGATCTTCCGAGATATTTACAAGAAAAGTTAAGCTTCTAGTTTATTTCCTAGCAATAGCAGAGAACACAATCTGACACATAGACTGCTGACAGCCTTCAAAGTGGGTTTTAAATTGGGGTGCGACTCTATCTCTGTCTAATTTCCTTTGTCTTGTCTGACCTTCGTATCTGTAACTCTCTAATCTGTGGTCAAGGTTTGACTTTATTTAATTTCTGGCGTTTCAATCTGAAAAAGAATTCAATTTTAAATTTGCCGCTTTTTACAATGCAATAGAGGATTCCATAATAACCTATAAATTTTGACAACTACTGACACGCACATCTCTGGGTAAACGTTAATAATATGGGGCCGGCTATGATTTTCATGAAATTTTCACAGATGCTATAAAACATGATAAAATCAATATAGCCAGATTAAACCTGAAAAGTATTAAAAAAGGAAAAAATGTTCATTTGACGGACATAAATAATTTGCTTGTCAAATGACAGCCATCTCATAAATTCAAAGTTGAAAATACAACGTTGCCAATTCAATTTCAGAAATCATGGATTTAGGTAAATATTTAATGGAATGTTGAGTAACACTGTTAAAATGGATACTTGTCAAAATGTGCTAAAAATATGTGTGTTGGTTTTAATCATCTTTTTTCGAGTTAAATATTCGTATGTCTATGCTAGACTTAATATTGAAACTCGATTTGTTAAATTTAATAAATTATCGGTCAAATATCGTTTTGCAAAGAACATCGTGACTTTTTTTTTTAATACAAAATGTAAATGTTTGTTATACAAAATCCATAGTAGAATCAAAAAAATTTGTAGATCCAGGTTAATCATGTTATTTTGTCAAAAGAGATGTCCCACAACGTAGGCGAAAATTTCTTTAACAAATCATCATGTTGTGCTGAAAGCTGCGAAAGGGGAAAAAGAGATAATTTTCTTAAGAGCGAGAATTGTAATCAAAATTATGAAAATTAATAATTATTTTGTATAACGTCATTTGCTTACTCCATATTAATTTAAAACTCATACAGTAAAAACGTAGTCTTCATAATGAATTCCCATTTTATCTTGCCTTCATAATCAATTAAGCATCAGGCATAACTAAAACTGTATATAATAATCAATGACATTTAGTGATAAGATTCCAGAAATATAGGAATTGGAAAAGATTCTCCTAACCGTTTTAAAAATAAAATGGACATAAAAGAATACGCGATAGTTATAAATGGTTAATGAAAATAACAGAATGAAGAAGAAAGAAAAATATCCTAATATGTAGAGGATACGTGGATGGAATTAGAATCTAGAATAACTAAATTACCTACAATCAAATAGCTTTTTTTTATTTTGATCCCCCTAACAACCCCAATGGGTACGGTCTTCTTCTTTTCGTCTCTTTCCCTCTTGTCTGACTCAGCATAAGCTACCCCGGTTTTTTCGATTTTTTTACGCTACATAACTTGCGCTTACCGGGACGGGACATCAATTTCTAGCAATCCACTGCCACTGGATGCCCTTTTTAGTTCAAAGGGACATATTGGAGTACATTTCGTTTTAAAATTTGGTTAACTCGGGCGTAAATATTAAATTTTCACTGGAGAGGATATCTGCTTGATGTGGAACAAGGACGTGCGATTTGTCGTAAAACGAATCTAATTTTACACATTTTTGGTAACGGAAATATTATTTTTTCTACAATTATACAGGGTGCGCCAATTATTTCCACTCGATCTCTAGCACCGAAACTAAAAGAGATATCAACAAGATTTTTTGTAGGGGTAGACAGTGTCACTCGGACTACAATTTTAAAATATTTTGATGTATACAGGGTGGCTAATTTTTGTGGAATGAAAATTAATTTGGTTTTTTTAAATTGAACACCCTGTATACGATTCTTCTGATTCTACTTAATATTAGATTTACGGTAGTTTTTTGTATTTGTAAATCCAACGCGGCGTTGACAAGTTATTCCTATTTTAAGTAGATTTAATGAAAAAACAGCACTTCAGAAATATTAGCACAAAAACCACATTTTTTAAAAAATTCCTCAAAAAAGCTACTATGATGTAAATGAAAAATGCACCTATCATAATAATCACACAACGTCTTCACCTGTTGCACAGGGTGTTTGCCGATGGCGTGCCAATAGTCTAGTTTTCAAATGGCAATAACTTAATTATTTCAAATGGGACACCCTGTATATTTTTCTTCAGTTAGAAGCTCTCCCTAATACGCATTAAAAAAATATAGAGCTTTGCACATCTAACTTTACTATTTACTTTAATAATTGACGTTAAGTGACAAACAACATATTTTACACAATTTTTAATAAGTACAAAATTTTACAAAGTTTAATCGTAAGAAAACTACAATAGTGAAAGTTAAAATTTATAGTAGGTGTTCAAAATGTCTTCCATTTTCATTTATACATTTTCTTGCCCTTTTTTTCATTGATTTACGCACATCTCTTAGCATTGCAGGGGTCACCTGTCTAAATGCTGCAGTAATTCTTTCTTTCATATTTTCTTTTGTGGTAACCTCTTCTTTGTAAACAATATTTTTAATAAAACCCCACAAGAAAAAATCGCAAGGCGTAAGGCAAGGCGATCTAGTAGGCCAATTTATAGGTCCTCCCCTTCCTATCCAACGATCCTGAAATTCCCTATTTAACCAATTGCGAACATCTAATAGGTAATGTGGTGTGGCACCATCTAATTGAAACCACATTCCGTTGCGATAATTTTGAGGCACATTTTGCAATAAGTTGCGAAAATTATGTTCTAAAAAATCTAAAAATATAGCTCCATTTACAGTCCCATCAAAGAAATAGGGACCAATTACATAATCACCTATTATTCCCGCCCACACATTCAAAGACCATCGATACTGTGATGTGGTTCTAAATAAATGTTCATTGTGGTCCGAATAATAATGGAAGTTGTGTCTATTTACACAACCGTTCTTATGAAACGTGGCTTCGTCGGAGAATAAAACTTTGTTTAAAAAGTATTTATCTTGTTTATTACCCATCTACAGTATTCCACTCTACGCGCGAAATCACGTGGTAACAATTCTTGGTGAAGCTGAATATGATAGGGGTGATATTTATTCTTTTTTATTATGCGTCTAATTGTGGTATTGGAAATATCTAACTGATTGCTTAATTGCCTTGTGCTTATATTGGGATCTTAAACTATACTGATCATTACCTTATATTCGTTGTCAATAGTAACAGCTGTAGTTTCACGTGAATGCTTTTCATACTTGACGGTTCCTGTTCTATCAAATCTATTCTTTAAATTCTCAAAAGTATCCTTTTGTGGATGACGTCTTTCTGGGTATCTTTGACGATAGACCCTACTAGCAAGAAACGCTTTTTTTTGACATTCACCCAGTATCCATATCATATCAATATTTTCTTGAACACTATAATTCTTATTAAAATCCATTTTTTATACACAATACCGATTAAATATAGTAGACGTAATACAATACAAAATTTTATGTTGACAATTAATGCCATAACAAAATATACCTATTGTCATTTTCATAGGTAACTTGATTTCTTATTAAAAATTGTGTAAAATATGTTGTTTGTCACTTAAAGTCAATTATTAAAGTAAATAGTAAAGTTAGATGTGCAAAACCCTATATTTTTTTAATGGGTATTAGGGAGAGCTTCTAACTGAAGAAAAATATACAGGGTGTCCCATTTGAAAAAATTAAGTTATTGCCGTTTGAAAACTAGACTATTGGCACGCCATCGGCAAACACCCTGTGCAACAGGTGAAGATGTTGTGTGATTATTGTGATAGGTGCATGTTTAATTTACATCATAGTAGCTTTTTTGAGGAATTTTTTAAAAAATGTGGTTTTTGTGCTAATATTTCTGAAGTGCTGTTTTTTCATTAAATCTGCTTAAAATAGGAATAACTTGTCAACGCCGCGTCGGATTTACAAATACAAAAAACTACCGTAAATCTAATATTAAGTAGAATCAGAAGACATAATCGTATACAGGGTGTTCAATTTAAAAAAACCAAATTAATTTTCATTCCACAAAAATTAGCCACCCTGTATACATCAAAATATTTTAAAATTGTAGTCCGAGTGACACTGTCTACCCCTACAAAAAAATCTTGTTGATATCTCTTTTGGCGCACCCTGTATAAAAAGTACAAGGTTCATACATTTCCTACTTTCATAGACAACTACACTGGCGAAATTAACAACGTCTAGGTGGCTTTGACAGTTTGACAAAACTTCACTGACAGTTCTTAAATGTAATAAATTCAATAAATTTGCACGAATTAAATTGAAAAAATGGATAGTAGTAGTGAAGATACAAGTGAAGCATGTGTCTCATTTAAAAAATTGTATTACATTCACATGATAGTCGAAACTTTTATATAATAATAATAATAATTGTGGTGTTTCAGACTTTCTTCTTATTTTAAAAAGATACTTTGGTTTCGCGACCAGGTATATAAAACATTACGAACTCCCGTTACAAAATACAAATACCTGAAATCGGGATAAACCGACAAGTATGTGTATATCCAGGGATCGCCGTGCTCAAGGGAACGAAGGGCAAAGAAAAGGGTCCAAACAAGAAACCTTCCGTCATCCTTCGCCGGAGCAGCGTTAACAAGCAGGACTGCGGCGACCGTAAAGAAAAGGACTAAAAGGAGCTTTCATTAATGCAAAGTAGGATTGATTTGAGGAGTAGGATACCTGCTATGCTCTGTCCCTTGTCCCTTAAAAGCAGTCTGATGGTTGCTGCTGGACTATGCGCGCGCATCTGACCGCTAGGGCTGGACATTGATCAATAATACATAAGAAGATTGCAAAGTAAGCAAAGATTCACCCACACCGGCCGCCTGCGGACAACTCCCCTTCTTGCGTCTCTATTCACCTCATCGAGACCGGAAACTCGCCATAAGGGTGCGGGGAGCTATTTTCTGGATAAACTTTATGCATACGGGGTGCATAAATATTAAAACAAAATGTTAATAAGCTAAAGTTTACTAAGGCAATTTATTTAACTATAAATGTTTAAAATATATCGCAAATCAGAAGAAAGAAAAATTAATTTCTTAGAAGTTTGGTTGAAATATGTATTTTGTATTTATAATCAAATTAAAACTTCTTCACCCGGAGCTACAGATGGCACAATAGAAATAGTTTCTTGAAATTAACATGTTAATAATAATTTAAGATTTGCGTTTTTTGGGGAAATGCTTCAAAAACACCTCTCGATCGAAAATTCCTTGACAAAGAAGTGTAAAATTAGGAAAGAATATAAAAAAGTCGTGGAAATAATTTTCTGGAAATATTGATATATTGAGTGGATTTTAAGAAGAATGGTGTCAAAGTTGAGCTATGCGTTTTTGGTGATATGACATGGATGTCTTTAAAACCTTCTAGACAGAAAAGTATTTGACGCAGAAGTGTATAATTCGGAGAGGAAGTAAAAATGGACGTACAAATAGTTATTTTAAAAAATAATGTTGATATCTTGACCTGTTTTTATGGAGCAAGGTGTCAAAGTTGAGATTTGCATTGTTGGTGATACGACAATTTTAAAACCCTCTCGAAAAACCTACACGGAAGTAACAGTAACAGTATCAACCCCTTATATAGACTTTTTTCTTTTATCAGTTGAGAATTTTAATCCAAATGGTTCTAGAATGTTGAATAAAATAAATTCAGTTTTTTTATTGCTGATAAATCATAGCATATTATTGGATAACAAAAGAAGCAACAAAACTTAAATAATTTACTAATTTAAAATTATTATAGATACATATAAACCCTTCCAGACAAAATTACAAAACTATCTGTACTACAAAAACTTCAATTACACCAATTTTACAAAACCCACATACATTTGATGATAGGAATAAAACGCATTAAATATTTATTAACTTCACACCGTAACGGTTTAAATTTCTTAAAAACCCTTTGAAGTGAGCACAATCAAATGATTAATAGTTCACGAAATGAAATAAATTCTCAATTGAATACAATCCGAATCCGTCCATTTTTATCAATGTTACCTTAACCAAAACATTAGAGCATTACAGTTGTAAGTCAAATAGAAAATAAAATATAGGGATGGATTTTTTTCCTACAATATTGAACTAGTCATTGACTTTCAATGGCAGTTTTGGGATTAAATTTATTAACAAAAAAATCCCTTTTGTGTCTAATAGCGCCCCAACGCAATCCCGAAACTGCAGGTAAAAGGGAATAAAAAAAGTTTTCGCTCTGATTTTTGGCCTGTCTAGGGATCAGGTTAGAAGTAAAAAGTTAAGTGTGAAGGGTCCTCTTTTTCTCACGAAATGAATTGATAGGGTTTTTATTTATAGAGAATGTACCGTTTTATTTCTTATTTTTCTTATACCTGACTTACTACTAGCCCAGTTGCCAGAGAAGGATATTGACCAAAAGATCGCACATAATGTGATATCGATGAAACTTAAGTACTTGAGAGGGTGTAGAAAACGATAAAAAAATCTTTTGTAATTTAAAATCCATTTAGAATATTAGTAGATGGATTAAAATAGATGGTTGATTATTTGACGTAAGAGAAAATTTACCACCTTTATTTACTTTTGAGTCACTCTAAATTCGGAAGTAACCAAAAATCAACAAAGAGTAAATATTTAACTGTCATTTGACCTACAAACACATATTTTGTTTCCCATACTCTTTTTTACAAAGTAGAGTAGGTTTACCCGTTAGGTAAACATTCCAAATATGAAACTGTAATCCATTGAGAGTCGACAGATAGATCTTTTGTACTTCATGTGAAATTTATTAGGTTCACCCTTTTAGCGGAGGATCCGTACCCATATGCCATTAGAAACAGAAATCAAATATACACAATAGTCCTAGAGGTATAAATATTGAGGTGAATAAATATTAATTCAAGTTACAAGTTTGTATCAGTACAACTAACCTCGTATGTAAAGAACAGATAGACGATAATGTCAGCAGTTCAAAAGATTAAGAAGGTCATACAAAACCATGAAAACAGACACGCAACCAAGTTAAAATCAAAGCTTTGCAGCTCTTAGATCATCAACAACCAACATATAGTACTTCTAGGCGAGTGTATAGCTCCCAAAGATATAATGACTAGTCTGATTGCAATAAAAACGGTAATATTGAAAACTCACATACAGACAAATTTTCATATACCGCCACGACTACTACATATAGAAATCAAACATATGGGACGCGTTCGAACGGTACATCTAATACCTGCGCTCAGGTAATTTTTTACTAATGTAATATATCTAGTGAAAAAGGGTTTTACTGAAAGGGTTAAATGCGATCGTGTGAAACTGAAAAAGTGCACAATAGGGATGAAATCATCCACCGCACCGGTCTCATAGCGGCGACCTAAATATCAAGTATTTCATTGAACTTATCTGATAATCTTTGGGATAGTTGTTGGGATCGATTGTTACGTCAATTAAATGATGTAATTGAAAATGTGTTGGATACGTTAAGAACACTTCCAGGTCTTTTTACTGTTACGAGGACATTGATTATTATTATAAATTATTATTTCTTTAAACACATTTTTAATACGACGAGCCCAACAAACAGTAAAACATACTTTAAAAAAACTGAACTGTCTCTAAAAAACGAGTGTTTAAATTTCTCATCGTGATAGTTTTTTATTTTAAGACATTGTTATAAGAAAGGTATTTTTCCTTATCCCCCTTCATCCTCTCCTAGCCAGCCTAGCCAGCAAATTACATCAGCGATACATTGAGTAAGTTGAGAATTGTTTCACCTTTTTGGGTAATATTTTCAACACTTTCATTACTTTAATTCTTTAATATGGCACATCAATTTAATTTTATAGGACCATCCTGTAAATCAAATGCATACATTAAAATAAGTATCGGCCATTAAAACGTCGCTGGATCGTTTGAAATCCCTATTGCAGATCCAGACGGGGAAATGCCTAGAAGGGTCTTCTAGGGTCCATACGGTCGGTCGTTGTCTCGTTGTTATCAGCCACTAACTGGATGACCCGTCCACAAAGCAATGGAAATGGCCAGAAGGGACTCAATACTCTCCTCGAATAATAATAATAGTAATATTCAAACGTTATCGCCATAACTAGAACTGTTTCGAAATCTTATAGGGTTCTGCAGGATGGATCTTTAGATACTCAACTGGAACCAGACGGAATGGTTGTTTGAATCTGTTGAAAGATTTATTTATTTCTAGAAGAAGTATTAATAAAAATCTAGATGAGTTAAAGATTATTTTGAACCTAGTAAATAACATATAAACAGGGAAACGAAGATTTTAGAATTGAAGGGAATTGATAAGTGAAGAGAAGACATCTCAATAGAAGACATATTAAAAGAGAAAGGTAAACAAAACTGAAGAAAATTTGTACAAAAGAAATAGACAAAAGAAGAATAAAATATAGTGTGTTTCTAGAAAACAAGATGACATGATTATTTACCAAGTTTGAACAATTTTTAGTGCTGTAAATTTTCAGTTGTTTAATGTCTGTGATATTTCAGAATCAGTTTCAGCAATTTTTTAGTCTTCCCGTCCCATATTTCGGCAGATAGCTGTCTTTTCTTAAACCACCTCTCATTGAGAACATTTACCACTTGTTCTGCTTCTTCTGGGCTGCCCATGTTAATCCGAGCAACTCCTTCAAAGCGCCTATCATAGATTTGTACTTTCCGGACTTCCCCATATTTTGAACATTCTTCCCTGAGGTCCTGTTGGAACTCTAGGATAAGTCCAACATCTGTATCAAATACCTTTGGGTCAAATAGGTTTTTAACTACTCTTTCATGTTTGGCTTTTTCACCTACTGGTTTTTCTGGCCGTCAATCAAACAGTTTTTCTATTTGTTTCTTCTGATTTAATTTGTCCTCTTTCTTTTTAATTTTTGGTTTAAGTTTGGGATCAAAATTGCCCTTCATTTGTAATAATTGAAGTTTTATATTTGACAATTTCGATATATCGAAATATATAACTAAAATTTACATTGAAGAAATACATTTAAGCCGCATTTTTTGAGAAAATTTCATTAAACATGAATACATGCGCTCTTAAACGTATGGTTTAAAATTGAATTTGATATTTTTACAAGAAACCGGCTACATAACCCTGTATGAACGTTTGGTCTTACCTCTAGAGAATATTCGAATAATATTCCACTTAAAGTCTGGCAGAATATGTTTTGGTATGATTATCTACAACTTTACGGTTTAAAAGATGTTCTACGGAATAATAGAAAACGTACCTACAAGATTTTACAATATAGTTTTCTCAAAAACGGTTAAAAATATTTTATATTTAAAATTAAATCAAAAGCATCTGCGTCGTCTATAACCAGGATGGTCGTGGATATGATAAAACTTCAATGACAGCAACTGACAGTTTTTAAACGCAATGAATTCAATAAGTTTGATAGTAGTAGTAGTAGTAGAAATAGCTCAAATAGCCTGTATAAATTTACTTCCTCAAAAGTCAAAGAAAAAATACAAAAATACGTTGTTTGTATGCTTTCATTTCGTGCACAACTCGCGCGATATGCCCATTTCCCACACGTAAAGTATTCAAATTTGTACAAACTCTTCAATACTTGGGAAATCGTGGGAAATGCGTATCACTTCGCGCATGTTGTACAATATAGGTACTATCATTAAACTGTTATGACAATATACAACTTGAGCCTCAGCAGGAAATGGTTTATCCAAACCTTTTTCTATTGTCCTCGGCCTTATCAGGGTTAAAAAAGATCGGAAATTTCTTTTAGCTCAAGTATATTTCAAGAAATATTTGGAATATTTGTAAAAAAAAAATTAGGTCTCACATATTAAACTAATCTATAGTTAAAGGATTTAAATAGTGTACGTAATATTTGGTTGAGTGACCACCCCTATTGGTCATTTTACCCCGATAAACATGCGCCGGACTGGTCAGTTTTAACAAGCTTATCTGAATAGCGTGAACTAGGATGCTGTAAATATTTCATAATATTTGAGGGTATCTTGTTAAACGTGAATATTTTTTACTGGTTTATGCATATTATAAGGTCAACAAACGAAAGGGTCAATGGTGTTATGGATAATTTTGTATATTTAAAAAGGGTTTTATCCTTCGAAAAAAAAATTTATGTAAAAGTTGTAGACAATTAAAAGATCTAAAGCTTTTTTATTGATCATTTTTTTAACCCAAAAAAAATTAGTATTTAAAGATTTTCCGCTTTAAATATTTAAAATAAACTTATCCCAAAAAAGTAATCAATTAGAATACTTAACAACGGCGTACGTACACCTTTCAAATAATAACGGACCATCGCAGGGAAAAGGGATATTCCCGTAAAACAAAAAATGAATTATTTATCCCTCGAATACCCAAAACATGAGCCGCGTCTCGCATTACGCCGGGTATCAAATTTCCTAAGATGACCACGTTCCTTACTTTAGTATGTGTCAAAAATTTAAAAGAATCCCAAGGGAAGCATTGAAAATTTGAAAGTGTCCGAGGGAAGTGTCCCTCGACGATCGTGACGCAGCGCCGTTAAGACACATACTAGCGTCCCGACGCTGACGCCCTAACTTTTAAATGGAGTTTTCGCTCAGTGGTCGATGTATCCTCGCTATATACAGCGTGTTTAAGAAATTGCTAGAAGTAGTTTTTAAGATTATAGCAGTTATTTATCAATAAAGTAAGAACTGGAATTAGTATGAGCAAACTACTAATTTAAATGGTGAATCAAAGGATTCTCTGCCTTAAATTCGTATAAATTCGAAAAGCTTCATTCTATTTAGTCTCCTGACCAATCTCTCTTCTTCTTCCAATGCGTATCCACTAATGGATGTTTGCGATAACATTTTCCATTGCTTCTTTATTCCTTGCGGTGTGTATCAACGATTGAATATCGCGTAGCCCTGTCCACTGTCTGATATTTCGCAGCCAGGACATTTTTTTACTTCTGATCCCTCTCCGGCCCCAAATATGCTGTTTTTCTTTTCTTAATCAATTCAAACAGTTCACATTGGCTGCTTTCACATTTGGCGACACGACAACGACACGACGACGACACGACAGCGACACGACACCGACACGACATGAGCGTTTTCACACTTGACGACACGACATCCGACACGACGACGACACGACACCAACAATGATTTTTATTTCACTTTGTTGATCGTAGTATGGCGGATTATAATAAAATATATTTACTACATATTCGACGACGTAGAAGGCAAAAAATTAGGCAGTTTTGATGTAGTTATTATACTCTATTTGAAAAATTGTGTAGCAACGAAATTAAATTTTTTAATTACTTTCGGATGACCAAAAATACATTTGATTATATATTGAGCAGCTTACACGATGGTATAAAGAAAAATGATACTACAAGTCGAATGTCGATTAATTTAAATTTAACAAACTAACATTAAACAAACTAAAATTAAAAAAGAATTTTAAACAAAAACATTCTAAAATTTAGACAACAACATAAATTATAAGTTTTTGATATGTTCTTTAAGTAACATTTTAAAATTATTAAGAATGGTACATTTTTTTATAGATTCACGTAATTGGTTAAACTTTTGGTCTAAAGGACCCCGAGGTCCTTTGGCTCTGGCAACTGGGCAAATTACAAATAATAACCTCTTTTTTTCTTTTCTGCAACTGACAGTTGATCAAATTCATTAATCAAATATTCATGCATTTCTTGCCAACACTTTTCTCTTAATATTTTATTTTTATTGTTTTCATTACTTTTATCCCAAATACATGTATTTTTTTCAACTAGCTCAATTAATGTAACAATATCGAACTCAAAAGCCATCTTAGAACACGAAGGAACTGAATTAAACTAATCAGATTTCGCTGTATGAGATTTGCGCCTACCTGTACTAATCATCCAGACTGAAGGGGGTAATGATTAAAACGAGGGTGAGATGTATTACCTAAATATAAACATTTTTCTAAATATTCGATTAGCACGTAATTCAAAATAGCAGAATAAACCCCAATAAAAGTTATTAAGAATCTATTATAAGGTTTATTGGTCCGAAATTGCTTTACGACGTTGTTAAGTACCTACTAAGTACCTACCAATAAAAACTGTCGTCCCGGCAGACGGCACCCCGGCAAGGAGCATTCTGGCCACTGGTGTCGTCCCGATTTTTGAAAATAATTAGTAAAAACAATAACTAAATAAAACTGATTAGTTCAATTCAGTTCCTTCATGTGTTTTAAAATGGCGTTTAAGTTTGATGTTGTTACCTTAATTGAACTGGTTTGAAAAATCCCTCTGTTGAAAAATTATATGAAAATAATAAAAAAAAAAATATTAAGAGAAAAATGTTGTCAAGAAATCTATGAATACGTGTATACATCTGCACTAAAAATGTAGAACTCTCTTCCTGATATACTGGGTGAGTTATGAGGAACTGTATTGAAGCCCCTATGGGGAATATCAAATGACCATTAAAAAGTGTCTGCTCCCATGTTTAATAATATATAAGGGTTGTGAATTTTGACTGAAATATTTGTTGGTCATTACCTTTGAACGATTAGTTTGATTTGTCTCATATTTTGGCAAAACTACTACCATCTAATTAACCGAGGCTAGAAAAAATCAGGTCCGGTATTAAAAAATTAGTCCTTTTTGTTCATATAAAACATTTCACCCTGTATATGGTTTTTGAAAACTCTAATAAGGATTTTACAAAGTACAGAAATAGACAATTTTTTGCCCCCACGATTACCCAATTTCTTATTTTTTTGTACAAAAATTTAATTTTTAATTACTAGTTCCACCACAGCTCGTGCTATATTTTTAATAATACAACCGTTTTAGTCAATTTCGAGAATCGGCTTCCAAAAGGAACAAGCTGTTTTGAATAATACTAAAACATCGCCCTGTATAATATTTCTTTAATGATTCATCGCTATTGTGATTTTTTAGAATTCTCAGAAGTTCATTTCTAAAGAAAAAAAATATAGTTTGATCTTTTTAAATTTAAAGAAAAGAAAATAGAACATTAAAAATGAACGAATTTATTTATATTTTTAAGAAAATTTAGGAAAACACAAGAATAGACAACTACATAAAAGAACTTAAGGCAAAAAAACTAAAACAAAATTAGATTAAGTAAATGGGGGCAGGCCTATTAGTTGATGTTCTATTATTATTATTTTCATATTATTTTTCAATACAGCAATTTTTTTCAAGCAGTTCAATTAAGGTAACTATCAAACTTAAAAGCCATGTTAAAACACTGAATTGAACTAATCAGTTTTATTTATTTATTGTTTTACTAAACATCTTGTTTCAAAAATCGGGACGACACGAGTGGGAAGACGGCTGCCGGGGACGATACCAGCACGGCATGTCGTCTAATGTGAAAGCATTTATTTCAATGTAAATTCAACCCCACCGGCATCGTTGCCGTTGTCGTGTCGTTGTCGTGCTGCCTAATGTGAAAGCGCCCATTGTCTGTTGACACGTCTTAGAACTTCTTCGTTTAGTCTTCTAGCCGTCCAAGATATATTCAGCGTTCTGCGATGCATCTATCTGTTTTTATTTTTTAAGTTTTTATTCATCTGCATTTTTATTAGATAATGATCCATTCCGATAGGATATAATCTTTGTTATCTTTAAGTTTTTATCTTATATCTTAATAATTCGTAGATATTTCCATCATAAACTCTACAAAAAATTACAGCATCTGTATTGACATTCTCGCTTATTAAAACCGACCAGTCCAGCGCATGCCTGGTGACTCCTCACAAGACAGAATGACCACTAAGGGTGGTCAGTCAACCCAACCGCGCCCTTACAAAGTTATCACCCTAAATTTCCTTCTCTGACCAGCATAATGCGTGGCACGCGTCTTAAAGATGAATGGGCCCTTTTCCCTTTACAAGATTCGACCTAACAAGCATAAGAAATTCTATTCAGAGACCCGCGTCACAATAGAAGTTCATTTGAATACTGTCGGTGGTATTTCGGTCTTGAATTGGAAAAATGCGGTAAACTTGGACTGTCACGAAGTGGACTAATAAATTGAGCTCATGAAGGACAACGTAAAAGAAGTTTAATCAAGGAGGAAAACTTTTGACTGATTTATTTTGTCTCCGTAGAGTTTACAGCTGCACTTTAAAATTTTCCGCTTTTGCAGTAAATATATACAGTAAACATGTAGATATATGCGTGGCAAATTATTATTTTTAATATAACTAATTTATAAAGACAATACAAACAATACAGACAAGGTATGAGACGAAACAGATAATTTTCTTTATATAAAATCAATGTTTCAAACAAATTTTAACCATTGTAATTATAAAGAAAATATGAAAATTCACATTGTAATGGATGTAATTATCAAAGGTCAATATTTTATAATATAAACAAAATTAAAATTTTATTCAAATTAGATTCGTTCGCTGAAAATTCAAATAGTTTTACATACCAAAGTCCAATGCACTTTCCTACCAGAATTGCAAGAATAGTAATATTGCAAACTTGCAATATTGTTGTTCCATTTTAGTTAGAATACATGTAGAAATTGCTGACAATAATTTGTGTTAAATTAAAAAGAACTTTTAGTATTAATTTGATAATATGCGACTAAACTTGTAATTTTATGTAATAAGTTGAAAGACCCAATGAATGGTTTAAATGCGACTTAGGAGTTTCAATTAAGAAAAAGTAGCAAGCCTACAAGACAACCCTTCAAAAACAAGGAACAATATTACAACATTGTAAGCCCATAAGAGCTCTTTACCAATTAATTTAAGGTATTTACTTTTATTTTAGCAAATAAATAAATGGATAAAGTTAAAATAGTATAATTTCAGATCAGACTGAGATAATACTAACGATAAAAACTTTATTATATAAAGTGCTATGAGTAAAAGAAAATTACAATATAACCTCGAAATTTAATATCATGATACATTAATATAATTTGTTCAAATTCTAGGAAATTAGTAGAAATCAAAGAATTAGAGTTTCGGTTTTTCAAAATTAAAGAAATATAATATAAAAGGGTAATAATAAGAATAAGAATATGAAAAGACATAGTATGAAGTTAAAATAAGAAGAAATTGTATAAAAATTATATCAAAATTATTTTTTTCATTTCTAGTATAATCTGTTATCAATCAAAAATTGCGGAAAATTATTTTTTTTTAGAATTTTGTAAAAATTTAGATTTAATTCTGTCAAATGTAAATCATAGTAACCTCTGACTTGTTCATTTATAAAAACCATTTCGCGAGGTTAAACGAGGCTTTTTTCACTCGAAGGGTCCACACCGCTCTGTGAAGCAAAAACATTTGAAAGCGAGTCAAAGCAATATTGATAAAAATAATTAAAACTTTACCTGTCAACAATACAAAGTGACGTTTTAAAAAGAAAACTTAAATAAATCAAGATAAGAAGTTCAAGTTATTCATCTCTGGCTATCGTTTCTGATAAAAATACTGTGTATCCAGACTATCCTGATCCTGATTTGGAAAGTATTCCACAATGTATGTCCACGAAGTTCCACGTATCTGGATATTTCCGTTATTTTAGGAGAGAGCTCAAAGACGTTGCAAAAAACAATTATTTAACGTTTATTTTTTTCGTTTCTAGTATAATCTGTTATCAATTAAAATTTGCAGAAAATTATTTTTTTTTAGAATTTTGTAAAAATTTAGATTTAATTCTGTCAAATGTAAATCATAGTAACCTCTGACTTGTTCATTTATAAAAACCATTTCGCGAGGTTAAACGAGGCTTTTTTCACTCGAAGGGTCCACACCGCTCTGTGAAGCAAAAACATTTTTAAGCGAGTCAAAGCAATATTGATAAAAATAATTAAAACTTTACCTGTCAACAATACAAAGTGACGTTTTAAAAAGAAAACTTAAATAAATCAAGATAAGAAGTTCAAGTTATTCATCTCTGGCTATCGTTTCTGATAAAAATCCTGTGTATCCAGACTATCCTGATCCTGATTTGGAAAGTATTCCACAATGTATGTCCACGAAGTTCCACGTATCTGGATATTTCCGTTATTTTAGGAGAGAGCTCAAAGACGTTGCAAAAAACAATTATTTAACGTTTATTTTTTTCGTTTCTAGTATAATCTGTTATCAATTAAAATGTGCAGAAAATTATTTTTTTTTAGAATTTTGTAAAAATTTAGATTTAATTCTGTCAAATGTAAATCATAGTAACCTCTGACTTGTTCATTTATAAAAACCATTTCGCGAGGTTAAACGAGGCTTTTTTCACTCGAAGGGTCCACACCGCTCTGTGAAGCAAAAACATTTTTAAGCGAGTCAAAGCAATATTGATAAAAATAATTAAAACTTTACCTGTCAACAATACAAAGTGACGTTTTAAAAAGAAAACTTAAATAAATCAAGATAAGAAGTTCAAGTTATTCATCTCTGGCTATCGTTTCTGATAAAAATCCTGTGTATCCAGACTATCCTGATCCTGATTTGGAAAGTATTCCACAATGTATGTCCACGAAGTTCCACGTATCTGGATATTTCCGTTATTTTAGGAGAGAGCTCAAAGACGTTGTAAAAAACAATTATTTAACGTTTATTTTTTTCGTTTCTAGTATAATCTGTTATCAATTAAAATTTGCAGAAAATTATTTTTTTTTAGAATTTTGTAAAAATTTAGATTTAATTCTGTCAAATGTAAATCATAGTAACCTCTGACTTGTTCATTTATAAAAACCATTTCGCGAGGTTAAACGAGGCTTTTTTCACTCGAAGGGTCCACACCGCTCTGTGAAGCAAAAACATTTGAAAGCGAGTCAAAGCAATATTGATAAAAATAATTAAAACTTTACCTGTCAACAATACAAAGTGACGTTTTAAAAAGAAAACTTAAATAAATCAAGATAAGAAGTTCAAGTTATTCATCTCTGGCTATCGTTTCTGATAAAAATCCTGTGTATCCAGACTATCCTGATCCTGATTTGGAAAGTATTCCACAATGTATGTCCACGAAGTTATTTTAGGAGAGAGCTCAAAAACGTTGCAAAAAACAATTATTTAACGTTTACATTATTTCGAAAAACGATGCCTAAACAAACTTAGAAAAACGTACATTAAACGTCGAAAAGCGATAAAAAATTGTTGTGAAGTATGAAATATGAGACCGTGCTTTAAATGTTACAAAACGTTTTCCAACGCCGAAAAATATTCGACAAAAGTATTTTATTATTTTATTTTCACCAGAAAGCGTGCTACAACGTAAAAAATGTGAGTTAAATGTCAAAAAAATGTGCTTTAAAGGTCACGTTTATAACGTTTTATTTCGTAACATTTTTTAAACGTCTAAAGCGTTATAAAAACGTGAGAGAAAATCATCGATGTATCAAATTTTGCCACGAGTTATTCTTGTTAAAGTTATTTTTCGTGAGATTATATAATCCGCTTTGGATGCCGGCTAACAACAGTGAAGAATGGTCGTGGATTAATGAAAATTTTAATTTAACATCATTCATTAAGTTAGAAAACGAGTAAGGAATTTAATTTATCAGATTCGACATCCTAAGACCGGTTTCTGCCTTTCGGCTTCGTCAGTTAGGCTTTTCGAATCCGATAAATAAAATTCCAAACTCGTACAAGTCAGTAGCTATATCCGCTATAAGATAAAGTTTTTAGATGTGCTGCCATCTATGATTAGAAGAGAGTATTGACAATTATTAAAAGCAAAAAATTCCCGGTGTATTGGGGTTGCATACACAATTTGCATTGTGTGTTGCAAAGCTTTTATTTGACTGATTCTAGTCAAAATGTCACTCTCTTCTTTCGTATCCCTTTCAGAGATTAATACAAAGTTAGAAAACGAGTAAGGAATTTAATTTATCAGATTCGATATCCTAAGACCGGTTTCTGCCTTTCGGCTTCGTCAGTTAGGCTTTTCGAATCCGATAAATAAAATTCCAAACTCGTACAAGTCAATAGCTATATCCGCTATAAGATAAAATTTTTAGATGTGCTGCCATCTATGATTAGAAGAGAGTATTGACAATTATTAAAAGCAAAAAATTCCCGGTGTATTGGGGTTGCATACACAATTTGCATTGTGTGTTGCAAAGCTTTTATTTGACTGATTCTAGTCAAAATGTCACTCTCTTCTTTCGTATCCCTTTCAGAGATTAATACAAAGTTAGAAAACGAGTAAGGAATTTAATTTATCAGATTCGATATCCTAAGACCGGTTTCTGCCTTTCGGCTTCGTCAGTTAGGCTTTTCGAATCCGATAAATAAAATTCCAAACTCGTACAAGTCAATAGCTATATCCGCTATAAGATAAAATTTTTAGATGTGCTGCCATCTATGATTAGAAGAGAGTATTGACAATTATTAAAAGCAAAAAATTCCCGGTGTATTGGGGTTGCATACACAATTTGCATTGTGTGTTGCAAAGCTTTTATTTGACTGATTCTAGTCAAAATGTCACTCTCTTCTTTCGTATCCCTTTCAGAGATTAATACAAAGTTAGAAAACGAATAAGGAATTTAATTTATCAGATTCGACATCCTATCAGTTAGGCTTTTCGAATCCGATAAATAAAAGTCCAAACTCGTACAAGTCAGTAGCTATACCCGCTATAAGATAAAATTTTTAGATGTGCTGCCATCTATGATTAGAAGAGAGTATTGACAATTATTAAAATCAAAAAATTCCCGGTGTATTGGGGTTGCATACACAATTTGCATTGTGTGTTGCAAAGCTTTTATTTGACTGATTCTAGTCAAAATGTCACTCTCTTCTTTCGTATCCCTTTCAGAGATTAATACAAAGTTAGAAAGGCAGAAACCGGTCATACACAATGCAAATTGTGTATGCAACCCCAATACACCGGGAATTTTTTGATTTTAATAATTGTCAATACTCTCTTCTAATCATAGATGGCAGCACATCTAAAAATTTTATCTTATAGCGGGTATAGCTACTGACTTGTACGAGTTTGGACTTTTATTTATCGGATTCGAAAAGCCTAACTGATAGGATGTCGAATCTGATAAATTAAATTCCTTACTCGTTTTCTAACTTTGTATTAATCTCTGAAAGGGATACGAAAGAAGAGAGTGACATTTTGACTAGAATCAGTCAAATAAAAGCTTTGCAACACACAATGCAAATTGTGTATGCAACCCCAATACACCGGGAATTTTTTGCTTTTAATAATTGTCAATACTCTCTTCTAATCATAGATGGCAGCATCATTCATTAACCCACGACCATTCTTCACTGTGGTTGGCCGGCATCCAAAGCGGATTATATAATCCCACGAAAGAAAATCTTTGAATTAGAATAACACATAGAAACGTGCGTCAGACGATAAAATGCGTCAAACGTCATGTATTTGTCGTCGCACTATCAAGACAGCCAATTATCTGATATGGATTGCATAATTTTTAGTGTTACTAGGATTTTTTTTCTAATTTTAAATACCCACATAAATCTAAATATGTTTTCAAAGTATCTCGATGATGTTTAAAATTTAATACTTCGATTGCCTTTCAGCATCCGGAACGACCAATCTTCTAAAACGCACTTCATTTAATTAAATTCACTAAACATAAAACATCGAAAGTGACGTTCACATTTTAAAGAAAAAAAGAAACGCCGGGGCAATTTCAAATTCCACCCCAGACATAAAATTAAAATAAGTGGACCGTATCGTATTTCATTCGATCCCAGAACGATCGGTCACATGGACTTTCCGGGTCCAAGCCAATACCAATATTTTAAAATAAATAAGTTTAAAAGGGACGAATGGGCCTATAGGGTAGAAATTACCGGCCTAATCCTTATTTATAACCCGATCGTGCGCGTGACATTGGGGTTCTGGAATTATTCGGCTGTATCTATCGCGGAATAGATAGAAGAAACGTTTGGGAAGAACGAATCAGTTGTTATACCTGTATTTCTAGTAAGAAATTGTTTTTATAATAAAATTACTTCTAACTAGCAAAATTCGTAATATATTTCGATCCACTATAAATGTATTTGGTAGTAAATTTGAGTGTTTGGCTACTCAGTAACCTCATTATCGTAAAGTTTATTTAAGTGGACGAAATCGATTCGTCCCATTTAATAATCTTCCACTTTCGTCTTTCCCGAACACCGTCGAGCAAAAACAAATCTTATAATCCCGTCCCATTTCAGACTTGAAATATTGGATTGTAGATTTGGTCCCGTAGATAAACAACGTTTGTAAGTAACCCAACGATAAGTTTTTGCGGGCTGCCAAACCCGCCGGAGCTCGCAAGAAGGTCGTCGACCATTGTCCGAATACCGGAACGATGAGATAACGCGACGTAAAAGGGGAATGGTGACATTTACAAATGTACTAAAGGCCAATATCGGGGGTGCAAATTGTGAACATGTATGTGGCAAAAGATACAGGGTGGCCATTTTGCTAAGAATCAAAGGCAAAGAGTATAATGTAATTCAAAATTATTTGAAAAAGTTTTAAAAGTCAGACTAGAATCATTTTTAATTAGCGAACACATTTTATCACCAAACCAGTTCGGTTTTCAGACGGGCAAATCAACAAAAGATGGTATAGCTGTATTAATATCAAAAATGTATGAAGCTCTTCAACATACGGAACCGGCAATTGGAGTATTCTTGGATCTTGTCAAGGCGTTCGATACTGTAGACCATAGACAGTTGTTGGAAGCTTTGGAGGATTGAGGAATACGTGGAACAGCCCTAAAACTCTTCAGGTCATACCTTCACAATCATACACAACATGTAAAAATAGATAATTGTGTGAGTTCAAGTTATAAAATGCGGTGTTATATATATATATATATATTGAAATGGAATTTAACATTATTAAAATTATAATATTTAGGTAAAATTAAATTATAAATTAAAGAAAATAAATACCTAGACTGTGCCCAATTCCGATATTTCTTCTTAAAATTAATGTGTCAGGTAAAATAAAATGAACGTCACCTAAAAATAAAGAAATCATATTATTAAAATAGAATTTAGAAAAATAAACAAAATGGTAATTTATAGATAAAGAGAAACGTTAAAGGTGAACTTACCTAAGGGATTGATTTAATGTGAGATCCTTATTATAAAAAAAATCCTTTTTAAAAGCTCTGATTGTAATCTAAAAATTTAAAACCAAAATTAAATAATACTCAAAATTCAAAATTTTATTAACAATTTATTTTGGGACGATCTTTATAACAAATTATAATATCAGGACAACCTGTATGGCGAAATAAAATAAGGGTTGTGACAACTATTTAAAATGAAATGTCAGGATACCAACTTTGGTAACTAAATTATAAATTGATAAAATGTAGAAAATTGGACACCAGAATATAAAGGGAAAGTATGTTAATTGTTATAATTAAAATTATGAAATTCAAAAAAGGGAACCTAGCAACGAAAAAAAAAAAGAAAGGAGTTGATAAGATGGTAGAGGTTTTTTTGGGTAGATAAAAAATTTAAGAAGATTTTTAATTAAAAAGTTTTTAAAAAGTTATTGAAATATTAAGAAGAAGTTACAAAATTTGAAAAAGGACATTTATATTCTGGGAGGACAATTATTACGGCGAATTTGTTTATGAATAGTAAGTGGGTAGTATTAAAAAATACTTAAACAACTTACCTGGAAGTTATTTGGCTTGTTGTGGATATCATCTGGATATTAAGCGAGCTCAAAGCGGAAACATCACATAACTAGAAATCTAGTTATAACACATCACTGGTTGTACGAGGGAGAAGAAGAAGAAATAAGGATATTCAAAGGTATCAATTCATTATAATCAATTATCACATACTGCAGACCAAAAACAACGAGTGAGGTACTCATTTGTGTGGTTAAGATAGACGTATTAATCACTGTTTAGAATTTCGGGTGTGCCAACCTTAGTTAAATTAAAATTTATTGCGCCAAATTTACAAACTTTTTTTAGATATCATTGAGTGAATGTGTGGGCGTGTGAGTTACTCATTTTAGTTAATAGTATGATCTGTGTATATAAATTTTCTTGAATTTCTATTAACATAAACTCATTCAAAATTTTGAAACAACATTTTATTTTTGTGCCAAATACAGAGACTATCAGATTAATGGGAAGTTATAAGAACATGAACTCACAATTAAAGAATACCTGAGATTAGAAAGATTTACGTATATCAATTTGAGCATAGTCGTGGTGGTATCAACAAAAATATTAAAATTAAATAACAAAATAAATTATAGAACATTATTTAAAATTCTAAATTCAAATAATAGTCGAATAAATTTATTAAAAGTTTTATTTAATTAAAAGTAATAATTTCTAATATTATTACAATATATATATATATATATATATATATATATATATATAAATATTTGGTGCTCAATATAAAAAAAAGCCGTATTATCCAAATATATGTCGCCTAGCAAGGTGGGGTTATCTATTGATAAAGTTAAAATTATAAAATCAAGTTTTGGGATAAATTTGGTTCATTGATAACAGATAATGTATTTCAGAAGTGGACATAAAACAATGGAGAAAACTAGAAAAGAAGCAATTCAAGCAGGTATGGTTGAAATTTAAAAAAAAAACTGTGGAGGACAAGGACAACAATAGTGAAATAAAAACGAGAAGTAATATAGAAAAGGCTGTTATAGAAACGACAAGTAATGAAGATAGAAATCAAATGGATGAATTAATGCAGATGTTAATGAAAATGAGTGAAGAGAGAAGACAAGATCAACAATTGATGGAAAATCTAGAAAAGAATAAAGAAGAAATAAAAATAAATATGGAAGAAAATAATAAAAAACAAATTGGAGATATGAGAACGGAGATGGGAAATCAATTCAAGAAGAATAATGAGGAAATGATAATTTTAATAAGAAGAGAAATTGAAAGAGTTGAAGTGACGTTAAAGACAAAGAAAAAGAAAACAAAAAGATAAAGAGAAAAACAAAATACAACAATGAATAAAGCCAATTATGGCCAGCCAAGAGGCAAACCGAGAAAAACTTGGGATGAATTAACATGAAATTAAATTGGATAGTTCATTTTTGTAATTCATAGTGGTTTTTTAAAATAACCGATTTGAAATCCACAGCCACTGCAGCATATTTAACATGTGATGAATGAAAGTATAACGATTGCATCTCAAAATGATTCTCATACCCCGATTTTGAGTTTTTGCAGTTGGGAAACCCTATTTTGATTTATTAAATGCATTAAAGTTGGGCAGTACTCAAAATGAGGTTTAATTATACAATTATAAGTTAATATTCTTGAACTAAGTGTAAATAAATATTAAAAAAGTATAACTGAAACCAGTTAAAAGCAAATGGTTTGATGGAAACTGCCAAAACAAAAACTATCGTAATATTAATGCAAGAGATAAATGGGGCACTACCGTTGGAGCTATACCAGAAATTTTAAATCTAAGCGCCAAAACCTATAAGCTAGAAAATAAAAAAATATTCGCAACCTGCTGGTCCCAATCTACAAGTTCGTTTTGATTACTTTCATAATAAAAGAGATGGATTTTTTCAAAAAGCGCCAAAAAGATTTACAAAAATTTGTTTAAAAATCACCGAAAAACCCGTATAACTCCACCAAAAATAGCTCCAATTTGAATTTTGCGATGGAACGATTCATTCTTTAAACAATTATTTTTTTCCACATTGAGTTTGTCCACCATATTTTAATTACTAGCCGTTATACTGTCACTTCCTGTGCTCCTATTTTATTATTTAATAAATACAGGGTATTAATAAATAGGAGTTACAGATTTTTAGTGCATATAGAACATGCAAAAATAGGGCGAAAAGTTCCTATAAACATGTGCTTTTGGAGCTTTGGTTTCGAAGCTAGAGCTCTTTAAAGATGGATGGCGTCCTCAGGTCATTTTTTGTCAAATATCTTCAGAACACCGTATTTAAAAAATATGAAACTTGGTATATATTTTAAATACGGCGTTCTGAAGATACTTGAAAAAATTGACCTGACGACGCTGTCTTTAAAGAGCTCTAGCTTCGAAGCAATACTTTAAACCTTCAAAGGGAAGTCTTTTCTTTATTTTTGCATCTTCTACATGCGCTAAAAATCTGTAACGCGTATTCATTAACATCTTGTATACTAAACCAAAGCCTAAAATTAAAATTATTTAATAATAATACTAAGGGACAAGCCATAGTTTCTCAACTATCTAGGAGCCATGAGGTACGAGATATTTGCGTAAATCGCGTAAGCCCTGTGTGCGGGCGGAAGCGGACACTTGTGTTTAAGTTACGGACCTGAACGTATCCCTTAATTAAACAGTTCTGTTTGAACAGGCAGATTAAATGTGACATAGAACTGTAATCGCGCTTATTGTGGTCCGTGCTGGGGGTCAGAACGGCTCTAAACTAACTGCCCTCTGCCAGGAAACGGAATCCGGTAAATCACCTAATATACTAACTACTTAAGAGACGACGCGCGGAGACGTGTTCCGGACTTATATTAATAGTTTCTCCTCTCTCGTTTATTCCTGTGGAAATGAATGATACTCGACGGTATATTTTTCTTTTATTCGAACGGAGGGTCATTTTGGATTTCAGAAACACTGTTGCTCTGATTTATAAGGCATAGGAAAAAAATATATACGAGGTATTACAGAACTATTATGTTTTAACTTCCAGTACAAAATACAGTGCGATTAAAACCCTATTGAAGTGGTAATTTTGGATGAAATTAATGGATTCTTGAAACTTCTTTATTTTTTATTTGATTGAACTAATTAAAACGTAAACAAATATAGAATTACAACTCTTCCGATCCCAAAACTGATACTGATGGGGCATAATAACGCTGAAATCGGTTTAAAAATGACTTACTTCACTAATAACAGAATCTGGAATAATATTATTCAATACTATAAGGGCTTTTACGAAAGAAGTAAATTTTCATACTCGGTAAATCGGTTTTCTTTGATCTTTTGTTGGTACTCTGTGATGCTGATTTTGAGTATTATTTAATTTTTGAATTAAAATGCCACCTCTGAGTTTTTATTTAATTTAGATCTTGCCAGTGTTTAATTATTCTTCTAAAACACATCATCAAAAATCTATAATAGTCTGGACAGGAAGAAACATTCACTAGCTGTTTTTTGGAGCATTCGACACTGTTGACCATATACAGCTTTTGAAGGATTTGCAAGATCTAGGATTTAGGGGAAATTTACTTAGATTATTTGAAAACTACCTGAGTAACAGAAAGCTACGTGTAGCAATCGAAAATGCACTTAGTGAAGAAAGAACAGTGCAATATGGGGTGCCGCAAGGGACAGTATTGGGGCCGGTATTCTTTATCATTTACATGAATAACATACTCACTTCACAGACCAACGTAGAAATCATTAGTTTTGCAGATGATACGGCAATATTTTATGAAGACATCCTGGGAAAACCTAAAAAATAGATTGCTTCAATCAAAAAAAAATTAACACTGAACTTTGAAAAAACTTCGTTCCTACATTTCGCTTGTTACTCATCTCACCTCCCTGATTTCAATTACCTGTTTTGTTAATTTGTTAAATATCCACATTGATAGACACATCAGATTGAATGTCCACACATAGGTACTATGAATATTGAATACTCACCAAATGAAAATCCTGTAGGCATGCATTAATCGAGTCTAGATTGTCGTATGGAATCCTAGGTTGGGGAGGTGTTGCCAGCAGTTACTTAAGTTATCTAGATATTTTACAGAAAAAATTCCTAAAGATTTGTTTCAATAAATGTCGAACGTATTCATCGACCTTGCTCTATTCTGAAAATAAAATATTCATCCAAAACTGTTGGTCAGAGTGGATATACTTACCTAAGCACAAGAATATTTAACAATATCCCTAGAAACATCAAAGATTTAAAATAAATAGTATTATTAAAAAAAATGCAAAACAGTACCTTCATGAAACAGAAAAAAAAATAATACATAATCTAATAAACCCGAATAAAATTCCCTACAGTATATTTATTGAAAAACAAAAACATACTAATGACGTTATACCAAAAATTTTATTAATTTGTTCACTGAGTATTATTATTATCATTCTATTATTTTAGTAGTAGACATTATATTCAAATAATTACCAAATTTTGCTATGAAAAAATATTTTATAACCATGGTTCCTTTTGTTTATTTCAAAAATACAAATTTTGTAGCTTTGAATAATGTTAAAAATGTTATACATTGTTAATATTTATTTTTTTTTAATAAATTTATTATTATTATTACACGATATTCCTCAGGTTAAATAAATCCAATATCTAATAATTTTTCTTCGTTTGTAAAAATCCTCTGTACATTCCACATTTTCAACCATTTTGTTATTTCCAGGTAAAACCGATACAAAAACAACAAACGAGAAGGGTGGGCGAGGGTGAATGTCCAGTCGTTCGTTTGGGGTGTGCCAATCACTACCGGTACATCCACTCCAGAACAACTTTCAGCACCCCCTACCCCAACCCTCGACCCCCTACTCATCGCTGGCCATTGCGTCCCTATGGATATAAATGTTGGCATCAGATGGCGTACACTCAATGAAAAAATCGGAAGGTAGATTATAGGGAAGCCCTTCAGTTATTATATTCCTACGGGGTGGCACAACGTTGACAATTAAATTTAGTTGGAGAGTTAGGTATAGAATTATTATTAGTTTAATTAAAAATTTTATATTCAAATGAGAAAAATTCTAATATTACTACAAAAATAGTTGCATGTCATCAATTACGTCATACATTTTCTTCTGTGTTAGATGCATAGTGTTGCCAAATGTTTAGAATAATAAGTATTTAAATATTACTTTTGTCTTTAATTGTAATTTGTAAAATACAAATTTTTTATTTCAATATAAGTGTCAGAAAATCAAATCAAATCAAAGTCAGATTTATTTTTTTGAATGATCCATACAACGATTGTACATTTACATAATAATTAAGGTGGTTAGCATCTTCAGTTGTGGAGTGGCCTAGATACTAGTGCCTGTTTTGCCTAACTCCTCTTTTGGAATAAACGTTTTTTTGGAGGAGATTTCTAAACTTCATTACGTTTTATTGCTGGTGAAATAGAACTAACAGGGCCAATATTTGTCATTGTCATTGTCATTAAAGTTTTCTATATAATAATCATAAATGAATAACCTGACTTTGTAAAAATCAAAACGTAATCAAATAAGTACCGTATAGTTTTTCCCTAGACCGCAAAGATTTTAGATCTTTTTTTATGTAAAAAAAAATATCAAAATGCCTCCGCCAAAATTTAAAATAAACTACTTCGCCAAAATTTCAAATTTAAAATTTTTTCGTGGTGAAATAAAAAATTTTAGCTGTGAGAGTAATTTTCAATATTTCTATTCCAGAATCCAGAGTTTTCTACATAATTTAACTATTTATTTTTTTAAGTAGAGTTCCTCAAAAATAATTGAAAACTGTTAATTACAAAATATGAACTATACTTACACTTTTAATTACTTTATTATTAATTAATTAAAAAAAAACTATAGGAACCTAAAATATTGTACAAACCGTAAACGGGAATGAACAAGTCGATTTATTGAATCAAAATAACTGAATATTCTTTTCTAATTTGGAAGTAGGTTTACCAGATTTATCATGTAATTTTCAAATTTTCAAGATTAGATTCGTTTAGTCCAGATCAAAATACATAATTGGTAACCGATGGAGATTCCGGATTGGCAAAAATTGAAAATTTTTGTTATATAAATTCGTAAAAAATCTAAGAAACTTGAATTTACAGTAAAATAAATCGATTTATGATATCTGATATTTGAAAAAAAAATTTAATGTAAACAAAATGCTAGTGGAATGTATTATCCATTTTCAAAATTATACAAGAGTTTAGAACAAATAGAAAAAATTAAAAAGGAACAAGAAGAGCATAAGGAGCAAATCAAAAATATACAAGAGAAAAATTTAAGAGATGAAATTGAACAAAATGGTATTAGAATGAGACAGGACATAGAGAATGAATTGGATGGAATTGAAGAAATATTTGAAGGCAGATAGACAGTTAGAAGAAATGTGTAGGAAATAGCTTAAAATATTAAATGTCGACAGTTTTTGACACGATTTGCTCCCTTTCGATCTGTATCTTGTAATAATTGTTCTTTCTATTTTACCCCAAAAAAGACAAAAAATCAAAACCGACTCATTGTTCGATTAAACTCCAAATAAAAAAATGTACAAAACATAAACATACTCCATTTATTAAAAAAACATTCAATATACATATGGTATTTATTTAGCCCTTGAATTTATAGAACGGATTCCACTTCGGACTAGCGTGTTTTTCCTAGGGGAAGACCGGGATTCAAATAACACTGTGGGACGATCACCCGTTCCCCTATAAAAAACCTGAGGGGTGACTTTCAGCACGGTTTTGAACCACGCTGTAAACCTGTATAGTGGCGACCTCTATCGAGGGGTAGAATTTACTATTAGTTCCTAGGTGGACGCAGATGGTTCGTGGTTTGGCTAAGGGTTGATTTACGGGGGTATTCAAAATGTTTTCTAGTTAAAGTTGTGGAACTAAAAATATTTTTGAATATGGTGAAATGTTGCGGGAATGAAAATTAATCATAGAAAGTTTTTATACGAAATTTGAAATTATACAATTGCCATCTTGATTAAAAACGTCAAATACCTCGATATCCATCTTGACCGCAGACTCATCTAGAAAAAATATATCTGAACCAAACGAAAACTACTTGGTCTGAATTTATATTTGACTAGATTTTGTTAAAGAATCAGTTTTGGAGATATAAATTGTCCAAGTCTGGGTTGGATACAAATTAAAAAGCTGAGTATTAAGAACATTAAAAAATACATAAAACTCGTACAAAAACATATATTTTTGCCTCTTTTACTGACACGACTCTAGCCTCTTATATTGATCGTGGTTTCCGCTTATCTTTAGACAGGCTAAAGTAATGGCTTAAAATTTGGCGTATCAAGATAACCGAAATAAAATGCACTAACCTCACCCATAAAATAACACTTATTCGAAAATCCCTGAGCTTGGGCATTTCACATATATTAACTCGCGGGTTTAGTTAATTTTTTGGTCCTGGAAGCTGCAATATTTTCTTTAAGACCGACACTTTGATGTAAACTTAATTATTTATTTTATTTTATGTAATAAAGTGATTAACAAATACTAAAACTAGATAATGGATACAACTGGATAAACTGATCAAATACATTATTTTTGAATATTTATGTTAAATATACAATTGAAATAAATTAAATTAAATATCTGAAGGGAAGATGCCTCTGAAATGCTGGGAATTGTTAGATTTTTTGTAGTGGTACTAACAAAATTAGTTTCCTGTATATTGTTTTTGGAATATCCCGCATGGATTTTGTTTGCGGTATCAACTTTGTTTTTTATTGAGTCTTCAAAGTAGCCTTCCGCAACGATGAAGGATTTCCTCCGCGCCATTCTAAATGTATAATATCACCCCCTTGGTCTACTGGAAAGTTGCTAATAGTAGATTTTCTAATTTAAGATAGGAGGTGATTTCGCTAGTGGCTTTTCCTACAGAATCCAATCCTAATACGCCATAATGTTAGATAATCCAGTTTTGGGGATTTTTCAGCAAAATATGCCGAAAGGACTTTATCACTTACTCCAGTTTTTAAATGACTTCTCATACCGGGTTTTTGATTTTACTGGCAATATATCGTAAGTCGCCTTCTTTGCTGCTTCCAAAATTTCTTCTGGAATTTCATTTTCTGTGTCGGACAATTCAAAATCAAAATCAAATTTGCGAATTCACAAAACAAGTTTGACATAAACAATAAATGAAAAATGAAAAATGAACGAACGATCAAACAGCGAGTGGAAAAATCTAAAAACATGGACCGGAAAAAGCTTTTGCGGCGAAAAATTATCCAGGAAGTGTATATTTTCTGGAAAAAACTTATTAATTGCATTAAGAGAGCTGCTTAATGAAGCAGAATCAGAATAAAATTATTTTTTAATATATTAAAAATGAACGTTTAATTTGAATTCTATGTAGTACGTTAGACGCTTGAAGTTTTCTTTGTGCTTTCAGAATTTTACTTTGATCAATGTTTTAAAAATTATTATGGATTGTGACTGATCCACAACCGAATCTTCTCTAATCGTTTTAGAATTGGCTATTAAATTAAATTTTATATTGGACACACGGTATATTAGTAACCCTGTAAGTTTAGCAAATTACATAAATGTTTTCTGCTCGCGTAAATTTAAAGGAACACTTTTATGTTACGCCATTTTGTTCTTATATAACATAACAAGAAGAATTATAGCAACGCTGCTGTAGGTATGAATATCTTGTGGTTTATATAACTCTAACAGAACATACTTCTTAATTGAATAGAAAAGACGGTTATACAACATTTTGAGAACAAAGATCAATTAAACTTCTCGATTCCATTAATAGGAAAGCCGTAGTCGAGCAAGTTGGAATACATTTAACATTATAAACTTGGCATTTCAAAGCGTCATGTATGAGTTTATAAAGTTTCAGTGGACCACTCATCAAAGACCCGCCGCCGCCCGTCGTTCTGTACACGGAGCAACTTTCAAACAAAAGCTTCCAAGGAGTTTGCCAACAAAATTTCGAAATTCCTGGTTTACAGAGACGATTCTATCCCTTCGCCCCTCTACTGCTTCCTCGTTTCTTCGTTGAATTGAATAAGATATATAATAGAAACCAACGTTCATTATAGTTTGAGATTTTGTTCAAACTTTTAAGTATTTATAAAAGATAAAAGATATTTTTCTCCATTCCCATAGGTTAGTTGCAGCTCTTGATTATTGTATTCTTAATTTTGTTAAATAAATGTTTTAATTTATTTATTCAATGTATTTTATATTTTTCTGCTTTGATGCCTAGTTTTTCATAACAATTGATATGAGTCACTTGCATATGTTAGCACCCATAACTGATACGCCAATGAATGAATAAATTTGACATCCCTTAAAGACGGAAACCCAGATGGGGTGTTAGATAACATGGTCCTACTCTCGGCGAATCGCCATTGGCGAGAATAGAGGGACGTTATAACCCTTTGCTAACCCTTTTGGATACATTTGATACGAATTGTTAACGATGTGATTACGTATTAAAATGTCTGCTAATTTAATATCTAATGTGCCGCTTTAGTTAATATTAATGCGTTAACGGAGATTCTGCTATCGTTGCAAAATTAATTATGAAGTACGCGGTGATTAATGGAAATCTAGGCGTCAGCTTAAAGTTTTCTTTGGGATTTTTAGGAAAATTTTGTTGTGTAATCGCAGATCCAACACTGTAACGTCGTCGAAGAAGTTAATTCTCGTGAAATTTAAAGGATGATCAAACAAACGTTATTCTTGGTTAACTACAACAAATTTACAAATCGCAGGTCTATCAGAGGGGTAGGGCTATTTTTTTGTCTTATATTTCAGAAGAAGAATTTGATTTGATTGAAATAGGAAAAATGTTATCTATTGCGCTTTTAATTTGTCAATATTATGCAATGAAACGTACTGGGAATAGGGATCATCAATACTGACAATACTTTTGTCCTTACAAATCTCCAATACAAAGTCGGAAATAATTCAAAAAACGTACAGTTATTTAAAACAATTCAAAACATTATCTACACTGTTAGAAGGAATAAATAACTTGTTGGACAAACTGAAACAATGGGCCTTAGATTGAGATGTTAAAGAAGGTAGATAGATAGAAGATTTGATTTCAAATCAAACTCAAATCAAATTGTTAAAAACAAATTATCAAGATCATGTGAGAGGATATTTCTATAGAAATAGTCTGATTCACAAGTGCCGTTTCCCTCGAAACCTGATCGCCACCACCGAAAATTATGATTTTGGACTCATTCGATTCGGAATGGCATCTAGAACGTTCTATCAAAATTCCAAAAGGGGCTGAAAAAAAATGCAAAAGTTATAAACAATTAAGTAAAATAAAAAATAAGGGTTTGGTTTTTTTGAAATATTTCAAAAACTATTTGAGATAATCGAAATTTGAAAAAAGATCCTTAAAGAGCAGGAAATTTCCTAAAAAAAAGTCCTACATCCCGGAACTGTACCAATAACCCTTATAATTTTAATTAAGCGGCGAAAATAACAGTAAAAACGCGTAGTTAGGCTGTAGCCCCAATCTGACACGTGAACTAAAAAAATTATTTTAACTGATTAAATATTAATATTAAGGAATAAAAAAATTTGGGTACTATGTAGACAAATCAATAAACAATAATCCGTCAACAAAAAATTTTTATCCCAATTTTTTTATTAGTTATGCTTTTGTTAATTAGTTAATTTTCACCATTTTAATGTTAACATAAAAACGCTGATTATTTCAAAACAAGAAATCTAGAATTTTTTTTGATTTTTTTGAGCTAATCTTAAAAGAGTTTAGAAGAGATCCCCGTTGGAAAAATTAAAAAATTTTGATTTTTCGTTTTTTTATTAACAATCAAAGAGAAAGAAAGAAAACTACAAGTGCAAAAGTACAATATTTTTAAAAGTTAAATAAAAAATAATAAAAAATATATATGGTTGTTTTTGTAATATTTTTTAGTATTTAAAAAAAATATTGCGTAAAATTGCATTTGTTTATAACAAATTGTTTTTTAATAAACCAATGAAAAGTTAATAAAAAAATTATTTTTTTTATAATACGAAAGAACATAATAAATAATGATTTAAAAAAAAAATGGTTCCTTAATATTAATATTTAGTAACAAAAAAATTGTTAATTAACAAGTGCGATTTTTGTTAATGAAAAAATTTTTTTAAGGAACGATTTTTTTTTAAATCATTATTTTCAATAAATAATAATCCGTTAACAAAAAATTTTTATCACAATTTTTTTATTAGTTATGCTTTTGTTAATTAGTTAATTTTCACCATTTTAATGTTAACATGATTTTTTTGGGCTAATCTTAAAAGAGTTTAGAAGAAATCCCTGTTGGAAAAATTCAAAAATTTTGATTTTTCGTTTTTTTATTAACAATCAAAGGCATTAAAAAATTATTTATGTTTAAAGCCATTAGGAATTTTTTTTTTCCAATCATTGTTAATATTTTGTTTTCTTACGGATAAAAAACATATAACAATAATTTTTTTTTATTTTTAACTAACATTATTTAAATAATTGTTATAAACAATGTTTATAACAATTATTTAAATAATGTTAGTTAAAAATAAAAAAAAATTATTGTTATATGTTTTTTATCCGTAAGAAAACAAAATATTAACAATGATTGGAAAAAAAAAATTCCTAATGGCTTTAAACATAAATAATTTTTTAATGCCTTTGATTGTTAATAAAAAAACGAAAAATCAAAATTTTTGAATTTTTCCAACAGGGATTTCTTCTAAACTCTTTTAAGATTAGCCCAAAAAAATCATGTTAACATTAAAATGGTGAAAATTAACTAATTAACAAAAGCATAACTAATAAAAAAATTGTGATAAAAATTTTTTGTTAACGGATTATTATTTATTGAAAATAATGATTTAAAAAAAAATCGTTCCTTAAAAAAATTTTTTCATTAACAAAAATCGCACTTGTTAATTAACAATTTTTTTGTTACTAAATATTAATATTAAGGAACCATTTTTTTTTAAATCATTATTTATTATGTTCTTTCGTATTATAAAAAAAAATAATTTTTTTATTAACTTTTCATTGGTTTATTAAAAAACAATTTGTTATAAACAAATGCAATTTTACGCAATATTTTTTTTTAAATACTAAAAAATATTACAAAAACAACCATATATATTTTTTTATTATTTTTTATTTAACTTTTAAAAATATTGTACTTTTGCACTTTCTTTCTCTTTGATTGTTAATAAAAAAACGAAAAATCAAAATTTTTTAATTTTTCCAACGGGGATCTCTTCTAAACTCTTTTAAGATTAGCTCAAAAAATCGAAGAAAATTCTAGATTTCTTGTTTTGAAATAATCAGCGTTTTTATGTTACATTTAAAATGGTGAAAATTAACTAATTAACAAAAGCATAACTAATAAAAAAATTGTGGTAAAAATTTTTTGTTGACGGATTATTGTTTATTGATTTATCTACTTAGTACCCAAATTTTTTTATTCCTTAATATTAATATTTAATCAGTTAAAATAATTTTTTTAGTTCACGTGTCAGATTGGGGCGATGCACGCGGCAGCCGAACTACGCGTTTTTATTTAATTAATTAATTTTAATTAAAATTATAAGGGTTGTTGGTACAGTTCCGGGAGGTAGGAAATTTCCTGCTCTTTAAGGATCTTTTTTCAGATTTCGATTATCTCAAATAGTTTTTGAAATATTTCAAAAAAACCAAACCCTTATTTTTATTTTACTTAATTGTTTATAACTTTTGCATTTTTTTTTCAGCCCCTTTTGGAATTTTGATAGAACGTTCTAGATGCCATTCCGAATCGAATGAGCCCAAAATCATAATTTTCGGTGGTGGCGATCAGGTTTCGAGGGAAATGGCACTTGTGAACCAGACTAAAAAGGGAAAAACTCGAATTGTCTCTAGATAATCTTATACTTATGCCTACTTGATCCTAACACATCCAACTCTAGGATGTTGCTTGATACATCAGAAACAGAGACTTTCATCTAAACTAGGAAATGGAAGCTGCAAAATAAGACTCCAAAAGAAGATATGACAATTCCAGCAACAGACGGTAGAGCCTGGAAGAAATGGATAAAAGCAGAAAACAGTTTAAAAAACGAAGAAGAAAAAGAAGACCAAGAAAACCAGATAGAAGAAATAGGAAAGAAGTAAGGGGAGAACAGAAGAACAGATGCAAATTCTATCAAAAGATAAAGCATAGAAGAAATGGATAAAAGCAGAAAACAGTTTAAAAGGCGAAGAGGAAGACCAAGAAGAAATGGGAATTGGTAAGAGGAAAACAAAAAAATAGGTGTAAATTCCAGCAAGAGCTAAGAAATCCTGGAGGAAATGGATTAAAGAAGATCTGAAGCCACAATCCGACTCCTGCAATGGCATAAAACGAAATTATTTTGATAGTGGACCGAAATAAATGTTATTTGGATTCAATTAATCTAATGTGCGGAACATTAAACAAACCTGCGTTTTGATTCAAATATCCTTATCCAAAACTTATATTTGCATTTGTAGAATATGTTATTATCGCATATTTGCTACAGACTATTTCGCCTTGTATTTCCTAGAAATTTCCAATCAAATTCAGCGTTTTTAACAAAGTCGGTTTTGTAAATTTCCTGCAAATCACAGCCCCTAACCGAAGTGATTAAGATAGTAGTTGGCTCGGAACATGTGAAGTCAGTAAATGAGAACAAAATAGAATCGAAAGCTATGTGGCGTAGTAACTTGGTCTATTGAGTTAGCCTTAGCCGTGGGCTCCCGAGGTACATTTGGATGCAAGTAATTTTAGCTCTGAATCTCTCGATTGCCAATATGCATGTATTATTGCAATTTGTACAATAATTTCCAAAGGCAATCTAACCCGCAGAATTTCAAGAACTTAGTAGTTCATAACGCAATTTTCATCTATTCTCCATATTTCAGACGTCATTTGATTAAAGAGTTCGTAGATATATGAATAAATTTCCCTACTACTGCTTAACTGGGTACGCTATTGTTTTTATCTAAGATATACCAAAATCAGAAATCATTTAAGCTCATATAAGACAAATAAACAATGCCATATTTCCAACTCACTATTTTCAATTGTTAATTACACGTGTATCGAAAGGGCGGCGTGTTCTTTATGAAGAAATTTGATCGGTAGATGAGCAGTGCCGGCCTAAAATGTTGGCGCCCCTTAAATGGTTATAAAAAAATCTCCAAACAATGTTTTTGAGACGCCAATATTCTGCTTTCTGAATGAGTTTCACAACATTTCTAATGAAAGCCTGCATTACATATTAATTTACAGGTACAGGAGGAAGGATGTATTGTGAAAGATATAGACGGTAAACAACTCTTGAATGAACTAACTCCATTTAACGTTATTTTTCCATCAGGTAAAAAACAGCCATATTAGAAAGTATAGTTAAAAATGATCTCACTGATTTATATACCTTTCATTTCAGGAGAGGTATGCTTTAGTAGTTTTAGTACACTCTTTCTTTCTGTGACAGCCCTGAATCGAATTCCAATTACCTAAGACGGCTCTGGATTTTCAACAAAAGGTATTTCTCATCAGGAAACTTTACCCAATAATTGAGTTATGGCGACAATTAGAAATAAAATCATCAATTTAGCTAGCGGTAGTAGTTGTAGCTATAGTGACGCAGAAACATAACATTATCCCTTTTGCTGGTCTCTGGAGGTCAGGCTGGTCCTCTCCGGTAATTATTCAGCAAGGGTCCGTCAGAATACGCTATAGGACTAGAGGGGTGTGGGGCGTCAGCTTGAGTGGTCTGCCGCTAAAATTACAATGTCGAGGGTGTAAAGGGTTGTGGAAGATGCGACCCTTAGACTGCTGCTGCTTTAGTGGAGCGTCTTAACTAACGGTCGCAAACTTTCTTAGTCACCAATAACTAACTTGATGCCTTTTTGTGATTCCGACGTACAACGTTTACGGGGTTGTTAGAAAGTCCGGGATCTTTGCAAACTCGTTTGATTTGGTACATCTCTAACTATGGCGACCATTCTGCTAGTTCATTAAATGAAGTTTTAAATATGTCAACAGATTAAAATTTTAATGTAGGTACTATATTAATTACATCTGACAACGCCCTCAAAGAGGTTATGACGCGCGTGAAATTGTAACGTATATTAATGAAACCGTTATTTTTCGTCCATCTCTAGTCTCACATCTCTAGACTCGTTTTTACGTGGCTGATGCCCTAGTCAGAGCCCTAATGTGAATTACCAAAACATGAAGTCATGTCAACACTGTCCCATTAGAAATTTTACCAAACTTTGTTTTTGGAATTTTCTAACGCTCTCAAGAAATTTTTTATGGATAAACCATTTGCATCGCTAGACGTATAATTTCATTAGAAATCGAATGAGGATAATCCCAAAACCATATGATTTTTCTGTAGAAAATTATGGGCTATTTTCTGAAGGCATGTCAAAATTTTCCACTTAGAAATTCTATCAAACTTTGTTTTTGGAATTTTCTAACGGTCGCAAGAAATTTTTTATGGATAAACCATTTGCATCTCTAGACGTAAAATTTCATTAGAAATCGAATGAGGATAATCCCAAAACCATGCGATTTTTCTGTAAAAAATTATGGCCGATTTTCTGAAGTCATGTCAATATTTTCCACTTAGAAATTCTATCAAACTTTGGTTTTGGAATTTTCTAACGGTCACAAGAAATTTTTTAGGCGTAAACCATTTACATCTCTAGACGTAAAATTTCATTAGAAATCGAATGAGGATAATCCCAAAACTGTGCGATTTTTCTGTAAAAGATTATGGGCGATTTTCTGAAGACATGTCAAAATTATCCTCTTAGAAATTCTATCAAACTTTGTTTTTGGAATTTTCTAACGCTCGCATGAAATTTTTTAGGCATAAACCATCTTCAAATAATTCTAATATTTTTTTTTTTTTTTTTTTTCAGAAATTCGTCAACTAGTTACACAATGAATTTTTTCTCGCAGAATTAACAATTAAAGAAGCAACCAACCAAAACAAGCAAGCGATATAATGCGCGGCTCGTTAGACAACGACGTAACGCCTTGCGTTGCAGGCCAGCGCAAGAAGAGATTCCCCAGTCGGTGGTCTCTCAGACACTTCATTTATTCTAGTCCTATTTTGAATAGAAGAAGAGGTCAGAACGCTTCAGGCCCCTCTAAATCTAAGAAAGACGGTGAGTAGTGTTAAAAATTACGCTGTGTCTAATAAAAAACTATTAGGTACACGCTAAAACGTCATCGTTGTCCATGACGTTAGTCTTTTAGCGTGCACCGATTTACCGCGCACGAGACATTCAACCGTGCGCGTTTAATAAATGAGGTTATGTTCAGTATAAATGTTAAAACGTTTATGTTACTTAAAAATTAATATGACAGGGTCTTGAATCAGCTCGTGCAAACATGGCGTCCGACCAACATTACAGGGATTAACTTTTGTTTTTAATTTCGGCATATTCCTTTGGACATAAAGCGTTGGTGTTGACTATAATAGTCTATTCGAACTTTAAGACAACAAGAGAGGAGATGCCGCCCTATTCGAGTGTGACGCCGCAGCGCCGGCGACCTTAAAGAGAAATACAGTCATAAATCCCATGGCTCCTTTCTTCAAAGGTACCTTTGACGGTGTGTTCCTTTCTGTCTGACTTATTACGTGGACATTTTTTTTCTCGCTTTAAAATGCATAATTATTAGAATTCCAATTTGTGAATCAAACAGTTCGTACCTAGACTAAAATCGAATGCCTCGGCGAAGATTCATGGAACTGCAATGTTTTATGCAATCGTAAGAATGATGACATTTAAAAATTTGTTATTTACTCGATGCTAACTGGTAAAATGTTGAGTATTTATTATTTTTTATAACGTCACTGTTTAAAAAGTGGTAAACAAGTTTCGTGAAATAAAATTGATGTCTGGTTTAGCCTTGGCAAGGTCAACAATTTTAAATATATACAGGGTGACCCAGGGGTTAGTTAAACCGTCCAAACGTTGAGGATCGGTTTTTCGGGAAAAAAATAAGATTTTACGTAGATTACAGTTTTCTACGTATACTTCCGACACTCATCGACAGGTGGCGCTGATTCTCCCATTTCCCCCATTTTGAGTTGGTAAAACTGTTGAGTTGGCAAACCTGTTGAGTTGGCAAACCTGTTGAGTTGACAAACCTGTTAAGTTGGCAGCCCTGTATTGTTGGTAACCCCGTTGAGTTGGCAATCCTGTTGACATATGTCATCTGTCAAAAAATGGATAAAAAATGCGCGCAGCCATCTTGAAAACTTCAGACTTCTGTTTTATTATTCGAAAAATGAATTTCTACATTAGTTTTTGAAACACAGAGTGTTTTAATAATTGGTAGCAATGAAAAATCTTCATTTCTGTAGTTCATAGTGGTTTTCTTCTTTTAAATGATCTTCTTTTTCTTTTTTTAAGTCGTTTCGAATTTTTTTTAAGTCGTTTCCATTATTTTAAGTCGTTTCGAATTTTTTTAAGTCGTTTCGAGTTTTTTTAAGTCGTTTCGAACTATTTTTTAAGTCGTTTAGAGTTTTTTTAAGTCATTTCGAATTATTTTTAGGTTGTTTTGAGTTTTTTTAGGTCGTTTCGAGTTTTTTAAGTCGTTTCGTAATAATTTTTGAAGTCGTTTCCATTTTTTAAGTCGTTTCGAGTTTTTTTAAGTCATTTCGAATTAATTTTAGGTTGTTTTGAGTTTTTTTGGGTCGTTTCGAGTTTTTTTAAGTCGTTTCGTAATAATTTTTGAAGTCGTTTCCATTTTTTAAGTCGTTTCGACTTTTTGTAAGATGTTTTGAGTTTTTTTAAGTCAGTTGGCAGCCCTGCATTGTTGGTAACCCTGTTGAGTTGGCAATCCTGTTGACAGATGTCATCTGTCAAAAAGTGGATAAAAAATGAGCGCGCCCACTTTTCTGAAATTTCTGTGTGTTTATTTTTACTGAAATTTTTGTTACCCATTAATTCCATAGAGTAAAGAATAAGGAAGTCTAAATATGAGTGACATCTTGACAAGATTCAGTCAAAATTTAATGTCAATACTCTCTTCTTACCATAGATGGTAGCACATCTAAAGAAGTCTAAACATGTAAAAAATAATATTTAGAAACAGTTTGAAGTAGGGTGAAATCATGCCATCTTGGTGGCCATCCTATGGGTTACTGATTGAAAAATTACATCCACTTCATTCATTGATATCTCTTTGACGGGAATCACATGTTTCTAATAAATTTAGGCAGGTAATCATCTGAAATCGACGAAAGGTATTTTTTTCAAATTATACGGAACGAATTTAAACTAACATTTTTAAAGCAAACTAACTCTTTACAAACTTCATTAAGAAGGTGTATTTTATCTGGTATCTCATCAATCTCAATGTTCCAGAACATTATTTCTGAATAATTGATATCGTAGCGAGTTGGGCCGTTTGTTAGCCAAAGGAAACGCTTTCAAATGGAAAATGTTAGTAGTTTACCTCGTGTGCGGCTGTCATTTCCTAAAATTTACTTAAATTAAATTCACAACTTTGCTACCACGCCCATGGGAAATGTATATTCACGCATTTTCATTTCCGCACTGGAGAGTGTGGGTACGGAATTTTGATGGGAAGAAAACGGGAATTTTTAATAGGATTTGACGATTTTATGTATTTTATGTAATTTAAATAATATTTACCATTATTTTTCAAACAAACTATAGAGGGTGTAATTGAAATGTGTACAAATATTTAAACTGTGTAAACTTGGAGTGAATATCTTATCTCGGTTTTTTTTTGAATTATTGATTCAAGCAATAATCGCATCAGATATACTCCCAAATCGAACCTATATTGTAACATACAAAAAATATTTATATCTTAGCTTCTGAGTCTCACTTTATTTAAAATAACACGTTTTTTTAAGCAGTTGCGATTATTTTCCATTTTTAAAAATATGGCTTCAAGCTTTAAAGACACTCCAACACTCCCGAATGACTAAAAATATTTTCTGCAAATAAATAATAAAGGTCGAAACTCACTGTAAAATAAAATAATTTTACCTACTATTTAAAAATACTTTAAATGCAATATTTAAATGTAATCCGTTTAAGGTACTTATTATTATACAATCCTTCATCATAATGTCTGTTATTAGTGTTAATCTTCCGGACTGAAAGGATAAAGATTAAAACGAAAATTCTAATTGATACACCAAGATTTGTAAACGCTTTTTAGTTTTAGATAAATATAAGGATGATTTTCAAAAGTATCCATATCAGGGCTAAAATACACAATAGCAAAGTTAAAAACCTCCAAAAGTTTACAGGAAAAATGACAGAATCGTGCGCAATAAATGAAATTATTCGATTACATTTTATTTTCACTGTGCTATTGAAAACTGAAAAAATCGATTTTATTTGTATTTACCTATATATTGTAGTGTGTAAGTTAGGTTATAGTTTTTTATAGTGTAATAGGGAGTTTTTTGTTTGACAGTAGTTAGGGATAGAGGTTTTTTCAATTAGAAAATAAATTTTTAATTTTAAAAATGTCAGAAGATTATGAACTCACCAAATACCCTGATATTTGTTTTGAATAAAATAATCAACGTGGGGCCTTTATATAAAAGAAAATAATAAAAACGTGTAAAAAAAATATACTTAAGAAGTGGAAACAAAGATGGATGGAAGAAGATCAGATCGAATTATGCAAATGTTAATTGCGATGAATGAAAATCAAAAAAAGATGGAGAATTACATAGAAAGAAATCTAGAAAAGAATAGAATGGAGATGGAAAATCAATTCAAAAGAAATAATGAGGAGATGATAATTTTAATAAGAAGAGAAATTGAAAGAGTTGCACTGAGATTAGAGAAACAAGAAAAGGAAACAGATAAAAAAATAGAAGAAATTAGAGAAGAAGTAGAATTTGCTAGATAAAAATCAGGAAGAATTAAAAAAAGATATTCAGGAAAATAAGGACATACAAGAAAACAAAGAAGAGTGTAAAGTAGTTTTAAAGCAATTAGAAGATAATTTAAAGAAAAATGCTACAAATCCAAAAACAGAACAATATGTGAGTCATAAAAGAAACGTAATGGTAAAGAAAACAAAATTATTTACAATTTATGAAGAAGAAGGAGAAGAGAAAGGAGAAAAAGAAGAAGAGAAATATGATAAAGCAAAGATACATGAAATAACAAGTAAAGTAATTGAAAAAAGAAATGTTCAAAATTTAGGTAATCGTCGCTGGGGGGTGTATAAACCTGAAATTAAAAAAAGTTGTAAATATAAAATAATAGGAAGAATTAGAAGAAGGAAGAAAACAAAAATAGTAAAGAAAAAGAAAAGAAACGGGAAGAAAGTAAAAAAAACAAATAATAATGTTCAATTAACATTTAAAAATATTTTTACTGTTTAAAAATTTTTTGAAATGTTGGGGGGGTTATGTAGTGTGTAAGTTAGGTTATAGTTTTTTATAGTGTAATAGGGAGTTTTTTGTTTGACAGTAGTTAGGGATAGAGGTTTTTTCAATTAGAAAATAAATTTTTAATTTTAAAAATCTCAGAAGATTATGAACTCACCAAATACCCTGATATTTGTTTTGAATAAAATAATTTAAAAATATAAAGGCTTTGATATTAAAATAATATATTATATCCACATTTAGATTTTAAAAATTCCCTCGATTTTTTTAGTATTGAAATTAAAATCTTGTTCTATTTGTAAATTCAATGGTTGTATAGTTTAAATAATAAACGTATTTACAAAAACTATCAATATAGCCAATTCAATTATTGCAAGGAAACAATTTAAACAAAAGTCTGATATAAACCTATCACTAATTAACCTACCCTTACTCAATTTCTATTCAAGCAATTTTCGTTCGTGTAAATTTCTATCGAACAAATTTCCTTTCGGGCATATACATCTACCTACCTAAAACCAATTCTTATAGACCTAAAAAAATATGTAAAATGGAATTCGACCAATAAATTACAGACCTTGAAACTAACCAACACGCGCGATTCAGTTATGCTAGATTTAATTGTTTATCGGATTGTACTGTCTTGAGCTTATAGACGCATTCCGCGGCAATTTGTTGCGAGGAAATTATGTTTTTTTTAAATATCCCTAAATGCACATTATTAAAGATTGAGAGCTGAAATTTGACAGACATATTGATTATAGAGTTCTTGAGGGCTAATTTTGAAAAATACCGTTTTATAGAGATTATTATCGTTGTATCTTGGTATCCAAAAAAGATTCATCTTTCTGGATACTAAAAGCACTAGAATAATACGTATACACAATTGTGTCCAAATTTGAACTCTTAATAGTAGTTTAAAAGATACGAGTCTGCGAAAATTACGGCTGGGTCTAAACTCCTCTTAATTTTATTTCAAAGTGTTGCTCTAACTATTTTTTATTGACAGTTGTACTTTGATAAGACATTCACAGTCTTTATATTTTCTGTTATAATTTCTTTATTTATAAAACATTATTTAATGATGGTTTGGTTCAGAATGGACTCAATCTGCTATAAAAGCATAGAAGCAAGAAAAATCATTTATTATTTTCCGTTCAGTGTCATTTTAACCAAATTAATAATCTTGTTTGGAATTTGGAATACCCTCAGCGCATATAACAAATAAATTAAAATAATTATTAAATATTAAATTACAAATATATAATTAATCTCGTAGGGATGTAAATTTTCCCTTTACAATATAAGTTTCTGAGGATAACCAAGAAACGAATAATCCTTATTTAAATCCTTGCTGTCTCCGAACAAAATTTTAATCTAATTGAGTTATAAAAACATTGACATTCCACGTCCGACACAAATTATTTAGAAATCTGAATATCCTCACATCTTGAATCTTACAGCCACCCTCGAAGATTTAGACATAAGTACAGCTCACACTAAAACTTCGTCGTAGCGTCACGAACAAAGAAATAGACGACAGTTGTAATGAAATGCTAAATGACAATAGCAGAGGGCGCTGTAAGGAATGCAAATAACACACATTCCGAGGGGTAATTGTAAATAGTTGTGCTGATGAAGCGTCCACTTCTTGGCCTCAATTCAAACAACCATTTCAACTGAATTTCTGATCCTTTGTCTACAGTACTCTTCCGCTACAGATCTCATCATTGTTTCTATATTTGTAGAAACGTTTTAGATGAATTGATATTTATTTCGACACTTGGCGATACAAAATGTATTATGGAGTTCGACATTATCTATAAATTTTTTTGAAAAAAATGTTTAAAAGGGGTAGGGAACGTGTTGTTGAAAATTAAAAGATAAAAATATATGCAAATGATAAAATAGAAGAAAAAATAAGAAATAAAAGAAAATGAGAATTTCATAATATAGTTTGTCCATTATCAATTGCAAAACAAAATGATCCTGCTTTATACAAGCCGCCAATGCCGACAAAGCGACTTGTCGGCATATCTACAAGCCGCCAAAGCCACTTGTCGGCAGACAGGCATCAACTCAGCACTTTATTACCCTCAGGTAAACTATTGCACCCCTCGTAGATGCATCAATTCAGCACTTAATCCCGAAAATATAAGTGAATGTTTTGTGAATCATTTTATGTCCGAAATTCCTAACTTTTCGGCATATATCAAATGAGCTGATTATCTGATTGACAATTATATCTCAGAAGATTCCTTATTTCCACAAATAGTATGGGCTTCTAAAAGTAGCTCTCTACATTATACAACAAACCCTTGTGAATCCTTTCATTCGCACTTTTCTAAAAACTTTTACCATGCCCATCCGAATATTCATACCTTTGTAAAAACACTTGTTGAATTTCAGTGTTTAGTATATATTAAAATACAAAGTATTAATACGCCTGTCAGGATAATAACAAAAAAAGTTAGAGAGACAGAAACATTCACAAATAAAAAATTTTTAGAATTAAATAATTTGAATATGTGAAATTAATCACAAATAGATACAAATTATAATCAATCTATTTTAAGTTTATATTTTTATATTTCATTTGTATATATCTAAGTTTAATATATGTTATGTAAATCAAAATTTTATTTTATTTAATTTCCTTCAAAATATTTATAAAAAAACAGTTGCAAATGCACTCTTAAAAATAAAATCAATTTTAACTAACGTATCATTATTCGGATTAAAGGATTAAGAAGATTTGTTAAACCAGGTAAAAGTGCTCAGTTGAAATATCTACTTTTATTGCCTTGAAGGGACGGTGCTCAGTTGAAGTCTACCCTTGTCGGCATAAAAGCCGATCAAAGCAACTTGTGTGCGCATCTGGGAATTTTGTTTCTGCAATTGAAAATGGAAAAACTATACTTAAAGAAGGAGATAATACTTTAAGGGATTTTAAACAAGCAAGAAAATAAATAAAAATATGCTAAAAGAGAAAAGGATATTTCTTTATTTGTATACAAATAAAGAAATACAAGAAATGGAAAGAAGTATGAGATATTAAGTAGAAGAATATGAACAAGATGAAAATAAAATAAAATAATTAAAGAAATAAATAAAGAAAATATATGAAAATGTAAACAAAAATTTAAAGAAAAGAAAATTACATTAAAAGAAAAAGTATATGAAAAATAAATGATGAAGTTACCAAAAATTAAAGAATAATCTTAAAAAAATGAGAAAAGAGATTAACGAATAATGTACAAATATCATCCAAGAGGAATACCTACTCGTGAGAATATATACTTAGAAGACTGGGGAAGAAAAATTTATATGAAGAATAACTACTTAGACAATAAAAAAATAAATTTAAAATTAAATAATATAGTTTTTGTTAAATTTTTAAGAGTAACAAATAGGAAATAAGACACGACCAAATCTTGAAGGACCATATCAGGTTGAAAATGATAATAAGAAAATGTTCTAAAGGATCTTGTAACCGATAGAATTCAAGATATATTTAATATAGAACAAATTTAAATATATTTAAAAAGGAAAATTACAGAAAAAGAAGACAAATATAAGAAAAATTAAGTTTAATTTTCAAAAGATAAAAATAAATCAATAGAAAATTTGGGGAGAAATTAAAATACTGTTTAATAGTGGTACAGTTTAATTTAGGAATATGCGGTAAAGTGAAAATTTGTAAGATATCAAGAATATTAGGAATGAAGTTATTTTGAAACGTTGTATTTAATGGACCTGAAAAAATCCAGAGAAATATATTTTATCACAAGTTATCGAAAAAAATTTATCAGAAAATTAAAAAATCAAATAATTATACAGGGTGTTCCCTTGGTAAACGGAGATATTTTAAAGGTATTTTATTATGTATGTGTTATTTAGAATCCCCTTTGTGAACACCCTGTATAAACATCTCACCAAAAATGGGATATATTTTATTTTTGTTTTAAAAAATAAAGGAATGCTATAATCACAACCTATATAAATTGATTTGTCATAATAGCAGATAAGAATACCTATGTTTGTACACTCCTTTTGAAGGATAATTAGGTCGTCCTTGCTACTAAAGAATATCTAGAATATATAAGTAAACAATTCAATTTTTAGAGATTTTCTCAGCAACTATGGTCTATTTTTATGCATGAGAGAGTAATAAAACAGCATTTCTAATGCAAAACTTAGTACGGTCATTTTAAATATTTTTACAGAATAATCTAAATATTTCCTAAAATTGTCATAAATGTACCTGAGCTAATACAAATTTTGCGTCTTTTATTGGTCTTTTATAACCATAAGCTGTACAGAACAATAGAAAAAGGTTTGGACAGGCCAAAAGCCCTGTGTATTAAAGATAACATAGCCGTATCTTAAGATTATTTTCAATAAGTACCTATTTGCCAATTTTGTTTTATTTTAATTCCAAGAATTTCTTACAGTAATCGAATTATAAGTAGATAAATCCCTTAGTAAGGAGGTCCAGTTGTGTATTCTTGACAGCTTACTAAATGTCGTTTAGTTGCAACATGCAAGGTGCAGTGTGCAGTCTATTGTGAATTCTAGTGTGATCATGGAAAATTTGGAAGTACCGCGTAAACGACAAAAAATCGGTCCTTTAACAGTTAATGAAAAAACATTAATATTTAATTGTTTTAAATCATTTACAGACAAACATTTATGTAAAAGTGTTGATGACACAGTGGAATTAGTTAGTAGTACGCTTGGTGTTGGGAAATCTACGATTTACAGAGTTGTTAAAGAAGAGAAATGTGGCGAGTTTCAAACAGCACGTAAAGCTCCAGGAAAACCAAAATTTCAAATAGAAAATCATTTGAAAGAAAGACTTCGAAGGAAAGTGCATGCGTTCTTCTTTAGAAAAGAATTTCCGACAGTAGACAAAGATCTTGCCACGGTTCGAGATGATAAGGATTACCCTGAAATGAGTCGAAGCACACTATGGAAACTTTTAAAAGAAATAAGTTTTCTATGGAAAAAGCATTCCAGAAAGTCTATTTTAATAGAAAGAAGCGATATTGTAGTATGGAGAAGAAATTACCTAAGGACTATAAAAGAAATGAGAAACCAAAGAAGAAATATATTTTATTTAGATGAAACATGGATCAACGAGGGACATACATCAAATAAATTTTGGCAAGATGAAACTGTTACAAGTCGAAGACAGGCTTTTTTAAATAATTTATCTACTGGTTTAAATCCACCATCAGGAAAGGGGCGCAGACTGATAATAGTACACATCGGTAGTTCAAACGGTTTTGTTAAAGGTGGTTTATTGACTTTTGAATCTACTCGTACCGGTGACTACCATGAGGACATGAATGCTGATGTCTTTAAAGAGTGGTTCGAACAAATGATAGATCTTCTTCCTCAGAACTGTATAATAGTAATGGATAATGCAAGTTATCACTCGAGACTTACAGAAAAAATGCCCACAACCAAGTGGTTAAAAAAGATTTACAGAATTGGCTAAATTCAAAGAATATTAAGTTCCATCCCGGTTCTGTGAGAAGAGAACTGTATCATTTGTGTTCCCTTCATAAAGAGAAATTAAAAAAATATGAAATTGATGAAATTGCAAAAAATCGTGGGATGACGGTGGTTAGGTCACCACCATATCATTGCGAAGTAAACCCGATTGAACTGATATGGGCACAGATAAAGGGAGAAGTTTCAAGAAAAAATAATTCTTTTAAAATGAGTGATGTTAAACAGTTGTTTTTGGAGGCTGTAAATAATGTGAAGCCTGAAAACTGGGAAAAGGCAGTAAATCATACGATTAAAGAAGAAGAGAAAATGTGGAAGTTGGACAATATTACTGATGAAATGATCGAGCCACTCATTGTAAATATTGGTTGCGACAGTTCATCTTCTGATTTCGATTCTGATTTGGATTTGTAGGTAAGAAGTAGTTTTTATATTCAAATTATTATTTATGAACGTAACGTTGTTTAAAAGTCAAAGTTTAAACCCTTATACCTACATAACCCGTTTGACACAATATTCTTAACATACCTTGTGGAAAAATAAAATATTTTAGAAAAAATTGCACTTTTTTACCTTCAGCTGCTTAGAAGTTATAAGCAGGTTAATTAGGTGAAAATATAAGTGTACACCCGATATATTTATTATATTTATACAAAGGTTATTTCATACGAAAATACTCGAGGTATAACTTCACAAAATATTTTAACTGTCTACTAATGCCTATGGATTACGAACGCTTTATTATTTTAATACTCTCTCATACATAAAAATAGACTATAGAAATGAACAAGAAATACCACTTTTATCTGTATACTCTCCGTTTGAAGGATAATTAGGTCCTTGCTACTAAAGAAGACCTGGAATATATGAGAGAATTAGAGATTTTCTCGTTCATATTTTTCATTTAAGAAACCAATGCTATTAAATGGACACAAAAACCCTGGGCTATAAGCGACGAGGAGCCCATGGCTATTTTAAACAAGGACAGCAAGAATAAAGGGAAAAGGGTTGGTTAGAAGGGATTCGGAGAGTTAGAATCGTTAATCAAAAGACTGGAGTGTGGAATTTAACCGGAGGAGAGTTTCTGCTGGCTGGTGGTGTCCGCGCCATCGCCGGACCGACATGGCTGCCTCTCCAACCACCCCCTTCCTACCCCTCCGGCCAAAGGACCCGTAATTTATTATTCACAACTTCCGTAATGGAATTCTGTTATAACGAACTAATAATCACGCCGAGAGTCGTCCCATCTTTGTCTCTGTCTTAACCAATATCACTGCTATAATAGCCAGTATATTTTAATATTTGGGCGTTTAATTTTTTCCATAATTAATGACATTTATTGTAAGAAGAATCACCAGAAATTAATTTTTAACATAGGCGCCTCAATATTTACAGTTCCTTATAACTCACCCTGTTTTTGATCTTTTTCAAGCAAAACAATTTAACAATATCTTTAAAATAATACCATAGAAATTGTACTCTTATGATTTTTCAAGCAGACTATAAAATATTAACACTTAATGTCCATTTCATATTAATTTTTATTTTTCAGATGAATTACACTACAAATATTCCTGTACTAAATCAAACGATTTTAACCAAGAGGAAACGTCTATATAAACTTGCTGGGATGAGAAAGCAAAGTTGCTGTTTTACTCAAGGGAAGAAGGGAAGTAAAATCCCCGAATTAAGAGGGCCACTGACCACATTCCACTCAGCTTTCGTTTGACTTCCCTAATCCAAAACTTTACTGACTACATAGAAATCAATAGAATGCTAAAAGCTTAACGAAATTTATAGTCTCGACGGATACACATAATAAAATTGTAAGTAAACTTTTTTTTTACTTAAAAATTGTTTTTTTTTTAAGAAGATAGAAGGTTTCATTCATAATTATTACACAAAAAATCAGAATTACAATTGGAAACAACCCCGTAGGTATTGCAAATTTTACAAGAAATCTTAATGTCCTAGCAGCTTATTTTTCTCGGAATATACTTCACATATTCGAAGCTCTAACGTTTCATATCATTTTCTTTGATCGAATATCTCTCACTCCAAAGAGTACACTTTATAATATGTTGCCAGTTACCTTCCCAAATAAATATCCATAACAACACAAGTTGCTGAAAAGTCGTATCGATTTGAATCTAAAGATGCCAGTGTCGGACTGCTGGCAAAAAAATTGAATCTGTTCAAAGCGGAAAATATCAGTGGATGAATTATTTATAAATGTTAACAATAATGTAAGAAATTCCGATATGTAAATTCACAATTTTCGATGTAACTTCCCTAGGAATAATAGCTTTTAAGAATTTATATAATTTCCCAAACATTTTCACTATTTTTCGCATTTTCCCACACTTTTTGTAAATTACTATAATGCTGCAAGGTTCTTGATATACTCCTCAACACAGTACAAGATTAAGGAATCAAATTGCTAAACATTAGTTTGGCTCCGAAAAAAAACCAAACGAAATATTTGTTAGAAATTTCTTAGATCCGCTCCTGGACCAGTCCGACAACGCTTGTATTTAAAGACATGACGTGAAGCGTGAAGGAGAACCGGAGAATTTTCTGGAGGAGAAATTTATTAGAGAACATCCTTGACCAATCATGTTAAGCTTGTAGAGCTTTGAGGATAATATTGGAAAAAGAGACGAAGGCAAAATCTATTATTGACGCTAGGATGAATTTTATAGAATAGTGGCATAGTTAATAGTGCGTGTTTAAATCTATAGAATAGAATAGAATAGAATATATATTACATGATTTACAAAAATACATTTGTTTTCACAAGTCAAAATTGTAGGCATGTATTTAAAAAAAATAATTTTAAAAACATTTACACAAAACGCACAAAATAGACAATTTATTAAAATATGTACTTACATATAAGTACCGTGGTCTAATTTTTTAAACATCACACAAATTTTTATAAAATTTCTGTCTCACTCATATGAAATGTAGTATTTAAATATTCATTAGTATTATAGAATGCATGTCTGAGTAGGTGATTTTTAATAGTTATAAAGAAGTTTTTGTTGTCTAAAATTTGCACATTTCTAGGCAATACATTATAAAATAAAGGTCCATAATAGTTCACTCCAAATCGACTGTGGCTCAGCCGAAACTTTTGTATATTTATGTGTAAGTTTTGCCTGGTGTTGTGATTATGGATGCCATTATTTCTTGTATATGAGCCGAGGTTTTCTCTGACATGCTTTACAAAGAAGGAAAAGTAAAAAGCTTGTTTTCGGAAAACACCCCTGCAACGTCTTCCCTATAGCCCATCCTAAACATAACACGGAGTACCCTTCGTTGCAATTTAAAAATCCTGTCAGCATGAGGAGAGTGACCCCATGCTAGAATTCCATACTTACAGTGGGAAAGAAATATAGAGTGGTAAGCTGTCAAGATTGATTTTCTTGGCAGCTCATCCCTCAGTGATCGTATGACAAATATATTTCTTGCAAGTTTTGTTGCCAGAAAATCTACGTGGTGATGCCATGATAGTATGGGATCAACATAAAAACCCAAGAACTTTGGACACTCTTGCTGGTTGCAGGCCTTTTTATGACTAAAGCATATTGTTTTGGTTTTATTTTCATTGATACTTAGACCATTTTTACCGAACCACGTTGATGCTGACACCGTAGCAGTATTTATTTTATCGTTTACACTTTTTATATCAGTGTCATTAACAAGAATTGTGGTGTCATCTGCGAAGAGTATCATGTCAGAACTGGGGGCCACATTGAGGTTGTTTATGTAAATCAAAAACAATATGGGGCCCAGCACCGACCCATGAGGCACTCCGCAGGTAATTTTTTTCACATTTGAATTTTTATTATTTATCGATACAAACTGTTTTCTGTCAGTTAAGTAAGAGTTTATAAGATAAGGAGACTGTGGGACATACAGTCAAATGCTTTAGTAAGGTCAGAAAAAACAGCACCCACAATCTCCTTATTTTCAGTACCCTCTATAATCTTATTTATTAAGTAGATAAGAGCGTCTGTGGTAGATCTTTTTGCTCTGAAACCAAATTGTCCAAAATGAAATAGGTTATTGGATTCATAAAATTTAACAATCTGATTTTTTAAAACTGTTTCAAATATTTTTGAAACGACTGGTAATATTGAGATAGGTCTAAAATTGCTTAAGTCAGTTTTGTTTTTTGTTTTCGGAATGGGCAAAACTTTGGCCATTTTTAAACCGTCAGGGAAACTACCGTCTAATATGCAATTATTTATAAGATTTGTTAGTGGATACAAGATTTCTTCTCTTACAGATTTAAGTAATTTAGCGTTTATGTTGCAATAATCAAGGCCTGGCTTATTTTTAAGATTTTTTATTATGTCACGTATCTCAATATAACTGGCAGGTACAAAGCCAAATGGAGGCGAAGGAAACAATATCTTTTTATTTTGAAAACTCAATTTTCTATCAAAGAGGTTCTTGTCCTCTAGTTCTTTTTTTATTTTGTTACCCACACCAACAAAAAAGCTATTTACCTCGTTTAAGTTTAAATTGCATGGTAACTCATCCTTTTTCGGAGGTCGTTTGGTGTTAATTAAGTGTTTTATTTGGGTTTGAACTACTTTCAATAGCTTTCTTGTTGTGTTCTAATTTTGCATTTTTTACAGCTGTTTTATATTTACATTTATATTCATTTTTTAATAATAATATAGATTTAGAATTAAAATTATGGCAAAGTTCACTTAGTAACCTTAGTTGATCACGCATTTTTTTTAAAATATCATTATACCATGGTTTTTTTGGTTTATTTTTAATTTTTTTTAAGGGAAAACACATTTTAGATATTTCCGATAGGGTGGATAGAAAATTATTTAATAATTGGTTGGGGCTTACCTGGCCATCTTTTAAAAAATCCCACTTTATCTCAGTCACAGCCCTATGAAACTCTAAGATCCCCATTTGGGTAATGGGTCTGGTATATATTGGTTCAAAATTGATATTTGTAGCCCTTTCAATCTCCACAGAAATCTTAACTGCTTTGTGGTCAGAAAACCCCGGCTCATATACTTCTGCGCTATACTTACTTGTCATTCTGATTAAAATATTATCCAAGCATTCTTTTTTCCTTATAGCTTCAGTAATTGTAACAAGATATCTAAAAGAATTTAATAAATCTAGTAAATTGACATAAGAACGATCTTTAGTGAAAAAATGGATATTAAAGTCACCGCAAATGACTATTTCATATGAGTGTGACTGTAACATATCAAGGATTTTATTTAAACAAGACATATAGTAGAGAAATAACGACCAAAACAGATTTTAAAACTTAACTATTAAAACTAATTGGGTTAATTATATTAACAGGTGCAAATCCAGGGGTCGAGCATAATTAAAACTTTTAAGTGAAAATTAATTACAATTACATGAAGTAATGATTGTAGAGGATGCGTGAATCGCCCGTAAATCATATCAGGTTCCAAGATTAAATCAGTCATGATATAAACATTCTGTTATTTAAATGAGCTTGTGACCTCTCACCTCGAAAACGTAAATCCTGTTTGTGAATCCTGTTGGTCCAGAGTCAACATCCGTGACATAACTGGGATGGGATGTAACCATAATATAAGCTGGTGCCTTAATAATGGAGCTATAATACAGGGAGATAAACGTGACACGCGCCTGTAGTTAACCTTTCACCTAAAGTTTTTCAAAATTGGGTGTTTATTTTGTAAAAAGGGTGATAGAATAAAAATTAGGGGAATGTAAATGTAAGAACGAATGTTTGTGAATAATTTAAAAAATTATTTAAAAAATAGTAAAATAACCAATAAAAGTTCTGACATGGCTTTAGAAAATCGCTCTTAATTTAAGTGAATTATTATTAAATTAGGACAATTTTCATTTGATTTTTTATAAAATTATATGTTCCAAAACTTACCGTTCGCATTTAAAAATAAAGTGAGTACATGTAATGTTTTAAATGTTGAACAAAACATCCCGAGTAGTTTCCAACGAAAATAATCACTTTATATTGTTAGATGTGCTACCATCTATGGTAAGAAGAGAGTATTGACATTAAATTTTGACTGAATCTAGTCAAGATGTCACTCTCTTCTTTTTTATCCCTTTCAGAGATTAATACAAAGTGAGTAAATCAGTAAGGAATTTTAATTTATTAGATTCGACATCCTAAGACCGGTTTCTGCCTTTCGGCTTCATCAGTTAGGCTTTTCGAATCCAATAAATAAAAATTCCAAACTCGTACAAGTCAATAGCTATATCCGCTATAAGATAACATTTTTAGATGTGCTACCATCTATGGTAAGAAGAGAGTATTGACATTAAATTTTGACTGAATCTACTCAAGATGTCACTCTCTTCTTTTTTATCCCTTTCAGAGATTAATACAAAGTGAGTAAATCAGTAAGCAATTTTAATTTATTAGATTCGACATCCTAAGACCGGTTTCTGCCTTTCGGCTTCATCAGTTAGGCTTTTCGAATCCAATAAATAAAAATTCCAAACTCGTACAAGTCAATAGCTATATCCGCTATAAGATAACATTTTTAGATGTGCTACCATCTATGGTAAGAAGAGAGTATTGACATTAAATTTTGACTGAATCTAGTCAAGATGTCACTCTCTTCTTTTTTATCCCTTTCAGAGATTAATGCAAAGTGAGTAAATCAGTAAGGAATTTTAATTTATTAGATTCGACATCCTAAGACCGGTTTCTGCCTTTCGGCTTCATCAGTTAGGCTTTTCGAATCCAATAAATAAAAATTCCAAACTCGTACTCTCTTCTTACCATAGATGGTAGCACATCTAAAAATGTTATCTTATAGCGGATATAGCTATTGACTTGTACGAGTTTGGAATTTTTATTTATTGGATTCGAAAAGCCTAACTGATGAAGCCGAAAGGCAGAAACCGGTCTTAGGATGTCGAATCTAATAAATTAAAATTCCTTACTGATTTACTCACTTTGTATTAATCTCTGAAAGGGATAAAAAAGAAGAGAGTGACATCTTGACTAGATTCAGTCAACATTTAATGTCAATACTCTCTTCTTACCATAGATGGTAGCACATCTAAAAATGTTATCTTATAGCGGATATAGCTATTGACTTGTACGAGTTTGGAATTTTTATTTATTGGATTCGAAAAGCCTAACTGATGAAGCCGAAAGGCAGAAACCGGTCTTAGGATGTCGAATCTAATAAATTAAAATTCCTTACTGATTTACTCACTTTGTATTAATCTCTGAAAGGGATAAAAAAGAAGAGAGTGACATCTTGACTAGATTCAGTCAAAATTTAATGTCAATACTCTCTTCTTACCATAGATGGTAGCACATCTAAAAATGTTATCTTATAGCGGATATAGCTATTGACTTGTACGAGTTTGGAATTTTTATTTATTGGATTCGAAAAGCCTAACTGATGAAGCCGAAAGGCAGAAACCGGTCTTAGGATGTCGAATCTAATAAATTAAAATTCCTTACTGATTTACTCACTTTGTATTAATCTCTGAAAGGGATAAAAAAGAAGAGAGTGACATCTTGACTAGATTCAGTCAACATTTAATGTCAATACTCTCTTCTTACCATAGATGGTAGCACATCTAAAAATGTTATCTTATAGCGGATATAGCTATTGACTTGTACGAGTTTGGAATTTTTATTTATTGGATTCGAAAAGCCTAACTGATGAAGCCGAAAGGCAGAAACCGGTCTTAGGATGTCGAATCTAATAAATTAAAATTCCTTACTGATTTACTCACTTTGTATTAATCTCTGAAAGGGATAAAAAAGAAGAGAGTGACATCTTGACTAGATTCAGTCAAAATTTAATGTCAATACTCTCTTCTTACCATAGATGGTAGCACATCTAAAAATGTTATCTTATAGCGGATATAGCTATTGACTTGTACGAGTTTGGAATTTTTATTTATTGGATTCGAAAAGCCTAACTGATGAAGCCGAAAGGCAGAAACCGGTCTTAGGATGTCGAATCTAATAAATTAAAATTCCTTACTGATTTACTCACTTTATATTGCTTAAAAAAAATCCAAAATATTCCTTTCAGATCAAAAAACCGTTAGCAAACCGTCTGTTGCGATATTTTCTATAAAGACTTCTTAGCTACACATTATATAGTGTGGAATTATTTGTTGGTAAATTATAACTGCCCCTAAACCAGTAGAACTGGTAGGAACCAGAATGCGCCGAATGATCGTAAACTCACCTGGGGTCAGGGGTCGCGGGGGTCACATACGACAAGGGAGTGAGCACGCCACAAAAACCCTAATAGTTAGTTATCTGTCAACACATTCCTGATATTAATCATAAAACGTGCACGGGTAGTGTAAATAAATAAAAATAATTCTGATCAAATTGTGATTTTTCCTGGTTCCCGGAAAAAAATTAATAGTGAATAAAACTTTTCGTCATAAAGGTGTGGTATCAAAAAAGGATTTTTATACCTGGAAAAGGGACGCTGGAGGATGATGGGTATCTACTGGGATAGCCAGGTAAAATTTTAGTGACCGTTGGTCATTATGTTTTTTATGATTTATACAGAGTGTTTCTTTATTTAAATTTGTCGTTGCTAAAAGGATATTCAGCGACATATTTCATCAGAAACGGTGTTCCCGTGAAAATGAAACCATATAAGTATGTAGTTTCTGTAATATCAGGAGTTGAAATTTTAAAATCAAAAATAAAAAACGGTCCCTCTAAATTTTACACCTGGCTTGGATGATATTCAAGAAACTTGGTTATTTTTGCCATAACTCTTATTATAACAATAATATTCTTTCACAAAAAGAAACGTATTTCAAAATCAACATCACAAGTATAAAAAACTTTTAATAGTATAATGATAAAAGACAACTATGGTCTATTTTTATGTATGAGAGAGTAATAAAACAACATTTCTAATGCAAAACTTAGTACGGTCATTTTAAATATTTTTACGGAATAATCTAAATATTTCCTAAAATTGTCATAAATGTACCTGAGCTAATACAAGTTTTGGGTCTTTTATTGGTCTTTTATAACCATAAGCTGTACAGAACAATAGAAAAAGGTTTGGACAGGCCAAAAGCCCTGTGTATTAAAGATAACATAGCCGTATCTTAAGATTATTTGCCAATTTTGTTTTATTTTAATTCCAAGAACTTCTTACAGTAATCGAATTATAAGTAGATAAATCCCTTACCAACAAATTTCACCGAAAATGCGATTGTAGGTTTTCCATTTAGTAAGGAGGTCCAGTTGTGTATTCTTGACAGCTTACTAAATGTCGTTTAGTTGCAACATGCAAGGTGCAGTGTGCAGTCTATTGTGAATTCTAGTGTGATCATGGAAAATTTGGAAGTACCGCGTAAACGACAAAAAATCGGTCCTTTAACAGTTAATGAAAAAACATTAATATTTAATTGTTTTAAATCATTTACAGACAAACATTTATGTAAAAGTGTTGATGACACAGTGGAATTAGTTAGTAGTACGCTTGATGTTGGGAAATCTACGATTTACAGAGTTGTTAAAGAAGAGAAATGTGGCGAGTTTCAAACAGCACGTAAAGCTCCAGGAAAACCAAAATTTCAAATAGAAAATCATTTGAAAGAAAGACTTCGAAGGAAAGTGCATGCGTTCTTCTTTAGAAAAGAATTTCCGACAGTAGACAAAGTTCTTGCCACGGTTCGAGATGATAAGGATTACCCTGAAATGAGTCGAAGCACACTATGGAAACTTTTAAAAGAAATAGGTTTTCTATGGAAAAAGCATTCCAGAAAGTCTATTTTAATAGAAAGAAGCGATATTGTAGTATGGAGAAGAAATTACCTAAGGACTATAAAAGAAATGAGAAACCAAAGAAGAAATATATTTTATTTAGATGAAACATGGATCAACGAGGGACATACACCAAATAAATTTTGGCAAGATGAAACTGTTACAAGTCGAAGACAGGCTTTTTTAAATAATTTATCTACTGGTTCAAATCCACCATCAGGAAAGGGGCGCAGACTGATAATAGTACACATCGGTAGTTCAAACGGTTTTGTTAAAGGTGGTTTATTGACTTTTGAATCTACTCGTACCGGTGACTACCATGAGGACATGAATGCTGATGTCTTTAAAGAGTGGTTCGAACAAACGATAGATCTTCTTCCTCAGAACTGTATAATAATAGTAAAGGATAATGCAAGTTATCACTCGAGACTTACAGAAAAAATGCCCACAACCAAGTGGTTAAAAAAATATTTACAGAATTGGCTAAATTCAAAGAATATTAAGTTCCATCCCGGTTCTGTGAGAAGAGAACTGTATCATTTGTGTTCCCTTCATAAAGAGAAATTAAAAAAATATGAAATTGATGAAATTGCAAAAAATCGTGGGATGACGGTGGTTAGATCACCACCATATCATTGCGAAGTAAACCCGATTGAACTGATATGGGCACAGATAAAGGGAGAAGTTTCAGGAAAAAATAATTCTTTTAAAATGAGTGATGTTAAACAGTTGTTTTTGGAGGCTGTAAATAATGTGAAGCCTGAAAACTGGGAAAAGGCAGTAAATCATACGATTAAAGAAGAAGAGAAAATGTGGAAGTTGGACAATATTACTGATGAAATGATCGAGCCACTCATTGTAAATATTGGTTGCGACAGTTCATCTTCTGATTTCGATTCTGATTTGGATTTGTAGGTAAGAAGTAGTTTTTATATTAAAATTATTATTTATGAACGTAACGTTGTTTAAAAGTCAAAGTTTAAACCCTTATACCTACATAACCCGTCTGACACAATGTTCTTAACATACCTTGTGGAAAAATAAAATATTTTAGAAAAAATTGCACTTTTTTACCTTCAGCTGCTTAGAAGTTATAAGCAGGTTAATTAGGTGAAAATATAAGTGTACACCCGATATATTTATTATATTTATACAAAGGTTATTTCATACGAAAATACTCGAGGTATAACTTCACAAAATATTTTAACTGTCTACTAAAAGAAGTGGTACGCCTATGGATTACGAACGCTTTATTATTTTAATACTCTCTCATACATAAAAATAGACTATAGCTGTATTGAAGTGATTGAAAAATGAAAAATGTAATTTCAATAAAAAAAATTCTTAAAAAATAGTTTAGAAATCAAAATAAAATCTTCTAAAAGACGCTAAATGTGTGCGTGTGTGTGTGTATCTGGGTGTGTATGACATATATCCATCATATAAACCATAAACGTAAAGAGGTGAACGCCTAACTTGCCGATAAATGCGCATATATCGAGTTCCCCCTAATCATTTTAAACTCGCGCTAGCTCGAAATCTGTACATAGGATTGAGTTGGGCCCGTGAACACTTTTGATCGGGATGGGATGAAGAATAAATTTCCAAAGGTTTGAGAGAAATCCACCGAAAGCCATTTTCCTATCAAAAACTGCGGGGTCCTTTAAAAATTACAAATTTTGAAGTACGTTATGTTACTTATGTTAAATTTAAATTCAAACCTGTGTCAGCAATGTGCCGGCAATTTTGTTTCTAATTTTTAAAAAATTTTAATGTTTAAATTTCTTAATAATTTGATGTTTGTTCGATACCCATGGGCCTGATGATGGCTGTTTATAGCCGAAACTAGTAGCCTATTTTTCATTTCAATTCATCGTTAATAAATATATGTGGTACCGACTTTGAGATGATTTATTCCATAAAAAGTTTTTCCCCATACTAACAGGACACCCTGTATAACATCTAAATGTAAACTCTTAAACTTGTAGATTCCGAATGCGTTCTTCAACATTAAACGATCACTCTAACCGCTTTTTGAATATAAATTTAATTCATTTAATTGTTTAAGCACAACATAATACAAAATCACGGTAGACAAGAACAAACTTATTTCACAATTAGGTAATGCACGGAAGAGAAAGGCCGCTAAAATTACAAACTACCCGGTAGAAAGCTCTCTTCGAAGCTAGCACGCCATTGGTCAACAACCCTATGGATTATTCTGTCTTTTGTTTCACCCCTGCGGCAGAGAGGGTGGACGGGGGCCAAGCCATGGCCGCTGCTTGTAATGACACTCTCGGCCAGCCCAAGTTTCCAGTTTCAGAGAGTCCGGGGGTTGAGAGAGAGCGCCCCCCCCGCCGCCCACCGCCCTATCCTTGTACATGACAAATGCAGAGACGAATCTCTTTCCTCTATAGTTTGGTGGCAAGCATTGTTTAAGCGTTCTCTATGTACTTACACTTCTGGAGAAATAACTGTGATGGTTAATGAGAAGTTTTGTGTGGAGAGGACTGCTTGAGGAGGCGTATAGTGCGAAAAAATATATATAGTCCAGTAGCGGATTTATCGTCGTATCTTTTAGCATAGTTATTGTAAAGATATTGAAAATTCTTAGTTTTTTTTAATATTTAGTATTCTTTATTTCATTTTTACATCTGACATTTCAAAAAAAAACTAATCAATATAAAACAAAACAACAATCAAACATTCCATAACAACCATCACTCTTTTTTCCTAAAGTCCCCTTTACATAATTTTTTTATTTCAATTCCCCTAAAATACACCTTCCATATTCTTGTCTCTATTTTTACACCATAACACTATATTTATCTTTACCTACCCTTAAAACATTTTTTTGAATACCACTAAAATAATCCAACCTTGCCATTTGCCTCCAGCTGATCCAGGTCAATATGACCTGAGATTTTTGGTTTCTTTAATTAAATATTAACACTTTTTAAAATTCTATACTATCTCAGCATTCTTTTGGTATAATATATAAATTTGTATTTATTTCAACACCATGTATCTAATTAAGCAAAATAATTAAAAAACAATAGTTATGATAGTTTTTCATTTTATTTCGTTTTGTATACAAGGTGAGTCGAAATTCAAATAAAAGAATTTCCTATCAAAAGGATGCAAAAGGATGTGAATATAATTTAAAAATGTGGAAATATACTAGGAGTCCCATTTAATAAAATAATGGTTGGGCTGCGCTTTTGAATCACTCTGTATACTTCAAAATAACTTTGTAACTGTTTTCTTTTTTTTTGTTTTATTTGTGATAATATATAATATCGAACTTGGTACACAAAAAAAACAGTATAAGTATAAAATTGAACATCTACAATTTTATACTTATACTGAATATTTATAGTACTTGCGGAGTAGCTGAGCGGTTTCTACAATCATTTTTAAATAATCAGCCAAATCAAATCTAGTTTATCTACGTCTGCTTTCCCGTTTCTTATCTCTTATCAAATTTATCGTGAACTAAAACATTGATATAACAAAAACAAACTTTTGCAACATTAAAGTCAGTAAGAATTACTCACGCAAGTGAACAAAATTGGATTTCTAAATAAATTCAGTGATTTAACAATGCGTTTTAAATATTTCTTCTTCTGTATTTTGTTATTTTACAATACAGAAGCTAAACCTAGACAAGTGATGTGTCCTGAATACTGTAGTTGTGATTTATTCAATAATTTTCGTCGCGCTATATGCCAAAGCAAAATGCTTGTGTCTGTAGAAATTGGTATGCCACCAGAAGCCGAAATTTTGGATTTGTCCTATAATCAGATCAGTGAATTGGGAAATAAAGTATTTCTTGTAAGTACCATAAACGGTATTTTCAATCATTAATTCTTTATTTTTACAGTTTAATATTGTCTCTACTTATGCCTTAGTCTTATTTGACGTTTAATCTCTAATAGCATTAACAAACAAGAAAATGCCCCCGAAAATGTCCAAAATGAGGACCAAAAAGGGTGGACTACCTGTCACCAGAAAAGGTCCTACAATCCTATATGTAATTTAAGCAAAATTTTACTCATTTATTAAAAAAATATCGACAAGGTAATTAACATTACACTGAGGAATAAAATGATCTCAAAAAATGTAGCCTTGTGATTTTAGCTGTTCGTTATTGTCTGTAGTTTTCGTTTCGTCTTCATATCCTTAATTTTTCCTGTGATTTGAACACTATTGATGTGAAACTCTTGAAAAATGATACGAAAATTGTATTATTTTTATAGTCAATCGTTCCCTGTAATTAAGAGTTTAATCATATTACACAATTTTTATTTTATTTCGATATCTCATTGATGACTAAGCAACTGATACATTATAATAATTTTCTTTCTTTATTTTTATTTATTTCTTTGTTAAAAAAAGCTTTTGTGCTTTCCAATAATTACTAAAAAATCGTGGCTAATTCAAATAAATTATCGACATATTTGATTACTTACACTGATCTGCACTGAATCTTGCATGGATTTCTTGTACAGTTCCTACTTTTTTGTCTAAATCTTCCCTTGCAGCTGTTATAGTATTGATATTCCTTTTTTCCTTTATTACCCTTTATCTCTCTAAGTTTTAAAATGATATACCATTATTCCGGAATTTGTTTATTTTTGTACGTTTAACATTTTATGAAACAGTTTAATACATTTTAAATGTGCCTATAGAAAATTGTTTATAATGATCGAGATTTCTATTAACAATATATTTTTATTTCAGGATATGGGAATGACAGAACTGAAACTTCTAAATTTGTCCAACAACAAAATAAGTCAGATCCATATGTTTGGTTTTGAAGGATTGGAAAATTTAAAATCACTGGATTTATCGTTTAATATAATAGAATATTTTTTAGAACAATGGTTTGTCAGTTTGAAAAGTCTACAAGAGCTATATTTAAAGGGAAATAGCTTGGTTTTAATCAATAAACAACCCACGTTAAATTTGCCGTCACTAAAGGTATTTTTTTTTATTTTAATATTGCATTTTGCTCGTTTTTTTTAAATTATACTTTAGCCTTTAATTATCCCGTCCATATTGGGTTATCAGTAAAACCGGAATAAATATTTTAATCTGAGAATATCAATTTTAACCACAAACATAGGAAAAAATAATTTAATCTCAGCGAAACAGATTTATGATTATATTTATTATTAAAAGTGTTGATAAAAATACATATCCTACAACAGTGATGAATTTAACAATATAAAATATCTCTTATCCTCTATATCGGGATAGAAATGTGAGTTTTTTTTGTTTAATTACGAAAACTTCAATTATGTCAAAGCTGAAATTTTCAAAATAAGCAAAACGCCAGTGTAATTGTCTATGAAATTTGTATGAAAAACGATTGGAAAAAGCATTATTAAACAAGTGTGTTACCTTACTATAAGATCTTCTTTTAATCATTAAAAGATTTAAACTTAAAATGACCTAATACTTCTTGTCTGATACAATGATACAACTCCCTCTGTATTTAAATATATTAATTAACGTAGTCATTGTTTTTCATTTAATTTTACTTTTTTTCAGATTTTGGATATAAGCCAGTCTAAAATAGAACACTTCAATCCCAACGTTTTCACCTTGTTACCCAACCTCGAAATATTGGACATATCTTCCAACTATATACAACGTCTAAATGTGGAAGTAATAATACCTCTAACAAGTCTGAATTTGTTAGTAGCCACAGACAATAATCTAGTATGTAAAGAGAAGTCGATGTGGGTGCTGAGACATCACATTCGTAAAAATCAAATAACATATGTTGGTCCTTGCATGAAATCGAGAAAAACGACTGTCAGTCCAAATCTTGTACCACTGATAGTTGATATTCCAGTTGAGAATAATGTAGAATCGGAGAAATTGGCAAAATCAGATATAGCAGAAGTATTTAATAAGCCTCGAAAGAATGAAGGACTAGAAAGTATTAACAATTCTAATGATACAGAAAAAATTGAAAATTCCAATAAATTAAACAAGGTGAGTGATGCCGAGATTTTGGACGATTTGGAAAAGTTTGTTAATTCCGAAAAATTCGAAAAAATGAGAATGGAAACTCCCGCTACCAATATTATTCAACAAGAAAATCCTGTTGACTTTAACAATACTGAATTTGAAATATCTACCGATAACAAACTAAAAAAAGTCGAAGATGCAGATATCTTGGACGATTTGAAACAATTCTTTGAATCAGAAAAAAGTAAAAAAGTTTCAGTAAGTGATAATAATGCAGAACCAAATAAAATTACGTCAACAAATGCACCCGAAACATCTGGTAAAAACGCTTGGATGGTGGATGATGAAATAGTTAAAGGAGAAAAGGATATAAATTATTTGGAAGTTTGTAATGGTACCAAAAAACACCCTTATTACAACGTCTTGGATAAAATGGCTATGGAAATCTTAGAAATATCGCCATCTCTGTTTTTGTTGTTGTTTACTGCTTTCGGACTCATGCTTGGTAAGTGACAAAAAATTAAGGGGAATCTTTTATGAAAACAATACTATTTTTTAGTATTTACGAAACTACGTAACTAGAGATTCACGAGTTTGATTTGATTTTTGTTGTATTAAACCGTAAACTTTGGTTTCAGGAATGGTTATTGGTTGTTCCGTTCAAGTAGAAGATCTTCCCAAAAACATCCCGAAGTTCAATAAAAATGGCGGATTTTTAGATTGGTTCAAACGCAAAAAACCAAACAAAAAAGAACAACAAACTGATCCGAATCAAACAGAAATGCCAATAGATGAAGATGAAGTTGTAAGAGAGGAAGATGATCCGTCAAACACCGCAGCACCAAAAGAAAAAAACGATGACGATTCGGATTGCGATATTTGTGAAGAAGAAAGAGAAATGTTGAATAATAGAGAGAAAAATCGAGGAAGTAGAAGAAGTTCTAGGAGCGGAAAGAGTCCGAAAAGGACCAAAAGTCCCTTCGAAGATCAAACTTTTCTTTTAGACAATGAATTGCTTCAGGATGGAACTACGCCGGTGTTGGGCAAAAAAGAATTCTCATGAGGAATGAAGACTAAAAAAATTAAATAAAGTTATTTTTGTAGTAATATTTTTTTTTAATTTTGTATTTATTTATTAATGTTATTTGTCTTAAAACCATTTAATTTTATTTCAATTTAATTTTTCATATATTTGTTAAAACAATACCTACAAACTTTTACAAATTTTTCCTTCAATAATTGCACAAATTCTGCGTTCAGGTCATGATATACATTTTAAAAATGTTCTTTTAATAAAAATAATAATAATTTACTTGTATTACTTTTTTTAAGTAAAACTAAAAAATATATTTGATACAGGATTCTTTCTTAAATCCATTAAAACAATAAAATAGACTTTTAATTGGTAAGTCTCATCCCCACTTCAATGCAATACTTTGAGGATCAAAGCTGCTAAATGTTAGTTTTTTTAACTGTCCTTATATGACAAAACAAATATTTTAATATTAGTAATTCAAGAATTTGTGTATTCAGTTATTTAAAAAAAATACAAATATTAAAGACACTTGACAAAAATTTTCTATAAAATACATAGTCGAAATAGACAGTCGAGATAGTAGAGATTAAGAATTTATTATTGTTACACTTTCTCATATTATTTTTTTAACATATTTAAATAGTGACTACCATATACTTAGATAGACTAACAAAATTATTTATTATTATATCTTACCAACACTTTGTGAGATGGAAACTACATCCGATAATTATGTATGGCAATTTCAAAATACATGATGATAAATCCCAAAATTCCTCAAACATTAAAATTAAGAAACCCTTGCAATTCGAATAAGGGATTAAATACAATTTATTTCCTTGAAATTTTTCGGTGCAATTTAGTTAGGAAATTGGCAATGGATTTTTCGAGCAATTCTGGTACACCGAAATTAAATTGTACGTTTTTTTTTTGTGAATTGTTGAATTGAAAATGCTCTTTTCGATAGCTGCTAACATAATACACGTATTCATCCCGTACCTTTTCCTACAAAAATCTTCCATATTCCCCGCAGAAATATTTCATAAAATGTCAATAATTTAATATCGCAAAAGGAATGTGTATATTTCTATATTTTAATATAGTACTTTTAAGAAACAAACGCTCATATCTGGAGCTCCTGCAAAAATGAAATAACAGAGAATTGTAAGTTTTTTGGTCGACTGCTTTGATATCCTGATACTCCCGAGCAACTCTTCAGAGGACGAGGGATTGGTATCTGGGCAACAGACGCTTTATGACGTCACCCAGGTAACAGTCTACTCATGTATGTCTATAGAATGTTTTACCGTTTCGTAAAGTGCAAAATTGGCTGGATTACGAGGGCCGAACGTTAACTTTAATATTATCCAGTAGAAATATTTATAAATGGGCACTGGAGAATTGTAATATTACGTTACACTGAGTTAGACATTATTAGCTATATATTCTACTAACACGTATACACGTATACAAACAAAGTTTGATACCATTTAGCAGATATATTGACATAAATTCAAAAAATCTTATATACCAGAGGTTCTCAATTTTACCACACTAGTGGTACGTTAACTACACATGTTGGACTTTAAAATCTTTCTACCTACTTCACAATTATAGCAAAATAAATGGTCACAAAAACCCGCTTGTTTGGTACATTACATTACAGGGCGTTCTAAACTGGCGTGCTAATATAGTATTTACTTCAGATTTTTTTTAAGAAAGGATATTTTTGAAAAATTATTAATTATTTTGAAAAAGCATTCAATTTGCTTTAAAAAAGGTATACTTGTTATATGTCGCTAAAATGCATCATTTCAGGGATAACCTAATTTAATTTTATACTTGTCACAAAATCAAGGTATTTATTTTTAAGTTCATTTTCATTTTCTAACAATTTATGCAACGGTTTCGTAGTTAGTAGTAAAAATAAGTACGTATTGGTATAGGTCTAATCTATGTTCCTACGTTCTAACTTTTTCAAAATTTGATTTAGTTTTTCTAAAAAAAACCGCAAAATTCAATGTTTTTTGATGATTTTTCCCATTTTTTTTTTAGAAAAGAAGAAAAGCAAATTTCAAAAAAGTGAGAACGTGGTAACATAGATCAGATCTTTACCAACAAGTACAAATTTTCTCATCCACTAATAATAAAAAATAAATCTTAAAAGTTATGGACTACGAAGGATGGGTGTAGAATTATAATTTCTGTGAAATATTAAATATTGAAGTATTTCATATCGTACAGAGTTAAGAAAAAATATGATTTTTTGTTTTAAATTTATTTTTTCCATCCAATTTTATTCATTTTTTGGCGGATATTGCCCTGTTGTTGTCTTGTATACCATGATTACTTTAAACTGTTTGTAGGGCGTTCGTTATATTTGTAATTGTAATTAAGTTTTTATTTATTCAACTATTTGATGTTTTATTGTATGAATAAATAAAATGTTTGGTAGCTTGAGGTATAAGCTGACAGGCACCCCCATATTGGCCACGCGTGAGGTGTAATAAATTTATTTCTTATTGTAATAAATTGTAATTAATTTGTAATAAATATATATATCATTTCCATCCCCGAATTGGCCACGTGTGAGGTGTAATAAATTTATTTCTTATTGTAATAAAGTGTAATGTGTAACAAATTATATTATTATAGGTGCTCCAGTAACTTGAGGTACATGAATTTTTGAGGTCAAAATTGGTCGAATTTCGTGTTTAATGTACAGGGTGTCCCAAATTGGTGCGTTTTGCAGGGTATCTCGTAAACTAGAAGAGATAGAAGAAAAGCAGTTAAGATGTTATGACTTCTTTTTTTGTTAAAGTAACGATAGCCTAATTAAATCTTTAGTAACTCCCTGCAGTTGGAAGATACAGGGCGATTATTGAAAACTGTCGAAAACTACAAGGTACTATAACTTCTTAATTAAGAAAAATATAAAAAAACGTTATAAAAACTTTTGATAGATATAATAATAAAGAGTTCAGTGGCGCACAGATTATTTTTTTTAGGGGGCTCACTAAGGAAATATAATGCAAACTTATGTTTTTTAAATGGGACACCCTGTATATTTTGACGTTTTTCGTTTTCTTTTTTAATTCTCATTCACCTGATATGACATACTATATATCTATTTTCAATGGTTGGAGCTACAGTGCAAATAAACCATTTATGGATGTTATCAGGTGAAACACCCTTAAAAAATTGAACACTCAGTAACGAAATTTAACATTTTATTATAAGGATACTGATGTGTGACAATTTTATTTATCAAAATTATAATTAATAAAAAATAAAACCAGATTAAAAAAATAAAAACAATAAACTTATGAAACAACAAGAAACATTGTAACAGCTAATCTACCTATAACTAATTTTATTAGAATGTGAAAATTATATTAAATGTTCAAAATATCCTCCGTTTTGTTGTAGTAATAATTGACACCTTTTTCTTACTGATCTTACACAATTGAGTATGTGCACTGGCTTTATTTTTCTAAATATTTTGTAATAAATCTTCCCTACTCTCGAAGTTAGTCTTGTAAATATTATTTTATGATTTTATTTTTGGTAATGCTGAATTGGTTGGAGATTATTTAAACGAAAAACTTTTTAATCGATGAAAACGGAGAGCATTTTGAACATTTAATGTAATTTTTACATTCTAATAAAATTAGTTATAGGTAGATTAGTTGTTACAATGTTTCTTGTTGTTTCATAAGTTTATTGTTTTTATTTTTTTAATCAATTATAATTTTGATAAATAAAATTGTCACACATCAGTATCCTTACAATAAAATGTTAAATTTAGTTACTGAGTGTTCAATTTTTTAAGGGTGTTTCACCTGATAACATCCATAAATGGTTTATTTGCACTGACTATTTTGATTTTTATGATTTTAGACCAATTTTTAATTCTAATCCACAAATAGTCGGTCCGGATTCCCGCTAACGAAGTTTTTTTGTGGGTCTCAACAATTTTAAAATTTTACAACAAATAAATGCTATTAAATCTAGATTTTATTATTCAAAATTTATTTTATTATGGAATGTATGAGCTTTTGTAATCTTTTAAATGGAGAAAAAAGTCTATAACGCTCTTGAAAATGAGACTAATTTTTATGCAAACGATGGGAGTGCTGAAACACTGAGATAGATATAAGAAAATATTTCGTCGCGAAAACTTCCAGTTTTAATTTGGCTTCGGCAAGAGTAGTACGCTGGCGTTTAAAAATAAAAATCAATACTCTAAATGAAAGCGTAACCCATCCACCCTCCGAATTTATCTAATCAAAATCGTCAAATCATCAAGGTGAACAAACACTAAATGAAAACGTAAATATATAAGTGTACCTACCTCGAGTGCCGACTATACTAGTGTCTGTGATAATACGGGAGGGTAGTTCATCTCCTAGTGTGAATCGGGCCTTTGGGTTATAAAAAAGGGTTCGTAGGTCGTAGTGACCGGCGATGGACAGTGGCCAATGAATGTCCTACGTGGACACACCCTCGGTAGTGGGAGAAATGAACAGTGAGGGGAATGTGATGACCCAAAGTAGCGAAATATGAATACGAGGGATGTCTGAATATTAGAGTAGGTATGTTATGGGTTGAACTTTGATTAGTGTACGAAGCTACACTAAGAAAACGTATTTAAGCTCTTTATATATATTTATATTTTTGCTTAAGCAATTTTGAAATAGCCGGCAATATTTGAAGATAGAATGTAACAGCTTACCTTTCCTAAATAAATAATATAAAGGTACGATTCTGAATTTATGTAAGGATTAAAACAATAATCATTTTTGTTATATGTAATATGAATTACGAAAAAAAATATAGTATATAGTGATACGGTAAAACAGTAACAATAAAATTAAAATTAATATGATGTCTTTGTGAAAAAGGATTCAATTTGTTCATTAGAAATAAACCTTGGTGTTTATTTTTCTTTATTTTGAAACATTTGGAAAATATAACCAAAGAAGTACAATCTAAAACAAATATAAATGTTATTTAATATAGGTCAGAACCTATTTTGCAAAGATAGTTTTTGAATTTCTCGAAGCAAGAACGAAAGTTAAGAAAGATTTCAAAATTTCATCAAAATTCGAGTCACCTCACTTTAAAATATTTTAACAAAGTAAATTTGGGTTGAAAGTAGTAGTTTACAGGAAATAGAATCTTATTTAATTAAAGAAAACTTGAAAGTTCCCAATTTAAAATTTAACATTGAAGACCTATAGACCATTTAACATACAAAAAGTTATTTATCAAAATTTTAGAGTGAAAGTAATTGAATAAAACTAAAATAGACTATCCAGACATAAAGTTATTTACAAAATTAAAAATCAATATAACCTCAAAATTCATATCTCACAAAACCTTTAGGAAAATCAATTTCGTATAAAAGAATTATTAGGAATCGAAATAAGGAGACTCAGTTTATCAAAAATTTATTACAAATATTGAACAATAACTAAATAATTTGAATATTTGAAAAGCACAGAGTGAGAAATTGAATTAAGTTGAAAGTCATAGCAAAAATTATCTTTTTAATTGTACTACAAAATGTAATAGTTAAATTTAGGTTTAAAAGTAATTAATTTTCATTATTTGGTGTAAGAATTCAAGAAATTTGAGTTTTTTTAACACAAGAGTGCTGTGACTTTTAGGTTTACTAAAACACAGAAACTAGAAATAAATGTTCTCAATTCATTAAAACAGGTACCTTGATACATTAAAAGGACATTAAAAGTAGGGGTAGTTAATTTCGTGGTTTCATACTTTTTGCCCAACTGAATGGTAGGATTAGGAACTACCTGATCTTTTTGCCCAACTGACATATTACGAGTTAAATTTGTTTTTATATTGAACAAACTGTATATTTTGAAATTATACTAATCGTTTTGATTTGACGTTTCATCTTTACGCGTGCATGATTAATAACCGAAAATTCATACTTCGAATTGGAGGGTTGACTCCATACTAATCGACACCCCAAAGAAAATGGGCTAAAGAGTTGATACCAGAAATCCTTGTTCCTCGTACCATTTTGTTATTGTTTATCGCGACAAGCTAATGTCTATCGCAACACCGAACCGAGGTCTTGCCGGAGAAATCTGTGATAAATTAATCCTGCCCTAATGAGTGTGAGAGCGATAACTCTTACATGCGAATGCTCCCGACTTCACTAATTAGATGAATGGATCACAATGGCTGTGCCAGTCTACTCACAACCCACTTGACTGGTATAGCGGAGCATACCATGTGGTTTGTTAAATAACCACTTGCATTTGTTCCTCCTAAATCTCTCTCTGCTGTTCCTGCTGATGCTATAAGATGATTTATTCCTTAATAGGTGCAAGTAGGAGAGCATTAAGTCATATGGAATATGTTTAGGTATTGTATGAAACTACTTACGTTGGGAAGGGTTTAATTAGCAGAGGAGCTGGGGGTCAAAATCAGTCCTAGCGAATTTATTTCTTATTGATGTTTAACTTTATAAATTAAACAGTGTTTATTGAATTTGAATAAAGAATAAATAGGTTTCTAATAAAAATATATGCTAGATAGTGAATTCACCAAAATTTTAAAAAATAAATTAATAGACTGGGCTAAGGTGAATTCACCAAAATTTTAAAAGCAAATGTATTCATTTAAAATTTTGGTGAATTCACTCAGTTAATTTTTTTTTATATTGTGATTTGTCTGCCATTTAAGTTTTTTGGAATATTAATTCTTTAGTAGACTTTAGTAGACTAACAAATAAAGAAGAAAAAATATGTATTTTGACTGAATAATCATTACGAACACTAATTATTTCTAATTACGCCCTGCTGAAATGTTTCGCACCAAAATCAGTCAGTTTTTCTTAAATCCCCTCACACATGTGCCTCCAGCTCATTATCAAAATATTAAGCCTCCAAGAACAATCGTACACGTATACAAATGAAAAGCATCGGAGAACAAGGGGATGAACGTTAAACGTCTGATAGGTAAACAAAGCGAGAACAATCAAGGCTTAGCTACGAATCCATCTAGCAGTCATCAGCCATAATAGGTAGGTGTTTTTACGAAGAAGTTGCCATGCCGGCTGCTCGAGACAGCTTTAAATTAAGTATTACCCCAGCGAGATTTGAAATTTGAATAAAGCATACTGCGTGAACATGGTCTTTGCCTTCGTTTAATCACCGCTGGGAATGTATGAATTTGGCAACAAACTATTTGTATTTTATACCAAATAGAGGATACGTTAGCATCTTTAATCCCAACGCCTTTATTTCATTGGCGTACTCAACCTGTACCTTGAATCAAACAAATAATTAAAATATGAATAAATCCACATTCTTGAAACTTTTTTACAAACAAAATTATCTATGCAATCAAAAATGTATTGATGGTTACGAGCATACAAATATTTTATGAACAAAAAGAGTGATTTTTAAAAATGCAGTTTGAAAGTTAGCAGTCAATATTTTTGTTGTATAAATCGGTCAAATCAGGATTATAAAATTTGATTTTTGGCATTCGTTACTTGTATTTTTAACCAAATATCGCTTAATTTTTAAAATCTACTCTAGTTTTTCGATTTAACTGTAATTTTGAGTTTTCAGAAAAATATTTTTTTCACCTGAATAACCCAAAAAATATCAACATTTTCTAGAAAACTATATATCATAACACAAAACCGATTCAGGTGGTTTGAATACATATTCCAAACAAGTAGGATTACGAGCTGTAAACTATTTCCAATCGATTCAGGATAGTACCTTTTCTAAGAGAAGCAAGCATAAATATCGCGATAAAAAATTGGATTTTTTTTATTATTCCCTAAATTGGGCACTTTAAATAAAGAAATAAAATGTTGGATTTTCTCAGACAAAAGTACACACAAAATACTTCTTTTTAAGATAAAAAATTTTTCTCTACTATTGTTTTTCCAAAAATGGCGGCCAATTCAATTTTTTTTCGAAAAATGATGATTTTAGCAGGACAAATAGTTTTTTTTTAATTTTTACCACTTCTTCCCGACATAAAAATACATATTTCCTTCAATTTTTAAGAAAATTCGAGGATTCTTTGATTATTTATTGCCAATTCAGTAAAAAAAAATAATGTGCGCGAATTCGTTTTTCGAGGTTAGGATACATTTAAAAAAAAACTCTACTATACGGATCAATACTCTACTTCATCACGGCCATTTTAATTTTCTTTTGATTTTTCCACGACTCTTATAGCCGGAGATATTTAAAAAATAGTGAAGCAATCCTCTCGAAAAATACCAAAAATGCCTTTTTGGCACATATCTCGTGAAGCTCCAGTCCAAATTTATTGAAATTTTTTTTACAAGCTTCTCTTTATACACTCAGGAACTAGCGAATATATTTTTTTTGAAAATTGGGACATATCAATTGGACCTACATTACTATCATTTGAGGTATATTTCAGATCTGTGATGTCATCTGAGGCGCTGTGACGTCATCGATATGAAAAAAATTAAATTGGTCAAGGGGGTAAAAATTAGCTCAAATGAAAGAGATTTTTATCCCAAATTCAACGGTGTATCCTAATGTTTATTGAGGTTTTTTTTTTTTTTTTTTTTGCGGAGGTGAAGGAAAACCCTTTATGGGGAAGTTATGAGCCTAAAATCTCAAGGTCTACTGTGAAACTCTCCTTTCAAAGCATACTCACTAAAAAACTTCACCCCCTTCACCTATTTGAACGTTATTTCACACTTTAAACACGTTATATTATTGTCGAAAATAAACATTAATTTGATAAGTTAGTATAATCCTTTATATTAATACCCACATTATGGTACACCATTGAATTTGGGATAAAAATCTCTTTCATTTGAGCTAATTTTTACCCCCTTGACCAATTTAATTTTTTTCATATCGATGACGTCACAGCGCCCTTCACCTATTTTAACGTTATTTCACACTTTAAACACGTTATATTATTGTCGAAAATAAACATTAATTTGATAAGTTAGTATAATTCTTTATATTAATACCCACATTATGATACACCATTGAATTTGGGATAAAAATCTCTTTTATTTGAGCTAATTTTTACCCCTTGACCAATTTAATTTTTTTCATATCGATGACGTCACAGCGCCTCAGATGACGTCACAGATCTGAAATATACCTCAAATGGACGCTGTTATGCATAAACGATCCAATCCACAAATATCTAAAATATAAGATAACGCGTCCAAACTATCAAAAAAATAACTATTTTTATTTTGCAAAAAATGCCCAATCCATTTTATCATTAGTTTTATTAAAAATATACTGCTTATCCAATCCACTTTCCAAATTCAAATATAATGAAATCCGCAAAACTGATCCAAAATACTAGGATTGATTTTGCAGTATTTCACATTTTTGTAAATGACTATTGTTTAATTACGTTTAATACATCAAAAATTAATTTATCTTATAGAAAATTAATATCCGATAATTGTACGCTCCTGATTTTTTTGCAAAACCATTAATATCTCAGATTCAATATATTGTGGATTGTATGCTTTATGCATAACAGCGTCCAAATGATAGTAATTACAGTTAATTAAGAGTTACAGGCTGTTAAAAACGTCATGGAACACCCTGTATATAAAATCGAAAAAATTAAAAAAATTTGACTTAGCTCTTACATCCATTTTCAGAATATTTTTGTCTAATTCCACTCCACTATTACGAGCCGAAAACTATTTCCAATCAATTTAGGATGGTACATTTTATGGTCTATTTTTATGCATGAGAGAGTAATAAAACAGCATTTCTAATGCAAAACTTAGTACGGTCATTTTAAATATTTTTACAGAATAATCTAAATATTTCCTAAAATTGTCATAAATGTACCTGAGCTAATACAAATTTTGCGTCTTTTATTGGTCTTTTATAACCATAAGCTGTACAGAACAATAGAAAAAGGTTTGGACAGGCCAAAAGCCCTGTGTATTAAAGATAACATAGCCCTATCTTAAGATTATTTTCAATAAGTACCTATTTGCCAATTTTGTTTTATTTTAATTCCAAGAATTTCTTACAGTAATCGAATTATAAGTAGATAAATCCCTTAGTAAGGAGGTCCAGTTGTGTATTCTTGACAGCTTACTAAATGTCGTTTAGTTGCAACATGCAAGGTGCAGTGTGCAGTCTATTGTGAATTCTAGTGTGATCATGGAAAATTTGGAAGTACCGCGTAAACGACAAAAAATCGGTCCTTTAACAGTTAATGAAAAAACATTAATATTTAATTGTTTTAAATCATTTACAGACAAACATTTATGTAAAAGTGTTGATGACACAGTGGAATTAGTTAGTAGTACGCTTGGTGTTGGGAAATCTACGATTTACAGAGTTGTTAAAGAAGAGAAATGTGGCGAGTTTCAAACAGCACGTAAAGCTCCAGGAAAACCAAAATTTTAAATAGAAAATCATTTGAAAGAAAGACTTCGAAGGAAAGTGCATGCGTTCTTCTTTAGAAAAGAATTTCCGACAGTAGACAAAGTTCTTGCCACGGTTCGAGATGATAAGGATTACCCTGAAATGAGTCGAAGCACACTATGGAAACTTTTAAAAGAAATAGGTTTTCTATGGAAAAAGCATTCCAGAAAGTCTATTTTAATAGAAAGAAGCGATATTGTAGTATGGAGAAGAAATTACCTAAGGACTATAAAAGAAATGAGAAACCAAAGAAGAAATATATTTTATTTAGATGAAACATGGATCAACGAGGGACATACATCAAATAAATTTTGGCAAGATGAAACTGTTACAAGTCGAAGACAGGCTTTTTTAAATAATTTATCTACTGGTTTAAATCCACCATCAGGAAAGGGGCGCAGACTGATAATAGTACACATCGGTAGTTCAAACGGTTTTGTTAAAGGTGGTTTATTGACTTTTGAATCTACTCGTACCGGTGACTACCATGAGGACATGAATGCTGATGTCTTTAAAGAGTGGTTCGAACAAATGATAGATCTTCTTCCTCAGAACTGTATAATAGTAATGGATAATGCAAGTTATCACTCGAGACTTACAGAAAAAATGCCCACAACCAAGTGGTTAAAAAAAGATTTACAGAATTGGCTAAATTCAAAGAATATTAAGTTCCATCCCGGTTCTGTGAGAAGAGAACTGTATCATTTGTGTTCCCTTCATAAAGAGAAATTAAAAAAATATGAAATTGATGAAATTGCAAAAAATCGTGGGATGACGGTGGTTAGATCACCACCATATCATTGCGAAGTAAACCCGATTGAACTGATATGGGCACAGATAAAGGGAGAAGTTTCAGGAAAAAATAATTCTTTTAAAATGAGTGATGTTAAACAGTTGTTTTTGGAGGCTGTAAATAATGTGAAGCCTGAAAACTGGGAAAAGGCAGTAAATCATACGATTAAAGAAGAAGAGAAAATGTGGAAGTTGGACAATATTACTGATGAAATGATCGAGCCACTCATTGTAAATATTGGTTGCGACAGTTCATCTTCTGATTTCGATTCTGATTTGGATTTATAGGTAAGAAGTAGTTTTTATATTAAAATTATTATTTATGAACGTAACGTTGTTTAAAAGTCAAAGTAAACCCTTATACCTACATAACCCGTTTGACACAATATTCTTAACATACCTTGTGGAAAAATAAAATATTTTAGAAAAAATTGCACTTTTTTACCTTCAGCTGCTTAGAAGTTATAAGCAGGTTAATTAGGTGAAAATATAAGTGTACACCCGATATATTTATTATATTTATACAAAGGTTATTTCATACGAAAATACTCGAGGTATAACTTCACAAAATATTTTAACTGTCTACTAAAAGAAGTGGTACGCCTATGGATTACGAACGCTTTATTATTTTAATACTCTCTCATACATAAAAATAGACTATAATAGGAAAAAATTCAAGAGCAACCTTTAAATTATAAAAGCTTGTCAGGACTTAAATTTCAAGAGCGCTCTTTCGAGAGGTTGTTAAGATTGTAGCCTATCAAAAATTTCTTAAATCAAACAGTTTTTACATTACGTTTAGTGTTTAAACAGTTTAAATTATTTGACAGTTGTCTTTGCTAAAGTAATATTTTTAGCACAAACTAATTTGATTCTATTGACTGAAAAATTTGTATCCTATTGAAAATCTGTATCATAATGAAGCTCGTAATGATATAGATTTCAGGTCTGGATTCAAGGGGGTGGACCGCCCCCCCCCCCTCAAACGAAAAAATCACATATACAAATAAATAACTAAAAGGTAATAAAGACAATATTTCAAAAAAAATTTTAATTAGCTTATTATAAAATGGGCGTAGAAAAACGATTCTAGCAAAATTTGAAAATAAAATTGAAATACTGGCAAACAAAAAAAATTGTACGGATCATTTTTATGGACATCCTGTATAGTTAAAAAACGTATGCAACTAAAACTACACCGAAGCACTCCAGGTAAATATAACTAAAGGCAGGTATTATTATAAATCACCCCTTAGTTCCTACTCATTTGCCCTACGGGCCCTTCACACTTCATCATTATCGCTCCCTAGACTCGCATGGTAGGTAATTGATTCCTAGTTCAACCACTCTTTCACTGACATCTAGCGAGGGGTAGTTTAGTTAGAAAACCCTTATAGAAATTTCGTAATTATAGTTTGAGGTTTACGAATAGGGGCGATCGGTGCAGATTGAAGAGTAAATATACGAGTGTCATTTTGATGGACGGTGGGCATAATTTTGAAACTTTTGATGAATTTGTTAATTCTTACAATTTTGAAAGATATATTTATGACTTTTGTATTAAACTTAAAATAATGTATTCCCATTTAAACGATTTTTGAGGTAGTCTACTTTTGTTTATTGAAATATTTAATACTTTTATAAAGTTATTATTTTCTCGCTTTTTAAATGGAATACCCTCTATTTTATTATTGTAACAAACTCTTTTGACCATTTCCTAGATGTCATTATTTGGGCCAGAATTGAGTGAAAACAAAAAAATTTTATATGTGTATACGGGGCTAGTCAAAACTAGGAATGATCCTTTTTAATCGGGAAAAATACCTTCATTCTTTCATCATTTATTTTTTAAATAAAAATATAGTATTTGTCACTTTCAAGAAGATTTTTAAATGTCAACTAGATGCGAGTGACACCTCATTTTAGAGCTTATTCAAAGACCTGCGGATCTCTGGCCTAAGTAATTAATTTGATTTCTCGGCCGAGAGCATTTTAGGTTAACTTGAACTGTCAAAAAAATAAAACAATTTTTATGTTATTTTCTTAATTTTCTTTATTAATTTGTTATTTTTCTTCTGTAATTTTTCTGTAATTTATCTTCTGACATTTTTCTATCAGGACTTTTATAAACGAACTTTTTTAATTCAGATCAACAAACTTTCTAATAAGGTTAAGTTAGGTCAAACAGTCAAACAATGAAGGCATAAGGCGACTCGATGGATAAGTCAATGTGTTTACACTGGGATGCGATAGATGGAGACAATTAAATGGACTTTCATTGTTGTACATGGATTAAAATAAAACGCAATTTTAGTTGTAATAGATTTTATTTAAATACACACTGAGATGTGATGTCAGTATAGGAACACATTTATATTAAGTACTGGTGTAGCCCATACGAACATCGTAGTGCTACAGCCATATTTTGAAATAAATAAAAAATAGGTATTCGAAATAACATATTAACATTAATAGTAGATACAATTACATTAATTTTTATTGGTCTATTTTTTACCTAAATTACTATTTGTAGGAAACGAGTAAGGAATTTAATTTATCAGATTCGACATCCTAAGACCGGTTTCTGCCTTTCGGCTTCGTCAGTTAGGCTTTTCGAATCCAATAAATAAAATTCCAAACTCGTACAAGTCAGTAGCTATATCCGCTATAAGATAAAATTTTTAGATGTGCTGCCATCTATGATTAGAAGAGAGTATTGACAATTATTAAAAGCGAAAAATTCCCGGTGTATTGGGGTTGCATACACAATTTGCATTGTGTGTTGCAAAGCTTTTATTTGACTGATTCTAGTCAAAATGTCACTCTCTTCTTTCGTATCCCTTTCAGAGATTAATACAAAGTTAGAAAATTGTCAATACTCTCTTCTAATCATAGATGGCAGCACATCTAAAAATTTTATCTTATAGCGGATATAGCTACTGACTTGTACGAGTTTGGAATTTTATTTATTGGATTCGAAAAGCCTAACTGACGAAGCCGAAAGGCAGAAACCGGTCTTAGGATGTCGAATCTGATAAAATTAAATTCCTTACTCGTTTTCTAACTTTGTATTAATCTCTGAAAGGGATACGAAAGAAGAGAGTGACATTTTGACTAGAATCAGTCAAATAAAAGCTTTGCAACACACAATGCAAATTGTGTATGCAACCCCAATACACCGGGAATTTTTCGCTTTTAATAATTGTCAATACTCTCTTCTAATCATAGATGGCAGCACATCTAAAAATACTATTTGTAGATTTACATTTGTTTTCGTGCCATATTATTTTCATTAGCCATAAAATTTTAACGTCAAATGAAGTTACTATGAGGTCAATACAAATTGACGAAAACATTCTAAAAATTGAATTATTGATAAAATGATCAGTAATGAAAATACGATGACACCACGAAATCGGTAATCTAGAGAAAAAATTGACCAATTGATTTTTGACCCGTTAAACACGAGTAAATACTACTTGGAGACCCTGGTCCACTTTTCGACTAAATATTGCATATTCAATATTGCAAAGAATATGACACAGTATATAGGAATTTCAGTTTTATTTTAATACTATTTTTCCTTCATAAAAAAGAAGGCGGCAAGTGACAAAAGTTGCTTTTTGATATAACAACCTACAAGAGATCTGAGAATATGCAAATATTTAGAATATTTGAAATGTATGTAGTAGTGATTTAAACATTAAATCTAAAAATTTTATCACTTACCGCCGTTTTGCTTATGACGTTAGTATTAAATTCGACTCCCAAGAAATCTAATTACAATATTAACAACTCTGGTAGATTAAGGAAAATTATATCCTTGTGCAGTATCCAAATTTGTCTTTAAAAGATTACTTGGTTAAATAAATAAGTTGTTTTACAATTTTGTCTTACTAGAAAATATTTTGAACGAAAGCTATTGAATTTTTTTATAAGTTTGCGATAATTTTAATTGATTTTATTTGATCCAAATACATATTAGGTTCATTTTATCTGAAGCAATCTTTTAAAATCAGAGATTTGAAAAAACTATAATTGTATTAAGCGAAGTACCTTAAAAATATTTAAAAAAAATAAAGATGGGCAAAGAAATTAGAAATATAATATAAAAGTGTTGTTGTTTTCGAAAAATGTCAAAATTAATAAGGTACTAGACTAAACTACAAAAGGATAATTCCTTAGAGACACAAAAATAAGAAAAAAAGTTCGTGTAACTATTACGAAATTTAAAAATATAATTTTATTTTTACTTAACAGTTATTTTGTGTCTCTTTAACCTGAGATTTTTTTTCAGCTTTCTAACACACATAGAAAACATCTAGAAAAGGGAAAGTCGTTTTTTCCGAATAATTACAAAAATATAATTTTAATATTTTCACTCACGTTTAAATATTTTCGTATAGCATTTAAACCAACACGAGCGAAAATATCAAAACATATTATTGTTTTATAAACACGAGTTTTTTTTGAATATTGGTCGTTCCTAATCCACAAATTTATTTTATTTGAATTTTACAGTTAAATGAAATCAGTTAACATTATAAGTTTACAAGTTGTTATATTCTATGGGACATCCCGTATAACTGTTTGTGGTTTAACCTATAAAAGCGTGTAATTTATGTTGAAATACTCTATAAGTACAAGTACAAAGCGTCTCAGTGAAAGTAAATATTCGAAAAACTAATAATTTATAATGAAATGCGTAGGCAGTAGACAGTAATTTCTTTGTTTATAAATAAGCATAAAATGTATTTTTAAACTAAAAACAAATATTGAGAAAAAATTGCAGTTTATGTACAAACTATTTAATGTTATTTCCTTATTTTTTTGACTGAGACACCTTGTATATAACATTAATTTCTTAATAAATATAAAAGTAAAAACTTACCATGAACTAAAAAGATATTTTTAAAATAAGTATTACTGAATTCATTTTACCATAGTACAAAAAATTAAGTATTCCAAAAATTAAAAGTACAGAAATAATACTAAAAGTTTATTTTGTTTCAAAATATTTTAATAACCAAATGGTCTGTACTGGTAATGGCTCCACGAAAAAATACTATATACTAGAAAACGAGTAAGGAATTTAATTTATCAGATTCGACATCCTAAGACCGGTTTCTGCCTTTCGGCTTCGTCAGTTAGGCTTTTCGAATCCAATAAATAAAATTCCAAACTCGTACAAGTCAGTAGCTATATCCGCTATAAGATAAAATTTTTAGATGTGCTGCCATCTATGATTAGAAGAGAGTATTGACAATTATTAAAAGCAAAAATTCCCGGTGTATTGGGGTTGCATACACAATTTGCATTGTGTGTTGCAAAGCTTTTATTTGACTGATTCTAGTCAAAATGTCACTCTCTTCTTTCGTATCCCTTTCAGAGATTAATACAAAGTTAGAAAACGAGTAAGGAATTTAATTTATCAGATTCGACATCCTAAGACCGGTTTCTGCCTTTCGGCTTCGTCAGTTAGGCTTTTCGAATCCAATAAATAAAATTCCAAACTCGTTTTCTAACTTTGTATTAATCTCTGAAAGGGATACGAAAGAAGAGAGTGACATTTTGACTAGAATCAGTCAAATAAAAGCTTTGCAACACACAATTCAAATTGTGTATGCAACCCCAATACACCGGGAATTTTTGCTTTTAATAATTGTCAATACTCTCTTCTAATCATAGATGGAAGCACATCTAAAAATTTTATCTTATAGCGGATATACTGACTTGTACGAGTTTGGAATTTTATTTATTGGATTCGAAAAGCCTAACTGACGAAGCCGAAAGGCAGAAACCGGTCTTAGGATGTCGAATCTGATAAATTAAATTCCTTACTCGTTTTCTAACTTTGTATTAATCTCTGAAAGGGATACGAAAGAAGAGAGTGACATTTTGACTAGAATCAGTCAAATAAAAGCTTTGCAACACACAATGCAAATTGTGTATGCAACCCCAATACACCGGGAATTTTTGCTTTTAATAATTGTCAATACTCTCTTCTAATCATAGATGGAAGCACATCTAAAAACTATATACTAATTTAAAAAATAATTTTTTGGATAACTACATTTTTTTATACAGTTTCCAAGCTAAAAATCCATAATGGGACGCGCAATTCCAATTTTAACGTAACATTTTCCAAAAAAATACTTACAATTTTCGAATTATAAGTAACAATTACACAGCAAAATACCACCAGGTCCTTTTTGAGAATTTACTACGCACATGCATCAAAAATGTTTCTTCAATTCACTGTAAAGAGGTCCCTTATGATATTTTGAATCTTCTTTGGATAACTGTATATTTTCTTCATGGTTTGGGAACAACTTAGGAATATTTTCAGGAAAATCGCTAATTTCCAAATATCTTATATTGAAACATTTCTCATCGTATAATACACTGGGGATAAGTCAGCAATAAATAATAATATTACAGGGTGTCCAGCAAAAGTTACTAATGTATCGTAAAAAAAATTAAAATAATATTTAAACACATTCATAATGAAAAAATATATATCTATAAATTTACTCGCGAAGAAACTATTCTAACAAAAATAAAACTGTCTTTGGCCAACGGTAATTCTATACTAAAACAACTTTTAACTGAGACATCCTGCATACTGGAATATATATTTATATACAAGTGGCTTTTACTGGCCAAAAAATGATATGATAGGGAATGTACACCGGGCTAAAAACTTGGCAAAAACGTGCCCCTAAAAAAACTCTAGCCCTCTCAGTCTCAACATATATCTACTTTACAAATATACAAAAAAATTATTTAATCAATAAACTCAATAATCAATAATAATTAGGAAAAAAAGAACATTGCTTTGGTATCAGTTACAAAGAACAATATGATTCCCATTTAATCTATTTTTTGTATGGGGACCATTTTATTTATATATATTAATACTATACATTTTAACTTATCTGATAACACGAGAAAAGGATATGCAATCACTATTTGGGGTTTTTATTTTTTTTTAGATTATTACTATACAATAACGGCACAGATGAGATCGTATATGTTAATCGACAGCGTTTTGTTTTAGTTCAAACAAAAATTCAGGTCAAAATTAGGCAAATATAATTTGTTCTCTAAAATTTTCCTGTGAATCCTGGTGGAGAAAATAATTTTCACAGTGTGTGACTTCAAACAAATCTATTCAAGTTTAAAATATAGTTACGTCATAGTTAGTATTTTTTGTTGCCAACTGTAAAGTAAAAAATTACCTAGACATTTATCCCATAGAACATCATCATCTCTTGCAAAAATTGAAGAATGCTTCAAGCTCCCAGATAATTCCAGTTATGACCATTGCTTAGGGAGAACTTCTGTCATATTCATTGCTGACAGTGATCTTTCTTGCAGTGACATTAAACTCTTAAAAGATGGCAAGGGTGGCTGAGAAATGGAAATAGCAGAAAAAAAATTACTAAGTTTAGACCTGAAACTTTCGCTTTTTATGAATACTTATCGGCATTTCCAGAATATTGATTGCACTAACCTTAACAATAGTACTAGTTAATTGCATTTTAAGTTGGCAAAATGTACTAACACTAGCCCTAGCCACCAAAAAATCAAATTACACTAGACTTTCCAACAGAGGCAAAATCACTGTTCACAACAACAATTCTTCTAAATAGTTCATTGGGACTAGTACGTTAAACTCGGGGGTGGCGGTGGTAATCTCATTCCACCCCACGGAAAGAGTCATACTGCCTCTTTGGAAGTTATGCTCGTGGAGGAATCTTCGTCTCCTGACAGCATCGGCATGGTACTCAGCAAGTGACCTTTACCTTGGTTTACTACACATTTTCTCATGTGCTTTTCTAGGGTTGAAGGTACGGAGAAGGGCATTTCACAGAATCGACAACGGTAAACGTCTTTACCGATCCTTCCATGTGTCTTCATGTGTCGTGTTAGTTTCGAACTCTGCGCGCAAGCGTAAGAACATAGTTCACATTTATAAGGTTTTTCCCCAGTGTGAGATCGCCTATGTACAGTTAAATTCGAACAATTTTTAAACACTTTTCCGCAGTATTCGCAAGTATCATTTCGACGCGATTCTTTTTTCATCAGCGGATTGGGAAGTAGCGCACTAGGTCCTGGTATTCCTTTGTTACTTTGAGGTAAGCCTGACAACCACCAATCATTTCGATCTAATTCCAACTTAAGTCTCTTTGAAGCGTCAAAAGAATCATTAAAGTGGGGAAACAAAGGTAATGGTTGAGGGGGAGGAACTGGTAACAATCCTTTAGCGAACTCATCTCGAATTTTAAGTTGACTGGAGAGACTAGTGTTGTTGTTATCTCTGTCCTTGCTGAATTGAAGTTTCAAGGCAGTATTTGATTCTTGTAAAGCTTGCTTGTAGGCTTCGCTGTATTGCGCAATATTACTCAGACCAAATTTGTCCATCAGTTCACCTACCAGTGAAGCTGATGGACTCGACGGGTTTTTTGGAAGTTGACTAGGAACACTTAAATCTTCGGCTTCTTCCTCCTCGATATCATCTTCCTCTTCGTCGTCTTCATCTTCAAGATCTTCTTCTTCTTCACTGTCTTCCCCATCCAAAGTTTCTACTGATCCCGCATTGCTGGTTCTATCATCGAGGGTTCGATGTATTTTCATATGCTTCTTTAGCTTAGAACTTTGTGCACAAGCGTGATCACAAATCGTACATTTATAAGGAAGTTCTCCGGTATGAGTTCTTCGGTGCACCTCGAGGTTATTCTGATAACGAAACTTTTTACCACAATAATCACAAGCATGTAATGCTTCGATCGAGGACGATGTTTTAGGCGATCCAGGTTTTCCAGGTGGAGTACTAGCAGATCTAGGAGTGTTCATAATCTGACCGTCCGATTTTGTAGGTGGTGAGGTACTGGGAGGTCGACTGCTATTACTGCTAATATTGTTGTTGTTATTGCTACTACTAGAACTGATATTATTGGGAATAGAAGTTGGCGGCATCTGGGAAGGGGATGGACTCGCGAAAGGCGGTGAGTGCTTGCGGGGTGACGGAGAGCCTGCCTGTGCCGTTCCCGGGCTGGTGGTGCCTGCCAATTGCCTCAACCGCTGCGAGTAAAAATCCAGCTGTGGTTCCAAAGATAATTGTTGATTTGGGGTGCTTCTATCCCTAGGAGGTAAACTATTTACCGAGCTAGCTCGTTCAGCTGGTGATGGAAAACTTGTGTGCGGAGGTGGAGGCACGTTTCCGGCAGCTACAGCTGCAGCCGCTGCTGCTAAATTAAGTCCATGGTGACGAAACTGCTCACTTACTAACTGATCTATCCTGTAATGATGTTCTGGTCGAGAAAACAGTGGTGCTGGCGGTACTGGACCGTGATTTAAAGGAGGTAATGGTAACCTTAATAACCCACCGACACCAAAAGGATTGTGTAAATCCGGTGGTGGTAGTAAATGGTGCCTCATGTTTGGAGGAGGAGGTGGTACTGCTCCGCTCGAACATCCTGAACTTGAGCTGCTTGAGCTGCTACCACTATGGTTATTGCTGTTGCTGATTTTTGAGCTAGATGGGGAGCTTTCTACGTATATTTTGATTCCATGTGAATTTTGTACGTGTTGTATAAGCCTCCAAGCTGAGTGTAATCGAACTTTGCAAGTACTGCATATGTAGTTACTTGGTTCTGAAAAAGAAAAGAAATATTAAAGAAATCGTTAAAAAAAAATATATATATATATAAATATCGCGGTGATAAAACTTCAAACGACTTGAAAAATATATCTGCTCCGCAGATGACAACCCGGATAGGAAATAACCGCTTTTTTCTGCTTCCTGTGACGTCCATCCTGCTGAAACGGGACAACGTTTAACCGAATCATTCGTGAAATTATCCTTCTAGAACAATAGCTGCCGGCATCGTTTATCAGAAAAGAAGCTGCAAGTTACAGATCATACCGTGCCCGTCATTATAATGTCACTTCCTCTTATCGTCTGAGGTCGTGTTGACCTCGTATACGTTAGGAGGTGCTCAGTTACCCGTATATCCGAACTATTGTAATCGTGGTCCTTCGATATTTGACTTCGACAACTTTTTCTACAGTATAAAATATTACGGTTCATAGATGGTCGATTAGTTTCATGTCTTAGTAATTCTATGTTTAAGACAATAAAAGATTTAAATTATACGATCAAAGAAGAATACGTTTTTTCATCGTAGAGTAAATGAACAAGGAAATCTTAATGTAAACTCAAAAAGGAATGAAAATTCGACTTCATATTCACTGCTTTCTCGAAAGAAGAAGATTTAAACTCGATATTTTTAGTTTGTATTGTAGCCAAATTAATATATTTTTAATAAATAATATCTCTCTCTCTAAATAAGTTTGGCGCGAACATCAGCACATAAAATTTTATGTTACAATTCTGTTAGGGTTGTTTCACCTCATACTGATGATATATTGAACGTCCACGTATATCTATCTGCATAATAGGAAAATATCCAGTATGAAAAGTGGCGATCGTACACATTTCGTCCACATGTTGGCAGCAAATTGTGAGGCGGCGGGCGCAAGACGGCCGCCTCTCCTAATAATACACTCAAAGCTGAAAACTGAAATTCTCAAAAACGAGGAATGAAAAATCGCTTGGACGTTTGCGGAGAAAACTTAGCTTGTCGGTCCAGGGTGTGTCGGACGTGACCAGATTTCGAATAATTCTGGATGTGGTCTGAACTTTAGGTCGAAGAAAAATCATTGCCGTACAAAGGCAAGTAAGGGACTGTAAATAACCAAAAAATAAGAAAGAACACGAGTTTTTTAAGAAAGAGATTTCTATTTTGGATCTTTATCCCAAGAAGGGACAGAATTACTTTAAAAGATGAAATTTGTTTGAATATGCAAAGTGCTGTTACAATAAATCGAGGTCTAGAAAGTATGTATTCAAGACTATTGCCCTCGTCCTAATTTCCGCCAATCACAACCGCGCAATTTTGAATTACAAATGGTTTCTAGATGAAGAAACTGTATGACAGCTCCTGTCAGTAGTTATTTCGAGTTTACCCGCGGCAAAACTTGACAGCTGAATTACAATACCTTTGATATCAAGTAATTATGGTCTCCTAGGACACCAGAAAACGACGCTAAATAATTTTTCTCCACGGCCACTACTGAATGTAGTTATTCTGAAACCACTTATAATAACAGAAAACAAACATTATCGCTCTTGAGATTGAAAGAAAATTCTGAATCTTTTGTCTCTTATGTATTTTATATGTATTACATTCTATCTCTAGAGCTAGAATCTGTATTCCGTGATTGTTTACGAAAATAAGGTTTGCCATGAATGTCAAATTAACTGTCAGTATTAGTTGACGTGGTCTTAATATTGGTTTATAAAAACTTTTAATTTATTAAAAAGGAGAAGAAAATCAAACGATTCAGATGTAGAAAGGGACTTGTGGTATCAACAAATCGATTGTTGATATCATATTTCTGGATATTTGTTTTTGGGTTGAAAAAAATGAGAAAATATTGAAAAATATGTTAAAAAAAATAAACATAAACACCCTTAGAAGTGATGCCTCAGAATCTCCAGCTAAAAAACAGAAAACAAGATCCTGCAGCCACTCCTCGAGTTTCTCACTCTACAGCTGGACCCTGGACCCTAGACCCATCAACAACATTCATGATTTACCAAAAATAATTAAGTTTGTAGTATTTCGAGATTAAATAAATTACCTGTTTTTCAGTTTTCAAATTAATACCTACATATTTATTATGTATGCATATATTCCTTCCGCCATTTATGAGCAAATCTTGTACACAGCGTTCTTATCAGTATATAGCACCAAGATTATACAACACTATACTAGAAACTATCAAAACTATTACCAGTATTTGTGGCTTCAAAAAACAGTTAAAACGCTGGATTTACAGCACTAATAATAGATCTATTGTTAATAGTCATTTTGAAAACTAAATCCATTTTGAAAACTGAATACTTATAAAAAAAAATTGATATATAAAACTAGTGTAACGTCGTTTTCTTCTTTTTTCTTCTTCTTTCTTTTTTTTTTCTTATTTTCCTTTCCCTCTTCTTCTATTCTAAATATTAAATTTTATGCTATTATTATACCTAATATCTGGTCACCGAGCTTCGCTCTTAATATTCAAATCTACATTTTTAAGCAGCCCAATGAGTATATAATTTAAGTATATTTACAACCTGACAAATTATTAATTAATTCGCGAAAATCACGGAGTCGTCGACATCTTCTTGAACTACTGAAAGGGAGATAAATAAAAAGTTGATTGACGATTGGCTTGAAAGTAGGCGGGAAAATTAAAAAAGATCTGTGTTAATTTTCAATTGGCTGCAGCTGTTGTTGACGTTTATCAACTGCTTGTCACAGAGGTTAGTTAAATGCATTAAAAGTTGCCTAGTTTCTGGAGATTTCACCCTTTTAGGGCAACATCTACTGACGCTTGATCTTCGCGAATAGTCACGGCTCACTCTATTTATCACTATATAAGAAAAACTCTATGTTCAATTGATTTTATTATTTATTGACCTGCAGTGAAGGAAAATTATAGGTCTGATATTCATACTTGGGTAAAAACCTCCACAAATACCTGTGACCAGACTCTCGAGGTGTGGCAGATATTGGTATCATATTTTTTCAAAGTTTTTCAGTTACAAAAATAGTTCATTCGTACATTATATTACAATTTGTTCTTGGAAAATACAAAGTCACAATCAACCTTAAAATGTATTATGAAAATAAAGAATTTTAAATGTCTCTTTAAAGTTTCTTGTAAAATAAAAAATTGAAATCTATGTTAATAGTACATGTGTACAAGCATTCGTTCTTTTTCTCTCTCTCTCTCTCTCTCTATGATAATGAAAACTTCAATATTAAAACTGTCCCCATTATAAAATAGTAGCCGTAAGGGGTAGTCTCACACTATCGGGGAAGGGAAAGGGAACCTTTACCCGATGTGCATAAAGCATTTCCACACGCCAAAAAAAAAAGATTTAGGTTAGGTTAGATCTTTGTAATAAATAAAGAAAAGTACGATACGTGTGACATTTTGACATTTGTTACATTCTGACAGGTGTCATATTTTGACATTTGTTCATTTTGACAGTTGTTACATTCTGACAGGTGTCATATTTTGACATTTGTTCATTTTGACAGTTATTACATTTTGACAAGTGCCCATTTTAACAGTGTTACTCAACGTTCCTATAAATATTTACCTAAACCCATGATTTCTGAAATTGAATTGGCAACGTTGTATTTTCAACTTTGAATTTATGAGAAGCCTGTCATTTGACAAGCAAATTATTTATGTCCGTCAAATGAACCTTTCCTTTTTTATACTTTTCAGGTTTATTCTGGTTATAAATTGCTACTTGGGCATTTGTAGAAAAGTTATGTATGCGTTTGTACTGGAAAAATATGTTAAATAATCGTTTCAACGCACTGAATTTGTTTGTCTTGGGAGTGAGTATCCCAACATATATTTTTTCATAAAAAAATGTGAAAAATATTTTTCCGCGCAAAAATTTCTATTGCTAAGTATATTGATTTTATCATGTTTTATAGCATCTGTGAAAATTTCATGAAAATCCCAGTCGGCCCCATTTTCTTAAGAGATGTGCGTGTCAGTAGGTCATTACGGATAAAAAGCGGCAAATTTAAAATTGAATTCTTTCAGATTGAAACGTCAGAAATTAAATAAAGCCAAACCTTTTTACTACTATACTATACAGAAGAAAGGAGTGCAGTATTTAATTTGCAGAACGTAGTACAGGTTCAAGAGGTAGAAATTTTATTTTTACCTCATCCTTCAATGCTTATTTGTAGTTAAAATTTTAATACATCTGATCGGCCAAATATAGTTTTTGTCTAGATTTAATCTTGTTTCCATGGTTTTTACTGTAATAAACCTATTCTTTCGACAGATAAGTCAGACTATATTTATTCATAGCCGTATCGTATGTATTTCAATTGATCCGGAATTTTGTATTAATATATATTTCAAAATGGCTTCATTCTAAAAATATTATCAGTCCTCCTAAATCTTTGAAGACAGAATTATTAGTAGGGCATCTAATTTTTCCTGTGAAAAAAAAAATCGAAAAAACACAATGCAAAGTAATATTTTTTTAACAAAATGCATTTGTGCAGGTGCAAAAATCCTCGTCTTCGACTCGGATTTTTGTTGCCACCAGCACTCATGCTTCTTGTTAAAATATTACTTAGCAACGTGTTTTTTCGATTTTTTTCGGAAGAATTAGATGCCCTTATAATCGGTAGTTCTTGAAGACATATCGCTACGTAATTATTCTAAAAGTGAGTTTTTATATTCTAGTGATCTCAAAAAGTGACACAAAACCTTTTATCATATTTTATCATAAAACGCTTATGAAAATTTTTCTTTAAATGCACCTCAAGCAGAATCAAACTTTCTGTGTTCATCATTATCTTCGTTCTAGTTTTTCCTGACCTTTGTCCCATCTGCAAGCACGACACTGAGAAGGCGGAAATTTTCGGTTCAAGAAAGATTATTATAAGAATCGGCCACGGGTTAATATTGATGACGGTCTCGCATTGGAGAAACGAAACTGACTGGAAAAATTTCTTGGGTGTAACTCAAGGTATAATTTTAACATACTGTGATCCACATTTCTACTTAAAAGTGTTCTTTTGTGTGTTGAATTTAAATTTAATTTTTATTCCCAAAAGCCTCATTTCTGATTAAAAAACTATAATTTTTTCTATGTAATATGCAACTAACTCCTATTGGTACTTTCTTACCTTTCACTCCACTGCTTACAGACTATTTTTCTCGGTTTTCATTATTCCTTGTCGGCTAGCATCGACAATTCATTGGAACATTTTAATATCACCAAAAGTCGCTGGTTGCCTTTAAATTAATTGACCAAAAATCCCTTGCGAAAATCTTAATTTTAATATATTTTCGATGAAAACAATAATGTATGGATACGGTTATATTTTTAATATCTTTTCTCGTAGTCAGTTTATTAGTTTTTCCAATAAATGACTTCCGTCAAGAAACCTGCCAATGGGAAATTCAATAGAAATGACACGAAAACCCCTTGACAAAGGGACTGAAGGATTTTATTAAAACAGAGACATCAGTTTCAGAGAACGACGTCACCGTGAGCTGTATTTATTAAAAAAGCGAAATCTGTATTTTCTCTTATGATTGATTTACGGGGTATCGATGGCTATTGACATTTGCGGTGAAATTCATAATCTTGTATTGTGTTTCCCCATTTAAAATTCAATATGAGGGGGAATTTGAAAACTGAAAACTATCCCGAGTCGTTATCGTAGGGTAAGGGGACAGTTTTCTATATCGAAGGATGAGAGGAATACAAATAAGCTGGGGTCATTTTAAACACTTGTTACTGTGGTAATTATCGTAGGTTTAAAAGAAATATTACATTTTTTTAATCTTCCACAGCTTCTAACGCAGGGGCTACATTCATAAAATCATTTTTTATCACAAAGTAACCGAGGTAAAACGCATTGCCCATTGTTAATGTTTGACTTGTCATTGGGTGTTAAATCGGGACCATACGGGGGATATTCCATCTCTTGGATCTTTTAAAATCTCATTTTAGAATACCCAGACATCGGACAGCTACTTTTGTTCAGACATAGAGTAGAACTGCTCAAGATAAGTGAAAAATTCAGGCCTAGATCAGAAATAAAACGATGGCAACGTCAGAAATGAATCGACGACTGAGAACTGATGGTAGATATTGGAAAAAGTATATCTAAAGTAATGCAAGCCTACAATACTGAAAACAGCGCAAGTGTCTGTCGGAGATCAACACCCAGAACAAATCCTTTTAACGAGTAGCCAAGAAACTTACGTACCACAATAGTTCTACGTGTTTGACAGCTACCGAGAAACAAATAACTTACAACACCTATAAAATAGTAAATGATGAAGATCAGCAAGAAATGGGAAACGTGGTGTACCAAATAATGCAAGAGTGACTCCCACTAGTTACAAAATTCCCACAAGATGCGAACCTGACGGTGGCAAACACCACGATAGAGAATTTGTCGATATATAAATATCTAGGAACAATTGGGTAACCAAACAAGAGGATAGAGGTAGTCAGATCAACATTTGTAAAAATGAAGAAGTTATTTACGAGTAGGGATATTAACATTAAACTTAAGATGAGGATGCTGCGTTATGTTTTTTGTATGAAGTTGAAGCATGGACCCTCAAGAAAAACCACATCGACAAACTACAAGTATTAGAAATGTGGTGTTACCGTAGAATGTGGCGAATTCCTGGACCGATAGAATTACTAATGCCGAAGTGCTGAACCGGATGCAGAAGGAATTAACGCCATGAAAAAAAGAAAGCTTCAATACCTGGGTGATATAATGAGAGGACAGAAATACACACTTCTCCAACTGATAGTCCAGGAAAAAGATTAGTGGAAAGCGGAGCATTTGCAGATGCCGTGTGTCCTGGCTAAAGAACCTGAGGGATTAGTTCAACTGTAGGTATTCAACTGTTCAGAGCTGCAGTCAACAAGGTCACGATCGCTGTGATGATAGCAAACCTCCGATAGGAGATGCACTATAAGAAGAAGAAGACTCCCACTATTCAGGGAATAAGGGATCATCACAATAACAACAACTTAGAAGCAATGAACAGATACGTGTTTGCTACTGAGTATCCTGTCAAAAGTGTATGCAACCGGTATCTTTTATAATATTTATAAAGAAGAAATTAAAAAATTTACCAAACAAATAACAAAAGCTGTTGAAATACAGTTAAGGCTCCGAACAATTGTAATAAATTTTAATATATTTATTTTCCTTTTTAGGTTATTTTTATTATGTTTAGAACGTTTTGCATTATATATTTCTTGTAGAAGGAAAAGTCAAAAATCCAATTATTGCGCGGTCCATAACTCAAACTGCGTAATTCGTTACTGAAGAAATTCTACGTTTTTTTTTTTAAATATACGCAGCAATCTTATTTCTCAAGGAAGCAGAACGGAGATTCCATTTATTCAGTCCCATTTTTTTTGCGTCAACCGACAGTCCACAACTATACGCAGCAGTCTTTAGAATTTCAGTTTCTGATCACGGTCAACGCAGGAGGCTTAGGCACATTTGCATATGTTTAAAATGTGGCCGCGAATGGAACACAAAGGACATCACGGAGAAACGATTATTTATCACGAGGGCCTTGTGAACTGAAGGTGGGGGTGGGTGGCGAGCGGTGGTGGTGAAACATCTTGCCCGCTTCTTAAAATCGCCTAAGAAAACTTTGTTGTACGAGGAGTAGTTCATAATTTCCCGAATAAAGCGTTAGAATAAAACAAGGGTTGGTCCAAAACTTTGATAGAGTATGATATAAAGGGTTGATTCATAAAAATATTTAAATACTTCCGAGGATGTTTTTTACCTAAGTTTGTACTATGTTTTTTATCTCAATTACCTTTTAAAAATATTTGTTTGGTAGGGGAAAAATACATTTTCATACGCACAGAACAAAACTGAGAAAGTCAAACTTAGGAAAAAAGTTTGTTTGGATCATTTTGGAGGAAAAAAATGGATATATCTCCAAAAAAAAAGGGTAGAAAAATGGGCGATTGACTTTTAATATACATCTAATTTAAATTATTAAATATGCAAGAGATTGGGTGACGTAATGCCCCATTTCATTAATGGGTGAATTTGTCCATTCCCTAACCAAGTAATTCGAAATTCGATTTCATTTCTGAAGAATCTTTTTAATAAATAATCAATAAGCAATTGAGTTTAAAATGAAATTTTGACTTGTACCCGTATTCCAACAGATTTATTTATCGCCGTCCAACGTTGTTCGGCCCTTTGAAATAGGGGCAGCCCAGGAGCTTATGAGTGGCCTCTTGAATACACTATATAGCTTTGGTCGGTAGTGACAAAAGAAACGGAGCTTAAAAATTTGAATATCGCGGTCATTCTGGTTTTATCTCGCCGGCATTAAGGAAATGATCTATTGAAAGTTATGACGGATGACTCTCTTGACACTGTAGAGCACTAAATTTAGTCGCCTTTTGCATTCACAATATAAAGGGTTTTTAAATTTTAGTACTTGCGTAATACTAAGTGTCCTTCTATACCGGACGTCCTAGGTTCACTTCAGAAAAAGCGCTAAGGCAATATTCGTTTAAGCAATTCGACCTTCAAGTTGGAATTCAAGGAGGTTCCATGTAATTTTCATTATAGATTAGATGAACTTTCAACGTAGTATATCAAAATTCCTTATGCTTTAAGATTATCGGAAAAAATTAAGATTAGGGAATACATTTGATTTACGAACGAAATGTTAGATTAAAAAACATTTGACTGACACGAAATGAACCATTCAACTAATGTGTTTTTGACACTACATATTTAAATCCCATCCTTTTTTAATAAATTAATGTAAAATACAATTTTTCATGAAAATAAACCCCTCCCGAGTTATAAAGCGTAGAAAATTACGATTTTCACCACAAAAATCGTACATTTTAAAAAGTTTTTTAAATATATCCGAAAATCTGTTAGTATTACGTAAAAATTGATATGAACTAATTTTATGGCCTTGTGCTAACAATTAAAATGATTTTTTTATTTTTCTACGATTAATACGAAGGAAGATATGGCAATTCAAAAACTGCATCGTTCTAACGTAAATATCTGGAAAAATATGACTTCCACAAAAAAAATGTATATAACATCCTAATGAGAGAACAACATTGGGAATATTTTAAGAGCATCCAGAACCGTTTAACATAAGCAGAAAAAAGTTATGGACAAAATAAATTTTATTCAAATTTTTTTTCGCCATTTTTTAGCGCCGTCTAGATGTGGTATTTGAAAAAAATCCTTTTGCAGAAAGACGTAACATATGTTTCTACAATTTTCCAGTAATTTTTAGTCCTATGGGATAATTATTTTCTAAGTTTTGGTCTGCTAAAGCTAAATTTTTGTTTTTTATCTTTTTCAATTTTTGGTCAATAGCGTGAAAAATATTGATTTTTGAAAAAAATTTAAAGAGACAAGACTTTGAGCAAATGCTCTTCCGAATAATTTCCATTTTTTTTGTTTTTTTATCTTTTGTCTGTAGCGAGATATGGCCGTTTGAAATTGTATACAATTGCATTTATAACCGTCAATGTCAGTTCAAATATTGAAAAAACGGTCATTCCAATGAAAAAGTTTGTCATAACATGACATTTCGGCAATGCTGATGTCAAATAACAACATTTTGACTATTGACAGTTGACAACTAGCTGTCAAACCAACTAAATGCTAAGAATATCGCATATTTTCATATACATTTATGATTTCCGAGAAAATGTAAACAAAAATATGTGATTTTTTCGGTTTTTTTGCTTTGACAGCTAGCTGACAGCTATGTGCAGTCAAAATTTTGCAATTTTCTTTTGTTTTTTAATCAATTTTTCTTTACTATGAAAAATTAAAGAGACAAGACTTTGAGCAAATGCTCTTCTATATTTTATCTGTATAGTTTTTCCATTTTCAATTGCAGAAACAAAATTCCCAGATGTGCCGACAGGTTACTTTGATCGGTTTTGGCGGGTTTATTTTCATGAAAAATTGTATTTATTCATCAAAAAAGGACAATTTATCGATTGCACAAGTTTTTTTTCCTCATTTTTATGATGGAAAATTAGTAATAAGGCAGAATCGTTTTCAGAAAACGTACTTTAATCTATTAGCAACCAATTTAAACCAACTTCACTATGGGCTACTTATTCAATGTTTCGCTGTATTGCAAATTTTCCAAAACTAAAAGATTTCTTAAAACAACAGTCATCAAGCGGATATAAATGTAGAAAATCCAAAATATTTTCTTTTGAGGAAATGAATATATACCTAAAAGAAGCGCCAGGTTGTAATTTTTTATTTACGAATTGTTTTATTATAAATACTTCAATTTTTTGCAGGCAGATATGATTATTGGTATTTGTGGAGCCTGCAGAAGGCAGGAATTAAAAAATATTAAAATGCAGGATATTGAAGGTACAGGAAATATATTAGACATAGAAATTCCAGACACATTTTTATAAAATTTGTAAAAATATTTGAAAATACGTTGAAAAATAACTGATCCCAAAATTACGTCATTGTATTACCAAAAAGGGCAATGTTATGAACAAGTAGTTGGTATCATTTTCCCCAAATTTTTGTAATTTAAATCTATGGTGAGCAATACCAAAAGACTGGAACGAAAATTAAAATAGGTGTATATGAGGGAACGACTTGCCTGAATGGATATTTTTGGAAAATCAAAGGTAAAGAAAAAACCTGCTTAATTAACACATGGCGACCCCCTTGAGTCCTCGAAATTCTGAAGTAAATGCTCTGGAAAAAAGGCAATGCTTAATTGGAAAGAAGATCGGTCAAGGTTCATACAGATGTCTGGTCTTTGGGTATAATTCTATTTATAATGTTGATGCTGATGCTTTATGATGTCTTTCATGCGAAACAGGTGCACTAGCACTTATCATTGTATTTATTGAATAAATAAATAATACAATACGTATTAATAAATTTGGAAATGTTTCCAGACAAGTTACAATTTTTTTTAAAAAATTACTGATCCGTCGTCATTCACAGATCACTAGGAAGAAAAATCGAGTTTTGTTTATAAAATGTTCATTTAAAAATAACCTAATTTTTAACACATTTCAATTAGATCTATTCATACTAACCACAGTCACAGAGACTTTTATTATTTCAATTATAAAAAAACTAATAATGCTGTGGACGGTCGTCTGTCGTTATAGATACCACCGTCAAAAAAAGATAATGCATCACATCAAACTGATTAATAGGTCAGGAAGAGCCCTTATTTTCAGGTATCGGCTTTGTATTTCAGCACACGCTGTACCGGTTTTCAAAGTTCTTTAATCTGTGCATCTCGTTTTGGTCGCGCGCTGATCCTCTGCTTCGGTACGTTCTTTTTTTTTATTTGGCGTGTGGACAAGATAGCTCAAGGGTTGGTTTTGAATAATTAATTACCTGAGGGTACATCTGAGCCCTTTGAGACTCGTGGACGTAAGTGATATATGTGATTAAAATTAATGTTGTCGCGCGTTTTTATTTTCTGTATGTGAGTGGGATTAGACAAAGAAAGAGATGATGAGGAAATAATAAAAATTCTAATGAATAAAAACTATTTTAGATTGTATAAATGTATAGCCTAAACAAAATAATAAAAAACAAATATGTATTGTTGCAGAAAATTTCATACTATAATTAATAGATTTAAAATTATTTATCTTCACACATTTTTTTATTAAAATTAAATAAATAAATACTGAAACAGGCTAATTTTTAATTTGAGGGGGGTACATTTAAACAATCGGGACATAAACGTCAGGTTTACCCCCGCCCTTTTGGAGGCGCTCCTAGAATTTCTAATAATTTTAGAAATTATAACTTCCGGTCAAACTTTCTGTGAGAAAAAAAATTAAAAACTAATGGCTTCCTTAGAAAGCTTAGTCTCCTCTTTAAAATGCTTTTTTTGCGTACATTTGATTTATAAAATGAGTTTTATTTTCAGCGCCGTACAAAAAATGTACTAACAATACCAATTCGTTAATACGTGCGATAAAAAAGTGGACAATAGATTACATATGTGAAGTAAGATCTGTCCATTCTGCAATTACAAGAGCTTTTGTCTTCTGATCCCCGTAGAGTTGCACATGTTCACGAGATGACCGTCAATATCAACCCCCGTATGAATAAAGAACTTTAAAATTTTTATCATGCATCACTGGCTCTATTAGATAAAACCTAAGGGGTTGCCAATGGCAAGCAAGGGTTAAGTGGACGATGCTGTTGACACATGATGCATATGTTCAGAATTTAAAATTTTACTTTCAATTTTTATGCTTATTGAATATTTTTCGATGTTGGACACGATCCAAAAATAGTATACCTACTGTATAACGCCAAATGTTAGAACTGTTTTGGTATAATTGTAATTATTTTCAAGAGCTGCAATAAAAACTGAGAAAACCATTTCGCTGTTTTTTAACATGGTAATATCTGCCCTAAAGAACCGTGTTCCGCATATTTTTTAGACTTGTGTAATTATTTACATATTTAATAAATATACTACAAATAATATCTTTAATGTAAAATACGATTCAAACAATCCAACCCTGTCGTTTACCCAGCTGATACTTTAACGACAGGGTATTTTCAATATTTCTATATGAAAGGTTACCTACTATTTTTAAAAATACCAGCAATAATAGTTTATACAACTCAGTGTGTTATAATTGTGTTATCTATCACTCAATTGGCTTTAATCTTGGTCTATTTCATTGTTAAAAAAATGTCACCTAGCGGCTAGTTTTAAATAAATAATTTTGAATTAAAATTTGACCTCTGTTTATATTACATCTAATAAAATATGGAGTATAAAAGAAAAAAGAAATTATCGATTTTGCGTAACATAACACTCTTCTCAAAAACAGATTTATGTTTCCACTGAATTAACAAGGAATCTCAATTTTCTGCCAACAGGTATGTAATCAAGCTCCAATTTTGTAGGAAAAAGTGTCGGGTATCTTTTAGTCACAAATTTTTAATTAAATTATTATCTCGAAAATAGTGAATACATACTTCACACGCGGCGTATGTTTTTATTTTTGAATAAGGTAGAGCTATTTCATATGAATCTAATTAGTGGATTAATCTAAAAGAAACCAAGAAGAGGCTATTTTTTATGAAGAAATAATTGACTATATCGTAATTTGCATGGAAAATTAAGAGAGAGAAAGGTTTCTAATTTTGTTCAACATTGATATAAAATTTAGACAAGACTAAGACTCACCACTGTGCGTTGTGTTCGACTCAGCGTCCGCAAATTCCGTTCTGGATCTCTTGCAACTATTTTCTTCGGAAGAGGTAGTGTTATCCATTTTCTCCTGTTTGATTAAAGGTTTTATGTCTTCCTCAGGGCTGGAACTCGTCAACGGTGAGGAGGCTCTTCTCTTTGGCGTAGAAGATGCAGCACCATCCACGCATAAATCACCTGGTGCTGGCAATCGTGGAGATGCAGGTGGAGGCGTGTGGATCCTGTTACCTGTTGTTTTTTTACCTGAAACGAAAGGTGAGTAATATAGAATATGCATAATTTATTTAGGAAGATATGATTCGCTAACGCTAACATATAAATAAGAACTTACCAGATATTGGTGCTGATATGCTTGGTCTTCTACTATTAATCGTTGATAGTGGTAAGTTTCCATCGTCGGCATCTCTTTCTTTCTCGTTGTTGGTATAGCACTGACCGAAATTTTCTTTATTGCAGGATGTAATTTTGTGTTGGATGAAACGAACTATGTCTGAGAGGGCGAAGGGTTTTTGACAAACGCCGCAGGTCAAGATGTCTTGGTGTGGGTCGCCTTCTAGTCCATCTGCATCTGCTAAGACAAGAAAAATTGTTGTTAGTAAATGACCGAAGACGAAAAATGTAATAAAATAGAGTTAAAAAATAAAATTCAGTTTACACTCATCCAAATCGTTTAAGCTGGAAATATAATGCGCAAAAAAAATATTTTACAGTTTTCAAATTTTCAAAATTGTGCGCTAAGATGTTTATATGTAAAAATACTGAAATAATTTACGCCCAGCTTAAATTGCTGAAGCTGAACACATGAAATTTGACCAACTAAGAGATTTTATGTTTCTCAAATATATTTTTTTTTATATTTATTTTTTAAATAAAGGATTTGTTAATAATGTATCGTTTTTCTATATTTATGGTAGATAAATTTCTAATTTTCTAAGGTATATTGATAGTGCTGTTACCCAAACATACATTGCGTAGTAAAAAAGTGAGTATACAAAAACAGAGTACAATTCTTACATCTGTAACTTTTTTCTACCGAATTTCGCATACAAAATTATTTTGCATCTTAGCAATATCGATTTCCGAAAACAGCTGCGAGGTATTAGGGTTTAACCACCCTCCGCCGCCAGCGGGTGTCCTAATGACACTCAACAAGCACTGCGACCACCCCTTTCGCCCCCCTAATAAAAGCGCCCTTCACCATTAGCCGTCAAACCGAATCGCCACTATTCCCGATTCATATTTTTAATTGTCCTAGTCTTTAAGGATGCCCGTTGGATTTGCTTTTTGTGATGAGTGTATGCGTAATGAGTACACTTAGAAAAGTAAGTTCTTAAATTATTCAAATAACTGAACAAATAATTTTTAATCTCTGTAGATGGGTAATCATTTTGAGCGACTAAAATTTTACATTTTGTATGAATTTATTTACGCCAGAAATCTTCGATGCCTTCTGTTAGCAATATCAATCAAAACTGTTACTTCAATCCAGCAGCATTCAGATAAATAACTTCTAGCTTTAACCTAAATCTTCTGGTTTTATTAAAACGCAATCAACCGCAGGCTGTTTCGATCCAAACCCAGCTCATTACTATGTATTAAAACGAAACCCAATCGAAAAATCAATCATCAACGCTATCTGTCTCTAATAAAAGTCCAATCGAACAAATTGTAATACATATCGACAAAGAAAATAGCCAATTTGATATCTTTTATCCACTGCAATTTTCGCTGTGTTTCCGAACTTATATCGATATCAGAGGCGGGTCATATGTAAATGTGTCGAAGGTATCAAATAGTTGCCTTGATTTACTATCGATAGAAATGAAGCTAAAATTGAAATGTATAAATATACAGGGTGTTAGGTACATAAGTCTCGTAACTTCAACCGATGATTCTATGTCTTATTTATTTTTTTTTTCGTAGCAAAACACTCTGTGGGAATGTTTTCTATAATTACAATCTGATCACGAAGATCAATAAGCAATTTTGTTCTAACCTAACTTAACTATAATTCTTAAATACTAAGGTCTTACTCACTAGTGTACTTTAGGGTCTGATAATTTTAGTAACACTACCGGTAACGTGTAACACAAAATCCGCACAATACTCTGTTTGTAACTATCACTGTCACTGAACTAGTTCAAAGGTTTGGTCCTCTTGGGTCTTCTACTAAATTGGTATTATCGAGGAGCTGGATGACCTCAACGTTCCCATGTTGGAGCAGCCGCTGTTCATTGCTGCTGGCAGATGTAGATATAGTCTTGTCAACAGTTTCTACATCCAGGTCCCTATGAAGATCACTGTTGCGACAGTACCAGGGTGCATCGACGATGTTCCTTAATACTTTATTTTGAAAACATTGGATAACCTGAATGTTACTTTTACTGGCGCAGCCCCAAAGCTGGCTACCATACGTCCAAACGGGTTTCAATAACTGCTTGTAGAGGAGCAGTTTGTTATGTGTGGACAACTTGGAGAGTTTCTTCCTAATAACCAATACATCTTTTTATATTTTATACCAAGCACTTCACGTTTCTTTTTAATGTGGACTTTCCAGCGAAGTCTAGCGTCGAGTGTCATTCCAAGATATAGGGAATTTGAGCGTTATTTATTCTTATGGGAATGTGTTGGTTTCGTTTATTAGTAAAGTTAACATGTACAGATTTATTTTCATTTAACTTAATACGCCATTTTTTAGTCCAGGTGTTAATCCGGTCTACAGATGTTTGTAATTTTCTGTTAGCTTCTTCATTGTCTTTTCCAACAGCCAGAATGGCAGTATCATCAGCAAATGTTACAATAGGTACTGGATCTAGTACCTTGGGGTACTCCTGTCTTAATTTCTCTTCAGAATATACATCTTCCTGTTTTATTCTGAAATATCTATTTGATAAATAGGATTTTAAGAGTTCTGAATACTGACGTGGTAGTAACAAATTTAACTTGTGGTTAAGGCCCTCATGCCAGACTTTATCAAAAGCCTGGGCCACGTCTAGGAAGACGGTGGAACAGACTTTCTTTTCTTCTAAAGACTTTTCAATTATGTCTGTGATTTTATGCACCTGGTCGATCGTTGAGTGTTTTTCTCTAAAACCAAATTGATGAGGTCCTTTTCTTCTATTGTAGGTTTTAATCTCTTAAGAAGCAATTCTTCGTAGAGTTTTCGAAAAATTTTACATTAAAATTTGGATGTTACAAAATCCATGCACGAATAACAACTATTTTATTATCAGGTCATTACTTAATCGTCTAATTGCACTTCGATACTTTTTGATACACACTGTATTCTAATTATGATTTTAAATCAGAATCAAACCTTAAAAAATAATATTATTGATTTGATTTCAACAGTAACCGCCGCCCCTGTTCCATCCGGAAATTTGATGTCTGAAAGATAAAGCTTTCATAAATAATTCAACGTATACGTCCCTGAAAAGGATACATAGCGTTTGTCCGGTAGTGACCAATGAAAATCGCCGATCAAAATACCTTGCGCAGACCATTGGTCAATAAGGGAGTGGTCAGCAAGGGGTGAAAACCGTTTATATCCCGGTTGGACGAAGTTCTATTCAATACAAGTGTCCCTTTTCACAAAACAACCTTCTTACCTGTCGATTGCTTTAAAGAATTACTCAAGACTGGGTGTTTAAAAAGAAACTGACGAAATTTAAAAAGTTTGCTGTAAAATCTCCCTAATTTGGAATATATTCGTCTGAAAAATGGTTCGTTTTGAGTCAGAATAAATCAAAAATTTGGAATTTCTTAACTGTGTTGGACATTCAATTTAAAAAATATTTTATAGTATTATTATATTCAGATATGTGGGATATTTAAAGCATTTTTATAATCTGTTACATCGTCGACTAGATTTCAAAACCATGTACGTCTTATTTTGATTAAAAAGCATTTCTTTATACATTAGGATTCGTAAATAATCCCTCTATAATCCAAGAAAATTTTGAAATTACATTTTCACATTTAAAAATTATTATTGAGCTTATATTTAAGAATATGCTTAGTAAAGAATTGATCAAATATCTGAAGCATGTTACAAATAAACTGCAATGAACTGGAAAGCATATTTACTACAAAGTTGTATGCAGCGTCAATCCGCTCTCATGTTTGTTTCAATAATGAGTGTTTCCTGAATATACACATACAATAAAAAAATCCCTTGAGGGTAAAGGGACAAAGCCAAACGAGATGTCCGTTGTTTTCGTGCATTGTAGTGGTCCACGCAGAGAAGCTATAGTAAGAACGCACCTGGACATCTGTTGGTTAAAATGGCGCATTCAAAGGGTTCGGACTGTTAAATTTATCGTAAATAATATACACGAAATGAGATGAAAGCAAGAATGACCACTATAGTGCGTATCGATTTATTTATTTATGTTTTAAAGCTGCAAACATAATTTCCATCTCAGATATTGTGTAATAGAAGGGAAAATATTAAATGTACATTTTAAATGTCAATATTTATTGACGCTGATTGTTTTTTATATATAGTTGTTCCACGCCACGTCTTTAAAGAAGCAAAATACTAGATTTTATATTTTGACACTGTAAATAACACTTGAAATGAACAATATTTGAGAGAAAAAGCAAACTTCTATTTTTATCGTTGGTTTCCATAATAATAAACAAATCTCGTACATAACATATGTTGTATCATTTATAATTGTTGTAGATTTCTAGAACAACAAATTGATCTTTATCCCCCATTCTATAACAAGCTTTCCACTATTCTTTTTTTCCACCAAAAACCCTCCTGCTGAAATACTAGTTACTTCTGGTGCGAGTTCATTTAGCTGAAACACCGTAAAATGTTAACGCAGGCCAACGTGAAGGACATGTCTCGAGGCACGAACTAGACACGTCTGGGACACCTAATCGAATTTTCCTTTTGTTTTTTTGATGCCCAAAGGAGGTCAGTAATCACATTTTTTGGTCTTGCTTGTCACACCAACTCCCTTAATTCGATGAAAAGATTGGCTAACTCAAGTACTAACAGAATTTCGTTAGTTAGTCGAAACAGTGAAGGGGGAAGAGGGATAAGAGGGATGTGATCGCTTTTAATTAAAAATACCGGTGTTAAAATAATTCTTTTGATCGAAAATGTTCGTAGTTGATGTTATGGTGTCAATTCCACTGGTAATGATTTGGTTTTCGAAAATATCATGAGAAGAAAAAGAGGAATACCAGACAGAAAGTAGCTTTAGAGTAACGGATGGATCTCGAAGACATATAAAGCTGCACTACATATAAAACCAATAACACGGGTTCCAAAATTGAGCCTTGAGGAACTCCGGACGTCATTATTATTAAACATGTACGGAAATGAAAGATTTAAGTGATGAGATTTTTTTTATAAGAAATAAACAAACCCCTAGCAAATAAAAGTGCCACCTCTGCGTAGATGTTTATCAGTTGCGATATGTATTGTTCACCCTCTCTATCTGTATCTGCCACAAACCAAAATTTGATCCACAATTTCGACATCAAAAATAACAATAACAGAACGGGAACGCAAACAACGCTATTTGTAAGTTATGTTAGTATTTGCCCCTTTACAACTGGCTTCTAATTTTGAATACGTTGTTGACTTCTATTAAAAGCGGACTGGGTGAATGTAAACAGTAAAATAATGTTTTTTTTTATGAAAAAGAATTAAAGTTAAATTGCAGAGTAAGTGAAAAATAATTACTTCGAAAAAAATATATAAATAGTCTATATTTTATCATTTATCTTAAATCCATCAGGCCTGTACGTTGTTGGGTACTTGAGTCTCTATTTCTTTGCAAAAAATGTCTTGTTGTGATTTATTCCTTATAATATATAAGTTCACTTATTCCACAGTAAAGATAACCATTTTTTTTCTTAGAAGAAAAATGAATATCCTTGTTTTAGAAAACAAAACCCACAAATATAGTATCTAACAATATTCAATAGCTTCGAGTTATTATTTGCTTTCCAAATTATATTTTCAAAGTACGTCAAGTAAAAAATATTGCAAACTTCTGCCTGTCAGCGACGTTAGCGACTAAATATTATATCCTGTTTTCCAGTTATACCAGAAATATATATTTCTTTCCGAGAATTTTTACAGTAATCATTCTTTTAATGCATGTCCTCTTTCCTCCTAGATAAAATATAGCTATTGCTTTAGGTCGACTATTAAGACCAGGCCCTCTTGATTAGAAATGGTCTCACGCTATCCTGATTAAAACTTTTGCTTCCAGTAATGTCCAGAGGAATCCCCTGAAATACGATACTTCGTTGATACTTGGTATTATTTTATTGGCTCTCGTGGAGACAAATGAAGACCGGGTCGCGACATTTATTGCGTTAAGCCGTGGAACGGTTAGATCTTAACCTTTTGCTACTGGATTATGGCATCGGAGTTTCTTTCATGTCTTTTATGTTATTGGTTATGTTGGCTGTTAAAGGATTTACTAAGGAACTGAGTGATTGAGTTTTTACTGAGCGTATTAAAAATTTTATTTATTTAATCATTAGAATTATTTATAAACAGCTTTAAGAGTACACGAAAAATTCAAATCGCACATTTAAAATGGTAATCCAAATTTAAAAAAAAAAATACTGGAAAAAGGAAAAAACAATCTGGGAAAATACATAGAAAATTGCAGTCTAATCCTACAATTAAAGTCGAAAGTAATAACTCAAATAAAGTTGAAATTTTAGATGAAAAGTCCATTGGAATTATTTAAGAAAACCTGAATTATGGAAAAAAAAGTGGAATACTTAAATCAAATCCTAAAATTGATGCCAACATAAATTATTTCAACCTAATATTAGCAGCTCTATTGAACAAAAGCTAAGGAAATATCTAAAAAATTAAATCAATTCCTAAAATCACTACCATGTAAAAACCAAAAACCGAATTAATTTTAGCAGCTTACCCAAAATATTCCTATAAAAGATCCTCATCCTTAAATACAACTCAACATCACTGATCGGAGATAAGATCGACATCTCAAAAAAATTTACGTCAACATTCACTTTAAAATTCAGTTAACACTCTGGTCCTCTAAGATGCTGACCATCAACTGAGTTATGACTATCATCTACAGGTAGTTCCTAGAGAGGGTAGCTAGCCCGACTAGTGGGGGTAAATGTGACCCCAGAACGCCGCACCATAACTCACGAGAGGGCACAATGCATTTGCAAAAAAATAATTTTAATCTAGGCATTAGCATAAAAAATGAGAGAGGATAAAAAAATGAGGGCCGTTAAAGAGTGGTTGGATGCAGTGGCGCGGTCGTGGGATAAGTTTGGAGGGCGAAATACCCGAATTCAAAGGATTCACATCATATTTTGTGGCATTGCTGGATATTATTCAAAAATAGTGAGAATGTATAAAACATGACAATAAAAAATTACTGCATTTTAAAACACAAACATATTCCTCTAGAAATTTTTTGACACCAGCATTTTTGAACCACCCTATAGGTATTCCTGTAAATCTTTTATAAACATAAAAAATGCTATTTATACAAAGTAATATGTAAGAAATAACGCAAACAATTTTGGAAACGCTTAAATATAAAAATATGGATTCCTAATTGTAATATTAATTTAAATATTTAAATAAAATTTTAAAAAAACGTTTCGAAGGTAATCTCCACCATCCAGAATTAATACCCCGTGTACGTTCGTGAGTTGATAATAAACAGTGATTTATCACAGGTAGTAATATATAAAAGGTATCTCTGGGAAGACAGCTGTATAAAAAAACGTGTAAAAAAATCTCACGATTTTTTTTAACGGAGTAGGTCATGAGATGGATGTTATTTGCAAATGAGGCTGTGAGGGGTGAGTCCTGGGAAAAAATTCCTACCCCTGAAGAATTTCCGGTGGTTATTTTTTTTTATGTGGTCGAAAAAAAATTATGACTTTTGTATGTACCATTTCTCGTTTGATAGTGAGCTGATTATAAACGTGGGGTACATTGTAGAACTGATTTAAATTTGAAAAGATTTTTTTTTGAAAACAACTGAAAGTTTTTGTTAGACGTGTTGTTTATTTTTAATTAAAAAAGTTTGCTGTTTTATTATTTCAATATATGGACCTACAAAATTTTTTGATTCTACCATGCATTAACGATAACAAACATTTACATTTTTCATTTAAAAACAAAGTCACGATGTTCTTCGCCAAAAAGGTTTTTGCCCGAAAATGTATTAAATTTAACAAACCGACTTTCAATATTAAGTCTAGCATAAACATACGAATATTTAACTCGGAAAAAGATGATTAAAACCAAAACACGTATAATTGTCCAATTTAAGTCCAATTTAACAGTGTTACTCAACATTCCATTAAATATTTACCTAAATCCATGATTTCTGATATTGAATTGGCAACGTTGTATTTTCAACTTTGAATTTATGAGATGGCTCTCATTTGACAGGCAAATTATTTATATCCGTCAAATGAACATTTTTTTCATTTTTAATACTTTTTAGACTTATTGTGGTTATAAATTGCTACTTGGGCATTTGTAGAAAAGTTATGTATGTGTTTGTATTGGAAAAATATGTTAAATAATCGTTTCGACGCACTGAATTTGTTTGTCTTGGGAGCGAGTATCGCAATTTCAAAAAAAAATGTGAAAAATATTTTTCCGGGCAAAAATTTCATGAAAATCCCAGCCGGCCCCATATTCTTAACGTTTACCCAGAAATGTGCGTGTCCGTAGTTGTCAAAATTTGTAGGTTATTATGGAATCTTCTATTGCATTGTAAAAAGCGGCAAATTTAAAATTAAATTCTTTCTCTGTGTTTTAAAAAATCATAGTTAATAACTTGCAAACCGATATCTAAATAGCTTTTACCTTGGAGAATTAACGAATAAAAAATTTTATGAGTACTTGAGGTAAGCGGTCAATGACGATGGAAATGCCACGAAATATATAAAGGTTAGCAAATGGTATTAGAAAAAGATCTAAGAAATAAAGATAACCAAACGAAATGTCAAAGCAGCAGGACATGGTTTAGCGATAAAATTTTGTCGTGGGATATTGATCCACCTTTTTAAATAAATCCCGATTTCCAGAAAAACAAGATACCCATAACTGTTGCAATAAATTTTAAATTAAACCTGTACTAAAGGTGTTCATTGTCTAAAATTTTGGAAATTTTTGACAATTGATTTTCATAAACCAGGTGTGATTCCCCACTTCACGATTCACTGTTGGGTTATAATTAACAGTCCTTCCTAAAGTGGCACTGGAAAACAGTAACCAAGCCGAAAATTAAATGAACAAAATTAAATTTAAGTGTATTATATAAAATAATAATAAAAAATATGATAAATGCACCTCTCCCACACTTTCTTAAGCGATTAATCATCCGATTTTTTTCGATTTCTTTCTCAATCTCATTCTCTGAGAATCGCTTGATACGTGTCGTACATGCGACCGCACACAAGCTTATTTAAATTCATCCAAAAAATAAAATAAACGAGAACTTGACATCAATTAAATGGACATCATTAGTTTTTACTGTTGTTGGTAAATGTAAATACACATGTCGAACACGAGAAAACACAAATGTTTCATGCAAATCGATGAAGAGAGATAAGTAGAGGTAAAACTAGATTTTTATCCTCTCTATCCATTGTTGTAAGAAGTTTACAAAAACTGGAAAATTATTCTGTTTTGCAGAAATTGTTAAAAAAGTTATTTCACTTAAGTAATGGAAATCTTACCAAATCGAAGAGAGAATTGTTTCACATTGATCCACTGTTATTCTAAAGTATACATAAATAGGTAGAAAAGTTTTATTTTGACTTGGTTTTGCGATACAAAAAATAGCACAAATCCTTAAAATTAAAATAACGAGTACGGTCCACGTTTTTGAGTCCTACTTATATCCTTCCCTAGTATCAATCTCACTCTTTCTCCAACATAATTTTCTAATGTTTCTTTTCACATTCGTTTGTAAAGCATTAAATAACTGACCAGCCTTGAAAGAATTGAATCTGAAGTGCTTTGTTCTGGATTCCCCGACTTATAGATCTTAACGACTATTGGTGAAATATTTGTCGTTCTCAGCAAGACAAATTATAATTCAACCAATCAAACGGTGATCTCACGCCGTGATATATTGTTACTTCATGTCGCCATTTATAACTGGGAGAACACACAAGAATCCGGTTATATTAAGTTTTTATAAAATCTAGGCAATATGAAGACATTTAAAAAATTAATTAATGTACTGAAACATTTCCAGATATTTCTTCCAAAAGATCTACGCACGCAGTTTATTTTAAAACGGATTATAAAAACGAAAAAAATTAAATTCCATATTTATTATAACCTCATAGGTATTTATTTTTTAGTTTTGAACATATTTTTTTATCAAATATTTTTATTAGAAATGCTATTCGGGAAAATCATAAAGTTTAAGAATATTTCGTATGCGAAAAAAATTTTTAAATAGTCAACAAAATAATTAAGTACGTACTGCAATAAAAATTGCATTTTTATAACTTTTTTAATAGCAATTTGTTTGGTCACTTCGTGCCTTATCAAGTTCGTGACAGTCCGAAAATTTATAGACAATTTTTATATTCTGACTCATTTCCTTTACACTCCTGATTAAATGTTCATATTTTATATAAATTATTTTTCATTTTCTCAAGATTACGTATAAATAGTCATTTCTTAAAGTTGTAATTTTTGTTCTGATAAACTCTTTGACGTTAGATAGGAGGAAGGCATTTGACACGGTTAGACTAAATAAAAACATTGAATATTAAACCAAATTCGGTCCTAATATTGCTATTAATCTTCCCATAAATAAATAAACTATTGTAAATAAAAATAAATCAAAACAAAATTTTACACAGTTTGAGGTTTTAAGTATATAAACTTGTAACTCCTGCCCCGCTTAAGTTCTCTTCTATCTTCTTTTTCCTCCTGTATCATAGCCTTTGTTACTACTTCTGGTCCTTGTCTCCATATATGTCCCAGCCACTTGATTCTATGAGCTTCAATTTTCTTTATTATATGTTCTCCATTCAGTTCTTCTAATATTTCTTGATTCGTTCCTTTCTATTTTCCTGCTACCAGTTCTTCACTGGACGCAGAATTGTTCTTAATATCCTTCGTTCATTTATCCTTAACTTATCTTCTTCTATTTTCGTCATAGTGATCATTTCTGCTGCATACATTGTTATACATGAAGTAATCTAAATGTCTTTTTGATGCAACAATCTTTAAAATTACATTTTATATATGCTTATATAATGGCCCTTCTTTGCAGTGATCTTCCGAGATTCTAGGATCAAGCAATAAATAAAAGAAGCCACTACAAAACTTAGACGAAGATCGTTTTCAACAGATGGACGAAGAAATGTAGAATAAAACTTACCTAACGAAAGCAAATCTATAAGAGAGTGTTGAGAATACATCAACACTTATTGGTCCAAAATAAATATTGGTTGAAATAGAAAATGTAGAAGGAGAGCGTTTAGGTGCATCTTTAAAGAAGATAAAACTTACTTTACAAGAAATTATTCTTATCAGATACACTTGCATGTGATATTCTCATTGTTGATAGTGGGCTCATCAATTTTACGGTATTTTTTTCGTATTTTCAGACTCCGTTAGACTAAAAGTGAAGAAATTGTTCTTCCGGGCTGTTTCGCGTCGCTGACCGTGTCACAAACTAAAGCGTAACTCCTCCGACCGACACTTGTCTTTGTCCACTCGTGAAGCAATTTCCACAATGTCGCATTCTCTTGGTTTTCTAATTACTTTCGTGTTGCTTTTGTTACCCAAATATTTAGACGCACTTGTTTTGTTGCGAATAAAACGCCTATTTGATTTACCTAGTTTTATATAATGATAAAACCATACACAAGCCATTGTATTTATTGTTGCTGGTCTCAAGATATTTCATTATGATCAGATAATAAATTTTTAAGCAAAAGCTCGAGGTGTAACAATGCGTAAATAGGTAAAATAAATTTAAATGTAATAAAATATAACGCTTATATCCTATTATGTAAATAATACATAACAAAGAGACACAAAAAAGAGTTTTGCATTACCCAATAGAATATATTTATACTTATTTTGGGGCTCTGAGGTCAGAAACACGTCACCTCAAAAAATCTTTAAAAATTACGTTACGGTCCTTGATTTCGATGCTCCATCTCGCGGTTATCTTCGTCAAACTGTTTTCTTTGCTCTCCTAGATTTTCAGGAAATGCATTTATATGGAAGTACAATTTTAGGCTCTCTAAAATCTTAAGAAGTTTTTATAGTCTGGATTTTTCGAGTAACCTAGAAATCGAAACTTTTATATACATAAATTGTACTTTAGTGAATTATTATTATGTCTAGGATCAGTTTCATTGTCTTGTATCCATTTTCCATGCAATTATGAAGAATCACTGTTTGTGATATTTCTTGAAAGAATCTATAAACAATATCCACCAAATATCTCTAAGAAACATCCCAACAACTCCAGCTATCTTCCATTTCTTTACGTTCTCTTTGGTCTCCTGATCTTTCGTTTCTTTAAATCCCCTCCCACTCCTTTTTGGCCTTTTTTTTGTTTAAAAAACATCATGTGGAAATTATACTTTTTCCTTTAAATTTACATTTAGCAAAAAAAAGACAAATGTATATTCTATTGAGTGGTAATTGAATTGATTATACAGTCTGCCGATCTTCCCGAATAATCAACATTCAAACAAAAAATCTACCGGTGACATCTATGGAACAGTCGGTGAATTAATTCTGTCACACAAATTTTAAAAGTGAAAAATCTCATAAAAATTTAAAGACGTGTATAATTAATAAAGCTATTATGAGAAGCGACATGGCATTTAACTTGTTAAGAAATATTCGAAGAAAATGAGGAAAACATTGTCCATATGTTGTAGTCCTATTTATCAAATATTGACAAGAGAAAACAAGGCGAAGATTTCCAACAATCTCATTATCTTGTTTGAGAGTAAAGTTTAGGCTCCAAGGAATAGACGCCAACGTCTATAAATCAGGCTAAATAAGTACGAAACTGAGCAATGAATTAATCGGTGTCCATGGGAAACCTCTCTTTGCTAATACTCACATACATGGTGTTTACAGAAACTATTGTCGACGGTAATAACCCTATAATTAAAGGTACTTCGTCGTATCTGTATTCTAGTAAATTGTTAAGTAAGTGAAATATGTCTGGCTTTCCTATTCTTTATTTTATCAGTAGATTTTATAATTACAATCAATTTGAAATCAAATCTTAATGGATTGTTTGTGGCTGCTTTACTTGAGATGTATTATTCGCCAATTTTATCAAATTCTAACATTTTACTCTTTTTTATGATGAACCATCTCTACAGGATTAGATCAGAGACGAGTTATATTTTCACCGAATATGAATGTCTCACTCTGTTCTGGAGATTATAGGGATCGACTCTTCAGATCTGATATTTGATTTAAATAAACAGATGCGACAGTTAAATTTGAAACTATTATTCAAATGGAATAGTTAGCCGTGCAAATTCTATGAAAAAGAAAATAAGACAAAACACATTCGGTAACTTCAATCAAATTAATTAATGTGTCACATCCCATCATAATTTTTGTTTGGTTAAAACCTGGTACGTCGGTATATATGCGCTTTTGTATGAAACTTTCGGGTTGTTCCCATAATCCAATTAGTAATTACTTCGAATTTTCATTTCAACTTTTATTCCAAAACGCAGACAAGTTGAAAATTTGCCATGTGATACATATTTGGGATATTTATGAATTGGTTTCAATTTTTAATGTAACAAATAAGTTAATTATCAAAAGGCAGTAAAGGATTTGAATTTTCTTCTTTATTTTTAAAGGTTTTATAAAATTCACCCCAACTATTTCAAATCAAACTCTCGAATTGTATATCCAATCAAATCAAATTCTTATATAGAATTTGGTTAAAATCTAGCAAGACTTTACAATTTTATTCTATACAACATTCTATACACATATAATTTCATCCTTTGTATACCATTATTGGACAAATTTAAATTCCCTAGTCACATGACAATTTGCTTATAAATTTGTTCATAATAGTATAAAGGCAACCGGAATCCGGAAAGCTCGGTGTACTACAGTGCGTATTATCACTATTATCTACTCACCGGAGATTTATCGTCGAGCCATAGCCAGTTTTCAATTAGATCGATATCGGCAATCTAAGATCGGTATCTCAGGAGCTACTGTATATCCCGTACCATACGTTTGTTTAAAGTAGCCTAAAGGGTATTAGAGTTGTTTGGAACGCCGGTAATGATTATGGTAGGGAATAGTATTTATTTAAAGATGAATTTCATTTTAATAGGTAAATGCAATTTGTTTTTTATTTAATAGAGAGTGTTTTTAGAAAGGGATATTGATCCAATATAGAAAGTCAATATTGCCCCAAGTTTACAATATTGGCTTGACACAAAACAAAACAAAGGGCCAACGTTGTATCAAAACATTATTTTTCAATAAATCCCCAATATAAGCCAACAATATTGGGTTTCATCATTGGTTCCATTACGCACCAACATTGTCTTACAATATTCAATGTTGGTTTAAGTTATGCATTCATTCTAAAACCAATGTTCAATATTGGCTGCAGATCAAAGTGTAAACCCCTGAAAATCTAGGACCAATATTGTATTAATACCCATATATGCCTCTTATTTCATGCCTATATTGTCATCCAATTTGAAACAAATATTGGCATATATGTTGTAAAACTGGGTAGGTCCAATTTTACTATCTATTATTGGCCCAATATTTTAAGGTCTACATCAAAGTATAACTGGGTCAATGGGCCATTGTACTTTTACAACTAGCTGCGCCTTTTTATGATCTACAGATACTGTTCTAAACATATTAGAATAAAAATTTCATAAAAGTGTCTTGAGAGACTGGGGACATATCGAGAAATAAAGTAAAAATGAGGGATTCGTGTTGAACTAAATTCTGAGCTAAATTAATTATTTCCAGAATATTAGTAAAACATTTCACCATTAACTCCTACTGAGTTTTAACGACTAAGCCGACATATTTAAGGCGCGAAAGTAAAAAAAAAATAAATGTACCCAAAATCCTCCATCCCTATCACATACCAAATCTAGCATTACCAACAATACGAAAACGAAAATTGACATGCAAAAACATCGGCACAAAAACATCTCTATACAATTTAATAAACAGACAGAATAGCCTGTGGGTGACCATTGTCCGAGATACAAGTGTTGAACGATCTGAATGGGCCATGGACTGACCCTTTTTTCTTCGGATCACCGCTTTATGTAGAGTAAATGAAGGTAGCGTGGGAGAATTGAAGATTTAACACCTTGCACGTATTCTCAGCTCAGGTCTCTCTGCTACCGTTAGCCGCAGGTCATATTATTTTATCTGATTGTTAAGCATGTTGTTTATTACTTGCTAGTAGTATTGTCAGCATGTTTCATCTTAGAACAATATTAAATTAAAATAAATTATGGCGAACGGTTATTTATTATATATTTAAACCTTAATTTGTGTGTGATTTTTAGCAGTGAAAAACTGAACTTCTGATGTTATTTTGATCGATTTATGTCAAAATTACTCCTTAAAAACTTTAATCGTTATATTCACATGCATTTATTTTTGTTTTGTGTTTTTTTGTTGGTCCTTGATCCTTGGTGTTGGTTCCATGGTCACTTCATAACGTTACGTTAAAAATTTATCAATTGGCAACAAATCATAAAATTTTCTCTTTCACAAAGCAAGTTTACAGTCTATTTCAAAACAATTTTCATATCTAGGCAAATTGGTTGCGCTCGTATATGAGGTTTACGGCATATTAAAATATATGATGACAGATATGCGTCCGAAACAAACGATTTTTGCTCCGACAGAGTGTTTCTTGGCATAAATGATTGTCAATGAAAAAACCGTTGAGCGTTCAAGTCGTTAACCACAATCATGGACATCAAAATAAAAGTTTTCTGCCTTTTATCTCTGACCATCATTATAACGGGGAATGACGAAATTGTCCTGTGAAATCGGGCATCCGTATTAAATGCCAGCTTTAAAAATTACAATTTTAATTTTATACACGGTGTATATAAGTATTTACATAATTCCTTCTACTTCGAATACAAATTTCGGCAATACCAAAAGTTTAGTAAAAAAAAATATAAATTTATAACGAAACATTGCTACACAGAAAACAAAAAATTTGACCAAAACAATTTTTCGAAAAAAAATTTATCGTAATAGTCAACCAAAAAATTAAAAGAACCATTAAGAGAACATTTTAATTATGTCAATAAATAATTTATGGTCATACAACAAAAACAAAAATTTGGCCAAAAAAAGGCTAGAAAATATACAAACAAATTTGGACGAAAAAAGTAAAAGTTTGTCAAAAAAAAATGTATTTTTTAAGTGTGTAAAAAAAGTAAAACAAAACTCTGGTGTTTTATCAAAAAATATTGTCAATTGAAAATTTTAAATTATGACAAAAGATATGAAAAATTTTGGGAACTAGCAGGGTTGGCCTGGCACAACCCCATCTGATGATTATTCACTAATCAAATTCTAATAAATCTGGCGAATTTTTCTCAGAAATTTTTTACAGACCTACGTGAAGTATGATTTTTGCCAAAAAATATTTCGAATACATCAGAAAACATAAATAAAATCTGTATCGAAAAATGTTTATTGATAGGTCGAAAAATTTGCATCAAAACTTTTTACCATGAATCATATATGAAACTGTTCGCTGAAAAAATAGCGAATCTTTTACCAGGAAAACTTTTACCAGGAAAACTTTTACAGTTTGTTATTTGTTTAAACAATCTAGTTATAGTTAATATAACAAAGTTGGTATTGGTCTTTTAATTGATTACGACTGCATAACAGTCATTTTCTATTGGATATTAACTAATTTACTAATTAATATTAATAGTGCTTGGAAATTAAAATTTAATGAAATAAAATTACTTTATACGGCATCAAAATAATTACGTTATCAACCTATACATCCGATTACTGCAAAGTTTTATGATAACAATCAGCTATTCAACTCTATAAAATCTAAAAGTGTCTTACTCTGTGTGACTTAGATAACAGGAAAAATGTCAAATACAAAATATTGTTTACCAGAATTACGTTGATAAAATAGGTAGGGTACGTCATTTAGTTCCTTTGAAATAGAAGCAGGGACGGCCTTAGTTTATTAATATTTCAAATATATTAAGAAACAAAGGGAGCACAATATCAGTAAGATAAAAATTATGTTTAAACAATTCAATAACTTGTGAAAAACGTGAGAAAGTGAATAAAAATAAGTACAAATGAGAAACCCTGTAGGTATAAAATGTAACATTAAGTCACTAAAAACAAATATAATAAAAATCTTTAATAACCAACTTGATCAGCGCTTGTCATTTTTTCCAGGTTTTTTTGTTTAAAAAAATACTTTAAAAATAGAATCTGTTGTGTTTATTGACCCTCAGTACGGTCCTGCCCAATGAGTAAAAGCGAGATCGAGGTAAACAAAACAATAATTTAAGGTCTCATAAAACTTGCACAATAATTAGGTTGAAACACTGTTATCAGTACGAGTAATGAAAAGCATGATTTGCCTCAGAGATAAGGCCTATTTTACAAGCCGTAACTATTGAGTATGATTTACAAGCAAGCAACTAACTAAAATATTGTTAGGAATGTTTAGTCAGTGCGTGTCACAAATAATCGGACAGTTAGAGTGGGACAGAAAACATCTTCAAATTAGATTTGTATCTCGTTTAAAAGAATTAGAGAGCTGGGAAAGATATAATTTTCCCGCGTGTTATATACAGTGCGCAAATAAATTCATTTTTGTATTTTAAAGGGTCGAGTAACCCCTTGTTTTAAAGATAATCAAAATTTGGAGTAATTTCACGGAAATTTGGTATTTGTACATAATATTAAATTAAAGAGGATTTGAGACAATTGATAAGAGTATCCTACTTCTAAAATTAAAAAAATATGGTTTTAATAGGACTGTTTTTGATTGGCTAGAAAGCTATTTGTCAAATAGGTACCAGATAACTAAGTTTAATAGTGAAATTTCAAATCCTCAGTTAAACAATATTGGATTGCCTCAAGGCAGTGTACTTGGACCTCTACTTTTTATATTGTATATTAATGATATGGGAAATGTATTGAAGAAATGTAAAATTCACCTTTTTGCTGATGACACATTAATCTATTTGTATGGGGAAGATTTTATTGAAGTAGTGGAAACGATAAACCATGAATTACACTTATTAACTGAAAGATTTAAAATCAATAAGTTAAAATCCAAATGCATGTTTATTGGTAATAATGTTCTTTTTGGGAAATTCTTAAGTCTTGATATTAATATTAAATTAAATAATGAAAAAATTGAAATGGTACGGGAAATGAAATATTTGGGATTTATATTGGATAGGGAACTAACTTTTAGTAAACACGTTGATTATATTTGCAGAAAAATAGGAAGAAAAATTGGTTTTTTTCGAAGATTATCACCATTTCTGAGTACTCAATCTAAATTAACTTTTTCTATTGCTGTTCTCTGATGTATACAGGATGCTCAAATTATGATAGACTTCAAATTCTTAAAAATAAGACAATGCGAGTAATACTAGGACGCAGTCGATATAGTCGAATGCAAGACATGTTAAATACACTAAATTGGCTAAGGGTGGAACATTTTATATATGTACAGTCAATGATATTCGTATTTAAGATGAGGCATATTAAAAATAGCCATAATGTAGGCGCCTTTAAGAGATCATTAATCCACTTTATAAAAACCAACATTTAGCAAGAAAGTGTCAATTGTATCGACCCGAATTTTTTTTCACATGTTTCTTTCTTTTGTTGTTACTCATTTGTTTAATTTAATAATGTTATCTTATTTTTTTTATGTAATTTGGACCTTTTATGTAATTTGCTTGTAAATGATCTATTATGATATTAAATAAATCAAAATCATTTCATTAAATAAACAAATACAACAAATAGATGCTAAAATTGTCTTTAAAACAAGGTGGCGCTTAAGCCTCTATAAAAATATTAAGATTGCTAAGACGTTTGAACTGTTACCTTAAGCAAAAGGGAATTATGATGTCAATATCGCCGAAAAAATATATTTAGAAAAAAAACGAGTAGACAGCGATTTAAAGTCATTGCAAATTGAGAAAAAGAGGACGTTTTTTAACACGTTGACTGCCAACTACGAGATAACTCGAGGTTGTTACCTCTTACTTCAACTATACTGGGTATAGAAAACTAAGCCAACTTAATAATATAATGATCCGTATCCCTCTATATTTCTAAAATAAAAATTTCTATTTTTTAAATACCTGAAATTTCTAAACTATTTAGAAAATAAATGTTTGTATCTTTTAACAAATCAACAAAATCAAAATTAAATTATACCCTAATTAAAACAGTTTCCTTACTACTGAAAATATGTATAAAACATTTATGTGTTGATAAAATATCATAAGATTTATTTTATATTATTGAATTGTAAAATTCTTATCTATGTTTCAAGTTTATATTTGAAAATATTAACATAAAAAAATAAGTATCACCTTCTATAATACCAACTTTAACGATAATTAAGTTGATACATGTTTTAATAAATAAATTATTCATATGAAATAGTTTGGAAGAATATAAAATCATAGATCATAGAACTCTTTTAAAAAAGAAGAATAAGTAGACGAGAGATTCTAGGATTTAGCAGTCATATGTTTTGATCCTCGAGGTTAAGATGACTGATCTATGGTTTCGAAGAAGGAATCAGACGAACTGTATGTTAAGAGGTTTGTCAAACTGATGGGATCCCGGTAATTTAAGAGGAAGTCGGAATTCCAATAACGTTATTTGATGAGTGATGAGTGGATATAATTGAATTGTAAAAAAAGATCATAATCAAGAGGCTCATTAAGCAGTCCAAATTACACCATAACGTCCTTTCAATGGTATCAGATGCAAATTTTCAGATTGTCCAAACGAAAGTGATCTTGGGAAAGATGGGAAACTCAACCACAAAGATTATAGCCCCTATTTAATACAGCATTAATAGCCAAGCAACACATGGCGGATGCGATAATGAGGTTTTTCGAAATAGGTGAGCAATATTTACCTTAGATAAGAACCCGTGTACAGGGCATGAGTGATAAGATAAAAATAATAACCGCCAGACTGGCCACGTTCATTATTTATTACAACAGCTGTAATATATTCGTAGTAACCTAAATAACTTACTAGGCGGTATACAAATATTGGTATTAATTGCACTTACCTGAATACCTTATTTTTACGGAAAATGGTTTTTCACCGGGTTAGGAAAACTCATAAACTCCGCTCATTTTTATCGTGTAATAAAGATAATAGACAAACGGGGCGCGGTTCCTATATCAATTTTACCATTTCAATTCAAATTCAAAAATATTTTTTACAAAAAACTATAATACACGCGATAAAATTACATTGTATAAACAACCTAATGAATAAAACATTGTCATTTCCAAGCGTCAATTGAAAAATTAAGAAAACTGTAGTTATTCGAACTATTAAAAATTTACATATCAATGATTGTTTTTTATTTGTTGTTGTTTTACATTTTTAGCGTAGAAACATTATTTACCTTTTATTTTTAAACTGAAATCCTAATAATACATTAAACAATAACATTTTTTTATGATATAAATAAAACAATACTCACAAGTAACAATAATAATGTATGGATGAGTATTTTGGTTGGCTTACCTGTAAAAAAAAAATAAATATTAGTAAAATTATTGTCTACAAATTATTTTTTGATATTAAAAACTTTTTCATACAGGCAGAAACGACATTTTCAGATTCTATTATTCTAATTATCAGTTTCCAGTCATAGTAAAACTTATTTGTACTTAATATAATTATGGTGGAGTCATTATCAGATTTTTTACCGGAATCTCTCATTTTGAATTATATCTTAATCTGGTTACTATAAAAATCCTTCCATTGATCTTGCTTCTTAAGCATGTATCCAACTTCATAAGCTAGGCTGCAATCCTCAAGCTTCCCACTTGGTGATGTAGGCTATATAAAGATTTATTTATGTTTATCTTTAACTTTAATTCGATGGTCTTGATCTTGTCTCTTGAGCGCCATGTTGTACTGTTACATACTGATACTGGTACAGCCCCAATCTAATGGGTCCTCTATCCTGATGTATCGACCACTCGCTTCACCATGCCTGAAATGTGTTGATTGAATGGGAGAGGACGTTTGGAGAAAAATGCTTTTAGTTGTGTCTCAACTCCAACTTCATAAGCTAGGCTGCAATCTACCAGATTCCCATTTGGTTCCAGAGCTACGCTGATGATTTATTTATGTTTATCTTTAACATTAATTTTTTCTGTGAGTTTAAAGAGCTGTTTATTTCAAAATATGTGACTTTTATCTAATTTTTTTGCTAAATAAATAAGATTAAATATGTTTTTAAACATAAATCCGCTATAAATAATATCAAAACGGTTCCAAATTATTTTCGTACAGTGAGCAAATGTGAAAAATATAATCACGTAAAGCAATAAGTAATTTGATACCAAAAGGAGCGAAAAGTACACGACACTCTGATTTTTTACTGAATGTTTGCTCAGGTAATATTTTCACATATACCGCGTCCAATTAGTAGTTAAAAGGCGGCTAAAAACAAACACAGATGAACAATGTTGTACCAATAAAACACTAAACCAGGTGTTATAGGTGTACGTTTATGGCCAATGCGTCCATAACGGGCGCATGGCCTTTACAATATCAAAGAAAACGTTAATTTGTGTTCTTCTTAATTCGCCCAAAGGTGAACTATTCGAATATGTATGAATAGCGCCGTAAAGTCTTGAAATCAACGTACTAAGTAATATATCGTGTCACGACGACCATGTTTTACGGTGATTTTCTCACCTGTGCATACAGGGGGCGCACAGTGGTCGGAAATTCGAAAAAAGTAGGATTTAATATAAGGAATTTTGTTTTTATATCTCTGCAATTGAAAATGGACAAACTATATCCCCAATTATCAGTTAGGTCTACTTCTCATTATTTTTTATTCTTCTTCTGTGTTTAATCGTTCTTAGAAATGTTTTCATATTTTCATTATTTTTTATCCTTTATTATTACCCTTTAATTGATTTTGATATATCTTGCTTGTTGAGTTATCCTTTTCTACGATTCTTTAAATCTTTATAAATGTTTTCTTTATCTATTTTAATCTATTATCTTCCCAAAATCTTCTATTTTCCTATATTCTTTTTGTTTTTGTTTTATTTTGTTCCCTAATTCCGGATTCCACCACGTAGTCTGCTTTCTTTGATTTTACAAATTCCGCAAGCCATCTTTGCAGCACTTACAGTCATTAAAATATTGTTCTTGCCTTTCTCAGATTTTCATTTTCTTCCCATTCTCATCAATTACTTTGTTATACCATGTCTTCATCTTTTAATTTATTTGCTCTTACACTAGCAAATTCTTTTTCTTTTATTAATATTATTTATCAAAGTTATACAAATTAAGGGAAAACTATGGTATCTTGCAACAACAGAAATCGATACGTAATTTTGGTGATATCTTGGAACACCCAGTATTAAGATTGTAGATTTTTTTTTAGTATATTTACTTGGCTCACTGTGCATACAGATATGCATTTTAAAACAATGCAAAAACAGAGAAGACTGTGATATAACGTAAATTGAGTACATGCGATTCTCCCATCACTTTTTCGATAGACTACACGAACAGATTATTGTATTATAGTTACTTCCTATTTTCTTATTTTCTATTGTGAGTGGCATTAGAGAGATTGGGATCACTATGCCGTTTTTTTAAAAGAGTTTTGTATCGATACTATTGTAGATAAAATTTTATTCAATATGTAATTTATTGAAAATGCAAGGGTTCACGAAGAAAAAACTTTGACCTGAGCTTTAGCCTCGTTGATTTTAAAATCAGCGAAATTTTCTCACTTTGTTATAATAGAAAAAATATAGGAAAGAACGTGTTTGTGTTGAGCTATTCAAAAATATTAACTGATTAAGTATATTTTCAAAATTGGTCGCGATATCTTCCCCTCTCAAAAATAATTGGTGTTAAAAAACCACTCCGTATATTTTACCCCAATTGTTCGTAATCGATATTTAAATTCAGTGAATTTTTACACCCCAATATCCAATATAACCATCCTCGGGTTAATTTCTCACAGTTCGACACACCTGTACCTGTCACTGACCAGTGTATCATTTCTCATTTCATAAAAATAAGGAATTGAAAAGTATTGGGGCAGCAAAAACATTCTTCGTCATTGTGTCCATGCACAAAGGGTTAAAACCGTCGCGTCCAGTTCTAGAAATGCATTCCCACACAGCACCCACATCTGCTCACAGGTCACTGGGAATCACTTTGTGAATTTGAAGAATCTTATCTGGACATCAACATCAGTTCAGGTCGAGTTGAGGGACAAACATGGATAACCATCTTTTGATTTCAGCGTTTTTTTTTGTGATATATATAAAGAGTTTAATTAGCAGAGAGTTTATCTGGGGACAGTCTGATGCAGTCTCTCTTGAAATTAGATTATGAATTAAACGATCCCGGAGATTTCTAGTCTGATTTTCAGGACCGTAATTTTGATAATGAGCATTTTAGATTTTTCTGCTGCTTATGAAAGCCGCACGGGTCGTCAAAAATCATAAAAATTTGGTCATCTAATTGAACCATCACATTGGCTGACATTTTTAAAAACAGTTCCCCTAATAAAAGATCGATATAAGGTCCATAACTGTCAAAATAACGAACTACAAAATATCAATTTTGTTATACGCAAACCAAACATAGTTTCTTTAACCAAACTAACTATAAGAGACTTCCTGAGAGCATAATTTCACTTGTAGCATATTCCGTCAAAAAATTTGCGTTATTTACGATATTAGCGTCTTGAATCTTGGCCTCTCTCAACATTACAAGCTGGCAATAATCCGCAATGTGGCATTTTAAATGTCAGGGGGTCACTTTGGGCAGCGCGAAGCTGTTTCTTCTCCGATATTTATAGGTATGGTAGAGTCGCGGCTTATTAGATTTATATTATGTGGATTTAAAACAATGCAAAAATTCGACATGCCTTTTAGGAGTGTCAATTAGAATTAAATTGTAGATGACGTTTCGTTATTTAAACATTTTGGATGTTTATTTACAAAATGTTTATACAGTTTGTTTTTTAATTAACCATTTTATTTATTGGCAATTGGCAGACTAAAGTAACGAATTTACAGTCACAGATAAAATGTGTAATAAGTACTTTTTCTAAAACAGAATAAGTGCAAATGTAACATCTCGAATCGTTTGTAATAATTTCTGTCTTAATGGCTAATGATCTGGATCTTTATGACATGTTTTTATCTAATCTGTACGAAAAATAAATATACTTGATAGATTTACCTGTAGATTGCAAATATTTACTGTTTTGTGTAATTTACTTTAGTACCAAATAATAAATGCGTCACAATGTCTTTTGTAGAAGTAATTTTTAACTAATAAATGCAGTTGTTTACTTTTTAATTCGTCGTGTTTCATCATATGCTGCAGCAGGAAGGTCCGCAGTAAGGAGTGGATGACCAGGATTCTATCCCCCATATGTTACAATTAAATAGCTCATTAATAATAATGATTAGCCAATTCTGACTACGGGAATTGAGACAAAAATAGTGAATTTAAAAAATATAATAATTTCTATTTTTTTTTTTCAAGAAAAGTGCATAAAAATTGTAATTTTTGACAAAACATTGGTCTACTAAAATCTATACCAATCTCATTTAAAAAATTACTTTTTTGGCCATTTATGCTTTTTTATTGGAATTATTAATAATAATAATAATAATAATAATAATGTTTATTCATTCCATAATCTACATAATACAATACAATATAATTGTTTAGAATATAATATATATCGACCATGATTAAATAAACATAAACATCACCACTGAAGTATAATAAATACCTGTTTGTGGTTACAAAATTGTAATATATAATTTAAAACTGTAATTAAAAAAATTTAAAGAATTTATTTATTTATTTATTTATTTATTTTTTTTTTTTTATTTTTTTTTTAACTTATGTAAAGTAGAAAAACATGGCCCCTTTTTTTAATGTGTTTAACCATCTATAATTTCGTGTATATCGGTTCGTTTACTTTGTTTTAAAAATATTATTAATTTCTTTTTAAACCGTTTTAAGGTAGTTTCATCTTTTACTTTTTGTGGCAAGTAATTAAATAATTTTGGAGCTAAGTACGAGTAGTTTCTTTGTCCAATCGTTTTAGAGGCTAGTGGTATGCAATGTAGATGTTTTGTTCTTGTTGCGTACGGATGGTTTAAGGTGGTAAGTTCATTTTTATTTTTATATTGTTGGCATCCTAATTGAATACTATATAATTGCCTAATATCTAATATTTCTGTTTCAGAGTACAGCAGATGGCTGGAGTATCTTGCAGGTTTGTTAAGCATTAATCTTAGAAATCGTTTTTGGGAGACTTCAACTGCCTGTAGGTAAGTTCTTGATACCCCTCCCCAACCAATAATGCCATAGTTGAGGTGTGACTCGACCAAACTATAATACAAAATTTGTTGCTGTTTGTAGTTTACAAATTGTCTAATTTGTTTGAATCTAAATAAAATGCTGCGGAGTTTTTTTGTTAGATACTCCATATGAGAGTTCCACCTAAGGTGACCGTCTATATATATTCCTAAATATTTGATTTTTTTTGCAGGTTTTATGGAGAAATTTTTTTGGATATTTAGGATGTAATCTGGTAAAGATGTTTCAAGGCTGCTAAATGGTACGTATACAGTTTTATCAAAGTTAATTGAAAGTAATCTGCTGTCAAACCAGTCTTTAAGTTTACTGAGATCGTTTTCTATGTTTAATTTAAGGGAATACCAGTTGTCATTTTTGTAATAGATAATGGTGTCATCCGCGAAACTAATAATTTTACCGATTGTTTCTTGTAAGAATAGATTGTTTAAGTAGATGACGAATAATACAGGCCCCAGTACTGTTCCTTGAGGTACACCGCATGTAATTTTTGTGTCTGTGCTTACTTGGTTTTTAATTTTCACTTTTTGATTTCTTTCTGTTAGATAACTTTCAAATAACTTGTGCGCTGTACCTCTCACACCCATATCTTCTAGTGTGTCTAAAAGTATAGAATGATCGACAGTATCGAATGCCTTTTTTAGGTCTAAAAAGACAGCTATAGACGGAGTACTTGAGTCCAAGGATTCATAAATGTTTCTAGTTAAGGAATGAATAGCATCGTTAGTAGATTTATTGTCTTTAAACCCATACTGAGATTTTGACAGCAGATTATGTTTAGATAAAAAAGCATTTAATCTTGTTTTTAAAATTTTTTCAAAAACTTTGCTAATTGATGGCAAGACAGAAATAGGCCTATAGTTCGAAATATTTTCGGTGTCTCCACTTTTGAATATTGGAGTTACAATTGAGTTTTTTAAAATTGAAGGAAAGTATCCTATTTCAAATGATTTATTAATGATTTCCGTCAAAGGTTTGCTTATGAATTTTGAAATGATCTTTAAAGTTTCGGCTTTAATTCCATCATGCCCAGGGGATTTATTATTTTTTAACGTATTTGTGGTATTTTCTATTTCAGTTGCACTTGTAGGTGTAAGAAAAATTGTATGATTATTTATACTATTTTTACTTTTGTAGTTAGGATTTGTTTTTATATTTTTTGCTAGATTTTTTCCTACATTGGCAAAGAATTTATTAAATATATCTGCAACGATTCTTGGGTCTGTATTTATGTTATTTATTTGTTTGTTTGTTGTATTGATGTTTAGAATTTCATTTAATGTGTTCCAAAGTTTTTTACTGGAATTTTTTTCATTTTTTATAATAATCTTTTTTTGCCATATTGACTTGCTATCATTTTTATTTTTAAACCAAATCAAGTGACAATTGTTGGTTATATTATGTTATGTTACATTTCTTACACTTGTTTGTTTGTTCCTTTGCTTTTTAGTGTAGTGTTTATTACACTGAGAGAACCGAACATCTATTCGCAACCCTCAAATTCAATGAAAAAGTTCTAATAACACTTTATGTACTTTATCATAACTCAAAACTTTGTGTTTATAAATTCTACATACTATTTTGCTTCGAAAACTATTGTGTATATTTTATTTATTTCAGTACTTCTTACACTATGCAAATGCAACGAAACGCGTTTTTTAAAAATGGGAAACTATAAAATTGTAAGTAGAACTAGTGCTTGCACGACTTCCCGTCGCGCGCGTACAGAAAAAGCCTATTTTCTGGACTCCTAATGAAATATACTAGTTATCAGGTTATATTATCTCTGTGTTGTCTGCCGTTGCTAGGAAATAAAACTAACTTTTCTTGTAAATATCTCGGAAGATCGAATTTTCACAGACATGAGACCTTCATTTTTTGCCGCTTTAGATAGGAATTAGTCTACCCTGAAAGTATCATTGAATTCTGACGAATGGATTTTGAGATCATCTGGACACACATACACACTTACATACAAACCTCGTTTAATAGTATTTGATTTCTTCTCGAAAAATATCACAATAACGAACTGTTTTCTTTCTCTCTCTCTCTCTCTCTCTCTCTCTACCTATTAAATTCAACAATTCCCAGGCCATAAGCAATTCTCCCATGGAGATATACGTTCCAATATGATACATTCAAATGAAATAAATTTTCTAGTAATTCTTGGATAGCGTCTTGTTAAAGATGCGACTATGATGGGATCAAAATTATAGGATCTCACCTTTTACAAGCTTGATTTCACGTGTACTTACCGACGTCTAACGTGGGCGTCTTATTTAAAAGTCGCTAATCTTGAACATGGTTTTCATTAAAGTCTATAATTGGTTAGTAGATTCATCTAACCGGTGAATATATCCTGTTACAATCGTAGAAATATAAAATAAGGATCAAAAATAGCGATAGTACCATTTGGTAAAACTAAATCAATTTTCTACTATCACTAGCCTCGTTGGAAATATTTTTTTAAATAATAATAAATATGAGAATCCTTGAAATGTATTTAAAATAATTAAGGGCAGCCTTTGAAATATTTTATCTTTATTTATGTAGTCTCGGATATGTATTTAAATGAAGTCAATATTATGACAATTTTAACAGAAAGTTAATTAAATTGTACGTTTAAACTTGTCGCATAAATAACGAAAAAATATTCACATACCATTTTCTATTTCGTCCTTCCATAGTTTGACAATATTTTTGTGATTTGTTAGTGCAAGTATTAATTTCATGTTTAAAGCGGCTGTGGGAACAAAAATACTCCAAATAAACCATTTTTTTGTAGTCCCTCGGCGATAGTATTTTACAAATATACATTTAAACCAGAATTGTGAACTTTATACCAATTTATTAGATGGCTAGTTTTTAATACCCAGGTAAAAAGGGTGTCCACTCGAGCACGTCCGTGGTATAAGGCTCGTTTAACACTTCAGTTATTTTTTAATGGTTAATACTATAAAAATACACAATTTACACCTTTTCCATTTTTACATTTTGTTCGCAAATGTTCACAATTTTAGTCAGAAATAAACTAACATATTTACAATTCATTTGCGTAGTTCTTCTTTATGGATATTAAAACTACTTTTTTTTAAGTAAAAATGTTGTTTTTTTTTTAATTTAACGTTTGGACTTTGATTATAAAGTCGTTTTCAAAAATTGACAAAAAATATAATAATAATTTATCGCTGGACAATTTCACAAGATATATGATAGCAAAATGTCACAATCTGTTTTTGAGAACGATTTTAAAAGGATAGCACATTTGCGCAGGTATTATAACAGGATTTACACTTCGTCATAAATTAAGTTTTCATAATAATATCATAAGAAAAAGCCCAGATAAAAAACTTAAGATACTATCCCGATATCCTTTCTGCAATTAACTATTTTTGTAAAATATGCATCCAAATTTTTGAAATATCGATCTTTAACTTTGCGGTTATAATTATTAGGTTCTTTTAATACTGTAGAATGAATTCCATTGTATTTATGGCCAAAATCTCAAGCATTTTTTTGAATTGTTTATTTTTAATGTATTATTGGTGTTCATTAAGTCTTATATGAAAAGGTCTAGATGTTTCTCCTATATAATCTGTATTACATTCTCTGGTTTTTAAATATAAATAACAATTCCTTTTAGAGACAGAGTCAGTTGACTATTAGAGAAGGATTAAATGATTTTAATTTTGTGCAATACTTTTTGAAGGCCGGAATCTTAATTGTCATTAAACAGGGGTTGTTGGACACCCTCGTACACATTTTTGCCATTTTTTAAATCTAAAAATCGCATCAAAAACATGCTTGTAGAAAAAGTTCTGCGTGAAATGAAATTAATTTATTAAATGTAATTTCACTCCCAATAGTTAATATCAGACCAGTTATCGATATTGAAAATTATAGACCAATCTCCAAATTATGTTTAATGTCAAAAATATGCAGATGTGAAATCAATTATAAATTTGGAACAGCATGACTTTATGAAGAGACGTTCCATCGAATCCAACTTATTTATTTACATAGATTATATATCTGAAACTATGAACACAGTTATCAGGTATACGCCATTTACACCGATTTTAGTAAGGAAATCCTTAAAATCGATCATACCATCCTAGTTAGAAAGCTTTCCGGAGTCGGTGTACATGGCAATCTGCTTAGGTGGTTTGGTTCTGACATCAGCAACAGATCCCAATCTATATCCATCGGAAAATTTCGTTCTCCTATTTCTAGAATAACCTCAGGGGTTCCTCAAGGGTCACACCTGGGCTCCCTTCTGATCAACATATACATTAATGATATCTTCTCTTGTTTCATTAATACAAAATTCTTGGAGATTGCTGACGACATGAAATTTTTTCGATAAACACCTGATCCAAGAAGATTTAAATCGTCTGACTCTGTATTGCCAACAAAACCATCTTTATCTGAACACAAAAAAATGTCAATGTATAACATTCTCAAGGAATAAAGACACTATCGAAAACGAATATTTCCTCAATAATGAACTTCAGATGTTAAATTTATCTACAAAATCGTTAACGGGCAAATTGAATCTAGCGAAATTTTAAATAAAATTAATTTCATTACTCCATCTATAACGCGCGAGGGAAAAATCTTTTCAAAATTAGTCAAAGCTCTACTAACTACTGCCTAAATTCTCCTCTGCAAGGATGCAGTAAATCATACAATACAATCTCGTCACTCTCTTCCTTTTTGATAACTTTTACAAACACTATTAAAAAATTATATCTATCTCATTTTGACTAGTTTCTTTTTATCTAATATGTATAATATACATTTTTTCTTATTTTTATTGTAAGCAACACTTAATAAGGATTTATCCATTTTGTATTAGTTTAGTAAACAGTGAATACTGTACTGTAAATAAATATTAAAACATCGATTACCCTACATATTTCTGTAAACAGAAGTACATTTTCTCAATCTTATGGGATCTAACTCTTAAATATATGCATAACGAACAAAACGAAAATCCGTTCCGTATTCACAACCATCGCTTGCCCAATTTTGTACACAATAATTTCATGTAACCAATCCGGTACGGTCACTACATTATTTCTATGGAATCCACTTATCTAACAATAACATGATTAGCCGTTATTTTACCCCTTTCTTCTGCCTCGTAAACCCCCTGTCTTTGACCATAAAGTGACCACTCGCAAAAAAACCTGACGTATTCCTTAACCCTTTCGGGGTTAGCGACTTCGGTCCCCTAAAAAACATCCGGAGATCTTGTCTTAGTCAAGACAGGTAGTTTTCAGACGCGTGTTTTGATTTAGAGCTTTATTGCAGTGTTATTATAAGAAGATGCATTGATAATTAGGAGCTGGTGTCATAATGCAAGAGGGTTTTAGTGTGATAATGGTTATGAATTGCTTTTGTTGACTGTAATGCCTTCGTTTTCGAGATTTAATTTATTAGAAAGATACAAAAAATTGTATAAAAGTTTATTGGAAATGCTAACACACATTATCACACCTTTATTTCAAATTTAGAAAGCTCATCAAGGATATATAGAATCCTTTATAGTTTGTAGATAGAAGATGACAGTAAAATTATTTTAAAATGTATTGTAAACAACGCAGGACCTACAAGTAATAGATCAATGTGAAAGTAAATAAAAAATTTAAGTACTTGTATGAAATAATTTGTCTCAGACTTTATTTTAGATTTAAGGCTTTTTCTGGAACTCTTTATTGGTCGTACGGCCATCTAAAGCGCAGATTAATGTTTGGGCTCAAATTTCGCATGAATTTTACGAATATAAAACAAAGTATGCAAAGGCAAAATAGAAAAAAAAGTAGTGAAAACATTTATTAAATTATTTCGGAAGCTCATTGTGGTTTGTATTTTAATTTCTCTCTCTTTCCAATGGATTAAAACCACTTAGTTGTTAAAAAAGTTTTTTTATTGACGTTTCGGCTTTCCAGATCGAAAGCCGTTATCAAAATGACATAAAATAAATAAATTTACTAGAAACAGAACACTTGATAATCTTGCAAAAATATGACATCAACATAGTATACTTAGAATAAGATTTTGAGATTGAAGATGTTTCAATCATATTTTTGTGACGTTTCTGGGAACGAATTTTTGAAAGGATAGCGCATTTGCATATTATAAGAGAATTTATACTTCGTCATAAATGAAGTTTTCTTATTAATATTATCATAAGAAAAAACCAGATAAAAACTTATGATACTATCCCGATATAGAGGGTATCCTTTTTGCAATTAACTCTTTTTGTAAAATAGGTATCCAAATTTTTGAAATATCAACCGAACAATTAGAAACACATTCGTTATTATTTAAGCATATCAATGCTGCTTCTTTAACTTTGCGGTTATAATTATTCGGTTCTTTTAATAATCTAGTTGAAAAATTCCATTGTATTTTATGACCAGAATCCCATGCGTGTTCATATATTTTGGATTTTTCGAATTGTTTATTTTTAATGTACGATTGGTGTTCATTAAGTCTAATATGAAAAGGTCTAGATGTTTCTCCTATATAAAATTTATTACATTCGCATGGAATTTTGTAAATACAAAATTATTAACATAGAAAAAATCGTTAGTAATACCCTCAATATTTGCCAAAATAGATACATTAAAAGAGTAAACATTCGCGTACTATATTTTTTATCCTTGAACCGAAAGCGAAGTCGAACTTTTAAAAGAGTTGTGATCTATTTAGAATGTAAATGAGGCAGCTCGCGAAAGTCTTTAAAAACCCGCGATTCCCAATTTTAATTAAGTCAGCAAAGTAGAGCGCTGCAATGTCAGACAGTAGACGGCGTAATACCTTTTAGACTGTGTAATAACAAAAAGTTGTACTAATGATTCTTCCAGTAAAAAGACTTGCGCTCCCGTTTTTCGCACCCGTTCCCACTTTTCTTTTAGTTAGTTCTCTTCAGAATACGCAGGGGTTCAGATCGCGTCTGCCTTCATTATTTCGATGAAATTTTAATTTTATGCAAGCGCAGTGATTCTAAAAATTTATCTGTTTTTGAGTTATTTTATATTTTCTCGTACGTGGAATTTACGTATTAATATTCTAGTGGATAGTTACAAAGTTCAACAAATACGTGACCACTGAAAATTTCGCCCATACTGATGATATCAGTATTTTCTTATGTCTTACAGCAAAATTATGTTCTAAACTTACGTTTTTGCGTAGAAATTTAAAGTAAATTTCTATATTTAAGAATAGTGATCTTTAAATGACTTCAAAAAACGCCACCGATTACTCAGGAACGTGTATATTGACCGGACCAATTTTATTTTTTCCGTCGCCAATGTAAACTGGTGATGTTCCATATTTTTATAATTTATATTAGCGTTATGTCGCCAATACTCAATTTTACTGATCCTTCGCAGATCATTTAGGAGCGTTTTAAGGATCATTCAGCAGTAAAATATCCTGAAATTTTATAGTACTTAGTTCACACCATGATTTTTGTTTTACATTAAAACATAATAATTGATGAGTTATTTAATACTTACAAGTATTGTATAACCCTGAAATGTAATTGTTTTGTTAAAGGACAAGCATCTTAACGGCATATATACCAGGATTATACATAGAAAGGAGAGCGCAGATGAATATGACACACATATACTTAAAAAAAGCGTTTGAAGGAGTCCCACACACACTTTTACTTAGAAAATTGATATCCTTTAGTCAAATTAAATGGTTTAGAATCATGTAAAGTTACTATGACGCTGGGAGTTCTTCGAATATCTCACTTGGGACAAATTTTCTTACTGGTTAAAAATAATATTTGCTGGAAACATTTGTCGTTAGAAAGATGTAGAAGAAGAAATTGAAACAAGAACAATTGCTTCATTGCTAAAAGTTGATCGTAGTTTTTCGAATCATTGATTTAAAGAGAGAAACCTTGGAAAATAGTAATATTTCATCGTTAGATGTATATTTTAATTTGCTAAAAATTAGTGTAAGTTCAAAAACGTCCGAAATTAAACTGTCAGGCTATTTCAAGATCGTTCTAGTTGCATTAGTGTCAATACTAAAGATAAAACTGATAATTAGAAAATAGAAATAGCCTTATAGTATTGAAAACTTACTGTTTGGATGGGTGATCAATAACAAAATACAGATTGTGATTTCCTTCTGAATTCCAAAATAAGGTTTCGTGTTTTCTAAACAAGGAAGTTATTGATAGGCTCCAGCTCTCCTTGAGGAAAGTCGGTTTTTAGGAAAAACTACTTTTTATGTTTTTATATCGTAAAAACTGTTGTTCTTTGTTAAAGATTTGGCTACATTGTACCAAATAATTTTGTTTCTATCTATATTTGCCTCATTCATCCATATTCATTAACGCCCAGCCCATACCGCTTGAGCTAGAAACGTCAAATTTGTGGAGCAATGTTCTTTTGTGACACAACCAAGATATTTTTCGATATTTAACTTCAAAAGGGGTTATACAGAGTATTCAAGTTTGTATGAAAAAAAAAGCATTTGCCGTAGGAGTTCGACATTGACTCTTTGTTAGTATATATATATATATGTTAAAGTTTATAAAGAGCCCCTGAAATATTGAAGACCCGGACCAAACTGCTGTAACTGAAAAGATGAATGAATTCCATTGTTTTTTTAACTCAACCAAAATAGGGAAGCTGGAAATTTCAGGAGTCGTTTTCATATTTTTTTCTCAGGAAAGACTTTTCTAACGGTATCAGTCTAGGTTGAAGATAAAGAACATTTTTGGATATTCAAAAATATTTTCTAACTTTTTAACATTCCCCTCCCTCCCCTTTTTTTAATGTTTTTGACAATAATTGTTCGGAAGTTCTCAAGAAATACAGTATCAGTCACGGCTAAAGATTAAAAGAACATTTGTAACAATCTACCAACATTTTATAATTTTTTAAAGATTTTTTCGTATATTTACCAATTTTTTTACAATTAACAGCCCTTTGTAGGCGTTATATCAATTCAGTACAAGAAATGTTTAATCGTTCTCAGAAAAGCGCATTAGACAAAGTTTTAAAGAACATATTTTGGTCGTTTATCGATATTCTATAATTTTCCGAATTTTTTTATATCAACTTTCGTTGGTAAATGCATGTTTTTGATTTATTAGAAATTTATTTCAAGTTTTTTTTACAGGTTTTGGAGTCGCGCAATTTATAAAATATGAAAATATTTTCCTAATTTTTCATACCTGATAAAAAAACAACCTGACAACATACAAATACTTTTTATAACATCATGCCATATTGATTGTATCATAAATGCTCTTTCTTCGTACCTGGTGGTACCTGATAATTTAATTTTTTTTATTCTTATAAATATATTAAATGCTTTAGGTGTAGACAATATGAGATATAACAATTAATCAAGCAAAATAATTCGCAGGTAAAGGAAACAAATTTGTCAAAAAAATACTTTCTGAACTACATGCTTGGCAAAGTTTTTGATTTGTTCAATATTGTTCGATAGTTTTCTATGGATTTATGACAGGAAATTGTATACAAATCCCTAAAACATTTAAAGTAAATGATCATAAAAATAAAAAACATTAATAATTTGTATTTAAAATAAAAATAATTATAAAAAACCACAAAAACAAAAATATAATTTTCCAAAATATGTACCTGTGATTGTAAAGATGCTGACGCTAAAAAAATTTATACATTCCTGCAAAAACAAAATATTTTTAATGAAGTTAAGTGTGACATTTTAAAAATTTAGTTACCGACTTCTAACATCAAATTATTGTTAGTTTAACTAACATATTATTTAAGAAATATTTATAATTCCTGCAATATTAACAATTAGTTGAGGTAGCACCAAAATTACTAAATTTTTTATTAAACATATCAAAATTTTTATAAGGTGGTGAAAATTCCATATGTGAATTCAGCGCATTTTTGACGTATGACTATGCTGGTTTATTTTTATCGGTAATAGATAAACTCTCTAAATTATTTCGATAATAACAAAATCGAAGTAGATAATAGTCGCAATAATTATTACAACAGGTACTTACATTTTATAAGATTATATTATCAACATGCATAAGACTTAAAAAAATAAAATATTTGACTTACCTTGTGCGATTCTGACCGCAGGCATTTTAATTCTCATTTTGGAAATGTTTCGGCTGTAAGTCCGGCTCGCACTAAAAATGGTCCTTCATACTCGAAAATCAAAAAAATCCTATCACTAAATCATTTCCACCAATAAGTCACCAAAGTGTCAACAACCACGTGAGTTTGAAAATAAAAACACAAAATAATAATAAAAAAAATCAACAAGAGTCCAACAACATAAAAATATATTTACTCATATTTGATCGCGTTTTCTGATGATCTCGTGTGCGACTGACCAAAAGGATTCAAGTTTACTCTGGACCCGTGAAGCTGTGTGGTCACCGCACCGGTCCAAGCGCGTGTGTTCCACGGCCAAGCGCGATTCAGGCGAGTGTCGTCCGTCTCCTGCTCGGATCCTGTCGGAGGAAATCGCGCATCGTCGTGGCTACTCACTAGCCAGCGGTCCTAAAGCACCCTGCGAGGTAGGGGATGTTGCGCCGCGCCGTTTCCACGTATATGCAGGAGTGGGGGAGATTTTGCCCGCTGGCCTCCAGGATGCGATATTCCGGACGGATCCGGTAAAATGTGTATATGCAATATTAACACTTGTACGGTGTGCATTTTTTTATTTGCAAATGTTTTTCTTCTTTATTAATCATTCATTCCATTATTCTGAAATTGCAGGAATATATCCAAACTTATTTCTAGATATTGACAATACACCAGGATATTGAATATTTAACGGCACCACTCGGTGCTATAAACAACTCTAGATAACGTGATTATGAAATTTTAGTAATGTTAGGATGTTTTGTTTTACTTTTCACTGACGCGACATATTTTGTACTCCTGCTTTTTGTTTTCTGTAAACGATCTAAACTTTATAAATCACATAAGATTAAGTTTTTCGACGATTGAAAATGTGCTTCCGAATTTCAACTTTGCATTGAGAAACATCTACAAAACTTCAGATGAATCTAAATTGTTCTTATGTATTGTATTGTATTGTTCAATGTGCAATCTAAAATATTTTGAATTATTTAAACTCTCAAGTAATTTATTTTTACTCCTTTCACCTAGCAAAGTTAATATTTCAATTTGGAAGTGTTCCCCCAAATAATGACGCATGTGAGTTTTAATATCTTATAATTTTTTTAATATTAGATAGTTAAATTTTCAAAACAATGACAGAATCAATTTTGGTCACTATTTGTACAACTTTTAAAAAAATATTAGAAACAAATAATTATGAACTGTTCCTTTTAAAAGCTAAACACTTTGACCGTTCTAGATTTGTGATATTTTTATGGTCATTAGAATATTAAAACAGTCTCGTACGTGTAGACAGAACCTAAAATTAGCAGGAAAGGTTCCCGCTTTAAATTTTTGGGAAAACGATAAATAATTACGATCAACTACTTTGACGAGATTGGAACGTCATCTAATTAGTCCCACTAATTAAATAAATTTTAAAGAAGGCTTTTGAATCAGAAAAAAAGATTTTTTTTATTTTAGCATTAAAATAACAACTCAAGTTTCTTGCAATTCCTACAAAAATTTGCTTCTGGTAATCAACGCTTCGTGTATTCAAAATTTCGTCTTTTTTTGGTTTTTAATTTTTTTTAATATCAAACAACAAAGTATCATTTAGTTCGATGTAGTTCGTCGGATCATATATTTTATTATTTTATTTTCTCACAGGCAGTGTTTGTGGACACTATATTATTCTCCTATGGTTACATTTAGACCTTATCTTTATTTTCCTAGGTTATCAATGTTTGTATGATAATCTTATCTTCGTACCTACAAGCTGGTGGACTTAACACAGGTACAGCCTGATTAAAATTTTTCGTATCGTAATACACATTGTTATTTACAGGGAGTGTCATGAAAATGTAACATAATTGTTGAGAACGTTAAACGTACAAGCTTTTGTTTCAGTATGTTTTAAAAAATTAATAGAGATATTCCATATATTAATAAAGGTTTATTTGGGAAAATTTACTTATAATTTAAATCTGAATTATCCATAAAATGTGTATTCAAAATCATTACATTAATGCTTTCGTAAATATCCAGTGCCAGATCAGCATTCAAGGGCGGATTTAGCTTTTTTTTATGGGAGGGGTAAAGCTTACCAAGTAGTCCAAGAAAGCTAGTAAATTTTGTAATATCGAGCAGAAACTAGTGACTGATCAGATCGACTTAAATTTTTTTGCAAATTGCTAGGAAGGAAAAAGAAATTTCGCAATTGATAAATTACCATTTTTAATGAATTAATGTTCCCTCCCGAGTTATAGTACGCAGAAAATTACGATTTTCACCACAAAAATCGTACATTTCTAAAAAAAATGTATTTTTTGCCCGTAACTTTTTTTTGGCTGATAATATTAAATAATGTACAATAATCCATTTTAAAGCCGAAATATCATCAAATAACTTTTTCATTGGAATGACCGTTTTTTAATATTTGAATTGAGTCTTGTCTCTTTATTTTTTTTTCAAAAATCAATACTTTTCACGGTATTGACCAAAAATTGAAAAAAAAATATTTAGCTCAACTTTAACAGACCAAAACTTAATAAAAAATTATCCATAATGCTAAAAATTACTAGACAATTGTAAAAACATACGTTACGACTTTCTGCAAAAGGATTTTTTTGTCAAATACCACAGTCTAGATGGTGCTAAAAAAATGGCGAAAAAAAATTGAAAAAAATTTATTTTGTCCATAACTTTTTTTCTGCTAAACGGTTCTGGATGGTCAGGAAAAACTCGGTTTGACTACGCAATTTTCTGAGCCAGGTCAAATCAAATGGGAAAAAAATGGAAATTATTCGGAAGAACATTTGCTCAAAGTCTTGTCTGTTTAAATTTTTTCCAAAAATCAATACTTTTCACGCTAGTGACCAAAAATTGAAAATGTCTAATAAAAAACAAAAATTTTGCTCAACTTTAACAGACCAAAACTTAATAATTATCCCACAGAACTAAAAATGACTGGACAATTGTAGAAACATATGTTACGTTTTTCTGCAAAAAGATGTTTTTTTCAAATACCACAGTCTAGATGGTGCTAAAAAAAAATGTACCACATAAATATGAAACAAAAATATATGTATATATGTTTTTGGAAAAGTCGTCATTTCAATATTAAAGCTAGAGCCGTTAAAGTCAAAAACTTGAAGAAAAATATATGTGTTTCTGAAAACAAAATGTTAAATATTAAATTGTACCACTAAAATATTGTAATGTACCACCAGTGGTACATGTACCACAGTTTGAGAACCCCTGCGCTAGATCTTCCTTCGTATTAATCGTAGAAAAATAAAAAAAAAATTTTAATTGTTAGCTCAAGGCCATAAAATTAGTTCATATCAATTTTTCCGTAATAATATCAGATTTTCGGTTATATTTAAAAAACTTTTAGAAATGTACGATTTTTATGGTAAAAATCGTAATTTTCTACGCCCTATAACTCGGGAGGGGTTTATTTTCATGAAAAATTGTATTTAACATTAATTCATTAACAAAGGATAATTTGTCGATTGCGCAGGTTTATTTTCTTTTTTACCTCACTTTTTGATGAAAAAAACGCCACTATCGAAAATTTTTTACTTCTGAGCTAAACACCTTTTCTAACAATTTGCAAAAAATTTCAAGTCGATCTGTTTCTGCTCAATGATTTTACTTCATTTTTTGGACTAAAGACAACATGTTTAAAAAAAAACTTTATTAATACTAAATTATAATCACAAAGAGACTAGGAAAGTACTTAGAAATGGTTAAAACGAAAAAAACACTTTTAGATTACTATTAAAAGAAACACCACTTTCTTTATTATGTAAAACAGTTTTGTGTGTATTATGTTTTATAATATTTTTTTCATAAATTATAATCATGGGGTGGAGAGGGGGGGAGGGGTAATTACCCCCTGTACCCCCCGTAAATCCGCCCTTGATCAGCATACTATTGGATCCGAAAAATTGATTTCAGATTTATAAAATCGAATAATAAAAAGTTTTGAATGGAATTGCTTTCTAGAATTCAAGTTTTTTGAGAGGATTCTTAAACGAGTAGCCCATGAACATTTTTCAGCCAGTATTTCTTGAAAAAACTTTATACACTCAAGTACGGACTTATTTAGAATATCATGGCAAGATGGCACAATGGCTATCTTAGAAATTTGGAAATTTAGCAAACAAAAATTACTATCTAAAATTATTACTACTGTCAGTATAATCCTATCGAAATGGTTTGGTAAAAAATAAAACAATACCCAATGTACACCTTCTGATGTAAACGTGGTATTGTCTTTGACAATACTGGACAAATTTTAATTTAATAATAAAACAGATAATAATAATAACGCACAACGCTAGGTAAAATTTTCGTAAACAAACCTTTAAAACAGCTGTTAAAAACGACGTTAAAGTTAAAAAGAAAATCTAATAAATAAAGTCGGGAAAGTTTTCCACCAACTTTTCACATTATCATTCAAAAGGGAAATCGTGCTCAAGCACATTCCAAACTGTTTAAAATAATTAATTAACTTTTCTGACTTTTTAAGTATACATTACTTCAAGTAGGGTGGTTGGTGCGGCATTACGCCGCCGAGAGACGCCACTTGTAGCGTCGTCGTCGTCGGCGTCGGGATATGGATCAGATGCTGCATTCACTGGAGGTGAAATTACGTAAAAGAAGCAGCAAGTTTAAACTATGGTCTAGTTCGAAAATAATATAGAGATTTTTAGTAAATTACAGAGTCGTTTTTCTGTCTAAAAGCCCCTACAGACCGCAATGACGTAATTTAATATATATAGGAGCTCTTGTTCTAGGACTATTTTGATCTTCAGACTCGGTGCATCTTTGGTTCCTTTCATTTTTTGAGGGCTATAAACAAACTGATTGACAGATGGCGCTAAAACTTTACGTGACAATTAGGTACCAACTTACAGCAAATAATTATTTTTCAAAGCTTTTACCCGATACTTACTGAGTATCTCATCATCATCCCTAAGTAATTCAATTAACCTGCGCCTCTGTAACTTTTAATACTGCCGAAGCGATTCATCTAACGCATAAACTCGGGTCACGAGAAGCAGGCATACAACAATATTTTTCTAAAAACCACAAGCTCATAATACTATTAATTACCGTCTTGCAGATTGACGTCTCTGACACGTGACCCCTTCATCGACAGTTGTAATAGCCAAAGAAACCTTTGACATCGCCTCAAAGTAACACCTCGACATATCTATGACATCCTTGTAATACCACATATCGCAACTCGTATCTTGCAGTATTTTTTCTCGGTCGCTGCGATGTATCGATGCCTCTCATGCATCCTTCGAACGATGATTGTACATGAATATTTCCTAAACGGTAGATTAATGGTTTGGTAGCTGTTAGTTCGATTGCATTTACATTAAACTTAAGATTTAATATTTTAAGTTAATCATTAAAAATCAGCTGTTTTGTAAATTAAAAAAAAACGAAAGGTCTTATGACCTAATATTAGAGAAAAGTGTAAATGTGTTAGTTATTTTTATTTTTACTTAATAATGCAGTAAGTGATCAAAAGCAACTTCACTGAAATCTAAAAGTCTAAGAACCCGACTATTAGTTGGATATTGGATGTGATAAGACGATGTGGCGTTGGCAGTCTGTGGGTAATAGCCAATAGGATCGCAAAGATAAGTTCACCGCAGCGTGAAATGCATTTGGTTGCGTAACCGACCCTTTATTCGATTATATCTTGGCGATTTATACTCTTTCCAGTCAGGCTCCCGAGCTATAAACATTTTTCGGCCCGATAGACCCTGCATTATATCTCCTGTTCTTACTATAAATCTATTTATGCTCCCCAGCGAGATAGCCATGATTTTTTGAAACGCTGAATACTTCATTAGAAGAAGAATAAAATTATTTTTTATTCGAATATGTCGAAAAACGTCAAATTCCGGACAATGCCAAGAATAAGAACTTTTCAGTACTGTCCGAAAAAGTAAAATATGTTTGACTTGCCTTTTTTTAGCTTATTGGCATATTGACTTGCTATGATTTTTGTTTTTAAACAAATCCGAGTGACATTTGTAGGTTATGTTACATTTCTTTCACTTGTTTGTTTGTTATGTTGCTTTTTAGTGTCGTGTATATTGCACTGACAGAAGCAATCAGCTATTCGCAACCCATAAATTCAATGAAAAAGTTCTAGTAACTGTTGTAGTTTATCATAACTCAAAACTTTGTGTTTATAAATTCTAATGCTATTTTGCTTCGAAAAGTATTGTGTATATGGGATTCGCACCTTATTAATTTAATATTATAAATACCTTCTCTACTTATCATTATAACCTATAAAAACTATGTCACGACCTTGCTTGCTCATAAGTAAAGTTTTTGTCTGTCAATCCGTGATAATTACAATAAAAAAAAAACAGCAAAATATCCAACACGATAAACAATGAAGTCATAAGCTTGTCATTATCGTATCCCGATGCTAACCCATCGTCGAAATTTTTTTAAAGGCAAGGACACAAATTCACAATCTCCTTCGACCTGTGTATGGGCAAATACGAAACGCTCTCGGTTCTCATAGTGTTGCAAAACAAAGTGCAGCGTTTAGAGAAATAGGCCTGTATTAGATCGTTTATAGAATGTCAATTATATAAGAAAAATCGGTCATTTAATATTTAATCGCTTATTACGCAATAATTTTTCTTCTTGTGTTACCTTTAAACCTGGGATTTGGGGACAGTGCTTTTTTGAACCCGCTGCCACTTTCCAGACTTTCAGTTGTAACTCATCTTGTATTCTTTCGTTCAAACAATGTTTTGGCCAATGTAGAAATTCCGAAAATTTTGATATAGATGTATTAGCTTTCTTTAAAACATCTCGTAGTGAAAATCCAGTCCCAGTCGATGAAAACTCCTGGAAATATTTATCTGAAGGAAGGGAGAAATTATATTAAAATGATGGAAGAGGCATGAGACTGCATACCTGCTACATCAGCATCAATAGACAGGATAACAATTAGCAAACGAAGAAATAGACTAAAAGATGAATCTGTTAGATGTATAATGTCTTTACATTCCTTATTATTATTATTTAAGCATATCAGTGCTTCTTCTTTAACTTAGCGGTTATTAGAATTCCATTGTATTTTATAGCCAAAATATCAAGCATGTTTTAATTTATATTTGGTGTTCATTATGTCTTATATGAAAAGTTCTCCTATATAAAATTACATTTATTACATACAATAAAAAGTATATCGTTCAATAAAGTCAATTCTAACTTGATGAACTATAGAGACAGGCCTACAAGTAAGAGTAAAGAGTATAAGTAAAGATGCCGCGAGTGTATGACCTACGACCTGATTTCTATTGCAAGTCGTAAGACAGTCCCGTTTGGCCTGAGGGTTTTTTGGATTTGGTTTCGGCATTACAACAATCTATGAACGCGACATGTTCATACTACATAATTTTATGTACAGTCGGTAATCCCATTCTTTCACTAAATTTATGTTACTAGTGCCAACGACTTTATTGCCGCAGAAAGGAATTCCATCGTTTATTCTTCAAGAGTTCTAGCTGAAATAAACGCTTTTTAACTACTATTTTTCGTCCATATATTTATAAATAAATATGCAACCAGGTCTAAATTGTATATTTTAAAGAGTCTGGGTATAAAATCTATTAACATTACCATTTTATTTTTATTGAAATTGTCTCTTAGATCAGAATATACATCTTCATGTTTTATTCTGAAATATCTGTTTGATAAATAGGATTTTAAAAGTTCTGAATACTGACGTGGTAGTAACAAATTTAACTTGTGGTTAAGGCCCTCATGCCAAACTTTATCACAAGCCTGGGCCACGTCTAGGAAGACGGTGGAAGAGACTTTCTGTTCCTCTAAAGACTTTGTGATTCTATGCAGGTTTTAATCTCTTAAGAAGCAATTTTTCGTAGAGTTTCGAAATAACAGGCAACAAAGAGATGGGTCGGTATGACGTTACTTCTTGGGGAGGTTTACCTGGCTTAGGTATCATAACCTCTACTACTTTCCATAGCCGAGGTACGTATCTCATCCTAAATGATGCATTGATAAGGTTGGTCAGTTTGACAACAGCTTTACGTGGGATTTGTTTCAAGATTTCCTCGGTAATGAGATCAAATCCAGTGGTTTTTTTAGGATTTATATTTGTTTCGATTTCCACATAAACTTCTTTTGGAGAAGTAGGTCTAACGCCTGAATCTTCCTGTTCTGGTTCATTCCAGTCTTGGGTCTCTTCACCATCGTTGGTCTGGAAAGTCATTAAGTGTTCTGCGAATATTATTTCGTGCCCATCTCCCGTCTTCCTTTCTAATTGGTGGGTTATGTGTAATAGGACTTTTTAATCGTTTGGTTGCTTTCCAGAGTGAATAATCTGTACTGATGTCATTAGTTAGTTCACTCAAGTACTCACCAATCGATTCATGTGTGTATTTAAAGAACCCTTTTGGTCGGAATCACATTTAACGGTACCATTTTCTGGTCAGGCATATTTGGTGGTAAATTTACCTCCGTCCCGCTTTAACTGTGAAGCTAGATTACGTTCTATCGCCTCTTCGCTGAATTTTCTTTTATTTATTACCTAGTTTAAAATTATAAATAGCTAAATGAAGAAAAAATGAAAAATCTCCGGCTTTACAGAATTTCTATAAATATTTTTGTTTTATATTTAGCTTATCTACGGGTATATTTATCAAAGACACTTGGAACTCCCTGTAAATTATGATTCATTACTCGCACATATTGTATCTAAGTAAAATAATTCAAAAATCAAACAAATATCAAGTGACGCCATCGCTTCATGTGTACGTAATATATCCAAGTTTTTTTTTAAAGGAATCGAAAAAACTATGACAGGATGTCCAGAATAATTTATACGCAGCCTGGCTTGGATGTGAGCAGTTAAAAATATCTCGTAACCCTCTCATAACGAATAACGTCTTTCTGTACGGATGTCCACTCGCTTCAGCCACATATGCTTTTTCGGTGTGGGATATGTTCAATTTTCTTCACACACGTCCACATGTGGCTAAACGAGACCATATTCCAGCTTGTATATACACTGGAGATTTCTTGAGAGTAAAGTAGATTAGAGAATCTCAACCCTTCGACCGTTTTAAGTGGGTAGATGGCTTGATCTTGTCTTTCAAGAGGGACAAATTTAGCCAAACATTTTTCTGACAATGAATAAAAGTATTGAGCATATTTTTCAATAAATTCAAGTCGAAAATTCAACGTGGTAATTGAAGGAGTCTCAAAAAAGTTTGTCTTTTAGTAAATTTTCTTTAAGGAAGTTTTAGTGTTTTAAAATATTTTTTTTGACTTCAACAAAATATTAATTTAACTGTATGAGTAGTTGGGAGGAAAAAACTAATACAACACGATTATTCAGATATAAATAGGATCTTTTATTGGGACATATTTGTAAGAAGACAGATGACGTCAATTTATTTAATTTTTTTTTCGAAAGATACCTTTGATTCATTTCTATAACTTACTTATTGGTCTTAATGGTATTTGTTGTTTATGGTATTTTAGGTAAACCATAAAAAAAGTGGAGAAGTAGTAAGAAATCTTCGTTCTTTATCACTTAGGAATTTTTTTTTTATATAAAGTTTTGTAAATTTTGTTTTGTTTGTATTTAATTTTTGTTTTTGTTATCATAATCTGTTTTGTTCATGACAACCGTCGCGTTACCTTTATCTGCCGGTAAAATCCTAATTGTATTGTCATTTTTTAAATTTTTAACAGTTTTAAATTCTGCGGAGGTTAAATTTTGATTAATGATTTTTTTAATTCAATTTTGCAATGTACCTTGAGTATTAAGTACGCCAATGCGTCGTTCTCCTAGAAGATGAATAAAAATTTGGATTCGGTAAGATTACGGTCTAGCTTGACGATATTCACCCTGTATAAACAAACATAACGGGACACATGTTATGATATCTTATATAAGAGCAAGCGGACGGGCCATCACTTTATGATGCCTCCTCACCAAAAGTAATGTCACATGTAAACAAGTCTTCAGTTTATATTATAATGATGCCACTAAACGATGAACATGCGAATGGTGGAGGACATGTTCGTTTCTTAGAACATACTGTTTATAATAAAATCCGGATAAAATGTATACAAATGGGCCACACATTGAACGATATACAACGTAAATTTACATTATAATAGGGATTACTGGAATTACTCTTATTTGAGCTTTTTTAGAAGATCATTTTTAAATGTGATCAAACATAAATTGTTAAAATGACCACAAAATAAAATCTAATTTAAATAGTAGAATTTGTAACACAGATACAGTGTTCTTCAAACGTAATGTAAATGTATACAAAAATTATATAAAATAGAAGCAATGACAATGATTTTAATTTTCTAACGGTTTTTTAAACTAAAAACACTCTAATCTTAAAATATTAAAACCTTTTGTTTGAATTAAATTCATTGACACATTGACCATCACCATATATTTTGGAAAATAGTCATGGGGAATCATGATGAAATAATTACATTTTATGAAAAATACTTTTGCCTATACGTAAAGTACAATAATTATTATTACTTTTGCCTGAGCTCTTTTAGAAATATTCATGCACTGTTTTTGTATCTTACAGATTTTTACTTAAAGTTTACGGTTTTTTTTATAAAATTAAATATTTTTGTGTACCTAGTAGAGCTTTATTAATTCTTCAGAAGCCAAAATATCTGCTAGCTGCATTTCCTGCTTATGGAAAACAGGAAATTTTCGTAGTTTTTGTCTTTGGTGCTATTGGTTATTTTTCTCTAGTAAGTATATTTGCTTTAGCTACATTTGATGAACCTGGGAATCTCACAAAAGTTCATTAATCTAGTAAAAATGTTATTCGATAACTATACACATGATTTCAAATGCCTTTTATACACCGAGAATAATTAGAAAGATACATTATCGACTATCTTGAGTACTATAATATGATAATGAAAAAGAAGAATGGCAAGAACAAAAGAAGCACTGAAAGAAAGATGGAACTTTTATAATCAAGACAGAAGTAAATTTAAAATTAAGTAAAACAGAGTTTATTGAAATTGAAGTTTATGTTAACGCAATTCTTTAGCACTTCGTGAGGCGTTCCATCAGTTTCTGTAAACGGATTTTTTAAATGGAAATTTCTAAAAGTTTCATTGATATATGAAACAACCCTGTATTTCCTCCGCAAAACAAAATATGACGAGATCGTGAGTGCTTTGTCGTTATCTTCACAGTCTGTCCTCCGCGAAAGATTCTAAGGAGCGTCATTTCTTGGACAATAGTGACCTGGCTCGCCCTCATGACGTCATACCATTGAATGGTAATGTGATCCGTGGACCTATGTAGCCGTAGTTTAGTTCGTAAACTGCTCACCCATTGATAAAGCAGTAAATCTTCAAACTAAAGCGATTAATATCAATTACGGCGAATGTCTCATTAACTATTGAAATTATACGGGAATTCTTGCGAATTGTCTCTCATGGGTGCCTGAAATGTATTGGTCCAATTCGCAACATGCTGAACGTGCTTCTTTAGAATTAACGGAAACAGATGAGGACGTATGTATTTTTTTATTATACCAAACAAGTAGACTTGAATCGCCACTTCTAAGCTGTTAAAATTAAAGAAATAAAAAATTGTATTTACAAAATTCCATGCGAATGTAATAAATTTTATATAGGAGAAACATCTAGACCTTTTCATATTAGACTTAATGAACACCAATCGTACATTAAAAATAAACAATTCGAAAAATCCAAAATATGTGAACACGCATGGGATTCTGGTCATAAAATACAATGGAATTTTTCAACTAGATTATTAAAAGAACCGAATAAATTATAACCGCAAAGTTAAAGAAGCAGCATTGATATGCTTAAATAATAACGAATGTGTTTCTAATTGTTCGGTTGATATTTCAAAAATTTGGATACCTATTTTACAAAAAGAGTTAATTGCAAAAAGGGTACCCTCTATATTGGGATAGTATCATAAGTTTTTATCTGGTTTTTTCTTATGATAATATTAATAAGAAAACTTCATTTATGACGAAGTATAAATTCTCTTATAATATGCAAATGCGCTATCCTTTCAAAAATTCGTTCCCAGAAACGTCACAAAAATATGATTGAAACAGATTTTGACATCTTCAATCTCAAAATCTTATTCTATGTATACTATGTTGATGTCATATTTTTGCAAGATTATCAAGTGTTCTGTTTCTAGTAAATTTATTTATTTTATGTCATTTTGATAACGGCTTTCGATCTGGAAAGCCGAAACGTCAATAAAAAAAAACTTTTTTAACAACTAAGTGGTTTTAATCCAGTGGAAAGAGAGAGAAATTAAAATAAAGATACAATAGATGAAATTTGAAAATTGAAAAATTGAAGTACTATCCAAACTGGATATTGGATACTAAATTCTATAATCAGTTACGATGTTTATGATTAGATAAGACTGGCGATATTTGCTTTGTTTAGAATATACAGGGTGTTAATGAATACTTGTTTTAGAGCATGTAGAACATGCTAAAATGGAGTGAAAAGTTCCTATAAAAATATGCTTTTGGAGCTTTAGTTTCAAAGCTTTGAAGATGGCGTCTTCAACTTAATTTTTTTCATAATGTCGCATTTCAAAAATATGAAACTTGGCAGGGTATTCATTAACACCCTGTATAGTTTAGTGGACATATGTCGAAAATTTCTTTGTATCAGGTAAATTATAGACCAAAGGTGTATGGACATTTTCCAAGAATTACAGGAAATCGACAGTCAGTTATAAAAATGAACCACATGTACAGAGTGGTGGCTATTATTGTGTATTCTACAGGATCGTACTTAATATTACGATCCAGTAAAAAATAAATAAACTACAATTTAATTATATGCCAATTGAGAATCAACATAAATATAACAAAACAACAAATAATGGACGGATTTTTTTAAAAACAGTTATTTTAAAGAATATGTAATTATGTTATCTACCTGTTTTAATCCCAGAATTATCCACTTCCTCTTTAAAATAATGAACTCTGCAATTGACTGCTTCTCCACCTCTCCAGGCAAATTCTACTGAAGCGATATGGTAAAATTTTTGCTGGAGTATTCTTCCAATTTTAATGAAGCAGAGCTCAATTTCCTTTTATTGGCGCACATCTGCAAATTCCTTCGTTTCGCATTACGAGCTTCCCTACTAGACTTCTTTAAATGGGTCAAAAATTATTTTCCACTTCAAAAAATACATCTCTTGCATTTTTTTTTGCAACGGTGTTTCACATTTTCTTCACAAGTAATTCTTTGTAATTTTCACCGTTTTCTTTCTTCATATTCCACGCCCAATCTTTCAGGATTAGGTTTACTTGCTCTAAACTTGTAGTTTCCAAAAGCTCTTTGCCTTGCAGAATTCGGCAAACTGTTTCCATATTGACGTATGGGTTTTAACGGCATTGTACGGTACACTTTTCTCAATCGCCAGATCAATATTAGTCATAGAATCACATCCAAAGCGACTCATTTTCACTACATAAGCTTACTAGCACTGTTTAAAAACAATATTACAAAATTTATTGACAATAAAATCAGAAAAATTGTTTAGCGTCGTTTTCTGGTGTCATAGGAGACCATAATTACTTCAGGAGCTGTCATACAGTTTTTTCATCTAGAAACCATTTGTAATTCAAAATTGATACGTCCCTGTAAAAATTATCTGCTGTTAGTAATGATACCTCTAATCATCAACCTTCTTTTATTCGGAATTGGCCTCGATATTCGCCTTTTGTGTTAAAGATACCACTTACATCGCCAAGAAAAAAAAAGCGGTCACTTTTTACCTTAGGTCAAATTTTTTGAGCTATAAAAGAAACATGGCGTTTATCGTATTGTCCATTTGACAGTTTTGGTTTTATAATAGCATACTACACATGTTACAAATAACAGGGTGTTAGAAACGGTTTTCTACTCCTAAATGAAGAATAAAGAAATCATATAACCGCAAAGAATTATGTATAAAAGGTATATTAACATGAGGAAACCAATTTCTAATACAAAAAGATTAGAAGTAGGAAAATTTCCGTAAATTTTTTCCGCCTCATCTTAAAAATCCGTCCAATTTCGCTAAATAATCCCTCTTCGGATTCAGCTCTGACACAGTCTCACAGAAATTTAAGAAAGGAAGCGACTCAGACGGGGTTCATCGGTCAAGGTAAGATTAGAACCCCACGCTCACTAGAGGTACAGTTAGTTCTGCCATCCAGACCCTATTTTGCGCTGTTGTCGTTTTCTAAAATTGGAGTTCTGATTTCCTATTATAGGAAATGAGAAATCTTATGCAGAAATCGTTTTGCGGTGTAGAGGTGCTTTTCAAGACAAGGGATGGAATAATTTTACAGTTATCCTAAAGGAAATAATTACTATTAAAAAAAATATAGATAATAAATGGATTTTAACTGAACAAATCTAAATACATAATTAATTTGTTGTTGTAAGATACATAATTCAAGCCCTGACAAATAGAAATCCGACCCGGCATAAAATGTTTGACTATACAACTCCTGAAGGGGTTAATGTAAATAACAGAGGCTCGTTTTGTATCTCTAACAGCACATTTTATGCTCCGTTTGACAGGGTACGTAAACACCGGCATTTGAAACGAAGAAATATTAAAAAAAAGTTAATACAGTGTCTCCGTAAGTCAAGTAATAAAGAAAGAATAATTCTTAAGAAAAACTTATGGCTAATCACTACTGCTGAAGTTAGATACATGAAATTTAGAGTTTTTATGATATATAGGCACCAAGAAGGAACTAAGAATGGAGTAAAAATTGTAATTATGTTTAAAATATTAAGTTTTAAATAGAAAAATTAATTTTCACAGATCACAAAAATTTGTCAATTAAATAAAATAACCGGACAAATTATATGTTTCTATAATAAAATTGTAGAAAATATAGTTTACCATCTTGGGTATTAACAATTTCCTCTTAGAGGTTTGCCTACGTATCAACACCCTGTATTTTGGTCAACAATTTAGAAGAAGGAAATTTTAATTTTTCTGTTTTGCATATTTATCATATTTTATATTTCTATTATTGCTACGAAGCATTCAATTTCTTTTATCACTTAATACTTATCATGAGGTTTAAAATATTTATAAGACTTGCGAAAATTGGCAACACTGACCTAAGATCGGATCAGCCCGCTCTTCTGATTTATAGCCTGTTGAATTGCCTTCTATACCAAACTGACCGCAACATTCTAAAACCTGTCACAACATTCTCTTGTAATGTTGTCCAGCTTTAGCGATATGAGGGCCGGAAATGTGAGGTGCTTTCAGAAATATTGCGATGTGGTCAGTCAGTGCATGCTGGGATTATTACCTAAAGTTATTAGCAGGTTTTATTGCTTCAGTTGTAAAACCAGAATAATATAAAATAACATGATACATTTTCGGATTTTTCAAAAAATAAATAACTTTATCGAGTCGATAATTTGGACAGTATATTTTAAAAATCAGGTCTGATCAATTAAAAAAATAGTGTAAATGGAAGGCAACAAATCAGTATCTAAAAAGAAAAATGCAGAATTCGTTCACTAATTTTTTTTCTTTCAACTCAATTTAAATTTCTTATTTATTTTCATTTAAAATAGATGATTTAATGTTAATTGTGATTTTTTGTCAGTATAGAAATTGAATCCTGCTGATTTCCCCCATGAAGTCATGAAGTTTTCAGATAAAATAAACTTCTTGACATATTTAAAAAAGAACTGGCCCTTATTTGCGTTGGATTGGAGTCTTTTTTTAACGAAATTTGAGGTTGAACGATTATCTGGTTTTAGAAATTATAAAAGCATTATAAATTGGAACATCATCAAGCATCATCTGCAAGAATCCTTTGCTTCATTATTTTGATTTTTTTTCTAATTTCTAATTTTTTAAGCCTCTTGGGAAGCCATTTACACTTGATCAAGGGGATGATTGCTTGTCATTACTATAATTTTTATTATTTTTAACACATTTAGAGATAAAATATTTATTATATTACCCTGTGCATTTTTTAAACTACTTGCCGCTTTTGTTATACATTCGAATCTCTGCAGAGGGATCAATTAGCAGCACGAAACAGACACCCCGATGAAGAAGCATTTTTAGAAACTTTGAAAGATAAATCGAGTCCGAAAGGCCTGATACGCGGGTGCGGGGGCGGGGTCTAGTGACAGATTGAAACCATCAGGCAAAGAAGAACGTCTCAACATGTGAAAACATCCCTCTTGTAGTGGATGTCTGCTTTCTGGCGGAATGTTTAGTCTAGATCGGGACAACATTTATCATAAGGGTTATACGGGGGTTGTAAAAATAAACACGATATTAATCGGTTTTGTTGTTCATCAACAATGCACACATAAAGATATTTTAGCTTCCAGAGCTAAGGTTGTTCACATAGAAATACGTACAATCAGTAATATTTTTTTTCTGAATCATACATCATACATACTTATCGAAAAATAGTGTGACAGCAGGACGGAAACAAAATGCGGATCAGGCTACCTGAAAGCATAATTCTATATGCAAAAAGGGTTCACGATGCGGACCAAAAAGGATGGACCTGCCACCAGAAAAGGACGTATTATCCTAGACATCATTTAATAACCTTAATAATAATTTTGCAATGAAAAAGTTCGCATAAGTTCGTTATTATCCTTAATTTTTCCTGTGATTTGAACACTATTGATTTTCAGGTACTTATCTATTAATGTATAAATGGATAAAATTAAGTCTATAATCTTACATCAAAGGTTTTTGATTACATGTATATTAACTGCCTTTCCCATAACCCTCGTATATATTAGAAATCCTTAATAAATTACATATTTTTCGGTCCCAACAGACCTACTCTTGAGTTGGTCAAGTTGGCCTAGATTTATTAATGGTTAAAATGATGTTGATAACTGGCATGTGTTTCTTGTTTAGGAACGATTCTTTTGGGCTAAAATGTGGATTTTAGTAAAGGTACCTGCATTATTCAGTAAATTTTAAAAAGTAGACACATTAATATTTTATAAAACGTCGTTGAAAGTGTTTGTAGAATAAAAATAAATGGTCTTTTTTTTCTTCAGTTTCAGATCACATGTCAAAATTGAACTTAAATCTAAAATCTATAAAATATTGAACATAAAAAATTAAAATAACACAAAATACATTAGGTAATATAATTAACAAATAAAAAATTAACTAATGTCGAAAACGCGCGATATAAAAGCCTCTGACTTTTGGTGAATATTTTTATGTCTAAAAATTGAAACAAAATGTCACTAACAATAACAAATTAGTCATTATGGGTAACGGGATGTTTTTGACCACATTCTCCCATGAAAAACTATTTTGTTCTTTATGAATATTAGATATTTTCATTAGTTGCAACCCAACAGAAAATACTTTTTTAGTTGATTTATTACAAGCAGTAAAACGTACCATATTGTGCAAAATACTGTGTGGTCTAGACCAACACAATATCATTAAAGTGAACTTGAAGCAGCTTACCTATGAATGAAGGATTAGTAAACTTTATCTCTGAATTAAAGAAGTGCTCACGAATCATGTAAAAAGACCACACGCACAACCAAAATTGCTCAAAATTTAAAATAAATCGGACTCTTACAAATCCCAAGAATTATTTAAAAACTCTGGACGTGTTTTTAAAATGATTTTATTAAATAAAAAATAATGGAATGGTATAACTATATATTTCTATAATAAGAAATGATTTTTTTATTTGCTTAATAATAAATAAATATAGCCAAAATGGTAATATTATATCAGAAAACTCCGGTTACAATTACGATCGAACAGGCATATAATTAAATATATCTTTACATAACCTATTTATAATTCATACTCATAAACAAAGTGTCTGGGTCTAGGTCAAAACTATATTTTTACAAGTCCCTCCAAATTGATTATTTTAAGGTATAATCAACAGATTTTTAAATAATAAAAAAAAAATAAAATTCTATTAGAAATAAAGTAAGAAAAAACTCTAATCTACTTCTTAGTTAAAAATTCAGTATTTCATAAAATTTGTATCAGTTTTATTAAAATAGAATGGCCCTATTCACGATAAAAAGGACAACTAATCTTATGTTACCTATTGTCCGATATTTGTATACAAAGTGATCGAATTTCGTTCGGATATACCAAATTGTTGACCGGATATGGACCTGTACCGCTGCATATCCGTTCACCCGCCTCAGCTTAAATTACTTATTTTCAATTCAACGTTTTCGATGTCCAGGAAGCATCGTATCCATGAAAAGCACCTGAAAACTATAGTGTGGAAATAAAAACGAAATTACATTTTTTTTGCTACTTTTAAATTTTTAGTCGTTTATGGAAAACGTTACTATATTTTTTAATTAATCCCTAAATAAATAATGATGGTAAAACTTCAAATGGTTTTGTTAGAGTTTGGAAATATTTACAAACCCCAATATTACGATAATTTTAGCGAAAAGGTCAAGGATAATCAAAACGAATTATTAACAAAATCAGCCCTCCAAGCCAATGTAAAGATTCCGAAAATTTTGATATAGATATCCTAGCTTTCTTGCAAACATATTAGACTTGCCGATTCCTATTTTCCTATTTGCACAGTTACCAGATTAACCGATTTCCCGATAATATTGATCACTTTAGTTTTTTCATACAACAACCTAGTTTGTTTAAATGAAGTTGAAATTAAACCGTGATTTTGAACATGTGCCATATTATCAAAAAGTTAAGCTCATAGTTCTGTATTTCTTTTAAATACAAATGTAAATTTCTATTGATACATCTATAAATATTCTATAGATATACATAAAAAAATAATAAAAAACTTTAGGAGTCAGTAAATGTGATCAAAAACTCATCAGATGAATCAAATGTCTATTTTACTAAATGGTTCCTCAAAACCTTTTTTAATTTATATGATGGAAAAGTCTATTTTTATGTATGAGAGAGTATTAAAATAATAAAGCGTTCGTAATCCATAGACAGTTAAAATATTTTGTGAAGTTATACCTCGAGTATTTTCGTATGAAATAACCTTTGTATAAATATAATAAATATATCGGGTGTACACTTATATTTTCACCTAATTAACCTGCTTATAACTTCTAAGCAGCTGAAGGTAAAAAAGTGCAATTTTTTCTAAAATATTTTATTTTTCCACAAGGTATGTTAAGAACGGGTTATGTAGGTATAAGGGTTTAAACTTTGACTTTTAAACAACGTTACGTTCATAAATAATAATTTTAATATAAAAACTACTTCTTACCTACAAATCCAAATCAGAATCGAAATCAGAAGATGAACTGTCGCAACCAATATTTACAATGAGTGGCTCGATCATTTCATCAGTAATATTGTCCAACTTCCACATTTTCTCTTCTTCTTTAATCGTATGATTTACTGCCTTTTCCCAGTTTTCAGGCTTCACATTATTTACAGCCTCCAAAAACAACTGTTTAACATCACTCATTTTAAAAGAATTATTTTTTCCTGAAACTTCTCCCTTTATCTGTGCCCATATCAGTTCAATCGGGTTTACTTCGCAATGATATGGTGGTGATCTAACCACCGTCATCCCACGAAATGATACAGTTCTCTTCTCACAGAACCGGGATGGAACTTAATATTCTTTGAATTTAGCCAATTCTGTAAATCTTTTTTTAACCACTTGGTTGTGGGCATTTTTTCTGTAAGTCTCGAGTGATAACTTGCATTATCCATTACTATTATACAGTTCTGAGGAAGAAGATCTATCATTTGTTCGAACCACTCTTTAAAGACATCAGCATTCATGTCCTCATGGTAGTCACCGGTACGAGTAGATTCAAAAGTCAATAAACCACCTTTAACAAAACCGTTTGAACTACCGATGTATACTATTATCAGTCTGCGCCCCTTTCCTGATGGTGGATTTAAACCAGTAGATAAATTATTTAAAAAAGCCTGTCTTCGACTTGTAATAGTTTCATCTTGCCAAAATTTATTTGGTGTATGTCCCTCGTTGATCCATGTTTCATCTAAATAAAATATATTTCTTCTTTGGTTTCTCATTTCTTTTATAGTCCTTAGGTAATTTCTTCTCCATACTACAATATCGCTTCTTTCTATTAAAATAGACTTTCTGGAATGCTTTTTCCATAGAAAACCTATTTCTTTTAAAAGTTTCCATAGTGTGCTTCGACTCATTTCAGGGTAATCCTTATCATCTCGAACCGTGGCAAGAACTTTGTCTACTGTCGGAAATTCTTTTCTAAAGAAGAACGCATGCACTTTCCTTCGAAGTCTTTCTTTCAAATGATTTTCTATTTGAAATTTTGGTTTTCCTGGAGCTTTACGTGCTGTTTGAAACTCGCCACATTTCTCTTCTTTAACAACTCTGTAAATCGTAGATTTCCCAACACCAAGCGTACTACTAACTAATTCCACTGTGTCATCAACACTTTTACATAAATGTTTGTCTGTAAATGATTAAATATTAATGTTTTTTCATTAACTGTTAAAGGACCGATTTTTTGTCGTTTACGCGGTACTTCCAAATTTTCCATGATCACACTAGAATTCACAATAGACTGCACACTGCACCTTGCATGTTGCAACTAAACGACATTTAGTAAGCTGTCAAGAATACACAACTGGACCTCCTTACTAAATGGAAAACCTACAATCGCATTTTCGGTGAAATTTGTTGGTAAGGGATTTATCTACTTATAATTCGATTAGTGTAAGAAATTCTTGGAATTAAAATAAAACAAAATTGGCAAATAGGTACTTATTGAAAATAATCTTAAGATACGGCTATGTTATCTTTAATACACAGGGCTTTTGGCCTGTCCAAACCTTTTTCTATTGTTCTGTACAGCTTATGGTTATAAAAGACCAATAAAAGACGCAAAACTTGTATTAGCTCAGGTACATTTATGACAATTTTAGGAAATATTTAGATTATTCCGTAAAAATATTTAAAATGACCGTACTAAGTTTTGCATTAGAAATGCTGTTTTATTACTCTCTCATGCATAAAAATAGACCATAGTAGTCTAAACTATTTTCTAAACTAAAAGATCTACAGAATTTCGTAATAATATTTTTTATTAAAATTAAAGTACAACTCCACTAATGAGTTGTTTGAGCCAACTATTAATAAAAAACTTTAAATTATTCACAAAACATTTTTTCTATGTTGTCTCTGTTCTTTTTTCTTTTCTATAATTCATTTGTAATAAGCGGTCATCCGATACCGAGATACGTTGTACAAAAACTAAAAAAAAAACTATACCTAATGAAACGCAGTGAATTGCGAGTAGGGCCCTACGTGAGACAATTTTTTTTTGAAGAGAAAGAAAGAATGAGAGAGCCAGCCTCTCCTAGATAGTCTCAAGAGTTCTGCGGACCAGATGGCCCATACGTACCCTGACCGTTTTTTATAAGCCGCTTTTTTTATGCGTTCTTAGACCCCACGTTTTTTCGACAACGCATTGCACAGGAAAGGGGCAGATTTTTTAAGGAACCCTACACTGAGTTCCGTTCGGAGATTAATTTGAAATACAAAAACTTTTTTTACCTGGACAATAAGGTGCATTCGAGTTTGCACAAGGAGATATTGGCGAACAGAGACGAAAATAATGCCTTACATGTGTTGTAGAACAGAGATGATTGAAGAGTTTAAAAAAAAAAGCGATGCACATGTGTACCGACGTGGGAACTTGAGATAAAAAATCGAGATCGGACTCTTTCTGTTAGTTATAGATAGATTTTGGGGTCCGCTAGAAGCAATCACCTTTTTTATCTTTTACTGTTCAGTAAATATTTGTTGAAGTTGTATTTTTAATGAAACGGTCATAGGTAGTGTCCCTTTTCTCACGGTGTTATACGGTACTACAGGCACTTTTAGGAACTATATCTCAAATTTCAGTTAAACCGTTAATTTACCATTTCTCTTGAAAATCAAAATATTCAAACCATTTAAATTTTCAAAAACATTTAGCACGCAAATTGTATAATTAATGATTAAAGGCAAATTTGGCGAAAAACAAAAAGAGGATAGAATTTCGTCTTGTGACAAATCGTTTGCGGAAATGACCCAATTCAAATGAAGTTTACGTTTTAAAAATTTTCATTTCCTCGCTTGTCATCGTTCCAGTGAAAATTAATTATTTTTTTTTGACAAACGATGACGAAATAGGTCGAAGAACTTGGATTTTCTACATATGGACAACATTCTCTCGATGACTAGTTGAAATTTAACTGAAAAGATGTTTTAGTTATGATACAATCGGTTCATCTACACGTAATTGTTTTTCTGGCTATTTGTGGAATGGACTAGTGGATCAGATTACCCTAATGCTGTATGAAAATCATTCCGATTTGTTATATTACAATTTTTGAAGACCTGGATATTCACAATCATGAAAAAATTAACAAAACATCCCCTTCAAACTTTTACAGTAGTGTAAATATTCAAAAAATGAGAAAAATTGCGTTCAACCTTGCACCTTTTGTAATTCTATTGCTAAAATGTATGAATTAAAATATTAATTTATTGCAAAATTATGGGTAAAAAAATTAGGACACCCTGTACTTCAAAATTTTCAAAATGTGCTTCTATATTTAAAATTACCAAAAAATATCTGAGACATAAAATTATAATTTTTAAAAAACAGCAGCCACCCCTTCAACTATTTTAGTTTTAATTAATACCCATATACAGTGTGTTTATAAAGTATGGAATATTCAATTATTTCAGTTATAGATTGACTTTTACAAAAATTCTGAGACAGATCGATTTTTATTTATAAATGCGCATATTTTAAAATATTTGTTATTGGTATTGTTATATCAAGGATTACAAACAGAAATTCAAGTTAAAAATTTTTTACTTTAGTCGTTCGAAATTATGTAACATCCTGTATACCTAATTTTAGTAATCTTTGATCTAAACATGCTTTAATTTGTGTCAAATCTTTAACTCTGTATTTAAACGTTGTTGATACATATTTTGTTTATAAAATAATGCAGTGTCATATGAAAAGTGTCCCCACAGTGTCATGAAAAAATAAGTTGTTGAGATATATATATATATATATATATATATATATATATATATATATATATATATATATAATGAGCATGGTCCAACAACAGTCACTTGGGAAAATTGTTTTCTAATTATAATTACTTGTATTTGAGAAATCTGATATTTTAAATGTTCATACTTTTCATGTTCATTCAAACATAGTAAACATTCCTTATATTCCAAAATTATCGAAAAAAATTAGAAGGTTTGGTAATAAATTTATTTTAAGGACAGTTTTTCAAATAAATAATACATTAAAATCTTTAATAGTAAATACAAAACCTTTTAGTGAAATCCAAAATACAAAAAATGTTATTTACAGAGGATGTAATAAATTTTATATAGGAGAAACATCTAAACCTTTTCATATAAGACTTAATGAACACCAATGATACATTAAAAATAAACAATTCGAAAAATCAAAAATATGTGAACATGCATGGGATTTTGGTCATAAAACTAGATTATTAAAGTAAAAGAAGCAGCACTGATATCCTTAAATAATAATTAATGTGTTTCTAATTGTGTAATATCAAAAGAGAAGAACATTTACTACTAATGATGATTAAATATATTATTCCAGTTATATTCACAACCCTTGATCGTCCGTTTTTTTTTTAATTATAAAAACTTCAGATTGAAATCTCAACTCATTCAAAGACGTACAATAAACTTGAACAAAAACTCGTCCAGTGCCCAGCAAGCATCTTGAACGTACAAGAATACCTAGACTTCAAAATTGACCTTAACACATGTCAATTTTATTTACCATTAGACAAATAAACACAAAGACTGCATTGTGCCCTTCTTTTCATTTTGCCCTTGGAAAAGAATCAGCAAAAGAAATCTAAATGCCATTATAACTCACAGGGTGGTATCAGATATATCGCATAACAGTAAACACTGGCGATTTTAATCTAGGCCGTTTAAAAAAATAGCCTCCCTTGTGTGGGTCTAAAAAATCTGGACACAAGGACGTAGGTAAGTAGACGTTTTTTTTCGGGGTTTGGTCAGTTCTAAAAATTTAGTATTAACTATATTATCCAGGTGTGGGTTATTACAGTAGAATGGAAAACTCAAAATTCAATCCCACAAAATTTATACATGCTTTATTATGGCCATTTTCCAAATTGCAAAGTTGTATTTCGCCAATAGATTAAGTGACAAGTTGAAATTTATTTTCATTTTTATTAACTAGATCGCTTTTCCGGACTTTAATTATATTGAAAACATTTTTTTAGTGTGGGTGGAAAAAGTGGGTAATTTTTAAAAGAGCGGGTGGATAAAGGGGGAATTTTGGGATTAAGTGATGGGAAATTTTACATTTTTTAATTGGCAACACTGTTTTTGCTAGAGTAGAATATTGAACAGCTATTTTGTTTGGGAAAATACAAATTAATTTATACAATTTTTAAGTACTAAGAAAAAATACCCCAATAATACTACAATATTTTATTTTGACCGTATTTTTACCCCCAAACAACCCGTAGGGTACGACCTTGATCTATCGTCAAAACCTCTAAAAAATCTGGACCCTACCATCGTAGGACAAAGATGACCATAAAGGTCTTCTATAATAAGGCAGGTAATTTTTTCGGTTTTTTATGCCGTGAGATTTTCACAAGATCAAATAATAGCGATTTTGGATAGAATTAAATTTCACATTTTGTTGGAGATGTTGTATGAGGTTCTATTATATTTCGAACAATTTGATACCTTTTTTTAAGTGAATTGAATAGTGTTTCATTAACAAAAGGAAGATGGTTAAGTGATCTACTAAAAGATAAAAAGTGTATGTAATATAAGTATTGGGTAAATCAGGGAACGAAGTAGAGTTAATTGAATTTTTTAATTAATATTAGTTGTTTATAAATAATATAAAAAAACTAAAGTGACATTTCTAAACTATTCCAGTCAACGGATTTAACAGATGGGACATAGATTGTACAGTATCAAAAAGCCAAGAAAATTGGGTCTTCAATCTTAGAGGTTATTACTTTGACAGGGATGATTTTAGAAATTTGACAATTATGCGCATTTTTTTTTTTGAATAATAATAATAATAATAATGTTTATTCATTCCATAATCTACATAATACAATACAATATAATTGTTTAGAATATAATATATATCGACCATGATTAAATAAACATAAATATCACCACTGAAGTATAATAAATACTTGTTTGTGGTTACAAAATTGTAATATATAATTTAAAACTGTAATTAAAAAAAATTTAAAGAATTTATTTTTTTTTTTTTTTTTTTTTTTTTTTTTACTTTTACTTATGTAACAAGAGACTTAAAGTAGAAAATCATGGCCCCTTTTTTTAATGTGTTTAACCATCTATAATTTCGTGTATATCGGTTCGTTTACTTTGTTTTAAAAATATTATTAATTTCTTTTTAAACCGTTTTAAGGTAGTTTCATCTTTTACTTTTTGTGGCAAGTAATTAAATAATTTTGGAGCTAAGTACGAGTAGTTTCTTTGTCCAATCGTTTTAGAGGCTAGTGGTATGCAATGTAGATGTTTTGTTCTTGTTGCGTACGGATGGTTTAAGGTGGTAAGTTCATTTTTATTTTTATATTGTTGGCATCCCAATTGAATACTATATAATTGCCTAATATCTAATATTTCTGTTTCAGAGTACAGCAGATGGCTGGAGTATCTTGCAGGTTTGTTAAGCATTAATCTTAGAAATCGTTTTTGGGAGACTTCAACTGCCTGTAGGTAAGTTCTTGATACCCCTCCCCAACCAATAATGCCATAGTTGAGGTGTGACTCGACCAAACTATGATACAAAATTTGTTGCTGTTTGTAGTTTACAAATTGTCTAATTTGTTTGAATCTAAATAAAATGCTGCGGAGTTTTTTTGTTAGATACTCCATATGAGAGTTCCACCTAAGGTGACTGTCTATATATATTCCTAAATATTTGATTTTTTTTGCAGGGTTTATGGAGAAATTTTTTTGGATATTTAGGATGTAATCTGGTAAAGATGTTTCAAGGCTGCTAAATGGTACGTATACAGTTTTATCAAAGTTAATTGAAAGTAATCTGCTGTCAAACCAGTCTTTAAGTTTACTGAGATCGTTTTCTATGTTTAATTTAAGGGAATACCAGTTGTCATTTTTGTAATAGATAATGGTGTCATCCGCGAAACTAATAATTTTACCGATTGTTTCTTGTAAGAATAGATTGTTTAAGTAGATGACGAATAATACAGGCCCCAGTATTGTTCCTTGAGGTACACCGCATGTAATTTTTGTGTCTGTGCTTACTTGGTTTTTAATTTTCACTTTTTGATTTCTTTCTGTTAGATAACTTTCAAATAACTTGTGCGCTGTACCTCTCACACCCATATCTTCTAGTGTCTCTAAAAGTATAGAATGATCGACAGTATCGAATGCCTTTTTTAGGTCTAAAAAGACAGCTATAGACGGAGTACTTGAGTCCAAGGATTCATAAATGTTTCTAGTTAAGGAATGAATAGCATCGTTAGTAGATTTATTGTCTCTAAACCCATACTGAGATTTTGACAGCAGATTATGTTTAGATAAAAAAGCATTTAATCTTGTTTTTAAAATTTTTTCAAAAACTTTGCTAATTGATGGCAAGACAGAAATAGGCCTATAGTTCGAAATATTTTCGGTGTCTCCACTTTTGAATATTGGAGTTACAATTGAGTTTTTTAAAATTGAAGGAAAGTATCCTATTTCAAATGATTTATTAATGATTTCCGTCAAAGGTTTGCTTATAAATTTTGAAATGATCTTTAAAGTTTCGGCTTTAATTCCATCATGCCCAGGGGATTTATTATTTTTTAACGTATTTATGGTATTTTCTATTTCAGTTGCACTTGTAGGTGTAAGAAAAATTGTATGATTATTTATACTATTTTTACTTTCGTAGTTAGGATTTGTTTTTATATTTTTTGCTAGATTTTTTCCTACATTGGCAAAGAATTTATTAAATATATCTGCAATGATTCTTGGGTCTGTAACGATTTCACCTTTTTCATTTTTTATGTTATTTATTTGTTTGTTTGTTGTTTTGATGTTTAGAATTTCATTTACTGTGTTCCAAAGTTTTTTACTGGAATTTTTTTCATTTTCAACTAATTTTTTATAATAATCTTTTTTTGCCATTTCTATTTTTTTTTCTGTTTCTTTTTTAACTGATAAATAACTATTTTTTAAATATTCATTTTTTGGATTTTGTTTCCATAAGAGATATAAGTCATTTTTTTTATTAACATGTTTAATTAATGATTTCGTTATCCAGTTTTTTCTTTTGCGTTCACTGTTTTTTATTTTAATATATTTAGTTGATTTATGTATACAAGTGTTTATTACGTTAATCAATTTTTCTGTCGCAGATTCAAGATCCTGCACTGGATTTAGGACAGATTCCCAATTAATGCAACTACTAACTTCTTGTAATAATGTTTCATCTATCCTTTCAAAATATTTTTTATTCTTAGTCATGTTAGTTAATTCATTTTTTGTTTTAGTTAATACAATTTGTAATAATGTTATATAGTGATCAGTGATTGCGGTAGAAATAGTTAAAGGTTGTAATTTTGTTGTTTTGTTTTAACAAATATGTGGTCTAGACATGATCCAGACCCAGTTTTCTCCCTTGTAATAGTATTTATGGTTGAAGTAAATCCATATTCACTCATCATGTCCAGATAATTTTTTGAATCCTCCGTTTCCCTGGAAATATCAATCGACCTGTTAGAATAGAATAGAATATTTAATACCTTAACAATGCATTGTGTGTTCTGTTCTGGTCTATGGAATTAATGGGCACACCATCAACTAACTATAATAATAATAATAATATTTATTCATCAACAGAGTAAACAGAGTAAATAATACAATACTACAATAACTGGAGTGTCTATACTATCTGTTTTCAATATAGTTACTCTAAAGTAAAAAAGTTTACAAATAAGACTAATTTTACATCTCTTTACATGAGACGATTAATACAAATCATATACTATTGAGATGAATAGATCGCAGAGTGAACCCATTTAAGAAACCTTGTGCATGGGCAACTATGTGACATTCAATCCTGTAATATGTGGCAGTGGTTATAACAATGTTAGTGTAAGTGTAATGTTAGGTTTTCAAAACAAATGTGGTATTATTACTATTGAAGAATTCACGGATATGTTCTCTGGGTATAATATTGAATCCATTTTTTTATTTTACTCTTATACATACTGCTCGAGTTTAATTTTATTATCACTTCGGGCAGTTCATTGTATAGTTTAGAACCAAGGTAAGTAAAACATTTTAATCCAATGGTTTTTTCAAGAAGAGGAATAATCAACCTTCTGATAGTTTTGTGCCGGGTATAGTGTTCATGTTCAATATTTTTAGAAATGTTCGTATCTTTGTGCTGTTTCACTAGAGGACGACCTCTCATAGAGTTGGTTGATACAGAATATTTGGGTTTCGTTATACAGCATATCTGTGGAATAATGACGGGGCGTCTTATGTACTACTTTTAATATGTACTTTTGTAGTGTTTCCAAATTACCCATGATATTGGTGGATGCCGCCCCCAAGCTATTATTCCATAGGTTAAATAACTTTCTGTTAACGCAAAGTATAATGTTTTCAGAAATTTCTCGGGAAATATGTTTGTCAAAAATTTAAATCTATAAAGCATTGGTCTTAGTTTTTTAATCAGGTGGTTATCAATATAGATGCCAAAATATTTAATGTCTTTAGACATTCATTGGAATTATTTTTTATTTTCAGTTCTGTATATTCAGGTAGATGTCTGGAGTAAGAATAAAATGGTACAAAAAGTGTTTTCTTTATGTTAATTGTTAGAATTTTTTCATCCATGAAACTGAATATATGTCCTAGATCAGTTTCAGCTATTTGTTTCAGTTCTTGCCAGTTTGCGGCCTCGTAGAATATTGCCGTGTCATCTGCAAATGTTGTAATGTTTCCTTTGATATTCAGCTGGAATATATCGTTGAGGTAAAGATTGAATAGTAGGGGTCCCAGAACTGTGCCTTGAGGTACACCATATTTAACTGTTCTTGATGTACACTGTTTCATATGACTATACAAAAAAATCACAAGGATTTAAGTCTGGAGACCTGGGAGGCCAACTTGTATGTTCATTCCTCCCAATCCACATAGTTTTTAATTTTTAATAGTATCATAAAGAAATATGTTGACAGAAATATAATACAGTTTCTTGTTAACGAATTGTGTGAACCAATTCGCCACTACACCCTTAAATATAAAAAAAAGCTGATATATATTTTTTTTCAATTGAATTTTAACCCACCTTTTCTCTCGCCGGATGTTTGGTAGAAGTTCTAATTCCTTAAACTCGATTAGGAACAAAATCTGCCATACGTTTCGATACGGTGGCTAAGCGACTAAGCATATTTTTGGCTCGCTACTGACTGCCCGACTTGTTTACAAGACACGGCCAGATATGTCACATTTATGCCGATTTCCATAGTTTGATGCAATAATACAATGCGTGCTAAAGTTATGACGAATGATCTGTCCATCAATAACAGAGGGTTTACTGACCATCCGTACGCCTTTGTGTCAATATTGCAGGGTTGTACTAATATATATCACAAATTAAAAAGAAAAAATAGATATTTTAGCAGGTCTATGTTATAGGATTAGATTGCCTCAAGGAGCGGCTTTTGGGCCAATTCTGTTTAACATTAATATCATTCGACAATACAACTTTGCTTTGAATCATTCATTTTAAACCCCAGGATAATATATCCAAGAAAAATAAAAATTTACATTTAATATTCTTATTAACCTCATCATTTATTGTTAATGTGGCTTTTGGAGCTTTGATTTCTAAGCTAGAGCTCTTTGAAGATAAAATCTTCAAATTAATTAGATTTTTCTACCACGATCTCATTTGGGAAAGGCCAACGTATTCATTAACACCCTGTATATCCAATATCTAAATCAAACGAGTCGACCAAAGTCTGTAACGAATGACAATCACTGTACGGTTAAGAATAGTATACCCATTTTTTTTTACAATATTTAGAATACGGTGCTGTTATTGCAGTTGTTCGTGAGTTGCATATTTTTTCAATGAGGTTGCATTTCATTGCGTTTCGGACGCTCTATACAAATGTCACTTAAAAATATTATAAATGGTGCAATACTGTTTTGAAGGAAATAATAATCGGTCAGGGATTTAGGAAGGTGATACTTTTTCAAGTTTTTAAATGGAATTGATTCTTATCTATTCGGGTAATTCGATATTCGTTCACACTATTATAAAATCGACGTAAACGTAACAATGAGAATAATCTTGTTAGAAGTATAAACAACGATAAATATTGTTGAAAAAAGTATGTCTCCACCACAAATGAAACGCATATATTTTAATTTAACAGTAGTAACCAGTGTTAACCACTTTGTCTTTGATGTAAAACCACAAGATTAATGAACATATTTTTATTAAAATAACTTACAAAATCGATTCATTTTTACCAAGGTTGTACAGCTGGTGGAAGACTTCTAAGAAGTTGAGGTGGTTGAGCAGCAATTAGAGGAGCAGAAACAGCATACCCTAGTGGAAGGCTTCTAACCACAAGAGGCGACGGAACAGCGGCTGTAGCAAAAGTCCTGGCTAAAAGCGGCGATGACTGAGCTGCAAATATTGGAGCAGATGCAGCGTAACCTAAAGGACCTGCTGAAATGGGACTAACTGCTCTAGCTAAAAGTGGCGATGATACTACCGATACAACAGGAGCTGGTGCTGCGATAGTAATAGGAACTGCTGATCTAATTATGTGTGCGGGTGCAGCAGAGAGAGGAGAAATTGACCTAAATATTGGTGCAGGAGAAATGGATCTCAATACTGGTGCAGGTGCAGCAAAGGAAAGTGGTGATACAGATCTGAGTATTGGTGCAGGTCCAGCGAGTGAAATGGGAGATAGTAAAGGCAAGGAGTATGCAGAAACAACAGGAGTAGAAGGTGCTTGATGTAGAATACCTGCGCTAACATAAGCAAGTGTTGCAATAAAGATGATTACCTAAAAAATAAAACGTAAGTATATTAAATAGAAAAATTAGAATAAAAATGTGTTATTAATAATCACAGATTGTATTCCTAGACTAAAAATATTTTTATTGATATGGAACTTATTCCTAGACGTATAATATATTTTAATTGATATAGTTTGGTGCGTATAAAGCATTATAAAAGTATTGGTAGCAATATGACTAAAAAACGAAGTATATAAAACGACGCAATAAAGAACTTTGAAAAGGTGGTTGATAAACATGGATAGGTTCCTTTAAAACTACCCCCGTATCATCCAGATTTGATTCCTATAGAAATAGCAGGCGCTCTTGTCATAATTTTCGCAGCTCGTGCACAAAGTGATATCTTCACACCTCAATGTCCTATCTTTAGATTTATATGTAAATAAATATTTTATATATATGGTAAAAATTTTAAATGTTGATTTGAATATTGTTATATCGAATTTTAACCAACTTGTATACATTAATAAATTTATAATACCGTGAAAAACATCTGCTATAATTTTTAGATGTGCTACCATCTGGTTTAATCTGCTATAATATTAATATTAATAGAACTTACTTTTGATGCCATATTGTTGATATTTTAAGAATTCTCGATGAACTGATGTTATTACAAAAATGTAAATGCTTTTATAGTGAATTTTAGAAGTCAAAAGAATACCCAAAAACACTTTCAGTTTCTTTGCAAAGTCAGGCCTCATTATTCATTTAAATTAAATAAGGTATATTTATGTATTCAAATTTTGGCACAATTAATTATTACATAATTAAATTTGTCAATTTTTCAATTTTATAAAAAATGTGAATAATAATTAAAAAAGAAATGAGAACGATCAAAAGTGTTATAATTTAATGAATTTGAGAAAATAAATTTCCTGCTCTCCAAATTTTTTCAATATAAGACTAAAAAATAGAAAATTAACTCTCACAATGCAAAAATATTTTTTTGTGGGACAAAATTTTTTAAAAAATTGTAAAATTAAAAACTCAGATGTCTAATAATCAGAATATAAATTTTTACAGGATTATTAGACGATTTTTTCAATTCAAAAATGAATAAATAAATAAATAATACTTTTGCAGAAGAAGTTGATTTTTTCAAAATTTATACGCTACATACTATGGATAATAAACACCCTACCAAAGGTAAAATTCTGCGGAGTCGCTGTGCTTTGGCCCCCTTGGGAAAGTCCCCTCAAATAAATATAAATACTTAGAATAGATGTAGAATAGATGGCGTTAGCTCTACTTTATTTTTGACAATTACAAATATCCATTTTTTATTTTTAAGTACCTAAAAAGGTCATAAAGAGAAATAAGATCATTTCACCATACATACGTAAATATTTTTTAATAGTTATTTAGATTTTAATCTACAAATCTTGTGAAAGGTAAAACATTTAACGCCAAATTTTGTAATAAAAAAATCGAATGTAACTGTGCTTGCTTAGGCGGTCAACGTGTTAAAGATAATATAAACTCATAGCGGAATTCTTCATACATTATCCAAATACTTGACCGTTGACTTCTTATTTTTCCACAAAGTGCACCATTTCCTCCGCAAACCGAATTTAGCCATGCTGACAGATGTATGCAATGCGAGCAGTTTATTTTCATTGCTAAAAGGTTCAATAATCTTGTAACACTGACCAGACGGGCAACCGACGACGAAGGGGCTATTTTTGCATTGATGTCTGCCCAAATAGAAACAAACTCGAAAAGTCATTGGCCACGTGGACACAGCTTTTAGGTACGTCTTAAAGATGCAAATATATATATATAATAAGATCACAATATGAGTGCTAACCGTTTGAGATTTGTTTGAACATACAGTGGCGGACCGTTAGCAATTAGATAATGTGTGCATCTGAAGCTTAATTTTATGGCTAAAATTGAACAATTTACTGTTTTCTACACCCTATATTTTTCTCGGTGTCCCCCCAATTCCGTACACCCAGATTCCTTACAGCTAAAAAATCTCCCAGATTCCGTACAACTTTTGTTATTGCTCACTGGGATCACTGGATTTATATCTGCATTTTTTCTGAAAATGGAAAATCAAATTTTGGATTTGGATATTTGGAAATTTCAGCTCGGTGACCAGATATTTTTCTCTAACGAAGGAACAACCAATAAATTTCTGACTACGCCACTGCTAGGAGATCTAATGGGAATTTCCTTTGCCGGACAAATTTCCTACTTTCCAAGAAAACTCTTGTAGTTCGAAGCGTAGAGAATGTACAATGCACCAGCAGCACCTTTGTATGTGAGTTTAGAGTTTAGAAAGTCGTACGAAACTTTATTATCTGTAAGATAATTTCTAAATTAAGTTTCGCACTGTTGGTCAGAAGAAACAATCCGACCGGCTTAGATCACTTTAAACTCTCTTCTCGCGCTCCCTTTTCGCCCTTTTGCCATTTTCGAGCCAGTCGAGATTAGGAAACAAAGTTGTGGACAATTCTCGCGGAACAAACGGTGGAGTCGCTTAATAATCGGAGTGAGTTTCACGCAAACTTTTTTTCGCGGTGGCTGCACAGTTCAAGTATGAATGTCTCGTTCGAGAAGACCTCGGTCATAATTTTATGGTAATTAGGAAGTTGCAAAAAAAAAAATTAGTAGCGATAGAACAGAAGGCGACGAAAATTATAATGAGAAAGAAGAATTTGGGCACAAACCGAGAATTATGAAGAGGATACAACAACAAAAAGAAATAAAGGTATCGAGAGATAGAAAACCAGGATTTTTCTTTTTTACTTCAATGTCAACGGCATCGACTACTCTGGTCATTAGCCTCGTGTTCTGTGTAGGCTTTGTTACTGTTTCCCAGCGCCACTTTAGGAACAGCACTGTTAATTAGAACCCAACAGTAAATGGTCGAGTGGGGAATCACACCTAGTATATGAAAATCAATTTCTAAATTTATAATTAATTAAAAATCAGAAAATGATTTCTGCCGACGGTGGGATTCGAATCCACAACCCTTGGATTATGCTCTACCACTGAGCCACCCACTCTCCCGAAAACCAGGAATTATTCTACATATTGTCAAAAAAGGTGTTATGGGTTGTACAGACAGTCTGTATATTGGCAGCCCAGACTTTGAAAAAGACACCCTATAGATGTCCCTGTTGCCGTTTAATTGTACTTAAACGAGCAATTTGTTCAGTGGACTGTATATCTCTTCGAAGAAGACACCCTATAGATGTCCCTGGTATTGACGAAGGTGGTTTAAAAAACACACAACACTTTCTTGAACTATGTATTAAATTTTAACAAGAAATATTTCAAATATAACAATTTAAACTTAGTACATTTATGATAAATGGTTCAAATTATTCTTATGAACCCAATCAAAAACTACTTTTGCATTGTTTTACAAAACACAAAAAGTGCAAAAGAAATTATTTACATCGGCTTGTGCTGACTCTAAAACTTTTAAAAGAGATCACGTATGCGTGTTGCTATGAAGAAAAATGCATGTGTTTCGTTATGACGTAGTATCATTCGATTGTTTTCAGCCAATGATATTGTTTCTGAGATTCTTTTGATGATGAACCTTATTGTCAAACTGTATAGAGGCTAAATGTTTTTTATGCAAGCGAAATTATGTTTTCGTACGGGGTAGTATGATATAATAACGAAGTTTTTAGTTTGGCTGATTGACAGCGCTTTGATACAAGGCCAAGAACACATGGGCGTGCTATATTTATTTTATTTGAATATTTTTATTCCCTTTATTTATCAGGGGCGTAGATGTTCGATTTCTAACAAAAGGCAATAAAAATTATCAAAAATGATTGAAAAATATGTAGGTCTTTGCGATAAAAAATGTTACAATTTTGGAAAAAGAGTTGTAACCATAAAACGAGTAGAGAAATTGATCATAAGCTGAAGGAACTAAAAAATTGTTTTTTCATTGACTTTGGGACAAAAATTAATGTTTTTACTATAAAATAAAAGATTTTCTTTTTATCTACATTGCGTGTATGCATGAATTTCTTCAACGTGGTCGAAATAGTTCATCCAAACGGTATTTCTTCTGTTATTTCACAATAAACGCGGGACTGTGACGACGATCTGACAATTTTTCCTGTAAGTTCCGCCAACACACTGGCCAAGTCTTTGGACCATAATGGATTACAACTTCCGGTTATTATGGTCATGGATTACGATATCTTCCGTATCCGGTTACCTATCGGTGAAGGTTGGCCTGTAGATTTGATCAGATAAATCTGTGATATGATTGTCACAATTACACGTATTTTTAATTTAAGATTTTGTCTCATATATTTATAATAAGCTTTGATTTTATACATGTTATATATTTATACTTAAAATTTCATTCTTTTAATTTAATATAAAACAGGCCCTATAATACATAAATACTGTTAAGTGTAAGACATTGAAGAGACCACTCTGTTTGACTATTACCGAAGTATTATCGACATAAAAGTAGAACATAAATGGATACTGAGGAGAAAAATCGAAAATCTTTCTCTGCTACATTCTTTTCTTTTGCGGAGGTGAAGAAAACCCTTTATGGGGAGGTTATGAGCCTAAAATCTCAAGGTCTACTGTGACAATCTCCTTTCCAGGCATACTCACTAAAAACTTCACCCCCTGGTTGGACCCTTTCTTTATGTGGTTACAACACCCAATACAGTACCTTAGTGCCTTGCATAAGCTTGTACAGGTCCTGTACTGGGTGGGTGTTGTATAGTTCGGGCTCAACTATTGGCTTCCCAAAAATTTGCTGTCTTTTACGGTCCAGTGCCTCGCGTCTACACAGTATATGTGTATGTATGTGTACCTGCAATTCCCTGATGTCCCGGTACCCATATCAGTTTGACGTGATTACGGTCTGAAAGACAGACGTGTGAGTGCCCAATGAGTAGCTGATGCCAGTCTGCGGGCTCCTGGAGAACACACCCGAGCGCGCTCCATTCTCATTCTTGGATCCATCTGTGTACCAGATTTTCCCCTGTAGAATGTTCCTGAGCTGTGAGTCGTTCCATTCAGTTCTATCTGGCACCACCACTCTGATTGGGTTGTTGAAGTCGTTGAATATGATCTGTTCTCGTTCCTAGTCCCAGTTCAGATTGCTTTGTGTATTTTGTAGTCTAAGAGCACCAAGCCTTGCCTCCCAATGTAGTACAAAGTGGAGAGGAGGCAATCCCAACAGTGTCTCCATGGCTAGAGTAGGCGTCGACTTTATTGCCCCCGTGATTCCAAGACATGCAAGCCTTTGCACCTTGCTTAGTCGTGTAATGGATCTTCTTTGATGTGTCTTTGGTCACCACACCAGAGAGTAATAGGTAATGGAGGTCATAACCTGTAACGTTTAAATTCGGCATTAAGACCTTACTACATTAATTAGTTTTTCGTACCTTGTAGATGTGAGCCACTGTAGGGATCGAATTATATTATTTAGGAACCATATATCACATAAGATAGCCTCAATTTTTTTGACTCAATTTATATCCATTTGAACGAGCTAGTTAGTTTCAGATAAAGTATTTCGAACATTAAAATAGATCGTAAAATTGATTGTTTACTTTATTCTTATCGATGTCATGTTTCGAACTGTCGGTTCGTTCATATCTTCTGTTGACTTTAAGGTGTTGTACGGCTGTGTTAGCCAGTCACCAGTTATTTCATTGGTCCCATCACAAGTCGTATTCAGTGACCCGTGGCGATTATTAGGTGAATCTCTTTCTGGTCTTGCGTGGTGAGATTCGTTCGAGAAGGATTTCGAATGAAATTTTGGGACAGGCCTTGTTTCTTTCTTTCTTGTGGGTGATAAGTATAAAGTGGTTTAGACAAAATTTTGAGGAGTCGCCCGGTGCTTACGAAGATTATTTCGTACCGTTGATTGGGATAGACGAGCGATTCCCGTATTTGTTGGACGTACAGGGTGCCTATTTGATTTGGTGTGTTACCTTAGTCCGAATCTCGTGAAGAGGAATTGATATTTTGTGCCGAACCACGCCACGATAGTCGCCATTTTGTCAGGTAAGGCGTTTTTCACGAAAGTCGAGTTTTATGTTATCTGGCAAGTGTGTAAGGCCTGTTAATATTATAGGGGGTAGTATCATCCACGTTAGACGATCCGAGGATTCACCTTATACGAAGCATCTGTCAGGGAAGTTTGCCGAGAATTCCCCTTCACTGTAAAAAAGGGTATGTTGAGTTATTTAAATGTTTTTATAGTATGTAAATTTCTTTCTGGGCCGAGGGGTATTTGATTAGGGGTTTAATATATATTATTTTAGGGTTCTCGTGTTGGGCTGATTTCCACCAGATTTCTCGTGTTGGGCTGATTTTCACCAGATTTCTCGTGTTGGGCTATCATCCAGATTTCTCGTGTTGGGCTATCATCCAGATTTCTCGTGTTGGGCCGACAGCCAGATTTCCGGGTTGAGCTGACCTGACCGGACGGATTAGTGGCCGCAAGTTGCCGCCATTTAACTTTGGACAACCGCAAGTTTTTCCTTTTTTTCCTTTTGTTGTTTTATATCGGTACATAGACATTATTTGTCAATTTGTAATTTTTTTCTTATAGGTCTTAAAATTAGCACTTATAGATATTTTCTCTAATTTTTATTTGGTACTTGTAAGCGACTTATAGGGGCGAGTGGTATTTTATTTTACGCCCAATACCAACGACCTTGAGAGCTCTCGCGGACGGTGTAACACCCCTATTACTCGTGATTTAATCAGTTATTTGAATAATTTGTTTTAATTAGCGAAACTTTAGTGGGATCGTTTGGATCCCTTGTCTTTTTTTTTATACTTTTTATGCGACCTTGACAGTGTGTATAAGTAACGTTATTAAACCGATATTAAAAAAATTAATTACTTTTCTTTCTATCTCTAATAGTCACAAATAGTCGAACGAAGGTAAGCAAATTTTGATTGCGACGTAGTTTATTTTTTTTTATTAGTGGGCTCAATTTAGATCCATTCTGGAGATTGAGTGACTAAATTGACTGAATTTGGATGAGGGTAAAACAATCTCCTGGCGCCCATTTTCTTTTAGTTAACACCATATACCAATCCACACCCCACTTCACTGTGGTTAGCCGGCATCCAAAGCGGATTACATAATCCCACGGAGGAAAATCGTTAAATGAGATTAACGCGTGGCAAACCACCTTGTTGTACAACCAGTGCAACATATGTGGTCTTAGTCCCAATTTTTTTCCAAAAGAGCTAGAACTAGTACAGTCACCGCCTTTTTGGTTGGGTTTTCCAGATGTTGGTTCCAAGTCAACTTGGAGTCTGAGGATACTGAGGAGGAAAATCGAAAATCTTTCTCTGCCACGTTCTTACTCATCTCTTTCATCATACGAATACAAAATTTTACATTTATTCATTGATTGTTCCCTCACTTCAGGCTAATACATAAAGAGATACATTATGTAATAGTTTTTAAAGAGCAAACAGTATGCGTTATATATACTCGAAGCATTTCCAACCATATTCACATAGTATTTTATTAAACTTTGGCTATAGAACTCCTTATTGTAAACGCAGGATGATCTAATTATAAAAATTATTATTCCACAAGTTCTAATTCTGTCGGAATTCTGTAGAAACAGCCTTTCAAAAGATACTGTTACAGATTACTCATGAACCGATAAATCCGGTAAAGAACGTCGTTAGTGGCCTTTCTCTAGCGCCGAGCGTGTTTGGCTGAAGATTATTTCATGCAAAATTTTTCATCTTGATTTAGATAAGTCTTTGGAGATTTATTTGTCATGGTTTTATTTAAAGAAGGCCATGAATTGTCTCATTACCATAACATTAACTTCGTCTAAGATATATTTTACTCCTTAGACGGTGCTGAAACCTTTACCGTTTCAATGCACTTGTTCGAGTCTCTTACAGGTGGTTAAAGCTTGTTAAAACGTTGTATTTGTAAAGGAGTGTGTTTAAAGGACCACGCACTAAGAATATTGGCTGAAAATAGCGTCAGAAACCTTTAAAAAATTACTAATTTTCAATTTTTCAACCTTAACAACTTTGGGCATTTAAAACTATGAAATTGGGGACTCAGAAGTCCATTCTGATATCAAAATCCGACGGTTGGCCATAGTTTTATAAGAAGAACAAGACGATTTTAGGATTGAACATAATTTTCCACACCTTTTCAACATTTTTGTGGCTGTTTAATTAAAGGGCAACTGTTTAATTTAAGCTAAAAATGTTCTATGCATTTTTGTTGTTAATAGGTAACAATTTTTTCAGTGTAACTAATTTTCTGTTTTGTTTCTATCCATGGTAAGAACCATCAACATATTTCTCTTCATTTGCAAACAAAAAGGCACTACTAACGGTAACAATTAACACAAATAAATGCTGCATACAAGGACCTCACGAACTTTGCTCCATCCGCACTTATCAAAACCGAGGATGCTCGTTCGCACAACAAATTTTCAGGCCTTTCAAATATCTGCATAAATACTCCACATCGTGGACCTAGAAAAGGCATATCGTTTGAATACGTTGTATTTATGGGTACGAACCCAATGAGAACGTGATTCGTTTATGTATTTATTACATTTGCGTCAAATATTTTTAAAACTATTAGCAAATTGGAACATTATTCCATAAATGTGCGAATCTAAATAATGTACGGATTGTATAAAACACGCAATATGGTATTTGTTCAATTATTGGGAACAACGATAATCTACGTACAGTAAAACATGAATAATGACATTCTTTTCTGTAGTTCGTATAGTGGTTTGTTATTTTAAATGTTCTTCTTTTTGGATATTAACACCACTTTTTTAGATTAAGTAGACATAGATGAGCCAATGATTAGTAGGTAGGTGTTTTAATTTTTTTTAAAAATATCGTTTTAGAAAGGGATACGAAAGAAGAGAGTGACATTTTGACTAGAATCAGTCAAATAAAAGCTTTGCAACACACAATGCAAATTGTGTATGCAACCCCAATACACCGGGAATTTTTTGCTTTTAGTAATTGTCAATACTCTCTTCTAATCATAGATGGCAAATATCGTTTTGTTTTAAAATTTTTGATAAAGCAATTACAAGTATACCTAATTTAGGGAGGTCTGATAAATAAAACTTAATAATATTAATAACTGGTAATTATGAATCTATGCTCACTATTGCCATGCATTTTATTTATGGTTTTAATGTACAGAGATCATAGGTGTATACTTACTTTTCATTGTTTTTAAAAACATTAACCATAGATTAATATCCATCGTTCGTAACATTGATAACCGGCTATCATAGGCCTATCATTGCGATCATAATTCTATGCTCATATTTTATTGATTTTACGTACAAAAATCGTAAAAATTTACGTACGAACGTTTATTGTATTGATTATTGCTCTCATCGGCTGAAAATTAATGTTGACGTCCATTGATTTGATGTACTTTTTTGTTAATTACACGTACTTTTTTTGTTCAGTACAAGAACTGCCTGCGTACTATAAAGATTATAAAGTTTATAAATATTAAGAATTTTATTTTTAAACATATTTTTTTATTAAATATTTGAACCTAAAAATTCCCTACGTACCTTTAAACATCATTATATTACACACAATTGTTTTATTGAGTTTTACAAACAAAAATATAAATGCATATTTTACTTTCTAAACACATATAAAAAATATATTCATTAATCATTAAAGACAGAAATTACGTTCGACATTCGATTTACACAACTTTGGCATTTAAACCTAAGAACGAAAAAATTTGACCATAGGGGTCAATACAGAGACGTGAGGTGCGTTCATTATCATCGTGAAGTATTGATGGTTAATCAATAAGACATAAAACACTTAAATTTCTGTTAGGTAACATATACTCTCATATACTATAAGTAAGACATTTTGATATCACACGAAAGAGGAAAAAATATAAATATCGTCTTTATTTGATCTGTAAAAGTTCTGATAATAACTGCATCTTCCATATATGAATTATTTCAAAAACTGCTTAGGAAATCTTAAAAAAAAATATCTGGTCACCGAGCTTCGCTCTTAATATTCAAATCTACATTTTTAAGCATCCCAATGAGTATATAATTTAAGTATATTTATAACATGACAAATTATTAATTAATTCGCGAAAATCACGGAGTGGGCGACATCTACTTGAACTACTGATAGGGAGATAAATAAAAAGTTGATTGGGGATTGGCTTGAAAGTAGGCGGGAAAATTAAAAAAGCTGTCAGTGTTAATTTTCAATTGGCTGCAGCTGTTGTTGACGTTTATCAACTGATTGTCACAGAGGTTAGTTAAATGCATTAAAGTTGCCTAGTTTCTGGGGATTTCACCCTTTTAGGGCAACTTCTACTGACGCTTGATCTTCGCGAATTGTCACGGTGGACAGGCCCCGTTTCCGGGACGGGCAACAGCAGCGTGTAGGGCACACGTCCCGTCAACAGAAGATCGCTCAGCTCACTCTATTTATCACTATATAAGAAAAACTCTATGTTCAATTGATTTTATTATTTTTTGATCTGCAGTGAAGGAAAATTATAGGTCTGATATTCATATTTGGGTAAAAACCTCCACAAAAACCTGTGACCAGACTCTCGACGTGTGGCAGATATTGATATCATATTTTTTCAAAAATTCTTTCTCTCTCTCTCTCTCTCTCTCTCTCTCTGATCATGAAAACTTAAATATTAAAACTGTCCGCATAATAAAATAGTAGCCGTAAGGGGTAGTCTCACACTATCGGGGAAGGGAAGACAAGTGTCCATTTTAACAGTGTTACTCAACGTTCCTATAAATATTTACCTAAACCCATGATTTCTGAAATTGAATTGGCAACGTTGTATTTTCAACTTTGAATTAATAAGATGCTGTCATTTGACAAGCAAATTATTTATGTCCGTCAAATGAACCTTTCCTTTTTTATATAAAGCGACAAATTTAAAATTGAATTCTTTCTGATTAAAACGCCAGAAATTAAATAAAGTCAAACCTTTTTACTACTATACTATACAGAAGAAAGGAGTGCAGTATTTAATTTGCAGAACGTAGTACAGGTTCAAGAGGTAGAAATTTTATTTTTACCTCATCCTTCAATGCTTATTTGTAGTTAAAATTTAAATTTTAATACATCTGATCGGCCTAATATAGTTTTTGTCTAGATTCTTGTTTCCATGGTTTTTACTGTAATAAATTTGTTCTTTTGACAGATAAGTCAGACTTTATTTATTCATAGCCGTATCGTATGTATTTTAAATGATTCAGAATTTTGTATTAATATATATTTCAAAATGGCTTCATTCTAAAAATATTATCAGTCCTCCTAAATCCTTGAAGGCAGAATTATTAGTAATAGCAAGGCAACATAAAAACAAATTCAAAAAATATATTATGGATGAGATGGCCAGAGAAAAAGGAATTAAAATTCTCAGATTTCCTCCGAACCACGCAGAATTATATTCCATTGAACTGATCTGGTCTCAATTATTAAAAGGTTATGTTTCTCAAAACAATAAAACATTTAAATTTCCTGATGTGCGAAATTTGTTTTTGAAGGCAGTTTCAGATGTAAATAGAGAACATTGGGGAAAATGCATTGATCATGTTAAAAATGTGGAAAATTCATTTAGGAAAGTGGATATATCAATGGATAATTTAATAGAACCGATAATAATAAACCTCAGAAAAGACAATTATAGTGATACCAGTAGTTTTAGTGAAGACAGTGACTTTTAAAGATAGTTCTTGAACTAACTTTTTTTTTAATCTTTGAGTTTAGGTAAGTACTGAAGCGTTACTTTTAATGCCAAGAGATTTAATTTAATCCCAACATATAATCCTCCTTGTTATTTATTGGTTAAATTTAATTCGTTCAATGTTAAAGTGTCGGATGCATAAAGTTTATTTTTATTTTTTGTAAATAATATAACTTCAAAATTCAATCTACGAAGTGCGTATATATATTTTATATGCTGTGACCTTATTTATATTATAGAAACTTATTTTGCAAAGTACGCCTATGGAATGTGACGTTATATCCCCACTTTGACTGTACTCATCTATCTTTTATAGTATATATTACTATAGAAACAAGTTATTATTATGTGCCGTTGCTAGGAAATAAAACTAAAAGCTTAACTTTTCTTGTAAATATCTCGGAAGATCGAATTTTCACAGACATGAGACCAATATTTTTCGCCGATTTAGATAGGAATTAGTCTACCCTGAAAGTTTCATTGAATTCTGACGAGTGGATTTCGAGATCCTCTGGACACACATACAAACCTTGCTCGTTTAATAGTATTTGATTGATGAGAGAGATGATCGTGGAGATCCCAACAGTAACCTATTGACCTATTTAAAAAATTAAGTTGTCGATGTCTTTGTACACATGTAGTAATGTCCTACAGGTCATAGATGAAACTTGCTATTGAACTCTACCTCGAATAAAATAGTAGAGTCATTGTCTATGTGTGTCCCAGACTTAAGAACTGTTAATATATTTATATATGCAAAATTGTCTGTAAACCAAATGATATATTAGTCGCGAGTACCAACGAAACTGACCATTGTTGTTTCGCCCACTGGGTCTTGTAATGGTATCGAAACAATTGCGAAGGTGGAAGAGACGGCCAAGCCTACTCTGAGACTTGGTTGCGCCTATATTGAATAATTACGAATAATCGACAATTATTATGTACACCTTTTTAAAATACTTTAATAATTTTTAATTAAAACTGATTAGGTACTGGGTAGATTCTGTTTGTTTTAATGAATGGTGTATGTAATCAACATTATATAATTACTGTTATATATGCAGAAAATAAACAACAATATGTAGTTTTGTTTATCAAAAAATCTACTAGTAGGAGTAACCTTGCAATCATTACAAATCGTAACTTTTTTTTACCTGTTGATCAAACTTTCTTGCCTTAGGGAGTCAAACAATCAAGATATCAACATCCTATTTTCGAAATTTCATTTATACATCCTTTATTTATGTCCTGTCTAAATTTTAAACTTCTGTTGTAGGCAGTTTTATATTTTCAGGATGGCAAAGACTACTATGTCAAATCTCCAAAACGTCAAATTTTAACTTCGATACTTGATTTCATAAAAACTACTCACGATATCAACATCCTGTTTTCAAAATATCATTTCTACATCCTTTCTTTATATCTCCTCCTAATTTAAAACTTTTGTTTCAGAGAGTTTTAGATTTAAAAAAATAAAAAGCCTATCATGGCAAATCCACAAAAACTCAAATTTTAACTTTGACACCTGACTTCTCAAAAACTGGTCAAGATATCAACATCCTGTTTTCAAAATATCATTTCTACATACTTTCGTTATACCCTCTCCAAATTTTAAACTTATATTGCAAGTAGTTTTAGATTTTGAGAATTACAAAGACCATTATGTCAAATTCCCAAGAACTCAAATTTTAACTTCTCACTTCTCAAAAATTAGTCAAGATATTAATTAACATTCTGTTTACATAATATCATTTCTTCTTCCTTTCGTTACATTGCAATTTTCTTTTTGGGTTTATTTGTTTTTGTTTCAATATTGTGCATATTCTGTAAGAAAATAAGAATGAAAATATCTTTAAATACATTCTAACTTTAATAAATTGTATAATAATGGATAATGGTTACTTTAAATATCCTATATAAAGAACCTGAAACGGATCCTTTCATGTTTATTTTTTTAAATTTACAAAACAAACTTGAATTATTAAATGTTTGCAACCATATTTGTGACCTTTCAAACACCAATACTTCATAATAGATTATACTGATGTGATTTACTTTATGATTTCAATCAAATCTCCTGCTGTTTTTTAAGAAGGTATCGTGTTTAACCTTCTTCGGTCAATACTTATAGGACATGGGTCACATCACACTGTCATATTTGAATAAATAGGTAGGTAGGTACCAAGACAAAGCTAATATGTAGATTATCTGTCACAAAACGATTTAGACAGGGTCCAAAAGAGTATATTTTAAGAAAAAAGTTCATTTTTACTGAATACGATGAGTAAATATTGCTTACATTCTCACTTTGGAGAATATATACGTAGAAATTTCGACATGATTTAAAAAAAAAATTGGGCCTGTGCAAGAATAAGAAGACATTTTTTTCGCATTGATAAAACCTGAATTAAAACAAAATTCATTGTTGTGGATCGAAAAGAGTTTTTTTGGAATCATAAGAAAACACCTGAATTTTGTGGCAAGTATTTATTAAAATTTGAAAACAGAAAAACAATAAATAATTTGTCATATTTTTCCAGAAACAAAAGATCAAAGTTCAAGCTGAGACTCGACTATACGATGAATCTGGAATGATGGCCAAGCCCAAATTAATACTGTTCTGTCCAATTTGGTGTGGTCATCGCCGGTATTATTATAATCAATTCTAAAGATGAAGAATCTCCTACAGAGACCAAGTGACAAAGCATATTCAACTCTGTTATTTTATTCTTGATGAATTTAAAGGCGTGGACGTCGCCACGCCGCGTCTAACACAGTTAGATACGAAGAAACCAGCGAGGATGTTAACAAATTATGATGGGTGTGCAACAAATTGGTTCTTTGTGAATTGTCTTGACCAGATATCGATAACTACTTTAATAAATAATTAAATTAATAAGAAAGGATAAGAAATAAAAAATCTTTATTCGAAATCCTGATACGTTATCATATTCTAAAAAACTTCCTTCATACAGGACTCCTACTCCGAGAAGTAACCCCTTTTGCCAAGTTACCAGAAAGCCATCATAGAGGGTCTTCAGAAAGACATCTGACATCTGTCAACGAAGTACCTGTCAACAGGATTGCTAAGCGTCCTAGATATGTCCGAGATATGTTCATTGATAAATACATAGTTATTTTGTAAATTATTGTTTTCTATGCGAGGTCCTTGCGTACGACTTCCAGTTATGAATAAATCAATGTATAAAAAAATTATAGTATACAATAGATAACGGAACTGTCCTCATACATTTATGAATAATTTTTTTTAACAGTTTTGCTGTTAACATATGAATACATTTTATCTTGGTTGAATATTTATTCAAATATTGTTTTAAATTGGAACGCGAGTTATTTAAATGGAACCATTGTGGCGAGATGATTCAGAAACATTTGCTTGCTATAATGCGACTATTGGGGGTAGGTCGCTTTTTTAAATTAACGAATAACCTCGTTTAATTCTGATTATATCTATTTATTATTTTGTTGACATTTAAAAATATTATTCATATTTGATAAAAAGACGCTTATTCACTTTCCTGACCTTCTTCTTTGTCCAAATCGTTTAGATGGATCCATAGGTGTGATATGTCTATTGTATCCTATTTCGAAATAATTTGACAAAGCAAAAAAAACAGAGAAACGAAAAGAAAACTAAAAAAAATAAAAATCTAAATAAAACCAATGGCTAAGTAATAAAAATATCTTGCAAAATAAATACTTTTTAAGTGGCAAGGATAATATCAAGGAGACAAATTAGTCCTTAACATCCATACAAAATTTTTATTTAAATTACCAAATTTTGCCAATTAGTTTCGACATCTAAAATGCCAAATCAAACGTTGTCTTGAAGAAAAATCATAAGTATAACAAACTTTTAAGACATTTTAGGAGAAAGTGAGAACAGATTCTGCACCACAATGAAAAATATGGAATTTATATATTGTAAAATAAAAACTGATTGAATTTCATAAACTGTTGCGTCAGTTTCTGTCCTGATAATTTGTTCCAGGACTTCATACACTAAAAAAACCAAAAATTAATTACTTTTTTATATCTATCGAGACCGTTAAACGGCGATTTATTGGAAAGAGGACAATGATACTTAAAGCAATAAACAAGTTATTCTATTAGATCTCATGTTTCCGCAAACGCCAACTCTTAAGATATTCCCATGGATGATGTCAAGTTTATCGTTGACGTGCCTGCACGCGTCGCCCCTATCGAAACGCTCATCGGGATTTTAACTTGAGAAAACTTCCGACTGTGTAGATTCCGCCTGTACAACCCAAGAACAAAACAAGGCAGAGGCGGATCATGAGACGTGAGTTGGGTGGGAACTGGGATATACGGAATTCCTAGACAGTATCGGTTTTTGTTATATGCATACATATACAGAATTTCTAATAGATTTTGCAAAATAAAAGTATCTAAAGTATTTCGAAAAAAAATATATTTAAGTGAATCACCAGTTGGAAATAATTGGAAAAGAAAAAAGTATTAAAAACAGACAGAGGACCACTTTATGATGGGATTAAAATTTAGATAGTACAAATAAATAAAAAGATAGAAGAGCAAATCTACAAAAGTAGAAAAAGTTTAGATCAGCAAAAGAGGGATAAATGTATTTTCAAAATTACAAAATTTTATATATTTCGCGAATTTCAACGATTTTAAAAAAAATCAAAGATATCAAAATTTTAAAAAACTTACAAATTTCAAATATTTTCAAAATTACAAAATTTGATGTATTTATCAAGATTGCATCTAAATTCCAGCTATGAATTTTTAAAATTTCACAAATTTGAAATATTTTTAAAAATTTTAAAATTTTATATATTTATCATGATTGCCTTTAAATTTGAAAAATTTTAAAATATTTATATATTTATCATGATTGCCTTTAAATTTAGAAAATTTCAAAGATTTCATGATTTTAAATATTTTCAAAATTAGATACAAAATTTTATATATTTCGTAAATTTCAACCATTTTAAAAAACTCAAAATTTTAAATATTTCAAAAAACTTTAAAAATTCCAAAGATCAAAGTGTTAAAAAATTTACAAATTTCAAATATTTTAAAAATTACAAAATTTTATATATTTATCATGATTGATAAATTTTGAAAATTTTAAAAATTAAAATTTTTTTTAAAGATTTGAGATATTAAAATTTAAAAAAAAATTACGAATTTCAAATATTTTAAAAATAAGAAAATTTTATACCTATATTTATCATGATTGTCTCTAAATTTAGAAAATTTCAAAAATTTCAACGATTTCAAAATTTCTAAAGTTTCTGACCCATTTTAACTGCAAATATCTCGGAACTCAGAAACGATAGGCAGGTGCGGTTTTCACTGAATAGTTTCTTTTCATATAAAGTTTTTTTCAATATAAATGTTTATTTAGTAAAATCTTATATAGGGCGTTTTAAAAAAACGGTCTTCTTCAAATGCAAATAACGTCGATTTTTTTAACGACACACCCTATATATTTTTGTTCTATCTGAAAGGTGAACTCTTTCCCTTTCCGAAAATGTATGATATGTTGATGTTTAGATTTCTGATAACTAAATAATTATAGAAAATAACAAAGCAAACTTGAAAAACGGATACCAAATTTTACTAAAAATTAACATACAGGGTGTTTCCAAATGACACTTACAACGTCTGGCTGTAGATACCTTTCGTAAAATTGAACAAAATGATATAAGGAATGAGGGGTCAAACTCGATTACTTTTCGAAATACAGGGCGTTAAAGTTAAAAAAAAATAAATGTTCTTATTTAAAAACTTTAAAACGGATTAATATATAAATTTCAAATTTAGCAGGTTGTTTTTAATTGTAAAAAGACATATTTCAGTAAAAGCATGTTTCATATCTAGAGCCAGTGGCGTGTAGTTAGTAGGGTATATCCCCTTTTCCCAACCATTTTCTACGCCCATGGCACTTGAAGCTATTTTTATTTTTTTTTATTGCTTAAGAGTTAAGAGTTAATAACCACTAGATACTAGACACTATACAAAAGTCTAGTGGTTATAAAAAATTAAGAAAAAATGATTAAAGAAATCCAAGAAAAATATTGTTGGTTATTTCATTAATAAAATGTCTTACAGACTTCATAAAAACATTAAATATCTTAAAAACCACAAGATTTTCGGTATGTAAAGGTTATTCCTTTTTTACTTGAAAATTGTTAAGCAATACAAAAAAAAATAAAAATAGCTTCAAATACCATGGGCGTAGAAAATGGTTGGGAAAAGGGGATATACTCTTCTAACTGCACGCCACTGGATCTAGATATGAAACATGATTTTTTACTAAAATATGTATTTTTACATTTAAAAACGACCTGCTACATTTCAAATTAATATATTAATCCGTTTTAAAGTTTTTAAATAAAAACATTTATTTTTTTTTAACTTTAACGCCCTGTATTTCGAAAAGTAATCGAGTTGGACCCCTCATTCCTTATATCATTTTGTCCAATTTTACGAGAGGTATCTACAGCCAGACGTTGTAAGTGTCATTTGGAAACACCCTGTATATAAATTATCTAATGGTAGATGTCTACATAACCGCCTATCCTTAAAAATCAAATAACTCACTTATTTTTCATCTAAACTTTAACATATTATACATCTTCGGAAAGGGAAAGAGTTCACCTTTCAGATAGAATAAAAATATATATGGTGTGTCGTTAAAAATCGAAGTTATTTGCATTTGAAAAAGACCGTTTTTTAAAACACCCTATATAAGATTTTATTAAATAAACATTTATACTGAAAAAAACTTTATATAAAAAGAAACCGTTCAGTGGAAACCGCACCTCCCTATCATTTCTGAGTTCCGAGATATTTGCAGTTAAAATGGGTCAAAAAATTCCAAAGATCAAAATTTTAAAAAATTTACAAATTTCAAATATTTTCAAAGTTACAAAATTTTTATATTTCTATCATGATTGCCTCTAAATATCAATTTTATTTATATATTAAAAAAATTCAATGAGTTAGGGACAATAAAACTTTAGCACAGTAGAATTTTTCAATTAAGACAACAGTCAACGTTCGTGCGTTTTATTGTTTATAATTTTTATTTTTTTTTTCTTAAAAACCATTTCATAGAAATTACGACGCCTTTGGATAATGCCTATAAGCATTTTAAATTATTTTTTCTACGACCACTATCCAAAGTAGGGTTTTGCACATTCAAATCTAACTGGAAAGTTGATGTTTTCCACGAACTGTCATAATTTGACATTATTAACCCTCTACATATAAGAAACGTAGTCATTATTAAAGCTAATCGGAACTGGCCCTTTCCAAAGTGTTCTCTGAAACGAAGAAAACCGAGAAACAGAAGAAAATGTAGACATTTCGGTGGCGTGGGTGTTTGTAATGACCAACTAAAATTCATGTACCTTGTGTACCCGCTTGTTAAAAATAATGTAGATGGTAAAGATTTGAGGTGGACACATTGTAGTAGTAGTAACGTGAACTCAGGTCTTAACCCCGATTGTGAATAGAATTATTATAAGCATAAAGCCAATTTTTATAACTCGTTTATAATGGAGAAAACCTTTTTGGTATCAATTCTAATCAATGAGGCTGCAGATTTTAACAACGGGACAATTTTGTACCAACCCTTGGCGTTTACATGTTGGATTTATGGATAAAAATAAATAACTGATTTTCATCAAAAGCCCTAATGTGTTTATGTCTAGGATGATTGTGTTTCTTATTAACGATGTCCTGTCTGCGATTTTTTTATACTCGGTACGTCCAACTGAATTTCCTTCATGACCCATTTCTTCCCCCACAATCCACTACATATGCTGAAGACCTTTTCCAACGTCTCTAAGTTACTTCATGAGCAACAAAGTGGAAAGATTTTCTAAGCAAACCTTTTGAAGTATTTTCATCCCAAAGTTCATTTTTTTACTACTTGTTTTTGGCCGTATTCTTCCGAAATCTTGATTTGAATTTCTTAGTGTTTTTGGGTGTCAACTGGAAAATTTCGCGTCTGATAACTTGGGTATACTTTATCTATTTTCAATTGCTGATACATAAAAATAAAATTCATAGATGTACCGACAAGTTTCTTTGATGGGCATTGGCATTTGTTCTGCAATTTCAAATAGATAAACTGTACTTTCTTGAAAGACTTTACAAAATAATTTAACAAAGAGCATGTCATAATTTCAATCTTTCCCTTACCGCATTCTTTTATTTTATCTCAGTCAGTCAGTATTTATTTTTAATACCGCACTTCTTTTTTCTGTAGACTTTAATTATTTATTTATTATAATACAAGATAATTTCAACTTCTAATCCACCTGGTACCATTCCCACTACAAGTAGTTAATTCCGCAAGATAATAGAGGTCATCGTATATACTCAAAAGGTGCGCAATCTTCTTCATTCACATGGCCCCAGTGGCCTGCGAGCCACTGCAAGAAAAACAGAACAATAGGCGTGTAAAAAGAGAGAGAGAAGAAGAGCACCGCGTAACAATAGAAGCCGTGCGATAGCTCCCACGCAAAGGTGACCACGGGAATGACCACTGACCCCTGCAGTTCGTCTTCCTGACCCCTGAGATAGACGCGATGTGATCGCCCGACCTCCGGATGTCCCGCGCCGGAAGAAGACACGCGAACGAGTTTTTGCTCGAGTGGTCTATTCAGGATTAATCGTATATTTTGCAGAACTGTCACAAGATTCGGAGATCGTAAGTGAAGATGCAAAAGTCTTGATATACAGTGTTGCCGTTCAGATATTTTCAGGCAATATTGATTGCAAATGATAGTTTTAATATTGGGACGCATCATGTAGCACAATCTTTACCCGTTGTCCTCCCCAGTCACTGTTATGAACACTACCTATCTCACTTTCTCTGAGTTCTACATGTAACATTTTAAGTTGTCGGTATTATTTGATATGCAAAATAAATTATATGTGTGGTATATGGGCATTGTCATTAGTTAATCTGTACAATTCGCAACGGGCGGTCTTTCAGTCTCTACTTGTCTTTTATTAATTTATTTACACACCTATAGCGTTTTACAGAAATAGTTAAAAATCACTGGTGAAAGTTTCTTACAAATATTAATGGCCTTTTACAGAAGGATGAAATGAAAGACACATCCAGAGGTACTTAGATGAAGTTATCGGTAAAAAAAACTAGATATAAGCTTTAAAAATTTAAACTTTCAAAAAGGGAATTTTATAAATAATAACATACCAATTATTTTCATTAGATAGCCACCAGCAATGTACCAGAGCATTGTTTGTCCAGTTTTACATTTAGTGTGAGAAATTTGAAACTTTTACATTATTTCTTTAACCGTTTCCGTTGTATAATTATGAGAGTATCTGGATTCTAAATGGACGACTATTGTTGACCATCAAAAACACTTTCTAGCGTAAACCATAGACGTAACAAAAGGAGGTATTTAATGTAAGGTAAATCGTATGAAAAATAATTATTTGCTATAAGTTGGTACCCGCGTACCTAATTGTCAATAACAGTTTCCCTCAAAAAAACACGATTATACGAGTGATAAAAAACATTCAACCGTTGCGCTCGATCTTGATCGTCTTCGAATGACAAAAACATTGACAAACTGGAGGAAATGATGATGGAAAATCGTAATTCAAGCTTAAAAGAGAGGACTCAAAATCTTGTAAAAAAAAGAGGATATTAAATCAGGCTTTAATGATCCAACGAAATATTGAGAAACCTCAAAGTAATTTGTAATCTTGAAAAAAATCCGGAGCAGATTAAATACTGGCCCTGATGATAAATTTTAAGAATTATTAGTAAAACTTTTATTTAATTAAGTTTGATAAATAAATAAATATCATAAAATAATAATTATATTATTATTAATACAAGGACATTTTTTTTTACCTCTAGCATTGTTACGCCAATGAATTTATTAACTTCTTTATAATTAGCAATCTCAGTAAAATTTCTCAGTCTATTGTTTTGTTCATTAATTAATGTAAACAATACTACCGTCTTTCTTTGCGAAAATAAAGAGAAATGTTCGTTAACTACCATTAGACTATTTTTATGAAATAGTTATTAATTATTTTTATAACAGTCAAGCTGAGGCTATGTATTTCCATCTCAAAAAATTTGAATAAACGCTATCCAACACATATGTAGGTATTAGTTTGAAAACTGAAAAACAGGTAATTTGTTTAATCACAAAATACTACAAACTTAACTATTTATGGTACAATTAAAATATAAATTGCAATGTTGGTACACAGTAGGAGTATTGTTTGAAATCTTTGTTAACTCATTGATAACGTTTGGTGGTAAATCATTAATGTTGTTGATGGGTCCAGCTGTAGAGTTAAAAGCTCTAGGAGTGGCTGCAGGATCTTTTGTGTTCTGGAGGTTCTGAGGCGGCACTTCTAAGGGTGTTTATGATGTTGGAATAATGTTCATTATCCATTTGCAGATAAGGCTTAATTGAGTTGGCTGAACTGTGGCCAGTAATTTGAATTAATTGTTGTTCACCTGCCCCTCCATTAGCCAGGTTACTGACTGCTGTCGACCGCATAGAGTGGTCTGTTATTTTTACTTTTTTTGTATTTAATCTTGCCTTTCTCTGCTGCTTCTTTAGTCGATTTCGAAAGTTCGTTTTTTCCCGCTGAAGTGTTTTTGTACCATCCTTTTGTTTGTTCTTAGTTCCATAATGGGTTTACTGTTAAGAATAATCTATGAGTTGTTATTCTAGATGAACCTTTACCCATTCGAATTTTAAAAAGACAGACTGCACAAAAGGTAGGGTTCTTCGTGTTGGGGACCAGCCATTTACTATCGGCAATTTTTTTTCTCCACCATGGGCCGTTTTATTACTATTCCTAAAAACTAGAATTTTTGAAAATCAGTTATTTTAAAAAATATGTAACTATGTGTATTTCCCAGAATTATCCACTTCCTCTTTAAAATAATGAACACTGCAATTGACTGTTTCTCCACTAGTCTGGTTCACAAGTGCCATTTCCCTCGAAACCTGATCGCCACCACCGAAAATTATGATTTTGAGCTCATTCGATTCGGAATAGCATCTAGAACGTTCTATCAAAATTCCAAAAGGGGCTGAAAACAAATGCAAAAGTTATAAACAATTAAGTAAAATAAAAAATAAGGGTTTGGTTTTTTTGAAATATTTCAAAAACTATTTGAGATAATCGAAAATTGAAAAAAGATCCTTAAAGAGCAGGAAATTTCCTACCTCCCAGAACTGTACCAACAACCCTTATAATTTTAATTAAGCGGCGAAAATAACGGTAAAAACGCGTAGTTCGGCTGCCGCGTGCATCGCCCCAATCTGATACGCGAAATAAAAAAATTATTTTAACTGATTAAATATTAATATTAAGGAATAAAAAAATTTGGGTACTAAGTAGACATATCAATAAACAATAATCCGTCAACAAAAAATTTTTACCACAATTTTTTTATTAGTTATGCTTTTGTTAATTATTTAATTTTCACCATTTTAATGTTAACATAAAAGCGCTGATTATTTCAAAACAAGAAATCTAGAATTTTCTTTGATTTTTTTGAGCTAATCTTAAAAGAGTTTAGAAGAGATTCCCGTTGGAAAAATTCAAAAATTTTGATTTTTCGTTTTTTTATTAACAATCACAAGGAAGAGTAAAAACAGAAAGAAAACTACAAGTGCAAACGTACAATATTTTTAAAAGTTAAATAAAAAATAATAAAAAATTTTTTTCAATAAAAAAATATATATGGTTGTTTTTGTAATATTTTTTAGTATTTAAAAAAAATATTGCGTAAAATTGCATTTGTTTATACAAATTGTTTTTTTAATAAACAAATGAAAAGTTAATAAAAAAATTATTTTTTTTTATAATACGAAAGAACATAATAAATAATGATTTTAAAAAAAAAATGGTTCCTTAATATTAATATTTAGTAACAAAAAAAATTGTTAATTAACAAGTGCGATTTTTGTTAATAAAAAAATTTTTTTAAGGAACGATTTTTTTTTAAATCATTTTCATCAAGGATGAAATTCCAAAGAAAAAGTTTTCAAAAATATTATAAACAATGCATTTGTTTATAACAATTATTTAAATAATGTTAGTTAAAAATAAAAAAAAAATATTGTTATATGGCTTTTATCAATAAGAAAACAAAATATTAACAATGATTGGAAAAAAAATTTTCCTAATGGCTTTATTTACATAAATAATTTTTTAATGCCTTTGATTGTTAATAAAAAAACGAAAAATCAAAATTTTTGAATTTTTCCAACGGGGATCTCTTCTAAACTCTTTTAAGATTAGCTCAAAAAAATCAAAAAAAATTCTAGATTTCTTGTTTTGAAATAATTAGCGTTTTTATGTTAACATTAAAATCGTGAAAATTAACTAATTAACAAAAGCATAACTAATAAAAAAATTGTGATAAAATTTTTTGTTGACGGATTATTGTTTATTGATATGTCTACTTAGTACCCAAATTTTTTTATTCCTTAATATTAATATTTAATCAGTTAAAATAATTTTTTTAGTTCACGTGTCAGATTGGGGCGATGCACGCGGCAGCCGAACTACGCTTTTTTACCGTTATTTTCGCCGCTTAATTAAAATTATAAGGCTTGTTGGTACAGTTCCGGGAGGTAGGACTTTTTTTTAGAAAATTTCCTGCTCTTTAAGGATCTTTATCTCAAATAGTTTTTGAAATATTTCAAAAAAACCAAACCCTTATTTTTTATTTTACTTAATTGTTTATAACTTTTGCATTTTTTTTCAGCCCCTTTTGGAATTTTGATAGAACGTTCTAGATGCCATTCCGAATCAAATGAGCCCAAAATCATAATTTTCGGTGGTGGCGATCAGGTTTCGAGAGAAATGGCACTTGTGAACCAGACTACACCTCTCCAGGCAAGTTCTACTGAAGCGATATGGTAAAATTTTCGCTGGAGTCTCATAATAAAACCATTGCGTAGTATTCTTCCAATTTTAATGAAGCAGAGCTCGATTTCCTTTTATTGGCGCACATCTGCAAATTCCTTCGTTTCGCATTACGAGCTTCCCTACTAGACTTGAAGACATAGGCGGATCCAGGGGGAGGGCTGTGGGGGCTGCAGCCCCCCCCATTTAGGTTACGTTTTTTAATATATTCCATAGCCTCCCGACCCTCAACTCCAACTGATGCGGAAGACAGCCCCCCCTAGACAATCGGCTGGATCCGCCCATGCTTGAAGATAATATCTTTAAATGGATTAAAAATTATTTACCACTTCATAAAATACATCTCTTGCGTTTTTTTTTGCAACGGTGTTCCACATTGTCTTTACAACTAGTTCTTTGTAATTTTCACCGTTTTCTTTCTTCATATTCCACGCCCAATCTTTCAGGATTAGGTTTAGTTGCTCTAAAGTTGTGGTTTCCAAAAGCTCGTATATCTATATTGACGTATGTTTTAACGGTATTGTACGGTACACTTTTATCAATCGCCAGATCAATATTAGTCATAGAATCACTTCCAAAGCTACTCATTTCACTACATAAGCTGACTAGTACTGTTTAAAAACAATATTACAAAATTTATTGACAATAAAATCAGAAAAATTGTTTAGCGTCGTTTTCTGGTGTCCTAGGAGACCATAATCAAATACTATTAAACGAGCAAGGTTTGTATGTGTGTGTGTCCAGAGGATCTCGAAATCCACTCGTCAGAATTCAATGAAACTTTCAGGGTAGACTAATTCCTATCTAAATCGGCAAAAAATGTAGGTCTCATGTCTGTGAAAATTCCATCTTCCGAGATATTTACAAGAAAAGTTAAGCTTTTAGTTTTATTTCCTAGCAACGGCACATAATAATAACTTGTTTCTATATTAATATATAGTATAAAGGAAAGATGAGTACAGTAAAAGTGGGGATATAACGTCACATTCCATAGGCGTACTTTTCGAAATAAGTCTATAATAAATAAGGTCACAGCATATAAAATATATATACGCACTTCGTAGATTAAATTTTGAAGTTATATTATTTACAAAAAATAAAAATAAACCTTATGCATCTGACACTGAACGAATTAAATTTAACCAATAAATAACAAGGAGGATTATATGTTGGGATTAAACTTTTTTTAATCTCTTGGCATTAAAAGTAACGCTTCAGTACTTACCTAAACTCAAAGATTAAAAAAAAAGTTAGTTCAAGAACTATCTTTAAAAGTCACTGTCTTCACTAAAACTACTGGTATCACTATAATTGTCTTTTCTGAGGTTTATTATTATAGGTTCTACTAAATTATCCATTGATATATCCACTTTCCTAAATGAATTTTCCACATTTTTAACATGATCAATGTATTTTCCCCAATGTTCTCTATTTACATCTGAAACTGCCTTCAAAAACAAATTTCGCACATCAAGAAATTTAAATGTTTTATTGTTATGAGAAACATAACCTTTTAATAATTGTGACCAGATCAGTTCAATGGGATTTAACTCTGCGTGGTACGGAGGCAATCTGAGAATTTTAATTCCTTTTTCTCTGGCCATCTCATCTATAATATATTTTTTGAATTTGTTTTTATGTTGCCTTGCTATTACTAATAATTCTGCCTTCAAGGATTTAGGAGGACTGATAATATTTTTAGAATGAAGCCATTTTGAAATATATATTAATACAAAATTCTGAATCAATTAAAATACATACGATACGGCTATGAATAAATAAAGTCTGACTTATCTGTCAAAAGAACAGATTTATTACAGTAAAAACCATGGAAACAAGAATCTAGACAAAAACTATATTAGGCCGATCAGATGTATTAAAATTTAAATTTTAACTACAAATAAGCATTGAAGGATGAGGTAAAAATAAAATTTCTACCTCTTGAACCTGTACTACGTTCTGCAAATTAAATACTGCACTCCTTTCTTCTGTATAGTATAGCAGTAAAAAGGTTTGACTTTATTTAATTTCTGGCGTTTCAATCTGAAAGAATTCAATTTTAAATTTGCCGCATTATATAAAAAAGGAAAGGTTCATTTGACGGACATAAATAATTTGCTTGTCAAATGACAGCCATCTCATAAATTCAAAGTTGAAAATACAACGTTGCCAATTCAATTTCAGAAATCATGGGTTTAGGTAAATATTTATAGGAACGTTGAGTAACACTGTTAAAATGGACACTTGTCAAAATGTGACACCTGTAAAAACGTGACAACTGTTAAACTGTGATACGTGTCAGAATGTAACAACTGTCAAAATGAACAAATCTCAAAATGAACAAATGTCAAAATATGACACCTGTCAGAATATAACTAATGTCAAAATGTCACACATACAAAGATCTAACCTAACCTAAAGCTAATCTATTTTTTTTTTGCGGGTGGAAATGCTTTATGCATATCGGGTAAAGGTTCTTCCCTTCCCCGATAGTGTGATACTACCCCTTACGGCTACTATTTTATTATGCGGACAGTTTTAATATTTAAATTTTCATTATCATAGAGAGAGAGAGAGAAAAAGAATGAATGCTTGTACACGTGTACTATTAACATAGATTTCAATTTTTTATTTTACAAGAAACTTTAAAAAGACATTTAAAATTCTCTATTTTCATAGTACATTTTAAGGTTGAGTGTGACTTTGTATTTTCCAAGAACAAATTGTAATGTAATGTACGAATGAACTATTTTTGTAACTGAAAAAAAAAATATGATATCAATATCTGCCACACGTCGAGAGTCTGGTCACAGGTTTTTGTGGAGGTTTTTACTCAAGTATGAATATCAGACCTATAATTTTCCTTCACTGCAGATCAATAAATAATAAAATCAATTGAACATAGAGTTTTTCTTATATAGTGATAAATAGAGTGAGCTGAGCGATCTTCTGTTGACGGGACCTGTGCCCTACACGCTGCTGTTGTTCGTCCCGGAAACGGGGCCTGTCCGCCGTGACTATTCGCGCAGATCAAGCGTCCGTAGATGTTGCCCTAAAAGGGTGAAATCCACAGAAACTAGGCAACATTTAATGCATTTAACTAACCTGTGACAAGCAGTTTACTTACTTTCAAGCCAATCGCCAATTAACTTTTTATTTATGCCCCTTTCAGTAGTTCAAGTAGATGTTGCCCACTCCGTGATTTTCGCGAATTAATTAATAATTTGTCATGTTATAAATATACTTAAATTATATACTCATTGGGCTGCTCAAAAATGTAGATTTGAATATTAAGAGCGAAGCTCGGTGACCAGATATTTACTTGTTATCAAAGGTATTGTAATCTCAAACGATCTAAAGAGAACAATATGAACTACTGTTATAGTCATATGTATATTTCATCGTGTGTACATATCTTATATGTATTATTTTGCTATTTTACTATTCTATTTACTTTATACTTTTGATTTTATTACGTTTCAATGTATTTTATTGAGTGAATCTATTGTAAAAATGGGAAAATCAGTAAATAAATAAATAAAAATAAAAAAAATAATAAAATAATCGTATAACAATCCACTAACTAACCGTTAAACGTTTCCTATACATATATATCTTTTGTTAGATACCCGGTATGGTATATTTTCTACAGTTTTATCAGGAACACCGTTAAATTTCTCCTCACGTTTCACCTTTTATCAGCGGGCAAGACCGGTGTCGGCGCTGCTGTGGTGAATCATGCCGGCGAAGTGGCCTTCTGTACTTTGTCATCATCAAATTTGTCATTTTACACCCGCATCTATTTGTGTGCCTCGAAACGGTACAGGTAGGTACGCATGCTATACACAATCAATAATGAGATCTTCGGGTGCATTGTAATTTAGAAAAATTAAATATGGGTCGTGGCCAACATAACACTTTCATGCCATTTATTAAGCTTGATTATGGGAATAACGGATACTATCAATTCTCTACCTAGAACCTTATCAAAGGTGATTGTAGTTCCATAGTCTTTAGTGTATTTGCAATTGTATAATATATTTATATTTATTTTTCGCTCATTTACATTTACTTGTTACTTTAAAAAAGCTGAAATTCAAACAAACTTAAATCTTTAAATCAGCTTCGCTCTTAATAATCAAATCTACATTTTTAAGCAGCCCAATGAGTATATAATTTAAGTATGTTTATAACATGACAAATTATTAATTCATTCGCGAAAATCACGGAGTGGGCGACATCTATTGTTGATTGGCGATTGGCGATTGGTTTGAAAGTAGGCGGGAAAATTAAAAAAGCTGTCTGTGTTAATTTTCAATTGGCTGCAGCTGTTGTTGACGTTTATCAACTGCTTGTCACAGAGGTTAGTTAAATGCATTAAAAGTTGCCTAGTTTCTGGGGATTTCACCCTTTTAGAGCAACATCTACTGACGCTTGATCTTCGCGAATAGTGACGGCGGACAGGCCCCGTTTCCGGGACGGGCAACAGCAGCGTGCAGGGCAAAGGTCCCGTCAACAGAAGATCGCTCAGCTCACTTTATTTATCACTATATAAGAAAAACTCTATGTTCAATTATTTAAAAGATCGCAAACAAGCTGTAAAAATCAAACAAACACTAAGCAATGAAAAATTATTGGGTTACGGAGTGCCTCAAGATTCCATCCTCGGGCCCTTATTATTCTCCTTATATATAAATGGATTACTAACCCAAAAAATTGCAGGGACCATATATAGTTTTGCTGATGATACTGCAATACTGTACTCATCTGATTCGTGGCTGAACCTAAAAACAAAAATGTAGTTAGATCTGGCAAAAATCTTCAATTGGTTTAATCACAAGTTACTATCCATAAACTTTGAGAAAACTTTTTACGTACCTTTTGCTAGTTATGAAAACCACTTACCGAATTTTAATACCCTTAGTATAGGTAATGACGCCGTAATACACCAATTAACTCATATAAAATATCTAGGTATTACCATCGACTCTCATTTAAGATGGGATCACCACATCGAATCTATAACTAAAACACTTAGGCTTCTAATTTACAAATTTAAATGTCTAAGTAAAATACTAACACTAAGTCAACTAAAAATTTTGTACCATGCACTAGTAGAATCACGCCTGCAGTATTGCATACTTAGCTGGGGTGCTTGCTCAAATACATACCTTAATAAACTTCAGGTCCTACAAAAAAGAATTCTAAAAATAATCTATAAGAAACCAATACTATACCCCACAGATTTACTTTTTAAAGAAAGTCACATATTTGATCTAAGAAAACTGTACTTCTACAATCTCCTGATCTATACCTACAAACATAAACAGATATTAAAAAACATCGAACACAACTATGACACAAGACAAAAAATAAATAAATTTGTTATTACTAATTATGCCAACAAATTACTTACCTCTCCCTAAAAATTTATAATAACTTACCAGAATTCTACAAAACTCTTCTATTAACCTTAAACAACTTCAATTTATTTAAAAAATATTTCAAATCCTTCACATTTCAATTAGATAGTTATATAGTCTGCGATTTTATTGAAATCTCTGATATACAAACGCCCTTTTATAATAATTAAATTTGTTTTTATTTTTTCTTTAGAGTATTCTCTTTCTTTAAATTCACGTTTTACATTTTTATATAACTACATGAGATTAAACAGCAATTAATACTAGAATACAAACAGCCATCCCTAATACAACCATAATGGTTTCTAAGGGATAACTGTTTATTTCATTTAAATGTAATATATTATAAAAATAAATGTAATAACTAAAAATTTTGAAATAAATATTATTATTATTATTATTAATTGATTTTATTATTTATTGATCTGCAGTGAAGGAAAATTATAGGTCTGGCATTCATACTTGGGTAAAAACCTCCACAAAAACCTGTGACCAGACTCTCGACGTGTGGCAGATATTGATATCATATTTTTTCAGTTACAAAAATAGTTCATTCGTACATTACAATACAATTTGTTCTTTGAAAATACAAAGTCACAATCAACCTTAAAATGTACTATGAACAGTTGTCACGTTTTGACTAGTGTCACATTTTGACAAGTATCCATTTTAACTGTTACTCAACATTCCTATAAATATTTACCTAAACCCATGATTTCTGAAATTGAATTGGCAACGTTGTATTTTCAACTTTGAATTTATGAGATGGCTGTCATTTGACAAGCAAATTATTTATGTCCGTCAAATGAACCTTTCCTTTTTTATACTTTTCAGGTTTATTCTGGTTATAAATTGCTACTTGGGCATTTGTTGAAAAGTTATGTATGCGTTTGTACCGGAAAACTATGTTAAATAACCGTTTCAACGCACTAAATTTATTTGACTTGGGAATGTGTATCCCAACATATATTTTTTCATAAAAAAATGTGAAAAATATTTTTCCGCGCAAAAATTTCTATTGCTAAGTATATTAATTTTATCATGTTTTATAGCATCTGTAAAAATTTCATGAAAATCCCAGTCGGCCCCATTTTCTTAACGTTTACCCTGAGATGTGCGTGTCAGTAGTTGTCAAAATTTGTAGGTCATTATGGATAAAAAGCGGCAAATTTAAAATTGAATTCTTTCAGATTGAAACGCCAGAAATTAAATAAAGTCAAACCTTTTTATTACTATACTATACAGAAGAAAGGAGTGCAGTATTTAATTTGCAGAACGTAGTACAGGTTCAAGAGGTAGAAATTTTATTTTTACCTCATCCTTTAATACTTATTTGTAGTTAAAATAAAATTTTAATACATATGATCGGCCTAATATAGTTTTTGTCTAGATGTAATCTTGTTTCCATGGTTTTTACTGTAATAAACCTGTTGTTTTGACAGATAAGTCAGACATTATTTATTCATAGCCGTATCATATGTATTTTAATTGATTGAGTATTTTGTATTAATATATATTTCAAAATAGCTTCATTCTAAAAATATTATCAGTCCTCCTAAATCCTTGAAGGTAGTATTATCAGTAATAGCAAGGCAACATAAAAACAAATTCAAAAAATATATTATAGATGAGATGGCCAGAGAAAAAGGAATTAAAATTCTCAGATTGCCTCCGTACCACGCAGAGTTAAATCCCATTGAACTGATCTGGTCACAATTATTAAAAGGTTATGTTTCTCAAAACAATAAAACATTTAAATTTCCTGATGTGCAAAATTTGTTTTTGAAGGCAGTTTCAGATATAAATAGAGAACATTGGGGAAAATGCATTGATCATGTTAAAAAGGTGGAACATTCATTTAGGAAAGTGGATATATCAATGGATAATTTAATAGAACCTATAATAATATACCTCAGAAAAGACAATTGTAGTGATACCAGTAGTTTTAGTGAAGACAGTGACTTTTAAAGATAGTTCTTGAACTTTTTTTTTTAATCTTTGAGCTTAGGTAAGTACTGAAGCGTTACTTTTAATGCCAAGAGATTAAAAAAAGTTTAATCCCAACATATAATCCTCCTTGTTATTTATTGGTTAAATTTAATTCGTTCAATGTTAAAGTGTCAGATGCATAAGGTTTATTTTTATTTTTTGTAAATAATATAACTTCAAAATTTAATCTACGAAGTGCGTATATATATTTTATATGCTGTGACCTTATTTATATTATAGAAAATTATTTTGCAAAGTACGCCTATGGAATGTGACGTTATATCCCCACTTTTACTGTACTCATCTCTCCTTTATAGTATATATTACTATAGAAACAAGTTATTATATCTGCCGTTGCTAGGAAATAAAACTAAAAGCTTAACTTTTCTTGTAAATATCTCGGAAGATCGAATTTTCACAGACATGAGACCTACATTTTTTGCCGATTTAGATAGGAATTAGTCTACCCTGAAAGTTTCATTGAATTCTGACGAGTGGATTTCGAGATCCTCTGGACAAACACACATACACACATACACACACACATACATACATACAAACCTTGCTCGTTTAATAGTATTTGATGATCGTTGCCAGCTCACAATCAATTGTTTTATCGCCACCTTTCCTGCATTGAAAATAGGTTAGACGTCTGTATTTATTGACAGAAAGTAATTGAACGAAAATTGAAATGATACTAATCAAATCATCATACACTACAACTCTGTTTTTGAAATGAATGTAAGCAACTAACCGTTGAAATATTTAAATGGACGTTTTATATGATAAAGAAATAACAACACCAGATGGGCAGCTCGTGAAAGCAAAAGAATATCTCAAAAACACAAAAATCCTAATTTTGTTCTTCTCGGCTTTCTGGGTTGACAACACAGAAGATCTTATAGATAAACTTAAAACGCTTCACAATGAGATTCGTAAGAGAAAAGTATCAATGAAGATAATATTCGTACCAGCTGATACAGTATTAGAAGAATTCAATGCGTACTTAGAAAAACAAGGACGTTGGTGTTTTGTACCATTTAAAAGTAACACTTGTGATGAATTAAGATGGCGATATAGTATAACTTGTATGCCTCAATTAATGGTGGTTAAATTAGATGGAACTGTGATCTCTCATAAAGGAAAAGAAGAGTTAACCAAACTGGGAATAAACGTTTTAGTTACTTGGACTGAATATGTGCAGAGATAAGTATTTCTTTAATGCTGTTAATGCTTATGCCAAAAATACGAAATCAGGGTTGCGTATTTTCACGTTATTGAGACTTTATACACACCTGTACTAATATATATTTTTTAAACTTAGTGCCAATTTTTTCCAAGCAAAATTGAATTCCTTAGAAGTAGAAAATCGCTTCACGCAATTTGGGTTAGCCGAACTTATCAGCGTTCCTTAGGTTCTGTAGAATGGATTGCACTAAAGTTTAATGTGCACACACAAGCTCTGCTTTTGCACTAAAAACACTAAACTAACTCGATCAAGGACTCTTGCCTAATTTCTTGATGGTCTGCCCATTTCCAGATCCCTATGGAGGTCACTATTGCGAATGTACCAAGGGGCAACTACTATGTTCCTCAATGCTATGTAGTGAAATCTTTTGATGATTGCTAAGTGGCTTGCTTTGGTGCATCCCCATAGTTGGATAGCATAGGTCCATATAGGCTTAAGTATCTGCTTATAAAGCATAAGCTTGTGGGTTGTCACATGTGTACAGTAAGTATAGGACAGGTCCTAGAACACTTCCTTGTGGTACTCCAGCCTTAATTTCTTTAAGAAAGGAATAGGCTTCTTCTTGTCTAATTCTAAAGTAGCTTTCCAATATATATGAATGGAGGATATCTGTATATTGTTTTGGAAGGAAAAGCTTGAGCTTATGTATTAAGCCTGCATGCCAAACGTTATGAAACGCCTGTGCTACATCAAGAAAGATAGTAGCACAAATGTTTTTCTCTTCTAATGATTTCTCTATAATGTTAGTTATTCTATGAACTTGATCGATCGTCGAGTGCTTATTTCTAAATCCAAATTGGTGATCAGGGACATAGACATAAGAACTAAATAATCAGTTATTCTAGTGATTGTGCTAAAAATTTTAATTAAAAAGATACTCTTAAAAATATGTATATAGTGAGTACGTGACTGGTCACGGTATTTAGGGATCACTAAATCGGGCTCCAAATTCTTACAAGGGGACAATGATATTCATTACTTTAAAAGCTTTGGGGCTACTTACTTCTCGCAATACAATATTTAGTTCTAGACAAGATATTAGTATAAAAAATCAATTAGAAGTAAAAACAATGTCTTTTTTAATTTTAAAACCTTTTGTCATTAATTATCGTTTCAAATTCATTTCGATGATAATTAAAAAAAAAAGCTATCATACCGCGTTATCAAAATTTTGACTGTTTATTTAGCAAAGCACCCAAAAATCCTACTGTTTTGAACAGTGTAGTTATGTAGATGAACATTATCTAAAGAATATTGGTCGAATCTACGAGAAAAATAGATTTAAATACGAGAAATCTAATCAGCAGTGCGTTATTTTGATTCTGTTCCTCCAGATAAAGACCAAAATCGATAATTGCACAAAGAAATGGAAGATGATCAGGGCGATGAGATGAGAGTAAGGAAATGGTAGTGTATTCGTGTATCACGAGGCCTGTTTGGCTCTCATCACGTGTCACGATGTGAACCCGCCAACTAGTCTTCGAGCGATGATATCGAAATGCTTGACATTAAACATCCTTCTCCTAACAGGCCATGATTTCTGCCCACGTGTACTTCATTCACTCAAAAATTTCTACAATGTCACTTAGATGTATTTACATCGATCAGATTTACTTTTGATATCGACGCGTTATGTCATCCTGGTTGATTTCTACCGGGGGCAAATAAATAATTCTTGCATTTTAACCAGAGCTACCGAAATGTCAAACCGAAAATTCAAAATTAAATTCCCCTTCTCTATTATTCAAGAAGAAAAATTGAATTAATCGTGTACAATGACTATTAGTCTCCATGTTGTCTTATAACTGTGACGTTCTTCCCCCTTCTTTCATTCACAGCTTCTTGGACTTTTTCCAAAAATACTTCTTTATGTTTCTATGATACAGATATTAGACTGTATTGTTTATGTTTTTCTTAATAATACAGCTCATCCTCAAGCTAAAATAAATCTAATTCCAAACAAGCGCAAGGTCTAAAGTTAGATCAGCTAAAAAAATTATTCCTTTCTGGCGAAGCAACGTAAGATTAGATATTATAGAGAGAGAGAATATGCTTAGAAAAATTACAAAAATTTTATAGACAAAGCGAAATTAATCATAATAAAAATAAAAATAAATTACTAGATAAAACAAAACACAAACAAAATAACAATAACAATTGCATTGGATATGCAATATCCGTCACTATAAATTATTGTTCAAATTAAAATTTTCAAATTAACTTAATTTAATTATTGCTCCTATATGCTGCAACCCAAAAGTCTAAGGCACGTTATAAAATTCTGCCACTGTGTAAAATGGTCTTTCTTGAAGAAAAGCCCTAGTGGATCTTCTGAACTTATCATAAGAATTTATAGATTTTAGCTGTGTCGGGAGATTATTATACAATTTTTTTGCATTGTCGGTAATAGAATTTTTTATTAGGTCAAAGGTGGGAATAGGTAAGTAAACATCAGTATCTAAATTTCTTGTAGGATATCTACGAGTTGGTCTTTTCGATAACTTTTGAATGTGCTTGCGAACTAAGCAGACGGATTCAAAGATAAATAGAGCAGGAAGGGTTAGAATTTTGAAATTTTTAAAGTAATTTTCACAGTGTGTCCTACTACTTAAATCAAATACATAACGAATTGCTCTTTTTTGTAATTTGAAAATAGATTCGAAGTGGTATAAGCTACAAGAACCCCAGAACGGTAAACCATAGCGAAGGTGAGATTCGAATAAGGAAAAGTAGGTCATTAATGCAGTAGTAGGGATCAGCTCTTTAGAAACAGTTTTAATGACAAAACATGCAGAAGATAATTTTTTTGCCAAGGTATCAATATGAGTGGACCATTTCAGGAATTTGTCTATATAAAGACCTAAAAACTTAATTGAGTTCACCGTTAGAATCGGATTATTGCTTAGAGTTATAGGCTGTAAAGTACCTCTGTAAGACATTGCTACGGTTTTACTGGTGTTGAAACAAAGCCCATTCGAGTCAGACCAAGACTTGATAGTAACTAGATCTTTGTTTATTGGATTGTAATGTCTGTATATCAGAACTACTCCAGGTTACACTCGTGTCATCGGCAAATAAAGTAATTCTTCCACTTATTTTTAAGTCTGTGATATCGTTGATGAATAATAAAAATAAAATTGGACCTAACACTGAACCTTGAGGTACGCCACTGCTAATTGGCAGATTTGAAGAATCAGCACCATTAGCACGTACCTGCTGATTTCTATTTTCTAAGTAAGTTTTAAACCATTGCAAAGGAGAACCCCGTACGCCATAAATTTGTAGTTTCTTAATTAAGATTTCATGATTAACACAATCAAAGGCCTTTGCAAAGTCACAAAATACTGAAGTTGTGAAAAGTTTATCATTAAGTGATGTATATATTTCATTAAGAACGGAAAACATTGCGTCACTAGTGCATTTTTTAGGAAGGAAACCATATTGATGAGGTGTTATGATGTTTTGTTTGAAAAGAAAGGGCAGTAGGCGATTTTTCATTAGCCTATCTTCGATAAGGTAGGTAATAGAGCAATAGGTCTATAGTTACAAGTTTCGGTTTTGTCGCCGCCCTTATGAAGTGGGATTATTATAGCTGTTTTTAGACAGCTCGGAAAGATACCAGATTCGAAGGATTCATTAATCAGCGAAGTTAAAATGTTAATTACTACATCAGGTATATTTGAAAATATTTTAGTGGACAAGCCATCATTTCCACAGGAAGATTTATTTTGAATGCTGTTTATGGTTTGCACTAGTTCGTGCTTATCTACTGGCCCTAGGAAGAAACTATTAGTGACCCTTTTAGTAGGTAGGAGGAAGGAGAGAGCATCCTGGCCCGGAGCTATGTTAGAGCTGATATTCTTACTTACATTAACAAAATAATTGTTTAGTTCATCAGGACTAGGATTAACAGTGTTTGAAGAACGGGTTTTATTTCTTAAGTCATTTATAATAGACCAGGTTTCTTTGGAAGAGTTTTTAGCTCTTGAGATGCGATTTTTATAATAGTTTTTCTTAGTAGATTTGATAATTTTCCGATACAGTATTCTGTAGTTGTTGATATAATTTAATATTAGGGGGTTATCTGAGAATTTTTTAATATACATAAGTGACCTCATATTTTTTGAAGAAATTCTTATTCCTTTAGTTGTCCAAGGTTTATGACGTTTAGTTTTAATGGGGCGAAGGGGAAATGCTGTATTGAAACACTTAATTATTTTATTTAGGAAGTCCAAGAATTTAGCGTTAATATCTTCAGAAAGACCATTCCAAGTCTCAACCGTGTAGTCACGCTGCGAACTCGTCCACTGTTCCATGGTAACTTAAATCCGCACTTGTCCATTATACTCTCGACGTAATATTTTTATGAAATTTCGAACAGGGTCGGCGTAAGGTAAGTTTAAAACCTAAAATCTACTCTGGGACACCCTGTATGTATACAGATAGATTAACGTATAAAAAAATATGCTTTGAATTCAATTGCGTGTGTGTACTAGGAATATTACAAAAATAACTAAAAATAAATATTAAATAATAAATTAAAATGGTAATTTAAATAGAACCAAATTGGAAAAATTGGAATTAACAATTAATAGTTTTAGGGTAAATGAACTTTTAATAACTTTTTAAAATTTGTAATAGATAAGTGATTATGTCTTCGTAAAACAAGGATCAAGGATCAAATGATCTTAAATGTTGGAACTTGGAACTATTCCTTACATATAAGAGTTGCTCGCAAAATTAGTTTTTACAACTTTTCGGGTCTCTCCTTCACTCAAAGTCGTAGTTTGCTTCAATTGTTTTTAATTTCCTCCTACTTTGTTGTCTTTAATGATTCCATACTTGCTATCCTTCCTTTGAAATATACTTTTAGATCTAATAAATTCATTGTTATGGGCAGAACGAGCATCATAATCAGTGGCATCGGGCATCGTCACCGAAGTATAATGGACTCATCAGAATTTTATATCGACCATTTCATTTATTGCTTGTTTAATAATTATTGTCACTATATGAGTTGCATACATTGACCTGTTGTTATTGATGGAACTAGACACAAGTTATAAAATTTTTCAAAATTACGCTGAGAGAAAATTCTACCCAACTGACTGACTTTTTTTGGGGCTGCGCATGGTACCGCAAATTTGGCAAAAACTGCTTCATGGTCCGAAAGACCTGAGCTAATTACTTGGTGTTCAACATCAGCGGGTTTAAAATCGGAGACTACGTAATCTATAATTGTTGATGATGTTTTGGTGATTCTAGTTGGCGAATCTACGTGCATAGTGAGTCTGAATGATTCAAAAATATTTGTCAAGGACTTTTGAGTAGCATAGACTATCAGAAAACATTTTAGACCCTGGCACTGCTACTTTTGGAATTGGAGTTTACCTAATAACCGATATTTTGTAATTCAGCTCTTTTATATCATAAAATTTAGTAATTTTGTAGATAGAATAATTTCCGTAATACTTAAAAAAAGTTTCATCTCGCTAATAGACCTTTCATAACGTCTATACTCACATTTAATTTTTAACTAATTCACCAGAAATGGCCTAGCTATTAAACTAATTGATGCGAAATCATCACTGTTGAAATTAACGTAATTAGCTATCACTGACTGGGATAAAAAAGTTGTATCGGTGTCAGCCGATGTGATACGTTGGTGGGATTCATTAATGGAAGTGCGGAAGTAGCCCGGGGGCTCCGCATCATGGGCCGTTTGACCCCTGGCCAAGGGACCCTACTCTCATCTCTAATGTTGATTTTAGTGGAAGCGATACGTAACAAATTCTACCAATTACAAATTATAAAGTATATTTAACAGGTCAAAAAAAAATAGTGAATAATATCTCGTATTTTCAAAACACCATAATTTTTTGGATACATTTGTGTAAAGAAGATACGAATTAATGGTATCCTTATTATTATTATCGTTTTCTATATATAACTCTAGTTTTCCTATATAAAAAGAAACACTAAAATCTAATATTCATTAGTTATTTTGCATTGAAACAAAAAATGGTTAATTTCCCTAAACGCTGTAGGTTTTGTCTACCTTCTCGCCTATCTGGGGGAGATTCTCTGATGTGTAATAGCTACATCCGCGTCCGCGTTATTCGCGTCCGCAATACACTAATAGTAAACCGGATTGCCGTTAATTAACTTGGACCCAGTGGAGACTAAAATGGATTGTAACTGCTACGACAAAAAATATTAATTATCTTCAATTGATTCGTCTGTAGTACTCTACTGGACTACGATGGAGTATTTAGGATTGTTTTGGCCGAGGGGTAAACGGTGATTGAAGATTGTACACGTTGGGAAGTTCTTCTTGAGTTTCTACATTATATCCTGTCAAAAAAACTACTTGCTGCAAATCTAGTGAGTCAGATTAGTCGAAAATATTACCAAACGAGTGGTACAAAACATTCAACCCGTTCCAGTCGACCTTCAACGTCTTCGACTGGCGAAAACATCGACAAAGTGGAGGAAATGATTATGGAAAATCGTAATTCAAGCTTATGAGAGATGGTTCTGGGTCCGGACATGTCTCACAAATCCGTTGGCACCATATTATTTGATGTTTTGATGAGTACAACACATTCAATCGTTCCAGTTGACCTTCGACTGGCGAAAACATCAACAAAGCGGAGGAAATGATGTAATTTTATTTAATTACATGGTAAAGGGAAGATTTGGTCTCAATTTCTTCATTAGTACACCAGGAAGCCCTGACGGGCAGCTAGTATATAATAAATAAAGCTAAAAGTTGTTTTAAAAAGATTATCATTTCTTTTATAATACAGATTGATAAAAATTTGTCCGACCACTTACTTTGCACTAATAAAACCAAATATATTTATGCTCCCACAAAATCACTAGCGAGGGATGATCTTTGCTGGGGGTCGGGGATATATCACAAGGGTGGACTTTAGTAAAATGAGTTAATCGTAGTAAAACCGACAAAAAGGGGCCACGCGCCCGACTACTTTTTTGGGGTGCGATTGACCTAATGCCGTTCTTGATTCATTCAATATAATATAATGTCCAGTACTGCTCATAACAGATGTGAGATATTTTATAAGGGATGAATTAACATAGAAAACTAAATATACAGGGATACTTAGAAACAACATTAATTCGTTATGTGGTTAAACAAACTAGATATATCTATAACTTATTTGATGAAGAAACTCCTTTATTACACCTGTTAGACTCGCCGCTGTTTTTAGGTTAATTATTTTTCTGTATTTCCAATTTTTTCTTTGATTTCTTCAAAAATGTTAATTTTTCCATGTTTCATTATTTTATTGTTTTTACAAAACTCCACTTCGGAATTTTATGTTAAAATTATCGATAGACATTCAAAATCTTTCATCTGATTCCTTCTTGAGCTGCTTATCTCTAATTTCTTCAAACCTTTTCCTGTCCCATCTTTGTTTTACTGTTTATTTTGATCCAGATTTTACATCTTTAGGGAAAAAATCCTTTAGTAAAGCCTTAATTTGATTCTTTTTTTAAATTCTTTAATTTTACCATTATTGTTCATGTCCCGCTGGTTTTTGTACATTTTACCGATTATTTTGTCAATCCTTGGAATTACTTGTTAAAATTATGTCTAGATACTGAAATTTTTGAACTTTATAGAGGCTCTATTCGTTCTTTTCATCTTCATCTGTTATTTTTACTTCCATTCTTGTTTTTGTTTATGTTTTATTTTGATTTTATTTCAAATATCCTTTTCAATTCGGTTTCAATCCTTGCCATAATCACTAAATCGTCTAGATTCTATAGTCTATTTTTATGTATGAGAGAGTATTAAAATAATAAAGCGTTCGTAATCCATAGGCGTACCACTTCTTTTAGTAGACAGTTAAAACATTGTGTCAAACGGGCTTTGTAGGTATAAGGGTTTAAACTTTGACTTTTAAACAACGTTACGTTCATAAATAATAATTTTAATATAAAAACTACTTCTTACCTACAAATCCAAATCAGAATCGAAATCAGAAGATGAACTGTCGCAACCAATATTTACAATGAGTGGCTCGATCATTTCATCAGTAATATTGTCCAACTTCCACATTTTCTCTTCTTCTTTAATCGTATGATTTACTGCCTTTTCCCAGTTTTCAGGCTTCACATTATTTACAGCCTCCAAAAACAACTGTTTAACATCACTCATTTTAAAAGAATTATTTTTTCTTGAAACTTCCCTTTATCTGTGCCCATATCAGTTCAATCGGGTTTACTTCGCAATGATATGGTGGTGATCTAACCACCGTCATCCCACGATTTTTTGCAATTTCATCAATTTCATATTTTTTTAATTTCTCTTTATGAAGGGAACACAAATGATACAGTTCTCTTCTCACAGAACCGGGATGGAACTTAATATTCTTTGAATTTAGCCAATTCCGTAAATCTTTTTTTAACCACTTGGTTGTGGGCATTTTTTCTGTAAGTCTCGAGTGATAACTTGCATTATCCATTACTATTATACAGTTCTGAGGAAGAAGATCTATCATTTGTTCGAACCACTCTTTAAAGACATCAGCATTCATGTCCTCATGGTAGTATATTTCTTCTTTGGTTTCTCATTTCTTTTATAGTCCTTAGGTAATTTCTTCTCCATACTACAATATCGCTTCTTTCTATTAAAATAGACTTTCTGGAATGCTTTTTCCATAGAAAACCTATTTCTTTTAAAAGTTTCCATAGTGTGCTTCGACTCATTTCAGGGTAATCCTTATCATCTCGAACCGTGGCAAGAACTTTGTCTACTGTCGGAAATTCTTTTCTAAAGAAGAACGCATGCACTTTCCTTCGAAGTCTTTCTTTCAAATGATTTTCTATTTGAAATTTTGGTTTTCCTGGAGCTTTACGTGCTGTTTGAAACTCGCCACATTTCTCTTCTTTAACAACTCTGTAAATCGTAGATTTCCCAACACCAAACGTACTACTAACTAATTCCACTGTGTCATCAACACTTTTACATAAATTTTTGTCTGTAAATGATTTAAAACAATTAAATATTAATGTTTTTTCATTAACTGTTAAAGGACCGATTTTTTGTCGTTTACGCGGTACTTCCAAATTTTTCATGATCACACTAGAATTCACAATAGACTGCACACTGCACCTTGCATGTTGCAACTAAACGACATTTAGTAAGCTGTCAAGAATACACAACTGGACCTCCTTACTAAATGGAAAACCTACAATCGCATTTTCGGTGAAATTTGTTGGTAAGGGATTTATCTACTTATAATTCGATTACTGTAAGAAATTCTTGGAATTAAAATAAAACAAAATTGGCAAATAGGCACTTATTGAAAATAATCTTAAGATACGGCTATGTTATCTTTAATACACAGGGCTTTTGGCCTGTCCAAACCTTTTTCTATTGTTCTGTATAGCTTATAAAAGACCAATAAAAGACCCAAAACTTGTATTAGCTCAGGTACATTTATGACAATTTTAGGAAATATTTAGATTATTCCGTAAAAATATTTAAAATGACCGTACTAAGTTTTGCATTAGAAATGCTGTTTTATTACTCTCTCATACATAAAAATAGACCATAATGTTTAATGACCTCAGTAGTCCAAGATTTTATTGTTCTTTATTTTGCTTTCTTTGACCAGCGTTTTCAGCACTAAATTAAATGGGATTTCCACGTCTATTGTTACCTTACAGACAAGGGCCAATCATTTTTCCGCACTGCTAGCTGACAATTCCAGAATTCGTGTATTTAAAATCGGTTTGGCCCTGGTCTTTACTACTATTTACTACATTTAATGTTAATTCAACATTTTTTTTTATTTTAATTAAGTTTATCTATTATCCAATTGATCCTATAACTAAAAATGTGTCTTTAAAGGTTTTTTGATCAATAACTAAATCATCTAATTATTTTTTTAAATAATTATCCCTAACCGTGTATGCAATAACGAAATTCTGTATTCATTCTACTAAAAATCTGTAATTGTCACATGCATCAGACGAATCCAAACGTACAGTGGTCATAAACGAAGTCCGACCAATTCAGATCTAGTCGACAAACTGATTGTGATGCTGCGAGTTATTGTATTTTGATATTTCACAACCCCTACGTTATACAATATGTTAGCCCTGGTCAGATAAGACCTTTTGACGTCGCGTTGGTTCGCTGGATGGTCGATCTTGTCGCTTCGATGGACAAAAATAAATCATTGGACAGAAATCTAATTGATTGCGTACTTTTTACTGGGTGGATAAACTTTTGAGGTCCCAACAAAAATTCAACGAACATCAAAAAGAAAATTAAAACTTATATGCTACAAAACATGCATCCATATTCATGGTAATTCGCAAAAACAACATTTGACAGCAGATCTTAGCTCTAATAAAGTTGTAAAACGTTTATAGAAATAGTGCAAAAGTTGTTGCTAATAAATAAGGTACGAATAAAACTTGGTTCTTAATTTGAGAAATAAACCCTTTCAAAACACATTTCTTCCATATTTCTTCACTTCATGCTTATAATAAACGATATTCAACAAATAATTCATTGTACGCTTGATCAACTACCACCTGTTATTTTTTTTTTGTTAGAAAGTTAAATTCGCGCACCCCTAAAATTCATTATCGAATCCTCCACTTGCCAATGCCATACTTAAGGGTGAAAATAAATTACAATCTCAATATAAGATTCCGTCTATACGCACACATTAATTTATAGACCCTCATCAATTGTGAAATGTGAAATAATGTCCTTAATTTTGGTACCTCTACCTACGCCTGCAACCTGTCCGATCAAGCAACCCTTGGTCAGCGAACATGTGCCTTTTTCTTTTAAAATTTTATGCATCATCCTGTTCTCTATTCTTTAAGGGCCCACAACTGGCCTTTCGGCCGTTGATACCCTGTTGCCTACCACCAGTGGCTAATCTGCATTTTACCTGCCACAATGAGTTTGTTCTAAGTTGAAAATGAGATTTTTTATTACAGGAAGTTTCAGTGGATTTGTCAGAAAAATATTTTCTAATGTATTAATGTTCCTCAAGGATCTAATTTGAGTGCATTACTTTTAATCTTTGTATGTAATAAAAATGCATTCGAAAAAGTGAGTAGGTTGTATTTCACTTCATTTTAATAATACCCCAGTACAAACTTTCACTGGATTGACAAAAATAACCGTCATGGTATTTATTTTCGCTATGTCTGTACAGCAAGCAATAAAAATAAACTGACCCTCATGCAAATAAATACTGTCAATATCACAAAAGAACTAAATGACATATGCATAATGTGGCGATGGTCATTTTTGTATTTTTGTGGAAGTGCGTAAAAGCAAGGACGTACAAATTTTTTTTTGAGAGGGGTTACGTTAATGTTAAAATTTGGCTCAATATTTTTTTGTTTTAATACTCATTTTTTTCTCTTTCACAGATTTATTTTCAAAAATAGTTTAAGGAAGTGGCCAATCCTCTAATCCTGGTAAAAAATCCATCTCCGGTGTTTTTAGATTGATAATGTTTCCAGAATTGCTTCCACAAATTTTTAAGGTATAAAATCATCAACAAAGAGTTTAGGAAATTTAAAAATTAGAAAATTATATTCAACTATCGTTTAAATTTTATTTTAACCTTAAAATTTTAAAGTAAACTAAGAAAAATTAACAATTACATGAGCACCAATTTATGTCGTAACAATGAAAACAAGGAATTTTATCTATTAACAAAATTGTTATAAATTTTCATCGCACTTTTTTATTACACTTAAGAGCTTGGAATTCTCTAAGAAAAATTGATACATCGCTTAGAAAAATATTAATGATATTTAGGTTTTTTGACTATAGTCAATTTTTTTTAAATTGAAAGCAGTTTAAGAATTTTAACACCCTTTATCACCCGTCTGGATACGGCTTTGACTAAATGTCCAGTTCCGAAGAAGTTAATCTCTGACCCCGATTCCCGTCCGTTTCAGTCCTCTGTTGTAGAGCCGCTCAGCAAAATAACGAAGATGAAATAAACTGACACTGAATAAAAAGCAACTGGAGAGATAGATATAAGCGTGTTTTGTTGTGGGGACTCCCTATTTTTTTTACCACAATCGCTTGAATTTAGCCCAAATATGCAATTCACATATGGGAACATAAATATGAATATTTTGTCTATTGCTACTAGATTTTATATCTGCTTGGTGTCGATTCTGTATGATTTTGTAAAAATTCGCCTTCAGATTGTGTAGGTATTATAAAATTTAAATTCAGCAGGAATAGTTGAAAATCACCAATTAGTTCTGCGTCTAAGTAACAATAATTGATAAGAAAATAAATTCAACAATGGAGAGTTATTGTGTATTAATTTCTAATGATTCTAATCCTTTATCTTCTATGTGTAAAATCTTGAATTCTTCATCAAGAAGATGATTTGAATAAGTTGAAATAGTTTTCTTATTCACATAACTCATATTGTGTTCATGCTTGCGATTTCTATAAGTTCTGGAGAGTTATTGTGTATTAATTTCTAATGATTCTAATCCTTTATCTTCTATGTGTAAAATCTTGAATTCTTCATCAAGAAGATGATTTGAATAAGTTGAAATAGTTTTCTTATTCACATAACTCATATTGTTTTCATGCTTGCGATTTCTATAAGTTCTGGAGAGTTATTGTGTATTAATTTCTAATGATTCTAATCCTTTATCTTCTATGTGTAAAATCTTGAATTCTTCATCAAGAAGATGATTTGAATAAGTTGAAATAGTTTTCTTATTCACATAACTCATATTGTTTTCATGCTTGCGATTTCTATAAGTTCTGGAGAGTTATTGTGTATTAATTTCTAATGATTCTAATCCTTTATCTTCTATGTGTAAAATCTTGAATTCTTCATCAAGAAGATGATTTGAATAAGTTGAAATAGTTTTCTTATTCACATAACTCATATTGTTTTCATGCTTGCGATTTCTATAAGTTCTGAAGAGTTATTGTGTATTAAGTTCTATCAGTTTGACCAATATATACCTTAGGGCAAGTTCCACAATTTAATTGATATACCCCAGATTTCTGGAATTTATTATTTTTGATAAACCTTTCCAACGTATTATTTGTTCTATATGTGATTCTTATTTTATATAATTACTATGGATCTTCATCAATTAAGTCAATCAGAAATTCAATTGTTAATTGTAATTGAAAAAGCCTGATTTAAAATGTACATATTTTGTGGCTTACCATAGATTTTTCTAGACCTTTAAAATTAACGGACTTATCTGCAACAAAATAAACAAATATGCAAATCATGCAGAAAACTATACGCTTAAAAAAAACCAATGAACGTGAGAACGTTTTAAAAAAATGAGGGTTATCACCCCAGTGCAATAAAAAACCTGTGGAATACTGCACCTTTTTTGTAATGGTAATCTTTGCTAATAAAAAACGTCCCCGAAAACTACCTAGACCAAGGATACTCATGTGGGAAATAGTCATACCCCAAGTTTTTTTCTCTTAGATGATTAAAGAATATTATTTATGGGTGACAGGATTGTATGCAGATCTGCAAAAAATGATAATAAATTGTAAGTAATTTTTCAGGTGTTTTTTTTTTGGAGAAAACTTGCTGGTAGACCGTTAGAACTGGTAAAAAAAATTAACATCTCTATAATTGGTTTTTAATCTGATGCGCAACTATGAAATATAGTGAATTATTACAGTGATTAAAACGAATTAATATCATTGTTTGATTAAAAAAAAAGAATGCCAGCTCTAAAATTTATACTAGCGATGTTTTTATTTTATTTATTTATTTATTTACTTATTTATTTATATAAGAATACAAACAGGACGAGCCCAGTACAGCATTCACTATTTTCTAAACTAATACAAAATGGATTAAATGTTGCTTAACAATAAAACTAACAGAAAAATATATATTATACATAGTATATTTAAAGAAACTAGTCAAGATGAGATAGATATAATTTTTTAATAGTGTTTGTAAAAGTTATCAAAGAGGAAGAGAAGATATCCACATCGGTGAGTGACGAGATTGTATTGTATGATTTACTGCATCTTTGCAAAGGAGAATTTAGGTAGTAGTTAGTAGAGCTTTGATTAATTTTGAAAAGATTTTTCCCTCGCGTGTTATAAGATGGAGTAATGAAATTAATTTTACTTAAAAAAATACTAAAACCAGTTTTTTTTAACGAATTTAAATTTTAAAAAAAAAGCGTAATTTTTGAATACGAACTATATATTTTTTTTCACACCATCTTAACGAAGAAAATGAGCACTGATAAAGGTAAAAAATTTTAAATTTGTAAACCAACTTTTTCGATTGAAATTTAGGCCTTTTTTCATTTAAATTCGGTGTATAAACATTACAATTTTATGGAGATTTATAAATTATTAGTAAAGTATTAACAATTATTAATAACTTTGTTATTAAAAAGTGTTTTCGTTACAACGGTATTTTTATCAATATACTACAATAATTGTATTCACGACATTCGAAATTAACATTATTAGGAGCATCCCAAATTAAAATCTTTTCGTTTGATAAATACCCAGACCCCGGCCATTAGAGCATAATTCTATTCATAAAAAATTCGACAATAGACAAAAGTGTCCCCCAGCTTTTTTATTCAACCCTTCGGTGCCCGCATACAAAGATTAATAGAGGCCAAGGGACAACCGTAAGATTTAACCAGGTGCTACAAAAAAAAACGCCACTCTGGGGGTAGCCGTTTTTATCTATTTGTTTTTAGCATGTGCCTCAAAATAGAAAGTCGCTACTGATATTTTTATGTTAACTTTTTATGAGTTACGTGAGATTGAAAACGGACTTTTTGTTAATACAGTTGCTGTTAATAGGGTTGCCTATTGTTTGATCCCTTTTTTTTTTCAACGCGTAATTTGAATGATTTATTTGGTCTATAAGCAGTGGCAGAGATCTACAAGTTCTACTTGTTTCTAAATATATACAATTATTATTTACCATATACATATAAAAATTGATACACCCTGTACCGCATAATGAAGTACAGAAAACACAGAATATCACGCAAATGAGATGCCATTTATGCAGTCCATTACGTCCAAGAGTATGAACGATCAACAATTTCAATATAAGCGTTGACCGTTGAGGGAGAAGTTTCCAACCATCAAATTACATCTTTTCATCTGTCAATCATTTCCTACTTATATGCTTATATGCAAAAAGGGATTACCAAAATTGATCCTTAACTGAACGAATACCGCATATATTGAATTTACATAAGGTCTGTATGATATACAGTGTATATCTATGAGTACTTGTGTGTGTATATAAATTTTTATTTTAAAAAAAAACTACTGAAGTTTCCTGAAAGATAAATAATAGAAAACTGCGGATCAAAAAGGGTGGACTACGTGCGACTAGAAATACTCCTGTAATCCTTTTTACCAGTTAACAACTCATTAGGAAAACTCCCCAAAAACAAATTTCTTAAATTATTATTTACCAGGTGTATATGATTTAGTTTTAGCTTCGTTGTTATTGAATAATTTAATACGAGCGTTACATCATTTGTCTGAGTTAACGATTGGATTTTCTTGCGTATGTACAAAAAGCCTCCACTGCGTAGTCTTTGTACTGGTTTTAACAAAAGATAAGATAAAACGAAAATTCATTTATTATAGAGAAACAATGAATCGCAGTCGCCACGCTTTGTGTCCACGTGACTAGTGGTTAAGATTACGTGTCAGTGGAAATAATGGTTTGTCAAAAGAAGTTATTATACGCAAAAGTTCGCAAGACCTTGCCAAAGTTTTTTCGAACAGAAAGGATAAAGAATGAAATTCAGTTATTAACATTTTTTTTAGTTACTTGATTATTAGTTCCTAAAAATTATAATTATATCCCATAACATGCGTAAAAAACGAAGTATTATGTCCCCTAAGCCTATTTTTAAGTAATTGTTTTGTTTGTCCTATAAAAATCTAAAAGAACTTATAGCAAGAAGACGATTTATATATGTTTTGGCTTGGTATAACATTACTAAACTGCTGCATAAAACCATGCAATTTTGTTTCCTAGTTTTGGCCAAAGGCCCAACCGCTAATCCTTGCAACTAAACAAACGGGCACGGCCAAAAAGTTTTTGCAAACTAAAAACCACACCTGAATACACATTGACCTGTTTGATATAAATCCATTCGGGCGTTTCACAAGAATCTAAAAAACCGAAAAATGAGGTCCATTTATAAATTATTTACGGAGATTCAATCATATTGTGTAATTATTGAATGGTGGGACGAGGGATAAAAAAAACTTTACAGGTCAGGTAAACGCATCAAATGAATCGTACTATGTCGCCTACATAGATTTAAAAGTCCACACTCTCATATACACAGTGAGCATAATAAGTGAAATCCCCCTAGCGTCTATTAAGGTAAAATTTTTACTGACAATTGTATCGAGTTCTAAGTTTGATTAAACATTTTTTTAGAGATGATCTACAATTCATTGAAACAATTTCTAGATATAAATTAGCTCTTAAATATAAATGGATATTTCAAACAGTTTTTTATGGTGTCTTTAGTATCTTGGAACTTGGTTTTATTATGTTTATTTGTGAAGTTATCTCGACAAGACATTATAGTCTACTCAAGCGTTATCTTGTATAGTTGCCTTCAAAATAAGTTGGACAAATTGTTTTGATCATTTTACCTTATTATTTTTATTTCTAAAGAAATGATGTTCATATATATTTTTTTATACATTAAATCATTAAAATTTTCTATATTTATCAAATCTGCACAAATAAACAGTTCTGTGTTTTCATATCAGTCAGATCTCAAGTGACAAATGGTTCTCATTCTACAGGGCGTTGTAAACATTTTTGTGTATTTCTTTCAATATTGATTTTAGCACGTCAAAATACGTAAGATTCGTGGGGTCTGCACTCATTTTTTGGAGGACTAATCCAACATATAATATTCTAATGCTGTTGGTTTTATTATCATGTATCACCTAAACTTTCATTGCTGCCTTTTATGGTCATTTATTAATAAATGAGGTAGGTTTCTATATATTAAGGAATGAAAACGAGGGGGTAGAAAATCTTAAACGGGGGTCAAAATATTTTCTCCCAGAATACTCCTTATTGTCCTGGATTACCTTCGATTGCCCTTTATTATCTCAAACTGGCGACTACAACTCCTAATTGTGTCAGATTTCCTCGCCTTGTATATTATGTATTTATGCGTAAAATTTTTAAAGGACTTCCAGTCTAGCAATATGAAAGATGGAAATCGATAGGAAATAGAAGACGAATAAGGAATTTTAGTTATTTGGCGGATTTGTCGCACGATTTATAACAGACAGGTAAAGTGCAGTTGAAGAGATTTCATTTTAAATATTCTTCCTGCAAATATATACAGGGTGGTCCTTATAAGTAATTGTACATAGAAATATGGTAGATTCCTGACTTTAAAATATTACGATTTGAACCAACTTGCTCTAATAAAATGTTGCTAATAAGTAATATACAGGGTGTTAAAGGTTTTGGACTGATGGAAGAAAGGGTGAAGCTGCGAATGAAATAAAAAACTCATGAAATATAGTACAAAATGAAGACAATACCACACGCTTTTCTTATACAAATCATTTCTAAAGGCTGGATTATCCTAAATGACTAAATATTGCCCTTGAAATATCCAAATTTATCCCAATAGGGACAAACAATATGTTACTGGCACCTCGAGAATTTATAAATTCTAGTGAATCTTGAGTGTAAGTTAAAATTTAATAGCAGTGAACGAGAAACAATTTTAGATAGATATTTGACCAAAAACCGTACATATTGTTCATGTTAGTCACTAGACTCTATTGTCATCTATCGGTAAACTATGATAATAAACAGCATTGAGAAAAATACAGACACATATCTAGCAATACTGAAAATTTCTTGTATTTAAAAAAATCACCCCGTAACGGGTGTCATACAATATAAACAAAACGACTTCTGTAGGTAAAACCGAAAAGTTTGGTCGATATCGATGTGACCTCTGGCTAGTGCCGTACCAGCATTGTGAAACTCATCGGTGCCACTTGGAGATTTCTCGATGCATAAAGTCCCTTCGTGACCCTTGGCCACTCGCGTGAGCCCTAAAAGGCCTAAAGCTTTCCTGAGCGGACATCGCGACCTCCGTTCCTGGCACAACTCAACTGTGCTTTCACATTAAAAGTGAATAATATAAAAACTAAAGAAGAGTTTCTATGCCGAAATGTGTTTTTAAACTATTGGAACACGTGTACTACTTTACCAATAATTATTTATTTCACGAGGAGGGTGGGAATTTTAAAAGCTGCCAATAGATTTTTTTTTACCTATGTATACAAGGTGTTAATGAATACGTGTTACAGATTTGTAGGGCATATAGAACATGTTAAAATAGAGTGAAAGGTTCCTATAAATATGTGCTTTTGGAGCTTTGGTTTCGAAGCTAAAGCTCTTTGAAGATGGTGCCTTCATATATTTTTTTTTTCAAATATCTTAAGAGTTTTTTAAAACCAACAATAATATAAAAAAAAATAAACGCCAGTTGTTGATCACATTTACCAAAAAACTAAAATCCCAGTACGTGAAATAATGATTAAGAATAAGACGACGACTTCCGAGCATCTGCATAATAATCACCCTCTGGGTTGTTCGTTACCTCTCCGGGAGATACTATTTTCGGCCCTCCACCCTCACACACACACACACACACTAGCAATCAAGATTTATCGCTGGCTAGCGTCTGGACTGACTATATTGGTCGCTGTCTCAAGTCAAACAAGATGGGCTAAATTTAGTTTAGACTCCCCAGAACTTCTTATTGACCTTGAAAAAGAAACGAGAGTTATCTGTGGTCATAAACATTCTGGATGTACGCGTGTTCTTTTAAAATGTGAAAAAAACTGGGTGCACTTGAGTTCTCTCCCGTGGTTACAAATCACAGTGGAACGAATTTATGTTTAAAATTTGTAGTCAAAAATTTGCCTGAAAACGTAAATGTTTACAAATATTTGTATATTTAAAAGAAGATTAAAAGAGTTTCACCTTGTACAATGTGAGTGTTTTTTCTAAGGTACCTATAGTTTTCCCTTCCAAAAAAAAATTGCCCTATGAATTGCATAATATTGTTTAAAAAAATTAAAAAAAATGTAATTCAAATTAATTATTATGAAAAAAATAAAAATATAGTTATTGCATAAAAATTTTGAAGATAGAGCCGAGGAAATTTGATCAGAACATCTATTTACTTTTAAATAAATAATAGCAGCACTTTTAGTTAGGAATCTATTATAACGAATCCAGGAAACTATTTTTTTTCTGTCAAAACTGCATTATAAAAAATATGGCAAAGGATACTGTAACAACTAGAAAATAGGCAATTCCTATATTTAAAAAAAAATCAAATTCTTACAGTAATATTACTCGACGTCGGCGTATGACTCACAACACCAATCAACAATTACCCTAATATCCCCTTCACCACACTAACTCACTTTACACCTAGATACGTATTTTTATCTCCATGCGAACTTAAATTTAAAAAAAAACCTAATTTTTCCATATTTATTACATATATTTTTTTCACACCATCTTAAAGTTGAGATTTCCACGACGAAAATGAGCACTGATAAATAAAATTTGTAAAATAACTGTTTCGATTGAAAATTAGGCTTTTTTTAATTTAAATTCGTATAAAATCGAAAAATAAATATTTTGCTCTGAAAAAAATTACAGCTTAGTTAAAAACACAAAAGAGAAAGTTTTTACAAAGTTTCACAAAAAAATATTTCAGCGGAGAAAAAATTAAAAACTGTTTTAGCGATTTTCTCAATAATTTTGAGGTTGTATTTATTTTAAATTAATTAAAATCAATGTGTTCGAGACTTTCTCCAACACTCATATTTAATAAAATATAATTAAAAAAAGTTTCAAAACTAATAAATTTCAAAAAAGTACTAACTTTAAAACCTTAAAGTTAAAACAAAAAAGTAAGAAAGTTCTACCGATCAATAATAATAATAATAATAATATACGCTCTGCAATTCACTCCCTTACGAGTGAACCCCAGAAGCTCAAATAAAATCAAAAATAATTTGTGGGAAGCCCCTGAAAAAGGATTAAAATTAAACTAATATATTAATCTGAGACACACCGAGACATACGGCGACGATCATGTAATTCGAGTAGAGTAGGCTGTCTTTGATTAAAAAGACAGCGACAAATATTGTTCTCGAAACTAGGTCACGTAGTAATAATGACAATATGCGGCGTTTCATTTCTATGTTTGAATTCTACAAACTTAGGAAAGGTGGCAGCATAAATCGGATGAAGATTTTCAAATCTTGGCTGCGTTTTTATTCAAAAACAGAAAAGATTTCATGAAAATTATTTTTAGCTAATGAGCTGGTATATGAGAATACCGGAAAGTCATTATTTTTACGATTGTGTAGGTTCATTACAAAAAATGAGACTTTTTTTTGTGATAGACGGTTTTCACTGAAAAAATTTCTGTGACATGAGAAAGCACAGCCAGTTTCACCAAGGTAGTGAAAGAGACTATATTTCTTAATACTTTATTATTATTATGAAATCATTGGATGAATTGAATATTGTATTTGGAAGCACTTGCTTATAAAAAAGCAATCTATTATTTATAGATGACTTAGAGGTTTTTCCTGGAAGACAATACATTTTTTTAATAATAAAGTCTAGAGTACTGGATGTAGTACACTATCTTCTTAATTATAAATTATGTTCCTTCCGATAATCGTCCTTGCATTTTACGAAACCGATTTTACGTAACTTAGGCCCCATTGCAGTATAGTTACCCAATAGTCGCCGTAAATGGTCTATTCGCCTGACCCACTAGTTCCACTACCAGCCGCTGGATGGAGATACCTATCGGGTTATTATCCCCTCAGAGATAGGCAGCTCTAATTGCGTTAATATAGAGCATAGTTTATGTGAAAATAAATGGAGAAAATCCTGGATAAGGATTCGTGGGCGAAAATGAACTAAACGTAAAAACAATATTGATAAGAAAAAAGAAAAAAAATCCATAGATAAGGGGAATCAATAAATTGCTAACTTGAGATATTAATCAGAAACTAACAGTTTAAGAATATAAAACCGTAAAAAATTAACTCTAATTGTGTTTTTAATTGCCAATCTTTATTTTGTAGAGCTAAAAGGAGAAAAAAAGTGTGAACAGGCAGAAAAATAGAGAAAAGTGTGGAAAATACTAAAATAACTTTCCTATATATTTGTTGAGACGACTTAGAGCTTTATTTTGGTTTAATCTAACTGAAACTCCACTTTGAGAATGGCCTATTTCCTCCAGACTAAAATAAACTTTAAGCAAAAATTTTTCTCCGGAAATTGTGAATTTTTCCTATTTTTATAAAAAAAAAAATAAAATTCTTCGATATTAAAAAGACAAAGGGCAATTTTAGACTAGAGATTCGCGAGTTTTATTTGATTTTAAGAATTTAAGAACAGCCTAGCAGTGCTGTGAATCAAATCAAATCAAACTATAAAATTTCAAGTTTAAAATATCAAAAATCAACAAAAATAAAGTATTTATTATAAGAGAAAGTTCTGTTAGTGTTGGATATTATTTTTATTTTTTTCTTCATATTTTAATGTTGAAATAGAGTCTGTTAAAACTATAAGTAGCCATCCAAGAATTTAAAGACATTAAACCTATATCAGATTCATTATTTAGTTTGGTAATTGTTAGAGAAGCCCTGGAAAAAAATGATCTCTATTCTAGAAAATCTATTGCCTCTTCCACAATTTTAATACATTTTCTGAACTATTAGCCCTTTCTTCTGATAAATATTTTGTAATTTCATAAATCTAGGAATTTTCATCGACTGGGACTGGTTTTTTACTACGACATGTTTGAAAGAAAAGTTTTGGAAAATGAGAAAAACTTATGTACATTCCATCGAACCCTAAACCGTTATTAAATCGTTTTCTTTTCATCTTAAATTTAAAGGACCCCGCACAAAAGGATAGGATTTTGCCGTTCGGTCGAATTGGCTGATTTTTGGATATGTTGTAGGTTTTGTCATCCTAAACAAAAGTCTCCATGGGCACCAAGGTCCAAAGTTCATATTTTGGCCGCTATCGAGCTCCAAAAGTCCATTTCTCCATCATAACGTAACCTCTTGAAGCAAGCCAATTACTCATTGAAATATCGTTTTTGATTTATTTTATTATCTAGTTATATGTTTTCGAGGTTGGAACGTGATGTCAAAATGACAGAATTGACAGTTGACAGCTGTCAACAAGCTGTCAAGTTGACGGAAAAATACAAAAAACTTGAAATAATGATGAGACCATATGTTTTCGAGGTCGCTGAGCTTGAATCTGATGTCAAAATGACAGAATTGACAGTTGGCAGCTGTCAACAAGCTGTCAATCCTGAACTTCACATGGAACATTGCTCTCTAACAGCTAACTGTCAGTGCCCTAGCATCAATAGGGTTGACTCCACTAAATATCTAGGAGTTACTATGGAGATCAACTAATGATCCTTTAGCATGGGATCTTTATGTCACCTACTTAGGCACCTACTCCACACACATTAAACCATTACAAAAGATTCAAGATCGAATTCTGAAAATCTTATCATGCAAAACATACTTCAAAACCACTCTGCTTATGTCAATCAGTCAATCTTATCATCATATATGCATTAATATCAACAAGGAACAGCGAAAAAATGACTACTCTGAAGTTATGGCGATCTCGAAAACATATGGTCACCTCATTATTTCAAGTTTTTTGTATTTTTCCGTCAACTTGACAGCTAGTTGACAGCTGTCAACTGTCAATTCTGTCATTTTGACATCAGATTCAAGCTCAGCGACCTCGAAAATATATGGTCTAATAATTATTTCAAGTTTTTTGTATTTTTCCGTCAACTTGACAGCTAATTGACAGCTGTCAACTGTCAATTCTGTCATTTTGACATCAGATTCAAGCTCAGCGACCTCGAAAACATATGGTCACATCATTATTTCAATTTTTTGTATTTTTCCGTCAACTTGACAGCTTGTTGACAGCTGTCAACTGTCAATTCTGGCATTTTGACATCAGATTCAAGCTCAGCGACCTCGAAAACATATGGTGACATCATTAATTCAAGTTTTTTGTATTTTTCCGTCAACTTGACAGCTTGTTGACAGCTGTCATCTGTCAATTCTGTCATTTTGACATCAGATTCCAACTCAGCGACTTTGAAAACATATAACTAGATAATAAAATAAATCAAAAACGATATTTCAATGAGTAATTGGCTTGCTTCAAGAGGTTACGTTATGATGGAGAAATGGACCTTTGGAGCTCGATAGCGGCCAAAATATGGACTTTGGACCTTGGTGCCCTTGGAGACTTTTGTTGAGGATGTCAAAACCTACAACATATCCAAAAATCAGCCAATTCGACCGAACGGCAAAATCCTATCCTTTTGTGCGGGGTCCTTTAAGTTTGTTTTTAGACTCCATTATTGTTTTTTCTTTTTTAATATTTAATAGATACCTGTCAATTATGAGTAAATTACGAAAAGTTGGTAGTTTCAGTTGATTTAAAATTATGGCGGAGGAACTGGTTCACATATTTTTACCTACAATCTCGAGAATAATTAATTTTCTTTATAGACTGTTTTTTATACATAATTACCCCTAACGATCCTCATACCATACCATTTAGTGACCACTTTACATATACAATACGTCACAATTAGAAAAATACAAAGATAAAATAACATATTAAAATACAAATTACAAGTTAAAAAGGATAGATCGGCGAACAGAAGACATTTGGAATGTTCAACTGCATTAGGCAGATCTCGAGAGGAAGGATAATTGAGTTAACACCATCACAGTGGACGTTCTGTCTCCTGTTTGACAGGTAAGAGCGAAATAAATGTAATTCATTAGATCTTATGCCGTATAATTTAATTTTTTTTATTAATATTACAAGGTCAACACAGTCAAAGGCCTTGCTGAGATCACAAAAAGTAACACTTGTATTTAATCCTGCATCAAGACTGCATATTCGATCATATTTAATATTGCTTTGGTTGTCGACATATTTTTCCTAAAACCATATTGTGCAGAGGTAAATATATTTTTATGTTCACAGTAACTTACTAATTTTTGTTTGATAAGAATTTCAAGTATTTTACTTTTAACAGGAACGATGGAAAGTCTATAATTGTCAATGTTATCTGGATCATTCTTTTTATAGGTACTGTGAGTGGTTCAATGATCAAGTTAAGGGAAGATTTTATTATTTTACTGTTAATATCATAAAAATCATGATGTACTATATTTTAAACTTAGCACAGTCTCTCGTACATCAGTGTCCAATATAGGGCCCATGAAAAATGAAGAAGACGAAGGAGTCTTAACCAATTTGTTTACATAAGACATGGGATCAATTTTTGTGTCTAAGATAGTGTTGGTAATTTTTTGTGAGACAGTACTAAATAAATCATTAAATGTATCAGCTGCAATTGTGGTTTGTGTTTTATTTTTAATTTTGGCATTTCTTTCCGAAATTACTAATTACCAGGTTGTTTTGCTTTTATTTTCAGAGGTGCCAATTAAGGATGAGTATGCAGTCTTTTTCTTTTAATGATTTTTTATACGATTTAGGCAGACAATTGGTTTTTTTAAATTTACTTTTCACTTTAACGATTATTATAATTATAAATAGTCTTCATAGTTTTATATGTCACACATTTTTTTAACTTCATAGCTTGTAGGACATTGTTACGTCAACCGAGAAGGTAAAAATGAAACAAAAACCTCCTCTTTATTTGTGCATCAAACTTTTTCACAAGAACACGGATTTTCCTCCAGAAATGAGATATTTAAAAGGTTCTAACCCAGATTATTCCTCCTTCCTTATCCAACTAATGGATCTTTTCTCTCTCTACAGCCTCAATAATACACTTACGTATTCAAATCCTAAATATGTGCGAGCGGAATGGCGAAGGCAGCGGCGTCAGCAGATCAAGTTTCTTGAGGTAGTCAAAAATTTACAGCTATCTAGAAACAGTTGAATAAAATGACTGCCAAAATATGTTGCATAATTTACAATATTCGACCAATTTAAGTGATGTTTCAGTCCGTCACGCTCCTAATTTTTCTCATGAAAAAACTCGTGTTAGGTCAACTTTTCAGTACCTAAAAATTGATGAATTTGTTGGGAAATTGAAATTGAGTCAGTTTCGCAATGGTATCCAACACTGAAACTATATTGTCTGGGGGTTACAGTGTTATTTTTTCAAAGATTTCTGCAGACAAAGTTCTTAACGTCTGCATGAAGAAAGGCTAACATGAAGAAGTGACTTAAAGCTTCGAAGAAAAGATGCTAAAGATCTAAATCGTATTTTATCAAACGATACAAAATTATTAATACTATTTTGATGAGTTCTGCTAGAAAAAACTCAAGGATAACGGTACCATTTACCCACCCAGGATACGCCATTGACTTACCAAAGATGCAAGACCTTTATGCCGCTGATGGAATATTCGTAGTAAGGTTGAAATCGGTTGTTGGAGACCTTCGGTTGCCATAGGAACGGCAGCGGATATCTCTCCCAGAGGTAAGGAGATTAATTGCGATCGTTTCTCTTTGCAATCGGTTCGCGCATTTTCGAAATAGAAACATTAACCAACTAAGACACATGCTGTCTCTGATGGTTTTCTCTTTCCAGATAATTTCTGAGAGAACGACGTTTCGCAAATGGTCTTGCTAGTCAAGGTGTACGACGCTGAATTCAGCGGTGATCCATATTAGTGTAAATATATTGCTTAATGGTATGAGACAGATTCAGATCCAGTAAAAAATAAGTCACTGGGATATTAGAGAAGTAAATAATAAATAATACAACGAATTTTGAAATTATCATAAAACTCATGTACATTTTAAGGATATAGGGCGGAATAAAAATGCAGACCAAAAAGAATGGACTACCTGTCACCAGAAAAGGTCGTACAATTCTAGATGTAATTTAAGCACCTTTACGATGATACATTTTGAATGGAAAAAGTTAATTTTACAATGAAAAAGTTTAGAAGTACTTTAGTCTCCCAATGATCGTTACAAGAATAAATAAGTTGTTGGACAAACTGGAACAATATTGTGTTAATATTAGATCCACGTCATAAACTAGAAACTTTTTCTTCAAGTTCATGGGGCAAAGCTTTGCAAGTAGAAGCTTTCTTAAAGTTGGAAAATATTGATTTAAATGATTTACAACTTCCTTTCTCATTTAAAAATATATTTTTCTACAACCCTGTACAAAAAGACGTCATTTTGTAATAGAATACTTTCAGCGAAAACGTGATTTTCGTCACTAGTAAGAGAAGTTTCTACACAGAAAAAAAGAATCTCTTAAATTAAAATATATATATATATATATAAGTGGATATTTTCGTGACTGTTCAATAATAGTTTAAGTAGAAAAAATTCGTGAGAATCAGTCAATATAAAATAAATATGAAAACTATTTCACAAATACATTCTAAATTGAAAACACCCATACCAGTCAAAAATAAATCAAATATAATCTATGAAATCCCATGCAGCAGCTGTGATGAAGTATACATTGGTCAAACAAGTAGAATGCTTAAAGATAGAATAACTTCTCACAAAAGTGACTGCAGAAGGAATGTGAGATCTTGTCGCCTTGCTGAACATGTAATAGATAAAGATCATGTGATTGACTATAATAATGTCAAAATTCTCGATAATGAACGAAATCTCAATAAGCGTCTCTTTCTTGAAATGGTTCATATAAATAACAATCAAAATTCAATGAATAAAAGAACAGACATCAATGACCTGAGTACAATATACACATTTCTATTAAAAAAACATAAAGAAAATTTCTCAACTCGTCCTCCTTGAATTGATATTTATTATTTTTTTTTTATATATATATATTTACACATTCTTATACTTTTTATAATCACACTCTGTATGTTACAATTGTATTCTGAAGTTTTTGGAAACTGTCATTTTGTCATTTTAAAATATTTTAACACCGATGTTTCTTTTTGTATTTAATTTTTTCCGTATTTCATGTTATTAGTCTTGAAAAAGAAAATAAACGTTTTCGAAAGCTTGACCAAAACGAAGAAATCAAACTAATTTATTTTATATTGACTGATTCTCACGAATTTTTTCTACTTAAAATATATATATATATATATATATATATATATATATCTTGAATTAAATAATCTTCCCCCAAGAATAATAATTTTAGATTGACCAATATATTCTATTTTCAACTAATTTCGTTGTTTGTCTGTTTACATGAATTTTCTTGAAATGAATTTGGTTGAACCGAAACATTCGTACTCTTCACCTTAGATAACAATTTCAGTCAATCATGGTTCTCTCAGCTCAAGAATAACATTTCTTATCAAATGTCAAATGACGAAAGCACGTACACATGACTCCCTCGACCAATAATCAGAATTAAGTATTAGAGTAAACCAGTAAGGAATTTTAATTTATTAGATGTGCTACCATCTATGGTAAGAAGAGAGTATTGACATTAAATTTTGACTGAATCTAGTCAAGATGTCACTCTCTTCTTTTTTATCCCTTTCAGAGATTAATACAAAGTGAGTAAACCAGTAAGGAATTTTAATTTATTAGATTCGACATCCTAAGACCGGTTTCTGCCTTTCGGCTTCATCAGTTAGCCTTTTCGAATCCAATAAATAAAAATTCCAAACTCGTACAAGTCAATAGCTATATCCGCTATAAGATAACATTTTTAGATGTGCTACCATCGAATCTAATAAATTAAAATTCCTTACTGGTTTACTCACTTTGTATTAATCTCTGAAAGGGATAAAAAAGAAGAGAGTGACATCTTGACTAGATTCAGTCAAAATTTAATGTCAATACTCTCTTCTTACCATAGATGGTAGCACATCTAAAAATAAGTATTAGAGCTTGTGCCGAAGATACGTATAGAATGTCGAATCGCAAATCGCAGATACATATGGATATTTGGATATGAAACAACGCCATAGCCCGCCATAGTGAATAGTGAACAAGTACGTTTGGGTTTTTGATGGTGCATAGGCCTGCGCTCTGCTCTGTTTGAAATTTTTTCAAACGAGTCAGCATGGAAGTTAATAGTTTTTTGGAGACGAACCATTTAGAACACCAGTGGACGACTTGTGTAGGCATGTGGGCTCTTTTCAATCAACTGTATACATGGCGTCGTGTCACTCAATCATAACTATTTGTATGTTGAGAATGCTTTGTTTTGTGTTGTCAATCACTTATTACGATTTTTCATAAGTCAGGTTAAGTTTATGTTCGTGAAATAACGATTCATTGCTGTATCCGTACCTCAGCCCCAATCAAATTACTCTTGAATCAAGAGGACCATTTTTCACATGAGCTGAGAAATCAGCTTCATTCGAGAGAATTGTTTCTCAACAAAATTGAAATATTCTTGCCTCAACCAAACCACATTATTTAACTAGAAAGTCTACATTTGACACAATACTTTCTGTTACCAAGTAGTCAAGAATATTTTGTCAAAAAATCAAACTAATATTTGGTTGGACCTATTGATTTAAGAGATTCTTTTTTTCTGTGTAAGCTTGATTTGAGTTTGATTTGTGAGATTTTAGTTGTATTTCCAAAAAAATATGTCAAAAAATCCGCTAATTTATATTTTTGGATGAAAATAAATTTTTGGTATCGATTTTATATAATTCTCAAAGTATTTTCACATTTTTTCAAAACTTAATCTCCCTTCCTTTCCCAGAATATAAGTTTTATCGACACAAAGGCGAAAAATCAGAAATCTGGCTCCGCTATTCATCTTTTATAATATACAAAATTTCATTCCGATACTTCAAAGGTGTTAATAGTTAATTATTAAACAACAAACTTCTTAAAAATCATTTTCCTCAACTCTGTTTTAAACGAATCTTCATTAGCAAGCAAGTAAGAGAGCTTTGAGCGCGGAATATATTTTTATCTCAAACACATCTCTTTATTTACCTCGCGCGAAAGTGTTTCATCCCAGTACAAAGCCCCAACATAGTCTTGGAGGCCCCGTCCTGCGGATAGAAACTTTAGTTAAAATTAATTTAAGTCCAGGGCAGCATGAGAGGATAGGGTTGTGGGAAGCGGTCGGGGGACGGAGGGGGGCAGCGGTATGGGGCTGTGCAAAGGGGCGGCAGAGGAGGCCGCCATTTTGGGAGCGTGTGGTAGAAACGTGTGTGCCTCTCTGTATTTAATTAGCAGAGTGCTAGTCGCAGTAGTCGCTTAATTACGGGGGCAGGACTGCAGGGTTGGAACCGTTATTAGAGCACAAACTAACTTGAGGAAACACAGTGGCGTATATTAAATATTGAAAATCAACATGTATAGTTTCTATAATCTTTGTCTAGTTATTACAGATTCATCATTTAGTCTATTCCTTCAGTTGGTAATTGTTAGAGAAGCCCTGGAAAAAATCTAGCCATTTTAGATAGTATTGGAAATGCAGTCTCATGCTTCTTACTCCATTTTAATACATTTTCTGAACTATCAACCCTTCCTTCAGATAAGTATTTTGTAATTTCATATTTCCAGAAATTTTCATCGACTGGGACTGAATTTTTACTACTAGATGTTTGAAAGAAAGCTAGTAGGTATATCTATATCAAAATTTTCGGAATATTTACATTGGCTGACACAATTCTCATGTTTTTAGTTTATCTAAATGATCTCTGCCATAATTGCATTCTCTTTGCGGATGACACTAACTTGATAAATCCTGGTTCTCAACAAATAAACTTTCATTAAATAAACAGATGACACAAAAACTAATTTTTCATTATACCTATCTAAAAACACTATATTTACATGCTTATTTAGCGCACCGAAAATGGGCTTTTTCCGTACGCATATTACGGTGCGCTAGTATCATTAGCTGTCTACTTATATGTCAAAATAAAATAATGTTATATAGAAATCGCAAATTGTTAAAAATAAATGTTTCTTAAAAATCTGGTTTTCAGGTAGATATAATGAAAAATATCGTTCAATACACGTCCAAAAATGCTTTTTCTTGACTCCTAATGAAATATACTCTTTTCAAGGAACACAGTGCTCCAAAATACAGTAAATGCAAGTTTTCTTGGAATTATATTTGATAATAAACTTTCCTGACCCAACCACATCGATTTTATCCAGAGAAAATTAGCTAGTGTGCTTTTCCTGCTTAGGCCACTAAATAGATTGACAAGTTTAGAAATTTTTCACTCAGTCATCTCAGCTTAATTTTTTTAAAGAAATTAATTTTCTTGATACGTTTTCCTATTTCCCCCTTTAAATCCACCACTGAAGAAACTGTTATATGTGGTCTTGATAGTCAGGCAAAGGGATGGGCGAGAGAGCGAATTCAACGCCCCCTATGTAACGATGTCTTAGAGAGAATTTCCGGAGAACGTTTTCATTAATTTACAGGTGTTATAAATGGTGTTCAACATGATGGTGCCTAAAGGAAACTAGAGGCAATAATGCCAGATCGGGAATGTATTCAACCCTGTTCGATCTTTATTTAATTAAATTATGATGGGGACATCAATGTTTTAACATATTGGGACTGCGTGATTGTAGCCTTGTAGCGAATCGATTGATTGTCTAATTTAGAGCAGCGCCTAGAAAATACATTGTGTATCGGAATCTTTGACTGTTGGCGAATATACGAAGAGTTCAATTCATGTGACTGCTAAAATATTAATAAAAAAAGGTCTTAAACTTGCTATCTTTTATAGATATAAATAATTTTTATTATTTGAAACGCTGATGATGTCGATAATCGTAATAAATAAATATAAATAGCGCAGAGCTTACATTTAGAGGTGACTTTTTCTAAAATCCATCGTGATGAGGTCTTATGAATAAAAATTACTAAAAACTTTCGTCAAAAAAAGTTATGATCCAATTTCATCATGAAATTATTACCGAAAAACGAAAAAAAAATATTTCAACTTTAGCACCCTGTATCGTTTTTTACAGCAACATTTTATTAAGGCATATTTGGTCCAATTCTCATATTTTGTTCCAAATAACCCATTTTTACTTTGTCCCAACAGTTATGACACCCTGCATACTTCTAATGGTACCTTCACCAGAACAGAAATCGCTTAGTCGGATTTAAAATTTTGGTGAAGGAGTTGAAGCCCATCCACCAAAATTTGAAACCAAACTGACTATGGCTAGACTTGAGATCTGATGTCGGTTCCTTAAATAAAATTGTGACTCAATTTATTGACATTTACTAGAAGAAAAAGCTTGGACTGTTAGTGTGTTTCTGCCATTATTTCAAATTATTAAAATCGTTATTACATTTTCCTGCTTTTCAGCAGAAACGTTTTGAAGTATCATGTATTTGTTTCAACTATTTCTAATTAAAAGCGCATACATATTTATAAACACCCATAAAACGCTAAGATAAATAATAAATCTGTGTAAAACGCGTGGAAAAGTTAAAAAAAAAACTCGCAAAGTTTATCGAAGAAAATCTGAGTGCAAAATGAACTAATAACATTAACCTTGAACTTGTTTCAAAGAGACCGTAAAAATAAATTACAAGAAAAGTTAAAAAGGGGAAAGCGGCGGCAAGGCAAGGCAAGAACAGCTCACTGAACTCTATAAATGATGCATTATTCATTTGAAGTTCTCAAGCGCCCAAAGAAGTTGCTTCTAAAAATAATAAAATGCTGATGAGCGGCAATCTGTTGAATGTGCCATTATTTACCGGCGGCAGCGTAGTAGGGAAAGTAAAGTATGAAAAGAAAAGAGAGCAGAAATACTAGCAGACTCGAGAGTGCTCAGATCGATTTTTAATTGCAGCCTTCGCCTTGACTTACTTTAGATTTTCATTAACACACTCTGAAAAATAGGACGCGCCTCCCGTCGTCGCGACGCGATAATTCACTATTTATTTACACTCGCAGGAAAAGGAAATGAGCTTTCAGCTTACATTGTCCTTATTTTTCACGTAAAATTTATCTTTTCGCCCAAGAAAGTTCAACGAACCAAAACAGAAATTCATTTTTTTCTTCAACCAAGAAAGGTTCACGCATGGGGCTATGTGAGCACCTCTTTTAAAATATATAATAACGTTAGGTATCAATGACAATTTGGAGAAATAATTTTTCAAAACTGTTATTGCAAAGTTTATAATTTTTTAAATTTAAATAAGATTAACTCATTTTCTAACTTTGGCTGTCATCATCATCAGTGCCGTTCAATCCCGTAGGATTATGGCACCGCTTATAGCGTTTTAACTCCATTTAATAAGGTGGATTATTCCCCTCTTTCCCATTATAGATTATAGCTTCTCATGAGTCTTCGCTGCTGTTGTTATTTTTTTCCAATCTTTTCTGTTTTTACATGTTATGATCCAATCTTTTATATTCAGTGTTTTAATATCTTCCTTTACTTCTTCGAGCTATTTTTTCCTTGGTCTTCCTCTATTTCTTGTCCCCAGTAGAGTCCAGTTTCTTATCCTTCTAATCGCGTCTGTGGGTTTCCGTCGCATTATATGTCCAAGCCATTCCAAACGCAAAGGCTTTGGCTTATATAGCGGCATAGTAATAAAAGTAATATAGACCAATGTGCCGCTCTTATTTCATAAAAACCGAATGCTTGGCCAAACTAAACACCATATACGGCATGCTATATTGCTACCAGAGTAATCATAAAAAGATTACCTAATTACAGCGCCGTAACTAGGCAGGGGCAACAGGGGGGCCCAGAAAGGACCCTAGGATAATATTTTTAATTCAACTGCACTCTTTTTGTATGGAATTAGATATTACAATGCATTTACCGAACAAATAAAGTCTCACAACAACAAAAAATACATCTATAGACCATGCGACAAAATTAATTGATGGTCTGCATTGATCTACAAGATCCACTGGATACAGGGTTTGGACAAATTTTTGCGGATACAAAAAACACAACGAATTAGGCGAGTTAAAAAATAAAATAGTCTATGTCCAGAAAAGTTGTTTGCAAACCATATGTACAACCTTTTTTGCTGAAACAGACTGGCGTTTTAAACAAATTAAAAGGATATTTTAAGATGTTCCTTTTCTTTTTGGATCGTCCTTAAAATCAATGAACATTACTGAATTGCAAAAGGCGACAGCCGAATTGTCAAGCAAATATGATAAAGTCACTTCAGTTTCAAGTATGTGGACTGATGCAAAATCTGAAAAACGATACTCTTCTAACTCTATTACAGACCATATACGGAACATCTTTGATGCGTTAAGACTTTTTTTAACCCTGCCAGTGATCACCGCTTCTTGTGGGAGGGGTTTTAGTAAACTGAAGTTAATTAAAAATGACTTAAGATCGATCCTCTCACAAGAGCGTTTATTTTATCTGTCATTTATATCTATTGAACATGATATAGTGCAGCAAATAGATTTTAATGATTTCATTGATGAATATCGTGGAATACAAGCAATAAATATATAATTTAAATACATTTATGATGTTTTAATTTATTATGTTTTCATAAATATAAAATGAAATTAAAATTACGGATATTATTAAGGTCCACAAAAAGCTAGTTAAGTACGGCCCTGTCTGATTACTCGCACTATTTCCTGCAGCTTTGGGAATGGTTTCCATAAACAATACATTTGGAATTGTATCGTTTATTCTTACCTCGCCAATAACCCCTTTGTATATGCTCTTTTGATTATATCGATGTATTTCTAATTCTTCAAGGACTTCTAACATTTTTCTTTTGGTACTATATCAAATGATGCCTTTATAACAGAAAGGAAATGGCATCATAAGAATTTTATATCCGCTTGCGAATAACCATAGCAAAAAATTCCCTGTTTACAAGAAGAATATAAGACCCACAAGAATATATGGTATTTTGTTCGATCTTATAAAGCTTATAAAGCATCAGTGGATCGGAGGCATTGATAACTGTATGAAAGGCTTGCTCTACGAGCAGCGTTTTGTGTCAAAGTTTAGCAAACCATGAAGACGAAAAATAAAAGCAGGTGTACCTCAAGGAAGTGTTCTTGGACCCGTACTGTATCTGCTATTTACATATGACATACCACAGCCAAAAAACGTTAAAGTAGCAACATTTACCGATGACACAGCTATTCTAGCTGTTGGAAACAATATAGAAAAATCAACTAAAAAGTTACAAGAAGCAACAAATAAAATCTGTGAAAGGACAAAAAAGTGGCTCAACAACATAATACCTCACGCAAATACAGCAAAATATCTAGACATAAAATATACAACACTGTACTGCCTAATGAATAGAAAATAAAAATTATCAATAGAAAATAAATTATTAATTTACAAACAAATACTAAAACCAGTTTGGATTTACGGCATACAGCTATGGGGATGTGCCAGTAAAACCAACGTAAATATAATTCAACGATTTCAGAAGACGAAGAAATCAAAAAATTTGCTGCAAAACAGGAAAAAAGACTGCATGACCACGTTAACATCGAAGCTCTTGGATAACCAACATCTGATGGGAAGACTCAAAAGGACAAAACCATTTGAGTTAGTTAGCCAATAGTACACAAGAATACTATGTGAAAGTTAATGCAGTGCAGTTGCTGCTTGGAATACCAGAAAAGAAGAGAGTAATGCCAATTGGTGAACTCTTAGTTTCAAGTTCTTAAGTTTGTCTTAAGTATATCGTAAACAAAAATTGCTGGTTAGCTATTTTAGCTAGGTGCAATGCAAATTTAAAAAAAAAATAGCAAACAATTTAAATAGAAGAAACTAGAGATTAAACAAGGGATTCAGCTAGGATCTAGGGCATTTTGTAGGAACAAATAATTAATCAAACCCTACGATTTCACACAGTACACATGATTTTTTGTGCTGACATTGTCGTTTTGAACTTTTGTTGTTTCAGAGATTAAGTATGAGAAATGTCGCTTGATTTTGTGAATATCAGTGACGATCAGGTGAAACATGCTGTGGAGATGTGGCTATCTCACTGAAGAAGGTATAGAAGTATTTGAACATTGGTGGAAAGAAAAAATAGCTTAAGATATGCTCATTCACGTACAAATAAAATTGGCTTGAAAAAAAATTGTTTTACTAGTTCACAATGTTTTTTGCAAGTTTATCATAAGCATACCAGCAAGAATGTGGACGTTATTTTTGTTTCATCCACCCCGTAAACCTCGCCTCTAATTTCCTGCGCTCGTAAACCCATTCCAAAAACGAGTAGGATGGCTAAGGAGATATTTAGTGGAGAGACTAGATAGTTTGAACATTCTCTACATGCTCCCCCCCGGACCTTTCCGTTTCCGTTCCGGCTTACAGTATCCTAAAGCTATAAGTGTAAAGGGACCGATGAACGTCAAGACGTGAAGGGGGTGGAGCGAGGAGCGAAGTGCGGTTTTGGGGTGGCACCACCCTGCGTCTTCTTGTAGCTACGGGCATGCTAAGCCTTTCATAGTTTGGAACTTTAATTAGTTGCAGAGAACCTTACAGGATTCACTCTCTTGCTCCAGTATGTGTGCCTTGTCAAAGAGGCATACCGTGTGATCAAAATACGTCTAAGAAAATACTATACTGAACGTTAGAAAATTGATTATTTAAAAGTTTCTAATGTACTGCTAGAAGTTTCCAAGAAATTGTAAAAATCGGCAAAGAATCGATCATAATCTGCCTAAAAATCACAATAACCATAACAAGCCAATTACTCGATGACTTCATAACAGAAAAAAAGGAAATAGGTAAAGCAAAAGACATGTGGAAGAGAATTTTAAAAATGGAAATAGAAACGTGTGGTAGGAACTAATAAAAAAGTAACATAAAAGAAGAAACTGATACTGGGAACGTGCAATTAGATCTAAAATAGGGGCAAATTATCGTTTTATTTTTAAATATATCAGTTTTAATAACAGTCGGTCTTAATTTAACCAAATTGTAAACGTTTTTCGAATTGTGTACAGCACTAATATAATTCTCAATAAAGCAGGTAAACTAAATGTATTTATATTTGTAAACAACCCACCTAGAACAGTCAAAATGTTAGCATATTCTAAACAGCATTCATATTTTAAAAAATGGCGAGCGCGCTTCCAGTTTTGACGGTCACCATTTACGTAAGTGTCGATTTAAAAAAAATGGTGGAGGAACGTGTACTTCGATTTTTGAATTAATATGGGGCAGGTTATTCAGACAGTACATTTGGTTTGAAAAATTGGGGATAAATGTAAAAAAAAATTGGAGAAACACGAAATTGGGTAGAAAGAGATAAACATAGTCAAAATTTACCACAAAAAAAATTGTAGGTCAGAAAAAAGTGTCATTTTTACCAAAAATGAAGGACAAATCTAGAAAAAAAATTTGAGAAAAATAAAAATAGGTAAAAAGTGGTAAAATAAGTAGAGAAAACGATTGGCGGAGTCTAAATTTGCGAAAAAAAATTGTGATGGTCTTTGGCAGCAAAGAGTATTTAATGTTTGCTAAAAATCCTGAAAAAAATAGGAAAAAAGGAAATAAGGTAAAGAAATAAACATAGTACAAGAATCGATTAGAATAGTGAAAATATAAGGCTTCCAGTTTTTGATTTCTCTTTCTTTAAGGTCTTCCTGAATTTTTATTTCCCTTCGTTTCGTGTAAATATTTTTGAAGATCTCCCAACTGACTTCTTCTCACTCACTTATGGAGATTTTTAACGCAATATTTTCACTTTTCCGTACAATTTTTCAAACATTGTCTTTCTTGTCCTGGCAATTACATTTAAAAGAACCAAAACTTTTACCGCTTCACTGCAAAGCAAAACAAACCAAATTAACAATCAAATCAGTAATCCAACAATAGAGAAAATTTAAAAAACCAAAGTGAAACAATAGTTTTTTATATTAAATATCTTCCTCAAACATTTTAGAAAGTTCCTAGAAGGAAGTAAAATAGAGTAACTTGAATCTTAGTGACCTAGTTAAAAACTGTTATACAGAGGGTATAACTTTTATATAAAAGGGTTATTCTCTACCTGCATCACCTTTTGCAACACAACAATAAAATCTTGATTTAAAATTCAGGATTAGCCGACAATGTTTCGCATTTTAATGAAAGCCGAAAAGGAACAGGAAATTTAAAATTATACAGTTGTTTACGTTACCAAACAAGTTTTCTTTGCCGGAAATAACGGGAATTTATATTTTATACCTTAGTAAATTTAATACAAGTTTTTTTTTAGTTGGTATCGCGTATTGGGGTCCAATCCAACTTGGTTTTTATCACAAATGTGTGGAATAAATCTTGAATTACCGTGCTTTTCGCATGGGCAGATGTACGTTGAGTGCTCGAGAGTAGGCAAACCATCGGTGTTATTTGTTTTCTCTCTGGTCAGAAAGATAAAAATATTGTACATAAAGTCAATAAAAAATACGGCACAAGCATGACTCGATTGAAAATGAATCAATTATATAAAATATATAGATCTAGATCACATATTTTTCGCCTGTAAAAGTTTTTCTAATAATGAATTGGTGGCGTTCAATTTGTTTATAATCTGTTGTTTAACTTTATAACAAAACCATCTATCACAGTTTCTATAAGCCTACAAGGGTGCTTGCCTGATTTTTATATAATAAAATATTAAAATAATATATAGGTTCTGAAATACAACAAAAATATTTTATTTTGATACATATCTATTCTTCACGCATCTCTTAGCATCCAGTATATAAATATTTTGTTGATACAACAAAAGAACTGTTCGTCTAGTACCTAAATCAAAAAAGGGACGGGTCGGGTAAGGATTCTATATCTAGATAACGCCACATTCTCGCAACCTCATATCTAACAATTCGTTACATCAATTTTGTCCCCGCGTGATATTTTTAAAGTGCCTCTTTACGTGGCGACTTCAGTGATCACGATAAAAAGTCCTCAAAAAATCGTTTCCATCTGTTCAAAATGTTTTGAAGAGTGCACTGGTTTGATTGGAGTCAAAAATGTCGTCAGATAAAATGTCAATGAGTTTAGTCGTTTGGTAAACCGTTTTCGATAAACGATTCTTAATTATTAATTATTTTAAATAACTACATTTCTTGCAATTCGTGTAGATGTTTAAGAAACAAAAATAAACTCAGTCTCGATTTAAAAATTTCAAGATTCCAGCAATAAAATCGGGAAATTAATTCAAGGAAACTTTAATGACACAAAAATTGACAATATTACAATATTTATTCATAATGGTTATAACTGTAAAATCTACACAAAAATCGAAGGATAGTAAAAAATTTAAATAGAAACCCATTATTGCAATATTGCAAAAATATTGGGAAATTGGTGCAAAATTAAGTCATCCTAAAATGGATGCCTAAATCTTCTTTTTTCTGCACGAAAATACCTAGAAAATTGTAAATAAAAAATACAGTTGTACAGTAATATAAATAATTTTGGATGATTTTCTTTGAGAAAAATAAAAATTCCGACAATAAAAACGAACACAAAAACGTCATTTTTCTTGAAAAATTAAGTGGCTTTATCAAAATTTTCGGAAAAAGAAAAATGAATGATAAAACCGGTGAAAACTCTGAAAAAACACTAGAAAACGGTGAAACAGTATGATTTGATGCATCTCTAGCCACTACAGTCCCGAAAGTACGAAAAAATTTGTAGCAAACCCCCTTAATCACATTAATTTTCCCTCAGACGATATCACGCAAAATACGTAAACATTCCACAGTAAACAACTCAAGTTGAAAAATCTCGACCGAACAAACAATTTAATAGTATATCCAAGCAATACGATTTCTATTTCTTTATGTCAACCCAAATAACCCATTCATTGGACCTATTCAACCCTTTCCCTCTGAAGGGCAGGTATAGAGAAGGAAGGACGGTTCGGAAGTGAAAAAGGTATAGGAAGAGATCCCGCATGTGAATAATGCATAAATTATTATTGGAATACAAATCAGATGCATGCATATGCTCTTTGTAATAAAAAAAAGGTTAGTTTTTGGGTGATGCTTCTATGTAGAGGAAGTTAGTTACATATTTTAGTTATGAGTTGATGGTGTGGTTGTTTATCAAAACGCATTGCTAATAATGGAAGATAGTGAGTAAATTATTATTTTTTTCGAAAATTGTGATCTATTTTGAAGTTTTATATCTAAATTTCGGAATCTCTAACTCAATTTATAAAAATAATCTAAAGGATTCAAATCGTGGCTACGCGCTGGCCAAGGAAATTTGCTTCCGCGCCAAATCCAACATTGGGAAAAGTTTCTTTTAGGGGACGACGCATTTCAAAAGAAAAATTTTTCACACTTTCAAATTTGGTGGTAGCTCAAAATTCCCAAAAGAAAATCGCCAATTATGCCACAACACGCATTAATTTAATTTTGTTTTTTTACAAAATTCCATGTCTTGCAAAATTAGCTTCATGATGATATTGGATCTTCATTTAATTTTGAATTCTCGATAATTTTGTTTTCACAAGTTGTCTTGTCCATGACAACCGTCTTATTTGCTTTATCTGACCTTAAAATCTTAATTATTTGCCCATTTTACAAAATATTAATTGTTTTATTTATTTATTTATATAAGAATACAAACAGGACGGCCCAGTACAGTATTCACTGTTTACTAAACTAATAAATCCTTATTAATTATTGCTTAACAATAAAAATAAGAAAAAATATATATTATACATATTACATAAAAAGAAACTAGTCAAGATGAGATAATTTTTTGATAGTGTTTGTAAAAGTTATCAAAGAGTATGAGAAGATATCCATATCGGTGAGTGACGAGATTGTATTGTATGATTTACTGCATCTTTGTAGAGGAGAATTTAGGTAGTAGTTAGTAGAGATTTGACTAATTTTGAAAAGATTTTTCCCTCGCGTGTTGTAGGATGGAGTAATGAAATTAATTTTACTTAAAATTTCGCTAAGATTGCCCGTTAACGATTTTGTAGATAAATTTAACATCTGACTAGCGATATGAGCTTCAGTTCTCGTTTGCAAATATCCAAGTCTGCATAAGTATGAAATTTTTTTGAAACATATTTTATAAATGTATCTTGGACTTTTTGTAATCGGTCGATATAACAGTTATAATAGGGATTCCAAATAGAAGAACCGAAGCTTAAAGCACTATTGACATATGCCATGTATAGATTTCTAACAGACTCTACCTCTTTGAAGTCGTTGTTGGTCAAAAAAGAGTTTGGAATCGATACAAATACCGAGATCTTTGACCACCGAAACTTTTGTTAAAAGTTCATTGTTGAGGAAATATTCGTTTTCGATAGTGTCTTTATTCCTTGAGAATGGTATACATTGACATTTTTTTGGGTTCAGATAAAGATGGTTTTGCTGGCAATACCGATTTAAATCTTCTTGGATCAGGAGTTTATCGAAAGAATTAGATATTTTTCGAAAAAATTTCATGTCGTCAGCAAACGCCAAGAATTTTGTATTAATGAAACAAGAGGAGATATCGTTAATGTGTATGTTGAACAGAAGGGGGCCCTGGTGTGACCCTTGAGGAACCCCTGAGGTTATTCTAGAAATAGGAAAACGAAACTTTCCGATTGATATAGATTGGGATCTATTGCTGATGTAGGAACCGAACCACCTAAGCAGATTGCCATGTATACCGACTTTGGAAAGCTTTCTAGTAGGTTTGAATTCTTCGGTAGTCATTTTAGAGAGAGAGAGAGAGAAATCGTTTATTTAAAACCAAGGCTATTAACAAAAATATATATAAATATTTTACATTAACAAATGTTCACTAACAAAATCCTCTAAAATTATTAGATTTGTTAATAAAATATTACAATTATTACAATGTAATAGTGTAATGTATAGTTTCTAGAAACTCAAAACAATAAAAAACATATTAAAACAGAGAATAATACCTAAGACTACATACTCAACCCTAGAATTATTATTGCTTCACGAAAATTTATTAATTTAATTTCATATTTTGTTTAATTTTTTACTGAAAATATTTGGATTTTGTGATCGTTTAATATACTCAGTTAAGTTGTATATTCTGCCATACCGTTCTCATAAATGTTTTTCTTGGTTTTCATTAATAAGGTAAGATAAATCTGAACATGGTCTTTATGTCGAGTGTTATAAGTGTGAGTATCTTTTCTATATTTAATATTTTCACTTAGTTATACTACTATATCTATTTGTTTGGCGAACCTCGTTTATGTCAGTTTCATTAAACATATAGAAAATAGAAGCGCAATAATCAAAGTGTGGTTTAATTATTTCCTTTTTATTTAGAATATAAAGTTAGATTTTGACACACACGATAAGCCAAACCAAGTTTTTCAGAAATCTTTTTGCATGTAAATATAATCAATATGTTGTGAAAATGTAAATAATGACTTCACCGTTAAGTTAAAGTCCTCAGCTACTGTTCCCAATTATCATATATTTTGATTTACCAATAGCTTGTTTATATCCATCCAATTTTTTAGTTTTAATAAAAAGTTGCTGAATTTTTCTACAGCTGAATCAATACTTGTACCAGAGTATCATCAGCAAAAAAGATGCATTTTGCAGGCCTCCAGGTCTAATAGAAAACTATCATTAATAAACATTATGAAAAGCATTGGCCCAAGTACACTACCTTGAGGTACCCAGGTTTTTACTTTTAATTTGGTAGAATATTTTTCCTCAATTTTTGTTTGCCGATATCGATTTTGGAGATATGATTGTATGTTGAGTCACTGAAACCAAAATAGTTCTTTAATTTTTTACTTCAATTCTGAGAAGTGCTTAATCCTTAACTTATTCTCTAAAATCCATAAAAAAAACTTGATTTAGTATGCATTTTGTCGAAGGCACTTGACGCGCGATGGTAAAATGGAAAAAATAAATTATTTCCGCCTTTGGACAAACAAACTAGGAAAAAGAGAGTTCCTTAGATAAAGCTTTAAATCCCCTTACACGAAATGCGCATAAAAATCATGTTCCAGTTTAATATTTTATTTGATCATCCCGGCTCCGAGGAGATAAGCACAAGAATTTCAACACTCTAAAATTCTAAAATCCAGCCGCCGAGTTCCACACAAATATTGTCCTTTTTGCTCTTTGACAGTAATGGACTAGCTCAAGACATTATCTCGAATAGTAGTTTTTTTAGATAAGTTTACAAATTTATTTTCCAGTAAAATGAAGGCATGTACATCTAACTCCTTTGATTTGAAAGATCAAGTACGTCAAATTTTTCTTTGTCTTCTATTATGTCGAGGGTTAAAAAGATTGTTAGCCATTGTGATATAGGGTGGTTCCAAATTTGTCGTTACACTTAATTCTGATTTCCACGATTGTCCCTCCAGGTCTGGTAAACTAACATCACAAAAACGAAAATTTATTGTGAGAAAAAAGCCCTATCTATACGGGGGAAACATTACATTTTTCAAGCAGAAATTTTCATTACTACATAATGTTTTTATATTGTAGCTGTTCCTAAAGTGGCGCTGGGAGTCAGTAACAAAGCCTACACAGAATACGAGGCTAAAACAAGTTTTAATGAGCAACTTATTAACAAATCTAACAACATAAATAAAACAGTCTGGAACCTGGTTAATAAGGAGACTGGTAGAAAAAAGAAAGACAAGGATATATTAATCAAAATTGAAGATGAAGATATTACATGCTCATCTACTTTATCAAATACATTTGCTAAGTATTTCTCTAGTATTACAGAAATTAATCTAAATAAATTTTATGGCAATTCAAGACCAATATCATGTACTACACCAAAATTTTTTAACAAAACTTTCTTTTTCTTACCAACAACACCTCTAGAGGTTGAAAATCTAGTTCTAAGTCTTAAAAATAAACCTAGAGGTATAGATAACATTTCTTCGAAAATATTAAAAGCCGGGGTAGACTCGCTCTCAGCTCCTTTAAGTTACATTATAAATCTGTCTATAACTGAAGGTACATTTCCTAACTCGCTCAAACATGCCAAGGTTGTACCAATTTTTAAAAAAGATGATCCTAAAAATATTGCCAACTATAGGCCCATTGCAGTACTGAGCGTCACCTCAAAAATTTTTGAAAAGCTCGTCTATGATCGACTGATAAATTTCCTTGAAACCAACAATCTAATATCAATCTACCAGCATGGCTTTAGAAGCAAAAGATCTACCCTTACCGCTGCATGTAACCTCTTCGAATGTATTTATACAGAACTAGACAGGGGAAGGCATGTGGCAGGCCTGTTTTTTGATCTGTCACGTGCTTTCGACTGTCTAGACATAAGATTTGTCAAGAGTAAACTTCACAATATAGGATTTAGAGAGATTTTCTTGGACTGGATAGATAGCTTCCTCAGCAACAGGAAAATCTCGGTCAAAATAAATGAATATGGGAGTCCCTCAAGGGTCTGTCCTGGGACCGCTAATTTTTTTATTATTCATAAATGACCTACCTGAATATATAAGGTCTAAAATATTAGTACTCTATGCTGATGATACCTCTTTAGCGGTATCAGCACAGTCGCTTGAGGGTCTTCAGATATGTATTCAGGATATTGTTCACACTTTTATAAAATGGTGCAAAGACAATGGTTTAATGATTAATATTGAAAAAACACAACTCTTGTACTTTCATTATCTAAACATGCTAAATAACTCCTATTCTTTGTCATTGAATATTGATAAAATTCTAATTACATCAATGGCAACTACAAAGTTTTTGGGTCTACACATTGACAATGTTGTGTGGTTTTTCTGGGTTTTCCCACAACTGTAAAGCATCAAGCAAGCATCAGTAAGTCGCCCCAGAGCGCCACGGCAAATAATAATAATAGCCGCCCCTCCCCCGCACAAGCTGCAGAGCTTCTGGGGTTCACTCGTAAGGGAGTGAATTGCAGGGCGTATATTATTATTATTATTATGTTATTGTATAAAAAACAGTAAATCCGGCCCTGGCGTCGCCTGAGACTCATTGATGGAAAAACAAAGACGCACCTAGAGGCGTCTTTTGTTAAAATTTGATGCGTGAAATCATGACATACTAAGATTCTGAGCACGTTCTTTCTGAATTGCGAGCTACTTTGGCGCTTTAAAATTCATTACGAATTATATCAGCTGTAAAAATGAGCTTTTTGCTTACAAAGAATGAGGTGAATCTGGGCAATTCTGATTTTACACGAACATCAGAAGGTCTCGTGACGATTTTCTTTTTTTTATTCTTTCGTCTTAATAAAATTTAATTTATTTTTTTGCATTTAATATTTATCATATTTTATTGCAAGAGTTTAGGGATAATATAATTACAGCAAATTCCTTTAATCTGCACTATTTTGTCTTTGATAGTGATTTTTAAATTTTTAAATGTTTTTTTTGATCAGCAAATCACAGTTCAATAGTCATAATAAAATATTTTTGAAAACATTTCTCCAGGGATTCAGTTTCTTTAAAAAAAGGGAAAAAGGGAATTTCCTCGAGTGACTCAGCCTGGTATTTCACATATGGAAATGGATTTCAGCCAATTATCGAATATTACAATACTAGCAACACAATAATTGAGCCAACAAATGGAAATACCCTAATATTTTTGATTTAAAAATGTAAGGAATTTTATGTTAGATAATATCTTAGACTTCACTGTAAAGTATGTTCCTTGATCTAAATTAAACGACACATTACTTGGCGTCAATGTGTCGACAAATCTATATAAAGATATATTTTTATATAAGCGTTTTATCCATGCTTAGATGGCGATTTTGCTGTCCAAAATCGTGCAGATTCGACCCCGTGCGACAGGCACCGGAATAAGGGAGAGACCGAATATCCCCTCATATCGTTCTGGAAGGGTCGATTGACCAAACGGGCCAATGGCGCCGAGTTCTAGACGCTCAAAGTTCAATAATTGGACGCATGTCGACCACTGGTCAATAATTGGGCACACGCTGTAAAGCTTTTCTTGACTATTTTGAGCGGTGCCTTTTAAATAATATAAATATATGAAGAAAAAAAATTTTTATAGGATAAATATTAAATATTACGAGCATTGTTACTAAAAAAACTTTAATTTAGGTTCTTCTTGTTTAGTTTTCAATAAATAATCACCCTCTAATATTTTACTGAATGTTTTTCAAACGCATTCATGTGACGTAATGGGAATTTTAGTGGTTCTTTTTGGCACCCGCTGTTTTCTAATTGGATTCATAGTGACCAGTGGTCAAAACGGCTTACGCGTTTTTTTTAAATCCAATTTTACGTGTTATTAAACATTGTTTGAATAACCACGATTATTTGTCATATATTTATGAGAATACGGCGTATTTAAATAAATTATTTATCTAATATAAACTGTATGAATTGTTTGTCTTTAATTAAAAAAATTAAATCAAAAATCAACAGATTTAACCTTTTTTTATAAGATTATAATTTTAAATATTCAATATGTAAATATTCAGACCATTAAATTTCTTGAAATAAACATGTTTTCGAGGAGAGTTAATTTTCTGCAAATAAAAATCGCAAATCGGTAATGATCTGATTTTTTTCAGTTTTTTGTGTATATCTTGGGACCAAAATTAGACCAAAAGAGACTTCGAAATGAAGAATTTGCGGTTATATATAAGCTTAAAACGATGCTGATACATTTTTACATCACCCAAAAGAAATCCATTTTCAGGGTGGGAAAAACACAGGTACAAATAAAATTTAAAAATCAGTAAAGATAAAAATAGTGAAGATTTGAGACATGATACAAAAACTAGAGAAAAAAGGAAACAATATCAAAATCTGATTTTCATCAATGATAACATTGTAGTTGTTGCAAACTCAAAACAGCATTACTGTCGTTCTGGCTATGGATCTCCTTATAAAGAAAAATCAGAGCAGATTTATTTCTCCTACATACAAGAGATGTAAAGTTATGGCTCTCTAATAATTATTAGATGTTCCTATAGTAGGGTAGGCGCCATCTTCCTTAAAAGCGTCTATAGCGTTGTGGCAGAAATAAATTTATCTGCATCTTTATTTTTATCTTCATCTTCTATACTATGTCCATCTTCTTAAAGAAAAGGAGTGAAAGAAACCAGAAAAAAATTTACTATTCACGTCTCCTGCAGACAGATGAAGGTATTCAGGATCATATTTTATAAACGAATACTTTTGTTGGGCCAACGAAATGATTTTGCAATATATCGTAAGCATTTTCAACGACCCTAATGCCACTCACGATGAAATTAAACAGAATGTGAAATGTGTTTGTCTTATAGCTGTATATAGTACGCACTAACAATTTTTTTAATGATTTATTCATGATTTTTGCAGGTCATGAAGCTGCAAACAGCCATTTGCAGGCAGTGTAAGCAATTCAGAAGAGTTTCTTCTAATTAGTAATGGAGAAAAATATACAAGAGCATTTTGATAAGAAATTTGATAATGAAAAATGCACCTTTTTCCAAGATGGCGGCTCTAACTCAACAGAATTTATCGGGGACTTTTATTATATTCAATGAGGTTCATTACCGATTAATGTTTTTATTTTTAGAAATTATTACAAACCAACAAGTCGTGTAAATGTCTGGTAAAACGGTAAAAATACCTGCGAAAGATCCTTTGCAATTGTATATAGTAATCAACCAGTTTAATTTAAACAATTTTGTCCCAAATTCTAAACTAAAACCTTTAAAAAGGCTGTCATTTTTAGAACCAAAATATTTATAAATATTTACAAAAGCGACAAAAATTCTCTTTTAATTTTGAGTTTACCGTCCCCTCTAAATTTGAATTTCCTAAGCGGAAGGAAGAAAAAAAAACGAATTTATCAAACTTTCTCTCCAAATGATGCACCACATAACAGAAACTTTCGAATCCCAATCTGACCGACTGTGTATTTTCAGTTTCCTCGTTTCCCACATTCGTCCTTTTATTGTATAGCTCTATCTATATATAGAGAGAGAGAAGGAAGGAGTGCTTCATCTCTTAAACTCGAATATGCATGTATCAAGTGTCCGCGCGGGAGGACGAGGACGTGGGGGAGCAAGGGGACGCGCGGCCTGCTTGATCAATAAGTATCCGCGGCTAGTGGCTAGCCGTTGCTAGGGCGCGAGGGCGGGTTGCTAGGCGCTGTGGTCGCTAACAACCCTCGGGGGTAGCACTTTCTGTGATGGCGTCATGGCTACCGGCGCCATGTTTACCCACCTGCTTCTCATGTGTTTGTTTTCAATTTGTGCTTTATACGTTCTCTTTCGTGTATGTGTACGGAGCAACTCTCTGAGCAACCCACGACATCCAGAACGTTAATGCTTCGGTAAACTTTGAAACTGTCAAAGATTGATTGAAATTTCGCAATCAAATTTGCTTATAATTAAATTTCGGATCATAATAACACAAAATTTTATAATAAAGGTTGTTCCTTCAACGCAAATCCCTCTAGAAAAATAAAACATATTTTTCTTCTGCTCATAAGCGTACAAGCACATTTGATACGAATCAGAGGATATAAAATGAAAATTTCCTAAATATTTTTCACCTGATTCTGAAAAGTCAAGAACCTTCAGCTATAAATTAAGTACGTTAAACTATTTGCCACATGCCGTAAAAAACAGAACCGGATTAAGTGTTAAAAGTATGAAGCTTTCAATTATATCCATTTTTTTTGTAAAACACTAATGATTATAAAACAGAAAGATGCGCTCCTAAGCAAAAAAACAATTAATTTTAATAAACAAGCCTAATACAAAAATAATCAATAATTATTGACAGATATTTCGATGTAAAATATACTCTATAAGATATTAAAACACGTTTTTTTTTACATTTAGCCATTTTTCTGAAAGTGAAATTCTGAAAATATGAGAAGGAAAACTGTATGACTCAATTTGGCTTCCGATCAAAACGAGAAATTGTAAAAGTCCATGAAGTTGGGAGAGCAAAGTCAGCAGAGCAAAACATGACTAGATTAATAATTAAGGGCTAATATAAATATAATGCTAATATAATACTAATTAAATGCCCTAATGAAAGATGTATTGCTCCTTTTAAAAAATAACATGTTCTGCTAGCTTTAGATGCTCAGCGTTAAAAATTAATGAAACATCATGTAATTAAGTTAACTAATTAAATGCCGACTACCAAAAAGGTGTTAAAAAAGTTAATAAATGCTAATTTAATGCTAAATCAATGCTAATTGATTCTCTCCTAAGGATCAATTTCTTTTCTTTCATGTTCTACTAGCTAGCGAAAAAGAAGCAGAGAATTCTAAATTCGAATCATTTTATTCTTGTAATAAAAATGTCCTCTAACTTTCTTCAAATTATAATTGTGTAAAATGAAAGTTTAAAGTTTGAAATATGATTTCATTCAATAATCAGAATTATACACAAACTTTTTCCAAATAAGCATTTCCCTAAACTTTTTAACAATTAAAAATTTGCACTAAAAAAATATAATTTATTCGAACATGTTCAAAATCGTAATTGAAATTAGTCCAAACTGTAATTTATCAGTAAAGAACTCGAAATTTATATCCTAATATTCTTTCAATGAAAATTCATCATTTCAGTAGTCGGGTCTGCTGAATTTATCTGAAGTAAGCAGAACATGCGTTTTTTTAAAGAAGTAATTCATTTTTAAATAGGGCATTTAATTAGCATAAGATCAGCATCAAAATTATAAGCTTGATTGAATCTGGTTTTTACTTGTTTTTCCACATTTTTTTAATAGTCTGTTCTTCGGTAGCTAGCAGAACATGAAATATTGAAAAAAAATTGATCTTTAGTAGAGAATCAATTAGCATTTAATTTTTAAGCGTGATCACATTCGGTAACACTTTTTTTAACATTTTTGATAGCTCTGCGAAATCTATCTGAGCTAGCAGAACATGCTATATTTTCAGAAAAAACCCAGCAATTAAATTCTAATTAGGGCATTTAATTATTTACTTCGTGTTTCATTAATTTTTAACATCATTGAAACAGTCTGGGTTCATCTGAAGCTAGCAGAACATGTATTTTTTAAAGGAGCAATACCTTTTTCATCGGGACTTTTAATTAGCATTATATTAGCATTTAGTTTTGTTTTGTTCTGCCAGCTTCATGGACAGAAATTGTAAGGAAGCTTCATTAACCTGGAGAAAACATTTGATAGTATATTTCAAATTGATATATGGAGCTTACTTATGAAAATATAAGTAAATCACTAGATAATGTATGAAGCTCGTGTAGATAATCAAATAACTTTGTTACAAAACTGAAGAAGTTAAATATTAAAAATTATTTAATTAAATAATCAGTTTATTTGCTATCAACCATTATTTTGAAACAGAACAAACCATTTTTTTGAATATCCCTTTTAGTTTTACAATGTGCTTTAAATAAAATGACCTTTCTGGTAATGTTGTAATAAAAAATATGAAGGACACTCTGTATGAAAGCTAAAATCTTTTAAATCGGAGTCAGGGTCAGTAAGTAACAATTTTTTCGTAATAAAAATTACCCTCCTACACTAAGCCACTGCTCGTAAACGATGTAGAGAAGGTGAAGGCAAAACGGAATGTCCCGCAGGCACCTCAGTTTTCCCCGCACCTCCTTCTCCTTGTCACATACGTCTATCACATTCTAACAACACACCCAAAATGTCAATGCTTATCCGGAGTTAGCTAAGGGGTGGACGTGAGCCACCCCCAGCGAAACGTCGAGAGTATGGGGAAATGCCATGCAGCAGATCAGGGAGGTTTCTATCACCCGCATCCCCCCCGCGCGTTTACTTCGCAGAACATGTTCTTCGGATCGCATGAGGATATTTATACGAAGTCAATGGACCGATGGTACGAACGAAATGTGTAATTTTTTCACTTTGATGTACCGGATGTGCCAGGAAGATTTTCAATCCGAGAAAAATATAATCCACATTAAAAAATTCAGCGAACAATTAGAAACATTCATAACTATTTAGGCGGATCAACGCAGCTTTTTTTATATCTTTCAATTTTTTTGGCATCTCAGACGCCTCTAAATATAACACATCAAGCAGGTAATGATACTTTTAAATATTACATCTTCAAACTTACACCTAACGATCATTAACTATGGCAGGCTACTAAAAAATTCAAAAAGCCAATCTCATCTGTTCCGCCATTAGAAATCTAAATACATTAGCAAAACACCTCGCCCAGGTATTTAACCCACATCAAATCCATAATGTAGAAGATGTAGAAGTACACGAGTTCCTTGATACTCTCTGCCAATTATCATTAATACAACAAACTCGCATGGGGCCGCGGGTTATGATTTAATTAATGGTGATGCTAAAGTGACAAATTTGCACTCAATTTGGTTTTTTTAACTTTAACTAATTTTTTTGATTGTTCTGCGAGTTAGAGCAAAAAATCAAATCAAACTTGACTTGTCCTAGGAACCTTAGAAGAAAATAAATCTAGAGACAACAGAATTTTTAAATTTGAGGTTAACCAAATGCTGAGTGGCCAAAGAACTGTGGATGGAGTAAATGACAAAAAGGAAACCTTCATATAAAGGAAGTAATATCATAATTTTTGTTATAAAATTACTAGAAAAATAAAAAGTACTTACTACTTTTAAATTACAGAAATAAAAATAAAATAATGTGTTAGCCCTGTAATAAAAGAGACCATCACAGGCAGTTATGCACGCTCAAAGAGCAGACATTTCAGTAGAGGAAAAGCGAGTGGTAGTGATGGTGTGGTGTATGGCTATCTTGCTAGTTTCGGATGTAAACGTCAAGCATGTTCTTTGAAGGAAAACACACTTCCTTATCTATCTCCTTCGCCTCGTTGTATTATGTTCGAGCCCTAGGGAATATCAAATAAAAATACAGAGGGTGGAAGGAATGACGGAAGAAGGAAGGGATCTTTATAGTCAGCCATATGTAACTAAATGAAGAGAAAACGGAATATTTAAATTTTAAATAAAATAACATTCGGATCACGAATTTCTCTTAAACAAAATTATAATAATAATAATAACCGTCTTTACTATTTTCCAAGATACAATATTTACATGATAAAAAGTAATAATCTGAGATAATTTAGGAAAATAAAGGGCGAGGTTTATTTTTAAATATGCGACACACGCACAGTTAAAAATATTCCTCCACTTAACCCTAAAGGACCTTTGTAAAAACAGCATAACAATGACAAATCCAGAAAAATTAATTGAAAATGCATTTTCCAGATTGGTGACCTATTTACACTAAGAAAATTTGTTTAACTACATGAAAAATTTAAATTCAGAAACTCTAAAACTCAGAATCTCTAAAATGTCTAGTGAGGCAATGCAGATATATTATGAATACCGAACAAGAAAAAAATAATAATCAGGCTTGATCGTCTAAAAGATATTTTTTAAATGTTGCTTTGAGTTTAGAAACAGTATAACTTTTAAAATCTGTTAAAACTTGATAACTAAATGATCGTCTAAATAGTTCCAACTTAAAATGGGGGGACAGATAATAACCCGCTGTTTCTAATATTCAAGTTATGAGGTAATTTTACGGTGCAGATATGAAGGCTTTTTGCTTACCATTATTTTATGACATAATACAACAAAATGAAGGTTTCTTCTATTTTCCATACTCAGCTATTCAATTTCCCTTAACTTATGCGACACTCTTTGTCGTTTTCTGATGCCGAAGATCAAACGAAGACATGGATTCTGAACTTTCTGAACTTTTTTCTTATATAAAACGCTTAAATTGGGACCATATAAAGCATCTGAATAATTAAATAAAGACAAAACTAATGTTTCGCAAAGCTGCTTTTTTATATGAACAGGAAACATGTTACAATAAGCTTTTTGTAGTAATTTGTTTATGTGCTTCTCAAATCTTAGATCAGAATCCAAAATTTCACCTCGATTTTTTGCCTCATGCACAATGTCGAGTTTTTGATTAATAATAGAAAGATTTATTAAATTTGCAATATTTTGTCTATAGTTCTTATTACCAAATAACATAACTTTAGATTTTGCAGTGTTTATAAGAAGACAATGTTCGATTATATCAACTTTATCAACTTTTTAAAGACGTAATTTATTGTAGCTCTGCTTATATTTAACATTTAATACACGATAATTATATTAAGAAACTTGACGTATTTAATAATATTAAAATCTTCTATCAGAACATTATGATTATAAATGACAAAAATCTATTAGAGGTTACGATTATTCAATTCATTTCTTAAGCGTGCCTGTCGTTAATATCCTTTATTGTAATTCATAACACCTTACGAGGATTCAGGAGGTATTTTATCAATAATAAACCCTAGAAAAAGAATCTTAGGGTGCAGATCAGAAGAATGCATTGGCTTCTACTCTCAATCTATAACGTAAATAGAAACTATATTTCAATTTAGCATCGCTTATAAATTAATGTAAGCAATAATAAAATAGTGTCTGAATTGTCCACTCTCCAGTATCCACTAAATCCAAACGTACGGTAAATAGAAACGTTGACATACCTTCAGGAACCTTGGAACCATTTTCATTCTCATAACCAAAAATTATAAACCTTCTATGAAATAATTTGCTGCTCTAAAGTGTATGTCAACCTCACAACTTCGAAAATAAAATAGAAAATTTGATTTATCCACTATATCTCGAAAAAAAAATAAACATTTGGAAAAACTAATAGCACAAATTCGAAAACTCTACGCGCGCCGAGCCGTTGAATACAAATATTCAGGCGAGGCGCTCGGAAAAAACTAAAGTATCTTTGCCTAAAATGTACCCAAAAAAAAAAAGAAAGAATTTTAAGTAGGAGACTCTTAGCTTTCTCAGGAAGCTATTAGTTTTTAAAAATAAATTGTTTTCTCATAGAAAATTTGACCGGGAGTTATAATTTCTAAAATTATCACTGATTTTTATATAAAACTGAAGATATCTATTAATAGAGGCATAACAAAACAAATCCTTGTACATTTATCATCACTATACTTTTACTTTTGATTTAAATATAATTAAAATGATGAACATTGCCTCTGTTTAATAAAACTTTTTTAAAATTGTCATTTTTTTACAACATTTATTCGACGCAATTTTTATTTTCAATATAGTGTTTATTTATTTATATTGTTATGATGTTAAAATGGGGCAAAATTTGGAAGTGTATTTTAAAATAAATTATAAAAAAATTATGTGAAAAAGACTTAAAAATAATTGATAATAGTGTTGACATGGTTGTAGGAGTTTGAAGTTTATGTTAATGATATTTAAGATGTCAGATGTTAAAAAAAGTTAAATAAAGATTAAAAAAGTAGTGAGAAGAGTAATTTCATTAGCATAACAATATAAATCAATTTCTAAATTATTTTTAACTTTATTTAAAAAAAAATTAATTTCTGATTTATATAAACACTATTTTCAAAATAAAAATTGCGTCGAATGAATGTTGTAAAAAAAAATGATAATTTTAAAATATAAGTTTTATTAAACAGAGATAATGTTCATAATTTTAATTATATTTAGATCAAAAGTAAAAGTATAGTGATGATAAATGGATAAAGGATTTTTTTTTGTTTTTTTGATATGCCTCTATTAATTGCTTACTTATTTTAATAATTTTTTATAGTAATACAAATTCTTTTTTAAAATAACTTATAACATTATTTTTAGTAAAATTTTCCGCTCTTTCACGTATTAGTTTTTCGAAATTTTTATTTTCTTTTCGAGATATAATGGAAAACCCAAATTTTCGAAATTGTGAAGTCATCATACACTTTAGAGCAGCAAAGATTTTTTATCGTTTTCTACACCCTTAAGTGCCAAGTTTCATCGATATCACATTTTGTGCGAGGTCAAACTCTCCGACAACAGGGCTAAAAACGAACAAATACAATTTTTCAAGGAAAGAATTCCTACTAAAAATCCCTAACTTTGCATTCAGCTAATTAACGTTTCAAACGAATTTACAAATTTAAAGTAGTTGTTAACAAGTATAAGTAAAAAGCTCGTAAAATGTGGTGAAAAAGAAACGCGAAGTTTTATCGTCCTTTCTCGCTGCGTAAAACTGTCGGGACCTTTGGCGAGTCTCAGGATCAGGCAAGGATAACTCCACACGCTCGTTCTCGCATGGAAGTCGCGTGACGGGGTTGAGTAGCGGGATGGGGGAGAGGGGGGAAATGACCATAACACAGTGTGCGTGGGCATTTGCGCCACACCCTGTTGACTTCGATCGGTTTTGCCCGGTCGTTCCTCACGTTAAGGGTCGCTACTTCATCCCCCTTTAGACCACTCTCTGTGAAGGGAATGGGGGTCCGACTCCCCCAAACTGAAGGTAACCGCACTGTAGCTATGCGATTTACGACTAAATGTATTAGGTAGAGTTACAGGATGTCTCTTTTTTAGTAATAAACGTATCAAAAAAACGTTTATTCCAAAAGACAATTACTAATACAATAATGTTAGAGGTAAGTACTATTTAGGGATGTTATTTATGATATGAATAAACGAAGGATATATTGGGAATAATTAAAAAAGATATATTGATAATCATATATACTTTTGCTATTCATTTCAATAAAAATAAGTTGTTATATTGTCATTTGGTTACTAATAAAATTAATATTTGTATTATCTAGTGTCGTTCTGCCTCATGTATGGGGCTAGTTGGTGGTAGAAGAAATTTAACACAAAAACTTATAAAAGTTACTTATCTGAATTACAATTATAGCATGTGTAAAAGAAATGAGAATCCACACAATTTTTGTGAGCCCAAAACTTACAATTGGTACATTGAATTCATTTTTCTTTTGGACAACTATTCGACCAAGGTTCTATTCAAACAAGGCAAAATGTTTCATCCTCGTCTGCCGAGCTATCTTCAGATTTAGTTTTTTTCGTGGACCTCTTAATATTATTTGATTATTTGTTTTCCTTTCTTGTTATTCGGCTCATCAAATACATTTTTGTTATGTTGTAGATCTACCATGATGTTCAGTAGATGAATTAATATTGTTGTTGAAAGGCTCGTGGATAATAATTATTTTAGAATAATTTTAGCATAGTTTAGGAAGCCCTGTAGAAGCTTTATACGTGAAACGTTTAGAATTTATATGATACCCTTCGTTACATAAATAGGGTCTTTGAGTTTAAAACGCGTCTCAAGTGGATTTTAGAATTTTACTACTCGGTAGTAAAATGTTTTTACGTGTTTTGTGTAATTGTTCATGAGCTTTCTTGAATATTCATGAGGGTTTGACTGATTTGTTTCAGTATAGAGTCTAATTTATTGCTGTGTCAGATTTAATCCTCGAAAGATCAAGTTAAATTCATTTGTATCATGTCAATTTAAAAAACCAGTTTATCCACTTCTAGAAATAAAAATCTACCCATTAAACAATTTAAATATTTAATTATTATTACGGGTGTGTTGCGTTATTAAAACTGGTAAAAATCCCAGTCATTAATTTTTCTGATTAACACTTTTTATGGACTGGTGAAACACCAAAAATAAAATCATCGTTCTGAGAGAATGTGTTAATAGTTCATTTTGAAGACTTACAACAAAACATGAAACATTTAACTGTATGGACGCATTACTACTCAATTATAAAATCTGTATTAAATATTAAAACATAATTTTGAAAATAAATAAACAACAAATACCATTAAGACCAATAATAAGTTCTATAAATTCACCTTGTCAAAATTTAGCAAGATTTCTACTTAAAATAATAGATCCGTTATCAGGAAATATTAATTCCTTTATCAAAAATTCAAAACATTTTTTAGAAAATGTTACTTTGATGTAGTTAGTTTATTTCCAAATGTTCATGTCGATAAAACTCTTAATCTTAATCTTAAAAAGTTAACAAGTGATAATACATTAATAAATAGAACTAAATTAAGCGTCTCAGCAATTCTAGAATTGTTGGAATTATGTATTAAAACTACATGTTTTCAATTAAATAGTGTTTTTTATCAGCAAAATTTTGGTATGGCAATATTGTATGATATTTTCATGGAGGATTTTGAAATGGAAATTGTAAACAAACAAAATTTAAGACCTTCTGTCTGGTTTAGATATGTCGATGATATCTTTGAAATTTGGCAACATGATGGGGAAAATATTGCCACATTTTTATATTAATAGTAAAATAGTAAATAATAATATGTATATTTACAAAAAAGATTAAATAATTAACATGTTATAAAAAAGTTACTATGTTATAAAAAAGTTCCTTTTCATTTATTTGTTTCTTTTATTAATTTATTAATGGCGTAGAAAAAAGAATGTATACAACTCTCATGTAGTAATGAGACCTACTTGTTAGAGGACTTTCATTCTTTTGGTTGTTTTTTATATATTTTTATCCATCGTTAAATTTTGTAGATATGAGCTCTTTTATTTCTTGTATCTGCGTTTGTCTTGGGGTAATTTGTTATTAAAAAAACTTGTTTGATCGGTTCCTTTTCTCGTCATGTCCTTCAATCTCGTTTAATGTTTTTATTACATACTAATCATATTCTGAAGATACCATATTGGCAATTAATATTGAGTTTACAAATGTGCTCATTAGGAAGATGATTTATTTAACAAGAGAATGTATAGAAGGACAATTAAAGCACTCTGAAATAACTATAGTCTATTTTTATGTATGAGAGAGTATTAAAATAATAAAGCGTTCGTAATCCATAGGCGTACAACTTCATTTAGTAGACAGTTAAAATATTTTGTGAAGTTATACCTCTAGTATTTTCGTATGAAATAACCTTTGAATAAATATAATAAATATATCGGGTGTACACTTATATTTTCACCTAATTAACTTCTAAGCAGCTGAAGGTAAAAAAGTGCAATTTTTTCTAAAATATTTTATTTTTCCCCAAGGTATGTTAAGAACATTGTGTCAAACGGGTTATGTAGGTATAAGGGTTTAAACTTTGACTTTTAAACAACGTTACGTTCATAAATAATAATTTTAATATAAAAACTACTTCTTACCTACAAATCCAAATTAGAATCGAAATCAGAAGATGAACTGTCGCAACCAATATTTACAATGAGTGGCTCGATCATTTCATCAGTAATATTGTCCAACTTCCACATTTTCTCTTCTTCTTTAATCGTATGATTTACTGCCTTTTCCCAGTTTTCAGGCTTCACATTATTTACAGCCTCCAAAAACAACTGTTTAACATCACTCATTTTAAAAGAATTATTTTTTCTTGAAACTTCTCCCTTTATCTGTGCCCATATCAGTTCAATCGGGTTTACTTCGCAATGATATGGTGGTGATCTAACCACCGTCATCCCACGATTTTTTGCAATTTCATCAATTTCATATTTTTTTAATTTCTCTTTATGAAGGGAACACAAATGATACAGTTCTCTTCTCACAGAACCGGGATGGAACTTAATATTCTTTGAATTTAGCCAATTCTGTAAATCTTTTTTTAACCACTTGGTTGTGGGCATTTTTTCTGTAAGTCTCGAGTGATAACTTGCATTATCCATTACTATTATACAGTTCTGAGGAAGAAGATCTATCATTTGTTCGAACCACTCTTTAAAGACATCAGCATTCATGTCCTCATGGTAGTCACCGGTACGAGTAGATTCAAAAGTCAATAAACCACCTTTAACAAAACCGTTTGAACTACCGATGTGTACTATTATCAGTCTGCGCCCCTTTCCTGATGGTGGATTTAAACCAGTAGATAAATTATTTAAACAAGCCTGTCTTCGACTTGTAACAGTTTCATCTTGCCAAAATTTATTTGGTGTATGTCCCTCGTTGATCCATGTTTCATCTAAATAAAATATATTTCTTCTTTGGTTTCTCATTTCTTTTATAGTCCTTAGGTAATTTCTTCTCCATACTACAATATCGCTTCTTTCTATTAAAATAGACTATCTGGAATGCTTTTTCCATAGAAAACCTATTTCTTTTAAAAGTTTCCATAGTGTGCTTCGACTCATTTCAGGGTAATCCTTATCATCTCGAACCGTGGCAAGAACTTTGTCTACTGTCGGAAATTCTTTTCTAAAGAAGAACGTATGCACTTTCCTTCGAAGTCTTTACGTGCTGTTGAAACTCGCCACATTTCTCTTCTTTAACAACTCTGTAAATCGTAGATTTCCCAACACCAAGCATACTACTAACTAATTCCACTGTGTCATCAACACTTTTACATAAACGTTTGTCTGTAAATGATTTAAAACAATTAAATATTAATGTTTTTTCATTAACTGTTAAAGGACCGATTTTTTGTCGTTTACGCGGTACTTCCAAATGTTCCATGATCACACTAGAATTTACAGTAGACTGCACACTGCACCTTGCATGTTGCAACTAAACGACATTTAGTAAGCTGTCAAGAATACACAACTGGACCTCCTTACTAAATGGAAAACCTACAATCGCATTTTCGGTGAAATTTGTTGGTACTTATAATTCGATTACTGTAAGAATTTCTTGGAATTAAAATAAAACAAAATTGGCAAATAGGTACTTATTGAAAATAATCTTAAGATACGGCTATGTTATCTTTAATACACAGGGCTTTTGGCCTGTCCAAACCTTTTTCTATTGTTCTGTACAGCTTATGGTTATAAAAGACCAATAAAAGACCCAAAACTTGTATTAGCTCAGGTACATTTATGACAATTTTAGGAAATATTTAGATTATTCCGTAAAAATATTTAAAATGACCGTACTAAGTTTTGCATTAGAAATGCTGTTTTATTACTCTCTCATACATAAAAATAGACCATAATATTCTCTAATCAATAAAACGTGTATGTAACGGAAAGTTATTTTCGACACAACCTCCCTAATTAAATGCTTTTTTAATTACTCTTTAGGTAGAAGATACTCTCAGAGAAATCCCTTGTCGACCTTAATAATTTCCCCAAAACAGCCCCAAGTGTGAATCCCCTCGATACCAAACGATATACAATGTTTGGCGTAGGAACGCAATAAATAATATGCAAGTCTTTGAGCAAAGCTGTATGCCTCTAGGTATCAACTACAACGAGTCAGCGAATTTGTCGCTGTGATAGGAATTTTCCGGCCGTTTTCGTCAAACTAATGCTTCGGTTTGGTCCACAGTCTTACAGAAAATGTCTCGGATCAAACAGAAAGCATATAGAGGGTGGTTACTGCTACGTGGGAATCGTAGAATGTGAAAGTATTCTGCAGGGTGGGACTAGAATAACCGACCGGAGATGACAATGAAAACTCGTTGAAGCACTAATATTTATTCATAAAGCCTTGGAATTGTTACAGGCTTATTACAAAATAAATATAAACCAATAATGAAATTTATAAATTCGAACAGTTAGACGTTTGTCAAATTATGCTGTAGAAAGCAGCAGTTATTAGGACAATAGCCAAAGTATGTCAATATGAATCATGTTTCTTCAGGTGAAAGAAGCTTCAATAAATTAAAAATTAGTAATAGTAGGTAGTAGTAGTAGTTGTTTACAATTTACATAATGTTAGAAACAATATAAGAACTAAAAGTTTACAAACAAATAAAACAATTAAAACAATAGTGTTAATTAACTATCAATAGTATATCAACGGTAAAGTTGATGAATATGTAATTTAGTTGGGATAGAAATTATTTAAAATAGTTGAAAGAATCTGTTATAAAAATTACTTGAGAAATAACATGTCACAAGAAAGACTTTCAGATTTGGCCATCATCTGTAATGAATCCGAAATCTCTGAAAACATTGATTTCACCGAAATTATTGACAAATTTACTTCTCAGAAAGCCAGAAAAGTTATTTTACAGTTGATTATTAGGTAGTCTTTGGTCTTTGTAGAAGAACTGATTTATATACTTTTCGTTTCACGAGATTTATGCTTTAGTACTTTTTTTAATTATAAAATGTCTATGGTCTATTTTTATGTATGAGAGAGTAATAAAACAGCATTTCTAATGCAAAACTTAGTACGGTCATTTTAAATATTTTTACGGAATAATCTAAATATTTCCTAAAATTGTCATAAATGTACCTGAGCTAATACAAGTTTTGGGTCTTTTATTGATCTTTTATAACCATAAGCTGTACAGAACAATAGAAAAAGGTTTGGACAGGCCAAAAGCCCTGTGTATTAAAGATAACATAGCCGTATCTTAAGATTATTTTCAATAAGTACCTATTTGCCAATTTTGTTTTATTTTAATTCCAAGAATTTCTTACAGTAATCGAATTATAAGTACCAACAAATTTCACCGAAAATGCGATTGTAGGTTTTCCATTTAGTAAGGAGGTCCAGTTGTGTATTCTTGACAGCTTACTAAATGTCGTTTAGTTGCAACATGCAAGGTGCAGTGTGCAGTCTATTGTGAATTCTAGTGTGATCATGAAAAATTTGGAAGTACCGCGTAAACGACAAAAAATCGGTCCTTTAACAGTTAATGAAAAAACATTAATATTTAATTGTTTTAAATCATTTACAGACAAACATTTATGTAAAAGTGTTGATGACAGAGTGGAATTAGTTAGTAGTACGCTTGGTGTTGGGAAATCTACGATTTACAGAGTTGTTAAAGAAGAGAAATGTGGCGAGTTTCAAACAGCACATAAAGCTCCAGGAAAACCAAAATTTCAAATAGAAAATCATTTGAAAGAAAGACTTCGAAGGAAAGTGCATGCGTTCTTCTTTAGAAAAGAATTTCCGACAGTAGACAAAGTTCTTGCCACGGTTCGAGATGTTAAGGATTACCCTGAAATGAGTCGAAGCACACTATGGAAACTTTTAAAAGAAATAGGTTTTCTATGGAAAAAGCATTCCAGAAAGTCTATTTTAATAGAAAGAAGCGATATTGTAGTATGGAGAAGAAATTACCTAAGGACTATAAAAGAAATGAGAAACCAAAGAAGAAATATATTTTATTTAGATAAAACATGGATCAACGAGGGACATACACCAAATAAATTTGGGCAAGATGAAACTGTTACAAGTCGAAGACAGGCTTTTTTAAATAATTTATCTACTGGTTTAAATCCACTATCAGAAAAGGGGCGCAGACTGATAATAGTACACATCGGTAGTTCAAACGGTTTTGTTAAAGGTGGTTTATTGACTTTTGAATCTACTCGTACCGGTGACTACCATGAGGACATGAATGCTGATGTCTTTAAAGAGTGGTTCGAACAAATGATAGATCTTCTTCCTCAGAACTGTATAATAGTAATGGATAATGCAAGTTATCACTCGAGACTTACAGAAAAAATGCCCACAACCAAGTGGTTAAAAAAAGATTTACAGAATTGGCTAAATTCAAAGAATATTAAGTTCCATCCCGGTTCTGTGAGAAGAGAACTGTATCATTTGTGTTCCCTTCATAAAGAGAAATTAAAAAAATATGAAATTGATGAAATTGCAAAAAATCGTGGGATGACGGTGGTTAGATCACCACCATATCGTTGCGAAGTAAACCCGATTGAACTGATATGGGCACAGATAAAGGGAGAAGTTTCAAGAAAAAATAATTCTTTTAAAATAAGTGATGTTAAACAGTTGTTTTTGGAGGCTGTAAATAATGTGAAGCCTGAAAACTGGGAAAAGGCAGTAAATCATACGATTAAAGAAGAAGAGAAAATGTGGAAGTTGGACAATATTACTGATGAAATGATCGAGCCACTCATTGTAAATATTGGTTGCGACAGTTCATCTTCTGATTTCGATTCTGATTTGGATTTGTAGGTAAGAAGTAGTTTTTATATTAAAATTATTATTTATGAACGTAACGTTGTTTAAAAGTCAAAGTTTAAACCCTTATCCTACATAACCCGTTTGACACAATGTTCTTAACATACCTTGTGGAAAAATAAAATATTTTAGAAAAAATTGCACTTTTTTACCTTCAGCTGCTTAGAAGTTATAAGCAGGTTAATTAGGTGAAAATATAAGTGTACGCCCGATATATTTATTATATTTATACAAAGGTTATTTCATACGAAAATACTCGAGGTATAACTTCACAAAATATTTTAACTGTCTACTAAAAGAAGTGGTACGCCTATGGATTACGAACGCTTTATTATTTTAATACTCTCTCATACATAAAAATAGACTATAGTTTTATATCAAAGGTAACATTTTTGTGTTTATTATTTTGTTGAAGTATTTTGTCGCTATTACTATTAGCTGGCCAAAAAATAAAGTAATAATTATAAGTATATTATTAGGAAGTTTTTCTCGGCTTTTTGGCACTAATCTCCGTTTTCAGATTATTTTCTTTGATCGCTAAAAAAATAATTCCAATATCAAGAATCACAATTGCCGCGGTTAGTCCGCCCCTTATTCTTCAGCAGGGATCTGAGATAAGGTAACAGTCTAAGGACACACGTACTTTGGGGATAACAAAGGAATTGCTGGTGCGACGTCTTCAACGTGGGGTCAGCAATGTCTTGTTAGGAAAGGGGAAACTCGGATATATTTGCTTTTGTAGCGGGATTATTCGGGAGCGAAAGCTTCGGTTGGGAATACAGAGAAACGCGGGGAAATATTTTCCAACAAAGGTGGATTAATTGGAGAAGCAGAAATTTGCCTTTGTTATGTTTTCAAATGAACCTTATCGATGACGCGTACACCGGAGACTTATCTAATCATAATAAATCGATTTTGTTTGTTGCCTTAAATAAATTATTAGATATTAACGTATAGTTCTCCCGAACTTAATTGAATGAGCTGAAAAATCCGATAAAAACATTAATGGATACGCCGCTTTGAACTTACAGGCCGACCATAGTCGGAGATATTTTATTTTACTTTTATTATACACGGTACGCTACTGTTCTGCGTGTCATAAATAACTCCAGACGACTGAATAGCAATAAAAATAATGTACGGTGATTTACCAATATGGTCTACTGCTGCAAATAACATGAAATTCAGAAAAAATTACATACAGAAAGACACATCAGTGTTAAAATTTAAAATGACAATATGACAATTTCTAAAAAATCAGTATACAATTGAAACATACAGAGTGAGATTATAAAATGTAAAAGTATGTATAAATATATAAAAAATCAATTCAAAGAGGACTTTATTTATATATATAAATATTTATTTAACTTTTTTTTAGAGCTGAATGATTTGATTGAGAAAATCTGGAATCATTTATATTTATATAAAAAAAGGGAAGAATTTTTGGTAGGGAAATGAAATATTTATTTATTTAGTCTATAACTATAAAGGGTGTCCCAAGTATGTTGCAAAAACGAGTAGTATGGTTTAAAATAACACTAGTTTAGTTAATTTTTTTTTCTATCGTGATACTCCTTAAAAAATATTCTGCCTCAAAGATCACACTTTAGTTTCGTCATATTATAATCACTTAAAGTCCCAACCTCTATATTTTAAGTATACAGATAAATTATTTATTTAGTTAATAAAAACAAACTTCACTCATGTTATCCTGATTAAATTAAAATTTGTTTTAAAAAAAGTGTGACCCGTGTTTCTCGGATTCTGACATGAAATAAATTAAAGTGACAAAGCAAGGAAGTTTCTGCGGTGACACACCAGGTTGATTTGTGTCCCATTGCCTCTACTCTGTCGGGTTTCTTGTGAGCCCTAATTCAATGCTGTTTTCAGTCCAACTGACATTGGAATTGACTGTTCTACATCCCTTAAATAAAATAAATTCCTTTTCTATTCTACATCCACTCGTTAGAACTCAAGAGGACTGAACGAATTTCATTGAATTTTTATTGAGTTTATAAAATTCTTGAAATTGTCTTTTGTCTCAGATTGAAAATTGAAGCAACAAAAGTGCGGTCTTATAATTACATGTTCTCAAATTTTATTTCTTCTTCGTGTATTTCAATATTCGAGTAATTTATTCACTAATAAAATTTTTCAACTAATAACCCAAGTAATATATTTTCGACTGCAAACAAATAATGCTACACCGAACCATTAAATGCGGGGAAAAGCCAAGTTTTAGCATATTTTCAGCATTTATTAAGTATTCTTTTCAAGTCCTTACATCTCTTTGACAGCTAAATACAAGAGCGAATTAGCAATAAATGCTAATAGGTCATAAAAAGGTCATTAAACAGCACGCCTTTTTTATTTATAAAAAATAACCATCTCTGTTATCAACTAACTTTTAAATTATTAGAATGACATATATACAAATAAATTTAAGCTTATCAAGAGCTTATTTTAATCAAATTTCTCACTCCCTCCGGGAACTCAATATATAAATCCCCTATAAATTCGCATATTATTAATATTTAACCAAACATATAAATTATATTCAAATTCACGATCCATGCGTTTGATTTATAGCCGTAACTGTCCACTACACCGCCAGTTTTACCTGACTACCTGGCAAAGGGGCATTTTCTATTCGTTTCTAATTTCCTTCTGGGCCCCGTATGATGGATGGCGTGTTTATATGGCGAGTGGCGAAGGACACAAAGGTCAGGGGAGGTGTGTTGGTCAACGTAATGCACGATGGGGCGCGACCTGGAGGTCAATTGGCCCGCGACATCGACGGTCAACGGCGACCCTTCCGAAAGGTTGACCGGTTTTCCGGGACTGGGTAGACCCGCGGGCACTCGGCCAGACTGGTTTTTGATTAAGTTGGTTGTGTCCAGCCTTGTCGTTTATGCCCTTCTTATGTGGTTAATGTTATGTCAATTTTGTGCCCGATGTAATATCGGCTTGTCATTCACAAGGGGTTTTTTTATAGAACGACTTGCTTACTTAGCGTTTTTTTTCTATTATGAAAGAAAAGAGACACGCAGTAAAAGTTCGGACGTCAAAATGCCTATAGATTGGTCTGCTTTAACAATTTATTTATTATTACAGTATATTTTAAACTTTCTTGTCTCGCAACGACCTCCGTAATCTATATTAGTAATGATGCTTTTCCACCCTAGGTATGTAATGTACTGTTAACCAATTTAGAACGGTGGATGTGCTAACTTTACTTACAGTTTAGCTCATCCATCAATTAATTTGAAAATTCTCCAATAATTAATTAATCTAAATAGTATTGAACAAGTAGCGCGAATTTGTATTTAATTTAACAACAAAAGAAGTATTAAATGTATATCGACATTTCTCATTTTCTCCATTAAATTCATTTTAAAAAGACAGATACAGTTTTCCGCGAGTTAGTCGAGTAAGCGTAAGAAAGAGAAAGAAATTCAATTATGAGTGACTTATATTAAAGTGTAGAACTTTGAGGTGTTTACAGCTAACCTAATTTTTGTTTTGATCTTCCCGTCTCCGACGCCGTCTACATTCAACAGGTGGCTCTTTTTTAACTCTTCAATTATTTTAAATTTTTACTTTCTCTCCGGCTTCTCGTTAAGGACCCACTTTGGATCGCTAATTGACTAATTGCAACTTGTTAGACTCGTTAACTTAAAGCTACGAGGATTATTTTGGAATCTATTACATTATTTGAATTTATGATGGTTGAGGTTCGATGTGGTTTCATAAATTAATTAAGGTTTTATAGAATGGCGTAAATGAACGGGAAAAAGGGGCAACCGATATATAGAACGGAAAATATTTGGTTCTTTAATTATTTCTTTCTTCTGAAATTATTTTACTCGAAGTATTGGAACATTACGTCTTCAAGAACTAATACCTTAATAATAGAAAACAAATTCTTAAAATTAAAGACTCATTAAGTAAACCCTTGAATACTCAACTAGGCATCCTCCAGGGCACTGTATTGGGCCCTTTACTCTTTATTATTTATATTGAGATGACATCTATCAATACCAAAATCAACAACCATCTTTGTAATCCTCCTGCATTTATTTCCGAATTTCTAAATCTCTCCTATACTTGGATTTCAATCCTATTAACTTCTTTAGTATTAAATTTTATCTTATCCAGCATCTCACTTTGGTCAATTTGCATATCCCTCTTCATATTTTGATATTCACTTCTGTATTCCTTTCTCACGTCTTCTATATTAGATTCTATTTTTCCCTCTAATATCCTACATTTTTCTTTGATTTCCTTTCTTGTTTTTAAATTTTCTCTCTGCAATAGCCATATTTGTTATTAACCATTCCTTGATATTTTCTTCTAATTTCATTATTTCATTATTTATCAAATTATAGTTTGCTTTCATTATCTCCTTCTCCATTTGTCCTATTCTCTTATCCTGTTCCATTATTTTCTGTTCTGTCAATTTCTGTTCTTCAAATTTCTTCTCTATTCTATTTATCGTATACGTGTTTTGTTTTTGATTTTGGTCTATTTTATCTATCTTTTTGTTCAAATTATCTTGTATTTCTTGGTTTTGGTCCATCTTCTTTACCAATAATTCAAACATTTTCCATATATCATTTTCTTTTTTATTTATTTCTATTTCTTTTCGTTCTTTTTCCTCCTGTTTATCAACGTTCCTTTCTTCTTTTAATTCTACAACCTTTAAGTCGTATAATCTGTTTCGTTTCTTTTTCCATTTTTCTTTATATTTCTATTACTGTTAGTTTTCAATTTATATAAGTAATTTGAGCCATTTGAGATGGTTAAATAATTCAATGTTTTATTTTTGACATCTATTAATGCCAAAATTAACAACCATCCAACTTTTTTAAACAGAAAATGCAGTCAGTACTAGAAACGAAATTTACAAACACATCTAATTATCACATACACGAATGCATCTTATTATTGTTGACAACTGTCACATTGTGCGAAGTTGGAAATGTAATTTAGGTTGGCACTAGTCCTGAACGTCATAGCCAATTTGAGAAGTTTCATTGACAATGCAGGGTTAATAGTTCTATCAGAGATTATGCAATGCCTTGTTATTTGCAAATTTATGTATATTTGATACTTACACTCGTAAAAAGGAAGTCTCGTCTTATCACCGCATTTCTCTATAATTTTCCGAAACCTTGTTTTATATGATCTAAAATCTTCTTTAAAATGACATAGGAAATACTCACTATCTTTGATATCTGTTCATTCTTTTTTAAATTCCACTTTTTGTGGTGTATGAAGAATAATGGTCCAGTATAGCCAACATCTGAATCAATTTCCTGTCTGGCTTATTCATTTGGATGCTCTTGGAAGCTTTCCAGATAGTTTGTAGATGTCATCTTCAATTATTTAATGGTAAATGATGAAACTCCACACTTTTGCATATATAGGAAACATTGAAATATTTCAAGATTGTATTTAGTATACTAATAAGGTCGCTGAGGTAGGATTTTAGCAGAAGGTAAAGGGGATGGGGCATACAAGACCATTTTATCATACTCGGTCAAATGCTTGTTCAATATATTCATGAAAGTGGCTATACATGGTTTGTTAATGGCGCCGATCGCCCGTTATTTTTATTAATATTTAAAACTTTACGATTTTATACAAGCAATAGTAATAGACGTGCGATATTGAAATTGCAGATAGGATAAGTGGTTTTCTCATAAAAGCAGCAAGAATAATTTTTTTATATTTATTTAATATTACTGAAAAATATTATTCCTAAATTAAGTTTTTGGGAGTCAAAGAAAATTCACAAAAATCCCGTAATTTTGAATCTGCTTATGTACACTATTTTTATAACAAAATTTAATTTTATTTTGCGAAATATTGCTCATTAAAAAGGATTAAAATTAGATTATATCTTAGACGTTATTAGTTATCTCCTTGTATTAAGCATTTAATAGACAAGAGCAAGAGTTTATTCATGCCTGATATGGCCTTATTAACATATATATTAACTCCTAGTAACTTCATAACACGTTTATAGTCTTATAGTTGATGATGTTGATGGTAATATTCGCGAAAGTCACTTACGTTGTCGTGTTATAATTACGTATAGTTACCACCTAATGAAGGTTCACGTCTATATTAAAAATCCAGTTTTAACATGAATAATTATAAAAAAAAGTTTTTTTCTCCTTAGATGTCCTACTACTTAGGTTTTAACTCATGGAAGAAAATCAATAAAAAATTCTAAACTAATGGCATGAATCAATTAACCCTTTGATCAAAACACGTGATCATCTGTCGCTGCAAATTTGTTGAACGCAAATTCTGACCCTTTTATTTCATTTTGTGTTTTAACGTCAACCTTTGTTTTACCTGAATGTATTTATTTGAACAGCCGGAAGTCATTTTCGCATCGCAGCGGTAGTTGAATTTTTGATTTATTGTAAATTCCCCTTAAAACAAAGGAACAATAAATTACCTACGGTGTTATATAATCAATTCGTTTATTTTGTTCTCTTCTGTTTTAAAGGAGCTGAAAAGATTTTTCGAAAGTTTCGGGGGTTCTCTATTGCAAATTTTTGTTTTATTTTTACCGCAAAAAAACAATACAATTAGAGAATATCGTTTACCACCTTTTATTTAATAGACCAGGGGTCAATCATTTTTGAAACAAAAAAAATTTAGGATAAATTATAAGTAAATTAAGAAAAATCAAGTTGACTGAGTAAAATTTCCGGGAGGAGGGTGGGGGTAGCTAGATATACGTTTTTAGGGTTAGATATTGGTTTTTACGATTTCTGAGAGGGGTAAATATAAGGATATATTGGCCTCGACAGGAGGCAGGGGCAGTTAAATTTATTGAACTTTAAACTTTCTATAACCTTAACTTAAAAGTGAACAATTTGAGCCCTGGATGGTTGCGCCAAAAATTAATATTTTAGCTCGTTGGGCCAGTTTTATTAATATTTATTTAATAATTAATTATCAATAAAATCATTACAAAATGTTTCAAGACGCCAAATTATAAATTCAATTTTAAAAGTAAATTTTTTGACAGATCATTAATTCAGTATATATAAGAATGTTTTCTAATGTATCCAAACCTTTTTCATTTTATTTCAAAGAAAATGTCAGTATTGTACATGTGACGAATTTGGCGGAGAGGGTCGATTGATTCGAAGGACTTCGCGAGAGGGTAACGGAGAGGAGGGGCGGAGCACGTATCCTGAATAATAACAAGTTGCGAGGATCTAAAGTAAAATATCAGAAACCTAAAATGTTATCGGCACGTGACTCGCCGATTGATTTTATTCTATGCGGACGGAACATGTAATGGCCTTTTTGCTTGCGTTTTCTTTCCATTCTTCTACTTCTTCTTCTATTTCAGGAATATCGACATGCTTTATTTTGGTGTAACAAGTGCAATTGTTTCAAGTAGATATAAATTATCAAGAAAATTTCACACCAATATTTTTTAACCAATAAGAAGCTTTCGTTGCAGCTCGTTACTGTAGTAACCACAAAACTTCTGTCAATAACTTATTTTATTTATTGCTTATTCGTTTATACAACTCGTGGCAACTTATATTTCTGTCTTTGTCCGTTTCACTGATAAGTACAGTTTAACCAGCAAGTAAGTAGGAATCCGTTTTCTACCTGCTAATTCCACGGACGTATCATTGCATGGGGTTGATTTAGAATAACAATTAGAATAGCAAGTCATTAAATTGACAGAACCGTCCTTCATAAGTCAAAATAAAGTTCTTTTATTTAAGGAAGCCCTTAAATTTAAAAAAAACTGACGATTACCATGAGATGAATGCAGAAGTGTTTGAAAAATGGTTTGAAGGTATCATTCAACTTTTGGAACCTGGGTCTGTCATCGTCATGGATAATGAAAAAAGCTGAAATTCAACCATGGTTAATAGATAAAAACATCCATTATAACAAAGATAGTCTAAAGGCAGAATTACTACAGATTACAAAACTACATGTTTATAAATATAAAAAATTCGCAGTTGATGAAATGGCGTTAAGTCGTGGAATGACAGCTTTAAGATTAAGATTACCTCCTTACCACTGCGAATTTAATCCTATAGAATTGATCTGGGCGCATGTAAAAGGACAAGTAGCACGAGAAAACAGAACATTTATAATCGCGGATGTACAAAAGTACCTGAAAGAAGCCATTCAAAGCGTCACTGCAGAAAACTGGAAGAAATGCATCAAGCACGTTCTGAAAGAAGAACAAAAAATGTGGGACATAGACCAACGGATTGACCAAAATATTGAACAAGTCATTATCAAATTTGTTGACGACAGCGGCAGCGACAAATCATCTGACGAATCTAAGGTGGAAGATTAGCCGAAAGGTATGTATAAAGATACAAAAAATATAAAAGTTTTTAGTTTATTGTAAAAATAATTAACTATTTATTTGGGATAGTCCTTTCAAAAATTAATACGCGAGGGCCAATTATACTCTGAATCATTTTTGGTTCTAGTATAGATGAAATTTGCACATCACTTCCTTTTTACCTATTAACATATAATTTTACAAATCATTCAATATCAATTATAGTCTATTTTTATGTATGAGAGAGTATTAAAATAATAAAGCGTTCGTAATCCATAGGCGTACCACTTCTTTTAGTAGACAGTTAAAATATTTTGTGAAGTTATACCTCGAGTATTTTCGTATGAAATAACCTTTGTATAAATATAATAAATATATCGGGTGTACACTTATATTTTCACCTAATTAACCTGCTTATAACTTCTAAACAGCTGAAGGTAAAAAAGTGCAATTTTTTCTAAAATATTTTATTTTTCCACAAGGTATGTTAAGAACATTGTGTCAAACGGGTTATGTAGGTATAAGGGATTAAACTTTGACTTTTAAACAACGTTACGTTCATAAATAATAATTTTAATATAAAAACTACTTCTTACCTACAAATCCAAATCAGAATCGAAATCAGAAGATGAACTGTCGCAACCAATATTTACAATGAGTGGCTCGATCATTTCATCAAGTAATATTGTCCAACTTCCACATTTTCTCTTCTTCTTTAATCGTATGATTTACTGCCTTTTCCCAGTTTTCAGGCTTCACATTATTTACAGCCTCCAAAAACAACTGTTTAACATCACTCATTTTAAAAGAATTATTTTTTCTTGAAACTTCTCCCTTTATCTGTGCCCATATCAGTTCAATCGGGTTTACTTCGCAATGATATAGTGGTGATCTAACCACCGTCATCCCACGATTTTTTGCAATTTCATCAATTTCATATTTTTTTAATTTCTCTTTATGAAGGGAACACAAATGATACAGTTAGTTCTCTTCTCACAGAACCACTTGGTTGTGGGCATTTTTTCTGTAAGTCTCGAGTGATAACTTGCATTATCCATTACTATTATACAGTTCTGAGGAAGAAGATCTATCATTTGTTCGAACCACTCTTTAAAGACATCAGCATTCATGTCCTCATGGTAGTCACCGGTACGAGTAGATTCAAAAGTCAATAAACCACCTTTAACAAAACCGTTTGAACTACCAATGTGTACTATTATCAGTCTGCGCCCCTTTCCTGATGGTGGATTTAAACCAGTAGATAAATTATTTAAAAAAACCTGTCTTCGACTTGTAACAGTTTCATCTTGCCAAAATTTATTTGGTGTATGTCCCTCGTTGATCCATGTTTCATCTAAATAAAATATATTTCTTCTTTGGTTTCTCATTTCTTTTATAGTCCTTAGGTAATTTCTTCTCCATACTACAATATCGCTTCTTTCTATTAAAATAGACTTTCTGGAATGCTTTTTCCATAGAAAACCTATTTCTTTTAAAAGTTTCCATAGTATGCTTCGACTCATTTCAGGGTAATCCTTATCATCTCGAACCATGGCAAGAACTTTGTCTACTGTCGGAAATTCTTTTCTAAAGAAGAACGCATGCACTTTCCTTCGAAGTCTTTCTTTCAAATGATTTTCTATTTGAAATTTTGGTTTTCCTGGAGCTTTACGTGCTGTTTGAAACTCGCCACATTTCTCTTCTTTAACAACTCTGTAAATCGTAGATTTCCCAACACCAAGCATACTACTAACTAATTCCACTGTGTCATCAACACTTTTACATAAATGTTTGTCTGTAAATGATTTAAAACAATTAAATATTAATGTTTTTTCATTAACTGTTAAAAGACCGATTTTTTGTCGTTTACGCGGTACTTCCAAATTTTCCATGATCACACTAGAATTCACAATAGACTGCACACTGCACCTTGCATGTTGCAACTAAACGACATTTAGTAAGCTGTCAAGAATACACAACTGGACCTCCTTACTAAATGGAAAACCTACAATCGCATTTTCGGTGAAATTTGTTGGTAAGGGATTTATTTACTTATAATTCGATTACTGTAAGAAATTCTTGGAATTAAAATAAAACAAAATTGGCAAATAGGTACTTATTGAAAATAATCTTAAGATACGGCTATGTTATCTTTAATACACAGGGCTTTTGGCCTGTCCAAACCTTTTTCTATTGTTCTGTACAGCTTATGGTTATAAAAGACCAATAAAGGACCCAAAACTTGTATTAGCTCAGGTACATTTATGAGAATTTTAGGAAATATTTAGATTATTCCGTAAAAATATTTAAAGTGACCGTACTAAGTTTTGCATTAGAAATGCTGTTTTATTACTCTCTCATACATAAAAATAGACCATAAAAGGCTACATTTTTTGAGATGTGTATCATTTTATTCCTCAGTGGTAATGTTAAATACCTTGTATATATTTTTTTAATCAATGAGTATAAACTTTTTCATTATAAAATTAACGGAGCTAATATTTTTTCCTTTCAATATGCATCATCAAATTACATCTAGGATTAGAGGACCTTTTCTGGTGGCACGTGGTCCATCCTTTTTGGTCCCACCGTCTGGGGGAAGTTTCTGGTCTAGTGCGCATTTTTCATATAGAATTGTACTTTCTTATTATACTTATTATATTTTCACATGAAAGTCCACTCTGGGCATTCTATGCATTCAAAGTAAACGAATAGCGAAATAAAATCAACTTTTAATGGTTATTGCACTTCTAAAAGCTTTTGTCAACAGGTTTAAATGCTTATAAGCGTTGGTATTAGTATACAAAAATCTTCTTATGTTACTTGGGAATTCAATATCATACAAAATACTTCAACTACATATTTATTAAAACTAGAAATAAGTAAAAAAAACTCTAAGGTATAAAAAATCACCCTCGTAAAAATCAAACAGAATATATAGGATTTGAATAAACGATCCTTTTTAATTTATGATGTTTGCTTTCGATAAGTCAAGAACGAAAACTATTCGGGAACGTGTTTGTGTTTTCAAACTTGAGCTTTTCAATATCCGATAGGTAAGGTAATATTAAAGTTATAATTTCACAGGTACCAGAGCCGAGTTTTGTAAAGTAGACCAATCTTTTACTTCCCGGTTTATAGCCGCTCTTTTCGGCGGTAGATTTTATCTAGCCCGGTTCAGCTGGGCCACTTTGAACAAAGAAGGGATTAAATGCTCATCCCATAGAAACACATAAGATGGGATTATAATGTGTAGCATTCAGTTTGCTCTGGCATCATTTGTGGTTTTATTGTATTTTATAACGATGCGTACAAAACTCTTCATGTCTGCAAAGATATTATCGTCTGTGACAGTATAATTGGAATGTATTTTATAAATCGATTTTTGATGTGCGAAACGGCATTTAATTGTAAACGTGAAGTGAAAGCCTTTGTGAACGTATATGACATTTATTGAGCACCAAATATATTCATTAATATATCTATCGTTTATTTAGCAATAAGGAGCTAATACAATTACAGTAGTAGTCTTAATCTAAGTAAAAAAATTTTAAAAACAACACGTCACAATTAAAATTTTAAAATATATACATTATAATATACAAATAAAAACAATACAATAAATTAAAGAAAGAAAAAAGTGTATTAGCAGGTTTCTATAAACCTGTGCCCTTTTAATTTCTTCTTTAAGAGGGGCGTCGCGACAGGTATGCCAAACTACAAACACCAAAAATCCCCATCTTTATCTTTATCTTTTATCATTGTCTTTCTGCAATAATGAAGAGAGATAGATATCTTAAGACTTCAGTGAATCTCCTGTATGCTAGGTGGCGCTGCTAGTATTAAAATATAATATATTATTTGGGATATCTAAGGAATCTGAGAGAATAAATTTTCTTTATTTTCACGGTTCGTCTTGTCGCAGAGAGCGCTAATAATCCATTTGTCATGAGTTCGATACCGGCTTCAGCCACGACAGAAATTTTATTTGTTATTTTTAGGAAATTTCATTTTTTTTGTTTACTATTTTTTTTCTAGCATTAAAATAGAGTTTATATTTTATTCATTTAATTAATTTTCAATTATTTTCGTATAAATCCGTTTATTTTAATATGAATAGCGCTGCCACGCGACTAATCCCACTAAATACATCAGATAGGAATGGAGCTCGGAAAATAATATTTCTAACATAAAAAAAATATTTAAACATGAATGGATTCATACGAAAATTGAGAATTATATAAATGTATAATCTTTAGGGTGAAGCAAGAATTTTTTTAAAAAATGAATTAATAAATAATTGGCAGCCCCAAACGCAAAATGTTTTTATCAATATCTATTTGTTTAAACAATTGCAGAATACATGAGTTATCGACACAAAAAACTGCGTTCTATGAACAAAATGCAACATTGTAACCACAATAAATTATCTGCAAGTCCTTTTATAAAAAAAATTGTTAATGTTGGAACATTAATTTGTATATAACAATTGAACGGTTACAGATAAAAAATCGCTGCAAGTCTTAAACCATGGGTTATGATAAATTGTTCATGTTTCATCCCTTGAAATTTTTTTTGTCCGTGTCACTGTTTTCGTTAAAAAGTCAAAAAAAAAGGGTTGAAAAATTAAAATGCTCACCAAAAACCATCGCTTTTAACAATGAAGACGGCTATTTGTTTGCAACTAATGTTTTGTGATGTTTTTGGCGGTTTTTCCATCCGTTTTGTGACGTGATTTTACAATTTAGTTATTGTTATTAGTCGTGATTTGGTTGGTCTCTGATTGAACAGGTCACCTAACGCATATTGCATTTTTGCTTTTATCTCCATTAGAGCTACATTATTACGGTACAAAAGTGGTGTGAAACGAACACAACAGTATTTTTAGGTTTTAGATTCTGATTGTTTACCCTCCTCGGTGAAAAAAGACACAATTTTTTTTTATTATTTTTTATATAGGGTAGGATATTATCCAAAGATGCCTCGAAGTTCGCGTAAAACTAGAAAGAAGAACAAGTGCACTGCAGCAGCGCGATTGAATTGGGAAAATAGAGAAAACAGGGACATTTCCACAGAAATATTAGAAGAATCGTAAGTTTTCTAAAGTTATGTTTTAACCATATTTTTTATAAGTTATTAAGCTTTTTATTTCAATTTTTTGATTATGTACATTTTCCTAGATTTAATGAAGAAAGTGTCCCAGAACAGAACATCGAAGAAGAGGGATTCCCAAATGATTGCAGCGAAATATTACAAGAATTGTAAGTTTTCAAAAAGTTTTATTTTTTATAAGTTATTCCTATGAAGTACCCATAATAAAAAGTCTGTCAAAGTAATTTTCATATACCTAGCTTTTTATTTCAATTTTTTGATTATGTACATTTTCTTAGGTTTAATGAAGAAAGTGTCCCAGATGCGAACGTCCCAGAAGAGAACATCCAAAAAGAGGGATTCCCACAAGAAAGAATTACAGAAAGAAAGAAAGAAGCTGACAAGATGAGAGTTTTCTGCAAGAGGATATTTTAGAAGAGGTCATCCAACTCAATGACTTTCCACGAGAAGGAAATACAGAAGAGGATTTCACACAAGAAAATTTAGAAGAGCACTTCCTGAGCCAAGAAGAAATAAATTTAAAATCATATAATAATTCAAAACCTGGAATAATTTCTTCAGATGAATATGACAGATAAGAAATATTAGAATATTTGCATAAATAGAGTTTTTACATACCAAGAATTTAACTAGATAACAACAAGGAAATTCTTGTGTCCGTTTTGTTGACAGTATTGACCAAGGCATTCTAATTAGGTGAATTAATATTTTTAATGCATGGGTACATTATATCTATCTTTAGACTTATAATCCATAATGAAAATTCTTGGCCAGCTAGCTATCGACATGTTCTAGTACTTGCATTTATTAATCATAAATTTATTTCAGATTTTCAGTTCGAGTACTTGCATTTATTTCATATTTTCAGTTTGAGTAATTGTATTTATTAATCATAAATTTATTTCAGAATCTTATTTCTAGTACCGAGTACTTGCATTTATTAATCATATATTTATTTCAGATTCCTATTTCTAGTACTTGCATTTATTAATCATAAATTTATTTCAGATTTTCAGTTCGAGTACTTGCATTTATTAATCACAAATTTATTTCAGATTCTTAGTTCTAATACTTGCATGTATTAATTGTAAACTCATTTCTTTAATGTTAACTTTATTGTAAATCATTAAATATTATAAAATCATTTTTGTAAGAAAATAAATTGAACAATTAATAATTATTTCTTTATTTAAAAGTACCTAATTACAGTTATTCACTAAAACAAAAACAAAACAATACACTATGAAAAAACTGCATTGCTTTTTAGCAATGGACAAAAGACATAATAGCAAATAAAATGTGTAACAAACCTACATCAAGAGTCCCATGGACGGGTTATTATGTGAGACATACTGTAAATATTAATTTCTGCAAATATCTGTGATTCCCAACTATGCAGACACTATTTTGAATGCACGAATAAAAATCACAAAAAACTGTTATAGTTGAATTGCACATTCTCCATATTACTAATCACTAATTTTGCACACTTTCACACTTCCTTCGAATATGCATAAAAATTGAAGATTTTTTGAACAGCCTCTCGAGAATGGAATTTTTGTTCGTGGAAATATTTTTACCCGTTATAGCTTACACCTTGGAATAGGACATCTCCATTTTTCAACAAATTTTAAAGAATAATAAACATATTAATCATTTAGTGGAAGGTGTGCTTTTGACAATTTGTGATCACCAATTTTAAAGTGAAACATGTCCTACATGAGGTATACGGCATTAATTGAAATACTTTAAATTGAAGAACTGGTTTTAGTTAATACTAATTTACTCATTAAAAAAAATTGCAAAACACACGAATAAATTAGCCAACATAACCTAAAATGTCAGTTCTAAACATCTAAAAACTTTCTTCGTATTCGTAAAACTGGTTGCATACATCGTTCAAAATAAAACCAAAAAGCGCCACTGTCTCAAAGTGTCAGGCGGAAAACGCCTGAACTATGGAAAGAGAAAATCTTACTGGGATATAGGCAACTTACATAAAAATTTTTTTTCTGGAGAGTTAATCTCAAAAATTATAAAGTTTTGCGAATTGGTATTCTCGGAAATTAATTCTGTATCCTTCATTTAGGACATCTCCTTTTCACGTTAAAATTGGTGATCACAAATTGTCAAAACTGTCAAAAACACACCTCCACTAAATGGCTGATATCTTTTTTATTAATCCTTAAAATTGACTCAAAAAAGGAGATGTCCTATTCCAAGGTATAAGCTATAACGGGTATAAATATTTCCACAAACAAAAATTCCGTTCTCGATATTAACTCTCCAAAAAATCGTCAAATTTTTATGCATATTCAGTATTGCCAACTGAAAACGAGGTCGGCAGTGGCAAGGCCCCTCTTAATTAAAGGTTTGAACTCCTTTAATGAAAATTGTATTACTTGAATTTACATTACTAGCCTGACGTATACAGTCGCGGATCCAGATCATGATCCCCCCCTCCCAAAGCACTAACATTCTTTTTTTTTTAATTAATTAATAGTTAAAGAAGTTAAACAAGAATTTAAATTCTAACATGATTAAAATCATCTTAATTATCAATTAATAAGTATTTTGTCGGTATACAGGGTGAGTCATGAGGAACTTTACATACTCCTACCTCGTATTGAGGCCCTTATGGGTAATATCAAATGAGCATTAAAATGTGTCTGCTCCCATTGTTTAATAATTCAATAATTAATAATTGTGTTCTGAATTTTGACTGAAATTTCGTTTGGTGGTTACTTTTGAACGGTAGGTAAGTTCGATTTATCTCATATTTTGTTAAAACGTTACACTACTATCACCTAATTAACTGATTTATTCAAGCTAGAAAAAAATCAGGTCCGAGCTTAAAAGAATTAGTTCGTTTGGTTCATATAAAAAATGTCTCCCTTTAATATCCCTGAAGGAATGTTTTCGATGGACTGGTACAGTTGATTAAAAGGGCTAATATTCAGTTGTAGAAAAGGAAAAATAATTTAAATTATTTTTGTGGCTCAGGACTTTGTTTCCCGATGCCAGGACACAACAACACTTCTCATTCTAATCAACACAGCCACAGTCTACTCACTTTTACCAAAATAGTCATTCACTATGCGTCTACTTTAAATTCAATGTCATTTTAAACAAAATTTTCATATTTTGGACCCCATTTTGAAGGTGTTCCCGAAGAGGTAAGGGGGGCACATCAAACTTTTTGATGCTCTATCAAAATCTGAAGTCAGAATTTTAAAATTCACAAAGACGAAGAATCAACACACACACACACACACACATACACACAGTGAATATATGGATCTAGAAAGTTATAGCGTCCCAGTTATCAAAGCATAAAATCCGTAACGACGAAACGACACATTTACAATATTTATGCACATTTTATGATATGTATAAGGTCGGATGACAGAAGACACAAAAGCACAGACACGGAAATCAATGATTGTCGCAAAACCCAACCATCAATTCGTTATTGATTATCATTCAGTTATGACATTCCCGTTCCTATTTCTGAATGCACCTAGTTAACCATTCATGATACAACAAAAAGGAATCCCATATATTAAAACCCTTTGCAAATAAAGGGAAATTCATTTTTTGCATATACCGGCTACCCACAGCGCCATTGGCGTATAACTAGGATTTTAATTTTTTTTCTCGTCCTGTTTTTTTTTTTTTTACTTCTGTGTCAACGGCATCGACTACTATGGCCATTAGCCTCGTGTTCTGTGTAGGCTTTGTTACTGTTTCCCAGCGCCACTTTAGGAACATCACTGTTAATTAGAACCCAACAGTGAATGGTCGAGTGAGGAATCACACCTGGTATATGAAAATCAATTTCTAAATTTTTAATTAATTAAAAATCAGAAAATGATTTCTGTCTTTGGTGTGATTCGAACCCACAACCCTTGGATTATGAGTCCAGTGCTCAAAAAACGACACAGTTCCTATGAACTTCAGTCTCCAAAAACTGGACCTTGGTCAGTTCAACAAAGGTTTCAGATTGTAGAAAAATTATAGTCTGATTATACTGAGGATGAAGATGATAAGACAGGTTGTAGAAAAGTTGTGGGTGAAGAAACAAACACTAATAGAAACAATGATGGAGATTTGAACATAGAAGATCTAAAAATAGCTGCGTTTAGTCTTTTTATAGCCAAACGAAACCAAAAACATTTATTATAATGTGTCAAAATTATAGTATTCTTCACTCAAAGACTTTGTATCTCTTCTCTCCAAGAGAGGGACAATAAAAATTCGTACAAAAAGCTTCAAAAAATAATCGAAAGTTCTATGAAAACGTTACCCCTCTGTCACTGCAAAAAACTTTTATGATACGTTCTTGATTCCGCATTTTGCATACACCATATACCGTGTGTACCCATCGCGCGATATATCAAACTTCCTTAACAATAACTTCGACCCTTTTTTGCATAGTTTTTTTTAACCCTTTCTCACCCCATAATATATTCGTGTCACCCTCAGCATGTCTTCAGGGTGTTTTTCATTGTAATCAGGTAACCCTTCACCCCAGAATATGACACCGTTCTATTATTTATAAACGCAAAAAATGGAACAAACGAACTGTGTCAAGATTTCTTAATTCGGATGCTGGGTAGATGATGGGATGTTCCCAGTTACCCTGTGACCTTTTTGCATCACTTGTAATCTTATACTGAGAACCGTTAACTTGTTCAACCCCCAAATTTTACATATGCCTTCTAACCCTTTCTCGATGTGAATAATTTTTGAATTAAATTACCTGGAGACCTAGAAACAGATTATAAAAAATTCCCAAGATGATTTGAATAGGTAGCTGACGTTAAAATTACAGTGCAAATGTGACTGCCGATGCAGTTGCAGCTATTCGGATATAGCTAAATGTGCGTGGATTTGTTTTCTGAGATTTATACTGTGCGTTTTTTGAGTATATACCTATATTTGTGTTTGTGTTCGGTAAATTAAGAAAAATATATATTTGAAACGATTTCTTTTGGTGCTTTACACGAAATTTTGGGTATTATATTTTAAAATACTTCTGTATCTATAACTAATAAAATAACTAAATTTTAGCTCAGAGGAAACTATAGTTAGTATATTGTCTCGCAAGGGTAGAAAATGAGCTTTATGCATGTGTGGTAAACAACTGTTTTTCGCCCACAAAAAAAAAACAAAAAAATAGGAAAATATAACAAAAATCTTTAATTTTATAATTACAGACAGAATTTAATAAGAAACTTCATTTTCACATATGGTGGGCGAGAAAGACATTTTTTCTATTTTTGTTTATTTGGTTAACAATTAATTATTAAAAATACTCGTTTCATTCGAACTCGTTTAGATTACGCAATAATTAAAATTTGTGTAATTTCATATTAAATTTTGAAAACATAAAACGGAAATATAACTTCCGGAAGAGTAGGTAATTTAAATTTATATAGAAAACCATTAACCTAGAAAGCTTACGATATCCACATCTTGTTGATGGATAAATATATTCCCTTCATAATGTGAGACATATCTGAGATCATAAATGTTATGAAATTTTGGAAATAAAAATGAAAACTTTACGAGTTTCAAGTTCTGAGTCAACTGAGTGAAAAGTAATAATCTTATGACACAGGTTTATCGGTTTCGTTTGAGCCCATTTTTAAATAAGATTTTACTAAAGACGTTTAATGTTGTTATATTTTAAATGTCACATTTGATGTTGTGGATTAATATGAACTTCATGTTTTCATTTTTTTTTTCGAGATATAATGAAATTGTGAACTTAGCATACACTTTAGAGCAGCAAAAATTTTTTTATCGTTTTCTACACCTTTTAAAGTACCTACCTAAGAGTCTAATTTCACATTTTATGAAAGCTTTTGATCTAAATGTGGCTCTGGCAACTGAGCTAATGAAGGAAGTTGACAAGACAACATTTTTCTATGTTTATTATTAATTTTACGACAAACAGTTTTTTTTTATAAAAAAAATTCCTTCTTTTGAAATTGAGATTAACATTTAAAAATCTTAAGATGAATATATAGGGTGTTAGTAAATTAAAAAAACATGAAAATATCTCAGAAATCTTTATTTTATTTATTTTTTATAAAAGAAACATTAAGGCAACTTGTTTTTTAATATCAAGGTGTATCAGAACATACAGAACATACATTTTTTTATCTTTTTGTCACTTTTTTATTTATTTTGTTATTCAAATACCTTACAATCGAAAGCATTTGATCTAGTATATCATGGTCTACTTAATGTTAAACTTTGTAAGTATGGTTTAGAGGAAAAATTGGTGAGTGGTTGAGTTCCTACCTGTCTGACAGAAATCAGTTCTCTCGTTAATTCTTGTCTATCGGAAACACGTTTAGTTAATTGTGGCGTACCTCAGGGCTCTGTCTTTGGGCCTCTTTTATTTTTAATCTTTATCAACGACTTAGCTCTGACGATTAATGATGGCAGTATTTTGTAATAATGATATCTCCCTAGTACAATGGTTTGACGAAAATAAACTTATTGTTAATAAAGAAAAAACTGTGTTTATTCATATACTTGAGAGTCAGAATAGATGGAAAATCTATTCATCAAGTACAGTCCACAAAATTCTTAGGTGTTCACGTAAATAACTCTTTAAGCTGGGAATTTCATATTGATATACTGAGTAAAAAAATTTTCATTTGCATGTTTCGCACTTTTTATCTCTGTTCTTTTGGCATATTATTACGCAATTACTATTCTCTCATTAGATATGGTTTAATTTTTTGGCGCTCATCAGCTCATGTATTGAGGATTTTTAAACTTCAAAAAAAAAGCTTTAAGAAATATAGCGTCACTGAGGTATATAGGCAGTCATGCAGAGAAAAGTTTAAGGAACTTCGTATATTACCACTTCCTTGTATTTATATTCTAGAACTTTTGATTTATGTCAAATCAAACCTAAAACATTTTCGTACTAATAACTTCTACCATAATTATTTAACTCGAACTCGAAATGATTTGATGATATCAACACATAACTTTGCTTTTTTTTAAAAGCCCTCAATACATGGGTATTTTAGTTTATAATAAACTTCATAATATTATGTAATCAATAGGACCTTTGAAACTATTTAAGAAAAAAGTAGAAAAGTTATTCATGGATAACTGTTTTTATTCTGTTGAAGAATATTTGGCGTATACATTTTAATTGTTAAATTTTAGATATACGTTTTTTTTTCTCCTTCCTATATTTTTTGTATTTTTATATTCCAGCTCTTATAACCTGTCTTTTGACTTGTCCCATTTCATATACAGGGTGTTTCAGAACTATGGGATCAAACTTCTAGGGGTTATTCAGTGCAACAGTAGAAAACATTTTGTATTTTTATATTCCAGCTCTTATAAACTGTCTTTTGACTTGTCCCATTTCATATACAGGGTGTTTCAGAACTATGGGATCAAACTTCTAGGGGTTATTCAGTGCAACAGTAGAAAACATTTGAGTATAGGGACCCATGTCCGGAAAAGTGTCACGATGAATTGCCTAAATATATTATCACAACAATTGTTCAAAATGTCAATGTCAATGTTTAAAAAATTTATATCTGATGATTTTAAACAATTTACAGGCGCTTGTGTGTTGTTATCTTTAAAAACGATAACAGAGATTGTTTTTTGTAGCTGCATTCCATATCGCCTTAGTCGTGCTATCGTATTTGTGAAGTTTGCAAGAATTTAACAAAAATTAATTGTTGCTAATGGAAAACTTTACCAATCAAGAATTGGCGGATATACATTTGGCATACGGAACAACAAGCTGCAATGTACGAGCAGCAGCGCGATTGTATCAAGAAGGTTATCCCGAACGACAGAATCCGGGATACAAAAAGTTTATTGCTATTCATCGGCGGCTCTCCGAAACAGGCATGTTTAAAACCAACATGCATACTGTTGCTCAAACCGTAAGAACGGTCGAATTTGAAGAAGAGGTCCTTCAGCGAGTTGCCGACAAACCGCACGTCACATTGCTAAGGATATGAATACGAGTAACGCTTCCGTCTGACGGGTGCTACACGAACAACAACTTTATCCTTACCACTTCCAGAAAGTTCAAGTAATGACTGCAGCCGATTATCATCCTAGAGTTCAATTTTGTCAATGGCTTCTTCATCAAATCGCTGCACAACCAAATTTTTTACGCTATGTTTGGGACGAAGAAAATCCCCATACAATTTTTCCTAGAAAACATCAGCAACGTTGGTCTGTCAACGTATGGGCATGCATTGTTGATGATTATTTGATTGAGCCATACGTTCTACCGGAACGGTTAACAGGACCTACCGGCGTTTCTTGGAGGATTACAGCAGCATTTGAAATCATTCAAAACGAGTATCAAATTTTTAGTCAAGCCGACGTTTAAATCGGTGTATTCAGATTGGAGGAAGACATTTTGAACAGTTGTTATGATGATATCATGTACAAAAGGCAAAAATTAAATGCATTAAATCCCTGTATAACTGATCATATGAACAATAAAGTTATTTATTATTATTATTATTAAAGCAACCGCCTGCTTTGTGTTATGTAAAATGTCTGAACGTAAGTGAAACGTTAACTGCCGAAGTATTTTGGATTGACCGGATTTGCAACGATAATTACCTATATGCAACGACCGCATCTGGACCTATATCGTATGGATGATTGTCAGCATAAAAAATGAAAGGTTAACAAATACTTAGAGAATTATCAGATACTCCCAATTGTATATGATTTTAATACACCGTGTATTTCTTCCATTTTTTTACTAAAAAGTTTACTACTCTCGTAGTTATTTAACTGAAAATTTTCTCTTGTCAATATTTTCATTCCTCTTTTCAATTCATCTATCCCAAAATTCACACGGTTGTCTTGTCGATATTCGATGTCCCCGCTGCGCTGGCTTTCCAAATTTATTGGTTCACATTCCCATTCTAAAATCCAAATGAAGGCGAAGTTCATCGTGATATAGGTGAGGGACGGACGGGAAGAGACGACGGTAATAAAATACGTCACATGCAAATGTTGGCAACATCTAGGGTGTGGTCACAGATGCCTCCTCGGGCCTTAATTTAGTTTCCGAGTAGTTCCAAGACCCTCGCATCTTCTTCGGGAAATAAACTACGGATGTTCCGAAGGGGGCGAACGAAATTGGAAAATTTATATCCAAAAGAGATAAAGACTAAAGAGGGATACTTTTATTTGCTTGGTGTGCAGAATCCATTTCCGCAAAATGTATTGTCGATAGGGCTACTGAAAAAAGTATACGTCACCCTGTTCATGATCCTTTTTTCTTCAATCGGGATCGGAAAAAACAACTGTAATAAACGTTTGAAATTGTTCTTTTATTCAATTTTGTCGAAAAGCTTATAGGGGTGTTTTCAGCGACCCATTTGCTGGTTTATATATTCAAAGGTTTAATTATAATTAGATATTTTATAACAAAAACCATTTATTTTGCAAAACAAAACAGAAAACAACACAGGAACATGACATCAATAGTTTACCAAACTTCATATTTTTTTGACACGAAGAGGCAACATTCTACCTTTTGACGTTTATTTAATTATTTATGTATTCAATAAATACAATGAATGATAAACTGCTCTTGTTTCGCATGAAATGCATCATAAAACATCATCATCAACATTATAAATAGAATTATACCCAAAGACCAGACATCTATATGAACCTTGACCGATCTTCTTTCCAATTAAGTAATCCCTTTTTTCCAGAGCATTTACTTCAGAATTTCGAGGACTCAAAAGGAACGCCATCTGTTCATTTAGCAAGTTTTTTCTTTACCTTTGATTTTCCAAAAATATCCTTTCAGGCAAGTCGTTCCTGCATATACACCTACTTGAATTTTCTTTCCAGTCTTTTGGTATATTGCTCAACATAGATTTAAATTACAAAAATTTGAGGAAAATGACATGTCATACTTTTATTAGTTTGACATCCATTTTTTTAGTCTTTGTTTCGTTATTTCTCTAAAACTAGCAGAATGTAGAAATGTGCTGTTGGAGACCGCTTTTAAAAATCTTTATTGGTTTTGACAGGAGAAGGCGCCATAGTCGAATTTTAACTTTGTTACTTCATTACTCTAAAACTAGTAGCTGGAAATCTTTCATTTTTTGAAGAAATCTTAAGAAAGGACGTAGACATATTTTGTTGAAGACCCCTAGAGTAAAAAGTAGATCTCATTACTTCACGGTACAAGGAGAGATTATATATGTACTCTTTTAAATGTATATAACGAACATTTACCTCTTTATATCCGTAGTATATTTAGAAAGTAACCATTGCCCAAAAACCCGTAGTCGGCAATATATCATAGTGCCCATTCGGCACGCCCTAAGCCCACGTGTTTACCCATAATATTTGTTTGGGTCCGTTATTTGTTGTCCAGCACGCTTGGTCATCCTGATGCCAAGGGTTGAAGGGAACAAATTATTTTTAACCTAAACGTATATTTCGGTTATTAATTTGGATTTAGGATTTAGTCTGTAACTTTAGAAAAGGGTGTGGTAAATATTTAGTTAACACTCAAAGGATTCCTGTTGGTTAGATATTATTGTAATATTATTAGTATTAATTTTGTTGTTTCTCTAAAACTAGCAGCTGTAGATACTTCATTTTTGGAAGAGATCTTAAGTAAGGATGTAGATATATTTTGTTGAAAACCGCTTTTTAATATCTTTATTCGTTTTGACAGGAGAAGGCGACGAAGTGAAATTTTAGATTTTGGTGGTTCTTACATTCTAGTCTTTGTTTTGTTATTTCTCTAAAACTAGCAACTCTAGATCGTTCATTTTCGGAAAAGATCTTTAGTAAGGATGTAGGAATGTTTTTTTGAAAACCGCTTTTTATTATCTTCATTCGTTTTGACAGAAAAAGGCGACAAAGTCGAATTTTAGATTTTCTGTTAACGTTCATGATTCTTCGTTAGCGTAAATATCTTCTTTACTACCTCCATTTCTGCAACAGGGGAGTATTTGCGAATATGAAGAAACAAATCGGTGGTTTTCAGAATGCGAAGAAGTGAATTACAAATACAAAAGCGTCTAAATACTTGAAAGTCGTCTACTTTTTTGTCAGTTTTATGGAATATTGGGCAATTTGTTTATTTACGATTATTTTAGGGACTTTTATTCTTCCGAATCTACTAGAAGGGCTATACTTGTTTAATCAGCATTGTATGTCTCATTTAAATCAGTTAATTTAAAATAAATAATTAAATTATTCTTTTCTTGAATTTACTTGTATTTTGCAATTTTTTTCCAGTCGACAATAAAGCTTGAAGTGGTAGTCCAACATAAACTCTCTTTTTTTAACGTGAAGTTTAGAACTCGTGTGTTGCTTGCTGGGCCGGACAACGGTCACTAAAGTCCCTAAAGTTCAAACAAGTTTGGAACGCTGCTACACACGCCAATAGTACTTTACATGTGTACTCACTTGAAAAATCTTGTTTGACCGCTGTCCAAACGAAAATTTATTGTTTTTTAATGACTCATAATCGACTTACTATTGCATAAAAAAAATATGGAAAACAGGTTTTCAAATATGCGCTTTTGTGAAGCAAATATAAAGAATTTTTAATCAATAGTATTTTTGCTGATATTTTTTTGGATTTCCTGTATTATTAAGAAAGAATAAAGAACTGGATCTTGTTGGGACATCAACGCGTGATGCTGATAAGTTTGTTCTCACTAGTATTATGTGAAATACATAGGATTTTGATTCGAATTCTTAATTCTTGTTCTGAAATTTTAATTCTTAAGATAATATTAGTTTCATTTGAATTTAACACCATTTAAGTACGCATTGGTCAGTCTTAAAAGCAAATTATACTTACAACAAACTTAAACATTCTTGGATTTGTTAACAATTCTACATTTTGATGAAATATTTTGACCTAAAAATAAATAGTTTGATCTCAAAATTTAGATAGACAATTGATCTGCTGTGAAATTACCTTTACCTTGTCAATACTTTATTTGTTTCAATATATTTTGACCTAAAACTAAATAGTTTAATCTCATAATTTAGACAGACAATTGATCTGCTGTGAAATTACCTTTACCTTGTCAATACTTTATTTGTTTCAATATATTTTGACCTAAAAATAAATCGTTTAATCTCAAAATTTAGACAGCAATTGATCTGCTGTGAAATTACCTTTACCTTGTCAATACTTTATTTGTTTCAATATATTTTGACCTAAAAATAAATAGTTTAATCTCAAAATTTAGACAGACAATTTATCTGCTTTGAAATTACCTTTACCTTGTCAATACTTTATTTGTTTCAATATATTTTGACCTAAAAATAAATCGTTTGATCTCAAAATTTAGATAGACAATTGATCTGCTTTGAAATTACCTTTACCTTGTCAATACTTTATTTGTTTCAGTATATTTTGACCTAAAAATAAATCGTTTGATCTCAAAATTTAGATAGACAATTGATCTGCTTTTAAATTACCTTTACCTTGTCAATACTTTATTTGTTTCAATATATTTTGACCTAAAAATAAATAGTTTAATCTCAAATTTTAGATAGACAATTGATCTGCTGTGAAATTACCTTTACCTTGTCAATACTTTATTTGTTTCAATATATTTTGACCTAAAAATAAATAGTTTGATCTCAAAATTTAGATAGACAATTTATCTGCTGTGAAATTACCGTTACCTTGTCAATACTTTATTTGTTTCAATATATTTTGACCTAAAAAGATTAATAATTTTAAATCTTAAAATGCAAGATTAAAACTACATTTGATTCAACATTTATTTTCTAATTGTGTCGAGAGATATTATTTGGTTCAAACTGTGCTTTACTTTAAAGAAGTATAATCTTTCGAGTACAAAGCTCTGTGAAAAAATCATGTTTTACACTGGAGTCTTTTCCTTCTTTCGCGTTTGCTGCCTTTTCTCGTGAGAAAAGTTTCATTTTCATTTATCTTAAAATAAATATTTGTTTCGTTTATTAATTTATTGACGGTCGTAGAAAAAATAGTGTATGCAATTTTCATGTAACGATCGTTGCATAATATACAATAAATTAGTTTTAACGGCATATCTAGTTTAATCGTTCCATCAACCTCGCAGCAAGCATCTAGAGCCGAAACTAAGTTATAGATATATGAAATATAATTTGATAGAAATGATTTGATTTGAGTTCTGAAAGGCCGCGTCACTTCACACCAACGAATTTGTAGTAAGATTCGATTTAAGCGTAAGCGCAAATTGTCTGTCTGTATAGGTGTGTATGTGGAAATATTGGAGGATATATGTGAAACGCGTCAACACCACTCTATTTGATACTTCATATTCGAATTCTCACATGTTTCTGATTCGGATATAATAAGTTGATTTGTGAATAGGGGTTTCGCCTTCTTCGATTTAGCGTATTTAGGTAAATGAAGATGATATTCAGTTGTCAAACACACTATAGAGAAATTTAGATGACAAATAATAATTGATATGGAGATGACATGTAACAAAATTCCACTGTACTTAAAGAAAAATAGAGTTTACTTATTTCAAGTTGGTCAACAGATTCAGGTGATCTTCCAAGCCAAGTTTCTTAAAAACTTCAAGAAAAATTTCCCTTTGTATAAGTCAGGAAATTAAAATTTTTCTTAAAGTTTAATGCAAACTAATCTATTCAAATATTTTCTAATACTATTTTGTATTATATTAAATAAATAAATCAGTAATGTAGCTACTGAATACATAAAAAATATTGTATATTTTCTTGATTATATTTTTAAATTTTCCTACAAATTGAATCATAAACCGCACCATTTTTCCGTTTGATAACAGTAAAAGTTCGATGTTAAAGTTCAACTAAAGTATGGGCAAGAACACCAACAAACCATTGTAGGTCAATTTTTTTCTCCGGGCTCAGGTAGACAGACGTTTCGGTCTTAGGAGCAATATGTAACATTTGTATTGATTCAAATTTGCATACAATTTATAATTCGGGACCCACAGCTGTGTACCTGGCCAAAAAAGGGTTATATGATTTGAATGAAGTATACAAGGCTCCGCGATCAAAATTACAGATGTTCGAAGATAGGACGCGGGTAGACAGTGGTGACGGGCTAAGTATGCGACCCTGAACGTTCACATTCTAACGTCCATGAATTATATATGCATGATGCGAGTACATAATTTGGTTAGAATTTGCATATGGCGGAGGCAACAGCTCTAACTTCACTCTGGGGATGCGGTTTTAACCCCGTAGAGGACTTTTATCAAATGCAGGAACGGACTGTCAATTGGGAGCGACGTGTATGCACTTGGATGGCTTGAACGTGCGTCATAAGGGCTTTATGAGTGCATTTGTATATAGGGTAGTGCGGTGGTATTGCATTTTGTAATTTTATGTTTTCTTGGTTCGAATATAAACTGGTGCGTTAAACGTAAATGTTTTTTGCAATTTAATTAAATTCCGTAGGTACTACTTACGTCGAATATTTTCTTCAAAATTAAATTGTCGAAACCACCAATAGTTTTTAGAATTATAAAGAATTCATTCATATAAAGAGTTCATTTCCTACAGATTTCATAGACAACTACACTGGCATTCAGTCGTTATTCCACACTCTAAAAAACGGTTGTAAAAGAACTTGATAAGTATGGTAATTTTCACAAAATATACTATGTGAACTACATTTTACATTATACCCTATGCCTCAAAAGTATATTGTAAAATTATTCACAGAATAATGTACATTGTGAAAATTACTGGTTTACAGAATTCATTCTATGAATGAAATTGCACAGGTTTAGTTCTGTGAATACCCCACCACCTGGACTGTGCACTATCGGATTTCTATTTTTAGATATCGGTGTCTCAGAGGAACGGTGATGTTAGGCAAATTAGTTGTTCCCCCTTTAATTGTAATATTTGGTCATATTTATTGTCATTTTTCCGCAATTACACTGGATCACGATCAGAGGAATAAGATCAGCACTCTAGCGCTAAATATCTAACCCCATTGAAACCAAATAATGTCATTCAACCCAAATCCGTTTAGAGACATTTTACCGATCCATCACAAAAGATAATAATACTTTTTACCTAATTGGTATACCGCAATTTTTGCATTACATCAACATGAATATTTTAATACTTTTTCAGAATATTCGTTATCCGTATAAATGATAGATTGCCTGATCTGAAATGTCAAATACACCGCCGCTACGCCATTGCCATATACCGCTGCCTAATTCAAATAACTTATTAACGAAGTCGAGGTTGTTCATGCGTGTACCTTTTCAGATCAGTATTGATCTATGTGTGGATTCACAAGTCATCCATCAGTATATGTCCTAAATAAGACTAAGAACGTCTAAAACGCCTCAGTGGCACACCAACGCGTTTTACCTAAATAAAAATGGATTTTGTTTTGTTTTTGCTACGGTAGCCTATAAAGTTATTTTAGATTTTAAGAGCTTCTGAAGTCATGAACTGCTAATTGCTAAATGTAAATATGTCGGCTTTAACCAACAGTCTTTGAAGTTTACTCGTTCTTGTCTAACAGATCGCTCTCAGCAGGTTGTGATTAACAGTAGCTCTTCAAAAAGATCTATCCCTTCAGGAGTGCCTCAGGGTTCTGTTATGGGGCTTATACGATTTCTTTTGTACACTATTGATTTATCAAATAAAATTGAGTTTTGTAGTGTTCAGAGTTTTGCAGATGATACTCAACTTTATATCCATTTCAGTTCAGAAGATAGTGTCTCTGTTAACGAAAAAATAAATAAGGATCTTAACAGTATTTATAATTTTGCTCATAGCTATAACTTTAAGTTTAATCCTGACAAGTCGAGATAAGGTCAATAGTGAAACCGAAGGTACAAGATCACATAATAAATTTTACTACATCGGCTAAAAATTTGGGGCTCTGTATGGATGATCGTTTTAGATTTTACGATCATGTTTCCCATTTAACAAAGTCTTGTTACAGCGGTTTAAAGTTGTTGTTTGTCAATAGACGATTATTGAGTTCAAAAAGGAAAAAAACCTTGTGTGAGAGCTTAATTCTCTCAAAAATTGCGTACTGTAATGTCATTTATTACCCGTGTCTTAATCAGGTTTCTGCACGACGATTGCAATATATTCAAAACACTTGTTGTAGGCTTATATGTAATCTAAAAAAGTATGATCACATATCTTATCATTTTAGATGTAGTGGGTGGTTGAAGATGGAAAACATTTTTAAAATGAATTTTCTTATGTTTTAATAAAAATTCTCCTAACTTCATATCTTAAACATAAAATTGTTTTCGTAAAGATACCCACTCACTTAGTTTACGGGACGGTGATTTTATTGCACTGCCCATATATCGCACTGCCATGTTTCAAAGATCATTTACGTATAATGCCTCTAAATTATTTAACTCTGTCAAGATACCTCTTGTACAATCAATGTTTCAAAGAGGTTTTAGATACAAATTAACACAATGGTTTCTTGAAAACGAAGTAGATTAAATAAATTGTTTACCGTGCGGCCTAGTTCAGCTTAGTTTAGTTGTAGTTTACAATTTAGGATAGCTTAGTTTTAGGTTGGTTAAGCGTGAATGGCCATTGGCCAGACTTCGCCATTTATACATGTACCTACTGTATGTATAGTATTATGTATAATAAAGACGTTATTAAGTATTTGTTAACTATGCTAAGTATGTGAGGACCACAAGATGGCGCAGGATCACATGATACAGGAATCGTAAGTGAGTTTCCCAAATATATGAATAGGTAATAACAGGTCATATTAGATAGCACGTTCTCCGGATTTAACCCTATTAGATTTTTTTCTAATGGGGTGTAATGCAATTAGCCCCAATATAGCAGCCCAAATTTTGACCTTCTTATATACATCCTCATTCTACTACTACTAAGTTCAATATTGTTGGAGATAAAAAATGCCCATTCTCTCTATTTCTTTTTTCTATTTTCAGATACCCGAGATCATTAACTAAAATGGCTGATCCCAGTATAAAATCGACTTAAACGTCATAAATCAATAGTTCCAGGATGGTTAGAAAGAAAACTTTAGTTACGACGCCGCTGGCAGAGTGAAAATTTCCATAAGAGCTCTTCCAGCCGCCCAACCACACTTGTGTCACACCAAAAACACGAATCTAAGGAGAAACACAGATGGATAACTAGCCCACCGACAAAGACGAGCCATTAGGAGCATTCGAAAGACATCGTTTTTAATGTTAAACTCTCCTGACATCACCTCCATGGCTTATGGCACATCCGAGCTTTGGGCTCTTCGAAAAACGGAACTGCCATTTTTCTGATGTCGACACTGATTGACAATCGCATACTTAATGTTCATCCCATAGATTTGCCGGTAAAGAATAAAGCAATTTTTACTTTACTGTCATTTATATTACCTGTAGAATTGTGTATTATTATTTCTTGATCAAATCCTGATTGAGGAGTCGCTACAATGGTTTATATGGCAATTAATCTCTGTTTTTGTATTTATTTATTTTATTTATTAATATTCACGGGTTTTAAATATGAAATAATAATCCAAATACATTCTTACATACTTAAAATATAGGCTAAAAACCAAAAATAAACATAAAAATAAACAATTTTAGTAATAATATGATAATAGCAACGGCGGCTCCAAGGGGGGGAAGTAGGGACAATTTTCCCCCCAAAAAAAGTCCGACAATGAGAGGATATTTCTCATATCTGCGTAAACCAAACTTTTTGAATTTTTTTTGTAGATTCTAGGTCCATTTATATCCTAAAAAACTGACTTTTTGCCTCAAAAACGGCCCAAACATTTTTTTTCGGTAATTTCGGCATTGCCAATCGTTTCTTAGACAAAATTTATTCTGCGTAAACCAAATTTTAATTTTTTTTAATTTTTCTTGTAGATTCTAGGTCCATTTATATCCTAAAAACTCACTTTCTCCCTCAAAAATGGCCCAAACATAAAAAAACATCTTGTTTATGAAAATACACAAAAATAATTTATTGAATCTTTCTAAATATATTTAAGACCTTGCAAATCCCCATTATCCAAAAGGATTCGGTGAAATTAGTCTTGATAAAAAAAATATGAATAAAATATATCGAGCAAAAACAAACTTTGGCCCGGCTTTTCAATAATTCAGAAAAATAGGTAAAAGGAAAAAGTATCATGATATTATAGCTACAGGTTCCTTCGTTCATCTGAACTTTGAATAATGAAAAAATATTAATTTTTACGTGATTTATTGAAAAATTTGTAATCCGCTTGGGAGTGTCATTCCTTTAGAGCGTGTTCTCTAAATGCAGGGCAGTAGCTAAAAATTGGGGTGCGTTTTGGAGCCGGTTATGTCGAAAAGTATCATATTTTTGACAAAATGATGACGATCATTTTTGTAGGTAATGAATTGATCTTCATTTTCGTCTAAACAAAAATTCTCTAAGTGTCATATTTTCGGAAATATCGGCGAAAATAGGCAAAAAAACACATTTTTGATGACAATGTGATAATGTTAGAAAAAGGTGATATTTTATCTGGCTTGTTTATTACGCACTGACCGCAAATGCAACGTTAAAATCAACATATTTTTATATGACCGTATATGCAACGATAATAGCCCCGACCGCAAATGCAACGACCGAATCTGTAACGACACCAAAATAGGCTTTGTAAAACTCTGTTTTTCTAATTTAATTTTTAACTATTTCTAAATAATTCTGATTGGTTCATACGAAAATAAACTTTGTATTCTTCGTATTTAAATTAAATAATACCCTCTCAAATCTTCCAGAAAATCTAGGGAAACTAACAGTAACACCAAGTCCGGGAAATATAACTTAATCGTGGCATATATTAAAGTTTCTAACCTGTAATTTTTTTAATAAAATTCAGAAAAAAACAGCCCATAACTAACTACCATACTCTGCCCTGTATAAACGTTTAGATATTCAAAATGCCCAGATAGACCTGAAATATATGGTTCCCTGTATCAAAATAATCCGGCATAAAAATCAGCCATATCTCGACGCTGCAACCCCTATACAAATCCAACAAATCTCACCCTCCGCCGTCAAACCGCCCTAGTTGACCGACGGCGCACGTCATCTGGCCAATGTCCGGCCAGTGACCGACGGGAACGGCGCACGCGCATCCCTAGCAATCGATAGTCAGCCAGGAGGGTGGGTGTCGGTGGCCCGCCATTGGTCCGGGCGTGGTCTCCGCATCCTCCGGGTAATTACCCTGGACCAGGGACACACGATTCCCCTTCCCACGTAGTAAAATGTTGGTACGTGCTAGAGATCCCTTCCCCTGACACCCCACCTCTGGCCCACACACCACCCAGATGCTTGTCTACGTGATAAATAACCCCCAACGACAGGAAAACGCTCTCAATACCGAGAAATGATTAATTAGCAGCGCCGCGCTGTTAGGGCCTGTTCAGATGCAACTCTCTTGTTGTTCTAACCGACTTGCTCGACGGGGTTTCATATTACTTTGAAGTAGGTATAGGTAAAATCCGGGGGCGGTTGGAGCTAAGGGATTAATCTTTACAAGATTTTTTCCGTAAGTAAGTAGGCTTTATTCAACAGAACGTTGATTCCAAAATATGTATCTATGTTTTTGAATTTTATCGTTTTTTCCACATATTTAGTGTTCTATATGGCCGAAAAACTTAAAACTGCTGAAATTAAAGGTAATACCACGAGTCCTCCAAATTGTATCGATTAAATTTTTGGTTTTCACGAAAACGGCTTTATTTGGTTTTGCCTAAAATAAAGGCCTAAAATAAAGGCGTTTGAGTATGAAGATCAAAAATTTAATCTATAAAATTTCAGAGGACGAGTCGTATTTGAAAGGATTATTTTTTGAATCATTTTGTATTAAAAACAGAGAACATAGTCATTTATGCAAAAGATACTTTACACACAAATATTGAAAATTTTCTTTACCAATTTAAATTGAAACCTGAGCTGTTATAGTTTTACATACAGGGCCACCAAGGCGATTTTTTGACTGGCTACCCCGCGAAACCGCGCCGTAAATAAGAGCGAAGAAGAAGAATGAAATGAAGTCTTTCTTAATTTAATTAATTTTAAGTTCAGTATTAAAGTGAGGTATGTAAAAATGTTAAAGCGTTTTGAAATAAACTAATAAAAACAGGTTAGTTTACAAATACATTTTGAAATTTGGTTATTAACATAGATTTGCAATACATTTTAGTATAATAATAATTGATAAATGTTTACATTTGACATCTCAAATAGGTAAACACAGTTTAATCAAAAAACAAAACGACGAAGCGGTTTTATCAGTATAAAACACAATGATTGGTTAGGATCCTGAGTTGTTATTGACTGAAACCACAAAATCTGACTGTTTTGACAGATGAAAAAAAATAATCAATTTAAAAAATATCCACATGACAAAATTACAAAAAATTATAACAAATTAATAAAACAAACAAAACTAGAAACTGCATTGTGTGGGGGGGGGGGGGGGGGAGAATGGCCTCGGAACTAGTCCATTAGCCACAGAATTTTAATATTTACTTATACTGTATATTACAACTGTAATTTTATTATTTGTATATGTCACATTAGATTTAGCTGTACATCACGCATTTTGTTTATTTTTTTAACATTCCTTATAAAAAATTGTGTATTTTAGAGTAGGAGAGTTAAAGAATCTAAAATCTAATTTTTGTAAAGGACAAAAGTACTTGAAAACGCGTTCTTTATTTAATTAAGTAAGTTTGGTAATATGCTATCTATGTATTTGTGAAATTTAATAGTAATAATATGAAAACATAAAAAATTACAAAATCTAGATTCCCATGGAATTGACAGTTTAGAGTTCTCTGTGTCAATCTATTTTTATTTAAGTTTTCACAAGGTTTGCATTATTTTTGTAGTTTGTGGTTTGGTTGGATTATTTAAAAAATGCCACATCAATTTTATAATGAAGAATATGCTGATACGATATGATATGGTTTTTTTAAAGTCCAAAGTTTACTCATGTCAAATAAATACCCGGAAAGAACTGATTGAAAGAATAGTAAACGCCAAGAGGTTAGAAATAACGAAAACATCATTCGAAAATCTGTAAACCAAATTATAAAGCGAACATGCATTCAACAGTACGGGGGTCATTTCGAACAATTATTATAATTTTTTTAAACTTGCTTTTTTTAGTCTTTTAAGTGTTGTGTAATTTTTTAATTTTGTTTATAATTTAATTAGATATTATTTAACTAAAAATGATTTTTATTTATTCGACTCATGTGTTATTGACGTATCTATTTAATTTCACAAATAGTATAGCATATTCCCAACTTTAATCATTTACAAACATTTGATTATAGTTTCTTTTACTCTTCTACTCCAAACTACACAATTTTTCATAAGGGAATAAATAAAATGGGTGTTGAATAAATCTAATGTGACGTTTAGTTCCTAGTACGGTCCTGTAAACCTGTTTTCATAGACCTAGATGACGATAAAAATTTTTGGTATAACATACTTTTAAATAAAATAGTTAATTAGGCCAAATAATATTGATTACAACTTAATATATAATAGGATTAATTAACCACGTTGGTGCCCCAAAAATATTAAAGATCCTATCAATTTATGAGTAGTAAAATCATATGTGCAAAAATAAAAAGTATATCGTTAAATTCCATTTTTTGTCCTCTTTTTAGATATGGTAAAATATTTTTGAAAATTTAACATACAGGGTGTTGTTTATGAGTGGAACGAATTTGTCAATTTTTAGTGAAGCCGGGCCTGTATTTTCGATATTAATAATATCTCAATTAATTTGTTAAGACACATAGAGTATGTGTACCTAATATTATAAAATTATACAGTGTGGTTAAAAGCACAGGAGGCAATGAAGAAATGACCAAAATGAACAAAACACTCTGTATCTCAGCTGTAAGGGACCGTAGACCCATAAAATATGGGTTATTTGGAATCACCTCAGTCGCTCCTATCCACTGTTAAAATATTACTCTCTCCCAATGAAACACCCTGTATAACGCAAAACACTTTAGAGCAGCAAAGATTTTTTTATCATTTTCTACTCCCAAAAAAGTACCTTAAAGCCTAGTTTCAGCGACATCACATTTTATGAGAGATTTTGGTCTAAATGTGGTTCTGCCAACTGGACTACTATAAAACTGTACCTGTCGGACATTTAATGTCTTTGTTCTTGGGAACAAGTGTGATTTATTTCACAACCTTAGGTAGTTTTGGTACGCCCATGGTCCTTTTTTCTCGACTTAACCGTTTGTACTAAGAGTTGGTGGGTTCAAAGCGATCTTCAGAATTTCGTTAGAGATAGAAATTCGAGCTAGTCTACTCCTTACTGACGAAGCACAATAATGCCGAAACCGGTATAAGGATAACAGGCTCCTTTAATAATAAAATCAAAGTTTTTGGTTTAAAGCCCCGACTTGGTCGGGCACCAAACCACGTCTGGACTTTCGTAATTCAATACCTGTTGGGGCATATAGCCCAAGGAGTAGTTGTTGAAGTCCAGACGCTGGTGCAGTGTAGGACATTTAATGTCTTTGTTCTTGGGAACAAGTGTGATTTATTTCACAACCTTAGGTAGTTGTACCAAGATGTTTACTAATTAAAATAAGAATCCAAATGTATCGTATTTGAATAAAATGCCATGGTTTTCGGTTACATTGGAAGATAATGTAAATTTCTTGGTTTAAAATAATATTTTAAGGTGCTTTTGAGGCACTCAAAATAGCCTAAAAATAAGTTTTCTAGTACTGTATTGTTATGGTTTAAAAAATGAGACAAAGTTATGGGAAGCTTATTTTAAGGGAATTAAAGGGAAAATTATGTAAAAGAGGATATGATAGAATTGAAGAAAGATTTGAAAACTGATATAATGTATTTAGAAGAAACTATGAAAAAAGAAATAAGAAGTGTAGGAAATAGTTTAGAACAAACCAGACAAGATTTAAGAAAAGATACAGATAAAAAATAGAAGAAACAAGAAAAGATAGCAAAAAGAAATGATTGCAAGAATAATAGAGGTAAAAGAATTACAGGAGCAGAAAAATAAGAAAGTAATAGAAACAGGGTTTATTGAAGAAATATTATCAAATAAAAGAGGATGGAATAAAGAATAAGAAAAATGTTAAAAATTTAGACAAATCCTTAAAAGAAGAAATTTTAAAGAATAAAATCAGGAGGGAAGAAATTAATTAAACTTCACAAATAAAATTAGCACAAATGGAAAATAAAAATGAATAAATAAAACAACAAGAAAAGGAATGTCGAGAAATAAAATTAAAAGAAAATTATCACACATGGAAGATTAAATTAAAAAATATTTTTATAGGAATCATAGAAACATAGAAAACAAAATTGGAAAATAAAATAAATAATATTAAAGAAGATTTGGGAAATATTAAATATGAAATGATTAAAAACAAAGAAGCAATCAAAGAAGATTTGGGGAATTTGATAAAAAAAGAAATGAAAATAAAAGAAACTGAGAACAAATTAAATAAAGAAGAGATAAAGAAAATAGTAAGACATTAACAAGAATAATAAAAATATCCAAATATTGGAAGAAAATTTAAATGAAGAAATAAAAATAAGAATACGAAAAGAAATCAAAGAAAAATACAAGATATTAGTGGGAAAAATAGAAATTAAAATTTAGTTTTCTTATTTCTTTTCGAGATAAAAATAAATTAAGAAAACAAATTTTGGGAATGTTGTTATGGTTTAAAAAATGAGGCAAAGTTATGGGAAGCTTGTTTTAAGAGAATTAAAGCGAAAATTATGTAAAGGAGTCTTAAAAAAAAAGAGAAGTGACATGTTTGTTTTGGAAATGTAAAAAATGTCAGATGTGACAAATTTAAAATAAAGAAGATGAAAAAGTAAAAAAAAATGTTAAATTATTTCACAATCATTTCAGTATATTCAATAAAATTTCTGGGGAGGCCCCTCGGTCCCTCCACTGAGCAGGGGATATTGGTCTGGATCCGCCCATGAATTGAGTTCCTAAATATTGCTCACCAGCTACTTCAAATGTAATCTTTCCAAATCGTGTCTCTAATTCCAATCATCCCGTTTTTCTTGGTGCAATTCCTCTCTCTGCTAAAATATAAAACAACGTCCTATTTCCTATTTTCCTTTGCTCGTTTTTCGATCGCTAACTGCGGGCCAAAAATGACGTTGCATTAGGGTAAAACTTTAACAGCGGCACTTTCTCTAGACGTCTTTTATTTTTACTACGACGCCAATGCAAGACGGAATGAATCGCTGCTAAAAAGTGTTCTAATTATGAATGAGAATCTGCTCGTAGCGTATCGTAAAGTAAGGTCATGGTTTCTTGTAGCTTTTTCTTATTTCCTTTTTGAAAAAACTCCGTCAGAGTTGGCGCGAACGACGTTCTCGCTCTTACTTCTTATATCCAGATCCGGGTCCAGGAGATGGAGTTTTTTCAAAATAGGAAACGATTCATTTTTATATTCTTCTGCAGCATACTCGTGAACTCTTCGGCTTGTATCATTTCTATTGGGTACAGGTAAAAAAATACCCTGAATCGTTTTTCAAATATCGTAGATTTCTTGGTAAAAAAAACCTTAACTTACATAAGTATGAAGAACTGAGAAAATGCACGTTTTCTTAGGTCAACGATTATTTCCACAAAATGGAACAAAAGTAAAATTAAGTAGACGCCAATTACCAGTGATTTTTTTAGGTTAGAATGAAGTGTAAAATGTCCTAAATTATATCCCAAAGCAAAGTTTAGGCATCTGTCATACTAGGAAAAAAATTATAAACCAATAAAAAATTTTAAAAACATTCATTTGAAGTAGAAGAAAAGGAAAAACAGGGAGGAATGGAACAGAAAATGCATGAAAAGAAATTAAGATGATATAGGGACTAACAAGGACTAAAAAGCTTCGTAAGAGATGTTTTTAACATTTATTATATGTATAATTTTGAAAAAACGCGAAGAAAACATATATTATGTATCCAAAAAATTGTTTTTATTAGTGCATCTTCATAAGACTTAGAGAATTGAGGTTTTTCAACTAATCTCGAAAACATTTAAAAATTCATAGTAACCCAAAAAACTACTTTTTAACAAAAAATAAAATAAAAATCCCAAGGGAAATAGCTTTTCGTGCCGCGCAGTGTTTTAGCGTAAACGCTAAAGCCGGGCCTGTCCGCAACTGACTTTAAATTGCTCTTTAAAATTCTAACTTTGTTTGGGGTCTTGGAGTTTTACAACGACAGGAGTATCTTTTTTTTAATACAGCCACTTAATAAAAGAACTGAGAACTGGGTGTTATGGCACATATTTACTAGATACAATATTAATTAAACGATCAAAATTGTTGAATATTAAATAAATTTATTCTTTACGTTTTGACTTATGCCCTATCTCCAAGCCAGCGTGACGTGCCCAACGAAGAGATATGTGTAGCCTATGGTAAGGCCCTTTTATTTTATAAGTGTATATTTTTTATAGTTATTAATAAACTTGTTTACTGTTTAACCTGGTTTTATTTTATAAAGAAAGGTAGCAAATAATTATAAGATAGTAAGTCTCACAACCACTAGGGTCGTGACAATATCATGTAATTGAAACTGTTGTACTGAGCAAAAAGGTCGTAGCTGATATTTTAACTTAAAAATCAATCTAAACCATATTATTTCTAGTCAGAATTGAATTTGCGTTAGGTATAAAAAAAACCGAGGGGTAAACCGCGAGGTCCAATTTGGTGTACAGACCTCGTCCATTAGTAGCCATTACTCAGCCATTACTAGCCATTATAGTAGCCATTAGTGAGCCATTACCGGCCATTACTAGCCAATAGTAATTTTTTGTACCTTTTAATGTTTTCTAACAACTTTATAATAAACTGATTATTAGGTAGGTACATATTTAAACATGTTTAATGCAGAAATTTGAAATTAGATTTATTTCTGACATTAATGAATTCTTATTAGATAAATAATTATGAAGAATATGTTTTTAATACTTACCTTCTTTTGCTTTTCAAAACTAATACAAATTCACTCTAACCGGGTAAAAAACAGGTTTAAATTTTACCATCTTACGGCAAGCTACAGAACTAACCATTCCATCAGTGAACTTCCAACTACAACCACGTAGAAACCTACATAACACGCTGTTTCATATACATCTTAACTAGTAGAGGGCGAAACATGAAACGAAATTTGCGACCGCACAACCCTATAGATGGCGTATAGATCAATTCCATCCAAAATCACTGGAATTTTAATTTTAAATATGCGACAAATTGTAATAAAGCTTAGCCACTGCTGGCCTAAGAGAAAAATGGTGTGTGTGTTTAAGAATGAGTTTTGGCGCCCATTACAATGAGAATGGATATAGATAACCCTCTAAAATTTTATTTTTAAGTTTACTGGATTGAAAATGGCGGCGAGCTATATTCTTAAACTTTGACTAGTCACCGAGAGACGGCACAGTAGGAAAGTAATATGTAATGATGGTTGCCTATATAGTAGTAAACTGAATGTCTAATTTTATATATTCCACAATTTCTGTTCAAAATTCTGGTTTATGTATGTAAAACAGGAAATTCGGGCCAAAAAGTGAAAAAAATCTCTTTCAAAAACTTTAAACGCAAATATCTCGGAAACGGAATGGGTATAGATAACTCTCTAAAAAATGTTATTTCGGCGCCCCTTCCCAAATCGCACGTATGCGATAGCCTTAGGCCGGCTCTGAGCTTAGCTCGGGAAAATCCCGGTGATCTATATTTTATTTCGCAAATGTTATTTTCGGTTTGTCTTATTATTAATAATTTTTATAAAAATAAATTTTTGATTCATACATCTGTTAATAAATTTATTAAAAAAAATACAATTTGTACACAATAACAATTTAAACAAATTCATCAAAAAATAAACTTTATTTGTGATAATTGATTTTTCACAACAAATTTAATTATGAAAATACACGTTTGATCACTTTATAAAAATGAATTAATAAATAAATAGTAAATAAATTAAATAAATATTTTTACAAAAGTAAGTAATTTTTACATTTCTAGTGAAAATGCTACAAAAATTTTTTGTTTTTTAATTTAATTGTCCATCATTTATTAAATAAACAAAAGAACCTTTTTTCTGGTTCATAAAGTTGCCTTTTGTCTTTTAATATTTCTTAGAATTATATAGAAAAATATGTAACCAAGAAAGTACATTGCTGCTCTTAAATAAGTAACAAAATCAAATAAAAAATACCTTATTCAGAAAAATGCACTAAACTTAATAATACAAAAATTTATAACTACTATTAGAAACTAATTTATTGCCTGAGGTGGAATTTAATCAACCTGTGAATATAACAGATTTATCAATAAAAATTTGCAAGATATAGGGAAAAAATTTTGCTGTACGATTTAGTGTACAATTATAATTAAATACTTAATCACTGGATCAAATTTTTACTTTTACACATTACTATAAATTGCAATTTTAAAGAAAACAATTAATTATAATAATACTAATTAAACAAATATAAACAAATTTCCTCAAATGAATTAAATAGGTTAATAAGAATAGGCAATTATAATGAAAATATTCATCCTTCCCACAATTGTTTAAGAATTTAAATGTTGAACTACTTTTATATAAAGTATTTAATGAAAAAAATTAACTAATTAAAAATGTTCCAAATATACATGATGCAGTTCGGCTTTTCAGATGACTATATTTATCTCGCTGGCAATGAATAACTACTCTTGGATGTATCTTCACACTGAAATAAATTTGTCATCGATTTTGCAGACTTTAAAACTCCCTTGTCACCACTAAGTTGACTTTCTTCTAATTCCAAAGCAGCCATTAGATCAGGTTGTGATTTCATACGTTCGTTTCTTAATTCAGTTTCTCTTATTTGGAAATCTAACAATTCTTTCACTATTTTTTCTTCAGCTGGCACATATCCATTTCTAAGCGTCTGACCTTTCTCAACTCTATATCTTACAGGTGAAAAACCATTTTGTTGTGGAATGGAATTGATAAATGAACCTACTTTACCTCTAGTTTTAAAGAACTTTTGCATCACTCCTCTTGTATTTGTGTTAGGTATAAACCTTCGAGTAAAACCATTTGAATTTGAAATTCCATTAGATAAACTAGAATGTCCATTCTTAACTTCATTTTCATGTTCTAATTTTAATTTTGAAATTCCGTTACTTAATGTCTCAGAAACTTCTTTGTATTTCGAAATATCTTCATTTACTCTGAAATTACCATTTTTCAATTCTTTTTCTCGCTGAATATTTTCTCGAATTTCTTTTTGGATTCTTTCCAAAGTGGTGTTTCCCAAATTCATATTTTTGGTCGACAAACCGGCCGACCTGTTGATTTAAGCTTCACAAGTTGACGTTTGATAAATATGTACCGTTATCTTTTTCTATCTTGGATCTTTATTAGATGGCAATCGGTGTGTTCAACGGTTAAATATTTAAGAGAGACAGTTATATAGACTTAAATGTAAAACTACTTGAAAGAGCGAAATAAAATACTAGACTCCTACTCCTACTGAAATGAGAGTAGTTCTAAAAACTGACATTAAATCCAACGTTGCCAGTGGAACCCAACTTTTTAGTCTTTATTTATGTGTAAGGCTACACAATTAATTTATATTCATTCGTTTAAATTGAATGGTTTCCCTTTATGAAAATGTTTCACAACGGACCAACCTGGCGGATGTAATGTCTGCATGTAGGACTTATCTTGCAGCAGTATCGCTCTCTCCTTTTGATACTAAACAACCTACTAACTGGGGTGGGGTGGGATATACGATATACATTTTGGGTATGGGTGTTCTGCCCTTAGCTATATACATAATCCGCGTATTGATTATAAAGATTCAAAAACTCACTAAATATGGTATCAAAATCTACAATTAACAAGTATTTTCAATGATTATATGTTGGAAGCGGCATTTAAGTTAAATAAGAATTAAACAACATTCCCTAAATTAAAGATTTTTAAATTTTAGTGGTTTTGAAATCCTATTTTTATTTCAAGTTTCGTGAGTATATTCACTATCTACTAATTTTTTACTGTTTCTTATTTCTTATAACCGGTTAATGATATCCAGGTCACTGATATCTCACAGGTCTTATCGGAATTTATTCAAAAACAAACTATATAATCCTGATTAAGTATACAAAAATATTTACAATCAGTATATAGTTGAATGGTTGAATGATATATCCCGGTATAAAATTGTAACAATGTTATTATTTTTAACTATTATATGTTTTTTAACGGGTAAGTTCCCAGAATGTGCACAAAAATTGTTTTTAGAATTTTATAGTCCACCTGAATTAGGGTTTTTCCAAAGAACTTAAAGATTACCAGCAGTTGTAGGTTTTTTAAAAGAGAAGTTTAAAAAATTTATTTTTTTTAGTTGTAACGTGCGACATAACTTTATCTCCAGTTGTTACATTACCACTGGGTACAATTAACGGTTTTATTGGAAAAACTGAGAGTGGAAAAAATATTTATGCTTTTGAGGGAATACCATACGCTCGACCTCCAGTTGGTGATTTAAGGTTTGAGGTAGGAAAAAAATTCTACAAGTATATTTAAAATTTAACATAACTACATTTGCGCTTGAAAGTGTTGAAATATTTTCTTTTATCAATAAAGTTTTATATCATTATTAACAAAATTTAATATTTGCCTGCTATATGTATGTGCACAAAAATTGTAGGAACCGGTTCCAGTAAAGCAGTGGAAAGGTATATGGAAAGCCAAAACTATTTTCAAATGTATGCAGTATGATCACTATACTCCACAAGGTCCAGAAAAAGTATCAGGTAATGTCTTCATAATTTAATTACTTATACAACGAAGGATCTTTTATCAAAACTTTTGAAAAAAAAGTTTCTCAAAATTTATTAACACAATTTTCATAAAAAGCTTTCACCTACAAGCAGCTAAATGGCATTTAATGCCAGTAAGAATACCAAATCACGGCCAACAGATTTAAATGCTTATTAGCTTTGCGATTGGCATAAAAATCTACTTCCAGACTTCTTAATGGCATCTCATGATACTTGGGTAGTAAACCATCTTTCTCCCACCTTGTATGTGGTTACTGGCTGCAGAAAAGTGTTAAAATCTTTATTTAAAAAAATTGTGTTTTTATTTTATAGGAGATGAAGACTGTTTATATGTAAATGTATATTCTCCAACGCTCGACAGTAAAGCGAAGTTAGATGTTTTAGTTTATATTCATGGAGGTGCTTTTATGTTTAACCATGGAGGTCAGACTCGTCCTGACCTAGTACTAGATAGGAATATAGTATTCGTTAACCTCAATTACAGATTAGGACCCCTAGGTAAAAAAATAAAAAAAAACTTTTTTAAATTTATTTTATATTCCTGTTTATTTTACTTCAATTTAGGGTTCTTAAGTACCGAGGACGAATTTGTTCCTGGAAACAACGGTATGAAAGATCAGATCATGGCATTGAAATGGATTAAAGATAACATCGAATATTTCGGGGGAAACCCAAACTCTATTACTATATCAGGAATGTCAGCAGGCGGAGCCAGTGTCCATACACATTTGCTAACACCACGATCAAAAGGTACTATTAAACTTTAATCTGTAATTATATGGGTTTTATATTTGTAAGATATTATTACAAACTTAAAATTTATTCCCCGGAGGAAACCGTTCTTAAAAAATGCTAAAAACTAGAAGTCGGGTAAGATCTGTACATTTCATTTGATTACATCATTATTAAATTGAAATGGTATTCGGAAATTACCTACTGATAGGCTTTAGAAGCTGAGTTTGGAAAAAACTTGAATGAACAAATTTTTAGTGGTGGTTTCTTTACATTTTATAATAATGATTTTTATTTTACTATAGAAACAAGGTAAAGAGAATTAGTTTCTTGCTGGGAAAGTGGTTAATTATCTCTTCTTTAAAATATTTAAATAATGACCAAATGTGTACCTTTATTACTCCATCGATTTTAAGAACTCAATATATTTTTTTAATTAATTTTTTAGGTTTGTTTTCAAAAGCTATATCTCAAAGTGGTACTGTTTTAAATTCTTGGGTATTAATGGAAGAGCCGCTCAACAAAACTAAGACAGTGGCGTCAGCTGTGGGATGTCCAATTGAAAATAATAAAGAAATGATGAAATGTCTAAGATCGAAGCCAGCGCGACAAATTGTATTTGCCGTGCAAAATTTCCAAGTAGGTATACTATTTTATACTGGATTAGACAAATTTGAAAGAAATATTTTTGTTTTAAATATTACTTGTAGCCATGGTTGTATAACCCGTTCTCACCGTTCGGTTTAGTAGTTGATACGTGGGCAAAAAATCCTGTTTTTCCGGAACATCCCTATCAGTTGCTTAAAAAAGGACTTGTTCAAGATTTACCGTGGATGACATCATTCACTTCTGCTGAAGGATTATACCCAGGAGCAGGTAAGAATCCTAAAAATACCTCTCCATCGTAAATATACAAACACATTAATAAATATTTTTTGTATACACAAATTTGTTTTCCAGATTTTTACTTTGATGAACAATTGGAATATTTAGACAAACATTGGAACGATATAATGCCATATATTTTACATTACAATGAAGTTGTTCCCACAGAGCAACTGGATGAAATTAGTTCCAAAATTCGCAAGGAATATCTTCAAAACAAACCTGTGAATAAACAAACATTTTCCACATTTATTGAAGTAAGTTTTATACTTGTATATTATTTTTTACAGTATGTGCAGCTAAAAAATAATTGCTGATTTCTTGAGATGATTCCACATTTTTAAAACCACTACCTTTTTATTTTAAAAGTTTAGTACTACTATTAGCCATAATATACACTTAATTTGAAACGCACTGTATCTATAACGAATTCTTTAAACTTTTAGATATTAAGTGACAGACTATTTCTTGCTGATATTGTATTGGCCAGTCGTCTACATGTAGCATCAATTAAATCACCAGTTTACAGTTATTATTTCAATTATAGAGGAGCCAAGAGCAAATCCGAGGCCAGGACTCAATCAAAAGAACACATAGGTAAATTTTTAGTTGACAAAAAAACTATTATCGCTACACTCTACCAACCCTAAATATTTTATTCTCAACACACGTTCCGCTAACTATGTTAGCATCACCAGCAGCCACTGGATGGTACTGATCTTTTTAGGTTAAAACAATCTTAATTTCGTAAACTTTTAATGAAATAACGGTCTTATTTATGCATTAAAGCTTTGCATATCAATATTAGTAAAATGTTTCTTATAGACAGCAGTTTATTGTTACTAATACAGTTTAATACTGAACTTATCTTTCGAAAAGATCACTATTAGTATCAATTTTCTCATTTCTCATTTCAAAGCCTGTTAATATGCAGATAACTTACACTTTATAGAACATCATTACTAATTTTAGGTGTGGCTCACGGAGACGATACATCATATGTATTTAATTTGTTTGGAGTTTTGACAAATGAAGATGATCGGAAAATGAGTAAACTATTGATCGATACATTTGTATCATTCATGAAAACTGGGTAAGTTAATATAATAATATCACGAAAAGGGCAGTAAACGCAATAAGCCAGAAGCCTTCAGCGATATCGGAGATGTTAGATCAGACGGGCTCAGAATTTAGCTCAGATTTACATAAATTGCATTTTATTTCAGAAAACCTAACATTACCTCAGAATGGTTGCCTCTATCCACAAAACCCAGCGATCCGTGGATACAACTCCGAATAGATAGTCCCTACAAAACGTATTTGGAAAAGAAGGAAGAACTAGGAAACCAAAAATTCTGGCCAAGTTTGCCACTCCAAGAAAACCAAAAATTATTCGACCAAAAGGATGAGCTTTAAAAAAAATCGTATCTTCTATATAAATAATTTAGTTTAATAGAAACATTTTTTTTAAACAACTTAACATGTTATATATTATCTGCAATTATAAATAAAATTAAATAAATACAAGTTTCTAGTAAAAGTTAAAATTTAAATCAAACCGTTATTCCCACTTCTCCAAGAATTTCAGTTAAACGTTCCAGGTGCACTGATACTGATCCCAATTCTTTGTCCGACTTACTTCTATTTAAAAGTTGGAAGGCGTTCATATATTCTAGTTCTGAGAATTCGGGTCCCTTATCCACGATACCATTTAAAATTTCCTATAACGTAATTTTTATTTTACATTTTTTAAATATCAAGTTACTCTTCCTTTTTGAATTATGACCAAAAACTGCAACGATGCTTGCAGAACCAGCCATGCAGAAAGAAGTAAATTTGGAAAAGAAATAAAGTAAAAGTATTTGTAGTTTTTTTTAAATCAAACAAACAATTCAATATTGGTCCAGTTAGGTATTATTAGGAATTGTTAACACAAAGAGTTTCCGGTAATTTGAATGGAGCGCGAGGTCTGAACCAATAAAAACCGATAATTTGAATAGACAGAACAAATAAAATATAAGATAAATCTTACCTCAGGTGTTAGGAAGAACAACTCGAAATAATGACGCGCATGATCCAACGCAACCTCTCGCGTCATGGTAATATTAGTTAATGTCTGTTGCAAAGTAAAAATGTTCCTGCACATACGTTGTATACCCGCCTCATCGATAACGTTCATGTATTGCGCAGAACTAATAAGGATTTTCGCGATCAGGTGTCCCAATCCTTCGAAAATATACTAAAACAGAAAAAAAAAACAAAGTATTCTCTCCTTTCGACTAGACAATTTGGTTTCCAATCCAAAAAAAATACATCTGACGCCATATTTGCTTTTCTAGAGAAACTATATCTAGAGCTAAATGAAAAGTCAGTTGCTGCAGCGATGTTCTGTGATTTATCTAATACGTTTGACTGTGTGAATCATAGAATATTGTTGAGTAAACTCGAAAAATATGCTTTCAGAGGTATGGTTTTGGATTGGTTAAAATCTTATCTGTCAAACTGATGTCAATGAGTAGTTGTTAAAAAAGATCACTCAGACCGTCGTTCTTTGACAGTGGTGTACCTCAAGGTTCTGTTTTGGGTCCACTACTTTTTTTATTATATATTAATGACTTACCTGAGTTTTTAACTTTCGACAATGAAGTAAAGTAATTTATCTATCTAACTCTTTTTAAATTGTATGTTATGTTAATCTTTATTTGTTTTAACTGTGTTGGTGTTTTTAGTCTTTTATTTCTACTTTTTTTTCTCTTATTACACAGCTTTCAACAAGTTTTTTCTTTAGACAATAAAGCTCATTTGATTTGATTTGAATATAGGAAATAATGTCATGAATTGTGATTTACCTTGCATTTCCGTGGATGCAGGCTATTAGCCATGGCTTCGTCGACGTTGGCCAAAACCCTGCTTAGTTCTAAAACTTTCGGATCCGGTTCGTGAGTCTCCTTATTGTAATGGGTTTGTGCTAGTAAATAATAAAAACATTGTACGCGCACCTCTAGATGAAGCAGCAAAAGGCACGTATTGGCTAATTCATCAAATTCCTGAGCTATACTTGTCAAATGTTGCAAAGTGGAAGCTGAAACTGGTGATGGGTGATCGAGATGGTTATTGTCTTTTATCTGCTGAGGTGGTGATAGGCCGGACGGTTCTTGTCTGAACTCGCTCGTGTACTGGAACATTCGAACTGAAAACCATTCCTGAAAGAGAAAAACAAGTTACAAAACAACAACAACAAGCACAAAAAAAAACTTACCATACTTTCCTGAAGCTGTGCAAGTTCTTTCAACAAATTCATATCGGAAATAAATTCTCCGGCAGAGACGCCTCCTTCGCCGAGGTTACTAGCCAACATTTCGGCCTCTCTTCTATTCCTCATTCTCACATCTTCGGGACTTTCTTCTTCGGAAGGATGATCGCGTTTCAAAGTTTTCTTGTGCCTTTCCCCACGCGCGTGGTACTCTTGTTGCGCTTTTAGGTTCAACCAATTAGGCAAAGACCTAAGAATTACAAAAAATCAGCTTACAGGAAAAAAAAGCGTAGAAGTTTGAAAATTATTTGAACTATTAGAGAATTCGAAAATAATTAAAGACCTTACTTTAAAAATCTGCTAATATCATCGTCTTTAAGCCAGGCGGCACTACAAATTCTTCTACTGTCATCAGACTGGGGTTGAACTATTCTTCTGTATGCAGTATCACAAGTCTCCTTGTATTCTTTTAAGGCTCTGCAAGAGTACTCTGCAATTTTGTCGCTGTATAGAGGTAGTGCTTTGAGTACCGCCTTCCATTCTCTGATACATCTTTCTACAGTTACAGTACTCTAAAATTATATTTTTAACTATTGAAACATATTTCATACTCTATAATAATTTTCACTTAATTACGCTCTTGGTCATTTGGGATAATCTGAGAGTTAACAATTCAAAAAATAATTATTTTTTATGAACACTTATAACCCTTAATAGTTCAAAAGTTAATTAATAGTCACAAGGGGTCAAATTGACCCCAGCAGCTTTGGACGTTTACTGCTTGGAAGCTATGCACTCTAATGACGAAAAACCTTTGAGGATATATAATTTAAACATAAATTAATAGAAGCTTATAATATTATAACAGTAAAAAGATATTTCCTTATCGTGTGCAGTTGTTAGACTTACCACTAATAGAGGCTTATAATCTGAGGTAAGGTCCAACAAAACTGTTGCTTTCCAAGCATCTGAAACTCTTATTGCTAACTCGATTTGATCCAATATTTCGGTGGATTTTCGTTTTAGATAAACATTGGAAACATAATCAGTCAAAAATTGATACAAGTTCGAATTGCTAAAAAAACTCATTATTTTTAAGTGTGTAGAAGCTAAATTGTTATAAAAATTAAAAAAATTGTAATTTTAACTCAAAAATTTTAATAGATATTTTTTTTCAACTTACCCTTGCTTTTTTAAGCTTATTGACTGATCTAAATCATCTAAGAAACACATAAATGGAATGAAAATGATTAATATATTATTTGGATGAGGAGGACAAACTAATACTTTAATCTTTTGTACAGATTTTAAGGTACTACTTAAACTTAAAGCGCTAGATGAACCTTCAAACTTAAAAAGGACGTTTTTCTTCCTGAAATAAAATTTCAAAGTTCAGTTAAATTTGAAGAACACATATCTAAAATCTTTGATATAGTAAGGGAGTAAAGGTTTTAAATTTAATGAATGATACTTACATTGCTTGCTTTCGTCTTGAAAAATAAGAAGAAATGTCGTTTACATCGTTAATATCACTAAGTTGCATATCACTTGACATGTACTGAATGTCTAAATACTCTGATACAAAAGACTGCAACTAAAACACCCCAAATCAAGTTAAAAGGTATATTTTAAACAGGTACATAGTTATATAAACATACCCACAAATACAGAATTCTCTAACTAACACCTGTTTAATAATAAGAAATGTTTTTCAAATATTTGGATAAAAGTATTTTAATTAAAAACATGTTTATATGATTGTAGAAAATATTTATGTACTTACCACCGCTTGAACTTGCGACCAAAAATACTGAGTATCATATGAGTTTATTTCTAGTTTATGTGCTTTTTTCGCCTGTTCTACAGATATCATAAAAATATAATGAGAATCTGCTATTTCCTTATATTGTTCGAATAAAATTTGAATTAGTTCTTTCAATATTAATTTTCGGTCACTTAAATCTACTAAATTTTTTATGTTATTTGTTGTTCTTTCTATTATTTGTGTCAAAGAGAGTTGCATTTCTTGAACTATCTCCTAAAACAATAATAAGTTGAATAATATTAAGATTAAAAGTTATTATTACAACACCTTCATTACATTAAAAAAATAACATCTAAAAACAACTTTTCCCTTACCTTAACAACATATGGCAATTTGTCTAATAAACACAAACTTTTTACTAGTATGGCAACGAAATGACTACGATTTTCTTCGGGATTTGCAACATCTAATTTTTCTTCAACACAAAAATCTTCACCAAATATAGATTTTTTATCATTGCTGAAAAAATTGGACATGTGAAAATTTATTTTGTTATATTATTTTATACTTCATAACTGAAATATTTTTTACATTTTCTCACACTGAATGTTAAGTTTATTACCTTGAAACATTAAATAAATTTTTAGAAACTGATGACTTGTTCCTCCCTGATCTTCTAAGTTCTATACTTCTCTGTAATGGTGAATGCGCATAAAATCCATATTGATCAGATCCCTGCCTTCTTAAAGTTAAAATATGCTGTGATGGTTTTATATACAAATGCTGTTTCAATTCTGATAGAAGTTGGAAATGTAATTGCTATAATAATAATTTAATTTTCAGATACTTTCAGTTCATATTCGAATATCATTGTTTACCTCTTTTTTTTGTTCTAATTCTTGACCCAGTTCTTTAAGACTTTCTACCCCTTCTAACGTTCCTTTACCCAAGTTTACTGCTTCTACTAATAAATTAGTGGCATGTAAGTACTGTTTTCTAGCCATAAACATGGAGAGATGATTAGGAACCTCATTCATTTTTTGACTAAAAATTTAAGTTTTCATTAAATTACGTTTCACGTAGAACTTTTTATGGCAAGTATAATTTTGAAGCGATTTTCGGCATAATGATTCGATAAGGAATTATTTTAAACCGATTCAAAATTGAACAAAAAATTTCCCGCGGTTCAGAAGATATTAGGAACTAATGTATGGACTTACACTTCTTCAATTAGCTGTAACATGTGCTTGTATTCCAAACCCTCAAGCCATAAATTTTTAAGCTCATCTCTTTTACATCCTAGTTTTCTCTTGCAGTCTTGGAGATTTTCCTTCACAGATCTAATTTTTTCTCTGTTTGTTGTAACAACTTGAGAAATAGCTCCAAACAATTGCATTACCTAAGAATAAGAAATGGAAATGAAGCATAAAAATCGTAAATTAAACTGAATTATTTTACCTTTGTTAGGTCATTTTCATGTCTTGAAACAAGTTCGTCGAGCTTCTGATCACATATTTTATAATCCGATTCCAATTTGGCTTTCTCTCTGTCTCTTTGTTCATTAGTTTCACTAGCTGATAAAGTACGAATAACGGACATTAGAAGACCACTCTAAAAAATAAATTAGGTGTTTATAACCTAAAACTTGAAAAAATAAATTGTGTATTTACAGTTTCCTTGACAGGTTTTACCCCCCTAGGAGGTTTAATAGGGGGGGATAAATCCATGCTTCCGTTATTTGGATTTTTTTCAGTTTGTATCAAAAATATAAACACCCCTTTCTAAGACCATCACTTCTTCGTTTTCACCTTACGTCATTATGACAAAAGCACATTCCAATGGAACAAATCCTGTTAAAACAAAACTTCATTGTCTAAAATCAATACACCGGTATCGATGAAATCGGTTATACGTTGATAAAAAATTATTAATAAAATGACCCCAGTAATCTGAAAAATTTTTCGTCAGGAATCATTTAAAAAACTGTTTTTCAATTATCAAAATCAAATAAACTAACTTCTCATTATACTGGGTAAATATTCGAAACACTGAGCCCATAAAAAAAGAAGAAGAAGAACTAACTTCACAGCATCGGTGTCACTGAGGTTAAAATTTGACGTTTATTAAATGACATCATTCATCGGCTTTCTTTTGAGTAAATTTGGGATGTCTAGAGGGTAGTAATTGAATTTAAAAGCAATTTATTAACATTTCTTTATCGAATTAAAAGAAGATACAATTAAACTTATTAAAAAATGGAGGCTTATGATGTAATCGTTAACCAACCTGTGGTGATAGATAATGTAAGTAATCATAAATTCCTTTTGTTTCTGAAATAAAATATAACTATATTTAAGGGAACCGGTGTAATAAAAGCTGGATTTGCTGGTGGCCAAATTCCTAAATGTAGATTCCCTAATTAGTAAGTTACATCTCGAGCATTTTTATCTTTTGACATATATGTAATATGTAAATTTTAGTGTGGGGAGACCCAAACATACTCGTGTCATGGCAGGTGCTCTGGAAGGAGACTTGTTTATTGGTCCCAAAGCTGAAGAACATAGAGGATTACTGTCCATCAAGTATCCAATGGAACATGGAATAGTTACAGATTGGAATGATATGGAAAAAATTTGGAGTTATATTTATAGTAAAGACCAACTTTCAACATTCTCTGAAGAACATCCTGTATTACTCACTGAAGCTCCGCTAAATCCTAGACCCAATAGAGAAAAAGCTGCTGAAATTATGTTTGAAACATTTAATGTACCAGCATTATTTATTTCAATGCAAGCTGTACTTAGTTTGTTAGTATACTAACTGTTATTTTCTATTTTTGAGTAATTATTTACGGAATATTTTTAGATATTCTACTGGTAGAACTACTGGAGTAGTTCTTGATTCAGGAGATGGTGTTACACACTCTGTGCCTATTTATGAAGGTTTTGCTTTGCCACACAGTATCATGAGGTCAGATATTGCTGGGAGAGATGTTTCTAGATATCTGAGGTACTTTATATGCACTTATACTAGCAACATAAAGATTGATTTTGAAATAAAAAACTACTTCTTAAAATACATCTTCCTTAACCTACTTTTAAAACGTTTTACATTAGATGATTGTTTTAATTATCGTTTACCCTTAAAACTTTTAACAAAGTTTTTTCTAATTTGATGGATAGTGGTACAATTGTACTGTCGAAAATACTCATCTCCAGTGGTTCTTCTTCAAGTTGTGTCATTCATAGGTTCAAATTTATATGTTTTCACAATAAAATTTTAATGTAACATTTACTAGAGTAACCAATTTTTTTGTAAATAGGTTACTTTTGCGAAAAGAAGGCATTATATTCCGCACAACAGCCGAGTTTGAATCGGTTAGAACTCTCAAAGAAAAAGCCTGCTACCTCTCTAACAACCCAATAAAAGAAGAATCTGTAGAAACTGAACAAATCAACTACACTTTACCAGACCGTACGATAATAAAAGTAGGTCCTGCCAGGTTTAGAGCACCTGAAATCCTTTTCAAACCTGATATGATTGGTGAAGAGTGCGAAGGAATACATGAGGTGCTGCTGTTTTCTATACAAAAATCTGACTTGGATCTCAGGAAAGTTTTGTTTAAAAATATTGTTTTGTCAGGAGGATCAACTTTATTCAAAGGTTTTGGAGACAAGCTGTTATCTGAAATAAAGAAAATGTCACCTAAAGAAACACAAATTAAGGTAACTAATATTTATGTATCCTTCTCTCTCAAAATGATGTTCTAATTGTTCTACTTGTAATTTTTGTATTTCAGATTTCTGCACCACAAGAAAGGTTGTACTCCACTTGGATAGGAGGATCAATTTTAGCATCTCTAGACACTTTCAAGAAGATGTGGGTTTCAAAACGAGAGTTTGATGAAGAAGGACAAAGAGCTATACATCGAAAAACATTTTAGCTCATAATTAGACTTTCCAATTGTGATTCATTACAAAAAAGATTTGAAATTGTCTCTTCTGAGAGATGCGAAACATTTTTGAACAAAACATCATCTCTGAATTTTGTGTGCTACAGTGCTTTTATTTGATTATATATTAGAAAAACTATATTTATTTATAACCAGTGATGACATTTCTTAGAAGGGCATATTTTTTAATCTTCTAGTAAACTTTGTGTTAACTTATTTTTCATATTATGTTAAATATTATTTGAGTTAAGCCTAAATTTAGATAAATATTAATTTTTACTAATTTAAATGTATTTTTACTTCTTTTATCCGTATTAATTTTTTATATGAATTATATATTTAATCTTGGCACAATAATATGCAGCTTCAAGTGGCTTCTTTTTTAAAAAATATAAACAGTTTACTCCAATAATCTTTCAATTACAATCCCAGATTATAAATAATTCTTCTAGTACTTCTTTACCTATGTCATGACTAATATGCATCTGAAGAATTCAAAACAAGGTTTTTATTGAAATTACGGTGATGTGGCTATTGTCTGGACCAATGTCTATATTGAGTAAGATAACTGTTTTCAAATAAATAATATACAGGGTGTACAATTGCCTGGAGGTACCTCATAAAATTGGACAAAATGATTTAAGGAATGAGAGGTCCAACTTTTCAAAATAAATTATTTTTAAATATTTCTGTGGATAAATTTTTCTTTTCAAATGCCCAATTTTTTTTTAAATATAGTTTTTGAGAAGTTTTATTTCAGATAGAAGGAACATTTCAACAAAAAAAATGCTTTTGTTACAATTATGTCCCCTCTAAAAAAGCATCAGTAAAAAGGTGGAATGCTAAAATACGACTATAGATAATTTTTTATTTCTATCATATACATAAACAACATCTAAAACATTATGTATTTAATAAAATCAAATTGATATTGAAAACAATTATTATACTTAGGTTAACATAATCTATTTCTATGAAAAGATTGCAGTTTCTAAGCCTCTAACTTCTTTGGGATTGTTAACTTCGTCTTGGATACTAACTTCATTGATTCTTAAGTAAGTTTGTGGGATTCTGTAAAAGTGAATTCTCATATATTGCTTTCTTCTCTTCTTTCGAAAATGTGTCTTTGTATGTGACAAAGTTTTTTCAATTACTGTAGCTTGAACTTGAACCAAACCTTTTTCTACAATTGGCCGACCTATGAGGGTAAAATCAACGGAACCCGCCATTAAAACTTTGTCTAATGTTATTTTATCTCCTACATCTGGAGCCCAATAACCTTCTAATACAATTACATCCCCATCGGTTACTTTGAACTGTTTTCCTGATACGTGAACAACTGCATATAATCTTCCATGAGCCTTATTTGCTACAAGACTGTTGACTTTTTTTATAATTTGATTCTTTGCTATTTTGTCCTCTTCTGTATCTACTACTTCAAAAGGTGTTGGAGTATTTGAGTAATGCAATGAAGGAATTAATGACACTATTGGACTGTTTCTGAGTATATTATTTGATGTATTTAGTTGAAGTCCTTTAAATTGTGTACAAAATCTTTTAAAAAATAAAGCCATTTTATTTTTTAAAAGTAAGGTTATGATGGGAAACTGACAAAATTCTTCATCGTATAAATAGTCCGTTTACCAACTTATTTTCCAGTCATTGAGAGGCTAGAATTAATCCCACCTCAAACCTGAAAACGATAGAAAATAAGCCAGAAAAAGAATCAAACGTTACACTTAATTATATTTCTTAACCATAGTTCCAGTATTATTCTTTTTTTTTTTTTTATTTGAAGATTTTCGGAATGTTATCATTTGTATATGTAACAAAAAAGAAGATATTTGACGCACAATGCCATTGCATATTTTGACATTTAGCTGGTTAAGTTAATTTTTAAAATTCTGTTTTTTTTATTAATTAGCCCCTTATCTCTTTGAACTGTATTAAAATTAGCGTTAAGTTCTAGGTTCTAATTAAAAAATGACAGTTTATAATATTTATATATTTGACAAATCTGGAGTTCTGCTTTATTACCAAGAATGGAATAGAATTAAACAATCAGGAATGACCCGTGAAGAGGTAAATCAAATCACCAAACGAAATGGAATTTTCTGAATAAGTATGGGCTAAAATACCTGTTTTTTAGGAGGCGAAACTTATGTACGGAATGCTATTTTCAATAAAATCATTTGTTAGTAAAATATCACCAGTAGACCCTAAAGAAGGTTTTCTATTTTACAAAACGTCAAAATATACTCTTCATTTTTTTGAGACTCCATCAGGATTAAAATTTATACTAAATACAGATGTACACTCACAAGGAGTTAGAGAAATCCTGCAGCAGTTATATAGTCAAGTAAGAAATATTAAAATAAATTTGATAAACAATATTTGTGTTATACAGGGATGTCAATTAATATTTTATTAATTTTAGATATATGTGGAGTATGTAGTCAAGAACCCAATTTGCAAATTATCTCAACCCATACAGTCGGAATTGTTTAAGACAAAAATAGATGCATACATTAAACAACTATCAATATTTTCAACCAAAGTAGCTTGATCATAAGATGATTCTACCTATAGAGATGAGAGATCACAAAATTATTGTATTTTTATTTGTTAAAATATAATATCTACTATTTAAGGTTTCTATTATAAGTTTTTGTAAATAATAAATTAATTTGTTAACTTACACTTTTGTTTTACTAACGAAATTATCCCACATAAGCATAATGAAGTGCTTCTAAACATTGATTTTCAATCATTGAGTTTGTATATAAACAGAACCGTTTTTAGGATGAATCTATCAAAAACAGTTCATTTTTTTAATAGAAAATAGGGTAGAGCAACACCTTTTTAAAGTTATTTGAGGGCTCTGCACCTACATTTTGGATAAGTAAAAAGTTACGAAAGGGAAGATTAAATAACAGGGGGATGACTTTATGAACGCACTTGATATTAAATCGATAGAACTAAACTAGGATTGTAATTAATAATAAACTCCCTTCAATTCACCCCCTTACGAGTGAACCCCACAAGCTGTAGCTTAAAAAATATATTTCAAAAAGACGATGTTTACTCTTTAAAAATCGAAAATGATACAACGTTGAAAGTTTTCTTTCTTTTTTGTATTTCCCGTTGTAATTTTGTGGGAAAAAATGTTTATTGTTAGTTAGTAAGTAGTAAATATTCTGTGGGACCCTGGAAGCGTTAAAAAAAATCACCTTAGCAACGCACAAATGCCAAATTAAAACTGTCATTAAAATTTCATTTCATTTAAAGTGTACACGTTCAAAATTTCAAAATTCTAGTGAAAAATATCCATTAAAATAGTAACTACTACCGCTGCACAATGGTAAGGATCTTATTTCATTCCATATTTTATTTATATAAGGATTTATGCATATGAGAAATTTTATGAGCTCTGTATTCTTACTATGAAAGAATGTTAAATTTTAAAAGAATTTGTCATATTGTGTAACCTCTACATACAGGAAAAATTAATAAAAGGCGACCAGTAAACAATAAATTTACGCAAGAAAGCCAAAAATGACATTGTACTACTTTATTACTAGTAGGCCTAAGTACAGATAAACCAAAAAAATACTAATTTAAAAACAAAGAACCAAAAAACTCCTTTTTCCTTCTTATCTAACCCAGACCAAGTTCAGATTACTTAAAGTGAAAGTAGTTAGATCGTCTTATACCTCGGAAACTAAAAATGTTTTGTTCCCTATCAATAAGCAGATTCCACATATACATAAAAGACAGTAGATTTACAATTTTTGTCGGTTTGCTGCCAAAAGTAAAAATTTTCTTGAAAAAAAAAAATAGATATATTATACCCCTTCATATTGTATTTATAGACCCTGTAAAGGGAGCAAAAGTTTTTAACGGTCTAGGAACTCCTGGAAAATTGATATTAATAAAAATGATACTTAAGAACACATACCAGGGCTTTAGAAGGAGAATTAAAAATAAATATAAGAACAATATCGAGGCCATAACTTTATTTTACCTTACTTTTACTTTGTAAAAACTTTTTCAGAGGGAATGTATATCTATTCACGTTGGTCAAGCAGGAGTTCAAATCGGCAATTGTACCTGGGAACTGTACTGTTTAGAACATGGAATTCAAGTCGATGGAACTATTCCGGAATATTTAACGGAAAATGCTTTCGGAACGTTTTTCTCTGAAGCCGAAAAAGGGAAACTTGTACCTAGAGCTATAATGGTCGATTTGGAACCAAGTGTAGTAGGTAAGAAATATACAATTTTCCATCCATCATAAAATGCTAACAAATGTTAAATATTTCTGTAACCCATAGTGTTCGATTATATACTCTCTGTACGTGGTGGCTTCATTATCCATATATGTTAAATACTTCGTTGGTCGTGAATTTTCTGAACGAGGAATAATTTAAAATTAATCCATTTTAACAACTGTATTATAGATGAAGTTCGTATTGGACGATTCAAGAAACTATTTAATCCCGATCAGCTAATTACTGGCAAAGAAGATGCAGCCAACAATTACGCGAGAGGATATCACAGCGTGGGAAAAGAAATGTTGGGTACTGTAATGAACAAACTTAACAAATTAGCAGAGAATTGTAATGGTCTTCAAGGATTCTTTTTATTTCATTCGTTTGGCGGAGGAACTGGATCAGGATTCACTTCGCTTTTGATGGAAAAATTATCATCGGAGTATGGAAAAAAGAGTAAATTACAGTTTGTAGTGTATCCTGCCCCCCAGGTTAGTAACTCAATTAAATACGTATATTTCCCAAAAGTATCCAAATTTGCACATTATTTGTAGGTATGTACGGCGGTAGTAGAACCATATAACGCCATCCTCACAACCAGTGCAACTCTTAGTCATTCTGCGTGTGCCTTTATGGTTGACAACGAAGCAATCTACGATATCTGCAGGCGCAAATTGAGTATTGATAGACCCGATTACATAAACTTGAATAGACTAATTAGCCAAGTAGTATCTTCGATAACTGCATCTCTAAGATTCCAAGGCGCTCTGAACGTAGATTTAACAGAATTTCAAACCAATTTGGTGCCATTTCCACGCATACATTTTCCTTTAGCTTCATACGCTCCCGTTATTTCATGTGACAAAGCTTTTCATGAAGGCATGTCCGTTGGAGAAATTACAGCAGAGTTGTTCGAACCTCACAACCAGATGGTTAAGTGTGATCCGAGAGAAGGTACCTAAAATAATATTTCTAGAAGTAATCATATATAATTTTCTGTGTTTTTAATTTCACTTTCTTGGTGACCTGCAAAGTAGACCAATAATACTTTTAGCCTTATAACTTACAAGTATCAAACTCAAACATTGAATTTCTTTTACAGTTTAGTCTTATATAAATATTTTAGGAAAGTACATGGCTTGTTGTCTACTTTATCGTGGTGATGTAGTACCAAAAGACGTAAACGCAGCTATAGCCCAAATGAAAGCGAAGAGTGACGTTAGATTTGTCGATTGGTGTCCAACTGGATTCAAAGTAGGAATTAACTACCAGCCGCCAACTGTAGTTAGTGGAGGAGATTTAGCTCAAGTACAAAGAGCAGTATGCATGTTATGTAACACGACGGCGGTAGAGTCAGCTTGGAAAAAACTGGACCAAAAATTCGACTTGATGTATTCGAAAAGGGCCTTTGTACATTGGTATGGAGTAATTTTTTACTGATTTAATAATCCGCACGTCATTCTTTCAATACCGTTATATAAACAACGATTTCCATTTTATTGAGTAGAAATAACTGTATTTAAAAGTATTTCGTAATATTTTCGTTATATAAATTTAAATGTTTTTTTTTCTGAATGTAAATCAAAAAAGAACATTTTATTTTTCATAAGCGTAAGTCTAATAATCTTTTTAGGTATGTTGGTGAAGGTATGGAAGAAGGAGAATTTACAGAAGCGAGAGAAGACTTAGCTGTTTTGGAGAAAGATTACGAAGAAGTTGGAATGGATACGGTCTAGATATAGACTAAGAAAACAATGCTTATTCACGAAAATAAAAAAGTTGTTAAACGTTAGGTTATACAACTCGAAAGTTCTTGATTTATATGTCCTGCTTCGTTCCAAAATACTTGTATGTAGACAGATTTTCGTATGAAAACAGGGATTGACATAATTTTCTGAAATTGTGTAAAAATAAGGTCAAGCCGAGAATTTTCCTAAGAAATCTTCCATTGTCTATAACGGTGGCAGTTCAAAAATGTTTCAGACCGAAATACTAATTAATACCTTATATAGTTTCACTTTAATGTCTTTATGATGCATCTAATAACAATTTAACAATTTTTTACTACAACATAAAAAATGATTCATTTGTTCGCATGCTCTAGCATTAGTAGAATATACTATGAAAAGAAATTAAGGAAACGTAATTGAATTTTTAAGCTCAATAAAGTTAAAAGTACGATAATTGTTTTCTTGGAATTAACAAATTACCACTGGTTATCATAATATTTCTACCATGTGGGAGATTTTATAGGGGCAGATGTCATCAGCGTATAAAGGTGTATAGTGCTGGCGAAAATACGGATCCTTGAAGAATAACCATTTTGGTAAATATAATAATTATAATTTTATCACAGTTGGAAGTTTAGCTCGATGGACGGTTGTCTGTTCGCTCATTAAATTTCTAATATAACGCTAATATATTTAAAAAAATAAGGATATTTGAAAACATTTCATTTTCACTTATCTCCTAACCCCAACTGTATTTTTAGTTTCACCAATGTAATGAGTAATTAGTAAGCGAAACATTAACTATGTAAATTTATATTGAATAAATAAAAACAACAAAAATATAACAAAATGAAGGTACTAAGTACCAAGGTACGAGTATCTAGTAAAGACAAAAAATTAATTATAGGCAAAGCGTTTTATACTATCCTGAGATTTCTCTTCTTCAGATTCAGTATCATCTTTTTCAAGTGTAGGTGATTCTTGACAGTATTCAGTCTCAATTTCTTGATCCTGTATTTTTGGACTAGACAAAAGTTGTTCACATTCGCGATTGTTGCTGTTTTCCGCGTCGTTACATTCTTTTTCTAAATTATCATCGGAATCAGATAAATTTTCCCCATGTTCCAAATCATCATTAGGTACTAGGTCATCTGATTGATTCTCATCAGTATTTTCAGAGCTTTCAGATTCATCCTCCAAACGTTGTCGCCTATGTTTTAGTTTTTTGTTAATAGTTAACATACCTAATGAAAAAGGATTGTTTAAATAAAAAAGTTATTTTGAATTAACATTAATCTTGGATTAATGGCAATTTTGGAACATGAACTAGACAAAATTAAAAAATACTTACATTTTAGTGTTTGAACAAACATATTCTTTGGTTTTCTAAGCGCTAGTTGCCTAAAAGAAAATATTTATAAATTTAAAATACATTAATAAGTTGTAACTATTTTTTAAGAGCTTACATAAAAATTGTGAATTTAAAAAATGTAAATGTAAATTCCTTTACAAGAAATTAAAAATAAACACAAATGGGTAATTTTTTATGAAGAGTTGTAAGTGGGGACGATTTTAAAAAGGTTAAATCGTTTTTAATTGACAATTGTTTTTAGAAAAATAAATATTCCAGTGACTGGCTGAAATATGTGAAAGTTTGGAATGACAATATTCCCTTATACCAATGTACAATTATAAAAGCATACTTGGTCTTCCTTTCTTCAATTTCTTTTCTTATTTTTTGAATTTCATAGGCCAAATCATCTCTAGGCAAAAATAAAGAACATTCTATGAGACTTCTTGAACACCCATGCTCTTTTTCCAATTGTTCATAACCATCAGAACTACTTATGCTATCTTTTCTTTTACTCTCTTGCACATGATATAACCAATGATTAACAAATTTGAAAAGAACCTGGAAAATATTGTTATCGTTACAGATTATAATTGTATTAATAATTGTACTCACTCCTTGATATATTTCTGCAACTAGCCATGCCATTAAGTTGAAGAACAAAAATAATAGTAAAATATTTGGGTAGTCTGAGATAATTTTTATGCCAAGGGGAACTATGAAAGTCAGAGGTATCACAATTAGATGAACTACAACACTAAAAATAAGTTTTATTGATTAAAAGTCAGTAGTATTGTATATTGGATGGACAAGAAAACTTAAAATGGACTAAAGATAATATTTTCCCTTAATATCCACTACTCAAGTACATAAGTACTACTTCTAAATCTTTTGTAGATATATTTGAATTACATTTAAAAACTCAAGATAGCCTGGTCTAACATTCACATTTAGAAACTGTAACATAATTATTAGTTAAAATATTTTCCACTTACTGTATAGCCAATGTTACCACAAATAAAGCTGCCATAAATATTTTAGTGTAAAAAGATCTTGGATCTAATACTACAACAAGTCCTTTGGTAATGAGTATAGCAACTTGTGCAATACTAATCAAAGCAGAAAGTGTAAAGGAGATTTCAACGACTCTAAAATAAATAATTTTTTTTTATTTAAAATTACCATTACTGCCATTAAAATGTATTTTATATAATAATCACATTATTACCTTAAAATGTAAGAAGATAACATAAATAAAAATAGAAACAAATATGACAGCATATTAATAATTCTCATTTTGGTAATTCCTTCCCAAGTTGCAGAGTGCAGATAAAACATTAATATCAAAGTATATCCAAGCACTACTTGAGTTGGTAAGTTGTTACTGGATGGTACTTGCATTTTTTTGAAATTGAATAGCTCAATTTCATATTGAGTTAGTGCAGCTCCACAATATACCACACCAGTCCCGTAAAATCCTAAATACCATAAAATATCTGTTAACCTATCTCTTTCATACTCTTTATATTTTAACCGCTTCAAAAAAGCCTAAAAACAATTTATATAAAGTAATACCATAGATTTTGTGTAGAGAAAAATTTTTTTTTTTTCAAATAAGTAAAATATGAATTTGTAAGCTTACTTACATTAAGGCATTTATTAAAACCAACATGTAAAGTCCACCATAATAAAAATACCCAAGTTGCGCCATTACAAAGAGCATTATTATAATAATCTCCTAACCACTTCCCAAGAATACTTGGTATACAAGTCAATTCTGTTTTAAAAAATAGGGTAATGTAGGACATTTTTGAACTGCAAAAAGAAAAACAATCCTTTACAATTTTTTTTTAATAACTGTTTATAATTAAAAAATACTAACATCCATGTACATCAAAACTAAAGCTAAACATATGTAATTATTGTTTTAGTTGTCAGAAACATTACTCTAAAACAATAAAAATATATAAATAGTACTATTTTGAAGTGGAAGTTATTTCACAATTGCACTCCGTCAACGGTAGAAGCATTGGAATGTTGTAGTTATTAAGTAAGTGCCTGTTACTACTGCTTTGAAAGAAAAGAACTACCTTTACAAAAAAAAAATAACTTACTAAGAAATTGATTTTATGGACTGATCTTTCAATTTATTTATAAACATTTTTATATTGTGACGTAATAGATGTATTTTTTATTAACCAAAGAGCGGTTAGGGTATAACAGCATTTTGATATTTATTATTTTTATTAAAATTTCATGTGCATTGCAAAAATCTTGAGTAAATCAACATTACAGATTCAATGTGAATTGTGAATATTGGAAAAATAAATACAAACACACGATTCAGAATGTCACTGTCAACATTCAAATTCTTCTCTTTTATTAATATTGGTCCTTTCATGCCCTTCAAATTATTTTTGAAGTTTCAATCATGATTTATTATTAAATAAATGAGTTTGGATCTATTACAATAAATGTAGTGTTTTAAAATATCACAAATTGCATGTTAATATTACAAGTCTGTGAGGAAAATATAATTTTAAGTGCCTCTGCACAACTAGAAAATGCACTTGGGCGCAGGCCAATTAATTATCAAAGAAAGAGGAAGAATCCGGCTGTTCGTAAATCTCAAAAATAGTTCATTTATGTCTTGTTAAGCCTTTATTTCTCATTTTTACATTATTTTAAAATGAAACTAGTTTTTTTATTAACTATTTTGCTACAAATTTTATTAGTACATTGTACTTTAGAAGTTATTCAAGATGATGAGTTAATGAACTTGATTAGAACAGAAAAATATGTTATAGTTTTGTTTTCAAGAAAGTACTGTGAATCATGTGATAATTACGAAAACGAATTAACATCGCTTAGAGAAGACTTAGTGGAAACACTTAATGCGTGGGTAGTTAAGGTAGAAGATAGCCAAATGACCAGATTATATAGTCCTGATAAAGAACCTATCATTGTATTCTTCCGGCATGGTATTCCACTACTTTACAATGGTCCTTTAAATGATGAATTAATACTTCATACATTTACCACAAACAAAGAACCAGTTTCTAAAGAGCTAACTGACAATACATTTGAACATTTGACTCAAGCAGCTACAGGAGCAACAACGGGAGACTGGTTTGTTATGTTTTACACACCCGATTGTGTAGATTGCACCCGTATGCAAGCAAGATGGGAAGCAGTTGGAGCTAAAATAAAATCCAGAGTTAATATTGCTCGTGTTAATAAGGCTGGAGGTGGGGCAGCCACAGCAAGACGATTTGATGTAACAAGTGTACCAACTTTCATTTTATTCAGACAAGGCAAAATGTATCGTTATCATCTACAGAAATTTGATGTTTCATCACTTTCAGACTTTGCACAAAGTTGGTATAAAAATATTACCCCTGAAAAAGTACCAGTACCAAAATCTCCATTTGATGACTTTGTTGCAATGGTAGCTATGTATATGAAAGAAAACCCATGGTTATGGCAACTTGGATTTGGAACATTTTTACTAGGATTATTTGCCTCACTTATAACCAAATTTACAAAGAAGACTGTCCCAGAAAAGAAAAAATCTGATAAAAAGGAAAAGTCAAAGAATAAATAAATAATATAAATGTTACAATAAATATTTTTATGAGTAAATTATTATAAAATTATCTATTTCCCAAAAAACATTCCAGATCCCAAAAAGATTTAATTTTTTTTATATTGTTTTGTTAATGATAAGTAGAATAGTAAAAAAATTGTTTTTTCATATTATAAACACTTCAGACTTGCAAAATATTGTGATAGGGTGCAAGTATGCCAATGTTTTTAACTTATTAAAAAAGCCATATTCTCAGATTTTATATATTTTTATTTAAACCAATCTTAATAGGACAAAACATCAAATCGGTATTTCACAAAAGTGATCATGTGGGTACTTTTGTCCTTAAATACAAATACCTACTTATTTCTGAAAAATTCGGCAAATATGGTGCACCCAGTATACATATTGGCAATATAGTCTTGTCATATAATGTCATTTTTTAAAGTCATCCTAAAATGAAAATTTATAAGAATTGCTAATATAAGATTTTTTTTATAGAAGAATGAAAATTGTGGACCATATTTTAAGCAATGTTTTTGTGGTTGTATTTTTTTATTTTTCATCTAATTATTCTGAGTACTTGTGATTGGAAAGTTAAAATAAAGGATTCCGATAATTTTATATTAAAATATTCGATACTTTCTACTAAAATAACAGATGACAAAGATCCAGCTGAGGTTACAAATATATTAAAAAACGGAATGTATTTTGATATTGAATTCAAACGAAAATTGCGTTATAAAATATATATACGATACAAGCCCGCTGTGGTTGTAACAACGAAAACAGAATTTTTTATTTTTGAAAACGACGTCCCCATATCTGATAAATTTGAATATGAACTTTTGGAAGGATTTATTGTTGGTGAAGAATATTCAAGTTACGTTCTTGGTTACGTAGAAGATGTCTTTTTTTATGGAAAAATTCAAATTGCTGATACAGTTTTCTATTTAGAAAAACTGGCTAATTATCCAGAAATTATTGCTAAATATCATTCAACGAAAAATGCTATATCGTTTAGAAGAACTTTTTCTTCAGATACAGAAGACTATATTCCCGGAATTAATTATAAACCAGAGTGGAATTCAAAATTATTCAAAAGAATGGCAGTAAAAGGGTGAGTATGTAAGTCTATATGGGGTTTCGAACTTTGTTAGTATTATATTGCCTAAAACCCTTATTTTTTAAGGAATATATGTTCTTTGCTAGTACTCCTTGATAATTCCTTTATCACTCATATCCATCGTGGAAACATTAAAGCAGCCATTAAACAAGTGCTACTGACAATTGATGAGGCAAATTCCTTGTTTCGTTCTACCGATTTTGACGAAGATGGATTTCCCGATAACATTGGATTTGTCATTAAATATTTCATTTTATTGAAATCGTCTAGCAAAAGCCGTTGGGTTCCACAATACACTGATGCACCAATTGACGGCAAGTTCTTTTAATTGATGAAGTTTTTCTCTCAGATGTAAATAATGGTGAAGTAAATGTTTTTTTTTAATTTTAGGAGCATATTATATGAACAGATTTTCCCGATTTTATTTATTAGAAGATGTGTGTTTAGGTGTTGCATTTACTGGACAATCCTTTTACAATGACATCGTTGGAATCAGTTATTCGGCTGTACCTGCAGATGAAACATTTAAGCGAACTTATGGTGGTATTTGTGATCGACCGATGTTAAACCCCTATGGCTTTCCTTTGAATACCTTAGCAGTCTCTGCTAAAAGTACAATTGGTAAAGAAAGCAAATATAATTGACTAATTGGCAAGGAAACCATTTTCTGCTATTTTTTTAGCTATTTCTAGTTTATTAAATACTGAACTCCCTCAGCAACGTTACTGATTATTTTTTGTAATATTTTCTGTATTATCAGCTAGAAGGATGGCCTTTAACGCCTACTCTACGCACTTTCTTCATAAATAACTTTTATTCCAATTTGAATTTAGGTAGAATAGTACCAGAACACATTTTTGAGTTAAGTTTGTGCCACGAATTTGGACATAGTTTTGGTGCAGAACACGACAAAGGAAAATGCGATGGCCATTTAATGACAGGCTATGCCCCTACAGATCAAAAGAGGAAACATTTTGTTTTTTCAAAATGCAGCACTGCAAGTATGCTGGAAACTATTATAAATAAAGGACAATGTTTCTATAGTGATGATACTCCCTATTGTGGAAACGGTAAGTACTTGTTTAAGGTAGTACTCTCGATACCACAATAGTCAAAAGCAAAAGAGATAAAAGCATGCTTACAGAACACCTGGTGCTTTCTCACAATTAAACAGACTTTCTTGCAGGAATAATAGAAACAAACGAAGAATGTGATTGCGGCACAATTAGAGATTGTCTTGTATTTGATAAATGTTGCGTACCTCGTGGAAGAAACAATTCTTGTAAAGTAAAAGTGGAATTGGGTTACCAATGTCATCCTTCACAAGGATTTTGTTGTACAAGCGATTGTGTTTACAATAATTTGGAAAAATATGACTTGGTAGTGTATCTTTCTTTATAATGTAATTACAATTTCAACATAAACAGTTCAACACGACGTTTCATATAACTGTGAATGTAAAATTGTTTAAGAAAATAATAGTAAACTATATTCAACCATGTTCATACTACAAAATCACAAAAAAAAATTATATCTGTGAATGAGAGTTTAGGAAATAAATAAATTTTTGGTAACTAGTAAAAATATTTTAAAAGAGTAACAAAAATTTATTTAATTTTAGGACTGCATCGATTTCCAAAGAAGTTGCCCTTGCACCGAAAATTCAGTACCATGCAAATGCGGGATAGGAGGCTACTGCACAAATAATATTTGCAGCAGTGAGGAATGCACAAGAATAGGCGCTGAAGAATGCAGGTGTCCCGAGCACTTGCAATCAGGCTGTGAGACTTGCTGTTTGTTGACAACAAGTAGGGCCTTCTGCACTACTGCAAATAAATTGACGAAATTGTTAGTAGAAAGGGACGACTTCAATTTTACTAAGGTGGAACTGAGTAATCAGAATAAGAAGACAAATATTAATTATGGGTTTTACGAGAAGATTTGTAGGAACAACAAGTGCATGGAACTTTATTTCAGGAGAGTCAACACTACCGATTACTGCCTATTGTTTGGACATGTTGGACGATGCTCTGAAGATAATGAATGTATATTACCTAAACAAAAATCCATTAAACTGAGACGTTTGGAGTCAAAATACAATGAACGTGACGTGATCAACATGGGTCACAAAACTTTAGATTCATTAAGCACGAAATTACTTGTAATTTATTTTATTTTACTTTTATAATTAAAAACTTCAAATTCAGGTGATAGAACTTTGAATTATAAAATGTGACGCTTCATTCTCTCTCTCCTTAATCTCAACATTTTTATTTTAACATTAGTACCTCAGGATATAAAGGGTTTAGGTTATATATTAATTAATTCAACAAGTAAGGATACTAAGTTGATTGGTTTAAACTTCTACAAAAAGTTAGTAGGGGCTTTAATTCAATTCTTATATTCTCACTGGCTGATCGTTATTTACAAAAACAAATCATGTTTACCTTTAGAATCTTTTTGATGGAATGAAGTAACGTTCACACATCCATTATTCGAAGTTTTAATAAGAGCCTTATGCTTAGGCTGTATTCATCACAGCTGTGTACATCCCCTTTAACCATTTTAGTGCCAGGGATAATTTCAAAAACCATGTATATGAACAAAGATTGTATTTTATAGCAACGGGCCTCAAAAATGAGTGTAAATAAACAATTCGTAAAGTCCTGGATATTCCCTAGATAGATGAAAGACCACAAAAAAAGAAGATTTAATATGTCAGTTTTGTGGTTGTGGTCTAAATATAAATAATGTAAAATAACTAATTTGTTCCTAATATTGTGATTTACATGGAAGGTGTTTACAATATAGGATTTAATGGCTTTAAATATTCATTTTAGCAGATGCTTAATTCGTTGCCTAAGATTAAATGTAACCGCTGGTTTAAATAGATATAAAAGCAACATTCATGGAAGAATTATGACATTGGAAGAGGATTCTTTGGATGATTTCACGACACAGTTGATACAAAAAAAAGTAGAGAAATGGAGTACTCGAAAAACTCTTTCCAACAAATCACTGGACATTACCCCTGATAATGCCTCAACAGATAATTTATCACATCTAAACATTGACAAAATTAACAACTTTTTTCAAGAAGCAATTGAAAACAATAACAACAGTCAAGTTTTGGAGCTTATTGAACAATGTATAAGTTGCACAATATGCCCTTCAGTATCAAACATTCTTTATTCTCTTAATGTTTGTTCACAAACTGGAAATATTAATACAATAAGAAGTATTCAAAAACTGTGCCAAAAGCTTTGCCCTGAAATTCTTCTTGTAAATTCAAACTTTCAACATTATATAGCTGAAGCTGTTTGGATTAAAGGAAATACTAATGAAGCTCTAAATCTATTTAAAGAAGTCTATAGAGAAAATACCTATTTAAGACGTAGAATAAGACTAATGTTGAAAAATTTAGTTGTAGACATTGTGACAAGTAGAAGCGAAGTTGTTCTTCTAAACATCATAAAATTTGCAGAGGATCTAGCCCTAGAATATAAGGATTTTTTTCCTTTAGCCTGCATCTGGCAGACATGTTTTCTAAGTGATTGGTTTACTGATCAATGTCTGGCACTAGATTTATTAAATAAACACAGTGAACTTTGCAATACTCTGATAAATAGAATACCATATGTTGTAGCTGTCTCCTTGCATAACCATAGAACCGAAGTTGTTTATAGGTTACTGGAAACTTTATTAAAATTTGAACTCAAGTCGCAGTATAGTGGAGTGTTATTAGCACTTCTAGATTATCAAAGTAAATATGTAACTAACTTTATTATATATGCATTAGAATTGTTTCTTTTTTTTTATGAAAAATGCAGTTTTCATTATTTTTCATTTTTAGTACATCAAAAGAATATCCGCAGATGCCTAGAAATTGTGCAATGGTCAGAACAAAATGACATTGAACTACTCCCAGTTCATCACCAAAAATATTTAAAATTGTTAATCAACTATAAAGACGACAATTTGGTTTCTAAGAGAAGGAAGTATTTTAAAACATCTAAAACCATAACACATTTCAAATTTTAATAGATTTAGGAGTAAACTGGTTAGTATAATGAAATTAAAAATAATTAAGTTAAAAAAAAACATTTTAATTAAATTACAATCACATATGTGTAGTTTCAATAATGGTATTTCCATAATCACCCTCTCTATTTACTTTCTCATTATTTTTATAAATTTTCCTATTCTTATGGTACATCCATCTAAAAGGAAACATTATCCTGTTAGAAGTTATTTATAAAAAAAGTTATTTATAAAAAAAGTTTTTTTTAAGAGAGCACAAATTTGAAAATAAAGTTTTTTACCCTATATTATTAATTATTAACTTACAAGATGAGAAGGCAGCAAATGGAATAAACTAAAATACTGAAAAAAAATATTGCTGCCGGGAATATATCCAAAGTATGCATATATAACAAATTATAAATAGGAACTGATGCTGCTGGTGCCAATGCTTCAGCAATACCTAAGAGCGATTGAGTTTTACCAATGTCGTCCGTTGAAACTATTTTGGTTGCATAAGACCTCTTTACCAACCTATACAATTTTGTTACTACGCTCATAAATGCGCCTAAAAATTGCAAAAATAATTAAAAAAAAAATTAGTAACTATTAAAAGGGAACACAGATCTAGGTGTAGATTATTAGAGTTTTCCCAAAAGAATAATTTCAATTCCAAAATAAACGTTTTTGTTTTACAAATTACTTACCAGCATAAAACATTTCTGGGGTAATTGCCAAACCATATATTAAATTCGACAAAATTCTAGTAAATACTGTTATAAATAATATTATTAAATCACCTGTATTTAAAATTTTAACAAGTAGACATATTCCTAAAATATTACCTGTAACAAAATATAAAGAAAATTAAAAAATAATACAAGATAACGTTCTTATTTAATTTAAACATCATTCACATTAAAAAAATGTTTCTGAATAGGGTATAAAATTAAGAGATTATGATAAATTTCATTTATTCCATTTTTTTGTTATGAATAATATTAAAACAAACATTTTCTTGGTATTAGGTATCATAAAATTTGTAGAAAATCTAACACACTACAGTAATTTCGTAAAGTGAATGTAGATGTCGTACACTTTAATATATATATATAATTATAAAACTAAAATAACTTACCAATTAATGTTATAGTTGAATTTATGGCCAGAAATGATGTGAAATCTACTGGTGTCCATTGAAATACATTTTGAACGTAGAGATACAGAACATTTGACTCACCTAAAAAATACGATTTATTTTCCTGATATTCCACTAAATAAAATGATAAATAAAAAGTTTACCACAAATGTCGTAAGGAAAGTGAGTAAAAGCTAATTTATAAACAATAAAAAATATTTTTCACTTGTTTGTGGCATAGATTCACTTTAAAAAAATGTTTATTCCCTAATCAGAAGGAATCCTCAGGTGTTCAAATCGAATTTTCCTAAATTGACGTCAACCATTTGTATTTTGTTTTGGTTTAGTGGATTTTAATTCACAAGGAAATTCTTTAAGAATTCAGAAATTTCCTCATAATTTAAAATTAATGTTTGTGAATGAAATTTCGATTTTATGTTATTCACATTTGTGGGATTTATATCTTCAAGATCAGTGGGTGCCGTCAAATGGTTCATAATATCGGCAACCTACCATGCCTCGGAGAGCATGTAAAACCGTCGGTCCTGGTTAACTGTAGTCATTAAGCCATGTCGCGCCCTGAAAATTTCTACTTTTTGTATCTGAAATAAGTTTCTTACCATCAAATGCTGATCGATGAAGAATAACTAACAATAATAACAATTTTAAATGGCTCAATTCTTGTGTTTTCTTGAAAATTATTTTAAAAGTATCTACAGCATGGTCAGGATTGAGAACATCGGCCCACAAACACAAATTCCCGTCTGTCTGAGCACGCCGCGGTTCTTTAACACAAAACAGTCCGTAAACGAAAGACGACACTAACATCATTGATGATAGAGATAATACTCCCTGGTAACCTAATTCTAAGAACAATATACCAGAAATTGCGTTCGCTATTGGTACCGTTACACTTATCACTAATGTTGTTATTCCGATCCTGAAAGTTCTCGTCTCTACACTACTTATATCAGCTACATATGCCGTTGTTGACATGATGACCAAACTTTGAGATCCGAACAACGAAGACACTATTTTCTGAAAGAATCCTTGTACTTCTATAGGCCAAGATCTCATGTTTAAAACGCAGAAGATGCATCCAATGTTTCCTAAAAGGTCTCCTATTAAAGGTATCAAAAACAAAGGTTTCCTCCATTTGTGTCTGTCGCTGTAAGATCCCAGGAAGAGGATCAGGACCAGCGGCATAAAACTTTGGATCGGTTGTTGCCATGAATGCATTTTACTAATAACAACCTACAATTGTATATTTCTATAAACATTTTTTCTAAGATTATAAGGAAAAGTACAAGTTTCATACTATTATTTCCCCGTGTTGATATTGCCATCTATTGTGAGTTTAAATTTGTAATATTTATTTTTTTGTAATAATTATATTTCAATAAATAATGTCCCGAAAGCTTATGGGTGCTGTTACATCCCTTCGTTTTTTAAAATAGGGACTAAAATATACCCTGTTATTTTAAAATATAACTGTAGAACGTCCCTTTAAGAAACTTAGTACTTTTACTATTTATTCTAATCTAAAAAAACCTTGAATACTAACCTGGATATTACTGTTTTCTTCTGAATAGTTGCTATGATTTCCAGCGAGAATAGAATCGCAGATTGTATCATTGTATCCCAAATTCACCCTACACGCCTTTTCTAATTCCAGATTGTCTAATGCCGGTTTGGATAGAGATATTCCCAGTTGATAAATTCCTACTAACGGTTCTACCGTAATTATTTCTCTAATTTTTTTTAACGTTTTCGTCACACTCGATTTTATATCGCCTTGTTCATTTTCAAAATCTTTTTCAACTTTTTCTTCAAACTCGCAATCTTTTTGTCTCCAACTATCTTGAATACTCATCGTTGAATAAACTGGAAAAATAAACTTTGAATGAAATCACTTAACCGATAACTAATAATTTTATACCATCGTTATAAAAATTGTTGGTGTTTGATTTCACTTCAAAAAACAACAAAATAAAGCGTTTGTATATAACAGTACATACTTTGTAAAGTTGATTATAGTTTACTGTTGCCGTCAGGTGTGCATTGATTTATCTTTTTGATAACCAAAGTCATGCTCAGGTGATATAAAATATTTTTTAACTATGCCAAAATAATAAGACTAAAAGGAACCTGACAGGATAACATGCGCATTAAACGAGAGGGTAAACAAAACCAAAAGTATTCAAAATCATTTTTATTTCTAAATATAATTTCACTTTAATGTAAAATCACGTCACATTTTTCATTAAACGCTTTTATACTGTTAATTTTATTTTTATTTATTATTTTGCCAGTCCTAAGTCTAGAAAAAGTATAAAGGCAAGCTTTAGATTCTTTATGAATAAATATTTACATAAAGAAATATGCATCACAAATTTGAACTAAATAAAGAAATGCTCAAAATTTTATTAATACAACCCTGTGCTATCTCATAATCATTCATGCAAATCGATAACAACGATCATAAAAATTATTGAAGGTCGGTTCAAATATCTTGAACCGTATAATACTCAAAAAGATACAATATGGGATTTTAGTAAAAAATGTTTGACATTAAATAAAATTTTCAATCCTAACGTCTATAAATCCAGACAGAGCTTGTGCGGGGAGAGACGGCTATTATTATTATTTGCCGTGGCGCTCTAGGGCGACTTACTGGTGCTTTGGGAAACCCGAAAAACCTCACTACACCACCATCACCGGCAACGATGAACTCCCCCAGTATTGAAACATTTGCAGTGTAAACTAACATCAAAATAATTGATGTTAAATACGCTACAAATCTTTTTCATATTTTTCGATACGAACAATATATTTTTATCATCTTAAAGTGGAGGTTTCAACAAAGAAAATGAACAATGATAGAGTGAAAAAAAAATTTAATTTAAATTCGTATAAAATCTAAAAACAAATATTTTGATTTGAAAAAATTACAGCTTATTTAAAACACAAAAACATTTTCTCTAAAAATTAATTTTGCGGGAGGTAAAAATTAATAACGAAAAAAACGGTTTTTAGCGATTTTCTCGATAATTTTGAGGTTATGTTGAAAAATGATCGATACAAAAGTTTTAGATTTTTTAATTATCTACAACTTTTACATTAAACTTTTTTCCATAGGATGCATATTTCAACCACAAATCGTAATAACTAATATCCAACCCTCAAAACCCACTAAATTCGGGTATTTAAAAAGTGGTTTAGCCTTGATCTATAGGTTAAATTGTTTAGAGCAGTGTATATACATAATAGCACAGTTAAATCTTTGATTAAAAATGCTGGTCACTCTATAATTAAAATATTGCTTAATTTAATAATTTCAAAACTAAAAATTAATGAATTCCTAACCGTATATAACGCATACATATCAAAATAAAATACGAGTTCTACCTCAACCTTATACAACTAAGTAATTAAAAATTAAATACCTCATAAATTATTTATACAGCTTATGCTCCATTACCACTACCTATACAACAATAATCTTTGAAATTACTAAACAAGATCGTTTTGTTTCACGATCAGTTATAATAACGGAAAAAATTACACTCGAGGTTTATATAATCTTACATTTCTCTGGGTATTAATTATAAAGGAAAAATATTCAATTGTTTTTAAAACAATTATTATTAAAAATAATATTACTAGAATCCCAAATGGGTTTTATTCATTTTATTTACGTTAATTTGTGGTTTTTCTAAATGTGTTTTTACTTTTGTTCGCGATTTATTCACATAAATAAAACAATTTTTTTTAAATTAGCGTATTTATGTGAATGTATCTGTCTACAAATTTTTAGTAAAATCAAAACTTGCCCCGACAGATTTCATAGAAAAAGTATCGTTCCAAACTTTTCATCGTTTCATCGATATGTCTTTATTTTTTTTTAAATAAAGTTAAAAATATTTTTGCCTCGTATCCCACGTCAATTTTTTTCGTTAATCCCATTTATTTCCAGGAAAATCTCACTTTTTCCCGCCAAAATCCATCAAAAAAATGTTTTGATCGATTTTAACTTTGTCAATCACTTGTTCTGTCTCTTTGTTAGAAAAAAAAAGTATCCTCATGTTCTTAAAAAAAATTGTTTCTTCAGCTTATATCTTTAGAATGACTTGGGTTTTTCCATATTTTATTTTAGTATGTATCTACACGTATTTAGCTTTTGTTTTAAAATTATGTCCCTACCTCAAAACAGAAAGTAAATAAATTTTCTGTGTATATTACAATGAAAATAGTGACTTACCCTAAATTTGTTATGCTCGGCATATTTTTTAAATTCTCAAAAACTAACAAGTAATACTTGACTCAAAACCAGGACTTATTTCAAATTTCCTTTAAAAAATCCATATCACTCAGTTGAATTAAGTTCAATAAACTAATTTAAAAAGTTGATGTAGGCGAACAAGAAATGTTAAAAATACATGTCAAGGTTCCGCAAATTTAATTAAATCCTTCAAAAGATATGACTGAGAACATTATTCTATTATTTTTTGTTTTATTCGAATCTATGATAAACCAAATTACGCCTAACTCCGTGGTACACTAAAATATCGTTGCCGGGTAAGCATGGTGCATCGACCTTGTTCGTTGATTTGGTAAAAGTTCATCTCTAGTTTCCTTGGGGTGCGGTGTCCGTATTGGCAAGGCCTACATGAATACCAGTGGTAAAATTTACACATATTTGTGTCCCGATTAATTGTTTTTGTTTGAACAAGGAAATTAAGGGTTTATTTAAACGCCCTGGCGGACGGTGCAGGTCCATTTAATTTTTCATCCTAGCTGTAAACGTGTGGTGTCATTTAAGGTTTGTTCCAACATAACACAAAACCAGTTTGCGTACTGTCAGGATTCTGCGCAGTCTAGATTTGGTGTTCCAACAAACTTCGGACTCAAACCTGTACAAAAATGTAGTGTTCCAACACAACCAAAACTAATCACAAACCAGTTTATGTACTGTCAAATCTGTTCCTGGGTTTGAGTAGGTACAAATTGTCAAGACTTGCGCAAAACGAGTTTGTAAAACGTCAGTAAACGTCGTCCTAACCTGAAAATTTTATGATTGTATTTTTATTATGTAAACATTCATATTATTTAATAGGTACACTTGTGTAAACACATAATTATTATTTAGGATTGTAGACATCCAAATTTATAAATATTTTCATTAGTTTTTGTTATTTCCCAAATTCAAAATTTGACATTGGTTGTGACGTTATTGGCAGTATAAATTTGACAAAAAATTTGTTGGAACACTTCTGAATTGAGTGCCCGATCCTCGACAGGTCATCGACTAACAGTCGTTGACATGTCGTCGACAATAAGTTGTGGACAAGTTTACGTACAGTCACAAAATTGTTGTTGGAACAAACCTTTTTAGTAAAATTGTAAATTTGACATATCCACAAGTTATTGAATTTCGGTCTTCAAAAAATTATTTTTACATCTCTCCTACTCTTCGTGTAGTTTTCTATAGTTTTGCAAACTTTGATTTTGTTGTATTAAAGTGAAGATGGCGTTGGGCTCTCCTCGTTCGTGATACACTTGCTATAACGCAACCACTTTTATCAAGAACGAGGCGAGTCGAATTTATTTTCAACCATCCTTTAGTGACAGGATGTCGAGCTAGCCTGCTTCTTACTGATGAGGCACAATAATGCCGAAACCGGTCTAAGAATGGCACAAAACCACGTCTGGACTTTCGTAATTCAATACCTGGTGGGGCATATAGCCCAAGGAGTAGTTGTTGAAGTCCAGACGCTGGTGCAGTGTAGGACATTTTTAATGTCCTTGTTCTTGGGAGCTTGTGTGATTTTATTTCACATCCTTTGTGCAGATCTCTTCTACAGTACACGAACTATATTCTCAATATGTATTGATCTGTCACAATTTAAAATTATTTATATAGCAGCGAATTAAATAACAAGATAATTTGTAATTAATCGTTTTAATAAAAAATATATACATTTCATGTAATTATATGGTTATTATCACATTGATATTTGTAATTTATTGGTCCATGTTCTATATATGAGTAGTTTCTACAAAATTTTCCATTGGCACTATTTGATTTCCATTAGTTTCTATTTCTTTCTCTGGACTAGGTTCAAGGGTATTTCTTCGTTTCTCTTTCACGTATATCCACCTAAAATTACAATTATTATTAACAAATGTGCTGCCATCTATAATTAAAATTAGAATTTAGACTCCCCCTCGGATTTACAAACGAGAAATGATGTTTGCATATTATTTAGGCTCCACCCACCAGTAGTGAATTTTATACCACTGCCTCAAAATTAAAATTCTAATATTCGTACATTAAATTTTTCCATTTTAATTAAAGTATCATGATACGTAATAGTTTTTCTTTATACAACCAATAATTTTGACAGGCCTTGGAATAATCCTATATTGTCATTAAATTAATTAAAAAAAAAAAAATGTAGTACACAAGTATTAATCCTAATGAATTTAATTTGAAACATATATTAAAGTTTTACGGATGACAACAGATCGTGAGATCTTTTATACATATCCCTTTATTAGTAGCAGTTGGTTTTATACTTCTAAACTACGTTTAGAAAATTTAGAGGAGTCTTATAGTTTCGCTCTAATGACCCAAACCTTTGACAAAATTCGATATATCCGTTATATAGGGAGGTATATTTTTTAAATGGGACGCCCTGTATTTTATTTTAAATTTTAATTTAGCTAACTGGTGACGACCAAATCATGGAGGCCATATTTTATTAATGGTAACCTCAACTATTAAAATGAGAAATTGGAACCTTTGGTTTATCAACTAAGTTGAAACACTGTCTATCATCAACTCCTGAGGATGCCAACATAGTTGGCGAAACGCGCGTAGAGTGTGTTAAAGTTTGTGTTTTGGTTGAATGGTCGACGATAGTGTTTCAACCTCAACTAGGAAAAGTCAATTCTTAAATGACAATTTGCCAGGGAGATGAATCGGACTGCAAGGACGAATGGAACGGCCAGCTAGGTCTCTTGATCTGTCACATTGGAATTTTTTTAAGGCTTCTGCACAACAATAATAATGTTGGGGTCCGCGAAAATTTTGATGCAAAAGATCAATGAGTAAAAAAATAATTACTAGAAAAGTATTTTTATATTTGTACTTACATAATTATCACACTTGAAATGCAATACAACAGTATCCCGAAGAAGAAATATGCTGCTGGGAATGTAGTCAAAGTATTATTGTAAATCAGTTTGCTGTAAACTGGGGTCGCAATTGCGGGAGCAAGAGCTTCACAAAGTCCGAATAAAGACTGAGCTTTTCCTAAATCTTTTTCGGACACTATTTTTGTTTCCAGTGATCTAATTCCTATTGGTGTTATTCCTGTGATCAAACTCACAATTGCAGCTAAAATACGATTTATATTTATTTATAATTTTTTTAAATATCAAATTTCAGACCCACACCGCAAAGAAATTACAAATCGAATACAAAAACCGCATAATTTTGTCTTAAGTCCGTGATTTTATCAAAAAATAATATTCCAAATTCTTTTTATAAACATAAATAATATATTTTTTTAAATTCCTTATTTAATAATTATTTATTATAAATAGTTTTATAATTGATGTTGTTATCTCAATGTAATTGATGTTGGAATCGTGATCTAAGAAAAAGGCATAAGTTGATGCACAACACGATTTGTCAAAATTCACATCTACACGTGTTCCAAGGCCAAACATCATTATAAAACATATATTTATTAATATGCATACATTTTACCGATAAGTTTTCATTCTATATTGTTTAATAACTTTTTTCATTTTCTAAATGGACATAAAAAATTAGAGTACAATCATCTTAGACTTTTTTACGTACCTGTATACAAAAGGGCATTGGTATCAGCAAATCCAAAGATAACATTGCATAAGATTTTATCAAAAAATGTTAAAAATAGAATCATCATGTCTGTAAGATGTAGCACTTTTGTAAAAAGAGGAACACCGAGAGCGGTACCTAAAAAAATATAAAAAACAATTTTTATACAAATTCTATTTTCATTAAGGGCTATATATGTAGCGTGTCTGCAATTCCAGAAGCGTATAAATGGTGGCAAAATAACTTTAGGACCTTTTTTAAAAAGTTTGTATATGGCTCTTAATTGGCATAGCGTTAGTTAATTTTATCATATAAAAAATACGTCTTCTTTTGTATGCTATTTTTTACACAAAACATTTTTCTGTCAAACGTGTACTCTTGCTTAGATTAGAAAAAATACACATGAATAATAATGCATATGTAACCCCTTAGTGTGACCCTGTCCACATCCACCAAAACCCCCTTCCAAACATCATTTTTTTTATTTAATGAAAGATAACTTCCACATATTGTAATTTAACTAAGTATTTTTATAATATAATAAACAAACTGAGTAAATGATCCATTATTCTCAAATGTGGCCAATGTTTTATTAAATAAAGTGCCTCAAAGTACCACATGTTTAATATTTAAAAAAAAATTATAAGGGCAACTAGTTTCGGCAAACTGCCATCATCAGGCACATAGGGTACTGAAGTTAAACATCAAAGTTGAAATTCATTGAAAACTTTTTTAAAATATGTAACTAATAATTAATATTGCAGAATATTAGTAATATGTTTGTTTTTTCACTACTATTCTGTAATATTAATTAATTAATACCCTACGGGCCTGATGATGGCAGTTTGCCGAAACTAATTGCCCTTATTTTTTTTTTCAATATTAAACATGTACTGACTTTGAGGCGTTTTATTTAATATAATAAACAGTTAGCTGTATGTAAACTTACCTACCAGATGTACCAAAGTATTTAAGGTAAGAAAATAACTGAATTCAACGATGGTCCAATTAAACTGACCCTGGGCGTATAAATAAAATACACCACCTTCTCCATCTACTACAGCGCTATAAATAAAAACTACTATTAGCATCAGCACAATATATTCCCTGTTAACTCCTGGCGTTTTCTTTAGGACCAAATTAAACGTGTCAATGGCATGTCTAGGGTTAAATATATCGCATAGCAATCCCCTCTCCGATGATTTTATCGGCTCGTGGGGTTCCTTAATCCAATAAAGCCCGTAAATAAATCCGAAGACGTATAGACCAGCAGCTGTGAGGAACACCCCGTAATAACCTATTAAAAAAAATAGATCTATAGTCTATTTGAAAAACCATGATAGTATTATTTTTTATAGTAAATATTTTTAGGCAGTGGTAAGTAAATTTATTTTTTTGTAAGAGCTAAATGATTGTTACTAACCTGTTAATTCAAACATATGAGCAGCGAATAATTGAGTAACGGGAACAATAGCAGCAATAACAATTTGAACCACTCCAATTCTTAACGTCCGCATTTCAAGAGTACTAACATCAGCAATATAAGCATACACTGCCATAGTTATCATAGGCTGGCCACCAAAAAACGATGGTATCACTAACTGAAAAATGCCTTGCACTTCCAAACTCCAGGTTTTCATAAAAATAACACATAATATCATCCCCGATATAGAAATCATCTCTCCAAAAAGGGGCATTATTAAAAAAGGTTTCCGCCATTGATGCCTATCGCTAAAAGATCCCAAAAAAAGTATTAAAATCAAAGGCATTACACTCTGCATTGGTAGTTGCCAAGAATGCATGTTATTTATTAACACTTGTATTTCGTTATTTTGTTGTGTATAATTCTCTTGATATCCATTAAGGATTGCTTCACAAACTGTATCGTTAAATTCCAAATTGGACCTACAGGATTTTTCAAATTCTAGGTTAAATATTGTGGGTGTACATAAAGTTGATGCCATCACGTAGGTACCGATAATAGGTTCCACTGTTATCACTTCGCGAATATAAGACACTTTTTCTTTAAAGTCCTTTTCTCTAAACGATTTTTCATTTTTGGCGTTTAGATCTCCCACCGAATTTGTAACTAAATCTACCGTTGAAGTCATTTTAATTAAAAATTAAAAACTGACTCTTGAAAATGTGTCCAAACATTATTAAGCGCTGATGATTACTGAAAACCAGTTTCGACCACCAAGGATTGTAATGATTAAAAGAAGACATCTCACCATCACCTTCTAATTTAAATCCGCAATGTTTAATTTCCATAAAGAAATGAATAATGTTTATAAAATAAAAGATTATCATGGTTTGATTAAAACCTTTAATGTGTTTGTCATTGAGAAAAAAAATGATTATTTAATTCAAGCTCTGGGCGATATTGTAAAAATTCTGAAAGGTCATGTTTGAAGGAACCGGCTATTTTCAATAGCGCATGAGTCGTGAGATTCTTGAATGTTTGTGTGCATTTTTAATGAGGAATTTATACTCATCATATATTGTTTATTTATTTTATCTTGAATTAAAAATAATATGTTTAATTATTTATCAACAAAAACATCATTTTTTCAACCTTTTTATTCCAATTTTATTCCGAATTGGCATTTTCTTAGGAGGAAGAGTAAATAAAAACTAAAATATGTTTAAAATATTTAATAGTGTCTAATAATCAATAACAAATACAATAAAATGGTGTGACGAATACATAAAATCCTGTTAAGTCAAAATAGAACTTATGTAATATTTCACAAAATAGAAAAATATTCATTATGTTATACTAATTGCCATTTTAAATATTTATTCTAATCATTTCACCGGTAAAAGTACAAATATTTGAAATAACTAATAGTACAAAATAGGCCAACATATATCACAGCTGTAGAATTTTAATATTTTTCTTTTTGTATTTTACCATATGTTATTATTCGACCTAGTATAATGGAAAACTAATCTGTTAACGAAAACATGAAATGCAGCTTTTGGCTCACTGAAAATCCATCACAAAGAACAAAATTAATTGGTAAAACGATTTTAAGCAAATTCGAAATTTCTCTAAATCTAAAATCGAATGTCACAGAATTAAGCTAAATTGCCAAATTTTAATAGGAATTTAGAAGTTTTGCACCTTTTCATCTTTTTCCTTAGCATTATACTGAGTATTGCATATTTTAATTTAAAAAACGTATAAAAGATGACTGCTTTATCAATGCTCATTCAGTGGCATATATATGAACACATAGGAGGGTATTTTAATTGGACGATTTTAATTAATCATTAATAAAGTTGCAATCTTTTAATACGGTAACACTTTTTCGTATAGAATCACAACCTTTTAACATACATGCCAAGGCGTTGAACGTGTTAAAGTAGAGCATTGGCTGGATAGCTACGGGTTGAATGTAATAAAACAAAGTATGACACCCCGAGCAACATGATTATGAGAAACGTCAAATGTCAACGTCATTTCGAATGTAAAGACGTCAATTTTGAGAACAATTGTCGAATACTTGCTAGATAGCTACGGGTTGCATGTAATAAAACAGAAAGTATGACACACCGTGCAACGTGATTGTCAGAAACGTCAATTTTGAGAACAATTGTCGAATTCAACCAAATACTTGCTACATAGCTACGGGTTGCATGTAATAAAACAGAAAGTATGACAGACCGAGCAACATGATTGTCAGAAACGTCAATTTTGAGAACAATTGTCGAATTCAACCAAATACTTGCTAGATAGCTACGGGTTGCATGTAATAAAACAGAAAGTATGAGAGCCCAAGCAACATGATTGTCAGAAACGTTAATTTTGAGAACAATTGTCGAATTCAACTAAATATAACTTAATCGTGACAATCCTGAATACGTCTTATTGAAGTGACTTCAGTTTATAAAGCTTTCTTCTACAAAATTAATATTTATAAAAATTGCCAAAAAATGTTTTATTATTATGATCATCACGAAATATCACAGTTTGGTGAATTGAGATATTACATACAATAGAATTTAATAATTTTTTTAAATAAATGTAATTAAAATTATTATAAGCTCAGAAAATAATTATTTCACGTTTAACTTTTATTATTTTATATTTTTTTATATTTTCATTTAAAATTTGTATTTAAAAAAAAAATTTAACCAAATACTAAAGAAAGCAGTCTTGATTTCTTCGTTCTTTGTGAATTTTCAGAGAAACGCAAATACCTAACAAAATGGAAATGATAAGCCAACTTAAGGAAATTTTATGTTTACTAATACGTAGGGTGAAATCAATCTCTTTTATATACTTATAAAAAATATCAGTCACTAACAAAAATTACGTAACAGTGATTTAAGTGTGTACTGAAATCGCCAATTAAAACTAACGTTTATAAATGTTTTAATAAATATTAGATATATTTATTACAATATATACATTTAAAATACAAAATATTTTTTTTAAATTTATACAGACTCGTATAAAAAAGATTATTGACACTTTTTTAGCAAGAAGATCATTTTGCGGAATTCATATCCATCCTTAGCACCCCACACAATAAATAATGTTCCTTATAATTATAATAGACTCTATCCTTAACACCTACATATCTGTTTATAAAATGATGTACACAATAAATGATTGTAATAACATAACAGTGAGTTTATATTAAAAATAAACGTTATTTCAATACTAAAATTATTTTACCTTCAGCTAATACGAACCCAAAATATATGAAAAGAAATGGAAGTGCAACGTTTCGGACAGATTATTCAGGTTTTTCAGCATCTCCATAGAATTTTGGCTGGAAAAAATACAAAACAGCTGTTAAAAGCTACAACACATACTATGCAGGCTGTATCAAAAATATGTGCCATAAACTGATAAGCGAATAGACTGTTATGCAAGAGTCTTTGAAAACTACAAGTTATTTTTACTATTGGGCAGCTATGTTTCAAATTCACAATGTTTTTGACGTTATTTTTCACAATTTTCCAACTTTTGCATGCTTTTTTTCGATATATATCAATTTTTCATCCTATTTTTAAAAATCTGCTACTATTGGATTAGACATTATTAATTTATTGTAAATTCTTGTTTTTCAAATTATCTGGTATTTTCTCACATTATTCCCGCTTTTCCCACTAATAATAAATTTCAATGGTAATCCATCTGGGTGGATTTATATTTTAAATAGTACCCATAGTCATTTTTCTAAAAAAAAAGTACTCTTGATCGATATTGATAAATGGCACCGTTTTCGAGAAAAGTCAAATTTATTGAGAGAGGTCAATCCATCAAAATTTAAAGTATCTACCAACAACTAACAAAAAGGTTCAAAAATAGTTGAACGAACTGTTAAATTGGAATAAAAAGTATACCTGCTTTTTTGAAGTTAACAATCTAGTTTCGGGGTTGGGGAATTTAGTTTTTCAAATTTGGGTCGATTAATTACGGCCTTGATACAGAGTGTTTCAGAATTCGACCGACAAACTCTTATTAAAATTTTGTTCTCTCAAAAGGAAAAGCAATAAAAAAAATCGTCCTGATGATAATCTAGGTTTTAAGATCTATTTCCTTATGACCCACAGCAATTAATTTCGAGTGCAATGATAATAAATGAGAAAAATATAAAATTATAAAATACCAAACGTTCCTGCTAACAAATGAAATAAACAATTATTTTGAGATTAGTAAACCTAATTAAATATGTTATTAAAACTTCAGAACAATGTTAATATATATTAAAAAAAGAAAAGTAAGCAATTAAGGTTAATATAAAATATTCGCTACTACTAAAATTCTCTAATAATTCTTCTACTTTAGTTTAACCTAGATATTAGTTTGCCTTAACGCATTAAGAATTCATTAAAACCAAAATTGCACTCACGATTAAAGTTTTTTTTAAAACAGCTTCAGTCTATTTCAATGCATCAAGATTTTAACTTACAAATATTGGGTAAAAATTAACACGAATAATAGCCCAAGCAGTGACTCCGAAACTGTCAAAAAAAGAAAAACTATAATACTTATAAAACGTAATTAAAAATGACAAAACAAAAAAAACCAAAATAGAATAAGGCAAAAATAAAGTACTTATAGCATTTTCATTAAAATAACAAATATGATTGATAATATTTTCGACTTTAAGACAAGATAGTGAAATATAATATTGAATTTGTAACAGGTTTGTATTAAGAATTCACTCTTGTACTGTATTTGCAATGCTTAGAGTGAAAACCATTACTTATTTTTATGAAACTCTTAATGTATACGCCCTGTACGCTTGTATTTACTTTTCTTTATCTTGGATATATTATAATCAAAAACTTTCTGATCCGTTCAATTATTTTCCATTTTAGAGAATACAATACAGTATGATTAATCAGATATATTTAAGAAAAAACAATTACCAGATCATGAGCCTCGGGTTGTTTGTTTTTCTCGTCTTCATCATCGTCTGAATCTTCCTCTCCTGATGATTCCGCATTTGTACCTTGAAATTAATTAAAAATATTCAGATATTCCCTGTCGCTTTCTTCTTTTGTAACACTTAATAGAATAGCGAACTAACACTTATTCATACTTCAACTATTTCTAGTTTCTAAATTACAAAAAATTATGTCAAACAAATCTTATTCGATTTATTACAAACGAATTACCTTTTATCGAGGAATCGTTTGAATTGTGATTCTTCGTTGTGGTCAGGACATCGTAACAATGAAGGCAGACTCTAAGGGGTTTTGAACTTTGATTGGGTAGTAGAAAACGCTTATTTGAGCAAGGTCCGCACACTACTGCTCCGCATTTACGGCAATGATGCTGCAAAAAATCATTATTTATATTGGACTAAATAAATATATATTTTAATATCATACCCTCCTATTAATTAATGTAAATTGAGACTTGTTGCAATGCATACACACAGGAGCTTCTCCATCTGGCACCCACACAGCGGCATGAACTGCAACAGCTTTTTTCCCACCTATAAAGAAGATACATTACAACTATTCCAATCTTTCAACGTGCTGCCTATAAATAATATTAAAGCTCATATCACACATAATTGCAATGAAACGCGTTTGTCTTAATTATTAATGAGGAGATTTAAAATATTAATCAATGTACTTACTTTTTCTTAATAAATCATCAATGCATTTATTAATATGGGCCATCCATTCACCTTTTTCTACTGCTGTGGCAGCATAGACTGCAAATGATTTAGAGGCAGTTCTTATTAACCAACCATTTTTGTACTCTAAAATCAAATTAAGACATTTAAATTCCAATAAATCTATAAATACATAACATTTTTCTTATGTAGCTGTGATAAAACTCATCTATTGTTGAACTCAATTATATATTTTGGTCATATCGTATGTTTTAAAGAGATTATGAAACAACCTGCCAATCCAAAATATTATTTTTGTACAGATTAATCAATATGAGCAAATTATCTTCGAGGATCTTTTTGTCACATACAGAATAGTTGATTTTTTTACATGTATGTAAAAGATATTATCAGTAATATCAAAAAAATCCAGTTTTTATATTATCAATGATATTCAGTAAATATTTAATAAACAATTAAGACAAATTATACATCAATTTCATTCTTAGAATTAAAAAGTGATTCACAATAATTAATAATGTATTAATCTGTCACTGATAATTCTATTTCAGTACTTCCTGCACATACAGTTTCAACAAACTTTAATTTATGTAAAATTGTTTTAAATCAGCAAAGAAAATCAAAGAAAATTAAAATATTGTACAAATTTTATTATATCCTAAATTACTAAAATTAAATATTAATAAATTGAATACACATTTTTGCAATGAAATGGTTTTGTTATATATTTGTTCACTTTCTTATCGAATAATTAAAATAATAAATAATTATAGTTTATACCTAATTTAGAGTTAGAAGTAATGCTTTAATATTAAAAAGTATTTTCCAATATAATTAACTTTCTAGTGATTACGAAATAATTGTACAAAATTCTTAGACATTTTAATTTGCTCTGAAATACCAATGAACCCCAAAGTGGTTATTTGTTTAGTGGATTAAAAACAGTTGTGGACCAAGCCTGTTTTAATTTCTATTTATTTTTTTCTTCCTACTCAAAAATAGGTTTATTACCATATCCTTATATACATATAAAAATCTACAACTTACGAGAATCGTCATCCAAGCTTTCTAATTTAACTTCTTCTAAAGGAATGATATGTTGTTTGTTATATTTCTTCTTATTAATAATAATGTTTCCATAAACCAGTATATCATTGAACAGGAAAAACTGTCTTGTTTTTGGTTTCTTTCGACACATTTTTGTTAAGACACCCTCGCCAACTAAAACTCTACCAGGGACATCTAAAGGCTAAAAATTATAACATTAGAACTTAAACTGACGTTTTATATTTGATTTTAACTCACCTGGCCAGAGCTGCCAAAACAGCTCTCCACCATTGCTATTCTACGAAAATTAGCTTCACTATTAACTGTAACAGACATAATAAAAATATTAGAGTCCTTTCAAACCAAAATGGGAGGACTGTTCTTCACTAGTAACAATGCTGATTCATCTCAATTTGATCAGGAAGAGTATTTCTCATTATTTTAATTGTAAAAAAGTTCTTATTTTACAAAAGTAGACCGTAAAATATTAACCAGAGCATAAAACATTTATTAAGCAATAAATGCAATAACCATATAAGGTGAATTATTTTATGTAGGACTTCCTACCAATTTAACCATGCTTCCTGACTCTCACAAAAACCTTTTTTACGGATTATATAGACAGTAATATAAAAAATTACCTAATTTATCAACCATCTCTAACAGTAATTCTTTAGCAATCTCAAACTTAAAAAAATTAAGAAAAAACTGAAAACACCTTGAGAAAATTTATGCTATCTGTCAAAAATCATCAAAATACTGGTGTTATGTTATTTAACAAATAGGATTTATATCAAGTTGACTAATGTCAGAAAAAAAGAGATAGTTAAAGGTATTAAAATTATTCTTAAAAAAAGACAGATTATACAGCTATTCAGAACTAACCAAACGAACACACCAAGGTTGCCAAAATAAACATTTATTAAACCATAAATTATATTTATTTTGTTTTAAGTTAGAGACACCTTAAATACTTAGACATTATTTAGTATTTATATGGTTTTATTATTAAAAAGAATTAGAAAGTTGACAAGCAACTATAGATTTGGCAACAGTCTGTCAGTGACAGCTGATATTTGACATTACCTCAGTTATCAATATGTCAAATTGTTATACAAAAAATGATTCATTTTTGTTGACGAATAGTCAAACCCACTCAAATATCTAAAAAGGAAAATTGTGTATGTCGAATTCAGAACACTTTGAAAGCGACTTTGACGCCGTTTCCGAAACAACAAGACTTATGGACGGCCATGTTGCTACAAACAGTGGAAACTCATCTACGGACTTGAGACAAAACCAAGAAGTTTCAAGAAAAAGAACTAGACGGTCTGCAAATTATGAGCAAGAGACATCAGAACCTGAAAATATGCCCGAACAGGCTCAAGGAGACTATGTTCCCCGATCAATTCCGCCTCCTCAAGATGAAGAAGAAGAACTGAAATATGGGGCTAAACATGTTATTAAATTGTTTGCCCCAGTATCTCTTTGTATGGTTGTTGTAGTTGCTACAATCAGTGCAGTTAATTTTTATTCAGTCAAAGATATGTACTTGTAAGTAAAATTCCTAGACACCCATTTTAACAATTTTTTTGATGCTTGTCAATAAGCTATTGATCTGATCAGATTGTCTACAAAGTGTTTATTTTAAATGAATATCTTAGATTATATAATTATTTGTTGCCTTTATGACTTTGTACTTCCTTCTAATAATTTTAAATGTTTTCAGAGTATATACCCCATTCCATGAAGAAAGTTCAGATTCTAGCACAAAAGCATGGAATGCTGCTGCCAATGCCATGATTTTGATGGCGGTTATAGTTCTGATGACTGTCCTCCTGATAGTTCTATACAAATACAGATGCTACAAAACAATCCATGCCTGGTTAATTGTATCTTCATTAATGTTACTCTCAATATTTTCGTATTTGTACTTGGAGTAAGTTTTAAAATATTTTTTTAGAGTCAAATTATGGTTTATTTATGATTTTAGGGAAATTTTAAGAGCCTACAACATTCCAATGGACTATCCAACTCTTCTTCTAATAATGTGGAACTTCGGAGTCATGGGTATGATAGTGATACATTGGCAAGGGCCCTTAATTTTACAGCAAGCTTACTTGATTTTTGTTGCCGCTCTTATGGCATTAGTTTTTATAAAATATCTACCAGAGTGGACTACTTGGGCTGTTTTAGCAGTTATATCAGTTTGGGGTAATATTTTCAAGTTGTATTTAACAAGAATAAAAATAATTACATCTTTTTTTTTTACAGATTTAATTGCAGTATTAATGCCAAAAGGTCCTCTAAGGATACTTGTCGAAACAGCTCAGGAAAGAAATGAGCAAATATTTCCTGCTTTAATTTATTCATGTAAGTAAATATTAATATAAAATTGATACTACGTGGCTGGAAGCTTCCTGATCCCCAAATATAAGATTTAATTACTTTTTTTACTATTACAGCAACATATATGTATGCTTATACCAGCATGGCAACTGGAGAAGATGTTCCGAGTGTTTCTAGATCTAATAGCGAAGATCATGGGTTTACTCAAGACTGGGTTAATAACCATGCGAACAGAGTTGCACAGAGGCGATTAGAAGTTCACAATGATCCAAATGGCCAACCACGCACACAGGTTCATCAGGAAGAGGAAGAACGTAAATAATGAATGTTTTTAATCCCTTAAAATAACTTAATTTAAATTTATTTCAGGTGGAGTAAAATTAGGTTTAGGGGATTTTATATTCTATAGTGTCTTGGTTGGGAAGGCGTCGTCCTATGGAGACTGGAACACTACATTAGCTTGTTTTGTAGCTATTTTAATAGTAAGTAAACGAACTTAAAGTTTTGAGATTCAGCTGATAAAATATATTTTTCATACATTAGGGGCTAAAGTGACAACTTTACTCCATTATGACAGGAACTGAAGTGTCACTTTTTGTCCCTCCCAGCATAAATTACAAACAAATGGATTTAATCAGTATTTTGTTGAAAATAATTAGAATGATAATTGACTTTAATATTTAAATTAATGTTGTTACAGTTCGTCCCAGTCTTTCCTGATAAAAAATATATTTTTTATTTTTAGGGATTGTGTTTGACACTTTTGCTCCTGGCGATATTCAAGAAAGCTTTACCTGCATTACCAATTTCCATAACATTTGGTCTTATCTTTTACTTCGCTACCAAAGAAATTGTTAGTCCATTTACTGATAGTTTAGCTAATGAGCAAATATTTATATGATTTGCATTTTACATTCCCCCTTATTTATGAGTATTTTGTATTTTTTGCGTGTTTTAATATTGTATACTATCTTAAGTTTTAGCCATTCATAGAGATATTTTAATATTTCTATTAGAATGATGTTTGAAGAAAACATGTTTTTTAAATTATTAATAAATTTTACTAAATTAATTCTTATTATTTTCTTGGGATATACAATTAACAGAATAGTCGAAGACTTCCACCAAACTTTCATCCTTTTGAGTCCAACATTTGAAACTTTTATCCTTCGTTTCATATATTTTTGAGTGTTTGCATTTTAGGCAAGTCCAAATAACTTTTTTCTTTTTTATTTTAACTTTACATGTTATTCCAGCAAGCAAAAGGCATCTGCATGATTTACAAATTGTTCTTTTCATATCTATTTCCCTAAAAAAAATTAATTAAAATATTGTAATAAATATTTTACCTTGAAACTAACATTCTTTGAACAGTTTTTCTTGATATATTCACAAGAAGATTAGAATACATACACGCTGCTATGTGATTTACATTGTTTTCAGTTGCAAATAAGTTCGATAGCTAAAATTGAAAATTCGTTAATGTAAATTAAACATTAGGACGAAAAATACCTGATAAAGGTAGTTTATCCTTTGAAAACCTTCTCTACCAGTACATTTTTTAGTTTTATTCATTTTTGTTTTAAATATAGCTTCAATTACTAGCAGTAGTTCAAATGTTCATTGCAAAATGGTGACGTCACTTTTAACCTAAAAATGCAAGTTTTAGAAGTAATTTTATCAAAGCCAAAATGGATTTTACTTGGGCACAATCATACCCAGAAGTTTATAAAGTGTGCACACTATTTCAGATGACTGAATTGGCAAACCCAATAAAATATAAATACAAAATGTTGCAACAATTTCAACAAGACGGTCCTCAATGTGGAATAATAGTACTAGCCATGTGTATAGGAAATCCTACCAAAGAAAGTGTTCAGCAATTATATGAATGTGCAAAGGGCCATAATTTCACTTACAACGGTGAAATGTTTAGTGTTAGGGACATGGCAATTTTAGCCAAAGAACATTTGCCTAATGGTACTGAAATCGAAGTTTATCATGGTTCTTTAGACACTGATTTTATCAGAAATTTTTTACTTGATGGGGGTATTATGTTAGTACCGTATCCTTTATATTGTTTATGATAATTTGAATTTTAAAAATAATATCGTGATAATAACCTTAACTGAGTGGTAGTTATGACACAGAAAAAGACAATTCTCCTGGGTTTTGCAAAGGACATAAGGCCCATTGGGCTGCTATATCCGGAGCGGTTTTAACCGATGAGGATTTTTACGTTTTTGCAAGACACGGGAAGGCAAAGAATGTAGCAGTTTGGAAACTACAAACATTGTCAGAAAGTAATGGCCAATTGAAGGAATTTTCACCAGATCGTAAACTTCATGATGTACAGTATAAATTGCCAGAAGGAGGTATTTCAGGTTCTTTAGGATTATGTGCACAAAGTGTATTGATTAAATTATTTAAATAAATTAAAACTTAGGTAATACTTACAATATATATATTTTTTTTAGTACTGATATATTTCTACCTTACAATATATATAATTTACTCGTTAGGTTTTTAAAATAAATTGTTTTTCTTAACCTTTTTTTAGTTTATGGTTCATTTGAACTACTAGAAAAATTTGCTAAAACGTAAATGATATTAAGACAAGCAGGAAAAGAAGAAGTCTATAAAACTAACCTTACTTTCAATAGTTTGACGTTTCAGTATTTCACTTCACGTCTTGTATTGTTGGCACTTTAAATACTTATATGGTTTAAAAATTATGAAAATCTTTTATTTGATTATCCTAATTTCTTTATGCAGTTCTATAAAAGCATGGGATTCTGAGCAACTAGAAGTATTTGATGCAGTTGATGAAGTTAAACAAAATTTTTATGAACTGTTAAATATCACTAAAGTAAGTATGTTCACTTATTCGTTTTCGATATATAAATTTAATATAAAATATAGTCGATTCCTGCAATTTTACTTTAGCAATAATTAAATGTTTTCTCTGCAAATTTAACCTCCATTCCTATTATTTTTCAGGATGCAACAAATTCTGAAATTAAATCAGCTTTTAGGACTCTGTCTCTTAAGTTACACCCTGATAAAAACAAAGATGTTGATACATCAGAGCAATTTCGTAACTTAGTAACTGTATATGAAGTTCTTAGAAATTCTCTTAAAAGAAAGTATTATGATGAAGTTCTAATTAATGGCTTGCCAAATTGGAAGTCTGGTTTGTTTTATTATAGATTTGTTCGAAAAATGGCCATGACTGAAGTATTGATTATTTTATTTGTTATTATTACTATAGGACAATATCTTGTAAACTGGGGTGTATATTTTGAGAGAAAATTAACATTGGTAAGTTAATAATACAATGTTCAAAATGTGTATTTATTTAAATGTAAACTTGTATCTTTAGGAGGATATGAAAATGAAGAAGAAAAAGCCGAGAAACAAAGCAAAAGTTGAAGAAGATATTGAATTTATTATTCCTAAACCATCATTCTACGATACCCTCCCAATTCAAATTCCACGTTTTGTATGGTTTCTAATAATTTCTATTCCATCTTGGCTTGGACTATTAAAATTAGCAGTAAAGGAAAAAATTGAAGAGGCCAACAGACCCCCAACGCCTGAACCAGAACCTGAACCTGTAAGAGTAAAAACAGCAAGAAAAAGAAATAAATTTGTTGTTCCTGAAGGGCCCAACTTTGAAGTCCAACACATTGGTACAAGCAATGATTCAAACAGTTCTTCTACACCTACTCCTCCAGTATCTGGCGGTCTATGGACAGATGATGATTTAGCTGAATTAATTCGATTAGTTAAAAAATTTCCGCAAGGCACTAGCGGAAGGTGGGAGAAAATAGCAGATACTCTTAACAGATCTGTACCCGAAGTTACTTATATGGCAAATAGAATGAAAGAGAACGGTTATAGATTACCTTCTGAGCAGGAAGAAGAAGAAGTGCAAATTAAAGTAAAATCGAAAACCAAAAAAGAATTTGATCTGAATGATGGTATAACAAAATGGAGTCAACCACAGCAAAAGGCTTTAGAAGACGCTCTCTCTAAATTCCCTAAAGGAGCCACGGACAGGTGGGATAGAATAGCTGAACTCGTTACAGAAAAAACCAAGGTACGTTGAATTAAAGTTAAACTAATGTATATTAAGTGTTTTTATTTTCTTAATTCATATGTTCTTTGATTGTGAATTTAGTGTTTTAATATTTTCGTTTTTACAATTTTAGGAAGAATGTATGTTGAGGTTTAGATACCTAGCAGAAGATCTCAAAAAACGAAAAGAAATATCTGATAAGACTGAAGAAAGTGAAAAGTTAAATGAGCCAAATGTAGTCATCGATTAAGTATTTTATTATAAATAAATTATGTATGATTACTTTGGTTTTTTTTTTTACATTGTAATTCGTTGTGTGTGTGATTGAATGTAATGGTTGGGTAAAAGATAATAAAATCAAAATTGTAGTAAAAGTACACGTGTTTATTATGTATACAGTATATATATAAACAATACTATTTCAATCGTTATTGCATTTATGCAACAGTAACTCTATACTACCAGTATACATTCAAACATCAATACTAACAGGTATATGTTTTATTGCTTCTAAAGAAAAATACACACATTAACAAATTTCCATTGAAAGGATTCCGTTTGATCTTAAAAGAAGCTTCTTTAACAAGTACGGGCGCTATTAGATGGCCACATTTGTAATGTTTTAAAATCTTTCAAACAACAGAGTGTCTTATTTGTCCAATAAAAGAGCAGATAAAACAAACACCTGTATTAATTTGGAATGAGCTGCTTTCAAATCACAGTTTCATGGCTCTCTTTCTACTAAATTTAATAATATTCCAAACAACCTATTTCATAGTTCATCACAGTTCTACACAAAAAAATATAAGGTACTGTTGAGAGCACAGTTTTCAATAGCAATTTTTATCTGGAATTGACCAAAATACAATCGAGAAAGTTTCGACACGTTTGTTCAGAGTACAAATAGGTCAAAATAATAAAAAACTTAATTTTGGGCTCTTAACAAACTATTTTTGTTTTGCAATCTTATAAAAATTAATCAACAAAATGAATCAATTAGATTATGATAATTTTTTAAATGGATAAAGTTTTGTGCTTTCAAATTGCTTGCATTGATGAAGATAATATATAAGATACAGAAAATCTAATGATATGTTGTCACTTAGTGTTTGGTCTGAAACTAAAATTTATTTTTATTAAATTTTTTAAGCGCTCAACAGTATTTATTTGGTATTTTTATAAAATGTTTACCACCATTAGAATTTTTTAACCAATAAAATATATTTTTTAAAAATTTCTACTTAAAATTACTCCATCTTTAACATACATGTTGAGAAATTTTAGATTTATTCAAAGTCTCCAGACCTGGACATAAAAAATGGCCATACCAGAGCCAACAAACGTCAAGCAAGCTCAATCATTTTCAATGCCCAAAATATTCTACTCTATTCGAATCGTTGGTTATATTTTTTATTACAAAGACATAATGGATGCAAATACCCCTGTGTCAATTTGCTATTTATTTACTTAACTGGAATATTAAATATTCAGTTTTTTTTAGAAAAGTCAAACGATAAACGATGAGAATTAAATAATTTCCATTCAAGCATTCCTGGGTCTCATGTTAGCTTTACAATCATATCATTTCTTTGATGAAGTCAATAAATCTTTCATTATTGGCCTGTTTTTTTATGAAAGTTATTTATGCCAAATTAACAGCAAATGACACATTTAACTACCTGCATCCTATAAAACATAAAACAACAATAATTATAAATACAATTCTTATTTTCTAACATTTTCTGAGTTTAGTGAATTATTTGTTCAAATTCCCCGATTTAGACAACAAAAATAGGTCAAAATATCATTAGTAGTTTATATAAAATGTTTCCTAAATCGCACTGTAAAATGTAAAGATCTGGTTTTATGATCTGATGATTAAAGCTAAACATTTTGGAAACGGTGCGACTGAGGAAAAAAAAATTATATGAACTACCAAGGTTATTTTGTCCTGTTCTATATATGTTGTAGATTTTAAATAGTGAACACTGAAACATTTTGTTTCAAAAAAGTTTAAAATAATGTCAGTAAATTCAGAAAAGTTAGAATTTTTTTTTAAAAAATATTGTTTATAAATAAATTTCTTTATACAACAATCACAATTAATACAATGGAAACGAAATTTCAAACGAATGGAAACTGTAATTGATAGGAATATTAAATATATCACATAATTTTATTAAACTCTTCTATAAATTAAAAAAATAATGCATATCTTATATTAAATCTTACAATCTAATAAAACTGATATCAGAGATATCGAGCAGTAGGTAATTCGCATGCAGCATATCGTTTAGTGGCTTGGCCACAATTTATACAGAGTGTATTCTTATTTTGAATAAGTGATGCATTAAAATGGCAACTATTTTAGATGCATTTACCATTTTAATTTAGCGATGACCACACAGTGTGTCCAAAAACAGAAAAAATCTTAATTCTATTTTTTTTATGTTTATTTGAACAGAAAAAACGACAAAATAAACAGATGTTTCAAAATTATACTTATAGTTATTTTTTATTTTAAATGTGTTTTCTTTAAGTTGTTTATTCAAAATTAGACACACAGTATTCGCTTATACTATTTAATTAAAATGATTCGGCTGAGACGAAGAGATAAGGGTTTCTGGTAAAAGAAAAATTAAAGCCACACCATCAACACTGGATTATACCATATTCGTTTAGAAATCCGCTTTTATTTTCGTCTCAACAAAACCTCAGTACACTATTCTTACTTTTTAAAATGTAAAAAAGTTTGATATCGTTAAAAAAATTATGAAGCATACTCGATATTCAACAACAAACTACAAACTATATCACATATACAGAGTATTCTTTAAATAAGAGTCTTTCATATGTTAGTTTTTGAGCCTTCATAGGTTGTATTGTCAACTTTTAAAGTATGAGCAGTTGGTCGGTCCCATAGGTAAACGGAAAAAGTAATTTAACATGTTTTGAATTTTTCTAGGTCTCACATACAGTTGCAAAATATATTTGACATTTTATGCATTCGAAAATAACAAATTAAATAACATCTATACCAAATCGCAGAAATCACTTTTCAGTCTTATGGCCGATTTCATAAAGTAAACTTAAGTGGTCGACTAAAATAAACGGTTTTCTAAAACTAGGAAGCCTTCTAAAAATATTCAGAGTTAATAAAAAAAACGATTACAATCTGGCGCACTCAGAAATTTAGAAGAGTTGGTAACTTGCGTTGTTTCGTTTCGAGACTCCTCTAACAGTGCTGGGTATTTTTAAGTACGGACCCTACAGTTTAACGCCGATTCAGAACGGAAAAGTAGAGGAGCATACCTGGCAAATTACTCTTCTGAGAGACCGACTCGTCTTTATAAATTTGCGATGGTTAAAGCCAATATTCAGTATTGTTTTTTGCTAAATATTTTGAATTCATAAAACGTTTGTTGTTCAAGCTGAATTAAACGGCCTCCTAAATCCAAAAAGTGTTTCATGAAACCCATTTCTTTTTATTTTCTAAATTTTCCAGATTCGGGACACCTAGTATATCTTTAAAAACAATAAATACTTATCTATTCGTAGTCATTCTACATAAATTTTCTAGTAATACTGAACAAATAATAAATAACTAAAACTAATATCAGAAAAATTAAAGAAAAAAGGAGATATTTCTAATGTAGTGAAAATAATACTATTAAGAAATAAAATTAACGAAAAATATAAGTACAAAATTAATAATAAACTAAAAATATATAATTTAAAGAAAAACGGTCCTTAATATAAATAACGGAGTATTTTTTTAAAAACGAGATTTTTTCCAACATAGATTCTATAAAGTACATTGACAAAAAGACAGTTTTGGGTTTCAAAGAGCATGGGTTTGTTGCGTTTGGTCTCAATATAATTTTTATTTGGTTATTATTATATCTGTCTAAAAAAATATTTTAAAACGTAAAAAGTTTTGGTACCACAAAGGGAATACTTACGAGAGAAGTAAAGGTACTGGTAAAGTTTAAATTCAATTTTAAGGGTTGTTTTAATGTATTTTTTGAGGCAAGGCAATTAATTAAAAAAATAAATATATTAGACAAATGTGCTACCACATATCAGCAAAACTGACAAATGAAGCTGAGAAAACGGTTTAGACAACTTATCAATGCAAAAATTCCAAATTTGCATTGATCGAGGACCCAACTGACGAAGCCAAAAGGCAGAAACCAGTTTTGGAATATCGAATTTAATAGATTGTTTTACTTCAGTATTGTTTATACTATTATGGTAAAAAAAAACCAATTTATAATGAGACATTTTAATTTACGAGAATTTCAATCAAATTATATATTTACCACCGTTCTATGAAACCAACCAACCACAGTTAATAGTACGGTTGCTTCCTTTAGAGTATAATTATTACACTTATTTTCGAGTGCAATAAATCTTTAAGTTACACCTTTTTTATTTATAATTAAGGAATTTAATTCAGATAATAATAAGGATAGATAAAACCTCAACAATATTTAGAAATAAATACACAAATTCAGTTAAATATGGGAAGGGAGAAATTTTGAAGAATTTCAAACGAATTGTGATGTTTTAGTATTGTGAATACAATTTTTGTTGAAATTTTGTTCTACCTTCTATATTGATAAATCTTCATTGCACTAAAAATTCAGCGTAACGTTATGTAGCAACAGAACTACAAAGAACGAAATCTCTGGGTGACCCCGTATAGTGACTAGAAGCGACAACGATCTTTTTGCGTTCTTTTTTTTTAATTAGATAAGGAAGCAAAGCAACGATATGGAAAATATATATAAGTAGATGCTACTTCTATGTATATATGTATAATCATTCAAACCGGCAGTAGATATGGTATTAGGAATCTCAGTGCAATTCGGTACTGGCCAGAGGCACCCCAACTAGCGCCACGGTCATGCTTTTCACATGAGTCTGCCAGGTGGAACTCAATTGGAAGAATTTCACTCCACCAAATTCAACTCCATCGATGTAAACTAAAAAATTAATAAATAGACGGCTTTTTATATACTGGGTGTTTCCTAACTGATTCTTGGGACATTTTTAAGATAAAATTGTCATATGTCCCCAAAGGTTTCCTCTTGAAGATACAGGACGTTGAAAAAACATTTTTTATAACGTTTTTTTAATTATCTCAAAAACGTGTTCAAATATTTTACCGAATTTTGCTGAACGTTAGAATGGCATGACTGTGCATTTTTTTGGCTAATCCAAATTTCTCCACTTACACCAGTGGCGTTCGTGTAACCAAATTTTGAAAAGAAAACGTCGTACGCCACTGTTTTTTTTAAATAGAATTTTTTTTCTTTATAAGTTATCATTTCTAAGTAAAAAAGGATCCTTGTCTTTTTTTGTCTGATGCATTGTTTTCGCGTCAAAAAATAAAATGCTATTAGTATAATAAATTAGAATAAATTTGGTGGCACTGACATATTGCCATAAATCAAACGAAAAAATAATGCACGAGTCTAAAATTACAAATAAAAATAAAAAATATATTACATTAAAAAATTATTTACCTTTCATGGGTGTATTATGTGAAGCGCGTGCAGAACAAATCAGTCTTGAAACGCCCTCAACATTCTGACTGCGAGGTTCTGATTCCTTTTCTTTCTCCTTTTTCTTTCCTAATCTCATAACTGAAAAAAAAAATTATATTTGTGAAGAACAGATTTTGATAATATTTAAAAAAACTTACTTTTTTGTTTCTTTTCCTTGCTGGTTAAGTGCATGGTAAGACTGAGACCCAACATACTAGTCGGTGAAGCTTGCAGACCCCTAAAAATGGCCTTCAACGAAGTTTTACCATCTTGTTTGGCCTTGTCTTTGTCAGTCTTAATAATGGCTTCACCGAACTTCGGCAGCTGCCAATAGTCCACTTGAAGTTCAAGAGGTTCCCAGGGGGAATCCCGGACTTGTACGTTAGGTGATGAGGGTGGGGTCAGAGAAGGTGCTGGGGGACTGGAACAGATCAGGTCTTCCAAATCGACTGAGACCGATTGAGACTGGTCGGCTGGACCAACTCTCACCTCCTGAAAGAACGATAAATCCAACTTATTTAATATTTGAAGTATTACCAACAAGATTTTCAAGATAGATAAAGATAGAGGCCCTCGGCATGTGGAAGGAAAATTGACACTTTCCCCCCTAGTTAAACAAATAACTATTTGGGAGGGAGGAAAAGTGCCACTTTCAACCCTAAAAATAGGAAGGAAAAATCAATTGTCAAAGGAGGTGTTAGAAAATAGCTATTTTCTTACTTACGCTAATAAACGGGATGAACAATTGACTATTCTCGTCGTGGCAGGTGAGCATGGCCTCGCCTATAGGTATCTGAGCAACAGGAGCCGAGGGTGGAACAATTAAATATCGATGCAACCTCTGTGACAACTCGTCGATTTTCAGTTCCTGGTCGATTGGGAAGAGCGACTGATAGCCCTGATCGAGAGTGGAGAGATGTCTTGATATGCTGCAGTTTCCCAATGGCACTATGTAGACGCGAGTGAAGGACAGCCATTCTGACGGTTTACTGGATAGGAGTTCGATGTACGGACGAACGAACCATCCTATTAAAGTGTCGCCACCAATTAAAAGCAGTTTGACGAACGAACCCGGTTTGGCACAGCTATTGCAGCTAGAATTATGGAAATATAACAATTTTGAATCCACCATAATGTCAAGGTACTTACTATTTATGAATTTTACTGAATATAGCTGTGAGCACAGCCTTAGTTTCGACAGCCGATAGGGGCTGAAAAATTTTGTATTGTCCTCCAAATCTCGACGCTAACGGTATCGTTAAACTATCAGGACCAGTTAAAAATACGACACATTCAGGAAGCACGGTCTCTTCAGAAGGTAGCAATTTCGACACTAATTCTAGAAATACTTTTCGGGACTAAAAAAAAAAAACGATTTAAAAATTATTAAATTACCATCGAACAAATCGTTAACTTACTGTGGGCGTTTCAACAGGGGGTTCAGAACTGACGCTAAGCGAATTCTTCTTCTTCTTGTCGGAGGAAGTAGACGATCTAAATAATTTTGATTTGCGTTCACTCAGTTCTTGCATGATGTTGCTAAATTCATTATCACCAATATGTTTTCGAAAAGTCACAGTTTGTTCTCGAGGAGGAGATCCAGTCTGTGGATCACTCTGACCTTCAGGATCTGTGTAACAAAAGTCTGCATTTCCGTCGGATCCTGTATAACAAATATCAATTTTAATACAACTTTAAAAATATCTCACAAATCCTGATACCAATAGACCGTTGTACCGCTTCTTCTTTTACCAAATCAAATAAATATCTTCTACTTTAACTTTCTCTTACCCGAACAAGTTTTTTCTTCGACTTTTTCTGTCTCTACAAATGGTACGGTGCTGTTATCCAAAAGACTTCGACTACTACTAAAAAACGGACGTAAACTTGGCTTTGGTGTGCTTGATATGGACATTGTATCTTGTTCCCCACCTGAATCATCATCACAGCTCAACGATTCTAACTCTTGGAATAGAGCTTGAATATCACTTGGATTGTCGAGACAATCGCGTACTCTCCCACCTGTCGAAAAAAACCAGGGAGAGGTAAAACAAGTACCTGGTATCCGCAAGAAAACTTAAAGCAATACTTTAAATTTTAAGACATAATTACCTTCGGAATCGGGCACTTTGAAACGTCTCAATAAGGACACAAACCTCTGCTTTAGGTTGTGCCTGGTATGTGGCAACTTGCGGATCGGTTCGCTGTCTGAAAGATCAGCAGCTTCCTCCTCTCCGGAACTGATCTCATCTTCGTCGTCACTGAAATCATGATCTCTGATCTTGTGGTCCTGGTCGACCGGAGTGGAACTTAATTGCAATACGGACAGTCTGGCAATAGGGCCGGAACCTTTGTCTTTACTGTTATTTTCGGGCATCAATTCTAGATCGATGTCCATTTGCCTTTGAAGGACCTGAAAAGGAATGAGGTCTTATAATTTCTTTTAAATAAAAATTTACTGATTATTTATCTCTATAAAAATGTTATTTTTATATATACATTCAGTGATATAACAGCCATAAATAAAACATTATCTGGTTGGATCATTTTATGAGCGAATTGTATCTACAAAATAAAAAAATTCCTAAGGACGATATTTTCAAACGCAAAAAATGATTTAAAGAGTACAAGAGCAAAAACTCCTCTAGTTCCAATGTTAAATGTACTTTTTTTTTGTATATTTTAGTCAATAGAATCTCCCTAAGTGTACACTCATAATCCAATTCTGATTAATTTCCAGCGATCCAATTTGCAAAATGTATAAAAACATACGGTTATTATAGGATATTGAAAATTCCATTGCATTGAAAACTTTTATCGATTTAATACTATTTTAACTGCTTCAACGGTTCGTATAATAAATTGTTCTAAATGTTACTAGTTTATTTAAAAAAAAATGTACTAATAGTTCTATTGTGTCTTAGAGAAACTTTTAAACATAAATATTGGTTCGATGCAGACTCCTAAATAAAATTTCAATTGTAAGAAATAAATATTTTCTATTTGAATGTAAATAACGTAATTATAAGCATCAATTATTCATTTTCATACTATATTTACCTTCGAGATTATTAAAATGCAAACTAGTTTTTATATACAAAGGAAAATATTTATCCAGTAGTAAAACATAATAACTCTTTGCGAAATATAACATAATGATTGCTCCGCATATAAATCTGTTTGTCACAGGTCCGACCTATGTACAGTTAATTAGTATAATATTCCACCTAGCACAAACAGAAGTGATTGCCCTTTGATCAGGGCTACTTTGAAATAAATCAATTTTACGCTGCCAAGAAAAACTGAGTACCGGAAGCAAAAGCGAAGTACTTGGATGAAACTTGGTTCAATACTTATAGTCATTTAAAAATTAATCGCTAAAACCAAGATTTTAATAGCTAATGTGCGAGAGAAGTTCTATTTCTAGCGCTTTAGCATTATTGCTAAATATAATTTGAGAATAGTCGATTACACAAGCGTGCTACTGATTTACTGAATTTTTATTTATTTTATTTAACCGAATATTTCAAAATAAATACATTATTGTTGAACATATTTTTTCATACACTAACTCGTGTATAAATGCCCAGCCTTAAGAAGTATTGATCAATGATTATCGCACTGTCAGATATAATGTATATCAAATTTGATAATGATTATATTTTCCTTCTTGTATGTTGGGCAAAGCCCATAATTTATCTGAAATTAACAAACAATTTATGATGGTTCGATCGATAGACATATATTTGGAAAACAATGTTTTTATGGTTATATTATTATAATTTACAGATAAGAAAATGAAAGTTGGAAAACAATTTATACGTCTTTTAGACATTTTTATAAATAGAAAACGTATATACCAATATAAGTAAATATTATTTCTAGATATCTGCGAGATACATAAAATTTATTTTAAACACGTCATTTTTAATGAATTAAAAGTCCATGAAAAATTCTGGTTACAGATGTTTGATCAAAAATAAATAGTATATATAAAAAAATAATTAAGGAGGCCTTCTCATGTAGACTGAATTTTTTTTTCGATAGCTATATGCTTTAAGGGTCTCTTAAAAGCATTTTTTTATGCACTAAACAATTTTTGTTTTTGTTTTTGTCTTCTATTAAAAGTTATATTGATTTTTAAATTAAGTCGTTCTTGTATTACATTTTAAATCTTTACCCGATGCCAATACAGCAATTCCAGTATATGGGAATCACCTATTCACATCACATTTATATAGTAAAAAAAGAGTAACTCTGGATATTTTCCCGACGATAAAACATAATAATATATATGAACATGCAAAATCTATATGATTCATTAAGTGAAAATTAGAATAAGGTGTCTTAAGGTGTTTTAATTGTTTACACTTAATATTTATATGTTGACAACGCTGCCAGTCATGGTCTTTGATCCTCGAAGTTTTAAATGATTAAAGTATAGTCATGAAGGGGTTGAGTCACTCGAGGGGATTCCCTTATTAGCTTGCGGAATGAATTTGAGAAAAAATAAATCTCTAAAATGAAAGTAAAGATACCCCTTAAACGAAATATCGACTATGTGGTAGCAGCAAATTTTTTTTTTGTTAGTTTTGTTTTCCTACAATTCGAGTAAATTTAAAATATCCTTGAAGTGTCATTGTAAAATAAATCGTTTGTTATCGACGTCCCCAGCTGTTCGTCGGAATTATTGTTTACGTCATGTGTGAACTTTTATAAAAAGTAAAGGAAAACTCAAATAAAAATATTTGAGACGATTTTTCTTCTACATTATTCAGTGCTACAATATCAAACAGTTTTAATGCATGACTAAATGTCATGGGATTGAAGTGACATGGCATTACAAGAGGTACATCATTTTTCCATTGTTTGAACATACTATACTATCTATAATGTGAGGTATAAAGAAATTTAACAATGCACATACACCGTATTTACATATGAAAAAGTATACGTCCCGATTTTATAACTTGTAAACATGATAAATATCAGTGTCAAAACAATCAAACAGATGGTAGCAATTACTGAGAAAGAGGAAAACACTCATTTAGTTTATTGAATGAACATTGCGGTGTTTATATTACTCTTTTAGTTGTTTATATCAAACGGCGTACATTAATTAATCATTCTAACCGGCAAGTACCTATTAAACTGAATGCATGAAATATTGCTAAATATTCAGAATTGTTAAAACCCCAAGTAAATAACAAAAATGGTGAATCACTATCGTAAACTTTAGTTTTAACATGAATATTGCCATTCCAAATTTTGGTACAAATACTCTACAAAAGGAAAAAAATAAACATGTATTTCACGGTTTTCTAAAATTGTAGCTTTAGACAAAGATAAACTTTATATCGGGCACCTAAAATATTCTAAGCCAGCCCAAAATGCCCGAGCTAGAAATTTTACTCACCTGGAGGTAAAAAAGGAGTAACTAAATTAGTCAAAATGTGATAGAAGACATGGTGTGCTAACAAAAAAAATCCAAGCATGCGAAATCGCAGGCAAAAGCTAATTTAGAATAGGAAAATAACTTATTTTCCATTCAGTATTCAAAAAATATCTAGAAACTAGACATTTTTTAAGTCAATATTTAAATGAATATTTCCATATCCCTTAATATCTAAAGTTGTGCCAAATTATGGTATGCTAGCTAATAATTGCAAAAATATTTAAAGAATTTAGATGCAAATTTAAAATAGGTATTTTTAGGTAGTCACATGATTATTTCTATTACTTAACGAGTAGACAAAAAAATTTAATATGACTCGCCCAAGTAATAATTTATATGACTGAAACTTAAAAATAGATTAAAACACTTTTTAATTAGATTAAGACGCAGAAAAACTACCGAAAAAAATTGTATTTAACAGTAAAAACTTATTTAACCTATGTTAGGCAATATAATTGATAATTGGCAATAAATGAAAGTGGAAAATTTTTAAAAACTATATTTATTTCGCGCCTTATTTTTCAAACAAACTATAAGGAAATCTAGAGCAAGAGATAGTACAGGAAATATGAAAAATAAAAATGTTTATTACTATTTTTACGACGAGATGGTGTTGAAAATAAAATTTATTTGAATATTTTTCATTATTTCAAACATTTTAATATTTAAGTCAAGCTAGTAATCTTCATCAGATAATTCAGGAGAACTAGAATGTTTTTCAAAATTAATTAGTTAATAACATATTTTAATTTGCCATATATTTTCTTCTACTTTTCTCCTTTGATCATGTGACCAACGCACTTTTTTCTTTACTTCTGTTAATAATTTTAGAAACATCTTAAAAGTGGTATTATTTATTGCCACATTCTCTTTTATTTCTGCCAAATTTACCTTTTATTTCTATCACCCAGTTATGTATTAAATTTTTTACAGCTAAATGCAACGATATCCATTTAGTCATTTTATTGATAATTCGATAGAAATGTAAATTTTATTCAACACGTAAAACCGCGTTAAACATAAGGTATATACACATAAACATCTGTTATATACATATCCATGAAATAATGTTAACATATAAAAAGTTAAATTTGTAAATTCGATATTTGAATATTTAACGTGGTATTTTTTGAATTATAAATAGAATGTGTCCATTTTAAATACACTTTCAATCACACCGCGTAATTGGGTGGATAGAATTTGATTTGTAGGTGCTTTTAATTGCATTTTAAAGTGCATGTTTTCCGCTATAAAATAATCCAATTATAATGTGCTAAAAATAAATTTTAATAAAATTTACTTATATGTGATTTTAAGTTTTAGTAACAATCTGATAACTTTTGATTGTTTCATTCGATTTTTTAAATTTTGGGGTAGAAATATTAGGACAAAATTTCCAAATTTCATTTTTTCATATTTTTGCATATTTGGATTCTACGAGTCGAAATATTTGGCATCCAACTGTCAAAGATCAATTTGGCTGTTATATTTATTTTGTTAATTGTTAATAATCGATGGAAATTAAATGAGCCACCCGGTATAAGTTATTAAAGAACAAAACAATGCAATTAATTTTTTTTCCAAGAAATATAATATAAAATGGTAAATGATAAATAATTGCAAAGTGTAATTAAATTTTATAATTGAATTTTCAATAGGTTTTATGTAATTTTGTACCTATAATTAAAATATGAGATAAAAAACTTGGACATGCAAATGTCAAAAAGCAAATATTTTTTAAGGATTTAAATTAATATTTGTTGTAATAGTTTTAAGATGCGGTTAGAAAAATTTCCAGAAGGACAGAATTCCACAAGTAAAAAACTTACCTGATCCATTCGGATAACTCCTTCAGCAAGCGTCTTAAAACCTAACATTGTGCGATTCTTATACCTCTTCCTCCTCTGTAGCAAAATATGGAGTTTGTTTCCCTCCCTTTTTAAAAAATGGGGGTACTGGAGACAGAAAGTTACATCTAGAGGTGTATCTAGCAAACCACCCTGTGTTAAGACCAGCTCATTGGACCTCAATGTTCTTTTGCAGGATTGCATTTTCACTGCTATAGAGACAGTAGCTGGAGATTCAGAGCCAAGAGGCCTCAGAATTACTAATCTCGTTAATGTGAGGGAACATAGTCTGGAAAAAAGAGTATACAGTGACACACAAAAATTGGGATCTATTTTGACAAATTTAAATAATTTTATAGCAGTGGTATTGACTGATATGGAGCACTGTGTGACTTCCTTAAATGTTTTAAATTATTCATTTGGACTTGCTAATACAAGGCCAAAACACCTTCTTTAGTTAGTCAATTTATATTGCTCACTTCTTTATTTTTCACTCTAATGAATTTTATACAGAATGTATCTTTTCTTTAATATATATTTTTTTTATAAGCTTTTGAAAAATCTAACAATATTTTATTGCATTAAAACTAGATTTTTGATACATTATAATCACTGTAACCTAGAAACTCAAATTATTGAACTCAGAAATATTACCCATGTTTTTTGGTAATATTTAAAAAAAAATTGTGTGTATCATCTTAATATTAACAACAACTTCGGGAACATACAAATTCTCTGTAATGATAGATATGAATACTTCTAAAATTGCTTTTAAAGTGTTACTGAATACAAATTAGAAAAAACTAAAACATTTTATCCATAAAACCAAAAATAATGTCTGGTTCTTTATGTGAAAGAATTCAATTAAAATGAATTACATTTTTAGAACAATTTACATATCACTAGCCCATAAAAACTTTTTGTTTTCATTATGAGTAAGTAGATATAAAATTTTATATTAACAATAGGTGTGAAAGTTTTAATTTTTTTGATAAAAATAGGCCAAAAGATTCTAATTGGGTAAACACATACATTTGCCTTTAAACAGATTCAACAATTTTCGAGAAAAAAAACCTATAATCTATCACATAATGAACAGCTAAAATTAGCACCCCTATGAACTAATAAGTAGTTTGTAAAAATTAATTATAAAGTAGAAACTTTTGATTAAAAGGAAAATTATGTAAAAACGAATGTTATCACGAACAGTGCAAATATAATTAAAGAACAAAACAAAGAAAGTCGAGGTAAATAGCAAAAATCTATGTTATTGTGAATGTAAATTTTATTGACACTACATCGTAATAACTCAAATTAAGTATGGAATACTTCTTAATGCATTGAAAACTAAAAAATTCTTACCTTGGTATACAATTTGTCGGAGTTCTATCAACCCACGTAGCATAAAGTCTCATTTTATTTGGAGCCGATGCCCCCGCCCCTGAAGGAGCTTTGGACGTTTTTTCACTCATATTGAACGAATTAAACTATTTTATTACCAACTGCATTAATTATCAGAGAAATGCTCACTTTAAACAATACAATTATACAACATAGTCCTAAATATACAATTCTTTATTTACTTCACTGCTGTAACTGTGTATCATAAATAAAAACTACCGTCAACCTCCACTGTCAAACGTCAACAAAGTGAATCAGCCGTACCTTTCACGGAATTGGTGCCATTGGTGGAAACGATTTGGGTTTAGGTTCAATTCACAGAACTAAAGTTAAGTTCAAGATCCTCAATCAAAGCACGTTGTTCAAGTTAAGTTGCACAGCAGTTGACGTCTCAAAGAATTTTTTTGTACATAAGTAAGAATTTTCTAAAGCATTTGAGTTAAATATAATAAATAAAAAATATGTTTCTCTTGTAGAGTAGAACAGGAGCAAACCACACCGTGGTCCAATAAAAGCCAAGCACTTCCTACTAACAACACAGATTGATTTCGACCAATGAGCAATTAATATGAAAATGTCATATACTGCGCAACCTTGCAAAGCCCAGCTTCGTTTGATCTAGGATCTCTATTTATTTGAAGTTCCCTTAAAAGATTTTTCTCCTTGTCTTTGATAGAGAAATTAGATATTTACCTTTCTACTAATTAAGTAAAGAAACAGTAACAGGAATTACCAAAGGAAATTTTTTTATATTCAAATTTAAGAAAACAACATTTTGTATTATATCAAAATAACCTATTTAAAAAAATACTCATAAAATACAAACTAACATTTATTTATAAAGATTTAAAAAATAATAAATATAATTGAAGATTTTGCTTTAACTTTACTATGACTAATTGATATTTTTGATACATAAAAACAGCAAAATTCCCTCTAGCAATATTTAAGGCTGGCTCCAACCACTTAGCCATTTCAGCCTTGATTGTCTTCTTAAAGTATCTCCATCTATACGTTTAATATCTTTTCTGAATTCTTCGGCTATTTTAAGTTTAGTTTCCTCTAGAGAACTAACTTTTTTAACAACCCTTAGTTCTCCATTTTCTTTGAGATATGTTAAATCATCTTTTTGAGGAAATCCATCAGGGAAAGTTACTGGTACAATTTTAAGCATATGTTTTACTTTCCACAATCTTTGGTTATTTTCTGGAATATTCTTTACAATCACATAAGAGTTTGTCTAAAAAATTAAGAAATCATATTATTTATTTAGCAAAAGAAATAGTTATCATATTTTGGATCTAACACTGTCTTGGAGTTATCTCCTAATTTTCAACTAAAAAGACAGAAATAAAACAAACATTTTACATACTTTTCCATCAAGACGGAACTCCTTTAGTATGTTCTTTTCCCAGTATGGAGCTCCTTTTAAAGGTTTAATTCTTTCAACTCTAAATAACTTTGTAGGATTGTAAGGTGGATCTTTAAAAGTAGCAGGATTCCTAAAAATATAATTTTATTTAGGTTTATTAACAGGAATGCTATCCAATCTGCTATCAAATACCTTGGGTAATATTTAAATCCAGGATACTGGATTCCTTCACCGTACCAAATAAACTGTCGCTTACTGATATTTCGTATTGTTGTATATGCATAGGTTACTACCTTAAGAAAAGTCATTTTGAAAATATTTATAAACTTTAAAACAAATTTAGTAATATTTTTTTAATTTTCAGAGAATTAATTATAGTCTTAACCATACTTCTTCATCTTTTTATTTTTGATTTATTGGTGACGACGATCTAATCTAAGACGGAAGTCTTGTAAAATGAACTCTTACTTCACACATATTCAATCAGCTCATGTAAAAAGTGCGCAGTACTGCAATGCGCAAAAGCGAAGTAACCATTATTGCCAGACCTAATTTGAATTCCTATTTCGCTTGCACAATATTGAACTCGTTGCGATAATAGGAATTTTGTGAACACAAGATGCAAGATACGTTATGTTTTATTGGAACTATATTTGTCATACCATAGTAAAAACACACTGGGTATCGGAATTTTTACCTCTCTTTACGTTTACGGTGGTCCTTATTATAGGAAACGAATTTTTTAATCAAGCTCTGGCAACATTGTGAATGACGCATCTCTCTTAAACGTCATCAAGTTATAGCATCGACGCACGTTGCAAAATCCTTTCTTTTTGACAAAGACCACGAGGAGGTAAGTTATAATTTCATTTAGAAAAGATTTTATTGAATTTACAACTGATTATTTTCTAGATTATTATCCATCGAGGTCTGAAAGGGTCTAGCTAACGTTTCAAACATAATTTAGCTCAGACCACTTAAGTTTCTATTTATCAGGAAAATGTAAGTTTTTGTAATTTTTGAACTGTCATGCTTTGAATGCGTGTTCATTGAAGCATTACGTTCAATATATAAAACATTTGGTATATGTTATTCGACAAATAATATTAATGCTAAATTTACAGGTATAAAAATCAAAATGGTAATGGCAGTTTCAAAGGCCGTGAAAATGGTTATAGCAAAGAAGGTGGTTACAGAAATGGGGGAAACACGGGTGGTTTTCGTGGTGGAAATTCTAGAAATGGAGGCAACTTCAGGAGTGGAGGAGATAAATATGAAATGGGAGGAAATGGATTAAAAAGTGTGCAGTGGGATTCTAAATCCTTAGAACCTATCAAAAAAGATTTTTATGTACCTCATCCTAGTGTAGCAAAAAGATCACCTCATGAAGTTGAAAAGTACAGAAGTTCAAAAGAAATTACAGTAGATCTCAATGCACCAAATCCCATTCAAAATTTTGACGAAGCAAATTTCCCTGACTATGTAATGGGAGAAATTCAGAAACAAGGTTATGAATTTCCTACTGCAATTCAAGCTCAAGGTTGGCCTATTGCAATGAGTGGTAATGACATGGTTGGTATTGCCAAAACTGGATCAGGAAAAACACTAGCTTACATCCTTCCAGCCATAGTACATATCAACAATCAACAACAACTCAGAAAAGGTTAGATTTATTTATAATTACCTTTTTCTTACATGGATTTTTTTGTTATTACAGTTTGTGTTCTATCATCATTTTTGGTAATCAGCTTAAGTGCGTTTGATGCCCCAAATTTTTATTAATATTTTTGAAATTCAACTTTATTGGCCGTGTTCATGTTTTACTTCACTTGCCAAGTTTCTTAAATATCTCATTTCTTTAAGCAAAATAACCATCACCTTCATTTTCTCTTTGTTAATTATTTATTTCTAGTTTTTGTTTTCTGTCTGACAAAAAACCCAACTTTATCAGTGAGATATATAAACAGTTAGAGGCTCAGTATGTTCTAATTTTGTTGTTAATTGTCCTATTTATGCTGTTTTTAATTTCAGGGGAAGGACCAATTGCTTTAGTGCTAGCACCAACTCGTGAACTGGCTCAACAAATCCAACAGGTGGCGTCTGAATTTGGCAGCTCATCTTATGTCAGAAATACTTGCCTATTTGGAGGAGCACCAAAAGGACCACAGGCTCGTGATCTTTATAGAGGGGTAGAAATCTGCATAGCCACTCCCGGCAGATTGATAGATTTTTTGGAAAGAGGCACCACCAACTTGGAAAGGTGCACATATTTGGTATTAGATGAGGCAGACAGAATGTTGGATATGGGTTTTGAACCACAAATTCGTAAAATTCTTGGTCAAATTAGACCTGATAGACAGACTCTTATGTGGTCTGCAACATGGCCCAAAGAAGTTAGAAAATTGGCTTACGATTTCATGCAAGATTCAGTACATCTTACTGTTGGATCTCAGAATCTTGCAGCGAATCATAACATTGTTCAAATTGTTGATGTATGTCAGGAGCATGAAAAAGAAGATAAGTAAGTACTTATCAAAACATACTGTTTATAATTTACTAAATTTGAATTTTTTAATTTTACAGGTTACTTGCTCTCTTAGAAGAAATCAGCAACAACGGCGAGGATGGAGCCAAAACAATAATCTTTTCAGAAACAAAAAAGAAAGTTGAATTGATCACTAAAGGCATTAGAAGAAGTGGATATGCCGCTGTTGCCATGCACGGAGATAAAAGTCAACAAGAAAGAGATTATGTTCTTAGAGAATTCAGAAATGGCAAAGCAGCCATTCTAGTTGCTACTGATGTCGCAGCTAGGGGATTAGGTATGTGATTTTTAAATTTTTATTTTCAATTAATGATTGCCAAAATATTAAGATGGATATAATATCAAATGTTTAGTTTTAACCCTCTAGAGGGTTCTAATACCAGTATACTTTCAAGAAGCTACCGAAATTTCTTATTTTTATTCATACAAAATCATTTATATTACAAATCACTTTTTTAATGAGGACAAACAAGGCTTTCAAAGATGAGTCTTTAAACTGCAAATCTGCTTCCTCCAAAGTTGTAAATTTAATCGACAACACATATGGAATTTTTTATTTCATTTTTCTAAAATAGATTTTCTGTACAGAATACAGCAATCAAATATAAATGTCTTAGGAGAAAGAAAAAGCCTTCACTAAAAAAACCAAACAAAATTTCACTAGATTATCTAACAAACCAATAAATTTTTTTTAAAAACAATTTTAACTAACTGTAAAAGTGTTGTTAGGCATATATGTCTGAAGGTTTTTATTATTCATTTAGATTCAGATTAGTTTGGATAAAAACCTTTTGCAGATAAAATTCCATATTCAAACCAATTTATTCAATAGTGTTTGACCAAAGTTTATCTATTTTTACAAGGTAAAATAAAATAGATAACTGTTTATATTTTGTATATTTATTTTACTAATCTATTTTGGGATTTAATTTTATTTCAGAGGCACATGTAGGATGAGCAAATTTTAATATGCTCTTTTGTTGTGTTTTTTTTAATACAATAGTTTCTTGCAGTGCCTCTAAACTGTGTCTAGTGCCATTTAGACTGCCATGGAAAAGGAAGAAATTTGCAGGTGTATAACTCAACACCAGCTCGGATACGTTTATATCTTGTAAGTGTGATGTTGAGTCAACAAAAATCTTCTAGTGTAGTTCTCATTTACAATATTTTGCACCTTAATTCCCATTTTGTTATTCCTATCATAAATGTTTTCATTTCATTCATAATTTCTAAAAGGTGACTCGGGATTAATCTCATATGGTGAGATAACAGTTTTTAAATATTTTAATCTTAGTTATTTCATCTCTGTATATAGCTGATCATTTTTTATATAAAAAAAATAATAGATAAATAAAAAAGTTCAAATTTAGTTATCCTCAGGAAAAAAACGTAAAATGTGCAAAATATTGTTGTAAGAAGACTATACAATACATGGCAGGCTTTTTATAAGATGGTGAGTGACTAATAGTTTATTAGTAAAAATGTTCCAGATAATTGAATTGGTAGCTTCTTCAGTTGTTGCAATGTGATGTTCATTATCAATAGATGTCACTTGACAGTTCTATATAGGCTAAAAGTTGCCTATTTTGATATACAAAGTGTTATTTTTATTTAAAGGGCCACGTAAATAATCAAAACTTTTTTCAAGTACTCTTTTTCATTCTGTATTTTTTATTAAGTCAAAATTAATTTTCATATCCTAATTAGTAGAGCTGCCCCTAAAGTGGCACTGGGGAACAGTGTACTTGCACATGAAAAAATATATTGTTACTTTTGTATACAACACTTTATATGTAAACAAATAGGCTTCTTTTTAGCACAATTTATTAATCAATTTTTTATTAAAATCAAATTTCCTTTAATAGATGTTGACGGAATAAAATATGTAGTAAATTTTGATTACCCAAGCTCTTCTGAAGATTACATTCACAGAATAGGAAGAACGGGTAGATCTGATAACTCAGGGACTTCTTATGCATTTTTTACACAGAAAAACTCAAGACACGCCAAGGATTTGGTTTCTGTTCTTACTGAAGCAAATCAGGTAAAGAAAAAACGTTTTTATCATATACCATTCTTGTATGTATATTTTATATTATAACTTTCTCTTATGAAATATTATTTTGCAGGTTGTTAATCCAAAATTAGCCGCCATGGCCAGCAGATCCGGAGGTTATTCCGGAAATCGAGGTGGCAGATGGGGCTATGGAAGTTTTAAGGGACGAGAAGATTCCAAACCCTCACACGTTAAATTCGGAAACAAACGCTGGTAGATTTAAGAAAATTAGATTTTAAAGTAAGTATTGTTAAGAACAAAAATCGCTGCTACTGTAAAAGTTTATTTTCAAATAAAGAAATGACAAATTTTTCAGAGGTTAAATGTGTTTATTTCTTTTAGCTTCTGGGGACGAATTCTAAGAGTACCAATTTACCTGATCAGTATTCAAGAGGATAGTTTAACCCCCTGGTAATGGCGCTAATATGACAAGAGATGCATTTCGGGTGACATTTCAAGGCGCCTCTATCAGAGGGTTAATGTTTTTGTATCATTTAAAGTGTTATATAAGAATAAAACAGGGTAATAGCTACTCTTTCTCATGATTTTTTTAAATTTTGTGTTTACACAATTCTGTGATAGAAGTATATTATGTATTTTTTATATGATTTAATATTCTGTCATAAGCGTTTGTTGCGAATTTAATTTATAGAATTAAAATAAAACTTTTTTGAAGATTGTCGTTTTTTTCCTAGTTCACTTTCGGATCTATTTGAAACTTCTTTAAAATAGAAAAGTTAATTTTAGGTTTAACAAAAAAATACATTGGATTAAAACAATTTTATCAAAATCTGAATTTTAATTCGTTCTGCTATTTCTCACAAGTTACATACATTTTCACAACGTATTATAACAAATCACAGTAAAAAGTTATAAAGATAATTAAGAGCTACAAAATCAATAGCCGTGTTGTCCAAATTATATAAAGAAAACCTGATTACAAAACACTATTATGTTCATGCAAAACTATTGACAGTTTTTTCAAACAACTAATGAACTTTAAATAATTATAAAAGAAAATTACATAATAAATCGCCACTGTAATTATTTTTGACTAGTAAGGTAAGTAAATTGAAATGCAAGAATAATTTCCAACTTAAAAGTCTTATAAGTGCTAATAGTAATAAACTGTCAACTTGGTTGCATAGACTTTTAATAAAACTTTTTAATTGTCCTTTTTCTCTTTGATGTTCTACACTCCTGTCATCCATTGAATTCAAGTTTTCCTACAATATCACGAACAGTTTGGAGCAGGTTGGTGTCATGACTACTATTTTCCAATAATATAGAATGCAGATTAGTCATGTAGTTATCAATGTTTTGAAGAGTAGCCACTTCTTTAATACCTAGAATTAAAAATAAATACTAGAGTAAAAATGTTCTGATTTTATAAAACCCTCACTCTCTTACCTGGTAATTTTACTCCTCCAAAACCAGTAGTCAAAGTGTTTCTCAAATGATTGAGGTGTTGCTGAAGAGACGAATTATTTTTTTCTTGTTGCATTATTTCTGCTTCCAATTTTGTTATAGCTACCTTCATATTTTCTATGTGTTTTGACAATATCGCATTTTGTTGTTCATAGTCTGTATTTATTTTTCGCAATTGCCTTAATTCAGCATCCCTTGTTTTGTTATGATCAAGAAATTCTTCAGTAAAAATTGGAATGTCAAAATTGCCCAAATCCATGTCTTGTATGTCTTTTTGAATAATAGGTTGATGAGCAGTCTACAAAATATAGAACTTAATATTAAAGTTACACTATATTTTAACTAAAAACTAATTTGAATGTGCCATTAAAACAACATATTGAACATTATAAAACTTACTGGAACTTTAACCATTACATCATCTTTCTCTTTATTTTCCTTCATTTTCTTCTCGTTCTGTTGCTGGGTAAATAATTTGTAGGCTTCGGTTTGTTTGTAGGCATTATATTCTTTAGTGTACCTTTCCCTGTCTTGTTCGGCTGCATCTAGATACTGTTGCTTTTTCTCTACTGGTAAATTACTCCATTCGCTTGCCAACATTTTTGTGATTTCAGCAAATGATAGATTTGGATTTGTAGTCCTGACGGACTCTCGACGATCATTGAGATATCTTACGTAGCCTGTAGTCAGACAAAAAATACATCTTTACCCTTTAAATTATTCAAACATTAAAATAACTAGAATAGCAGCATCGGGAATAGATCATACTGTAAAACTGACATATTTTTCATAGTTTTAACTCACCTGTAAGAGGTACTCTAGGTGCAGTGCTGTCTTTAGGCTTCTTGCGCTTTTTTGCTTTTAATGCTTTAGGTTTTTGAGTATTTTCAGAAATATCGGCGGGTTTTTCTTCGATTGAATGGTTTTGAGTTTCAGCTTTTGATTCCGTATTTTCTATTTTTGGAGTATCTTCCATTCTCAGAAATATCAGTTTAATGTAGAAAAAAATATTTCTCCCTTTTCTTTCCTATGCACTTAGATTTGCACTCACCGCACCGCGTTGTAAACAATTGTCAGTGTCAAACGTCAATGTCTTTGTACTTCAGTTCGAGTATTACACTGGTAAATTACTAGATTTTGATTAACACATATTTATTTCAACGAACGATATCTTCTCACAAGAAGAAAGCCATTCATTCACTAACACATTGGTGTCAACACAATTTCATTACAAAATGATACAGTGCAAAATCGACTACCATAAAAATAGAACTTTTGAGGATCTGCGTTAATAAATGGAATAAGTTATTGTATTAGTCGAACCTAATAATCACAGAATTAAAACCAGAATTTTCGTTGTATGGTTAAATTCTAATGACAGTGACACTAGTGACAGTCGTTTTGTAAATTCGGTAGTGATACCCAGTATTCTGATATGTTGGCTGTCTCTATCTAGTGCGCTAGATTTGTAATACTAGATAGAAAGATTTGATCTAAAGGAGTATGAAGAGTATTAAGGAAATCCTTACAAGAATCAATTCCTGTATACATTTTTCTTTATCCCTTCTTCAATTTTCAGTCATTAAATTTAAATGAAATGTGTTTTTGACGTGTCTGACTGTGGTTAGTGATTTATTTAGTGCCTACAAAAGAATAATAATTAACCAAAAGTTAGATAACAATATCAGCAAATAATGTAGCAGCACGTATTCCGGTTATCTGGAATTCAATTTTTAGTGGTATCTCTGCAAAATGATTGAAAGGGTAACTTAAAATGATTTATCTCGATTAAAAGGGTTCAAACAATTTTATAACAAAATTTATTTTCAGTTTCCTTACTCATGTCAATTTTAATTATAACATGCGAATAAAACGCACAACTTTATTAATAGGATTAATATTTGTAATATGGACTTCTGTGTTATTCTTAACTTATATGTACCATCCTGGGCATTCCAATGAAAATTCGAGAAAATTGAATCAAGAAATTGTGATTTTGGAACAAGGCATATCAGAGGAATTTGCAAAGAATGGTGTCATGATAAAAGATGCTCAAAAATTACTAGAGGATAAGAAGAAATTAGATCAAATCAAAAACAAATTCATGCCAAAAGAATTGCAAAATATTAAAATTCCAGTATTGGTGTTTGCTTGTAATAGAATAACAGTTACTAGGTGTTTAGATAGTCTTATTCGTTTTAGACCTGATCCCGATCAATTTCCAATAATTGTCAGCCAGGTAAGTGGTAAACATTATTATTATTAACAGTTTTTCTGGTGAATAAACCCATTATTAAAAAACCAATCCACAATATTAAAAATTTTAAAATTTATTTGATACAATTGCTACTTCTATTTATTGTTCATTGTACTTTGTAACCTGCACCTTGCTTTTAAAAATAATAACAATTTCTTATTTTATATCATGCTGAATGTTCTAAATTTGATATTTCATGGTATAAAAATTTTCGAAGAGTAGTTCATTTATACTGTCTTTTTTGCATTGAAATAAAATTAAACCAAATTTACAAATTATGAAAACAATATAGCAATATTATTAGTTAGTAATTTAAATTCAGTTTTGAATTTTCCATAAAATTTTTGCGTTTTATAATAAATTCTTCAGATAAAAAAAATAATTTTTATGATTATATTTAATGAGTATTAAAATTAATGTGAACCAAATCAGAAAAAAAATAGTTATTGTTATTTGTGACATAACAGTGATTACCATAAATGGATAAGTAAATTGTTCTAAATATGAATTATTCAAGGCTACAGTTTATAGACATTGTAAATATTGTTAACATTCAAAATTTGACCTCAAAAAAAAATAAAATTTGGGTATTGTCTTTTGCAATGTTACAAATTTGCTACTTTTTTAAATAAATATTTTATATGTCACATTTAGGTAGATTTTAAATTTAGTAAAAAAACTTCTTTACGGTATATAATAACAATTTATTATTTCTTATGTATTATTTTTGAAAAATCAGATACGAGACGTCATTTCTTCAACGCCTATATAAACAAACTTATGAATTTATGGATAATCTTCCCTATACATATACTGAAATCTTGCGACAGTAGCTTTTGATATTTCTTTTCCATTATTTGAAAAATATAACTTTTAGGATTGTAACCACGATGAAACAAAAGAAGCCATTCAAAATTATGGAACACAAGTTTCACTCATCCAACATCCAGATCAGTCCGAAATCCAAGTTCCTCCAAAGGAGAAAAAATTTAGAGGTTATTTTAAGATAGCCCGACACTATGGTTGGGCTCTAAACCAAATGTTCTTCAATTTTAATTTTAGTACTGTAATAATAGTAGAAGGTATATACTAATTTTTTTTAATTTATATTTTAAAGTAGGATTAAGTTAATATTGGGATTTCAAAAACTGGCGTTTGGCTATTTTTATAAAACAAGTCACTGCACCTGTGCTACCCATTTTCGCCCACTTCTACATTAAAAATTAATGAGAAAACACAAATTTAAGATTCGATAAATGAACTTTTAAATAATAATAAACGAGGAACTGACATTTCATGTTAAATGTTAAAAGTCACCAGGCAGGTGTACAATATTTTATTTAGGAATTCACTTACTCTATTTTTCCATTATATTTATAACATTTTTAGTTTCAGTTAAAATTTATTATCAATAAATAATAAGATAATAACAAAATTAGACAAAACAGGACTGACGAAAATTTCAGCAGCAAACATTTACTTTATATTTTATAATTTTAAATGGGGCACTTATTCCTTCATGTATTACACAAAATTGGTAAAACTATAATAGTTGAAGCTTGAAACATCCTGTAGGGCGACCTTACCTGTTAGAAGGTGCCAATCCATTAGATCTAGTATTAAAAAGAACTTATTTCTTCATACATTAACTCTGGATTCTTTCACATACTCAATAGAACGTTGAAAATTATAAACTTAAAAATTTTAGGGGGCAGTAAATTAAAAAAAATATCAATTTTTGACCAAGAATTATCATTCGTTACCTCATTTTAATGCTGGAGATTCAAGATACGAGTTCTAATAGTCTTGTAGTTTTGGAAAGAAGACGTGTGACATATGCTTTATTTTTTAGACGATTTAGAAGTTGCTCCAGACTTTTTTGAATATTTTTTGGGTACTTATCCTCTCCTTATAAAAGATAGCTCACTTTGGTGCATTTCCGCATGGAACGACAATGGTAAAGAAGGATTAGTAAATCTCCAAAGGCCAGATTTAGTGTATCGTACGGACTTTTTTCCAGGATTAGGATGGATGCTTACTAAAAACGTTTGGTTAGAACTTTACACTAAATGGCCAAGGGCGTAAGTTTAGCACCTACATAATTATTTTAATATTTTACCATATATTTTTATAAAAAATATGCATTTAGGTCAGACGTGATTTTTAATTTTTTTACTATTTTTTTCCATTAACCACACAATACTTAATGTTTCATTATTTATTTTAGTTATTGGGATGACTGGATTCGAGATCCATTGCAGAGAAATGGAAGATCATGCATTAGGCCAGAACTTTCAAGGACCAGAACCTTTGGAAAAACGGGTGTATCTAAGTAAGTGCCTTACATAAAAATAATAAATTGAATTTATATTACATCATTCGGGCAACTTTGTAATCTATTTTTTTTTTATTTCAGTGGTTTGTTCTTTGAAAAACATCTGAAATTTATTAGATTAAATGAAGAGTTTGTGCCTTTCACTAAGCTGAATCTTAGCTACTTAATGAAGGTAAATTTTCTTAAAATAAGTTTCCCCAAATAATCCTTTTACCATTAATTTTCAAGAAATCCAAAATTTTCATGCCTCTGTCGCGACTGATACAGGATTAAAAAGAACGAACAATGACTCAATTTTACAAATTTTTTTGCCATAAGCTTTTACTACTCAGTAATAAACTTTTCTTCTATTTAAGTTTTGTATTCTGTAGGAAAATTATGATAACGATTTCGTGAAAAAAGTCTACCAAAGTCCGATTGTAAATTACGACGATCTCAAACAGGACAAAGTAAATTATGACGTTCCAGTTAGAATTACTTACAGATCTAAAGACGAGTATAAACGAATTACAAAAAAATTGGGACTGATGGATGATTTTAAAGTGAGTATTATTATATTTGTATGGAAACTGTTTTTCTGATGGTCCTTCGAGCCGGATTTAATCCAGACATGGTCCTTCTGAAACGGATTTAATCCAGTGTTTTTAGAACTTTTAAAATTCATGTTCTTTTAGAGCGGTGTTCCTCGAACAGCATATAACGGAATAGTAACTTTCCATTATAAGGGGAAAATGGTACATCTAGCGCCAAATACAAACTGGAAAGGTTATGACGTCACATGGAGCTAGTTTTTATTATTAAAGTAGGACAATTTTACTGACCATTTATTTTTGTAATTATTATAAGTTACAATTAAAAAGTAACTAATTTATTTTTCCCTTGTGATATTTTACTTATTGAACTCCCTTATTGGGTGTTGTTAAAAACAATTTTTTGTACATAAACTGCTCTTTCATGTAAATATGACAAAATAAATTAATTATGGTTGTGAATTGCGTTTAATTTTTATTAGATTAGATAAGACTGAACTCATAGTTGTAAATCATTACATCGTTAACAATAAAAACTAAATTCCGACTACAGAAACAAAATCTGTTATTTCTGACACAATACAATAGTCCAAATAGCGTAAATTTCGGCGGTTTATTAATTAAATTAAAAATTCGCATGATAAAAAAATTTGGAAAATTTAGTTCCTCAATTGGTTGATCCAACTTACCATAAAACAAGATTTAAAATATTATATCTGGGATTTTGCCTAGTTGGAGTTGAAGAATGAGGCAGGAAGATATTTTAATTTGAATTTAAACATGTTTAATTCTGTTAAAAGTATTATTAAAAATAAAAACAATAATCTAAATCTAATCTAAATTCGTAAAATCAAACGGTTCATAATCAGTTCTTAACCTCTGCACTAATGACTCCTCTTTTTCTTTATCTAAAATACAACTTTTCCAATCCTCTCTTTCTTTCATATTCAAAACAGGTCCTGAAGCGAGAACTTCTCTAGCGAAGTTCAAGGGAAAATCGACAGATCCTTGTAGCTTGGTATAAAGCAATGACCCGTTTGGAAGTTCCACTGTAAAATATGGTACTTTTGGAGGTAAGACTTGATCGAGCCTATTGTGGGACTCTAATGTTTCTAGTTTAAATCCTTGAGCTTCAGATTCGTCCTAAAAATATCAACTTTACATCGTATGTTCCTTATTAAGGTAATTAGGGCTGGAACGGCACAATTCCCGTCTAATCGCCGACACACATCAATTGTTATTAATTAAAAAAATTTGTATTTAACAATTTTTATGTTTCTAATTCCTTTTTTGTGTATTAGGGGTAAATTGTTTATTTGTAGATAGCATATAAAGATTAGGTTGATTTTTGAAAATGCCAAAATAAAATTTTCAAAATTGTTATAAAGGTTATACTTACAATAAATATTTCTTTTAACTCTTTATTAGCATTTTTGGGAATTGGTATTACTTGTAACTGCATATGTGAAGTTTTATAATTTCTTTCAAAAAATACGGGCACTTTTTCGACCCTGTCATAAAACTTTCTAATACTTTCTTTAAATTCATTTATTTCACTTAGAACTTCCTTATTTAATACAAGAGTACTTTGGTGGTGTTCTATTGGACAGATGAGAAAATGTTCTTCAACCAAACCACCTGTAAGAAATCCGGTATTTATTAATTTTTTCATTTATATTTCAAGAATTTTTTTGGCACCTTTAGCTAAAGCCAAGTAAGTATGATTCCCAACTGCTATGATGAGATGCTTTTCCACAGACGGACTAGCAAGACAAAACCAGCATTTGTTCTGGTCAAATTCAATTCTTGGTTTTTTACCCCTTTTCTTCTTTTTCTCATCGTCCTTTGGAGCATTCATATCATAGAAATATTGGCCAGATTTGGATGTTTTTTTTGTCTTCCTAAAAACTATGACAAGTTCATTATTACAATTATCTAAGGAAACATTTTCATCGACAAAAAGAAGAAAAAAATGGTGTAAAATATTAAGTTGCTTCAATATAAGTATATAAATATAAATTTGATCAAAAACAGAGTAAAAAAATGAGTATCACAGATTGATTTGATATTTCTTAAACTAAAAAAACATTTAAATGAATGAATCCTGAAAAAAATCCTCAGTTATGTTCTTTTGAGAATCAGAAATTGTATTTTCCATTTGAATATTGCCTTATTTACCACTAATATCCCTTCCTCGCAACACTGACACCAAATCAACATTTTTTCATATTTATTATTACTTACTTTTTTGTTCTAATTCATTAATATTAAATGGACAAGCAGTTTCATCGGTAGTTTTTTGAAGCAACTCTTTTAACGTCATTTTTTCTAATGGCATCAAACTCAGTGCATATATCCATTTATCTTTATTTGTATTCCCAACTCTTGCTAAGCCAATAAACCTTGTAGCTACTTCCATTGTAGTATCATGATCTCCTAGATTTGGACAACGAAAGGGGGGCCTTTCATAGTAAACTCCTTCAAGGCCGCTTATTACATAACGAGGCTTGAGTTTCATACATAAGAAACTGGGTAAGTCACTTGTGATACTTATAGAGAGAGAGATCTATAAAATCAATTTAAAAAGTTTTTATACATATATATTTTTTTAATATATTTAAATGTATATTGGAAATAAAAAATAATTACATTTGAACCATTACTAATAATATTTGAAGGCCACTGTGATGTTAACAAAATGTCAACACCTCTGAAAGATGAATTTCCTTTGATGCATGCATCACAGAGTTCTGACACATCTTTTTCTGAGTAAGTCCAAGCCCCTGTAGATTTAATTCCTGCCATTCCACTTACATATGCAATTTTTAATCCTTTGGTGTCTGTATATATTCCTCGTTTACCTATAATTTTTCTTATTTATTTCTAAATATAACTGTTAGTTTAGTCTTACCTAAGTAATACACATTAGGACAGAGTTCAAAATGTGATTCATCTGCTGGATACTCTTGAACATTATCTTCTTTATTTGGTCCTAATATGTAGGTTGGTACTGGAACTATATATTATTCATTACATTTTTATGCAAAAGTATTTTGGAGTTTTAGCTTTGCTAAAATTATAATATTTATGCACAGAAACTACAATAATTTAAAATTCTTCTAAACATTACACAATCTGGCAGTAATATTTGTCATTATACAACCTTGAAAAGTACAAAAAATAAATAGTACATATTTAACTATCCTAAAATTTTGTTAGTTCAGTGATAAATGATAAAAACCCAATTGATAATACAACCTTTTTTATCTCCGAGTTTGTAAGAAATAAATTCTCTATTATTGATTCCAAAAAAATTTCCCACACATAAAAGGCAATCAAATGGCCCAGATTTTTTGTTGATACTTTCAACTCTCTTGAAAAGCTGATCGAATTTTCCTTCAACATCTCCACAAACTAAACTAAAATGTTTTTTTATTAAAGCCAATTTATTTAATACATTTTTAAGCAGATTAAGAGTGAGTTTAAACAACAAATAAAATAAATAAATATTAAGAAAGAATACAAGAAATGTAAAACATAAAATCTTTGTATATATTATTGCTTAAATCTATATTATACGATGATTTTTCTTTAAATGTATATTAACTTACCAATTGTCATTAAAAAAATAATTATAGGGAACTTGTGTTATTTATTTGTATAAAACTTGGTAAGATTTTGTAAATTTCTTCATTGCTGTATAAAAACTCACTCAAATTAAAAATGTAATACTTACATTTTTTGTTTTTCCGTCATCTCTAAAAATAATAACTTGGTTTTTGTACTCTATTTTAAATTAATAATATTTCACAAGTGAAATAAATATTTTTAAAAATTAACTTCACCTTCACACCTATTTGAGGTTATATTTATATTTTTCTTCTTTTCTAAACTGCTGCTAACTAAAGCGTTTACCAGCTCATTTCAAGGGCCGAAATTGGTATTGGTAAACGAGGGTTATACAATATGTTATAAAAAGTCCCCCTCGTAGTCTATTTTTGGGGCCATCTTATAGTTCTCGTATACGTGAAACATGAATGGTTTTATAAGAATATTTCCAAAGAAAATGCCTCTTTGGATTATGTAGTAATGAATACACTATACATTTTGTTCCTCAACATAATGTGTGAACCACCGAACATATTTAAGATTTATTTTAATATTTTGGGGTTTAAAAAATAACAATTTTTATTAAATATTTATTCAAATAATATATACAGCAGCAGTAAAATAATTATAAGACAAAAGAATTAAATGCGTCTGTGTCCAATTAAGATTATTTAAATGTGAATGGCAATTACAGTACCATATTAATTACCCTATTATGATGATTAGATTTCATTAAAGAACCTAACTGACTAGGTACATGTGGAGCACATTCATTCGGAAAACTTACATTTTGATTAGTTTTTTATGAATAAAAGGAAAAATAGAATTATTGTTTCTATACTATTATATTTATTTTATCAGTTACAAGTTATAAAAACAACTTTATGTGTAAATAATGTGCTCCAACTATCCTTTTTATTGTTTTTTTATTTATAAATTGCAAAAAAAGAAAGGGGGAACGATCACTTCAATCAATAATTAAAATAAATTTTAGAAAAAATATTTCGATATTTACGATATTGTGTCAGAGAAAAATAAAAAATTAAAATACGCTTACAAGAAAACATTTTATTTTTAATAAATCCATTATTCGATCAGCATCTAAAGATTTACGTCTGAGTTACTTTCTTCTAAAAGAAATTATACGATATTAAAAAGATTCATGAAATTTAATCAATAATTAAATATATAAAACTATTGCTAATTTGGTTTTTAAAAAACGTATAAAAAGCTACATATTTTTAATTACAATCATTTAAAAATATGTAAAAAAAATACTAAAATCACATAAAATCTGAGATGAGCGGTATATTTGGTAGTGATAAAGGCAGTGAGAAAGATATTGCAATATTATAATATGACTAAAGAAATAATAGAAATACTCTAAAACTAATTACTAAAATTCTACTTTTTTTAAAAATAATATCTTAACCTTATATATTGTTCTTAATTAATAAGCAACTAATTTTAAATCAATAAATTGGGGAGAATATAATTTTTCACCCAGTTTTATCTACTGGTAGGATTATAATTTTTTCTTGCAGAAAAGAGTAAAATTAAAAATTAGCGTCACTTTCTCAGAGTCAATCTTTTTATATTACATGTACCTACCTATAAATGTAAATTTCAATATAATAAGATTGCTTGGCAGTGTATGATAATAATAAAAAAGAAATGATTTCCTATAACATTAATATAACCCTCTTAAGTATTTCTTATCCCTGACAATAAAAAATGTCCAGGGACGTAGTTAATTATTTCAGGTAACTATTTGCTAGTAGATATTTGTTCAAGCCAGGAAAGTGGCGTAATACGGAATTTGTCATCTGGATTGCTGGACCGAAAATGATTTTTTTTAATAATTAAAACCGTAATTTCACTATGTTTGTCTATAATATTTCTACTCCGTGGGCGATTTTCTTCTTTTCGAAGAAATTGCTATACTTCTCAAACTTCTGGAACGCTCAAAGAGTGACGGATCCGTATAAATAGGTTCACTTGGGTCCTCAAATAAACCACCAGGGGCCGCTTCTGGGAAATCCTCATCGATTTTGGGAAAACTCGCAAGGTTTGCAGCTCGTCCAAAACTAGCAAATTGTTTTTGAATACCAGATCCAAAAATAGAAATATTTGATGTTGCGCTGCTTCGGGTATTCGGATATGAGGTAGAAAGATTTGAATTTGACCTGTCTACCAAGATGTTTTTCCTCATAACTAACCAGTATCTGCGGTATGCCATACCGGCAACCAATGCTCCGGTTAACAAAATTGCGATAAGGATCATAACTGCACTAACGAGACCATGGTAAGCTCCTGGAGTTAGACAAACGGTTTCAGGCATGTATTCCGTACGTCTGGCTTCCTGTTGGAGTTCTTCTCTTGAGTCGAACACCTAAAACATCGTTCATACCATTTTAATTACGAAAAAAAAAGCGTTACTATTACCATACATTAAATGTGAAATAATCTATATTTATACTCTAGCCATTAAGTTCTGTTCTATAGCTATAATGATGACTATATGATGAACAGAACAACAGAACAGATATAGGATACATACCTCTATCATTTCTCTAACAAATTCTTTTTCCTCGAATTCTTTTTCATCATCAGATTTATCTTTCTTACGGGGTTTAATTTCTTTTTCTTCTGAACTATTCTTCGGGAAAAATTCATTGGTTTTATTAGAATCATCAACTTCCTCTTCAGAAGTTACATTATACGCCGGGAGCTCTAAGGTAGCATTAATTTGTTTTAATTCAATTTCAATTTCCTTGGTTGCATTGATTTCTCTCTTTCGTCGACCAAACGATGGTTCAGAACGACCAGTACCAACTTGACAATAGGCTGGTTGGCATCCTTCCCTACAAGTCCGTACTGTTGCTTCGAATACTAGGAAATTTGACTCTGGGATTTTGAAAGCGTTAAATCGGGCTTCCAGGCTATCTCCACTTCTGCCTTTATCCAATTCGGGGAACACGTAGCTATCCACCGGACATCTGCATAAAGATTTTATAATTTTGTAATGGAAGTAAGGGGGGGATGTAACGGGTTGATAATTTTTTCGTTTTTAATTTCAGGAATATTTATCCAGTGGTTACTTACCCAAATCTATCTATAAGTTGAACAGATCTTCCCGAATAAGGATCTCTAGCAACAACATTGGTAGCAAATATATCTGTAGCGTAGTTATAACCGTCTTGGGCTTCTAATCTGAAGGTAAGAGGATCACCGACAGCGATTGTTGTGGTAGGACGTCCCTGGTACAAAATCATTAGTCGAACTTTTGAACTAAGCGTATTTTCAGCTGGCAAATATTCTATTGGAACTGGACTGCCGGATCTAAAAGTAGAATTAGAGCAGCTCCTCCAGGCTCTACTTTTATAACAAAAACAAAACTTACCCAGCTCCTATGAATCCGGAAGATACTACAGCTTCACCAGGTCCTCGGAAGAGGCAAGTCAAATTGAATCTCTTATCTTTTCCAGTTTGTACAAAATCGCTAAATTGGACGACTACAATGTTGGTCATGGTATCGCCATATCGTTGTGTTCCACATTCCGGATAACCTTGTGCACCGCTTATACGTAGTACGTTCAAAGTACCACCGTTTCCACGGAAGAAACATCTATCGTAAAAACCGTAGGTATAAATTCTACCGTAGAATGCTTCTGGAGTGCGCAAGGTGAATTCCATGCCGTCTTCGTTACAAACTTGGCTAACTGAGAAAAGCAAGAAGATAATGAATGATAATAATGTATTCTGTTAGATTAAATGTTACTGCAAAAGTAGAAAATACAATTTTACTCCAAAATAAGGTGCTTAAAAAATAAATTCAAATGGAGGAGTCTCAAAACGTTATATTATTACAAATTATAATAGAGAAGGTTTAGACATTACAAAACTTAAGTAACTGACAAAATGATGAGGAGAACCAACATTTTAAATGTTTATAAAGCAGAGAATGGTGTAGAGTTGTTAAACCCTGGTTAAAAAAGTGATTACACTAGTTAGAGATGACTTTTCAATTATTTTAAAATTACTGATTGCCCCCTCTAGTTTTTTAGTTGAGTTAAGCCGTTTCTTGAACTGAAAAAGATTAAAAAAGAGGAAAGTTAAATTATAAAGAAAATAAAATCATAAATAAAATACCAATCATTTTCAAAAGTGAAAGCAAAGTATATCATTTCAAAGAATTACAATGTGGTTACAATAGTTTTTTTATATTAATTATTTTACCTCCTAAGAATTATATTATACACTATATACACATTTTTAAAAAATTAATAGCTGATCTAGAAATCTCGTTCAAAGATTGGGAAAGGTAATAAGAGTGTAGGAAAAAGTAAAAGAGTGACAATAGTTGAAGTAATTTAAAAACATAGAAAGAAAAATATATTGAAATTAAATATTTTATTTAATATTACTAAATAACAAATCAACAAGGACAACATTTACCATCCAAACAGTCACCATCTCCTCCTATAGCTCGTTCATAAAAATCATAATTTCCTTTATTGTCGAAATATTGTGGATTTTCCATTTCTAGATCTCTGGTATCTCTGTCACTTAATTCACAGTTATCTCTATCCGCAGAATCGTATCCATTTGGTTGTGTATCTCTGCAAAGATGATGAATCTTAAAATCTAAACTTAAAATCAATAAAATTAATTTTACCTGAAATTAAATGATCGACAAGCGAAATCTCTTGCTTCAATGCATTCTCTCTCACATTCTCTCAGAGACGGGGAGTAAAGAACTTGTTTGATATATTCTTTTCTCATTCTTTGACGAAAACCCAGTTGTTTAAAATTATCTTCACCTTCTTCACATCGAAAATTAACAGGTCTATTGCCTGGTCCATAATTATCGTATATTGGCCCATCAGGTCCTGGAGATAAAGGTCTTCTTCTATCGTTATAATAAGGTTTATCATAAGGCTTATCATAAGGGCGACCAGGACTAGACCCTTGTCCAGCACCAGGACCAGGACCTAATCCTGGCTCATAAGGTCTTACTGGATCGACAGGACGCCCGCCAGGCCTTCTATCAGGTCTAAAGAACCACCTGCTTCCACCATTTCGATCATCGCCATAATAATCATATCTATCACTATTTCTGTCATCATATCTATTGTTGTATCTATTACCGTATCTACTACCACCACCATAGCGGCTTCCAAAATCATCACTACCGTATCTACTTCCAGCTCCGCCATATCTATCTCCGTATCTGTAGCCATTGTAAGTATCTTTATTTCCATATAGATTTCCTCCATACCTATCACCATACCGATCCCCATATCTGTCTCCATACCTATCGTCATATCTGTCTCCTGGTCGATTACCGTATCTGTCTCCATGTCGATCACCATAATTATCTCCATAACGATCTCCATACCGATCTCCATATCTATCTCCCGGGTATTTTCCACTAGACGAAGGTGGGTAATAAGGATACCTATCAGGAGCTCCGTGTGAAGAAGGTCCTACAGGGTATCTTGAACCTCCTCGGTCAGGATATCTGGACGAACCACTATCAGGATATCTAGATGATCCACTATCAGGATATCTAGAGGTTCCTCGATCAGGATATCTAGAGCCTCCTCGGTCATGGTATCTATCGTCTGCGTATCTGTCATCGTAGTCTGGGTATCTATGACTTGGGAAACGTCTATTTGGATATCGATCGCCGTCGTTTCCTGAACTACTTGGTGGATATCTACCAGGGTATTTGGGTGGATATCTGTCCCCACTAGAGCCTCCGGTTCCAGGTCGTCCAGGTCTGTAGCGATCTCCTCCAGGGTATTTGTCGCCTGTTGGGTATCTGTCGCTTGCTGGATATCTGTCGCCTCCTGGGTATCTGTTGTCGCCACCAGGGTATCGATCTTCTCCAGGTCGATAAACGCTGTTGCTTCCATCTCCAGCTGGTCGTTGGCCAGTAGTACCATCGTTTTCTCCCCCAACTGAAATTATAGTAAAAAAATAAAACCGAAGAAATCAAAATATTGTACTTGAAACTTACGCATTAAATTTTCATAGTAATCATAGTCAGCGTCATAGATAATTCTCATACCGTCTCTCTGGTTGTATCTGGTCAACCTACAAGTACGATATCTTTCGCTGTATTCGGCAGAGCGACATTGGAAACTGGGTTGTCTTAGACATTCATCCAAACATTCACTTAGAGATCTTCCTGATATTTCTGAATGATGTTCTCCGCCCAGACGACTGTTTCTGTATCTTTGGAAAGCCGTATCTGGTTTTTTTCCGCTAAATAGGTGGGAAGTTACTGAGTTATCCGGGTATTCAGAACCTCGCGCTGAAATATAACGATTTTATTTATGCAGACTTTAAATTTTGTAAGTAAACCAGTAAGGAATTTTAATTTATTAGATTCGACATCCTAAGACCGGTTTCTGTCTTTCGACTTCATCAGTTAGGTTTTTCGAATCCAATAAATAAAATTCCAAAATCGTACAAGTCAATAGCTATATCCGCTATAAGATAACATTTTTAGATGTGCTCCCATAAAAAACCTAACTGATGAAGTCGAAAGACAGAAACCGGTCTTAGGATGTCGAATCTAATAAATTAAAATTCCTTACTGGTTTACTCATTTTGTATTAATCTCTGAAAGGGATAAAAAAGAAGAGAGTGACATCTTGACTAGATTCAGTCAAAATTTAATGTCAATACTCTCTTCTTACCATAGATGGTAGCACATCTAAAAATGTTATCTTATAGCGGATATAGCTATTGACTTGTACGAGTTTGGAATTTTATTTATTGGATTCGAAAAACCTAACTGATGAAGTCGAAAGACAGAAACCGGTCTTAGGATGTCGAATCTAATAAATTAAAATTCCTTACTGGTTTACTCATTTTGTATTAATCTCTGAAAGGGATAAAAAAGAAGAGAGTGACATCTTGACTAGATTCAGTCAAAATTTAATGTCAATACTCTCTTCTTACCATAGATGGTAGCACATCTAAAAATGTTATCTTATAGCGGATATAGCTATTGACTTGTACGATTTTGGAATTTTATTTATTGGATTCGAAAAACCTAACTGATGAAGTCGAAAGACAGAAACCGGTCTTAGGATGTCGAATCTAATAAATTAAAATTCCTTACTGGTTTACTCACTTTGTATTAATCTCTGAAAGGGATAAAAAAGAAGAGAGTGACATCTTGACTAGATTCAGTCAAAATTTAATGTCAATACTCTCTTCTTACCATAGATGGTAGCACATCTAAAAATGTTATCTTATAGCGGATATAGCTATTGACTTGTACGATTTTGGAATTTTATTTATTGGATTCGAAAAACCTAACTGATGAAGTCGAAAGACAGAAACCGGTCTTAGGATGTCGAATCTAATAAATTAAAATTCCTTACTGGTTTACTCACTTTGTATTAATCTCTGAAAGGGATAAAAAAGAAGAGAGTGACATCTTGACTAGATTCAGTCAAAATTTAATGTCAATACTCTCTTCTTACCATAGATGGTAGCACATCTAAAAATGTTATCTTATAGCGGATATAGCTATTGACTTGTACGATTTTGGAATTTTATTTATTGGATTCGAAAAACCTAACTGATGAAGTCGAAAGACAGAAACCGGTCTTAGGATGTCGAATCTAATAAATTAAAATTCCTTACTGGTTTACTCACTTTGTATTAATCTCTGAAAGGGATAAAAAAGAAGAGAGTGACATCTTGACTAGATTCAGTCAAAATTTAATGTCAATACTCTCTTCTTACCATAGATGGTAGCACATCTAAAAATGTTATCTTATAGCGGATATAGCTATTGACTTGTACGATTTTGGAATTTTATTTATTGGATTCGAAAAACCTAACTGATGAAGTCGAAAGACAGAAACCGGTCTTAGGATGTCGAATCTAATAAATTAAAATTCCTTACTGGTTTACTCATTTTGTATTAATCTCTGAAAGGGATAAAAAAGAAGAGAGTGACATCTTGACTAGATTCAGTCAAAATTTAATGTCAATACTCTCTTCTTACCATAGATGGTAGCACATTTTAAATTTTGTACTTTATATTTAATTTGTTTGTAATTAATAATGGTGATATACTCACGACTGTCTAAACATGCAAAATCGTAAAAATGATGTGATGGACTACTGGCAACTCCAATATCGTCTTTCTGAGAAATGGAATCTTCTTCAGATATCGTACATTGTTTTGTCATTTCGTCGTATTCAATAGATCGACATAAATATTTTTCAGCTCGTACACACATAGCTTGGCAATCATCTAGAGTAAGATTGGTGAACATTTCAACTTCAAATGGTCCACCAAGGCGCTTGTTTTCTTCTTTTATAAATACTGCCAAGCCGTCACATCTTCGTTCAGCTGAAAAGCAAATCAAATAAATTGAAAAACTTTCAATAATACAAAAAAATGTTGCATACCATTTAGGCAAGTATTTTCTAAATAATCAGATTCGGGATCATCTACCAGTAATTCGGGATGTGTCCTTCTGGTGTATCTGCTGAGAGTACAAGTTCTCATATTGGAATCGTAAGTAGCAGATCGACAAACAAAACTGAATTCGTTGAGACATTTGTCTTCGCATTCTGTCCTGTTTGAAGCTGTCATTTCTTTCATGTCTGGAGTGGGTAGTTTTAACTTTTTCCTAGGATGTCGTTCGAAAATGTATCTTCTGTTTGGACATTCTCGTTCTGGTCTACTTGCTACAAGAAAATGTGATCAAACGATCATTTTTTAAAGCTTTGAGATCAGAGACGGCATGAATTTATTTCTTTCTTTTATTTAAAAACGATAAAACTTACATGTTATGCAGACTTCAGTAAAGTGAACACTGTTAGGTACAATCATAAGACTGCCTATTCCTTCTGGTCTTGCAGATTCGGAGGTGAGGTAGCAGGTACTTTCTTCGTAATCACTGCCACCAGTGTAAGTGGCTATTCTACTACCAGGTTGAAAATCAAAAGATTGGCATGTCCGGACTATATTATTAGGAGTCCGATCTCTAAGACACAAATCTTGGCACTTTTCCAGAACCATGAAAGGCGGAGCTGTATCACGTACTATATCGTCGTCGAAACCTTGAAGCTGAATGTTAGGTAGTCTCTCGTACATTATTTTCCCATTCATTGATCCAGAGCCGCAAGATGTTTGGGCTAAAGATAGATAGATAAAATTTGTGAACATGTACAGGCTTGATCTTGATCTTACCTTTGGTCATCATCTTCAATACCGTAAGGACAGTGATAGCTTGTACCATGCTGGGTATGTATGGATAACTTTTCATTTTGATCCAGTCGAATTTTGGTCACTACTATCTGGACATACTTTCACCTCTGCGAAAAAACAACAAATGACAGACGTGAAGCTCACATAATTAAATATAGGAGGCATTGAGAGAGAAATTTATTGATAGGAAATAAATTGATTGAATGTCAATACAATAACGTCGCCGAACTGTAAAATTCGACAAAACAATAAATCCCAAATTTTTGTGTTTTGCTTCCGGCTTCCCACGTATAGAAACTAACTGGGTCATGCAGTACCGGATTATGGTTTTTGGGGCCTTTAAATTCAGGTCCTTATTATAGGATTATAGGATAAATTTGACTTAAAATGTCTTTTATGGAGCAAAGGATTTTTTTCTTTTAAATTTTTATTTTTGTCGTGGATTCTTACATAATATAAGTAAGTAAAAATGACAGTATGAACAAAAATTCAAATCGATATTAAAATTCTTAAATGGCGAATTAAAGACTCGGTAAAAAAATGGTTTTAAGAAAGGGTCCGCAAATACAAATTGAAGGGGCAATTTGCGGACCCTGATTTGCTAACAATCGAAATCCACACCTGTGGTTAGCTGGCGGCGGGAGATGGGCGAAACATAACCTATGTGCTACTGCTTGAAAAGCTTATACACGAAAGAAAAAATGGTTTTGTCTGGCTCATGTTTGATGTGGGTACATAAAAGTTGTTCTGGTCTCTCTAAACTATCCCGTTCAAATGCTAAATGCTAAATAACACAAAGATTTTCAATTCTCATAGAAGTCAACTTCTCTTACAAAATTTCCCCATCAATCTGTATTTGCGGACCCACATTAATTAGTAAATAGGGATTTGTGCAATAATTAAAATCTACAAAACCTGGTTAACGATCTGTCAGCAATATTATTAATACAATAGAGTTAGAACTTAGCAAAAATGATCATTATGCAATTTTTTAGCATTGACAGCATTATATTTAAGCGGGCGATATCTAGAAATAATGTTCGTCAAAGCTCCGACCTCATTCTCATTCACACCAAATACGGTTCATTAAATAGACATTAAAATCGAAAGATTAAAAAAAAATATTGCAAAATATCGAACATCGCAATTCGCTTGACGTTGTTATCGTTTAATCACCCCGTATAATGTACCTGAAAAAACATGGAATGTGTCATTGAAAGTTCCGCATGGTTCCACCTGTAACCGATGGGTAGATATATATAAAATAGTGTGCACTACCGCTAAATGGAAATTTATTCATCCGGTGTAATTATTCTTCTAATTGAATTTCCATGCGCCAGTCTATTTTCAACTACTAATGGACTAATAGAATTGAAATGCACAAATGAGAATTAATTTTGTTAATAACGAAATATCGTATCATCAATAGGGAGGTTTTAAGCCACAACTTGAGTGTCATACGTTATATCCCTTTATCCGCTATTAAAGTAAACACAGAACGTTAATATTTCGAAAATGAGTTTTTAAGCCATCCCACTCTTCCGTTATTTACGTCACAGATGCCAGAAACATTTATAACCTTATAAATGATAACCCTCACTTTGTGATAGTTTAAATAATCATTTACGATTTTTTTTTTTTTAACTGCCTTAAATCGTTTTTAAATGAAGCCAGAATGAAACAAATACTACAAAATATAGGTTAGGTAAAAGACTTGTTGTGACATCTCTTCAATGTCCATATCCTATGTTGCCATAACACTTAATTTTATGAAATGTTTTCATTTCATATTTAAGAAAAAAAGTGGTAAGAATGGTGAAAACTATAGACTTACTCAAATCTTCTAAATTTCACATGTATTTATCATAGACTTTGGAGTTCACGATAAAACTTAAATATAAATGTTCTACATGCGGCACCATTGCGAAAACAATATCCGTTATTAAGGGAACCTTATTTCACCTCTAATAACGTAAAACAATATCAGTTAATAAAGTTTCCCTTATTTTAGCGCTATTGCGCATGCGATATTGGTGTTGAAATAGGTGGCTTAAAACCTCCCTATTATTTATCATTGAACCATCTGTTTTAAATTTGTGCCAAAATTTCGACTTTTCCTTGATTTTCTTCGTTTGTTTCTTCCGTCATTTTGTAACCTTGTAATTATTGTAATTTAATCTAGATCTCCCAATAAAAAATAATACAATGGGGGAGCTTAAAAGCACGATAGCAAATGAAATTAGTATATAACTAGAAAGCGTCACACAAAAGTTACAAAGCCTTGTATTAAATATTTAAGCTGTACTCAGGATGAGTTACTTTCCTGAGATATAGCCAAAATTATGGGAAAAACCTGACTGGGCTTTGTTTACATTATCCAGTTATTTCCCTTGTACTCTAGATCTATATTGGCTTTCACTGTGACGCGTGACAGAAAACGCTTGCGTAAAATGGCTCTTAGGAAACTAATTTATTGAAAACTATCATGTTTTGACATTATTTAAATCATTCAAATTAATTTCCCAAAAGAGATCTCGAATTTTGAAACTATTAATATGTCTATTATTGGTAAAATAATAGGGAATATAGCTGGAAAAGTACCTAGATTTGTGTACTTTAGTAATCCTTGCAGGACTATAAGTCATTTAGAGGTACATCATGAGAAACCTAAGGACATGGTAGAAAGGTTAGTCTAGGAAATATTTAGTATCACACACAAATGTTCCATGATTTAGTTTCATTCATTGATTTCAAGTTTTAACATTAATATCAATTAAATCAAAACTCCAAATTTGAATAATCAGTTACAATTTTTTTAAATAATCACTAATGAATTTTGTTTTCATCTTCAAATAGTGCCAATTTGCAGTGCGGATGCAAAATGTGGACCAAAAAGGGTGGACTACCTGATGTATTTTGAATGGAAATAGATTATCAGTTAATTAAAAAAATTCCTATATACAAAGTAATTCCCTACACACACTGATGAACAAAATGATATACATTTCAAAAAATGTAGCCTTGTGATTTTACCAGAGTTTAGCTGTTCGCAAAAGTTCGTTATTGTCTAGAGTTTTCTTCTTGTCTTCATATCCTTAATTTTTCCTGTGATTTGAACACTATTGATTTTCAAGTACTTGAAACTCTTGGATGTATAGAATGCTGTCAGGAAATTCCATTTCCAGTTCTTTTCTAACGATTTTTCAGGGATTTTCGTAAATGTCATTTTGAGCCTTCCTTTTGCAAGCAATTTTTCCAAAAATTAACACCCTGTATTTTAAAAATACACCACCGTCACTAGCAAGATTGTCATTTTTGAAATTCATAATTTTCAAAGTATTTTTGCCAAAAAAAAAAACGATTTAGGCATGGATTTTAGGATTTGTAAGTTAATTTACCACGTCTTTTTAGTATTTTCCCGAATTTTCCGAACTTTTCTCTACTAAAAAATGTTTATTCGTGAAATTAGATATTGCTATTCGATTTTTTCTATCAAGTAAGACCCCTTTGGGTAGATTTTTAATGTGTGATTTTCACTTTTCTTGTAAAAAAATTTAAATTTACCATTTTCTACGTATTTTTAAAAAGTACTTTTTTGTTTCCATGGTTAGAATTCACTATTTAATATTATTAAATTCATAGATAGAAAGTACAAAACCCTATACTTATTTTTTATAGTTATTATTCGTAACCAGATTTATAAAAATAAAATATTTGAATTGCATATAGGTTTATTATTATTAATCAACTTGTTTTTTCTCAATTATAATTTGTTGACCACGTCAGTTCCGCGTTACTTTGAGTAAATTAATATCAAACTGGAAAAATTATTAAATGTACTTATTTAACAAAAGATATTAATTTACTTTAAGGAATAAATATTTTTATAAATTAAATAAGGACATAATTAACATTTCTTACTTTCAAAAACGTTGAATATCCATCCACAACTCATTACCTAATAAAAATATAAGTTAATAAACATGATGTAATACTTGCATAATTGTAAACAATTAGATTTTAAGATACAAACTTGTTTTAAGTAGGGATTAGAAACTAAATATTGTATGTATTTGATTTGACGCCCTAAGTTTTGCCATGGAAACATAAAACACAAAGGGTTAATTTTTGTATGAAATTTTTATTAAAGTTTCGGCTTACAAAGCCATCTTCAGGTCTGAAATATCAAAAATACATTCTTCATTTATTAATTGTAATATTAATTGTCCCGATGAATAATTTCAACCAAAATTTAAATTCGTTTTTCTGAATTTTTTATCTGTCTGTTGACTTGTTGCTTTTTTTACTCAATTTGATTTTAATTTTGACATAACTTTAATAACTGTCACTTATCTTCTTTCTTTTCTTTTTCATCATTTTCGGGTTTTTCTAACTACACTGTTATTAAAGTTTGTCTAATTTAATTTTAATGGAGTTTTAACGTTGATCCATATTTTCACTGTTCTTACAAATTCGTATTCTTTTAGCTTAGACCTGAAGATGGCTTTGTAAGCCGAAACTAGTCGTTATTCTTTCTTCTTTAATAAATTTGGTGGGATTTACTTTGAATAATTAGTGATATGGATAACTTTTTCAGATACGTATGTCTTTTCAAAAAAACAGATGCCGATGGCTGGGACGTCCGTCAATATATGAACGATCTCACTGGCTACGATTCAGTTCCCGATCCAGCTATTATCATAGCTGCTCTTCGTGCATGCCGGCGTCTCAACGATTACGCTTTGGCCGTCAGATTCCTGGAAATGGTTAGGTTCAAATGTGGAAATAAAAAAAGAAACATTTGGTGTTACATTATTCAAGAAGTTGAACCTACGGCAACTAAATTGGGAATTGATTTTCCGGAAGAATTGGGTTACGATAAGCCGGAATTGTACATGAAGTCCGTGTTTGATATGTAGGTTATTCTTTGTTACTCTTTGTTAGTATTCGTTTTTTAAATAATTATTTTCTTATTGTGTATTGATAAAATAAAGCGTTAGTTCATATTTTAATGATTATTTTTTTCATCTGTCAAAACAGTCAGATTTTGTGGTTTCAGCCAATAACAGCTCAGGATCCTAACCAATCATTGTGTTTTATACTGATTATTTTTTTCATCTATCAATACAGTCAGATTTTGTGGTTTCAGCCAATAACAGCTCAGGATCCTAACCAATCATTGTGTTTTATACTGATAAAACCGCTTCTTCGTATTTGTTTCTTGATTAAACTGTGTTTACCTTTTTTGAAATGTCAAATGTAAACATTTAACAATTTTTATTATACTAAAATGTATTGCAAATCTATGTTAATAACCAAATTTCAAAATGTATTTGTAAACTAACCTGTTTTTATTAGTTTATTTCAAAACGCCTTTAACATTTTTACATACCTCACTTCAACACTAAACTTAAAATTAATTAAATTAAGAAAGACTTCATTTCATTCTTATTCTTCGCTTTTATTTACGGCGCCGTTTCGCGGGGTAGCCAGTCAAAAAATCGCCTTGGTGGCCCTGTATGTAAAACTATAACAGCTCAGGTTTCAATTTAAATTGGTAAAGAAAATTTTCAATATTTGTGTGTAAAGTGTCTTTTGCATAAATGACTATGTTCTCTGTTTTTAATACAAAATGATTCAAAAAATAATCCTTTCAAACAAACTGATTTAAGATAAAATCACTCGTCCTGCGGACTCGTGATTTTATCAATCAGTTTGTTTTCGTGGTTTTTCCAAATAAAGCCGTTTTCGTGAAAACCAAAAATTTAATCGATAAAATTTGGAGGACTCGTGGTATTACCTTTGATTATTTTTTGCTAGAAGCCTGATAAATACGTATTTTAAACTGAAACAGCCGTTTCGACACAATCAACTGAAAATATTACACTATTTTCTAACTATTTATGAACTATTTTCTAACACAAACTAGAATTTTCTAACTCAAGTGGTTCGCGAGACTTTTTAATAACTTTTTAATAACTCTCGAATGGTATATATCTATAATTGGAATTCGAGCAACTTTGAAGCTTTTGCTGGTGCCGAGAATTTTTTTTCCCATGAAATTGCATGATAATGATTCCAAATGCGTTTTCGTCGATATACTATTTAATAACTCCAACACAATCGTTCTAAAAAGCTGAAGGATTTTTTTTATTCCCTTTAACTGGTAAGAATAGATCCTGAGCATCTGAAAATGTTTTATCCAATGTACCTATTTACCTGCTATTGTCTAGAATAGCAGTACAGTGACCCCTCAAAAGTAAATTATGGTTTGAAAATTTGAAAATAAATATGTGAAAAGCAAAACTAGAAATTACATTTATTTACTTATTTGTTTGTTAAAAAAATTGACGGGCTCATTACTTATCAAGAGGGGGAAGGAGTCATTCTTTAAGAAAGAACTAAAAAATACGTTTTGCTTCTGGCGCTGATCCGTTTCTGTTTCGGAACTGCCATTGCGGCATCCAGAATTTTAAATATCAGTGCATAATTTATACCTCTTGGAGTCTAAGAAAGAAACCTTCAAAACAAATGTTAGCGTTTTGCTCCAAACGATGTCACAAAACAATCACTAAGACACCACAACCCTTAAAAATACTTTCAACTTACAGTATAATCCGACAAATTAATCATACAAGGTGTAATCACTATCACCTACACACACGAACTGTTGTTTAAAGTTCGCGGGGAGGACCATCAACAGAGATTTGTGATAAAGTGGAGGCCTTGATGACCGCGCCGACCGGACGTTCTTTTGTCCAGTTTCCGGGAAAGCATCAAATTGTTCGGGTCACTGGATGGTCATTGCTCACCGTGTACTCGTTTGATATTATTGCTGGGTGTTGAAATGTATTGGGAGGGCGGGACTAATGTTTAGCACCCATTTACGTTAAGCAACCTTCGAGATCAAGAGGGCGGAGTCAAGAAAAAGGAGCGTTATTTGATATAGTTGGCACAAAACTTTACGATAAATTTGTATTAAAAAATAAAGTAGTAAAATATATGAATCCTGTATATATGTATCTATTATTTCGTTTTACAACTTTATTCAGAGATTTATTTTGATATAGGAATCTGATAAGTATAGTTTTTCCATTTTCAAGTGCAGAAATATAAAAACAAAATTCCCAGATGTGCCGATAAGTTACTTTTATCGGCTTTGGCGGCTTGTAGATGTAGGTAATACATTATGGAGTACAACAGGGAACAATCTTAGGTCCACACATGCTTCTTTTGCTCATTGTGTCGTTATTATTTGGGAAATATGGTTAGTATATAGTTGTACTCTTCATTTATTAGTTTAATAATAATAGATAGCAGCAAGAGGAAAGAAAATTTTAGGTCTAGATAACAATTCTTTGATATAAGTTACTACTTTTAGGGTCTTTAAAGCAAATACTTTGTCACATGAATTATTGTTTTAAAATACGCTAAACTGACACTTCGAGTAAAATTGAACCAGGGCATTGAAATAACCTCCTGAAATTATTAAATTACTAGTGATGCTGCTAACTTTATGAGTGGTATTAACCACATTAAAAAATAAGTATTCTTCACGCTCTAGAACTTTTTGTCCTTGCTTTGGCGGCGAAGTATTGTTTCATCTCAATACGTACGAACCAATTCGAAACGGTGACATCAATTTAAATAACCTTTGTTCTATTTTATTGAAAAAATGCTAATTTTTCAGGTAAATGTGCAAAATATAACAAGGAAATTCGTCGAATTAGCATCAGACTGTAATACCTTTACAATACAATTTTAGTTTAGCCCTGCAAAGCAAGGTCAACATTAGCTGGAAAATTAATTGTTAAACACGACAGTCCTGAAAAAATACAATTTCTGAAGCACTTTAAAACGAGTAGGTACTGAGAAATATATATAAAAATTTATTTTCAGACACAGGGTTATTAGACCAGTGCTGAAGCCTTTGAAAATGGTAAAAAGTGAAGAAAAAAAATAATAGTAGGGTGAAACCCATTGGAAAGGGAAGAGATTATAACAAAAATGAAAGGAAAAAAACTTGGTTATTTGAATTTTTCACATAAATTTTGAGGTTATGTGAAAAAAGTGTAAATACAAAAGTTGTAGATCTTTTTATTACCTACAACTATGCCATTTAACTTTTTTCCATAGGACTTGTAGTTTTACCGGAAATCGAGATAAACAGTTTTTTGCCTTTAAAAACTCGCCCCCTTCCACTTCCCGACCTCAGATCGCCCGTAAATTATTTTTCCTTTCATTTTTGTTATATTCTTTTCCTTTTCCAATAGGTTTCATCCTACTATTATTTTTTTTGGTTTCAAAAATTATCGACCCTGGCCTAATATCCAACCCTCAAAACTTATATTTAGCTACCTAAATCGGTTTTGCCTTGGCCTATTAGTCTATGATAATTTTATTGTGGACTATAAATAATATAAAAAAAGGCTCTTGAGATATGACTTTGATATTGATTCATTTATTAAAATATTCTACAAAAGAACAAATAAATACGTTTTTTTTATTTTTGTTCTGGACCAAAATACAGGACACCTTACAACATAAAATTTGGTAAACATACTACACCAAAGAACACGTATTTCAGCGATTTTTAAAAGTGTACCATTATACAGGGTGTTGAAGTTTATAACGAGCAAAACTGAAGTATCAATACGCTCAACCAAAACTCCGGGAACCGGTCCTGTGTATTTGGGTGGTTCATGAAATTGTGCAAAACAAAAGGTAAAACTATTTAAAAATAAATCGAGTTTAAATTGGATAACACTGTATAAATAGTGGTAACCTACAACCTCTTCCATCTACCACCAAGACATCATGAGAAGATCCAACTGGTTATATCTGCGTAACCATTTTTTCACTCTTTGATACGTATATGCCGGTAGAAACAGTCATTGAGGAAACACGTGAACGGAGTTTCTATAAGAAATTTGCTACGTTGCCAGACTCATAAAATTTCCGCTGTTGTTTAGACTTCGAGATTAAAATTAAAATTTGTCAAAAAAAATAACTATTTTTAAAAAAATTGTTTTCCTCATAATTTTTTAGATATTTAACAATTATGGTAAAAAAGACTACAATAAATAATAACTCTGTGTTCTGAAAAATGGTAAAATTTTTTTAAAATACTAGTAAGAGACCTTGTGAAATAAAATCACACAAGCTCCCAAGAACAAGGACATTAAAAATGTCCTACACTGCACCAGCGTCTGGACCTCAACAACTACTCCTTGGGCTATATGCCCCATCAGGTATTGAATTACGAAAGTTCAGACGCGGTTTGGTGCCCGACCAAGTCGGGGCTTTAACCCAAAAACTTCGATTTTGTCATTAAAGTAGCTTGCTTCTTACTGATGAGGCACAATAATGCCGAAACCGGTCTAAGAATGGCAAGCTCCTTTAATGACAAAATCGAAGTTTTTGGGTTAAAGCCCCGACTTGGTCGGGCACCAAACCGTAATTCAATACCTGGTGGGGCATATAGCCCAAGTAGCAGTTGTTGAGGTCCAGACGCTGGTGCAGTGTAGGACATTTTTAATGTCCTTGTTCTTGGGAGCTTGTGTGATTTTATTTCACATCCTTTGTGCAGTTTTTTGGAATTTTTATGGTTCAAAAAATTCCACCTTCGTATAGTAAGATCTTATAAAAAGATATATATTGTGGCTAACGTACTTTCCTTACCTAGGAAAAGAGTATTTTTATCCATGAATCCTAAAAATATAGATAGCTTTTTTTAATACAACAATTTCAGAAATTTTGTGGAGAATTCAGGAGAGAATTATTATTTAAGAAAATTGTTTAATTATTAATAATAATAATAAATGAAATTATCCTTTGATAAATTCTCATAATTATTTTATTTCAACAACAAAATTAGGATCTGGAAAATTAATAAACGAAAATATAATACTGAAAAATACATTTTATAATTATTTACATTGTTCTAAATATTTTTTGTACATTCCTACGACGTAATTTTAAGTTTATAACGCGTAATTTTAAAAATAATCAAATATAGATAATCATATATAATTAGGACGCGCAGTTCAAAATATTGACTTAGAAATATTTATTGTACCTTTTGTGAAGTCGATTATTTAATATTGTTTAATAAAAAATTAAATTTGGTTTTGAATCTCGTGCCTACGTGACTTAAATCCGACAACAATGCGCGCAGATGAGAAGTATCGCCAACACTCTTGCCGACTTGTTTTCGTTCCGTCTCTTTCTTTCGGTATTTCCAGTTTAAATACGTTTAGGATCCTTATTCTTAACCAGTGTTTTTAGTGAAGTGTTTGTAAAAGGTGTGTGACAATGTTATCTTCAAAGAATTTAGCCATGAATAAGACAAGCCGAGAAATTTTCAGAGAAATTAAGCGTCATATCAGCAAAACGTCCAGCGTCCCAAACAGCGATGCAGTATCTAGACAAGAAAGTAAATTAGGGGTTAATCTCGAATTAAAAGGTGCAGATCACAGGATTGCTAGTGAAAAATGGTCCATACATAGCAGACACAATAATATAAGGTAAGTTATATTGTTTTAGGAAGGTATTTTGTATTTTCAATGATTTAAGAAAGGTGGACCCTTATTTGTTAAAAGTAGGGCTTCTCTTTGGGATTATCAAGACATTTTACCTCTTTTAATATCATTATATGAGGTATCGTAAGAAATAGATACCTAATTATTTTATGTATTTGGTTTGCACCCTACTTCCTAGCAGAAAAGTAAATAAATCAACACTTGACTATTTACATAGATAACAGTGGTGTGCTTACATTTTCTAGCTTGGATTGGCTATTCTGAGCTAAAAAATTAACTGCTATCTCGTTTTTATGTGTTTTAGTTACCCAAGTACCAATAAACCAATGGAAAAGTTATTAAATTTATAGCACATAAATGGCACAATCCTTATTCTGTATATATTTCAGTCCAGAATCCACAGTTGTCATTTTAATAATTCGTTTATTAATCAAAAGTTAAGGAAGTGGAAAAATGATAAAAGTCTTGTGCTAACTCCAAAATTTTTTTATCACTGAATATCCTATAGAGACCAACCATTGGTAACGTCATAAAGAATCGAAGAAGTCTCATTGATAAAAGCGAACATTTAAATTTACTCAAATGTATTTCCCAATCCTGTAGGATACACCTTAATCTCCATCACTGTCCATGTAAACTCCGATCTCCGATCAGCTTGTTTGTGTCACTGACCTCTCTGAGGGAGGATACATCAGTGTGTCTACGTGCTCTGCAGCTCGTAGGCAAGAGAAAGACTCGTTGGGAACACTTTAAAATTAGCCTGTTCGTTTATTGATACAAAAATTCGCAGAAATAATCTGGCCTACAAATTTTATTGTCCGTTGAGAACCTTGAAGAGTTAAATAATCGTTTAATATCTGTTTAAACATTGTTGATAACTATGTAAATTGTGGCTTATGGGTATTTACATATCTATCGGTATTTGGGCACTTATAGAAACCACGTTTCTTAAGTATATTTTGATTCCAATTTTAATTAAGTAAATAAACCAATAACCATGTGTACAAATAGCTGATAGATGTTTATCTCAGTCGTAATAGTTGTTAGATTTTTGTTTATTTATCCTAAAAATAGAAAAGAGTTATCTGACTATTTTCCCCAAACGTTTATGAAGATAAGATTACATCAGCCTTCATTTTGTTACTTCGTTTTCAGCCAGATCCCTCCCTTTTATATTATGATCTGCCTTCTTGTGGCCCAAAAGAAATGCTAGCAAATTGTATGTGGGTTAAAGTAAATTCAGTTTTCCCATCTTCAAAATGTATTACCTATCTCGAATATTTAAAATTGTCTGATAGAATTGCATCTTTTCAAGTGCACCAGAGAACTAAATAAGTTTTGGCCGATCTTTTTAAATAAATATTTGCAATTTTATGTCTTATTATATAGTTAATTTCATTTTCTTCCTTTCTGGTTAGTTTTAAATAGTGTGGGGTCGTGATTCAACGAAAATCTGTAGGTAGTCTTACACCACATACTGCAGGTGCAAAATTATTATTTCGAAATTTTGTTATATTTTTATTCGGGTTTTAATGATTTTGCTCTGCTAGCTTTCAGTCATTCAAATAAATAATATATTCGAGTGATATAATTGTACTTAAAGTGTCCTCGAATTAATAATGAATAATTGAATTATTAATGATAGTTAATAGAAATGTAATTCGTGAATGATTTTAGTAAGAATTGGATAATTATACAGAAAAATTTCAACTGCCCTACTTGATCAACTATTTCTATTTCAATAAATATTTCATGCAGCAAAAAATCCATTATTCTCATATACATATACATTGTATGTATGAATCAAATAATGATTGTCGATCATTGTTTCGTCCTGCTTAATATAACACGGTTTTGATTAGGATAATTATTGAATTAGTGTGATAACGGTACCGGGATCTATCCAATATATAATTTTTTACAGTAAACATAATGAAAACCAATTAAGATGATACAACAATACACAATTTCATGTTTTGGTGATTTCATATTTTGCAGAACGTTGAACTTCCGCGTGTTTATAGAAATATGGAAGGGTATTTTCGGAAATATATCGCCGTCACGCGAGGGAGGAACCCCGATGGTTTAAAGAGCTTCGTGTAGGAGTTTGAGTAACAATATTTGCTTGCGGAAATGATCAGCCGGTATAATTATTGAATTAAAAAAAAATAGGGGTTAAAATTGAAGAACTGGATAAAATTCCTGTCAGTGTAAAGAAAGTTAAAGATAAAACGAATAAGAAGGTAGATAATATCCAAAGAAGGATATGCACATTGAACTAAATTATTTACTTATTGGTTTTAAAATTTTAAATTCCCCAAGGGCGGCTTCCAGCACAGAGTTTTGGGGAAGGGGGGCAACGCCGTAGTGTTATATATACAGGGTGAGTCACGAGGAACTTTACATACTTCTACCATAAGCAGAGGCACCTTAGGGGATTACCAAATGACCATTAAAAAATGTCATATCTTTTCAATGATTAAGTCGATTTGTCTCATTTTTTGGTAAAAGTGTGTATTGGTATCTAGCAACTAACTGACATATTCAGAACTAATAAATTCCAGGGCCGGCTTCGCGAAAATTTGTCGAATTGCTATAATTGCAATAATTCACCCTGTACATGATTTCTCTAAAATGTGATATGATTTCTCCAGAGGACATAAATATACAGTTAAACCTGGATATCTGAAATTTTTGTTACACTTGCCTTTCATTTTTAACTAAAGATTCATTTTAAAGTCAAATTGAAAATTGGCGATAATGAAATATCTTACTGTATAATAATGTTTAGAAATTATAAAGAAATCTTTAAAATAAACAATAACGACACATACTGTATTCCAGTATAGTAAATACCAGAATTTGAATCAATTTACAGGGCCGGATTTAAAAAACTTATCCCACTCGCAATGGACTGAAATTAGATTAAAAATATTTGCATTAACCTAGTTTTGTCATTTGTTTCAGCGAAAATCATGTGTAATTATTTTAATGGGAATGAAATTAACAACCCCCAGAAATGTTTATTCATAAATTAAGAAATAAAATAAATAACAATAACCAAAAACAAAACAGTTTTAACAATTTTAAAAGATGTTCAAAATGAAATCCATTTGCCTCAATACACTTTTCTTGGCGAATGTTTAAATGTGTAATGGACTTTCTTATTGTCAGTGGGTTATTTCTGATATGTAATTTTTGACATGAGCCAGGTATGCCAGATTTTTAAATCCGGCCCTGTAAATTGATTCAAATTCTGGTATAGAGTGTGTGTCGTTATTGTGTATTTTAAAGATTTCCTTATAATTACTAAACATTATTATACAGTAAGATATTTCATTATCCCCAATTTTCAATTTGACTTTAAAATGAATCTTTAATTAAAAATGTAAGGCAAGCGTAACAAAAATTTCAAATATCCTGATTTAACTGTCTATTTATGCCCTCCGGAAAAATCATATCACATTTTAGAGAAATCATGTACAGGGTGAATTATTGCAATTATAGCAATTTAACAAATTTTCGCGAAGCCGGCCCTGGAATTTTTTAGTTCTGAATATATCAGTTAGTTGCTAGGCACCAATACACACTTTTACCAAAAAATGAGACAAATCGACTTTATCATTGAAAATATATGACCAAATAGTTGTTTGGTCCAAATCCATAAATCGCTCTGTACATTATTAAAGAAAAATAGAAGACATTTTTTAATGGTCATTTGGTAATCCCCTAAGGTGCCTCTGCTTATGGTAGAAGTATGTAAAGTTCCTCGTGACTCACCCTGTATAATATATAAAAGTTTAATATTTTGTGTTTGTCGATATGAATGGACCTAGAATCTCAAAAAAAAATTAAAATTTTTTTTACGCAGAATAAATTTTGTCTAAGAGACGATTGGCAATGTCAAAATTACCGAAAAAAAATGTTTGGGCCATTTTTGAGGCAAAAAGTGAGTTTTTAGGATATAAATGGACCTAGAATCTACAGAAAAATTAAAAAAACATTAAAATTTGGTTTACGCCGAATGAATTTTGTCTCAGAAACGATTGGCAATGTCAAAATTACCGAAAAAAAATGTTTGGGCCATTTTTGGGGGAAAGAGTGAGTTTTTTAGGATATAAATGGACCTAGAATCTACAAAAAAAAATCAAAAAAATTAAAATTTGGTTTACGTAGAAGGAATTTTGTATAAGAAACCAATGGCAATGTCAAAATTACCGAAAAAAAATGTTGGGGCCATTTTTGGGGGGAAAAGTTAGTTTTTTAGGATATAAATGGACCTAGAATCTACAAAAAAAATCAAAAAAATTAAAATTTGGTTTACGCCGAATGAATTTTGTCTAAGAAACGATTGGCAATGTCAAAATTACCGAAAAAAAATATTTGGGCCATTTTTGGGGGAAAGAGTGAGTTTTTTAGGATATAAATGGACCCAGAATCTACAAAAAAAATCAAAAAAATTAAAATTTGGTTTACGTAGAAGGAATTTTGTATAAGACACCAATGGCAATGTCAAAATTACCGAAAAAAAAATGTTTGGGCCATTTTTGGGGGGAAAAGTGAGTTTTATAGGATATAAACGGACCTAGAATCTACAAAAAAAATAAAATTTGTTTTACGCAGATATGAGAAATATTCTCTATTGCCAGACTTTGGTGGGGGGGGGGGCAATTGCCACTACTGTCCCCCCCTGGAGCCGCCGTTGGCAAGCCCTAATAAGGTACATAATCCTTATACTTCCTGATATTAATTTTCATATTTTTTGTTTCAGGGCTCTATCCACGATACAAACAAAAGTGAAACCAACCGTTATAAACGCTCCAGTTTTTTCGAAAGAAGAGAGTCGAGACTTTTTGGCGGTATTTCCGGATATCGTCAGAGATTTGACGGACGCCGGTCGTCATACGGACATACCGGAGGTGACGAAACGTTTCGCCAATGTTTTACAATACAATGTACCTACAGGAAAGAAGACCAGAGGACTATCTACTGTGGTTTCATACAAAATGTTAGAAAAACCGGAAAATTTAACGCCCGAAAACGTCAGGCTAGCAAATATCCTGGGATGGTGCGTAGAATTGGTAAGTTTTTATTTGATTTTTCTTGGGTATTTTTATTAGAAATTATCAAACTATGTTTGACACAAATCATACTGATTATATATCCATACCAGAAGAAGCGCAAGTGTTTAAATGAATTTATTTCCTTATGCGGACGACTTGTGCTTTCGCTCGCTCCTGATAAATATTTTCATTGGTTTTTCTTCAAACTCGTATTAGTCATAGACTTTTATCGAAAATAATTCTCAATGAAATGTACAAACAAAACCAAACGACACGGAAATGTAATTTATGAACGCCTGATAAATAAATAATTCCATAAACAATTAAAGTAGGGTAATAAACAACACAAGGTTAAATAAAAATAACTTACAACTTTTTTTAAAAATAAAATTTTGCACTATTCTCTGAAGATAAAATTTATTTTTCGTTTTTTTTTTGTAATAATTTCTTTATTATTTAATATATTGACTTGAAATTTGGTATGGTTATATTTTTAAGTTAGTAAATCATAAGCGTGTTATCAATTTTGATACTAGATAAAGAGGGCGCCACCTAATCTCTACTGTATGAAGAAAAGTATCAATTTTTTTTTATTCCTGGCCTTTATGATACACCCTGTAAATTTGAACAAAAAAGGTATATAGCATAAATTCAGCTTATTTCAAGATATTTGCATTTAAAATATTCTAGCCACAGTATTTAATTTACTTTAACATATTTCAACATAGTAGGCTTTGAAACTATAATGAAAATGTACAGCTGTCAAATAATTAATTGTTAGATGTAATTTAACTGCAGTGTTAATTTTGTTCACTAAATTCCATCTAAGTGAAAATGCCACGACACACAACCATTTCTCTAATTCAGAAATGAGAGATACGATTTGTGTTTATGCACAATAAATTTTCCTGGACTTGCTGCTGCTCCCTTAATTGATGGATTTAATGGGCTTTTTATTTTCTGCATTAAAATTTTCATAATATGAAATTCGGGCCATTAAATGTTAATTAAATGCTGATATGACAATTAAATGCGGTAATTGAAGGATTGTTTGTTTTCTTCATTAAAATTTTGACAATATGATATTAGGGCAATTAAATGTTAATTAAATGCAATTTTATATGGCAATTAAATACCCTAATTGATTGATATAATGGGATTTTTGTTTTAGTCATTAAAGTTTTCATAATATTCAATTAAATGTTAATTAAATGCAATTTGATGTGACAATTAAATGCCCTAATTGAAGGATTTATTGCGCTCGTTGTTTTGTTCATTAAAATTTTGACAATATGTTATTAGGGCAATTAAATGTTAATTAAATGCAATTTTATATGGCAATTAAATACCCTAATTGATTGATATAATGGGATTTTTGTTTTAGTCATTAAAGTTTTCATAATATTCAATTAAATGTTAATTAAATGCAATTTGATGTGACAATTAAATGCCCTAATTGAAGGATTTATTGCGCTCGTTGTTTTGTTCATTAAAATTTTGACAATATGTTATTAGGGCAATTAAATGTTAATTAAATGCAATTTTATATGGCAATTAAATACCCTAATTGATTGATATAATGGGATTTTTGTTTTATTCATTAAAGTTTTCATAATATTCAATTAAATGTTAATTAAATGCAATTTGATATGACAATTAAATGCCCTAATTGAAGGATTTATTGCGCTCGTTGTTTTGTTCATTAAAATTTTGACAATATGTTATTAGGGCAATTAAATGTTAATTAAATGCAATTTTATATGGCAATTAAATACCCTAATTGATTGATATAATGGGATTTTTGTTTTATTCATTAAAGTTTTCATAATATTCAATTAAATGTTAATTAAATGCAATTTGATATGACAATTAAATGCCCTAATTGAAGGATTTATTGCGCTCGTTGTTTTGTTCATTAAAATTTTGACAATATGTTATTAGGGCAATTCAATGTTAATTAAATGCAATTTTATATGGCAATTAAATACCCTAATTGATGGATATAAAGGGATTTTTGATTTCTTCATTAAAATTTTCATAATATTCAATTAAATGTTAATTAAATGCAATTTGATGTGACAATTAAATGCCCTAATTGAAGGATTTATTGCGCTCGTTGTTTTCTTCATTAAAATTTTGACAATATGATATTAGGGCAGTTAAATGTTAATTAAATTCTTTGACAGCTCTACATTTTCGTTTTAGTTTCAAAGCTTACTATGTTGAAATATGTTAAAGTAAATTAAATAGATACTGTGGCTAGAATATTTTAAATGCAAATATCTCGAAATGAGCTGAAGTTATGCTATTAAAACAAGTGTATACCTTTTTTGTTAAAATTTACAGGGTGTGTCATAAAGACTTGAAAAAAATTGATACTTTTCTTCATACAGTAGTTATCTAATCTCAAAATTGATAACACGCTTATGATTTACTAACTTAAAAATATAACCATACCAAATTTCAAGTCAATATATTAAATAATAAAGAAATTATTGCAAAAAAACGAAAAATAAATGTTATCTTCAACACCCTGTATCTTAGTAGTAGATAACATTTGACTCAGAGTTATTTAGTAAAATATTAATATTTGGAGGTCCTCAACCTATGATTAAAATATTGACCATTCCTTACGATATATAAAAATTAAAATTTTCCGAATCATTATCGTCATAAATAAATATTGTTTTTGTTGTGTAACTTTAATTTTAATTTCGAATTATTATTTTTTTAATTCGGTGGAATTTTACAAATGTAGCGTCTCGTTTTCCTGGGTTTTCTATGGCTTTTTGATACATTTTAGTTGACTGACCTCACCCATATATTTTTTCAAGTTAATTTAAAAAACCATCAAATAGATCTATACCCTTTGCTGAAATTAACAACGTAAATAACGTGACATGCAAATTAAATTGTTACGCTTAATGGTTTTCTGCTTCCACAGAAACAAAAGCTTAATTACCAATTATTATTAATTATTTTATTTATTTGTGATGTTCACCAGCATAACCAGCAGAAAATTTTAATTTTTTATCGAAATTTTCTTTAGTTTAGGACAAAATACAATTCAGTTGACGGCGCTGCCACCTATCAGATAAACGTCTATCTTAGACGCACGTCTCAGTGTAATGATAGATGGCAGCACGGTCAAGTACTGTTCCTATTAGTGGAAACTGCTAATAAGAACATCCTAAGACCTGTTTCTGTCTTTCGGCTTCCTCAGTTAAGCTTTGGAATCGAATGAATTAAATTACTTACTCGTTGTCTTTGTTTTACATTGGACACTCACCTATTCTATATACAAACCGTATAAAATAAAATAAACAACCTTTGTTTGTGACCAGATTGTTGAATAAAAAGGAAGACAAAAGAAATTAAACGATTAGTTTACATCTCGTTTTTATTGTTTGTTTAAACATTAAAACGTTTAAAATAAACAAAGCGTATATTCCGCATCGGTTTTTTTAATTATACCACGATTTGAAAGTTTTAACGCTGAATATGTATGTACGAAATAATATTGAAGGTTATATGCTGAATAGTAAAAATGTTTTGGAGATGTTAATGTATCACTATAATCAGCGAATCGATCAAATAAAGAATTATTGGCAAATGATTATAACCTAATCGACAAAGCAAATAAAAATATTCAATTTAACCAGAAATACTAAGTATTAGTGGCAAATTAAGTTTGTAAAGTTGCTAATCATAGTAGCAGCGAAGATAATTATCAGTCCAATAAGGAATGTTCGCATATCCATGACTATGAGTCGCAAAAAAAATTGGCTGTAGTTGTAAAAAGTAACGAATTTATGTGTTTAAGAATATTTTATGAATCCAAATTGGGATAAATGTATGAAAAATGCCCTAATTAATGGTCTTTTTATTTTCTTCATTAAAATTTTGATACTATGAAATTCGGGCAATTAAATGTTAATTAAATGCAATTTGATATGGCAATTAAATGCCTTAATTGAAGGATTTAATGCCCTTTTTGTTTTATTCATTAAACTTTTGATAATATGAAATTAGAGCAATTAAATGTTAATTAAATACCGATTAAAGGCAATTTGATATTGCAATTAAATGCCCTAATTGAAGGATTTGACGCGCTTTTTATTTTCTTCATTAAAATTTTGACAATATAAATTTGGACAATTAAATGGTGATTAAATGCAATTTGATATGGCAATTAAATGCCGTAATTGAAGGATATTACGCGGTTTTTGTTTTCTTCATTAAAACTTTGATAATATGAAATTCGGGCAATTAAATGCTAATTAAATACTGATTAAAGGCAATTTTATATGGCAATTAAGTGCCCTAATTGAAGGATTTAACGCGCTTTTTGTTTTCTTGATTAAAATTGTGATAATATGAAATTAGGGCAATTAAATGTTAATTAAATGCAATTGAGTATGACAATTAAATGCCCTAATTGATTGACTTAATGCGATTTTGGTTTTCTTCATTCAAATTGTGCTAATATGAAATTAGGGCAATGAAATGTAATTTGATATGGCAATTAAATGCCCTAATTGACGGATTTAATGCACTTTTTGTTTTCTTCATTAAAGTTTTGATAATATGAAATTAGAGCAATTAAATGTTAATTAAATACCGATTAAAGGCAATTTGATATTGCAATTAAATGCCCTAATTGAAGGATTTGACGCGCTTTTTATTTTCTTCATTAAAATTTTGACAATATAAATTTGGACAATTAAATGGTGATTAAATGCAATTTGATATGGCAATTAAATGCCATAATTGAAGGATTTTACGCGCTTTTTGTTTTCTTCATTAAAATTTTGATAATATGAAATTCGGGCAATTAAATGTTAATTAAATACCGATTAAAGGCAATTTGATATGGCAATTAAGTGCCCTAATTGAAGGATTTAACGCGCTTTTTGTTTTCTTGATTAAAATTGTGATAATATGAAATTAGGACAATTAAATGTTAATTAAATGCAATTGAGTATGACAATTAAATGCCCTAATTGATTGACTTAATGCGATTTTGGTTTTCTTCATTCAAATTGTGATAATATGAAATTAGGGCAATGAAATGTAATTTGATATGGCAATTAAATGCCCTAATTGAAGGATTTAATGCGCTTTTTGTTTTCTTCATTAAAATTTTGATGATATGAAATTAGAGCAATTAAATACCGATTAAAGGCAATTTGATATGCCAATTAAGTGCCCTAATTGAAGGATTTGACGCGCTTTTTATTTTCTTCATTAAATTTTTGACAATATAAATTTGGACAATTAAATGGTGATTAAATGCAATTTGATATGGCAATTAAATGCCATAATTGAAGGATTTTACGCGCTTTTTGTTTTCTTCATTAAAATTTTGATAATATGAAATTCGGGCAATTAAATGTTAATTAAATACTGATTAAAGGCAATTTTATATGGCAATTAAGTGCCCTAATTGAAGGATTTAACGCGCTTTTTGTTTTCTTCATTAAAATTGTGATAATATGAAATTAAGGCAATTAAATGTTAATTAAATGCAATTGAGTATAGCAATTAAATGCCCTAATTGACGGATTTAATGCGTTTTTTGTTTTCTTCATTAAAATTTGTAGAACTAACAATTTAGGTTTCCAGATTTCCCCCTCCCGACACTTGCGAGGCTTAAAACTCACCATTTTGTTTCTAATTTTTTTTTAAAAAATTCCATCCACTATTAATGTGTCCCTTTTTCACTCCCAAAAATATGGCAAGCCTACTTATAGTTTGATGATGAATTTTTAGTGACAACTGAAAACCCTTTTTAGTATTTAAATATTCTAAACAGTACTTTAAACTGTTTCAGACATAAAGATTACTTTTTTTTAAAACAATCAAATTTCCATTATCTGTATTTTCGTTAATATTACAATGACGTCGCCCAATTGGTTACCATTCTCTTGGTGCATGAACAAAAATAATTGTATGCAAAAGATCAGTGGCTATAGTTTAAAGTTATGGTTATGACACACAAAGGTTATCAAAATGTTAAGTCTAATTTAAATATCACGCGGTTTTAACGTGAGGATTTAATCCAGCAAAATCAAAAATAGAAATATACTTTTATATTACTAAGGAATGATAATATTATGTAATTTTGACTTAACAGATTAAATTCGAATTGAATTGCAGATAAAATTTAAAATAAGGTAGCTGCGTTAAGAGTAATTTCCAATGCCTAGAATAAAACCGAAAGCGGCGCTAAATCATTTTTTAAATGCTTGAATGATGATCTATATTGACTTAAAATAACTTTTTCCAAGAATCTTTGCCTCCGTTTTGATGGAAATATTTTTATGTAGAATAACGCGATTCTAACACCAACTTTCTACTGATGAGGCACAATAATACCGAAACCGGTCTAGAAATCATTGGTTCTTCTAATAACAGAATCAGAGAGTTGAAGCCTCGATCAGCACGAGCCTATTCAAAAGATTATTATGTATAACAATCAAAAAATCAATTATTTAATGCAATAAAATATTCTCTTAGAAAAATATTTTTCAATAAAAATTTTACAGTAATAAGTAATAGATATACAAATATTTTAAAGATTTAAACTAGATATGAAATCATTTAGAAGATGCCTGAAACAATAAACGGTAAAATCTTAAAGAACAGAAACTGTAAAATTTCAAATCGGCGTTGCCAAACGTCCTAAATATCATAGAACTTGTTTTTTTTTAGTTGTTTGAGGTGATTCAAAAGTTAGGCGACACATATTATGATTTTTTTAACTTAAATTAAATAGGGGATTATTCAGATTATCAGAAAAAACCGTATTTCCTAAAGTGGCATAAAAGACCAGGAAAAAAAATTAAATGGAGTAAAAAATAGGGGGTAACAGTTACCACCAAGCCTTATAGATTTTCCAAAATTTGAAACTAAGTTCTTGTTCCTACATTAACTTTTCATAAGCTGCAGAGCTTCTGGGGTTCACTCGTAAGGGAGTGAATTGCAGGGCGTATATTATTATTATTATTATTATTATTATTATTATTATTATTATTAATTATTATTATGTGTCTAGGTCTAAAGATGGGCCATAAATTTTTATATTGAGATATTGTATGAAAATTATATTCCGAATTTTTAGTATATAAGTACTTTTTATGATAATTTGAATCGTTTTCAGTCATATAAATCATTTGAATTTTTTTACAATTTATGGTAATTAAAATAAAACTTGATTGTACAAAAAAAATTGCCAACTTTTTAATTGAATTTCAAATTAATACTATTTTAGGTGAAAATACAAAGTTACGTAATAGAAATGTCGGTAAATAATTTCAAGGACATTACGTTATAATAAAATAAATAAAAACGTATTTAAATTAATTCAAAAACAAATGTGAGAAATTGTTTACTTATCTGGAGTATTTTATCTATTTAATATTTAGTGTATATTTTAGTTTTCTCGGTTACACCGTTCTAATTTCCCAAAATATTTCGTTTTTCTGGGTATAAAGGATAAACAAAGAAGACATATAACAATTGAGGCGTTGTAAAGTTGTGAAATGTCACTTCTATGGTAGCAATTTGCGAATTTTAAATTTACAGTAAAATAAAACAAGCAAAACATCTTAATTATGATTTATATATATAGTTACAATAACAATGATGCTCATGTGGATTAGAAAAAATATTCATAATCTCTTCATTTGTGACGTACAGAATGTTTTTACGCAGATGAGATGGTAATTTTATGGAAATTAAAATGTAACCCACATGGAGATCACGCCACCTTTTTCGTTTTAAAATTCTTATCATACATTTGTTGTGTATTTATCTTTATCTGTTCTATAAATAGTTTCAACAATTGTCAACAATACAGCACAAATATGGACTAGTTTATATAAAATAATTAAAGAACAATTGATAAAAGAATTTATTGGATAGTGTTTAGAGAGTTGAGATATTTCATGATAGTTTCGTCACAAATAAGAATTTGTTGTTATCAATTAATTGTCATACATCGCTATTCAAAACATTGGAGACTCTAGAGTTGTACCAAAAAATAGCAGGTATACAAAATCCTACCCTCTACTTTTACCAGAAATATTAAGATCGGCTTAGGAGTAATAGGTAGAAAAGAATAACAAATTTGTTGATTCATATTACCAATAACCGTATAACGCAAAAAGCTCGAGGAGTGGCTGCAAGATCTTCCGTTTTCTGTTTTTTAACTGTAGGTTCTGAGGCGTCAGATAAGGCTTAATTGAGTTGGCTGAACTGTGGCCAGTAATTTTCTTTCCTGCCTTAGCCAGGTTACTGACTGCTGTCGACCGCATAGAGTGGTTTGTTATTTTTATTTCTTTTGTATTTAATTCTGCCTTCTCTGCTGCTTCTTTAGTCCATTTTGAAAGTTCGTTTTCCCACTGGAGTGTTTTTGTACCATCCACTTGATTGTTCTTTGTTCCATGATGGGTTTACTGTTAAGAATAAAATCTATCAGTTGTAATTCTAGATGAAGGTGTAACCATTAGAATTTTAAAAAGACGGACTGGATAAAAGGTAGAATTCTTCGTGTTGGGGACCAGGCATTTACTATCGGCCATTTTTTTTTCTCCACCCTGTGCCGTTTTGTTGAAGAGAGGATTATATATAACTATGTTATCTACCTGTTTTAATCCCAGAATTAAAATCCTCTTTAAAATAATAAACTCTGCAATTGACTGCTTCTCCACCTCTCCAGGCAAGTTCTACTGAAGCGATATGGTGTGCCGGAGTGTCTTCGTCCCATAATAAAACCATTGCGTAGCATTCTTCCAATTTTAATGAAGCAGAGCTCGATTTCCTTTTATTGGCGCACATCTGCAAATTCCATCGTTTCATAAAATACATCTCTTGCATTTTTTTTTTGCAACGGTGTTCCACATTGTCTTCACAACTAGTTCTTTGTAATTTTCACCGTTTTCTTTCTTCATATTCCACGCCCAATCTTTCAGGATTAGGTTTAGTTGCTCGAAACTTGTAGTTTCCAAAAGCTGGTATTTCTTTGCCTTGCAGAATTCCGTAAACTATTTCCATCAGATCAATATTAGTCATAGAATCACTTCCAAAAACGATTTTCACTCTCATTTTCACTACATATGCTGACAATAAAATCAGAAAAATTGTTTAGCGTCATTTTCTGGTGTCCTAGGAGACCATAATTACTTGTTATCAAAGGTATTGTAATTTTTGGTGACAACAGCTGTCAAGTTTTGCCGCGGGTAAACTCGAAAAAACTACTGACAGGAGCTGTCATACAGTTTTTTCAAAGGTAATACCACGAGTCCTCCAAATTTAATCTATAAAATTTCAGAGGACGGGTCGTATTTGAAAGGATTATTTTGTATTAAAAACAGAGAACATAGTCATTTATGCAAAAGACACTTTACACACAAATATTGAAAATTTTCTTTACCAATTTAAATTGAAACCTGAGCTGTTATAGTTTTACATACAGGGCCACGAAGGCGATTTTTTGACTGGCTACCCCGCGAAACGGCGCCGTAAATAAAAGCGAAGAAGAAGAATGAAATGAAATCTTTCTTAATTTAATTAATTTTAAGTTTAGTGTTAAAGTGAGGTATCTAAAAATGTTAAATGAATGTTGAAATAAACTAATAAAAACAGGTTAGTTTACAAATACATTTTGAAATTTGGTTATTAACATAGATTTGCAATACATTTTAGTATAATAATAATTGATAAATGTTTACATTTGACATCTCAAATAGGTAAACACAGTTTAATCAAAAAACAAAAACGACGAAGCGGTTTTATCAAAGGTAATACCACGAGTCCTCCAAATTTTATCGATTAAATTTTTGGTTTTCACGAAAACGGCTTTATTTGGAAAAACCACGAAAACAAACTGATTGATAAAATCACGAGTCCGCAGGACGAGTGATTTTATCTTAAATCAGTTTGTTTGAGTGGTTTTGCCTAAAATAAAGACGTTTGAGTATGAAGATCAAAAATGTAATCTATAAAATTTCAGAGGACGAGTCGTATTTGAAAGGATTATTTTTTGAATCATTTTGTATTAAAAACAGAGAACATAGTCATTTATGCAAAAGACACTTTACACACAAATATTGAAAATTTTCTTTACCAATTTAAATTGAAACCTGAGCTGTTATAGTTTTACATACAGGGCCACCAAGGCGATTTTTTGACTGGCTACCCCGCGAAACGGCGCCTTAAATAAAAGCGAAGAAGAAGAATGAAATGATGTTTCTTAATTTAATTAATTTTAAATTTAGTGTTAAAGTGAGGTATCTAAAAATGTTAAATGAATGTTGAAATAAACTAATAAAAACAGGTTAGTTTACAAATACATTTTGAAATTTGGTTATTAACATAGATTTGCAATACATTTTAGTATAATAATAATTGACAAATGTTTACATTTGACATCTCAAATAGATAAACACAGTTTAATCAAAAAACAAAAACGACGAAGCGGTTTTGTCAGTATAAAACACAATGATTGGTTAGAATCCTGAGTTGTTATTGGCTGAAACCACAAAATCTGACTGTTTTGACAGATGAAAAAAATAATCAATATAAAACACAATGATTGGTTAGGATCCTGAGTTGTTATTGGCTGAAACCACAAAATCTGACTGTTTTGACAGATGAAAAAAATAATCATCTAGAAATCATTTGTAATTCAAAATTGCGCGTTTGTGATTGGTGGAAATTAAAACGAGGGAAATCATCAAAAATATTGACAGATTGACACATTGTTTTATCTGTTACGTCCGAAAATTAATTGTTTTTGTTTTTTTTTGTCAAAAAAGTTGTAGAGCGTTATATTATACCTGCTATTTTTAAAAATACCAGCAATAGTAGTTTATACAACTCAGTGTGTTATCGTTGTTTTATCTATCGCTCAATTGCCTTCAGTCAGACTTGATCTGTCCCAGGATTTTTGCAAAAGTCAATCTGCAATTAAAATAATTGGAATTTAGTACCAATGTTTATAAAATATTAAAACCAAACACTTAAGATTAAGTAATTCTGTTTGAATCTCGTAATATTTTTAGTTGTTATAAAACCAAATTTTATTTTGATGAATTTCTAAAATGGTTTTCCTCATTTATCTTACCAAATTTTTATTTAACTGTGAAAAACAACATGATAATTGCATAATAAATGTTTAAGATTGATCACGCCACACTTACATACATAGAAAGTTGTTTTTATCTTTATGTTATGATTAAGTTTAATGAATATTCATTCGTCAATTGATTGCACTAAAACATATTTAAATTTAAACGTTTCTGAGATTAGAAAAAGTATAATTGAAAAATGGGCACTTTTTCTTTTTTGAAATATAAATAAAAGTCGCAATTTTCATCTACGTATTTTATTTTTTTATGCATGCACAAATAACATCTACTAACTAAAACCTACAAATGGGGAGCATTATTAAACAAAAATTAATTATTCTACTCTTCCCTAAAAACCCAACGTTTTGAATTATTTCCTAAACATCCCTTCGCTAAATTTAGAAAACTTCTGGCGGAACAATCAATTTATCGATGATTTTTTTTTTGTTTTTTATATCTTTTTTGCAATTTTTTTGGTTTTATTTAAGCGAGTTAAAAGCATTTATATTGCGCAATACAAATATCCCGAAACTTTTTATTCCAATTCATCTCGGCTAAGTCTGAATCGTGCAAAATCTTCAAAGACGATGTTATCATCGTCATCATTCGCGAAACTCTGTTCGTATCTTCCTTTATCCACGGACTTCATCTTCTTCAAGCTTTGAGCCCTCTCCTTGTCCATCGCCCCAGGAGCAGGATGAAGAAGTTTGAATGGAACATCGGTGACAAGTTCGCCTCCCAAAGTGCCACAGTTCAGTTTTACTCTCAGGGAGTACGAAATTACGATACCTGTAAAAATAAATTTAAACCATGTATTAAAAACGATGTGCGGTATTTCGAAATAAAGGTAAGTTATATAACGTAAAAACGACGGTGTGGTGAAATAGCAAAAAAATGAAATAACTCAAAATACAGTCGTCTGAAAGTGATCAAAGTCTTACAAGTAGCAGATGAGGCTATGAACAATACAACATTGCAAGAAAAATGTTAACAATATCTTGCCTGAATGGATATTTTTGGAAAATCAAAGGTAAAGAAAAAACCTGATTAATTAACACATGGCGACTCATTTGAGTCCACGAAATTATGAAGTAAATGCTCTGGAAAAAAGGAAATTGGAAAGAAGATCGGTCAAGGTTCATACAGATGTCTGGTCTTTGGGTATAATTCTATTTATAATGTTGATGATGATTTACCATGCCATTCATGGCATTTTTGCGAAACAATTTATTGAATAAAGATTATTATTATTATATACCAATTAGATACTCCAAAAACACATGAACTTTTAAAATCTGTATAAAGTAATCATACCAATGGCATCTATGGGGCATTTTCCGTCTGGCACCAAAGTGGAGCTGGCCAAGTTTGCGTCATCATCTCGAAGACGCCCATCTAAGGCTACACCTCTGCGATCCTTGTTGCTGGAAGCAAGAGGTACCAAATAAACGACTTTGGTGAAGCTGGCACCTGGTGTTATTGGGCAGCCTTCGCGAGTTTCCAAGCTAGCAACGTATTTGGAGAATTGAGCATTCACCATCGTTACCTAAAGACAATAATAAATGAAAAATATTCTTCTAGATTACGAAATAAAAAAAGCCTTTACCTCGCAATGCTGTACGACGTACACCTTGATGTTTCTCACTTGCTTTCTCGAATTATTGCTGATCATAATATTCGCGCCGATTTTCTCTCCATGATAGTAGATATCCGTGTCTAGGGTAACTTCCAAATTGATTTTACCGCTGGAGAATGTGAAGCCCTTGGACACCAAAGAGCTTGGAAGGCGACTAGCTCCTTTTACCGGTGGAGCGAATTGCAGTTTCTTTATGGCCAATTGGACGGTGCTACGTTTATGACCTTTATCTTCTTCGTTCGAACCTACGTAGCATTTCACGTAGTATTCGACACCGAGGGGTTTGCCTTGATCATCCTCGCCTGAAAATAAACAAAGCTTTTCAGCATGATTTTGATCGTGTTGGATTTTCAAAAACGACTTTTTGCTGTAGCACCGAGGAATTTCGAAAGAAGTTATTACTTCAATACAATAAAGACAGAAATACTTCACAATGATACAAGTTTTGTTTAGGACATCCGGTATAATTGTGAATTTGGGTTCTACGGAAAATCTTACATCGATTTATGTCCTGCAAATATTTTTTTTAAATCACTTTTGACCCACTTCAGTAGGCTGGAGATCGTGAATTATATATAATTATAAGAATATTTATAAATATTTCATATCAAAATTAAAATTTCTCTTTACGAAGCAAAACATTTACTTGTAAACATCTGGTTAATTTATACTTTTGAATTTTGCTATAAACAAAATGTCTTCGTTTCGTCTATTTATAGTTAAAAAATGAAGGTTATGTATACTGAACAAATATTATCTTTTTCATTCAATTTGTTAACATTGGGGTTTCTCTCTATAAATTGATTCTTGATAATAAGGTTTCCCTACTTTAATGATAAATTAATTAGCACCGATAATAGAAACCTTAAATATACAAATATGTCATTAAAGATAAGGCACGTCTGGTATTTCAAACTTTCAAAAATATCTGATTAATATCAGTTCATCCGCAAATATGAATTTAATTATTTCGATCTCATTAGATTTTATTCTCAAAAAAAAATCGGCACCATTTAATGTGCCATTTGGAGACATTTTGAAGGAACCATTGTTTCAAAATAGCCTCCCAGAAATACTGGGTGACCCATTATATTCTTCGGTATTTCAAGATCTTATAACTTTTTCCTTCACAAGTTTTTGTTTAGACTTTAAAAGTTTTTTTTCTCACATTTTTGTTGATTTTTTTTTTTGCTTTTTTAAATGTAACACCCTGTATATTTTCTGATTAAAATAAAGCCACTTCTTTCAGCTCTCTGCCGGTATAAGATTTTTTAAAATCGTTACAGAATTAATTGAATAATTAATGTTTAAACATGCGCCTGCAAAATCAGCAGTCAACAATTAATTATCAATAACTTTTTAGTAATTAGTAATTGTAATTAGTTGTAATATCCTAATATCCCATAAAAAAGATCAATTACTAGATTAGTATTATTAATATCTAAAAATAGCGTCAGCAGGAATGTTCTACAGTAGACAAAGATCCCAAAAAGCTGATCAAAAGTTGAAAAATTAATTACTTGAATGTAAAATCGTAAAAATTTCAGCTCTTTATAAGAATACCAAATACCAATTAACCTAATTTTTTGTGATAATGATAAATTCGCATAATTATAATTAAAAAAAAATTCAATTCATTTTAGATTCGTCATCTACAATCTCGAAAACATTTAGATAACTTATTACTAATGAGACTTTTAATCAACTTAATAGGCCTAACTTTATGTGTGGTGTATACAGTATTATTTTAAATCAGTTTCCATAAAAATATTGCTTGTCTGGACCTAAAAAACATCATTTTCCGGACTTGTAACGCAAATTACTATTGTTTTTACCTGGCTGTAGGGTTACGGAGCAGGGTGACATATCTGGGAAGTAGAACGTAAAAGGGTGAGCATTTGGTCCCAATTTATTGATCAATTTCTCTTGGACAGGAGTCAATGGTTGCTTTTCTGCCTTTGTTGGTACTAGCTGTTCAGTGGCTAAGACCATTTCCTTACTGAATTTGACACCCATGACTTCATCCTCTTCTCTACCATAGCGGTAGACGGTGAGGACCTGCGATAATAAAATAACCGTAAATATTTTCTAAAATTTGGATACATATCTTACAAAAAGAGTTAATTAATTATATTATTATGAAAATTTCATTTATTACGAAGTATAAATTATCTCGTAATATGCAAATGCGCTATTCTTTTAAAAACGTCACAAAAAATATGTTGACAATAGATTTTGACATCTTAAATTTCAAAATCTATTTCTTATCATATCTTGTGACATTGTCCGGTGATCTGTTTCTATAGTAAATTATTATTAGTCCAGTAAATTAACGCCAGAATAACCCCAAACCTGGGCATCAAGTCTGTCCGTCAAAATTTTTTAATTTGCATTTAATAGGTACAATATCTGGAAGGGTGGGAAAATGGTTCTAGAGTTCCCGAAAATCCGTTTTTCGATGATATCTGCCGAAATATGACCCTTAGAACATTTTTGTTTAGATAAATTAACTCCAATGTTAAAACGTCATATACTTGAAATTGCTTTTGTCACTTTGACATCGATAAAAAAGGTGCATCCTTTTTTATCGCGATAAAAACTTATCTTCCTCAATATCTAGTAAGCGGACGTCACTTTATTTGTCAACTTTAGTTATAATTTCATAGTAATTAAGTGTAAGAGTTGGCAAAACTGCAAAAAAATATCAATGAATAGTCCGTCAAATTTTTGAATTTTAATACATTGTTAGTGATTATTATCACGAAAATCTTGTTAGTAATTTAAGAGAAAATGAAAATACGCCATATATAGAGACCCGAGAAGAAAATATTAAAATAAGTACACCAATCCAACCAACCTATAATAATTGTATTTTTAATAACTGTTCCTTTAATTAATTGTTCTGCTAAATTATTAATTGTTCAACAAAAATAAAGTTTCTGTTTTTGGACAGGCACTTTATAACCTCCCAGGTAAACTATTGAACCCTTCGTAGGTATATCAATTCAGCACTTAATGCCTTAATACTTATCCCTTTAATTCTTGTTAATTTGAGCTTACAAGTAATGCTTGTAAAAGGATTTGATGATATAAATGGACCTAGCATCTAAACAAAAAAAAATAAAATTTGGTTTACGCAGAATGAATTTTGTATAAGAAACGATTGGCAATATCAAAATTACCGAAAAAAAATGTTTGGGCCATTTTTGAGGTAAAAAGTTAGTTTTTTAGGATATAAATGAACCTAGAATCTAAAAAAAAAATCAAAAAAATTAAAATTTGGTTTACGCAGAATGAATTTTGCATAAGAAACGATTGGCAATGTCAAAATTACCGAAAAAAAATGTTTGGGCCATTTTTCGAGGGAAAAAATTAGTTTTTTGGGATATAAATGCACCTAGAATCTACAAAAAAAATTCAAAAAACTTAAAATTTGGTTTATGCAGAATGAATTTTGTAAAAGAAACGATTGGCAATATCAAAATTACCGAAAAAAAATGTTTGGGCCATTTTTGAGGAAAAAAGTTAGTTTTTTAGGATATAAATGGACCTAGAATCTAAAAAAAAAATAAAAAAAATAAAGTTTAGTTTACGCAGAATGAATTTTGAATAAGAAACGATTGGCAATGTCAAAATTACCGAAAAAAAATTGTGGGCCCTTTTTGAGGGAAAAAGTGAGTTTTTGGATATAAATGGACCTAGAATCTACAAAAAAAAATCAAAAAAATTAAAATTTGGTTTACGCAGAACGAATTTTGTAGAAGAAACGATTGGCAATGCCAGAATTACCGAAAAAAAATGTGTGGGCCATTTTTGGGGGATAAAGTGAGTATTTTAAGATATAAATGGACCTAGAATCTACAAAAAAAATGAAAAAAATTAAAATTTGGTTTACGCAGAATGAATTATGTATAAGAAACGATTGGCAATGTCAAAATTACCGAGAGAAAAAATGTTTGGGCCATTTTTGAAGGAAAAAGTGAGTTTTTTAGGATATAAATGGACCTAGAATCTATAAAAAAAATTCAAAAAAATAAAATTTGATTTACGGAGATATGAGAAATATCCTCTCATTGCAGAGAGAGGCATTAAAATTTACAAATAAAAAAATATTAGAATTAAATAATGGGGAAATTACAAAATTTGAAACTAAAATCGATGTATTTTAAATTTATATCTTTATATTGATATTTCTTTTGTATTTACTTTATGTTTCAAAATATTTATAAAAAAACATTAGTTGCCAATGCACTCTCACAAATAAAATCAATTTTAACTAACGTATCGTACTTTTCTTATTAGGATTAAAGGATTAAAAAGATTTATTAAACCAGGTAAAAGTGCTCAGTTGATGTATCTACTTTTATCGCCTTCAAGGGACGGTGCTCCGTTGAAGTCTACCCCTGTTTTTTATTCTTATATTCTGTCGTTAATTTATCTTAACAAAAAACACGCGAATTTTTCTTTTATGGATAAATTTCTTTTTATCTCAACATTTTTCCATCAGTAGTTTTACTTTAAAAACTGACATTTGATAAAATTAGTGATTGGCAAAATGTTTCGATACAAAGAGAAATTTATCCGATAAAAAAAAGCTCTTGTGTTTTTACTGTTGACAAAAAATGAAAAGCAGTTTATTACCTACAAAAGTTGTCCCTATGATTTTTTTCGCTACACTAATATTTTTTGCAAAAATGGCGTTTCAAAAATTCGCAATTTTGAGAAAGTTTGAAGGCAGAGTTTTTCTCGTGCACTTAATAAAATACTTGATATAGATATATATATATATTGATGAAAAGGTGAGAATGTGATCTTTTATTTAGTACAATTCCTAACCCCAAAAAATTTTAGCACGAAAAGAAAATAATCCTCAAAAAAAATGTCGATTTTTCATAGGGGTGAGAATTTTCTCAATTTTCTGGAAAACCAAAAAATATGAAAAAAAAAGAAAAATGCCACCGACAAGAGGACAAGCTAAGCTTTCTAATGATGTGCGTTGAAAACCGATATGGTCCTTGATTATCTATTAGGAAATCCAAAAAAAACGCCCTAAAAAAACATGTTGTTTATGAAAAGACACAAAAATAATTTATTGAATCTTTTTTGAATATATTTAACACCTTGCAAAGGTTTTTCAATAATTCAGAGAAATAGATAAAAGGAAAAGTAACGTGATATTATAGCTACAGGTTCTTTCTTTCATCTGAACTTTGAATCATTAAAAAATATTAATGTTTACGTGATTTATTGAAAAATTTGTAATCCGCTTGGGAGTGTCATTTCTTTAGAGCGTGCTATTTAAATGCAGGGCAGGAGCTAAAAATGGGGGTGCGTTTTGGAGCCGGTTATGTCGAAAAGTATCATATTTTTGACAAAAATGATAACGATCATTTTTTTAGGTAATGAACTGATCTTTATTTTCGTCCAAACAGAAATTCTCTAAGTGTCATATTTTCGGAAATATCGGCGAAAATAGGCGAAAAAAAACACATTTTTGAGACCAATGGGCCGCTCTTCCACAAATTTCAGACAGCTCAGAATCGTAATTTATATAAATTTTTCATTTAGGCAGTTGTATAACAATTTTTATCAGCGGTTTTTTCGTTATATAATATGATATGAGCTAGGATTTCTAGTTAAAAGTGCTTACCTGCCCGAAGACTCTCCTGCCCTGTAAGTATCCATCTTCGACGACAATGACACCATCGATGGGATCGGTATGGTCCAAATGGTCGATGAAATCCCTCTTGCTCAAATATACCGTGACTTTACCATTAGGTGTTGTTTTTTTGAAAACTTTAACGGCAACCACCATTTGTCGATTGAAATGAAAAAGTTTTAAACAAACTTTGATCGCTTAGCGAGATAGTAATCAATTGGTACTTCCACCAGAAGTGGATCTCGAAGGGAAGTTGATCATATTTAAATGCTCTCGTAGGGTTTCTTCTTAAGTGGATTATATGCTAAATTGGATAGAGGAATATTGGATTTCTTGTGTTTACTAATTCGAACGTTAATTTTTTTATGTTATGTAAAAGATGATACGTATAGATTTGGTGGATTAATGGAGTTTTCCAACTTTAATCGGTATAGAATTGCGTGTTTTTTTTATTGAAGAATTTAAGGAAATTTAAAAAATTAATCGATTTATATATTATGTGATATCAGTTAGTTGCGTAAAGAGTGTTATTTTTTTAGAGAAAATCGTGGGACGTTAAGTTTGAAAATAATCTAATTACGCTAAATTACATTAATGCTTTGAACTTTGTTTAAATGAAAGAAAGGTTTGGAAGCTTTTAGAATACACATTTTAATATTTTAAAATTACATGAAATTTCAATAGTATGCGGTAAATTTTTTAAACAATGCGATAAAATATTTAAAAACATCAGAACAGGTAGATTATTTTACTAATAGCAGAGTGAAATTAGAATTTTATATGGATGTAAGAGCTAAGTTTTAATTTTTTCGATTTTATACATAAAGAGAAGTTTGTAAAAAATTTGCGATTTGTTTTAGAAAAAACTAAATCAAATTAAGAAAAAGCGAGAACATAGAAACATAGATTAGACCTTTACTAATATTTACTTATTTTTTCATTCTTTCAAAATGAAAAAGTTAGGGACTACGAAACACTTACAGACACTGTTTTATAGTATAGTACAACTTAACCTTAAGAGAAAGAAGAATATCGAAAAAACCCACATTTGCATTTAAAAAAAAATGGGGATTAAAGGAGAAAAAAGTTAGAATAATCAAAACATTATTTCTTAACTGAAAATGTCTAGATTTTAGCAGAAAAATATTTTCAAAAATTTTACTAGCAAATATTTGTCAAATTCACAGTAAAAACTCCTTTTTAAAATTAATTATGATGCGCCAAAAATACCATGAAGAAAGTAAACAAGATGTTAAAAATACAAAAATTAAAAAAAGAGAAACAAACCTTTAAAATACTCCGATGTTATTTCTTAAGCCGCGAAGACAATTTACATTATATCGCTGTGATGAATAAAAAGGTCACAATAACTGTTCAAAAATCTCGATTCTAAATAAGCATTGAATAATTTAAGTATATCTATTGTATAATCGCCGATAGAATATTAATAAACCTAACTAAAATCCTTTTTATGTTTTATTTCCGGATACATTGAAATTTCTTATCTTTCTTGTCACTTTTTAATTGAAATTACAGGTTAATTATTCTAGAAAATAAAAAAAAATTATTTACGACCACATACGCAAATACTTCTATTAATTTTACTAACATTGGTTTCGCTTGCTTACTAACATTTTACAGGTTGCAAAAGTCTTCAGAGTGTAATACAAATTCCACCAAAAACAGTTTTATGGTTAATACAAAAAAAATTATCTCTAACAAGATAATGCACTATAGTTTTTCTATGCATCTAATACGTCCATCTTAATTTTTAAGCTTTTGCATATAACCTGCTCTTCTAATATTTTAATTCCATAGTTATAAAAACTTTTTTTAACCTGGTCGTTTTCAAAGAATGCACTGTAAATAATAAACTAATATATATTCCAGTAATTTTCGCCAAAACTTCCAACTAATTATGTTGTCTTCTCTATTTAATATTTTCTATATTTCCTTCCCCAAGATCGATTCTCGTGAGTTCTACTTTATTTAATCCTTTTCAGCAGGTTGCTCTATATAGAAAAAAAATAGTTTGACTGCTCTATGCCAGTTCACAGTAACCAACATATTTTAAAAAAGTCACCGTAAATATTATATTGCTAATTTTTAAGCGTAATAGGCTTTAAATATTTTCAGCCCGGCTGCTCTTTATAGCAACAAACACGTATATTCTATTGGTGCTTTTTTAAGCCCAAAAAATATTCAGATGCTAAGTTATGCGTTAAATATGCATGCCCTTCATTTTAATTAATATTTTCAGCCTGGCTGCTCTTTATTGCAACAATCAGATTTTGAAAAATTAGCTCTTTATTAGCATTCATATTTAAAAATAGACTGTTATTATTACATCCCTAATTTTTATTCATATAGTCTGCTCTTCCGACATTTTAATTCTTTATTTTTTTGGTTGCTCTACACCAATTCACAGCAAACAACTGTTTTCGAAACTGCTCTAGCTAGTCATCTTTTAAATAAAACACGTATATTCTATTAATATTTTCAGCCCGGCTGCTCTTTATAGCAACAAACACGTATATTCTATTGGTGCTTTTTTAAGCCCAAAAAATATTCAGATGCTAAGTTATGCGTTAAATATGCATGCCCTCCATTTTAATTAATATTTTCAGCCTGGCTGCTCTTTATTGCAAACAATCAGATTTTGAAAAATTAGCTCTTTATTAGCAGTCATATTTAAAAATAGACTGTTATTATTACATCCCTAATTTTTATTCATATAGTCTGCTCTTCCGACATTTTAATTCTTTATTTTTTTGGTTGCTCTACACCAATTCACAGCAAACAACTGTTTTCGAAACTGCTCTAGCTAGTCATCTTTTAAATAAAACACGTATATTCTATTAATATTTTCAACCCGGCTGCTCTTTATAGCAATAAACACGTATATTCTATTGGTGCTTTTTTAAGCCCAAAAAATATTCAGATGCTAAGTTATGCGTTAAATATGCATGCCCTCCATTTTAATTAATATTTTCAGCCTGGCTGCTCTTTATTGCAAACAATCAGATTTTGAAAAATTAGCTCTTTATTAGCAGTCATATTTAAAAATAGACTGTTATTATTACATCCCTAATTTTTATTCATATAGTCTGCTCTTCCGACATTTTAATTCTTTATTTTTTTGGTTGCTCTACACCAATTCACAGCAAACAACTGTTTTCGAAACTGCTCTAGCTAGTAACTTCTTTTAAATAAAACACGTATATTCTATTAATATTTTCAGCCCGGCTGCTCTTTATAGCAACAAACACGTATATTCTATTGGTGCTTTTTTAAGCCCAAAAAATATTCAGATGCTAAGTTATGCGTTAAATATGCATGCCCTCCATTTTAATTAATATTTTCAGCCTGGCTGCTCTTTATTGCAAACAATCAGATTTTGAAAAATTAGCTCTTTATTAGCAGTCATATTTAAAAATAGACTGTTATTATTACATCCCTAATTTTTATTCATATAGTCTGCTCTTCCGACATTTTAATTCTTTATTTTTTTGGTTGCTCTACACCAATTCACAGCAAACAACTGTTTTCGAAACTGCTCTAGCTAGTAACTTCTTTTAAATAAAACACGTATATTCTATTAATATTTTCAGCCCGGCTGCTCTTTATAGCAACAAACACGTATATTCTATTGGTGCTTTTTTAAGCCCAAAAAATATTCAGATGCTAAGTTATGCGTTAAATATGCATGCCCTCCATTTTAATTAATATTTTCAGCCTGGCTGCTCTTTATTGCAAACAATCAGATTTTGAAAAATTAGCTCTTTATTAGCAGTCATATTTAAAAATAGACTGTTATTATTACATCCCTAATTTTTATTCATATAGTCTGCTCTTCCGACATTTTAATTCTTTATTTTTTTGGTTGCTCTACACCAATTCACAGCAAACAACTGTTTTCGAAACTGCTCTAGCTAGTCATCTTTTAAATAAAACACGTATATTCTATTAATATTTTCAACCCGGCTGCTCTTTATAGCAATAAACACGTATATTCTATTGGTGCTTTTTTAAGCCCAAAAAATATTCAGATGCTAAGTTATGCGTTAAATATGCATGCCCTCCATTTTAATTAATATTTTCAGCCTGGCTGCTCTTTATTGCAAACAATCAGATTTTGAAAAATTAGCTCTTTATTAGCAGTCATATTTAAAAATAGACTGTTATTATTACATCCCTAATTTTTATTCATATAGTCTGCTCTTCCGACATTTTAATTCTTTATTTTTTTGGTTGCTCTACACCAATTCACAGCAAACAACTGTTTTCGAAACTGCTCTAGCTAGTCATCTTTTAAATAAAACACGTATATTCTATTAATATTTTCAGCCCGGCTGCTCTTTATAGCAACAAACACGTATATTCTATTGGTGCTTTTTTAAGCCCAAAAAATATTCAGATGCTAAGTTATGCGTTAAATATGCATGCCCTCCATTTTAATTAATATTTTCAGCCTGGCTGCTCTTTATTGCAAACAATCAGATTTTGAAAAATTAGCTCTTTATTAGCAGTCATATTTAAAAATAGACTGTTATTATTACATCCCTAATTTTTATTCATATAGTCTGCTCTTCCGACATTTTAATTCTTTATTTTTTTGGTTGCTCTACACCAATTCACAGCAAACAACTGTTTTCGAAACTGCTCTAGCTAGTCATCTTTTAAATAAAACACGTATATTCTATTAATATTTTCAACCCGGCTGCTCTTTATAGCAATAAACACGTATATTCTATTGGTGCTTTTTTAAGCCCAAAAAATATTCAGATGCTAAGTTATGCGTTAAATATGCATGCCCTCCATTTTAATTAATATTTTCAGCCTGGCTGCTCTTTATTGCAAACAATCAGATTTTGAAAAATTAGCTCTTTATTAGCAGTCATATTTAAAAATAGACTGTTATTATTACATCCCTAATTTTTATTCATATAGTCTGCTCTTCCGACATTTTAATTCTTTATTTTTTTGGTTGCTCTACACCAATTCACAGCAAACAACTGTTTTCGAAACTGCTCTAGCTAGTAACTTCTTTTAAATAAAACACGTATATTCTATTAATATTTTCAGCCCGGCTGCTCTTTATAGCAACAAACACGTATATTCTATTGGTGCTTTTTTAAGCCCAAAAAATATTCAGATGCTAAGTTATGCGTTAAATATGCATGCCCTCCATTTTAATTAATATTTTCAGCCTGGCTGCTCTTTATTGCAAACAATCAGATTTTGAAAAATTAGCTCTTTATTAGCAGTCATATTTAAAAATAGACTGTTATTATTACATCCCTAATTTTTATTCATATAGTCTGCTCTTCCGACATTTTAATTCTTTATTTTTTTGGTTGCTCTACACCAATTCACAGCAAACAACTGTTTTCGAAACTGCTCTAGCTAGTAACTTCTTTTAAATAAAACACGTATATTCTATTAATATTTTCAGCCCGGCTGCTCTTTATAGCAACAAACACGTATATTCTATTGGTGCTTTTTTAAGCCCAAAAAATATTCAGATGCTAAGTTATGCGTTAAATATGCATGCCCTCCATTTTAATTAATATTTTCAGCCTGGCTGCTCTTTATTGCAAACAATCAGATTTTGAAAAATTAGCTCTTTATTAGCAGTCATATTTAAAAATAGACTGTTATTATTACATCCCTAATTTTTATTCATATAGTCTGCTCTTCCGACATTTTAATTCTTTATTTTTTTGGTTGCTCTACACCAATTCACAGCAAACAACTGTTTTCGAAACTGCTCTAGCTAGTCATCTTTTAAATAAAACACGTATATTCTATTAATATTTTCAACCCGGCTGCTCTTTATAGCAATAAACACGTATATTCTATTGGTGCTTTTTTAAGCCCAAAAAATATTCAGATGCTAAGTTATGCGTTAAATATGCATGCCCTCCATTTTAATTAATATTTTCAGCCTGGCTGCTCTTTATTGCAAACAATCAGATTTTGAAAAATTAGCTCTTTATTAGCAGTCATATTTAAAAATAGACTGTTATTATTACATCCCTAATTTTTATTCATATAGTCTGCTCTTCCGACATTTTAATTCTTTATTTTTTTGGTTGCTCTACACCAATTCACAGCAAACAACTGTTTTCGAAACTGCTCTAGCTAGTCATCTTTTAAATAAAACACGTATATTCTATTAATATTTTCAGCCCGGCTGCTCTTTATAGCAACAAACACGTATATTCTATTGGTGCTTTTTTAAGCCCAAAAAATATTCAGATGCTAAGTTATGCGTTAAATATGCATGCCCTCCATTTTAATTAATATTTTCAGCCTGGCTGCTCTTTATTGCAAACAATCAGATTTTGAAAAATTAGCTCTTTATTAGCAGTCATATTTAAAAATAGACTGTTATTATTACATCCCTAATTTTTATTCATATAGTCTGCTCTTCCGACATTTTAATTCTTTATTTTTTTGGTTGCTCTACACCAATTCACAGCAAACAACTGTTTTCGAAACTGCTCTAGCTAGTCATCTTTTAAATAAAACACGTATATTCTATTAATATTTTCAACCCGGCTGCTCTTTATAGCAATAAACACGTATATTCTATTGGTGCTTTTTTAAGCCCAAAAAATATTCAGATGCTAAGTTATGCGTTAAATATGCATGCCCTCCATTTTAATTAATATTTTCAGCCTGGCTGCTCTTTATTGCAAACAATCAGATTTTGAAAAATTAGCTCTTTATTAGCAGTCATATTTAAAAATAGACTGTTATTATTACATCCCTAATTTTTATTCATATAGTCTGCTCTTCCGACATTTTAATTCTTTATTTTTTTGGTTGCTCTACACCAATTCACAGCAAACAACTGTTTTCGAAACTGCTCTAGCTAGTAACTTCTTTTAAATAAAACACGTATATTCTATTAATATTTTCAGCCCGGCTGCTCTTTATAGCAACAAACACGTATATTCTATTGGTGCTTTTTTAAGCCCAAAAAATATTCAGATGCTAAGTTATGCGTTAAATATGCATGCCCTCCATTTTAATTAATATTTTCAGCCTGGCTGCTCTTTATTGCAAACAATCAGATTTTGAAAAATTAGCTCTTTATTAGCAGTCATATTTAAAAATAGACTGTTATTATTACATCCCTAATTTTTATTCATATAGTCTGCTCTTCCGACATTTTAATTCTTTATTTTTTTGGTTGCTCTACACCAATTCACAGCAAACAACTGTTTTCGAAACTGCTCTAGCTAGTAACTTCTTTTAAATAAAACACGTATATTCTATTAATATTTTCAGCCCGGCTGCTCTTTATAGCAACAAACACGTATATTCTATTGGTGCTTTTTTAAGCCCAAAAAATATTCAGATGCTAAGTTATGCGTTAAATATGCATGCCCTCCATTTTAATTAATATTTTCAGCCTGGCTGCTCTTTATTGCAAACAATCAGATTTTGAAAAATTAGCTCTTTATTAGCAGTCATATTTAAAAATAGACTGTTATTATTACATCCCTAATTTTTATTCATATAGTCTGCTCTTCCGACATTTTAATTCTTTATTTTTTTGGTTGCTCTACACCAATTCACAGCAAACAACTGTTTTCGAAACTGCTCTAGCTAGTCATCTTTTAAATAAAACACGTATATTCTATTAATATTTTCAACCCGGCTGCTCTTTATAGCAATAAACACGTATATTCTATTGGTGCTTTTTTAAGCCCAAAAAATATTCAGATGCTAAGTTATGCGTTAAATATGCATGCCCTCCATTTTAATTAATATTTTCAGCCTGGCTGCTCTTTATTGCAAACAATCAGATTTTGAAAAATTAGCTCTTTATTAGCAGTCATATTTAAAAATAGACTGTTATTATTACATCCCTAATTTTTATTCATATAGTCTGCTCTTCCGACATTTTAATTCTTTATTTTTTTGGTTGCTCTACACCAATTCACAGCAAACAACTGTTTTCGAAACTGCTCTAGCTAGTCATCTTTTAAATAAAACACGTATATTCTATTAATATTTTCAGCCCGGCTGCTCTTTATAGCTACAATCAGTTTTCAATCTCATTCTTTATTTTTTTGGTTGCTCTATACCAATTCACAGCAACCAACAGTTTTTGAAACTGCTAGGTGCCTAAAAATGTAGCCTGGCGCTCTCCATAGCGATGGTTATTGAAAAATTACCTCTTTACGAATCTTTTAACGTATCCATGCCTGGTTCTTAAGTTGGTGGAGACAAAAGTTATTGCCTTAATCAACGAAATAGCAACAGCAGGTTAAACATTTACAGTTTTATTACAGTATTTATTAATAAAATCCATAAATTTTTTTGGTGGAATGAATCTTCAACACATCTACGAGTATTCGCTTTTCTAAGCAAGGGGTTCCAACTATGTGGTTCTTTTCAATAGCGTTGACTATAATTTTCTTTCCAGCTTAAGGCATTTGGTGTAGTGGTAGACGATCTGATAGATAATTCTGAAGTGAGACATAACATGGCGTGTTGGTACAAATGCGATAATGTTGGTTTCAACGCCATCAACGATGGTTCACTTCTAGAAAATTCACTTTACGGCATCTTAAGAAAATATTTTTCCGATCATCCAAATTATCTCCCATTAGTCGAACTCTTCCATGATACCATAATGAAAAGCGCTATGGGAAAAACTTTGGATGGGGAGATCACGAATGGTGGTTCGCCTGATCTGTCAAAAATGACAATGAAAAATTACACTTTGATCTCGAAATACAGGAATGGATACTGTACCTTACAGTTACCAGTTGCTTCGGCAATGTTTTTAGCTAACATGAGTGATCCCGAACAGCATAGGCAAGCTCAAACCATTCTTCTAGAAATGGGCCAATATTTTCAAGTTCAGGTAAGTTAAAAATATAGAAAGATATCATTTATTTACACTGGAGGAGTTGAGTAATAAGATATATCCTCTTTAAATATGAGTAATTTTTTATATTACTGCTCCATTGAGTTGTCTTAACTTACCACATTTAGAAAATATTAAAAAAAAAACGATAGAATATTTATTTTACCATTATCTTTATTGCTTTCTAAGCAGTCCTTAATAATTTCCTGCTTTTGCCGTTTGTTTCTTGGATACATTCAATAAATATCAGTTTTTCACTCCTATGCAAGTAATTTATTTATTTATTAATATACAGGGTGAGTCATTGTATGTGGGTTGGTAAAGGCTACATTTTAAAATTATACAGTAACAATAACTTCGAAACCTATGGAATCAGCCGAATCCAATTTTAACTGAAAAAATTAGACTAATAATTGAAAACAATAATGTATTTAGAGTTGTTTAAAATTATACAGGGCGTTCAAAATGGGGCGATTCTCTAATGACATATTCAAACGACAATATCGTTCTTATTTTAAATGGGACACCCTGTATTTTATAATCCAATTATGTAGCAAATTCCATTACCTTTTAAAAATCATAAAGGTCTACTATGCCTAAATCTATTAATTTTGGAAATATTTTTAATTTTGTTCAATTTTACATTATTTTTCCACCGTAATGCCTAAATACAACACCCTGTATTTGATCAGCTTAGACTATGATCCTAAAAAATTACAGATGAATCCACTTTTCATAATAATGGATTAGTTAACCGTCATAACTTTCATTATTATGATACTCAAAACCAACATTTATTTAGGCATTACGGTGGAAAAATAATGTAAAATTTAACAAAAATAAAAATAACTCCAAAATTAATAGATTTAGGCATAGTAGACCTTTATAATTTTTAAAAGGTAATGGAATTTGCTACATAATAGGATTATAAAATACGGGGTGTCCTATTTAAAATAAGAACGATATTGTCCTTTGAATATGTCATTAGAGAATATTTCTTTGAAACTATGTGTTTGGTTTTGACATTATTAAAAATGGACCGTCGCGATCACAGTGACTCACCCTGTAGAAAATTTACCAAAAAATGCTTAAAGCAAAATTGAAAAAATACTTAGAGACACGATTGTTTACACTTACAAAATAACAAACTTTGCACTCGTAAGTCACAAACTACAATTCTGTAATAATTTAAAAAAACTTTGTTGTATAAAAATTTACGCAAGATGATTAAAGTTGACGTAGGAGGAACTATTTTATTATGCATTGTTTAAATGAACGTTAAATGTGTATATAGGGTTAATCATTTGGTCCTATTTCTCTATTTATTAATTTAATACCGGTTGTTTGTGAATGACGTCTAGAAATATTAATTTTTTAACATACCGGGTGTCCCATTTTAATCCGCCAGTAGCGATAATTCTGAAACATTGCATTGAATCAAAAAGTGTTCCAAATGAAAAGTTAATGGTTCTGAGGGGGACATCTGATGCCGTAGACTTTGCCCCCCCCAGCCCCCCAAGGGGGGCGGGAACAGGGGGCAACTTTAAAATCTTAAATGGAAACCCCTATTTTTTATTGCAGATTCTGATAGAGGGTTAAAAAGTATGTAAGTTTTATCCAAAACATTTTTTTTATTGGTCGAGAGATGGCGCTGCAATTTTTTGTCAATTAAATTGCGAAAATCGTCACGTAATTAACTGTTGTTATTACTTAAGACTTACTCACAACCTTACAAGGTTGTTTTTTTTCTCAGCCTGCCCAAATACTACCCCCGCCCACCCCCTACAAAGACGTAAAGTACTCAAAAATAGCGATTGAGTACTTATTTTTCAAATTAAATAATGGTAAAATAATTCAAAAAAGAATGTCAAATTTTTTTTCAAACAGTGTTTGACCGGCCCCCCCACATATCCCCCCACCACCCTCTCGCCCCCCCGGGGGGGGGGCATCTTTAGAATCTTAAATGGAAACCCCTATTTTTTACCTCAGACTCGGATAGAGTTTTAAAATGTAAGTCAATTTTAGTCGGGGTATGTGGGGGGGCCGGTCAAACACTGTTTGAAAAAAAAAATGACATTCTTTTTTGAATTATTTTACCATTATTTAATTTGAAAAATAAGTACTCAATCGCTATTTTTGAGTACTTTACGTCTTTGTAGGGGGGGGGGGGGATAGTATTTGGGCAGGCTGAGAAAAAAAACAACCTTGTAAGGTTGTGAGTAAGTCTTAAGTAATAATAACAGTTAATTACGTGACGATTTTCGCAATTTAATTGACAAAAACCTAATTTTTACATTTGCAGCGCCATCTCTCGACCAATAAAAAAATGTTTCGGATAAAACTTACATACTTTTTAACCCTCTATCAGAATCTGCAATAAAAAATAGGGGTTTCCATTTAAGATTTTAAAGTTGCCCCCTGTTCCCGCCCCCCTTGGGGGCTGGAGGGGCAAAGTCTACGGCATCAGATGTCCCCCTCAGAACCATTAACTTTTCATTTGGAACAATTTTTGATTCAATGCAATGTTTCAGAATTATCGCTACTGGCGGATTAAAATGGGACACCCGGTATATTCGATCTACATCCCTACAATCTTAAACTCATTTGTTGACAATACCTCCTTTGGAATCCTTTCTATCATACCGGGTGTCCTAGAAATTTCTGACCCATTTTGACTGCAAATATCTCGGAACTCAGAAACGATAGGGAGGTGCGGTTTTCACTGAATTTCTGATCCATTTTAACTGCAAATATCTCGGAACTCAGAAACGATAGGGAGGTGCGGTTTTCACTGAATTTCTGACCCATTTTAACTGCAAATATCTCGGAACTCAGAAACGATAGGGAGGTGCGGTTTTCACTGAACAGTTTCTTTTTATATAAAGTTTTTTTCAGTATAAATGTTTATTTATTAAAATCTTATATACGGTGTTTTAAAAAAACGGTCTTTTTCAAATGCAAATAACGTCGATTTTTTTAACGACACGCCCTGTATATTTTTATTCTATCTGAAAGGTGAACTCTTTCCCTTTCCGAAAAAGTATAATATGAAAGTAATTGTAAGCTATAACATTTATTTATTCACATTCAAAAGTATGAAATTATTGGACTAGCTGAAAATTAAGTTCTTAATTTCCTAAAGTATTAATTGTAGGCTCAAGATCCTTTAAATAAACGTTCTCATTATTTTTCCAGAAAGATTTCTTAAACTGTTTTGGAAAACCCGGATTATCCAACAAAATTGGATCTGACATAAACGAAGGGAAATGTTCTTGGTTGGCAGTGGTGGCTCTTCAGCGAGTCAATCCCGCCCAACGCAAAATAATGGAACAATATTATGGTAAATCTGGCGAGGAAGCCGTGCAAACGATCAAAAATATTTACGTACAAGTTGGATTACCGGCTACCTTCGAAAAATACGAAGAACAAACCCACAAGATTATCAATACGAATATCCAACAGATCACTAGAGGTCTTCCTCATAAACTCTTCTTTACGCTTTTAGAAGAGTTATATACGTTCGAATAAGCATATATGCAGTATTTTTTTTTTCATACAGGGTGTGAATTAATTGTTAAAAAAAATTGGTTTTCAGTTAAGGATAAAAATGGAACCTAATTCCCTTATTAAATGTATAAGGTACCATAAATTGATATATATTTCACAATATTTAGGTTCTTTAATTAAACTGCCTTAATTGACTTAGTTTTTCTATTGGTTTCTTCTTTTTTTCACGCTGGATACGTTTTGTGCTGCCATCTATGATTAGAAGAGAGTATTGACAATTACTAATTAATCTCTGAAAGGGATACGAAAGAAGAGAGTGACATTTTGACTAGAATCAGTCAAATAAAAGCTTTGCAACACACAATGCAAATTGTGTATGCAACCCCAATACACCGGGAATTTTTTGCTTTTAGTAATTGTCAATACTCTCTTCTAATCATAGATGGCAGCACATCTAACAAAACATTCCACACACTATCAGAAAACTGCATTTCTATGGTTTGGCACTTCAAATACTCTTCTCTCTGTATATTAAAACCACTTATTTATATCAAAAAAGTTTTTAGTTTTAACTTTTAATTCTAAAGTTGTCAAAAAAATAATATTTATAATAAAAAAATAAATATTTATAATAATAATACTTAAATGATATTTTCTTTGACAACGACTTTAGAATTAACAAATTAAAAAACTTTTTTGATATAAATAAGTGGTTTTAATATCCAGAGAGAAGAGTTTTTGCACTGAATTTTTTTTAATTCATATTGCATTACAGAGTAAACATTTTGGATCACTCTGTATATCTTTTTCTGTTTAAAAGCGTTTTTTTATAAGTAAAAAATATTTAAAAAATATGTGATACATACACTATCTAGCTTTATTAGATATTTAGGGGATAACAAATTATATTAATGTATATATTAATAAGGTAAATTTTATTACCGTTTTTATAAAATATGATTGTTAATAAATAATTAAAATTATGTTTGTTTTATTTTTCTCGAACTTATAATGTGGTTAATATTTCTTACTCAAAGTAGTTCAAATGTTTTTTAATTGGGAACTAAATTGAGTTTTGAACAATTTTTTTTTGTCCATTTTTTAACACCTTTTTTCTTTTGAACAAAATTTTCTTTCTATTAATTTTTTTATTCAAATTTTTTGAACTTAAAATTTATATATTTTTAAAATTGTTTTATTTTTCTCTAACTTATGCGGTTAATATTTCTTACTCAAAGTAGTTCAAATGTCAAATGTTTTTTTAATTGGGAACTAAATTTATATATTTTTGAAATTGTTTTTTTTTTCTCCAACTTATGTGGTTAATATTTCTTACTCAAAGTAGTTCAAATGTCAAGTGTTGTTTTTTGTAATTGGGAACTAAATTGAGTTTTGAACAATTTTTTTTTCCGCTTTTTTAACACATTTTTTCTTTTGAACAACATTTTCTTTCTATTAATTTTTTTTTCCAAATTTTTTGAACCTAAAATTTATATATTTTTGAAATTGTTTTATTTTTCTTGAACTTATGTGGTTAATATTTCTTAATCAAAGTAGTTCAAATGTCAAGTGTTGTTTTTTTAATTGGGAACTAAATTGAGTTTTGAACAATCTTTTTTGTCCATTTTTAAAACACATTTTTTCTTTTGAACAAAATTTTCTTTCTATTTTTTTTTATCCAAATTTTTTGAACCTAAAATTTATATATTTTTGAAATTGTTTTATTTTTCTCGAACGTGTGTTTAATATTTCTTACTCAAAGTAGTTCAAATGTCAAGTGTTGTTTTTTTAATTGGGAACTAAATTGAGTTTTGAACAATCTTTTTTGTCCATTTTTTAACACATTTTTTCTTTTGTTTGAACAAAATTTTCTTTATATTATTTTTTTTGTTTTATCCAAATTTTTTGAACCTAAAATTTATATATTTTTGAAATTGTTTTATTTTTCTCGAACTTGTGTTTAATATTTCTTACTCAAAGTAGTTCAAATGTTGTTTTTTTAATTGGGAACTAAATTGAGTTTTGAACAATTTTTTTTTCTTTTGAACAAAATTTTCTTTCTATTAATTTTTTTTGTTTTGTCCAAATTTTTTGAACCTAAAAATTTATATATATTTGAAATTCGTTTTATTTTTCTCGAACTTATGTGGTTAATATTTCTCAAAGTAGTTCAAATGTTGTTTTTTAATTAGGAACTAAATTGAGTTTTGAACAATTTTTTTTGTCCTTTTTTTTAACCCATGTGTTTCTTTTGAACAAAATTTCCTTTCTATTAATTTTTTTTTGTTTTATCCAAATTTTTTGAACCTAAAATTTATATATTTTTAAAATAATCAATACTTTTTAGCGTCAAATAGTTTTAAAGTATTTGCAATTTAACAGTTGTAATCAAATGATTACTAAATAAAAAATCATATGATAGACAAAGTGCGACAATCTAATTAGGAACTAAATCGAGTTTTAATTGATCAAATTAATTTCGTTTTAATTATACTATTTTTGATTACATTCAAAGTACAAATTAAAAGTGGTTAAAACTAATTAATCGGTTTTTGCATAACTAGTTATGTATTAGAATTTACCAATTGTTGCTGATGTGGTCTCTGATTCGTGGATAGAGATCAGGAATCAGTCGCGCTATAAACGATTATTCTTATTGGCTGGCCAGAAACTGAGTTAATGCATATTAACCAAGAATAACTTTTGATTATATTAATGTACAGTGTGTCCCAAAAAGTTTTATACAAAAGGAGAAAAAGTTTCTCTTACATTTCACAAAAAAAATTATTCTTGATATGGAATATAGGGAAAACAAAAAGTAATAATTTGGGCTGAGAGAAAAATTTGAGAATTTAATCAAAGAACAATCACCTGTTTAGAAAGGGACGGTGGATACGTTGAAGTTCCGTAGTATTTAAGTAATTTTACATGTTTCCCATTTAAATGTACCTATTGGATCAGTATTATTCATTGTTGATACATTGATAAAGAAGGTTATCAACAAATTATCTAACAATTTCTGGAGTGTTTATTGTCTTTTTTATCTGGAAATATCAATAATCTAAAATTGTTCATAATTTTTTGCTTCTTATTCACAATTTCAATGAACATTTTGCCCTCCACTACAGTTTCTACGTATTTTTCCCTCCATCCAAATCATTACTTTTTGTTTTCCCTATATTCCATAGAATATTTTAAAAATTTTGTACCTGATTATGGATCAACAAGTCATGCAGAGTTTTTTATCAAGAATAATTTTTTTTGTGAAATTTATGATAAACTTATTCTCTATTTGTATAAAACTTTTTGGGACACACTGTATATTGCGTTAAAAAAATTGAGACTATTGAGAGCCCTTTCAATTGATTTTCAACCGATGATACATAACAAACATTTAACGAATTTTAAGGGTAGAAAACGGTACATAAATATTTTATGTTATGAATAAATATTAATGAATTTATTTATAATATAATGGATATAAAAATGTGTTTGTTATATAACGCCACTGGTTTTTTTTATATAAAAATCTTTCACAAAAAAGCTTATTAAATTAATAACGAAAATTAAATAAAAGTCTAAACTATTAATAATCATTAAAAATTTGATAGCAAATTAATCATATAAAGTTTTATTGTGTCTAAAATTTGAGCAATATAATACAGATTAAAAAGTACTAACAAAAATGGTTGAAGGGGAAGAAAATTCAACAAACACTTTAATGCTATTTTGACCACTTACAGGTTTTAAAGCTTTTAAATTTTGAATGATCAATAAATTATTTTTTTATAAGGAACAAAATTTGAGGTTCCTGAAAAATCTGTTGTTTTATTTTCTTTTATTTATTAGCAAGTATTTGCATATATATTTCTTAATTATTTACCACGATTGTATTATCAGTCATTTTACAAAAAAATAGGTTTGGAATGAAATCGATTGCACCAGTTAATAAAAATAATTTTTATTTTAAAAACAAAAAATATCAAAATAAATTCTTTAAAAATATATTTAGATAGAATAACCATTACGAAAATGATGACGCAGTATTCGAAAAAATAAAAATAACTAATCAAACAGAATAAAATGAGTAATATTAAGTTAATCAGTTTTATCAAAGTTTTATTTTTATAATCTGGTTTCCTAATTACCCAAATAAATAGTATCGTTATCTGAAAGCTACTGAATATAAACAAGCGCATTTTATGCATTATCTAATATACTTGAATGCTAAATTATATTTTATCTAAACAATTCCAGTTTCTAATGACGCCACTTTCATGAAAGTTGATTGGAATAATTAAATTATTTATTAGATATTACCACTTTATTTGTCCTCGATGTAATCTTCGGCAATAGTAGTTTTTCTACCTTCTTAGTGCTTTATGTAAGTGAAATCTGCACTTGCATCAGTCAAGAATGTATAATTTTTCTAATCTCTCTCAATTTATTTAATTCAGCTCAATATAAAGAGTAAAATAACGAATAAATGATGAAAACGGAAAAATAAATAAATATTCCCTATATAAAGTAAACAGTAGACCAGATTGAGTGGAGCCGTTGTTCGCCGCGAATCCCTTAATGTTTTTATCGGTTTTTTCAGATTATTCAATTGAGTTTGGGGGAACTATAATTATAACTATCCTATCAAAATTTTGGTGCTTTCGAAAACATTTATTTCTCTTTTTTTGCAGCTTCAGGCCTACTTCCTTATAGCAGATGATATAATGGATGGATCAGAGATGCGCAGAGGGCGTTCATGTTGGTACAAAAACGATGGAGTAGGTTTACTAGCCATTAACGATGGTATCCTAGTCGAAAACAGCATTTACTCGATTTTAAGAAAATATTTCTCATCCCTACCCTGCTATGTTCCAATTATAGAACTTTTCCACGATATATCTTTCAAAACTGCCATGGGACAATCTCTTGACTGCCTTTGTCTGAAAGACGGAAAACCCATGTTGGATTTGTTTACCATGAAAAGATACAACTCCATTATTAAATACAAAACTTGCTATTATAGTTTTCAATTACCAGTAGCATTAGGAATGTATTTGGCGAATATGTATGATGAAGAGCAACATAGACAGGCTAAGACCATTCTACTGGAGATTGGAGAATTTTTCCAAATTCGGGTAAGCTACAATGAAAGATGCCCAATCTTATAACCCTTTGAGAAATTTCTAATTATGTCATATGAAAATTTACATTACTTATTAATAAAGTACCTAAAAATAATTGTTGGGAGTTGGTGTTATTCTCAAAGAAAAAAGCCCTTCTGTGAATTCACAAGTTTACCTGTAGTTCTAGAGTTAACTGGATTATTAAAACCTTTTATTTATCTTAGTAAATTTTAATCCATTTCAAATTTGAGGAAATAGTTAATTGTTATTATTCATAAGTATAATCTTTTTTCCAAAGTTATTTTATAATTAAAATACATTTGCTCTTAACTTGTCTCAACCGGAAAAGGGACAAAATAAGTATTAGGTTACGTTATATATGAAAAAATAATGTTTTAAACTAAAATAATTGTTTTGAAACTTTTAAAACGTACCTGTGAAACGTGGAATATCTTCATGTAGTTGTTTTTAATGCCTGACTCTTATGCTTAGCGCATTTCTAATGGAGAAAGTAGTATAGGACAAATAAGTTATCACTTTTATAGAAATAAATATAATGCATAAATTTGTACATAAACAAACTTTTATAGTAATAAAACAAACATCTAATTATATTGTCAAAGATAAATAATGTACAACATGCACCAAGCTTATTTGTAAAACTCTAGATATATAAAAAAGCAAAAGTAAATCTGTTTAATATTTTTAGTTTAAATTATGTATATGAGAATTTAAATATTTTATCTTTTTTTGAAGTTGATGTTTCTCTTATTTACAGGACGATTTCTTGGACGTCTTTGGCGATCCAGATGTTACTGGTAAAATAGGTAGCGACATTAAGGATGGGAAATGTTCCTGGTTAGCTGTAGTAGCTTTACAAAGAGCAACTCCTTCGCAAAGAAAATTAATGGAAGACCATTATGGTCGACCTGAGGAAGAATCAATTCAAATGATCAAGAATTTATATGAAGAATTAGGTCTTCCAGCAACTTTCGCCATTTACGAAGAAGAAAGCTTTAATATTATTAAAACTCATATTCATCAAATTTCTAAGGGATTGCCACACGATTTGTTCTTTAAAATCATGGCAAAGATTTATAAACGCGATTCTTAGGTTGTAAATGTATTATTACCAAAATGCAAGTTATTTTGTGATTAAAATATTTTTCTTATTTTTTTTTAGGTATTAAAATACTTTTTAACAACCTTTAGTATATGTTTAGTGTATAATATTAGCACTTTCGAGATTTAACAAATATTTAAAAATTTTAAGTAGCACTGTATGCTTGTGTATTGATCCATAGTATTTCATTATGATAAAATGTATTAAGTAACTTTATTTCTATGTACGTCAGGCGCACCTGCAGTGAACGTGTTAACCCATGAGGTCTAATGCGCGTCCCATGGTGGCAGTTAAAGTTAAACTTGGAAGTCTTAAAGGTGTAGGTACATTTTTTTATCAAATGTATAGTAAAAAACCTTTTGTATAAAAATATAGTTTTATATCTGTACATTGTTGGTACAGGTGATGAATGCTTTTCTTTTTTATGACTGAATTTTTTTTATTAGTAAAATAATGTTACATTTACGAATTTTATTTTTCTTCTACTTAAAAAAACTTCCAACAGTTGTCAAAACTTCTAAGCTTCGTTTATTCGTTTTACTGATAGATGGTAGCACAATTGCGAATTACATTTTAGTGTCTACAACAGGGACTTTAGTTTTTTGAGAAAATGTTAAAAAAGATTTTAATTCTCACATTTTCAAGTACTCAAAATTCTAAAATACTCAACAAAGTCCAAATTTTAAAAAGTTTTTATTACAAAAGAACAACAATTATACTTACATAAGTAATTATAATAATTAACTTATTAAAAAACAATGTCAATGAATAAAAAAATGGCATTTACAGTTTTACATTTTTTTATAGCATTATCCCTATTTCTAATTTTTAAAAACTAAAAATTAATTAACGGGTTGCTTGAACCTTTCAAGGCGTAATTTGGCTTTCTCGTCTTGTGATATTGTATTATTTTCAGTTTCTGAACCGAACCTCATCTTTCTTTTTTCCATTTTTTCCTTATTTTCTAAACCGGACATGACGCTTGACACCGATGTTCCAAATCTGGCAGCTCTTTGTTTGAGAACATCAACATTTGTATTCTAAAAATGAATAAATTTAGAACAGACTAAAAACAAACTACTACTAATCTTTAAAAATAAAATCCATGTGTATGAAGGAATCTAGTCATATAACTCATATAACTTTTACTGATAGTAAATAAATAAAAAACACAAAAGTGATGTTACTATACAGGGTGTTTCGTACTTAAACTGACATACGTTAACTGTGGATAGAGGACACTTAGAGGGTTCATAAACACCCATATAGTTTGGGTCTATCTCGCTTTATTACCAAGTTACGGGGTGTTTTATCAATTTTGGTCATTTCTTTTAGTCGCTGTATATTTGGAACCAAGCTGTGTATTTCTATAAAATTTGGCATGAATATTCTCCTTTACAAGGACAATCAATGCCATAGTAAAAAAATTAAAAATCCAGGTCCGCCTTTAAAAAAGTTATCAAAATTATTTTGCTTTAGAACAACACCCTGCATATGGAATTTAAAAAAATGGATAACATATTCGAAAAGAGGGAACCTGGATTTTTAATTTTCTTACTACCGTATTGATTATCCTTGTAAAGGAGAATATTCATGCCAAATTTAATAGAAATATACAGTATGGTTCCGAATATACAGCGACTAAAAGAAATAACCAAAATTGATAAAACACCCCGTAACTTGGTAATAAAGCGAGGTAGACCCAAACTATATGGGTGTTTATGAACCCTCTAAGTGTCCTCTATCCACAATGAACATATATCAGTATAAAACTGAAAGAAAATAAAGAGCGAATGTACTTATGGAGCTTAAAATGCATTACCAGAACAGATAGTGAGAAAAAAATTAAAAGTTATTTATATTTAGTAATATTAAATACTACCTAAAATGTATTATTATTGTGACTATTAATTATATAATCTCAGGTCTTATTGTTTTAAAATTTCATTTAAAGATGGAATATGTAGTTTATTAAACTGTATAACAATTATCTTACCACTGTGGACGATGTAATACTAGCAGCAGAATTATTAGATCCAAAACGTTCTGCTCGAACTGCCTTTTTGGCATCTAAACTTAAGTCAGTTACTCCAAATTTCTTGGCTCTCATTTCCAACCTCTAAAAAAAATGAATTATTTATTTATTGAACAGAAACCTAAACATTCAATGTTATAGTATTGTGGAATTTTGAATATTACCTCTTTTGCTGACAATTCTGAAAGCTTTATAACTTTCTTTTCTTCAGATTTATCCTCGCTTGAAGATTTTTCAGTAGCTTTTCCAATTGGTTTTACTGGTTCTAAACTGCTGCTGCTGTTGTTTCTGTTCAATATAACTTTTTTAGGGGGTTCAGTCTTAGAGTCATTATCGTTAGTTTCGTCGATTTTTCGTTTTGTAGTAACTGGAGTTTCATCTAAATCATTTTCAAGTATTGATTCGCTCGCTTCAAGGTGTTCATCATCTTCATCCTTTAAAAAGATAATAAATGTATTTTTTGGAATCAAAAGTGTGGTTTTAAATAACTTACATTTAATAAATCTTCTTCCAACTCATCCACCGATTCAGAACTGACATTTTCATTTGACTTCAGAGCAGACTGTAATCTTTCAATAAGCTCCGTTTTATTCCCAGAAGTGCTTAAGCCTCGTAATTTCAATTCCTTCTTCAAGTCTGGTACCTAAAACAAAATAAACATAACCTCAAATTCATAACACGAGCCAGACTTAAAAATTCGTATGAATTAATTGTAAAAGGAAAACAATCAAATATGTTTTTAAAAAAATGTAATTTACCTTAAGTTTTGTAAAATCTGTAGAAATTTCCGCCGACGAATCATCAGCCATTTTGAACGTTTCTATTTTAGAAGAATGCTTTTTTTCAGTGTTGCCACTTGCCAGTAAATTATATATATTTTAAATGTAACTGCGAAACGTAATGGATAATAGATTTGCTACAAATTTAGTAGCTTAGTTCGAAGTAGGAATAAATTATACTGGTCTAGACAATATAATCATCTGCAATCCAAAATTAAATAGTAAATTACTAGATCATTCATCACTGTAATAATATTGGCAACAAGCACATCTTCTTTATTTATTATGATAATTTTAAAAACTGGTCTTGTATGAAGTATTTAGTTAGCAATTAAAAAGTGCTAACACTGCTAACTTCAAGTTGGTTGTTATTGATGAGAAAATTGGGGTTATGGTCAAAATTGTTTAATCTTGCTAAATATTATTTTTATATAAACGATATAATGTCTAATAAAAATAATCCTGCACCTGGAGATGGTTTAAGATCTGTTAGAACTACTTCGTTGTTCAGAGTAGTTAATTTTGAATTATACACTAAACCAGTAAGTATGCATTTGCAGCAATTTGTGTTAAAATCATTGGGGTTCTATATTTCTAGAGCATCGATTCCCAAACTGGTGTCTCTGGACCTCTGGGTGTAAATCCAAGAGGGTATGCGAGCTCATACGATTCTAAAACTGATACCTATTTATAAAATGTATAAACTTTTAGCTGTAGAATTTTTGTATTTTTTTTTCAGAATATTGTAATAATGGGGCTAGGTTTAGTAGCCATCACTGGGTGTGCAGGATACATTGCCTATATGAGAAGTAAATATGAAGGTCAAGGATATTATGGAGCAATTAAAGAAGATGGTAAGGAACATTTTGAAAAGAAGACGTCAAAATGGAATTGATAACAAGTTCAATATGTATATATGTAAATATGTAGTAATTTATTTACTTCCTTAGAAATTTATGATCGTTCCTAAATATGTTGACTATTGGTTACAATAATTTTTTGAAAGATGTGTAAAGTCGTAATGACGTTTTGAGAATATTATATTGTTAATAAAGATAATAGAAAAAGTAACAAATTGTTATCCAATATAAATATTTCTGATTGTAGGCACAAAATGATGCCAATGTTGTGGTTTGTTTTAATTTATAGTAGCGACATTAACTGACCAATGTTTTTCTTTTTTTTTTAATTATAAATTGGTCATATTTTTTATTTAAATTAATTTTTCGTTTTAAAGATATACCTAAATGTGAATTAAATAAATGAATTATCTGATATTATTGCTTTAACAAATTAAATCTGATTAGCTGTAAATATATTTTTTCTTCTTATTTATGTGTAACAATTAAAATTCTCCTAGTTAAATTTGTGATGAATGATGAGTGATGAGATGAGCGATCACGTCATAGATAAAATAACAAGTAAACTGACCTTTATTTTATTTGTCTATGATACACGTACACGATTCATATTGATATTTAACAAAGAAAAATCGATATATTTTTTAATCGAAATTTGTCATTTCTATGCTTGTAAATGAATATTGGCAACACTGCGTTGGTGACATTATCCTTATCTACGACTTTATAATAGAAAGAGAAATAAAATATGAAGAGACCACTCATAAAATTAATAAATCGATTTTTTATCGTAGTTACACTTACTTGACATATTATACGTCTCTCTTTCTCTTATCAGTAGACAGCCAGGGATGCAAACACTGACGCTACTAATAGAAAAGGAAGGTTTTAATGATTATTTTTAGAATAAAAGAAGATAGACATAACTGCATAAGTAGCCGTACTTTCTGTCTGTTTCTGTATCATAACATGATGCCATTTTTGCCATTAGAGGAAGCAAAAATTATTGACAGTTATGTGTTATGTGTTTTGTGTGTTTTCGGAATTATCTAAGAATTAATTTTGCAAAATGATAAATAAAGAATCGGATCTAATGATTGATAAAATATGCCGCTGCTGCATGTGTGAAAATGAAGACATGCAAAATATGTTTGAGAAGAACAATGAGGAGGGTACTGGCGATCCTAAAGCTCTTCTCTCTGAAATGCTTGGGGCTTGTGCTTCTATAGAGGTATATTTAATAGTTTTATATTAAGTTATATTCTTAAATTCATTTTTAAGGTTGCTTCCGGCGATGGTTTGCCTAGTAATTTATGCAAAGGTTGTGAGGAAAAGCTTAAAAGTGCCTATGAGTTCAGAAAGTTGTGCCAAAAATCTGATACAACTTTAAGGGACTTAACTCAAGATAGTAAGAAGAATGTACGTCAGGAAGAGGATATAGTTGTTCACCCTGATGTTCATGATGATGTTTTTGATGATGAGGATAATGTGCCTCTACTGGAAAGGGGCATCAAAAGAAAAAGGGGTCGGCCTAAAAAGAAGGGAACTAACAATTTGGCTTGCCACTTTTGTCATAAGATACTTCAGACCCAAAAAGGCTTAAGAGTACACTTGAGGTTAGTGAACTTTCACAAAACAAACTGGCAACTGTATAGATTAATTTATTTGTTATTATTTATTTATTAATTTCAAAATTACTTTTATTTAACATACAATTTGGCATGCAAATTTATTTTTAATAAAGTTAAGTTAAATATTTAAGTGTTTACTTACCTTTACAAATTTAGTTATACATTTTATCATTTTCTTAGATCTCATACTGGAGAAAAATTAAAATACTGTATGTTTTGTGATGCAAAATACACAAGAACTAATCATCTAATTCGACATATTAGTACACACGATAAACCTGGTTTGAAGCACCCTTGTGAGAGTTGTGACAAGGTATTCGATGCTGCTGCTGAGTTATATCGTCATTCAAAAGTTCATGAAGAAATTACAGATGAGACTATCAAAGAACAGGACATCAAAACTGAAGCTGCAGAAATAAAAACTGAAATTGATGAACCTGTACTTGTAGGCCATCAAATGGTTGGGAAGGAGGAAAATGAAACAGCACACAGGTACAAAATCTAGGATCTTGATTTATTTGAAACTAATACTTTAACAAATTTTTGACAGTGATGCAGATGATAATGGTTTTAATGATTTCCCTGTGAGTGATGGAGGCTACGATGATAGTGATGAAGATTTTGCAACTACATTGGACAATGACAAGAAGAATAAAAGTCCAAAGACAAAGAAAAGGGAGCGTATGGAGGAAAAAGATAAAGCGCTGTATCAATGTAAGGAATGCTCTAAAGTAATGACGACCTATATTGGACTTAAAATTCACATGAGAAAACACACTGGTGCTGATTTGTCTACTTGTCACGTAAGTCAAATCATATTTTACATATAAATAAATTAGTCCCTGTTCAAAAATCAATCAAACACTTAAATAATTTAATTTTATTCTTTGGATCCTGCAATATAAAAAGTAAAAGTTACAATTTCACATTATAATCAGGTAATGACAAATTAGTTGTAGATGTTGAATTTCAGTATAAAAATTTCAACTGCCTATTATAAACTAGACAAGAATATACTAATATAAGATTTTATTTTGTTAAATTTTACAGTTCTTTCTGTTGACTGTAAAATCTAATAAAGAAAGAATGAGAGTTTCTAAATTTTATGGTTGATTTATAGAAGAAATATAATAAAATTTGTTGTTTATGGTTTTTACTTAAAATTTAAACAATAGAGACCGTTAACTTGGTTAATTGAAAAAGAGAATATTTTAATTTATTTCAATATAAAATAAAACAATAAACACCCACTGGTTGAATTGATTTTTTTTTATATAAAAATATTTACTAAAATTTAGTTTTTAGAAAACAACTTTTAAAAGGGGATTTCTTAAGCAGACATGTAAATTAAATTGGGAAATTGGAACCTTTGGTTTATCAACTAAGTTGAAAACTATCGTCGACCACTCAATCAAAACACAATTTTAACAGGGGTTTAGTTTTCAACTTAGACATGTAAATAATTAGAAAAGGTAAAAAAAAGAATTTAATCTGATTTTGGAGAAACATATAAATTCTTTTTGAGGTTTCGAAAGACTTGATGCGTTTGAATGACCAAAGAAATATGCCAGACATAAATATACAGATATTCTTAAATGTAAACAATGATTAGGAATAATAATATAAAAATAATTCCAAATAAAAATATACTTAAAATTTTTTTGATAGTTAATAAATTTACTTAAAAATCATTGAAATAAATATGTTGTTAAAAAAACAGAAGCATAAAAAATAATTGCTATAGAAGGTTATTAATAGCTGAGATGAGAGTTGGAGAGTAATTTCAAGTGAAGAATAATTTAATTAAATAAAAATATAATAATAATTACCTACTTCTTATTTTATGTTACCATTATTATTGGTTAGTAATTAATTATATCTTTTTGTCATTTGTCTACTGTCACTTTCACACTTTTTTATTATGTTCATGTTTTCTTTGATATATATCTTTTTAAATTTCTATATTAAATTTTTTTCGGACATGCCTACACTTTTCAAATTTTTTCAGTTATGTAACAAATCTTTTACCAAAAACAGTCATCTTGTAAGACATTTAAAGACTCATGGAATAGTTGATGAAGAAAAAATGAAGGCTTTGAAGAAATATTCAGATTCTAAAGGAAAAAAGGTAAGTTTTAATTTTTCGCAAATTTTTCTGTATTTTTTTATTTCTACTTCTTGTAATTTCATTCCCTCTTTATTCTTGTTCAATTTATTCAGGTTATGGAATGTGATTATTGTGACAGAAAGTTCAAGTATCGGAAAAGTTTTCTGCATCACATGCACGCCGAACATGGTATGTCCGATTTCGATAGCGATTTTGAAAAAGGAGAAGGAGCTGATAAAGGCAAAACAGCGGATCAAACCGAAGACGGTGACGGTAAGTGAAAAGCCATCAATGAATTAATTGTTTCATTGTCTCAAAAGTGACATTTCCAAACGTATATATCTTCATTTAGGAACTCAAAAGGAAGTCACCGACAACATTGATATATCTAAAATTGGTTTAGCTGATAATCCTTCCAAGGATGAGGAAGAAGAAGAAGTCGGAATTCCTGACGCTGAAAATCTATTTGTAAAGAAATCACGCAGCAAAAACCAAGTGTGTCACGTATGTGGTGCCTCTTTTTCAAGAGTAAATCATCTTACTAGACACATGACATTACATCGAGCGGTTCTCGTTCACCAGTGCGACAGGTAATTTGTCCCTCTCTTTAATTCATCAATATTTATTGTCAGAAACGAGGCTGTATTGAGTAGTCAATCCAAATTAACTGGTTTTGTTTTTCTGAATAAAACAAAGTATAACTCACACTTACAAACTTGTTATAAGTAAAGTTTTTGTTAGAATTACGCGTTCTAATTCCAGGTGTGAGAAAGCCTTTGCGACAGATGAGCATCTTAAAATTCACGTCGAAGAAGAACACATAAATAAACCTTATGTGTGTACAGTATGTAATAAACCGTTTAGCAGGGGTGAACACCTAATTAGACACTTGAAAGTACATCAAAATAATTCTGAGAAGGATGCTAATTTGAAATGTTCAATATGTGATACAACGTTTTCAAGGTACGTGACGATAAACATTTTTCTAAATATATCTATATATCTCCCCTCATATTGATCAAAAATTCCATTAATCGATTTTCTCTCAATTTTAGCCCCACGTTGGGCGCCATTTGTAACGACAATGATATTACTTGATATAATAATGACAATTCTATGATTTTTCTTTTTAATTATCTTTTATTGTTAAATTAATATCTGACATATCAAAAATCATCTCTCATCTCATAACAAAACAAAAATAAACATGCCATAACAACCAATACATTTTTTTAAGTCCTTTTCACATAATTTTTTTTTTACTTCGTTTACAATACCATAATTTTGTCCCAATTTTTACACCATAACAATATATTTTCATCGTCAACGTCCTTCACAGTTCATATTTATGAATATGGAGGAGAAGTATGTACTCATAAACGAGACATCCTATATAATAAGGCTTTTTGCCAACTCTATATTCTCAAATATGATCAAAATGGTTGTAAAAGAAACCGGTTTAATTGAATATGTTTTAATTAATTTAGATCTGATCATTTGGCTCGTCACACGAAAATTCACTTACTGCAAGACAAGAGGCACGTTTGCGGCGAATGTGGCAAGGCGTTCAACCGATTGGACAATTTGAAGACCCACCAGCGTATCCACACCGGCGAAAAGGACACATCGAAATTGCATTTGTGCATTTACTGCGGAAAGGAATTCAATAATTCCAGTAACATGGTAAGTGGTTGATATAAATTTCGATTTATGTTAACTACTTAACTGTGTTGCTTGTATTATTGTCTAACTTTTAATAAAAAAATACAAGAACGACAATGAGATATTTCTAATAGGATTTGTTCTGTTTGGTGGCTTTTGTTTTTCAAAATTTCATTTTTTCCGTTTAGATTGTAGTTTTAAATTATTTTGTTTTAATGTATGTTTTTCTTGTTTTATTCTTTTCCAAATTAGTTTTTTTCTTGCACTTTTTGTTTTTCAATTTTTGTTTAACTGTAGTAGAAATAGATTCTTTATGACTTTTTCACTTTGACAATATGGTACATTTTTATATAAGGTAAATCAGTTTTGTCAGGGATTTTCTTTTGAAGACGATTTAGTCTGAGAGTTTTTCTATAGTTTTTATTCACAATTATTCTGCAGTTCCACGTTTTTCTTGATCGGCCTTTTCCCAGTTGCTCTGGCTCTCCATACAATTTTTACTTGTTTACTGCTGTTCCATATTACCATTTTAACTAGTTTTCTTCTATTATTTTCCTCAATTCTTTTACTGTTTAATATTCTTTTTTCTATTCTCACTGCTCGTAAGCCGTCTTATGATGTAAAGATATGATCTTGAAAACTATGCGCTGGTCTGAACCCATTTTGTATATCTACTCTCTTCTATCTTTATTTTATTTCTTTTACCTCTTAGGACTTCAAACTTTAGAATTTCCCGCTTTCTATATGATAATTTCCTATTTTTGCTGGTTTTTCATTTCCTGTTTTCGCATATTTTGTCTTAATCCTTTCTAGATTTTCCTGTGTCTTTTTATTTACCAATTTTATTAATTTTCTTGGAGAGATTTTTACCAGTTTCTTTAGGTGGCCTCTCAGCCGGCAGTGCCCTGTTAGAATACCCGTTAGATCTCTTCTGGTTATAGTTTCCCAGTAGTGTTTTGGTTTGCCTCATTCCTTGTAGTCCTATCTAGTATTGGGATCTTTTGTTATTTACTTCTTTTCCAAGTCCATCAAGTATTGTACTGCAGAAGGGTTCAGGTCCCAGAAATGGTGTTTCAGCCCCTTTTTTTGCGAGTACGTCTGCTATTTCATTACCCTCCACTCCAGTGTGTCCTGGAACCCATAGGAGGGTAACAGTGTTATTCTTGCCTAGTTCGTTTAGATTCTCTAGGCACTCCCAAACCATCTGGGAGTTGATTACGTGGGAGTTCAAGGCATTAATGGCTGCTTGGCTGTCTGACATGATGATGATGATGTCTTGTCTGCGAAAATTTCTTTCTATGTTCAGAGATTTGCCTAAACTTTCAGAATATTTGGTTCCAGGCCCATATACTCCTATTCCTGTTCCTTCTGTTGTTCTAGAACCATCTGTGTACCATTTCATGGCACTTCTATTGAGTTTTGGGATGGTATCTTTGTCCCATTCGCTTTTCTTACTTAGCTTTGTGTTGAATTCTTTCGCAAAGCTAAACTTCTTTGTCATCTCATCTTGGGGCATGTCCCAGGTTTGATGATTTCCAGGAACTTGCGTTTGGAGATTTTTGAATATATCTAACAAACTTTTTATTAAATATTTTTGCCAAACTTACCTTTTTGAAAAAAAAATAAGAAAAATATTACTTAATTCTCTTTAGCTGTCAAACAAGGACAATTTCTGTTAGTCGTGCCGTGGCATTAACCGTTAAAAATTTCCTAGATCGTTCACATGAGACGTCACACCGGCGAAAGGCCTTACAAATGCAGCGAGTGCGGCAAAGGATTCCCGAGATCGCACGATTTGAAATGTCACGAACGGACCCATTCCGGTGAAAAACCATATCTATGTACGCTTTGCGGCAAATCGTTCAATAAGAGTAACAAATTGGTAAGTTACAGTAGGGAAACTTCTAATCAAAAAAAAATCCTATAAAATTTTATTCTATAGCTTCGTCACAGTAGAGTCCATACTGGAGAACGTCCATACGTATGCAACATTTGTAGTCGCGCATTCACCCAATCCAACGATCTGGCGCTGCACATGCGCAGACATACCGGCGCTCGACCGTACGCTTGCGGTGTATGTCCCGCGCGATTTATACAATCCGGACAGTTGAAGACCCATAGAAGAACCACCGGCCATTGGATGGACGTTCAACCAGATCTAAAGGGAGGACATCGAGTTGAACCGGTGACGCCTGCACACGAACCTGCTCCGATTAGGTTTAAAGTTCACAGGTAACCACTTATTTACGTTACTTCAGAGTCCGTCACCTGCACACTCCGGGGAGGCCGTGAGAAGGGGTAGCGTGGTGGGCGGATCTCAAGCGATCCTCACTTCGTCAAATTTTGTAGAACGTATTCAAAAGATTTGGCGATTATCGAATACCTGTTTAAAGTTGGGCATGGGTATAAACTATTGGTGGTTTTATACTATGAAATATTAAGTTTACACTGTACACAAATAACTATTTATTATTGAAAAGGGCAAAGATTTACAAAATTTCCGAATTTCATGGAATATAAATTAATTGCTTATTTAATTGTACTACTATTGTTGTCATATTTATACTATATTTGAAAAGCGTTTTGAATCTCTATCCACAACTCCCTTCTGATTGGACCATACATTGACGACAAGTAATGTGTCGTTATTTATTTATTTGGTATAAATATCATTTTTTTAGAACAATGAAAAAGGAACAGAACATTCTGGAGCAAGCCGGTTTAATGACGACCCAAGCATCAACTTCCGAAGGCGTAAATCTCGGTGAAGTACAACCCATGCAGTCTGAACCTCAAAGGATACTAATGGGTATTATGGGTAACCTTAAAATCCCTGGAGCCGATGCTTCAGTCCAACCTCTACTTATCGATAGTGCCAAGTTGGCAGAATTGCACAATGCAGGCTTGGTAAGTATAAAATTAAAATTTATATGTTGAGCTTGTTTACTTCTCACTGATGAGGCACAAAAATTCCGAAATCGGTCTGAGAATGACGGGCTCCTCGAATTACAAAATCAAAGTGTTGGTTTGGTTAACAACCTTTCAAATCGCGTCTGAATCGTAATTCAACGCCTGTGGGGGCTTTCGTCCCAGGAGTAGTTGTTTTCGATTTGGACGCGATTGCAATTACAATATAATTTATATTACATCATTTTGTGGTACTCGACTTTGAGAATGAATTTATAATCTAGGTAAACTTGCCAACGGTAATTCAGGCAACAAATGGAGACGAAATCAAATTAAAATCAGAAGTTGGTAGTTACGGTATCACTCAATGTGAAGAGGAGATGGAAAAACCGGAGGTTAATACAACTGGACCTTATCAGGACGAGGTCGTTATTTATTCAAGCGTTGGACACACATCAACGACATACACCACTAGTGAAAATTTCAATTTTCAAAGTTTTCACTAGAGATATCTAGTTCGAAGGTGACGTTTATCGAATAGGAGACTTGTATTTAATTATGCACCATTTAATTTCTATTATTTTTGAGTATATTAACTGAGTTGTCCAGTTGTTGTCTTGTATCTTCAGAAAACCATGAAATTCCTTGAAAATTTTGGAAGATGCGATATTCAAATCTATTTGTTAAAGTACAAAAGACAATCTAAGCTTTACATAATTCTTAAAGATAAAAAAATGTGTTTTTGTGAAAAATTTCAAACAAAAATGATCCACCATCATCTGCAAATTTTCCAGGACCAAATTGAGATGTAGTTAATAAAATATTCGAATTCTCCACTGTTTCGTTAAGCTTATTAGTCTAATAAATCTAATTAAAGTGCCCCTTATGTCAGACAACTGAGTTAACTCTCGAAGTTGAAATATTTTTTGGCCTACCAAATACATACTGCCAACATATTTTGTCGTTCATCTTTTAAACATTGAATTTAATTCATAGTAATCGTTAAGGTTGTAAGTAAAATTTACCATAATTGTATTTATACGAATTGATTTAATAATTTATGTACATAGATTAAGAAATATTTAGCAAGAATCAATAATTGTATAGTAAAACGTTGTTTTTAAATGCAGTTGAAAATTATGAATGAATACCTTTCGATTTAAGAAAATATATACAAGAAATTAAAAAAATATAATTTTGAAAATACTATAAATATTAGATAGAGAGAGCAAACAATTTTCTAAATGAAATTTTTATTTTAAATATTTTTTATATTTTACTTTACGATTAATTTACATTTATAGTTTTCTAATACCAAAATTTAAAAGTGTATTTAACCCTCTATTAGTCCAAACCGCTTCCATCCAATTATTTATTTTACATTAATCTAAACCAAATTTTTCAATTAAAAACAACATATTTATTAACCCATTTTATAGCACGAGGGAAAATCAATTTCGATGAAAATTTTTCATTAATATTTGGTAAAAATTGGCAAGAGATCACAAATAAACCTATAAAGAAGAACATTTTTGAGACTGAAAATTTTAATTATGGTAAATATTTCTCCCATCTTCTACAAATATTTTAAAAACTAATCTGATAATTTGAGATTTGGAGAAAATAATGTTAATTTTTTCTTTGTTTGAGATTGTATCATATTTTTTGTATTCGCTAATTTATTTATTGCATTTTAATTATTTCTGCTGATAAACTGATATTTCTTTCACTTTGAAAGGTCCCCATTTAAATGTAAAAAACGGTCAAATTGGCTGAAAATTTCGTGAAAAATCTCAATTTTTTGTTATAAGCATTAGAAACCTTGGAAAATGGTAAAAATACAAATTCCTAAATTTCAATTTTTCATTTTTAACAACTTTGGCCATATAAAACTATGAAATTGGGGGCTCAGAAGTCCATTTTGAAATCAAAATACCGACGATTGTCCATAGTTCTTGAAAATATCACAAAACAAGTATACAGGGCCCGGCAAACCTCTGTCGTATTTCTATTATTTTCTTATTGTTTAAAACTTACAGATTTATTTGAAAGGTAAACATTTTAAAATTATTTTCATGTATACAGGGTGGTCCATTAGTAAACTAGGCGAATTACTTAATTTTTTATAGTTAGTACTACTCAACCCCAAATTTTTTTTGTAAAACTCCCAGCCATCTCGGAGAAAACAAACCTTTTCCCTGATATATTTGAATTTCCACATCTCTTTTTAAAAAATCGTAACTTTTTCAGATTTAAGGCTAAAGCTTTAAAATCACCAATGAATAAAGATAAAGGACTGAAGATTTGTTTAGACTCTCTTTGAAATTTTTATTTTTTACAGGGTGGTCTAAAATAACATTCTAAAAACTTACATTGAAGTTTTTTCAAATGGGACATCCTGTATAATTATTCATCAATGGATACTGAATTTTATCCCCCTCAACTTTGCCATTTACATATTTTTCGTCGTTTAAAAGTTTTTATAAAAAACACATTTTTTATCAAAATCTAAGTAGGGATGTTCTAATTCAGTTACTTTTGGGAAAAATGTTGTTTTCTCCGAAATGGCTGGGGGCTGAGTAGTAACAACTATAAAAAATTAAGTAATTCGCCTAGTTTACTAATGGACCACCCTGTATACATAAAAATAATTTTAAAATATTTATCTTTCAAATAAATCTGTAAGTTTTATACAATAAGAAAATAATAGAAATACGACAGAGGTTTGCTGGACCCTGTATACTTGTTTTGTGATATTTTCAAAAACTGTGGCCAACCGTCGGTATTTTGATTTCAAAATGAAGTTCTGAGTCCCCAATTTCATAGTTTTAGGCCAAAGTTGTTAAAGTTGAAAACTTGAAAATTACGAATTTGTATTTTGTACCCGTTTTTCCAGGACTTCTAATGCTTATTCGGACTTCATATTCCTTAATCAGAAAGGTTTGAAGAATTTTTCACGAAATTTTCAGCCAATTTGACCGGGACGTTTTTTACATTTCAATTATAATTCGGTTGAATGAGAAATTTCGCTTTCAAGAATTTCAAAAAAAATTTGATGAAAACCAAATATGGACGATTACTTTTATAGTAATGGATACAGGGTGGACCATTAGTATTGAGCCAAAACTATACAGTTGGTAGTTACTTTTTCCTTTTTTTTTTTTAATTTTATTTATTCCCCCCAAACATACACCCGGAAAAATAACTTCAACTTTGATACTCGTATTTTTTTCTACAGCAACATTTTACCAAACCATGTTTGATTATATTTGGTCCAACAATCTCCCATTATCAAAGGTTCATCCTGTACATTGCAAAACCCTTTCGATGAATTGTTAATTTGATCATTTGAAGCGGTAGTTTTAATATTTCATCAAAGAGAGAATGCCCGAGTTTATTGGTAGTACTGGTAGTATTGGTAGTACTAACGTTTTTGTGCAAATTGCGCTCGAAAAAAGATATTCAATCTAAAATAGTAGTTTATATTTAAATAGGTTTTAATTAAAAATATTTAAGGAAGGACTAGTTCGTATAGATTTACTTAATGTAGAATTAGGTAATACATTTTAATGATTTCGGAGGTAGTTACATTTTGTATATATATTGTTTTCTTTTCTATGTATAAAAGACTTTTAAAGTAAAAAAAAACATTTCAGTGTGGAAATGATTGTGTACATTATATTTTTAATAAAATTGTTTCTCAAAGCTTTTGTCTTATTTTCTTTTTAGTCCAGTCAAATTAGCTCCAAAAATTAGGTCGATCTGGTTGTTAGGTTACCACACTTGGGGACCAAGTGCAGGGTGCCCACCAACCTGGAAAACCGGGAAAAGTCAGGGAATTTTAAAATGGGAGCTGGAAGTCAGGGAAAACGCTTAAAAAACCGTAAAAGTTAGGGAAACGCGTTTGTAAAAGTGAAAAATTAAATCGGTCTGTTCGATCCCCTTTAGAAGAGCGATTTAAAAATTTCCTAAAACTAAAAAAAAAAAAAAAAAAGGTGATTACTTATATATAGGTCAGGGAATTTTTTCGAAATGGACCTGGAAAAGTCAGGGAATTGAATTTTACTAACTTGGTGGGAACCCTGAAGTGCTTTGTATTTAAAAAAATGCGCCGATTTCGAAAAACCTAGTCCCCAAAGGTTCGCAAATATCCCGTTTAATGATGTCTTTGTTTTCTCATAATTTGTTAATCCTACAAATATGTTAAAGCAAATTTGAATTGCCCTGTATAATCTTTTAGGCTCTTCTATTTATTTCATAGTTTTGAATATCCCTGTACATTATTTTAATTCTTTTATTTTTAATCAATATATAATTGAGCTGTTGTTAATCGCCCTGTATATTTTAGTTTCAATCTTCACTTATTTATGGTGATTTTTTTAAATAATTTTTTACTTTTCCTCACATGTAACTTTCTTTAAATAACTACATTTTTCACATTGAATAGTTCAATATTTGTCGCTTGTTCTAATAATTTTTAAATAAACTCATAATTTTTGTTACCAATCCTGTATAATACACTTTCGTTAGTTTTTTGTCATTATCTCACAAAAAAAAACTATCTTTCTCTTTCTCATGCAACACTAACTAATTACTAAATTATTTAACTTAGGAGGCTTTGATACGTCAAATCGGCTTCCACGAACTTCACAAATCAGAATGTCTTTTTTTTCAAGATGGTGGCGACCGGTGTTTAAGCGTATTTTTTGTGAAAAGTTTTTCTAATAAATGTGAAAAACGTAGAAAATTAATACTAGATTTATACGTTAAATGGTGACCAGAGGTTTTTCCCGTCCTAACTTGTGTTTGGAGGGTAAAGGTAAGATATTTATTTCACCTACAACTTTCATCTTAAGATCAAATACCCAGAAATTTTTTTAGTGGATGCGAACAATTCACTGCCGCCCCTCATACCAGTGGCGTAGTTGGGGGGGGGGGGGGGCGTAATACCGGTAGTAACCTAAAACGCTGTTTTGGACTACTTTTTATTACATTACATTCAGAAAAAAAAAAGATTTTCAAGCTGTTTGATAAACGAAGCATTTTGTCATATTTAAAAAAACAGCCTATTACAGAGGTTTTATTAAAACAACAATTTAAGGGTAAATGTACTCAATTTAATTTAAATTTACAAATTATTATTTTCATAATTCACTTTTTTAAATTTACCTATTAGAATACAATAAATAAAACATCATAAATTTCAATTTCAGTATATTTTATAAGAAAGTAATAAATTTTCTAAGAAAGTTTTTTCTTTTTCTTGCAGAATGTGAAGTGAGTGTAGTGACTATAGTGACATTGTTTTTGGTTTAAACGCATCGTCCAGTGCCGTAGAATTTCGGGAAAAGGTAAGGGTATATTTGTGGAGTTGCTTTTTGATAGTCAGATTTTAAAATTATTGGTTAAGTCTCGTTTTAATAAGTCAGAACATTTTAATGATAACAATTATGAAATATTAATTACTTAATAAGTAAAAAATAAAATAATTTACAATTGAAAATAAATTTTAAATAATAAAAATTTGAAGTACTAAGTAATAATGTGGGTAATTTTTGACAGTCAAGACTTCTTACCTGGTTTTGAAATCTCACCATCATTATTAAGTTACATTTAAAAAGATCAATAAAAAGTTCAATATTTAAAGGAATTAAATGGTTGGTTTTTGGTTATACTTCTAAAGCTCCAATAATTCATTTTGGACGATTTGATAACATATTTATAATTAAATAAAGAAACAAAAAAAATCGTATTTTATATTTATTTTTAATTTTTTGATTTAATTTTAAATAACAAAATTTATTTCAAAATAATTCAATGATTCTTTCAGATTGGAAAATTTTTGCTTTATATAATATATACATGAAATAATGAATTAATTTATATATAAAAAATATGACAGTTTCAAAATATATATTAAGGATAGAATATTGATCATTGATCGCTGAAAATTTTAGCCAAAGCAACTCATGTGTGAGTGTGTAAGTTTTGAATTTTTTTGCATCGTTGATGTAACAACCACCAAACGTTGTTTGTTCTCCGATCCAGTTGATGTTCCAGTTGATCCAGTTATGTTATCATCAACGATGTTGTTTGTGGTCATATTCATTTCTCTTTGACAAAACGGACGTTTGACCTCGAAAACTTGTATCTTTTGAAATTGTTCCGCCTATATGGGACTTAATTTCTAAAGAAATAAGTCCTGTGGTTAAATGGACAGAGGGCTGCAGAAATACTGGCCGGCGATATTTCTAAGTTTTTTATTGAACTCAATAAAACTAAATTGAGCAACTACTTTAATAAAAATATATTTTGTTTTTTTTTCTTCAAATAATTACCTACCCAAACTGTTACTGTTATTATTTTATTAAGACCTTTAAAACATTTTATATAATATACAGGATGTTCAAAATTAAAAAAAAAATCTTTTTTTGAGTCTTATCAGAGTAGGATATTCCTGTTTTAAATTGTTTCAGTTTTTGTAATCTTCATTATTATTGTTTATTCCAATTATCAAAATTATTTGTAGTTCTCTATTTCGATATATTTTTTTTCAACTTTCTAAAGATTATTTCTTCGTTCATTACTCCAAAATCCAATAACAACTTCATTAAGGGGGTAGTCCTCTAAATATGGCTGAAAAATAGGTGTTTTTCAGATTTTTTTTTAATACTAAATCAAAAGGAAATGACAACTTTGAGTATATCCATTTATTAATAATACAAATAGCTTTCGGGCACCATTTTTTTAAGCCATCAGCCGCTTCCCGTGACCGCTGCACCAGGTGCTTTCACCTGGTGCAGCGGTCACCAAAAAACACCTATTTTTCAGCCATATTTAGAGGACTACCCCCTTAATCTAACAGATGAAAAATCTTATTAAAAAAAATTGTGGACGACCTTTAAAAATTATTATTGGTGATATAGGGTGTTTTTTACAGCCTAAAGTGAATACATACTTTTTTAGTTTTCTGATTTTTGCAAGCCTTCGAACATACGGTTTGTACCACTTTACAGGGTGACTCAAAAGATACAATTATGTTTGATTGATCACCCTGTAACTCAAAAAGTTAAATTGTTTTAAACGATAATATAATTTTACGGGAATTATGTACAGGGTTATCCAAAACTCGGAACCCAAATCTTATGGTAATAAGGTATTTGGAAAGTTTGAGGATTTCTGAGATACTTCTAAATTTTTGATAAAAAAAATCAATGACAGTAAGATTTAAAAAAATCAAAGAACTGTTTAAATACCTTTTGGAATATAGGGTGTTTCAGACAAACTCATATTTATTCCAAAATATTAAAAAATCATTTTTGTTTGCCAATTTAGAAATTTTAACTTTAATAATCGCTTAGAATGTCAAAGGTCTGTAGAGAAATGAAATTATAGTATGAATGTAATGGAGGCTTTCAAAGAAGCAAGAAGTTTTACTAGAATTTCCTAGGGTGAGTGTTCTTTATTTTTTTTTAAATTTTAGTGCCAAAAAATATTTTCAGGTCCGCCATTGTAAGATGTAAAGTAAAATACGTGTTAAAATTTACATTTTTAGTGCCTCTGCGGTATGAAATATATAAACACAGGGTGTTTCATAGTTAAACCGACATACGTTAACTGTAAATAGAGGGTACTTAGGTGATTCCCAATAACCTTAGTTAATGGGTCTAACGCCTTTAATAACCGAGATACGGGGTGTTTCATCCATTTCGGCCAATATTTTGATAAGCCGTAACTTTAGAACCACCCTGTAGATTTCTCTCATACTTGGTACAGGTATAGTTTGTTAATAGCCCAATCCTATAGTGTAATAACTACAATTAAAATCCATATCCGGATTAAGAAGAATTTGCAAAATTTGAAAATCCCCAAAACAACACCCTGTATATCAGATTTTTTAAAATTGGGATGGATATTTGAAAAGAACGGAAAAAAATGAGTTAAAGTGAAAATTTTTTTTAAGTGCACATCCCATTCTACTACTGGAGTTTTAACGTCAAATTACATCAAATTCATTTTTTTTTATTTTCACAAGCAGTAACTTTCGAAATACCCGGTAGATTTCTTTCATATTTGGTACAGGTATCATTTTTTAGTAGCCCAATCGTATAATGTAAGGACTATACTACAGTTAAAATCCAGATACGGATTAAGAAAAATTTGTAAAATTTGAAAATGTCCAAAGCAACACGCTGTATATCAGATTTTTTTTTTTAAATTGAATCAGACATTCGAAACAAATGGAAAAAGATATTCTGTGCATATTTTTATAAATGCACATCTCGTTCTACATATTACTAAACTTTTAAAGTTAAAATTCAATTAATGCAATACTTATTGTCATTTTCTTAAGCCATAACTTTGGAAACACCCTGTAGATTTCTTTCATATTTGGTACAGATAGATTGTTTAAATAGCCCAATCGTACAAAACAAGAACTAAAGTTAAAATCCAGAACCGGATTAAGAAAAATTTGTAAACGTTGGTAATCTCTAAAATAGCACCATGTATATCAGATTTTTTTAAATGTAATCGGATACCTCTTTAAAAAAGAAAAAGAAAAGAAAAAAGATGTGTTATAATGTGTTGAAATATTTTTATGAGTGCATAAAAAAATACAGATTTAATTTTTCGGATTAATTCCGGATACAAAACTCATTAAACTATCAAGTAGGCTTTGGCAATAACACATCTTTTTTCTTTTTTTTATTTTTTCAATAAGGTATCCGATTATATTTTAAAGAATCTAATATACAGGGTGCTATTTTAGAGAGTATCAACCTTTACAAATTTTTCTTAATCCGGATCTGGATTTTAACTTTAGTTCTTGTGTTGTACGATTGGGCTATTTAAACAATCTATCTGTACCAAATATGAAATAAATCTACAGGGTGTTTCCAAAGTTATGACAATAATTATTGCATTAATTGAATTTTAACTTTAAAAGTTTAGTAATATGTAGAATGAGATATGCATTTATAAAAATATGTCAGTGAATCTCAGTTTTTTTCCATTCGTTTTGAATATCTTATCCAATTTAAAAAAAATCTGATGTACAGCGTGTTGCATTGGGGATTTTCAAATTTTACAAATTTTTCTTAATCCGTATCTGGATTTTAATTGTAGTGTAGTCCTTACATTATACGATTGGGCTACTAAAAAATGATTCCTGTATAGTAGAACCCACCGCTTTATGAGAAAGAAAAAACGCTATAAAAACAGCAAACGATACCGCCAATAGAAGAAGTACTAATTGATCTGGACATTTTTGAGTATTTTAATGTCGAAAACACCGTACACTGTCCATACACATAAAAATAAAATGATATTTTGTCTATTAGGACCACTGTGCAAAGATTCAATAACCAAGTTACTGGAGATCGTTAGGGGTAATTTGCGTAAAATTTCTATATTGATTAACTTTCTTTAATATGAATTTACATTTTAATTTCTATAACGCATATTAGATTTGAATAGAGGTTGACCACTCCACCTGGCCTATAGCTTCATTTTCTGATCTCTTCTGAGATTCAGAAACGTTGCTAATTAAAATTTTGTCTCAAATTTTAATTCTAAAATTAAAAACACAGTGAATAAAGTCATAAATATTATAAATTAATTAAGCTTACCTACCCCATCTCAACCCTCACCATGGGAATCAATGTCATGAACATTGATAATAAATTTGGTCGGACTCGTTATATAAGAATTTTCTTCTTTGATGGCATGTTTGATTTTGTTAATTTCTTCTTTTACCAAATTTGCTATCAACCCATCAAATTTGGGAAACACGTTATGACGCCTTATTCTTTTTTTAAGTTGTCCCCAAATTAATTTTATGGGGTTAAATACACAAAAATAGGGCGGAAGGCGCAATACCTCGTGGCCCCTTTTTGATGCCAGGAATCTTTGGGACTACAACCTGATACCACATAATCCATTGGAATATCATTTAGTGATTCTTCCGATTCTTTAGATCCACCTAAAAAAAAACTGTATTTTCCCAAGGACGAAACATATTGAAATTGACACCGAATAAATAAATAAGAAGTACACTGTAACAATGTTTCAAAATAAAAAAAAGTATGTATATACACGGAAGCCAAAAATAATATTAATTGAAATAAACTAACGCCACGAATCACCTACCACCTACTATTCACTAAATCAAAAATCAAGTGCGAACACAAGCACAGTGTATCACTGTATGAATATTTTCCTAGCCCTCACTACTGAAGACAATATTTGTCTAACTTCCTACTTCCTACTTTAATTGCAGAACAAAATGATCCCGCTTTATACAAGTCGCTAATACCGACAAAGCCACTTGTCGGCACATCTACATGCCGCTAATACCGACAAAGCCACTTGTCGGCACATCTACAAGCCGCCAATGCAATCTGTCTGCACATCTGAGAATTTTCTTTCTGCAGTTGAAAATGTAAAAACTATAACCACACTTCCATTGTCGCCTCTTATGAGTGTAACCTCACACCCCACAGTTTAGTTAAATTAATTTAAGACAAAATTTTAATTAGTAACGTTTGTTAATCTCACAAGAGATCAAAAAATGAAGATATCAACCTCTATTCAAATCTAATATGCGTTATAGAAATTAAAATGTAAATTCATATTAAATAATTATACGCCATTCTCCCCTATAACGATATCCAGCTAAGTTGGTTATTGAATCTTTACACAGTGGTCCTAATAGCCAAAATATTATTTTATTTTTATGTATATGGACAGGTTTTCGACATTAAACTGCTCAAAAATGTCCAGATTCATCAGCATTCCTTCTATTAGCGTTATCCTTTGTGTTTTTATAACGTTTTTTCATTCTCCTAAACAAGTGGGTTATACTATAATTTGACGTTAAAATTCCAGTGGTAGAATGGGATGTGCACTTAAAATTTTAATTCACTTTAACTCATATTTTTCCGTTCTTTTCAAATATCCATCCCAATTTTCAAAAATCTGATATACAGGGTGTTGTTTTGGAGGTTTTAAAATTTTATGGATTTTAATTGTAGTTCTTACACTATAGGATTGGGCTATTAACACACTATATCTGTACCAAGTATGAGAGAAATCTACAGAGTGGTTCTAAAGTTACGGCTTATCAAAATAATGGTCGAAATGGATGAAACACCCCGTATCTCGGTTATTAAAGGCGTTAGACCCATTAACCAGGGTTATTTGGAATCACCTAAGTACCCTCTATTTACAGTTAACGTATGTCGGTTTAACTATGAAACACCCTGTATAAAAAAAAATAATAATAAATATAAATATAAAAAAAATAATGAAAACCTGAATGAAGAAAACATTTATTTTTAAATAGCGGATCCAGACCCCAGTGGGGGGATAAGGAAGTTATTTTTACTGATTTGTGTGTGTGGGGGGGGGGGGTTGTAACGAAGGTATTTTTACTGATTTCAAATGTATCAAATATGTAATCTATTTTCGAAGTTGATTTTGAATTATTTATAAAGTGCAAATGTCGCTAGTCACATGATAAGCAACGCCTTAAATGGCACAGCTCTCCCATCTATTGCAGTAATAAAAAATATGTTAGTGCTTGGGGGAGGGGGGGGGGTCATAACCCCATGACCATGATTAAATAAGTAGGTTTTAAAATTTATAGATTTAAAAAAAATTTTATTGATATGTACAAAAATAAATTATAACTAATTCTGAATATGACCCATCGATATCCATTCTTGTCTAGGCGTACCGGGCGCCGAGCCGGGTCTCTCTTCGCTGGTACTATCGATAGAAGTACTACCTTCGTACTCATCTTTTTGAGAACTCGCAACTTCAGATTGATACACCACCGGAGCACTTCTATCTAAACCAATTTGAGTATAAGATAATTCCGAATTCACCACGGGCACATACTCTGGATTTTGGTACGTTACGTCCGTGTAGTACCCCGGATAGGATAAGTTGGTTATACTGGCTATCGGGGAATGTTGATATACCTGATGACTAGGAGATTGATTGGGAGTGGGCGGTTGTGCGGCCATCTGGTGGGGTGGACTAGAAGAAAGAGACCAACAGTTCACGGCACCCGTAGGCGTTTGGGTTTGTATGGTGGTCATGGTAGGCCAACTCGTGTAAGTGGGACCGGTTGAATTGTAGAGAGATTGCTGTTGAATGTGATCCGGTGGAGTGTATACTGAAAAAAAGAAAGAAAGTTTATCATCTTGATTTATTTTCAAACACCTATGTTTAATTTTCAGACAATTAAACAGATAAACTCATTCAACCGGCAACGCCGCACCAAAATACATTTGCGAACGGCGTTCAAACCAGGAAGCGGTATCATCAAAAAATAATTTTTTTACTCTATTTCACAATAAAATATCACGCCATAATCTACAACGCAATTCTAACCGTTTCGTCTAGACAATATAAAAAACCCACGCTAACGAACTTTCTAGAACAATTGCGCAATCCGGAAGGGATAAATCTGAAACCGACAAAACTTCGCCGAGCTTAACTCAGTGCGTCTCTAACTGCGAATCAGGTTAGACCCTCCGTTGACACCAGCTCAACGTAAAAATATTTTGTTTATCACAGTGGTACTTAGCTGCAATCAGGCGGTACACTTTATTGTTCACTTTATATTTTCAAAATCAAAACTCAGTGCTTCGAGAATTTAAACAGTGTGTCTCTAGCTGCGAATCAGGCTAGGACCCTCCAGTGTTATTTCATCACTCATCCAGAACACACAAAAAATATTTTCTGACTGATGCGGTCCTTTAGTTTTTACCTATGTGCTAGTGTTTGTTAAGCACATATGGTACTTATAATACTTTGTTCATTGATTACCAGTTAATGTAATCCTTTGTTACGTTGTTGTTTATTTATTTATTTATTTAACTTAAAATAAATCGTTAAATAAAGGTGTTAGTTGTTTTTTGTCAAATGGAGTTGAGGAGGCAAAATATTACAGTCCACTTAGACAACGATGCAGTTTAAAAAGGCGGTAACACATTGTTGGCCGTCCTGGGAAACTGGCACAACATAGGGTTTATTCCAGAACCCTCAACAACCTAGTAGCTCATTATAAAAACAAAACCGATTTTTGCTTAATTCGACGTAGCTTTATAATTCTTAAATACAGGGTGAGTCGTTTATCCTGTACTAACAGCCCTCGAAACCTATATTTATCTACCCACCCCTCTTCCGTAACTTTTACTCATAATTTACCCTAAATTTTCCGACCATCCACATACTGCTAAGAACTTATCAAGAATTCGGGTATTTAAAATCGGTTTGGCCCTGGTCTGTTATTAAAATCAACAACCACTGACCTCCATAAAACAGTTTGTTGGAAGCTAATACATTTTGTCATTTTTTATTAGAATTTCTGTTTGAATAGATTATCTGTGTACACACATCAGTAGGAATCCTTTGTTGGTTTTTGTATATTGATTCCAAGATCATATATTCGAAAAAAACAAAATTAAATTACACATCTCTGCAAATATGCGAAAAATGCAATAATGTAAAATAAATAGTATTTTGTACTTGTTTGAAATTAGTAGATATTCTTTATTATAATTATAAATTTCAATAATAGTCGCAGAAGTTAGCAAATAGCGGAAGCATTTACAAATATATTAAGCCAGTTCTGCGTATTCCGGCTCCAGCGCGTAATAAAATGTTTCCCCCTTACAGCTGCTCTTCAGGAGAAACTCTGAAGGGTACAGAGCGGAGCCTTAAGTATTAAATTACTCTAGAAATGCGGCATCCTTCTTTATTCTATTGTCCTATGTTTATGTGCCATCGAATCTCGAAGCGAACGATACTTATTCTACTATTCTTTTAACCTCGACATGTAATCAAAATGAGTGAGTACCTTTTACTTACTGCCTTATTAAATAAATATGCGCTGATACAAAAAGTCTTACCATGTGATGGAGGAGAGACCGATGCTGATTTTTGCCTCTGAACTGTGTATGGTGCCGATTTTTGACGTTTTAATGTAGGGCTAGATCGAAATTGGCAGGGTGACAGTTGCGTTGCTGGGGCGTACACTGCTTGATGAGGAAGAAACCATGAGCCATCTGTAAATTTAAACGATTTTTTAAGTATTTATAAAGTAAACATATAAAAAAAGAAAATTACATTGATGGTACTGCGCCTGTTGCTGTCCATAACCGCCAGAAAATTCTCTTTGACTATACAGATTGTCCGGTCTCTCTTTCGCATCTAGGAAAGCTTTGGCGAAAGGATTGTATTTGATTTTTAGCGAGGTTACTTCTTCGTTTTGATAAGCAGTGACTGCGATAAACTGGGTTTCGGGGAATGGAAAAGTCAAAACTCGTCGGGGTTCGGTACCTACACGTACAAGATGCACTCTGGGTTCATATTTATGGAGGGAATTCAACATTATTTGTCCGTTGCCGTTTGATTTGTTCGTAAGTTTCACCTAAAAACAAAAATGCGTGTTGCTCAAATTTGAAAGCTTTAATCGAATGGGTACTAACCTTGGCAAATGAGATCGCTTCTTTCATCCAATGCGCACCAAAATTTGGGGATTCTGGATGGATATAGATGGGATTAGAGGGAGGTACTTCTGCTTTTCCACCCGGTACCCATTCCCCGTTGACGTATTTCCATCTGTGAGGATCTATTTGAACAAATTCTAGTAATATTGTGTACATCGCTTTTGGGTCCAAGCCAGCGGCAGTTACCTTGATGACAGGAAACATTCGCCTAAGACAAGTAATAATAATAATAATAAATCTGTTCACATCTCATGGGGATTGAGATATGCTGTTGCATTTATTTACCAAGTCGGCCGATGTCTAACAACACCGCTTTTTTAAATAAATGTCTGTAATTGTCCAGTGGACTGTAAATTTATTGTTTTTTCTATCTTCAAAACTTCAATGAAACAAGCACCTTGCGTTTAAACATTTTTATTAAACTCTCAATGAAAAACGAAGCACAAATATAACAAGAAATCACATGGTTGATTTAATAACTAATGATAATGGCTAACACAAACTGAACCACTTCATTCAGAAAATATTTGCTTTTTTACCATTGTAAAATAAAAGAAATTTGCTGCACTAAGGAGCACTGAAAACTGATTTTAAATTAAAAATAACAATGACCGCCTGATTCGCAGCTAAGTACCACTGTGAAAACGAAATATATTTAAAATAAAATGGACCGCTTAATTGCAGCTAAGTCCCACTGATCTGACGAGGTCTTACTTCCCCGGAGGGTTGTTGCACACTAAATTGAAATTTGCCAACTTCGGGCTTCTTCGCCATTAGCAAACGTGTAAAAATGTAAAAACATGATTGCTGAAATTCGTCATCCGGTGTCTCTGTCTTTGTTTCCGTTTCACTTCCATGCGTAGGAGAAATACAAAAAATTTTTACGATTGAAAATTAAACAAAATCTTTATGAATCCTTTTGGATCATTTTACAACACAGTATTTAATTTAACATAAAATCCCTAATGTCATAATAACAATTTTCAACTAATTTTTTTTTAAAGCCAATTTAAAGCTGTTAATGGATCGTATGTGTTTATAATTGTATTCCTGCATATTCAGGACTGCGCTCATATAGTAATATGATAGATTTGTAAATATAAATTGATGGTAGTGTAAGTATGTTATTTTTGACAAAATGATGCTTTCTAAGACATTAGGAGATTCTGCATGACAAGCCAAAGTTGTATCATCAGCATATAAAACAATTTTATTCGCAGATGTATGTTTGGGGAGATCATTAAATATTAACGGTCCTAGAACAGAGCCCTGTGGCACTCCACGAGTTTATTTCTGAATTATAGTTGTCAATCTTTACGCATATCTGTCTTGCTTCCAAATAAGAAACTAACCATTTTAAAAACAACCCTCTGAATCCCAAAGCATATAGTTCCTTTTGTTCTATGTCTAAATCTATTATATCGAAAGCTTTGCATAAGTAGTAGGATTTAAGGTGGTTTAATTGTAAGGACATTAAATATTTTTAAAAGAAATCTAGAGGGTGAACAAAAACAGGAACTTACAGAAGAAATCAAAAGAACAATTAGACGAAACGTTGATAAAAATAAAAAGTATCTTTGAAATCCTTTAAAAATAGCCCCTTTTACATGACTAGCAAACTGGAATCTCTCGTACTCTTAAATTTAAAGTATTTTATATTAATGTATTTTACGTAGAAACTCAAAACCGGTTGCCGTTTATTATGTCTACACTCTTTAAATCCATATTTTTGTTATTAAGAAACCTTACAAAGAAAACAGTTTTATTTTTAATGTTTTTGATTTCATATGTTACCTTAATAGTGATCTTTCACTATCTTGAAAAATAAACCAAATTTATTAGTTATATAATAAATTATTAATCGTCACTTTTATTTATTCTTTTGTAATTTTTTTTTCACGAAGCTGCCTATTAATTAGTATCCTTCAATAAATATTATCTAAAACAATAAAAAGATTTCCAAATGAATTGAATCCACAAATAATTATTTACTTTCAATACGTGAGCGTAATGGCGTCTTAGGTTGTTAATTGACAAAATTATCTCATCACTAGCCGCTAATCTATCATTTATTTCTCAATGTGTTAATTGTATGTCTGCTAAAATTGTTCTAAACGGACGTAACTTTTTAATTTAAGCAAAACGTTTCTTTCTGTGATCGATTTTATAGAGGTTCAAATTTGAATCGATCAAAGGCCGATCTCGACCAATTTGAGACCTATTTTGACTATGGAAACAAAACAACAAGTTAGTTTTCAGAGGAAGAAGATAACTCGATGAAAGTGCTTTAAATCAAAAATCTATATTACATCGGATCATTCGTTTATTGTTTTGAATAATCGTTTTATCCTTTTTCAGCAATTTCTCCGAAGGGTTATCTCTTCTTTTTCTTCCAGACGTTTCCATTTTTCTAATGTGAAGAAATTCCATTTCTTGTTTGCTTTGTTTTCATTCAATTTAGTCTTCAGTTCGACTAATTACTTGTCCTGCCGGTCGCTATTTAATCCTTCCTATGTTCTGTGTTTATTTTATTTTACACTTACCAATACAAACCGGGTCCAACCGATTACGAGATGAGTTTAAAAATTAAAATGTAAACCAAAACATTAACATACAATGAATACTATGAAAAATGGCACTAGATATGTAAACAGATTCTTTTTAATTCATTTTTGTAGTTCACAGTGGGTTGGTACTTCAAATACTCTTCTTGATGGATATTAAAATCAAATTAGTACGACAAAAAGAAGTCTTACTTAAGGACTTACCTTCCACTTTTTGTTACAATCATTTCATTGGTAAAACACTGGAATCTGACCCAGAGGTCTCTATCGTCTAAAGTCACAGTCAAATCTCGTTCTGTTGGATCTCCTTTCTCCTTACCAGAGCTTATTTCTGACTCTACGGCGGAGAGGATGTGGTGTTGTGCCATTTGCTTCTGAAAACAACAAATAATAATTAGGATTTAGTCCATTACGTAATATTAATTGGATAGGTTTATCAGCTACGTTAAATTAGAACTACCAATTACAAATTTATGAATTTGTGAATTTTTTTTAATGGTTTATAGTGATCAAAAATATTGTTTTTGTATCCTTAGTTATGCTAATTTAATTGTCAAGTTAGTATTTTCGTCCTTGTAATTTTAAAATAACAAAGAACTGTTTATCGTATTATATATTGCAAATATGTCGTGAATTAAAAATTTGTTTGGTTCGATTATTTTTTCAAAAACTAGCGGTACTAATGAAATAATCGTTGAAGAGGAAGAAAATCGAAGAAGCGTTCTTCTCCAATAATTGCATCTTCTTTAATAATGTTTATTTGTAATACTCCAGCAGGTTTAGGTCTCACATTTAGTGGTTTTTTCATCTACAGTAAACGAATTGAAATTTTCTGGAAGATTGTTAAACACATTAAGTATATTTTCTTCTAAATTAAAGGTTTTATGTTTTCGCGTACTTGTGCTCGCAAAAATTCAAATAAAAATATATCGATTATCGTTCTCGAGATATGACCGAAAGCCATTCTTATTGGGCCACCCAGTACACATATTTTATTATAATTTTTTTATTTATCATAGTTTTTAACCACCTACGAGAACCATAACAATTTAAAAACATCCGTCCATAGGTGACAAATTGCGTTTAATGAACTTTTTAATTTTATAAAAAGTAAATTCTCTTGTCTATATCTATGTCTTGGTTTTACTGTCTGATAGTAAGAGATATATAGTGGAGTCTTAAATTTTTTATATCTACCTGTCGTCGGTAATAAAATTCAACTTACTATTCATCTTTCAACGAAATTTTATGACAAGTCAGCTGTTGATTACACAGCACACTAAAACGATCTCCCAGAAAAGGTCAGCATACGTCATTTTGTATGATGGATATTGAAAACTTATTTATACTAACATCTTTAGAGGCAATACTATATTCGTCTGTGAAAATTTTCTACAAATATTTGTGAATAGCGAATTTTACATTACTTATTCTCATGTCTGTTGTTTCATTTGATTTTTTTACAGTGATAATAGGTATATGTATTTGCAAAAGGCCTAGTCTAAATAGGGCTCTGTATATGTTTTTTGTTTACCGGTTTCCCTAGTATCTATAGGAATGAGAAATCAAAATACAACCAAAGTTTTTCGTGAAACAGTTTTTCGTGAAACAGAATTGAAATAGGGAATATACTTTTGTTTACAATCAGTTAGTAATATGCCATTTTTAACCACTGCTATAAAAATTGCGCTATGATGCAGAATATAAGGTAAAACTAAATCAAAACATCGTGAATTAAGTAAAAACTAAACGATTATGTCTAGGAATGACTAACTCCTTGAATAACAAAATCAACGGGTTGATTGTCCATAGTATGGTTTTCAATACCTGTGGGGGCACGTAGTCCCAGGAGTATTCCAGATATGGTACAACCCACGATCTATTTGAAATATATCGGAAAAATTTGTTAGCTAGCTTTTATTTTGACAAAATTATTGTATGTGTTCTTAAATTAGACAAATGGAAAACCCATATTTTGAAAACAAATTCCTTATTTATGATTCTTCAAATGTTCTAAAAAATATATGTACATATATAGTAATAAATAAATTAAACCAAAAACGTAAAAATCGTCATTAATTAGAACTAAAAAACCATTACCATTGCGAATACGTCTGGAAATAATCTTTTATTGATTGTATCAATAAGAGTAAATTTGAAACTTTCCATTGGTACAACTAAGTACTGTTTAGCGACTAAATATTTTTAAAAATATCTGTGAATTTAATCATTGTGGTCGCTGAAAAAGTTTAGGAGAAAACGTGCTTTCATATACAAGAGCGAATCTAGACATCACTGAACCAATTTGTATATGGGAGCTTTATAACAAATTTTTAATATATTTTTAATTTGTTTTAATGTACGTTGTACGTTGTATTTAAAAAAATATATATTTGAAACCATTGATACTGTTATAAATATCTGACAAAATCAAGTAGAACAAGCGAAAAGTCAATGGTTACTAATTTTTTCTACGACTACTATAGAAAATAGTGGTTTTCTCACAAAACATAAAACTACAATGTGATGTATTCCTTGTGTAGTGGAATCAATCATTTGGTCATTGGACGATAAGAGAAATGACCGTCGCGTATAAATTTCTTATTTATTTACACCGATTTTAGTAAGGCTTTCGATAAAATCCTACTTAGAAAGCTTTCCGAAGTCGGTATACATGGCAATTTGCTTAGGTGGTTTGCTTCCAACATCCTAGAATATGGGTTCCTCAAGGGTCAGACCTGGGCCCACTTCTGTTCAACATTTACATTAACGATATCTCATCTTGTTTCATTAATACAAAATTTTTGGAGTTTGCTGACGACATGAAATTTTTTCGAAAAATATCTAATTCTTCCGATAAACTCCTGATCCAAGAAGATTTAAATCGTCTGACTCTGTATTGCCAGCAAAACCACCTTTATCTGTACACAAAAAAATGTCAATGTATAACATTCTCAAGGAATAAAGACACTATCGAAAACGAATATTTCCTCAATAACGAACAAAAGTTTCGGTGGTCAAAGATCTCGGTATTTATATCGATTCCAAACTCTTTTTTGACCAACAACATAATGCGCGTTTGTCACGACTTCAAATAGATAGTCTGTTAAAAATCTATATCTACATGGCATATGTCAATAGTGTTTTAAGCTTCGGTTCTTCTATTTGGAATCCCTATTGAAACTGTTATATCGAAAAATTGAAAAAACTACAAAAGGCGACTAGTTTCGACTGTTAGCCATCATCAGGCCTAAAAATAAAGTATTTATTGATAAAGGTAAGTCTGATTACAAATTAAAACTGTCAACATTTATGATTTTTTATACTTTTATAACAATAATCTTTGCGATACTTCGTTTTACTCAAATTATTCTATCCTATCCACAATTTTGATTAACAATTCAGTTTCTGTAAGTGCTTTAGATAACGTGTGACATTATAGGTCTTGTAGCGCAGTGATTAAAGCGTGAGGCTAGGGTTCAAATCCCGCCGGATCAGATCTTACTTTTCGTTTATTTAAAAATTTTTATTGTTAGGTTGCACTTTTTTTTTACAAATTTATTCCATAGCTTAGTGTTTATTCTTTGGTAGTCGTAGAAAAAGTATAGTGTGAAACACTTGTTGCACAATATACTATTCTTGAAAATAATTAATGAGGGTCCTCTAATAAATCCATGTTGTTTAGAAGGAATTTTGTTATTGGTGATAATGCCCTTCATCAAATAATATTTTGAATTGGTGTAACATTTTTATCTCTCAAAAATACGTTTGTCAACTTGTATTTTCCAAGAGTGAAAGATGAAGTACAATCTATAAAAGTTCTTAAGATATTTTTCGTATTACCTTTATTGTTTCTTTCCGTTCATAAATCAGCGAAGTAAAATTAAACAAAACTATTCACAACACAGATTTTCATTCACAAAAAAGTTAATGATTTTCTTAACGAATACGTTAATTAATCAAAATTGTCAATCATCTACCATATGCTTATTTGATAAACCAACAGCATAACACATTGTAAATTAAACGTTTATTATATATTATTTGTCATTGTTTCACACCAAACTGATAAGTACTTCTTATGTTAAAATGATTCCTCGTATATTACCGAACAGTGACTAAAAATTTTGTTGTTACGGTACATGAACGTTAGTGACCACTCCTACTCGATGTATATTCGTTTGGTATTGGTTCGACGAAACAGGTAAAACCACAGGTGGTACCTGTTTGCGGTGCGACCATCGATGGTGGTTCAATAGTAGGTACCAATATTTACTATGGAAGACTTTGAATTTCGTCATATTATCTTTGGTGGTGAGAATAATGATACGCCTTTTATTTCATTTAGAAGTTGTGTGGACGTTAATGGTACCAAATGTCACGATACAATTATATAAGCGTTCCATAGAGACAAAATACTTTTAAATGTATAAATTAATCGATGATATAAATGATAACTAGTTATATTAATAGATACGGTGAATCCTGAACTTCTCTGCAGGATATTTTGTCCTTTAGTGGTACCACGAAGATTCGAATTTATTTATTTATATAAGAATACAAACAGGACGAGCCCAGTACAGTATTCACTGTTTACTAAACTAATACAAAATGGATAAATCCTTATTAAATGTTGCTTAACAAATATTAGTTTTCGATAGTGTCTTTCTTCCTTGAGAATGTTATACATTGACATTTTTTTGTGTTCAGATAAAGATGGTTTTGCTGGCAATACAGAGTCAGACGATTTAAATCTTCTTGTATCAATAGTTTATCGGAAGAATTAGATATTTTTCGAAAAAATTTCATGTCGTCAACAAACGCCAAGAATTTTGTATTAATGAACCAAGAGGAGATATCGTTAATGTATATGTTGAACAGAAGGGGGCCCAGGTGTGATCCTTGAGGAACCCCTGAGGTTATTCTAGAAATAGAAGAACGAAACTTTCCGATGGATATAGATTGGGATCTGTTGCTGATGTGGGAACCAAACCACCTAAGCAGATTGCAATGTATACCGACTTCGGAAAGCTTTCCAAGTATGATGATATGATCGATTTTATCGAAAGCCTTACTAAAATCGGTGTAAATTTGATCCAATTGTCCTATAAATAAATATTAACGACGTCATTGGAAGAAGAGACAAATACAAACTGCTGTATTTAATAAGACTTAGGTTTGAGAAGATTATGAACGAAACAGTTTTTTTATAAAATTAAAAATTCTTTATATTTTAAATTTGTTTAAAAAGCTATTTCCTCTGTGTGCACTAAATTAATGTTACAAAAACTTTTGCCTATTTTCGCTCAATTGATAGTAATAATAATACAATATTCTGTAGACGTGTAGAGTGAAATGAAGGAAAGGTTATTTTCGAAAATATAACGAATGATTTAAAGGCTTTCGAGTATGAATTAATGTGAAAGATCAGAGGGTATTTCTCACGAATTTAAGACAAAATAGCGACCAACCATGAAAGTGAAGATACCTATTCTTTGAATTATGACTTACATAGTTTTATTGTCGTGAAAATTTGATTGAAGTTTTATTTCAACTCGCATAACACAAAAGATTTATGACCTAAAAACAAAATACGGTAGTTTATCTAAACGGATTTTTAAATTAGACCGTTGTTTGCAAATGCAATTAATCTGAAGTAGGTACATACAAGAAATTATTAGAAAACTATTATTTGTTCTTGCAACTCGGCCATTAGTGTTCGGACGAGTACGAGCCATCAAACAATAAACGTTGAGGTATTTCAAATAAAGTTAAAACAACCTGAAAAGTTAGTTTAGTATTTCGAACAAAGACGTACCAATTTATTTTGTATTTTTCAAATTATGTGTAGAATAGTCAATAAATTAAACAGTCATACATACATACAAACTCGATTTAATAAAAATATTTTTCGATTTTCAAATTTTAAACAAGTATCTGGGAACGGCATCAAAACAAAGATAATGACAGACGTGTAGGAGCATTGAAGAAAATAATTAGTTGAAATACGTTCATAAAAGTGCGAAGTTATGTGTATGTAGTGTATTACCAACTTTACGGTGTTAAACATAAAATAGGAAAATATGCAAGCGAAAATTATTAAGAAGAATATTTGAAGGCAGAAAAGAAGGTGAAGTGTGGTTAAAAATAGCAATCCAGAAAGTCATGGCCCTTTATTATTATTACAATACAATCTGGCAACAGTGACCAATGAGCAATTTAATTCATCAGCGTTCCTTAGGTTCTGTAGAATGGATTGCACTAAACTTTAACGTGCACACGCAAGCTCTGCTTTTACACTAAAAATAATAAACTAACTCAAATTGCTTGATCCTCTTAAGTCTTCTTTCTAACCCAGTATTGTCAAGGAGCTGGACAGCCTCGACATTTACATGATGATGAAGTCTTTCTTCATGACTCTTGGCTAATTTCTTGATGGTCTGGTCAACAGTGTCCATTTCCAGATCCCTATGGAGGTCACTTCTATGTTTCTCTGTGCTTTGTTTTGAAATCTTTGGATGATTGCTAAGTTGTTTGCTTTGGTGCATCCCCATAGTTGGATACCATAGGTCCATACATGCTTAAGTATCTGCTTATAAAGTATAAGCTAATTATGTAGAGACAGAGTGGAGTTTCTTCCAGTTAGCCAGTACATTTTTCTATATTTCAGTCCAAGTTCTTCTCTTTTCTTTTTAACATGCACTTTCCATCGGAATTTGGCATCTCATTATGAGTGACTCTTAAAGTTTAAAGCATAGAACGTTAATAGAGTTTTTTAAATTTAGAGCCCAATAAAGCATCTCAAAAGAAGAGTTCCATCTTGTAACAACATCTAATTTAGGTTAAGGCATCTATTAAGGATGCCCAATAGCTGAACAACAAAAAAGAGGAAGACATAATCTAATACAGACCATAAAAAAGGGAAGGATAAAAAAAGATGGTATCAATAGGTGCAAAACGATTTAAGTGAAAGAGGTTTACAAAACTCTACAAATATATCACATTAAATGTTCTTCTTTTTGGATATTAAAACCACTTTTTTATAACTATGCCTGAATAAATCTAACCAATAAATAAATCAATACCTATTATTTGGAGATTCAATTACTACGACCTTCATGATTGTGGTCTACATGGATAAATATTATTCAAAATCATTAGTTTTCTGTTTTAATAATATTAGTATCGATATTTTACGATTCAATACAAAATTGCGTATACAAGAATTGTATTTCAAAATGTGATTTAAAATCTTCGGTAGGCATTTTATATGAAAAAAAAATCATAGCATTTATATGTTTCCAGTTTTTTTTAGTCCCTTATGAATCTGAAGATTGCGTCGGACTTTTTGATGTAAGAAAATACAAAAAAAATTTAATGTTTCTCTCAACAAAATATTTATTATAAAGAGTAGACTAATGTATTTTCTAGCACAGTATATACTTATGGCACTCGAGCTTTATGAGTTTGAAGCGTAGAATTAACCTCTCAATTTTTCGCTCTAGTGCTTCTTGAAGCTTGTTTGAAAAATCTGTGGTAAGCCTTACGTTTGGGAAGCTCAATGCAAGACATTAATTTCTTTTATAGTTGTTTAAATGATGTTTTTAGTAGGGTTTTTGTTTTTTAAACTTATATTAGGTTTAATGCAATTCAAGAGGACATTTCATACTCAAAAAGTATACACATACAACAAATATAACGAACTAAAGGGATATTTTATAATTTAATAATCGTTGAAGTCTATATTAACTTTAATTAAATCGTTAATTTAACAACAGTCTTACAACAATGTTGGTTCTTGAAGTGACTTCAACGTTCTTTTTGAGTTACGGCATTGAATGTTATTCCAAATAAAACTAAAACAAGCATAAATGTTAATGTTCCATCATAAAATAGGAGGCAAAGCAGCAGTAGTTACGGTTGTTACGTAGAGATTGTGTACACTTTCAATTAGCACTTTGACGTAGTCTAGCTGGCTTTGCATCGTTTGTCTATTCTTTCCTCTATATTATGTACTTTTCACATTACTTTAAAATTTCATGGACCCAGAAAACAAGTTGTTCGAATTCCTTGTTTGTAATAAATTAAAAATAAGTAATATTTAACGAATTTACAGAGTAGGTAGCAATAAGGCCAGTGGCCTCCTATTCTCTCGAAACTAGGACTCTGAGATACAAAGATGAAGCAAAATTGAGAATATTTGAAAAAAGATAATACCGGAACTTTTCAAGACCTTAAAGAACGAAAGAAGATGATTACAGGACTCCAAGGATGGTGTATGTAAATAACGATTTGCAATAAAATCTGTAAATTCATAAAAATTAGGCGTGACTGGTCACTCATTCTCGAACAATAACCAAAATACACAAACCCACCCCAATAAAGTGCCGCAAGAGATCAAAGATTCATCTCGATGGGAGGTCTACCACCGACCAACAACCCTTTGGGTTTATTGCACAATCCAGATAAGATGAAAGGAACAACGAATTTAGGGGGGTTTAATGATTGTTTTATTGGTTTAGTGGATTTTTATATTTCGTAATGCAGGAAGTAAGGATCAACAGTATACGAAATTAATATAATGATTTTTCAGGTATACACAAGGCAGGATATTAGTTTATTGATTATATAAATAAAAAATAAATTCCAAATTCTAACAGAATAATCTTAGTTTTTCCCAAAATTTTAAAAACATATTTAATTACATCACTTGTCCGGGATTTCTCGGTATGAAAATAAGTTTGAAATGGTGATACACATCCTGAAAACAGGATTATTCGTGAAATATGCGCAAGACTTTTTTTTATTGGATTTAATTGCCCAGTTTTCAAGCTTTAATAACGTTGTATTCTAGCTATATATCTCTTTATGGTAATTTAAATTCGAATGATAGTTTACGGCTCAAGGATTCTTGATCACGTTTTTGCGATGTCTCAATTATCCTGCAACGTTCTATCGTACGGTGGATATTATCCTGTTTTTAACTATAATTTTCAGGGCATACAAAACCGAATTGAAATTAAATCAATTACTGTAATCGAAAGATCAAAGATAAAAATTGTGCAACTCGAAGAAGAAAAAATACAACACACAAATACAATATTTTTGATCAAGTACTTGTGCTTAGAAGTTATCCAGTTATCCACATCTTTAGGCATGACGAAAATGTGAATATCTACTATTAGAACTAAAAATATATATTCCGAAATAACTAATTACGCAATAAAGTTTCATTAAAATCGTAAAATATTATTTTACCCCTATAATAAAATTGTTTGGAGGCAGCGCAAGCAATTTTAATCGCGGTAATTGATCATCTGAAGAAACAACTAATAAAAGGACGAAGATAAAGGATGCCGCTTCTTCTTATTACGACCTGCAATAAAGGCATTAAAAACAAGTGCTTCTGATGCATACCTGAACGCACATTTTTACGACGATCAATAAACCATGGGACATGGGTGATGGGTTTTCTCCTAATTCTGCGGTTTATTCATTAAAAAATCTCATATTCTTATAGTGTAACTAGTCGTTTAGATAGAAGTTAACCCGAAAAAATAAAACAAGTTTATTTTACTAAATCCTATGCATTTGGTAATAAGTATTTAAATATTACTTTTAAAATTAAAATAAATTATTTATAATACATAATACAATTTTATCTATTTACTAATAAATATTTTAGTGTGTTTTTTTGTTAAAAAAAAAAAAAAAAAAAAAAAAACCCGTTATAAAATTAAACTTACTGCCTGTTCTAATTTTTTTCGATACTTTTGGGTAGTTTCGAAGAAGGCAATTAATTGTTAAAAATTTGGTAATCCTCTAATATTTATTTTTGTCTTTATAAGGACTGATATCTCAATACACTGTTTAGTACTTCAAGAAACGGTAATTTTTTCGTTATTTTCAATTCCATACTTTTACAAACAGTTCCCAGAAACGCCACAAAAAAATGTTGACAACAGATGAAAATTGGAAAATAATAAAAATAGTTTCAATTTAAACATTTATTTCTTTGAAAAATAACATTTAGTAAATACATATATAGTACACATCAAAGTTTAAAATTTATTCCATTTTGTATGTACTAACTATATGGAAAACATCGAACAATCATAAATACCTAATTAGAATATGACAAAATTCAGAGATATACACAGTTAATAAAAATTCAAAATAATTTAATAAATTTTGTTTTTCTATACAGTCGCTTATACTAGAAAAATATAAAATAAGCACCTCGTATCTTTATTTAAATATTTTATTGCATTAAATTTCTATAATGCAAATATTTATTATGTTTCGTTACCTAAAAAGGAAGAATAAGGTTTCAATTCTTAAAAATATTAACAAACAAATACGTTTGTATTCTTAAAATTAAATAATTACATGGAAAAATTAAATATTCAGAATTTACAAAAAATTATGGTAGAATTCGAGGTTCTTAAATGGCATTCAAAATAATTCTCTAGATTTACTTATACTATAAAAATATAAAATAAATACTTAATTTCTTTATTTTATTATATAAATCAGTCATTAAGATTTTCCTTAAAAAAATCATGTTCAAGTGCCATATCTTTGATTATTTATGCCTTTAATTTTAGTTATTTAAATTTTAAATTCAAACATATCGGAACAGATAGTGAATTATTCAAGAACGTAAAATATCATAATACTAATAACCCATAACAAATCTAATTTATCAGAAAACACAAAATTGATACACAATTGACGAAGTCATATATGAAGAAAGCATGGCTCGACCTGATAAAGAAGTAACAATAGACTGGGAATTCGTATGCAAGAAGAAAACGAAGCTACAAAACGGACAAAGAGATTGTTAAAATATATGTGTGGAATGAAGTAATAAGAGAAACCAATTAAGGTGGTGGAAATATCTAAGAAAATCCAAGAAAGAAAGCTGCAGTGGTACCAATATATAATGGAACGAAAGACGGGCTACATTAGAGGACAGAGAGCCCTAGGAAGACCAAAACGAAGATAAATGGATGTGATAAAAGCTGAGAGCGAAATTTTTTTTTAAAACAGTTGACCTCACATAGACGTGAAAAAAGACGAAAAAGATAAATTAAAAAATTACTGCAAAAATGTTTGTTCTTAGAGAAATCTTATTTTCAGTTTGAGCTTTTGTGATTTTACTAGTTTGAATCAGAGCTGCTTTGTGTTATTTATATTATGTTCTATATATTAATTATAACAGAAAATAATTTAGTGGTATTTCTATAATTGTTATCTAATACAAAAATATTTACCTCTAGAATATTATTTGACTACACACCACTTGAAGAATAGTAGGAATATCGACATATTCATGTTTTTTGGCAATATAAATTTATACAAGTTTTACTACATTCTATTAACTATATACCTTTTTAGTTTACGGTTATACAAATTAGGTTTTGATTGGAGGTATTGTACAAATCATTAAGTTGTGTTAGGAAGGTATTTGATGAGTAATGAGCAAAATTTTAACTGCAATTTTAGGAGTGAAAACTATTAATATTTTTCTTAACAAACAACCATGTTATTTTTGTTTGTCTGGACACTCGTTACTTTTGAGAATCCTTCGATCTATTTCTTCCGGATACATAAAACTCTCCAACTCCACAACGGAGTTTTTTCCATGTGTTTACGTCCTTTAAAACATATTTGATTTTGTCTCTCATGTTTATTCTTTAATTCGCCATCTTTTAATTTTTTTAACTCTCTTTTGTTTCCATTGATTTTGTCTATTATCAATTTTCTTTTATTTTTTTTACAAAATATTAATGGTTTTTACTGTCTGCAGTTAAAATTATTAAACTGTATACTCTAAAACAGTGGGAAAATTAGCGGACGGATTTAAATAATCTGGGGAAAATCTGCTTTTGTTCTTTTAATTTAAAATAGTTAAACGTGAGTTCCATCGAGCGAATGTACTTTATTTAGCTTGTCCCTGTTGATGGCATTTTCTAGTTGTATTTTCGTTTCTCTTCTCGTGAGAGGTGATTTTAAAGAAAATTTAGATTCTCTTTTGGGAAGATGTTTAGGTGAGTGAACTGGTATTACAGCAGAATTTTTTCCCTACAAAAAAAAATAATTAAATAACCATTTCTTTGAACGAATAAATAAATCTTTTCACTTGTTTTAACGGACCAAGATAATTTTTTAGATGGTTTTCGGTATATAAAAAATAGATTCCAGTCTTATTTAAAAATTTCAATGCCATAAAATGATGTTAACCCGAAATATGTTGACAGAAGATCGCAGTGCAGAACAAACTGCTTATACAGGGTGCGCCAATTATTTCCACTCGATCTCTAGCACCGAAACTAAAAGAGATATGAATAAGATTTTTTGTAGGGGTAGACAGTGTCACTCGGACTACAATTTTAAAATATTTTGATGTATACAGGGTGGCTAAATTTTGTGGAATGAAAATTAATTTGGTTTTTTTAAACTGAACACCCTGTATACGATTATGTCTTCTGATTCTACTTAATATTAGATTTACGGCAGTTTTTGTATTTGTAAATCCGACGCGGCGTTGACAAGTTATTCCTATTTTAAGCAGATTTAATGAAAAAACAGCACTCAAGAAATATTAGCACAAAAACCACATTTTTTAAAAAATTCCTCAAAAAAGCTACTATGATGTAAATGAAACATACACCTATCACATTAATCACACAACATCTTCACTTGTTGCACAGGGTGTTTGCCGATGGCGTGCCAATAGTCTAGTTTTCAAATGGCAATAACTTAATTTTTTCAAATGGGGCACCCTATATATTTTTCTTCAGTTAGAAGCTCTCCCTAATACGCATTAAAAAAATATAGGGTTTTGCATATCTAACTTTACTATTTACTTTAATAATTGACGTTAAGTGACAAACAACATATTTTACACAATTTTTAATAAGAAATCAAGTTACCTATGAAAATGACAGTAGGTATATTTTGTTATGGCATTAATTGTCAACATAAAATTTTGTATTGTATCACGTATACTATATTTAATCGGTATTGTGTATAAAAAATGGATTTTAATAAGAATTATAGTGTTCAAGAAAATATTGATATGATATGGATACTGGGTGAATGTCAAAAAAATGCGTTTCTTGCTAGTAGGGTCTATCGTCAAAGATACCCAGAAAGACGTCATCCACAAAAGGATACTTTTGAGAATTTAAAGAATAGATTTGATAGAACAGGAACCGTCAAGTATGAAAAACATTCACGTGAAACTACAGCTGTTACTATTGACAACGAATATAAGGTAATGATCAGTATAGTTGAAGATCCCAATATAAGCACAAGGCAATTAAGCAATCAGTTAGATATTTCCAATACCACAATTAGACGCATAATAAAAAAGAATAAATATCACCCCTATCATATCCATATCACCAAGAATTGTTACCACGTGATTTCGCGCGTAGAGTGGAATACTGTAGATGGTTAATAAACAAGATAAATACAGAGCGTAACTTTTTAAACAAAGTTTTATTCTCCGCCGAAGCCACGTTTCATAAGAACGGTTGTGTAAATAGACACAACTTCCATTATTATTCGGACCATAATGAACATTTATTTAGAACCACATCACAGTATCGATGGTCTTTGAATGTGTGGGCGGGAATAATAGCTGATTATGTAATTGGTCCCTATTTCTTTGATGGGACTGTAAATGGAGCTATATTTTTAGATTTTTTAGAACATGATTTTCGCAACTTATTGCAAAATGTGCCTCAAAATTATCGCAACGGAGTGTGGTTTCAATTAGATGGTGCCACACCACATTACCTATTAGATGTTCGCAAATGGTTAAATAGGGAATTTCAGGATCGTTGGATATGAAGGGGAGGACCTATAAATTGGCCTACTAGATCGCCTTGCCTTACACCTTGCGATTTTTTCTTGTGGGGTTTTATTAAAAATATTGTTTACAAAGAAGAGGTTACCACAAAAGAAAATATGAAAGAAAGAATTACTGCAGCATTTAGACAGGTGACCCCTGCAATGCTAAGAGATGTGCGTAAATCAATTAAAAAAAGGGCAAGAAAATGTATAAATGAAAATGGAAGACATTTTGAACACCTACTATAAATTTTAACTTTCACTATTGTAGTTTTCTTGCGATTAAACTTTGAAAAATTTTGTACTTATTAAAAATATGTTGTTTGTCACTTAACGTCAATTATTAAAGTAAATAGTAAAGTTAGATGTGCAAAACCCCATATTTTTTTAATGCGTATTAGGGAGAGCTTCCAACTGAAGAAAAATATACAGGGTGTCCCATTTGAAAAAAATAAGTTATTGCCATTTGAAAACTAGACTATTGGCACGCCATCGGCAAACACCCTGTGCAACAGGTGAAGATGTTGTGTGATTATTGTGATAGATGCATGTTTCATTTACATAATAGTAGCTTTTTTGAGGACTTTTTTTAAAAAATGTGGTTTTTGTGCTAATATTTCTGAAGTGCTGTTTTTTCATTAAATCTGCTTAAAATAGGAATAACTTGTCAACACCGCGTCGGATTTACAAATACAAAAAACTACAGTAAATCTAATATTAAGTAGAATCAGAAGACATAATCGTATACAGGGTGTTCTATTTAAAAAAACCAAATTAATTTTCATTCCACAAAAATTAGCCACCCTGTATACATCAAAATATTTTAAAATTGTAGTCCGAGTGACACTGTCTACCCCTACAAAAAATCCTGTTGATATCTCTTTTAGTTTCGGTGCTAGAGATCGAGTGGAAATAATTGGCGCACCCTGTATACAATACATACAACTTTGGGGCTTTACAATACTCTTTGGTATGTTTAGAATATATATCTCTAGATTTAAGACCGTTAAAGGAGAAGGTAGAACAACTTGGGTTACCTGGGAGATTTTTTTTAAAGGGTTAAACAAACGTTGTGATCACTTTACTAAACGCCATCAAGTATTGTGAAAATTACCTTTATGCTGTCATTAATAATTATTTCTCCGACATTATCATCTTTCCTGTCCGTAGCTACAGACATTTGTCTTTCTAATCTACCCGTCTTTGTAGACGGCGAACCACTTTTTGTTCTATTAACAATTGGTTCTGAAAGTAGTCTTGGTACCGATTTAAAAATAGGCCCTTCATGATTGGCTGCCGTCACAGGAGTATGAGGGGCGGATTGAGAAACCGCCATTTTGTTTATTGTATTTAATGTGACGTCTCTTTCAATAGACTTCATGGATTTCATGTTCTCCAAATAAATGCCGGAACCGGAAAGCTGTCTCATATTTGGTTGGGATCTGAAATAGTGAAATAGGATTTTTATGCTAAATAAAAAAAATGAAGTGTTCTACAAAGGATTTGTCAAGTCAAATGTCACCATTATAAAGAAATCTAAAATTGTTTAGCAAAAATTTAATAAGGAACATTGCCTTTACTAAAATGGTCATTGGTGTCAAATCTCAAAATTTTGGGAAATATTAGTTTCCTTAAGAAATATATTGCAATGAAATAATCACCTTGTATGTAGAAGGTAACCAGGTAACAAAAAAAAATAAAAAATAGTGACAGGTATTTTGAGAGTTACTGAAAAGAAAGGGGATGTCAAAAGGTTTTTTTTTGGAAAATTGAGAAAGATTAAAAAGAAAAATTTAAATCCACCACCAACAGAAAGTTGCAATTGATTAATAAGTTTATAACTACCAAGAAGAGTTCTGCTAATGTACGAGGACGTCTAGATGAGAAGATTAGTTTGATTTTGGCTTAGAAGGACTTTCACATACAGGTCAAAGGTACTTGAAACTTTCAGTGTTTAATATTATACTTTTTTTGTTATTTTTATTGTTCAATATTATATTATAGAGAGTGAGTGAGTGTGAATGTTTTGTTAATAATTATATTTGCAATTTTCGGGAATGTTCAATGTTATCATCTGAAATTGTTTAAATAAAATTTATAACTTTTGACATTTCGTATCAATATTGACAATAATAATTAAAACAGCAATTTTAATTTTCCTCTAGTTTCTCGTAATTTTAATTTTTTTAAAAAATGGTGGTCGCGTCATATGTTTTAAAATATGGTGAAGGTTTACAAGAAAATTTACATACAAAACAGTTCAAAAATAAATAATTAATTATTAAGATATTTTGTAAGTATATTTAAAAAAAAGGTTGAGAATATGAGGAGTAGGTTTTCAGAAAGTGAGAAATGTGCGCAAAAAATAACACTTTTTTTTTTATTAAAAATAATAATATACTTAAGTAATACAAATTTTTATTTTGTACTCGGGACAATTATGAACTACTACAAGTTGTGGTGGGTAAATCTTCTTTTTAAAATACACTATTGGTTGTGATCCTGTTTAATATTTACCTTGCATGCATGTGTTTTTGATTCGCTCTTGTAGTGTTTCGTCTTACTGGGTAACCTCCAGATTTATGAGTTATCCTCATTGAACTGTAGCTGATAATCTTTCTTTCGCCCTTTTGTTGAGTTCTTGCCCTACCAAGTACGGCACTACCAGCTAAAAATTAGAAGATTAGCAGATTATTACATATTAAAAAAAAAAGATACTTACGAGTATTTCCAGTATGTTTTTTCCTTGTTTGTGCCATGGCATAAACAACTGCAGCCAAACTACTGCAATGGCTAGGTTGTCTTTGAAAACTGGGTGGTCTATTAGGTTGCTTTCCGATAACAAAATAAGTTTCCATCAGTCCTTTTCCTTTTACTTCGATTATTCCACGTTTTTTTACTTCATAACCTCTTGTGGCAAGTATCTAAAATAATCATGCGCTATTAGAGGCGCTATCTGTCATTTTGTGTTCAATATACAATAGTCTTGTTATTATTTAAATTTATGTCGAATCAAAATTGAGTGAGTTCTAAACACTCTTTCTTTTCTTAGATCAGTATGATAGAACTAATTTTTATTAAAGAAAATTCATAGTTTTTCTACCTGAGCTGTTTCTTTTGGAACTTGTATGGTACCAATCACACCGGTTGAGTCCATCCTAGAAGCAAGATTTACAGTGTCTCCCCATATATCAAAAACAGGTTTTCTAGCTCCTATGACCCCGCATACCAACGGCCCTAAACCGATTCCAACTTTTAAGCCAAAATTATTAAATGACTCTTTGTTTATTTCATCCAATTTATGACGCATCATTATTGCAAAATCGACTAAAGCGCACAAGTGTTCTGGCATGTCGGTATTTTTGCAACACTGAAATATTAATAACATTTTTAAAAAATATGCACGTCCAGTTGTCTCAAATCACGAACAAAATTCGAAATCTCCCAGGGCCCCGATGTTTGAAATGTGTGAGTACAACTCGTCTGCGAGAATGTACCACGTGACCATCTCGAAATCGGTCAACGTTGCCAAATTTAAATTTAGACAGTTCAACAAAAAGTAGAGCAAAACATATATTTTAGTTCACTTGAAACCTTTGTACAAGAAGAAATAGAAGAAGTGATTAAGACAGACAGCCAAATTATTGGATTCAGACCAATTATAAGCTCTTTAGATCCGTTATGGAAATATTAATTCAAAATATAAAACATTTTTCAGAAAAATTATCAAAAATTAAAATGACAATTTTTCAAAGGAAAAGATTTATTGTTTAGTTATACGAATTTAAATTAAGAAAAAGCTTAATTTTCAATCGAAAAAATTAGTTTATACATTTTCAATTTATAATTTTATCCAGAGCTCATTTGTTAATTATCTAATGGTATATGTCTACGTAACTGCCTATCCTTAAAAATCAAAACTCACTTATTTTTCATCTAAACTTCAACATTATACATTTTCGTAAAGGGAAAGAGTTCACCTTTCAGATAGTATAAAAATATATAGGGTTTGTCGTTAAAAAAATCGACGTTATTTGCATTTTAAAAAGACCGCTTTTTTAAAACACCCTATATAAGATTTTACTAAATAAACATTTATACTGAAAAAAACTTTATATAAAAAAAGAAACTGTTCAGTGAAAACCGCACTTTCCTATCGTTTCTGAGTTCCGAGATATTTGCAGTTAAAATGGATCAGAAACTTCTTCAAAAATAAAGGTACTTTATTCCTGAGTAAATTTCATATTTTTTGGCAAATCTCGTATACGACTGAAAAAATTTGATATGAGATAGTTGCATTTTAGGTTTTTAAATAAAAAACTGTTATAAAAGTCTTTTTAATATAATAATGATATAAGAGTATTTTTTTGTATGAACTTTCGGTTACCTGTTTTGATATCTGAAATTTCATCAGAATTGATCATAAAAGTATATTACAGGAAATCTTTAAATATGTTGGCAATAAAGTACATTCAAATGTTTAGGATTATAATAAATAGGACCTTTTGAAATTTGTTTTAGGGTAAATCGGCATTAGTCTAGGCTTAATATGGCTTACATGGCAATACACGGAAATTAGTATAATAAAAATAGTCCTGGTTTCCCCTACTCTAAGGGAAAGAAATCTGTAAATTCTCTTTTCCAATAAATATTTTATTTATTCCTAAAACAAATAGTGTTTAGTGAAGTTCGCAGCCAATATAAATATATTTTTTTGTGTTTACCAATATTTTTCCAGTTTTGTAGATTCAGTTTGGTAAGTTTTAATATATTTTTTATTTGGTGTTTTTCAAATAGAACTTTTTCATTTTATAGATTTTATTAATTTTAAATATTAATTAATATTTTCAAACAACAATAAGTAAATCAGCAAAATAAACAGCTAATGATTGAAACGAGTCCTAACGAAATATACACAAACACTCTAAACAGAAAACTATAAATCACATACCAAACTATTAATATCAAAGATATAGGTTATAATTAAATTAAATTTGACTTGACAGTCTCGACACTTAACCAGCGTTGCCAAACTGCGGGGAATCTCAAGATGATTGGGGATTTATTGGGGATTGGCATTATGTGGGGAAAATGCGGGGATTTTGAAATCTCATCGTTAAACAATATAATAAATAATCAGCAGGAATTAAAATAAAAAAACAGTTCAGATTGGGCATAGAACTCAAGACCATTTGCATAGCAGCAAATCATTTGTCCATTGTACCTACTTTTGTTATAATAAATCATATTATAATCGGGTAAGTTCGTTTATCTCCGCGCGGTGCGAACGCGAACACATAGAGAAAACCTTTCTGTGATTCCCTTAGTTTTAGACGCTTCTAATTTGCTTTAGATAAGTTAATTTTGTATTCTGTCGCGAAATAACGATACGATTTTGTGCAAATATGGATAAATGGTTAATAAAAGGTCAAAACAAAGAAGATAATCCTAAGGTAAGGTACTTAACCTATTGAGGGGAATTTTTGGGAAATCAGCAGATTTTTGTCCCCAAATTTTGGGAATTTGACTTGGGATTTTGGGGAATATAATAAATTGGCATCGGCAACACTGCACTTAACGCCTTCACGGCACTATTGCGCATGTTTCCTCTCTTACTAAACTCAACTCTACTGGTACAACCCAGTAGAGCACTTCTATGCGAACTTGTAGATGATTTCTCTTGGTTTCAAACATACCGATTTTGTGACGCTGAGAGAGTGAGGAGTGATCACGTGGTACATTCTCGCACACGAATTGAAAATTTATAAACTAACTTTTTCGATTGAAAATTAGGCTTGTTCTTAATTTAAATTCGTATAAATTTGAAAATTAAATATTTTGCTTTGAAAAAATTACTACTTTAATACACAAAAAAGAACGTTTTCACCAGAGGTTTCATAAAAAAATTATTTTTGCAAGAGATAAAAATTAAAAACGAAAAACATGGTTTTATCGTATTTGTATTTTATCTTCTAAAGGCTGATGTTTTAAAACAAATTGTTATTGATGTTTATTAGTACATCAAGAAACGGTAATTTTTTTATATTTTCAATTTCAATTATAATTTTAATGTTATAACTTGTCTACTTTTTTCTCATAAGATTAAGAGACTTATTTATCGACAGCAACATTTGGAAATTTCTTTTTTGTGTTTTAAATAACCTGTAATTTTGCTAAGACTAAACATTGAATTTTCGATTTTATATTAAAAAAAATATAATTATTATATTTTTTTTAAACAATATATATTGTTAATTATTAATTATTATTTAATTAAATTATTAATTATTATAAACTAACTTTTTTTCGATTGAAAATTAGTCTTTTTCTTCGTATAACTGAAAAATAGATATTTTGCTTTGAAAAATTGTCATTTTAATTTTTGATAATTTTTCTAAAAAATGTTTTGTATTTTTAATAAAAGAATTAATATTTCCATAACGGATCTAAAGAGCTTATAATTGGTCTGAATCCAATAATTTGGCTGTCTGTCTTAATCACTTCATCTATTTCTTCTTGTACGAAGGTTTCAAGTGAACTAAAATATGTGTTTTGCTCTACTTTTTGTTGAACTGTCTAAATTTAAATTTGGCAACGTTGACCGATTTCGAGATGGTCACGTGGTACATTCTCGCAGACGAGATGTACTCACATATTTCAAACATCGGGGCCCTGATCTGAACAAAATATTATTTCAAATTTAAATTATAGTGTTTCGAAAAACTTACTTTTTGCGTAGGATTTAAACCAGATGCGGCCATGTATGTTGCAGTTGCGCTTACAGTTTTTATTTTTTCTAGTGCACAAAAACGTTCTTCATCTAATAATTCATCAAAATCAGCTAAAATTCAAAAGAAAATAATATAATCAGGAATATGTAATTATTTGGCTGCTTTAAAGGCTCTGAAGACTACAACTTATGAGTCTAAAACAGTCTGGAACTGAAAACAATCCTTTAAACAACAAAGTAACTTTGTTATGGGTGCCATGGCATAAAGGAATTGTCGAGAAGGAGCTTGTACACTATAAATATTTACCTATTATCTCATTTAGCAGTCTTATGCATTCTACACCTTTGTTAATGTCTTCTGAATAGAAATCTGTAAAATTTGGAATGCTTCCAAAGAGAACACCCACTTCTTCTCTATACTGGGAATATAATTCCTGCAACAAAATACAATATAGAGTTTATTCGTTTTGAGTTAAAAGTTTTCTATAGTTTTTCCAAAACAATATAGGCAGTAAAAATAAACAAGTTAGAGCAAACATTGTTTTTTACCGTTCTCGCCAACTGGAGGGCGATTTCCCAGTACGAAAATTATTTATTTTTTGCTCATCCAAAAGACTTACTTACCTCACTATTCCTTTCACTAGAGAGAAAATGTAGTGCAACATGATCAGGTAAAATGTTCTTTAAAAGTTGTGCATTATTGTGTCTAGTTTCTTGCATATCATTCAATTCACTTTCGGCTTGTTGTTTCCACAAAAAATCCAATCTGGATGTAACTTCGACCAATCTGGCGTGGTAAGCTACCATCAGGACGAATACGTTTAGAAGGATCATCATTTGTGCTGAGAGCGGAATGTGCATTCTGAAAACGTTTAAATATACTTTAGAGGTAGTTGGATCAAAAATGTATTTTTTACAACAGATGGAGGCAGACCTTTATACCAGATTGACACCAGCAAATATCATAGACATAAAAGGGTACATTAAACAAATAATTGAGAGAAAAGAACAAGAAGAAAGATTACACAGACAATAGCAAGAGATACAGAAGTAGCAGACATTCTCACCCTACGAAGTATCATCATCTAAATGATGTTACTCTGGGGGAACCAAGCACTTGGGGTAGGTTTATCGGACATACACATTCGGAGCTCGACATTCACAGCGAAAGGAGTAACAAGTACCTCGCGGCATAAAGCTTCCCACCCGCCAAAAAATAAAAATAGATGGTAGCACATTTTCGAATTTTATCTGATAGTAGATATAGCTGGTAAAAATTTAGTAATTCTTAATATAGTACTTACTCTGGTATGGATGACACACTTGGTGGATCGACGAACAGACTAGATGGTATCAAGATAAGTACCGTATATACTATTAACATAATCAATAACAATAAAATTTTGATCAAATAGTACAACTTCAATGCAGTTGCTAGTGCTATGAGACATAACACCCAAGTGAATACAATGTATTCCGGGTGAATGCAATCTTGAAACTGATCATTATTTACAACTTGGGTACTTGTAGTAGAATTATCGTCTACAATTATTCTTGTAATTTTATTGGATTTATCTATATCTCTTTTTCTTCGATTAAGAAGTTTTTCTTTCGCGTTTTTAAACACGTTCTTCTTCAAATCCCTCAGAATAGTTGTTGCTTTATTGTGAGCGTTAGATTTCACATTCTGGTAAAGGTCTTTCCAACAAGATCCATTACAAGGTTTGTTTTCAATGAAGTTATTATTGACGTTTGCTTGCACTAAAAAGTTCAAAATGATAGTCGGATTTGTCCTGGAATATCTGCTATCGTTTTCGTATAGGCTTCGTTTCAACATGGGATTCAAATTATTTAAAGAGTTGTTGAAATCTGACATTTTCGTTTCACCGGGATCGAAATTAATTAGATTTAGAGAACTGGTCATCGCCATAAGGATGATAACGCCACAAATAAACGCCGTTCGCCGTTTTCTCTTGTGAACGAGGGTTGAGGACATTTTTCGTAAAGTATCAGGTAGCTGCAGGAATTCTTCTGCCATCACTAGAATTGACGTAGCGATCAGAATTAAAGTTGTTAATACTATACAGATGATCACGAAATTGATCCTAAAATAAAATGGTGACTTTTAAAACATGTCTATTATACAGGTTGTTTCATTGGAATAAGTTACTTCCAAGTTTACCGTATTTGGTAGGTATTTGAATCTTTATAACCAATATACTGGGTGTTTTATCCATCGGAGACACCAATTTTGTTTTCATATTATTTGTTATTAGAGATTCATGAGTTTGATTTGATTTTAGGTAATTCAAATTATTGTCTGTTTAAAATTACAAACGCAATACTATATCTTAAAGGAGATTTGACATTATATTCGCAAACTATATAGAATGTGAGAATTATTCCCACTTACTTATTACTTATTTTTTTAATTTATTTTTGCCTTATTTGTCAGAATAAAGGAGAAGTCACTTTCCTTGCTGACGTTGCTTTTTTTAAGGTGGTATATCGTACTTTGTTTTTCAATAAATTCAATAATTGTTTTTTCTGTGATTTTTACATTTTGTGAAATATGGATGACTTGTATTTGAGTTATGCCCGTAGTTTAATCGGTTAGATGATCAGTTCCAAGAATTCCTATTAGCATAAGGATTGAAGTGTGAAAATTTTTCAGTTTTTTTCATCGTTGTCTTTGATATTTTTTCGGAACAAATACTAACATCTTGGCCATTGCTATCTTCAGTTCTTCATTGTTTAAACGATCACAAAAGCCGATGGGAATAAATAAAACGTACACAAAAGTGAAAAAATATTTCTTGAATGAAAATTCTTAGGTTAACAGTATCGGTAAATATACGCGGTAAGTTATGGTAATTAAATTTCTTAATTTGTTGGTTTATTTTTCATGAAATAATATCCTGACCCCTTAATGCAGTGGCGTATTTATGCGAAAATTAAATACTTTTACAAACCACTAACACTATAGCTGTATTAATAGAAAAAGCTCCCAAATATTCGTATTTAAGAAAATACCTTATAGACAAGGAATATATTCTAATATCCTTATGGATATACATTTCCTGAGATATTGCAGGTCGCCGTCCTTAACGAATCACCCTATATATAGTATCTATTTACTGTATACGGTAGAGGTAATTAGCAAAATGATGTTTGTTTGATAACCTTCAATGTTGATTATTTTAATTTCTTAAACAAAGGGAAAGAAGTTTAAATTGCTACATAATTTATGTATTCATTACCGATAGATGGAGACGCTTTACCCTTGTATAAAAAAGTTAATTTACTTACATGTCGGTTGTAATTGCTTGACATATCACAATAAAAAGCCATATTATAAAACAGCACATCATGTTAGATTTGAACATATCTTCTCGAAGTTGACTGAACTAAAAATAAAAAATATTTTTTTGTAATTTAATCTAAATAACCTTTTCTTTCTAACAAAAAAATATATTTCCACTACTATTACGAAGTCTGTATATTATAGGATATTTAAATTTCAAGTTTAGCAAAAAAATATTATTATTATAATAAGTTAATCTTTAATATAAAATTTTATTTAAAAGTATTTTATACCTTATAATTTCTCGGCAAACTTTTTCACGAGCTAACTTGCCTCAACCGGAAAAGGGATAAAATATCACAAGAGTGACGAGACGGGATCTTATAAACAACTTTTAAGAAACTATTTTTACAGATTAAGTTGATTTTTTTTAAGTATTCTAACTACGGACTCATCATTAGGATCCAAAAAATAACAAATTAATGTGATTTAGGTAATAGGGATTCCACACAACAGAAGCGTATTCAAGTTTTAATCTTACTAGAGCGAAAAATAGCGTTTTCAATGCATCCTCATTAGAAAATGATTTGCAGTCCTGATTATAAATCCAAGGGATTTAGTGGCTTGAGAACAGATACTATTTATATGTATTATAAAATCCAATTTATTATCAAAAGTTATGCCCATATCTCTAACATCATTATCGATTTGGTATTTATATAAAACGGGATAAGACTTACGGCTAAAGCTACATACTTTACATTTACTTAAATTGAGAGGAAGACGATTTCTTGTACACCATTCATTAACTTTATATAATTCCACTTGGAGCAAATGACAATCAAAGTGAGATCTAATTTCTAGAAATATTTTTAGATCATCAGCAAATAATAAATTTTTAGATTGTAACGCGATAGAAAGGTCATTTATAAATAGCAAAAACAATAAGCGACCTAAGTTGGACCCTTGTGGAACACTTGACGTTAGGGAATAGGTTGTAGAGGAAAACTCATTACAAGAAACAAGCTAACCTCTATTAAAAAGATAGGATTTTAGTAAACTTATAAGCGAATTACTTGTAATCTTATCAAAAGCCTTGGAGAAGTCAGTGTATATGACATCTACTTGGCGCTTGTTGTCCATCAGCTATATATTGAGTAATCTCAACTAAATTAGAAGTAGTAGATCTTTATCTCATGAAACCGTGTTGGCTTGGCGATATCAAGCATTTTATTTGATCATAAATTTGTTCAATATCGAAATTGGCTGATACGTTTTGTGGAAAAAAATCGCATCAATTTTTGTCAAAAGATTCAGAGATTTATATACATATAATGACTGATTGACATTAATCCCTCATACACTTCAATGTTCATTGATTGTTTTAAGTTAGGGGTAGCCATATGTGAGTAGTAGTAATTAATAAAAGGGTGAAGAAAATACCTTTATATCTCACAGAGTTACTTTTATTTGGCGACCGGTTTCGACATATCATGTCATCCTCATGCACCTAAATTGAAAAGTTATGGAGTTAAGAAACCATTAATAATTTCTTAACTCCATAACTTTTCAATTTAGGTGCCTGAGGATGACATGCTATGTTGAAACCGGTCGCCAAATAAAAGTAACTCTGTCTTTTCTTCACCCTTCTATTAATTCATTGATTGTGCCTAAATAAATAAAAATACTTTTTTTGAATTCAACCCACCTGGTGTTCCATTTCCTTGTCTATAAACCTCAGTGTCCAAGGATTAACGTTTGCACTTCTCATTCGTTTGTTACTCTCGATTTCAATACTATGATCAATAATTTCATCGACTTGTTCACTACACGATTGGAATGTGGAACCCCTTTTCTTATATTTTCCTTCGTTGGTTTCAAATTTCTGTTTGTAGGATATTGTGTCGATTTCTTCATCTAATTCATTTGATAGAGTTCTATGGAGCTAAAATAACATTTGTTTTTTGGCACGATTAAAAAAAATTGGAAAAGGGTAGTAAAATTAGTGTATAAAACATTTGGTATACCAAAGAAACTCATAAAAAGAATGACATGTATAGTGCACAAAGTTGTGTTCTCCTTTAGTTTATAGCTCGGGAGCCAGAGCGGAAGGAGTATAAACCAAGCACATGTGCAACTGCTAAGTGGTAACGGAATAATAAGTCGGCTGTGCGACCAAATTCATTTCACGGTGCGGTGATGATCACATTCGCTATTAATTGTCTTAGTAACCTAAATACAGGGTGTTTTATGAATTTTGCTCATTTCTTTCTAGGGCCATAACTAATGATCACGCCAGTTTTATATTTGGTATACGTGTGTTCTTTCTAGCTTTCAAACAAACTTAATAATCACATGAAAAATCCAGATACAGAGAAATGAAAGTTCGAGTATACGAAATAAAAAAGTATCTTACATTTTCAAATGGAATTTCAGGGGTCCAGTCTGTTGTATTTTCCTCCTCTGTACCACTATGTTGTATACCACTATCACTTCTTTCGCTTGGAGGCGGCAAAGGTGGCGAAGGCGGTGTTTGAGGAGTGTTCGGCGAGCTAAGAGGACTTTTTATATCTTCTTCAGGCCATAATTTATTTGAAAATATGCTAAAATTAAATTTTAGTTAATAACCCAGCGTTTTAAATGCAGCAAAGGTTCATGTTTTGGTAGTATCGAACCTATACATACTATACATACCTTGGTCTAGATGCTAATCGCTTACGAGATCTCATGGGTTCAACTTGTTTGATTAAATAAGTCGAAACGTTGTGTTCCCGAAGATACGCATCTCTCTCTTGACCATTCCCGGGTTCTACTTCGTAAGCTCCACCCAAACATTGATATGTAGCTTCTGAAATATGAACCTGCCTAGAACATAAAGTGGATTTTAAAATAGTTTGCAAGTGTTAAACGAAGATATACAGAAAGTTAACACACTATATTTGAGTAGATTAAAAAGTTAAATAAATAATAAATCTAGTTATCCTCGAACAAAATTATAAACGGGAAATCGACTGTGACGTTTGAAAGATAGTTTTATTTATTTTAATTTCTATTGGGTAAAACTCTTTATATATTACCCGGGTTTTCCACCAGACTCCATATGATTTGCAAGACGTACATCTGTGGACCATATGTCAAACTGCCATTTTCTGAGACCTAGGACACCGCAAAGAACCGAGCCAGAGTGTATACCAATTCTCATGTCTAAATCTTCTACCTAAATAAGTAAACAAAAATTTGTAAAAAAAATTGTAAAGGGATTTTTTGGAGGATTGGCACAAATATGCCTTCATAAAATGTTTTCATTTTCTGGTAAAAATTTTTATATTATATTATTCTATATATGTTATTATTGTTATTAGTTGTAACAAAAACAGAGTAATTATATTCAATATTCATTTTCTTATCAGTAATCATTTATAATGTAGAACACATTCTTAGATAAAATAGTTTTGTAAATTAGTGGTGAATATTATCGTATTACAATTTTAGCGCAGATAAATTGAATCAATAAATTTCTGCCTGACTAGCCCAGTTTCCAGAGAACGATATTGACCAAAAGCTCACATAAAATGTGGTATCGATGAAACTTGGCACTTAAGTACTTGAAAGGGTGTAGAAAACGATAAAAAATCTTTGCTGCTCTAAAGTGCGAAAATTTGGTCTTTTCATTATGTCTCGAAAAAAAAAATATAAAAATTTCGAAAAACTAATAGTACCAAGTATATTTAAAAAATAATAATTTCTGATTTATACAGGGTGTTTCATAGTTAAACCGACATACGTTAACTGTAAATAGAGGGACTTAGGTGATTCCAAATAACCTTGGTTAATGGGTCTAACGCCTTTAATAACCGAGATACTACGGGGTGTTTCATCCATTTCGGCCAATATTTTGATAAGCCGTAACTTTAGAACCACCCTGTAGATTTTTCTCATACTTGGTACAGGTATAGTGTGTTAATAGCACAATCCTATAGTGTAAGAACTACAATTAAAATACAGATCCGGATTAAGAAGAATTTGCAAAATTTGAAAATCCCCAAAACAACACCCTGTATACAAGATTTTTTAAAATTGGGATGGATATTTGAAAAGAACGGAAAAAATGAGTTAAAGTGAAATTTTTTTTTAAGTGCTCATCCCATTCTACTACTGGACTTTTAACGTCAAATTACATCAAATGCATTTTTTTTAATTTTCACAAGCAATAACTTTCGAAATACCTACCTGGTAGATTTCTTTCATATTTGGTACAGATATCATTTTTTAGTAGCCCAATCGTATAATGTAAGGACTACACAACAGTTCAAATCCAGATACGGATTAAGAAAAATTTGTAAAATTTGAAAATCCCCAACGCAACACGCTGTATATCAGATTTTTTTTAAATTGGATCAGATATTCGAAACGAATGGAAAAAACTGAGATATTCTGATATATTTTTATAAATGCGTATCTCGTTTTACATATTACTAAACTTATAAAGTAAATTCAAACAATGCAATACTTATTGTCATTTTCATAAGTCATAACTTTGAAAACACCCTGTAGATTTCTTTCATATTTGGTACAGGAAGATTGTTTAAATAGCCCAATCGTACAATACAAGAACTAAAGTTAAAATCCAGGTCCGGATTAAGAAAAATTTGTAAAAGTTGGTAATCTCTAAAATAGCATCCTGTATATCAAAAGTATAATGATGATAAATGTACAAGGATTTTAGATTTTAGAAATTATAACTTCCGGTAAAATTTTCTATGAAAAAACAAAAAAAAATAAAAACTTATGACTTCCTGAGAAAGCTTAGAGACTGCTCTTTAAAATGCTTTTTTTTTTCTTTACGTACATTTTAGACAAAGATATTTTAGTTTTTTTTCGAACGCCTCGCCTGAATATTTGTATTCAACGACTAGAGTTTTAATAATTTTTTATGGTATTATAAATTTAAAAAAAAAAATAACTTAAAACATAATTTCATTAATGTTATCGCTTTTTATCCTAAGGATATTAACTCTTTACACTGTTTTATGGTTATATGTGGGTATATTTTGATAAACAAATCTTTAATTTTAACCTTGCAGCATCTCGTATCGTCGACTGGACTAACAAATAGACTCAGCCTTGAATTTTTTAACATTTACCATTTCTGTGTCAGAGGTACATTTTACTATGTATGATTTAATCTACTGCGTTTTTGTTTGATTACTTAAATACTTAATATTAGTTTTTGATAACACGCGTGATAACCTCGTGCTAAAAATATTTAGAATAGTTAATTAACTGTTGTATGATTCTGAGACATCCAGATCCATTATTTGTCAGATTTGCTAAAGAGGATGTCATTTAAAAAACAACACCGTGAATTTTGAACATAACCAAAAATAATTCGTAAAGTTGTTTAATGTGTGTGGGAGGTAAGTTCCATATTAAATTATTATTCAACTAAATATATCATGTGATAAGACTGAAATGTTATTTAATTAATAATATATTTGAAGAATATCTATTTTTATGTAAGTAATATTGTTTTTTACATTCTGCTATAAATATCTGGTGACACAGATATTTTTAAGCAGCAGAAAATACACTCTAGGTCGTTTTTATTTGGTTTTAAATCAGTTTGTATCACATCGTTGATGTGGTAACGTGTGGGTTCCATTGTGATTTTTTTTATAATTAACGGTATAATTATTAAATCTATAAAAATATGCAGGTCAACTTTAATTTTTTAATATACTTTTAAAGTGATTTTAGTGGAGTGAAATTAGAAAGTCACATTTTTTAATAGAAAATATGTATTTTTATGTCGGGAAGACATTTTTCGAAAAAAAATTGAATTGGCCGCCATTTTTGGAAAAACACTAGTAGAGAAAAATTTTTTATCTTAAAAAGAAGGTTTTTGTGTGTATTTTTGTCTAAGAAAATCCAACATTTTATTTGTTTATTTAAAGTGCCCAAAACTTAGCTCTTTCATCCATTTTAATCCAATAAAATACTTGTGAAACAACTAACGACATAATTATCCAATCTTTCAAACTAGTTTGATAAAAATTTTATAGTTCGATTTGATTTGATTCACAGCACTGCTAGTTTTTTCTTTTTTAGTTTAATTATAATGGAGGAATTTCAAAAAGAAACTAATACCGAAAACAATATTACCAACAATGCTAACACAAGCGATCTGACTATGAAAAATTATAAAAATCTATACAAACAAGAAAGCATAATCGAAGACATTCCAGAAACGCACGTTTTGAAGGCCGTAGAAAAAAAACTTGGAACCAACCATTTTTGCTTGCTAACTTATAAATTAGAACCAGTGACTGAACGAATCGGTTTGTTAGGAGATTATAGCTTTCTTAATGTTTATTATTTAAACGATCAGGGTAAAAAAGAGAATTTAAGTTTTTTCGTCAAGTATTTTCCTAAACTTGACGCATCCGCTCAATTCGCACACAAAATAGGTGCATTTAAAAAAGAAATGTTTATATATAAACTTTTTAAAGAATTGCACAAAGAAGAAATTTCTCTGATCAATAACGTCATTCCGCAATGCTATGTCACTTCTCCTAACGAATATTTGATTTTAGATAATCTCTCGAGTGAAGGTTACAAATCTATAGATAAACACAAAACTTTGGATTACGAAACAGTTTTAGTCGTATTACAGGCACTATCCAAATTACATGCTAGCAGTATTATTTTCGAAAATAAAGTAAATAAAAATCTACACGATTTATATCATAATGACTTCAAAGAATCGTTTTATGGTAAAAGTAATCAGGAAGGAATCGATGCTTCCATAAAATGCATATTGGACGAAATCGAGCTCTTCGAGTATCCGAAAGTATTAAAATCTGGTAAAAATTTTAGGGATGTAGCCAAAGAAGTGTGTTATAAAATCTACGATTTAGTCAGACCGTCTAAACGGTATCAAAATGTTTTAAGCCACGGAGATATTTGGGCTACAAATATTTTACTCAAGTACGATGAAAAAACTAAAAAACCGATTTCGAGTAAATTGGTTGATTTTCAATGTGGACGTTACGTGCCGCCAGCACTGGACGTTTTAGCCTTTTTGTATTTAACTACATCTAGAGAGTTTCGAAAACAATACATGTATGAAGTGTTGGGAGTTTATTACAGCTATCTCGAAAAAAATTTGAAATATTTTGGGTTGGATAATAACCAAATTCTGCCTTTTGATAATTTTATAAACAGTTGTGAAGATCTCAAGTTGTTTGCGATTGTCTTGGCGGCATTTTATTTTCCTTTGATTCTAATAAACAATGACGAAATTGAAGAATATTTCTCGAATGTAGAGCTTAATCAGGAAGCGTTGTTTAATAATAGAATTATTTTAGTAATGGCCCACAAAGATAAAGATGCTTTTTATCTACAACGATTAAAGGATTCTTTAGATGATTTGAAGGACTTTTGTGAAAATTTTAAGGAGTAAAGTTATATTTTACTCCTTTTTGAAATATTTATTGTAAATTTAAAGTGAATAAAACTATTTTTATTATCTTTTGTATTTATTTTATAACGTTCTAATACAGTTTTATTTCAAATTAAATCAGAATGTGAAATAAGAATTGATGAACTGAGGAAAATCTACCAGAGCCAAATGTGGAACCCTAATACGTCTACATCAAATCAAACTAGTTTGATTTTAGCCCAGTTGTCAGAGAGTTTGAAACATGGCAAAAAAAAAATAAAACCTTTTGAAGTGATCTGGAACTTTCCCGTTTGAAAAAATTAGATTGAATATATGTGCTAAAGGTTCTGTAATATACAGGGTGTTTCATAGTTAAACCGACATACGTTAACTGAAAATAGAGGGTACTTAGGTGATTCCAAATAACCTTGTTGATAACTGGGTCTAACGCCTTTAATAACCGAGATATGGGGTGTTTCATCTATTTCGGCCAATATTTTGATAAGTCGTAACTTTAGAACCACCCTGTAGATTTCTCTCATACTTGGTACAGGTATAGTGTGTTAATAACCCAATCCTATAGTGTAAGAACTACAATTAAAATCCAGATCCGGATTAAGAAGAATTTGTAATTGGGCTACTAAAAAATGATACCTGTACCAAATATGAAAGAAATCTACCGGGTATTTCGAAAGTTACTGCTTGTGAAAATGAAAAAAAATGCATTTGATGTAATTTGACGTTAAAACTCCAGTAGTAGAATGGGATGAACACTTAAAAAAAAATTTCACTTTAACTCATTTTTTTCCGCTCTTCTCAAATATCCATCACAATGTTAATAAATCTGATATACAGGGTGTTGTTTTGGGGATTTTCAAATTTTACAAATTCTTCTTAATCCGGATCTGGATTTTAATTGTAGTTCTTACACTATAGGATTGGCTGTTAACACACTATACTTGTACTAAGTATGAGAGAAATCTACAGGGTGGTTCTAAAGTTACGGCTTATCAAAATATTGGCCGAAATGGATGAAACACCCCGTAGTATCTCGGTTATTAAAGGCGTTAGACCCATTAACCAAGGTTATTGGGAATCACCTAAGTCCCTCTATTTACAGTTAACGTATGTCGGTTTAACTATGAAACACCCTGTATAAACGATTCTCCTTTAACAAATTGCTCGTTACATTATCAAATCCTGGGGAGCTATCACTCTTTAATGAGTTTATATGCATAGTTATTTCCTCTTTATTGGTTGGAGAAAGAAACATGGAATTAGGGGAATAACGTTTTTTATGTCTTGTGTTGGATCCTCAATATTTTTGGCAATATCAGTAACTACATTTGCAAAAAAACTGTTACAAAAGACGGGGTATTTAAATTTTGTTCGGTAATAAATCTCTTAGTTTTGGTCAATATGGAAAAAAAATTAAAAAACATAACCTTGGAGTTGTGAATAAACACTAATTGAATGATAATGGGATATTTTTATATAAATCAACAACATAAGTCGAAATAAAACTAAAAAAAGAATACGTATTTGTATTTTTCATTATTTAGCCGCTAGACGGCGTTACTGAACAACAAAATGTAAATCTACAAAATATATAGTAAACAAATATTTATTATTTCTAAGAAAGTACATTTTCCCAAATTTGTTGGGATTGGGAAACATTTTAATTTATTAGTCAAATTCTATTGTTGCTTTCAAGTTCATCATAAAACTCTTTGAATATTTCTCGTATCTTACAATTAAAAACATCGTTTTCCATTATTTTATTCAGTGCTTCGGTCCTATCTCCGTTATAATATTGATTTGCTTTCTCTATATCACTATTAATTTCTACTATAATTTCTTTAGGAACAAAAATTACTTGAATGTAATCCAAAACCATACATAAAGCAGTTAGTTTAAAATAACTGCATGCTTCTATAAATGTGTTATAATCGTATATATCATCAATATCAACTTCGTGGCATAATAATTTGTTCTTTAATTCGGAATAGTAAAGATCTAGCAGTGTTTTATAGTGTTTATTTCTTGTATCCTTGTCTGTATTAATGTAAAGTAGGAATAAAACGTCAACCAAAGGGGGACAATACCTTATCATCTGAAAATCAACTAAACGACAAGTATCTGGTTTGCCATTTTCGTCGTTTTTAGTTAAAATATTGCTACCCCATATATCTCCATGACAAATAACATTTCTGTAGACCTTCGATTCTGTAAGATCTTTGGATACTCTGGCGAAAGCGTTTGTGGCTTTTACCTTAAATTCTTCAACATAATTTTTTGCTACAAATTTTTCTACAAAGTAAGAAACAATTGTTTTTGATCCATTTATCATTACGTATGCCGAACTTTCTGCTTCGTCGAAGACATACTCTTTGAGAAATGGTTCGTAAATCTGACCCAAACGAATTTTCTTTCCCGTTTGTGTGGACATTGTTTCTTCATAAATAATGGAACAAGCGTGTAATTTGGCCAGTTGCTTAACAATCATCAATAACCAGTCGTAATCAGCAGGTATAAACATCGATCTATTATTATATCCTTGATATGAGAGATCTTCTAAGATGACGTATTCCTTGGATTTGCAAAGGTAACATTTTGGAAAAAAATCGGTTATACCTATAAATATAAATAATATTGCAATAATAACTAAAATTTAATCTAGAAACCAAGGGGAACAAAAAAACTATATTACAAACACGATGATCGAGAAGAAGTTTAAAATGTACAAGGTGTTCTATTGAAAATAAAGTAAGTAAGAAATGTAGGCCTGCCTACAGATGCTTCAACTTATTTTAATAATATTATCTTCATCTCTTTAATTTAATTTTATTAAGATTAACACCTTTCCAACTTTGTGCCAACATTTTGTATTGCACGCCGTTTGATAGAGATGTTTTTAATGGTATTTGAAAACCTCTATCTCCATTTATTTATTTTTTTAACTATAACATTAATTTGAAATAAAAAACTTAATAGCAACATTTCTTACACTTGTTTGCTTGTTGCTTTGCTTTATAGTGTAGTTTATATTGCACTGACAGAACTGATCAGCTATTCGCAACATTAAAATTCAATGAAAAAGTTCTAATAACACCACCATAACTCAAAAATCTTATGGTACGGTCCATAATCATCTGAAAAAGTAACACTTGTCGTCCTTGTATCATAAACTCCTTTGGCTAACCCTCTACCAAAAACCATACAAATAATCTAATGATAAATGACCTTTTGAGAGTTAATTTTTGTTTGATAATTGACGGAGGCGTTATTTTTATTGAAAATTCCACACCTAACATTTTCGACGAATTAAAAGCCTTTATTTTGTATCGTTACCATAGTAACTAAAAAAATTTCCTTGAGGGAAGGAGCATGAAATTACACTGGAAATTTTTTGACGTTTATAGGTAAAATGACATTTCCATTTAACTTCAGATTATGTCGAATTTACTGAGAGATTAAGCTACTATCGACTTATTTTTTGTTATTTTGAATAACTAAAGTAGATTATTTAATTTACTATTATTCGAGAAAATGCCATTGATACCACTTCGAGTTCCTTGTAAGAAAATATATTTCTACCAACTTTAGTAAAATGAATTTTTTAAAAAACTGATAAATTCAGCTACTATCGACTTATTTTTTATTATTTTGTGTATCTAAAGTAGATTAATTGTAAAACTGAGTAAGTTATCCATTTTTCTCAAATGTGGCCAATGTTTTAATAAATAAAGGGGGGCAAATAGTTTCGGCAGACTGCCATCATCAGGCGTATAATAAATGACCCACTTACCCATAGGGTACTGAAGTAAAATCATCAAATATGAAATAACATTAAATTAAAGAAACATTAAAAAAACTTTAAACACTTTTGTAACTAATTAATAACTAACTACTAATTAAGATGAAACATGTTAAATGAGGGTCAAAAACCAGTACACGAGGCAAGGACTAAAGTTTCCGTTAAGGGATACTAAAGCATCCTTAAATTTTCCAACATAACCCATTGAGAAACGGGTGGGAGAAGTGATAAACATTAAATTAATTTTGATATTGTTGACGAACCAAATTTCAAGACACGTGTCGCTTATTTATCGGTGAAATAAAATTTATAAAATGGAGTCGTGATAAAACTAATGTCAAAAATTATTTTTTTATAAAAGAATTTATTAGATTAATTGTGTTTTATTTAACCGAACAAAAAACCGTCATTATCCTAGTATTTTTTTAATAATAATAATAATAATTTATTCGTGTGTAATAAAATACAATGTAATACATGTAAATAACAAAAAAAAAGTAACCACGAAAAAGGCTGAAAACAGACGTGGTAGATCAGCTGATCTTAGTCTCAGTCTTAAAGAAAAACTATACATAAAACTAAACAAAAGAAAATAAATGTGTCATTATAAATAACATGCGTAACTATAAAATACTATGAAAAATTATTTATTTATTTTGCTGAATGAGGAATAATCATTAATATTTCACTATTCTAGTCACTGAGTGCTAAGTAGATATTTTTTATATTGTCGTTTAAAGGTATTAACAGACATTGATTTGAAAGAGGTCGGAATGATATTGTAAACCTTATATATATATTGTAGCTGAAAGATCTGCAGTAATAAAATGTGCGATGAGATGGTGGTGAAATTAGTCCTTTGTAACGAAGGTTTAAATTATGTACGTCGGTTCTAAATTGAATGTTATTATGCAAGTACGGAGGATTCTTTGTAGAAATTACTTTATAAAAAAGAGTTGCTGAATGTAATAATCGTATATTTTACATACTTAACCACAATGTCTCGGTTAATTTATATGATATGCGATGTCTTTTCCTAATACCATAAATAAATCTTAGGCACGCTTTCTGTGCTCGTTGAATACGTAAATAGTCAATTTTATCTATACATGGACCATATAAAACATTTCCTTAATTAAAATGACTTTAAACCAGTATATCTGTTAATTTTATTTTTAGCTGTTTGGAGAGTAAATTGCGATTAGGGTAGAGCATCTTTAAATTCATATAACTTTTTTGAATGCATTTGGTAATATGATGTTTAAACCTTAAATCTACATCTATTTCAACACCTAGATTTTTTGCTCAGTCGCTTGGACGTATATATTCGCCTTTAATAAAAATTGATAAATTATCTTTAACAGATGGTTTTTTACTCCACAAAATTAGTAATTTTGACTTCAACGGGTTAATTTTCAAATTATGAATTTCAGAGCATTTTATAAGTTCGTTGATATCATTATTAATCAAAACATTACCTTGTACTATATCTTTTTCTTGAAAAGAGTAATAAATCTGGGTATCATCTGCAACTACAATTTCTTAATCTGGCAACAATATGACTTGTGTATATAGAAAATAATAAAGGACCAAGAACAGATCCCTGGGGTACACCACATCTAATGTCATTATCTGCGGAGTAACCCAAATCTGTCTTGGTAAATTGAATTCCGTTATTTCGATAACTCTTGATAAGGTTTCTAGCCTGGTCACTAAATCCAATAAAGTGCAATATCGAATACAAAATTTCATGAGATATCGTATCAAAAGCTTTAGAAAAGTCAAGTAATAACAAAGCTGTAGCTTTTCCCTGATCAGTAGCCTGAAAAATGTCATCTGTTATTTTAAGTAGCGATGTAATGCAGCTATAACCACTTCTAAAACCCGACTGGGTTTTTGGTAGTATTGGATAAGAATCTAAGTGACGTAGAATTTGAAATTTGAAATGTTTCGGTGTGAAATTTCTTACCTAATACCACTCTAGCTCGAACACGAATATTTTTTAGATAATTTTCAAAATATTCGTGTTCTAGAAAAAATTCCCAGTAATAATTGAAGCTCTAGTGGTATTATAAGTGAAAATATTGGTATTTTTTGTATGTGTAATATAAATTTACGTAATATTCTTTTTTAAATTCTGATAATGTCTGTATCTATAGTAAATATCACGTCATTTTGTTATAGCATAAAATTTAATTCGCAATTATATACCCAAATTTATACAAATTCAAAGAAATGTTTTTTTGGTAGGAATTTAAATATTTCAATACACAAAAATTAACCTGTTTCAACTAAATTGAAAAGTTACCAATTGGTAGGACATGCATCAACAAAAAATATATATACCTTTAAGTTTCATAGTTTCAAGTGTTGGCATAAATTCGTCGTAAAAAAATATTTCCTTCTTGAAAGTTTTCTCCGCCAAAAGTATAGTAATCGCATTGGTTGTCGGCATATATTTGGCGAAACAACGAATGATATCTTCAATCTCTTGATATTTGATAAAAATATTGAGTTTGTAATAATCCCCCAAAAAACCTGGACGTTCTTCGTTAAAAATTAGTTCGTATTTTAAAAAATCATAATTTTCAGTTCCTAGTTTGTTGCTTACAATTTTGTAGCATTCTTCTCGTAGCAATTTAGGGTAAAGAATCACTTCGATGAGTTCAGATATGGCTTCCAACATTTTCGTTTTATTAAATGGTTGTTTTTTAGTACAGTACCCTATCATTTCTAATTTAACGTAGGGAAGGTACCGTTTTATTTCATCTTCGAATTCTTCTTTCGAAAACTCTGATTTTTTGATATCGAAAATATTATTGTAACTTTCTAATAATTTATGAAAATAATGTTGTCTTTCTAGTTGAGATGTATTTGAAAATATTGTAAGCAGTAGATCATAAACCATTGGGATCGGTGCACTTGTAGAAGATGGTACAAAAAACTTTTTTTGAGTAGATTCAAATACATTTTCACTGCAATTTAATAATTTATTAACGCCCTTATCAATATCCGGTAAAGTTTTAGAAAACGTATATTCCTCTATTATTTTCAAAATTTGAGCACTTTTTGTGGTATGTAGAGGTGCCACAATTTGTTGATTATCTAAATTCAAATTAGAAATTTTGATAATTTCAAGATGTTCCACTGCCAAATTATTCACTAGCGTCTCGATTGAAGAAAACATTTTAATGTTTAAAACCATTTCAGCACTATTTACGGTTGAAATTGAACTGTGCAAAAATTGTATTCGTCCTCGTCTTTAAATTTATTCTTAATTAATTCAACATGCATACACTGAAAAAAGTGGCGGGGATTTCGGAAAGGTTTTACAGTTTTTACAAGCAGAATTAAAATTTTAAAAAATACTCGAGCACAAACTTTAGGTATAACAACCGTGGCTGAGATATTGCAGAAATTGTGAAGAAAGTTAAAGACCATAAAAACTAATAATCATATTTTGACTAGACTATTAACCTTCTAGAAAATATATCACTTAAAAAAGCCGGGTCGAAATTTATTATTTTTAATATGAATGTTTTTTATCAGTGTAGAAAAGTCGTTGATATTGAAATTTCCGCACGATAGGAAAACAAAACCAGTAGTGTTGATTATTATAAATGATAATATTATTATTTATTGTATATCACAGAAATAGTATCTATGGATTATTCAATATTTAAAATTGTAAAATATGAATGGATTTTTTATAGCATTTCTGTTACTTTAATGGGTGTTTTGTATGATTACTATCTTGCAAATAGGAGCTGTATAAGGACTAGAGAAATTCTAAAACGTTATGACGAATTGTATTCTATATTCTTAGTCACTTACCTGCGTTTTTTGCCGTGTATCTCTAATAGCTTTGATCATGTGCAGTCCCATTTCAACGCAACAATGAGCATGATCAGATCTAGGAGTTGGTAGTCCTGAGACACAGTAGTAACAGTCTCCTAGCAGTTTAATTCTTAAGCAATGATTTTCCTAAATATATAAAAAAATATTATTAATGACAATAGGTTGATAATACAATATTTTTTAAGGAAACAAGCTAGGAATTCAAGATTTAGACTATTCCAAGGTTACTGTCTTTTAGATTCATCAGTTAGACCGTCGAATCTAATAATTCAAATTCCAAACACGCGCAAGTTCGTGTCTATGAAGGCAGAACAAAACATTTTTTAATATTTTTGTTATACGTATTTGACTTGTACTTTTGTACATATAATTCTGACATCATTCACCATTCCTATAACTACTAAGGTCATGTTTTGAAAGGAGAGTCTCACAGTAGACCTTGAGATTTTAGGCTCATAACTTCCCCATAAAGGGTTTTCCTTCACCTCCGCAAAAAAAAAAAAAAAAAAAAAAAAAAAAAAAAAAAAAAAAAAAAAAAAAAAAAAAAGGTCATGTTTTCTTATTTATTTCCTGTTTGCGAATCTTTATGTTAATTTTTTTTATGTTTCAATAAACGTCATTCAAGTATTTCAAATAAGTAGTAGATATACTCACAGCCGCAAGTTTATCAAATCTTGCAAATAGTTCGTTGAGAATTTTGACGAGTTCTTGAGCTGTGCATTTTGTTGACAATACTGCAACAAAAATAAGTCGAATTGAATTTTAAAATTATAATTTAACATACGATCAAAATCTTCAAAACTTGATGTTTGAATAAATTTACTTTTATAAAAAAAGTCGTTGTTTATATGAATTATCTATATTATTAAACGTATTAATGTATATATAAGTAAATTAATTAAATAACAAAATATGTTTATTATTAATACTAAAAAAATTACCTGTAAACCCCTTTATGTCAGCAAATAAAATACTGACATTTTCGTATCGATGAATGTAAATCTTGTGGAATTGGTTAGGATGGAAAGCTCCCCCTCTTTCTTCTCTTTCGATATCTCTTATCATATCCTTGGCAACGAAATCCGGTAAAACTGTAAAAACAATTAAATTTTCAACCTAGTATTTAGCTATTTAGCAAGAAACAGAACAATAATCTTGTAGTCTGGAATCACCAATTTGTTGTTATAAAATATTAGAAATAGAAAGACATTAAATATGTTTCTGCTTATCGGTTTCATCAGCAGATCTCTCGATGCCAATTAGAGATAATTGTTTTGTATTTTATATAATTGAAGCACATTTTAAAAGTACCATATTTGAGGATTTTGCCCAGATAATTATTGAATGAAGTGATCAGTTATTTTATTGCAACTTCACTCTATTCTGTTATGATATTTAACAAGGTCGTTCCAGTAATAAAAGTTGATTTACCTGACAAGAGTAATTTTTCTTGTTTATCGTTTTCGCTCTGCGTCCTGTATCTGGTTTCCATAGATCTGTGAGTTTCCAAGAATGCCTTCCTTTGACTCCTGTCCGTCAGATATTTTGTGTACATACCAGCGAAGTTTACGCAAACATACAAAAGGATATTCGCTACAAGGCGACGTATTTTGCATTCGTCCGAATCTAAACGACACTGAAAAAAAGTGAAAAAGAGAGAACGCACTTTAGAAATGTATCCAGTACTGGAAGCAAGACCTTAACTAGGGGGAATCACTAGGGTTCTTTAAAATATTGTTGATTGTTTAACAAATTCATAATACAATATTGTACTTTCGCATTTTAGGCCTGAAGATGGTTTTTACGCCGAAACTAGTTGCGGTTGCTTTAGTTATATTTTTTATGTTTCAATTTTGTAAGATAAAATAAATAAAAAACATAGGAAATTGTGAATTAAAAAAAGATGTTCAATAGTCTAAATAGTGGATTTTCTATGTTCTCTTACAAATTTTCACACTTGTGAGAAAAGTCATTTTCTCACGTGTCGCACAATATACTTTTTCTACGACTACCAAAGAATAAACATTAACTATGGAATTCATTTTTTGAGGTTAGGATACATTTAAAAAAAAACCCTATCCGTATAATCGATACTCTACTTCATCACGGTCATTTTAATTTTTTTTTATTTTTCCACTACTCTTAGAGCAGGAGATATTTAAAAGCAATCCACTCGAAAAATACCAAAAATGCCGTTTTTCGCACATATCTCGCGAAGCTCCAGCCCAAATTTATTTAAAAAATTTTTACAAGCTTCTCTTTATTGCAAAAATAAAATAGCTTGTTCAAAAAGCGTATTTTTGTTATTTTTATTACTTAAACATTGAAACATTCTTATTATTTATATTTATATTATTGGCATTTATGTTATAGATATTTCTTCGGCTAGATTGACAAAAAAATTTAATTCATTTAATACGATATCATTATTATCTATTTTGTCATTGTTAGAAATAACATCAACTATATTATTAAAATTTGAATTAGAACATTTCACAGGAATTAGGTTAGTATTTTTTTTTTCATTATTTATTATGTTTGCTAGGTTAAATGCCAATACTTTTTTATTAACACCATAGCCATTCGAGCCATTTACATTTATTATTGATATCTTACTCTTTTCAACACATTTATCAAGCTTTAGAATATAGGCTGTTAGTTACAATTATATTTATTAATATAAAATTGATATATTAATGTTAGCAGCGGAACTGTAGCAATAATTAAGTTAGTATTAAAAGATTGCTTTAATTTATTATTTATTCTTTTAAATGAAGGTTAATTTTTATTTAAAAAGTCGTTACTCCCAGCTTGTACAATAACAAAGTCATTAAAAGTAAATGATTTTGTAAGTTAATCTATATTTTCAATGACATCTTCAAAGCAAGCACCAGGTTTAATGATAGTTTCTACAAAATATTTGTTAATTCAGACATTTTTTTTACATTTGTAAACAGTTAAATTAAGGGAATGCATGAATAATATTAAAATTATTCGTACTTCAAATTTCTCAATTTACTTTAGGTAGCAAGGTTAAACATGTCGGGTCGAGGTTTCACTATCAGTATATAGTGTCAACATTCAACACAATAAAATGGCTTGGTCGATATATTTAATTGGAGTATTAAGATCGAATATAAATTGATTTATCTCTAAATTTTATTTATTGTTTTGTTTCATAAATAATACATTTTATTTTTAAGAACAAAAATATGTTTCAAAATTATCCTTGGCGTTTTTAGATACTGTATCTGTATCTGTAAATCTAGAAGGGTGGGTCACCCCACAGCACGTAGGCCACATTTGGCCCATTGTACGTCCTTCTGAGGTTGAGCCTTCCTTCTAGCTCGTCAGCCAGCCTACTTGTTTAAAGTAGGCGATGACGTCGCCTGAAGGTAGCTCCCTCATGTTGGCATGTGTTAGCCACCGCTCGCCGAAAAGAAAATGTCTCATTTGTGAGTGTCGGGCATTCGCAAAGAATGTGTTCGACAGTCTCGTCTTCCTGTTCACATCCTCTACACAGTGGAGTGTCAGATAACCCCATCCTGTAGAGGTGTTTTCGTAGATGACAGTGGCCAGTCAGGATACCTGTGGCTGTGCGCAGGTTCTGTCTGTTCATAGTCATGTTCGGATACTATAATAGTTCCTTGGCTAGCTTGCAACCTGTTTCGTCGTCCCATCTACCCTTAAACTTGTCAAGGGAGTGTTTCTTCAGTAGGTCAGCCACAGCTGATGCCGATAAGCTTATGAAAGTGCCAGGTTCCAAAAGTTTTTGGGAGGCTGCTTTCTTAGCTAGAGAGTCAGCTGCACGGTTGCCTTTTGATTTTCCATGACCTTTGATCCAAGCTAACGTGACCACGTTGTTGTTGCAAGCTTCGATCAGGGCCTGGTGACATTCTAGTACTAGACCTGATGTAATCCGTGGTCTATCCAGAGGTAGTAGTGCCTGTCTGCTGTCCGTGAGGATGTAAATATTATTACCAGTAATGTTCCTACTGGTAGTCTCTTTTGCGGCGATTGAGATAGCAGTGAGCTCTGTTTGAGCTACACTGGCATTAGAACCCATTGCCCATTTTATATTGAGATTTAGGGATCTGGAATAAATTCCACAGCCTGACCCCTTAGACCCCTTAGATACTGTGTTAATATAATATAACTTTTAGATTTATAGTCTTGTATTTATTTAGGATTTTATTTTAAATTACTTACTGTCATCTCATCAGCGGTTCCATAAAACGCGACAGAAATAACAATAATATGACCAACTGAAGCTAGAGCGCCGGCCATCATACACCACCGGAGAGGAAGCGGCAACATGGCATATGGTACAAAAATACTGAAAAGGACGTACCAGACTAAGTCTTCTTTAATCCCAAAACCAACTCCTCTTGCAATGAAACCTACAAAAAATGGATTTACAATTCACTACAAGTGATTATAGGATTATAGGACAAAAGCAGATTTTTTGAAGATCGAAATGAGTATTTAATTTGATGGTAGAGAAAAAAATCTTACTTTGTAATGTTAAAAGAAGCCAGGTGCACACAGCAGCCCAGTGAAGATAATTATTGGCAAAACACCTCCACCAACCCAGTACACACACAGCAATATTTATTGACATACAACATACAGACCAAATGATGGTGTCTGCATTTGATATCCAGTCTACCTTCACTTTTGAGTTGTACAATGTCCATACCAATATCAAACAAATCTGAAATATAAAAAATGTCTTAGTTTTTAAAATTTCCTTGATTTAATTTAGTCTTTATCCTTATTACAATGATAATATACAGAGTATTACATACATGAAACTAGTTTTAGAACTATTGAATAGAATTTCTATTAAAAAAATATCTAGTACGACGTTATGGGAGACCCTGTACATTTATAACTAATTTTAAAATGTGGTGCAGGATACTGGACTTTATTACACTATCAATCACCCAGTACCATTTCAGAAAGCATAATCGTTCAAAACCATTCTTTGTCAGGAAATATAGACCTAAAAATGTTGCTGTAAGATGTATAAAGGAAGGCGACATTGTTTTCCCACGCCATTTAGTGGGTCAATGGTGCTTCTTCCAGATATCTTTTTTCTTTAGGTACATGACATATTATCTATGTTTGGTCACAAAGGAAGCCTAAGATGAGCTAGTACTGGACAGTTGTCTCGTCTACAATATGTTTTATGTTGATTTAGTTTGCAATGCCTACCTACCTTCCTGCAAAGCTTTTGGTTAGCCCCAGTACAATTTCCTGCTTTGACAAAGTACGGTATTATATTTTTATAGCTCTTCTCTTTTGACATTTCGAGGGATTGCAATGTGTTTACGATTCTTATTAATTGTAATGTTACCTTTAACAGTAGATCTACAATATTCACAATTATTAGCGCTTTCTGCCTCTGTCTATGAGAATATCTTAAATATGCCAATTCTAAATGTTTACTATGAAAGCTGTTCGTCAGACTTGGCCAATATATTCCTTTGTACATGAGTCCTCGTTTAAAAACAGTTGCGAAGTCAGCTGCAAACAAAGAAAAAACTGAAAGATACGATAGCATAATCAAACGTTTATACAAATTGATAAAATTATTGTACGGGGGTCTGAAATATTAAATAATAAAAGTCTCCACGGTAAAAATATTTAGGCATCGCTTTATTGCAAAAGTTTTCAAATAAAAATTTTATTAATATAATGCCTGAAGGGGTCGTTGAGAATAAAAATGTTGCAAAAATGGCCTAAAGCTTTTCGTTCGTTATAATTACATCAAACAAAACTTTTGATTTGGTTTTCTTATGAGAAAATAAAAAGCAGTAAAAAGTTTTCACCCTTATAGTTTTCTTGAACAAAATAAATATTGTGTAAGGAAATTTGACGGAAAAGCTAACAGGCTGCAAAAAAACTAGTTTTTGAAGATCAGAGCAATTTTAGATTTAAATTTAGATTTGTGATCGTTCTAAACTAGCATTTAGCAGGAATATTCTTTGATCCTCGAAAGCCTCGAAGGAGAATGATCCCAAAGGTTTCAGAAAGTCGAATATTACAAAAAAATAAAAGTGAATTATAAATTGAACTTTTAAATACGTTTTACATTTTATTACAACATAAAAATTATTAAAATAAAATCGAGTACGACTTGAAAAAATATATCTACCGATTTAGAAAATAAAAATAAGACGGTATTATGAAAATGGGGTGTCGCAGGATTGCGTAGGGATGAGGTCAGGCAACCCAATATTAAATGAATGCAGTATTTCAACCCGGCGTTTTCATGTCGATTTATTTGATTTATTCTACGGATTAAGAAGACAGCCAATACCGGAAGTAACATTAACATTTTATGTAGTGATCATTTCAGCTTAAAAAAAAGATTTTGCTCCATCTTTATCTATGGCAATGCTAACTCACACAATCCATTTCCATTTTTGTATTTGATGATCCGACTATAAGGAGAAAAAATAACTTCTACTGTCAGAGTACTTTAAGTTTTATTTACCTTTATATGAGTACGTTTCATCTTCTATAAATGTTGTGGGTTTATCCATGCTATTAAAATGGTCTTCAAGTTTTCCATTGTGCAGAGAGGCCGATTCACTAATGGGTATTGAATTATGATTGCTTAAACTGTTATCTGTGCTATCCTAAAATAATTAATTAATTAAAAACATTATTGAAAAAAAAAAAAAACCAAACGATTTGCTCAAAAAGTCGATGATAAATCTTTTACGTGAGAATGAATATGTTTATTTATTCATCGATCTAAATTTTATTGATACGATTTAATACAGTTGGCATTGTTTTAATTTATCCATTATGTCTACAATTATCTCGATAAACGTAAATGAACTAATATTTTCTTAACGACAAACTAGGAACGATATGCTGCAATAAAATGTCTCATGTTTAAAACCAGAATTAATAATAAAATTCAATTGATATCATCGATAATTCCAATTCATATATATATAATCATTGAATTGACATACATTTCCTCGCATTCTGTCGCATCATAATATTTCAATAAAACTATTTAACGTGAGCCTGGTTTTCCTACTTATTCATTAAAAGAATCTATGAGGTTAAAACTATTTTCAACCAGTAGCAATCAGAAAGAAATTATGATGATCCTAATATAGAAAAAAAAAAGAAACAATTATTCTGAAAAACTTAAGAAAGTTATTTAGAAGATTGTTTAATGAATCAAACGCTGTTCTCCAGGGTAAATGAGGTTTTGGTTGAGCTATTTCAAGCGTTAGTTTTGCAAAGGGTTTCCCGTAATTTGGTCGAAAATATTCTATCAGATGCACAGCATGGGTTTACGGAGGGTTGATCAGCGAAATGTGGTACAACCAAATTTATAATTGTATTGATAACAACGAAGTTACAAACTTTAGCAATATTTATTATGTACGACAAAAAAAAAACAATTTTATGAAGTAAATAATCGAATAGGAGTGAAGATAATTACCACGTTTATTTACTAGCTTTTTATTTATAGAAACTGATAATTATATTTTAGACTATTTTTGATTGACGTTTCTTCGCAAGAAGCGTAGTTATTTCTCAGTGTAAGCGTTACCGATTCCAATAAAAGGAAGCTATACGTGACTTACATGTTTCAAGATGCCAGCGTGCCTAGGTGATGCCGGGGGAGTAAAAGATACATCCTTCTTTATTTGTCTGTGGGAGTCTATTACAGAAAAAGCGATTGATGAAAAGTGTGGCCTCCTTTTTCTTTCGTTTGACACTTTTTGTACAGCATTGGTCCATAGTTGCTTAGTGTGGTTATTTATTTGTCTGGAATGAAAGGAAAGTTAAGATTTATTACATTGTTGTTTGGTATAGGTCTATCATAGAATAGCATTCTATTTTTAACATTATCTGACATTATCTAACACAGTAGGAACTGTTTTTGTTTCTTACTTTTTTGTTTCAGAATAAGACAACATGTTATTGAATATCTTTTACATTCTAGGATCAAATATCCTGTAGGTATGATGTTTTTGAGTTCAGGCCAAGAATAGTTATTTGAACACCTATAAAATTAAGAAACTTTAAAATAATGAAGGTTATTTATCTAATCTATTTGTTTTAATCAAATTTTTATTTTATTTTTACGCCCAAATACAAATATTCATCTACTTCCTCTACCTTAATATCATCTAAACCTGAATCGATTCCTAACTTTTTAAATCTATTTTGTACTCTTGTTAATGTTTATTCTGTTGATTCTTCTCCCTATTACAAACATGTATGTTTCTTGGGAGGGAATAAATAAATAAATAAATGATATTCCAAAATGTCTCCTACCTCCGAATTGCTACGTTCTAAATGGTAATTTGATTTAAAATTGAAAAGCTGGACAGGTTTCTTCATATTACATAATTCCTCTAAAAATAAAGATTTTTCATAGCAGGAAATGAAAATCAAAATGGAAAATAACCGTTTATAAAGCTATAACATGGAATTTTGGTGTTTGTCATGTGTAATTGGAAACATATGGAATTGCTGATTGATAGCGTTATCTTCATCATAATACACATGTTAAATTTAGTAAAGTTTCGATAAGTATTGCTTGCTGTTATGAACGTAATAGCACTCGAAGACAATAAAAATATATCGATTTTTCATATCTGACATTATCACTACGTGAAAATATATCTAAAAGCTGTGTAATAGTGTTTAGATTCTTTCTAGTTTAAATTTGATTATAATATACAGGGTTTTTTATACACATCAAGGTATTTCTATAGGCTTCATCAGCTGGGCTAGCTAAAAGAGAGGAACATCCTCTTGGTTTTTTGTCGTTCAATAAAATATCTATTTTTTACAAACACAGGTTAAAATTCATTTATTTTACTGACAAAGTATTGAATTTCTTGAAATAAAATGCATTTAATTTGCGATCCCTATAAAATAATAAATTACATTTCCTGCAAATGGAAGATTCTCCACAATCTTAAAAGAACGCAACATTGTAATTTTAAATATTAGGTTTGCGTGATGGAAATTATTTTTTTTCTCTTTTTATAGAAAAGCAGAACATACAAATTAAATGAGTTTACTTTGAGAGATGATAAATTGATAACCTGTTGCGTAAGAAAAATATTCAATACTTTAACCGCATAATGTAATACAGGGTGATCCAGAAATCTCTTTGCAACTAGCATTTCTCCAGTTGAATCAACTTACCTGATTGAAAATAATTTGAAACTAGCCTATTTAACAAAGCGGGAGTGGAAAAATATTTTTTTTGTATGCCGGAAGTAAATATATGTACAGGTAAATATTTAAACTCTTTAAGAGACTAATTATTTGATAAAATTGTTGTTTTTGTACCAATTTCAGGCCTCTTACCAGAATTTGTATTTATTTATTGAATTTTAAGATTTTAAGAAAATAGCAGAAACCCAAAAGTCCGTCAACCATTAAAAAAATTATCGCCAGACTTTAAAATCACAGAGGGCGAACTACCCACAACCCACAACAAAAACATTGATCTCTTGTTTAGCTAATAAGGCGTGAATGCATATCTCGAACCTGTCTGTATTCGCATCGTCATCCACATATCGATGGAGCTTGGCTTGCCATCAGGATGTGTTTGGCCGATTTATACCTTCCAAGTGGAATAATTGGTTGCTGGATATAACGTTGACGTTGCCGCAGGTTTGATGGAAATGAAGGAAAACGAGGGATAAACAGGACCGGTATAATGCTTTTTCTCTTAGGCGGAAAGTTGACTATCTAAAAGGTAATGGAGGATAGAGTTATCCAGATATTTCAATACACGAATAAGGTTCTTTGTACAAACATTGAACAGTAAAATAGTTGCTACAGAATTTGATGCCTACTATTATACGAACACTATGACCTCACATTTTAGATGCTATGACAATACAAAAGCCGCATCATAAAAGGAACCAACAGTGGATGTCAAAAGATGCTCCTTTCTGCATGAAGACCATAAGTATCTTCAGGATGACCAACAAGACCTCTTTGACAGCGCCCCTCTCACTGTCAGATGATGCCCACAAAAGAACAAGAAGTCGCATTAATACAATATATAATTTAAGGAATCAATTGTCCCATGAAAATGATGCTGATTCCTTTAGCAGGGTGCTAGGAAAAGTTAATTGTAAAAGAAAATTGATTTAAGCTTGGAATATACCATTTTCTTTTTTTACTCAGCCGTTGGTCTAGAAACGGCCCTGGCGAAGGGATCTTGGGGTGAGAAAGGGCACACGGCCGTGGTTGTAATGGTCGGAAATCGAATTAGGTATCGGGGACATTCTAAACAAGACCATCAAGCACAGGTTAAAATAGAATCTTTCGAGAAGGTCAGGTAAATATGTAGGAAGGATATAAAAACGAATCTCCTAATAGACCTTGAAAACTATCCGACAGGATAATGATTTAGGATCGTGATTGTAAAATTAAATTTTCTTTTTTTATTAATTAAATTAAATTTTAACATAAATAAGTAGTTGAAAAATATTTGATATACACTAGAACTAATGAATTAAAAATAGCAACATCTTTATATAAACATTTCGCACTTTTTTCACTTTGATGACCACCCGACTCGATGGATTAAGCCTATTAGTGTTTTGCCAATATTGACAAAGGAATATTACGAAATGACGGATGGAGGTCGGAAGGGTTGGTACTCAAATAGAACACCCTTCAGTTTAGACGTGTAGGAAAGTTAGTAGAAATATTAATGCACGTATAAGAGAAACTCTTGTAAAGTGAATTGGAGACGGTTGTATTTTTTAAACTCACATTTAGCCATCGAATTTAATTGTGGCTACTTAATTCAAATATCACCTTACAGCGTGTTTTTTTTGTCGTGATTTAACTTGGTAACCTGGCAATCGTATATGGTAGAAGGATGTTGGAATGAGAAAAAAAGTTACGTATTTGAAAGGTCAATCAAAATTATTTTAATAGCTTTATTGATAAACTAATTAACTTCGACAAATTGAAAAATGTCAATCACCGCATTATTAGCAATAGTAGGTCTAGAGATGCAACAAATCAAACTAGTTTAATTTGTAAAGTTTGAAGAATTTGATTTGATATACAATTAAAAAATTCACTGTCTGCCTTCTGATATTTCCCGCAAGTAAATAACTTTTTTCAAATTCCTACTAAAAGGCATCCAAATCACGAGAACCCCTTCGACGGACTTGAGCCTGTTAAATTTCTGAAAATACACTCTTTTAGTCCAAATTTCAATCATCCAAACATCAAAGTGTTTGTTTAGCCAGACCTAAACCTATATTGCGTTAGGTAGTAAATATTTAATAGATATTTTTGTTTAAATTAGTAGATTTATATCTCTGGTGCATATACTATTAAGAAACTAAATTGTTGAGGGTTCTGGAATAAGCCCTATGTTGTGCCAGTTTCCCAGGACGGCCAACAATGTGTTACCGCCTTTTTAAACTGCATCGTAGTTCGAATTTCGAGTGGACTGTAATTTTAGATTGAAGAAATGTGCTGTAGTAGGTTTGCCTTCTCAACTTCATCCAACAAAAACAATGGACACTTTTATTTAACCATTTATTAGACTTGTTAAATAAATAAATGAACAAAAACAACAACGTAACAAAGATTACATTAAACTAGTAATCGTGAACAAAGTATTATTAATTTACGTTGAGCTGGTGTCAACGGAGGGTCTAGCCTGATTCGCAGCTAGCAACACACTGATTTTAAATTTGAATATGAAATGAAAAATAAAATGGACCGCCTGATACGCAGCTAAGTACCACTGTGTAAAACGAAATATTTTTACGTTGAGCTGGTGTCAACGGAGGGATCTAACTTGGTTCGCAGTTAGACGCACACTGATTTTAAATTTGAATATGAAATGAAAAATAAAATGGACCGCCTGATACGCAGCTAAGTACCACTGTGTAAAACGAAATATTTTTACGTTGAGCTGGTGTCAACGAAGGGATCTAACTTGGTTCGCAGTTAGACGCACACTGAATTTTAAAATCGGCGAAGTTCATCGGTTTCAGATATATCCCTTCCCCGGCTGGCAACCGTTCTAGAAAGATTCTTTATCGTGAGCCGCGTAAACAAGCATGTAAAATTTTTTCTATTGTCTAGACGCGACGGTTAGATTTACGACTTGATACCATCATTGTGAAATAGAGCAAAAAATTATCTTTGATGACACCGCTTCCTGGTCGCCAACGTATTTTGGTGCGGCGTTGCCGGTTGAACGAATAAACGAATATGAGTTTACATGTTTAATTATCTGAAAATTAAACATAAATGAAGCGCAGATTTTATTTAAAACCACCGTCCGACCGCCCCATTTATTATTGTATAAGTTTTACTCCCATAGAGTAATTAATGTTTCCACATGGAGAGTAAAAAGGCGAAGGGTTTCGCAAGGGAGGCAACATTAATGACGTAAATTGAATTTTACGGGCGAAGGGTTTGTTTGAAACAAAATATTTCGGCACAGCAGAATAGTTGAGACCAAAAAAATATTACTGAAACTTTTTTGTGCTCATTTGCATTGTTATGCCAATTCTCCGTTTCGACAATTGTGAGTTTAACAATGTTATCGGTTTCAATTACGGTTCCATTTATTCAAATAAATGCATAAAAGGAAAAAAATAACAAGAACGATGAAAGCCATCATAACATCTGTATTATATATCCTACTGACAGGGCCGGTTTAAGGCGTACGCAAAGGATGCGGGCGCCGCGACCAGGGGGCGCCACAGCTCGATAATTTTCTGAATATAATGTAATAAAAAGTAATCCCAAAACAGCGTTTTAGGCTTCACAAATTTTAAACATTTTCCCAGACCCAGGCGGCGGTGGAGGAGGGGAAAAGCCGGGTTTGATCCCACAAAAAAATATTCTTACCAACATTGAAGAACTTGACAAAACACGTAACCTAGTTCCAACTAGAACCCGAAAACTCAATTAGTTCGCGAATTATCGCGATTTGAAATTGTAAAAATTAAAAAAAATAATTAATTATTTCTCGAGAGGCAGTGGAGATGGGGCGTCAATTTTTTGTGAATTAATAATAGTGAATGAAGGTAAAAATCAACTATTACCTCCGACAGGGCCGGTTTAAGGCGTACGCAAAGGATGCGGGCGCCGCGACCAGAGGGCGCCACAGCTCGAAAATTCTCTGAATATAATGTAATAAAAAGTAGACCAAAACAGCGGTTTAGGGTACTCAAATTTTAAAAATTTTCCCAAACCCCCGGTATTACGCCCTTAGTATAAGGGGCGCCAGTGAATTGTTCGCATCCACTAGAAAAATGTCTAGGACCGGCACTGCCTACTGAATCTGAAACCACATATACACAAATAAGCTGCTTTATTTTTGACGGAATGTTTCGTAAAAGGTTAAATACAGAATATTAAGAGAGTTGATTTAAATTTGTAGCATGGATGAAACAATTTTTTGTTAATTCACATTTTTCTGACTATCCAGCATATTTTCTCTTCTAATTTCCATAATTTAGTTTAGGTTATGATTGTGTGGGTTGCTTCACATACTCCCTTCACTATGACCACCATTTTGTCTATTGTGGCTCATTATTAAAGCTACAAGTAACTTGCGATCTAATAAATTAATCCCAGAAGAGATAAGTTAACAAAACGGTTGCTTAAATAGACGACCGAATAGCATAATATAATTCCCTTTTAGGCCATATCACGAATATCCTTTTGGTGTCCTAAAAGGTTTTGTGGATAGGTTTAAATGCTTATTAGCTTTGGTTTTAGCACAGAAATCTTTTTAATGGCTTCTTGTATTACTTGGTTATCCAAGACATCTTGGAACTTGAATTAAATGAGCTCTTACTTGAACTTTACTGAGCAGTATTTCTGTCTATTAATAATTAATAATTAATAAAAATCATCCACCCATCCCACTACTCATTTTAAATTAAGAAGTAATTTGAATGTCGCAAAATTAGGCCAAAATACGTAGGATATTAACACATCTATTGCATATTTCTGAGTAGTTAATACCTGTTCTATTAGTTTGTACTTCGTACATGATAGAAGTTTCAAAGCAATTTAGAGTTTAGACCAACTTCGCGTAATTTAAATAGGTATTAAATGGATGCTCTTTGGACCATATAGTTTTCGTAAAAGCCGTTAAACCTAGTTACTTTTACGGTGTTTGTCACATAGTTATAGGACATTAAACACACAAAAAAAGGTCATTAGGGTGATGCGTAACTTCACAGCAAAGCAGATACAGGACATGTTCTATGAACAGTATATAAATATTTCAAGTTTCAAGATGTTCTCTTGGATCTCCAAGTAACACAGTAGCCATTAATTATTTCCCTTCTCGCACTTACCTAATTTGTTTTACTCTACGTATGGTCTCACTCGACTTTACATAATTGTAGGTATTGTATGGGATAGATTGTGAGTTTTTTCTTCACATAGCAAATTTTCTGAAATTATGTACATCAAGTTATTTTTGTACAATATAACCTTTTTAAATTCTCGATAGAAGGCAGGCACTGGTTGAATTTATCAGTTGTGTTGTGGTAATTCTATTAATAATTATTGAAATTTCTAGTTGCCAAGCCGAAACTCAATTTTAATAAATACAAGCAGGTATCAAATAATTATATTAGAAGTTTTGGGTGATAGAATAATTATTGATGTAAATTATACGAGAGAGTTGTTCACTGCAATATTATGTAAATGGGGGTGTGCAAAAACCAGTAAAGTTCAGTTTTTGGAACCACTAATTGTCCTCCTACATCTTAATGATCTATACTATCAATAAAAGGTTAGAAAGACTATATTCAAAGGGAATAAATTATTGAAAGTTTAGTAAGTAAGAAGTTTCGCAAATGTTCTAGTAAATTTTTTGAACTAGATTTGAACATTTGTTTCTATTTATAAGCATTTTCCAGTGCGATAAATGCGAAGGCTGAAGCATTAAATTAGATATTCAGGAATAAAAGTGGAGCTAAAAACGAACTCGAAAAACAGAAACCATGAAAATACACAAACATGTTTGTATGTGGAGAGATAACTTTGTAGTATTATAAAAGTTATTTGAATACAAAAGAAGTAGAATAAAACGTGATATGATGTGTTGAGTAAGCGAAATCCAGTTCGTCGAAGTTTGGTGGAATATGGGATTTTTTTTTGTACGAAAAAGAAAATTTGGTTACCTTGAATAAAACGTAAAGAAAATACATTCGAGATCTAATTTTATCTCCCTACTAACCTTTGAACGATTGCTAAAAAATGTGTGACAAAAACCACTTGTTGATATTTAGAATAATTGCCAAATGTATTTGATGATAATTTTTTTTAATTTTATTTGTATTTAAATTCCTTAAATAAATTCTATTTAGTTTTCTGTGTTCTTCGTTTTCTTGGTACATTTTCTTTTCTATTTCTTGTATTTTCCATTATTTCATCCTGTAGTTTACAACCTTCTTTTCGGATTTGTTCTTTAATCTTCAATCTACTATTTTCTTGGTTAGAATATTCAAGCTGTAAAGTTGCCTAATGTAATATACTAGGGCATCGATGAATAGATTAGAGGTGGGATTTTCCCGGTGTTTTGCTAAAATAATTTTTAAAATCCACTTTTGTAGAACATTGAGATTTTCGAGATGTACCCAACCCAAGATTCCGTAGAAAAGAAGAGACTAAAGAATAGTAGATTATTTTGAGTTGGGGTATGTCCAAGAATTTTTTCAGATACCTGAACCTTGATAATTATAGTCCTCTGATTTTCCCTACTTTGATTTTTCATTTTCATGTTTCTTTCTGCTATTATTTTTAATCATCCCATTTTTCTGCTCATTTTTCATTGTCCATGAACTATTGACTATGACTATGACGTATCAGGCAACAAATTTCGTCTTGGTATCCACATAGGGTGAGCTAAGTATATTGGGTTGTATTCTCAATACTATAATAGTGATTATTTCCCTTGCCTGTCAAATATCAATTTTTAACCAATCACGTGCTTGGAAACTGATTTGACGCAGCCAATCAAAACACTATTCACCTTGGTGGTAAATATTCGGCTATTTGATCATCGTCCTCAATATTCACCTGAAGGACGGTATCCAACAATAACGAAGCCGCCCGTAAATTTCAAATTTTTCAAATAAAACCTATACTAATGGTATTATAAAATTGCTTATAGTTAATAAATCGATCTTTAGTAGCAAATACACAAATCCAACTGATTTCGCACTTTTTCTGAAACTATAAATATATTCATTCATTCCTTTTTATGTAATACCGTCCATTTTACGACAAACATAGTAGGCGCGCGTCATCTGAATTTTGACAGTTTGCCATTAAAGTTTATTACAGAATTGCTTGTAATTATCTAGACAAGGTTTGTATGAAAGAAAATGTTGACAAATTGTACGGAAAAGTGTGAAATTTGGATTAAAAAATCTCCATATAAAATAGTGGCCGAAATTTTCTCTCCAAAACATACTCGAGTCAAATTCTTGTGTCTCTCCAGCAATTCAATTTTGGTTTCTTTGAAATTTTCCGTTTCCTTTGATGACTATAAACATTTTTGTATTTGTATAAATTATTTCCTATTTCAATTTGTGTTCGAGAGAAAGTGAGCGAGACTGGGAGGGGGTATATAAATAAAACTAGTGTTAAAGATAATTTTTAAAAATTAGATAAAAATTTAGGCTTTAGAGGCAGCTAAATAATTAAATAATCTTTATATTTACATCCATACAGAACTTCCAAAGTTTCAAAAGTTTCAAAAGTTATTACTGTAACCTTGATTAGAATTTATAATAACTCTTACATCAACAATAGGAAGATAAAATAGAATTGGATTATACTATCAATATTTAAATTAAACAAGATATCAGATCTTAACGAAAATGGGATTATGTTTAAATAATTAGTTTCCAGCCTTCGCTTTTATACAGAATTAAATTGGAAATTGGTGTTAAAACCGCCGGGAAATCTCTCTATTATTATATCGAACGATTAATGTTGGGTCTAATCTAATCTGACCAGTTTTAAAGAATATTGAAAAATTGAATTAAACAACATGCTAATAAAAATAATACATTATTAATACATGAACCTCCCCCTAATACTTTATGATATTAATTAAAAAAAAGCCCTCTATAGATGCCCGCCAATGATCGAAGTTTAACTTCGCTATGAGTTCAATAACTACGTTATCTTTTCATTCTTTTTCAGGTTAGCTGGACTTGGAAGATATCGAAAAGAGAATTAGGCTCTAAGTAAAATATTGTCCATTTTTCCTTTGATCGCTACGTTTTTACGAGTCTTTTGAAGTTTGTTAACCCACTTATATACTTCATTTTCGATATCAAAAGAGGTTATTAGATAATTCTTATTGCGCAATAATTTCTCGAGTAAGTTTATAAAAATCATGTGTGTGCTGAGTGGCTCAAATAATATAACTTGAGTTCAATATTAAGGTTATAAAAGTAAATATTTTAATTAATATTCGAATAAAAGCATTTTTAAACCCAAATATGCAGGAATGACAGTTAGCAGTAGCAAAAATGATTTTCGCAGACTTTTTACTTTTTTATTTGAATTAGATACAATAAGCCACATTGATGATATTTCATTTATGTCCTGCATGTCAATTTGCGCATTTTTGATTTTTCCTGCATAGCACAAAGTTGTTAAAAGATAGAGAAAATGTCTAAACATACAAATTATTAAAAAATATAAGGCTAAAACTACAACAAAAAACAAATATAAGAAACGTAGTAATAATTTTTCAAATTCATAAATAAAATAAATATAAAATAATAGTCGGATGCAAGATGGATTTTGGCCGAGAATTTCCTGGAATTCTCCTGCTGAAATTATCCAGAAAATATTAGTTTTTCTTGTTAAAAGATCCTATGATAGAATTCGTTATTTGATCTATTTAAAAATGTCAAATTTAGTTACATCAATTATTCCTGAAGACGTTTTATTTTTATCAATTCAGCTTTTTTAAGCTACTGATTCTTGTTCTTACTTCTAGATTTTATTATATCTTTTTTATTTCATTTTAAATTCTGTTTGTTTTCCGGTAATGATTTCACCATTCTGTATACTACTACCAATAAAAGTCAAAATAAAGGCATATGTTTCGAAAAACGAGAAAACCCATAATAAAAATGAGCTGAACATTTCCATTAAATCCCGATGACTGTAAAAACAGTGAGTGACAGAATGTAATTCTATTTTGTCGTGTGGCATGTAGCCGAAAATTCAATTAAGAACTGATATTTTTTTTACCAATGATAAAACCAGAAAAAACTTACAAAAGGACACCACCCTTTTTAACAATCAATACCCCAACTTGGGGTCTTTTTATGCTGATGAATCAAACATACATTTTGACTAGAGAAAATAATATTTATTTGACTTTTGGTTGATTCAAAGACTCAAATATACAGGGTGTTAAAGTTGATTTTTTTTTGCATTTTTTTAATTACTCAAAAATTTATTTATTATATGATACTCTGCTATACAATGGATATATTTGTAGTCTACACCTGATAAGGATAAAAAACCTGATTTGTCAAAATTTTGAGATGGTCTATACTCTGAATAAAAGAGGAGTGCAGTCACATTCCAAAGGCGTACTTTGCAAAATAAAAATAAACCAATAAATATCTCTTGGCATTAAAACACTTCAGTACCTAAAATCAAAGATTAAAAAAAATAAAAAGTTCAAGAACTATTCTTAAAAGTGACTGTCTTCACTATAACTACTGGTATCATTATCATTGTCTTTTCTGAGGTTTATTATTATAGGGTCTATTAAGTTTTCCATTGTTATATCAACTTTCCAAAATGAATTTTCCACTTTTCTCAAATGTTCTCCATTTACATCTGAAATTGCCTTCAAAAACAAATTTCGCTCATCAGGTAATTTAAATGTTGTATTGTTTTGAGAAACATAACCTTTTAATTGTGACCAGATCAGTACATTAGGATTTAACTCTGCAATCTGAGAATTTCAATTCCTTTTTGAATTTGTTTTTATGTTGCTTTGCTATTACGAGTAATTCTGCCTTCAAGGATTTAGGAGGACTGATGATATTTCTAGAATGAAGCCATTATGAAATATATATTAATACAAAATTCCGAATCAATTAAAATACATACGATACGGCTATGAATAAATAAAGTCTGACGTATCTGTCAAAAGAACAGGTTTATTACAGTAAAAACCATGGAAATGATTAAATCAAACGAAATCTTTTATTATGCCGATCAAATGTGTTAAAATTTTCATTTTAAACACAAATAAGCATTGAAGGATGAGGTCAAAATAAAATTTCTACTTCTACAAATTAAATTACAGTACTCCTTTCTTCTCTAAACTATAGTAAGGAGCCCCAGGTTGGATAATAAGGACGGTAGAGATTAAAAATTTGTTTACAATACAAAAGTAAAAAAGATCTTTCTTATTTTAAAATCCTTTAAACTGGCATACGAAATATAGGGGAATAAAACTTGGCAAGTCCGTGTAAAGAAGTAGTAATTGAAAAACGCGGCAAAGGACATTGATCCGGCATTTACGGAGAATTCGCAGGACCTGACCTCGAAAGCTTTCATGCTGAGCTGCATTGGATATTTCAAAGTATATTTGTACAGAGAAATTGCTTAATAAAAAAACCTAATTTAATGGGAAAGGTCGAAATGGTATAATCCAAAATTGATTTGAACAAGATTAAAAGTAAAACTTTTTACGTCGTCACTCGTTTGGCAACTAATCGAGAAATCATATTTATTTTAGAAAGAGTTTTAATAAACATTTTTATTATTTCCAATCAAGTATTTTACAAATCAGGATAAAACGATATAAATTATTTAAAAATAACTGGTACTTCGTATCATAACATATAAGTTGCGTAGTATTATTAATAAGATGTTTTACTAAATACATCAATAATTATTGGTGACTTACGAATTCAAATTTTGGCGAAGGAGCGTTCAGTCCTCCACCAAAATTTTAAATTATTTGTTTCCTATTATTCTAACAAGCAGTTGATCGTATTTTTTAATTCAGGAGCTAGAATTTTCCAGATATTTTAATAATTATTTTTTTAGGAGAAAGTTATAACTCAAATCCATAACAAAATATTGAAAACTCTTGTGACATAGTCTGGAATATTCCTGCTTTTGTGTTTTGACTAAAACGAATGTTTTAGTACTTAAGTGAATCAAATTTTTGGAATCAACAGAACATTTAAAAACAAAATTTATATATTTAATGATTCATTAATAGATTTATTAAAAGAAATAATGATTTAATTTAAAAATGATTGGTCTAATCTAAATTTATTTTTTCCAAAAATTGAAGGAGTATTGACCCTCTTAATCGAAAATAACCTTTCCAAGTACGCTTAGTACATAAATCTCATCATAAATACATTCTTCAAAAATTCAGCTTACAGAGATCCATCATATTTTCAATGAAAAGAGTTAAGAAATAGGAATTTAGTCTTAGTCTATTCCTCCTCGTTTTTCGCAAGAACTCACTACTCAAAGAAAACATCGGCGAATGCATTATAAAATATAATGAAGGCACTTAGGTATTGTATTATAGAATTTATTTCTATTGCGAAATCGGTTTATGCTTCCATCCAAAGTATATTTTTAATAGAAAATGTCGTGGATTAGACGGAAATTGAGCTGTTCTAGCCCTTAATCACCTTAATAAAACAAAAGAATACTGCATACATGAGGCACTTAACATACTCCAATATATTAAGTCATATCTCTGAATGGTTCAACAATACTTTATAATTTACAAAAAATGAAATTTACAAGTTTTACTTGGTTATTACTGAAGCAAGCAAGCTCAAAAAAATGCCTTATACTACTCTACTACTACTATTCTGAACGCATCTATATGTCCATATATTAAAAACGTTGTCTTAGGATACCCTGTATAATGCAGTATTATACAGACATAAAGTTTTTAAATAAAATGTATTTTCAGAAGTCAAGTCAGAAGTTCAATACATTAATTAAACTTTATCAACTTGGATATCATCATTTTCTTTTAATTTTCTGCGAAAAATTCTAAAACTTTCTGTTTTTTGCATTAATTTTAGGGATTCCAACTTGAAAACCTCTCGAAAATGGTCCAACTCTTTACTTCCTTTAACTGTAATCGTAAACTTAAAAGTTAGGGATGGTTTGAATCTCTTTCGATGTCAGTTTTCAAGATCCGCAGCTAAAAAAATTTTGAACGAACTGGAAATTCTATGTTAAATCTTCAGTAATATCATGGTAAATTAAAAAACTAAATTTACAACATGGACACAATTAAAAAGAAATTTTACGTTTACGAAACAGTATTTATGTTAAAATTATGGAAAATATCGGGAAAATAGCAAATAGTCGTGGAAAATGAACTCAAATCATAAATGAAATTGTACGTAATTAAAAATTTACACAAATCGGTAATTTTGGAGAATAAAAAAATTATTTATACTTAAAGTTCATCAACTTTTTCTTTGGTCCATATATTATTTTCATTTATACTACTCGTAAAGTTCATTAACTTTATCTCTCTCAAATATTTTAGATATTCCAACTCTGATGTATTGGAATTTCTAAAATGCCGCTGCTTGTCGCAATTATGCCAAACATTTTCCATAAAAAATAAGTTGGAATTTTTTATGGAACCATTTAAATGTAAAAAAAATCAGCTGGTCATTATCTGATATTTTTAAATAACATCAAAGTGCAAACAGCCAACAGTGGCGTGCATAAGTCACATGATATAACTCGTACTAATTTTTTTAATGGGACATCCTGTATATTATGGATGGGCCATTGAAGCATTAGAAAATGAACAACAAAGGTAAAAGAAAAATAATAAAAAATAAAATAATATACCGCCAGATGAAGTAGAAGGCTATAAGGATAAAGGATCCCTTAATTCGTTTAAAAAATGTATCACTCTGTAAAGCCATCATTTAGACTTTGCCGTCGTCAACAGAGTGGCAGAATTGGATTGCCATGAGTTTTCCAATGAGATAGAGAATGCAGCTGGAGACAATGGCATGCGAATGAAATATTCTTGGATACGTGACGGACATTTTTGGATTTTAGTCTAAAAGCTTTCAGAACTGTCTGATAACGAATGAGTAAGTGAATAGGGTTCGACTGACAACTTGAGACGATTCAAGTGGCAAAATAGCATTCAATTAACTAGAGTAAAACAAAACAATCTTCTAGTAGTTTTTAGGATCTCGAAGTAAAACATTTTTTCCAAGATAGGAGCTGGAAACTAATGACGGCTCGATAATAATATTGTTTACTCCAAAACCCGAGCGTCTTTGTTTGTTTAAAAATATCCGAAGGGGAAAAAACAAATTATACATATACAGAGTACTCAAAATAATAATAATAGTGATGAAAGATTGATAGACTGTTCTAAATGTTATGTAATTAACTGACATTTCTACTTAAACGTCACGAGTTTGGCTGGTACGTTTTCAGCGCCGTTATTTTGTGGTTACTGGTGAATTGAAATGTTTACGGATCATTTGTCTTATGACCTGACAGACTCTCCACTTTGGGAGTTTATTAACGACACTTTACATACTTTGTTCGTCAACATCAACATTAACCCAAAGTTGGCTATTCTGGTAAGGGGTAAATCACTTAACGTAGACAAGCGATCAACAAGCCTCAATCTCCCTTTAAAATATTCTTCTTCTTTTGAAAGAAGATAGAAAAAAATGCTGAAATACGAAGAATCGAGCGACATTGAAAAATATTTTACCACCAGAGCTAACAATTCACTATACTGTCAACTACAGTCACAAAACACCGTTTCCCAATTACCGGAATACTTTGAAAGTTTCGAGACCATTAAGGAAAGTTTGGAAAGTTGTTGCAACAATAAAATAATGTAAAACACCAACACAATTAGGAGAGAGCTGCGAATACTGCTTGCTACAATGCCTGAAGAGACCAGTGAGTGTTGTTTCAATTTACTAAAGTTTAACGAAAAAGAAAACTCCCGCGATAACAATCAAGAACACACCCTGCAGCCTAGAGAAAAAAAAACGTAGATGAATATTGAAAGATACAAAGAAGAATGAATCAAGCAACATAGCACATTCATAATACGACACTTTGACTAATCAATTCACACAAACAACAATAATGAAGACACGTGAAAATATCAATACATCGGAAAGCGCCAGACATCTAAATGGATTTAAATCGTATCTTGTGCAACAGAAAATACCAATTTCTAGAAATGAAACTAAACAAAAAACCGATTTGTGCACGATTAACGTGATCCTGGGGCATAAAAACGACCAAAAAATCTCATTATATCTCTAATTAGATTTATACGTTCAAGATGGTCTCTGAAACAAGACAGGGACTAATATTGCGACAACTTCAGGCAACGTTCATTTTATTAGAAATAAATTTCTTTTACGAAAGGTATTAAAAGATAGCGAGTAAGGTTTCTCGAAGGTATAGATAGTCTTAGACATTTTTACTTAAGAGAAATTACTTTTGCGAATTGTGGAAATATTCGTCGTCAATCGTTGAGAGTTTTATTTTATTTTTAGATTCTTCAGAGGTACATACAAATTATTTTTAAATTAAATGAAATATTTCATTTGAGCAACAGAATCCTAATAAAATATTGCATGTCAACAACAGAGCATTTCATTTATGAATTAATTACGTTCGCCATCAATGGCTCGAACTCTGAGTAACTGGCAGATACGGGAAAGTTAAAAGAGAAGAATGTTAATCTTTCCTTAAATGAATAATTAATTATGCTTTTGTTTATTGTTTCAAATTACAGACCTTTTTATTTATTTATTATCTCCCAATAAAGACAATAGGCAAAACAATACAAAGACACAAAGGTGCTATCATCTGTCAGTAAAACTGATAAATGAAGCTTCCCAACTTGCATTGGGGGTTGCAATATTTTTTGACAATGTCAAAAACAATAAAATACATAACAGAAACAATACTGCATGCTATAAAAAAATCGAACTCAGATAATTTATTAAAATATGCAATTCCACGAGCAAAAATCGATTTTTCGCCAAATCTTGTTCGTATTTTTAGTTTATTTGCGTCTCTAATATCCTGATTGTGAATATTATTTACTGAAATTAAATTTAGACTTGAAAACTTTAATTTATTTTTAGCTGAGTAAATAAAAGTATTTATTTTAAATTGATATATTGAACTCATATTAAGCATATCCTAAGATATACAGGGTGTCCCAATAATTGCGACAATTAAGAAAACTTGCAAGGGGTTTTTAGGTCCATATTTTAAAATTTTTCGTGCTTTATATTCACAGACCACATCTAGCATTTATTTTTTTCAATTAAACGATATATTTTTAAATTTACCATACTTTCACAAGCCAAAAGAGTTCGCAGTCTCGAGTACTTTCCTTTGAGCATTTGTACTTTACATCGCGCTGAATACCTTGAAGGTTTTACCTATTTAGGCACACGAATTATTCCAAACCAAATTAATAGTATCGATTTAAACCAGTTCTGATTTATTTAGCAAACTATTATGCTAAAAACTTTTACTTAGAAGCAAATGTATATGGTAAAGTTTCTTTTAGCTCTACCAAAAGTTTATCAGTCTAAAAAATCCTCCAATTCTGATGGATTTTCAAAATAGTTTTTGTCTTAAAGAGCAAACGGTCAAAATTTTCAAAAAATAAGTAATTTTAAAACCATGTTTACCTTTGTATTTGTCGTTTGAAGCTTCCTTAATTAATTGTTTTGATTTTCGTTTTACTAAGGCATGTAATTTTTCATATTTTCAAAAATGTGTATTGTGAAGGTTTATTTGTACCTATAAATCTGTTTTTATTAAATATAATGCAGCCACAATCTGAACTGCTCCCATTAAAATAATCACAAAAGCCACTTTCTGATAATTTATACTTAATTTGTTTTGCTGTTACCATCCCGAAGTCTTTAATCATATCCAATTTTAGTTTTTGATAAAATGTAGTTGTGTCATCTACAAATTGTATTTTAGATATAAAATTTATTTATTTATAAAAGGACCCTGCCCCCTGCCGATTATTCTTATAAAATCATTTAAAGGTGCATAAAAAAATGTCCCACCTTTTCGATATTTAAAGACAATTTCTATGCCACCTCAGACAGTTCAGATCTAGTTAGTGTAGGTTGCCAAAGATTTATTAACGTCAAAATATGTTGAATATATGGATTACTTTTAAAAGTTAATAATTTTATAGCCATTTCATGTAGAATAACAACTTCAAAAAAAACTATCAGACCCTTCTCGAATGTTCATCTGATACCTGTTATCAAAAAACGAGTCATGATGTGTTAAAGGTTACTCGACGATCAAATTAAATTGTTGTTCAATGTTTGTATATTGTGGTAGGCGTACACGTTAATCAATCATGAGAAACTAATTACCTGGTGTGTCAGTATCGAAAACTCGTTTTCTGTTAAATCTGATACATTTACATATTTTGTTGGATATTGCGTTTATCTAAATCCTGGCTTGAATTTATCTACCGATCGAAATGTGCAGATATATAATGGAAACGTTTAATCAGACAAAAAAAAACGGAAATGATATTTATTTCTTCGTTTTCGATTTAAACAAGCACAAAAATATATGTTCAAAAACAGCACAAAGGCAAAAATGTTTTCAGCTGTAACACGATATATAAAATCGATCCTGTTATTATCCTTTCAACTGAAAAAACAATGGGTTAAAAATGGTTTGCTTATCTAGGACCAGAATATTTCCTTTATTTGGGATAAAGCCAATATTGGAATTAAATATAACAAGCATGTCGATGAACTAGCAAAAATTGCCATATCCTCTGGTAGTGAAAATGAATATCAATTGTGCATCTCTGATGCCAAAGAAGATCGAGGTGAAATGAGTCATAATTTTGTTCCACTTATCTTCAACTTACCCCTGGTTTAAAAAATCATATTTTTCAAAAAATTATGTAATATAAATGTTTTCGAATCACTGGGAGATGTTCTCTGAGCCTATAAAATGCATTGAATATCATCCCCTTTAAACATTTTATTCTTTATTAATTTTTAAGGATACAAAAATATATTAAGGAAATTTAATATTTAAAAATGACCGTACTACATTTTTCGTAATAACTTAGGTTCTATTACTCTCTCGTAAATAAAAATAACCTATAAACCAAATAAATTGTTGCTTTTGGGTCACGACTGGGCGAATAACTAAACTGGAAGATAAAGATGAAATATAGGGCACCAGCATGAACTCGATTGAAGAGGAAATAAATACTATATTAGCCGGAAAGCGGGACAGACGATGCACCATTTTCCAGTCGATCATAAATTTAAGTTTGAAAATGTTTATATTTTAGATAAAGACCGATGAAATATTGTGTTAGAAAAACGGTAGAAAGAAAATTGAAACAAACGATAAATTTTATTATGAACGTTATGTAGATGTAGACTCCATAAAATCAGAAGTTACGTATTTATAAATTTTTTTAGAGCTTAATTTAAAAATGCGAAACTTTTCCGTACAATTTTTCAAACCTTGTCCTGACAATTACAAATACAACACATTCGGCAATTGATTTTTATCTATATAGACAAACGTTAGTTTTATTAATTTTTAATATTTAAGATCTCTTTTATTTTTTAAAATTCCACTTAAATAATATAATTCAACTGGCACTGGATGCGAATTCTTCCATTACATCTAAAACTCACTTGTTTTCCTTGGTCCCATCTCCATCAACTTCTGGCTCCTGCTGGTCTGCATTCTCGAGTGCAGTGTCCGCTGCACTCTGGGGTGATAAACCGCCCCCTTCTTCTCTTTTCTCCTCACCGCCGCCGCCCTCGTCGTTGACGTCCATCGACCCCTGGCCTGGCGTATTCACACACCCATCGTTTTCGTAATAATCATCACATCATTCAACACTAATTGGTGTTTCTGCGGGACATATTTCGTCATCAAAGTTTTCTAGGTGGATGAATCTGAAACACAAAAAACAGTTAAGAATTAGTTATCCAATCAGGTGGTACTCAGCTCGGTTATTTTCTATAAATTATTTGATGGTTTTATAAATCAATTTGCACCATTTAACGATTCTGTAAACCCGTTCTCCATAAGTTTCCTTAATATTATTTAATCTTTGCTTTCATCTTTTACCCGAAATAAAAGTTCATTCGTAAACCTTCACAGAAAGCAGTGACAAATAATCAACTCGCATTCCAAGGAAAACTCGGCGACATGTCGTAAATTGGAAACAGAGTTACGAGTTTGTTTCTGTAAAGAATTTGTCATTTAACCGCTTTCAGTAATTACAGTAATTTTATCCGTCCGAATACCAAATGAGTCTCTAAATATTTTAAAAGTTAAAAGCAACGTTTAAATTTGTTTACAATTTACTTTATTTTTTGTTTCTTATAAAACACTTTCGATTTGTGGTCACAGACTTATATGATTCTAAAGTTTTTAAATACTTTACTTGAATTTTATTTGTACTATTGAACCTTTAATGTAGAATATTAGTTGCTTCACAAACAAAGCAATTGGACATGAATATTCAATATAAAATATAAAAGCACTTGTGGAGATACGATTTTGATTCCGGGCGATATTTCAGGCATATAAACATTGAAATACTTCAAAACCGCGTCCTGGCAGACAACATCAAGGCTCCTTTTTGTTTCCGAAACAAGGATATTCATCGAGTCCTTAAAAAAGGGTTGAATCAGAAATCCAATACAAACCCAGTTGTATAACTATATCAACAATGAAGCCATCCAACTTTTGCATCATTGGAATGGGACGAGAATGTTAAAAAGCATAAAAAAACTAACCTCAAGACTTGGTGTTAATGTGCCGTGAAGTAAAATAAGCGACAAAGTACTCAATTTCTTACCTAAGAAAATTAATAACCAGTAACCTGGTAACGAACTTTAGAAATTGACTACAGAAGCAGCAGAGAAGGCAGGATTAAATACAAAATAAATAAAAATAACAAACCACTCTATGCGGTCGACAGCAGTCAGTATCCTGGATAAAGGAGGGGGCAGGTTGAACAACAATTAATTAAAATTACTGGCTTACAGCCAACTCAATTAAGCCTTATCTGCAAATGGATAATGAGCATTATTTCAACCTTAGAAGTGATGCCTCAGAACTTCCAGTTAAAAAAACAGAAAACAGATCTTGCAGCCACTCCTCGAGTTTCTCACTCTACAGCTGGACCCATCAACAACTATAATGATTTACCTACACGCAACGTTATCAATGAGTTAACAAAGATTTCAAACAATACTCCTACTGTTTACCAAAATTGCAATTTATATTTTAATTGTACAGGGTGGCCAAATAAGAATGCGAGGTACTGTATCTTGGAAACCATCCATCGTAGAGGCTTGCGGAAAAAAAGTCAACTAAAACGACCAAGAGGAAAACCTGGAAAATATTTTCAAATTTCTGAAATGGCCGCTAGGGGGCGTAACTGCGATCTTGAAGCTAAGAAAGTGATGTTTCTGCGAATTCCGCTATGTTAACCTACTAATAAAATACCTGATCTTTAAAGTAGAGGATAATCTGAACCTTTTTTGTTTAACAATTTTTGCTATATCTCTAAAAATAAAGTGGTGGGGGGTATTAAAAGGTTTCAGTAAAAAACACCCTGTATATTCGAAACGGCTGAGCCGATTTTAACAAACTTGGGCTAGTTGAAAAGAGCTATTCTTGGGCTACAAATGCTTCTGGATATTTTTGCAGGCAGATTCTGCTTGTTAATAAAGCATTTCTGTCAGCTTTGCCAATACAGTAGACCATATTCACTAATTCCTTGCGAGTAAAACTCATGATTAATAATTAGATGCGTAGAATTATTGAAAGTATATGGATGTGTCAAATTTTAAGACAGCGGCCTACTCGATTCCTTTTTTTTTAATTAGACGCATACGATTATTGAAAGTATATGGATGTGTCAAATTTTAAGACAGCGGCCTACTCGATTCCTTTTTTTTTTCTCGAATAAACCGTCAACATTTCTTATTTTGCAATAAATCTCGCAAATTTTACAAAATAGACCCAACAAACCCTATATCAACAAAAAGCTCTTAAAAAATTCCATGCAATGATGTAATAAAATATAGGGTGATGCATTTGAAAAAGTCGAGTTATTGCTATTCGTAATTTGTAATTTTCAAAAAATCGTAGTAGGCGGTAGAACGTCGACTCCGAATTCGTCTACAACTCAGAAGATGCGCTGAAGCTTAAGGAATCGACTGGAAAAAAGTTGATTAAGTTATCTTGAACAGTTCTGAAGTTCTGAACTTTTTTGTGGATCTCTGCACGACGCTATTTTGACACACAAATTGACATAAGTCAAAAACTATTACAGAAAAGTCTAAGAAACCCGGGTTCGTTATATCGACAATTTAATGGCGAATCTAAAAATGTAACAAAAATGCGGGTTTGCCATTTAAAAAACCAGAACTTAGTTGTGTATCTTATTTGGGACATCCTGTATATAAATAAAAATATTTTTAGAATGTGCCCCATTGTCGGTCTTATCGTTTAAAAAAAAAATCAAACCGATAGCTTGGATAGAAAAAAAGTTATGGAGCATGCACGTACCCCTGGGTCACCCCGTATATAATAGGTAGTATGTTTTGTAAGCTATGTGTATGCAGAATAATCTGTTACTCATGAAATAGTCTTGTCAAATACCATTCGGGCATCTAATCGAAAAAACACAATGCAAAGTAATATTTTTTTAACAAAATGCATTCGTGCAGGAGCAAAAATCCTCGTCTTCGACTTGGATTTTTGTTGCCACTAGCATTAAAATATTACTTAGCAACGTGTTTTTTCGATTTCTTTCGGAAAAATTAGATGCCCTTATGATATTACTTACAATTAAATTCACAAATGAAAAATCGACCGACTACTGTTCGAGCGTTTTTCTATATTCTTTCAGAATCATTAGAGTGTAGCGAATGCTTAATTTCCGCTTTGAATATTGACTGAAATAAACTAAATGAAAATAGACACGATTTTTTCGTTGTTTCAATAACATGCTTCCAAGAAAAAATTTAAGTAAAATGATACATTTTGGTTATCATACCATTACGTCTTATTTCCTTTCATCGCAATAATTTAGAAAGGTTTGCATTTTCTCCATTCGTATTCATTAATGCATCAGTTGATCGTCAACCTGAAAATTGATGGCCTATTATTTCTAAAAGCTTTTAAATTATCAAAAGAGGGTAAGCCAATGATACGGTTATAAATGAAAGTATGAAAAGAGCTGACGATGTAATATTTTAATTAATATTCGTTCATTTTTTAATTAAGTTTTAATAAGGCTGACTGAAATTTTTCATTCGCTGAAATTCTATTACGGTTTCGAATTGTTCACAAAGTGAAGGGATTCCTTTAGATAGAACTGGATAATTCTGTCAGGATTTGTCGAAAGCTGTCTTGGAGACATGTGTTCTAAATAGAATCTGAAAAAGATTAACTGAAATGAAATCGAAAAAAGTTTCTTTTGTACAGGGTGTCCCAAATTGGTGTGTTTTGCAGGGTATCTCGTAAACTAGAAGAGATAGAAGAAAAGCAGTTAAGATGTTATGACTTCTTTTTTTGTTAAAGTAACGATAGCCTAATTAAATCTTTAGTAACTCCCTGCAGTTGGAAGGTACTATAACTTCTTAATTAAGAAAAATATAAAAAAACGTTATAAAAACTTTTGATAGATATAATATTAAAGAGTTCAGTGGCGCACAGATTATTTTTTTTAGGGGGCTCACTAAGGAAATATAATGCAAACTTATGTTTTTTTAAATGGGACGCCCTGTATATTTTGACGTTTTTTATTTCCTTTTTTAATTCTCATTCACCTAATATGACATATTATATATCTATTTTCAATGGTTGGATGTTATCAGGTGAAACACCCTTAAAAAATTGAACACTCAGTAACGAAATTTAAAATTTTATTATAAGGATACTGATGTGTGACAATTTTATTTATCAAAATTATAATTAATAAAAAATAAAACCAGATTAAAAAAATAAAAACAATAAACTTATGAAACAACAAGAAACATTGTAACAACTAATCTACCTATAACTAATTTTATTAGAATGTGAAAATTACATTAAATGTTCAAAATGTCCTCCGTTTTGTTGTAGTAATAATTGACACCTTTTTCTTACTGATCTTACACAATTGAGTATGTGCACTGGCTTTATTTTTCTAAATGCGGCATGAATATTTTGTAATAAATCTCCCCTACTCTCTTGTAAATATTATTTTATGATTTTATTTTTGGTAATGCTGAATTGGTTGGAGATCATTTAAACGAAAAACTTTTTAATCGATGAAAACGGAGAGCATTTTGAACATTTAATGTAATTTTTACATTCTAATAAAATTAGTTATAGGTAGATTAGTTGTTACAATGTTTCTTGTTGTTTCATAAGTTTATTGTTTTTATTTTTTTAATCTGGTTTTATTTTTTATTAATTATAATTTTGATAAATAAAATTGTCACACATCAGTATCCTTATAAGAAAATGTTAAATTTCGTTACTGAGTGTTCAATTTTTTAATGGTGTTTCACCTGATAACATCCATAAATGGTTTATTTGCACTGTAGCTCCAACCATTGAAAATAGAGATATAATATGTCATATCAGGTGAATGAGAATTAAAAAAGGAAACGAAAAACGTCAAAATATACAGGGTGTCCCATTTAAAAAACATAAGTTTGCATTATATTTCCTTAGTGAGTCCCCTAAAAAAATAATCTGTGCGTCACTGAACTCTTTAATATTATATCTATCAAAAGTTTTTATAGCATTTTTTTATATTTTTCTTAATTAAGAAGTTATAGTACCTTGTAGTTTTCGACAGTTTTCAATAATCGCCCTGTATCTTCCAACTGCAGGGAGTTACTAAAGATTTAATTAGGCTATCGTTACTTTAACAAAAAAAGGAGTCATAGCATCTTAACTGCTTTTCTTCTATCTCTTCTAGTTTACGAGATACCCTGCAAAACACACCAATTTGGAACACCCTGTACGAAAAATCTAACAAACCATTTAAATAAAATAATAGTTACATTGATGCTTTTATATAAATATCCTAGTTACTTAATTCTTGAGCCTAATTAATTTGACTTAACACTCAAGATAATTTCATCTCATAAAGATATTTAAAAATGGTTCTATTTTTCTCGCTTAGAGAAAGAAAAAATCCAGAGAAGGTAAAAAATTAGTTATTATGGATCTCTCAATGTGCTCTGAAAGATGATTTATTATACAGAGAGTTTTTTAAATCCTAGATATTAATAATATATTGAAGTTAAATCGAAGCAAAATATGAAACATTTTATATATAAAGAAATTACATTAAACGATCATACGTTAAAGTAAAATGTTTAGTGGAATTTTGAGAATTTCATCATCACTGAACATGCCCCTTTGATCCCGTAATTCGTATAAGTTCATTATTATTGTAAAGAATGCTTTGGTAGACTGATATCGCGTGCTTTAAAGGGATTCGCATGGCCGGTGCTGAAAAGGTTCAAGGGTGAGGCCCTCTTTGATAATTACTACATAAACATTATTGTTTTGTACGAAGAAATACTATATTTTCATTATGTCGGCGGTGTCGGAAACGTTTTATATTTTTATTTTTCCGTTGAAATGTTTATTTTAGTTTATTTATGTAAATATATATGCAACACTTAGTCCTGTGATTCTACCAAAACAAAAAGGTTTGTCTATTTTAACAATACGCATTTCGAAAATCATTTTGCTACTTTTGATATATTTCTAGTCAAAATTTATTTTTAATAATAATATAAATAAAAGATATAAACACAATAAACAATTAATTTAACTAGAAAATAATACAGACGTATAAATAGTAGGTACGTCTATGGTAAATGGTGTCTTTAAAGTAAAAAATATAATATGTGCTAAAGCTAAAGATCCTAGAGGTTCCTCACAACCCACGGCCATTATAAATCAAATAAAATTCAGCTAAACGCTAATAACCCATTATTGGTAACTACCTTTTGCCTGTTTCCGGAGAATAGGTTTTCTATCTTCAATCGAAGTCACCAATCATTCGGTGTTTAATTAAAAGTCCAAGAGTCTAGTCTACTGAGAGGTCTGAATATTCAGTAAAGGGCATTATAATGAGATAAAGTGTAACTTTTAGAGACAACTTTTTGTCAAAATCTAATTTTCATGTCTACTTAGTATTTTTTCTAAATGTGGGGCAACTTATTAATAACTCATTTTATTTTACAAAAATATTGAGTAATAAGATAATGGTGTTTCTATGTTCTATACAGTGCATACAATAAATCGTTTTTATTATTAACTCGGAACTATCTTTGCTGGATTTAATGCGTTTTGATTTGTTGCTCCCAAAATATTGCTTCCATAACTTTAATATCTTTTATTTTTAAACTTTAAATTGTCTGGTATCCTTTTCACTCCACGAAAAAAGTGTTTCTTACTTTCTTGCTTCAATTAATCTTCCGTTGAACTTTCTTTACTTTAACCTGAGTTGAGATATGTACAAATCCTATATTTCCCTTTCTTATTCTTTATATCCGAGATGAAAAATCTTTTAATATTTAGAATTTTTTCTCCGCCGTCGATCCAATGAAGTTTATCGCAATCTACAAATGAAATTAGGTTCTAGAAATTCTATAACGCTGCTTAAACATTATGCTAATTTTTCTGTCGTTCGCATTTTTCTCTGTTAAACTTAATTTTTCTGTCACGTCTTTGGAATATCGACAATAAGCGATTTCTTACATGAAAATATGTCATTTTAGAGGTAAATTGGAAATATATTTTTAACTCTTTCTTGGCACAGGTTCACATGATGCAGAAGCGTAACTTATGAGAACGTTTATGTAATATTTTATATTAAATAGAATATTCCGTTAAATTTTTAAAATTTGAAGTAGAAATATTAGATATAATTTGAGTAAACCAGTAAGGAATTTTAATTTATTAGATTCGACATCCTAAGACCGGTTTCTGCCTTTCGGCTTCATCAGTTAGGCTTTTCGAATCCAATAAATAAAAATTCCAAACTCGTACAAGTGAATAGCTATATTCGCTATAAGATAACATTTTTAGATGTGCTACCACCTATGGTAAGAAGAGAGTATTGACATTAAATTTTGACTGAATCTAGTCAAGATGTCACTCTCTTCTTTTTTATCCCTTTCAGAGATTAATACAAAGTGAGTAAACCAGTAAGGAATTTTAATTTATTAGATTCGACATCCTAAGACCGGTTTCTGCCTTTCGGCTTCATCAGTTAGGCTTTTCGAATCCAATAAATAAAAATTCCAAACTCGTACAAGTGAATAGCTATATCCGCTATAAGATAACATTTTTAGATGTGCTACCATCTATGGTAAGAAGAGAGTATTGACATTAAATTTTGACTGAATCTAGTCAAGATGTCACTCTCTTCTTTTTTATCCCTTTCAGAGATTAATACAAAGTGAGTAAACCAGTAAGGAATTTTAATTTATTAGATTCGACATCCGAAGACCGGTTTCTGCCTTTATATGTTAAATTAAAATTCCTTACTGGTTTACTCACTTTGTATTAATCTCTGAAAGGGATAAAAAAGAAGAGAGTGACATCTTGACTAGATTCAGTCAAAATTTAATGTCAATACTCTCTTCTTACCATAGATGGTAGCACATCTAAAAATTAGATATAATTTATTTTGAGTGACTCATACTGCCATCTATTGCTTGAAATCAAAAAGTAAGGTTAAAGTTAAAGTAAAGTGTATTCAGAAATATAGTAAGTTGACTTATCGGGCTCATCAGAATTTCTCTCGAGAAGTCGTAAACTTAATTTGGCACAATAGGAAATCATCCCCTAAATTTATTTTATTTTTCCAGATAAACTTTAACAACCTGTATTTTGGTACACACTTTAAATTTTGAATATTTTAGAATATATTAAATAAACTCAATTTTTAAGTCCTAATAAAGTTGTTTTTTTCATTTTTACATATAAAATCTTGTGTTTCTAGAGAGAAATTCTCTTTACTTCGGTAGAATGGTTTCGCTAGACTTTCTTTGGTTTGAAGTCTCAGTGAATGTTTGTTGGATTATTTCCTCCTTAAATTGGGATTTAGGAAGTTCTGAAGAATCTTTTTCTTTGGCAGGATGAGTTTTAGCATGATTTCTATTTTGTATTTGGTTTTTGTTGTGTTATGTTTTGTATTTTTTTCTCACCAACGTTTCGTTAGTGCCAGTAATACTGGGGATTTTATACTTTTTCGTTAGTGAATACCTCAAATAGATTTTTTTCTTGAAAGAGCATTATGGTAAGAGCATTGTGGTATATGTTTAGCATTTCATTAGAAAAAATACGAGAGTTATGATATGTTAAGTTAAAATTTGCTATTTGTATATTTAAACTTTAATATTATTAAAATAAAATATAGAATCCTGTAAAACCATATTACCCCAAGAGAAGCGTTAATATTATTCACTTACTGTATCTGTATTCAGTTGTTTTTGTTATTTTAACTTAAACTAATTATAAAAACAAAAAATTGTCCTTTTAAAATAATTAGTCTAAAATTTAAATTTTGGTGAATGCATTAGTTGCCTCCACCAAAATTTTAAATTATATTAGCAAATAAAATAATTTTTGACAGCAATGCATTGAATAAATAATAGAAATTGTGTTTGTTGGTTTTTTCATGAACCTATAATACAGGGTGATGTCCCAAGATAATGTATAACCACAGAAAACGAATGGTATATTCAGCAATTTAATTTGATAAGTAAATAAATCGCATACAAGTGAATTTTAAAAACATTTTTTTACTTCCTTTGATTTTTATTATCTAAATTGGAAAATGGCTTCTTTGGGATAGTGATAGTGTGACAATATACAGGGAGCTTAATTATACAAATAATCGTAATTTTGAATCGAAAAATGGCATTTTTTCAAGCCCTTATTGAAGTGGAAAAAAATTGAATAAAAGTGAGAATAAAACTTTTTTGATTTTGATTAAAAGTTGAAAAAGTTTGTTTCACAATATCTTGGGACACCTTATATAATAAACCAACTGCTGTAGAAGCATATGTTCGGTTAATATTCAAATATTTCAATTAAAGATGAAATAATGAAATAAAATTCTTCAGCTGACCTTTAAAAAGAAAAAATGTGATTCGTTTGAACTATTATATATTTATATATTCAGGAACCAAAATGTTTGAAAATATTCCTAGTTCCTTATTTATGTATCCAATTAATTCATCTTCAAAGTATAAATCCAATATTCAGTCAATGCAGCTGGTAAATAAAAATGTATATCAACATTGCATCAGGATTTTCATTGGAATGCTATTTTTTACTGTTATCTCTTTTTAAAGCGCGTATGTACTTTTTCGTTTGTATATACTTTTCAAAAATCAAAAAAAAGCGCAGAGTCTCGATCTTTGATCTTTGAATTGTAACCACCCTCGGTCGTTTCTCTGTCAACTCTACGCCTAAGAATCGGTGACGCGACAATCGCAATAAATTTTTCAAATTTAAATTTTTACTCATCTTTGACAAAAATCCTTTGAAATCCTCAAATTTATTGCAGGATCAAAACGAATCCTCGCATTTAAGAGCACTTATGATAATTTTGAATAAAGTAGGACTTAAATTTAATAAATTTTTATATTGGAATGAAAATTGACTAGAGGATAGAACCACTTTTCATGAGCAATAAAATTAAATTCAATACTTTTATACAATTTATTCAGTAAAACGTCAATTAAATTTGCTGCTTCGTATCTTGGGGGCTCTGTAGGGATGAGCAAATCTTCTTTTTTTCAATGAAATCCCTCTTGAAATTGAGCCGTTTATTAGGAAGGGCAACAAAGATATAACTCGACAGTCTTATAGCGTCGGTATTGTCTGTTGTGTGTGTATTGACTACGTTTGTATCATGAAATATATTTAAGACATTTTTTGAGATTACAAGAAAAACGTTTGAAGAAAATCGTTAAATTAAAGGTGTCGCACAATAAAGGAGTGTCAGTGAGAAATATACAAGGATTAATAATAAAGAAAAACAGATATATCTCAGGGTACCTTATCAAACAAAGCCAGTTTTTAATAGTCCTGAAAAAATATTGCCATTAGATACCAATATTTATCAATATACATAAATTTCATATTATCGAAGAAATTCGAGTGATAAACAAAAAAATACGGGAAAGAACGGTCTGAAGTGGAATGGCTCGAATATATCTCACAGACGAATTCTTAATAAAATTAAATTTCACTGGAGAAATTTGCCAATTTTCTTGCAAATTTTTAAGTCAGAAAAAAATCTGGTGACTATGATCATATAAATGGAAAAATATGAGAATAAATTATTCCAAATTTATTTTCACAAGCGGTCACAGTTATTGATAATGTACCATAGTATACAAGTTTAGAAAAACTTAACAAAAAAACATTGTCCATTCATTGTAAGATTTTTATTCATTCAAATAATTTGTAGTACATAATTATTAATAAAATAGATAAGTAATATTAAAATTATCTAAAATTTCACTTGTTATTGTGATAGAAAATGACGACAATTTGCGGTTTGTGGTTTCTGCCTGATTAGTTAATCATAATCACTATGAAATTTTTTCTTTGCCGTAATAAAATAAAAAAATGTTTAGAATTTAGAAGCAGTATGATTGTTTGTAACATTTATTTTATATATCCCCACATATTTTTTTGATTTTAAATAAAGATATTTCAAAGCTTGTTCATTATAACAGTTTTTACGAACACAAATATTTTATTTCCACGTAAATGCAGAGAAAGCGTTGTTATGGCAACAAATCACATTTTAATTTTAAACTTAAGCATAAAATATTGTATCTCAAAACGGATTGAAATTTAATTCGTTAGCTTAACGTCGTCATCAATAAAATAATTTTACGTCAAGATATTCATTAAAATTTATTATTCCCTTTGGATAGCAATCTCCTCAATATAATTGGACTTGATTTGTATTCATCAAAGAAGGGGAATCCAATTGAAAGGTTACATCATTTTGAGTTTGTTATTGAATTTTTAACAATTTGAGAACAGTGTTATTTGTTTACAAGATTATTATAATATAATATTAAAAAAAATCGTTCTATTCAGCAAACAGAAGTGTTAATAAAATGATCTGCAAGAGGATCAGATGAATGTCAGGATATCAATTACTGACTGACTGACTGACTTGTTGTTACAGGATGTCCTATGGTTTATGGACTCTTCTATTTGAGCCATTATTTGAGCAGGGGATTATTATATTTATTATAGCTACAGAAAAAATTATAAAACTCTATTCGTGTTTTTTTACGAAAAGAAAAAGGGTAATAAGGTTTGTTAGCCTATACCGCAAAGTTAGGATAATCTAAATGTATGGGAATAATATCTTAAGTACAAATTATGCTGTGAGATTTTTTAAAAAAACATGTCAACACTGGTTTCAGATCATTCAAAACTTTTTATGAAGAATAACTCTTTCCTAAAATTAATAATAATAAAGTTTTCCATGTGATTCCAAAGCTTCGGTAATTCCATAAACACTGAACGCTTTTTAAAGAGTTTTCTATAGGATCAGTCAATATCATTTCCCCAAGAGCTCTTCTGTCAATATCATTATTTAATTTTACGTCCTCGCATTGACCCTTTAATATTTTTTTTGTCCAATTATATACACGTACTCTATGTATCTTCATGTTTGAGTTAATATTTAATTACACGATATTTCAAAGAAAAAAATGAGTTCCTAGCGTGCGCTTCATTTAACATGGTCGTTTATAAATAAAAGAACCAATTTCGTATCCAGCCGACCTTGTCTTGATAAAATTTGACAACGTAAGTCCTTAAATAAATATATTTATTCGAATATCTCAGCCATATTACTTTTTAGATAATCAAATCCCATTGTAAACATTCGATTTTTTATTAAATAGAAGATGTATACATGTATGTATGCAGCAACAATTTGTGCAGGTCAAAACAGATACCCTTCTGCGGATAACGAACCCTCAGGAGGAGTTTTCTTTTGATTATCTTGGGTATAAAATTCAAGAGCATTAAAGCTTGAAATTATTATACCCTCAAAACATTTATTTAGATGATTAAAGAATAATTTTATACACCTAGTGCTATAAGAAAATAAGGTATTATAGGAAACGAAAAAACAGACACAAGCTGCGAAAGATGCAACAAAAAAATGCTGATTTTATATTACCTATCAATGGATGTATCAAAGAACATTTTATACAATCTTTAGAACAGTTCTTGTTTACATGCACTCATGTATTATTGAAATAGTTGAAAAAATAAAGTACTAAAATTAAAATAATTAAATAAAATATTGTTTTAATCCAGCGTAACGATTAATTTTAGTTTATGTTTCTAAATTAGTGCCACGCCATTTATATTGACATAAAATTCCTAGTGTTTGGCATACTTCACAGAAATACAATTTATAGTGTAAATTAGTCATTTCAATTTGATACATTTAATAAAATAATATTATAACATCATTAGAAATAGTCTAATTATTATTAATGTTCATAAATGCGTATCATTTCGCGCTTGTTGTACAATATACTATTTCCATTTTTAATTCTTAGTCTAAATTCACTCTATGTATAGGGATGAAATAAATTATTGTCTTGATTCATTAACCATACAGCTGACAGATAAAAATCGTTTTCCATTTTAAAGTATTATTGAATTTAATATCTCTTTTTGTTACCAATTTAACTATAAAATGAAATTTAATTAAAATTACTCCACATGATTGACAATTTAATGTTAACAACAATTTTCACGTACATAAATATCTTGTCAAACCAATGGAAAATTTAATTCAAATATTTAATATGAAAATTAATTAATTATAAAGACAGCCACGTGGATTTGAAGACAATTAACTAATTTAAAGAGGAGTTAAAATCTATCGTGGGTTGAAAAAATATCCCCATACAATTTATCTTAAATGTGGGCATCCATTATTTCGAATCTGAATGTTTTGTTGTTTGATATATTCAATATAAAGATAAAGCGTAGCAAATATGTATTACAAACAAAGGCAGAATTTGAAATAAACCCGGTATTTGTTTTATTTCTTACATTTACAAAAATTTCACTTGCTCACGAAATAATGTTTTTTAATAATCGTGAATGCTAAGTAAATGATGTACGAGATATTAATATTTAATTGTTTTATTGAAATAACTGTAGTAGATTCTTTCTCTGGATTTTATTTGAATAGTTATTTACTGTATAGATATATACAATTACAAGCAACTCTAGAACAAGCTCATAATAAGGTTCAACAGAAAAAGAACTAAAAAAATAACAAAAGTACAGGCGAAAATGAAATCACAGAGAAGAGAAGAGAGAAGAAGAGAAACTGCAAAAGAAAATAGATAACCTGTGCAACCAATAGCTGGAAACTAAGGGGATTGGAATATATAGTATAAGAAGCGATTGCTAAAACGATATGTAACAGATGAAGACAATGATACAATCTACGCATCTGCTCTTTATTAATATCAAATAAGCTTACGACTGAATTTCTAAATAAAAATTATAGATAGTTCTTATACCAATATACCAATATTTTTATATTTCCGGATGAAGAAACGTTTTCTGGATAAATTCAAAGTGGGAAAAGGTCTAAGAAAAGACCTTTCTCTCGACGCACTTATTTAATCTAATACGAAATTGGAATACATTTATTAGTTTCGAAGGCCCAATTGAAGAAGTCAAAAGGCAGAAACCAGTCTTGGTGGAAAATAATGAATTATATATAAACCTCTACTTTAACTCATGGCGTTTCTTTGTTATTTCGTGGTCTAGTAATTCCAGTTTAAGCTTCTTATGTAGGTTATTGTTTCTAATATGTATACACCGCAAATATTTAAATAAACTTTTTTTCAGGCGTAAAACCACAAACAAAAATTATTAGATTTAATGCACGATTAGGCTATAAATAGCCTTTAAAAAAACGATATTTTAACGTGACATAAATATTTTATATTCCAGTAGTGACAGAAAGAATTTAAAATTTAGTTATTAAAAATGTAGTTCGGTAGCAAAATATTTTCTATAATGTTTTACATTTAGGTACCAGTCAGTAATTTACATTCTTTAATTTTCTAGTGTAAAATTCTTTGAATATTGAAATGTTTAAAGTTGAATTCATTTTGTTACATATCAATTAGACCGTTTTTCATTTAACGTGGTTTTATTCACATCAATCCAGATAATAACAACTGTCACAACCAAAAACTCACTTGATTTTCATATCAATAAAAATTTGAAAAGGGTCTGAACAGATCATGCAAATTAAACAAACTTTTTTAAATGATTGCTGCTTCTCTCAGCAACATTTATAAAGGTTACATTTTCGATTTATATAATCCATTCATTCGAAAAAGAAATAACAGACCTCAGTAGCCCTTTGTCGATTTTCATTGCATTTTAAGCTAATTATATATCAAGAAAACAATTTGTTTTAAATATTAAAATTAAGATACACGTTTGGAAACAGATGAACTTACTTTCGTATTTAAAACAGTGTGAAAATTTCCTCCCCAAATAACTGAGTTAGCGCAAGGGGCAACTTCAACACTACTTTCACTCATCAGTGTCTAGTAAAGTCAAGTGAAAATTAATTATATTTTCACTTGTCTAAGAAACAGAAGTAGAGGTTTTAGAATGTCAAACTCTCGTCTAAATTAGATTTTAACTTTGAATTATACTAGTTCTTATTACATTTTGTAAAATCTTGGTAAGCATTAAAAATAATTAAAGGGGCTTTCTTAAAACGTTTCATTTTTTTATAAATAATACAAATCTTCATGTATTTATAGGATTTTTAAAATTAACGCAGAGAAAATAGACCGTGGATGTTATTTTTCCTAGTTAGTAGAAAAGTGGTGATTTTTTTCATCATATAAATAATTTAAACATACTAATAAATTTACAAATTAAAAATAGATGTATCGAGACATTAGTCTTAAAAAATAAACACATACAGATATCATCTAAATGTCGCATAAAAAATTAAAGTTTAAATGACAACAAATTACTAACCTCTAAACAAAAATTGAACTTTCTAGATTAACAAATTTTATAAGTTCAAAACTCTCGTGCGGCGGCACTTTGTAAGTTTTCAGCGAGAAAATATTTCAGCGCGAACGCGAACTCCGGAATCGTTTCGCAACTTGCCTGAAAGCTCTTACTATAACTGAAACGGTGACTGAAAAGCTATCGGCCACATGTTGCGAGAAACCGGCACTAGCATAGCGGAGAGATGCGCACTTCAGGCGACACGCGAAGTTCACCAATCTCCTATTGTTGTTTTTGAGTTTAATTAAAGTAATGTGATTACGTAGTGTCTTGGGAATTTTTTTAAGTATGTTGGTTGTGAGTAACTAACTATTTATCGCTTTTTGCGGAGAAAGAAGCTAACGCAGACTTGTAGTACGGCATACCGTAACCAAAATTTGATTTTCATGAAAAAACTGTTTTTCCAAGACGAACATTTAAAACAAATCCACCTCAAACAGTGGAACTATGTGAGGTGTAGAGTAATTTATCGGGGCGGTTATAAATGTCCGTTTCGGTTTTTTCCGACTTTTTCACAATAAAAACTAATACCTCAAGTAGAGAACAGACAAAATTAGACCTCTATTTTTTACATTTTCAAAGATCAATTCCGACTTTTCAGGTGACCAAAAAAATCCATCACCCTGAACTTTTTTGTCTAGAATCATATAAACTAAACTGACAATTAACAGAACGGACATGTGGCGATGACACTTTTTTTAACCTGTTAGAAATTTTCCAATTTTCATCCATTAGAACCAGGCGATAAATCTCGCAAGTTTTACAAAATAAACCCCACAAACCTTATATCAGCAAAAAGCTCTTAAAAAATGCCATGCAATGATGTATCCCGAAAGATGCGCTAAAGCTTAAGGAATCGACTGAAAAAAAGCTGATTAATTCATTTCGGAAGCTCATAGTGGTTTGTATTTTAATTTCTTTCTCTTTCCACTGGATTAAAACAAAACAGATTATGATAACAAAATTAACGAAATTATTGAAAACGGTAGCTATTCAAAATTAAATAAAGATCCAACTACTAGTATTGAAAACAAAATTTACAAAACTTTATATAAAAATAAAAAATTCCTAAGTGATAAAGAACGAAGATCTCTTACTTCTCATTATAGTAAACCTCCACATTTTTATGGTTTACCCAAAATTCATAAACAACAAATACCATTAAGACCAATAATAAGTTCTATAAATTCACTTTGTCAAAATTTAGCAAGATTTCTACTTAAAATAATAGATCCGTTATCAGGAAATACTAATTCCTTTATCAAAAATTCAAAACATTTTTTAGAAAAATTATCAAAAATCAAAATTACAAATTCAGATATAATGGTTAGTTTTGATGTAGTCAGTTTATTTCCAAATGTTCCTGTCGATAAAACTCTTAATCTTGTGAGAAAAAAGTTGACAAATGATAATACATTAATAAATAGAACTAAATTAAGCGTCTCAGCAATTCTAGAATTATTGGAACTATGTATTAAAACTACATATTTTCAATTAAATAGTGATTTTTATCAGCAAAATTTTGGCATGGCAATGGGTTCTCCTTTATCACCAAAATTGTGTGATGTTTTCATGGAGAATTTTGAAATGGAAATTGTAAACAAACAAAATTTAAGACCTTCTGTCTGGTTTAGATATGTAGATGATATCTTTGCAATTTGGCAACACGATAGGGAAAATATTGATACATTTTTATATACTATTAATAATTCGGAACCTACTATTAAATTTACAATTGAAATTGAAAATAATAAAAAATTACCGTTTCTTGATGTACTAATACACAATAACAACAATTGTTTTGATACATCAGTTTCTAGAAAAGAAACACATACAAATAGATATCTAAATTTTAATTTAAACCACTCAATTTGTGTTAAACGAGGTATTGTCAAATCTCTTTCCGATAGAGCAAAAACAATTTGTTCAAATGACAATATCTTAAATAATGAATTATCACTTGTTAAATCTGTCTTGATTAAGAACAACTACCCAAGTAAATTTATAAATCGTGAACTTTACCGAGACATCAAAACTAAAGATCAAAATTTAAACCCCCCAATAATTCTTTCAAATATAGTAAAAATCCCTTATATTCCAAAATTATCCGAAAAAAAAAAAAAAAAAAAAAAAATAGAAGGATTGGCAATAAATTTAATTTAAAAACAGTTTTTCAAACTAATAATACATTAAAACCTTTAATAGTAAATACAAAACCTTTTAATGAAATTCAAAACACAAAAAATTGTATTTACAAAATTCCATGCGAATGTAATAAATTTTATATAGGAGAAACATCTAGACCTTTTCATATTAGACTTAATGAACACCAATCGTACATTAAAAATAAACAATTCGAAAAATCTAAAATATGTGAACATGCATGGGATTTTGGTCATAAAATACAATGGAATTCTTCAACTAGATTATTAAAAGAACCGAATAATTATAACCGCAAAGTTAAAGAAGCAGCATTGATATGCTTAAATAATAACGAATGTGTTTCTAATTGTTCGGTTGATATTTCAAAAATTTGGATACCTATTTTACAAAAAGAGTTAATTGCAAAAAGGATACCCTCTATATCGGGATAGTATCATAAGTTTTTATCTGGTTTTTTCTTATGATAATATTAATAAGAAAACTTCATTTATGACGAAAATTCGTTCCCAGAAACGTCACAAAAATATGATTGAAACAGATTTTGACATCTTCAATCTCAAAATCTTATTCTATGTATACTATGTTGATGTCATATTTTTGCAAGATTATCAAGTGTTCTGTTTCTAGTAAATTTATTTATTTTATGTCATTTTGATAACGGCTTTCGATCTGGAAAGCCGAAACGTCAATAAAAAAACTTTTTTAACAACTAAGTGGTTTTAATCCAGTGGAAAGAGAGAGAAAGCTGATTAAGTTATCTTGAACAGTTCTGAAGTTCTGAATTTTTTTGTGGATCTCTGCACGACGCTATTTTGATACATAAATTGACATAAGTCAAAAACTATTGCAGATAAGTCTAAGAAACCCGGGTGCGTTATATCGACAATTTAATGGCGAATCTGAAAATGTAACAAAAATGGGGGGTTGCCCATTAAAAAAACGGAAATTAGTTGTGTTGTTGTATAAACAGAAATATTTTTAGAATGTGCCTCATTGTCGGTCCTATCGTTAAAACAAAATCAAACCGATAGCTTGAGTGGAAAAAAGTTATGGAGCATGAAGACGCCTTTGGGTCATCCGGTATATTTAATTTCGTGTGGTTGCGGGCGGTAGAAAATGTCCGTATTAATATTCTTTATAATTTAAAAAAAAAATCAAACTACAAACGGAAAATCGTTTAGAGGATCACTATGTAACTGTAGAACTTTTTGCCATGGGAAAAACTTATTGTATTTGTGTAAATCTATCGATTTATGCTTGAAGGAAGCTTGTGGCGATAACCAGCCATTTTGGTTACGGTATGCCGTACTACAAGATCAAGACCACGTCAACTAATACTGACAGTTAATTTGACATTCATGGCAAACCTTATTTTTTTAAATAATTACAGAACGAACATTTACAGAGTGAACATTCTGTCTCTAGAGTAAGAATGAAATACGTATAAAATATATAAGAGACAAGTGTCTCAGAATTTTCTTTCAATCTCAAGAGCGAGAATGTTTCTTTTCTGTTATTATAAGTGGTGGAGAAAATATCTTTTAAGTACTAAAGTGAGCATTGAATCAACCAGGGTCTTCAGAAGTATTTTCCAATGTGTTAGGTATCAATTCTATGGCTATTCAAAAGCATATTGCTCCAAACAACATTAATTTAATTCAGGATTACATTAAATCCATCGTTTACAAGGTTTTATATCGATTGGCTTATCTGCTATGTCGGGTTTGATACCATTTATTGCCCACTGATAGTGTTTATAGTTTTATAATTTTAGTTATTTGTTATAAATGTAGCGAGACGTGTTTTTATTAATATAAATAGCAATATGCCTTTTTGGTTTTGGTCACAAGGTAAGGAACTATTTTAATTTTTATTACTGTATTCAAAATGACTCTTAGTCTTAGCACATTTGAATCCAACATTATGTCTATCCTTTGTATGGATCTTGTTGGCCAACCAATTGAATTTTGCATTCTATAATAGAATTGTTAAAAAGAGAGATGGAATAATAAAAAAAAATCACAAAATGATTAAAAATTTTTTAATTTAATTTACAACTTGATTAAAATTTTAACCATTGCCTTTTGTCCCATTCTTCAAGCAACCATAAAATTCTTTGAATGCTACTTTCTTGAAAAGCGTTTTTTGATAAAACTGGAGGACCATTCATGTTTTTATCAGGAGTGACATGTTCGCCTTTTTTTGCCAGGATTATAAATAATGTCATAAAAACAATATGAGCCAATTCCCATTCAGCACAGTCACAAATTTCATCTAGGAGCCCTTCGTAGGTTAAATTTAAGTCGCAATGTAAAGATTTTAATGTGTCTGTAAAGTTTTGGTGATATATTTGTAGAAGATGATCTAAATTGTTTTGTAAAACTTTAATTTCCACACTTGTGAAGAGAAAGAAAAGAAGATCAGCAGCAGGACTGTCGTAACTGTACATTTGGAAGTCCACAAACTTACAATCCGTGGGAGCACCATCGCTGAATTTTATCATCATATTGTTAACCCACAGGTCTTTGTGAACAATCGTAGCAAAAGGTTCTCTAAACGTATCTCTGATCGTATTACAGCGTTTAAAAGATTTTTTCAGTTGTGGTGCCAAATGTCGGCATTTTTCTGAACCTTCTAACAATTCTAAAACTATAATACTGGGCTCATCCATTGTCGGTTTATCTCCTGCAGGATTAAAACATGCCAGGAAGGGTTTTACTTTTGTTTCAAACGTTTTCGGATCCTTTTGTTTTAAGGCTATTGCAACAGCGTGAAATTGAGCGAGGTGTTTTAAAATCAGTTCGGTTGTGGGAAGGTCGAATCCAGCATATCGGTCGACGTTGATATATCCTGAAAACAAATATGAAATCCCAATATAATATAAACGAATGGGTGTAATGATTTAAAAAGAGTAATAGACCACTAGACAGCAACTAAAACACATACATAGAATTATACTAATTACGCAAGTTAAAAAGTTTGCTTTAAAGCCATCAGACTACAATTGAAAATATCTAAATTACTAGCGTAAGATGAAACCATGTAAAATAATTTTTGCAAGCAGATCAGAGCAGTTAATTGCGTTGCGCTATAATATAAAAACTAACAAAATTTATAGGTACCAACCTTTTATCTTCAGATTTTCTAAAATCAGCACAGCATCACTATCAATTAAGCCATTTTCATCATGTTTCAAATTATTTCTAGCGCCAAAAAATTTTGGAAATAAATTTTCAATACCCTGTTTCTTCTGGAATTCATGTAAAGTCGGTACGATTGTGTCGTAAAAACCTTTTTCGTTTTTAAATGTAATTTGAACATTAAATAACATTTTAAAAAATTCTGATTCTGGTATCAGTTTGGCAACGACGTTGAGATCTTCTGTCTTTCCCGTATCACATGATTTTAAAACAAGGTCTACTTGTAGAATTTCGCTACCAAAATTTTCTCCTGGTGCAGTTAGTCTAACAATTTTAGTATCAACTATAGTTTTATTTTTATCGATATACTGTTTAATTAGTGTATCCAGTTGTTCGATTTTAGGAACTGCCATTTTCTAAATTTATGAAGTGATATGTTCTGGCGTAAATAACAAACTGTATAAATAATCTCAGTTGAATCAAATATCAAATATTCTTTATCTATTTGGAAATACCTAGGCAAACATAAAATTATATTCAAGCTGAAGGTCATTTTTAACGTTTTAATTTAGAAAATAATAGTCAATATTTGATAATTGGTTTGTTACAAACGAACGATATGCATGGGCGTACCTGTAAATAATTTTGCTATAAAAGGATTACAAATATTTGAACTGCGAGATCTATGTGATACCCATAACCGAGATTTTTAATTTTTTTAATAAATTCTCGAATTGACAAACGGGGCAAAAACCCTTATCTCGGGATTCTTTGGAATATCTGCAACTGTTCTATGGAATTAATGGGCACACCATAAACTAACTGTAATGTGGCCCATAATGTTCCTTAAAAGGGCGATAACTTATAAAATTACCCTATTTTACTAATATTGTCTTCTAACGGTCTCCAAAACTCGGGCTATATCTTCTTCGATTTGTCATATTAAGGCTGAATTAAACCAAATTGAATTAATTTGAGCACTACTTAAAGGTTATGCTGATCGACATATATTACGACAAACTTAATTGCAAATGTGCAAATTTTGTTTCTGTAGACACAGTTTCGGTGGTAATCCTTGAAAATGTACAGTTCTCTTTCTGCAGAGTAGATTCAGCAACCGAAAGTTTAATAGACTGATATTTAATCTCAAAAATAATATCAATTACAGCGATATGCATTAATTAAAATATATTTCAGCTGTTTTTAAAGTATGTACGTAAAGTTTAGAATAAATTAATTATTTCAAAAACCAAAAATGTTTACAAGAAATCCTTATATTATTAAATATTCATTATGTAAGGTGATCCACGTTAGAATAATATCGACATTTTTTAAATAGAACAACCTGAATACTTCAACAATTTAAAATTCCGCTGATTTGTACAACGTATCATACTTGGGGTTTAAAATTCATAATTAGAAAAATACGCCCCTTTAAATAAATATTTGCGAATGTCAGTATTTCATCTTCTTTTCTCTCTGTCTCTGTTTTCTTTCACGTCTATGTGGAGTCGACGTTTATGACTTTTCGTTTCTATAGCGTTCGGCTTTGACACCCCTCACCGTCTAAATTCTTCAGCTTTTACATCCATCCATCTTTGTTTTGGTCTTCATATGCCACTTCTTTCCTTGTGCCTCTATTTTGAAAATGTTCCTGCCAATAAGTCTCCTTTTGTTTTATTAAGTACCAGTCGTCTTTCTTGGACTTTATTAGATATTTCCACCACCTTAGTTGATTCTTTTATCTCGCTGTATTGGTCAAGGATCCATTGCTTACCTCCCAACTTGTTTGTATATATCCGTCATTTATTTCTTGCACTGAGCACATCACTTTCTTCCAGTTCTAGCATTCTGTGTATTATTTTTCGCTCTGAATTTCTTGAAATCTAATAAATTAAAGACACTTTTGTCCAACATATGTCACTATCATTAATTAGCATTTTTGCAAAATTATTTTTGTTGACGTAATGATAAAATTATTCAATTTTTGTCACCAAGCAGCAATAATATCTTTGAAGTGTTTAATTAATAGGCACTTGAAGTGAAAAATATCGTAATGAAACGTTTTGTTGTTGTCTCAAGGATATTTTTAATTTTATCAAATATTTAAATTATATGGGTACCTTTTGAACCCAAGAACCTGTTTATGCCAAAAATATTGTATAGATATTATAGTCCTAACGGTATATACATATTGTGTTTACTTCAAATCGACTAAACACGATATTAAATTTATTTATCCAGGCAGCGTAGATATTAAAAACTTGCAGCACACAGTGAATTTGGAAAACAATATGATTTCTTTACTTTGAAGTATATCGCTATGACTAAATCCTTTAAAAACGTATTAATTTACTTTTATTCATTATAAATTCAGTAATTAATCTGTAGTAGTAGGTACCTACGTTACCTCTCCTAGAAGATTATTTTACAGAATGACCTTATTATCTTGCATCGTACAATTTAATCTATTATTTTATTAGATCATTTAATTCAATGTTAGTCACGAGTGCAGAGTTCAAATATTCCGATTAGGATACTTCTGTTAATTATTCAATATTGTTAATCAATTGTTCCTCTTCTTTTAATTAATGTAATTTTATTTAATCTAACAATCTATGTGCACAAGTTGTCTGACCTGATATTGCAATAGACGAGCGTCTAAATATGTCTGAGAAGTACGTTTTTACTTTAGGTCCAGAAATTGAAAAATATGCCGAAATCGAGTTAAACGAAACGGAGGAAATTAGAGACAAAGGTCTCAGTGAAATTAAAAGATGGTTGAAAGAAGAAAAAACAAATTTAAATGCTCGTATTGAAAATAGGTGAGATATTTGTTTTATTTTTGTATTATTTGTCATTGTATATTCAAATTGTTTTGTCCAGTTGCGTATACAAACGGAAATGAAACGTTATCAAATAATAACTTCCTCCGGAATTTGTATTATGAATATAATTCCCCATTGTTTAAAAATACAGCTGCTTCTATCATTTCTGGTTTAAACATTTAAAATTAATAGTAATTTACTTTACAAGACCGAAAGTAGTGTTTTGCAAATTCCAGGACAATTTCTCGTCCACAAAATAACGTTAGGGCCAGTCCCCGAAAGCTTTTTCTGGTCCTTGTTTGTTAATTAGTCCAGTAAATTAACCTCATAAAAACCCCTAACCTGGGCATCAAGTCTGTCCGTCAAAATGTTTTAATTTGCAGGTATTCATAGGTACATTTACCTCCGAAAATCTCTGCTACGCGGAATTTCTGGAAAGGTGTGAAAATGGCTCTAGAGTTCCCGAAAATCCGTTTTTCGACTATATCTGCCGAAATATGATTCCTAACCCCAAAAATTTTTTAAATGGTTATTGTTTGCGCTCGATTTTCGTTTCCTATTTGAGAAAAATATTTTCAGTATTTTTTTGAGTTTATAAACAACTCAAATCAGTATAAAACTAACTGCAATGCTGATTTCTTGTATTATTCTTTTAAGATACATTCTACCATTTTTGAGAGGGGCTAAATTCGATTTGGAAGAAACAAAAGCAAAAATGATAAGTTACTACATCCTCAGAAGGGACAATGTAAAGTGGTTTACAAACAGAGACCCTTCTTTACCAGAACTACAAGAAATCATCAAGTTAGGAGTTTTTCTTCCTTTAAGAAAGTTGTACAATAATCAGCTCGTCGTTTTAATCAGAACAGCTGCGCATGACCCCAAGAAACACAGCCAAGAAAACGTTTTTAAAGTCGACCACATGATTTTGGATATTGCAGCTCTATTCGAATTTGAAGCAGCTCAAATTTGCGGTGTCATATCAATTTTCGATATGGACGGAGTAACAGTTTGGCATGCCAATGCGCTGAAACCAGGAATTGTCAAAAGGGCCGTAACTGCATGGCAAAACTACTACGTTACGTCAAAAAGTTTCGAATATATCAATTCTCCTGGTTATCTCAATGTAATTCTAAATATTTTTAAAAGTTTTATGAATGAAAAAATGAAGAAAATGATTAAAGTTCACACGAAAGGATTGGAAAGTTTACACCAAATCGTCGATAAAGAAATTTTACCTGAAGAATATGGCGGGAACGGTGGAAAACTAGAAGATTTGGTAAATTTTTGGAATGAAAAATTGTTGAGTAAAAGGGAGTGGTTCCTTGAAGATGAAAAATATAGGGCAGAAGACTAGAAGTTTTATTATAAAACAGTTTTAAATCATGGTATTTTAATATAAAATTTGTTTTAAGTATTAAAAAGTTTATAAAGGGTAATATTTTATCTGATCTAGATAGCATAGGTTGGCTTTACATAACCAATAACCAAATCGCGCACAATGACAACAGAGATTTATTTACATCAAAATATGTTGTATTATATGGCTTACTTTCGAAAGTTTTAATAGCTTTTTAGTCATTTCATATATATAAACTTGTTTTACCTTTTTTTATTATATAATTTTTTTCTGTACAATTCAAGTTTTTTTTTTGACAATACCGAAATCACCCATTTCCCTCATTTGACGTCTTTTTATAATGCTAATTAAATTAAAAGATGCTTAAATTACATCTAGGATTATAGGACATTTTCTGGTGGCGGGTAGTCCACCCTTTTTGATCCGCATTTTGCATCCGTCCATATTGTAAAAGGGGATAGTCGTAAGTAATATCATAAGGGCGTCTAATTTTTCCGAAAAAAATCGAAAAAACACGTTGCTAAGTAATATTTCAACAAGAAGCACCTGCACGAATGCATTTTGTTAAAAAATATTACTTTGCATCGGGTTTTTTCGATTTTTTTCACAGGAAAAATTAGATGCCCGAATCACAAGACTATTTCGTGAGTAACAGATTATTCTGCATACACAGTAAGAGTATTGTTTGAAATCTTTGTTAACTCATTGATAACGTTGGGTGTAGGTAAATCATTAATGTTGTTGATGGGTCCAGCTGTAGAGTTAGAAGCTCGAGGAGTGGCTGCAGGATCTTCTGTTTTCTGTTTTTTAGCTGGAGGTTCTGAGGCGTCACTTCTAAGGATGTTTATGATGTTGGAATAAGAATAATGCTCATTATCCATTTGCAGATAAGGTTTAATTGAGTTGGCTGAATTGTGGCCAGTAATTTTAATTAGTTGTTGTTCACCCATTCCTTCTTTAGCTAGGTTACTGACTGCTGTCGACCGCATAGAGTGGTTTGTTTTTTTTGTATTTAATCCTGCCTTCTCTGCTGCTTCTTTAGTCTATTTCGAAAGTTCGTTTTTTCCCACTGGAGTGTTTTTGCACCATCCACTTCATTGTTTATTGTTCCATAATGGGTTTATTGTTAAGAATAATCTATCAGTTGTTATTCTAGATGAACTAACCATTAGAATTTTAAAAAGACGGATGGACATAAGGTAGGGTTCTTCGTGTTGGGGACCAGCCATTTACTATCGGCCATTTTTTTTCTCCAACCTGGACCGTATTATTGAAATATATTCTACTCTAGACCATAATACCATAATTACTTATTATCAAAGGTATTGTAATTTTTGGTGACTGCTCACAGGAGCTGCCATACAGTTTTTTCATCTAGACATCATTTATAATTCAAAATGGCAGGATATTCTAAAAATTTCTACCGTACGGTGGCGCTGTTGTAGATGTAGACCTGTCAAAAATCATCCGTGAACTGTTTTGTGTGGATTTATTCTGGTTTCTAAAATATATTTTGAAAATGGTCGATAAATACGGTAGCTGGACCGTTAATCAGCTGAAAATTGAATTAAAGAATCGAAATGCGAAATGCGTAGGCAAGAAGGAAGCTCTAATTGAGAGGTAAGTGGTAGAATTTAACCTCATCTTCTTTATATATAAAAATTAATGTATGTATGTATGTATGTATGTATGTTTGTATCTTATGCATTCCTAAACTGTTCGACCGATTTTGATGAAATTTTGAGAGGTTGTTATATGGACCTCAGGGAATGTTTACCACCCTTTTTTACACCATTCCCTATGGGGAAAACAGTGACACTGCGCGAGATCTCAAACAACATAAAATATAGAGATAAACGGTTAACGGCAATGAAATCTGGGGGTGGGGCGGAGGTCATAGGCGTATTTTTACACCATTCCCTTCGGGAAAAATAGTGACACTGCGTGAGATCTCAAACAATGTATAGATGTGAGTGAAGAAAAAGGTGTATATAAGGACAGGATTGGGTGGAGAAGAATTGTAAAGAGTGTAGATAGATAGATAGATAGATAGAAAGATAGATAGATAGATAGATAAACAGATAGATAGGGAATGGTGTAAAAATACGCCCCACTCCCAAATTTCATTGCCGTGGACCGTTTGTCTCTATCTTTTATGTTATTTGAGATCTCACGCAGTGTCACTATTTTCCCCATAGGGAATGGTGTAAAAATACGCCTATGACCTCCGCCTCACCCCCAGATTTCATTGCCGTTGACCGTTTATCCCTATCAAATACTATTAAACGAGCAAGGTTTGTATGTGTGTGTGTATGTGTGTGTGTGTCCAGAGGATCTCGAAATCCACTCGTCAGAATTCAATGAAACTTTCAGGGTAGACTAATTCCTATCTAAATCGACAGAAAATATAGGTCTCATGTCTGTGAAAATTCGATCTTCCGAGATATTTACAAGATAATTTTTTACTAACTATAGTAACCAATCAAATTACTTAATTTAGAGTCATGTGTCAAATTTCATCCAATCAGCTATGGATTACAGCGATAACACCCTACATGTGGTGTTTTCAGTTTGGTGTTTTCAACAAGTCAAGTTTTTGATTAAAAATTAATTAAACGTCAAACTGACAACTAGTTTAAAAATGTTTAAATCTACAAAGTAAAAAATTATCTTATCGAATACCCCTCGGGCCTTGATAAATCCTCAAAATTTTGTCATAGAGAATCCTTCAAGCGTGTTGCTTAAGGATAATAGCCCTCGGCCTTCGGCCTCGGGCTATTATCAAGCAACACGCTTACAGCATTCTCTATGACAAAATTATCTCGGTATTATCAAGGCCCTAGGGGTATTACTATTGAAAAGTTAAGCTTTTAGTTTTATTTCCTAGCAACGGCAACTTGTTTCTATAGTAATATACTATAAAGGAGAGAGGATATAACATCACATTCCATAGGCGTACTTTGCAAAATAAGTTTCTATAATATAAATAAGGTCACAGCATATAAAATATATATACCCACTTCGTAGATTAAATTTTGAAGTTATATTATTTACAAAAAATAAAAATAAACCTTATGCATCTGACACTTTAACATTGAACGAATTAAATTTAACCAATAAATAACAAGGAGGAATATATGTTGGGATTAAATTGTTTTTAATCTCTTGGCATTAAAAGTAACGCTTCAGTACTTACCTAAACTCAAAGATTAAAAAAAAAGTTAGTTCAAGAACTATCTATAAAAGTCACTGTCTTCACTAAAACTACCGGTACTATAATTGTCTTTTCTGAGGTTTATTATTATAGGTTCTATTAAATTATCCATTGATAGTGGATATACTTTCCTAAATGAATTTTCCACCTTTTTAACATGATCAATGCATTTTCCCCAATGTTCTCTATTTACATCTGAAAATGCCTTCAAAAACAAATTTCGCACATCAGGAAATTTAAATGTTTTATTGGTTTGAGAAACATAATCTTTTAATAATTGTGACCAGATCAGTTCAATGGGATTTAACTCTGCGTGGTACGGAGGCAATCTGAGAATTTTAATTAGTTTTTCTCTGGCCATCTCATCTATAATATATTTTTTGAATTTTGAATTTGAATTACTAATAATTCTTCCTTCAAGGATTTAGGAGGACTGATAATATTTTTAGAATGAAGCCATTTTGAAATATATATTATTACAAAATTCCGAATCAATTAAAATACATACGATACGGCTATGAATAAATAAAGTCTGACTTATCTGTCAAAATAACAGGTTAATTACAGTAAAAACCATGGAAACAAGATTAAATCTAGACAAAAACTATATTAGGCCGATCAGATGTATTAAAATTTAAATTTTAACTAAAAATAAGCATTGAAGGATGAGGTGAAAATAAAATTTCTACCTCTTGAACCTGTACTACGTTCTGCAAATTAAAAACTGCACTCCTTTCTTCTGTATAGTATAGTAGTAAAAAGGTTTGACTTTATTTAATTTCTGGCGTTTAAATCTGAAAGAATTCAATTTTAAATTTGCCGCTTTTTATCCATAATGACCTACAAATTTTGACAACTACTGACACGCACATCTCTGGTTAATTGTTAAGAAAATGGGACCGGCTGGGATTTTCATGAAATTTTCGCAGATGCTATAAAACATGATAAAATCAATATACTTAGCAATAGAAATTTTTGCGCGGAAAAATATTTTTCACATTTTTTTATTCTACAAATGCCCAAGTAGCAATTTATAACCAGAATAAACCTGAAAAGTATAAAAAAGAAAAGGTTCATTTGACGGACATAAATAATTTGCTTGTCAAATGACAGCCATCTCATAAATTCTAAGTTGAAAATACAACGTTGCCAATTCAATTTCAGAAATCATGGGTTTAGGTAAATATTTATAGGAACGTTGAGTAACACTGTTAAAATGGACACTTGTCAAAATGTGACACCTGTCAAAACGTGACAACTGTTAAAACGTGATACGTGTCAGAATGTTACAACTGTCAAAATGAACAAATGTCAAAATATGACACCTGTCAGAATGTAACAAATGTCAAAATGTCACACGTATCGTACTTTTCTTTATTTATTACACAGATCTAACCTAACCTAAAGCTAATCTTTTTTTTTGGCGGGTGGTAATGCTTTATGCACATCGGGTAAAGGTTCTTCCCTTCCCCGATAGTGTGAGACTACCCCTTACGGTTACTCACTAAAACCACCCCACTGAAACCACTATGCCCTACACGCTGCTGTTGCCCGTCCCGGAAACGGGGCCTGTCCGCCGTGACTATTCGCGAAGACCAAGCGTCAGTAGATGTTGCCCTAAAAGAGTGAAATCTTCAGAAACTAGGCAACTTTTAATGCATTTAACTAACCTCTGTGACAAGCAGTTGATAAACGTCAACAACACCTGCAGCAAATTGAAAATTAACACTGACAGCTTTTTTTAATTTTCCCGCCTACTTTCAAGCCAATCGCCAATCAACTTTCTATTTATCTACCTTTCTGTAGTTCAAGTAGATGTCGCCCACTCCGTGATTTTCACGAATTAATTAATAATTTGTCAGGTTATAAATATACTTAAATTATATACTCATTGGACTGCTTAAAAATGTAGATTTGAATATTAAGAGCGAAAGCTCGGTGACCAGATATTCTTTTATGTTGTTTGAGATCTCGCGTAGTGTCACTGTTTTCCCCATAGGGAATGGTGTAAAAAAGGGTGGTAAAGATTCCCTGGGGTCCATATAACAACCCCTCAAAATTTCATCAAAATCGGTCGAACAGTTTAGGAATGCATACGATACAAACATACATACATACATACATTAATTTTTATATATAAAGAAGATTGGAAACATCAGTAATGAGCAAATAACTTAAGTAACCAAGTCCCCTAAATGTTATTAAAATCACAATCTTACGGTTTTCACTTGTAGGGTCCAAGGGCATCATATAATCGGATTTCAGGAAGTGGTTTTTGCATATGCGAGAATATGGTGTGGGTTTGAATTTATCTCGACGTATTTTAACGAGCCACATCTTTCTCCTATTTGTATCGCTAGGAAATCGATGTCCTGTTGTTCTTGAAGAGCAATATGGTACAACACACAGCGAAGGCATGCTTTTATGGTTGATTACGTGAAGACTTATTAATTATAATCACTGAACCCATGAGACTAATGTTTATTTGTATTTGAAACTATGAAAACAATGATTTGACAGGTCTACATTGAGTAGTGCGCCAACTGGTGTAAATTTTAAGAACTACGCAAAATATCTAGCCATTGCGCGTTTGTGATTGGTGGAAATTAAGAACGAGAGAAATAGTCAAACCAAGAAAAATAAAATTGCCCTCCTTTCTCTCCAATCTCCCCGGTTCCCTCTAATTTAAATTTACAAAAAAGGCATTTAAATAAATAGGCAATAATTTTAAGACTTTATTATTGGTATACCTACTATATAACAAAACATACATCACAATACCACTTATAACAATATGAAAATTAAGTTTGAGCACTTTTATAACTATGTAATACATATATGTCTTTGCAACTGTTCAGAAATATCCGTCGTCTACTTATTTCCCCCCCTAAAAAAAGGACGTCAATAATAAATAAATTGATAGATTATAAAAAACCTAAATTTTCGTATTTCGAATCATTTTCCAAATAGTTAATAAAGACAATACGTGCAATAAGTAAAAAATATTACAAAAAGAATTTAATTTAATACTAATTCTAAAACACTTACTGTTAATTTAGGGGCAAGGATCTAACATAAATAAAGCGTTTAAAATTTTTTTTTGAAGATGCGCTGAATTTTACTGGAATACAAATTTTTATACCATGACAAAAAGAAAATTAAATTTAATTTTTTTATGGAATTTCCGATCGATTTATTACACAAAAATGTTATAGGTACAAAATTTCCCAAAATTTTCTACTAAATAAATATTCCAGTCAATAGAGTGAAAAATCCCCACCAATAAGCTTTTTCCAGTTTATGGGGTAGAAAGCAATAATTTGATGTCTCACAATCGTTAGGAAAAAAGGGTAATAACAAAAAAAGTTTTTTTTGATGCATTTTACAAAATTTTAAGAAATATGAATAATAAATTTTGCAAAAGCTTTTAGAAATGAAAAATAATGCTTATTTAAACGGATAATTATCATTTTAGGATAAAATCGTTTCAGTAGTTATTCAGCCATTTATTAATATAATAAGCCTCATTTTTCAAACTTCTTCATCACCTTAAAACTGCATTTAATTTAAATTTTCACAGACACGATAGCTGGGACACAAAATTAGGCTTCAAAAATTAACACAGATTTCATTTTTTATCTGATTAAAAAAAACCAATTGTCAGGGATTTTTTCCATCTTTATGCCTCGTTGACTGGACTAAAAACCTGAACTTCAACCCCTCTTAGCTTTCAACACTACTAAACTTATTGTCAAAAACAGAGCTATCCAAACTATAGTTGCTATGAAACCGTAGTAGACGTCTGGCTCGCTCAGGCCCCATCCCCTCGTCATCATGGATCTTAGCGACGTAGTGGCTAAAGTTAACGGTAAAAATGTGGATATGTATCTTAAAACGGTGGGCATGCCTTCTATGGGCCAAATCACACCGCTGAGTAGTAGAGTTGGATAAAAGCTACCGAGAGCTAATTGTATAGCGTTACGTTCTAATTCACATATCGCAGATATTACGAAGCCGAAACACATGCCGCAAAGTCCTTGAAGGATCGTGATGATTATGACGAGAATTATGTCACCTTTGCACTCAACTTTAAAGACGAGGATCATGAATATTAGTACGAGAGTCGTTTGTCCACACATTACCACGAATTGGGTGACCACGTGAGAGAAGAGGATTTCTCCCGGCGTTACACCTAAAAGATAAAAAAAAATTTAATAAACTATCAAAATATGCAAAATAAACTTGGAGAGTTATTTTCTGAAATGGAGCTTTGGACATATTTCTCACTCTTTTAACACTTTCACTGCCAATGGTGTCTGGTACACACACCTTGCGTGATGAGAGAAATTCTTAATAGTCCAGTAAATTAACGCCACAAAAACCCCAAACCTGGAAATTGATTTTGGATACAAGTTTCGTCTTACAGCTTATTTTACTTACATGAACAATTATGAGTAAGTGTAGACCAAGTACTTCTGGACTAGAAAACCTAAAATAAGCGGCATCTGGGACATTTATTTAATTATTGGGCGGCAGTGAAAGTGTTAATAACTCTCAGTGGATTATGATCAGTGTTTTTTCTAAAATTTGCTTCCATTCATTCTACACCAGTCAACAGAAGGGACTTACTGATTAATATATCAAAATAAGGGCCTCAAAGAAGAAGAAATAAATGTTAGTATCAAGAAGTAATAATAGGGAGGTTTTAAGCCACAACTTGAGCGTCATACGTTATATCCCTTTATCCGCTATTAAGTGGCAACCGGAGTTCTTGTGAGAAGCAAATTTCACTTCTATTTTATGAGGATTTTCTAATATAAAATTGTATTTATATGCGCGCCACTGGGAACACTTGGCCCTGGAATATTTCTCGACAGCTTTAAATGTATGTAACGATGTGGCAGCACTTTACAAAGATATTTAAGAAAAAAATGGGAAACCATATTATTTAAAAACTACTTGATATTTATTAAAACAAATAGGAGCAAATGTTCATAGATTTAATGCAGAATAGCGCGGATATTTCTTTTTGTGATTTTCCATTTAAAATTAACAAAATAAATACTTTTCGAAGGTTTACAAAAAAATCAAGATTTCTCCACCCTAAGTTTTGGAATTATTAGTATTTCCTGAAAATTTCACAAAAATCCGACTAAAACTAAAGGCTTAAAAGGTTATTAAAATTTTGAAGGGGTTCGGTTTGCTCTTAAAGTAAATACAGAACGTTAATAACGTATTTCGAAAATGAGTTTTTAAGCCATCCCACTCTTCCGTTATTTACGTGACAGATGCCAGAAACATTTATAACCTTATAAATGATAACCCTCACTTTGTGATAGTTTAAATAATCATTTACGATTTTTTTTTTATTTTAACTGCCTTAAATCGTTTTTAAATGAAGCCAGAATGAAACAAATACTACAAAAGATAGGTTAGGTAAAAGATTTGTTGTGACATCTCTTCAATGTCCATATCCTATGTTGCCATACCACTTAATTTTATGAAATGTTTTCATTTCATATTTAAGAAAAAAAGTGGTAAGAATGGTGAAAACTATAGACTTACTCAAATCTTCTAAATTTCACATGTATTTATCATAGACTTTGGAGTTCACGATAAAACTTAAATATAAATTTTCTACATGCGGCACCATGGCGAAATCAATATCCGTTATTAAGGGAACCTTATTTCACCTCTAATAACGTAAAACAATATCAGTTAATAAAGTTTCCCTTATTTTAGCGCTATTGCGCATGCGATGTATAACGTTTAAAGTATATTGGTGTTGAAATAGGTGGCTTAAAACCTCCCTATTCTTGATCCTTAGGTGTTTAACTCCAAATCTAACCTCATTTGTTTTGTATTTCTAATTACTCATACTTAATTACTTTCTACATAATTGCATGTTTTTTTTATGTTTTTTTGCTTAAAATAGATAAAAAATAATAAGAGAAGATTTGAGATTTTATGCAACTTTTAATACAGATACGTTACTGGGACGGTACTAATTTGCTTTACGGTAAACGATTAAAAAAGAAGAAACATGACAGACCAAGACCATCACTAGTTTCGATAAATGAAGACGAAGAAGAAGAAGAATGTAGAATAACGATTTTAAAGTCGGGAAAACACAAATACACTAACTTAGAAACAAAGAAAATACTATATACTAACTAAAAAATATTAATAAATCAAAAATAAATGCAATATCAAAAACCCACGCTTCAACAAAAATCAAAGAAATGACATTATTGACAGTGACATTTAATAATTTTAACTTTGATGTCGAGTGAATTCCTTGAACTTTCGATTCGGCTTATATCTAACTTCAGTTACGCGACCAGTGACGTAATTTCAACAATTGCGCAATTTTCAAAAGGCACTTTATAAAAATTAACAAATTACTGATAAAAATTATGTATGCAATTAAAATTAAAAAAATATATTGTGCTGTTATTTATTCATATAGTACTAGTTATTTATAAGGTTTTAAATAGAATCTGAAAATTAGTTAAACACCCAATTACTAGATAAAAAAGCTTCCACTTTTAAGTGATCGCAACTGTACTTTTATCCAATTTCTAATATATTTTTATCAATGTCGTATGTGGTGACAACGAAAAAATTTTTGTTTCTATAAGTACTATATTATCCTAGAATTTAACTTTAACTCACCTGCTACCCACGATCTATCTAAAAGACCTTCCATTCGTTCTATAATCAACGCCGATGAAGTCAAAGCAACGGCCAAAAAGAAGACAATTCTAAAAATTAAAAATACAACCTTTTAAAAATAGTTTTGAGTTTTAGTAGATTCAAACAGGATGGCACTTCACGCTATCCTCCTAACTTCTTTAGCTTTATAGTTAAATGGTATCGGATATGAAATGTAGTATGAATGTTTAATTTTCAACAATAAAATTAAACATAATCTCAAATCGACAACATCGCATCAAACACTTTCAAATAATCTCAATCCGACAACACCGCGAGACACACAGAAGTCTTAACGATTTTGTATTATGCGAGGTTTGTCACGTAGCCCACAAACTTAAAAAACTTTTAATAAATTCGACTTCGTTTCCTCCAACGTAAATGACAAAGACGGGCACAACACGGCCATCGCAATTACAGAGGTTGTTACGTACGATTTTGATATACACAAACGTGACGCGATCTTTTCAACTAGTGTTGTATCGCCACTCATAGACAAAACATCTAAAACGCGCATTATAAATATTTTCTGAATGGTGTGATTACTTTAATTTTTTACTAATATGGTTTAGTGATTCATTGATAATTTGTGCGTTGTTCGTTAATTACTTACTAATATGGGTTAGTAAAGGACCCAAGTACTTTTATTGTTAATTTGTGAGTTATTTCTTCAACATTTTAATAAACCGTTAAATACAAGGTGTTTGTTTAATTTTCAGATAATTAAACATGTAAAATCATATTCGTTCATTCGTTCAACCGGCAACGCCGCACCAAAATACATTGCAAACGGCATTCAAACCAGGAAGCGGTGTCGTCAAAGATAATTTTTTGCTCTATTTCACAATGATAATATCAAGCCATAAATCTAACCGTCTCGTCTAGACAATAGAAAAAATTTTACATGCTTGTTTACGCGGCTCACGCTAAAGAATCTTTCGAGAAGGTGTTGCGCAATCCGGAAGGGAAGATTTTGAAGCGACTGAGGTTCGTCGAATTTAAACTCAGTGTGTGTTTGATCGTCAACCGATTCACTACTCCGTCAAGTGCGACGTATTGCAAGTTCCTTCGCATAAGGGCTTGTTGGGGATATTATATATCCAAAATTCTCTGACAAATTATTCATAATGCCTCCTAGTACGGCGAATCAGAGTGTTGCTAGCTGCGAATCAGGCTAGGACCCTCCAGTGTCTAATTATCACTCAAGCAGAACACACGCAAAAATAATATTTTCTGAATGATGTGGTCATTTCTTTAAATTAATTATAATACTTTGTTCATGATTACTAGTTTAATGTAATCTTTGTTACGTTGTTGTTTTTGTTCATTTATTTATTTAACAAGTTTAATAAATGGTTAAATAAAAGTGTCCATTGTTTTTGTTGGATGAAGTTGAGAAGGCAAACCTACTACAGCACATTTCTTCAATCTAAAAATACAGTCCACTCGAAATTCGAACTACGATGCAGTTTAAAAAGGCGGTAACACATTGTTGGCCGTCCTGGGAAACTGGCACAACATAGGGTTTATTCCAGAACCCTCAACAGTGTTTGTTTTTGTTATTGGAGTTGGGAAGACACAAAAACCAAATTACAGTCCACTTAGAAGCTTCGATATAGTTTAAAAAGGCAATGATTAATACATCGGTTGACCTCGTAAACTGATACACCATAGGGATAGTTCCAGGACCCTCAACAATGAATAATATTCATTTTAATGTATTTCTTTGTCATTTATCATATTTTACATAATGTAGCATGATCCTTAGAACTTAGATCCTTAGAAGAGGGCATTGTATCTGAGGGATTTACAGCAAGTACTTTATTTATTCGTTTTATAATTCATTTTTAGACTTCTAAAGTCTTGGAACGCTTCTGTCTGTCTGTACGCTTCCAGAACCGATAGATACTAACGGACAATGGATACCTTGAATGTGTGCACGCCTAAATTTGAGCTTTCTACGACTTCTAAATCTTTCAAATTTAATAAACAATTTTTTGTTTAGTTTAGAAGTCTATTGTTACTACTTCTTAATTTTTGTAGAGTGAAAAAGTTATTTTCATGTATTTACCATTTTTTATAACGAAAGTGCCAGTAACAGAGTGTTAATTCAGGAATATGTTGTGATGTTGGTTGCATAGGCGTAGGATTGAAACGAGAATCGCTTGTCGTTTTAAGTATGTTAAGGCCATCGAGTTCAAAATTAATAAATTTTAATGTAACCATACAGCGTGTAACTTTAAATTTAATTCCATACTTGTTTACTTTCCTTAACTTTTTATTTATTCTGACATAGTACTCAGGTTAGCATTAAAAATTAACTATACTTACGTTAGTATGACTCCAGGTGCCACGAAGTCTGTAAAAGACGGTTGATTGGATCCGTAAATTGGTTTCTTAAACGATATCGGTATCTCTGCCAGTTCTTCATTATATTCACACGCTCTGAATATATCTTTTGTGAAATTTTGAAAGGCTAACTGAAGATCTCTTTGCAGTATAATACCGATTTGTTGATCTAAAAGTAATAAACAAATTTATCTAGTGATACTTTCACTGTCTCCAGGACTATACGAAAGAAGAATACATGATAACCGAAATAATCTACTTTACTTACTTGACATATCCAACCAAACTCTAACTTCACTTTGATCCAATGTTTCTTCGTCAGCGTCTTTTCCTAGTGCCATCCTCGCCACCAAGGCGTCGGTAAAATTCTCCGTAAAATATAAGGCTCCCCAGGCTTCCCCCGTTCTAACGGCATTTTTCGCTTCCTCTGGTGTCCGATAATAGTGTTTTACAATCGTCGAAGTGTTGATGGAATCCAAATATCGACAACTTAAATCCGTCAGTTTACAACCTGGTTCCCAATCACAACGCTGTGAAAAAAAATTGATGTAAAATGATTTAAATATAAAACATTTAAATATACTTTACCTGGTAGGTCAAATTAGTATAATTCTTTTCATGATTAACTATGGCTAGTTTGAGTCCTTTAGGATCGCCTCCAATGGCTAAACAAAACAGAATAACTTGCATCACAGGTAGCGCAAAAATGAACAACATCACTCCAACGTTCCTCCACATCCTGAGGAAATTCTTTTGTAGAAGGGCTCGTAGTTTTCCAGTTGTGGTAAAATCCGAACAATTACCGCAGTCGTCGCAGGCTTCTTTGATACCTCGGCTTGCTGAAGAAGTTTTACCAATCTGAAATGAACAATATTTATTCCCAAATTCTTGAATTGACGAAAAATAAATTGTACTTACATCTAAGTGACCATTAGTATCGGTCACCAAAACTTCTTTGCTTTGGTGGAAATTTAAACCGACTACTCCACTTTCTTCCGTCACTGATATGGTGTCTTTTTTCGACCAATTTAACGAATCTAAGCTAGTATTGTTTACTATATTTCTATCGGAGTTGGTCGATCCGACCTGGACTTGTTTTCTGGACAATTTCAAAAATACGTCTTCAAGTGATGTGCACTGGTACATTGATAAAAGGACTTGAGGTGATTCTTCGGCTAAGAGTCTCCCGCTTCTCATCAGACCAATCTGTAAAAATTTATTGGTGATTTTTTGGGTTATCGGACTTTAAAGACTTTAGCCGACATTGATATTCATTAAAATAATCTTCCATACGTTTCTTGTTATCTTGACCTTTAATATTATTTTTTACAATTTTTGTTTTGGATACATTATGTAAATAACAGGTTCATCTATAGTAATACAACATATTTTTATTTTGGCAATTATATACAGGGTGGGCCAAACGTCTGGCCTCGGAGGATTACGTCGTTGTGGTAAGAGATAACATTTTAAAACTTTGTGTGAGCTAGTACAGTTACTGGGTGCACATTTTGAAAATAGTTTCGATTATACAGGGTGTTCCAAAAACTCGTGGGAGCATAAACTTACATTTTTTTAAATGGAACATTCTATATTTTATTCAAGAATCGAAAAGATCTCATCGATAGCGTTAAAAAAATATAGCATGTTAATATATTATACGGGTGTTTCAAAAAGATATGGCCAATTATTATAAAAAATGACCCCCTCTTTAACAATCTGTAAAACAGTAAATCAAAATAAATCAACAGGGCCCCGATGTTTGAAATGTGTGAGTACAACTCGTCTGCGAGAATGTACCACGTGACCATCTCGAAATCGGTCAACGTTGCCAAATTTAAATTTAGACAGTTCAACAAAAAGTAGAGCAAAACATATATTTTAGTTCACTTGAAACCTTCGTACAAGAAGAAATAGAAGAAGTGATTAGGACAGACAGCCAAATTATTGGATTCAGACCAATTATAAGCTCTTTAGATCCGTTATGGAAATATTAATTCAAAATATAAAACATTTTTCAGAAAAATTATCAAAAATTAAAATAACAATTTTTCAAATGAAAACATTTATTTTTCAGTTATACGAATTTAAATTAAGAAAAAGCTTAATTTTCAATCGAAAAAATTAGTTTATACATTTTCAATTTATAATTTTATCCAGAGCTCATTTGTTAATTATCTAATGGTATATGTCTACGTAACTGCCTATCCTTAAAAATCAAATAACTCACTTATTTTTCATCTAAACTTCAACATTATACATTTTCGTAAAGGGAAAGAGTTCACCTTTCAGATAGTATAAAAATATATAGGGTGTGTCGTTAAAAAAATCGACGTTATTTGCATTTTAAAAAGACCGCTTTTTTAAAACACCCTATATAAGATTTTACTAAATAAACATTTATACTGAAAAATACTTTATATAAAAAAAGAAACTGTTCAGTGAAAACCGCACCTTCCTATCGTTTCTGAGTTCCGAGATATTTGCAGTTAAAATGGGTCAGAAACTTCTGGGACACCCGGTATTTCAAAAATAAAGGTACTTTATTCCTGAGTAAATTTCATATTTTTTGGCAAATCTCGTATACGACTGAAAAAATTTGATATGAGATAGTTGCATTTTAGGTTTTTAAATAAAAAACTGTTTCTTTTTAATATAATAATAATATAAGAGTATTTTTTTGTATGAACTTTCGGTTACCTGTTTTGATATCTGAAATTTCATCAGAATTGATCATAAAAGTATATTACAGGAAATCTTTGAATATGTTGGCAATAAAGTACATTCAAATCTGTTTAGGATTATAATAAATAGGACTTTTGAAATTTGTTTTAGGGTAAATCGGCATTAGTCTAGGCTTAATATGGCTTATCTGTATACACGGAAATTAGTATAATAGTAAAATAGTCCTGGTTTCCCCTACTTTAAGGGAAAGAAATCTGTAAATTCTCTTTTCCAATAAATATTTTATTTATTCCTAAAACAAATAGTGTTTAGTGAAGTTCGCAGCCAATATAAATATATTTTTTTGTGTTTACCAATATTTTTCCAGTTTGTAGATTCAGTCTGGTAAGTTTTAATATATTTTTTATTTGGTGTTTGTTTTTCAAATAGAACTTTTTCATTTTATAGATTTTATTAATTTTAAATATTAATTCATATTTTCAAACAACAATAAGCAAATCAGCAAAATAAACAGCTAATGATTGAAACGAGTCCTAACGAAATATACACAAACAGAAAACTATAAATCACATACCAAACTATTAATATCAAAGATATAGGTTATAATTAAATTAAATTTGACTTGACAGTCTCGACACTTAACCAGCGTTGCCAAACTGCGGGGAATCTCAAGATGATTGGGGATTTATTGGGGATTGGCATTATGCGGGGATTTTGAAATCTCATCGTTAAACAATATAATAAATAATCAGCAGGAATTAAAATAAAAAAACAGTTCAGATTGGGCATAGAACTCAAGACCATTTGCACAGCAGCAAATCATTTGTCCATTGTACCTACTTTTGTTATAATAAATCATATTATAATCGGGTAAGTTCGTTTATCTCCGCGCGGTGCGAACGCGAACACATAGAGAAAACCTTTCTGTGATTCCCTTAGTTTTAGACGCTTCTAATTTGCTAGCTTTGCTTTAGATAAGTTAATTTTGTATTCTGTCGCGAAATAACGATACGATTTTGTGCAAATATGGATAAATGGTTAATAAAAGGTCAAAACAAAGAAGATAATCATCCTAAGGTAAGGTACTTAACCTATTGAGGGGAATTTTTGGGGAATCAGCAGATTTTTGTCCCTAAATTTTGGGAATTTGACTTGGGATATTGGGGAATATGATAAATTGGCATCGGCAACACTGCACTTAACGCCTTCACGGCACTATTGCGCATGTTTCCTCTCTTACTAAACTCAACTCTACTGGTACAACCCAGTAGAGCACTTCTATGCGAACTTGTAGATGATTTCTCTTGGTTTCAAACATACCGATTTTGTGACGCTGAGAGAGTGAGGAGTGATCACGTGGTACATTCTCGCACACGAATTGAAAATTTATAAACTAACTTTTTCGATTGAAAATTAGGCTTGTTCTTAATTTAAATTCGTATAAATTTGAAAATTAAATATTTTGCTTTGAAAAAATTACTACTTTAATACACAAAAAAGAACCAGAGGTTTCATAAAAAAATTATTTTTGCAAGAGATAAAAATTAAAAACGAAAAACATGGTTTTATCGTATTTGTATTTTATCTTCTAAAGGCTGATGTTTTAAAACAAATTGTTATTGATGTTTATTAGTACATCAAGAAACGGTAATTTTTTTATATTTTCAATTTCAATTATAATTTTAATGTTATAACTTGTCTACTTTTTTCTCATAAGATTAAGAGACTTATTTATCGACAGCAACATTTGGAAATTTCTTTTTTGTGTTTTAAATAACCTGTAATTTTGTCAAGACAAAACATTGCATTTTCAATTTTATATTAAAAAAAAATATAATTATTATACTTTTTTTAAACAATATATATTGTTAATTATTAATTATTATTTAATTAAATTATTAATTATTATAAACTAACTTTTTTTTCAATTGAAAATTAGGCTTTTTCTTCGTATAACTGAAAAATAGATATTTAGCTTTGAAAAATTGTCATTTTAATTTTTGATAATTTTTCTAAAAAATGTTTTGTATTTTTAATAAAAGAATTAATATTTTCATAACGGATCTAAAGAGCTTATAATTGGTCTGAATCTAATAATTTGGCTGTCTGTACTAATCACTTCTTCTATTTCTTCTTGTACGAAGGTTTCAAGTGAACTAAAATATATGTTTTGCTCTACTTTTTGTTGAACTGTCTAAATTTAAATTTGGCAACGTTGACCGATTTCGAGATGGTCACGTGGTACATTCTCGCAGACGAGTTGTACTCACATATTTCAAACATCGGGGCCCTGGTCTTTGTATTCAAATGTCATTCTCATATTGTTGGCTGTGCTCACTATTAATTACTTTGTTTATCTGTGGCTTTTTTAATACAGGGTGAAACAGAACTCAAATCAAGCAGTATCTCAAAATTTTCAAATGGATCACCCTATAAGTATTTTTACAATTAGTTAGTACTATTAATAAGCTTTCAAACGATATAGTATAGTTAGGGTATAAGTTAATGGGAAACTGTAAATATTTTATGGTAACGGAAAAATCATGTATTTTACGTACCCAAATTAAATGGTATTAAATACATATTATTTTAGTTATTTAATAAAATAAAAGCTTGTATATTATTTTCAAATTTTTCTATTTAAAAAAAAACTAACAATTATGTAACCAAAGTTATTAAAAAACTTACATTTACGTGAAACTTACTTTACATAAATAAACAATGACATTTTATAAAAAGTAGGTATAGTTTATACTAAATGTTCAAAATGGCGACCATTTTGTTCCATACATTTCTCTATTCTTTTGATAAACGAGGATCTTACTCTTTGTAACAACGCTGTTATTGTCGAATTTTTTCTTTCGTGGCTTCTTTGGTAGTAGGTTCAGTTTGATAGACAACTTCCTTGATGTATTCTCATAAAAAGAAATCCATCGGTGTCAGAACTGGAGGCCACAAAATTGGCCCACCACCTCCTATCTACCTATCGGTAAAATGTCTGTTTAACCACCGACATACACACCGAACGTAATGAACAGATGCTCCATCTTGTTGAACCAAAAATTAACTCTTGTGTTTAAATCAACTTCCTCCAATAATTCACCCAAATCGTTTTTAAGAAAATTATAATACCTTCTTCCAGTGAGACTTCCTTCAAAAAAGTATGGTCCTATAACTTTATCTCCTACGATTCCTCCCCATACGTTTATGGACCATTTAGTTTTGGACGTTGAACGAAACAAATGTGGATTAGTATCCGAATAAAAATAAAATGAAAATTATGGCGGTTGACGAAACCATTTTTGTGAAAAGTGGCCTCGTCACAAAATAATTTTTTTTTTTAAATCTGGATATCCATTAATTAATCCACTGAACCACTCTCAAATATTTATTCTTATTGGAAAATCTCTCTCTAAAAGCTCTTGGTTCATCTGTGACTTGTACGGGTGAAATTTAATCTTTTTTTATTATTCTTCTTATTGTTCCTCTACTAATGTCCAATTCAGTACTAAGTTTTCTAGTACTTGTATTAGGATTCTCAACCAAATGTGTCATTACTAAAAATTCGTTGTCCTCATTGAAAATACGTTTGGGAAGAATATGAGGTTGATAGGAAACATCACCTGATGTGTCGAATCTTTCCTTAAGTTTTAAGAAAGCTTTTTTATTTGGATGTCTTCGATTGAGATATACTCTTAAAGCGAGTAAACGATTTTTTGAGCATTCTCCTAAGACGTAAATCATATTAATCAGGTCTTCCTGTGGTAAATTCATTATAGTTATTTATTATTTAAACCTAAGAACAAAAAAGAAGAATATAGCTAAAATTTCTTTAACATTTAATAGTAGATACTATTTTGACACTAGCCTACTTGGTAAACGAAATCTAGCCTACTTGGTAAACGAAAATATGGCTTGATTATATTTCGTTTCCCAAGTAGGCTAGTGTCAAAATAGTATCTACTAATAAATGATAAAGAAAATTTAGCTATATTCTTCGATTTAGCTCTTAGGTTTAAATAATAAATAACTATAATGAATTTACCACAGGAAGACATGATTAATATGATTTACGTCTTAGGAGAATGCGCAAACCTAAAATGTACAGGATGTTTCATGTAGTAATTTAATACCATTTAATTTGTGTACGTAAAATACATGATTTTTCCGTTATCATAAAATATTTACAGTTTTCCATTAACTTATACCCTAACTATACTATATCGTTTGAAAGCATATTAATAGTACTAACAAATTGTAAAAATACTTATAGGGTGATCCATTTGAAAATTTTGAGATATTGCTTGATTTGAGTTCTGTTTCACCTTGTATTAAAAAAGCCACAGATAAACAAAGTAATTAATAGTGAGCACAGCCAACGATATGAGAATGACATTTGAATACAAAGACCTTTTGATTTATTTTGATTTACTGTTTTACAGATTGTTAAAGAGGGGGTCATTTTTTATAATAATTGGCCATATCTTTTCGAAACACCCGTATTAACATGCTATATTTTTTTAACGCTCTCAATGAGATCTTTTCGATTCTTGAATAAAATATAGTATGTTCCATTTAAAAAAATGTAAGTTTGTGCTGCCACGAGTTTTTGGAACACCCTGTATAATCAAAACTATTTTCAAAATGTGCACCCAGGAACTGTACTAGCTCACACAAAATTTGAAAATTTTATCTCTTACCACAATGACGTAATCCTCCGAGGCCAGAAGCTTGGCCCACCCTGTATGATTTAGTCTTCACAAAATATTTAATCCTCGTTGACATCAACGATTTTTTATGAATTAATGAGTCTCAAGTATTGAATTTTAAACATTATAATTAAAGCCTAAGACGTAAATGGTTGTAATTGAAAAATCTCGTAAAAATATCACGAATGGTTAAAAACAACAAAGTCGATTTACATGTTACATTGACCCATGACGAAAATATTAGCAACCTTTGACGCTAGATCGTTAAAAAACTTGTTTATTTTATAAGACAAAGTAGTCAAATCATTTTCCTTTAAATTATTCTTTTCTTAGATATATGAGACCATGAAGTTGTGGTTTATACATCTTCCCATTTTGATGTTAATGCGGGACAACATTTAGATCATGAATTTCATGTTCATAATATGTCTAGAATAACCGTTTTCGTATTTAACCCCCTGCATATGGGCTATCTTCTAAAGAACTACAGAATCTGACGATTGAAGATTGAAAACGATTGATTCACTTACCGAATGCGCTTGCCTGGCTTCTTCGATATAATGTGTTGTAATTATTACTGTTTTGTTACCATCTTTTGTAATTTGTACAAGATGATTCCATATACTTTGTCTAAGTAGGGGATCCACACCTACCGTGGGTTCGTCTAAGATTAAAAGTTCTGGATCGTGCATAAGGGCTACGGCGAACGATACTCTTCGTTGTTGACCACCACTAGAAATATATAAAAGATATTGTATTAAAAGTTTAACCCTCCAAATCACAGCATACGGTGCTCCGGTGCGAATAGGGATTTTATTCATATTTTGTCATTTTAAATTTTAACGAAAATAAACATTTTCGAAAGCTCGAACATTTTTGTTTTAATAATTTGGATTAATGTATTAATTTAATATTTTTCACCGCCCTGTAGAAAACTATACGAAGGTGGAATTTTTTTGAACCATAAAAATACCAAAAAAGGACCATGGGAGTGACAAAACTGCACAAAGGATGTGAAATAAAATCACACAAGCTCCCAAGAACACGGACATTAAAAATGTCCTACACTGCACCAGCGTCTGGACTTCAACAACTACTCCTTGGGCTATATGCCCCACCAGGTATTGAATTACGAAAGTCCAGACGTGGTTTGGTGCCGACCAAGTCGGGGCTTTAAACCATAAACTTTGATTTTATTATTAAAGGAGCTTGCCATTCTTAAACCGGTTTCGGCATTATTGTGCCTCATCAGTATTTTTTTTTCGAATTTTCGAAATTGTGAAGTTAGCATACACTTTAGAGCAGCAAAGATTTTTTTACACCCATTCAAGTACTTAAATGCCAAGTTTCATCGAAATCACATTTTGTGCGAGGTCAAATTCTCTGACAACTGGGCTAATTGGGATTAAGATAAATATTAATAATTAAAAAACATAAAAGACAAGAACGGAAAAAAGCCTACAGCTGCAATATAATTGGTTGAAAATATTAATACGATTAAATTTTTTTTCTTTAATTTCTTTGTAATTTGAATAAGAATGGAAACAATCACGCGCATTGTCAAGGTTATCACTATACTTTCAATTATGCCTTTTTTTCAGAAAGCACAAAGCACGACTACAATATTAATATATAAAACATATTTACAGGCTGGCGAGGAAATTACTCGACAAAAGTGAAACCTAGGAATGGAAGAAAAATAAAAATACTATGTCGTGAAAGATAAGGATGATACGAGAAAATTTTAAATTTTAAAATATGATTTAAAGTTATAAGATTTCCTCATATTACGAATGAATAATCAAGGCTGATGGTTATTTTGCCACGAATTTTGCTATCAAATGAAGGATGTGTGCAAAGAGTAAACATTGATGGACAACGCACCAATACATTGTGCGCTAAAATTGTATTTTCAATAACTATTTATAATTCTAACGACGGTGGAATTTTTTGAACCATAAAAATACCAAAAAATGACCATGGGCGTACCAAAACTACCTAAGGTTGTGAAATAAATCACACTTGTTCCCAATAACAAAGACATTAAATGTCCTACACTGCACCAGCGTCTGGACTTCAACAACAACTCCTTGGGCTATATGCCCCACCAGGTATTGAATTACGAAAGTCCAGACGTGGTTTGGCGCCCGACCAAGTCGCGGCTTTAAACCAAAAACTTTGATTTTATTATTAAAGGAGATTGCCATTCTTATACCGGTTTCGGCATTATTGTGCCTCGTCAGTAAGAAGTAGACTAGCTCGGATTTCTATCTCTAAAGAAATTCTGAAGATCGCTTTGAACCCACCAACTCTTAGTACAAACGGTTAAGTCGAGAAAGAGGAGGTGAGTGCAACGCCATCTTCACTTTCATAATAAAATCAAAGCTTGCAAAACTGTAGAAAACTCTAACAAAGGTGGAATTTTTTGAACCATAAAAATACCAAAAAAGGACCATGGGCGTACCAAAACTACCTAAGGTTGTGAAATAAATCACACTTGTTCCCAAGAACAAAGACATTAAATGTCCTACACTGCACCAGCGTCTGGACTTCAACAACAACTCCTTGGGCTATATGCCCCACCAGGTATTGAATTACGAAAGTCCAGACGTGGTTTGGCGCCCGACCAAGTCGCGGCTTTAAACCAAAAACTTTGATTTTATTATTAAAGGAGATTGCCATTCTTATACCGGTTTCGGCATTATTGTGCCTCGTCAGTAAGAAGTAGACTAGCTCGGATTTCTATCTCTAAAGAAATTCTGAAGATCGCTTTGAACCCACCAACTCTTAGTACAAACGGTTAAGTAGAGAAAGAGGAGGTGAGTGCAACGCCATCTTCACTTTCATAATAAAATCAAAGCTTGCAAAACTGTAGAAAACTCTAACGAAGGTGGAATTTTTTGAACCATAAAAATACCAAAAAAGGACCATGGGCGTACCAAAAAATTCCACCGTCGTTAGAGTTTTCTATCGTTTTGCAAGCTTTGATTTTATTATGAAAGTGAAGATGGCGTTGCACTCACCTCCTCTTTTTCGAATTAACCGTTGGTGGGTTCAAAGCGATCTTCAGAATTTCTTTAGAGATAGAAATTCGAGCTAGTCTACTTCTTACTGACGAGGCACAATAATGCCGAAACCGGTATAAGAATGGCCAGCTCCTTTAATAATAAAATCAAAGTTTTTGGTTTAAAGCCCCGACTTGGTTGGGCGCCAAACCACGTCTGGACTTTCGTAATTCAATACCTGGGGGAGGGGGGGGGGTGGCTTATAGCCCAAGTCCAGACACTGGTGCAGTGTAGGACATTTAATGTCTTTGTTCTTGGGAACAAGTGTGATTTATTTCACAACCTTAGGTAGTATTTATAATTCAGCATATTTATTCGACATATTATGAGTTTTAAATTTTGCTTAATTGATAGAACTATATGCAGCCTGTTTTGACCTCGCGCGTGAGGTAAAATAATTTATTGTATTGTTTCTGCTTTAGAAATGGTACAATTTAATTGAATCCTTAAAAGTTGAGAACCAGCAAACCAGTCAAAGAATGTAAATTGGCAAATTCGTACACTATTAGTTGCCACACCACTCGTTTCCTTAGTTCATTTTTGCTGAGATATGGTTGCACATTTTCGTACATAATTAAAATAGTTGTGACAATCTTGATACGTTATTTAATGTATGGATGTTTGTACTCTGATCAGCATTAATTAGTATTTGTTGACGTTTATTTTTTTGCTACAACTTATTTTAATTCAAATAATCATAGTTTTATTTCGTTTTTTTTTATAAGCAACATGATTAGGTAGTTATATATTCTAGAAAATAAAAAAAAAACTTGTTTTTACATCCTTTAGTATTTTTATAGGAAGAAATAAAATTTTTAGTTATTCTACAATGACAGCTTTCCATCAAATACACACGAAATATTTTAATCCATCGTTTTTATTTTACATTACCAGATTTTGCTTTGAAAAGTTCTCAAAACTCAATCCTAAGCACATTTACGAAACAATAACTTACCTAAGATTCTTAACCATACGATTTTGACTAGGTAAATCCAAAAAGTTAAGTAAAAACTGCAGTCTTTCGTTAATCTCTCTGGACTCCATTCCGAAGATCCACCCGAAGTACATCATGGTCTCTTTGATGGTGAATTCTCCGTAAAGAGCTATTTCTTGTGGCATATAACCCACTCTTTTTCCGGGCACTCCGGAACCTTTAGTACCTATAAATTTATTATAATTAAAGAAAAACTATTTAATTTTTATAAAGCCGAAAACAATAATAAATTAAAGTTTTTTTAATAGATGATGTTTGTAAGAAGCAAAAAAATATACCTGATAATAAAAAAATGTTTATTTAAAAATTAACTTTTATGTAAGCGAATATTTTAACGCTAATTAATTGTCAAGGTATGACTATCAAAACAAGTGACTATTAAGTAGGTAATTTCTTAGTTTAAATGATGAGAATAATAAGCTTATCATAAACGATTTGTCAAAGACAAGGGCATGGTCAAATAGCTCTTAATTAGTGACTTATTTGTAGAATTTTCAATTTCAACTGCTCTTCCGTTGTTAATTTTGTGTGTGGAGGCCCCTCCCTTAGATCCGGCACTGAGCAGCAATGGGAGAACTATTCATTCTTATAGATTATAATGCTCACATCTAATAATTAATTTGATGAAGTAGGAATCGAGCGTCCAGCAAATTTCCTAAAGAATTTTCATTAGAATAACAATATATCTCTGAATAAACGATATTAAAATAAATTCAGGATTAGATAAGTTCACCCAACAATAATCCATTTTGTGGATTTCTGAGTGTATTTGCTAGTAATACTTAACAAGATAAATATTTTAAGTAGGGATAACTTTATCATATGAAAGCTAAAAGATTATTTTTGTGACAAAATCGCTTATTTCGTTGTTTTGTTTTATAAACTAAGATTTAATTTGAATTTATTAGGGCTTAGTAAAGTAAAACATTATTAATTTGATGCTATCCAACTGTTTTGTTATGTGCTTTAATCGGATGTTTGGCTTAACATCGTTGAAATTTTTGAAAAAAAAATAGTTGTAATAAAAATAGGAATATATTCTCCTGCACAGATTTAATTTCATAACCCCTTTGGGGGATCGTGATGTAAATATTAAATGAAAGACCTCAAAAACAGAAATTAAACCTGACATCTTTACTGTCGTGTTTTAAAATAAATTAATTATATAAAAGCAACAAATAATAAAAATGGCTATTTTAAAATATAATTTACTACAGAAATATTTTATTCATTATCATCAGTAAGAATTGCTCCAATCAGCAAAATCTAGAAGATACTGCAGATACTAATTCCAAGAGACACTGAAGATACCTCCAAGACTTCACAGAGCAGCTTGATCTCTATCCAATGACTCACAGGAAGTCCCTTTTCGCCAATTGACCACCAGAAAATGAATTAATATTAATTAGAATAATACACCAACCTAGAATAGAATCTTAACTAGGGCTTTCTGTGGTTTCCCCAGGTCTTACATTAACTGAAGTCACAGCCAACTCCCACCCACCGTGAGCTAGGCTAGACTTGTAACTCCTTCTCCCCTATTTTAAATTTGAGAACGAAACTTCCCAGTCTATTTTTATGTTGCCAAATAATCATGCGGAGTGCGTAAGATTCAACAGGCATATCTAATAAATACTAATTAAAGAAATGATATGTTGATATTTGAAATTTAAAATTTCCGCATTGATGCATCGTTTTCTCTATGCAAATTCTATGCGCTTTTATAAATATTTGATCGAAAAATTATATACAGTACCTGGTCGACCACCTAGCACCCATATTTCCCCAGTGTTCAACCTTCTTCTCCCGACTATGCAGGATAGCAGCGTCGTTTTCCCACAACCTGATGCGCCCAGTAGACCGTATCTGAAAGGGAAAGCGTGCCAATTTAATTGAATGATTTAATTATTATTATATAAATATAGCACGCGTTACGTCAATGGTTTATTGATATTTTGTATTTTTTACGTAATCGTAAAAAAATTCTGTGAAGAGGATTCGCAATCGTATAAGCAATATAAAAATCTAAAAAGTTATGCACTGTAAAAAATAGGGTGAAAATTACATTAAACTTGTCTAAAAACATAATTTTTAACGTTTTTTTACGTTATAAAATAAAGTACGTTGTATTTAACGATATTTTAATAAAATAGTGTATTTTTATTTCTAACTAAATTAATAATTGTGGAATGTTACACTTAAATTATCGCAATTTTTCGGTAAATCGGTTAATTTTACGGGTACTATCTTGATCATGGGAATTTTGTAATTTTACGACTATATATGTAATTTTTCGGCAAGCTTATGTAGAAATACAATTGATGTAATAAAATTACGTTAAATTACTAATTATTTTTTACAGTGATGTCTTTAATAACTTGCTTTTTCAAACAGAAGAAGATGAAGGGGTGGAAAATACTTACGTTACCGTGATTCCTCGATTAGGTAAACCACAGTTTATTTAACATTAACCGCTAATTTAAATTTCAACATTTCAACCTAACGTTTAACTGTAACTATATGGACATGGTTAATGACCGGAACAAATTTTAAATATCTATATAAAAATTTTATTCAGCCTATAATATTGTGTAGATATAAAATTGTACCTATTAACACATATACGATAATAATATATAATAACAATGAGGTATACTGGGTGGCTACAATTATGCTATTTCATCCCTGCTAGTCCAGTCAATTAACTGGGCATCAAGTCTGTCCGTCAAATTTTTCATTTACCTCCGAAAATCTTATCTACGTGGAATTTGTGGAAGGGTGAGAAAATAGCTCGAGAGTTCCCAAAAATCCGTTTTTCGACGATATCTGCCGAAATATGACCATTAAAGCATTTTTGTTTAGACTAAAAATAAAGAGCAATTCATTACCTACAATAGTTGTCTCTATGATTTTTTTCGCTACACTAATATTTTTTGCAAAAACGGCGTTTCAAAAATTCGCAATTTTGAATAATAATAATTCGCAAAATTATTGTGGTGAAAATGGAAAATTTGAATATCCTCCCAAAACTTGAATATCCTCCCGTTTTTGTTTGAAGACAAAAGATAAGGCAATAATGACCAACTTTTTTTTTCACTTTTTGCACTTGATTAATAACTTTATTGTAAAAAAATCCAATTTGAGAAAGTTTGAAGGCGGAGTTTTTTCTCGTGCACTTAATAAAATACTGAATAATTTATTGAATCTTTCTGAATATGTTTAACACCTTGCAAAGCCTCATTTTCCAAAAGGATTCGGTGAAATTAGTCTTGATAAAAAAAATATGAATAAATTTATGGGAGGGTCAAAATATCGTGCAAAAACAAACTTTGGCCCGGTTCTTCAATAATTCAGAGAAATAGTTAAAAAGAAAAAGTAACACGATATTATAGCTACAGGTTCCTTCTTTCATCTGAACTTTGAATGATGAAAAAATATTAATTTTGACGTGATTTATTGAACAATTTGTAATCCGCTTGGGAGTGTCATTTCTTTAGAGCGTGCTATTTAAATGCAGGGCAGGAGCTAAAAATGGGGATGCGTTTTGGAGCCGGTTATCATATCATATTCAGATCTTCATTTTCGTCCAAACAAAAATTCTCTAAGTGTCATATTTTCGGAAATATCGGCGAAAATAGGCGAAAAAAAACAAATTTTTGAGACCAGACAGATGAGATTTTCGGGGGTGAATGTACCCATGTATACCTGCAAATTAAAAAGAAATGGTGCCAGACAGACCTGATGCCCGGGTTGGCACCTTCGTTTATTGGACTATGTGAGCAAACTTCTTAATCAAATTAAAGCTGCCTTTAAAGCTAAAGAGGGTTTAAAATCAAAAATCGAAATACGGGACACCCTTTTCATCTAATTTAAAACAGTCTTTCAAGTCAAATGATATACGAAGATGATTTGTTAAAAGTAAAGAGTATGCTATGGTTTAATTTAAAATTCCATAAATATTTGAACGTTTTCGTTGATCTTCGAGTTTTAGATGAATGCAATATGATTTCGAAGGGGAATAAGACGAACATTATTTTCAAAAACCAACATACTTTCAGAAATAAAGCATGTATCATAGTAGAATTTCTCTGGGTGGAATTGACGGAAATGTGCCATAGAAGCAACACATTTAGATGATATCACATTATCGTCTACACAGATATCAAATCACTCTTAAAAATTCAATGTACAATTTTTTTTTTCGAAATTTTTTCCACTTAACTTTCCAAATACCACCTTCTAGCTTAAAAATATCTTCCACATTTTTTTTTAATTTAGTCACCGTGTAATATTTATAAAAAATATCAAGATTACATAATTTTATGTTAGCACACATGCAAAAGCAGAAGTTCGTTAAAAATATCCTTGAAATCGTCTTATTTCCTCTATGTACAAATATTTGATTTTTACACAATTTTTTTATGTTTGGTCAATGTTAGTGATTCTGAGAAATAGAGTTTAAAATAATTAATATTTCATAATTTTTTTTGCTTGCCATCCACAATCAAGATTTTTTTAACTAAATTTTTTTAGTCAGATATATCCTGAAAATTACGAACCTAAAAATGTAATTTTTTAAAGTCCGATACTGTGTTGTTTTTTAAATGACATGTATGTGTATATGTATTCTGATCTCTTGAATCTAAACCTGTTTTTAATTTTTCGATTTATATCGTTTTCTAGAAAATTTAAATTTTTTTTAACATATTTTTCAATATTTTCTCATTTTTTTCAACACAAAAACTAATATCCAGAAATATGATATCAACAATCGATTTGTTGATACCACAAGTCCCTTTCTACATCTGAATCGTTTGATTTTCTTCTCCTTTTTAATAAATTAAAAGTTTTTACAAACCAATATTAAGACCACGTCAACTAATACTGACAGTTAATTTGACATTCATGGCAAACCTTATTTTTGTAAACAATCACGGAATACAGATTCTAGCTCTAGAGATAGAATGTAATACATATAAAATACATACAAGAGACAAAAGTTTCAGAATTTTCTTTCAATCTCAAGAGCGAGAATGTTTCTTTTCTGTTCTTATAAGTGGTTTCAGAATAACTACATTCAGTAGTGGCCGTGGAGAAATATAATTAGGTCAATTTTCACGTATGTTCATTTAACTAACACTTCTTCTTTCGACTTATCCTCGCTATTTTGTTGAAGAGGAAAGAGGCCTAGAAATTAGGATGACTTTGACGTCTATCAACGTCATGTGTTTCAAATTTATTATTAGTTAAGTATGAGTTAAATTAAAAAAATATTAATAGTGCTATTTAATTTTAAACTTTATAAAACAATTTTACATAGTAGCCTATTAAAAATTTATATTCACGGGGATCAAGCCTGGTGATTTTTATTTAAATTAATATTTTTCGGTGTAGAAATTTTTTGACTTACATTGTTCCTTTGGATACAGTCATATTTAAATCACTCAATACGTTGTTTGGTTTTTTCTTGGAGCCATAGTGTTTGTACGCGTGCCTGACGCTGACGGCCTGTTGCTTTCTATTCCATATTGTCGATTGTTGATGAACCAGGGGCGGCCTTTCTACATTCACACCCACCAAATCAGGCCCAGGCACTGTGGGTTCCACCCGTTCACCCATTGTGTTACCCTCACTGAAAAGAAAAAATATATTTAATTTACGAAATGAAAATTTTTTGACATAAAATAAAAATGTTTTATGTCAGGAAAATTTTTTGTATATTGGTTGAAAGTAAGAAATTACGGGCAAAATTGGGTATCTGTTCATCCTATATTCCTATTTTTTGGTATGGAATATAGTGTAATTCTATTTGTACGTCCGACAGTACTCATTAAAGTTTAAATTGACAATGTCAAACTTATCGATGTTATTATACGCCTGTCAATTTCGATTTCGCTTGACACGAGCGCCGCTCTAACGGAATTTTAGGTAAACAAACACAACTATTAACTTACGGGACGCGCCACAAGATGTCGCTTTAGGTAAACAAACATAACTGTTAAGGTAAACAAACATAACCGTACGCGTTTTATTATAACAATTAATTGAAGAAACTTATGTGAAAATTTCACACCAACGTTTCCCTCGTCTTCGACTTGGGATAACTTTTAAAAAATTCATGCTTTCGGAAATATTTCCGATAGTAATTCAAGCTCTAGGGAGATTACTAGTGAAATGTTTATATATTTTGCAGTGCACGAAAATTTTGCGAATAAATGTTTAAATTGAACAAAAAAATTATTTATTATATCACATAGCAGTTAGAAGAATTATTTTAGTGTTCGTCATCACGAAAATTCATAGAAAGGACTCAGACTGTTTATTTTTTAAATTAACATTAGGTTTATCTTCTAAAATTATAATTAATCGAATCGTAAGACACCTTTTATGTATACATATAGTGAATAAAACATGACCCTAAGCTTATAAACGTGCCATATGACATTGATATAAATTACTTAACATAAGTTGCCAATTAAGTAGGTCACCTGTCCTAGATTAAAACTAGACACGAATCAAATTACGTGTGCGTTGTTTACTAAACAATTTGCGAGACTTTTGCTTCTAGGTACTTGTCGAAAGTGAAATTTGTTCTTCTGAATTATATACAGCGTGTTTCATGAGTGTTTACAAGGTATAGCTATTTTGCTTCGAGAAGTATTCTGTATATTTGATTTCTTTTAGTACTCCTTTTTATTAAGTTGTTAAGCATTACATTGAAATAGAAGAAAGCGATAATGTTAGTTCCGCTATTAATAATTTTTATTTTTATTAAAGTTTTCTCCATAATTATTTGATGATGGTCTTTAGTAATAAATGTTATAGCAGTTTATCGAAACGAAATACAATTAATTGCTTTTCTAGTCTAGTAGACCGAGGATATTTTTCTCATGCTTAAATCATGGTATAAGATGTAAAAAACATGTTCATCGAAAATGTTTAGAGTCTCTTTATACGGCAGAGTTCAATTCATCTTCCAAAATCATGTACTTTATCAATCTTTGGGAGTGGCAAAGGATAATGAATATATTCGATTGGATATCACCAGCTAATATATTAAAATCATTAAAACTACAGTAAAACATATTAATAAAATAGAAAAAAGCCTTACATGTGATAATAAAAATATAACTGGGGTTTGAAATTATTAGTATTATACAAATACAGTTAAATTATTCTATTGTAAAGGCCATAGCCTATATATTTTTTAATATTATTGTATTTGGTCCTTGAAAAAATCATTTTAGTATTCCTAGTTTAGTATTATAATTCGCCATTCAATTCAATTACCAATTAACGATTAACAAGATATTAAATTAGGTTTTATAGGTAATAAATTATCGTTAAAATATTTATCCAGTTGTAAACTTATGTATTAATATTTTTTACGATACAGGAATACAAAAATTTAAAGTTTCGATATTTGCCAATGAAAACAAATACTTATCTGTCAAAAAACACGTTTGGTCAATTGTTTTGAGAAAATACTTGAACGAGGGGTTTTTCTCGATGAGATAAAAAGCCCACTCCCGATGGGTAACTTTTCTAATTCTTTTTTCAACCTATTATATTCTAGTGAAGTCATTTACTGAGCTTTTGTTTGGCTATGATGTGGACTCCGTTTAAATGTATCACCCTATACAAATCGATGACCAATAGATTTTTAATAATAATTAAAATCGAAATAAAATTAAACGTAAACATGTTTTTATTAAACGACACGACAGTGATCTTAATAAATCTGTTGATATGCATAATTAAATTTGATAAACAAGACTATTAAATATTTACGCGTTTGCAGAATTGGTCGTTTGAACTATCATAAAGGTGTAAAACACATACCAACATAAGACTAAATTTGTATACTTTGCGCTTTCTAATTGAATTCAAACTGAGTTATTTTAGAAATACCATTTCGATGTAAAGCGGAATGTTTTAATTCAAATTTGTGGTTTGTTATTATCAAACTCGTATTTTTGTCATTTAAATTCCAAAATAAATAGCGTAAAATTCGAAACCGGAATTCGTAATTTTCAAGATATAAAGTCGAATCAAAAATTTAATAAAACATTCTCTCCAGTAATAAAATAATACCAAAGATGATTTGGAGATTAGGAGATTCTTCATTTGCCACCAGTTTTCAACGCGATTACATAACATTACAGTATGTACAAAGTTATCTATTTTTCCATACGAACAATATATTTTTTAAAGTCGAGGTTTCAACGAAGAAAATGAGCACTGATAAATTTAAAAAATTGATTGACAGTAAGCGCGACTAGATTTCAAATAAAAAAATGAAGATCCCATGCCTCACTCTTAATTTAATGTAATCGACAAACTTAAATCATACATAAACACTTAATGTGTACGAAATTACTTTATGAGAGAACAGTAATTCCATAAATTACAAGTTTGTTTACTAGCATCTCCATGATCAAATCGGTCAAGTGCCTTTGAAAAGTCCTTGTGTACAGCCTCAATGTTTTATTCATAAATATAACCAAGTAAAGAGTCACAAATTTAATATAAAGGATGCTCTTTAGTCCATTAACGTTTTATCTAAGAGAGGCATCCAAATTAGGGAAATGTTGACCATTAGTAACACATTAAGTTGAAAAATTTCCCTGTACTTTATGGTAATTTGTTTTCTTTTTGTAAACGATTTTCTGTAAGTAAAATATTTTGTATATATTGATCCAAAATAAATGAAAGGACCTGCAAACAAATCATTGAGTTATAGAAATGAATAATAAAATGTTTGAATGAATAAAAAATTGTAGAGTTGAAACAATTACCCATACTAAGTAAGAAACGATTGATGTAATATTTATTACATTATTATGTTTTAATAAATGAAGTATTCTCTTCTCGTTTGTCATTCAACCTTGTATTCATTCAGTTAGGTATTTATTATAATAATGAGAAAGTTTGGTTGCATTTGTCGTTAACGCGATTACTCAGTTCTTAGAGTAGAGGATATTTAAAAAAAAATTAGTTAAAGCAAGATTTTCGAAGGAAAAAGTATTTCCCAAAATTTAATTGAAGGTATGATTATAATGCACTTAAAAATTTCTACATAAGAGAATCGACTATCCTGTACTTTTAAAAGTCCGTTCTTAAACCAGAGCTCCTCGATATCGAACACTTACGAGGGGAGTCTAAGTTTTCTATGACTATGACTGTGAATATTACTTATAATTTACCTAAATTTACAGTATAATTTTAGGAAATTTTCGAGCAGAAATAAAATATATTTTTTTATAAATTCATTAGTAATATCATGAATGAGATTCGTACGCTAAAACTTCATGAAAGACCTGAGCTTCATAAAATTTGTAAAAAATTTTCAAAAAAATCAAATTCGGGTAAATACTAAAGAATTACTAAATAGAAAAAATGTAAAACTAAAAAATTCTAAAGTCTTTAGCTTTGATATTGAAAATAAGCAGCCTAAGTGGAGCTTTGTTTGTTCCATTTTTATAAGAGTCCTTTAACTTATATTAAAATAATTTCAATCGACGAAAATTTTATAAATATGACACTTGTTACTCAGCGGGAATGGAATTATTTGATATTCAAATAATACTTACATTCCTGGTAATGTTCTATAAATCCTCAGTAACCTAAGCACTACATTCATAAAACTATTCCAAGTTATCATGGATAATCACAAAGGTAACACTCATTTAGAACTAACTTCTCATTTTCACTTATTTCGCTAAGCTTCTGACATTGGATACTAACCATTGGACAAAACAAAACAATTAATTACTTTAAACAAAAAAAAATAATTACTAATTTACAAGAAAATGTAATTGATGTAGCTTGTTATGCTTGACAGTTATCATTAAAGCGAATATATTAATGATGGTCTATTTGATTATAATTATTTTTTAGCTAATAGTTGCGGTGGTAATTTTTTAAGTATAAACTTTGGAATTGTAATGTTAAAAATAGATATTTTTATGAAGGTAACGCACACTTGAAGCGATTGATTCGACTTAAAACAGTACAGAGTGATCATTTCTTCCATCACGATTATTTAATCATCTTTAAAAAACTAAGCAGCTGAGTTGGTTTTGAAGTAATCCCGCTGTTGTCAAACTGTTTGAAATCAAATTAAGTAGTTACTGATCAAACAGTTAATTCTGGAAAACTCTTTGACTTGATGCATCTCTGGCCAGTGCAAACTTATGCTGCAGGGGACATGTAACTACTTGTTTCCGACCATCAGGCTTTTACAAGCAAATAAACCAGATATAGTTCATCATCTGAACAAAGAAATGTTTATTGTTTTCTGCACCTTCTGCATTAAACAGATACTTGCAGGAGGAGTAAACACGAACAAAACCAACAATTTAACATGTTAACCCATCATCCTCGTAGTTAGAAATCATTACAGATATACCCATCAATATATAACTATTGAAAACCACTCTCACTTTATAATCACTTTAATGTTTAATCCCGTAAGTTTCCCTGTAATTCAATTTGTAATTATTATGTGATTAATCATTTTAAAAAATATAAAAGGAGAAAAATGATATTTAGTCGAAAAGAAATGTAGTTAACGTCAAAAAAGTTTTGCTAATGCAAATTGGTGATAAAATTACGACATTTCGTAAATATTTGTTTCTAAAAGGACAATCCTACTATTTAAAAACCGACTAATGTGTAAATAAATAACATACTGTTTTTTTCAATTATATAATGTAATATTTAATAAAAAAACGTGTGAAAGTTGACAAATATTGAAGATTGAAAGTTACTTTTAATTATAGTTAATTCTTCTTCAACTATAAAAACAATATTCCATGGGCGTCCCTAGTAAGTGAATGTAAAAAATTCTATATTGGAGAAACATCTACTTCTCCTCAAATAAGTCGTAATGAACACCAATCGTAAATTAACAAAAAAATAATTGGAAAAATAATAAATATGGAACATTCTTTTCTTAGATCTGTTCTTTTCTCTTAAAATGTTGACGTCCTGTAAATTATTTGGTAACTTAGAAATATTAATATAAAGTAACAAAGTTTTGGGCACAATTGGTGTCAGCCTGAACTGTCACGTGTGTCGGTCGCTTGGGTCCTAATATAACGAGTCCTTTTGACACGTTCGTGATACACTGAAAAAAAAAATGCGTTTGTGGAGCTCTATTCAATTTTCATTTAATTCCTGTATGTTTACGCATTTCAAAGTTAAAAATGGTTTGTAGCTTCTTTTCAAATGATAAATCAAACGTTGTCCAAATTACAAATTACAGTGAATCTTCACGAACGGTGTTGAGTAGTTGTAGTAATAATTTACATACTATCAAAATACATGTGGGTTTTAACGTAGTATGACATCAGTAACTCGATAAACATCGAGTAATAAACGAATTTTATTTGGAATACTTACCATTAAACACATTGTAAGTGCAATATTATATAGTTTAGTATCTTCCTTTTATTCTTAAATAATTATTAATAAGTGCTTTCAATGAATTAGTATCTACCTGCTAATTAAATAAATACCATATTAATAAATAAGTCACATCAATTAAAAATCATGCGATTTAAATATATTTAATAACGATCCAAAGGTTGAATTTAACGTTCATCGCATATATGACATACTTCCCAATTCTTGTTTATAGACAACAAGTTAAGCTTATGTAACCTTGATAAATGATGTCTTAAGAGTAGAAGGACAAACGTACGCACGTAGAATCCTAGGTCTCTTCATTTGTAACTGAGGTAATGTCAAAGTTGTGTTTGTACCCTGTACGAGCCAGGAATGATTGGTGCTTCTGATACCAGGGCACGAGAGACATTGAAATGGAAAAAGTAGCCAGACACGGCGAGTCAAGGCCAGTCATAAAATAAACATTAAATTTACCATAAGAAAACGGCCTTACGAATAGTGGAAAGAGAAAAATGCTTCAAAAAAGTACTTAGAGTAGTAGCCAGAGTTGTACTCAGAATGTATTGTGCACAATTTTGTTACGATACAGTCTTAAAAATGATCTACGTAAAAATAAAGGCGTTGAAATATGGTGACCAAATCAATTTATTTCTTTTTTTTTTAGGAGAAGCGGCTTTTCTCGTTTTTGGAAAACTGGCAATTTTCGCAGTTTTTGGCTTTGGTGTTTTTCGTTTTTCGTTATTCGATTTCTTGGCGTTAGTAGGGGTCTTTGGCAGCAGAAGTAGCTGATGCGAATATTTTTGAGCCTGCTCTCTCATGGTCTTTTATCGCTTTAATAGCTTTCTTTTCTGCGGCAGGAGGTTTTTGGTTTTTGGTTTTTGGTCTTTGGTTTGTCTCCTGCTGCTGCCCTACGTTTTATATATATATATATATATATATATATGGCTGCGATGTATTTTTTGATTGCTTGAAGTGATGATCCTCCGCGTTATTTTTGAAAAAACCTGAATCTTACAACAAATATATACCAATTTTAAATTTTGCATCAAACACTAATTCCCTTGTTCCCATTTTCAATTATTGAGTTCAAAATAATAAAAGAATAAAAAACATTTTTGGTCAATGTCCCACCATTACAAACCGTTTGAATTTGTTCTTCATACTACATGTGTGTAATTTCTATGTTGTTTATTTTAAAAGTCTTGACATACATTGGGTTAAAGAATTTATCATTTATAATGTGACTTGCATTTTGAACGTGAAATTTGTTCATACATTTTAAATACATATACATATTTTTTTTATGTCACTTTTTTACATTTTTGGTAATGAATTAAATCTTTTTGCTAAAAAAAAATATTAATATTTAATGATAAATTAAATTAATAATTAAAAGGTTAATTACTATATTATTTTTAAATAATTCTTAGTGTTTTTTTTGTTCCAAATTAGGATAATAAAGGATTCCTAATTTTTAATATTTTTCGTTAAATTATAGATACACGTTTATAATTTAATTAGATAAAAATGCTATAAAATATAAGGTTTTATTAAAAGTGTTACTTTTATTTTATTTAATACTGAATGTAAATTAATTATGTGCAAATACACATGTAATTAAAAATAATAAATATTCCTTTGCTCACTCTGTTCAAAGAATAAAGACGTATTGTTAATTTAATTAGACGATTGAATAATTTAAACTTGATTAATATTTATAGGAAACGTTAAAGTTAAATTGTGCTTCGTCAGACAAAAGTATATCTTTTCGCAGGTTTGCAATTTTAAAAATAGGAACTTCTAAAACGAAATGAGGAACAAAACAAATTGTGGGCATGTGATAGATGTTTTCTCACGTATTTATGTGTGATTGCAAAGTATGAAGCACTTTTATGCGATGCTGAAATCCCGTAGGTCTTTGCCTTTCAAGCAACTGTTCACAAACAACTCGTACGGCACTCAATTTTCTTGCTTTTGACTTATTCCCATGTCTTTGAGGCGTTTTGAAATTGCTTGTTGAGTTACTCCCAATCATTGTGAAAATTCTTTTTGACTTTGATACAAGTTTTCATTAATTAATACCCTAAACCAACTTTGTTGTCGCGCTACTGTTGATGATTGATGATTATTTTTGACATTTGGAAATCCTTTTTATTAACTATGGTGAAATTGTGGTATGAATGAGATTATTTCGCCGTCTATGTATAGCATAATAGTTAAAAAAAATGAATGCAATTTTATTCTTGGTATAATGATAGAAAAGCAAGGACTTGTGCATTCAGAATATTACGTTCTATTTGATATAACTGTCGCTGAAATACAAAGTCCAACTTTTTATATTGAGTAATAATAATAAGATAATGCAAATTACCTATTGGTGAATAATTAAGCTTATAATTTTGCGTAATTGGATGATGGTCTAGCGATATTATATAAATTTATCTCAATATCTTTACGTTTATCATTAAAATTTGTAGACGAACAAGAAGTATGTAATTTTTTTAAGGGTTTTAATAATCCTTAAGATGAGCGGTGCTTCAAACTTGGTTAAAGAGCTTTTAAGAGTTATTTTAGAATCTGGCCGCCAAACTGGATACCATTTAATAATTTATAAAAATGGCGAATGGGCCTTAAGATTAGTTTTTTATGCAGATTTAAATTTGGGTACATCAAATCCACCCACAAGTCAACGAAATTATTAAATAATTGAAAATAACTTAAATGATGATGTTACATTTTCTGGTTGTTTGCTAAAAGTAAAATGTAAATTAATCACTACAAAAATAAGATGACAATTCTCTTTTGATCTACTTCATCAACAAAAAAAATCAATAATAATTGCAATTAAATCATTTTCAGTACACAATTAAATACGTTCGAAAGACCTTGCAACTCTTTTATTGGATAAAGCTGAGTTTACACTGTTTTACTTTTGATGTACATCCAAAGTGAATCATCCAGAGTGAAATCATCCAAAATAGTCCTCCTTTTTTTATTTTTTACGATGGGTTTGAAAGGAAGAAAATCTTATCTTGCCACTTGAATGACATTGCCTCGAAAATAGTTTAATATAAATAGAAAAAATAAATATTTGCACTAGGATAGAGATCCGATTGACGGACGTGTAGTGAATCATGGGTTCAGGGAACGATTCTTTCATCAAAAGTTTGAAAGAATAAGATATGTTTCATCATTAATTTTTATTCAAGATAATCATCCAAAGAGGAAAGCGTAAATGAGCCTTAAGATGACATTCCAATTTGTATAATAGAAATAATTATTAATTTATTTATGGTTTTGTTTCGAGCAGCTTTTACAGTCATTAATAATAGTGTAATAATATACAATTATTAGTTTGTTCTATTCTAATAAACAAATATAGTCCAGTAAACGAAGATATCGACCTGGGCATCAGGTTGCACAAGAATAATTTTTTTTTTAATTTGCAGCTATTCAACTAAATTTTTCCTTTTCGGGACTATTGAAAACCGGGGCCAAAGTTTGTTTTTGGTCGAGATTTTAGCCCTTCTATCAATCTGTTTATATTCTTTTTATAAAGAGTAATTTCACTAAATCCTTTTGACCAATGAGGCTTGGGAAGGTCTTGAATGCATTCCAAAAGATTCAATAAGGATTTTTTTCGTATTTTTATAAATAACGTGTTTTTTCAGGGTTGCTTTTTTATTGGATTTTTGGAGATTTCCAAAATGCTCGGGGCTAATCGGGAATTGATAGATAATCAAGCACCCTATCGGGTTTCAACCCACATCATTGAAAAGCTTAGATTGTCCCCTTGTCTACGGTATTTTTCTTTTTTTTTTACATTCTCTTGCAATTATGAATTTTTCAATCGCCGTTTTCGCACAAAATATTCGCGTAGCGAAAAAAATGATCAGGACCAATTTTGTAGGTAATAGACTGCTCTTTATTTCTTGTCTGAACAATAATTCTCTGAGAGTCATATTTTGGGAGATATCGGCGAAAAACGGATTTTCCAGAACTCTAGGGCCATTTTCCCACCCTTCCACACATTTCAAGGAGTTGAGATTTTCAGAGTTCAATGTACCCATGAATAGCTACAAATTAAAAAAAATATATTCTTGTGCAACCTGATGCCCAGGTTGATACCTTTACTTACTGGACTAATACAAATAATTTGCTATGGATTTCTTGTTCCGGTGTTAACCTTAGGGCTAGGTGGATATAAATCTGTCCCACCTTTTCAATATTTGAAGATGCACGGTGGGACAATTTCCATACCACCTCAAACAGTTCAAATTATGTAGTAAAAATATTTTACAAGAATAATATCATTAAATATTCTTTAAAAAGAGTCTTCTGTATAAAAAAAAACCTTGTCCTAGATGTACAGAAATTATTTATTCGGTATTCCACGTAATAACATAAATATCTACAAATAAAGATCTAGTGTACTATAAACAAATACATATACTTACGTTATTAACATAGTTTTAAGCGTACTAGTATTCTTAGGTAGTTGCTACGTTTTTTTAGAGTTCTCACAAACTTTCACTGATTAATTACTACACATCATAGTTGTAGCGATAAGTTTTTTACTGAAATCAAAAAAATCAAATTTGACAATTGTTTAAGGCAACAACAGTTCTGTTTTGTAGAAAAATGCAGTGTTCCATAATTATAAATAGTTTTAAAAATAATATATTGAAATGCTGAATGGCGTAGTATCTTTTTGATATAAAATTACAAAAATATGAACAAATATTTACTGCAAAGTATCAAAATACCGCCTGGTCTTGCTAAGGGATATTCTGTATTCATATACAGAGTGTTATTGAAATACATGTAGATTTTCACTTTAAAATTCAAAAATTATTATTCTACGCCCAAATGAATAGTTATGTTAACTCCTGCAATGAAAGCCTGCACCAATATAGACGTTGCTTGCCAGATAAAATGTATTTACATACAAACATACAATGACAAATTTGGATATTTCAATTTTCTTCTAAAACAAAGACAGAAATAATCACTAAGTAAGTAATAAAATATTCGATAGGATGAAGTGAAAAAAATAAGTCGATCCTAAAACAAATATAATTGCAATTGTGGGAAGACTATAACACAGATGCAGCTAGTTATAAAAGTATAGTGGCCAACTGACCCAATAGCACTACGAGTAGTTCAGTTTAGTTGGTTTGAATATATGCTTGTATTTTTTCGACACACTGTATAGAGAGTGAAATAATTAATTTTACAAATAACAACCGGTCTTTGTAATAATTATGAATAAATATTTTGGAACTCCTGCATTTTTAATATAAAATTTGAACAAACAAGATTCAGAATTATTGGATAAGCAGAATACTAATAATTACGGTTTTGTGTATTTTATGGTATAATTGTAAAATGTTGTCGTATGATTCAAATATGTCGAATTAAAGAAGCTTGTACGGTGTTTTCATATCAACAGATATTACTCATTTGTTTTTGGTACACGTATTTGCAATTTAACTCTACAAAATACCTTAAATTATAATTTTGTATACGGTGTGTACATAAAGTAGTGTATACATTCATTATTTCGGCCCAATAAAACGTTTAAATTGGTAAAAGACTCTCAGTATTGCCAGTATTGATGTTCTACAACGTTTCATTGTTTGGTTTCCAACATGTTGTTTTAGGTTCAGGTGTATATATATACAGTGTCATCCCGTATTTTTTTGTGCATGTTTAGTTTTAGGGGATTCACAAACTTTTATCAAGAATAACTTTTTGTCGAAGAACCATTAATAAAAATGTTTCCCATATGGTGCGTACTTTGGGGATGACACTGTATAAGCTGAATTATAATATTATAAATTAAAATATATCATTAAAAACCGGTATCAATCGAAAGAGACATATTTGCATAAATAATTAGAAACCTCTCATTAAACATTTCGGTTGTTAATAATAATAATATGACATACGTAGATGTTTCGTGGTAAATATGACACTTGTAAAGTTCTTAAAATATATATTAAACGTTATTTCGAAAATAGTGACGAAGACGAATTTTCGTAATTGATTTAAATAATTATGTACGCTGGTCAAGGTAGTCATTATAAAGAATAGAGAGTCATAAAATGATACAGAGTAGTTGAAACAAATAAATATATTTTTTTAAGGTTTTATCAAATTGTAGGAAAATTGGAAATACAAAAATATATAAGATGAATGTTAAATAGAAAACAGCGTATTTTAATGTCATAAAAACTCTTTTAAAACTATGACACAAGGAGTTAGTCATAAACAACGACACCTAATGAATTTTAATAGCCGTTTAAAAGAAATAAAATTAACTTAACAAAGTCAACAATGAGAAGTAATAATTATAATATATTATTTTTCTTCCCTGCGTTTTTCACAAGAATTGAGTGAAAGGAGTTTTGGAGTAGATGCCAATATCCAAGCCGTGGCTTTTACGGATCATAAATACATAAAGACCTACTCTAGATAAACGAACACTTTTATCAATTAACACACTCGCTATGTTTCAAATATCAGTGTTCTAGATGTACTGGAAATCTCCGATATTTGATGATTCATTCACTAGTAATGTCCCTAGAGCTTGAATTACTATCGGGAATATTTCCGAAAGCACGAATTTTTTTAAAAGTTATCCCGAGTCGAACTTGTGCTGCTTGTTTTCGTGTTACGTCACTAACTACTTTAAAAGGAATACCGGAAACGAAAAACTAGTCACTAAAAATAAATTACCTACATTAATTTATTTAATTCTTATTTAAAGAAATTAACATTAATTTACATAGTTTAATGTTGTAAATAAGAAAATCAACTAAGTGCCAAATGATTCCCGGTGTTACAACTGGCGTTTTTTTAATTCAAGGACATTCTTTAGAATCATTATTATTAAAGCTTTCCTTTTTTTCGTGTTTATTTTTACTTATTTTCTTCTATTGAGAATTTTCATTTTTCCAAAGGTTTCACTGTTATTTTGTCTAATTTTCCTGCTTTAAAAACTATTATGAATTTATTTGTTTATTACAAATTTAATTTTTCTATTAATAAAATGACCATGATTGTATTCAACATTCAAATAAACCGCCAACTTAAATAGTTTAACTAATTTCATTTTAAATTTCTTTATTCGTGTTTTTCCTGCTGTTATTGACAGTAAACAGTCCCAACAATGTATGAAATCTTCCTTCTCTTCTTCTAGTTCTTCTTCTTTTTCATCTTCTTCTTCTTCTTCTGCAACTAGTGGTGCAGAAGAAGATGAATATTCCACACCCAAAGAAATTAAAGCAGGGGTATTTACACTTTGACTCATTAATGAATCTGCTATATACAGATGACTTACCACAAATAGAAAACGTCAAAATAGCAACTTTTGCCAATGACACAACATAACTGGCTTTCGAAAAATCTATAGAAGAAACCGTTTGAGTTATAAATTGACGGTTGGCCGCAAAGAAAAGAAGGGACTAAATTCATTTCTGTAGTTCATAGTGGTTTTCTGGTAATACAATTTCTCTTCTATTTCCATTAGAAGAGAAATTGTAAGGGACTAAATATTTTTTCTGTGGTGTTCTATTTAAAATAGAATAATTATCTCAAATTTCAATTTCAATCGCTTTCAAGCATACATACCACATTGTGTACAGCAATTGTTCTTATGTAAATACCCAATCTAATTTTAGTTATTCCCCTAATTTACTTTTGCGATGTATTTCGTCCGTTCCAGCCGAATTACATAAAATGAATAATAATTATCTAACTGCTTGGTTACTTTAAAGACTGGACAAGAATTATGTCATTGGAAAGCTCGCGATCTTTTCACTTTCTATGAATGTGTAACACTTGTAAGTGAACTTGTAACACTTATTACTGCACCGTAATACGATCAAACAATACGAACCGCGAAGTAACTGACCAGCTCTCAGCAGTATTCGTTTCTCTGAAGCAGGTGCACAATCAGGAACGAAAAAACCGGGCAACGACTGGAGACCCCCAGTTAAAATAATAATTATTTGTTAATTCAATATTTAACAGAAAAAAAGCAGGAACAATTACGTCCAGAAAATATCAATTTGTATCTGAAGGTTTAGTCAGTTAAAAATATATGATGGCGTACATATTTATCCAGTGGTAAAATGTAACCAAAAGAGGCTAGCCTAGAATTGGTTTAAAAGGGAAGAAGAATATGGAGAAGAGGGGGTGATTACAAATAGGGTCGCAGAAAAAGTGGCGCCGAACGATAGGAGGGAAGTTTCAAGTTTAGATCGTTATTTAACAATTATGTTAAAGTTGTTAATTTTGTATTTTCACTCTCCAACAAATTTCAAATTGATACGATAAATACCATAGTGACATCGAGTTATTTACTGCACTTTCACAAAACAAATTTAACTTAACGACATTCTGTCCAATACACGAAACCAACTTATTAATGGAAACTTTTAGTTTACTATTTTCACTTACCATTGTTACCAGAACCATTTGCGTAGTCTAATTTTCAGAAGAACGGCTAAAATAACGGCCGATTTATAAACAAAAACAGAAAAATAATTAAACTAAGTAAGTCATCCATTCTTAAATGTGTCCAATGTTTTATTTAATGAAAAATAATTGTTAGAAGCCAACTTAGATCCAACTTTATTTGGTCATTGGTAATATACACTTGTAAACTTTTATAAATGTCCCAGACAAATGTCGAATTGCCTAAATTGTTCTAGAAATAATTATTAAAAGAAAATTGCTCATGTAAGTGTTCGCACTATTTATTCAATAAACTGAATTAGTAGAAAATGAGTTTCCGGGCGAGTTAATAGCCCATACACTTGGCAAGTGAGTACATTTTTTAATTTGGTTTTTACTAAGCAGTTAAAACGAGTTAGGAATTAATTAATAAGCTGAAGCAAGCAATCTTAAACTAGGAGGAACACGTCTCCAGAAGTAACGCAGGCACTCGAGTACCGTGATGCATTGTATCAGCTTGTACAAATTCTTGATCGAGACAGTCCTATATATTTTTGATTCATTATATGTTTGACCAAGTAGTGAGGTTTAATTGCACAATCTCCATTAAGCAGGTACATTTTGTTTAGGTGTTCAGTTGCATGTCCAGTCAGGAACTTTCTTATGACCCCTGGTTGAATCCTGTACAAAGAGAGCAGCGAATGTGTCCTTGGACTGTATCTGTATCTGATATTCTCCGAGGTATCGTACCCTTGGATTTTGTAGGGTAATGCATTCGGAGAGAATGTGGATAGAGGTTTCCTCCTCTTCCTTGCAAAATCTGCGTTCTTTTTCCTATACAAATACGAGTTTCTTTAGGTAGTCTCTCAACGGGCAGGATACTTTTGCTGTTTGTTCTAGAACCATCTGTGTACCATTTAGTAGCAGTTCTCTTGAGTTTTGGGATGGTATCTTTGTCCTTGGACTGTACTTCTGTATACACCATGGTACCTAGTACTGCTAGTGTCTTCAACACACTCCCATAACAGTTTATATGTATTCAGTGTAGTCTGAATCTGCCTATTTTTCAAATAATTTTTTTTTGCATATTTAAAACTTGTATATACCTTTGCTTTACATTCAAGTATTTGGAGGATACTTTGCAATCTGCGATTTGCGTCCTCTCCAATCCATTCGATCTGCTATTGATGCCTGGAATGAGAAGGAGTGTCGATTTGTTATGTGGCTTGTTTTCGTATATAACACTATCCTTGCTTTACTCATGTGTCCTGGTCTGATATCTAGATTGTCCAGTGTTTGAAACTGATCCTTATCTATAGTATTAATCAGATTACGAATGTCTATGTAGGTATAGATAACTCCTGATATATTCAACAATCCGAGAACGGAATTTACAGGTAAATCTAGGAATGTTTTCTACTAGAAATTTAATTGATTTTTAAAAAATTACTACAATTTACTTCCTGACGGAATAATTATCAATTAATGTATCGCTTAATGTTGTATGAAAGATAAATAAAATAATATTTGTTGGGCTTTTTTTCATAATTAGTTATTTATTATTTCGAAAGGAACCTTGATCAGGTAAGAAATTTCTAGAATGGACGCTTTGCTCGTTACCAAGAAATGCTTTATTTCTAATTTGGAATGATCCACAAAGGAAATGGTTTATAAAATAGACTAAAATATTTTATTTGAAATTTTTTCCAGTAGTATGAGAGAGGCGCTTCCTCATTATATTTGTGCATTTTTGCAGCGTTATTTTCCATGTTATTCAATTCTCTTTTTTCAATAAATATTAATGCATAGTAAAATATCGACAATTTACGACTCATTTACTGTTTCAATTCACACTGATTTTAACGCGTCTATGAAATCTTTTATTTGATTAAAAACAATAACTTCATTTGTTGTTTATATTGATGATAATTTGAAATCAGCAAATGAAAATAAAAATGTAGAGACATGCAAACAAATAACATTTTTATAAGACGTTTGTCTTGTTTCCATGTTGTTTTCAAAGTGACATCAAAGTTGAAATATTAAAGTGTGAAAATAATAAAAACAAAAAACAGCTAGTGCAACCATCAGACACCGGTTTTTGAGGTTATTGTCCAGACCTCTTGTTACCAAGTGAGATATCAATTACTTGATCTTTCTTATTTCTTATCTAATATTTTTACAAAAAAAAAATATTGGAAGTTCCTTAAAGTGTGTAATAAGTAAACAATTGGAAGCTAGAATCTTGTATTAATAAAATTTTCACTTGGGGAAACTTAAATCTTTTGGTATAATACAAAATTATTGTGATTAATAAGGATACTATACTACTCAAATTTCCCCTAATATAACAAAGTAAGTCTGTGTTTACTGCTAAATCCTATTCAAAATTTAACATTACCAAAAATGAAAAAGTTATAAATAAAAAATACAAGTTAAAAACACATTAAATGTTCAAAATGTCAGCCATAAATTTACTGTAATTTTTAATAGCAAACACTTCATAATTTACTTAAAAAAAGGATTTGAAAAATTGGACGTTCTGGAAAGTATATTCGCAGGAATCGAATATCAAATGCGGACCAAAAAGGGTGGACTACCTGTCACTAGAAATGGTCCTATAATCTTAGATGAAATTTGCGCACCATATCCTTTTTACCTGTTGGTCGAAGAGAGCGAGACATTGAGTCAGGTTAAGAATGAAAAGTAATAAATATAACGACGTAGTATAACGAACAAGTTTCCAGTCATTTCTGATTGCTTACCAATGAAGATAAAATTTTAAAAATTCCGTTTATTTACACGTTAAGTACATAACATAATATTTAAAAAGCGTCAATTTAAAATAACTAGTGCAGGAAAGATCAAGCTATAAATACCGTGAAGAAAAGCAAGCTAGGCAAAATAGGCATTCTAACTATGCCTGAAAGCTCTTTGAACATCTATACTAATGAATAAGTTAGTCATCGGCCTGTATTTCACTTTCCACTACGTATTTGGATTGCTACTTTACTAATCTGTATATGTGCAACAGTTTTGACTGACATACTTTGCGAGTTTCCTGCGAATGCAAGCGATGCAACAAATTCTAGTTCAGGGTGATTGCTTAGTCATAGAGTCCAGAATGTTCTTTGAGATGCAAAAAATTGAGAGATTCAAGCCTGTTTTAAAATACACCTTTTAAATTACCATAACATTCGTCTTTGCATAAAACAAAGTTGCAATAAGCATTTTAAACGTTGTGTTATTAATTAATTTGTTAACAGGGTTAATCAAAACACAATTGCAATATTTTACCAGTGTTTTCACCTTTCAAAAGTACTATTGTTATAGTAGTAGATAATAATATAATAAAAAGATTAGGTTAGTGGAACTTTGGATGGAACCTCCTGTTCTGGATGTAATTCCTTTATTTTAATTTCTTTTTTAATACAGAACTTCCCGCGGATATAAAGATGATACGATTATATATTTTTCACATAAATTTGTATACCATTTTTTCATATTTCTGTGTGCAACATGTGTACTCAGGATGATTGCAGCTATCGACTTCGTCTATAAATGCACACTTCATGCTTTCTGCAACGAATATACACTTTTTGCACTAGTTATGGATTCAACAACTATCGTGCTAAAGTTACAGTAACGAATTCAACGAAAAATATGTTAAAAACAATGATTTTAAGCAATTTTGTTGTCTGATATTCGTTATTTTTAAAAAGTTTGTCATAGAATGAATACTTGAAAAAATTGAAAGATACGATATAAAAGAAAATGTACTAAAGAAAACTATAAATCAATATAAATAAGATACAAAGTTGATTTAAGATGAATTAATTATTATCACATCCAAGCTTTATTGAAATTTTCCTAAAAATTTTAATCATTCAACGTTTCTTTTTATATTTTCCACAAGTTTTAAAGAAAAAACATATTTAGAACAGGATTATACTATTAGAACAACTTTCATCTTCATTTCCCACTTTTATAAATTGCGCCTAAGTCGATCTGAGGGTCTTGCAGAGTTAAAATAGAAATTATAAGTTTTATTTACTATTTTTTTTATAGGTTTGTCCTTCAATTTTTCATTAGAAGAATAATTATTAAAATATTTTAGAAACCGTTTATTTTCTATTGAAAAATATTTTTAAAAATCGGTTTTTATCGTTTATGTGCTACGTGCTTTAACGATTAGCTAATGAAATACGATTAGAAGGAATGATTTTTCAAAATTAAATAGCGGAATTATTAATGAGAAAGTATCGAGCCACCAACGATAACAATCTTTAAAAGTTGTTATAGAACATTTACAGCAACACTGTTTTAGAGCTCCCAAAAATATTGTTTTAATTTACAATCATTGATATTTTACTGCAGCTATTTTGCCTTTTTCTAACATCCTGTTTATCAAAATTTATATCCAGTTTACCAGTTCAAGTATGGATAGGCAATTCAAATTGGAAATATAAAAAAGTTAGTTTGTCTTGCTCGAGTTTTAAATCCAATATAATTGATGATGTGTGCGATATCAGCGAAAATGCAATAGACCCTCTTTCTTGTAGCAATATGCGGATATAATAAGAAAATATAAACGTCACATTAAAATTGAACAAATTATTTCTCTGTTTGTGCAAAACAGATCATGAATTAGTCCCACATGGGATACCTAAATAAAGAAAGCTGCTGTGGAAAATATGAAAATTACAATACATTTCCATATCCCAACAACGGTTATTCGTATGAAAAAAGTATTATTGTGCCAATTTTCAAGCCAATATAAAAATACATATAAATAAAATATTTTCCATTGGTGATCTTTTCAAATGATTTGCCAGATTAAGGCCTATTAGTTATATACAATAACCATCATATCTCAGAATCTGGATATCAAAGAAGAGTCACAACTTTCATACGGAATTCTGGGCTGCAAAGAAATTGCAAAAGGAGACTGCAAAAATTGATAATAAAAAAGGGCGCTGGTGGATCAGTAAGGAAGAAATCCTTTCTCCCATATACTATATGATACTATATTCCGATGTGTGATGTTTATTTTTGACTGGGCTATATTGACTGCTAAAACAATTTGTAGTTAGATCGATTTTTCTTAAAAATCACGCCTACTTGAAGATGAAAAACTTTCATGTGGTTACAATAACTCGAATTTTTAAGAAAATGTCTAGTACAACCTTTTCTTGACAAATCATTAAAAAATGTGCATAAAATGTTTATAACTTTATATTATTTCTTATTTTATATTATTTGACAATCTTAATAATCCCTTTGTATTTTTTTTATGATTAAACCCGAACCTTCATTGTTAATAAATTATTTTAAGGTAACACACCAAAAATCTAGATACTGTTTTTTATTTTAATAAATTATAACGACCTTTGTGTTAAGTTTTATTACTTAATATTCAACCTTAAGTAATCCTATGATATTCTGCTTTTAACCAATAAATCCATCCACTTAGTATGCATCACTTGCACTTTTAATTATTTAATATGCGTGTATCATAACAATATTAAAATACCTTGGATTTCATACGACACAATAACACTATAAAACTTTCGATTTGATATAATCGCGCACGTCGCACTTGACTCCTCAAATGGTCAGTTAAGAAGGTAGATATTGGACTGACTGCTCATGAGTTTTCTTATGAGTCGCGACTCGACTTTGTCTTCTCCCCGCCAATACCTGAAACGCCAGTTTTGGATTATTTTTTTTACTTTTAATTTCAGCGGTGAAGCAATTCTTGAGGAAGGTTTAGCTCTACTTCGGATGTTACGACGCATTGGTTGTTTCTTCAAAAAATCGTTACGAAATTTTTACAATGTGTAACCATTTATCCAATTCCTCTGTACAAAGTATCATAAGACTAGGGGAAAGAAGGTCATCACGAAATTCGATGAATCATAATTAACAAATATTATTTAGCAATTATTTTGGATCTGCAGGTGTATCTAAATCGTATCACAGTGGAGTTCAGAATGCTAAAACTTGGCCAATAAAATAATAGAAAACAGAAGTGAAAAGAGGACAACAATAAAAAAAACATCATGATGGACACAAGAAATAAAAGTAGCAGAGTCAAAGAATTAGTGGTAGAAAAATCATGGAGCATGAAAACAAAATGAAAATGATACCGAAAATACGAGAAATATTGATAAAATAATGGAACAATTGGAAGAATAATTTAAGTTAGGGGTAACCATATGTGAGTAGTAATAATTAGTAGAAGGGTGAAGAAAATACCTTTTTATCTCACACGAGTTACTTTTATTTGGCGACCGGTTTCGACATTGTATCATGTCATCCTCAGGCATGAGGCCTCTGTGAGATAAAAAAGGTATTTTCTTCACCCTTCTACTAATGGAAGAATAATTACAAGAACTGCTAGGAAAGTAATATCAAAACAAAAATTAAGGATCAGAAGAATGAAGAAAAATATAGAAGACAAAAAAATAGTGAGAAATATAGTAAATTAGAAAATACAGGCTGAAGAACATCAGTCGATGGCCTATTGGGATCCAATAAAGTACATTATTATTATTAAAAAATAGAAAATCATCTAATGATAATGATAAATAAAGGGGGTCAAGGGGTAATGGGAAATCGAGCAAGGGTGAAAATTACTAAATATTAGAGTTTTTATGGTGGATTTATTGGAACATGGAGGATGATGGAGTATATTTGACTTTAAATTCGTATTTATTCAAAATATAGCAGGTTTTTATTTTATCTTACAATATTTTTACTTTTTTTGATATAATATATTGAAAATTTTAGCACAGTAAATTGTTGTCTATAAAATAGATAAATATTTATGTTTACCTTACCATTTTTTTTTGTACAGAAGAATTTATAGTATTTTTTATTTATTTAAATAAACATTAAGTGCAAGTAAATAAAAATTAATCAAAAATTATAGTTCCTAACAAACACATAAATAATAATTCTAGTTTACAAGCTTGAAGAGCAGGTTAGTTTAAGTTGATAACTTTGATAATTTATTTAACAACTAACTACTGACCACGAATTTTTTCGTTCCGGATTGGGAATACGGACAAAGCTTAAAGATTTGGTCAGCACCATGGTGACTAAAGACAGAGGTCAGGTAGATTTATCCCAATAAAACCTCATTAGAGGTAAGGTTTGAGGTCTTATTGGGTGTTACCAAGCAAAGATTTCCCGTGAGCATATCCCATGAATATAGTGGTCCTTTATAATATTTCTCGCGGCCTGGCCCCAGTATGGGAGGCTTGAAGTATTTTCACAGGATATAATAGAATGTCTCAAATAAAAATACATTAATGTACGCTGATAACGGACAAAAATACAAAGAATAATAGTTATATGACATGGAGAAACAAAACGCAGAACCTATAGTGACAAAGATAGGCACAGTAGAAATAAAGGATAGGGGACAGATGAGCAGGAAGCAGGAATAGAAACGAAAATGAAGATGGAAAAAATGAGAAAGAAATTGAACAGTAAAAGAAAGACCATAGAGGAAATGAGGATAATGTAACGTAAGTCCGACGCAGGAAAGAATAATAGCGATTTCTTGGCCGGTAGGGACGTCAGGTGGTTTACACATATGATATTGACTCCATTTCTCTTCCTTCGAACTTACTAATTATTAATTATAACGGTGATAATGAAAAAACCATAATTAGTTCTAGGAAGAATATAACTGAATCTATGAAATAATTTAATCAAAATAGACGAAATTTCGAAATAAATCACCCACATTAATTAAGTTTGTAATTTATCCAATTGAAACGGATATATTTACCAAAAAGTTTTCAATCAAATAATACATTAATTTGGTGTATTCATACATATCGTATAATTTGGCAAACAAATGTGATTTATTTAATTGTTCAGAACGATTTATACAAATTTGTTAATTAATAATGTTTATTTAATCAAAACAACAATAGAAATTGCAAAATCGCACAATAAACAACGTCATTTCTAGTCCGGTTAGAAATATTTTAAAATATGTATTAGAAAAAGAAGTAAATACCCCATTTCAAAAATTTAACTGAACCTGATACGTTATAACGTAGTTTGATGTGTAATATTTACTAAGTACAAGAAATATATGTGATCACTTTTACTATATAAAAAAAAAATAGTATTTTATGACTTTGCCTTGAATTTAAATAAAACAAAAGAGTATCATTTTGATGTATTATTTTGTTTACCGTTTCTGCTTGTTTTGTACTCTCCAGAACAAACAGTTGAAACTTTTTTATCAATTATTTCACAATAAATTAGTACCAGTATCTTTTTTAATTTAGTAGTGTTGCATTGAGAGGAGGAGCAAATTTTCGTCCCCAATCAGCACAAAAAAATAAAGAAAATATGAAGTAAAAAAGATAGCCTAAACTCTTCTCAACAGTATGTAAATATATTGAAATTTTGTTGACTCTCGAATTTTTGGTACAATAATCGTGTTATGCTTTATTTGCATTCATGTTGACCTAGATTATGTTACGTCAATATTATAATTTGGTTTAATGTTTGCAATTACAAGAAAAGTGTCGTTTATATCATATTGTAGAATAATATTCCTTCCCACGTAAAAGCCTTGATATGACTTATAAGGGGATGAATCTTAAAAATACTAATATTTTAATAAACGATTAACTTTTACTAGTCCAGTAAATTAACGCCAGAAAAACCCCAAACCTGGGCATCAAGTCTGTCCGTCAAATTTTTTTTCTCGTGCACTTAATAAAATACTTGACATATATTGATGAAAATATCAGAATGTGATCTTTTATTTAGTACAATTCCCAACCCCAAAAAATTTTAGCACGAAAAAAAAATAATCCTCAAAAAAGAGTCGATTTTTCATAGGGGTGAGAATTTTCTCAATTTTCCGGAAAACCAAAAAATATAAAAAAAAGAAAGAAAATGGCCAACTTTCTAATGATGTGCGTTGAAAACCGATATGGTCCTTGATTATTTATCTATTAATTCCCGATAGACCCGAGCTTTTTCGGTGAAATTAGTCTCGATAAAAAATATGAATAAATTTATAGGAGGGTCAAAATATCGAGCAAAAACAAACTTTGGCCCGGTTTTTCAATAATTCAGAGAAATAGATAAAAGGAAATTATAGCTACAGGTTCCTTCTTTCATCTGAACTTTGAATCATAAATAAATATTAATTTATACGTGATTTATTGAAAAATTTGTAATCCGCTTGGAAGTGTCATTCTTTATAGCGTGTTCTCTAAATGCATTCTCCTCCAAACAAAAGTGCCATATTTTCGGAATTATCGGCGAAAATACACATTTTTGAGACCAATGGGCCATTTTCCCGCCTTTCCACAAATTTCAGACAGCTGAGATTTTTGGGGGTGAATGTACCCATGAATACCTGCAAATTAAAAAAAATGGTGCCGGACAGACTTGATGCCCGGGTTGGCACCTTCGTTTATTGGACTATACACAGTTCCGTTATAACTCTTTTGCAGTAAGTATCAAGAAAATCGCGTATTCAAATCAATTATTTTTAATAGTATAAAATTTTCAATCCCTTTCACTTGACAGGTATTCTTTCAGTTTAAAAAAAATACTTTTTTAAGGTTTGGAGATATAGTTTGCCAAAAAGGTTTGAAATAAATGAACTGTACAAAATATATTACATTAAATTGCTTGCATTTTTAAGTGCATGTATCATTTATCTTACGTCTATCTAAATTACAAATTATTATCTTCAAAATCGTTAAGTACTTTTGCCTTTGCAGGTTTACAACCTCGCCTTGAAGCACTAACTCATTGTTTTTGTCCTTGTTTTTAATTTTTTAAACAGGTTCAAGTTGTTTTTATACTAGATTTTATTTTGAGTAAATTGAAACATTCAAATGAAACCAATAAAAGTTCTAAAAAATTATATACCTGGACCAGTGCAAGAACCTCTAATAATTCCTACTCTGGAAGTGCAAAATTTGAAACAAATCTTTCTTCTAAACGAATAAAGATTTTTATGCAATGATTTTAGGTTCCTAATCTTTTGCATGTTCAGTGACTTCAACAAAGGAGGTCAAATTAATTATCTATTCCGTGATTGAGCAAAGATATTTTGTTTTATTATGGTTTTTGAATTACATAATAAATTCAGGTACTATATAAATAAATAGTGCGTTAAGGGGAATTAATTTCGTATACAAAAAAGTTCATTTAAAAATAATTATAATTATAAAACTCAATTCTAAATATATTTTCACTCTAATCTGAGCAGAACTTATATTTATCTGTGATAATAACGATAAAGAAAAAATTTATTGGTAAAATTTTCTACATTTTTAGAGACGCAAATGTCTGCTATCCGCTGAAGAGAAATTTTAGCTACGAGTTATCTCGGAATTATCTAGAATATACTTTTAATTTTGGCACTTTTTGGCAACCAAATAATTTAAATCAGCAAATTTTTACATATTGTAAATACCACCTGCAAAAATGTAACCTTTAATCTAATTATTTAATAGTATATCGGAATGACGAACATATCATTTCTACTGGAACTCAGCAATGAAATATTTTGTTTAATTTTATATTTTCCCCTTCCAAGTTAATGGACAACTTTTGAGGGAATTCCAATATAAATGATCAAATTACTGAATAATAACCATGTTATTTTTGTTGTTTACTCTATTATTATTATACAAAATGGTTGTTTTAAATAATCATCGTTGACAACTCTCTAATTTAAACTAGTCACTTAAGTCATTTTATGTTTGTAGAAACGTATAATTTGCTAATGGTTTTTGTTGTAGTCAGTTTGGTGTATTAACAGAACATTCAAATAAAAAAAAACCACACGCAATATCAACAATTGTAACAAAAATAGTAATAATGATGTAATTTACGTAGGAAATAGGTCTATTAAACTTCAGGTAGATTATATTCAAGTTTGTAGTTTTTTTCATTAAGGGCGGACATCGGCCATATTTCAGTTGATCAAGAGAAATCCCTGGAAATTATTTTTAAGTTTCTTACTTCGCCACTAGGAGGCGCAATCTCTAACGCGAATGCTATAAATGCGATTTTCAACAAAAAATGCCTAATTATGTTGGAGTAAAATTAGACGAAAATATTCTGAAAATGGATGTAAGAGCTAAGTCAAATTTTTTTAATTTTTTCGATTTTATACATAAAGAGAAGCTTTTAAAAAAGTTGTTAATAAATTTGGGCTGGAGCTTCGCGAGATATGTGTTCGTTTTTTGAGGTTAGGATACATTTTTAAAAAAACCCTACTATACGGAGATATTTAAAAAATGGTGAAGCAATCAACTCGAAAAATACCAAAAATGACGTTTTTGGCACATATCTCGTGAAGCTCCAGCACAAATTTATTGACACATTTTTTACAAGCTTCTCTTTATGTATAAATTCGAAAAAAATTAAAAAAAATTGACTTAGTTCTTACATCCATATAAAATTCTAATTTCACTCCACACTATTAAGTATATTTGTTAATACAAATGTCCTAATGGCCACAAAATACTTAATTTTGATTGAAAGAAAACATAAAATAAAATTACCTTCTGTTTCCAAATAGTTTAAAAAGCGATTATAAAAATAATTCCAGTAGCTATTTGGATATTAAATCCAGGTGACGAATCATTTTCCAATTAGTATTTTCACAGCCAAAAATAATATTGCCCTTATATACAATGATTGCATTCGGAAATATTTTAAAGTGGGGAACTTTATCAAATATGTTTGTACCACGTTCGTTGAAGAATAATTTTGTATTATTTCTTAGATTTTCATTACAAGCATTTTTAGAATTCTTTTATATTTACTACTAGATATATTTAGTTTTTGTGACAGTATGTGCAGAGTACTGAAATAAAAATATTTTTCGTTTTAGTGTTTTGTTCGTTTCTGAATTTCATTACATTTCTGTCCCGATAATTCCTGAGGATTATTATTAACGCTCTTCTAGCTTTTTTTTTATCTATTTTAATGTTTTGCTATAGGCATGCAGCAAGAAAAGTCCAAGAAAGAGCAATGGATGTAAAATGTCAGTAAAACTCCAGGAGATGACGTTTTTAGCCAGTTCGCGTGCACCTGGTCATCCGGAGGCCCGAAAAACCCCCCGGGGAGTTTAGATCGATTTTTGATGAGTTAACAGAGAACTTCAGGTGATGACGTTCCTGACCGCCAGATACACCGGGGGCTCATTCAGCGGATACTGAAATTCGTTTGATTCGGATGTTTTCTGTGCAAGATATCAATTTTTTTCTTCAACACTTTGAAAGATGCACTTTTGGATGCAGCGATGCAATTTCAAAAATTTGCAAGATCAAAATATGGCACAAAATTTCTAGACAAGCTAACGAAGGGAATGCAAAAAACCCCATAACAATCTGAAAAATTATGTACAAGTTTCAAACCACAGTGCGACAGAAAATCTTAAAATCCCCTGACGTCAGAAAGATCTGCAAAAATTAAACTGGTTTGAAGACATCCAAGAGCAAGTTTAAAATTAAAAATATTTTTAGTTCGGTGCGTTTGCACGTAACACTTGTATCTTCCAGGATTTATTATGATCTGTTCAACAATAATAATAATAATTAAAGTTACTAGGGCATTAAAATGCTCCTCCCGCCCAATTGTGTCGCAAATACTTTAAATTTCTATGTTGTAAACATTTCCTCACGAAGCGTTCTAGAAAAATGTGTCATTAAAAGTACATTAGTAATCCTCAAAAACTCGGTGACTATATATTATACACAACAGAGTAATAATTTGCACACTAACCTTATGAATATGAATGTATTTTATATTGGGAATACAAATTAGTGCAGGTCCGTTTTCTTGTGTTCAAAAATGTATTTATTTCATTACAAAATAAATGAACAGATCAATTAATAGTCTATTGTACAACGAGTGGAGATAAGTACAACCTAACAGTAAAAACTCGAGAGTAAGAATTGTATTTAAAGAAAAAAAGTAAGCTCGGACCTTCTATCCTTGCTCACTAGGTCTGCCGTGAGTGTAGGTGATGGTTTCTTGAAAAACCTTTTTGCCGGCCTCTGTTCCCACCAGCTTTGATCTGAACCTTAATTCTGCTTTGGGCTACTAGGTGATGGATTTGTAGATGTTCATGGCACCTACCAGAGTTTGATAAAACCACTTTACCATCTTTGTTTCTAGATTCAATGTCTTTGTACTACTCAATGATGTGGTAACTTAATTTTGAATAATAATTTTCATACTGTAGCTACTCTATTAGTTAGTTCATATGGTACTTCTAAATTATTCCCAATTTTAGATGTATTCCAATTACATGTGTTGAATTTTCAGCAACCGACACCAATTACGTAGTCACAGCTAATATTTAAACAGAAATTGTTGATACATTTACATTCACTTTTTGTACTGCACCTAGGCACTACAAATAAAATATAAAACCAAGTATATATTTGAGTAAACCAGTAAGGAATTTTAATTTATTAGATTCGACATCCTAAGACCGGTTTCTGTCTTTCGACTTCATCAGTTAGGCTTTTCGAATCCAATAAATAAAATTCCAAACTCGTACAAGTCAATAGCTATATCCGCTATAAGATAACATTTTTAGATGTGCTACCATCTATGGTAAGAAGAGAGTATTGACATTAAATTTTGACTGAATCTAGTCAAGATGTCACTCTCTTCTTTTTTATCCCTTTCAGTCAAAATTTAATGTCAATACTCTCTTCTTACCATAGATGGTAGCACATCTAAAAATGTTATCTTATAGCGGATATAGCTATTGACTTGTACGAGTTTGGAATTTTATTTATTGGATTCGAAAAGCCTAACTGATGAAGTCGAAAGACAGAAACCGGTCTTAGGATGTCGAATCTAATAAATTAAAATTCCTTACTGGTTTACTCACTTTGTATTAATTTCTGAAAGGGATAAAAAAGAAGAGAGTGACATCTTGACTAGATTCAGTCAAAATTTAATGTCAATACTCTCTTCTTACCATAGATGGTAGCACATCTAAAAATGTTATCTTATAGCGGATATAGCTATTGACTTGTACGAGTTTGGAATTTTATTTATTGGATTCGAAAAGCCTAACTGATGAAGTCGAAAGACAGAAACCGGTCTTAGGATGTCGAATCTAATAAATTAAAATTCCTTACTGGTTTACTCACTTTGTATTAATCTCTGAAAGGGATAAAAAAGAAAAGAGTGACATCTTGACTAGATTCAGTCAAAATTTAATGTCAATACTCTCTTCTTACCATAGATGGTAGCACATCTAAACAAGTATATATTTATTTTATGAGACTCAATGCATCAAGGTGTATCTAAAAAGCCTCGAAGAACGGACGCTGAATCTGTTTTTATTTTTATTCCAACATTATAGCGATGCTTATAGAGCATGGGTATTCCCGGAGAACTTGTTTAACCTCTATAAGGAGTAATAACCTGTATGGAAGGACGAATTTTATGGGACGAGAACGTACTTGTTTTTGTGATTGTATATGTGAATATATTATTATAGGGGTAACTGTAGTTATTTTTTTAAGACTTTCAATACTTTGTAAGGTCGCCGCCAAGACTAGAATTTTTTCTATAAATTACCATTTTCTCTTCAATATTGATATTGACTAGAGAATGAAATATGAATACATTTATAGCAGGGTCAAAATATCGAGCAAAAACAAACTTTGGCCCGGTTTTTCAATAATTCAGAGAAATAGATAAAAGGAAATTATAGCTACAGGTTCCTTCTTTCATCTGAACTTTGAATCATGAAAAAATATTAATTTTTACGTGATTTATTGAAAAATTTGTAATCCGCTTGGGAGTGTCATTCCTTTAGAGCGTGCTCTCTAAATGCAGGGCAGGAGCTAAAAATGGGGGTGCGTTTTGGAGCCGGTCATGACGAAATGTATCATATTTTTGAAAAAAATGATGAGGATCATTTTTGTAGGTAAAGAATTGATCTTCATTTTCGTCCAAACAAAAAGTGTCGTAATTTCGGAAATATCAGCGAAAATAGGCGAAAAAAAACACATTTTTGAGACCAATGGGCCATTTTTCCGCCCTTCCACAAATTTCAGACAGCTGAGATTTTAGGGGATGAATGTACCCATGAATACCTGCAAATTAAAAAAAATGGTGCCGACAGACCTGATGCCCGGGTTGGCACCTTCGTTTATTGGACTATAAATGGTCCTTGGTACTTCAGAAATAATCACCGAGTTTGCCAAGAATCAGGAACATCATATGTCAAGTTCTCGCCATGCTTATGCAAAAAATCACAAGAGAGTAAATAAAAAAGCAAAAAAGTAATACATAAATAATTAATATTTATCCTTGACTACTACTACGTTTGAAACTAGTTCCTTATTTAGTTCAAAATTATGCAAATTCGTTATATTTTTATAAATAATTACTCATCATTCTAGCCACCATTAGAATAACTGCCAGCAATAAAATATTCGGGATAATTAAATATAAAAGAAAGAAAATTTCAGAACGTTCAAATAGTTAAAAATTTAAATAACACCAAATTTGCATGATAGTTATCTTTCTTATAATATAATAATCTAAATACCGAGTCAATAAGGTTTTGAAGAGTTTGTCAATATAAAAAAAGGGTGTTAAATCATTTTAAAAATATTTTGAATAGTGAAAACTAAACTTTGAGTGCAGTGAAAGATATACATTGAGAACTCACCAAATACCTCATAATTTATCCAAATTTCTTAGGTTTTTTACATTCAATTGTTAATTTAAATACCTACACACATCTACAAAAATATTTCCGGCGTATACTTATTCAAGCAACTGAAAAACAATCAATACTGAAGTTTTCTAGGTTATGTCCAATATCAATTTGCTCATAAAAAATGTATAAACTTCCAAGTAACACTACATGATCTAATTTAATTTTTTTCAGCTTCATTTATTATTTATTACCAGGAAAATATTAAATGTAATAATCATACAGGGTGACGAAGCCACAACTATATACAGAATAGAAAAGACATTTAACTTGAAACTTAACACTGAAAAAAATCTAGCCCAGTTATCAGAGAAGGTTATTGACCAAAAGCTCGCACAAAATGTGATATCGATGAAACTTGGCACTTAAGTACTTGAAAGAGTGTAGAAAACGATAAAAAAATCTTTTCTGCTATAAACTTCACAATTTCTAAAACAAAATCGAAAATTTGGTTTTTTCATTATATGATTAAAGCAAAGATTATCGTTTTCTACACAATTTAAAGTACCTAAGACCCTAGAATCAGCGATATCACATTTTCCGAGCCTTCACGTACTGCTAAGAATTTTTTTTGTTTAAAAAATGATTGGCCCTGGTCTATAAATGAATCATTACAGAATATTCTTATTAATAAATTTAAATGTATTGTCTGTTATCAATGAATGTCTCAGCAGAACTATTAGATATTTTTTTCAAGTGACTATTAATTAGCCACATGCATTTGTTTAGAATAATTAACCTATAAAAACATTAATCACCTGCAGGATCATTTAGATGGCATTGTGAAATAATAAATTAAAATATCTCGGTTGAACAAACATTTATTGATTTTTAAATAATATGGAAAATTGCAGAAACTACTTAAGACCCATTATTATTACAAATATTTTAATGAAAATAATTATTTAGAAGGTATAATGAAAAACAACTACAGAATGTAATTAGTTATTAGAATATTTAAATGGACAGACTATTGGCAAAGTACTCAGATTTCGTTAATATTTTTTCCTGTATTAACACGCAACAACCTACAATTTTCAAATTAAAATTCAACTAATTACCTATCCGTTTTGGAAACATACGTTAAGGTTAACCGCGTAGCAATATTTTGTCGGGTAACTAAAGCATTGACAATATAATTGATAATCATATCACAGTAAAATTTCATAAACCTTGGACCAATTTTTTGGCACTGATTGCTAAAATTACGACTCAATTTAACACATACTTTAAAAAAGGAAAAATTCTCGTTTATACACTCTTTCGTCTTGTCTCAAGTCTACATAGAGAGCTACATTAATATAATAAAAACTAGCCAGAGGTCAAATTGAATAATGTAAAGAATCCTTTTCTGTCATAACTATAAGAACCTGGCAACAGAAAAGCCTTTAACAGGCCATTTCCATGTAGAAAATGCGCTAATAAACAATATACAGGATCTTGTTTTAAATTAAAAAACATTCTTCTGTGTTTGTAATTTTACTCATAAAAAGCTTTTACTTGAATCACTATTGTTAAGTTCAGTGACCAGGCAAATGTTTCAGTCACTTGTGAGGTAAATCAAACTTAACATTTACTCTTCCATTTAGTAAAATAACGTTATAAACCCACAATTCTTATTTTACAAGCCTCGAAATTTCATGAGATCAATTTAATAATACATAATAGCATCGTTTGTTCACTATTCAATAATTCGAATCAGGCAATTGTTCGTTTGAGGTGAATATTTGATACAGTGTGAAATTATTCAAATTGTTATTACCAGGCCACTGACTTTGTTTTTTACTGTTGTTGACGGGGATTTCCAGTTATGTTTCATTTCTCGTTGCTATTTTTAGCAAATAAAACAGTAGATGCAATTTAATGGGATACTTGTTGTTGTCAAAATAATACTACTCTTTTAGATATTCATCTTCGTTTTCGGGAACAACAACACGTCGTTTTGTTTAATGTGTTATCCTTGGAGAGTTTTGCATTATCTCCAAAGGGTTTTTTCTTATTTGCCTAGTTTTGTTCAGAAGCAGGAAGGCCTCAATGTTAACGTTGTTGTTAGTGTTTCATAATTTCTTTGTCTACAGCTTCCATTCGCAGATCCCTAAAAGGCACTAAATAATTATATTTATCACCTATTTCTGTAGATGAAGTTTATCGAACTAAAGAAGAAAAACATAAAAATTAAGTTGCTATACTTTCGCCTCTTGGGCCCACTGACTGTGAATAAAAATTATTGTTGATACAATATATAATCTAACACTAATATCTGAAATAAATGGCCATTGTTGGTAAATGTTGGTAAAACCCAAATTAAAGCCGTTTGTTTATCCTGAAGGCATTTTCCCTTCCAATAAGATAAAATATGACCTTTTTGGTAAAAGTTGCCATGGCCACCAATAAGAGTAACAGAACATTAACAAGCTAAATATACATTTTTAAAATGTGTCAATAAACGAGACCCAGGTGGCTTCATCGTACCGATTCAAGGTTTTTATAATTTTTTTTTATAAAAGTGAAACATTTTTTAACCAGAAAATAATATGTCTGCATACCCGTGGATATCCGTGGAATTGAGTGTCAATAGCCTCAAGATATTTACGTAGAATAATACTAAGAGTAATTAACTTTATTCCGGCAAACATCTAGAGCAGCGGTACTCAAACTGTGGTACGTCTACCACTGGTGGTACATTACAATATTTTAGTGGTACAATTTTTACAGAAAAAATTAAATAAATGTAAAATTGCGCCCCTTTTAACATTTTGTTTTAATCTTTATTATTCAGAAACACATATATGTTTCAATTTTTTTACTTTTTCGGCTCTAGCTTCGAAGAATTTCGCGACGCATTGATTTTTAATGACGAAATGCTTGTCTCATATTTATATGGTACAAAATTTGATAATTTTGGGCGAAAATAAGTTTAGGTATTCACAATCAGTCAGTCATTTTCATAGATTGCTAGAAAGTAGGCCTTTTCTAACTCATTTTTGGGTTATTTTTGACAAATGTCAAATGCACCGACTACTAAATTAAAATATAGGTCTGTTCCCACATAACTCAAAACCAGTTTGTGTACTGTCGGGATTCTGCGCAGACTAGATTTGGTGTCACTAAATCGAGACTGCGCAGAATCCCGACAGTACGCAAACTGGTTTTGTGTTATGTTGGAAGAAACCTTATGTTGTACATTATTAAATTTTAATTAATTTTACAATAAAATAGTATGCAAACTTCAGTCTAAAATGTCATATTTTCAACCTCGGTTTGTCATATACTATTTTATTTTGTTAATAAACACTGTTGTTCAAGATAAGTTCAAAATGAAGTCACACAATAAAATAATGAAAAAAAGGGTTTTTGAAGAATTTAAATTAAACTTTGACTCAGTTATAGATTTAGATTTTTGGACCTGAATATGATTTTTAGAAAATTCATAGCCTTTTATTTTAGTTTAAACGAGGTGCTTTGTATATAAAATGTAAATTTCATGATGATTTTAGACAAAATGTCACCCGTTAGATTTTCCACACTGGCCAAATGTCTGGGTTATCCGCACTTAGAGCGAATCCTGGTTAGATTAGTAAAAATTTTAAAAATACTAAACTTCTATTATAGGACAATCATTGCTTTAATCCATAGCACTTCCTAAATTAGTAAAGAAAATGCATGATTAATTTATTAAGTAGGTATCTTTTATTACGTCTTATACCACGTAAATTGCCGTATTGGCCTTGAGCAGAGACCTTTGCTTTCATATTATTTTATCCAGTCATGCCTCTAACAGACATCAACTACTATAGGTGGAATTTTAATTTTATAATTAAATTCATGTTAATTATTAGGTTTAAAATCATTAGTACACCGTATAGATATCGTATTCTTAATGTTTTCAAAAATAATTATTGATCTCAATGTAAAGCCGCTCTAACCCTAAAAGTAGCTGAAGGATATTTTCCACGACATTACGTAAACATTAAAGAGAAAGTCCAACAGAAGGATCTAGAATAAATCAATAAAGAGTCATAGTTAATGAATAAAAATAAATGTATTGAGGAGTATTCACGATGTTTCTCGATACTTTGCCTATTGCTTTGTTTAGCTCAATCCCACAGTTGGATATGATTCATAGAAATATAAAATTTATAAATATAAAAGAAGTTTATTATATACTGACTAATGCCGTACGAGGTGGCTCTGTGACAACGATTCAATCTACATGGCCCGCTATGAGTTTTTTCTGGGTTTTTTTTCATATGCAATGGGTCAGTAACATCCCCTTGGATACCTACCACTATTTCCTCTGAAGAGGCGAGGAAATCCCACAGAAAGACTCCAACTTTAACTTTACTGACAATTATTCAGTTTAGTTTTAACACTCCTCATTTCGCCAGTCAATGCGTTTTTTATTGTTATTGTTTTCGAATTTTTTCCTTATTTCAATTTCTTTTATTTGTCTCTCAAGATGATCTGCGATAACTTTCTCTTCCTTATTTCTGGCTGACTTTAAATCAATTTTTTTGATTCGTGGAATATGCAAAGGTTATAATCTGTTGTCACGAGCGTCAAAAAGTGTCCCTCTCAAATTAAGAACTGACCTGTTTCAGCATTTCTTTTTAACAGGACGCTTTTATCAAATATTGAGGATCATTTTTAATGGAACACACTGTTTGTATTCTCTAAAAATAGTGTTCCTAACACACGAAATCTGGCCACTCTTCCACATGAAATCGTTGAAGCAATAATTTTATTTTCAACAAACTTCTTGTGAATAATTGACCTAATCATCTTATGTATGTCATATTTTTCTTTGTTTGTTGTTGATTGTTATTGTACACAACTTTTTCCTTGATTTCTACAAAACGTATTATGCACAACAAATTACTAATCAGTATTTTCGACTGATCAACAAATCTCTTGTCCATTATGCAACTTTAACTGTAAATTATTACTAATATTCACGTTTGTACAACTTTAATAGTGAGAAATTAAAAATCTGAACTTTCGATTAAATCGAAAAGAGATAAAATTTATCCTATACAGGGTCCTCTCTGGGTTAGGACTTATGCACATACTTTAACTATTTGCGGCGATTATTTAAATGTTGAGACAATAAACTGATTTTCTAATTATTAAATTATTTATGTACTTTGCGTTCCTGGTTCATTTATGGTAATCTGTCATATTTTCAACCGTTTCTACTTAATTTTTTTTAAACAAATTTTTGTCATTAGATATTTTATGCTGTAATAGTTATTTTTACCTTGACATAAACAAGTTTTCTTTTTTTCACGGAATTATCAAATTTTTAACAATTATAAAAAAGTTGCTTTATGTATATTAAAATTATTTAGTTTTTTATGTATAATTAATGAAAGAATTATTATAAGTATTATAGACTTCCTTTAGACAATGGCGTAGATTTATTTTTTTCCCCTAAAATTTCTAAAAAACTGGTTAAGGGGTGAATAATTTGATTATTTTTTTTAAATATTTTTTGTTTGGAAATCTGTAAGAAGAATCAATTTTTTGTAAAAACATACCCAGAATCTCTAGTTTAAAGAGTTGTATAGAGTTAAATGCTCAAAATCATGAGGGTAGATTTTAGTAAACCCTAAAAAATGGTTAAAAAAAATTTTGTTAGTCTATAAAAAACCAAAAATAATAGATTTTTAACTTTTTAGATTTTTTTATGGGATTTATGGAGTCGAAAAAAATTTTATCGAAAAATATCCTCAATTACTATACAAAATTTTATGTACTAGTTCGTAAGTTCCACTGATAAGGTGGTAGCAAATTTGCAAATCACTATTAAACATATGAATTATTTGATAAAAATTAAAATATCGTTATCGTACTTCCGAAAATCCCTGCAAAATATGTAATGCGAAGAATGCAAATTATTACATAATTTGACACACAAACTACTCACTACGTCAGTTTTGTCAAGGTATCTTGGCGTCTACATAACCATTGAAGACAACACACTGCAGCAAGAATAGTAAATGTAGTACTGGCGATTTGGTTGAAACGTAAACAAACCTATTGATATACAATAATAAGACAATAAGAATTTATATTTTTTTATATACCAATATCAGAAGGAATCTCAGGTGGTAAAATTTCAAGAGCGTCGTGAGTACTGAGGATTAGGAATTTATCAAAATAATGATGCAAAGAACAAAGAGTTCGATATCAAATAGATAAAACCTTTACGAAGAAACAGAGTTCATGATATCGCCAGATGTAAAGCAAGCAATAAATTGTTAAAAAACATTATAAATAGAAATCCAAAAGGATAAGTTCGATAAAGCTTATTGGGAGATTGGCAGAAGATATAACCTCAAGAAAAATAGAGACAACAAATGATTTTTGTTAGAAAACCTATATAATCGGGAGTTCACTTAACATGATGTTTTTTAAAGAAATAAACTAGGTTAATATTATCAATATTTTTAGTCTCTCTTCAGCTCGTTTATTTTTCCTACTTTATCGTCTGTGCTTATTTTAATTTTTTATTTATTTCTATAGTAACAAAAGTTTTAAATCACTGCGAAACAATTAGTCAAATTCTTAAGTACTTGCCTGTAAGGATAAATATGTAGTAGAAGAGATTCATTAGCACATTCCTAGTGGTACCTTCAATAAACAAAATTATTTTCCTTTCTCTTATTCTACTATTGCAACTCTGACCTAAGCGTCTTGAACTTCCATAGGCTCAAACAAGTTATTAACCTCTAGAGTAATGCAAATTTTTATTTCTTCGAGGCTAGTGCACGTGCTAAGTTCAGCTTAACACAGAATGCGTTAAGTAGGTTGAGTTACATAAGGCTAAGAGTAAGGAAGCTGTCTCACTTTCTCCACACCTCAAGGCATCGTTCATGCCTACATATGAAAGTTATCAATCGGGCATTATCCAAATTATTAAATTGATGATATTGACGAACAACGAAAGTATTTAATCTTTTTCGCCACGCAAAAATCGGTGGAAATGCTTAAATGAAGGCAGAAATAGGAATCAAACGAAACTAAAAGCTCTAATCCTAGCTTCAACCAATCAAAGGCAAGACAATAAACTGGATTTTTCAATCTTCAAGCAGACAATAAGTTGAGTAAACCACAAAAAAATTCCTGCATAAAACTTAATCCACCTGCAGCATTTAAATCATTGCATCTTCTATGTGTGCATTAAGAGGGAAATCTCCATGCCCACAGAGTGCTGCTGTCACAAAATGGTTTTGGTACTTGATACTACCTATACAGTAGTAGCCATTCAGGAAAGCAATTTTTCTAGCGGATGACAGCCGACATTAGAAAGAGGAGTCCTGGAATGACATATTGAAGATAGAAGGAGTTGGGGTTGACGTTATTGATTCAAATTACATCTTCCAAGCGGAAATAATATAACCAGGCACCTTTGAAGACTCTAAATATCTTCAAATGTAAGACCAGCTCTGTCGGTATAATATTCGAGAATTAGGGAGCTTTGAAGCTCTAAATGTCTTCAAATGTAAGTCTATCTCTGCTTGGAATTGAATTACTATACAAGGTGCAAATATTTATATACTGTTCGACAACCAGGCAGCTTAGAAGGCTCCAAATATCTTTAAATGTGAGTTCAGCTCTGTCTGGGACTGAAAACGGTCTCTCAAACAATTGCCAACCAAAGAACTATTTAGTAGTGCAGCAAAGGTACCTAAAGTACCTAAAAAAATATGACAATACTTAAATTTTAAATTTATTATTATATCTTAGCCACTAAATTAATTTTTTTTGTTCTGGACTCGACTGGTCCACCTAGAAATTTTTAAATAACTCGTCGTCCTTATCAAATATTTACGGTTGTTGAATAACTGGTATTCTTTATTCAAAGATTCCGTAGGTAAAATTTTAACAGAATGTTTATAAATAATTTAAAATACTACAAAACAAGTCAGCGATCGACGACAACGAATATTTAAGATGGAACTCCTAAAATGTTTCGAGTCTGTCGCAAACAAAATTTTTCATTGCGTAATTTTACCATATAAATCAGACGTATAAATAAATACAAGCAACAAAATGTATTGAAGAAAATTCTATAATAGTAAATACAAAAAATTGTGTTTACAATGAGAATGTAATAAATTTTATATAGGAGGAACATCTGGACCTTTTCATATACGACTTAATGAACACCAATCATACATTAAAATTAAATCCTTCTACCAAAGCTCTACTCTGCTTGCAACCCGGCATCATTTCTATCTGAAAGATCATTTGTGAATTTTTTTATGAAATCAGAAGACTTTTCAGTGAGTTACTTTCACTAGTAATCCCGTCTCTTATATCGCGTAGGGTAGTACTTTGATTAGGTTTAGGCCGAACTTACAGGAAGTTATCTTTCACGACTGATTGTTCAACCTGTATAATAATTTAATTACTATAACATGAAATTATATCATTTTTAACAACTTTTGATAAAGAATACATAAACTTCTATACTGATCAAATTAAATGTGTGTTAGAATTATTGAAATTACCCAAACGTGTTCTTTTATTATTTTTTGTCATGATTTCACACATGTTTATTGTTGTATTAGTAATAAAACAAATTATATTCGTAATTAAACAATGTGGTTTTTTTGTTGTTTTATGTAGAGATTCGAGAAAATTAACTACACGAAATTTTGAAAAAATTATATAACGAAGTATAAAATCTACCACTATTAAAAAAGATATTTTAGTAAAAAAATAAGAAATTATAATGCAAATTTATATATTTTATTGTGATATTTTTAAACTTATAACTTTCCCACACCTTTTTTTTATTTTAAAGTAAAACAATACCAAAATATTAACGAACGGATATAACAATTACTTGTATATTTCATATTAAACATAAGACAACAATGCTTGCATTTAAAAAATCAATTGAGATTCTTTTTAATTAAAACTTAAAAATTTTAATTTAAATATAAATTATTGATTCACTAAACCAAGCCCCCCACACGGTCAATGTATTAACAGAAATCATCAAATATTGAAGCAATATATTTACCGTCTGAACGACCCCTAATACAGGAAGAGCGTAGGCAGCGTTTGGAGGCAAACAGTATCCGAATAATCACAAGGTTAAATATATTGTACATTACAAAGCATTGCAAAAAATTCTGGTCGAAAATACAATTTTGTAATTGGGAACTATTTTGTCGAAATATATGAAAAGTATTGTACAAATGATGTGAAATAAAATCACAGCTTTTGAAAAGTATATTTACAATGCAGTTTAAAATACATTAGGAATCTGGAAAACCGTAGATATTAAACGCTAAAAGACAAAGGAATTCAGAAAGTATATTACTTCAACCAAGTAGGTATTTAATGATATACAAGCCATTTGCATGTTTCTTATTTAAAACTGGTTCTACTTTAATTAACCAAGTCGTTGGTAGAAATGTGTATAAGCGCATGAATCTAGTTTGAAGTTAATAATAATTCTAAATACTTACATATTATATATTAAAATCATTTAGGAATTTTAAATTGGTCATACAGGTTAAGAGATTTTCTAGTTTCGTCTTTTACTAGCTGAAGCATTACCATCTAAATAAGCATTATAATACATGGCACCGTGAAAAACAAAACAAAAAAAGAAAGACTACAGAATATTATACTGCAATTGCAAAAGCAAATGGATTAATTCAACAAACAGTAGTTAAACAAAATCTATTGAAAATTACTTTTAAAGGTAAACACCTCAACAAGGAAAACCCCACTGCCCTCTAGAGGTGCCAGGAACAACACAACTCTATAGAAAAAAAAATAACCAAGTCCCTGCTGTTGAGAAAAAACTTCCAATAACAAAATAATGGTCTACCAGCAAATGCTTAAACCAGTAAGGACATACGGCTTTCAGCTGTGGGGCTTTACCAAAGAAATCAGCTATAATTGTCTATAAGTTTTCCAAAACTGAATGTTTAAGGAATGTTGTGAATGCTGCTTGGTATGTTCGAAGTGAAGATCTTCACAAAAATGAAGAAATCAAGACGAGTCATGAGGGGAGGCTCCATAATCATCTAAAGTGCTTTAATTAAGATTTAAAGTTCTTGGAACAGTTGATCAAATGGAAATATTATCGATTTTTCATTTGAATTATTTCCAATGGATTTAAGAATGTTTTAATAGGTGGGAATAAAGACGCGTAAACGGTTATACGAAAATTAAAGAAAGAAAAAATAACGAAATTTAAAATAACCTGTTTTTAATAATAATTATTATTTGATTAATTAATATTATGTAGATGACATGAATGATTGGTAATTTAAATATAAAATTTACAGATTATTGTGGATATATTTTATCTACATTCTTGTTAGAAGTATATCTAGCACATCTTAAAAAATGTTTTAAGGAGGTACTTATTGCTACATTTTTTTCTGTCTTTACTTTATCAATTAAAAATAGTAGAACGTAATAAAATTTTTGTGCAAGGTTATCTAACAATTATAAACATTTTTAAAAATATAATATACAGGGTGTCCCATTAAGAATGGGACATAGAACAACCGCAGATTCTCCAATTCAAAATAAAACGATTAAGCGAAATATGCTTAGATAAAATGTTACTCGTTTCCGAAATTCGGGGTGTTGAAGTTGAAAACTGAAAAATTATTAATGGCCATAATTTTTTTAATACACCGTATAATTTTACTCAAATCGGCACACTTGTTAAATATCATAAAATGCACCTAACTGTAAAAAAAACAGTTCAGTACGCTCTACCAGTGGCGTACGGCAGGAGTAAGTAATGCTTGTGCCCCTTCTAAATGTTACGCCGCTGTCTAAATTTTAATTTTGACTATAATTTTAATTTTTTTGATATTTTCTAAGTCAATAATGTACACTTGTTAGTTTGTTGTAAAGTCATTGTTTTTCGAGATATTCGCAGTTAAAGATAGATAGACATGTCCTGTTTCAAGTTTTGGTCGAAATGCACCCTTTTCACCCGACCTGTCATACAGACATTTGAAAATTTTGTGTCCTGGTTGTTGTCTATTTGGATACAATTCTGAAAAAATTAAAATTATAGTCAAAATTAAAATTTAGACAGCGGCGTAACATTTAGAAGGGGTACAAGCATTACTTACTCCTGCCGTACGCCACTGGTAGAGCGTACTGAACTGTTTTTTTTACAGTTAGGTGCATTTTATGATATTTAACAAGTGTGCCGATTTGAGTAAAATTATACGGTGTATTAAAAAAAATTATGGCCATTAATAATTTTTTAGTTTTCAACTCAATTTTGGAAACGAGTAACATTTTATCTAAGCATATTTCGCTTAATCGTTTTATTTTGAATTAGATAATCTGCGGTTGTTCTATGTCCCATTCTTAATGGGACACCCTGTATGATACCTTTAAGTATATTTAATGGTACGTTATTAATAAATTTACAATAATAATCTTCTTAATTTACCCTAAATTTTGGCCATGGGCTACACGTAATGGTGAAATTTATGATTTTTTAACACTTTTAATTATTTACCCTCTTGTTGTTGATTTAATTAGTTCTCGAGAAGAACCTAAAACTGCAAATATAGGTTGTCCAATTTAAAATTTTCAACTTAATATTGCCGTTGTAAATTTCTCAATCGCCTTCAGATTTTTGTTGTTATCTAAAGAGTTAAAAATTTTAGCATTTATTAATTATGCTTTTTTCTTTATTATTGCTGTGTACGGGCCACTAATTTTAAAATATGCATATAATAAGGAAAGGTAAATAAAACTTTTTTATTATTTAAAGTACTTTGTTATTCTTAAGAAACAACACTAAATTTGTATAATCTGAATCTGTTTGTTTTTTGGTAATTCCATAAACTCTAGAATCATTTTATGTTTATTATATAGATTTAATTAATTTGGGAAGATGATTATGAACAAACAAAGCCTTCAAATAATGTAAATATGTGTTATTTAAATTGTTTCTTATTTTGTAAGGCAAAAAAATTCGTTTTAAAGTACCATTGTACCGAAATATATTTTCAAGTGTGCAATAAAAACGCTATAATCAAAAGGTATTTTATATAATCTGAAACTACCAAATGTATACAAAAAATATATACAATTAGATCCTCATATACTGTCTAAAATTGTCCACTAGTTGTACCAACATTAGATGTAAATTTCATCGATTGTTATGGAATAAATTTAAAATTTGACTATAAATATAAAATAATGGATTCAGTTGCAAGTCTCAAACGCGCTCCCAGAAAAATTGCGTAACATAAATGTCATACAGACAAGTCAATGTTAATTTTGCAAGTCATTTGTTACCTAATAGATATTTTCCTTAGAATAAAATGTAATTAAACATTTTTTAAATTTTTTTTTTGTAATTTAAAATTATTTTATAAAACTGCATACGAGAAAACAAATCTTTCTATAATTTTGCATAAAAAATTTTTACGATAAGATAAAAAACATTGTTGTTACGAGAACTGATAAAATATTTTACAAATAATATTTTGAAGTGCACCGTAACATTTTCTTAAAACAAAGGAACAGCAAGAGTCCTGGAAATTTGACCAATTTTTTCGAAAACTTATACCCCCTGCGTTTGGGGTTTGGCCAACTGATAAAGCCGAAAGGCAGAAACAGAATTAATTTTTTAAATAGATTGTTCACGATTAATTGCCCACATTTCTATAATATTTTTCACCAATTCAAATGCAGTTTCTATTATCATGATTTTGGTTTTTTTTTATGGCGTGTTACGCGATGTTATTGATGTCATTGTAACATGTCTTAGGCAACGATGGACATGCAAGGACGATATCACTTGATATATTCGGTTACCAATTAACTTTCTTGGTTTTCCCCGAAATGTTTCAAAATTGTTTATGTTGATTGTCCAATTTTCAGTAAGATTAGTTGCAATTTGGCAGACAAATCATTAATTTATTAATAATTCAAGGGAAGGTTATATATTTTAAACTTTTTCTCGGGTTAGCGCTCGCGTAAGTATTCAGATCTTTAAATAATATATTGTTTTTAAATATAAAATACTTCAAAATTTTTGAAATATCGACCAAACAATTAGAACCACCACCAACTGTAGAACTCAGCAGGACTTTTTGCTGTTGATGTTTGATTCGAGTGTAATGCAAAACTTTATCGAATGCTTTAGTCAGATCATAGAGTCTTGTTAAGCAATATCCTTGTTCCTCAAAGCCATTCAAGAAAGTATTTGATATCTTTAAGAGTTCTGGAAAAAGTCCTATTTTTCATCTAAATATTAAAAAGGTTGGCAATTAGAACGATTAAGGAATCAGTGAAATTAGTGTCACTAAACTGAGTAGACTCATTCAAATTATTTATTATTTAATTTAATAATATAATTGTTACACATAAAACGAACGAAAATTCTCAAAACAAAAATGTGTTTACGACTTCATACCTTCCAAATACCACAACTACAGAAAATATTGGAAAAACAAATTCTTTGAACTTTTTCTTCAATCGTATATAACTATATTGCTTTCGGCAAAACAGTCCGTAGAAATATCCTATTATTCTAAATGCCTTAATTTTTCAAAATATCACGTTGTCAACTTAAATCCCTCCTGCACGTAATTTCTTGCCGCACATTATTGTTATTTATAGGTGAATACTATTTAACAACCCCTAAGACCCCAACGAAACTGTGGACAAATTTTTGACAAATAACACTTCATTGAGTATTCCGCTTTACATTAATGTAGATTCAATCTACAACACTAGATTTTATGTTTCGTCATGCCTCCTTTTAATTTCTTATTCTGATACAAAGTAATTTAAATATTTTGCAATAAAACAGCTTTGTTTAAAAACTTACCTGGATGTACTGTTAGTCCAAGAAAACATTTTCTTAACGTTGTCGTTGTTTTCAGCACCACTGCAGTAACCAGTTGAAGGGGTCGTCGTAGAAGAACGTTGGCTGGTATTGCTCATCTTGTAGAATATTTTAATAAAATAAACTTAACACAAATAATAAACGCACTAAATTTGAAGGTTATACCATGTTGCGGAGAGAACAACAAACGTCAAACTATGATCACTCTACACAATATAAACGGATTCGTTAATCTCGAATCGATTCTTTTTAAATTCGCGTTTATGGATAACTATATCAGATTATTTGAAATTACCGAGAAATTACGATTTTCATTCGTAGAACTGACTATGTTAGCTGTAAGTCAGTTGCAATGAAATAGAAAGTGAAACTAAAGTCCTTTCTAAATCACCATTGGTTATTACTGCGTCGGTATATGCATGTATTTAAAAAAGAAAGTTTGCCGGGCAAATATAGTCGAAGCGATACAAAAAAATTGTTCATCAGTATCTTTTACGTGCAATTCTTTTTCTGAATCCTGAAAAAACTTTTTCATTCAAGCTCTACATGCTTCTTGTTCCGCCAGCTACACCTCATCCTCTTGGGCTTTTTGTGCCTTCCGGGTTAGCTTTACAGCACCCACTCCGTAACTCTTGTCCCCTGTACCATTCTGTATAGGTCCTTCACCGGTTGGTTGCTGTATTCTTCCGGAGTTAGCCTTGGCTGTCCGTAAATTGCCTGCCTTTTGCAATCCAGTGCCTCGCATTGTGACTATATATTTTTGGCTGTTTACCACATTGTCTGCAGGAAAGGTCTTCGTTATACAGCCCCATCTTGTGCAGATGTCCTCTCATTGGACTGTGACCAGTGAGAAGGCCCGTTATTGTTCTTGAGCAGTTCTTCAGCTTTGTGTTCGGACGGTTCTTTAATAAATGTTTTCCCGTGGTGCATGAGACGAGCTTTCTTCCACATTTCTCTTTGTTTTCTCTTGACCCAGTTCCATATGCATCCTCGGATGTTAGATACCGCCTTGGAGGCTTACATTTTATACAATTTAATTTGTTTCTTAAATTACTTCACCATCCATTTTCCTGTTTTTTTTTTTCCAGTTCCAATTCTTCCAATTCCTGATTTGTTTTTTTTCTCCACCCCTCGACAATCCTTGTTCCCCCGTAAAAAAGCTCTTACCATCTTTCTTTCCCCCTGTCAGTCCCCCTTCGAAGCCATCATATAATAGTAATTTATGTATCAAGCGAATTATAAGGGACTTAACTCCCGAAGGCTTGTGCCCCGAGGGACGTAATCGCCTAAAGTAGTTAAGGTAGATTATTTTATTTCTGATCTTCTTCTTCTTCTTCGTCTGACTAGGATTGCTCCTGTTTGTCTGCCTCTCATTCTGTTTCTGTTATTGTTGTTGTCAGTAGGTTGTCCTTTCATCTTTTCTTTGGTCTTCCTGTTGGTCTTTTGCTGTAAGGTTTATTACTTTTGCAAATGTTTTGCATTCTGTTAGCATGACTATCCCAGTCTCTTTTCCTTGCTTTTACCCATTTGTTGATGCTCTGGATGTTACATTGCTCCCGTATGCTCTTATTTGTTCTTAGAGTATTCATTTCTACGTTACTCATTATCTGTTTTGTTCTTTTTGTGTCGGCTCGAGTTTCTGCCGTGTAGGTTAGAATCGATCTCACAGTTGTTTTATATATTTTCATTTTTCTCCCTGTGGACATGTGTTTATTCGTCCATATGGTTTCTCTCAAGCATCCGGTAACTTTTGTTGCTTTCATTGCAAGTATTTTTGCCTCTGCGGTTATGTTTCTATCGCTAGTGATATCAATTCCAAGGTAAGCAAATGTCATAACCTGCTCTATGCTTCTGCCGTCCACTTCCAATTTGCACCTTCGAGGGTCCCCACTAATCACCATACATTTTGTTTTTTCCGCAGAAATCTTCATGTTATAGGCTTTGTCCGTGATGTTGAATGTGTGAAGTTGTCTTTTCTTCTGATCGATTTTAGTAAAACGTTTTAAGATACCATATCCAATGAGAATGATAAAAAATAATTTAATATAACTTACTTATTTGTCCTTTGCTGTTTACTTCTCAACTTTAAACCAATATGGAGTTTATATCTTCGCCAATAAAAAATAAAACACATCCCTAGGGTTAGTCCGCTCCAACGAATCAGGAAAGTCGATATCGTGAACTACCTTCTCTTTTTAGTAACCAAATTAGAAGCTTTCAGACAAATTCACAATTTAGAATTAGATTAAATGATCACGCTCATGTGTGAAAATGTCTCCTAGATCAGTTTGGTCGACTAGTCATTTCACACACACGGAAAAAAAAATTCACTTACTGATAGCGAACTTTTACTTACCACAAGTAAAAAGTTGTATACTATATGGGACAAGTAAAATGTTTACTTATGGTAAGTAAAACAAGATTTCTGGTTAGTAAACAGTTTAATTAGGATTTACAGGACCTGTGGTTAGTGAACTGTTTACTTGTAGTTAATGATATTAGTTTCTAAGGGTATTAGACATGCATCCTGCTATTAGTACACATTATACTAGTGACTGTAAATGATTTATTTGGCACTGTTTTTTCCGTGCAGTTAGAAATTAGTTATGGAAAGGACCCCGCGTGTTTTTTATGAAAAAACAGCTTCCGTTAAATTTTTGCTCGATCAGTGCTGATTAAGATTTTTATGGAAAAAAATGTCATTTATTTTTTATTGATTTATTGACGGACAAACTGTCCATTTTCACAAAACAAAAGAAAAGAAATATACAGGGAAAATTATACAAATTACTTAAATAGGGCATGACGTTTTAGATTTAAAAACAATTTATAATATTAATACAATTTAAATACAATCACATAGCCAACACATTTTAAACTTTAAGCTTAAACAACATATGGATATAGGTACAACTGGAATACTTTGAGAGAGCTGCCTAAGGAACTGTTTTTCTGTGCCAAATCCGGCAATTTGTTGGCTAGTGACATGGTTCTAGGGAGAAATGGGTTTTTACTGTAATTAGTACGACAAAATGGTATATGAAAAGACAGATGATTTCGTGTATTGACTTGAGGAACATTTAGAGTTATTTTACTAGTAAGCTGAGAAATTTAAAAAGATTATGAAGATCTCCAATAGAAGGAGATTCAATTTTTGATAAAGTTCTGGATAAGTGCTCTCATTGTTAAAGAATTTGTAGTTAATATTTCAAACTTCCTCTGAATTCTCTCGATTATTGAAGAATGTATTTGATAATGTGGATTTCGTACAGAGGATGCGTACTCAAGGTGAGACCTAACAAGACTACAAAAAAGAATATTAAGTGTATGAATGGAGGCAATATCATGAGTGTTCCTTTTTATAAACCCAAGCATTCTAAGAGCTTTATTTACAATGAACGTAATGTGATCAACATAGAAGAGTACAGGGTTAAGCCATGAGAAAGGTTTAATTATATTTTAGCAAAAAATCCAAATTTAAGGATCTCCTGGAAGATCCTTAATACGTTTGGCCTCATTCCAATTACTCTCTACGACTGTGATTCAGACAGATTTGTATTTATACTTGGTTCTTGTTCACTGCAAGTACAGTTTTGCGCGATATGAGCAGGAATAATTGAGAGCAAATCAGCCATTTCGAACTACAAATATTTACAAACCACTTCTACTAGACCACATATTTACGGAGAGGGAAATGGTTTTGATTTCAAAGTAGTCAGTCACACGCTGTTTATGCATCAGATGCTGATATAAGGAACGTAATCAAATAAACAATTAATATTGTAGTTGACGAATTACATTTTTTACTGATTAATTTTTTTTATTTTAGTAGCGAATATATTTGATTCTCCTCATTTTTAATTAAAAATTACATGGACATAAAGCTCGGTTATTGTGGTAGGCATGAAAAAATACCTCGGAAAATGGTTCTGTTCTTTTATCTCCAAAAATTTTTTTTTGTGACAATACATAGTTTGTCGATTAATTAATTAAAGTGTAAATTTGTGGGTTGAAATTTTAATAAAAGTGTTTAAAATTAAAAAACATCACTTATCAGTCACATTCTTTAATGCTTAAAGTTCAAACGAACCACGTAATTTAAAGGCCTTCGAGTAGTAATTTGAGTAAAAAAGTTTGTTTGCGCGAAAAATCAAATCGAATTTGAGAAAAAAGTCATAAACATAAAAGTAAGTTTGTTCAGCTAGTGACATGCGCTATTTGGCGTTCTCATCTCTGATTTATTGCCCTGTTTATTTTCGGCATTCTTCTTCCGTTTAAGGGTGGAAATTTAGTCCCATCCTCTTTTGCAATTACTAGATAAACTAATTCTGAAAAAATTGATTGGACATTATTGTTCTAATAATAATAAAATGCTTTATATTCTATGAGGCACTTTTATTTGTTTTCACCATTAACGCAAACATTTCAAGCAGATACAAAAGTTTTATTTTATTATCAATAACAAATTCAAGTGGAACCATATGTAGAGTATTAGAGGATATAACAACGCCATAGTTGATATATTTATTTACAAAAAAGGTTAACGCTAATATATACATTAGAAAACTGTATTTACTAAAATAATATATTTTAAAATTTAAAATATAAAGCTGATATGTCTCCAAATAATCTCAAATTAGGCATAAATCGGGATTAATGGTTATTTTTTAACCAATTTTAAAGATATTTCAAAATAGTCGACTCCAACAATTTATGTCCAAAAGAAAATGCCGGATGGATGTCTTTAAATTCAACAACACATGTGATTAAATAAATAGATAAGAAGATAAAGCAGTTTACCGTGAAGCTTTTTAGTAAACTTTTAATGTAAATTTCCAGTACTCATTAAACAATTAATTATTTTATATTGTTATTTTTCTTTGGAAAAAAAAATATTGTAAGTACTTAGATATTTTTTAATGGAAAGTCCATACAAATGTTTTCGATTAATACTCAATAGTTTTACATCATTAAATATGGGTACCAAAGTTCAATGTTTTATAACCTACCTTGCAACAGGCGACGACAAAAAATACAATAAAAAAAAGCAACCTTGTAATTACACGTGTTTAAGGAATTTTATGTCTAAATATATGTTTGAAGGTAAATTTAAGAAAATATCCTGTAGCATTATGATTTTAATTCCTTGTGTAAGACAAATATTTTCAATATTATAAAAGTGTTTTTAATAAACAAATGCGTTTTCGAATAACAGTATACAAATAGCAAGAACTTCTCTTTTACTCAGCCCTTCAAACATTTTTCTTGTTCTTTTTCTTCTTTACTCGTCCATCTTCAGCCTTTCCTAAATCGCGTCATTGGTTTCTATCCCGGGAAACAAATTTCCAGTGAGGTTCTCCTACTTTTAGAAGTATACACTTTACTATAACTAATTTAGAAAAAGTTAAATAAAATCTTATAAAATCAGAGAAAGATACACGAACGGAAAATCAACAATAAAGTAATTATACCAAAAATAGTAAGCAATTAAATTATTCAATTAAAAGTAAATTAAAAATTAATACTTTTCTAAATAGATGAGCATTGTTCTGAACTTGTACAAATTTACATTCCTATCATACTTAGGAAAATACCAAGTAAAACGGGACCATTAAATAGAAATTATGGGCGGATGTTTTATAAATAATGGTCGATATACTAACAACCAAAGTTGCAAATTTATAGGTTATAGGATATAGGTTGAAAAATAAAAATTAATGTATTTTTCTTTTCATATTGAATAACCCATATTTTTAAAATGGATATAGTAAATTTCACAACACTTTTACTTTCCAAAAAAAACCAAACTTTATTTATTTAAAATACAAAAATGGAACTTTCAAATTTGAATAACTATGTAATACAAAATAATCTTTATTCAATGATGATTAAAATAAAAAGAACCTTCCTTAACACTCTTCACTCATATTTATAAACTCAGGTCTCTGGTATAAAGTGCCTGGCTTACTGATCTAGCATTCCAGGCAATGACCGCTAGGTTGATGTTACATTTCTATATCTTCTTAAAAATTCAGTATTAAGACAGTGTTGGAAAAACAATGCAAATACCTTCGAGTCGATCGAGGGCATATAGTTCATTATCAGGATATGAGTATTCAGAGTTCCAGACAAGGCTAGTATAGTTTACCCCTACAACTGATCAAACGAGGGGTACATTAACTCTCCTAAATTCTATAAATGTTACACTAATGAAAAATAATTTAACCCTGACCAATACATTTATTTCCCTCCGTAAGAGTTTTGGATAACACGTATATAAATCTAGTTGAAGAATTCCATTGTATTTTATGGCCAAAATCCCAAACATTTTATTTTTAATGTGTGATTGGTGTTCATTAAGTCTTAAATGAAAAGGTATAGATGTTTCTCCTATATAAAATTTATTACATTCGCATGGAATTTTGTATTTTGGATTTCATCCAGAAAGAAGAACATTTAAAATAACAAACCACTATGAACTACAGCAATGAATAAACATTGTGTACCATTAAAAAAAATGTTTTATTGTTTGAGCAATATATTTCAAAAACAAATATGGGGAATCGTTTAAACACATTCATAACAATAATTATTTACGAAAACAAAAATATTTTCCGATTCTCAAAAACATCAAACCATTCCCTGAATAGTTTTTTCTTATAAAATAATTAAATTAAGACTTTTTAATAATAAAATTGACGCCAGAAGACGTACGTCATGGATTTTATTGGTTATTAATTTTATTGTAGGTATCAAGGGTATTTATTTACAGGTTTTAACCACATTTTAATTTTCTTAATTGTTTTTGAGGTAATTTGCATAAATAAATGTTTTACAAGCAAATTAAACATTGAAGTTTGGCTGTAGTGAAAGTTTGGGATATATTAAATATGACGATTATTAATTGTGTATAATTAGTTTTTGCACAATATGTATTCACTACCATAACTTTTTGAAATAAAAGCTAATATTTATATTATTCTGTATTTGAACTATTTTCAATTGCAGAACAAAATTTAAGCCTGCTTTATACAAGAATCGTTTAATAAATTATGAATATGGATAAATAAAGTACAGAACTAATGCGAAATTATGGAACAAAAAATACCCACCTGTTGTCAATCAAAATTTTTTAAAGCCGCTCCTGACTGAAAACAAATGCACAAGCCAAATTTCAACCTAACTTATGTTTTTTGTTCTGGTTTTTTTACTTATTCCAACGTTAGTTATGAGTAACTCAAAGAAGCGTCGGGTTGATAATTATATTTTAGTTGTTAAAATATAAATGAAATATATTTAAAAATTGTGTTAATGACACTTGTGACTATCAGTGGCGTAAATAAGGGGTGTGATCAGGTGATCAATCACCCCCCAAAGACTAATAATAATATTTAGAAAAAAATACAATTTAATGTAAAACAAAAAAGACAATAAAGTCGCTAAAATCGCGTTTTTAAGAGTATACATTTTCTAATTTTCTAAATTCTCCGGGCCCCAGCCCCCTTGATTTGAGTTGGGGGATCTCTCGGCAGTGTCTCCTTCCAGGTTTTAATCATCCCCCAAATTTGGACATTGCAGTTCGCGGCGTGTATTATCAAAATATCTCAGGAAGCCCTTTTGAAGATTTTTTACAAGTAAGTAATTTTCATAATTTAAAAATCTATTATTTTTCGTTTACTATCCAATTGACAAGATCGACCTCATACATTTTTGACATTTTTTCCGAAGTTAAAAGTATAAAAAGTTAGGAAAAAAAAAGTACCATTACAGTTAAAAGATCGAAACTATTTTATTTTAATAGGTATTATGGGTTATATATAATGTATTTATGTTCCACAAAAAAGTGCTTTTTGTGCTATTTGTCAACGTTTTTTTATTCACTGAATTTTTCGGGTACAATTGGTTTTTGAATTTGAAATTGGGATTTTTGTGTTTAAAGTTATGAAAAAGTAAGTATATTAGAAGTTCTGAATCTAGTGCTTTTGATAAAAAATGTTTTTTGTTAAATATATCGTATAATAAAATGTAAAAATATAAAACAGTTATAGATTCTACTTGAAAAATTAATTTTGCAGTAAATGGGAGTGCTCAAAATTCGCTTTAAAAATATGTTTGAACTCACAAATCAATTCAATTCAAAAACACCACTTTTATATATTTAAATAAAGCCAATTCTCAGCTATTATATAGGCAACTTCATTTACATGCAACACGTATATACATTATAAATCAAATAAATACTTTACTGATAGTTGATTATCAGGATTTGTGAAATTTTACAAATTATATGGGGTATTTTCGCAAATTCCTGACATTTAAATACTTGTTATAATGTGTTTTTTTCATATTCAAATTTAGTTCGTTGATACAACGATGGTAATTTTAGAAAAACATCAAGATATTATAGTCTATTTTTATGTATGAGAGAGTATTAAAATAATAAAGCGTTCGTAATCCATAGGCGTACCACTTCTTTTAGTAGACAGTTAAAATATTTTGTGAAGTTATACTTCGAGTATTTTCGTATGAAATAACCTTTGTATAAATATAATAAATATATCGGGTGTACACTTATATTTTCACCTAATTAACCTGCTTATAACTTCTAAGCAGCTGAAGGTAAAAAAGTGCAATTTTTTCTAAAATATTTTATTTTTCCACAAGGTATGTTAAGAACATTGTGTCAAACGGGTTATGTAGGTATAAGGGTTTAAACTTTGACTTTTAAACAACGTTACGTTCATAAATAATAATTTTAATATAAAAACTACTTCTTACCTACAAATCCAAATCAGAATCGAAATCAGAAGATGAACTGTCGCAACCAATATTTACAATGAGTGGCTCGATCATTTCATCAGTAATATTGTCCAACTTCCACATTTTCTCTTCTTCTTTAATCGTATGATTTACTGCCTTTTCCCAGTTTTCAGGCTTCACATTATTTACAGCCTCCAAAAACAACTGTTTAACATCACTCATTTTAAAAGAATTATTTTTTCCTGAAACTTCTCCCTTTATCTGTGCCCATATCAGTTCAATCGGGTTTACTTCGCAATGATATGATGGTGATCTAACCACCGTCATCCCACGATTTTTTGCAATTTCATCAATTTCATATTTCTTTAATTTCTCTTTATGAAGGGAACACAAATGATACAGTTCTCTTCTCACAGAACCGGGATGGAACTTAATATTCTTTGAATTTAGGCAATTCTGTAAATCTTTTTTTAACCACTTGGTTGTGGGCATTTTTTCTGTAAGTCTCGAGTGATAACTTGCATTATCCATTACTATTATACAGTTCTGAGGAAGAAGATCTATCATTTGTTCGAACCACTCTTTAAAGACATCAGCATTCATGTCCTCATGGTAGTCACCGGTACGAGTAGATTCAAAAGTCAATAAACCACCTTTAACAAAACCGTTTGAACTACCGATGTGTACTATTATCAGTCTGCGCCCCTTTCCTGATGGTGGATTTAAACCAGTAGATAAATTATTTAAAAAAGCCTGTCTTCGACTTGTAACAGTTTCATCTTGCCAAAATTTATTTGGTGTATGTCCCTTGTTGATCCATGTTTCATCTAAATAAAATATATTTCTTCTTTGGTTTCTCATTTCTTTTATAGTCCTTAGGTAATTTCTTCTCCATACTACAATATCGCTTCTTTCTATTAAAATAGACTTTCTGGAATGCTTTTTCCATAGAAAACCTATTTCTTTTAAAAGTTTCCATAGTGTGCTTCGACTCATTTCAGGGTAATCCTTATCATCTCGAACCGTGGCAAGAACTTTGTCTACTGTCGGAAATTCTTTTCTAAAGAAGAACGCATGCACTTTCCTTCGAAGTCTTTCTTTCAAATGATTTTCTATTTGAAATTTTGGTTTTCCTGGAGCTTTACGTGCTGTTTGAAACTCGCCACATTTCTCTTCTTTAACAACTCTGTAAATCGTAGATTTCCCAACACCAAGCGTACTACTAACTAATTCCACTGTGTCATCAACACTTTTACATAAATGTTTGTCTGTAAATGATTTAAAACAATTAATTATTAATGTTTTTTCATTAACTGTTAAAGGACCGATTTTTTGTCGTTTACGCGGTACTTCCAAATTTTCCATGATCACACTAGAATTCACAATAGACTGCACACTGCACCTTGCATGTTGCAACTAAACGACATTTAGTAAGCTGTCAAGAATACACAACTGGACCTCCTTACTAAATGGAAAACCTACAATCGCATTTTCGGTGAAATTTGTTGGTAAGGGATTTATCTACTTATAATTCGATTACTGTAGGAAATTCTTGGAATTAAAATAAAACAAAATTGGCAAATAGGTACTTATTGAAAATAATCTTATGTTATCTTTAATACACAGGGCTTTTGGCCTGTCTAAACCTTTTTCTATTGTTCTGTACAGCTTATGGTTATAAAAGACCAATAAAAGACGCAAAACTTGTATTAGCTCAGGTACATTTATGACAATTTTAGGAAATATTTAGATTATTCCGTAAAAATATTTAAAATGACCGTACTAAGTTTTGCATTAGAAATGCTGTTTTATTACTCTCTCATGCATAAAAATAGACCATAGTAAAAATTATAATGTGCCATGAGAAACTTAATTTGGAAACTGTATATGGGGAAGTTATATGGATTTTTGGGGTGACTTTATAAAACTGCTTAAGGTTGTGAAATAAATCACACTTGTTCCCAAGAACAAAGACATTAAAAATGTCCTACACTGCACCAGCGTCTGGATTTCAACAACTACTCCTTGGACTATATGGCCCCCCTCAGGTATTGAATTACGAAAGTCCAGACGTGGTTTGGCGCCCGACAAAGACGTAGAAAACTATAGTTTTGCAAGCTTTGATTTTATTATGAAAGTGAAGATGGCGTTGGGCTCTCCTCGTTCTTGATATACGTGAACACTTTTATCAAGAGCGAGGCGAGTCGAATTCATTTTCAGACATCCTTTAGGGATAGGTTGTCGAGCTTACTGATGAGGAACAATAATAAACCGATCTAAGAATGGCAAGCTCCTTTAATAATAAAATCAAAGTCTTTGGTTTAAAGCCCCGACTTGGTCGGGCACCAAACCACGTCTGGACTTTCGTAATTGAATACCTGGGAGGGCATATAGCCCAAGGAGTAGTTGTTGAAATCCAGACGCTGGTGCAGTGTAGGACATTTTTAATGTCTTTGTTCTTGGGAACAAGTGTGATTTATTTCACAATCTCAGGCAGTTTTGTTACGGCCATAGTCCTTTTTTTGGTATTTTTATGGTTCAACAAATTCCACCATCGTTATTGTGACTTTATAAAAAATCCATGTGTTGTACTAAAAGGCATTTTATAAATTTGGACGAGCAGATTCCGAATATTTTTGAGCTGTCTCTTCACATAGTCGAGAAATAGGGGCTAAAAAATTACCCCAATCGTCCTGTCCTCGGCACCCCCTGTAAAATTGAAAAATTTGAAAAAATTTCGATGTTATCTTATAAATTTTGGTCCTTAGATTTCAAAAACGTCGAGTTATTTGGTCTAACTCTAACGGAAGTGCCTCAAGAAGGCTTTCAAAGTTGGAAAATTTCTAAGTCTGTTTTTTATGCCATCTTACAGTCCTTGACGCGTAGATTCCAAAAATGTAAAGTTCGATCGGAAATGCCTTAAAAACGTATTTAAGATTTTTAAAAAAACACTCAAAACTCCCAATAAGGTTTGGGTTATCAAATACATCGAGTCAGAAGTATCAGGGTCATTTTATATTATTAATCCTACAGAATCCGTAAAATTTGTAGGATTATCTATTATCTATTTAAACTGAAAGACCATTGAACAGGTTTAAAATCGAGGTTGCTCTATTTATTTCAAATTCAGAAACCTTACATAAACGGGTACTCTGAATTTGCCTGAAGATTAAATTATGGAGTGTTTCTATTTCGCCATCTTATCTATTTTTTGGTAAGAAATAAGTTCTAAGTTTATTTTAAATTTTAATGGTTTAATGGTTCAGCCAGGATATACTGGGTATTCCATAAAATACAGCCAATTTTAGGAGAAAATCGTGTAGTATTAAACAGTATTACAACCGTAGCAGATGTTTACTCTATCTAGAGATACTCCTTCAACTAGAAAATAGTTGTATATATATATATATATAATAAAACAAATAAATTAGCTGTTAAAGATATATTTCAAACTGGAACTGATGCCCAGTTGCAAGATACAACATTAAATCTACAAAATGACTAAGTTATTATGTACCAAGTACAATTTTTCCATATAAACGCTATATTTACAAAAAGAAAAAATGTATGTAAACAAAACTTTGGTGTTCTCCAGCTATCACAAATCAAAAAATACATGCAAACATAAAAATAATTTTGAACACTTTTTACAAAATATCCTGAGCGTTCTAACTTTCCAAATAATAAACAAAACTATAAGATTCTGGTATTTATAAAATGTACAGATAGGTACTAAAGTAAAACTCAAGAGAAAATCCTAATGTTGAAGTTAAATACAAAATAAAAAATAAATCAGCCATTAATGCTTGAAAAAAAACAAAAAAGTCAATCTCCAGGTAACAAATCTTCATTTTATCATTTAAAAATATATAGTTTTTGCATAAAATTCATTTTATAACCTCTTTGAGGGGCGACACAAGAATATATTTTCAAATTTAATATTCCTTCAAAACAAACGAAAGTAGTGCTACTTGTCCACCTTATGAACTTGAGTCAAGATAGATTTCGGATTTGTACCAAGGAATTTCTGTTTCAGAGACCTTTAAAATGAGGTGTCACTCATACGTTTTTGTTCAACATTTTAAAGGTAACATTCTTAATGCCAACTTTCAAATGGGTTGTAAGGTGAATTATATGAAAAAATAGATGTTTGAGTACTTATTTGGAATTTTTCGTAAGTAAAAGTTAATAATACTTTTAGAGTAAAATAGAATTTATATTTGAAATTACCTGGAAATTTCTTGTTTTAAAAACAAAAAGTTAATTAGTTTCTATAACGAAAATGTCTTTTGGAAACTTAAATTATACAACAAGAGATATTCTCGAAAAGCAGGAAATGCCTCCGTGGCATTACAATCATGTTAATCAAGTTATTTAAAAATGGGCAAGATATTTATCCACAATATATGGTAAATTTATACATTTGATGCCTTTTTTTAATATTTATTGTCTGAGAATATGAAAATTTCTCGACCAAAACATTGCAAAATAATGTAAATTATGTATATATATTCTTAAAAGCTAGTCAGATCAAATTTTTTGTGTACTATACTCCATTCGCTAAAAGGAGATAGTAATAAAACGTTTTTAAAGCGGTAAACAATAGACGCCCTAATAAATAAAAAGTAGGTAGTCGAACTCAATTCTTTATGAGAATGAAAAAACAGCAAAGGATTACCGCTCATGAATCTGGACATTTTTGAGCACTTTAAAGTCGAAAACACGGTACACTGTCCATATACATAAAAATAAAATAATATTTTGGCTATTAGGACCACTGTGCAAAGATTCAATAACCAACTTAGCTGGGGAGAATGGCGTATAATTATTAATTATGAGTTTAATATGAATTTACATTTTAATTTCTATAACGCATATTAGATTTGAATTACTAATTAAAATTTTGTCTTAAATTAATTTAACTAAACTGTGAGGTTACACTCATAAGAGGCGACAATGGAAGTGTGGTTATAGTTTTTACATTTTCAATTGCAGAAACAAAATTCTCAGATGTGCAGACAGGTTACTTTGGCGAAATGTAGATGTCCTTGTATAAAGCGGGATCATTTTGTTCTGCAATTAAAGTAGGAAGTAGGAAGTTAGATAAATATTGTCTTCAGTAGTGAGGACTAGGAAAATATTCAAAAAAATTTGATGGTTGATAGCAAATGTGGTAAAAGAAGAAATTAACAAAATTTCAGCTGATGATTGGCTGAAAAAAATCAAACATGTCATCAAAGATTACTGGAGAAATTTTAAAACAATCACCCAAAAAAGCAATAATTAAAATAACTAACCTAATAAATGCTGCCTTCAGATTGAAATATGTACCCAGCCTTTGGAAAATTGCGGAAGTCATAATGATACCCAAGCCAGGGAAACCACCACATGAGGCATCGTCATACAGACCGATCTCATTACTGCCTGTTATGTCGAAACTATTTGAGAAACTCCTACTCAAAAGACTAAAACCACTTATCGAAGAAAGAGAAATTATCCCTGATCACCAATTTGGATTTAGAAATAAGCACTCTACGATCGACCAAGTTCATAGAATAACCAACATTATAGAGAAATCATTAGAAGAGAAAAACATTTGTGCTACTATCTTTCTTGATGTAGCACAAGCGTTTGATAAGGTTTGGCATGAAGGCTTAATACATAAGCTCCTTCCAAAACAATATACAGATATCCTCCATTCATATATATCGGAAAGATACTTTAGAATTAGGCAAGAAGAAGCCTATTCCGATCTTAAAGAAATTAAGGCTGGAGTACCACAAGGAAGTGTCCTAGGACCTGTCCTATACTTACTGTACACATGTGATATTCCAGAGTTAGAAAACAATACCAAAGCCACCTTCGCCGACGACACTGCCATTCTAGCGGTAGGAAAGAGCAATGAAGAAGCAACCCACAAGCTGCAAACAGCCGTCCACCTTATCTATGACTGGACGAAGAGATGGAAAATTAAACTTAATGAAACTAAATCACTCCACATTAACTTTACAAACAAAAGGATAGATCATATTCCAGTCAGAATAAACAATAACCTGATTCCATATTCAAACACAGCAAAATACTTAGGTATTACCTTAGATGCCAAACTCCGATGGAAAGTGCATGTCAAAAAGAAAAGAGAAGAACTTGGACTGAAATATAGAAAAATGTACTGGCTAATTGGAAGAAACTCCACTCTGTCTCTACATAATAAGCTTATGCTTTATAAGCAGATACTTAAGCCTGTATGGACCTATGGTATCCAACTATGGGGATGCACCAAAGCAAGCAACTTAGCAATCATCCAAAGATTTCAAAACAAAGCACTGAGGAACATAGTAAATGCCCCTTGGTACATTCGCAATAGTGACCTCCACAGGGACACTGTTGTTGTTGACCAGACCATCAAGAAATTAGCCAAGAGTCATGAAGAAAGACTTCATCATCATGTCAATGTCGAGGCTATCCAGCTCCTTGACAATACTGGGTTAGAAAGAAGACTTAAGAGGATCAAGCCCTTTGAGTTAGTTTAGTGTTTTTAGTGCAAAAGCCGAGCTTATGTGTGCACGTTAAAGTTTAGTGCAATCCTTTTTACAGAACCTAAGGAACGCTGATGAGTATACCTTAGTTTTAAACTTCAAACTCTATTAGATTAAGTTAGAATTAAATTGTTCATTGGTCACTGATGACCAGATTGTAATATACTAAATGCCTTTATGGGTGTTTAATAATAAAAAAAAAAAAAAAAAAAAAAAATGTCATCAAAGAAGAAAATTCTTATATAACGAGTCCGACCAAATTTATTATCAATGTTGATGACAGTGATTCCGATGGTGAGGGTTGAGATAGCTTAATTAATTTATAATATTTATGACTTTATTCACCGTGTTTTTAATTTTAGAATTAAAATTTGAGACAAAATTTTAATTAGCAACGTTTCTGAATCTCACAAGAGATCAGAAAATGAAGCTATAGGCCAGACCTCTATTCAAATCTAATATGCGTTATAGAAATTAAAATGTAAATTCATATTAAAGAAAGTTAATCAATATAGAAATTTTACGCAAATTACCCCTAACGATCTCCAGTAACTTGGTTATTGAATCTTTGCACGGTGGTCCTAATAGACAAAATATCATTTTATTTTTATGTATATGGACAGTGTACGGTGTTTCCGACATTAAAATACTCAAAAATGTCCAGATCAATCAGTATTCTTCTATTGGCGGTATCCTTTGCTGTTTTTATAGCGTTTTTCTTTCTCATAAAGCAGTGGGTTCTACTATACTATTGAATATAATAATTTAAAATGGATTTTGTAGATTAAGTTATTATACAATACGAAGTTTATCAGCAGACAGTTTAATTTTTAACCAGTCTTTCAGTATATTTTTCTAAAGTTTATACATTTTTACAATATTTACACACAAAAAGTACACGATGAGATCAAAAACTAGCAACATATATTGAAAATTTAAACCGCGACAATTTTACTAGGATCCACTTTGACTCTAATAAAAAGCGTGTCATCTTTCATGAAATGCCTCTTTTTTAGCATTTCATGCGAGACAAATTTCGGAAATCCAAAACCCAACGAATCTGGTTCTCTGCTGGGTCTTTGGAAATTCTTCCAAGTGGGATCAGGAATGAAACTTTCCACGATGTTGCAGGCTTTTTCGGGGCAGGTCGATTGGTCAAAAAGTGTGAAAGAAACTGAGTGTGAGAACGGCCATCTCAGAAGTGCGTCATATTCTCCAGGTAGGATTTTTATGTAGACCGAAATGTGGGAGTCTTCACCTGCTCCATTACCGTTTGGAAACAGAGATGCCTATAAATAGAATTAAAAATTATTTTTTTATCTATCAAAATAAAATGCCTTGAAATTTAAAATGTAATGTCTGATGAACGTACCTGAAGCTTGTACCCATATTGACTAGTATAAAAAGGTGGCGATACCAACTCCATCCCCTCTTTAGTCTTAGCCTCGGTCATTTTAGCGGTAAAATCACTAATTTTCCAAATTAAGGTTCCGGAGTAGTTTAACGATAATCTCGAGAGGGCGCTCTTCAACGAAGTAATTTGGTGTTGTTGTTTGGAAACCATATTGCACATGAGGGTTAAGTGTTGTTGACAGTTTTCTTCCAAGTGTTTTTCTATGACGTATCTTGGACCTTTAAATCTACATCCTGCATCTTTGAAGTTACAACTATGTACGGAAACTGTGCATTCTTCTTTAAGGTGGCCTTCCAGGTCTTCACGAGCGAGGACGTTGACGTCACACCTACATTTGAGAAATAATTATTAAATATATTTCTGAAAAATTTTTTATTAAACTTACCTATTAGGGCACTGAACTGGTACTCGTCCGCATTTGACATGATGTGCTGGTACGGTATCTGCAACAAATTCTTTTGAACAATATCTACATGGTACTAGTCGTTTTGAACAGTCGCCAACTTTGTGTTGACTGAGATGTCTCCTGTGGACTTTCATACCGCATTTGTTTTCGCAATACAGGGGTTCGTATCCACAGTGACCAGCGTGATTCTAGAATAAAAATAGAAAAAGTAATTAGCGTGAATGTAAAAAACTGCAGACTTTGAGGTGGTAGATAAACGTCATGTGTACCAACAAATGAGAAGTTGCAGAAAATATTTCATTAAACAAATAAAATATTTCAATGGTGATTAGTTTTACAGGAATTGTCGGAGGAGGACAATGAAACTCGTTTAATAATCAGCCAAAGTTTTGTTTATTGTGTGTATAAACTTCTTCAGGGCCTATAAAAATGTTCAAACTCAAGTAATTGTTGGACAACTATCATTATAAAAAATTAGAAGGAAGGTTAAGACAAGAATACGTACTTCTATTAACTGATGTTAACTGATATTGACTTGTTTACTTGATTGTTCAGACAAAATGATAAGCATGGCGAAATGCAATTTTCGGTGAAATATGAACTTTATACAGGGTGCGCCAATTATTTCCACTCGATCTCTAGCACCGAAACTAAAAGAGATATCAACATGATTTTTTTGTAGGGGTAGACAGTGTCACTCGGACTACAATTTTAAAATATTTTCATGTATACAGGGTGGCTAATTTTTGTGGAATGAAAATTAATTTGGTTTTTTTAAATTGAACACCCTGTATACGATTATGTCTTCTGATTCTACTAAATATTAGACTTACGGTAGTTTTTTGTATTTGTGCCAATAGTCTAGTTTTCAAATGGCAATAACTTAATTTTTTCAAATGAGACACCCTTTATATTTTCTTCAGTTAGAAGCTCTCCCTAATACGCATTAAAAAAATATGGGGTTTTGCACATCTAACTTTACTATTTACTATAATAATTTACGTTAAGTGACAAACAACATATTTTACAGAATTTTTAATAAGAAATCAAGTTATTAAAAATTGTGTAAAATATGTTCTTTGTCACTTAACGTCAATTATTAAAGTAAATAGTAAAGTTAGATGTGCAAAACCCTATATTTTTTTAATGCGTATTAGGGAGACCTTCTAACTGAAGAAAAATATACAGGTTGTCCCATTTGAAAAAATTAAGTTATTGCCATTTGAAAACTAAACTATTGGCACGCCATCGGCAAACACCCTGTGCAACAGGTGAAGATGTTGTGTGATTATTGTGCATGTTTCATTTACATCATAGTAGCTTTTTTGAGGAATTTTTTAAAAAATGTGGTTTTTGTGCTAATATTTCTGAAGTGCTGTTTTTTCATTAAATCTGCTTAAAATAGGAATAACTTGTCAACGTCGCGTCGGATTTACAAATACAAAAAACTACCGTAAATCTAATATTAAGTAGAATCAGAAGACATAATCGTATACAGGGTGTTCAATTTAAAAAAACCAAATTAATTTTCATTCCACAAAAATGAGCCACCCTGTATACATCAAAATATTTTAAAATTGTAGTCCGAGTGACACTGTCTACCCCTACAAAAAATCTTGTTGATATCTCTTTTAGTTTCGGTGCTAGAGATCGAGTGGAAATAATTGGCGCACCCTGTATGTAAGAAAAGTAGGCGCCATTTTAACCTCCCGTATCTCAATAACTAGACATTAAAATATTGTTTTTATTTTTACAAAAAAAACCAAATAAACCAAAAGTCAACGGGAGTTAGATCGGGGAAACGTGCTAGCTATTCAATATATCAATGTTGCTCAATAACGAATAACTGTTTCAGATTTTTTTTTGTTATTAGGTTAAGAAAGTAAGTTTTTTCCTTCCGTATAATAACATCAACAATCATGTCTGACAGATGTATAACTTTTTTATCAGACTTGTTTTTGATAACAATTTCAAACTCTATTTAGAAACAGTTTGATAAGACCTGTCAGATTGTACGTTATAAAATTTATTAGTTTATTAACATTTCTGTTTTTATAATGTGTCCAAGCAGAAGCAGGATGCCATATGCAAAACAGTTTCTTAAGTGTAAATACAGACACAGATATAAATTCAGATGCTAGACTATTTAAACGAAAAGGCAAATGCCACACATGTTGTGCTATAGATATTTTGTAATTAATATAACAAACAAATTTGGCCTCCTCTCTGTAATAAAATAAACTTGTTACGAACGAATAAATAAAATACAGGGTGATACTACATTTATAATGATTAGATAAAATTTTTTATAAGACTATATTTTTGTTTTTAAGTATACTTACTTCTAAAGAATGTCCGGTAAACTCCTTATTACAAAATTCACATCTAGTTCTTCTTTGGGGACATGTGTATTTGAGATGATCTTCCATTAAAACTCTTGGGATTTGAGCGCCACATTTGCTTGTGCAAGGAATTGCGTCATGTTTGCAAGTGTTTAAGTGACCCTGTAAAATAATATTTTAATATTAACACGTTCACAGCCAATGGCACATTCACTTTTTTTTCTCTCTCTCTCTCGGATCAATAGACCGAGTTGAGATATAGCTTTCAGTCAATTTCAATTTAGCCCCCTGACGTTAGCTAATAAAAATGTGACAGACGTCTCTAAAAACTGGACAAAAGCAAGATTGCGTCGCAGTGTTATAATTTAGTAACAGCGGCCTCTCGGTCTTATGGACCTAGTTGATGAGCGGGACAAATAATATTTCGGCCTATTTGATAGTTTTTAAAGGCCTAACTCTGTTTTTAGGTCCTACAGACCGAGTTTACATGAGCCGTGTTAACTACCAAATAATCTCAAGTTTGACATACATATATTTATCGTTGGTGTCGAAATTTAAAACTTACGCTATAAAAAACGAACATTAATTAAATAATTGCATGGTAGATAATTATTTGGGTCGTTAGTTCATATCTAATTACCTTAAGTTTCCTAAGTTCGTCAGACCATTTGCAACCTTCCTTATGATGAATGCAATAGACAATTGAGCTCATAATAGCCTTCTCTGATTCAGGATCCGAGTAAATCTGCAACAAAGAGAAAATAAAAATGCGAATTCCATCTAAGCGCAACCAACGGTATCTAACGCATATTAGTGTGGGCGGTAATATCAAAGGACAAATAAATGACACGCCTTTGTTTTAACTACTGTTTGCCGGATGTAAAAAGTACCTTTAGACATTCTGCTCTGGATAGAGTACCCATGTGGTACTCCGAGTTTACTTCGATTTCACGCAAAGGCGACAATTTGTCTTCCACTTTTTTATAGAATGTAAATAATTCTGGTAATCTACTAATTTTTAAAAAGGGAAGTATATTACGAGCCCTTCGATACTGTGAATTTAGGTATTCTTTGTTTATGTTATTGACTCCGCATATCGTCACATCTGGTGCAATGATATTTCTGTTCAGTTGTTACAAGCGTAAGATCCAAAGCAGGTAAAATTTGCAACATATTTGCGCCCGCTCATGTAAGTTTTATTTATTACTAATTTTTTACCTAGATTGTTTGTTTTGTAAATGTTATATATTTTTTTTTACTGTAATAAAATGATTAAGAATGTCATATTTGTCTTGGTTTACTAAGTAAAATAAATTTCCTTCGTTAGTTCCTGAAAATGTCTGGATACTAAATACTGTTGTTGTTTTTTTGGAATATTGGAATATTGGAATATTGTCCTTTAATTTTCAAAATTCCAATATATTGGATTGATTAGAGTTTTTAATTCAATATTTTTTTTGTTTAAACAAAAATACTCAATATTATGTTGACTACCGCCTCGACTAATATGCATTCGAGCACCAAGTCAACCTTGCAAAAGATAACTGCAAGTACACTTTAATTCTAACGACTGAATCATTCTCTTTGAATGCTAATTTAATTTCTTTCCCACAGAATATCACACACATGTACGGAGTGATCCATAAGATCTAATTTTTAATAAATATATATATTCTAATGAACATTTATTATATAAATCTTAAAGTCGAGGTTTCAACGAAGAAAATGAGCACTGCTAAAGTTAAAATAAGTAGTAAAGGCACCCGCTAGAGAGCGGGAACAATAGACTTCTAGACTAAACAAAAAATTATTTATTAAATTTGAAATTTAGGCGTGCACACATTCAAGGTATCCTGAGTTCATATCCGTTGTCCCTTAGTCTCTATCGGGTCTGAAAGCTGAGTTATAAATGCGTACACACGGACAGACAGACACACAGACAGAAGCGTTCCATAAGACTTTTCTAAACTTTAATTAATACAAAAGTTTTAGATTTTTTAATTATCTACAATTTTTACATTAAACTTTTTTCAATAGGATGCATATTTCAACCATAAATCGTAAAAAACCAATATCTAACTCCTAAATTTCCCGACCGCTCATATACTGCTAAGAATGTTTTAAGAATTCGGGTATTTAAAATCGGTTGGTCCATATGATTTCTGAAGTACAATATATGAAAATTAATGACTGCTTGCAGTAAAACCGTAAAATGTTAGTTACAGGGACCACCCTATACTAAAGGTGTATTCTATTGACTTGCCTTGTCACAACTGCTCTTAATAATCGATATAGAATCACCTTGTTCGAAACCAATAAAGATTAATTGAGGTCAAACAAAACCTAACCATTTTAACACTTTCAATTTAGTATTTGTCGATATTTTTTTTAAATTGCGTTACAATCGGAAACTAAATATTTTGTGCTGATATTCGCATTCTTCAAACAACCTACTTTCTGTATAACCGACAACAAACTTTCTGTTATATTTTTATTAATGTTCGAGAATTGATTTGCTTTATTGAGATTGTATACCTACTTATTATTTATGCATTTTGCCTAAAGCGTCATTATGGTTATGTTCTTAGAAACAGGATCAATTCATAAAATAAAAATTACATCACGTAAACTGAATACCAAATTGTAGGATATTAAATTGTATCTTTCATTAACTTGGATTATTTATTTCAATATTCTAGATGCATATTAACGACGTGTTTTGTTTTATTATTCATATATAAATAATAATTCAGATTCTTTATGAAAGTATATAACCTACATCAAAGTTTAAGTTTTAACTAGAATGGCTAGTTAGTATATTTCTACTCATCAATCATGTTTAACTACCATTTAAAAAGTATAATACATCAGATTCGTCTAATTATTTTAAGAAAAAGCGACAAGGTAAGACCGAAACACTACCCTTATATTTTAAGGGAATATTTCTGCTAAAGGTTCTAAAATTATTTAATCTTTGTTAACTGCAAAAAAAATTAAATTAGTTTCCAGAAATAACGTGATTCAACGTAACATTCACTTTGCTTTCAAAGAACATAGTAAAATTTAAAGATGACACCCATTGTCATGACTCAATAGTTACAACTAAAAAGTAGGAGTAGCCTACTAACGCCAACGTTTAATAAGTAGTAAATTTAACAATTATGTTGACCCCGTTTAAATTTCCATCTTATACGCGGTAAAAAATTGGTTAAATTAGATGAAAGAATGGACCGTGGCTAAATCTCGCCCCAGCATCGAATTTTTGTAATTATTAATTATTATTATTAGTTTTAACGATGACGCTTTGACAGTGTCATTTCAAAAAACAACCTAAGTAGAGCATATTTTTTATAATTTCATTTTAAGTAGGTAAATTTATTTGTCCAGGATTAATAGAGGGGGGCAGTTTTCTCTATCTTAATATAGAGCGAAATCTTTCATACAGTGCGGATCATAAGTGTTACCCCCCCTATCTAACTCTTGTTAGGAAAATCGCCGAGACAGGTCGACTTTTGATTTCTACAATGTACATTTTTGTATGAATAGTTTACCCCCAATTTCATCCCTTACTGGAGGGGAGCAACCAGCATGGGGTGGTGAGTGATACCTCATTTGAAAGGAGGTTTTATTCTCCATTCAACCGTGCAAAAAATTTTAAATTTGCTTTATTACGTGATGAGTTATTAATGTTTAAAAATAACAAAACACCACAAACAGGAAGGCAACTAAACTACAATTACAGTTACAATAAATGTTCAAAATGTTCCCCGTTGACCTCCTGGCAAAAATAAAGTCTATTTTTAGTTTCAACTTTGACGTTTTGCAAAAAAAAAAACATCAAAAAAATAAAATAAAAAAAAAAGTAAAAATAATAAAAAAAATAACACAGTTGAATAGAGAATAAAACCCCCTTTCAAATGAGTTATCACTCACCACCTCATGCTATTAAAATTTTTCTAAAGGGTTGCTCCCCTCCAGTAAGGGACGAAATTAGGGGTAAAATATTCATACAAAAATGTACATTGTAGAAATCAAAAGCCGACGAGTCTCGGCGATTTTCCTAACAAGAGTCCAGTAACGAGTTAAATAGGGTGGGTAACTCTTACGATCCTCATCCCATTACTCAACACGTAATGAAGCAAATTTAAATTTTTTTGCTCGGTTGAATGGAGAATAAACCCCCCTTTCAAATGTACTATCAGTCACCACCCCATGCTATTTAAATTTTTGGAAAGGGTTGCTCCCCTCCAGTAAGGGATGAAATTAGGGGTAAACTATTCATATAAAAATGTACATTGTAGAAATCAAAAGTCGACCTGTCTCGGGGATTTTCCTAACAAGAGTCCAGTAACACTTATGATCCGCACTGTATAACTATTCAATATAAGTACCTACTTTTATCATGGTTAGCTTATATAGCCGGGTCAGGAATAAAATCATTTCCTCCCAATTTCAAATAACTTATTTTATTTATTGCTTATTCTTTTTTTACAACACATGGCAACGCTGTACATATCTATGTTTCTGTCTTTGTCCGTTTCACTGATAAGTACATTTTAACCAGCGAGTAAGTAGGAATCCGTTTTCTACCTGCTAATTCCACGAACGTATCATAAGTCAAAATAAAGTTCTTATACTTAAGGAAAACCTTTCCTGTATTTATTCTAGTATTACCTAATTATTAATACGCGATTGATTTCTAAAATTTTACACCTGCGTTACATCAACAACCGATAAATACGTAGACGTACCGGTAATATACAGTTTAAAAACGGTAGTTAAAAAAAATAAGCCACTGAATTCATACTAGTAGCGAATTTTCTTAATTAATATAATTATTCCATTCATACTGCACACCGTGACGCAAAACGAAAGAACGTAATAAAATTATAGATATCTGATACGAATAGTTACTGTTTTTCGTCTTACTTTAACCATAAATGAGTCGAAATACCTACTTCCTATTCATACATTTCTAGGTTATTAACCTGTTAGAACTTGTGCAATTCTCGGTGCTTCAATACCGATCGAATGCATTAAACCATAACAAAATGTGTTAGGCTAATCAAATATTTTACGGGGCTTGTTGTTGATGATGTTTAAGTGGGGAATTAAAAATGATTTTCTTAATTCCACTACTTTGATGTAATTAAAAAAAAGAGCTGAATCGTGAACATGATTTAGAAATAATATACGTATATTTGATAAGACGTAAATATACATAATTTTTACCAAAATAAATTATGGTGAGTTTTGGAAGGTAAAAAGCTAAAGGAGTATCATTCACATCGGGGGGAACCCTCTGTAGGCGTTCCTCTTCAGCCAAGCTGAAGGGATGATGGTAGGGGATCCCCTGAAAAAACTCAGCAGTTCTGGTGGCCATGGGGATAGAAACCACCAACTCCCGAATGCAAAATTGCAAGTAATCACGATTCACCCAGTATAAAGAATATAAAAATGAAGTTTTACAATTCAGGTATGAAAAATATTTCTTTTTTCGTTATTTAATATTCAATCACGTATCGGAAATCATTAATCGTATCGAACATTCCTATCGTTGCTTTACTATCAGGATGTTTTTAAACGCTCGACTGGTTTATTTCATATTTTACAAAAATAATACCGTGGAATCTGTTTAAGCAAAAGAAACTCGGTGTGTTGACTGCTGATAGGAAGTCTGTGCCTTTTAACGACAACATACGGTACAAATTATTTGTTGACATTACTTTGCAAAAATCTAAATAAATATGGCTGCTTAATTGGTTTTCGTTTTTTTCCCACGGGATACAAATGATGCGGAACATGAAGGCATCCAAATATACAAGGTGTTCCAGTGTTTGGAAATATACAGGGTGCGCCAATTATTTCCACTCGATCTCTAGCACCGAAGCTAAAAGAGATATCAACAAGATTTTTTGTAGGGGTAGACAGTGTCACTCGGACTAAAATTTTAAAATATTTTGATGTATACAGGGTGGCTAATTTTTGTGGAATGAAAATTAATTTGGTTTTTTTAAATTGAACATCCTGTATACGATTATGTCTTCTGATTCTACTTAATATTAGATTTACGGTAGTTTTTTGTATTTGTAAATCCGACGCTGCGTTGACAAGTTTTTATTTATTTTAAGCAGATTTAATGAAAAAACAGCACTTCAAAAATATTAGCACAAAAACCACATTTTTTAAAAAATTCCTCAAAAAAGCTACTATGATGTAAATGAAACATGCACGTATCACAATAATCACACAACATCTTCACCTGTTGCACAGGGTGTTTGCCGATGGCGTGCCAATAGTCTAGTTTTCAAATGGCAATAACTTAATTTTTTCAAATGGGACACCCTGTATATTTTTCTTCAGTTAGAAGCTCTCCCTAATACGCATTAAAAAAATATAGGGTTTTGCATATCTAACTTTACTATTTTCTTTAATAATTGACGTTAAGTGACAAACAACATATTTTACACAATTTTTAATAAGTACAAAATTTTACAAAGTTTAATCGTAAGAAAACTACAATAGTGAAAGTTAAAATTTATAGTAGGTGTTCAAAATGTCTTCCATTTTCTTTTATACATTTTCTTGCCCTTTTTTTCATTGATTTACGCACATTTCTTAGCATTGCAGGGGTCACCTGTCTAAATGCTGCAGTAATTCTTTCTTTCATATTTTCTTTTGTGGTAACCTCTTCTTTGTAAACAATATTTTTAATAAAACCCCACAAGAAAAAATCGCAAGGTGTAAGGCAAGGCGATCTAGTAGGCCAATTTATAGGTCCTCCCCTTCCTATCCAACGATCCTGAAATTCCCTATTTAACCAATTGCGAACATCTAATAGGTAACGTGGTCTGGCACCATCTAATTGAAACCACATTCCGTTGCGATAATTTTGAGGCACATTTTGCAATAAGTTGCGAAAATCATGTTCTAAAAAATCTAAAAATATAGCTCCATTTACAGTCCCATCAAAGAAATAGGGACCAATTACATAATCACCTATTATTCCCGCCCACACATTCAAAGACCATCGATACTGTGATGTGGTTCTAAATAAATGTTCATTGTGGTCCGAATAATAATGGAAGTTGTGTCTATTTACACAACCGTTCTTATGAAACGTGGCTTCGTCGGAGAATAAAACTTTGTTTAAAAAGTTACGCTCTGCATTTATCTTGTTTATTAACCATCTACAGTATTCCACAATTCTTGGTGAAGCTGGATATGATAGGGGTGATATTTATTCTTTTTTATTATGCGTCTAATTGTGGTATTGGAAATATCTAACTGATTGCTTAATTGCCTTGTGCTTATATTGGGATCTTCAACTATACTGATCATTACCTTATATTCGTTGTCAATAGTAACAGCTGTAGTTTCACGTGAATGTTTTTCATACTTGACGGTTCCTGTTCTATCAAATCTATTCTTTAAATTCGCAAAAGTATCCTTTTGTGGATGACGTCTTTCTGGGTATCTTTGACGATAGACCCTACTAGCAAGAAACGCATTTTTTTGACATTCACCCAGTATCCATATCATATCAATATTTTCTTGAACACTATAATTCTTATTAAAATCCATTTTTTATACACAATACCGATTAAATATAGTAGACGTGATACAATACAAAATTTTATGTTGACAATTAATGCCATAACAAAATATACCTACTGTCATTTTCATAGGTAACTTGATTTCTTATTAAAAATTGTGTAAAATATGTTGTTTGTCACTTAACGTCAATTATTAAAGTAAATAGTAAAGTTAGATGTGCAAAACCCTATATTTTTTTAATGCGTATTAGGGAGAGCTTTTAACTGAAGAAAAATATTCAGGGTGTCCCATTTGAAAAAATTAAGTTATTGCCGTTTGAAAACTATACTATTGGCACGCCATCGGCAAACACCCTGTGCAACAGGTGAAGATGTTGTGTGATTATTGTGATAGGTGCATGTTTCATTTACATCATAGTAGCTTTTTTGAGGAATTTTTTAAAAAATGTGGTTTTTGTGCTAATATTTCTGAATTGCTGTTTTTTCATTAAATCTGCTAAAATAGGAATAACTTGTCAACGCCGCGTCGGATGTACAAATACAAAAAACTACCGTAAATCTAATATTAAGTAGAATCAGAAGACATAATCGTATACAGGATGTTCAATTTAAAAAAACCAAATTAATTTTCATTCCACAAAAATTAGCCTCCTGTATACATCAAAATATTTTAAAATTGTAGTCCGAGTGACACTGTCTACCCCTACAAAAAATCTTGTTGATATTTTTAGTTTCGGTGCTAGAGATCGAGTGGAAATAATTGGCGCACCCTGTATATTGTTTTTAAAAAAATTCACTTTTGTAGCCAAAATTTTTCGCTCGTATAGCTGGAGAATATTATTTTCTGTAGAAAATATAAAAGTTATTAAAACTTGACCTGTAGATTTATAGAATTCTTAAGAGGATTTGATTTTTGCCCCACTAACTTAAGTTTATTGAAGAAACAGTTTTTTCAAAAAATCGTTTTCTTCTATTATTATTTTTTTAAGGTAAAAAGTTGTGAAGAGGTAAAACATCTTCGAGTTTTATTCAATATTGTTGGCTCGTGGTAAAACATGTCGATATTTTAATTAGAATTTGTGGTTAGTGGTTATCCAACAAAAAATGTACCTTGCAGGGTATAGCTGTCATAATCATATTTTTACGTATAATTTGATGATAATGGATTGGTTATTCTAAACAGGTATATATAGAAGACCTTGATGGTTAAAACTACACTTTTTTTAGATTGTCATGGCAATATTAAATTATAAAATTGAAAGCGTGCTTGAACATATTAATAAATACTTTAAAATTTCAATTTTAAATCATTTCTTATATCTACTACTTTGTAAATTTACTTTTAAATCAAGTCGACGAAAATCCGTGATGTAAACAGAAATATCTGGAGCATATTTGTTGATGTTACTTTGCAAAATTTAATAACCGCTCACTTAACGGCTTTTTATAATTCCCATCAAAATAATTAGTACAGTTGACGACTTAGAAATTAGCCTGAGACGCCACTTTGCCGGATGCATTTCAAATTAACGATCTCTTAAAATTGACAAATAGATTTATATGTGTCTAGGAGGTGAATATTTAATAATTGCAGTTATAATCGTTATGAAAAAGATATCTTGCAACTGTACATAAAAGGATTTTGTGCAATAGAAAAATAACTTTTACATTTACCCCAGATACATCGTAATATTCTCACTTTTAAAATGATTACAAAACTACCAGTATTTTTTAATTTCTTATTATTGAATTAGTTTTGGTCGAGATGTGGTAGTAAGTGGAAACAAATTATAAATATTTATATACAAAGATAACAGGAGGATGTTTAAAAACGTGATTTCCTGTTTTGTATTAGTTTAAATTGACCCATTAATCGTATGCAACTGCATTTACTATAATCTGTATGCGAAATATACATAAAAATTCTTGAAAAATTCTTTGATTCTTTGTAGTATACGCGCTGTGCAAATGTTTTCGCTCTATTTACACTCTTTTTCTTTAAGATGGACATGGTATAGTACTGGGTGTTATATTAATTATTTGTTTAGATACATAGTTCTAGAAAGAGATTGAATTTCAACAAAAATATGAGGGTATATACCTGCATTTATATTTATCTCAAAATATCTAATGAGTTTTAAACCATTTGAGTCATTACTCAAACAATGATGTTTGGAAATCTATATAATTATCTCCTAATTACATCTATTTTTATGATTGTGACTAATTTTAGTGCTTAACACTAAGAGGTCAAACGAACAAGAAAATTTAAAAACTAACACGGGAAGTACAAATTAAACTAATAAGTAAAATTATTAAATAATTTAAAAGACAGAAAAATTGGTTTACAAGAAATTCGTAATATTTTTTATACTTTCTGCACCTAATATTTTTTATAACATTTTTTTACGCTTTTTAAATATATCATTAAAGTAACCAATTACTCATTTTATGTTGAAATATTCACTGATTACCTTCATTATAAATATACATCTTGTTTCCTTGTAACCATATATGTCTAAGTAAAAAATGGTTAAACACTATTTCGTAATATCTGATATCAAAAATAATGACTGCATAATTGGTCTTCGCCTACTAAGATTTCTCGAAGTGAAATTAGAAAGAAAATTGTAATGTGCTGTCATTGTTAAAATAATGGTAATCAAAAACTCAAAATAAAAATTAAAGTTTATCCATACGGTTAACCACTGCTGTAGAACAAAATAATTGACCATTTCCTAATCGATATCTTCGATCGGAGCTTCTATATGCTATATTATATTAAAAGTTTTTTTATTTAACAAAACCGTTCTGCTAAAACGTATAATAGATATTTTTTGTGCAAATAAAAGAATTTTCGAAGATCAAACACGAGTAAATATCGATTTGGAATTCAATATATTTGATTCGGCATTCCAAGACTGGTTCCTGTCTTTTAGATTCAATTGTATCAGTAAATTGATAATTGAAACTATATAGAGTAATACACGGCCAGTGTACCAACAGATGTCAGAACAGTTGGCATGGATTTTCTCAGATTAAGCAATTCCATCCATTCTATCGATTTCCACTTCATCAATTGTCTCTGCCATCACAGGACACCTCCAAATTGTTCCCATTTGAAGACTAATAGTGGATTATTTGACCTATTGGGTCTATGCCAAATCAAAACACTTCTATTATCTGGTTCCAATGTCAATTATGATCCCATTTTTTATTTTATTGGACCCATATTTGATGGTCCATAATAATGGAAGTCAAATCACTGTGTAATATTAGATTTCGACATGGCTTCAACATAAAAATCTGTATAATAATAATAATAAATTGTCTTTATTTATATTCTAACGACGGTGGAATTTTTTGTAACCATAAAAATACCAAAAAAGGACCATGGGCGTACCAAAACTACCTAAGGTTGTGAAATAAATCACACTTGTTCCCAAGAACAAAGACATTAAATGTCCTACACTGCACCAGCGTCTGGACTTCAACAACTACTCATTGGACTATATGCCCCCCCAGGTATTTAATTACGAAAGTCCAGACGTGGTTTGGCGCCCGACCAAGTCGGGGCTTTAAACCAAAAACTTTGATTTTATTATTAAAGGAGCTTGCCGTTCTTAGACCGGTTTCGGAATTATTGTTCCTCTTCAGTAAGAAGCAGGCTAGCTCGAATTTCTATCTCTAAAGAAATTCTGAAGATCGCTTTGAACCCACCAACTCTTAGTACAAACGGTTAAGTCGAGAAAGAGGAGGTGAGTGCCATCTCTTCACTTTTATAATAAAATCAAAGCATGCAAGCTAAGAGTTGATGGGTTCAAAGCGATCTTCAGAATTTCTTTAGAGATAGAAATTCGAGCTAGCCTGCTTCTTACTGAAGAGGAACAATAATTCCGAAACCGGTCTAAGAATGGCAAGCTCCTTTAATAATTAAATCAAAGTTTTTGGTTTATAGCCCCGACTTGGTCGGGCGCCAAACCACGTCTGGACTTTCGTAATTCAATACCTGGGGGGGCATATAGCCCAAGGAGTAGTTGTTGAAGTCCAGACGCTGGTGCAGTGTAGGACATTTAATGTCTTTGTTCTTGGGAACAAGTGTGATTTATTTCACAACCTTAGGTAGTATATTTATATTGTAATTTTTTACAATACACTTTTGTAATGTGAGGCGAAGTCTAGCTAAGCTACTCCACTTAACCTCACTAGTGTAATATTAACAAAAACTTTTTTTACAATTAAAATAACTCAAGTATTCTATAAGTGCTTATAACATTTATACTTATAGACATTGAAATAACTTAGGAAAGTTTAATTAACAATTTACAGAAAAATGAAGAAAAGGAATCGAAAGACAAAGTTAAATCTATAAAAATAGTATAACAAACAAAGGTTATTGTGCTATTCGCAAACGAGTAGCCTCCTGTTCAATCAGTAATGTTTTTTAAAAAAGTACTGAGTATGTGTTTTTATGTAATTTGGAACACAATTATAACAATTTGCAGCATTATATGTAAAACATATCTGAAACCCGCTAAGACGACATCAGTTAGAACCTACGTGCAAATAGTGAGAATATCTTCTTGTGGTGTTGTTGATGCTGGTTGTCCTTATCTCCAACGCACATTTTTGGTATTCGTCCTCCTTCCAATTGCGATCTAACGTTCATCACGACTCTAATTCAGGTAGATGGTTGGCATAGTTTCATTATCAATTGCAATGACACATTTTCAATTTTTATGAAATCCGTTTATTATTGTAAAGAAACAAGAAACGTCACGCTCTTTTAATCTATTGATAGATGAAACCCACGGCTGGACCATGAATATCCATATATTTTTTTAAATTGGACACGGGGTAGCACATTCAGTCTTGTTTCTTTTCAAAATTTATGGCCCTCTAAAGGTAATTTTTACGGTGACTTTTCAATTAGGCGTGTTGGCAGCTTGTATCGGAACATTATGAAAAAGTTTAGAAACCGTAGACCTACCACATCGAATTTTATCTTTGGAATAATGGAAGGGATATAAAGAGGTTAGAGTTATGTCTTCACAACAGATAGAAAATTGAGTATGATTAAGCTAAATTGAAAGCGTAAGGGTTGTATAAAAGCTTACGATATAATCTTAATTAAATATATATTAAGAATATTGTATTGTAAACATGTTTATTACCAATAAAGCTATATATGTCAAATTAACTACAAACATGAAATGTGAATATAATCAAAGTATTCATTCGAAATATCTTTCATGTTTTCATCAACAAAAATGAATCGGTACATTTACATTCAATAAACATTCTAAAAATATTTGTTCAGTCTGTCGCTAATTTATATTTATTTTTTTATGGTATAAATTGATTTGATGAGGTCATCTATTTAGAATACTAGAATATGAAGTTTCTCTCATCGTTATAAACTGGATTTTATTTGAATATTTGACCCTAACTGTACAAAGAAAACCGAAACGGGTACTTAATTAATTCGTTACAAAATAGACCAAAAATATTGACTTTAATGTTTTAATAGTTGTATCAAAATAATTCAGATATAAACAGTTATTCACTTGGGGCAAAAATGATACTTAAAAATGTACAGCAGAGCAGCGCTCATTGAAATATCTATAGAAATGGATCAGATTACGAAGAAAAAGATTATTATTGATACACAGGCTCCCCACGCAGATGATCAATATTCTGTATTATAAGTTTAAACGGGAAGAAATATTTATTTATTATCAGGATCCTCATAAAGAGTTATTGGTTATCCAGAGACTTGCATAATAAAGCTATTGAATAGGGTTAGATGTGGCTGAGAGTAGATATAATAGGAAAAGACCTTCAGGATATTATCAGATCAGTGTAGAACTGGATGAAGCTGTTCCATACATGAGTAGAGAAAGTAATGAGGTGATCTGTGGAACTTTGTCAACCAATGCCATATCTTTGGTTGATTTGTCCTTTGTATTTGGTAACAAAATACACATGGACTAATTTCCCCTTACTATAGAATCAAAATTACAGTTATGAACAATTCTGTAAAATGTAGGCAGATCTAAAAAAGTTGCCCGAAACAAAGAATATTTTAATGATGAATCATTAAATATTAAAATTTCGTACATGTCGCTTTACAGCAAGTTCATGACCTGAATGTAATTTAACTCCGAGAAAACCGGGTGTTGTCACAATTATTTTTTATCGATATTATGTTTCTTATGTACCTCTTTTATAAAATGTATCTACACCTACATAATTTTAGGAACTGTAAGACTAAAATCAAGCACAGATTACCAAGCGTGGGATAAAAGATTATCTGACAAATAAATTGTCAAGTTTTTTTTTACTGTAGCACCGAAAAAAAGAAAGAAATTAATATTAGATGGAAATTAACATGCTTCATTAACATTTCCAAATAAAAAAAATGCTTATGAATGATGGTGTTGATCTATGCAAGACATAAAGTAAAAATTAATAGTGGTTTTAAAACGTACTATTTTATATTCCTTAAATTGCGCATTCCAAGAATGTTTGCGGTATATACATACGAACCAAGCAGTAATTGCGGTGAACACACATTTTATCAACATTGTAAATATTTAGAAAGATCATAAAGATCGAAAAGAGTTCCAAAGTAAAAAAATACCGCGAGAGATTACGATAACTAAAATGTTGTGTTTTCGTAGAAGTCTTACAGCCATTTCTCTTTATCTTTATCGGCATTTTTAGATAGAGGTTTGCGGTGTGTTTCAGGAAACTTTAGAGTATACTTAATGCAGGAAAAATACAGCAGGAACCATTAATAATGGACCAGTGATTGTAGAAAGACCAAAGTTTAAGGATAAAAATGAATGTTTTGTATTACTCAATACCGCATATTTGATGAAATAATTGTTATTTGTTTTTTTAAAAAGCTACACCTTAAAAAAACTTGATAGTTCTAACGATCGAGAAAACTGCTGAAAACTTTTCCGAAATTGTTTAAAAAAATTATTCGTTGAAAAAAATTAGTCAATTAAAAATAATTCATATAAAATTTTCTTGGCTATTACGAAAACAATCTATTTTTTTGTACAGTGCGTTGAGTAAGGAATATATTCAATTATTTCAGTTGCGGCTGAGACAGGATATAACATGTTTTAAATATATGAATTTCCACATCTTTTTAATGTAGGATTTTAACTTTTCTTGGAAAAATTCTCGAAAAATATCATATTTACGCCATATTTGGCGAAGGGGGATACAAGAAAGATTAAACAAAATATTTATATAAATATTAATGTCTGAAAATTTGGGAAAACACAAGATAATTTGATTTACTCTAATTCCTAGGTTTTTTTATTTATATATTCAAAAATTGTATATCGGCTAAAATATATATTTATATAAATCCAAACAAATAAAACTTGTGACAATCGTTATTGGTATTATAATTATATTCAAAACTGATCTAACTACAAAAATATTCGGACCGGTTGGTACTTGTCCGATCTTGTTGATTATATCCTGTTTCACGTAGAAAGAACAAACACCTGGCAGTATACCTGAGGGTCAAAACTTTCAGTTTATATGTATAAATATTTATTTAGCAGTATGTAGTGATATTATTTTTTTTATTTTTCATTAATCGGGATTTATTGGGGATAATTTTTCCAGTGATAACTATCAACTATGTATTTGAAATTGTAACTTTTATCACAGCCTGAATTGAATTCATAAACTTATCCGTAATTTTTTATTAAATTATATTTCTATTATTGTAATTAAATTAAAAATGACACGATTATTAATTTATAGACTCCTATAGCTTTTACAGATTTTAATAAATTTAAATTAAAAATAAGATATATTATAAAAACTCACTTGATTTACTTCGCTTAAAGAAGCATGGTTGTTCATCATATTGTTAATATCGTTATTTTTTGATAAAGAATTGTTGCTCAAAGTTGGAGTGATAGTAGGGCTGACTTGATGAATATTGACACTTTCTTTAGAACTCTTGTTTGGGGAAATTCTAGCCGGGAAACTCAAAGTTTTCGTCCACTGTGTCAAACTACGGACCATTTTGCACTAAAATTGTCACTAAGAAGTTTTTGAGTTTTTTAAGAGGACGTGTCGGGACTTGTCATAAAATATCGCAAGGTCTCATCAATGCACTCGCGCTACGTTTCGAATCTTTGACTGAACTGTTTTCTGTTTTGAATTGTCGAGAGTTTGTGCTCAATCGGCCTTTCAGTGGCCTTTCTCCCACTACCCATTCAGTAAAACAGCTGGTTCTTGTGAATGCTTTCAGCAGCAATGTTGTCGGAAGTATTTTTTCGGTGCGTCATCTACTGAAATATAGCTAGTGTTGATTATATATATATGTCTGGATACATTCTCAGAAGATGATCGAGATTATTATTTTAATTAGTATAAAGTGGGGCTGAAAAAATAGAGTTAAAAGTTTCTATAAGCATGTTCTTTTACACAGTAGTTATTTAGTTGTTCATTAAGCTCGCTATATTCCAATTGAAAACGTGACAACATCGCCCTAGAGAATATTTCGCTCCAACAAGTGGAAGTAGAAGGTTTCAAACAGACCATCCTCTAACGTATTTACCTTTTTGTTTTGATGAACTTCTTTGACATTTTGAATTTGAACTGAACCAGCTTGCAAAATCTTGCCGATACTTGCACAATCCTGTGTAAACAACACATCGAAACATGAATGTTTAAGGAGGCGTTTACGATTGCATTATATTGTTCTTTTCTGTGGTGGTTGGGAATTATGCAATCATTTAAATAATTATTATTAGGCACAACAACCTCAGTCACTAGTACAGAATAGGCTCCATGGCTCCCTTATCCTATATCCACAATATCTCTGTTAATTCGTCACCATTCTGTCGGTCTACCCCTTTCTGCTCTGGAACTAGTCTAGTTTTTATGTAGCTCATATTTGTTGGACATCTTTTGATAGAGGCTCTTTCTGAGTATAAGAAAGTATTGGTTAATCGATCTCTCTTATTATTATTATGATTATTAATATACTTTTGCTCCAGCGCCCCTCAAATTGCTACTATAAACTTAAGAAAAGCATTTTTAATTATTATAGTTATTACCATTAAGACCCTAAGTTGTACCATCCATTTTGTCTTACGTATAAACAACTGATATTGTAGTAGAGTTTCTAAATTCAAGCTTTTAAAATGTAGCATCTTATTACCTTAGATGACCTTCTAGGACAAATAAAATTAAAAAATTCTAAGAAACAGCTACCTAAAAGGTAACGTTACTCTTACTGGCATTAAAAATTCTGAATAAATTTCTAGTTATTAAAATATTCAGTCGTATCAAAATACACCATACTTTATAAACAATAGATAGTTTAAACCTTTACTACGAACGTTGTCATGTTAAATTCCATTGTATTATTAAAACAGGAGAAAATAGATACCAACAATGAGAAAAGAAAATAATCAATACTTAAATCAAACAAAACAATACCTTACAATTTTATTTTGAATGGAAACAATTTTGTTAGTAAGAATTTACTTCGTGGACATGATGCCGAAACTTTGTTTTTGTCTGATCCACTGTATATAAAATTATACACGAATGTTTAAAATCGAAAAAATATCATTTATTTTTATCTAATCATTAATCGAACTTTTTGGTAATAAGGTAATTTGTTTTGTTTCGTATTTTGTTAACTTTATTAAAAATATAATTTGTCATGATTAATATTTATTTCATTAAATACAAAATCTTTAATTTAATAAATTCTATATCGGTGAAACATCTAGATCTTTTGAAATAAGACTTGAAAAATCATCCAATTACTAGAGAAACTGTTTTTTAAATTTTTTCCGCTAAATCTTCTATGATAACTGATCAGGATAAGAAATTAGAAAATAAAATATTGACCTCAAGTATAAATATAGTTAATTATCACTTTTTGCTGATGTGGTACATCAAGATTAAAAAACATGCAATAAAAGAAATGCTATTATTAAATAGAGCACAAATACTCAGTTTTTGTGAATGTAGTTCTTACATAAAAAACGGTTATTATTTCATGGTTTCTTGGTCGATAATTTTCATAAATATGGTTTTTACGCGTTACACAATTAAAATTTACAACGTTTTCAAATACTGATTGTATCGGTTTTTCTTCCAGAACAGGATCAATTTAGCATCTGCCATTGAAACTAAATTAAAACAATGTATTCTGAATCTGTAGAATTCTGATACTCTAGTATTTATACCAAACTGTAGTGTTTTAATTTTTATTGTTCAAATAAAATGTTATATTTAATTTCAATTTTTACATTCCAACAATTAGGACCCAATAAACACCTAACTAAGCCTTTTTTCTCCTCACTTGATTAATTTATGTTTTATCATCGAGGCTTGTCGAGTAATAAAAATACAAAACACTCTTACTGTTTTAGGTCAGCTGTCAATTTACAAAAAAGTAGTGATTATTTTGAGCGAAAATAAAGTGATTTCATTATTTTATTTTATGAGAATAATTGGACACTTGTCTTATCTTTTGTATAACAATAATTTATTGCAAACAACAGATATTTGAATAATACTAATAACTTTCTTTTTATTTTAGGTAACTATTTTAAATAATAAAACTAAAGCAATCATTATTATTAGTCTATTATTATTATTATTTCTTGCTTTATAGCGGAGTGAAATTAGACGAAAATATTCTGAAAATGGATGTAAGAGATAAGTCAATTTTTTTAATTTTTTCGATTTTATACATAAAGAGACGCTTGTAAAAAATTTGCCAATAAATTTGGGCTGGAGCTTGGCGAGATATGTGCCAAAAACGGCATTTTTGGTATTTTTCGAGTGGATTGCTTCACTATTTTTTAAATATCTCCGGCTCTAAGAGTCGTGGAAAAATAATTTTTTTTTTATTGAAAAGTTTTTTTTATTATTATTTAGATTTATTATTGTAACAGGGATCAAAATTACATTTTAAAAATAGGAAGATGTTGAACGTAAAAATACACTCATAAATATGTTTAAAATATGCTTTAAATATATAAAATATATCTGGGTATACGACAGCTTTTGTTACCACGCAAATACGGTCCTGCCGCAATCGGACTGGTCCGATATACGATTATTTATCCAGATATTTTGCAAGAATTGTCGCTAAGGGCGATAAGATGTAAAAATAAGTAAACAGATTTGCAAAATTTACTATAAAATGTTCAGTAGCCCATCCAGAAAGCACAATCAGCCAACATTTACAATGATGAAGGTATTAGCTCTACTGTCCTTGGTCGCTTTGTGCTACTCTCAATCAACCTACACTGGCAAACATGCCAGTGTCTGGTATGATGCCCCCCTTGCAGAAGAAAATGGTCTTGTACAATACAGGTAAGAAACTTTTATTTTTAAATAATGTTTAACATAGTGAAAGAAAAAGTGTATTTTAAGATATAATTAATAATTACCCTCTTATTTATAAATTTCATTTTATTTATTTTATTTATTTGTTACAGCCCCGAATATTTCCAAAAATGGACTCCCCTACAACGCCTTCATTACTTGCTCCAACAACATAAATTGGGTCAAGGACTTAACGAGGAAGCCTACCCACAACAACACTACCAGCAATACAACCCAGAATATCAAAGCGTCTACGAAAAATTCCAACACCCTTATGGGCAGTATCAAGTAAACCCTTTGGCTAGGTACCTTTACAACTTGAGACAACATGTTACAGCTAATGAACAAAGTCAGTATCCTTACCATCAGCAATACCAAACTCCCTTGGCTCAACAAGAAGAATACCTTCAAGGGTATTATCACCAACAACAGTACCCTCAAGGATATTACAACCAACAATACTCTCAAGGATATTACAACCAACAACAATACCCTCAGGGATATTACCACCAACAACAATATCCTCAAGGATATTACCACCAGCAACAATACCCTCAAGGATATTATCACCAACAAGAATACCCTCAAGGATATTACAGCCATCAATACTCTCAAGGATATTACAACCAACAACAATACCCTCAAGGATATTATCACCAACAACAATACGCTCAAGTATATTAGAACCAACACTAATAATATCAAAGATATTATAACCAACAATATCCTCAACAATATACAGACTACTAGCTAATAGTATTTTTATATTATTGTTTACATATGCATAGGATAAATAAATAGAACATTTTTGCAGCAAAATATTTATTTGAATTCAGTAATTTTAGTGTACCTTTTTCATCTATACCATATTTTTTGTGGTTAAGGATAATTTTTCCAGTTTGCCAGCTAAAAAACAGGGGAGGGAAAATGGATGTAAGAGCTAAGTCAAATTTTTTAAATTTTTTCGATTTTATATATAAAGAGAAGCTTGTAAAAAATTTGTCAATAAATTTGGGCTGGAGCTTCGCGAGATTTGTGCCAAAAACGGCATTTTTGGTATTTTTCGAGTGGATTGCTTCACTATTTTTTAAATCTCTCTGGGTCTAAGAGTCGTGAAAAAATAAAAAAAAAATTAAAATGACCGTAGAGTATCGATCCGTATAGTAGGTTTTTTTTAATGTATCCTAACCCCAACATTATTTTTTTTACTGAATTGGCAATAAATAACCAAAGAATCCTCATATTTGCTTAAAAATTGGAGAAAATATGTATTTTTATATCGGGAAGACATGGTAAAAATTAAAAAAAAAATGTATTTGTCCAGCCAAAATCAGCATTTTTCGAAAAAAAATAGAATTGGCCGCCATTTTTGGAAAAACAATCGCAGGGAATCTTAAAAAGAAGGATTTTGTGTGTAATTTTGTCTAAGAAAATCCAACATTTTATTTCTTTATTTAAAGTGCTCAATTTAGGGAATAATAAAAAACTAAAAATTCGATTTTCATTTTTTATATTGATTTATATTGATTCATCGTTCCCTCGCAAAAATCTTACTTCAGAACCTGAAATATTTTTTTAATTTTTTTAAACAGTTTTTCTAAGAGAATCAAGCATACATATCGCGATAAAAAAATTAGAAAAAAATGAAAATCGAATTTTTATTTTTTATTATTTCCTAAATTGGGCATTTTAAATAAAGAAATAAAATGTTGGATTTTCTTAGACAAAATTACACACAAAATCCTTCTTTTTAAGATAAAAATTTTTTCTCTGCTATTGTTTTTCCAAAAATGGCGGCCAATTCAATTTTTTTTGAAAAATGCCGATTTTGGCAGAAGAAATACAATTTTTTTTAATTTTTACCATGACTTCCCGACATAAAAATACATATTTTCTCCAATTTTTAAGAAAATACGAGGATTCTTTGGTTATTTATTGCCAATTCAGTAAAAAAAAAATAATGTGCCCGAATTCGTTTTTGGGGTTAGGATGCCTTAAAAAAAACCTACTATACGGAACGATACTCTACTTCATCACGGTCATTTTATTTTTTTTTTATTTTTCCACGACTCCTAGACCCAGAGAGATTTAAAAATATGGACCAAAAATGCCGTTTTTGCCACATATCTCGCGAAGCTCCAGCCCAAATTTATTGACAAATTTTTTACAAGCTTCTCTTTATGTATAAAATCGAAAAAATTAAAAAAAATTGACTTAGGTCTTACATCCATTTTCTCCCCCCTCGTTTTTTAGCTGGCAAACTGGAAAAATTATCCTTAACCACAAAAAATATGGTATAGATGAAAAAGGTACACTAAAATTACTGAATTCAAATAAATATTTTGCTGCAAAAATGTTCTATTTATTTATCGTATGCATATGTAAACAATAATATAAAAATACTATTAGTTAGTAGTCTGTATATTGTTGAGGATATTGTTGAGGATAATATCTTTAATATTATTAGTGTTGGTTCTAATATCCTTGAGCGTATTGTTGTTGGTGATAATATCCTTGAGGGTATTGTTGTTGGTTGTAATATCCTTGAGAGTATTGATGGCTGTAATATCCTTGAGGGTATTCTTGTTGGTGGTAATATCCTTGAGGGTATTGTTGCTGGTGGTAATATCCTTGAGGATATTGTTGTTGGTGGTAATATCCCTGAGGGTATTGTTGTTGATTGTAATATCCTTGAGAGTATTGTTGGTTGTAATATCCTTGAGGGTATTGTTGTTGGTGATAATACCCTTGAAGGTATTCTTCTTGGTGAGCCAAGGGAGTCTGATATTGCTGATGGTAAGGATACTGGCTTTGTTCATTAGTTGTAACATGTTGTCTCAAGTTGTAAAGGTACCTAGCCAAGGGGTTTACTTGATGCTGCCCATAAGGGTGTTGGAATTTTTCGTAGACGCTTTGATATTCTGGGTTGTATTGCTGGTAGTGTTGTTGTGGGTAGGCTTCCTCGTTAAGTCCTTGACCCAATTTATGTTGTTGGAGCAAGTAATGAAGACGTTGTAGGGGAGTCCATTTTTGGAAATATTCGGGGCTGTAACAAATAAATAAAATAAATAAAATGAAATTTATAAATAAGAGGGTAATTATTAATTATATCTTAAAATACAAATGAACACTTTTTCTTTCACTATGTTAAACATTATTTAAAAATAAAAGTTTCTTACCTGTATTGTACAAGACCATTTTCTTCTCCAAGGGGGGCATCATACCAGACACTGGCATGTTTGCCAGTGTAGGTTGATTGAGAGTAGCACAAAGCGACTAATGACAGTAGAGCTAATACCTTCATCATTGTAAATATTGGCTGATTGTGCTTTGTGGATGGGCTACTGAACATTTTATAGTAAATTTTGCAAATCTGTTTACTTATTTTTACATCTTATCGCCCTTAGCGACAATTCTTGCAAAATATCTGGATAAATAATCGTCTATCGGACCAAAAGTTGGTTTATTCAATTTTTTAACTTTATCAGTGCTCATTTTCTTTGTAAATCAACTTAATTTATTGAAAATTTTGCTCGTTTTTTTTTAAATTCTTATAAAATCAAAATATAAATATTTTGCTTTGAAAAAATTACAGCTTTTAAAATCGATTTTTCCCTAAAACGGTGTATCTTGTTGCCTCTAAACAAGAGTATATTTTTTAGCAAAAATTCTGAAGTTTTTTAATTAATTACCAAAAATGTAAAAAGTGACATACAAAATATATGACTGACTGAAAATATCCGTTGACCCTCCCAAATGAGACGCGTACGATCGAGTAAGAAAAATCTAATTAACACCAGGAAAATTGTCTTGTAAAGTTTATTAACCCTGCCAAGTTTCATATTTTTCAAATGCAGCTTTCTGAAGATATTTGAAAAAAATTGACCTGAAGCTCTAAAAGCACATATTTATAGGAAATTTTCATTCTATTTTTGTACGTTCTAGAGCCCTAAAAATCTGTAACACGTTTTCATTAACGCCCTACATACATATTGGGGAGTTTATATCTATCTGGCAGATGATTATACAATTTTATATCAAAATATGAATAAGTACTTCCAAATTTGGTTTGATTTTAAAATTATTCAGATCAGCGCCCCACGAGAAGATCAAGTTAAACTTTATTATTACTTAATTTGACTTTTTTATTTTAAGAGCTGAAACTTTACACCTAGAGAGGAAAATGTACCATAAAAAATTGCTTACGAACGACAAATTGAAAACGAAACCATGCGTGTATATTAGAAAATAAAATATTCATTAAAAAAAATGGTGAATCCAGTGAATTTTTAAGAACCATTTTATTTAGCTAATGGCGTATACAAATATACATAAAACCAGAAACGTATCTACAAAATATTGATTAAAAATGTATTTGCAATTTTTAGTCAACGTTAAATTTCGTCTTGATATGATTTTTTGAATAGTCATTCCTGTAGTTCATAGTCGTTTGTTGTTGTTGTTTTTTAAATGTTTTTAATTCACTCACGTTTCTACAATTTACAGTATACGAGTTATTAACAGAGAACTCAACAATATTTTTGTCTGCTTTACGTCACTGAAATTTTAGTTAAATGAATGAAAACTATGTTGCTTATTTTTTCTTATTTTTATAAGTAAGGTGTAACAAATTTTTCTTCTGTTACTCAATACGATAAATTAATTCTGATTAAATGAACAAATAACAATTCAAGTTTTGTGAAATACAGTATGTTTACATCTATAATTAAACTTTAATTGGGGATCTGTTCTTTATTTAAATTGACCTGATAGGTGACTATTAGTACAGATTGTTTGTAAAATGTGTCGCTAAGAGCGATAAGATGCAAAAACACTCTTATACAATTTACTATAAAATGGAAAGCATCTAATCCAAAAAGCACACTCAAGTCACAATTTCCAAAGATGAAGGTGTTAGTTCTTCTTTCCTTGGCAGCTTTGTGCTTCGCCCAATCAACCTACACTGGCAAACATGTCACCGTTAGGGATGATGGCACCATTACCATTGTTGGAGAAGAAGGAAGAGAAATCGATATCCACCAGAGCGTATTAGATCCAAGAAAAGTCGACTTGATCTTAAAAGCTCCTCTTGGACTTTCAAGAAGGATCGAAGTTGATGAAGCCAACAATATTCATAACGTTGATTTGGATACAAGTGTCTTCCCTCTCTTTACCACCGTAGGAAATTACATTACTCAACACGACGTCCTTGTGCATCTTTTCGGTAAATATCAAGGTTTACTAGACGCCATTAAATACGATGAATTATTGCAACAAATCCACCATTTAGTGAAGGTTGGAGTTTTGCACGATACAATTGGACATATCTTCAGAAATTACTTTGCACAACAACTGCAAGAACAACCATGGACATCCCACTATGAAACATATGCTCCACAACAATACAGGTAAGAAATTATTATTTTTTAAATTAAAATCTTTTTCTAACCTATTTGTTGATTTATTACAGAGTGACTCCCCTACAACGGCTCTATTCCTTACTTCATCAACACCAATTCACTCAAGGACACAGCCAAGAATTCTACTCGTATCCCCAGCAACAATACAACCCGGTATATGGACAATATCAAGGAAACCCCTGGGCAAAATTATTTTCCAACTTGAACCAACAACAATTTACCACTGGTGAACAAAGTCAGTACCCTTACCATTGGCAATACGAGACCCCTTTAAGAGAATACCTTCAACACCAACAACAATACCCTCAAGGATATTACCACCACCTTCAAACTCAAGGATGGAACCCTGAGGAATACACACGTTACCAACAACAAGGTTTCTACGGAAAAGTACCATTGGTCTACTAAAAAGTTGTATTTTTCAATAATATCGATTGTTTTCTTATTATCCATTTTGAATAAATAGCATATTTTTATAAAAATGTTCTCTAATATACATTCATTATCATTATCATTAATTTTTTCCAATTTTTTACTTAATAGCAAAAAAATAAAAACGGTTTTCTGACGACACTAAACTATAGTATATTTTCGAAGAAAATTTAAATATAATTTTCCATCCAATAACTTTTTGAAATATTCTTTGGAATATAAGAAATAAAATGTATTTTTTGACGTACTAGAGAGTTCGTCACGTCTTTATGAAACACCTTGTATATATTGTCACGACCCGAATGGTTGTGAGAATTATTAACTTATAATTATTTGCTACCTTTCTTTATGAAATAAAACCAGGTTAAACAGTAAACAAGTTTATTAACAACTATCAAAATATATACTTATAAAATACAAAGGGCCTTACCATAAGTTACACATATGTCTTCGTTGGGCACGTCACGCTGGCTTGGAGATAGGGCTGTACGATCTCGTACACACAATGACCCCTAGACCAGCCTCACGACTCCAAGACAAGAGTCTACTACGACTACAGGACAAGAGTCCACTACGACTCCAGGACAAGAGTCCACTACGACTCCAGGACAAGAGTCCACTACGACTCCAGGACAAGAGTCTACTACGACTCCAGGACAAAAGAGTCCACTACGACTCCAGGACAAGAGTCTACTACGACTCCAGGACAAGAGTCCACTACGACTCCAGGACAAGAGTCCACTACGACTCCAGGACAAGAGTCCACTACGACTCCAGGACAAGAGTCCACTACGACTCCAGGACAAGAGTCTACTACGACTCCAGGACAAGAGTCCACTACGACTCCAGGACAAGAGTCCACTACGACTCCAGGACAAGAGTCCACTACGACTCCAGGACAAGAGTCTACTACGACTCCAGGACAAGAGTCCACTACGACTCCAGGACAAGAGTCCACTACGACTCCAGGACAAGAGTCCACTACGACTCCAGGACAAGAGTCCACTACGACTCCAGGACAAGAGTCCACTACGACTCCAGGACAAGAGTCTACTACGACTCCAGGACAAGAGTCCACTACGACTCCAGGACAAGAGTCCTTTATTGCTAACTCGGCGGATATTTATATCTCGCAAATTGGGTCTGACGTGACCAGCTCAATGTTATGTTATTAAAAAATACTATTATTGTTTATTCGAATCGCTGGTTTGTTTATATAATTTACTTAACTTATATTAAACACAAAAATGCAAACTCGATGTACTGAGTGTTCTTTTGTTTAGCGTGACAATATTTTGAGCAAAAAGCATAAAAAATTAATTATTAGATTCCGTATAAATAAAAATAACAATAATTCAACCATTTTTTCTCGAACATTAACTCATGAAAAAAATGGAGTGTCGCTTTTGTCATTAATTTTAATTTTCTGTTATCTACATCAAAGAATCTGTTACTTCGCGCCTAAATTGGTGTAACTCGACAGCACGTTTCTAACGAAAAATTTCACAATGAAGGGGTGAATATTATGAAGGGAAAGGTTTTCTCTAGATCTCTATTCCCTCGTAATATTACAATGAACCACATATAGAAATTATTATGTTCAGCTAGATTCGCGCTTATTTTTTTCTTTTGAATAAATTGGGAGACAAGTTTAAAACATTTATACAAGGACAGAGGCGCATTAAAATTTTTTAAATTAAGTAATGAAACAAAAACAAAAAAATAATTTAAATGGTGGAGTTTTCAATTTTTATTTTTAATCTATGCAAATAAATAAACAAGTCTACAAATGTTTTACCTTAAATACCAAATTCTTAGATAATTACAAAAGGTTTGAAAGATTTAGTACCTTTTTGATAACCATTGACCAAAATAAGGCCGACCCACTTTATTTATTTGGTCGTTGAAAGACTCACCGAAGAAAACCGTAAAAATTACCCATTCCCCATTGTAAATCACCATTAAACTTCAATCATTTTTACTTCTTGCAACTACTTTTATCTTTTTTGTTGTTTATTTACGAAATACCGCCCAAAATCAGATGTTCAGGATCCCTTGGTGATCTTTTGCGCCCTTGGCCATTATTTACAATTTCAGCTTTTGTAAATCTGTCCGCTGCCACTAAAGACGGTCTTTTTTCTTCTCGTGGCTATTTTAATATTTGAAAACTTGTTTGTCGAACTTTGCGCGCAAATTGAACCATCAGATTTCAGGACCGGGCTGCGTAATTTAAAATCATTTATTGAGCCTAGCCATTTTCTTTAACTTGTGTTTTTGTTTCCGATGTTTGTTTTACTGTTGTTTCTGTCCAATCTTCTTAGGATGATTTTCATGGTTTCAGCGTTCCTTTTCCTATATTTTCTAATTAAGTCTAGTATTTTTCTTAAATTTGATTTCTGTCGTTTCTATTTTTTTACTTAAGCTTCTTTGATACGGTTACATCTGGAGTGTACAAATAATAGTAGGAGGAATTGTTGTTTAGACAGGGATGAACTGAAGAAAATGTTCTGCATTTACGTATCTCACACACATTGAACATTGTTCATGAAAAAGTCCAGCCTGCACCTAAGTTAGATGAAAAATAAATAAATAAATAATTCAGCTGGAGATTTAACAGCAAATTTTAAATCGTTTCAAAAAATTCATTATTGTTTTGCTCTTATATTTTGGGGAGAGGACTTACCCAAGTGCCCCAATGATTTCCTATCAAGAAATATTTTAATATCACATTATATTTGTAAAAATATTATATATTTTTATATTTTTTATACCCTGAAGCCGGTCGATCAGGTAATTTTTCGGTTCCCATAGAATTAAGAAAAGTTTTTGTACTTTTTGTGATTGGATATGTTGGTCAGTATGAGTCATAAAATGATTAAACCGAGATCGGTTTCACAAATAAGCCAGACCTACCAGTTTGGGGTCGAATTCTTGAAACTTCTTTGTTATTTCTTCTAACTCGAATAGTGAAGACATTTTTGTGTAAAATATGAAAGTTTTAAAACAGTAATTGTGACTTTTGGGTGCTTTTGCAGAACGGAATTTTCTTTCAGAACATTTCAAATTCTATTTTAGAGGTCTAAAACCTGTATTTCATATTTCAATTTGTCAATGAATATAAAATAATTTATGTGGAGTCAATCGAGGTTAAAATCTGTATAACAACCGTTTAATTCAACGTTGAATAAAATTATTAGTATCCATCCTACGTAATGACTAATGACAAATGACAGCTTATAAAATAAGCGTGTGAATTTGTCTAGAATTTCAACTATGAGAATGTTAATTTTTATTTAGTGACATTAAAAATTAGTTTTGTAAAATAAAACAAAAAAAAATAAAATACATTTTTTAATTTTTCACCTTATATTTAAGATATAAGATAAATTTGTCTGTCAAACCTTATTCTTCCAGAAACGTGGAATATGAAATACGGGGTGATTCATTAAAAATGGCAAATATTTTAACCTTAAATATTAAAATTTCATATAATAAAATAATAGCATTTCTAAATAGTACACTGTTGATAAAAAACGACTCAGTCTCAACTTGCAAGGACCTTTGTTTCCTTTTTAAAGAAGTTCCTTTTTACTTTTTAAATGGTTTTATAATTATCGATCCATATCCATGATCCAGAAACAAAATTACAATCAAAGGAATAAGGAATAAAAAAAGATGGTTTACTAATATACTAATAGACTTTATGTACAATTGTTAGAAATTTACGACTGAATTTTAGTTTGCCATTATAGCGCGAACGTTTATTGTTAAGGGCCTTGCGAACTTCTGTAGGCTTTATTACTGTTTCCCAACGTTTCTTTGGAAGTAACACCATTTACCTAACCCAACAATTTCTGCGTAGAAAGAAATTAATAAAAACAACTAGGTATAAAGATGCATTTTTTATTTAACAAAACCATAACAGAAACATATATCAACAATATTACTTAGTACACAATTGGTTCTCTTCCGAAAAGATCACGTTGTTGGACCACGTTCCACTGCTGAGGAATAAATTCTTTTTGATAGCGGGTGTATTGTTGTTGTTGACCATTCCACCATTGTTGAGGTTGCCATGATTGCCATTGGGAATATCCTTGAGGATACTGTTGTTGATGGATACCTTGAACGTATTCTTGAGCCAAAGGAGTCTGGTACTGCCAATGGTAAGGGTACTGACTCTGTTCACCGGTGGTAAAACGTTGGTTTAAGTTGTAGAAGAATTTTGCCCAAGGGTTTACTTGGTTTTGCTCATATGGGTGTTGCAATTTTTCGTAGATGGTTTGATATTCTGGGTTGTATTGTGGGTAGTGTTGTTGGTAGACTTCCTCGTTATGTCCTTGACTATATTTATGTTGTTGGAGCAAATAATAAAGACGTTGTAAAGGAGTCATTGTTTGGAAATATTCAGAGCTGTAACAAATTAATAAATAAGTCATTTATAAATATTTACAGTTAAAAAAGCAACGTACCTGTATCCATGTTGAGTGGCCAATCCTTTTTCATAGGGGCTGATACTGAAATAAATTAATAATGTATTTATATTTTGTTTAAATTGTCAGACGGTCGAGTGATATCCCGTTTGAATGGTAATTCTATCCTCTTTTAATAGAGTTTATTCATAAATAATAATATTTCTTGCCTAATTTGGGTCTTTATTTCAATTATATGGTATGATTTTAAATATTTATTTAATTGCAATAGTTGTAATACATTTATTTTTCAATGAATGGCAAAAAATACTTAAAATGAATAGTAACGGAAAAAAGATATATAAATATAGGACTAAATTTCCTTTAAAACGAGGTGTCACTTGAGATTTTAGAAAAAAATTAATAGCTTATTTGCAAGGAGGACGGGCACAAATAGTTTTTACTAAGGATTGCATATACATAAATTTTATTAAGACTGAATGGAACATCGTATATTCAGTTATGTCCCTCTTGTAATTTTTTATCTAAACATTAAGTATAAAAATATAAAAATGTCTTACCCATATTCTTCGCTACGAGGAACATACCTCTCATAGTCAGATACCCATTGTTGGTGTCTTTGTGCAAAATATTCCTGGTCGAAATATCTGAGAATATCCCAGATCGATTTGTGTAAAACTCCATATTTGATCAAGTGGTGGACTTTTGCCATGAGTTTGTCATATTGGTCGGCATCTATTAAACCTTGGTAGTCGCCGAACAGGTGGACAAGAATTTCGTGTTGAGTAATTGCGTTTCCAAGATTCTCGAAGGTGGGGAGAACTGTTTCGTCCAAAGTATTGATATCTAAGGTACGGATGTTGTTGACTTCATCAACTTCAATTTTTCTTGAAGGTCCAAATGGAGTTTTCAGAAGCACGTCGAGTTTTCTTGGGTTGAACACATTCCTGTAGATATCGATTTCTCTTCCTTGTTCTCCAACAATGGTGATGACGCCATCATCCCTAACGGTGACATGTTTGCCAACGTAGATGGATTGAGAGAAGCACAAAGCTGCCAAGGATAGAAGAACTAACACTTTCATCATTGTAATGTGTTGGTGAATGTGCATTACGGTGGGTTCGCTTTACATTTTATAGTAAATTTTATGACTTTGTTTACTTGTTTTTACACCTTATCACCCTTAGTGATTGATTTCGTAACTAATATTGAAAAATCTCCATCAATTAGGTTCAACTCATCGAAACCAGGACCGTATTTTTGGTTTTATTCTAAATTACAGTTTGATTTTTGTTGAATCTATATTATAAATTAAATTTTTAATCCAAATTAGGTAAAATCAACAATTTTTTAACTTTAATTTCAGCTCGAAATTCATCTATATAGAAAATTTCTTCTTGAAAAATAGTTATATTCTTATTTTAATTTAATTAAATGAAAATTAACTCCAAATGACATCAACGGCGGCTCCAAGGGGGGGCAGTAGGAGCAGTTGCCCCTTCAAACAAAGTTCGTCAATGAGAGGATATTTCTCATATCTACGTAAACCAAATTTTAATTTTTTTGAATTTTTTTGTAGATTCTAGGTCCATTTATTTCCTAAAAAACTCACTTTTTCCTTCAAAAATGGCCCAAACATTTTTTTTCGGTAATTTTAACATTGCCAATCGTTTCTTATACAAAATTCATTCTGCTTAAACCCAATTTTAATTTTTTTGAATTAATTTTGTAGATTCTAGGTCCATTTATATCCTAAAAAACTCACTTTTCCCTTTAAAAATGGCCCAAACATTTTTATTCGGTAATTTTAACATTGCCAATCGTTTCTTATACAAAATTCATTCTGCGTACACCAAATTTTAATTTTTTTGGATTTTTTTTGTAGATTCTATATATATATATATATATATATCCTAAAAAACTCACTTTTTACTTCAAAAATGGCCCAAACATTTTTTTCGGTAATTTTAACATTGCCAATCGTTTCTTATAGAAAATTCATTCTGCGTAAACCAAATTTTAATTTTTTTGAATTTTTTTTGTAGATTCTAGGTCCGTTTATATCCTAAAAACTCACTTTTCCCTTTAAAATTGGCCCAAACATTTTTTTTCGGTAATTTTAACATCGCCAATCGTTTCTTATACAAAATTCATTCTGCGTAAACCAAATTTTAATTTTTTTGAATTTTTTTTGTAGATTCTAGGCCCATATATATCCTAAAAAACTCACTTTTTACTTCAAAAATGGCCCAAACATTTGTATTCGGTAATTTTGAGATTGCCAATCGTTTCTTAGACAAAATTCATTCTGCGTAAACCAAATTTTAATTTTTTTGAATTTTTTTTGTAGATTCTAGGTCCGTTTATATCCTAAAAACTCACTTTTCCCTTTAAAAGTGGCCCAAACATTTTTTTTCGGTAATTTTAACATCGCCAATCGTTTCTTATACAAAATTCATTCTGCGTAAACCAAATTTTAATTTTTTTGAATTTTTTTTGTAGATTCTAGGCCCATATATATCCTAAAAAAATCACTTTTTACTTCAAAAATGGCCCAAACATTTGTATTCGGTAATTTTGACATTGCCAATCGTTTCTTAGACAAAATTCATTCTGCGTAAACCAAATTTTAATTTTTTGGAATTTTTTTTTGTAGATTCTAGGTCCATTTATATCAACAAACCCAAAATATTAAACTTTTATATATATAACCCTCTAGCCGGCAACGTTGCCCCTCCCCCCAAATCTCTGGACTGGAGCCACCCTTGAATGACATAAATTCTAGTGTGGATTTTTCTCAATGTAACGTTAAAATGACTGAAGAGAAGAGTAGAATTAAATATGTTTGTTTATGACCACGTAACTGAAAAAATGTTTTACCTCAACTTTGGTTTCAAAATGCATTTTAGTCTGGCTACAATCCTGACTGAAAAAAAGTATTTAATTTTGTTTCTAATCATCGATCAACTTTGAACTTGTTGTTAAATCAGTATGCCAGTAATTCTATTTTTGCCCACCTAATATTATTTTTATTTTAACTAATTAACTTTGCATATATTGGATTAAAACAAATTTAAATATATAGTTCTGGTTAACATAAATGTTCAATATGATGTTTGGAGTGTTAATGATCTCTAAAAGATCTATTGTGGCTATATAAGGCGATAAGGATATTTCTCAACGCCTATAATAACCCCTCGAATTCTATCTTCCTAAGGAAATTCTGAATTCTGAAAGGCCACACATTCTGCAAGAATGAGTTTTGATTTTTCTAAATTTACTTACAATTTACTCTAAATTTTCCAACCTCCCACATACTGCTAAGAATTTGTCAAGAATTGCGTGGAACTCTTGGATATATGACGTAAGCTGTATATTTAATCAACAAGAAGGTCATCACTTTGTCAATCAAAAAAATTATAAATTACGGTTTATTTTTAATTTTAAAAATAAAACTCTAATCATAATTGTTTGTGTTGTTTCTATGCAATTTTAAAAAAATGATAAAAGTGTAATTTTATACTTAATCATTTTTTTGTTTTCTATTTTATCTGTCGGGCGTATTTATTCGCAAAATATCTTGATAGTTTTTAAAAAGGTTTTAGTATCATCATTTCACCTTTTTGATTTATAAAAAAGTAAATTTGATAAAAAGGTAGAAGATTTTCTTTAATATTTAAGGAAATTTAATGAATAAATATTACATTTTGCAATCTTAATATTTCTTAACTGAAAAATGACATTACCTTAGTCATTAATCCAATGACATTCCACTTTGAATTCACATCACTTTTTTACCCTCCACTGAATTTATATATATAAATGAAATATTTGTTAATGTTCATTTTAGGAATAGCAGATTATTTGTTGTTCTACCAACATCGTCAACACTTGTGTTACTGAAAATAACGTATTCAATAACAGAATATCTAGATATTCCCTAATAAAACTGATGAAATTTATATTAAAATTACATTTACTGTTAAGAATAATCAGAATTTAGTTTTTATCATTTTTTATACAAAATAGAAATTATATACAGTATAAAAGTTTAAAAAATCCGGGATTTGGTTGTCTTAAAATATTTATTCCTAATTCAGTTTTGTGAAAAAAGGTATAGAAGCTGTTTTTGTTTGTTTCTCTTACATATATCATCTGAAGAATATTTAACTCCTTACCCATAAAACTCTATATAAACTTTAACACCCTGTATCTTAATCCACTGTTACAATTTAAGAAAATATTCTTTATGGGAGTCCTAAAAGTCCTAAAATTCCTAACTAGTTTGCTTACTTTGTATTTTTCCCTTAAGGGGATACGAAGAAGAAAGTGACATCTTGACGAGAATCGGTAAAAAACTTTGCAAAGCAAATTGTGTTGTATGTAACACCCAATGAAGCTGAATCATATTTTCCAATTTTAAGCATATCGATGAGTTAAAAGTACATTTGCGAAAAAAACGTGCGATATATTACTTTTTAAATGTCAAATTTGAGGTCTGTACTCTATGACTGAACCTTTATTGGAATTGAAACGTTCCTACGTTGAAGAAACTTTTGAGATTGATCTGTTGGTATGACCGCATTTAACTTATAACTTCATTTCTCTATGTTTTATTTGATATATACATGGTGGGTCAATTATATCTGCCCAAACTAATTGAGATATCGAAATAAAAATCCTACAAAAATAGTTTCATTTGAACACATTCACGTGGAGAAAATGTTTTTGTTTTTGCAAATCGGGTTCTACGTTGGAAGTTGTATATTGATAATTAGGTATCTTTATTTAAAATGAATTATAGTAGATATGAATTGACTGATATGATATGGACATTGGGTGAGTGTTTTTAAATCCTAATAAAAGATTTAAAAGAAGTGAAAGTGTAAGTTACGAAAAACACTATCAATAAATACAGAACGTAATTTTCTCAACAAAACTTTGTATTCCCTTTTATATATAGCGTATGCCTCCAAATTTTGTCAGTGCAATATAAAAAAAGTACAAAAATATTTTCGTAGTGTTTTGTACACATTATTTTGGTACATACCCATTGAAAAATGTTTGATCAGTAATAACAAAATATAAAATTCAAAACTATTCCTGGTAGAAAAGTGGTGAAAAGTTATTAATTATTTAGTACTAATAGAAACATAATAATAGACACCTCCAACCAATTCAAAGCTGAAATTAATCTCCTAAGAATGTCTTGGTCCTACAAATGGGATAATCCTGATTTGGGAAAAGAGCCAAATCTTTGGCATTTTCAAAACGAATCTCATGATTTTTAATTTTACAAAAGTCTACAGAAAACTTTTTTGACTCCCTATATAAGTAAGTAAATACAACAAAAAAAGTGCCTTTTGTCGACTCTTTGGTTAAACTATAATAAAGGGGAAGGTAAATTGTTCAAAAAATAAAATAAAACTTAAAACAAAAAATATTTATTACAACAAAATAATTAAAAACCGTTAACAATTATACTTAGTTGACTATGGGTACTCTTTCTTGATGTTGTTACAACAACAATCGTTGTTTTTGTACCCAAAGTTGTCAGCATAATTCAGGGACTGCTTAATAGTTCAAAATTCCTTGATTTCTCAATTGTTGGAGGTATCCCAAATTTCCTAGTTGGAGTCCTTGTTGGTTTAACACTTGTGAATTGATCTGTTGAACTCCCTCTTCTAATTTGATATCTTGTTGCAATTGTTGAATTTGTTTTTCCAAATTTGCAATTTGTTGCCATTGTTGTGGTTTGCCCGATTTTTGATATCTCTGAACTCCATTTTGCAGTTTTCGCAATTTTTGGACTTTTTGTACCAAAGTTTTGAGTTGTAATTGTTGTGGAGCTACTTGTTGGTTGACAAGCTGTTGCCATTGTTGTGGACCTACTTGGTTGATAAGTTGTTGCCATTGTTGGGGACCTTCTTGGTTGATAAGTTGTTGCAATTGTTGTGGAGTTACTTGATTGATAAGTTGTTGCCATTGTTGAGGACCTACTTGGTTGAGAAGTTCTTCCCATTGTTGTGGAGCTACTTGGATGAGGAGTTGTTGCAATTGTTGGGGAGTTACTTGATTGATAAGTTGTTGCCATTGTTGTGGACCTACTTGGCTAAGGAGTTCTTCCCATTGTTGTGGAACTACTTGGTTGAGAAGCTGTTGCAATTGTTGGGGAGTTACTTGATTGATAAGTTGTTGCCATTGTTGTGAACCTATTTGGTTAAGGAGTTCTTCCCATTGTTGTGGAGCTACTTGGATGAGGAGTTGTTGCAATTGTTGTGGAGTTACTTGATTGATAAGTTGTTGCCATTGTCGTGGACCTACTTGGTTAAGAAGTTCTTCCCATTGTTGTGGAGCTACTTGGTAGAGGAGTTGTTGCAATTGTTGTGGACTCACTTGATTGATAAGTTGTTGCCATTGCTGTTGACCTACTTGGTTCATAAGTTGTTGCAATTGTTGTGAACCTTCTTGTTGGTTGATAAGCTGTTGTAATTGTTCTGGAACTACTTGTTGGTTGACAAGTTGTTGCCATTGTTGTGAACCTACTTGGTTGATAAGTTGTTGCCATTGTTGTGGAGCTACTTGGTTGATAAGTTGTTGCCATTGTTGTGGAGCTACTTGGTTGAGGAGTTGTTGCCATTGTTGGGGACCAACTTGGTTGATAAGCTGTTGCCATTGTTGAGAACGTAATTGGCTGATGAGTTGTTGCCATTGTTGTGGACCTACTTGGTTGATAAGTTGTTGCCATTGTTGTGGAGCTACTTGGTTGAGGAGTTGTTGCCATTGTTGTTGACCTACTTGGCTGATAAGTTGTTGCCATTGTTGTGGATTTACTTGGTTGATGAGTTGTTGCCATTGTTGTGGGCCTACTTGGTTGAGGAGTTGTTGCCATTGTTGTGAACCTACTTGGTTAAGGAGTTGTTGCCATTGTTGTGGTCCTACTTGGTTGATAAGTTGTTGCCATTGTTGTGGACTTACTTGGTTGATGAGTTGTTGCCATTGTTGTGGGCCTACTTGGTTGATGAGTTGTTGCAATTGTTGTGGTCCTTGTTGCAATTGTTTAATTTGTTGGAGAACTAGTTGAAGACGTTGGGCTGGAGTTTGGATGTTCCTATCAGTAAAAACCAGTAAAAATATGGTAGAAAGATACAATTAAATTTTTACTTTATGAATTTATGCGATTTTTTTAAGTTATAACGAAATGTTTCTACATCGAATAAGAGGATTTGAAAAAAAAAAACTAGTACTCCGGCATCAAAGTCACTTTTATTTGTTACATAAATTTCTCGATTGAATAAGAAAACTAAATCTTTTTACACAATTAGAGTATCCAAAAGGGATCTAGAAGCATACGAGTAATTATAAAAAATTCTCACCTAGCGTTCTGCTCCAGTTGCCAAATTTGTCCAGCATTGTTTATTTGATTAACTTGTGCAAGTTTGTTCAATTCACTGATTTGTGCAAGATTGTTCAATCCACGAACTTGGATAAGGTTATCTTGGAGGCTAGAGTAACTTAGTTTCTCAATCAAATCTAAGTTTCTTAATACTTCTAAAATATTTTGATTCAATGCTCCAGATTGAACTAATGCTTGAATTTGACCTAGCAATACACTATAGGATTGTTGATTTACTAACCCTTGGTATTGGCGGAAAATGTGAGCGAGTACATCAGCTTGAGTAATTAATTCCTGTGGAATGTTTAACAGCTGTGCGCCTACTTCTCTGATGTTATTAGCTTCATCAACTTGCAATTCTCTGGTGGGTCCAAATGGGCTTCTTAGGATGATTTCAAGTTGTCTTGGGTCGATTGCACCTGGCAAAATGTCGATTTCTCTGCCTGCACGTCCAACGATGCGGATAAGTCCATTTTCGTCAACACTTACCTCTTTAACAGAAGGAATTACTGAGGCAACGCTGAGGGCCACTAAGGAAAGAACTACTATGATCTTCATCTTTGTGCACTGTTCGAAATCAATGTGCTGTTTGTAGAATTGGTCAGTTTTTTATACTAAAATTCGAGTTTATTTTGTTAATGTTTTCCAAATTTATCACCTACAGAGCCGGTCTTAAATTGAAATATAAATTTTTTTATCGTTCGTTTTAAATAATGTATACAATCTTTTGTTGGAGGTACACCTTCAATACGTTATATGATTTGAAATCAGATAAGATCTGCAACCACTTGGATTTTTCTATTATAGAAACACAGATAAGTACAAATTTACCAAGAATGAACAGTTAACAAAATATCCAAAAAGTCCACAACGATGAAGATCAGGGCTATTACATAAGATCAAAAAATTGCTTAGAAGATCGAATATTTAAAACAACGAAAGGCTTTTGAAACTTTCCGATAAAAGCTGGAAGACCCCAAGGCAGTGTTCTTGGCCCATTGCCACAGTAGGTATCTTTGCTGATGATACAGTTATACTTTCAGAGAATAAAGATCCTTCACAAAACTGGACACACAAATAGAAAACTAAAATAAATGAAACTAAATCCATACAAATAAATTTTACCAGTCTCTTTTAACGTCGTTCAAAGTACAAAATACTTAGTAATACATTTGAGCACATAATCAAAAAGCGAAAGCAGGTAGATTTAAACGTTAAAGAAATACAATGCCTAAATGGAAGAAGATTCAAGTTATCACTAAAAAACAAGATTCTACAACGATATGGGTGTAAGGCATAGAACTTTGGGATTGTGTAAGCAAATCTAATTAGGTAATAATCCTGAGAAGTCAGTCAAAAATTCTGCGAATGCTTATCTGGAGAATGATTAAGGGAATTTCCTCAAGGAAGGACTAAACATCTAGTTCTTAAGTCATCATGTTAGCCCATTAGAATGCATAGTTCTGATTGCTAAAAAATTTGATAATTAAAAAAATTGAGTGCAAAATTTGTATATCATTTTCTAGAAGATTTTGTTGGGCAGAATTTTAAAATTTGCTAAGCCTATCCTGATCCTAAATATCACCCTTCACAAAATGTTATTGAAATTTGCTGCGATATCAGTCGACACCCATATAACTGCAGATTTTCTGTTTAATCAGTAATTAATTAAATTTTTTTAAAAATATTTACAGCTTGTTAATATCATTTGATAAGACGTCTGCATATTACAGATTAGTAGGTGCAGGGGTTAATGATATTTTTAAACTTCGTAAAGGTTTATGAAAGTTACATCATTTTTTTCTAAATGCATTGAAATAATTCGATTTTAAAGACTTTTTTTACCACAATAAAAGAGGATATATAAATATGTGTAAAATGAAATAAAGGCTCGAAGGACCAATGTTTTGAACTGCGCTGAATAAATGATACTCTTTATGGTTTTTAAAACTTTACTAAATGAATGTTGAACATAATAACTAACTGTCAAAATTGACTTACAAAAAACTATATTAACAAAGTGCGCTAGGTGCGTCGTTGCCGTTTTAGAAATAAAATCTGGGACAACAAGACTTAACACATCTCTTCTTCTGAAATATAAATTTATATAAATTAATAATTGTCATCAACATTGTAACCTTTTCATTGTCTGATGATGGCCCAAAAAGGGCGGAACTATTTGTTTAATTCCCAGTAAAGTCGACCGACCAAGAAATTTGTGTTTTGTTTTTATTATTTACCATTTTATAATTTTTTGCTACTGTAGATTGTTTTGCTCTTTAATGGGAATCGTTTAAATATTAGTAACAATCTTTTTTAAAATCTTAATTTAGTTTTTGCGGTGCATTATTAAGATATATACTTTTTTTAAAGATTTTGCGATGGCAAATTTGCTACAATCGTTAGCATCATTTTATACATTTAATTCGATTTGTCTGATGCTTTGTCAACTTATATATAAGTCGTATTTTATGATGCTATAATTAATTTTCACAATCGAATATAATCTAGAATTGACTATTTCCCTCGTCTTAATTTCCACCAATCACAATCGCGCAATTTTGAATTACAAATGGTTTCTAGATAAAAAAACTGTATGACAGCTCCTGTCAGCAGTTTTTTTGAGTTTACCCGCGGCAAAACTTGACAACTTTTGTCACCAAAAATTACAATACCTTTGATAACAAGTAATTATGGTCTCCTAGTACACCAGAAAACGACGCTAAACAATGTTTCTGATTTTATTGTCAATAAATTTTATAATATTGTTTTTACAATACCGTTACAACCCATACGTCAATATGGGAACAATTTACGAAATTCTGCAAGAAATACGAGCTTTTGGAAACTACAAGTTTAGAGCAAGTAAACCCAATCCTGAAAGATTGGGCGTGGAATATGAAGAAAGAAAACGGTGAAAATTACAAAGAACTAGTTGTGAAGACAATATGAAACATCGTTGCAGAAAAAATGCAAGAGATGTATTTTATGAAGTGGAAAATAATTTTTGATCCATTTAAAGATATTATATTATCTTCAAATCTAGTAGGGAAGCTCGTAACGCGAAACGAAGGAATTTGCAGATGTGTATTTTGTAGTATTTTGTGATTAAATAAATTACCTGTTTTTCAGTTTTCAAATTAATGCCTACATATTTATTATGTATGCATATATAATAGGTAGTTTGTTTTGTAAGCTATGTGTATGCAGAGTAATCATGAAATAGTCTTGTCAAATACCATTCAGGCATCGGAAAAATTAGATGCATTTATGATATTACTTACGAAAATATCAACATGAAAGCTAAGAAATAAAATCGTTTTATTGATATTTCTCATTTACATATAAGCTATAACATTTGTTTATTCAAGAAAAAAATGTAGCCTTTGACTAGAGAATAAAAGAAGGCAAATAAATTTTTTACAGTATTCATTCGACGCCATTTTTATTTTCAAAATACTGCTTATATATTTATATAAATCAGAAATTAATTTTGTTAAATAAAGTTAAAAATATAATGCGTAATAATTCAGAAACTGATACAACTTGATATTTTTAAGAACTTTTTAATATAAGAAATATACATATAAGAAATTGCATGTTCTTTGCTTATTTTAAAACTAAGTTTTATTAAACAGAGACAATATATATTCAATTTTATAAAAATCAGTGAGAATTTTAGAAATTAAATTTTCTATGAGAAAAAAAATTAGAATCTAAATCTTCCTTAGGAATCTTAGAGTCTCCTCTTTAAAATGCTATTTTTGTATACATTTTAGGCAAAGATACTTTAGTTTTTTCCCGAACGCCTCGCTTGAATATTTGTATTCAGTGGCTTGGCGCGCGTAGGGTTTTCGAATTCGTTTTCTAAATAAAAACATTTTTTAAATGACTTATAATATAAATTTTTCAACATTTTTCTTTTCTTCCCGATTTTGTTTTCGAAATTGTGAACTTACAATACACTTTAAAAAACTACCTAAGAGCCTAGTTTCAGCGACATCACATTCTATGAGAGGTCAAAGTCTCTGACAATTGGGCTTATTATACTAAATAAAACATTTTGCTTCTATAATAAAAATTTATTTATTCAACTAGTCAACAAACATATATTTTCAATAGAAAATACTTCTTAGTGCATCATCATCATTGTTTGGTAGTGTTGCAACATGTTCAATTCTTGGGGAAGAATTTGTCCTTGTTGCATCAAACGCTCCAAACCTACAAGCTGGTTAAGCACTTGTTGGGGAACAACTTGACCTTGGATCCATTGTTGGGGAACAACTTGTCCTTGGGTCCATTGTTGGGGAACAACTTGTCCTTGGGTCCATTGTTGGGGTAGATATTCTCTCCATTGTTGTTGGACTTGTTGGGTCCATTGATTGTATGCTTGCTTTCCTCCCATTGTGTTCATGAAACGAGTCAATGGAGTAATCTGGGATTCTCCAAGAAGTTGTCGCATGAGTTGTTGGTGAGCGAGGACTTTTTCGGTCAAAACCTCTTCTTCCAAAGCTTGTTGGCTCCATTGATTGTATGCTTGTTGTCCTCCCATTTTGTTCATGAAACGAATCATTGGAGTAATCTGGGATTCCCCAAGACGTTCTTGCATGAGTTTTTCGGTTAAAGTCTCTTCTCCTTGTTGTTGTCTCATGTTGTACATCAAACGGGCCAATGGGGTCATTTGGGTTTGTCCAAGACGTTGTTCCATGAGTTGTTGGTGAATGTATTCTTTGTTAAGAAGATCTTTGACCAAAGTTTCTTTTTCTAAAGCCTGTTGGACTTGACGTTGTTGTCTGACTTGTTGGAGGAGCATTTGGAATTGTTGGTATTGGGATAAGTTGTCGAGGTTCCTAAAAAAGGGAACAATCTTATTATTCACGATATTTATTTCATTTCTAATTAATTTCACACTATTAAGAAATTCTTAAATAATATTAACCTGTTTTTACTTACCATAATCCTTGGGTTCCAAAAGTTCTGTATTTAAGATTTTCTTGTGAGTTTAAGAGAGTTCTTAAATATTCAGGTACAACTTCTTCAACAGGCATGACATCTCTATAACAAAAAAATACTATTTATATATTTAATAATACATTAATTGCAAGAAAGCTACTTTTATGGAAAAAAATAACATTTTGAATCGTAGAAGTAAAATAAGCAAAAATAGTGAAAAAGTTATTCTAAAAGTTATCCAATAAAAAATATTTTCTTACCTAACTGTGTGCACAAAACCGACGCCATTTTCCATCATTTTTGGCAGAGCGTTATATTCAACCATTTGTTGTTCTTTTTTCAATTCTTCGATCATATACAAATTTTCCAAGTTGCTCATAACGTCAGCAACGGTTTGGTGGAGGAGTCCAGATTTAACCAAATTGTGGATGTGTTCCAACACGATTTGGTAGGACTGTTCATCTACCATACCTTCATATTGACGGAAGAGATGAGCCAGGATATCAGCTTGAGTAATTTGTTCCCTTGGGGTGTTCAAGTATGTTTGGAAGAATCTAATTTTATCAAGGATGTTGAAGTCGACATCCATGACGTTGTTGGTTTCATCTACTTCGATTTTCCTGGTCATTCCCATTGGGCTCGAGAGGACGATATCCACTTTTCTGGGGTTAATGATGTTTCTGTAGATGTAGGTTTCCCTGCCAAGATCTCCGACGATGGTAACGGTGCCGTCTTCTCTTACTGTGACGCGTTTGCCAACATTAAGTTGGGTGGAGAAGCAAAGAGCGACAAGAGAAAGAAGAACTAAGACCTTCATGGTTGTGCACTGTTAGTAAATGTGCCTTCTTGGAGAATTGAATCCCATTTTATAGTAAAATTTTCGAATTGTTTACTTATTTCTTCAATTTTATCGTACTTGGCAACATGTTTTGTAATAATGTCGAAACGAGGGTCATTGCTTAATAAAAAGGTGTAGATATTATTTAACTAAAAATAAGTATTGACCCTTGATTGTAATATCATACTGATAACGAATAAACGGATAACTAAGGTGATCTGAGTTTAAACTATTACTGAAATAATACTTCGGAAATGGGATAGAAATAGTTTTCATTTTAAATGGGGTTTCGTATTAAGAAAATCACTTTTTTTTTTGTTTATTTAGCATAAAATAGAAAATTTTGAAACAACTTTTTATTTCGTTCATATCTGTAATTCATAGTGGTTTGTTCTTTTAAATGTTCTTCTTTCTGCATAATAAGAAAATGTTTTGACTTTTAGTCTAAAGTCGTTTTCAAAAAATAGACATAACAAAAAAAATAATAATAATTTACTATAGCAACAAAATTTTCATACATTAAAAAAAGCAATTCGAAAAATCAAAAATATGTGAACATGCTTGGGATTTTGGCAATATTTCAAAAACTTTGATGCCTATCTTGCAAAAAGAGTTAATTGCGAAAAGGATATAACTTTTCTCTATGGGGATAGTATTTTTATAAAAACTTGTAAAAAATATGTCGGCAACAGATTTTGACATTTTAAATTTATTTCTATAGTAGATTATTATTATTATATTTTTTGTTATGTCAACTTTTTGAAATATTTAGGCAAAAAGTCGATACATTAAATTAAAAACATTTTAATATAAAAAGTGGTTTGATAATCCAGAAAGAACATTTAACTTTTTATTTACACAGTTTCCAAAGCTTTTTAAAAAAACCGTTTTAGACTAGCGGTAAATGTCTACAGCACTAGCAGGGGTATACGAATAAATACATTGTTATGCAAAAAAAGAACACTTTTAGACATTTTTCCACTGCATTTCCCCACTTTTGTCCAAAGCTTAATTAATAATGTAGAAAAATATAGTTTTATTATTTTCTAACTAATTATATAATATAATTATTTCATCTTTGATTCGAAATATTATGCAATAACTTTTCTGGTAATTTCTACACAAAATTTCTTAACGCGCGTTTCCATTTCATTGATAATAATTTTGTTTTTCGATCGTAATCGTAGATTGCGGTTTAGTTCATGGAGCAATTCCATCTAAAGAGGAAGATCTTCAAAAATTATTTAACATTCTTTGGAATTTGCCTATCATGTTTAGTAAATGTTCAACTGTAAAGCAAATGCGCCATCAAGCATCGGTAAGTCGCCCCAGAGCGCAACGGCAAATAATAATAGCCGTCCCTCCCCCGCATAAGCTGCAGAGCTTCTGGGGTTCACTCGTAAGGGAGTAAATTGCAGGGCGTATATTATTATTATTATTATTATATTATGTTTCGTCATTATTTATTTGGTTACGTCTTTTTTTTTTAATTTAAAACCAACTTCGGAGTGCCATTGAGGAGGAAAAAATAAAAAAAGTGATATTTGAAAAAAGCAGAGTTAAAAACATATTTTCAAAGTTTTAAATTTATTTTTAAAACGACTACTTTAACATATATTTTATCCAATTTTCCAATAACCAATAACAAGTTCTTAAAAAGTGTTATTTCCGTAATTTCTTAAAACAAGTGTCTTTTGTTCTTGATCTCAGTTTTAGAGATACGAAAGAAAATCAGAAAAAGAAAATTTATATTTAAATTATTACACAGGCCCACAAAACAAAAAAAGTGGAATGAACTTTACATACTACCCCTATGGATTTTGAGCCGATCATAAAATTTCCCCTGCACCCCCCAGTTTTCCCCTATCCTAGGGGAAATGCGTGAAATCTTAGAGATTTCAGTATCTGTGAAAGCAATTTCGATCTACGCAAAACGATAATGTTTTCACGTATCTCGAGTCGCATAGTTCTAATCTCACTAGAATTTCCCTAGAGTACCTCAGATTTCCACTAGCCTAGGGGAAAAAATGTTAAGCTGAGCAAAACTTGCTTGTAGCTTATAGCTTATATATTCTGAATTCTATCTGACGTACAAAATGTTCCACAGTATACTTGAGAATCTCCCTAGCATAGGGAAAAACGTAAATTTTGCAGAAATCGAACTTTCATGCAGGCCTTTTTCGTACGGAAAAGTTGATATCTTTTCGTCTTCTGAGTTGCCGTGTTCATTTCTGTCATCAGAATTTCCATCCAGCTCCTCACAATTGCCCTATAGCCTACGAAAAATGTTCAAAGATAAGGGAAGCTTACAATTTCACGTGGCCTTTTTTATACGGAGAAACTTATATGTCTTCTCGTCTTTCGAGTAGCTGAATTCATATCTGATATCAGACTTTTTCTACAGGACCTAGAAATTCTCCCAGTCTAAGATAATACACTTTTTAGTGGAATTCTGAGGTACTCTAGGGAAATTCTACAGTGAGATTAGAACAAAGCGACTCGAGATACGTGAAAATATTATCGTTTTGCGTAGATCGAAATTGCTTTCATAGATACTGAAATTTCTAAGATTTCACGCATTTCTTCTAGGCTATGGGAAAACTGGGGGGGTCCAAGGGAAATTCTGAGTCCGGATTTCGGCCTTAACGGTCAATGTGAATAAGGTTTTTAGATTTAGCAATACTTTTAACACAAACTTACTAATTTTATTCAAACTATACTAAGTCTATGGGAAATATTAAATGACCATTTTCTTTAATAATATACTGGGGGAGTGAATTTTTACTGAAATTTCTTTTGGTCAAATTATGGTTTTTGAAAACTCTAATAAGGTTCTTACAAAGTACAACAAAAATCAAATTTGATTATAAATTAAAAGTTTAGTAAAATGAACCATAGATTTCAAAAAATATAAAATTTTTTGCTAAAATTTATTTTTTTGTACTAAAAATTAATTTTTAACCGTTCACCAAATTTGATAAAATTATTTAAAACCGTTTTCGATTTATAGTAAATTTTTATTTTTGAATTTGAGTTTTCACCGCCCTGTATCTCAGATGCTAAACAATTAAAGCGTTCATGTTCGTTTATCGAATTGTACCAATTTAAAAGAGCTCTCAGGTGTAGAGTGTTGTTGGTCGAACACCCTGTAACGTTTTTGAAATCCCCAGCAGCAATTTTTAAAATCGCTCAACTATTGTTGGTAGCGAACTCGTGTTAACTTAACATATAATTTAGGAATTAATATAAAATAATAAAAAATATGAGTTATTACTAAAACAAAATTTTATTCGACAAAAATGTCACAAAAAACATAAACAATTAAAACTTTTTAGTAGACCAATGGGATCCTTCCATAACCGTATTGTTGTTGGAGGATATTCTGTTGGGGAATAATTTGTCCTTGTTGGAACAAACGTTCAATTTGTTGTGGAACAACTTGACGTTGGACATATTGTTGTGGGTATACTTGTTGGCGAACCAACTGTTGTGGAATTTGGATGTATTGTCCACGGTTTTGTTGAGCTTGTTGCATCAATTGTTCCAATTGTTCCATTGGGACATATTGTTGACGACTTTGTTGAGCTTGTTGGATCAACTGTTCCAATTGTTGGTGATATAACTGTTGTGGAATTTGTTGTTGGGCATATTGTCCACGGTTTTGTTGGGATTGTTGCATCAATTGTTCTAATTGTTCCAATTGAACGTATTGGTCACGGTTTTGTTGAGCTTGTTGGACCAATTGTTCCAATGGTTGCATCTGTTGGTGAACCAATTGTTGGGAAATTTGTTGCTGGATGTATTGTCCACGGTTTTGTTGAGCTTGTTGGATCAATTGTTCCAATTGTTCCATTGGAACATATTGTTGACGACTTTGTTGAGCTTGCTGGATCAATTGTTCCAATTGTTGGTGAATTAACTGTTGTGGAATTTGTTGTTGAACGTATTGTCCGTATTGTCCATGGTATTGTTGGGCTTGTTGCATCAATTGTTCTAATTGTTCCAATTGAACGTATTGTTCACGGTCTTGTTGAGCTTGTTGGATCAATTGTTCCAATTGTTGGTGAACTAACTGTTGGGGAATTTGTTGCTGAACGTATTGTCCACGGTATTGTTGGGCTTGGTGCATCAATTGTTCTAATTGTTCCAAACTAACAATTTGTTCACGGTTTTGTTGAGCTTGTTGGATCAATTGTTCCAATTGTTCAGGAACAATTTGTTGGCGTACGTATTGTCCATAGTTTTGTTGAATGTGTTCGATCAATTGTTCCAATTTTTTCAATTCAATGTATTGTTGACGGTTCTCTTGAGCTTGTTGGATCAATTGTTCCAATTGTTGAGGAACGATTTGTTGGTTAACGTATTGTCCTTGGATTTGAGGAATTCCATATTGTTGTTGTTGGATGTTTCGTCTTACTCCCATGTTGTACAAGAAACGGTTCAGAGGGGTCATTTGGGATTGGATTTGTTGTCCTTGCATGATTTGTTCAATTGGCACGTATTGTCTGATGTGTTGGAGGATCACTTGGCGTTGGTATGGAGTCAAGTTTTGGGTATTCCTGCAAGAAAAATAATTAAGTGTTGCGAGATTTTACCAATACGAAACTTTAAATATATGTAAATCCTTTCAAGGAAACATCTTCCATCCACAGGATAAGAGAGAAATAAGAAAATGGTAAAGTTTAAATTTTTCTTAAGAGTTTTGGTCGACTAACCAAAAGTCTAAAAAACTAAGATGTTTATTATAATTATATATATAAAAAAGAAAGAAAAATTTACTTACATTAGTCCTTGTACACCATTGTATCCTTGGGTTGCCAAAATGTTTCTGTTTTGGTTTAATCCTACGACTCCACTGAAATAAATTCAGGCATATTAAAAAAAAGAAAAACATAAATTTACATTGCTTTCAAAATTTCAGAATTTCAAAAATAGATTTGAGAAAAAAGTTCTTACCTAACTCTATGCACTTGTCTGACTTCTTCAGGAGAAATGACATTTTTCTTCACAATTTGTTCTTCGATCATGTGTTCTTGGTCAACGGTCCTCAAGGCTTCTAAGACGTCTTGATGCAAGACTCCTTGTTTGACCAAAGCGAGAATCCTTCCCAATATGATTTTGTAAGTGGATTCATCTACAAGACCTTGGTACTCACGGAGGATGTGAGCGAGAACATCAGCTTGTGTGACCTGTTCCATTGGGATGTTCTGGAAGTCTACGCTGCTGAAGACGTTTCTGATGTTATCGTTTTCTTCAACTTCGATCTTTCTGGTGGGTTCGTTTTGGCTCTTCACGACAATTATGGTTCTCTTGGGTACAGTTATGGATTTGTAGATGCCGATTTCTCTGTCTGGAGTGCTAATGACGGTAGTAGAACCATCTTCTCCTACTGTGATTCTCCTTTGGAAAAACAGTGGTGTAGAGTAGCAAAGAGCTAGGAGAGACAGAAGAACTAGTACCTTCATCTTTGTGCACTTGTTAGTGAATGTGCCTTCTGTTAATCGTTGCTGGGCTTTTATACAATTTTGATATATATTATTTACGTGTTTTCTCAAAATTATCTCCCTTGGCAACATGTCTTTGGAATAATCTCTCACTCCGTAGGTCATCGTACAACAAAAGGGTACAGATTGTTTCTTTAAAAACATATTTACTTGTTAATAAATTTTAATATCCTACTGATATCGATACTCGTGTCGATAAATTTTACCATCGAGTTAATTAACTTAAAAATGGAATTTTTAACGATACCTAATCAGTATGAAGTAATTTTTTTTATTTATTTCATAAATTCCAATTCAAATCTTACTATTTCGTAAACCAATCTTGTTTCCGCGTTAGAAAACGAAAAATCATATGTTCAGTAAACGATGTAAAATATTTTTTTAATTTTTATGGTTGCTTTTTCTTAATTCCATGTTTATAGCCATTTTTTTTGGTAATTATTCCCGCCCTGATTATCATAAAAACGTTAAAACAACAGGTTTACATAAATCATCACAACAAAGTCGTTAACAATCCGTTTTTGGCTCGACTTAAAGCCTACTAAGCGTCGAACAGATATTGACACTATTAATTTTTTACTTGTCTATAGAGTTCCTGTTTCAGGTGGGTCGAAAGTGGCCTTGCCGCAGGGCAGGACACGTTCGAGTTTTGTGTTGAAACGTTTACATTTACTGTTTGTCACACTCGATGTAACTAGAGACTCTTAGTTTTTGGCATGCATGGTAAAGATATATCCACTTTTTGGCATTTTAAGACCTTTTTGAGATAGTACCGATAGTACCTACTTTAAGTAAAATTTTCGGATTCAATTTGACGTAGTGCATGGATAAAATTAAGTGGGTATACATTCTGCAACGATGAGTTAATCAACCATAATAAAAATTCTTTATATACCTGTTCAACTTTACCTAGAAAAATCGAAAGCAGTCTTTCTCCTTTCTTGTAACGTCAATAAATAAGTTTCATGATTATCTTACCGTTACAGATTGTAGCGACATAGTAACAAAATCTCTCCGATTTTTATACCTCGGTGTACCATTAATAATTAATTTATTTGCAACTTCTTCGAAAATATTACCTTCTTTTTGCTCAGTATATGCATTCATGAAAAACCTTTGTGTTATAGATCATAACGCATTTATATTTCTCACTGAAAGAAAAATATTTCTAAAATCTCAGGAAATAAGAATAAATTTTAAAAGTGGATTAAGTATATCATCTTTACGCTAATCCTGTTTCTTTTTTTAGGAAATTATCCTATGTAATTACCCTGGTAATGATGAATATTTATGGGTGAGTCGATTTTTATTTATCCAGGTAGATTAAGATATAGTAAACTGGTCTCAAGCAGGGATTAACAACCCTTTAACTCTAACGATATTTTGATTGATTGAGTCTACAAAGTGTAGGGCTACTCTTAAACGAGAAGAGCAGCAACAAAACCACCTTTCCCCCCCGTTTTCGATGAATGCTGAACACGATGGCGGTGGTTAAAATTCTTTTCGAGTTGACCCAACCCCCCAAACGGCCAAAAACCACCCCCAAAATGAGGGGAATCGTGTATTCCGCATGTCCCATCGGTAAAATATTCCCTACACCTCGTTTTTGAGGATGCTGATTGCGATGGCGGTATCCAAAATGAGTTTAGACTTAACTCCATCCCTCAAACTGTCAAAAACCACCCCCAAAATGGGGGAATCGCCGATTCCGCGTCTTCTACCGGCAAAAAATAGTTCCCCCCCGTTTTTGAGGATGCTGAACACGACTACAGGATGAAATTTTTTTTGTAAACAAGAAAAACCGCGTCATCTCCCGTTTTTGAGGATGTTGAGCACAATGGCGATGTTATATCTGTACACCGACTTGGCCACATCCCCCAAACGGCCAACAACCACCTTCTACAGGGTGAAAAATTTTTTTTGAGCGAAACCCGCGAAAATTTTTCACCGTGTAGAGGGTGATTTTTGGCTGTTTGGGGGGTGGGACTAAGTCTAAAATAATTTTAAATACAGCCGTCGTGTTCAGCATCCTCGAAAACGGGGGGTATGGAATATTTTACCGAAAGAATATGCGGAATTCGCGATTCCCCCCATCTTGGGGGTGGCTTTTGGCCGTTTGGGGGGTTGGGTCACTTCCAAAAGAATTTTAACCACCGCCTTCGTGTTCAGCAGCCTCGAAAACGGGAGGGAGAGGTGGTTTGGTTGCTGCTTAATATATTTTTCCGACTCACAACAGGTAAAATTAACCGGATTAAAGCTGGGACCAGTTTGCTATATTAAATTAGGGGTGTAGTTGAGGACTGGGGCCACTTTACCACGCTCGTGTGAGATTTGGGACCATTTCTCAAATGTCACGAAGGTTAGGATTTTGAAAAATCCAATTTACGTTGAAATTTTGTTAATATTTTCTGTTTTTTTCGAATATACTTTTAACTTTAGATGATCATTTACTTTGCAAATTTAAGCTCTTAAAATTTGTTTTTATTTCCAAATAAGAGTTTATTGATCTATCCGTTAGATATATTCGACGTGATTGAAAAGCAGTTTATTGAACCATCTATTACATACCAACATTAGAAATTATTTTAATTACTTGATAACCTATTTTGAGGAGGTTAATTGTGTAAATATATTTTGATAATAATAAAATATCATTAATTTAAAAGATAATGTGTGAATAAAAATATAAATGTTTATTATTGAAAATCAGAAAAAAAGAAAAATATTTTTGTGCAAAGAAAAATTCGATAAATTTATATATAGAAAATGTACTGTTGTAATATTAAGTGCAGAGTATTTGCTGATTGAATATTTATCATGTTTATGAGCATTCCACTTTTGATAAAAGACTGCGTTGGAACAAATTATGAAAAATTATCCTTTATCGGGTTCTTCAAAAAAAATATATATTTTTGCAGCCTTTCATGGGCTGATACGAAGCTCATTATTTGTATATTCCGAGTGATTACATAATAAAAAGACTAGAGCATTTTCTTTACAAGGATAAGGAAGAAATGGAAGTCGTAGGTAGCTAATATAAACGTTAATTCTCACATTTAAAACATTCCTGAGTAAAAAAAAATTCCCACAGTGCCTGACCCCAACCGTCTTCAAGTTACTTGTTCACCTTGCCAATGATATGTAAAGATTGTTTAATGCTACTTTACTACAATTAATTCTATAATTAGCATATAATGAAACGTTATTCACTTTTGTCTGGTCTCTTTCAACCGTTCATTTGTTTGATAAAAAAACATTTCAATCCGTTTCATGTTCTGTTTCCGATTTCCTGTTGTTTCCTTCGGTAAAATTATGTCAATGTTTTTACTATTTATACTGCATAAAGTAACAAACCACTATGAATTACAGAAATGAATTATGTAACTTTAATAATTTTTATATTATCATCCTAATTAAAAAGATCACTTGATAACTAATTACAAAAAGATTATATCGCCCTCAATCCAGATCAAGGTCGCAGCGGTAAATATTTAAATTTCAAAAGGTTTTTGCATCCGGCAACTACATCATTAGCAAAAATTTATTGTTTGTAAACAATGGGCCGATGTTTGCGACCTTTCTTTTTTATGAAGAATAACACCGGACGCGTACAAACATAATTTTACCAGATAGGAACGGTTTCTGCTAATCCAGTTGAATTACTTTCATTCCTTTTCTTGGTATTCATATAAGTGGATACTTATAGTCCGGAGAAAATTAAATTATATATTTATCGTGCGCCCCAGTCACCGGTGAGCATATAAAGTTATTCTTCTTTGAAAATAACATTATATATATAAAATATGCGGGGTTCTTCAGTGGCGGCGATTAGGGGGGGCGTAGGGGGGCAGCTGCCCCCCCAATTTTAGAGGGATGTATCCATAAATAAATGTTATGTTTATTCCGATTTAAACATTTCAGGGTAGGAGTTATGTAAAAATTATTTGTACAAAGTCTTCGCCCCCCTACTTCTAATGTCCAATCGCCGCCACTGGAGTTCTTAACCTAAGGCTGTCACTCCTCCAAGTACTAACTGCATCATTCAATACTTAGCTTCATTGGACGACGTGTATCAACTATAGTCTGTCCAAGAGATAAGTCAGAAAGAAAGGAACACGCCTCCAGAAAATCAATCAAACCAAAAAACAATTTTTTCAAGATAGTTTAGTCACTAAAAACATGCAAGAAAAACAAAAAATAATTTGGAAAACTGTAAATTCTAAATTAGGTAAAAAAACCTGTACTAACATTAATGCAATTCAAGTTAATCTGATAAAAATGATATTGCCAACGAGTTCGTAAATCATTTTTCATCAAGTGCCAGTAATGCAGTTCAAAATCATTTCCAAAGTACTAATTTTAACAATTATACCACTATGTTTGTACCACAGACATTTTATTATATGGAAGTAACTGAAGTCCAAGTATTACAAATGATTGCATCTTTGAACAATACAAATGCAGAAGGCATTGACTGCATTTCAACCAAAATAATTAAATTGATGGCCCCTCACATTGCTGAAACGTTTGCTCATATGATTAATTCATTTGTGTTACAAGGAGTTTTTCCTAATGCTCTAAAAGTAGGAGTTATAACACCCATTTTCAAAAAAGGAAGCCAGACATCACTAAATAATTACAGACCTGTTACCATACCTACTATATTCGGAAAAATTTTTGAGAAATGTGTTTATCAGAATATGCTGTCTTTTCTACAGAAATACAATATAATATCAAGTTGTCAACATGGCTTTCTACCAGATAGGTCAACGGAGAGTGCAGGTACAAACTTTTTCAATTATATACACCGTCAGTTGGACCATGGACAGTTTGTTGGTGCACTCTTTTTTGACTTATCCAAAGCCTTCGACATAATAGATTTAGACATAGTACAAAAGAAACTATATGCTTTGGGATTCAGAGGGTTGTTTTTAAAATGGTTAGGTTCTTATTTGGAAGCAAGACAGATATGTTTAAAGGTTGACAATTATAAATCAGAAATAAAAAATGTAACTCGTGGAGTACCACAGGGCTCTGTTGTAGGACCGTTAATATTTCTGCTTTATATTAATGATCTCCCAGACATATATCTGCGGATAAAATTGTTTTGTATGCTGATGATACAACGTTGGCTTGTCATGCAGAATCTCCTAATGTCTTAGAAAGCAAACTTAATTTATTAGCATCTAATTTTACTAAATGGTGCAGTAACAACGCATTAATCTTAAATTCTGACAAAACAGTTGCTCTTCAATTTTTTTCAAGAAATAAAATAAATATGGGTGTAACAATTAAAGTCAATTCCACTAATATTGCATTATCAGAAACAACTAAATTCCTTGGAGTAGTGTTAGATAGTAATTTAAGCTGGGAGTCAAATATTAATTACTTACGTAAAAAAGTAAACAGGGCATGTTATGCTATAATTCAGTTAAAACCAACATTTACAACTAATCAATTGCTACAGGTATATTATGCAATTATATATGCACATATATCCTATAACATAACTCTGTGGGGTAATTCTCCTAATGCAAATAGACTCTTTGTAGCTCAGAAAAGAGCAATTAGACTTATTTTTAATTTAGACTATCGTCAAACATGTAGGCATCATTTTGTCAATAATAACATACTTACACTACCATCAATTTATATTTACAAATAAAGAAAAATAATTCCTGTTTTGCAAAAGTAAATGATACCCATAACTACCCTACCAGAAATGGAAATATGTTGCGTTCGCAAAAGCATGTGTCGACCCTGTATGAGCGCAGTTCTGAATATGCAGGAATACAATTGTATAACAAGCTGCCTTCAGAAATTAAAAACATACAATCCATTAACAGCTTTAAATTGGCTTTAAAAAATTTTTTGGTTCAAAAATGTTATTATGTAAAACTAAATACTGTGTCGTTTTATTTGTTCTCTGTTTTTTTAAACTGTATTGTATTGACCTATCCTATATCATTGTAAAATGATCCAAAAGGATTAATAAAGATTTATTATTATTATTATTATTATTATTATTATTATTATTAAAGGTACCGCCCATGGTGCCCTATTTGAGTGAGACTATACCACAGCCCTTGGGTTATGAGCCCAGTTAAAATATCTCGTCTAGAGAGGGTGTAAGTAATAGTGAAAACTTCTACCTAACAGAGTAAGACACATGAAAGGGACCAAGTTTCTATAGAACAAGAAAAAGAAATTAACATCCTAAATGAAGCAAAATTCCAAGAAATTCAATCTGCAGAATTATTAAAAATCATAAGAGAATTAAAATTAAAAAATGGGAGTTGGTTTTTGTTAAAAAAATAATCTAAAATATAAACATAAAGACTGCACTATAACAATTATTGAAATCAAATCGTTTTAAATAAGAGAATGTGGGAGCACGTTTTGTACGTCTCGGGTCACAACTCGTTGATCGCAATTCGAAATAAACAAAACAGGTATTAACCTGCCCATGTCGGCTAGAATTTAGTTGTTTCTTGATCGCAAGCCGGTAAAATGGAATGTTGCAGCGATAAAATGAAGATTCCTGGATGATCACGTCACTATTGTCGGTCACTTTATAGTATACCTATCCTTACATCTTTGTGTGGTATATTACATAAGCGGCGAAATTGTTCTATGGGGGCGATTCTTATTTTTTCGCGAAGTATAAATTGTTTTAACATATGAATGTGTTATTTTCACCGTTGTGTAAAAAATACATGCACAACTTCCTTTGCAAACCAATATTTTAAAAAGTTTGCATTTTTTTTGGAAAACAACCATTCTGGCGACAAAAGATTACAGCAAGAATTATTTCATAAACGATTAGGCTCGCAGAAATGGGCACACTCTATACTATTGTTTGCTCAATCAGATTGGGTTAATCTATGAAAATATTCCAAGGAAAAATGTATCTGGAAACTTAATTACCAATAAGAAAAATGTCTATAATACCTTATGGTTACGCCCGTGTACACTATATTTTGATGATTTTTTTGTCGTTTGGGTCATAATGATTTACTGTTATTGTCGCCTCAAAATTAGTTACATCGGCATTTTGAGTTAAAAGTGCTAGGAATGTTAATGATGAAGATTAATGTTACGAAAAATTTTTGGAATTTTGTTTCACGGTCTATAATAAATCCGTTTCACGGGATTATGCAATAAAATAATTAGATGAGTCATAGTGTCCTCAAAATATCTCGTAATTAAATTTGACAAAAAATAATTTAAAGGTAAAACCTTTTTAAATGTTATTTTAGGAAATCGCGTTGATATCGCGTAAGCTTTAATTCTGGGGTTCGTTCGTAAGGGAATGAATTGTACTGTATTTTTATAATAAAAGAAATAACAGTGGTCACTATACTCGGTATACCAGGAATTTAACTCTACACCAGATGAAAAGTTTCCACTTAAATTTCTCAAATAACAACAAACAAGATAATTATGTGTTATCTACATCAAAAATTATATTTAGTTTACCCAAAGGCGATGGACCTCAAAAATTGTGTTCTAATCGTGAATTTTTCAACTATTTTTACCTTTTTTTACCGAGAAGATCAAAATGTCAAACTTAATCAAATTTTTTATCCATTTTCAATAATTAGCCAAAGGTCAACAAAACTGTAATCAGTAAATAGAAAAAATAAAGCATATCATGAAAATAATAACGTAATAAATTTAAGGTTGTAGAACTGAGACACTAATTTGAAACACGAGTGTCGGATTAATACTAAACGTTCTATGCGGCGCTCGAATTATCTCGGGTATGCCTGTTTAGCGCACTCGAATTAACTAGAGCGTCCACGTTGAGTGCTAAAATAGGCACGTTGAGATAAGATGATATGCTCAAACATTTACATTAAAAAATGGAATGGATTAAAACAATTTCCATTTTATATATTCTCTATTTCCATTTTATATACTGTCGTTCTTCTTCAATTTTTACTCATTATATCGGTAGACCCCGCATGTATTTTGCATCATTACGTATGAATTATATTAACAATATTTCTTAAAAATGAGGGTTATTTCTATATCCCTAAGGACGTATCAATGTACGCCTCCATCAATAAGTGATTAGTTATAAGAGTAGGATTGCAATATTGCAATTTATTTCCTAACTTGCCATTAATATCGTTAATCCTACATGCATTAATAAATTATATGCATTTATTGGCCTAAAGTTATAGTGTGGTGGTGCAATTTTTCAATATTCCTGATAATATTACATCAACTTTAAATATCCGCAGTTCCCCGAAACAATCTTCAATTATCTATCTAGACGAGACGGGGTTTGACAGAATCTTCAGGATTTTGCACATCTAACTTTACTATTTACTTTAATAATTGACGTTAAGTGACAAACAACATATTTTACACAATTTTTAATAAGTACAAAATTTTACAAAGTTTAATCGTAAGAAAACTACAATAGTGAAAGTTAAAATTTATAGTAGGTGTTCAAAATGTCTTCCATTTTCATTTATACATTTTCTTGCCCTTGTTTTCATTGATTTACGCACATCTCTTAGCATTGCAGGGGTCACCTGTCTAAATGCTGCAGTAATTCTTTCTTTCATATTTTCTTTTGTGGCAACCTCTTCTTTGTAAACAATATTTTAAATAAAACCCCACACGAAAAAATCGCAAGGCGATCTAGTAGGCCAATTTATAGGTCCTCCCCTTCCTATCCAACGATCCTGAAATTCCCTATTTAACCAAATGCGAATATCTAATAGGTAATGTGGTGTGGCGCCATCTAATTGAAACCACATTCCGTTGCGATAATTTTGAGGCACATTTTGCAATAAGTTGCGAAAATCATGTTCTAAAAAATCTAAAAATATAGCTCCATTTAAAAATTGTGTAAAATATGTTGTTTGTCACTTAACGTCAATTATTAAAGTAAATAGTAAAGTTAGATGTGCAAAACCCTATATTTTTTTAATGCGTATTAGGAAGAGCTTCTAACTGAAGAAAAATATACAGAGTGTCCCATTTGAAAAAATTAAGTTATTGCCATTTAAAAACTAGACTATTGGCACGCCATCGGCAAACACCCTGTGCAACAGGTGAAGATGTTGTGTGATTATTGTGATAGGTGCATGTTTCATTTACATCATAGTAGCTTTTTTGAGGAATTTTTTAAAAAATGTGGTTTTTGTGCTAATATTTCTGAAGTGCTGTTTTTCATTAAATCTACTTAAAATAAGAATAACTTGTCAACGCCGCGTCGGATTTACAAACACAAAAAACTACCGTAAATCTAATACTAAGTAGAATCAGAAGACATAATCGTATACAGGGTGTTCAATTTAAAAAAACCAAATTAATTTTCATTCCACAAAAATTAGCCACCCTGTATACATCAAAATATTTTAAAATTGTAGTCCGAGTGACACTGTCTACCCCTACAAAAAATCTTGTTGATATCTCTTTTAGTTTCGGTGCTAGAGATCGAGTGGAAATAATTGGCGCACCCTATATATCTTTTTACTAGTAAAGTTCAAAATTGAAAACAAAAACTTGAATTATTTATTTATTTAGCGTATGGCAACACATGATTTAAAAACAGTAAACCAAACAGAATTTATAAAATACAAAAATGTAAAGGTGTATATATAAAACACATACACAAACATAAACGTAGAAACATAAAAGAAATAACACATTTATATCTCTATCGATAAATTTTCAATCCATTGAATCGCCGTATGTGGGAGTGTGAGGAAATCAGACATTACACCAGGGTAGGCCGTGGTCTCGCAGTTCTCCACAATATGCTGAATGGTCTGGTTTTCCCTTCCGCAGTCACACAGTGGGTCCCGAATTTTATCCCATTTATGTAGTGAGTCCCTACAAAGACCGTGATTTGTCCGAATTCGGTTAGCGATTTTCCAGATGCGTCGTGGTAGGTCGAAACCGGCTGGCTTATCATGCGTGTTCAAGTGCTGACTTACTTCAGGGCCCCGATGTTTGAAATATGTGAGTACAACTCGTCTGCGAGAATGTACCACGTGACCATCTCGAAATCGGTCAACGTTGCCAAATTTAAATTTAGACAGTTCAACAAAAAGTAGAGCAAAACATATATTTTAGTTCACTTGAAACCTTCGTACAAGAAGAAATAGAAGAAGTGATTAGGACAGACAGCCAAATTATTGGATTCAGACCAATTATAAGCTCTTTAGATCCGTTATGGAAATATTAATTCTTTTATTAAAAATAAAAAACATTTTTTAGAAAAATTATCAAAAATTAAAATGACAATTTTTCAAAGCAAAATATCTATTTTTCAGTTATACGAAGAAAAAGCCTAATTTTCAATCGAAAAAAAAGTTAGTTTATAATAATTAATAATTTAATTAAATAATAATTAATAATTAACAATATATATTGTTTAAAAAAAGTATAATAATTATATTTTTTTTAATATAAAATCGAAAATTCAATGTTTTGTCTTGGCAAAATTACAGGTTATTTAAAACACAAAAAAGAAATTTCCAAATGTTGCTGTCGATAAATAAGTCTCTTAATCTTATGAGAAAAAAGTAGACAAGTTTAGAAGATAAAATACAAATACGGTAAAACCATGTTTTTCGTTTTTAATTTTTATCTCTTGCAAAAATAATTTTTTTATGAAACCTCTGGTGAAAACGTTCTTTTTTGTGTATTAAAGTAGTACTTTTTTCAAAGCAAAATATTTAATTTTCAAATTTATACGAATTTAAATTAAGAACAAGCCTAATTTTCAATCGAAAAAATTAGTTTATAAATTTTCAATTCGTGTGCGAGAATGTACCACGTGATCACTCCTCACTCTCTCAGCGTCACAAACTCGGTATGTTTGAAACCAAGAGAAATCATCTACAAGTTCGCATAGAAGTGCTCTACTGGGTTGTACCAGTAGAGTTGAGTTTAGTAAGAGAGGAAACATGCGCAATAGTGCCGTGAAGGCGTTAAGTGCAGTGTTGCCGATGCCAATTTATCATATTCCCCAATATCCCAAGTCAAATTCCCAAAATTTGGGGACAAAAATCTGCTGATTCCCCAAAAATTCCCCTCAATAGGTTAAGTACCTTACCTTAGGATTATCTTCTTTGTTTTGACCTTTTATTAACCATTTATCCATATTTGCACAAAATCGTATCGTTATTTCGCGACAGAATACAAAATTAACTTATCTAAAGCAAAGCTAGCAAATTAGAAGCGTCTAAAACTAAGGGAATCACAGAAAGGTTTTCTCTATGTGTTCGCGTTCGCACCGCGCGGAGATAAACGAACTTATCCGATTATAATATGATTTATTATAACAAAGTAGGTACAATGGACAAATGATTTGCTGCTGTGCAAATGGTCTTGAGTTCTATGCCCAATCTGAACTGTTTTTTTATTTTAATTCCGCCTGATTATTTATTATATTGTTTAACGATATGATTTCAAAATCCCCGCATTTTCCCCGCATAATGCCAATCCCCAATAAATCCCCAATCATCTTGAGATTCCCCGCAGTTTGGCAACGCTGGTTAAGTGTCGAGACTGTCAAGTCAAATTTAATTTAATTACTATATCTTTGATATTAATAGTTTGCTATGTGATTTATAGTTTTCTGTTTAGGGTGTTTGTGTATATTTCGTTAAGACTCAATCATTAGCTGTTTATTTTGCTGATTTGCTTATTGTTGTTTGAAAATATTAATTAATATTTAAAATTAATAAAATCTATAAAATGAAAAAGTTCTATTTGAAAAACAAACACCAAATAAAAAATATATTAAAACTTACCAGACTGAATCTACAAAACTGGAAAAATATTGGTAAACACAAAAAAATATATTTATATTGGCTGCGAACTTCACTAAACACTATTTGTTTTAGGAATAAATAAAATATTTATTGGAAAAGAGAATTTACAGATTTCTTTCCCTTAAAGTAGGGGAAACCAGGACTATTTTTATTGTACTAATTTCCGTGTATACAGATAAGCCATGTTAAGCCTAGACTAATGCCGATTTACCCTAAAACAAATTTCAAAAGGTCCTATTTATTATAATCCTAAACAGATTTGAATGTACTTTATTGCCAACATATTCAAAGATTTCCTGTAATATACTTTTAAGATCAATTCTGATGAAATTTCAGATATCAAAACAGGTAACCGAAAGTTCATACAAAAAAATACTCTTATATTATTATATTAAAAAGACTTTTATAACAGTTTTTTATTTAAAAACCTAAAATGCAACTATCTCATATCAAATTTTTTCAGTCGTATACGAGATTTGCCAAAAAATATGAAATTTACTCAGGAATAAAGTACCTTTATTTTTGAAATACCGGGTGTCCCAGAAGTTTCTGACCCATTTTAACTGCAAATATCTCGGAACTCAGAAACGATCGGAAGGTGCGGTTTTCACTGAACAGTTTCTTTTTTTATATAAAGTTTTTTTCAGTATAAATGTTTATTTAGTAAAATCTTATATAGGGTGTTTTAAAAAAGCGGTCTTTTTAAAATGAAAATAACGTCGATTTTTTTAACGACACACCCTATATATTTTTATTCTATCTGAAAGGTGAACTCTTTCCCTTTACGAAAATGTATAATGTTGAAGTTTAGATGAAAAATAAGTGAGTTGTTTGATTTTTAAGGATAGGCAGTTACGTAGACATATACCATTAGATAATTAACAAATGAGCTCTGGATAAAATTATAAATTGAAAATGTATAAACTAATTTTTTCGATTGAAAATTAAGCTTTTTCTTAATTTAAATTCGTATAACTGAAAAATAAATGTTTTCCTTTGAAAAATTGTCATTTTAATTTTTGATAATTTTTCTGAAAAATGTTTTATATTTTGAATTAATATTTCCATAACGGATCTAAAGAGCTTATAATTGGTCTGAATCCAATAATTTGGCTGTCTGTCCTAATCACTTCTTCTATTTCTTCTTGTACGAAAGTTTCAAGTGAACTAAAATATATGTTTTGCTCTACTTTTTGTTGAACTGTCTAAATTTAAATTTGGCAACGTTGACCGATTTCGAGATGGTCACGTGGTACATTCTCGCAGACGAGTTGTACTCACACATTTCAAACATCGGGGCCCAGGAGGGAATTTAATCACTGCTATACTGCTATACTGTTTATTTTTTATGATATTCAGTAGTAATACTATAAGTACTTCAAGATAATCAGCTTATACATCGATAACTTGTTGCATAATTACAAAGAGTGTCAGTGTGACAGTTTAAATAATCCGACCGCGAAGCGGGAGGATTGTTCTGTCAAACTGACACGATTTGTAATTATGCAGGAAGTTTGAGATGTATAACCGTATTTATTTTGAAGTACGTATTGTATTTGATACGATTATTTTTTGAGTAAATTAAGTAAATAGAAACAATTTATTAATTTAAATACAAATTGGTACAATGAAAATTACAATTATTATATACTAAGTTTTTGAACCTGTAGCGCTTTTAAAATAGACTCATTTTAAACGTCAAAATTTGACGGTCCTATTAGTTTGTGTATTGTTGTAGGTATATTGCTATGGAAATGAAATTATTGTAAAATTTTCGATTGGTAGAGCTACTCTATGTATAATCAGGTATGATCGAAATTATACGAGGTAACTTAACTAAATTGAACGTTCTGATTGGTTAAAAATTATACGAAAAAAATAATCGCTAAAAATTTAAAAAAATAAAAATTATAATTCTGACTTAAATGAAAAGGTGTGTCTATTGATATATCTTATTGTATAAATATTTGTAAATGGGATACTCGTTTAGAAGAACGATGCTGTGATCGCCGCGATATTTGCATAAATATAAATGTGTCGCAAAAGTGCAATAGGTAATTGCGCAAGTGTGCAACGTGCACCTCGTGAGAAATCATTTGAAAGGAAGGAGAAAATTAAAAGTAAGGTTAGTGACATCGATGGAGTGTATGTATAAGGATGTTGGCGTATGTAGACGATTCATCAAGTCAAGAATGGCTTTTAATTTTTTTTATTTCAAATTTTTAATTGCATTCAATGACTTTTAAAATCCAAACAAGAACAAGTAGGTCTTTGTCGAAGGCAGTAGGATAATTTTAAAAGTTACAGCGCTCTTAAACCGTGCAAATTTCGTGCCAAACTAGTGCTAGGAAAGACGAAAACAAGAATAGTACATACACTCGAGCAACTCGCCTCATAGTCCACGCGCATTTCACCTGATTTTGGAGAAAATAAAAAACTATTATTTATTGTTCGATACACATTTTATTACCAAAAATTTAAAGCATAATCTTTGGGGCCGCTTGCGATCAGATGGCAGATAGCAGACCATCGAGAGAATTGTAAAGTGATCTTTAAGATATATTTTGTTTAATTATTTTTGATTCACTTTAATAATAAAAAAAATATGATTTTAATAGACCCGGTTGGCAAAAGCTCGTTCAATTTCTACTAACGCTAGAAAAATTGTAAATTTTTACAGGCTTCTTGTTTACATAACCGTCTGTTTATAAAGTCATTTCAGGATAATTTAGTGTAAATTTCTGATTTCATTTTCTTAGATTTAACACCCCAAATTCTTGCAAAACTGAGACCCTTAAAGCAAGTTCCAACGTGGCATCTAAAGAAATACTCGTTACCTCGTTCGTCGACCGCCTTAGTTAACCTAGAATTTCTTTGCATGAGTTCCAACAACAAGTACAAACTATTATTTTACTTTTATTCTCGTCTCTATTTACCGATTCCGAGGAGTTTAGACTAACGTCCTTGCGGCTCGCGTACGGAACGAGTTTGAACGTGCATGTCCACTCGTGACCCGCAGCTCTCGCTTCTTTTTTAATACTCGATAACTACGTTACAAATGGGTGTTAATTAATTTCGCAATGTGGTACCTACGTATTTATAAGATTTGTTGGTGTTGTATAAACATACATTTTTTTAGGAATATTCCGCGACATGGTTATTTTGGTCGTAGAAATTTTAGTTCATACTTTCAACAGTTATCCGCTAAAGGATTCACTACAACTTTCTTCGATTATTTTCTCTATTTCCAAACTGCTTTATCAGTATCCGTGGAATTCCACAAAATGGGTGACATTTAGAATTAATTATGAAATATAAATAAAAAAAATAGCCGCACTTGAAGAAGAAAGTAATATTCCACCAAGACAACGCACCTGCTCACACTTCGACGGTAGTCATGCCCAAAATTTCTGTATTACACTTCGAATTGGTTGACCACCCACCCAACAGTGTGTCGTGTTTCCTGAGCTCAAAGTTTGGCTTGAAGGAAAGATATTTTCATCGAACGGTGAGGTTACTGCTTACCTAAACGCCTATTTTGTGGAGCAAGACGCCAACTGCTCTTAGAAAAACTTTGGAGATTTTTGAGGGTTTTTCGGAAATATCATCTTGAGGCTTCATTTTGCAGGCGTTAGATATAATCTGGTGATTCAATTTTTTTCTAATATTATTGTTACCAAGTGTAAAAACTTTCGCTGTACAGGGTGTCCCAAATTGGTGAGTTTTGCAGGGTATCTCGTAAACTAGAAGAGATAGAAGAAAAGCAGTTAAGATGTTATAACTTCTTTTTTTGTTAAAGTAACTCCCTGCAGTTGGAAGATACAGGGCGATTATTGAAAACTGTCGAAAACTACAAGGTACTATAACTTCTTAATTAAGAAAAATATAAAAAAACGTTATAAAAACTTTTGATAGATATAATATTAAAGAGTTCAGTGGCGCACAGATTATTTTTTTAGGGGGCTCACTAAGGAAATATAATGCAAACTTATGTTTTTTTAAATGGGACACCCTGTATATTTTGACGTTTTTGTTTTCTTTTTTAATTCTCATTCACCTGATATGACATACTATATATCTATTTTCAATGGTTGGAGCTACAGTGCAAATAAACCATTTATGGATGTTATCAGGTGAAACACCATTAAAAAATTGAACACTCAGTAACGAAATTTAACATTTTATTATAAGGCTACTGATGTGTGACAATTTTATTTATCAAAATTATAATTAATAAAAAATAAAACCAGATTAAAAAAATAAAAACAATAAACTTATGAAACAACAAGAAACATTGTAACAACTAATTTTAATAGAATGTGAAAATTACATTAAATGTTCAAAATGTCCTCCGTTTTGTTGTAGTAATAATTGACAACTTTTTCTTACTGATCTTACACAATTGAGTATGAGCACTGGCTTTATTTTTCTAAATGCGGCATGAATATATTGTAATAAATCTTCCCTACTCTCGAAGTTAGTCTTGTAAATATGATTTTATTTTTGGTAATGCTGAATTGGTTGGAGATTATTTAAACGAAAAACTTTTTAATCGATGAAAACGGAGAGCATTTTGAACATTTAATGTAATTTTTACATTCTAATAAAATTAGTTATAGGTAGATTAGTTGTTACAATGTTTCTTGTTGTTTCATAAGTTTATTGTTTTTATTTTTTTAATCTGGTTTTATTTTTTATTAATTATAATTTTGATAAATAAAATTGTCACACATCAGTATCCTTATAATAAATTGTTAAATTTCGTTACTGAGTGTTCAATTTTTTAAGGGTGTTTCACCTGATAATAATAATAATAATAATAATAATAATAATAATAATAATAATGTTTATTACGATTCAATGAACAACAATATGTAATAATAATAATAATAATAATAATAATAATAATAACATAAATGAATAAACATAGATACTCACAGAAGCAAGTAATTGCTTGTGCGTGAGAGTTTACAACTACAAATACATAACACTATCACAACAAAAATATATATTTAATGATAAAGTAGGGAATTAGTGTCCATTTCATAATATATTTTACAATCAGGGTATATTTGACATAATCGGGATATATTTGACAAAATCAGGATATATTTGACATAATCGGGAAATATTTACATAATCGGGATGTGTGACATTTTTTAGGAGATGTTGTCAAAATCTGGAAATTATTATTGTTTTTTGCTTAAATCATTCTATTGTTAACAAAATTACTGAAGAATACTCTTTCTGTGTTTAGAATCCACGATTTAACCATATATTTAAAAGAGTTTATGTTGGTTACAGATTTAAGTTGTGGAGGAAGGTGGTTATATAATTTTGGGCCCAAATACAGTAAACTTCTTTGTCCAACATTCTTATCGCACCTAGGTACTTTTACAGTCGTGTTTTTATTACGAGTGACATAGTTGTGGTCTGTGGGTTCTGATGCAATTTTGGAATTGTTAATATTAATTATTATTTTCTGACAGTATAATTGTCTTAAATCTAAAATTTTGCTAATTAGAAATAGTTCATCGCTGGAAAAGGTGAGTTTTTTATTGTAAATAATCCTCAAAACCCATTTTTGTGCAACATTTAATCTTTCCAGATGACAGTCGAGAACTCCCCCCCAACCCATAATACCATATGACAAGTGAGATTGGATGAGTGCATAGTATACTGTTTTTAGGCGATGAATATCCAAGAATTGCGACAGATATCTAAATCTACCAATGAGTCCTCTGATTTTTTTGGTTACAAAAGTAACATGTAAATCCCAACGTAAATGTTTATCGATCATGATACCCAGATATTTAACAGACTCTGCTTCAGGTATTGTCGTATCTTCATCGATATTCAAGTTTCCTAAGTGTGGCAAATTATTAAGGTAGGACGTAAATGGGAGATAATAAGTTTTATTTAGGTTTAGAGTAAGTTTGTTATATTGGAACCACTTCTTAATGACTTGAAAGTCAGTTTCTGCCTTGAGCTTTAAGTTTCCCCATGTATCTGCTGTATAAAATAATACCGTATCATCAGCAAAACTGAGAACTGTCCCTCGGGAATCAATATTTAAGAGGCTATTTATATACAATGTGAACAATAGTGGGCCTAACACAGTGCCTTGTGGAACACCAAATGTAACAGTTCTCGGTTCGCTGATGTTTTCATTTAGGCGGACTTGTTGTTGACGATCTGTCAAATAGCTTTTCAGAAGATCATGAGTTTTTCCTCTAATACCGTAAATGGTTTATTTGCACTGTAGCTCCAACCATTGAAAATAGATATATAGTATGTCATATCAGGTGAATGAGAATTAAAAAAGAAAACGAAAAACGTCAAAATATACAGGGTGTCCCATTTAAAAAAAACATAAGTTTGCATTATATTTCCTTAGTGAGCCCCCTAAAAAAAATAATCTGTGCGCCACTGAACTCTTTAATATTATATCTATCAAAAGTTTTTATAACGTTTTTTTATATTTTTCTTAATTAAGAAGTTATAGTACCTGGTAGTTTTCGACAGTTTTCAATAATCGCCCTGTATCTTCCAACTGCAGGGAGTTACTAAAGATTTAATTAGGCTATCGTTACTTTAACAAAAAAAGAAGTCATAACATCTTAACTGCTTTTCTTCTATCTCTTCTAGTTTACGAGATACCCTGCAAAACGCACCAATTTGGGACACCCTGTACATGGTTTTTTGGTAGAGGTCCAAAAAACTTCGCCATTTTTCAAATCCTTTTATCGAGAAAACGTTTTCAACGACCAATGGGTCCTTCCCGTTATTATTTTTCATTACAAATGTACAATGTATACAAACAAAGTCGTTCAATAACTAATTTGTCAAATATTGAATGATTTGTAAAATTATATCTACATAAACGAGGATATGGTGCGCCAATTTCATCTAGCATTACAGAACGATTTCTAGTGGCACTCTTTTTAGTGCGCATTTTGGACCCGTCGGAATATATATAACTTACATTTAAAATAAAAACGCAATTTATAAGTAGTCTCGATTTTTGAGGGTATTTTCTGGATATTTGTTTTATTTTTGGGATTTCAATACATATAATATTAGTAGTGATATTATTTCTCTCTTTACAACTGAATTACACTCGCTTTATGTCTTGTAAAATTCAGAATTGTATTACCAAAAAATGCGGAAACGATCCATCGATAAAAGAGACGATTTAGTGTCAACCGATTAAGATTTTATGGTTTTTTTCCAAGTAACAATTTCGTCTGTTATTTGGTTTTGATATATTTACATTCTTCGAGCATGTGTGTGTGTGTGTTGGTTATCAATAAAGGCATTAAACATTTTGTTGTATTCATTGCAGTCACATCACCGAGATGCTTTCGGAGAATTCACTGAGGCAAAGTTTAAAAGTAAATATAACGGTGGCGTAGATGTCCAAAAAAAAAGGATGTTTATTGAAACGCGGTACTAGTTTTTGAATGTGGGAAAAAAATAATTAGAAGCACAGAGAGAGAAACCAAATGAAAAAGTAGCACAAAAAGTGTTAATCCAATAACAACGAAACAGGCCTATGACGCCCAGATGTTTAAAAAATTTATTACTATATAGTTTATAGTAGTAAACATTTAACCAAAGAATGCTACACAAATCATACGCACACGTATTAAAAAAAAATGTACCCACTTGGCCTTTCTTGCTCCTGCCACTCTTTCATAATGGTATTCATTCTGGGAACCCGAGAGTATAACGCTATTGTGTAAAGTTTGTATATGAATAATAAATACATATCCATTGAACATAAAAGAAGAAGAAATTTGATAGGATCTTCTGGATGAAGTGCATAACCTCTGAGCCCTAAAATAAACATTTCAACGGTGTCATCCTTTTTAAAAATTTCCACAAAAAAATCTTTTGTAGGAACCTTTACTTTATATATATAGGCAATGGCTTAGGTGAGGATGGGGCTGGTGGGGTTTGTTATATAATTGAATGAAATGTATCGGAGGAAACAGAAGTAGCAACCAAAAAATGGTGAATAACATGCGTAATTTGTAGGTAGTTTTGTAGACCTCTGAAGTAGAATCAAATTAGAGATTGATTCCTTGAGTTCGTGCTTTTTTAACTTCACCATTTGAAAAAAATACAAATAAGCTTTCCTAATATAAATCCCAAAAAGAGAGTTTTTACTACACCACTGTGTTTGGGCTAGTTTGAAGGTACGCATTGATTGAAATCAAGATGGATTATCGTTCTTTCACAGTCCGCTTAATTTAAATATCAAAAGACGTGAAATACCTCTAATTACATCGGTGAACCCAGCGGTTAAGGAAGAAAAAAATAAGGGCGCTTTTATTATGTATTTCTTTTTTATTGTGAAACTTGTTGAAGTTCAATAAAATTTAGAAATAAAGATGCAGCAAAAAAAACGAATAAAAATCTAACTGAAAACAAATGGCAAAACAAACATTATTAAATTATTCTATAAAGCCTTAAAATCCTTCTGAACAGAAAAACAATTCAAAGAGATGTAAGAATGCGAGGTACTGTATCTTGGAAACCATCCATCGTAGAGGCTTGCGGAAAAAAAGTTATAACTAAAACGGCCAAAAGAAAAACCTGGAAAATATTTTCAAGTTTCTAAAATGGCCGCTAGGGGGCGTAACTGCAATCTTGAATCTAAGAAAGTGATGTTTCTGCGAATTCCGCAATATTAACCTACCAAAAAAATACCTGATCTTTAAAGTAGAGGATAATCTGAACCTTTTTTGTTTAACAATTTTTGCTATATCTCTAAAAATAAAGTGGTGGGGGGTATTCAAAGGTTTCAGTAAAAAACACCCTGTATATTCGAAACGGCTGAGCCGATTTTAACAAACTTGGGCTAGTTGAAAAAAGCTATTCTTGGGCTACAAATGCTATAATATCTGAAGTTTTGTTAGTTTCAGATGTCGCCGCTAGAGGGCTTTTTTCGACATCTCGTCAGAAATGGTAAAATTGTCAAACAAAAAAGATTCAGATTATCCTATACTTTAAAGATCATGTATTTTTTGTTAGGTTAATATAGCGGAATTCACAGAAACATCACTTTCTTAGATTCAAGATTGCAGTTACGCCCCCTAGCGGCCATTTTAGAAACTTGAAAATATTTTCCAGGTTTTTCTCTTGGCCGTTTTAGTTATAACTTTTTTTTCCGCAAGCCTCTACGATGGATAGTTTTCCAGATACAGTACCTCGCATTCTTATTTGGCCACCCTGTACATAAAAAATTAAAAAAAAACAAAAACAAGACGAAAATGCATACATAGCTTCCATAGATCTAGAGAAAGCCTTTGATAGCGTACCTAGGACGAAAATATTACTTTTTTTAAATTTATTTGGTAAAACTGTTTTTTGAATTATCTGAAATGGAGATTTCTTAAGATTTAGACAAAAGTAGTGTTATAATTTTAATCTACTTTTTTCCAGTGTACTATTACATACCCAATACCATAGTTTTATGTCAAGGGAGGTATTATGTACGAATTTTGTTTGTGATTGCATTTGATTTTCAAACAAAATTATGGGAATTCTGGGAAAAATGGCACAAATAACAAAAGGTTCTGTTTGTTACGTATTTCTTGGAATCAATAAACATTAAGTAGAGACTCTTTAGTGATGATGATGATAATGATAATGAGTTAATTGCACAAATCCCATTTAATTGTAAACAGATAAAAAAATTTAAAGGTAATGTTTCTAAATTTACTTTTTCAAAGTACAAACATTAGAGTAGTATTTTTAAATATTTATTTTTATAATCTTTTCAAAACAAAATTAGTTGCACGTTGCCATGTTTAGAACAATACTTTTTTTAATTTTTGAGGTGAAATTACAAACAGGAAGCGGTACATAATTATTTGAGCGGAAAACCCTAAACAGTGGGTAATTTAAAATCATTAGTTAGCCAGCGAAAGTAAATTTAGCCTCCCCAATTGGTCAACCCCTTTTCAAGTTCCCGCATAATCAATTATAAATAGGGTAGGATGAAAGATGTTTATCGCAAGCTATTAATTATCTAATTCACTTTTAAAACTAGGTAAATTGAAGCAATATTCGGTTTAATCATGTTGAATTAACCCTCTTTCAAAGTTATGATGATACAAAATATGTTTCTTATCTCACAAGAAGAAATTCCGAGAGTCCAAATAAAATTAAAAATAAATAATTAATAAAATAAAATAAAAGACATTAAAACAGGACTATAGTGTATTTGAAAATCAAGAGAGAGTAAATTCCCAGAATAAAAAGTAATTCGGTATGCAAAACTATAGTACAGTACGTGCGGTAAAACTTCAATATTTGTAATGCATTCTAAATTGTTTTTGTTAATTTCAATACAAAATTTATTAAATTTCTTGGACTATCACATTATTTTATGATCTCTCATTGTTACTACAGTAGGCCTAAGAGGATTAACGTGCGTCATAGGCGTAACCAGAATAGAAAGGGATAATTGTTATTTAACGACCTCCGAATGGCAACAGCTTCTAATGACAGATATTTTGACTTAAATAGTTTCTAGAAATGCAGTTATTTGATTTTCGATAAACGTGACAAATAGTAGTGACTAAAAATGGAAGCAGTTTGTGAGTATACGCCAGTGAAAAAATTAAAACTAGACCATTTATCGCTCAATGAAAAGAGTGCTGTAGTGAATGTGTACCACTATTTTAAACATCAAAACAACATCTAAGGCAATGGGATATGGAAAATCTACAATATATAGAGTTCTAAAGGAGGAAAAATCAGGTGGAGTAACCTCACCAAAGCCGAAATCAGGTAGACCAAAACTATTAAAAGTCAATGTGGACGAGTTTTTTAAAAATGCTATTCGTAAGCTTGTTCACTCATTTTTTATAAACAAGCAAATACCAACTTTAGATAAAGTTTTGCAAGCCATTACGAATGATGTTGATTTACCCACAATAAGCCGGGATAAACTATGGAAAGTGTTACATGAGTTAAACTTTAAATTTGAAAAAATGGGCAGACACTCAATGCTAATTGATTCTGAAGAAATTGTATGTTGGAGAAGACAGTACCTCAGAAGAATACAACAAGTTAAAGCTCAAAATAAAAACATTTATTATTTAGATGAAACATGGGTTAATGAAGGACATTGTGTAGGAAGAGTTTGGAAAGACAAAAATATAAAATCATCCCATCAAGCTTTTCTAGAAGGATATACTACTGGTTTTAAGGAACCTATAGGAAAAGGTAAAAGATTAATTATTTGTCATATAGGCAGTACAAACGGTTTTTTTGAGAATGGTTTACTCTTATTTGAATCAAAAAAAACCGTTGATTATCACGAAGAAATGAATGGAGACGTGTTTGAGGAATATTTTGAACAGATGATTCAATTCATACCAAAAGGATCGGTTATTGTAATGGACAATGCAAGTTACCACTCCAGATTACTTGAACCTTTACCAACCACTAAATGAAAAAAGGGTGAAATTGCAAAATGGTTATCTTCTAAAAATTTAGCCTTTGACAATACAATGCTGAGGGCAGAATTGTTAACTATTGCTAAAAAACATAAGCAAAATTATAAAAAATATAATATTGAGAGAAATTGAAATCCTTCGTTTACCACCCTACCATTGTGAGCTGAATCCGATAGAATTAATATGGGCTCAAGTTAAAGGTTATGTTGCCAGAAATAACACTACTTTTAAATTATCAGATGTTAAAAATCTCTTCAATAAGGCAATATCTGAAGTAACAAGTGAAAATTGGCAAAAATGTATTAGACACGTTACAGAAATAGAAAAAAAAATGTGGGAGCTAGATAACATAATTGATATTACTATAGAGCCCATTGTAATTTCTCTAGAATCAGATGGTGAATCTTCTGACACAGAGTGCGAGGAACCATAACTTTAAAATTATTAATTTATGTACTTTAATTTTATTTTTAGATTTTTATTTTTTAAGATTTAATATTGTCGTATTTTTTGCATGTTGCTCGTCAAATTTTATCCTTGCGGTTGGTTTTTTTTTTCTCATATACCTACTTAATTGTTTTTTTAGCTCCTCATATTAATTTATAAATAATTGTAATTATCTGTACATATTATATACATATTTTGTAAATAAACATATGCCTAAAACAAAATTCCTAAAATAATATTGACTTTTTCTTCATTTTACCCAAATTAAATTACTACTTACGAATTATGTTTATCTATCTAAAATTGGTAATCTAGGTATAAATAACTAAAACAAATTAAATATTTCTATTTCCATATTAATTTAATTTTGAAAACGCACGTCTATGGTTTACTGCCTTTAACACTGATAACTGCAAAACATTTCTGGGAATTTACTCTCTCTTGATTTTCAAATACACTATACCACATGGAAGTGTCTTCTGTCATGATAGAAACAAGTATCTTATAAGGTCAATTTTACCATTTTACGACATCTATTTATCGTTTTTAATGTCACAGCTTTCGAAAATTCGTTTTCTAAATTTGTAATTCGACCCCTTCGACCATATAAAATAATTACCACCCAATCTGTAATATAACACCGTCACTTCAAAACCATATTGGTAAACTCCTACAAATTTCGGCAACCCGGATTTGTGCAGTGTTGATTTAATACTAGTAGACAGATGTTTATAGAGTATCAAGGCATTTAAAGTAAATAATACAGGGTGGTGTTCTCTATTTATGGCAGTATCTAAAAATTATTCGAGTTCGATCTCAAATTAATGATATTTGTAGAAGGCCTCTAAGTACCCCAACCCTAGGATAATCTTTGTACAGTGTACCCTTAGACACCCTATATAAATAATAATAATTACCACTACTGTACCATAAACAACTATGTCGGTTTATCAGAGTGCTCAAATGTTTAAGTGTATCACCCTATAATATCATGTTGGATAAATACGCCTGACAGCTGGTTTTTCAGAGCTTATGTAGGTAGTTAAATTGATGTTCTAATGTTATATAACACCGCGATATACAAATACATGTCTAATGCATTTGGTGAGATATAAGAAATTTATTATGGCTAAACAGTATCTTTAATTGCTCATTGCATCAGTTTTGATAGTTTTATATTTATCCTAAATTGCAGTATAATTTATTCGGAGACCATTCAGTTGGGCAAAAATACATGTTGTTGAAAAAGGGTCGATATAATCCTATAGATCAGTTGGTCAAATGTCGAAACAGGTTAAAAAATAATACAAATCAAGTAAATAAAAATTATATTTACTCCAATGAACTAGGTAAATATTTATTTGACAAACATTTAATAAAATTAAAACGAAACAAACAATTAGTCTTAAATTTTATAATTACATCATCAATAAAATTTTGCCTTTTTTTCGTATACCCTTTCTGAGTCTGTCTTAATTTTTATATATGTCTGAATTTGAGTTAAATTGGGAGTGGAATGACTTGCTGTTTGTCATGTAAGTATTTGCTTTGGAAAATTTAAATTTGTATAACCACTAACTTACAACCTTTTTTACTATACATTGAATATACTGGGAACGATTCCATCTTAATCAAAGAACGAAATGATTTCTGCCCAACTGAATGGTAGAATTAGGAACTACCTAATATTTTTGCCCAACTGACATATTGCGATTTCTTCGTGAAGAAAGTGTTTTTGCTTAATTTTTAGTTGATGATTAGACGGAATATATAATAAATACGAGACAACATGATAACAAAAATAATTCAAGTAATGAAATTAGTATTGACCAAAAAATAATAAGAAAAACCAACTTTTCTCGGTCAAGAAAACCCCTCAAAATATAAATTTTATTAACATTGTTATGGTTTTAAACAATTTTTTTATAAACTAGTGTGCAGCATATTTACAAGAAATGTTTAAACATAATTTGAAATAGTATATTGTGCAACAAGTTTTGAAAATAGCACTTTTCACACGAGTTGCACACTATACTTTTCCTACGGCTGCGACTTTATTATCGACAGTAATATCCCAAGACCTTGACAAATAGCCGACTATTTTTATTGTATCTAAATTTCGAGTTTATTTTAGGATCAATTCGTCGAGACTTAACTTTAAAGAATAACTCCCTCGAGCTAAAGCTCTCGGGAGTTATTCAGATTATTAATGCCAAAATTGTCGAGACAAATTGTAAAATATACGAGAAATTTAGTAGCAATAAAAATAGTAGCTAATTTGTCAAGGTCGCGTTATATTTAATAAGATTATTTCCCGAGTCACAAAAAATTCTGTATACATACGTATAAATTATACTAGTTTTGTACTTTATTGTCTTGGCAGGTACGTTTAATTTAATTATATTATCAATTTCTTGAAGATTTTTACTCCCGAATCTACTCTATTGTTAATACTTTTTAACAAAATGTGTCAAATTTAATTTTGTAATAAACTTTAATGGCAAACTGTCAAAATTCAGATTGACAGTAGCGTATGTTTGTCGTAAAATGGACGGTATTACATAAAAAGGAATGAATGAATATATTTATAGTTTCAGAAAAAGTGCGAAATCAGTTGGATTTGTGCATTTGCTACTAAAGATCGATAATTTATTAACTATAAGCAATTTTATAATACCATTAGTATAGGTTTTATTTGAAAAATTTGAAATTTACGGGAGGCTTCTTTATTGTTGGATGCCGTCCTTTAGGTGAATATTGAGGACGATGATCAAATAGCCGAATATTTACCACCAAGGTGAATAGTCGCTTTATTGGAAGAATGGATATGGGATAAGTTATCTGAAAAACTGGTAAGGCCAAAAAACTAGCACAAAGCAAAGGGACAAAGAATATAGGTGATGAACAGGCAAGGAACAAGGAAACGATAACGGAACAAAAACAACAGTCAAATAAGAAAGGAAAAATAAAAACAAACAAACAGAAGAAAAACAAGGAAAAAATAAAAGTAGGCACATGGAATGTTAGAACAATGCTGAAAGCTGGTAAAATGGTAGAAATAGCTAAAGAAATGGATAAGTATAATTTAGAAGTACTGGCACTGCAAGAGATTAGATGGAAAGACGAAGGAAGAATAGATAAAGAAGGATATACCCTTTACTATTCGGGAGACAAAAAGCAAGGAAGAAATGGTACAGCATTTATGGTAAATAAAAAATTAAGAAATAAAGTACTACAATTTTAAGCAGTAAATGGCAGAATTTCAAGCATAAGAATCGAAAATAAACAAGCAAATTTAACCATAATAAATGTCTATGCACCAACTCAGGAAGCAAAGGATGATCAGAAAGAGGAATTCTATAACAAACTACAGGAGGTATGGGAAAAAACACCCAGAAATGATATAAAGCTAGTGATAGGAGATTTTAATGCACAAATTGGAAAAGAGGAATACAATGAAAATGTGGCAGGGAAAGAAACAATACACTGCAAGACTAACGATAATGGTGCAAGGCTCTGTAACTTTGGAACAAGCACAGACACATATATAGTCAGTACAAAATTTCGACATAAAAACAACACAAAGTAACATGGATGAAACCAGGAACAAATGAAGGCAATCAAATAGATCATGCACTTATATCGAGAAAATGGCTGAAAATAATAGAAGATACTCGCTCATTTAGAGGGGCAAATGCAGACTCTGACCATTTTTTAGTAGTGGTAAAAATGAAAATGAAGATATTACGGAACTTTGCAAGGGAGAAGAAATTAAAACAATGGAACATTGAAAAGCTAGAGGAAGAGACCACGAAACAAAAATATATACAAGGATTAAGAGAAAACCTAGTGGAAGGAGCAGACCAAAACATAGAGCAAAAATGGGAATGCATAAAAAATAGTATTGCAAGAACAGCAGATGAAATATTAGGAACAAAAGAGAAAAAACAAAGTAAAGATTGGTACGATGAAGAATGTGAGAAGAAAAAAGAGGAAAAAGATCAAGCACGGGCGAAATGGCTTATTACAGGAAGAGAGGTAGAATTGGCAGAATACAAGGAAAAAAAGAAAGAGTCTGACAAATGTTGCAAGACAAAAAAATCAGAGTGGGTAAAGAAAATGATGTTGGATATAGAGCAGGACAGCAAAGATAACAAAAGATTATTTAACCTTATAAAAAAACAAAGTAAAAAGAAGACAGAAACGGATAGAATAAATAAAACGGAATGGGAAACGTACTATAAAAGACAGTTTAAGGAGGATAGGGTTACAGAAGCAAACTATGAGGCATTAGAAGAGGAAGAAGAAGAAGAAACCCCACCAACATACGAAGAATACGAAGAAATAATACTGAATCTCAAACAGAAGAAGACACCAGGATCAGATGGAATAGTTAACGAGTTAGTGAAGAAAGGAGGAAAGAAGCTAAACAAACAAATATTTGAACTAATAACCAAAATATGGAATGAAGAACAAATGCCAACAGAATGGAATCTAGGACTGACAAAACCTATCTTTAAAAAGGGAGACCAAACAAAGTGCCAAAACTACCGAGGAATAACCCTACTTAATACGGCATATAAGATACTAACGTCGCTAATAAGACAGAAAATAACTAAATACTCGGAAAAGAAACTAGGAGATTACCAATATGGGTTCAGAGGCGGGAAATCGACAATAGATGCCGTTCATGTAATGACACAAACGATAGAAAAATGTTACGAGTATGGAATAAATTTGCATATATTGTTTGTGGATTTTAAGCAAGCATTCGATAGTGTTAAGAGATATAAACTATTAGAGGAAATGCATAAAATGGGAATACCGAAAAAACTTATTAGGCTAACAAAAATGTCATTTAACAATTCGAAAACCAAAGTAATAACAGATGAGGGATACACAGAAGAAATTGCTATTGAAAAAGGTGTAAGACAGGGTGATGCACTATCAACCACGCTGTTCAATATAGCGTTAGACGGAGCGATTAAAGCGATAGCTCGGGGAACTATAATTTCTCAAAATATGACACAAATAATAGGATATGCAGACGACCTCGCATTAATTGCAAGAAGTAGAAACAGCCTGGATAAGATGCTAAGCGACTTGGCTGGAGAAGCGAAAAGTAGAGGCTTGGAAATAAATGAAGAAAAAACTAAATACATGATAGTTAGCAGGGAAACAACGGAGAATATAAACGAAATAAGAATACAGAATTACAAATTTAGAAAAGTAGAAAACTTTAAATATTTAGGTGTGACGATAAATGAAAAAAATGATAGAAAAGTAGAGATAGCAGAAAGAGTAAAAGCGGGAAATAAGGCGTACTGGAAGTACAATAAATTGATGAATGACAGACATTTAAGTAAAAACACCAAATTGAAACTGTACAAAGCTGCTATAAGACCAACAATGACATATGCCGCAGAGACTATGTGTTTGACAAGTAAAAACGAAGAAAACTTAAGGATAGCTGAGAGAAAAATATTAAGGAAAATTTTTGGCCCAGTGAAAATAGAAGAGGGGGAATTCAGAAAAATGATGAATCATGAAATTAGAGAAAAGATGAAAGGAGAAGATATCGTGAGGTTCATAAAAGCTCAAAGGTTAAAATGGTATGGACATGTAACTAGAAGGGAGCCATTAACAATAATAAGAAGAATAACAAACTGGACACCACAACTAAGCAGACCAAAAGGAAGACCGAAGACAAGATGGGAAGATCAAATTAGAGAAGATATACGAAAAATGAATATAAACAAATGGAAAATAGATATAAAGGACAGAAAAAAATGGAAGAAGATAACAGAAGAAGCAAAAACTCATAGTAATTTATAAAGAAAAATAAATAAAGAGAAAACAGCGGAGTGATTCACCGCAAAAAATGAATCTGATGAGCTTAAATCAGCGGCCACCATTCCGACAGGAATGAATAGCCTATATATATATATATATATTTTTATTGGTACGTATTTATTGTTAGGTAAAGCAAATCTTATTTAAAACGACCAGATATTTATAGTGCTTTTCAACATAGAATAGTGCGACCACAATGTTGAAGATTTATATTTTTGCGCTAATTCTTCAAAATAAACAAGCAGAACATTCTCTGATAACGAGTTTAGGTTTCGTTCATTTATCCATTTTATGAATGTTTCATAAGTGCTTTCATACCTCTCTTTGGAAATTAATGGTAAAAGATTTTGCGTGATTTGGGAGGCCCTTTCAAGTATTTCTGGAGGAGTACAGTTAAATTCATCTTCTATCATCGTGTAACACTGCTTTTTTAAAATTTTGTAATAAATTTGACTTTATTTTAATGAGAAATGAGAACTGTCAGTAGTGACAGTGTCCGCATGCTAGATTTCATCTCGATTCATTGATATGTGTTGTTAATATGAGTTGTGTTGTCATTTTACTTTGCACACAGCGTGTGTAAACGTTTACACACGCTGTTTGAAATTGACGTTTTTCAAGGGAAGTTGACAGTGCGTTTTTATGCATATTCTAAGCAGCCGTAGGAAAAGTTTTTAATTCTTTTAAATTAATCCACTTCTGACCATGTAATCTTTATATTGATGACAGCAAAGACTACTTATTACTATTGTATAATTTACTGTTACATACGTATAATTAAAAAAAATACCAGATTAACTAGCCAGTCTCGTGTTGGATAATTTACTTTGATCTACCTAATCTACTTACTATACATCCGTATATTTTTTCAGTCTTTAACTTATTTACAGTATAGTCGCCAAAGTATCTCGGCTCCAGATGAAATGGTTATTTCATTTTTATTTTATTATATAATTAGTGCAGACGGGGCAGACAGTAGACATCGTCTTTGATACGTTGCATCAGGAATGCGCTAGTCACTCGCCGGAAGTCTCTATAATGCATGTTCACAGGACAGTTAAAGAAAAAAAGGCTGTATGCTAATTTAAATTCAAAAGATGACCATGCACGACAACTTAAAACGTTCAGGGAATTATTATAAACTTTAATTTTAATGATTATAGTTGCAAATAATTATTTTTTATCTGTTTGATTTGTGCATTTTCTTTGCACCTGGGAATTATTAATTATTCATGATTTAAAATAATTTTAAATATGGTATGGTAGAATATTTACTTAGTGTATGGTCGCCTTTATTAAGTTTTTGTTCTGAATTTTACGTTTTAATAGAAATTTATGACCAATTGTTCTTTAAAAGTTTAATGTGAAATTTCTTTTGATTTTGATCATGAAAATAAAATGTTTCAGTTTGAACCTTTTTAACTACGTGCAAATTTGTAAAGTAAAATAGCACAAAATTTGTAGACATTTAAAAGTCCGCCTATGGTTTAAAATCAACCATAATTCATTTGATGACCTCTTTTAATGTTGATGTATACAAAAAAATGTGAGAATTACAACGACGTGAACATGTAAATGATGTGGTCACATAATTATAAACATAAAATGTACTTAAATTTAACAAATAAGTACACCATTACAGAGATTTAAGATTAAATAAGTAGACACAGGTAGGCTAGGTGGAGAAACTCTTTGTTTTTAAATTTAAATTACATTAATTAAATTATACTTAATAAAACTTACACAATTGCTATAAAATCTGTCGAAGGTATGTCGAAGTCTTCCATCTGGGTAAAAGATGGGCATTCTAAATTCTTACAGAAATTTAAAGAGGCACTTGGCAGATGTGCACACGCCGAACCGGAAAACGGGAGATGAAATAACATCCCCTTTCGACCCCTCATCACTTTACGCCCTCGAGCCGTCAACCCTAGCTAGACAACATGTGTTGCTGAATCGTAATTCTTGGTTATGGCACAAAATTAAAGTTAATGTTATAAATATGAGGGTTTTATTCGTTTGGTGATCTTTTACAAATTGTTTCAATTCAATTTTCTTTATTCTTACATAATATGTTATGTTAGAAACAGAGCTGGGTAAAGCACTTTTGGAAAGTGCTTTAATAAAGTGCTTGAAGCACATTCGGTGCTTTAAGCCCTGTGCTTCAATTACTTCTGGAAAAGAGTATTTTGTGCTTTGTAATTAAAGCATTTTGTACAAATGCTTGTGGCTTTCAAGCCCTTCGGGGAATTCTGGAAGTGCTTGAATTACTTTTAAGTGCTTCAATTACTTTCAAAGTGCTTCAATTACTTTCAGAGTGCTTCAATTACATTTGAAGTAATTGAAATTGAACCTTTTCAGACCTTTTCAGAAATTAAAGCATTTTTAAAAGTTCTCTAATTATTTTCTTATGCAAGTCTCCGCTTGAAAATTTGAAAAAAAAACTATGCGTCTGCGATTCTAACTCGATAACAGTAGTATTGCGTCTATTGTGTAACAGTATAGACGTGCGGCCTGCGACCATAATTACCTACTTGTTTTGTATTCCTATTCTTTTAATAAAAAATAGTTTTCTTAAAATTAGTTCTTCTATTTTTTTAAAACGACTTTTAAAGCTCATTTAAAAGACTTCAAGCACTCTTAAAGGGCTTTAAGCTTGGAACTTTATCAAATATTTTTAACGTTTCAAGGGCTTCAAATACTTTATGAGTATTTGATGCTTGATGCTTGGTGCTTGACAGTAAAAGCACTTTTAAAATAAAAATTATTTGGTACGTTCAACTCTAAAGCACCCGATTGAAGTGCTTTGTGCTTAGTAATTGAAGCACTTTCCAAAAGTGCTTTACCCAGCTCTGGTTAGAAATTAGTTTTTCCTACTCCTTGTGAAAATACAATATATAGAGCACACTGCATGTGACTTTTACGTTTGTATCGAAAATTATTATGTTTTATAACACAAAAATTAAGAGGCACATGTTCTTTTGTATTTTGGTACCAATGCAAGAAAGGATTACTGTAACAATGGTCAATAATGGCGAACAGCAGATGTGATGAAATAAATACATCGGCCATGAACCAACTTCTTTCAAAGTAATAATGTAGATTCAGTTTTATCGAATGAATAAAGTTCAAGAGTTTTTATTCAATCCCAAATAATAACCAATACTTAACTCAAGAAAACGTTCTTAAGTTGAATTTTTAACCCTCAACCGTTTTCTTGATAGGATACTAGAATTGAAAAGAAAAATATTTTAACGCATTTACACAAAACATTGCGTTATTTAAATAGGTCAAAATCTTATTCACTGCAAACGGTTCGAGACACTTACGTGTTAAAAACATCTGTCCGCCATCATTTCCTATTATTATTTATTACCGAGCAGTGTGGTCTTTCGCCGGAACAATAAAGGACGCAAGACAAAAAAAAACAAGGGGGGTGAAACCATGCAAATCGGAACACTTGGTACCACTTCGGCTCTAACTTATGGTTAAAGTATTACTTGCCGGAAAACGTTATAAAAAAAATGTGGCGCACATTTTAACACGTGCATAAATATCTGCTGGTATATAGTTTCAGATATTATAGAGTTAACATTAACGTTCCAATATAAGGGATATAATAAAATGTTTAATTAAACTTTAATAGGCGACGTCTTTTGAATGATATATAAGAAGCAAACGAGGAAACTGATGATATTAATGTTGCAGAACAGGAAAGTATAATTAGCAACATCATTCTCAGTCAGGAAGAAACCAATGAAAAATAGACTGGAGTCTGGGAGTCTTTAAGCCCAAATAGATAAACAACTTGTGTTCTAAATTAGTACATCAACAGTTTTTTCATCTACATCAGATTAGGCACTACTAGAATATTCGACAGTAATATCCCAAGACCTTGACAAATAGCCGACTATTTTTATTGTATCTAAATTTCGAGTTTATTTTAGGATCAATTCGTCGAGACTTAATTTTGGCATTAATAATCTGAATAACTCCCGAGAGCTTTAGCTCGAGGGAGTTATTCTTAGATTATTAATGCCAAAATTGTCGAGTCAAATTGTAAAATATACGAGAAATTTAGTAGCAATAAAAATAGTAGCTAATTTGTCAAGGTCGCGTTATATTTAATAAGATTATTTCCCGAGTCACAAAAAATTCTGTACGTACGTATAAATTATACTAGTTTTGCTCTTTACTGTCTTGGCAGGTACGTTTAATTTAATTATATTATCAATTTCTTGAAGATTTTTACTCCCGAATCTACTCATTGTTAATACTTTTTAACAAAATGTGTCAAATTTAATTCTGTAATAAACTTTAATGGCAAACTGTCAAAATTCAGATGACGCGCGCCTACTATGTTTGTCGTAAAATGGACGGTATTACATAGAAAGGAATGAATGAATATATTTATAGTTTCAGAAAAAGTGCGAAATCAGTTGGATTTGTGTATTTGCTACTAAAGATCGATAATTTATTAACTATAAGCAATTTTATAATGCCATTAGTATAGGTTTTATTTGAAAAATTTGAAATTTACGGGCGGCTTCGTTATTGTTGGATACCGTCCTTCAGGTGAATATTGAGGACGATGATCAAATAGCCGAATATTTACCACCAAGGTGAATAGTCGCTTTATTTTGTTTTGATTGGCTGCGTCAAATCAGTTTCCAAGCACGTGATTGGTTAAAAATTGATATTTGACAGGCAAGGGAAACGATATGTAAATGAAACTCAACTTCATAAATAATTTTAATAGATTATACATAATATCAAATAATTCAATTCATTTCGCTTCAACGCACCGATCGACTCTAAATATCTCGTTCATGGTATTCGAGTCATACCAATCTTCGTGTCACACTCGGACACCAACAATTCACCAAGAGATAAACAATATTTATGGATATTAATAAATTCCGCTGGACTGATAGAGACTAATAGCCATCATTTAAGATGCATATAAGACTGGACTAAAATTGTGTAAATTAACAGGATCGTTACTAGGAATTTTTAAAGTGCAGTCATTGTTATGGTTCTAAGAATTGTAACAACCATCAAAGTGTCAGCGGAAATATTTTAATGATTGATTTTATCTAATTTTTGACCAAAAAGTATTCCAGGTAACGTATAAACAGTTATAGATTTTAGAATCCAGAAAAGGTTCAGAAGAAAAGAGAAAATGGGTTTTTTAAGTAAATCTTACACTTACCAAATTAGATCATCTTCTTACGAAGGTCCGAAAGTTATTTAACCCCTCAACCCAACTTAGATCTACGCGTTTGTTCTGTATTGACCTCCACAAATATATTTGGAACCTCTATTCCTCCTTTCAAAAGACGGTAACTTAAATAAGCGCATGTGGGTAGGCGAAAATATGAAATTAAAAAAAAAGATTTCAATAGTCGATCAGAACACGAACCCACCGTTCATATATGAAAAATTAATTATTGAAACATTGGTTTTTAAATTCTCGTAAAAACTATTTGGATTGATGAAATTAATTTATTTGGGTTTAAATTTGTTACCTCTATCAGATAACACCAGTATGCGGTAAGTTCTATTGCATTTTTGTACCAAAATCATCTATTTCCCTCAAGGTTACCCGGTTACATATAATTGAAATACAAATTACTACGTTGATGGACCACAATTTATTAAGAATTACAGTGCTACTAGTTTCACCCTTTTTTGGACATCATCAGGCTACAAATTTATAATTAGTAGTACCGGTAATATTATTTAAAAATTAAATTTACTTAAATAACAATAGTAATGTTATCACTCTATGGTAATTCCTTATTTTTAAGGCTTTTTTACAATAAAAGACCCTCTTCATTATCTCTAAAATTACTGTAAAACTCATTAGATTCAAGAAAGTACTGTGTAGACTCTTTTCACATATTAATATAGAATTGTTTCGTGCATTAACATAAAGTTAAAACAATTAACGTTTTAAAATATTAAAAATGTTTAAGCCAACCCTGTCGACAATGTTGAAAATGTGACCCGAACGTGACAGGACAAAAGAGATTCCAACAGTAGACGAGAACACAAACCCGAAGATAATATATCACATGAGGAGAGAAAGAAGATTTCATGACAGATTTAATGACGACCATTTAATCTGTGTTATGGAGCATTTAACGATTTAGTCCTCTCTTTTAGATAATAATAAATTCACAACGGAACTCAAAGGGAGTGATGGCAATGATGATATAAAATGGAAATTATACCGCGAATCGGTAATTGAATGAAAAATTTAATTAACCATGAAAATGAACAAACTTGCACAAATCGTCGTGTAAACGAATTTTAAATTTACAAAAAAAAAAGTCCACTTCAAATGTGTCTTTTAGTTTAATAAGCTGCAACGTTGAAACGCTGCTAAATAATTATTTTTTCTTCCAGATATCATTTTCAATCTTCTTTTTCTTCCTGGCACAATCGTCGTTTGCAAACATCGAAGATTCGTATTCAGAAAATTCAGAAAACTACAATGTATACACTGGAAAATTTCTAGATCCTGATGATGGAGAAATAGAGAAGAAAGACGATCATTTTATGAGATTCGGAAGAAACAGTGGAGATCCCAAGAGCAAAGAGTTTGGAAGGTCGGGACCTAACACTTTCATGCGATTTGGCCGGGATCAATCTAGTAGGCAGAAATAAGTCTATGTTTATGAGAATTGGTAAGTTTTTTTGTTTATATTATAATCAATTTATTCGCAAAATTGTTCAGGCCCGGATTGGGAGAAATTTTCGGCCAGGGTGTTACTATAAACCTGCCCTTCTTAGCAAAACCTACAACTGTTTTTTTGCTACAGTTACATCAAATAAAAAGTTTAGACAAAAATTAGCAGCAACATTAATTGAATAGTTCTGACGACAATTCGCTTTGAAATAAATTATGATAATGTTTTATTTCGTTACGTTTCTAATTTTTCTACAAATATAAAATCATCTTTGAACTGTAAGAAACTAAGAAATTTCTAATTATTTTTTTAGCTATATTTACGGATAATCGAGTTATCGGAATTGAGAGAAGGGCCCCAAATCGTGGTTTCAAAAAGGGCAAAAAAAATCTCTCTATATTTGGCACCGTCTAATAGATTTTGACGTACAAAATTGTAGATTTTTTAAACTCATTAACCAAAGTTGCCTAAAAAACAGTTGAAAACTTTCTGTTTTTGACGCCATCTTATAGTTTTCAACGTGTAGATTTAAAAAATGTATGGACTTTATCGAAAATTCTCTCCAAACACTTTTAAAGTTTGAAATCTTTTAATTATTTTATCCACGGTTAGCAGGCACTTAAAGATTAGAAAAATAAATCTACCTACCCGTTTTTTTAAAACATATTTTGATAGATTTTTCTTCTAAAACCAATAAGGAAAGTAAAACTTACCTTTGAAAAGTCAAAAAGAGCGTTCGGGTCAGATCCTTGAAGTTCCACACTGAAAACATGAAAAAATTATTAGTATTAATTATTAATTTCTACATTACTAGAAATAAATGCTAATACAGCTAAAATAAGGCAACAGGAAAAATTTAAATCGATTTTTCTTTAAAACATTGCATCTTTTTGCCTCCAAACAAGAGTACCTTTTCTTTTAGCAAAAACTCTGAAGTTTTTTAATTCATTACCAAAAATGTAAAAAAAAATATCACTAACAAAATAAAGCGCACGTCTATGTAGTATATTTGACATAAAATACTGCTATAAGGCGGCTTTGCATTACAAGGATTAATTTTTATCTTTGAATTCCTACATTTTTCTTTGGAAGCACTTAAACCGTTGGGGAGAGAATAAAACTAACACTAGTTTTTCGAGCTGTGCAGCGAAATTTAATAATTTCTTTTCTAGAAAACGAAATTCAGATTTAAATTTAATTTTCTCGTTCCACTGAAGTGCCCCAGCTTTTTGATGCGGCATATCCTTCCAATTACGATTGTTTTTTGAAATGATATGAATGTGCTTTACCTTCTTGGAATAGTGAATAATTTCATGGCCAGTGAGGAACTTCAGGATCCACTCGAACAACTTAATAATTTTAGTTTTGCTCTACTGAATGCCTAATTAGTTTTGTTACCAATAGTAATTGTTTCTTATTTAGTAGAAATGTTCCAATAACCCCACTTTTTGGCTGTAATCACCAAGAGAGCATTTATATATAATTACTATAATTGGATTGATTTCACTCGTACGAGGTGATCGACTGATTAATGGAAGCAGGACTAAGGTGCTTAAAACTAGTGGACGATGATGTAGTTTCTTTTTCGCTATACAGGGTGTAATGTACAAATAGTTTAACTGCGAGGTCTATGTGATTACCCATAAAAAATGGGACAAAAACTCTATTTCTCGACCATGATTCTTCTTTATAAGTTCAAATATCACTTGCGAAATACTGTATCATAACACATTGAAAGTGACGTTGCCTGGTAAATTATCAATCGTTATTAAAGTTGATACTAACTGTTTCATATGGCCCCACAAAAAAATCACAGGGATTTAAGTGTGGGGCCAACTTGTAAGTCTATTCCCCCAATCCACCTTCCACTTCCTTTGTCTTATCTTATCTTCTAAAGGAATAGGTAATTTTTTAACTATGGTCTTTGCGATTCCGTCAGGTGAGAAAAACTTTAAATTAAACTGTAATAATTATACAAAAACATTATTTACTTTCACCTGCGCCTCGTGACAATGAACTCATAAAAAACCTATTGTATTCAAAATAGTATGTATACAGCCGTAAGCTCAAATGGCACACATTGCCAACAAACATATCGAACAATTACCGTCGAAGAAAGATCAACTTCACCGTGGATGACACAAAAGAGGAGTAAAAAGAAGCGTATGAATGAGATTTTTCTTAATTTTTTAATATTATACTTTACTTTTATGTTTCAAAGAGTATTGAAGCATTATACCTACTATATTACTTGTCATTACTTACTTTACTTTTGTTATTAATACATTGTATACCTACGAAACCACGTACAAGCCATAGTCCCCCAGAACTAAAGTTTCTATGGTACCCCATGTTTATTTGCTATAACTACACCACATTTAGTATATAAACATTCCTGTTTCTTAGTGAATAGACTTTTTTATCATTATTATTAATAGAACATTCGTGAAATATCTCTATTTGTTCCTAACTCTCTTTCACACTCCCCAGCTAACGAAACTTTGTAACTTCTTTAATATGTTCTTATTTTTTTATTCTATTTTTGTATCTTAGCCTTCCGCCATTTAGAATTTTTGTTTTCGTTTGATTTCTTTTAAAACCTACTTTTAGTTTCTTGATCGATCAATAAAGCAAAACGGTATTACAAAAAAAAGATTCCAACTGCAAATCCAAACATTGGTAAAATACCAGTCATGCTCAAAAGTTCCTCTGATCCCACTAAGCAACGTGACCTTATTATACAATACAATAATACCAAAAAAATTATCTTAAGGTCATAGAACAACCTAGTTGTGGGTCTATCCACACTTCCACTGATATATTTTTTATCTGCTACATTTAAATATATACAACTCTCACCTAGCGATGTTAAGCACTAGTTCAACCGGCAGTGGTACCAGTGGCATCCTCAAAACAAGGCGGTGGATCCCCCGATCGAAATCACAAAAACATAGACCGTTCACTTAGTACTTTTCAATTGTCACCTCGTGTACGTCACGTTATTCGGATCTTTAACATTCACGACACACTATGATTTCGAACGAACGACACCAGTGGACAGGTGAATAGTTGGATACGAAGTACCTACGTGCGAAGTCAGGTGGATTGAAAATTCATAGGCAGAAAGAACGGCGGCCGGATGTTTGCGTTATGGCGGGGTGCAACAACACGCGAACATAAGGGAAAATAATATTATATGATACGTAGTTTGTCATATCGTGAGAGGAAATGTCTCGAAGGTTTAATAATGTAGTAGGAAGCTCGAAGCTTTGCCATTCTCCTATCTAAATGTTAAAGGTGAAAATATATTTAATTTACTTTTATTAGTGTTCTCCGGAGAAAATTCAATAACTTATTCCTTTCGTCATCTGACCGTTTAAACTTCAGTCCGTTTCTATACTCTATCCAAATCGGAGAGGCCAACGTAAACATTGGAGACATGCAGTGATCGCGTCAAGCCGCAGGGACGTACTCATAAATTTTATTTTAAAAGTGTTGATAAAAAATATCTATTGTCACAAGTCTCAGTAATAATAATAAGAAAAACTCGTTAACTTTTCGCCGTATTGAGCTTTTATCAAAATCAGATAAAGACTTCCATTTGGTGGTCTGATTTTGGTTTGTTTTCGGCTCTAATTCTGCCATAATAATGCCAAGTCTCTCAGCAACTCGCAGTTCTACATCGTTTAAACGCATACCTGGATTTTGAATAATTTCAACTTTATATGCATTAAAAATAATTTCTTTTATCTCGGCACTAAAGTGTCGTTTCAGACATCTTTTGTTTGGAGGACTTAAGTCAACAAACGTTTCATCAGCGGTATCAGTACTTGACAAATTTTAAAAACTAATTTTTCAAAACACAACAATCCAATTTCCGACAGAAAAAACAAAAGAATCAGTTCTCTGCAACCATTCGCAAACAACTAACTAAGAAATATAACATTAGGGCGTAATTATATTCACAAGAGGTACTCAAAAGCAAATTAAATCGGTATTCCCACATCTGCTAACACAAAGTGCAATTGTAAGTCAGTTATTGGCGCCAATCTACTTAATGCGCTTCTGAAGACTCTATAATACAAACACTTTGACAAATAGGAAGAATATTTCCAATTTGATCACGCGCTGTTAAATAAACATACGCTGGCCTCTCCGATTTGGATATAGTATAGAGCGTCTTTAGATCTCAATCGGACCGAAGAGTTTATTTGTAAATAGCTAGTAAAACTGATAAATGAAGCTTAGAGGTGAGTTTGATAGCTTTACAAATCAACAAATTGCAAAATGCAAGTTAGGAATTTGTTGCTTTGTAAAATTGTCAAAACTCACTTCTAAGCATCGTTTGTCAGTTTTCAGCACATTTGTGAGTTCCAATAAAGTGTCTGATGATTAATTTTGTGCTACTTGTCCGATATATTCCGTAGTATCAGCATATAAAAACTTGCGACTAAAGAATTACGTAATAATATTTTAACGATCTTCAATAGTGTGTAATTATTATAACACATCCGTTGATAAGGGTTAAACGTTTTAATTTGTTTACGATGTTATAAAAACTTTCTACTCCTTAATAATAATGACACAATAGAATGAAGTAATTACAGAAATTAGAACAAAGGGGATACATAGATAGGATGAGATCTTTTATGTCGGAAATTTTTATGTTTTATCTTGTGAGAATCTTGTAAATCAAATGAATGAAGCGATTTTTCAATTAAAGTACCATTCCATTATTTGGTGTCTCCCATTTAATCTGTGAATATGAAAGTATCTAATTTTGTTTACAAAAAAATTAACAGCATAGAAAGCTTCCTAGTTACGTAACTCTTTTATAAGAAGTGTATTTTCTTTATCACTTTTAAATTGTGACTTTTTCAGTCCATTTTAATATTCTTCAAATTCAGCATCAACAAGCAACTCGAATTTACGTTGCATGTTGTTAGATTTAATTGAGTACTCTAATGAACTCGCTCCTGTTTGTTTACTTTAAAAAAATGAGTGACCATTATAGAGTATCATACCCCAGAACCACTTAAACCATTATTAGTTTACCCGTCATCTCGTGATGTAGATTATACGTGGTGTACGACTGACCACTTTATTAAAAAAAATAATGTTAATGTCCTTTGCTTAATTTCAGTGCTCGTCGCATCAAGAATATACAATTTCCGTTTAAACCGGTTATTTCACTTTTTAATAAAGTACCTTCTAGTGTTTCTCTAGCATTGAAAAAAATGCAAATTACCAAGTGACCAGACGTAATAAAGCCTGAGCTTTGGCTAGGAAGGCAACTGCACTATTATACATTATACAAACTGATTCTGCATTCTAACCAGTATATATTTTTAATCGAAAGTTATCTTCAGCATTTGAGACAATTATATAACAATCTAAAAACAATAATTGGGCTGCTGTATTTTTGAAAACACTTGCTGTATCATTTTATATGTAGTGGGTGGTTGAAGATAGAAAACATGTTTAAAATGAATTTTCAGACATCATTTACGTATAATGCCTCAAAATTGTACAACTCTTGGACCATGTCTCAGAAAGGATTTAGATATAAATTAAATCGATAGTTTCTTCAAAACCACACATATTGCGGCATAGTTTACCTTAGTTTAGGATAGCTTAGTTTTAGATTGGTTAAGTGTGAATGGCCATTGGCCAGACTTCACCATTTATAAACGTCCCTATTGTTTAGGTATATATTATTATTATTACTTCAGTGTTTAATTTTGGATAGTCCTGATAAAATGTTACCACCTATTGTCATACATAATATATAGCGATAAAAATAAATTGGAATGATATTATTAAATAATAATGTTCAATAAAACGATCAATATGCTCGATAAGGCGATATGGGTTCCGGTCAGCAAAACACCTTTCCGGTAAGGAACGTTAATTCACTCCGATGCAATACTTACACATATTTGTGACAACGACCTTTATCAACCTTTTGTTTCCTGTAGTAACATTTGTTTAGAATTGGACACTATAAAATTTATAATAGAATATTTGTGCATATAACTGTCTAACTAATATATTATCAATTTTAATTAAATAATTAACAACTTCCCAAATAAATTTATAGATTGTGAACTTTACCGAGATATTAAAAATAAAGACGAAAATTCATTCAAACATAGTAAAATCCCTTATAATCCGAAATTATCTAAGAAAAAAAATTGGAATGATTGGCAATAAGTTTAAGTTTGGAACAGTTTTTCAAATAAATACAAAACCATTTATATTTAATTTTATATAGGACAAACATCTAGACCTTTTTCTATAAGACTTAATGAACACCAATCATACATTAAAAATAATAAAAATTATCCAGAAAGAAAAACATCATTAATTTTATCAAAATTTACAAATAAAATCTTTTGTGTCTTCATCGCAATTAATTTTTCTCTTTAATATCCACCTTATCACTTCCAATGAAATATACTGTATTTGAAAATCAAGAGAGAGTAAATTCCCAGAAATGTTTTGCAGTTATCAGTGTTAAAGGCAGTAAACCATAGACGTGCGTTTTCAAAATTAAATTAATATGGAAATAGAAATATTTAATTTGTTTTAGTTATTTATACCTAGATTACCAATTTTAGATAGATAAACATAATTCGTAAGTAGTAATTTAATTTGGGTAAAATGAAGAAAAAGTCAATATTATTTTAGGCATTTTGTTTTAGGCATATGTTTATTTACAAAATATGTATATAATATGTACAGATAATTACAATTATTTATAAATTAATATGAGGAGCTAAAAAAACAATTAAGTAGGTATATGAGAAAAAAAAAACCAACCGCAAGGATAAAATTTGACGAGCAACATGCAAAAAATACGACAATATTAAATCTTAAAAAATAAAAATCTAAAAATAAAATTAAAGTACATAAATTAATAATTTTAAAGTTATGGTTCCTCGCACTCTGTGTCAGAAGATTCACCATCTGATTCTAGAGAAATTACAATGGGCTCTATAGTAATATCAATTATGTTATCTAGCTCCCACATTTTTTTTTCTATTTCTGTAACGTGTCTAATACATTTTTGCCAATTTTCACTTGTTACTTCAGATATTGCCTTATTGAAGAGATTTTTAACATCTGATAATTTAAAAGTAGTGTTATTTCTGGCAACATAACCTTTAACTTGAGCCCATATTAATTCTATCGGATTCAGCTCACAATGGTAGGGTGGTAAACGAAGGATTTCAATTTCTCGTTTTTTGGCTATCTCCTCAATATTATATTTTTTATAATTTTGCTTATGTTTTTTAGCAATAGTTAACAATTCTGCCCTCAGCATTGTATTGTCAAAGGTTAAATTTTTAGAAGATAACCATTTTGCAATTTCACCCTTTTTCCATTTAGTGGTTGGTAAAGGTTCAAGTAATCTGGAGTGGTAACTTGCATTGTCCATTACAATAACCGATCCTTTTGGTATGAATTGAATCATCTGTTCAAAATATTCCTCAAACACGTCTCCATTCATTTCTTCGTGATAATCAACGGTTTTTTTTGATTCAAATAAGAGTAAACCATTCTCAAAAAAACCGTTTGTACTGCCTATATGACAAATAATTAATCTTTTACCTTTTCCTATAGGTTCCTTAAAACCAGTAGTATATCCTTCTAGAAAAGCTTGATGGGATGATTTTATATTTTTGTCTTTCCAAACTCTTCCTACACAATGTCCTTCATTAACCCATGTTTCATCTAAATAATAAATGTTTTTATTTTGAGTTTTAACTTGTTGTATTCTTCTGAGGTACTGTCTTCTCCAACATACAATTTCTTCAGAATCAATTAGCATTGAGTGTCTGCCCATTTTTTCAAATTTAAAGTTTAACTCATGTAACACTTTCCATAGTTTATCCCGGCTTATTGTGGGTAAATCAACATCATTCGTAATGGCTTGCAAAACTTTATCTAAAGTTGGTATTTGCTTGTTTATAAAAAATGAGTGAACAAGCATACGAATAGCATTTTTAAAAAACTCGTCCACGTTGACTTTTAATAGTTTTGGTCTACCTGGTTTCGGCTTTGGTGAGGTTACTCCACCTGATTTTTCCTCCTTTAGAACTCTATATATTGTAGATTTTCCATATCCCATTGCCTTAGATGTTGTTTCAACTACACTGTCAATAGTGTTTGAGGGATTTTGATGTTTAAAATAGTGGTACACATTCACTACAGCACTCTTTTCATTGAGCGATAAATGGTCTAGTTTTAATTTTTTCACTGGCGTATACTCACAAACTGCTTCCATTTTTAGTCACTACTATTTGTCACGTTTATCGAAAATCAAATAACTGCATTTCTAGAAACTATTTAAGTCAAAATATCTGTCATTAGAAGCTGTTGCCATTCGGAGGTCGTTAAATAACAATTATCCCTTTCTATTCTGGTTACGCCTATGACGCACGTTAATCCTCTTAGGCCTACTGTAGTAACAATGAAAGATCATAAAATAATGTGATAGTCCAAGAAATTTAATAAATTTTGTATTGAAATTAACAAAAACAATTTAGAATGCATTACAAATATTGAAGTTTTGCATACCGAATTACTTTTTATTCTGGGAATTTACTCTCTCTTGATTTTCAAATACAGTATAGTTATGTATGCTTTTTTGTTTTTGCTATTAATACCTGTGGATAAAATTCCTGTTAAATCCCCTTAAAAGGAAGTCACAATCGAACAAACAACAGATATCAAGTTTTGGTAAAAATAAACATAAAATTTTATAAATTTTTATAATTACAAAGATATCAAATTCCTTTAGTTACGATCAATTATATCGGTCGTTTAGGAAGGTACTAATGATCTGCTTATAAGGTGACATCCCACACAACCGTTGCCTTTGAAATAAATATATTTTTTTTAATTTCAACATCATTATTTACTAGTTTCACAACTTCTCTGATATCCAATTATGGCGATTTGAATTGTCCAAGAATTTGTTGTCAATCTTATTCATCACCTTAATAATAAATTAACCATTTAACGCACACATTTTTTGACATATACATTTTAGAACTTTTTATTTTGATCAAAATTGATCATTAAAGTCCTAAATAAGTAGTTTTAATTCTAATTAGTTCTAATTTATATACGAATATTTTGAGATGGAGCAGCTCTTTTGTGAACGCTATTTTAAAAAAAAAAACTAGCATTTTCTCAAAGAAAATTGACTGCTATTATATAAATCACCTTCTTCATATGCACGGTGTGATTCCCAATTGGACACGCGACTAGCAGATGTTTATGCCTGCGTACGACGCACCCACAAAAATCACCTGTGATTTTTTAACTCCAAAGTTCACAATCACCTGGTTTGTGCGTCTCTTTCTATTTAATATTGCTTATTTCGATAATATTTGTTAAAGAATTTTAAATCTTGTAACATGAACTGAGAATCCTCTAAGAGCGCCTTTATAATATGGTTTTCTGAGAAATGGAAAATAATAAATAAATAATCTTTCTATTACAAATGTTTCTTAAAGATAAAATCCGACAGAGGCTGAAATAAAAGTTTAGGAAGCTAGCAGAGTTCATGAGAATGAATATGGAAAATAAATAGGGAGGCTGGAATCTGGAAAATCAGGAAGCTGACAAATTACCCCTAGAAGGAGCCTCAAAGGGTTATGAGCACACCAGATCAGAGATCAGAGATACCTTATTTACAGACGTGAATGCGAAACAAAACTTAAAAAAGCTTTTACGGTACCAAAATCCAAAATTGAAAGAATCATCTGCAATTGTCATTTTTAGTTTTGTTCAAGGAAAAGTTTCAAAGCTAACTAAGCACCTTCACCATTAAGTATTAAAATAAGTTGACAAGTCATAAAACTGAAGAACTGTTATTCGTATCCCTAAGTTTTATGAATATTTTACATTATTAAATAAAATATAAATAAGAATCACTTCCAAAACTTTTATTTTTTATTTAGTCATGCACATTGTGAACTGGTTACTGTGGTACAAAAAAAAAATCGAGCACAGCAGCTGAAGGGACAGGTGACTTGCCTTAATTATCTAAGAGAATGTTTTAAATTGAACATATAACATATCAGTTTATCTCAAATTGAACATTCATTGTACAGGTGTAATATTTTTATGAATTAATTAATATTTATTTCACCGATAATAAATTACGAGATTTATGATTTCCAATTTTTCTCGTGACTGATATTTCATTAAAATAATTCACGAGCTGATAGTGACTTCCATTTCTTCACATTTATATTTACAAAAATCGTACACAAAAAGTAACACTTAAGATTATGCTGCCTCTCGAATTCGAGCCGTCAAAAGGATAAATCAAGCATTATTATTGTTGAAAATTATAATTGTATTTTTTTCTATGTTAGATCCGTTAAATTTGTAAACTGTTTCCTTTGTTTCAAATAATTATAAAAATTACATCTTCCATTATTTTACAAAGGTAAAACCAATCAATAAGATCTGAGAAAAATCTCACAACAGTTACAGATATAAGCATTTTATATGGGTCATTTTTTTTTACATTTCTTTAACAATATTTCTATAAAGTTTCTCAGCATATCATGCAGATCTGTCGATATATAAGAATGTTTGTGGGTTTCTTGAGAGAGTTTAATTTTTATTCTACAGACTGGAGAGTTTTTAAAAGTCAACTGATGAATTTTTACATAGTGAATAATATCGATGATATAGTTAAAAAACGGGCTTTGTTCCTGAACGTTTTGGACAGTGAAAGTTATAAATTAATAGTGAATTTGTGCCAGCCGGAATGTCCAGAGCTTACGTCACTTGAGTCTTTATTAACTCTGTTCGATCAAGAGTTTACTCCAAGTGATTCTATTATTGGTAGAAGATTGAAATTTTATCACTTAAAAAAAGAACATGAAGAGTCAATTGATGATTGGGTGAAACGTATTAAAAGTTTTGCAGATAACTGTAAATTTGGTGAAGATTTAGAGTCAATTTTAAAGAAAAAATTCGTCAGTGGTCTTGAAGATTTGAGTGTTTACAAGTATCTAGAAGAAAATATTAATTTATCTTTTGAAGAGGTTGTGCAACATGTTGCTTCGATTAAAGCGAGGCATGAATGTAATTGTAGAAAAATTGATTTTGATTTTATGTATGCAAACTGGCCGGGGCAGTTTTATCCCAATTATTTTATTTAAAAATTCTTTCCAGAATTCTTAATCACAGTTATTCCATTCGTTTTACACAATGAGTACAATAAGTTATTAATTTTAATTGATTTTATCTAAAACTGTTCACATTATAAATTATTATTTAAGATGTTATTATAGTTTTCTGTTTTAAAATAAAACTAACAAATGTTTTACACTGTTAAAGAAAAACTGTCAACATATTGAATAAATTTATGTAAAAAATTCTTTGTTTTGAAATTTTTCAAGGAAACGCCACACAAAATACATATAATTAAACAAAAAAATTAAAAATAGAACATTTTATTTTTTTTATTTTGCTATTATATAGACCAGGGCTAATCATTTTTTAAACAAAAAAAAAATCAGTATGTGAAAGTAAATTAAAAAAATCAAGACAATTGAGTAAAAGTTCGGGAAGGGGGTTGGGGTAGCTAAATATACGTCTTGAGGGTTGGATGTTGGTTTTTACGATTTGTGGCTGAAAAATGCATCTTATCGAAAAAAGTTTAATATAAAAATTGTAGATAATTAAAAAATCTAAAACTTTTATATTGATCATTTTCTAACACAACCTCGCAAACAACAATTTTTGAGCTTTCAAGTTTTTCATACCTCATTGACGTACGAACATGAAAACATGAAGCTTAAGGTGCCTTTATATTGAATTTAGACAATTTGGAAATGTAAACATAAAAAATCCAATATATATAAAAATATACGTAACTGACTGAGTTAGTGATTTCTGCTTGGTTACTTAGAAGCGTTCGCATAAAAGACAATGTGCGAACGGCAAAACTCCAACAATTAGTCGTATTAAAAATGGATAAACTGTGGGAAGGAATGTAAGGAATGCGAACTCTTTGTTTAACCTTAAGTCAACCGTGGTGACCGCCGGAAGATGATGCGTTTCAAAGGAAATTTAAACCGATATGCTTTAATTTTCATACAGGATTCTTTTTGTATATAATCATTGAGCTACTTTTTATAGATTTTTTGCTTTTAAACCCGACCTGCACCGAAATCGTCAAGGAGACAAGCTAAACTTTCTAATGCTGTGCGTTGAAAACCGATATGGTCCTTGATTTATCTATTAATTCCCGATAGACCCGAGCATTTTTGAAAACTCCGGAAATCTAAAAAAACGCCCTAAAAAACATGTTGTTTATGAAAATACACAAAAATAATTTATTGAATATATTTAACACCTTGCAAACCCTCATTATCCAAAAGGATTCGGTGAAATTAGTCTTGATAAAAAAAATATGAATAAATTTACAGGAGGGTCAAAATATCGAGCAAAAACAAACTTTTTCAATAATCCAGAGAAATAGATAAAAGGAAAAAGTAACATGATATTATAGCTACAGGTTCCTTCTTTCATCTGAACTTTGAATCATGAAAAAATATTAACTTTTACGTGATTTATTGAAAAATTTGTAATCCGCTTGGGAGTGTCATTCCTTTAGAGCGTGCTCTCTAAATGCAGGGCAGGAGCTAAAAATGGGGGTGCGTTTTGGAGCCGGTTATGTCGAAAAGTATCATATTTTTGACAAAAATCATGACGATCATTTTTGTAGGTAATGAACTGATCTTCATTTTCGTCCAAACAGAAATTCTCTAAGTGTCATATTTTCGGAAATATCGGCGAAAATAGGCGGAAAAAAATTTTTGAAACCAATGGGCCATTTTCCAGCCCTTCCTTTATGAAAGTAAATGATGTCTCAATTACGGAGTGCCACAAGGCACCGTTCTGGGTCCTTTATTGTTTAGTGTTTACATAAACGGCCTTTTTAGTATTAAAAGTGAAGGTAACATAATTAGTTTCGCTGATGACACCGCCATTATTTACACAGCTGAAAATTGGGAGGATTTAAAAACAAAAACAGAAAAAGATGTATGTAAAATTATTGACTGGTTTAACCGTAAAAAATTAACTGTTAACTTTGAGAAAACCCATTGTGTTCCTTTTTGTAGTTATAGATCTTCTTTACCGCACTACAAAGAAATACGAGTACAAAACGATGACAACGCAATTATCAAATCAGTGAACGAAATCAAATATTTAGGCATAAAACTAGATTCACACCTCAAGTGGAATGCACATGTTGAAGATATTGCCATCTCCTTGCAAAATTTAGATATCTTAAAACATGTTTAGATATTCCTTATTTGAAAATAATTTACTATTCACTTGTAAAGTCGAGATTAAACTATGGTATACTCGGATGGGGCGGAATTCTTCAAATTCACCTGAAAAAAATTGATGTTCTACAAAAAAAAATCTTAAAAATTATTTTAAATAAAAATTGCACTTACCCTTCAGATTCCCTGTTCAACGAAAGTAAAATTATGGATATTAGACAGTTATACAGGGTGTCCCACGACGTACTGTACACAGTCCAACCATAAGTGCTATAGACCGAGGCCATTTCATATCTGGTATTAAAAAATGCCTTGTTGCGTTTTTGACGGATATACAGGGTAATATTTGAAAATATGTGAATTCTTCTACGTTAAGTATATCTAAAAGTAAAAATCTCAGACCAATCAAATTAGGCACACTGAGTGTGCTCCCTGAGCTCAATAAAATAGGTTTTAAAAAAAATTTAATTTCAGGTCCGGACTTAGTTTTTTTTGGATTTTTATTGGTTTTTTGAAAACAACACCCTGTAAGCCAGATGAGATAATTTTAATTTTTCTCACTTTAAAGCTTAAGGATGATACTAAGCAACAGTTAAAAAAAATTGGACGCGCAACTTTTTGTTTTCTGCAGAAAAAAATAAAACTTTGAAAAATAGTATAATTTTAATGGATTCACATTCTTCTTATGACTGATACGGCACTACTTTGATAGCACATCATCATTTTTCAACCAAAATCATAAGTAGAGTTCATTTTACTCGATATAAAGTATTATTCAATCAACCGTTGAAATTCCAGGGCCGTATTTATTTTTTAAAGTTTTATTGATCCTGTAACGTCAAAGAAAAAACTATTACTTTTGATAATTGTGCAAATGCAAGTAGGCTTTGAATTCGCTTTGACGTCCATTTTGACAGTTTGTGACAGAACGTGGTGAGCGAATGACAGAAGACCAAAAAAAGGGTATTTTGGAAAAGGTAAATCAAAATGAAAAGCTAAGTACCCGGCGAATATCCAGTATTTTGAATATTTCTAACCCAACAGTTTTCAGGACGTTAAAGAAAGATCTCCTCCATCCATATCACCCCCAACTGGTACAGAGACTGCAAAAAATAAATACGGCCCTGGAATTTCAACGGTTTATTGAATAATACTTTATATCGAGTAAAATGAACTTTCCTTATGATTTTTGTTGAAAAATGACGATGTGCTATCAATGTAGTGCCGCATCAGTCATAAGAAGAATGTGAATCCATTAAAATTATACTATTTTTCAAAGTTTTATTTTTTTCTGCAGAAAACAAAAAGTTACGCGTTCAATTTTTTAACTGTTGCTTAGTATCATCCTTAAGCTTTAAAGTGAGAAAAATAAAAATTGTCTGATCTGGCTTACAGGGTGTTGTTTTCAAAAAACCAATAAAAATCTAAAAAAAACTAAGTCCGGACCTGAAATTAAAATTTTTTAAAACCTATTTTATTGAGCTCAGGGAGCCAAATTTGATTGGTCTGAGATTTTTACTTTTAGATATACTTAACGTAGAATAATATCACCCTGTATATCCGTCAAAAACGCAACAAGGCATTTTTTAATACCAGATATGAAATGGCCTCGGTTCATAATACTTATGGTTGGACTGTGTACAGTACGTCGAGAGACACCCTGTATATTTCTGTTTTATAAAAAAGTTGGTAAACTAAATAAGGTAAATATGTTTGTTTTCATAACACAAAACACTGTAAGATCTGATTTTGACTCACTTATTTATCAATTTTCTTTTGTGTTTACACTGTTTACAGTTAGCAAATTTATTCATACAATCCAAATAATTTAAAAAAAAACACAAAGAAAAGCTAACGGTACATAATTCGCAAAAATATTTTTTCTTGTTTTGTTAAAAGAAAAATGTGCGGTCTGTCTAAAAAATCGATCAAATACACACATGAAAAGGTTATAATGATATGGTTCAAATAGCAGAAGAAAGGCAGAGCAGTGGCGTAGTCAGAAAACGTCTTTGTATTTTTTATTTGTTCAACATTCAACATTATTCAAATTTTTAACTTTCATACTAGCTCAAGCTTTAAAAATATTAGTCTTAACTTCCAAACTTTTCTTTACTGCTTCATTTGATGGAAATTTCGTGCCTTTCAAGTATTTTTTAGGTCCAGAAATGAATAATTATCTGTAGGCACTAAATCTAGCATTATCAATTCTTATCAAATGTTTGTACTGTAGTCAGAGATATGTGAGAAGATTCCTTGTTTTGCATATTTTTTTTCGAAGCCTAATGAATAATGTAGAACTCGTCATACATTTTCAAGTTTTCCTCAAAAGACCATTAATGCATAAACGTAATTATCTCTACATTCAGTTAGAATTAATTGCTATTGGAAGGGTATCAAAAATTTATAGGCCTTTCCAACTTTACCATCGAAACTGGCAGCTTGAAAAGTAGGGATATCTCACAGTTGTTAGTTCTATACAACCGTTTTTAGTCTGCGAATCCCTACGCTCAAATCCTATAAATTTGGAAAGTTGCTCTTATGTACATTCATTAGGTACCGATGAGGGATGTGAATTCTAGAGATTTGAATCGATGAATGTATTTCGACTCTTACTTTCTTCGAAAAAATGATACAACTTTGCAACTATTCTATTTTGTATTTCTATTGAGGCAAAAATTTCAAATATATACACCATAACTGCCTTGAGTACGCCACTGACGATATTCACCACCGAAGGCCGAAGGAAATAAGCACCTGGCAAAAAGGAATTCAATATGCACATGTCGAAGCAGCTGTTCGATGGACATTCGTCGGCATGGTCTGTTATATTCGGGTTGTTGTTGGGACTCCATCCGGTCCGTGGCACCGCCCTGACCCTCAGCCCTTCTCCCCCCTATCAATAATTTCTATAGCGGGTTGAAACGGGGTAATCTTCCTTTTTAAAGATTCTTTCTGTAGGTTACAAGGATGAATACAATAAAATTGGTATCTGGATTTAAACATTTTGAAAATGGCAAAGACGTGCATGAAAGGCGAGAAAAATGGTACTGTTAGGGGAACTATCAATGATCTTGACGTTAGATGTTTAGTAGAATTGGAATTTTTTGAACCATAAAAATACCAAAAAAGGACCATGGGCGTAACAAAATTGCCTGAGGTTGTGAAATAAATCACACTTGATCCCAAGGACAAAGACATTAAAAATGTCCTACACTGCACCAGCGTCTGGACTTCAACAAATACTCCTTGGGCTATATGCCCCCCAGGTATTGGGAAGAGTAGTTGTTGAAGGCCAGACACTGGTGCAGTGTAGGACATGTTAATGTCTTTGTTCTTGGGAACAAGTGTGATTTATTTCACAACCTCAGGCAATTTTGTTACGCCCATGGTCCTTTTTTGGTATTTTATGGTTCAAAAAATTCCACCGTCATTACAGTTTTCTATAGTTTTGCAAGCTTTGATTTTATTATGAAAGTGAAGATGGCGCTGGGCTATCCTCGATCTTGATATACGTGAACACTTTTATCAAGAGCGAGGCGAGTAGAATTCATTTTCAGACGATAGGATGTCGAGCTAGCCTGCTTCTTGCTGATGAGAAACAATAATTCCGAAACCGGTCTAAAAATGGCAAGCTCCTTTAATAATAAAATCGAAGTTTTTGGTTTAAAACCCCGACTTGGTCGGGCGCCAAACCACGTCTGGACTTTCGTAATTCAATATCTGGGGGGGCATATAGCCCAAGGAGTAGTTGTTGAAGTCCAGACGCTGGTGCAGTGTAGGACATTTTAATGTCTTTGTTCTTGGGAACAAGTGTGATTTATTTCACAACCTGAGATAGAATTGAAAAATGAAAACGTCCACTAAGTGCTATCGATGTAATTGATAACAGGTCAAATAACCTGACAACTGACGCAATTACCCGAATTTTACTTCAGATTTCTTGAAATTTCTAAGTCTTCCAAGAAATTATTTAACTCTCATAAAAATTTTTTGACTGAAAACTTGTTAATAAAGAAAAATAAATAAATAAAATAAATAAACTAAACATCTAACGTCAAGATAATTGATAGTTCGCCTAACAGTACCATTTTTCTTGCCTTTCATTCACGTCTTTGCCATTTTCAAAATGTTTAAATCCAGATATTGTATTCATCTTCTGTTAGAGGGACATAAACGTGATCCAATACTTTATTATAGAAATGATCTTACCTGTAAGTTGAATTATCAGTTACTCAGTGGTTTAACATCAAATTACAATTAAAAACAATCAGAACAAAACAATATCGCCACAAAATAAACACTACTTATCTAACTCTTGTAATAACTATTATGACAAAACGCATGTACATTGTATAGAGAACACTGGATAAGAGGTTATCACAATACACGATTTTTTAAGCCCATTTCTTCATCCTCAATAACATAAAAATAAACTTTGTATTGTGTAATGTTAATCTGCATAGTGTTTTAGATTTGTTCAATATGCATATAATGACACTTTCGCCAACGGTCACTACTTGGTAAATATTTGTTTTACAAAAGAAAAATATAAATACGTTTTTCAAAATTTTAACTGGGAACCAATATACCGGCCTGAACAATTTTATATGGGTCTTGAACTGCTAGAAACAAAAAATTTGGTAAATATACTCACAAAAAGGAAAACTTAAACTGCTGGGGTTAGAAACACGGAATTTGTGGAATAGTATCCGTTTGTAACATAAGAATCTACTAAAAAATTAAAACGAATTTACCGTTTTCCAAAAATTATTCAGAATTGTAAAAGGGGTAAAAGAGAGAAAACTAAATGCCAGAATATTTATGCCATTTGGTATGCTAACGAAAAACAAAACCAAGCCTGGGAAATATATACAGGGTGTCCCGTTGGTAAACGGAAATATTTTAAAGATAGGTAGAGGTAACACAGGCGATTCTAAATAACCCATATATAATGGGTCTCTTGGCTTCCATAATCGAGTGTTTTATCATAATTATTCATTTGGCCAGAACTTTTGAATCACTTAATATATCTTTTCCATTTTTGGCATACGCATTACATTTCTCACGAATAATGTACTGAAACATTGAGAGATATGAAAATCCAGGTTCGGCTTTAGGAAAAATTGAAACATTAAAAATATCAAAACAACAACCTGTATGTCACAATTTTAATATTTCCATTTTAGATTTGAATAGAGGGGAAAAAACTGAATTGAAACAAGTTGTTCTTTTTATCCCGCCACTGATTTGAGTTGGAAAATTTTGAAACTGAAAGTAAAATTTTCATTTAATTTAGAAAAAACATATTATGAAACTCATTTCTTCTTTAACAATTTCTAAAATTCACTTCGCTTCATTTACCTATTTCTTATTTATTCAAAGGTAATACCACGAGTCCTCCAAATTTTATCGATTAAATTTTTGGTTTTCACGAAAACGGTTTTATTTGGAAAAACCACGAAAACAAACTGATTGATAAAATCACGAGTCCGCAGGACGAGTGATTTTATCTTAAATCAGTTTGTTTGAGTGGTTTTGCCTAAAATAAAGGCGTTTGAGTATGAAGATCAAAAATTTAATCTATAAAATTTCAGAGGACGAGTCGTATTTGAAAGGATTATTTTTTGAATCATTTTGTATTAAAAACAGAGAACATAGTCATTTATGCAAAAGACACTTTACACACAAATATTGAAAATTATCTTTACCAATTTAAATTGAAACCTGAGCTGTTATAGTTTTACGTACAGGGCCACCAAGGCGATTTTTTGACTGGCTACCCCGCGAAACGGCGCCTTAAATAAAAGCGAAGAAGAAGAATGAAATGAAGTCTTTCTTAATTTAATTAATTTTAAGTTTAGTGTTAAACTGAGGTATCTAAAAATATTAAAGGAGTTTTGAAATAAACTAATAAAAACAGGTTAGTTTACAAATACATTTTGAAATTTGGTTATTAACATAGATTTGCAATACATTTTAGTATAATAATAATTAATAAATGTTTACATTTGACATCTCAAATAGGTAAACACAGTTTAATCAAAAAACAAAAACGACGAAGCGGTTTTATCAGTATAAAACACAATGATTGGTTAGGATCCTGAGTTGTTATTGGCTGAAACCACAAAATCTGACTGTTTTGACAGATGAAAAAAATAATCGGCTTAAAATAATTTTACACTGTACTGGTCCACCTGCAGGCCCGTACTTAGGGGAAAATATTCAATTAGGTATTTATTTTTTAAACGCCCAGTATAAAGTAAAGCGGGACAATAAACCCTCATAGTAACTATGTAAGTAACAAACATTTATTAATAATTAACGAAATTGCTCAAAATCTCCACTATTTTGTTTTGCACATTTCTTTCTTTTAAACTGATAGTAAAATTTTTGAGAAAAAAAAAGAGAAATTATTTTTATCATTTACTTAAATGGATTTATTTTCGACATTTAAACAGTCCTATATTATTCATATTTTTATTATTTGTCCGGTCCTATATTATTCATATTTTTATTATTTGTCCGTTTTAACACTATTTTAAGCAACATTGCAGATCCGTACTTTAAACAAAATATAAAATTGATTACTTTTCGATCGCCTCTTATAATTTTATTTTAGCACCGTGGATTATGCTGTATATCTGAAATCCAAGGTGTATTCTAAAGAAATTAACAATAGAGAAGAACTGCTTCAAAGAATTGAGGAAGCCTGCGAAGAAAATCAGTAAGGGACATCATTAAACGCGCAAGAAAGTGCATAAAAACAAAATGGTGGACACTTTGAGCAATTTTGTTAATTATTAATAAATGTTTTTTAGTTACTATGAGCGCTTATTGTCCGGCTTTACTTTATACTGGGCGTTTAAAAAATAAATACCTAATTGAATATTTTCCCCTAAGTAAGGGCCTGCAGGTACACCAGTACAGTGTACAATTATTTTAAGCGGAATAAACAAGAAATAGGTAAATGACGCGAAGTGAATTTTTAAAATTGTTAAAGAAAAATGAGTTTCATAATATGTTTTTTCTAAGTTAAATGAAAATTTTACTTTCAGTTTCAAAATTTTCCAATTAAAATCGGTGGCGGGATAAAAACAACAACTTGTTTGAATTCAGTTTTTTCCCCTCTATTCAAATCTAAAATGGAAATATTAAAATTGAGATATACAGGGTGTTGTTTTGATATTTTTAATATATTTCAATTTTTCCTAAAGCCGAACCTGGATTTTCATAGCTCTCAATATTTCAGAACATTATTAGTGCGAAGTGTAATCTGTATGCCAAAAATGGAAAAGATATACTAAGTGATTCAAAAGTTCTGGCCAAATGAATAATTATTGATAAAACACCCTGTAACTCTGTTATGGAAGCCAAGAGACCCATTATATATGGGTTATTTAGCATCGCCTTTATTACCTCTACCCACCTTTAAAATATTTCCGTTTACCAACGGGACACCCTGTATATATAATATATTTTTGATTCTAGTAGAAAATGATCTATTTTGTAGTTCTGATATCAGGATGTGGAGCTCTGAGGATGACTGATTTTATGCTCACCTCCAAATGCCCTATTAAATGAACTAAAAAATGATAAGTATCGCGTTGTTCTTCGTTCCAGTAATAAACTATCCTGCATTGTTTTAATACATAGACAGAAGAGAGGTTCTCCACTTGGGTAACTTCACCTGTGAGTTACCGATATAAGCACACCGGGTATATTGCACGGTTGTTACATATTCAATAATTACAAACGTATACGCCATCTGTCAAGATAACGAGTTACTTATTAATGGATAAATATTTCGTAATATTGTTGCCAATGGCGTACCCCAAGGGGAGCCCCCCCCCCCTCCCCCGAAGTTTATAAGAAAATGTGGTAACTATATAAATCATAATTATTTTACGTTTTTGAGCCAGCGATTAAGTTATATTCAGATACAATATACACGGTTATTCTACGCAGTGAATGGGATATTTGGACAGTGAAATGCCAAAAAGTAGATTCCAGCTTCCTCAAAGTGCAGTCGATACTTTAAATGTAGTAGATCCTTGTTTGTTTCCGAACATTTTTACGCTATTCAAAATTTTAGCCGTTTTACCCGTTACCACTGCCTCTGTAGAACGAACTGAACGAAGTTTCTCAACGATGAAAAGACTGAAATCATATTTTCGGAATAATACATCTACCAATTGATTAACAGGCCCAGCTTTGATGTCAGACAAACTAGCAGAATTGCCTTTGAATAATGCTCATTCAAAGTTCAATCTTATATTAATAATTAGTTGTCTTTTAATCTTATCTTAATAAGGAACAAATTGTTGTTAAATAAAATAATGTATTGTATACAGGGTGACCCAGAGTTAAACGTTCAGGATCTGGTTTTCAGGAAAAAAATAAGATTTTAATTTTTTTCTCAAAAACTAAGCGAGATACGAATAAAATTGAAGAAGCAAAAAATTTGTGTGTTCAACTGTTTAATCCAAGAAAAGTAACGAACATACAAAAAAACAGTGGCGTACAATGATTTGTCCCAATATCAATTAAATTACCTTGTGGAACGTCACTGGAATTAATAAATAAGCGTGCCAAGCTTTATCAAAATTAACCAAATTGTTTTTTGAGCAATTCATAAAAAAACTATTTTGTTCTAAAATCAAAACAAGTTAGGACCCAGGATTGTGGGAATAAAAAATCTTATTTTTCCTGAAAAACCGATCCTGAACGTTTGACGGTTTAACCCTGGGTCACCCTGTATATTTACCCCATCCCTGCTGAAAAAAGTATTTATACTAAGTATTATCTACGAGAAATAGTGGGCCCCTCCGAAAAAAATTCCTGGCTACGCCACTGATTGTTGCATGTACATTGTACGTCAAATTTTATTTATTAATTATCCAAAATATGTTTCAATGAATTTATTTATGGAGAAAAGTTATCATACCTTTTGGTACCTATACTAAGGGAATCAATTATTCCAAAATCATTTTTTATCAATATTCAGAAGCTAAAATATACATTTATCAGTATTTTGGAATGGACATAGAAGTGGGTCTTCTTCATCTTTAACGTATGTTCTTACTCCTTTAAATCTTTTAACACATCTTTTTGTGTGGTGACATAAAGGATAATGGTCCTTCAGTGTATCTACCGTACCTGAGTCAGACAACTGTTTCAAAACCATTATTTTGTCACCAATTTATATTCAATTTTACCAAAATTTCAGATCAAACGAAAAAAAATTTTGGTACAAAAACCAACCACTTTTAAATAGTCTGATATATTTTTTCTGATATGCTGTGAAGGGTAGTTTTAAAAAAATACAGTTGAGGCATCATATATTTCAATTTTTAATAAATTCTAGAATTAAATCAGTTGAGAATGCTCTTCTAGCATTGCCATAGACCGAACAAATTGTGATGAAAGAACAAACATTTCACAGTTCAAATATTTGTACACTCTGTATATAATAACATTTTTTTTATCCTTCAAAAGTTCACTGAATGTTTAATTTTTCTTCGTCTGTACATTTATGCTTCGGTAAACAAATTACAGATGCGATTGTGATGGTTAATAATTCCTCATATATTTTGCATTTTCTCGGCACACTTGTATTTCTTATCTATGATAGTCATCTTTCTCCAACATCTATTTTTAACGCCCATTATACAGGATGTACAGATTGTTAAGCTTAATTTTTATAAAACTCATTAAGCAGATCCATGAAGTGAAAACTCGATGAAATGTACTACATGAAACTAAAGTCACTAATAAAAATATATTTTCGGATTATATACTTTATTGTATATCTTGAAGTATTAATTCTGAAGGTATAGAAGGACATTTATCGTCATAAGTACTAAATTTTAGATTATCTTTAAAATACAAAGAAACACTTGGTACATAATAATTCTGTGGTAAACCGAGGTTTGTAAATTTATCACGTTCATCAAAAATTCCATTTTCTTCCATATTCTTATTCATATCCAAGTTTTTTCCAAGATATCTAAACATAAAATAAATAATAAATTTTAAATTGTAGCGTTGCTAGTCATCTATTTAAATCCAAATATGCTTATTCCTTTTTAGATGTGCTACCATCTATGGTAAGAAGAGAGTATTGACATTAAATTTTGACTGAATCTAGTCAAGATGTCACTCTCTTCTTTTTTATCCCTTGTATTAATCTCTTATAGCGGATATAGCTATTGACTTGTACGAGTTTGGAATTTTATTTATTGGATTCGAAAAGCCTAACTGATGAAGCCGAAAGGCAGAAACCGGTCTTAGGATGTCGAATCTAATAAATTAAAATTCCTTACTGGTTTACTCATGCTTATTCCTTGTTTACGATGACATTTCTTTATATACAGAGCCGTAATAAAATATTTTATGAAATGTATCAAAATTAATTATTGCATATAAAAGTGTTTATTCAATGTTATATTTTCAAGTTTCTGTTAAAATGAAGTTTTAATAGTTAAAAAAGTTTTTTTTTTAAATTTGTGATTTCTAGACGCAACCAAATAAATTGTATTAAAATTTACATCACTTAAATATGGTAAATATCCAATCTACATTAATATTACCTCCACATATAGCAGTCGGCGTCACTGTTGAAATCCATATATCTCTCCTGAATTCTCCAAAATGTATCTTCACTACACACATTGAGTAAGACTTCTTTAATGAAGAATGGGCATATCATGTTGATTACTCGCAGAGGTCGAACCCTTTTCGTCAGTAAACCAATTTGGAACCTAAAAATCGTAACTTTCCCGGTTGCAATATTTTTTATCAACATTTTGTTGTTTTTAGTTTACAGGCAATTTTCTGTTTATCAGTTTGCTTATAATTGCCGAGAAATAGTGATGCTTTGATTAATAAAATTCGGTCAATGGCTATTCCCATTGATCCTGCAGGTTTTGTCAGAAGGAACTTTTCTACATTTCTAAAAGGTTTAGAAAATTGATTAAATATATTTTTGGTCTTCATACATATTTGAGAATGTTGTTAAAGCGTATCTAGAAACTGGCAGACGAATGTCCTGACTATACCCAGTATTGTAAGGCTTTTGTCATTGATCCTACAGGCTTTGTCAAAAGAAACTTTTCTACATTTCTAAAAGGTTTAGAAAATTGATTAAATATATTTTTGGTCTTCATACACATTTGAGAATGTTGTTAAAGCGTATCTAGAAACTGGCAGACGAATGTCCTGACTATACCCTGTATTGTAAGGCTTTTGCCATTGATCCTGCAGGCTTTGTCAGAAGAAACTTTTCTACATTTCTAAAAGGTTTAGAAAATTGATTAAACATATTTTTGGTCTTCATACATATTTGAGAATGTTGTAAAAGCGTATCTAGAAACTGGCAGACGAATGTCCTGACTATACCCAGTATTGTAAGGCTTTTGCCATTGATCCTGCAGGCTTTATCAGAAGAAACTTTTCTACATTTCTAAAAGGTTTAGAAAATTGATTAAAAATATTTTTGGTCTTCATACACATTTGAGAATGTTGTTAAAGCGTATCTAGAAACTGGCAGACGAATGTCCTGATTATACCCAGTATTGTGAGGTCTAACTTCAGACCCATTAACCCTTTCACTGCCGGCAACGCGGCTATCGCGTTGGGTTAGATGCCACCCATGTGCCGGCAACGTGGCCCCTGCATGCTCATGATTCATTTTGTGGTTATAATATTCATCTGGCAACAATAACAAAGATTGTAGACAGTAGACAGTCATTATATATAACACTATATAGGTATAAGTTGACTATGCGGTGGTCTGCATAAAGAAATCCACTCTTGTGGAACCTAGTTGCAAAAAAGACACCAAAAAATGTTTCAACTTACTGGTCATCTTGCCACCATGGAGGTCTACCCAACGGTCTCCAATCGGTAGCAGGTACTGGTAGATTAACATCGGGAATCGGTCCGTGTGGACAATAAGGTATATGGCAACCAGTTTCAGGATGTATATAATGTTGAATATCTTGCGTTTTTTCATCGAACCAATGAGAAATATCTTTGCCTGCCATAGCCAGTAACGGTCTTACACATTTTTCACCAGCATGAAGCTGAATTACTGGGGTAACATCAAAAACTTTACCGAGCAAGGACACCCAGCAATCGTTCTCTTTATTGTGAGTAACTAACTCAAAGGGGGCGAAATAAGGCCATAACACAAGATTTTTTACAGACATTTTTGTTATGCTTTCCCTATTAATATAAATTAAAAATGAGGATCTATTGAGTTTTTGACTAATGTCATTTTAAAAAGTTACCTTCTAGATATTGTGTTTGTTTGTTGTATAAAATGACTTTTTGTATTATATAAAGGCCTGTTTTAAGAAAATTTGGCAAATAAATTATAAAAAATATTACAAGACGCACTTGTCTTGAACATGTATCTTTCATTTTTGTGGGAGCCTGTCTCGTTGGGTGACGAGTAAGCGATGATTTAATGGAGACGAAACAAGACGTCTAGTGCCATAGATGCGAACTGATAGGACATTTTGCCAACAAATGTAAGACCAAACCAAAAAAAAAAGACCCAACAGAGGATATGATACCACCGTTAAAAGAGAAAGAATGACGTCATCGCGGGTGAACTATTTAGATCCAGGAACATCGGATGAGGAAGATCAACATAAGGGTGACAAAATCAGATACTATGCACTCAAAGAAATTTACCAGGGTACTTCCTGTCATTATTCAAGTGGTTATAGGTCGGTTATAAAAAAACTAGTACTACATTTGGGTAGGGATTTTTAGTCGGTAAAAATCCGACACTGCCCAAGAGGTAGTCTTTCGAAGATTTTCCCCTTTCCGAAAAAAAAAATTAGTACTACTACTAAAAAAGAAAAAAATTACTACTCAGAAAAACAGAGTAGTAGTTTTAGTTTTTTCCGAGTAGTAGTTTTTATCTGAACGGTAGTGTTTTTTTTTCTGAGTAGTTTTTTCTTAGAGGTACGTTTTTAAATCTACTCAGAAAATACTACCGCTCAGAAAAAATTACAACTAGCTCAGAAAGTTTTTCTGAGCGGTAGTTTTTTCTGAGTAGTAGTTTTTTTATCAATAGTTTTTATTTCTGAGCGGTAGTTTTTTTCTGAGCAGAAAAAAATTCTTTTTTCTGAGCGATGGCGTTTTATGAGCGCTCAGACATTTTTTCTGGTCAATTTTTTTCTGAGGGACGACTGAAATTTTTTCTGAGCATTATTGTTTCTGAGCGCTAAGACATTTTTTCTGAGCAATTTTTTTGAGCGCTCAGACAATTTTTCTGAGCAATTTTTTTCTGAGCGCTGACATCTTTTCTGATCAATTTTTTTCTCACGACTCAGATTTTTTTTATGAGCGATAGCGTTTTCTGAGCGCTAAGATATTTTTTCTGATCAATTTTTTTCTCACGACTCAGAATTTTTTTATGAGCGATAGCGTTTTCTGAGCGCTGACATTTTTTCTGAGCGCTGAGCCATTTTTTCTGATCAATTTTTTTCTGAGCGACGGCTCAGAAATATTTTCTGAGCGATAGCGTTTTCTGAGCGCTGACATTTTTTCTGAGCCGACATTTTTTCTGAGCGCTGAGACATTTTTTTCTGATCAATTTTTTTCTGATGGACGACTGAAATTTTTTCTGCCATTGTTTCTGAGCGCTAAGACATTTTTTCTGAGCAATTTTTTTGAGCGCTCAGACAATTTTTCTGAGCGCTGACATTTTTTCTGATCAATTTTTTCTCACGACTCAGAATTTTTTTATGAGCGATAGCGTTTTCTGAGCGCTCAGACATTTTTTTCTGAGCGATAGCGTTTTCTGAGCGCTAAGATATTTTTTCTGATCAACGGCTCAGAAATATTTTCTGAGCGATAGCGTTTTCTGAGCGCTGAGACATTTTTTCTGAGCGACGGCTCAGAAATATTTTCTGAGCGATAGCGTTTTCTGAGCGCTGACATTTTTTCTGAGCCCTGACATTTTTTCTGAGCGCTGAGACATTTTTTCTGAGCGACGGCTCAGAAATTTTTTCTGAGCGATAGCGTTTTCTGAGCGCTCAGACATTTTTTCTGAGCCCTGACATTTTTCTGATCAATTTTTTTCTGAGCGACGACTCAGAAATTTTTTCTGAGCGCTCAGACATTTTTTCTGAGCAATTTTTTTTGAGCGATAGCGTTTTCTGAGCGCTCAGAAATTTTTTCTGAGCGATAGCGTTTTCTGAGCGCTCAGACATTTTTTCTGAGCCCTGACATTTTTCTGATCAATTTTTTCTGAGCGCTCAGACATTTTTTCTGAGCGATAGCGTTTTCTGAGCGCTCAGACATTTTTTCTGAGCAATATTTTTGAGCGACAGCGTTTTCTGAGCGCTCAGACATATTTTCTGAGCAATTTTTTTGAGCGACAGCGTTTTCTGAGCGCTCAGACATTTTTTTCTGAGCAATTTATTTGAGCGATAGCGTCTTTTGAGCGCTCAGACATTTTTTCTGAGCGTTAGCGTTTTCTGAGCGCTTAGACATATTTTCTGAGCAATTTTTTTCTGAGCGATAGTGTTTTCTGAGTAGTAGTTTTTTAAGCATGGGGATGTAATATACAGTAAATCTGGAATACGTGTTACCCATCCCCTACACTAACTTTTTAGAAAAGAACCAAATCACTTTTAATGAGATTTCCAACAATGTACGAATTTGATAAAATTTTAGTATATTGTAATGTCGACCTTCTAATCAAAATATCATCTCATGGGCACAAAGAGATCCTATGACTAATTTCCGAGATACAGTGGCGGGTATGGGGTATCTTGAAAACACCAATTAAATGAAAAATACTATAAAGTTTGGTATTTTCTTTAAAAAAGTGATACAAGTAAGTTAACTTCATCTTGGACGGCTGTGTCATAAAAATTGTTATTTTGAAAAACTTAGTATAGGATGTCTCGTGCCGAGTTTTTATGTACAAAAATATATGCAAGGTGAGGTTGAACTTTGTAAGTAAATAGTATTGATATTACTTATGAGTACACCCTGTACATAAAAAAATCGACACGTGACATCCAACAGAGCTTCCCAAGATCAAATTAAATAGCATTTTTTTAAAAAAAATAACAACCTTTATAGTATTTTTCAAGATACCTCTTACCCGTCACTGTATCTCGGAAACTAGTCATAGGATCTCTTTGGGCCCATGAGACATTTTGATCAATATACTGAAATTTTACCAATTTCGTATATTGTTGGAAATCCTATTAAAAGTATGCCTCCCTTGCTTTGGTTCTTTTCTATAAAAAAAAATATGAAAAAATCATTAAAAAACATGGAATTTTGCGAATTTTTTTAGAAAAAACTAGATCAAATTTTGAAAAAGTGAGAACATAGATTAAACCTTTATCAATATGTGCTTATGTTTTCATTCTCTCAAAATGAAAAAAGAACCTAAAAATCTAAGAATTCAAATGGAAGGGGTAACACTTATTCCCGCTTACTGTATAATACCTTCATAACGGTAAGATTCAAAATAAAACGTCAACTTGCCCTTTTACAGTTTTTATTTTGTGCTGAAAAGTATTATGAATTCACAAAAAAAATAAATAAAATTAGCAAACTAAAGGACAAACACGATAATAAAATTTCAACATTAAAACAAATTCTTAAGTATAAAAAAGTCGGCGTAGTAACTATTAAATATTTTCCCTCAAATCGGAAAAATTTATTAAAAAGTACTAAAAAAAAATATGGGTAGTACTAAAGAAAAAATGGGTAGAACTAGAGTTAAAAATGTGTGGGAAATATTAAAATGTATAAAACGATTAAGTATCTCATTAAATTTTTCAACGCATTTTCAAAAAGGCCAGTAATAATTTAGCACCCAAATATAAAGAACCACCCACTAACCCCACGAGAAATTGTATTCGACCAATTCATTAAGAAGGTTATTGCCAGATAACAATAGTAAATTGGTCCACTTTGAACATTACGTAAACAAAAATCGTCTGTTATTCTTCAGAACTTTTGCCTAACTCTTTCCCCCTTAAAAAATTGCCAAACATTTTAAAACAATTTTTCAATATATTTTTTTAAACCTAAATTAACAAAAATGCATTGGTCATTGACAAATAATTTAACAGTTTTTTTTTTGGAGAGCGGTAGTCTAGCTAAAAAGTCTGAAAAAAAAAAGGACACTGACCTCTAAAAGACGATTTTTTTTTTAAACGATCCATACCTTAAGGGGTTTTCAAACTAGGAATATTATGTGAGAAAATTTCGAAACAATGAAGATTTTTCTGAAAAGGTTTGAGCTCATGTGTTTTTCGAAACAGGCATTTTTCAACAGGGGTCGTTATTTTGTAAAAAGATTTTTCAAAAACAAAAAACGGGCAGAGGACAACCGAGCTCTTCAAGCAGTACCATATTTAGAAAAAATGTATATTTTTTAAGATAAAATTGTCATATGTCCACAAAGGTTGAAAAAAAAAATATTTATAACATTTTTTTTAATTATCTCAAAAACGCGTTCAAATATTTGACCGAATTTTGCCGCACGTTTTTTTTTGTTGCAGAAAAACAAAATTTAATTAATTAGTTTTTTCTTACAATTTCTTTTATTAAATATTTTAAATAAAAATCGACAAACTTGCCTTGAACTCATTAATTAATTGAAAATGATTAGAATGGCATAGACAAAAAAAAATGCATCTACATAAAATTTTACTTCAATTTAATATTTTCATGCACCAGCCGAGGGCCCTTTTTTAGAAAAGAAAGAAAAAAATTCTATTTCGAAAAAACCAGTGGCGTACCACGTTTCTTTTTCGAAATTTGTCATCACTTTGGTCAAATATTTGAACGCGTTTTTGAGATATTTTGCGGCATTCAATTAGGAAACATCCTCTATATCAAATTTATAAAAAATGACAATGTTTAAGTGGTTTCATGTACCCGATTTCGGATAATGTTTGAGCTCATGAGTTTTTCGAAACTTTTTTAGAAGCTAAAAGAATAAATTTACTATGAAGGTATGGGATTTTTTTACTTTTTTTACTGGATAAATGGAGCAGTAGAAAAAGAATAGAATATGACCAAAAGCGATTTAACGTTGATTAATAAGCGATTCTTTTGTAATAAAATTTAAAATACTTTTTATTATATACAAAAAAGAGTGCATAGCAATCACATCAGCACACCTAAGCATTAAAAAGCTCAACTTAGGATATATATATAGTAGATATTTTTATTGACTTTTATATGGTCAAATAAATGGTTTATTAATATTTTTCGTATATATTAAACTTAAAAATATTTCTCGTTATAATTAAGTCCGTCTTATATCCACACCACTTAAATATCCGTTGTTACTAATTATTACCACAGCTCTATACACACATATAGTTTAAAAAGGTGAATGAAACATTTCTGAATTATTCATTAATAATGTAAAAAAAGTATAAATATGGGGGGTATGTTAAAAAAATCAATAAGCTTCAGAAACGTCTCACCGGCAGAATTCCGAACCTTGAAAAAAAAATACATAATAAGGGGGCATAAAAGATATATAAAAAATTTTAAATATAACAGTTAATTCGTAATATTAAATATTATAAGGTAAGTAATTCCAAATCCTTTTTATAAATCGATTATTATTACTTTTTCAGTCTGCGTGTTCTGATTCTTGAATCCCTGAAATTTTAATCAAATTAATTTCGTTTTTTTGATCTAGGGTCGCATTGTTTACAACGGTTATTTCTTCAGTAATTACTGTCGAGATTCCGTTTTCTTTGGGTTTTTCTATTTTGGTGGTCTTCGTTTTGGTGGCGGCTGTGGTCTTCACGACTTCTGTCGGTTTTTTCTTGGTTAAAGTGGTGGTTTTTACGTTGGCTGTGGTCGATTTCATTACCGTTGTTCGAGCAGAATTTACCTGTTAAAGACAATAGAGATTTTAATGATAACAATATTTAAAACGCATTAGAAAACGAGTAAGGAATTTAATTTATCAGATTCGACATCCTAAGACCGGTTTCTGCATTTCGGCTTCGTCAGTTAGGCTTTTCGAATCCAATAAATAAAATTCCAAACTCGTACAAGTCAGTAGCTATATCCGCTATAAGATAAAATTTTTAGATGTGCTGCCATCTATGATTAGAAGAGAGTATTGATAATTATTAAAAGCAAAAAATTTCTCACTTTGTATTAATCTCTGAAAGGGATACGAAAGAAGAGAGTGACATTTTGACTAGAATCAGTCAAATAAAAGCTTTGCAACACACAATGCAAATTGTGTATGCAACCCCCAATACACCGGGAATTTTTTGCTTTTAATAATTGTCAATATTCTCTTCTAATCATAGATGGCAGCACATCTTAAAACGCATTGTTTCGATAATTATTGCGCAACAAAGATACTAAGTAGTTCAATCAAACGGTAGTTTAAAGTGGAAAATTCTGGTGTAATTGTTTTCAGTGGATTATTTTTTTGGGGTGCTGAACACAAATCTAAAGTTTTCCAACAAAAATGTTTCGGACCTATCAGCCAGAACCAGAGAATAGTATTTATTATGAGGTTAAAGGTAAAACACAAATACTCTTCTCTTTGGATTTTGGATATTAAAACCACTTATTTATTTCAAAAAAGTTTTTAATTTCAACGTTTCGACTAAAGTCGTTGTTGTCAAAAAATTTAGAATCAAAAGTCGAAATTTAATTAAAAACTTATTTGAAATAATTAAGTGGTTTTGGGGATGGATTCAAATAACTTTTCGAATCTATTGTTATGGTGTAAAAATTGGGACAAAATTATGGGAAGTGTATTTTAAATGAAGTAAAAAAAATTATGTGAAAAGGACTTTATAAAAAAAAGTGTTGTTTGGATGTTGAGTTAAGATTTTTGAAATGTCAGATATAAAATTATAAAATAAAGAAATATTAAAAGAAAAATCATTATCATTACAAATGGCGCAACAACGTGGGGCTTCAATTGAGTTAACCCAAAAGATGGAGGATTTTTGATCAATATGAATAAGAAATTAGAAGAGAATATGAATAATATGAGGGGAGATATGAATAACATGGAGGGGAGATTTGAATAGAAAATTAGATGAAAATCGGGAAAGTCATAGAAATTAGACAAGAGTTTAGAACAAATAGAAAAAATTAAAAAGGAACAAGAAGAGCAGAAGGAGCAAATCAAAAATATACAAGAAAACATAAAAGGACAAGAGAAAAATTTAAGAGAAGAAATTCACGAAAATAGTGTTAGAATCAGACAGGACATAGAGAATGAATTGGAAAAGAAGTTATGTCAATTAGGGGATAAAATAGATGAAAATTTAAAAAGTCACATACAAGGGGAAGTAGAGGAGAAATTGGTAGATTTTCAAAAAGGAATAGAAGAAAAGAGGAAGGTTTAGAAGGATTTAAGGTAAAGGTCGATGGAGAAGACGATATGTGAAATTATAGAGGAGAAAAATAAAATATGTCAGAGGAATGTGGAGGTTATGGACAGATATGTAAACAAGGAAATTACAGAAATATACAATAAGGTGCAGGTGATAGAGGAAAATTTATCTAGGGAAGATAGGCAAACCATTTTCACAGGGGTAAATAATTTACAGGATATGGGTATTAAATTTGATGGGAATTTAAATACAAATAAATTTTCATAAATGGAAAATAAAATAATAATTAAAATATTTCGGGGGGGAACAGATTGAGAGCTAATTCTTAGGATAAAAAAAATAGTTTTTAAATTATTTTTAAAATTATGGGAAGTGTGTTTTAAACGAAGTAAAAAAAAAATTATGTGAAAAGGACTTTATAAAAAAAAGTGTTGGTTGTTATGGCATGTTTGTTTGGATGTTGAGTTGAGATTTTTGAAATGTCATAAAATAAAAAATATTAAAAGTTAAAAAAATCTATAGAATTTTCATTATATTATTACACTATATATAGATTGATATTTCATCCTACAAAGTCTGGAATAACTTGTACCAATAGAGATATCCGATAATTGTCAAATGTTTTGAATACGTGCTACAAAATTTGGCGAAGTGGGGATCGCTTGAGATCCGCCCACCATGCTACCCCTTTTCAGGGCGACCACGGACAGATCCCCGAGCAGAGTGCAGATGATGGACTCTTAAATTGCAGACAAGAGATATAGAGTGATGCTTTGACTGATAAAATTCAGTCAATTACTGTCCCGGCCCTGAATAATTTGGGAAATATGGTTAAATCACGTCTAAACTTGTTTTTAAGCTGTCCGGGGTCTCAAGGGATTCCCACTTCGCCAAATTTTGTAGGAAGTATATAGATTCGAAAAGCGGTTTGAATACCATCAACGCTCTTCTGATTGATCGACAGACACGTTGACGATTCAATGAAAAACGAGAACTAAATTATTATTATTATTTGTAATAATATCTTACCGTAGATTTTTGATAGACTGTAGTTGATTTCATGGAAGATCTGACCGGAGCTGATCCTGTTCTCTGCGTTACAGTTCTAGATGCAGTAATTTTGTTGACATTCTCTTTGATTTGTTTTTCGGTATCTGGCAGAGTTTTGCTTTTATCCTTTGTTAAGGTTAATCTTCCTTTGGGTGGTGGCTGAATAACAGTGCTCGTTGGCTTTGGTTTCGATAGAACTGTAGTTGCTGGTTTTGGTTTCACCGCAGATAATTGCTGCAATTAAAGACATAATTAAGTTAAACTAAGAATTACAAAATAAATTAATATAAACAAAATAACAAATTATCTCACATTTATGCTGTTTCTATGGGAATTTACTAACCTTAGCTGTAACTGATGCCTTTTCAATGGCTCCGCTGTGCGATTTGCTTAAAGGCGGAGGTCGTTTCGTTATTGGAGCAGGTCTAGCACTGACAGGAGGAATAGGACGTGATGTTGCTGTCTTTGTGACAGTAATTTGCGGTGGTTTTGTAGTAGGTTTGTTCTGGGTTCCCTGACAAATAAAAATTCGTATATTTTTTATCAATAATTGGTGCCACATGGCTTTTATTTTTTTACTAACTAGAGCATTTATCAGCTCGTTCTAAAGGTTGCAATTATTCTCGTTCTTGACGATATTGCAACGCAGATATTTTCTGTCAATCGTTAAAATGTATGGATTTCTTTGCATAATATCGTTACTGAATTTAAAAACATTTTTTTATTATTTAAAATAAACCATTTTAGTAATTAATAGATGACAAAGTCAGAATTGTAAAAAAATAAAATCTTTGAAAATTGAAACTTCTAATTTCAAATTTATTACAAAATTGGCGCCTATTGTAAGTTATAATTTAAAAAACTCAAAATTGTGAAAATAAAATCTTCGAAAATTAAAACTTTTAATTTCAAATTTATTGCAATATATTTGTCTATTTAAAAATTATATTTTCATTATGTCAAAGTGGTTTAATTTATTTGATTGGATCTTTTTATTTGTATTTAATGGCACTAAGTAGAAAATAAGTGATTATTTCAGTACGTACTCTTAAAGTCGCTGTTGCAGCAGTAGTGGGTTTAGTACCCAATTTAGCTGAAGTCTCCAACGGTTTTCTTGCAGCTAAAGGCTTGGCACTCGTTTTTGTCTCGCCATTGGTCATTTTCGGAACCGATTTTATTGGTTGTTTTTTTAGTGGAGGTGATGTTATTGGAGTAGTCTTAGGTCTCGTAGGCGTCGTTTTGTTTAATCTAAAATAAAAAAGTTTTACAAAAATTTAAGAAACATTTTTTAGAAATTGTTAATAAATAATTATAAATAATCATTGATTTACTGAATTCTTACCCAGTCTTTGAAGTAGGTGCCTTAAGAGGTGATTTTGGCGAAGTTGCACGTTTTATAGAGCTCTTAGAAGTTGTAGATGCAATCCTATCTTTTAGTGTTTCTCTAATAGGAGTCTTTTTGGGAGGTTCGGATGATTTTCTCTCTTGTTTTTTCTCTATAGGCTTTTTCTCTTCAACTTTAGATTCCGACAAAACTGCAGTTATGGCGGCTCCTGTAGCGATAGTAGATGTAACGCCTATTGCCGTCATCTCTGCTTCGAGCTCCAACGCTACTTTTTGTGTATCGTTGGGTTCTTCTACATGTTCTGAAAAAAAAAATGAAGAAATTAAAATTTTAATCAAACTATTCTAAAGGATATTGTAAATACACCACTCGTAAATTTATAATTCCGCCAGTCAAGTTGAACATTGAATAATTATATGAATAAAAATGACTGGGCTAGGTTGAAATGGAATTATAAAGAAAATACAAAGATAATTGTTAGAACCTCATAGAAAATTCTATAAAGAGAATCGCAAACACAGTATCTTCGAATACCATAGCGCGATAAATTGGATACTTTTTTGTTTTGTTTTCTATAGATCTTTTAGAATAGATTTTATTTTGTAACTGTATTATTAGTTATTACTAAAAACATTATTCCAATTTCAGTGTTCGAGAAGTACGTGTAATTATTGTAACTTATGTTTTAAGTAGCGATTTTTTTTATTTATAATTTCTATACAATACTAAACATGAATAGTTCTTGAGAGCAGATTGAGATTAACTTACCAATTACGATAGTGGGTAAACGAAACCACTTACATATCGGCATTTTTTTTAACTTCATTATCTTTAAAGCACAAATTTTACTAAAAGTAAACTTCTTAACCCACTTTGTTCAATATCAAGACACTACAGCAATATATACTAAACATAATTTATTTCATTAAACTTTTAAAAATATATTTCCAATATTTAAAATAAATAATTACAGTTACTTGAAAATAATATCACACAAAACATTCCAAATCTAAATATATATGTATATAGAATAAACGCCATTAAAAAAAATGAAGACAAAAAATCATAAAAAGTTCAAAGAAATATAGGACAGAGTTAAAAACACAGTTAACCGGTGCTGAAATTAATTAAATTTGAAATACAAAGTGGACAGAATAAGTTTTTGAAATATGTCAACAACTTGTAAAAAATGCATTTGCTTGTTATGAAAATGTATGTACAATATGCGAAACTTTCTTTTTTTACATATATTTGCCAATATGTTAAATCTAAATTTATTGCACAAATAATTATTAAATTTTCAGTAGGTAATATCATAAGAGCTCGAGTGGTATTTTGAAGAAATACGTCGAATGAGGAGGATTGTATAAATATTATTTTGGTTTGTACGGCATCTAAACCCTCATACCTTTTTTACTTTCTTACATTTTTGCTTTCCTACATATTCACATTTTATATTTTCACATTTTTGTACTTTTATATTTATCGCAATTTTTATATTTTAGAATTCTCTACTGGTGCAGAAATTACTGATGTTATGAATAATTACAAATACAAGAAAAGAGATTTTCAAAGAAAAAATTGAAAAAGACGTAAAAGAAGTCAAGCAAGACATTAAAGAAGGCAATTAAATTGGGGGTACAAGACACCCAAGAAAGGATGGAAAATCTAGAAAGAAAATGGTATGAAACTTTAACAGAATTTCATCAACAAGTAGAAGAAAGTGTGAAGGAGACAGATGAGAATAAAACAAGAGAGAATTAAGGAAATACAGAAGGAAATAGAAAATTTGAAAAGAAATTATCGTAGATGGAAGATGAAATTAAAATGAAATAAAAATGAATTTGGGAGGAGAATTTAAGTATACGAAAAAAAATTAAAAAAATACAAGATTTTAGTGGGAAAAATATAAATTAAAATTTGATTTTATTAATTTTTTTATGATAAAAATAAATTAAGAAAACAAATTTTGGGGGAATGTTGTAAAAAATGGGGCAAAATTATTGGAAGTATACTTTAAAAAAATTATTAAAAAACTATGTAAAAAGAACTTCAAAAAATAGTTGTAATGGTGATGACATGTTTGTTTTGGATAATAGTAATTTTAATTTGAGGAATGTCAATATAGACCAGTGCAGATAATTTTTGAAACCAAATAAAATAATAGTAGGATGAAACTCATTGGAAAAGGAAGAGATGACAAAAATGATAGGAAAAATAATTTACAGGCGCTCTGAGGTCGGGAAGTGGAAGAGGGGGAGTTTTTAAGGGTAGAAAACTTTATCTCGATTTCCGAAAAAAGTTAAATGGCAAAGTTGTAGGTAATAAAAAGAACTACAACTTTTGTATTTACACTTTTTTCACATGACCTCAAAATGTATGTGAAAAATTTAAATAACCAAGTTTTTGGTACTTTATTTTTTATCTTTTACAAAAAAAAAAAATTTGTTTTTACGTTACTGTGGTAAATGTTCTCAAAAAATGCAAATAAGAAACGAAGAAAACTCCTAATTTCTTTTTTTTTTTTTTTAAATCATCATGTACAATTTTGAGCTATTCATTTAAATTTATACTTTAATTACTCGAAAAACGTAAGATTCCGTGTTACATTGATAAACAAAAGAGTAATTAAAGTATAAATTTAAATAAATAGCTCAAAATTGTACATGATGATTTAAAAAAAAGAAATTCGGAGTTTTCTTCGTTTCTTATTTGCAATTTTTGAGAACATTTACCATAGTAATGTATATTTTTTTTACAGCATCAAAAAGTAGAGATTTCAAAGAACAAAAAGCCCACCGAGTTTTTTAAAAAAGCAGATATTTTGACGTGAGAATTTTCGATTGAAAATTAGACTGCTTTTTCGATATTAAGTCAAAATAAGGTAAAAAAAAATAAATATTTTAAAACAAAAAAATTACAGAGTGTTTGGGACATAAAAAGATAAATTTACACCAAATTTCGTGAAAAAAAAATTTTTTGTAAAAGATAAAAATAAAAAACCAAAAATTTGGTTATTTGAATTTTTCACATAAATTTTGAGGTTATGTGAAAAAAGTGTAAATATAAAAGTTGTAGATCTTTATATTACCTACAAATTTGCCATTTAACTTTTTTCCATAGGACTTGTAGTTTTGCCGAAAATCGAGATAAACAGTTTTCTACCCTTAAAAACTCCCCCTCTTTCACTTCCCGACCCCAGAGCGCCTGTAAATTATTTTTCCTATCATGTTTGTTATATTCTCTTCCTATTCCAATGGGTTTCATCCTACTAATATTTTATTTCACTTTTTACCATTTTCAAAGCTATCTGCACTGGTCTAATAGGTTAATTTGTTTGGAAAATAAAAACTAAAAAAAACTGAGAATTATTGATTCAATATATTTGTTTTGTAAATAAATGGTTTTTTTCTTCATAAGGTGGGTCGCGAAAAATTTTAAAGCCTCGTACTGGGGCTGCGGTTAAAAAAGTTTGGGAAACGCTGCTATAAATAACACAATTTGCTGATCCCTATTTTGTATACCTAAAGGTCTGAAATTTGCGAATATTTATTGTTCATAATAGACCTGCATTAATTAGCGGACCCCGAGACTCTTCTTAATTTTAATAATATATTGATTTCAACCCATATTTGTTTTTGTCTTATCTGATATAGAAGAACTAGAAACACTTACCATTTTTCGATAATATTTTCATTATTTTTTCAAACGTATGTACTTTCTCTTCAGAAGAATAATCATAAACAGGTTTATATGTATCTTCCTTTTTATAATACGGCACAATCACCGATGAAAGAACTCCTAAAGGAATAATACATTCTTTTGAAGTAGGTTCATAAGTTTCAATAAAGCTGATTTTCTTAATTAAAAATGATAGTAATTCTTTTACGCAGTGGTATACTTCATCACTGGTTTCGGTATTAACGAAAGAATAATCAAAAACGGGTCGATATTTATCTTCAACAAATTTATGTATCGGAAAAATAGAAGAATAATCATAAACTGGTTGATATTCATCTTCTATATTGACTTCAGAAGTTGAAAGGTCGAAAGTATCATCCCAAGTCGTTTTAGAAGTATCGTTATCGAGAGGTGGTGCTGAAACGACTGCAAATCGGTTTCTTGAATCTACGCTTGTAATATTATCCTTCCAAGTAAGTTCACAAGGTCTAGTTATGTCAACTTTCTTATTTAAACATGATAGTAACTTTGTTGAAGATTTGGATATCGCAGAAATGGGTTCTAGTTTAATTGATTCAATATTTCTTAGACGTGATACTACAAGGTCTTGTTTCAAAGAATAATCAGAAACGTCGACATTGTTTAGTTTATAATACGTTTCAATTGGTGTTGAAACGACTGAAAATTGGCTTTTTGTATCTTTTCCTTGGATATATTCTTTTGATTTGAGTTCGCGGGTTGGAATTATGCCAAGTTTCTTACTTAGACACGATACTAAGTTTGTTGACGTTTTGGATGTCGCACAAACAAGTTGTTTCATCGTCTCAGAATCAGTTTGAGAATCACAAGAATAATCAGAAACATACGATTCAATTGGTGATGTTTCTTTACCTTCAATATCTTCTCTTGAAGAAGATTCGTTTGGTTCTAAAACGACTGAAGATATGATTGTTGTTTCTTTGCTTTTAATACCTACTTTCGAAGTAGGTGATGAAAATATTGTAAATTGGCTTCTCGTTTCTTTGCATATAATATATTCTTTTGAAGTAGATACTGAAACGGATATACATTGTCTCCTTGTATCTTTGCTTTTAATATCTTCTTTTTGGTTAATAAATTCTTTGGAACTAAGTGATGAATCGGGTGTAAATCGACTTGTTTCTTTACTTCGAGCATCTTTTGTTGAAGTAGCTGTATCTGTTCGTGAAACGACTGAAAATTGGATTCCTGTTTCTTCACTTTGAACATTTTCTGTTGAAGTAGCGTCTTCTGTTCCCGAAACGACTGAATATTGGCAACTTGTTTCAGTTATATTAATATCTTCTCTAAAATTAAGTCCTGAACTGTATGAAAATATGCTTCCTCCTGTTTCTTTACTTTGAGCATCCATTGAAATGGCCTCATCTGTTCCTGAAACGACTGAAAATGATTCTAAATCTTCTGATATTTGTAATGCTGCATGGGTATCTTCTTGTTTTAACGTCTGGGAAGGATTTGAAAAACCACAATAGTAAAAAGATGGATGATAATTGTCTTCATAAACATTTTCTGATGCCTGAGCATTGGTATTAAGAGTTGATATATTTTGTGTACTAGTAGATAAATCATCTGATTGAGTGTTCACACCTAAGGGAGGTTCATAACTTGGAATAATACACTGAGTATGTTTGCTTAGTGATGATTCATTTTTACCAGCTGATGTGGCAGAAGGTGATATACGAACGGATTGGGGTTTTAGGGATTTAGGGTTAGTTCTATTGCCAATCAAATAATCTTCTGTATATTCTTTAATACTTGAAAAACGATAATTGCAAACTGGGTCAAATTTACCTACAACAAAAGATCATATGACTGAACAGGAGCACAAACAATGGACGTTTCCATGAACTATGAGGGAACACTGTAATTAGAAAGTATATGTGCTAATATCACGGAGAATTTTGTTTTTTGAATTCTCTGATAGCTAATTTTACCATAATAAGGAAAAACATGTGTTTGTGACGTCACGTTCATCGAAATTTGATTTGGCATCGTTGTGCACAATGGAACCTCGAATTGCAGTTACACCTGAATTGTAGGTTCGTTCGTTTGCTGCACAGAGTAAAAACTTTTTTCTATCTTCAGATCTCTTTCCTTGCAATTATCTTAGACGAGATAATAATATGCAATAAAAACAAAACAAAAACAAACGTTAACCTCAAATCTCATGCACCATACAACTTTTGTTGTTTGTTGTTCCGTGTGAACTGTGTTTAGGATTTGCGGTGTTGCCAATGATCGTTCTTCGTAAAAAGGTAGGCCCGTTCAGAATCTTCGAATGTTTTAGATAAAGAAAACAGTAGCTAAAATGTGGAATTTTATAGATGAGTCTATCAATTGACAGAGTTCAATTGTATATCAAGCAGTGAGCTTTATTTTTGGGAAGAACAGTGATGCGTGTTTTTGAACGTAGATTATGGAGGGGGGTGTTTTCGATAAACGTGACGTCAAGGGTACACTTTTAAAAGCACTCGAAGTGAATTGGACGTTTCATATGAAATAAATATAAAGGTCCATTGAAATTTGACACGTATTTTCTTCATTCTTAGTTATTGGTTTGAAAGAAGTAAATTTTTTGTATTGGTAGACACTTCAGGTATTAAAGGTTTAAAGTTTTAGGTGAAGTTTTCCACATTTTCCAGAAAAGTTTGTATATTATTTTATTCACAATCAGAATTACATAATCTAATTTAATTAAAATTTAATACTGCACAAAACATTTTAATACAGTAGTCGGTGTTTATATGTCATCAAATTTAGTCTAAATTCAATCTCCGTTAATAAGAAAAGATAAAACTACTAAAATTTTTGATTCTGAGATCAAATTGATGAGTTGGCATCTACCAGAACTGAAAGAAATTGCAGATAAGGGATAAAAACGTAAAAATTAAGTTGCTATAAATTCTGACATTAATAATGAGTTAGAAGGTCTGCTTTCGAACCTCTAAGAAAATGACATATTTCTGACTGATTGTGAATAAATATATAAATTGATAAAATTTACTAATTTATTTTGGAACCATTAACTAATTTGCATATTTAGCGTGAAAGTAAAGTGAAGATATTTCTACTCGAATCTCGTTTTTTTACCTTTATCCGTATATTCATTCATCATAAAAATTTGAAATTCTTGTCCTTGTGGTATAAATTTCAATTCATTGCATAGTGATACAGTTTTTTTCTGATCAGCTTCATTACGGCTTACGTGATCTGTTCGTAAGTCTTCGTAGAATTTTCCTGAAGGAAGCGAATGTGTTAAAATTAGGGAAATATAAGTTAAACGCCGTTTACGATTACAATTAATAAAAATCTCACTATACTCTATCCAAATCGCAGAGGCCAACGTAAACATTGGAGACACGCAGAGACGTACTCATAAATTTTATTTTAAAAGTGTTGATAAAAAATATCTATGGTCACCAGTCTCAGTAATGAATAATTTCATTAAGTCGGTATTGTTATTAATTTACGTTATTTATATTAAAAATACTAAAAATGTTGCCTTTTATATAGTTTTGTTCCCTTATAGACGAATCGCGGCTGGCTGAATGACTTACATGTCAATGCAAAAAAAAAAAAAAAAAAAAATAGAAATTATTTTGCAGATATACCAAAATAACAACAAATTTTGGCAATAGGCTGCTACTGAGAAAACTGGGCTCGAATCCCACCGACAAAACTCATTTTCTGATTCCTCACTCAACCGGATTATAATTAACTATACTGTTTCTAAAGTGGCGCTGGGAAGCAGTAACGAAGCCTACACAGAACACGAGGCTTTTCGTTTCATTAATTCCAATATTATCCTAAGAAATATCAGTTTACTCACCAATAATCATTTCTTCGGTTCGGCTTTCCTCTGACGGAGTGACGATCGTTGGTTCTGCAAACTCTGGTAAGATGTTTTCAGTCTTAACGTCAAATGGAATATATTCTTCTTTTTCTCTAGTTTTAATTGGATAAACGCACATCTTTGGTGGTGGCGCTTCGAACAATACCAAATTTTCGATTGGTGAAGGAAGGATCTCCTCCAAAATCTAAAAGAGTTGGAAAAACAATTAAATATTTGTGCAAAGAATGATATGTATTAGAGAAAAATAACAAAAAAATGGGAAGCAATCAAATTTACCCTCTGATCTTTTCCGCAAGCAAATAATGTTGCTAGAGGATATTCCCTTGATTTAAAAGCCTTCTAGTACGAATTTGAGTAACGTTATTTGCTTGTAGGAAAGATCATACAAAAAATGAAAGTGAACATACCCCATACGAATGAAAAAGATGTGAAAATATTAAATTCTTTATCTCAGTGGTTTCTTTTTGTTTAACACATAATTTCTTATGTTTGCACCCAAAATACAATCGACCAAAGCTCTTTAGACCCGAATTTAAAATTAAGTTTATTTGTAAAAAATTTTTTTTTAATAACTATTCGAATTTGTGCGCAAAATATGACTTTACAATAATATTTATAGAATGGGGACAATAATAAGATTCTAATCTTCGTTTTTGCATAGACTTCATCAGAATTAGAGCAGGCACAATAGATAAATGTATAAACAAAATAATATCCTAAAATGGTTATTATCCTGTGAATCAATTTCATATCAATGCAGGTTATGGTGTACAAAATATTTCTTAGAATAATAATAAAGACAATAATGGCGCTAATTCAAGAAGCGAGGATACAACAATTGACCATGAAATTGATTTACAGGATAATAATCATTAAGGCCCTGATGAAGTTTATACAAAAAATAAACGAAATTAGGATATTATTATTGTCCTCATCCACCAACTCCTCTTACCTATAAATATTAAAGCAATTTCCAATTGAATAATAATAATAATAAATTACTGTATAGACAGAAAATATGATGAAACATGAAAACAGAAGAAGATTTTGAAATTTAAGGTGAAGAAATATATTTTTATGACTTAACTTAAAATGGTGTTTTTATTTACAAATAAAAATCTATTAAAAACAAATTGAATAACAAAAAGGAAATTATTAATTTTTCAAATATAAACCTAAATGCCATAGAAACAAAGTTGTTTACTAAACTTATAGCAAAGGTCCTAATTGAAAACCTAATGTGCGAATCGCGACGCTACCTATATAGGACAATCAAGACAATACTTCAAAAAAAGAATCAATCAGCATGAAATAAAACAAAAAATGATATACAAACATGCTATTTAAAATAACCATAATTTCAACTTTAACGAAATGAAAATATTAACTACCAAAAAGGATTGTTTTAAAATATCTATTAAAGAATTAATTCACATCAAGCAATACACTAATACACAGTTAATTTTAGATCCGATGTGGACAATAGGGCGGTCCGAAAAAATCTTTTTTTTTATTTCAAAGTTGTAATAGCGCGGAAAACTTGCGAATCATAGACATCTTCCGATTGCGCATAGGTCCTAAAGTTTGACAAAATATGAAAAAACTGTAATGTAATAGTTTTCAAATAGAGCCTAAAAACATTGTGTTTTAATTTGGTTTAAACTAATTGATATCTTCCGATCGCGCGTAAGCCCCAAAATTAGTCAAAATATTGAAAATTTCGCATTTTTGGGCCCATAAAAAAAAAGTGGAATGAACTTTACATGTGAGTAAACTACTCCTATGGATTTTGAGTCGCTGAATCCGAATCTGGTTTCAGAATTTCCCCTGGATCCCCCAGTTTTCCCCTAGCCTAGGGGAAATGAGTGAAATCTTAGAAATTTCAGTATCTGTGAAATCAATTTCGATCTACGCAAAACTATCTCGAGTCGCTTAGTTCTCACTGTAGAATTTCCCTAGAGTATCTCAGAATTCCTCTAGCCTAGGGGAAAAAGTGTTAATCTGAGAAAAACTTGTGGTTTCTGGAAGGTTCTATTTTTGCACAAGAAAGCTTTTATATTTTCGTATTTTGAATTTCTCATTTCATATCTGACTTACAAAATGTTCCACAGTACTTCAATTTCCCTAGCCTAGGGAAAAACGTAGAAAATTGTGCAAGGAAGTTGTCGACTATAAGAAAATAGTGAAAAACATGTTGCGAAAATTTCAAGAACAAGGTTGCCTCATTCGCATAAAATTACACTTCATTCCCATCTCGAACACTTCCCTGAAAATCTTGGTGGTTACAGTGAGGAACAAGGAGAACGTTTCCACCAAGATATCAGAGAAATGGAGCGACATGGAGGGACGATGGGATGAACACATGATGGCAGATTTTTGCTGATTGTTGAAGAGGGATGTTGCAGGTGAAATCAAAAAAAAAGGAAAGAGAAAAACGTTTGACGATAAAAGAACAAAGAAAAGACGAACAAACTAATAATATATAAATAATGGAATTTTCCGTAGCCTAGGGCAATTGTGAGGAGCAAATGAACAAGGCAACAAAGATTTTTGCACAATTTTCTACGTTTTTCCCTAGGCTAGGCAAAAATAGAACCTTCCAGAAATCACAAGGTTTGCTCAGTTTTTCCCCTAGGCTAGTGGAATTCTGAGGTACTCTAGGGAAATTCTACAATGAGATTAGAACTAAGCGACTCGAGATTCGTGAAAACATAGTTTTGCGTAGATCGAAATTGCTTTCACAGATACTGAAATTTCTAAAATTTCACGCATTTTCCCAAGGCCAGGGGAAAACTGGGGGGGTCTAGGGGAAATTCTGAGACCAGATTCGGATTCAGCGGCTCAAAATCCATAGTATACTTACATGTAAAGTTCATTCCACTTTTTTTTGCGGGCCTGTGATACCAAAAATGTGAAATTTTCAATATTTTGGCAAATTTTGAGGTTTATGGGAGGTCGCAAGATATCAACTGATTTAAACCAAATTAAAACAATGTTTTTAGGCTGGTTGATGGTGGGTTGAAGATAGAGAAATTCTTGGATAGCGCCTGGAAGCGGCTCACCCAAATGAGTTCCTGGATAGGATGGTGAGGGACAGGAAGTCATGGACGGAGGGGTTTGATTATATTATAGGAATAATGAGGAGTAAGGAGGAAGAGGAGAGAACTTTCCAAGCCGTGGAGAGAGGTGGATGAGGAAGAAAGCCCCCAACCCTGACGCATGTCGGAACGGACGGTCCCGGGGTTGGGAGGGCTTAGGGGTGAGGTTTGGTGCAGTAGGCAGGGCTTGCACTACTCTAGCAAGAGCTAGAGACCCTGAGTCCCACACAAGGCTCTATTTGAAGACGTTACAAACTATTACATTACGAAAACATCTAATTAAAAAAAAAAAAAATAATCGCAACATTGAAGTTTTTTCATATTTTGTCAAACTTTAGGGCCTACGCGCGAATGGAAGTTGTCAACCGATTTTAATATTTTTTTTTTTTTAGTCTATATGATTCGCAAGTTTCACGCGCTATTACAACTTCGAAATAAAAAAAAAAGGTTTTTTCGGCCCACCCTAGTGGACAATCTTATTAATACATATAATTTCATAATACTGCGTTTTACCAGAGCCTGTATAATTTTAACTTCAATTGAGGTTTGTTTAAATTGTTTTAATTAAAAGTTTTTTTTAGAGAAGATATCAAATTTTCATTTCAAATCTCTTAACTGTTAGAAAACGCCCAACATAACAAATCTAAATAATAAAAGCCAAATAAAAATCAAATCAAACAAATTAAAATTCCAATAATTGGTAATCCGCTATTAATCGTTATAGTTTCCGGTAAATTTTAATATAGCGCGAGGTCTGAACCAATAAAAACCGATAATTTCAAAAATTTTCAAAAAAATGTAATTTAATAGATTTATTCAATGATTATTATTATTATTATTATTATTATTCCCTAAGGCAATGATAAAATACCAAGTTACATACTTCAAGTGGTTTTTCCTCAACATCCTCTTGAATGTCACCCTCTATAACGTCATTTTGGTTGGGAATAACGTTAATAGCGTCCTCATGTTCCTCCGATAAATCATCCTTGACCGAAGAAGTAACCTCTTCTTGAGGAGATTCCAAAGGTTTACAAAGTTCTTCGAACCTATCTTGGGCCTCTTGTATGAACTCGGGTCGAGTATAGTCTTCTGACCCAGCAGACGTTGGTTCTTCTGGCATTGGGGATTTAGATTCTGATAAATCACAAACAGAAGACATGGATTCGGGTCTATCACAAAGGGGGGACACGGCTTGAGGTTGTTCAGGAAGTGGCTGGGAGATTGATATTAAATCGGGGTTTTCTGAGTTATCACATACTACAGAGTCGGCAGCTTGTAGGCCTTCGAATAATTCAGATGGTAGTTTAGAAACGAGTTGGTTTGAGATATCACAACATTCTTCAACAAGAGATTCTTTCTCAAATACTGGTTTGGGTTCAACAGGCAAATTTGTAATTTCAACAGCGGTGTCTGATAACTTTAACGGTTCAGATGGTGGTAGATCAAAGTTAGGTAAAAGTTCTACATCTGGCGGTAGATTTTCTGGCTCAGACCTCAATAGGTCACTAACTTCAGAAAGATCTTCTGGTATATTAATAATAAGTTTCTGTTCTTCGGGAAGTTTGCAGAATTCTTCTAATAAACATTCACTCGTAGGTTCAGGGGTCTTTGAAAAATCTGCTTCTTCAGTATTTAATAATTCTTTTTCAGGTTCCAAAGGCGAAGCGAGTTCCTTTTCATCATCATAAGCTTGTTTGTCCAAATCCGTTATTTGGATAGCATCATCGTTATTCTTAAGGTCGCCAAGTGGATTGTGTTCAGGTAAATCTGAAATGGTTTCGTTAAAGGTTTCATTATCAGGCTGCTTTATGAAGTCATCCAAATTATCTGGTAATTGCTGAACTTTGTTCAGGTCAAACGGATTGTTATCTCCTTTATCCGCATAAAATGACATAGACATGGGGTCAGACTCTTTGTTCAAGATATCTCGATTAATTGATTCGTTGAACGAAATATCCACCGTTGCTTCCGATTCGTCTCCAAATAAAGCTTTTGTAGACAATGCTTCTGATTGATCCAATAGTTTGGGACTGAATGGGGCAGCATTGGGTCCGAAATGAAATTCGTCATTTTGGAAGACTTTCTTAGGCGTGCTGCCCGGTTGAAATTCGGGAATTTCGTCTATGTTTTTGCCGTTCAACATGTTTTCCATCAAGTCCTTTGACGTATCGTGGTCCTGAAATAAATACATACTAATGCAGTAAATACCTGTTAAGAGGAAAAGTATTTTTTCGATCATTGCCATAAAACACCTTAAAGGGTAAATATGAACCACCACCTTTAGGTTTGTAAATTTTGAAATACATGTGACAAAAGACGATAATATATATTTGAAAAGATGGACTAAAAAAACTAGTTATATTTCTATCTAATGCAGTACATTTTCTTTAATAAAAAAAAAGAAAGACAATTTTAAATAAAAATGACAAATATTAAATTAATATTAGTATATTTATATTGTTTTCTCTTTGTATAACATCTGTTGAGATCCTATGAAAATATATAATTAATTCACTCATAAGGAAGAAGAAGCAGGCTCTCAAATTTAATTAAATTTATTAAAAAACTATTATTACCATTAGCTAAAAACTACAAATCACTCAAACACCTAAAATAGTACAAAATTGACTAAAATAAATGAGCATGCTAATGGTTTAATAAAAATTATTTTCTCCGCAAATATCTAATCAGCAGTTATATTTTGTGAACTTTATGATCATGGTGACACAAAACAACTGATAAATTAGGAGGATATACAAGTATATCCATTATTTATTAATATTTCCGTCAAAACAAAAAAAAAATAACAGCTTAGATTTGGTTGTAGGGAAAAACACAAAACATTGAATTATGGCTTTTTAAAAATCTACTAAGGCAAAAATAATGTTTAGCAAATATTAAACTTACATCATCGTCTTTATGACCATTATTATAAACATCAACTTCGCATGGCCTTGATTTTACTTCGTTTTCAAATTCTTCAGGATTGGGAAGGTTAATATCAACTTCATTTGCTTTTTTTGGCGACTGTGATACTATTGGATCGTTAATTAACATTCTGCAAGCTGGGGACGGTATACTTCTTGTAGGAGAGACTGGAACAAATTCTGCAGCGTTAGGATTCAGCTGTGACATGGTGTCGTCCTCTTCAGGAATGTCAGCAACCTAAAAATCATAATTCTGCCGTTGAATTGGAGGAAAATATGAAGCGGTAAGTAGTAGAAAAAATCGTTGAATACACTGTTTCCCAAAACAATATTTTCCGCGGTTTCTCAATATATACATAAATATCAATATTAAAAAACATATCAGTTTACATTTGAATATCCAATGATATGGACGTGCAAAAGCAATTAACAAGTTCTTATCATCTCGTCGATAAAGTAATTAGTTTTGAACAAAAAGTGTTCTTTTAACACAATTGTGCTGTTTATAAATGGAATATTTCATTGCTAAATCCAAACTAGATACAGGGTGAGGCAATATGACAACCAATTTACAAAATTATCAATATATGCAGACAAATTTTAGTGAAAACTTTACTAATCGAAATGTACTACAACCACAACCATACAGAAGAAAACCTCATGGAGAAGAAAACCTAAAATTTGAATCACCTCATGAATAATTTAAATTTGTAACAAATTGTTTCAATAAAAACTGCATTTATTACAATTCTACAAAACCTCTTGGGTGGCTGAAATTATAATGTTTTCTAAACCAGGGAAAAATCTAAATGAAATCATATCTTACAGGCCTATAAGTCTTCTGTCAACCCTATCAAAAGTATTACTGCTGGGGACAATGTCATACTTAATTATTATATTTATAATTATTTATTTATTATACTAAACAAAATCGCAACATTTGCTGATGATATCACAATCATCAACTGGCACCCAGAAACCTGCAAAACAATTTCAACAAAGTGGAAGATAAAAGCCAATGAGACCAATATTTGTGAGAATTATTTGCTACCACTAAACTTACCTCTTTTTCTGGCTGCGGCGAGATATTTTCCTTATTTGCGTCGTCTCCTTTGATATAATTCCACTCGTCTTCAGATTCACTGTCACCTGGATTTTCCACTAGCCCACTAACATCATGAACTGTAACAAAGATTAAAATATTGTGAAAATTTAACTAATCTGTAAAAGTGACAATAATCAATTTAGATAATCAACTAGTATTATAAAAATATAGATTATGCTACTTTTAAAACATATATTTAAAGCTATGATCAGTTATGGAAATTTCAGTTTTTTTTTAGATTTTGTGGAAAATGTGACACCCTTTATAAATTTTGAGATCTGCCCATATCTTTTTATTTCAAAATTACATAAATTTGACATAGATTATATACATGCCTACATTTTAAGGTAATACCTATGAAATCACGTTCGTCATAGTAATAAAACAGTAAAATTGGTTGTATATTATATAGTTTGACATAACAATAAAAGTACATGACGTAACTATTGTCTGATGAAGGTCTTCTGCTTTAATTGTTTAATTTGAAAATTTATTAAAATTTCCCACAGGAAGTAACTTGTCAAAATCATATATTTTAAGATTTAAAAGCGTAAAAAAAACCTTTACATTTCTCTTTTTTTCTATAAACTCACATTTCCTTGATATCAATTTGAAGAAATCACTCTCCGAGTACAATAGTTGGGGTACTACATATAGTTAAGACCACCGAGGCTATTAAAACTTTCTTAGCCTTAGCCATTTCCACTAAATTTTTTTGATTGATCGTATTTATTAAACCATGTTACTACTAAATTGAAAGCACTAGTTGCATTTCTAATATACCATAAAGTGATCAAGAATGGAAAATGTTATTAAAGGTACATACAGGGTGGCGAATTAGTGTCAAAGAAGGGACATTTTTATTAATTATTCAGCGAAACACTAAAAATAATGAGAATTTATAAAAAAACTACAAAGGATGCATTAAACACTGTAACTTAGTAAGTTGGGTTTATTTGAAACACAAAAAATTGTTGTTTTTATTTAAAAAAAAATTTAAAATAAATGAAACCTAGAATCGTGCAATTTATCATCGTTTAATTTTTTATGTCACAGGACATGCAACTGATAAAACATTGTAAACAATTACATTGTTTTAGAGATAAGAATAACTTTCTTTCTTACTTTTTCGGGTTTTTTCAAAATTGAATTGTGATAAATCATTTGGAATAAATAGTACATCATGGATGACAGGAAAAAAGAGGGATATTTAAAAAATCGAAGTTAGGGATAGGTTGAGTTGAGAGAGCGAGTACTGCCTAGAATATCTTTAAATAAAATATTAAAACTTTAAAATTTATATTTAATGTATAAATAAAAAATTCTGCAACACCTGGTTTAGTAGATTTTCAATGATAAAATATGTTTCCAAAGAAGCTCAAGGCCAGTGAAATTCTTTAAAGATATTATCGTTTAGATAACTGGGAGTTCTGGGAATATAAACGTCTACGGTTTTAATAATTATTGTTAATTTATGTCATTCTTATATTCGATAGAAGACTTTGATCTGTACGTTACCAATTCAACGTTTTTGAAAAATTTACAAGTATACATTGTATTATAATCGTAACAATAGTGCTAATTAAAAAAGTGTCATCGCCATATCAAAGAAGAAGATAAATTGCAGACAATTAATTCCTCCCCACGACACTCATCACCCAACTAAACCAAGATAATAACATTTATGAGGTACAATAATGTACCCTCCTACTATTCAAAGAACAATATCGCCAGACAATCTGCATACCGCATTCCCAATTGCCTATCCTCGAAGACAAAAGCCAATCCTGACAAGTCAATTTCCCCACCGCACAAAATCAAATGGCTCTCTGCTCTATTGCACCTCTTCTTCTCATTCGCTGCTCAATCAGAGACGGATTTTGGACAAATTACATGTGCAAAACTGTAAAAAATGTATGATAATGATATTCGTGTCGATGTGGTAATTTTTCAAAGAGTACAACTTCTGTTCCAGTGTTTTCTCATTCACAATTAACTCTATGCACCAACAAACAAAAGAAAAAGATCAAGATAGGGCGGGTAACGAGGAATAATGAAGAAATAGGAGTAGGGGTGCAGTAAAGGCTGTAGAACCCCAGCTGATATGTGAGATATATCTAAAAGGTCACCGAACACAAAAAGCCTATCTCGATTTCTATCCCATATGCTCGACAACCTTCACAGTACTTATTAAATTAAGGTGTTGAATACGTTTATGGCCAATGAGGCAGATCAAAAAATATAATTTAAGTAGTTGCTACCAGGCACCAGTGAACTAACAACATATTGTTCAAGAATTAGCCAAGTCCACCTCTGGTTGTCTTCCAATCTTATGGTCTGCAAATGCGACTCGATGTTCAGGCGAAATTAAACACTTGTTGATTTGATTTTGAACTTCTGTGGACCTTGCACTCTTGTACCCATCTTTAATGCGATCGATAACGCTAAAATATATAACTGCCCTACAGCGGAATAATATGTTGCCCCAGGGTGTGGCATTTGATAAATTATTGTTGCAGATATTTCACGCCCATGTATAAAATTAACCCTACATTTTTATGGAAATTCCAAGTGCGAAGGCAATTTTTAGTTTCTTTATGAATGTAAAATACCTCAATATTTACATACGAAAGTAGAAACATACACCACAAATTTGAACTAAATAAGTAAATGCTCAAAATTTTATTAGTACCACCCTGTTGTTTTAAAAACTATTTAAGGTCGTCTCAAAATTGAATGAGTATATACAAGTGTACTTCATCCAAGTTGAGAGAACTGTTACAAGGAATCCTAATGGTTTATCGGAAGAGACCTTTGAAAGAACTGAATTTCGCATCAACAAGGAATTTACGTTGTTCAAGGGTAAGGTAAGTGATTTAGTTGTTCCTGAAAATGGCAGGAATAAAATAATTACAGTCCCCAAGGAGCGACACGCAGCTCATAAATGTATTTATTTTTGCTATTTTGCGGAATATCCACGCCCATTTTTATTCTTTCAGAATAATTAATTTTTAACAATTTGTCACTAACGGACGAACACGACTTTCTGCATCGCTATAATAATTTTATTTATGAAAGGTATTACAGTTTAACACAAATATATTGTAAAATGTATAAAAAAACAATAAAACACGGAACAATGACGTTTATGCTGTCGCCCGCTTGGGAAATTAATTGGTAAATTAAGTAGCGTCAATTCTCCAATCCATTTTATGCATCTCCTATAACCGGACCTGTCTTAGAAAGCAGTTAATTCGGTAATAATGCAAATATATTAACATTACTTTTTTTCTGGCTTAATTATAACATCTCGGATCATTCTCAAATTTAAAAGGTGTTTAAATTATACTATTTTCCTCGTCTTAATTTTCACCAATCACAAACGCGCAATTTTGAATTACAAATGGTTTCTAGATAAAAAAAACTGTACGACAGCTCCTGTCAGTAGTTTTTTCGAGTTTACCCGCGGCAAAACTTGACAGCTGTCTATGATTATTGGCCACAGTTCAGCCAACTCAATAAAGCCTTATCTGCAAATGGATAATGAGCATTATTCCAACATCATAAACACCCTTAAAAGTGACGCCTCAGAACCTCCAGCTAAAAAACAGAAGATCCTGCAGCCACTCCTCGAGCTTCTCACTCTACAGCTGGACCCATCAACAACATTAATGATTTACCTACACCCAACGTTATCAATGAGTTAACAAAGATTTCAAACAATACTCCTACTGTGTACCAAAATTGCAATTTATATTTTAATTGTACCATAAATAATTAAGGTGTAGTATTTTGTGATTAAATAAATTACCTGTTTTTCAGTTTTCAAATTAATACCTACATATTTAATATGTATGCATATACAGGGTGCGCCAATTATTTCCACTCGTCTCTAGCACCGAAACTAAAAGAGATATCAACAAGATTTTTTGTAGGGGTAGACAGTGTCACTCGGACAATTTTAAAATATTTTGATGTATACAGGGTGGCTAATTTTTGTGGAATGAAAATTAATTTGGTTTTTTTAAATTGAATTGAATTAAATATAGTAGACGTGATACAATACAAAATTTTATGTTGACAATTAATGCCATAACAAAATATACCTGTCATTTTCATAGGTAACTTGATTTCTTATTAAAAATTGTGTAAAATATGTTGTTTGTCACTTAACGTCAATTATTAAAGTAAATAGTAAAGTTAGATGTGCAAAACCCTATATTTTTTTAATGCGTATTAGGGAGAGCTTCTAACTGAAGAAAAATATACAGGATGTCCCATTTGAAAAAATTAAGGTATTGCCGTTTGAAAACTAGACTATTGGCACGCCATCGGCAAACACTCTGTGCAACAGGTGAAGATGTGTGATTATTGTGATATGTGCATATTTCATTTACATCATAGTAGCTTTTTTGAGGAATTTTTTAAAAAAATGTGGTTTTTGTGGCAATATTTCTGAAGTGCTGTTTTTTCATTAAATCTGCTTAAAATAGGAATAACTTGTCAACGCCGCGTTTCATTCCACAAAAATTAGCCACCCTGTATACATCAAAATATTTTAAAATTGTAGTCCAAGTGACACTGTCTACCCCTACAAAAAATCTTGTTGATATCTCTTTTAGTTTCGGTACTAGAGATCGAGTGGAAATAATTGGCGCACCCTGTATAATAGGTAGTATGCAGAATAATCTGTTACTCATGAAATAGTCTTGTCAAAATACCATTCGGGCATTTAATTTTTCCTGTGAAAAAACACAATGCAAAGTAATATTTTTTTTAACAAAATGCATTCGTACAGGTGCAAAAATTCTTGTTAAAATATTACTTAGCAACGTTTTTTCGATTTTTTTCGGAAAAATTATGTCAACATTGTTTTGCCTACAATGTTTCGCAAGATTTAATATAACGTTTCTGATACTTCAAGCTAATAATGGCCTGAACTAATAACCTGTATCATTCTAGGGCATCTGTTAAAAAAAACTTCGGATTCGCATACAATCGCTGTTCGATATTGAATGCAATGTATCTTGCGTGGGAGATTCGAGATACATAACGAATCTTATTGTCAGGTGAAGTATAATGTATAATTTATTGTTTCTGTCCAGTTGATTGAAATGTTGCACTCGACTATTTGTCGTAATGACGGCACTTACATCCATATAAAGTAATAGTTTGACGCTTTATAAGCGTGAACTGTTCTCTGCAGACGCATGTAATTGAAATTAAATATGTCAAACTTCAGTTTATATTTTGGGCCACTTTACTTGCACTACTATAAACAAACTACAAAATTTATATAATAAAATATTTATCTGTAAATTTTCTGTTATAAAACCTGATTTATTTGACCTGGTTTCGAATCCCAAGAAAATATTTCGTCATATGTCAATTTCTGTTGAAAACAAATCTTTTGTCAGAAAATATAAATGTTGTTCACGCTGGGTTTACACTATTTCACTTTTGATGAACATCCCGATTAACCCCCAATATATGTAGACAGCTGAAAATATATTACTGTCGAAAATATATATAATTTTATTACAAAAAGTATATTGGAATTTTTTCAAAGCTAAAAAATGTTGAAAACCATTATAACAAGTTGGAGAAAATTGTATTTAAAAAAATGCAAAATGTATTCAAGTTGTAGATATTAAATATTCTATTCTATTAAAAGCGAAGGAGTTTACATGTTATTTACATACCACTCCTCCAGTTGTTTTTTTTTCGACATATTAGACACAAGTTTAGCAAAAGAATATTTTAGATCAAGGTGTCTGCAAAGTCGACTTTCGCTAATACGTATTAATTTGTGTATGATTTAAAATTGTATTAATTAAACTAAATTAATTTAAAACTTTTGTATTTATTATTTTTCAACATAACCTTCAAAATTATCGATCAAATCGATAAAAACAGTTTTTTTTTTCGTTTTTAATTTTTATCTCCTGCAAAAATAATTTGTGAAAACGTTCTTTTTTATATTTTAAATAAGCTGTAATATGTTGAAAGCGAAATATTTATTTTTCAATTTTATACGAATTTAAATTTAAAAAAAAAAAAACCTAATTTTTAATCGAAAAAGTTGGTTTATAAATTTTCAATTTTTTAACTTTCTCAGTGCTCATTTTCTTCGTTGAAACCTCGACTTTAAGATGGTAACTATGAAAAAATATATTGTTCGTATGGATAAATTAGGCTAAGAATTTTTTTGTTTCAAAAATGATTGGCCCTTGTCTATTAGTAAAAGCTTATTTAAAGTTTAGTCAGAATTAAGTAGGTATTTAAAAATTAAATAATATTTGCACACTTTATATGGGATAAAAAGTAAAAGGTCACTTAAACACCCTGGATATCACATACATTATCTTATAAACGGAATTATTGGCAGAAGTTTGGTATGCAGTTTTGGAAACACCCGGTATATAAGGAAATAAATAATATTTATAATAAAACTACGTAAATATAACACAAAAAGCCAGAAGAAGTAATTAAAAATAAATCAAAATAAGTATTTTAGGGTATTTTTTTTACTTCAAAGTTGTTGCAGCCCAATTCGGAAAAAACTACATTTACAAAGTTTGTAGCGACCTTGTATACAGTTTAAAAATATTTAGAACCGTTCCTGCTTATGTAAAAGGTACCTATCTCTATATTTAGAATCTTAGTTTGTAGTATCTAGCATGCAGTATCTGAGATGTGAAGGTCGACCAAAGTTTCACGAACTTAACACGATTATTTGTGAATGAATAATAAAATAAATATAATATAATTTTATAGGTATCAAATGAAACAATTTCGCGTATCTTTAATATACCTTAAATAAAGTTTATTAAAGCTGCTTTAATTATTTCACCTCAAAATGTACGACAATGTTCAATAAATCCGTTTTTATAGAAAATATCAAACAAAATTATTTACAAAAATTGTAGGCAGTTTTAAGCTTTACATTCTATAATTTTAATGGAAGTATTTTAATTTATTACCGATCAAATTTTAATTATCTCAAAATCATTACGATTTTCTGATAAATTTTGGGGCTGATTTCTACTCTTGGATATGACGCAAAACTAATAAAAATTTGGCCCTTTATTTTAGTACAACCTGTATAAGGCGGCAGTTTTGTATATATTATAACGATTCGAAAGATTTCGTGGATATTTTAGTTTACCTTTTATTTCTATTCATTATTTAGGTATGTGATTGTTATTACATCGTGAATATTTTTATAGATTTCTAAAATATTAGTGATATTCCAAATATCTTTACAATCTTACAATTTACGTGATTATTTTTCCAACTCGAAACACCTGCGTGCAATTATTTTCGCTCTGTTTTTGTAATATCAAGTTTGAATTAAAGAAAAAATTACTAGAGCGACAGATTACTATATAATTTCGCCAAATACGATAATCCAGATCAATGAATTTTATAAAATGAATTAAAAATGAATAAAATGAATTAAAAAAAAAAACAAATTGTTCTATTGAGCCCACTGAACGACTTATTAACCAGTCTCTCTCGCGTGTTGGAAAAATTCAAAATCAACGAGGTGCATTAAAAATACTTTTATCATTTTTGTTATAGAAACGAGTTGCCTATTACTTTTACCTGTATTATAAAACTAAGAAAGAACATTGAAAGCCCACAAGCTAACTAATAAATATTCTACAACCTCCACAAACGTTTTAAAACCTGACGCGCAAGGTAGGCCGTGATGCAAATTTATAAACCCACTAGATGGTAAAAGAAAAAATAACAAAAATGGCATTCAACAGTCAATGGGGTAGGATGGTACAGTCAACGACTATTGTGGGAAACATTGATTCATTACTAGGGATGGCACACATATTATCACAAGAACATCATATTTGTTTTGAAATGGTTAAGAATCTCCAACAGGGAATACGCATTCTTTCCTAAATTAGCATTTTTTTAGCCAATAGTCAACTCATGTTTAGACACGTATATCGATAAACTAGCGCAAATACCATTGTTCCATGTTTACGTTTTATTGATAAAGCTGTTTTTATGATAAATTATGGTAGTTAAAAATATACGGTATTACAGTAGTAATTTAAAACTAACGATACCACAAAATTCGTAAGAAATTTTATGTAACATTTATTTTTGAATTTTTAGTAACGTTGAGTATTAAAGTTAATAATTGGGGATACTATATCTCCTGTTTCTACTATATCAACAGAAGAAGAGCGTATGCAGCGTTTGGAGGCAAACAGTATGCGAATAATCACAAGGTCAATAATTGGAAGTGTGTGGAATAAATCTTGAATTGCCAAAAAATTGAGGAAAAGACAATCCAGCTAACGCCAACATATTATAATCAGTCAAGAGATTATCCAGTCAGCATAACAGATACAATCTGTACAATAAACATCCAAAGAAAACATATCCAGCTCGAAATCTGTATAGCTGAATTAGCGACAAAGACAACAAATACCTATAAATCATAACTCACAATTTTTTATCAGTTTAGCAGTTTACAAATTGTAACCAACCTAAAAAAGAAATATCTTATCCATGAGTATATATTATGAAGAGTACTATAAAATGTAAATAACCAAACAATGCATCATGTGTTTTTTTCATTGTTTCCCAGAAAAAAATGTTTATAAAGGAATATACAATTTACAAATGAAACCACTACTTTATCTCCGATATATTACCCCTTACCCTATACAGTGAGAAACACTTAAACAGATCATTTTTTAATTTAAAAGCCCCTCTTTTGTATTGCACTAACAAACATCGCCCTGTATATTTCAAATTTCATTTAAAAGACGTACTTTTTATAATAAAAAACTAGCTCTAAACTTCTTATATTACAACAACAATTTCTATTGGCACAGTATACTTTATTTCACAATAAAATAAATATGAACACTAAGGCAAGGCCTGAGTAGAAGACATTTAAATGTAAAAAAATATGGCACATTAGCCTTAAATGGAGTTGCAAAACGAATATCGAAATTTGTTTGTATGAAAATAGTATTCAGTATGGTGGGGTAAATGTCAACTGAGTCATTCAAGAAAAATTTATAAAGATACTTATATGAGACATCTAAGTTTTAAAATGTATCAAATAGGAACAATTCGAAGTTCTAGAGTGTTGCATAGATGGAAGGGACAATTGAAAATCCGATACCTTTGTTTGATTCTTGCCAAAGGAAATTTCCACTGAAGTGGGAACTTCCCTACAAATCTCAAATGAAATTTATTATTAAATAGGATCTAAGAAATATTTTCCCATTTCTAAATGTTATGCATTTGAATCTGAAAATAGGACATTCAAAACTGAAATATTTGAAAAATAAATCTGATAGGAAAAGTATTTATTCGCTCTGTTTTACCTTCAAAACTAAAATTCTCATGTTCAAAGGTAGAAATAGGTAAGCTGTGTACCTAATAGGATGAATAAATCTTTCTTTAATGCAAAGGGAATAATTATATATAAGTTAGACGAAGGCAAATTATGAATGGATATGTTATTCTTGTACAAGGATAAACGTATTTCAATTTTAAAATTAGGATAGATAATTATAAGTAATCGTTGGTGTCCAAGTTGTTGTGACTCACAACCGGGTATACCCGTCTCGTAATCGTAGGTAGAGGGTAACCTCCAAATATCGTTGAAACCATTATTTATAAATCAGTCTTCGAGGACAAGCAATGTAACGGTTAAAAATTTGGCAACCGAAATTTTCCTTCATGCATCCCGCAAAATATTTACACATAAACAAACAAATGGATAAATAAAATGTTAGGCAATAAAAACCAAGGCATACACAAATGCTTGTAAATCATCAATTTTTGGCAATTAGAATTTGTAAGATGATCTTCACTGGTCTGCTGAGGAACTACCTACCTAGTTCCGATTAACAGCAATAAACAAATAATCATGTAAATATTGTAATTTACCTTCTATTGGGCTCCAAAATCCTCAATTAGATATAAAACGTTATCACAGGACACAGATTACAAAAACCGTAAAAATGTAAAAAAAATAGAGGCACTGATAGCATAAGAAGAACGTTAAAAAGTTAAAATCTACCTCGAAGCCGGTGCAAGACTGAGAAATCGGGTTGGGCAGCGACTTGCGCGTGCGCAAAATATCGAATCAACAGAGATCTCTAACAACGTTGACAAACTTTGTATAATTTCTAGTTTTTTCAAAATTTTTCTAAACCCATTACAAAGAATTGCGATTATTATTATTACAGTTCGTATTTAACCTTCATTCACATTTGACTGTTTTCGTATATTCGAAGTGGACGTTTTAATAACTTCGTCTGTGATCAGGTCAAATATATTTGGTTATACTTATGAAAATACATCTATTTTAATTTGATTAATTAGGATTGATATCGGTTTTTATTTTCATTCAATGTAAAATTATTTTCTTAATAAAAAAACATTTTACAATCCATTCGTTTCAATACAGTTCAACAATTTAACTGAATAAATTTTATGATTCAATAATTAGTCTATTTATTAGATCAAGTAAATTGGTGCATTGATACTAAAATTTTAGACTAGACGTGATTCGCCGGCAAGAAGAAGGTTTGATGTGTGGGAGATACAATAATTTTCATTTGCGGTTTGGCAACATTGTAACACCGGTCACGAAACAAAACAGTGGCTATGTGATCGGTTGCGTGCTGATAGTCCTGATATTTCAGAATGGAATAATAATTTTATTCATCTGCAACAATCTACTTAATTAAAAATAGTTGGGAATTAGTTTATCATAATTCACTGTTGACTTTAGATATTCCAAAATGTATTTTTATTAATAGAAATGAAAGTTTAAAGTAAAATATTTTATATGACCGTTACGTTTTCATTAAGCATAACTTCTTAAAAACGTGGGGGTTTTGATATGAAAAAGAAATAAAATTTTCATATGTATATGTGGTACAATTAATAAAAATGAAGAATATAATTTGTTGGAAGTTGGAATCTAGAAGTGCCTACTTAGAAGAGTCGGTTGGGTAAAGTTTATAGGTATCACAATTAAAAATGATTTCTAGATTGTCTCGTTTCGATAGATTACTAGTAAATACCTAAATAATATTTTGCAGAAATACCTAAGATTAATATCAAATATGTACGGTTACATAGTCATTATGTTAATCATAAAGACAAAGTATTTAAACAAAAATGTAATCGCAATCATAAATTTGAAATTTTTTACTTTTATGAATAATGACCAAATATGATGATAATCTACGCATGCTTAGAAATGTCGAACAAGTTCATGACCTCACTTTTTGTATAATCGAATTGTAGCGAATTAATGAAGTTTTACAGGTTCGACTCCAGGTGCGAAAGAGAAAAAGATAAGCGCCCCTTGCAAATAAAATATATTAGTCCAATAAACGAACGAACTTTAACCCCCGAAAATCTCAGCTGTCTGAAATTTGTATAAGGCGGGAAAATGGCCCATTGGTCTCAAAAATTTGTTTTTCCGCCTATTTTCCGAAAATATGACACTTAGAGAATTTTTGGTTGGACGAAAATGAAGATCAGTTCATTACCTACAAAAATGATCATCATTTTTGTCAAAAATATGATACTTTTCGACATAACCGGCTCCAAAACGCACCCCCATGGAAATCGTTGGAAATCGGTGTATTTTCAGACCCCGCATCCCAGATTTTGAGAAGATTCTCAAAATTGCGAATTTTTGAAACGCCGTTTTTGCACAAAATATTAATGTACCGAAAAAAATCATAGGGACAACTTTTGTAGGTAATGAACTGCTCTTCATTTTTTGTCTAAACAAAAAAACTGATTTTCGGGAACTCTAGAGCTATATCTTTTTCGTGAAAATGTAGTAAGGATAACAATAAATATATTTACTAGGTTATTATATTTTTCATACCTACGTAAACATTTGAATAGAAATAACTTTTCACCAAAGGCTTTGACCGGATTATTTATCCTCAAATTTCACCCTATTTATTGATCGATTCCTAGTTTCACCCTCTTTATATTTTTCTAGTTATTCTAGCAGGACTCCCTTGTTTTATTTCCATAATGATAATTTGATTATGGGGCGCGACAAAAAACGAGTTTTTCCGTAAATTATTTTAGAAATACAGTCTTTTTGGTTTAGCAATTAGTGATTTGGAACATTTTGCAAGCTATTTAGGAACACATTTTACAATTCAGGGTTAATCACGCCAACATTGTATAAAATTTCGTTTCCACTTCGACTTTAAAATTTTAAATATAAGATCTTTATCCTTAATATACAAGATACGTTGGATACTGTATACAAAAGTTTTGAATTCTCTTCACATCTTCTAACTATTAAAAAATCAACTTTCCTGTAATACAGGACGTTACGACAAGGCCGGTCCTGATCAGAAGTTGATAAAAAAAATAATTTACTGATATGAATATCTGTATTTAATAGTACTTAATAGTTTATAACGATCATTTACTGGTGCTTTAAAAAGAATAATTTTGTTTCAGTCGTTACTTTCTCAATAATTTTCCCAATTTTCCGGAAAATCAAAAAATATGAGAAAAAAAAAAGAAAAATGCCATTGACAAGGGGACAAGCTAAACTTTCTAATGATGTGCGTTGAAGTCCTTGGTTATCTATTAATTCCCGATAGACCCGAGCATTTCCGAAAACTCCGGACGCTTTCTTTTTTTTTGCGTATATTTTAGGCAAAGACACATTAGTTTTTCCGAACGCCTCGCCTGAATATTTGTATTCAACGGCTTGGCGCGCGTATAGTTTTCGAATTTGCTTTCTTATTTGTTATAGTAATAAAAATCCTTTTTTAAAATAACTTATATTATTTTTTAGTAAAATATAATATAAAAAAACTATTAAATATTCGACAACTTAAAAAAACAAAAAAAAAACTGTTGCATTTTTAGATGGAATAACTTTGACAGTAAAGGCTCGTTCAGACTTTACAAAATACTTGAATTCAAGCGCAATAATTGGTGCAACTTGAAACAAATTGGAATTCAAGTAACTTGAAAGGTGCTTTCAAGTTTCAAGTAGAAGTAGAGACCAAGTTAACTTTTGCTTTCAAGTTGGGTACTTGAAGGTCGAGTTGAATCACAGTTGAAAGGCTCGTTCAGACTTTACAAGGTACTTGAATTCAAGTGCAATAATTGGTGCAACTTGAAACAAATTGAATGATGTGAACATCATTTCACTTGAATTCAAGTAACTTGAAAGGTGCTTTCAAGTTTCAAGTTGAAGTAGAGACCAAGTTAACTTTTGCTTTCAAGTTGGGTACTTGAAGGTCGAGTTGAATCACAGTTGAAAGGCTCGTTCAGACTTTACAAGGTACTTGAATTCAAGTGCAATAATTGGTGCAACTTGAAATAAATTGAAAGGTGCGAACATCATTTCACTTGAATTCAAGTAACTTGAAAGGTGCTTTCAAGTTTCAAGTTCAAGTAGAGACCAAGTTAACTTTTGCTTTCAAGTTGGGTACTTGAAGGTCGAGTTGAATCACAGTTGAAAAGCTCGTTCAGACTTTACAAGGTACTTGAATTCAAGTGCAATAATTGGTGCAACTTGAAATAAATTGAAAGGTGTGAACATCATTTCACTTGAATTCAAGTAACTTGAAAGGTGCTTTCAAGTTTCAAGTTCAAGTAGAGACCAAGTTAACTTTTGCTTTCAAGTTGGGTACTTGAAGGTCGAGTTGAATCACAGTTGAAAAGCTCGTTCAGACTTTTACAAGTTACTTGAATTCAACTAACTTGATAGGAGTAACCTGAATTCAAGTGAACGTTCATACTATTTCAATATTTCATTCAAGTCATTTCAAGTTGAAATTTTTACTTGAATGATTTGTTTCAAGTTTACAATACCTCACAATTAGACTAATTTGCCGCAGTGCAGGGCCACTTTCACTACTTCCAGTGACTTCAAGTGCACTTGAATATCAGTTCACACTATTCAACTGTGATTCAAGTCCCCAACTTGAAAGCAAAAGTTAACTTGGTCTCTACTTCTACTTGAAACTTGAAAACACCTTTCAAGTTACTTGAATTCAAGTGAAATGATGTTCACACCTTTCAATTTGTTTCAAGTTACACCAATTATTGCACTTGAATTCAAGTAACTTGTAAAGTCTGAACGAGCCTTTTTAACACCTACCTAATATATCAAATTAAAAAAACAAATTGTGAGGTTATGTTGGTTTTATTTTCTGTTCGTATATTTTTGTTAAATGTAGTGTAGAATTTTTTTCTCTGATTTTAGTAATCCATCCACAATTAAACTTTTATTCCTGCAGGAATCACATCATTCGACGCCATTTTTGTAACTTGAAACAGGAATCATTCAAGTAAAAATGTCAACTTGAAATGACTTGAATCAAATATTGAAATAGTATGAACGTTCACTTGAATTCAGGTTACTCCTTTCAAGTTACTTGAATTCAAGTAACTTGTAAAGTCTGAACGCCGCTTAAACGCGTCAAAAATTATTATTCACAGGAAGATAAGCGATAAGTAAAAAAGGAGCTTGCCATTTTTAGACCGGTTTCGGAATTATTGTGCCTCGTCAGTAAGGAGTAGAATAGCTCGAATTTCTATCTCTAAAGAAATTCTGAAGAACGCTTTGAACCTACCAACTCTTAGTCAGAGCTGGGTAAAGCACTTTTGGAAAATGCTTTACTAAAGTGCTTGAAGCACATTCGGTGCTTTAAGCCCTGTGCTTCAACTACTTCTGAAAAAGAGTATTTGGTGCTTTGTAATTAAAGCATTTTGTACAAATGCTTGTGGCTTTCAAGCCTTTCGGGGAATTTTGGAAGTGCTTGAATTATTTTCAAAGTGCTTTAATTATTTTAAGTGCTTCAATTACTTTCAAAGTGCTTCAATTACATTTGTAGTAATTGAAATTAAACCTTTTCAGACCTTTTCAGAAATTAAGGCACTTTTAAAAGTTCTCGAATTATTTTCTTAGACAAGTCTCAGCTTGAAAATTTGGAAAAAAATCTATGCGTCTGCGATTTTAGCTCGATAACAGTAGTATTGCGTCTATTGTGTAACAGTATACACGCGCGTGTTTGTTTTGTATTCCTATTCTTTTAAGAAAAAAAGAGAATTTTTTTTTTTATGTTTGTTTTGTATTCCTATTCTTTTCAGAAAAAAGAGAATTTTGTTTTGTTATGTTACTTTGTTTTGTATTCCTATTATTTTAAGAAAAAAAGAGAATTTTGTCTTATTATGTTACTTTGTTTTGTTTGTTTTGTATTCACATTCTTTTAATATAAAATACCTTACTAGCACTAGTTTTCTTAAAATTAGTTCTTCTATTTTTTAAAACGACTTTTAAAGCTCGTTTAAAAGGCTTCAAGCACTTTTAAAGTGCTTCAAGTACTCTTAAAGGACTTTAAGCACTTTCAAAGTGCTTTAAGCTTGGAGCTTTATTAAATATTTTTAACGTTTCAAGGGCTTCAAATACTTTATGAGTATTTGATGCTTGATACTTCGTGCTTGACAGTAAAAGCACTTTTAAAATAAAAAGTATTTGGTACGTTCGACTCTAAAGCACTCGATTGAAGTGCTTTCTGCTTGGTAATTGAAGCACTTTCCAAAAGTGCTTTACCCAGCTCTGCTCTTAGTACAAACGGTTAAGTCGAGAAAGAGGAGGTGACTGCAACGCCATCTCTTCACTTTTATAATAAAATCAAAGCTTGCAAAACTATAGAAAACTCTAACGACGGTGTTTTTGGTTTAAAGCCCCGACTTGGTCCCCAAGGAGTAGTTGTTGAAGTCCAGACGCTTGTGCAGTCTTTGTTCTTGGGAACAAGTGTGATTTATTTCACAACCTTAGGTAGTTATTCAGTTAAGTTTTTTGTATTTTTTACGCGTAAAAATGAAAAATAGTTTCTGTCAAAATTTTCATAAAAAAACCTCACAATTTTAGAACATTTTCTTCCTCAGCCACAAGCATATTAATCCCCCAATACAAATTAGGTTTTAAATGATTTCATAGGTTAAAAATACAATAAGCGATTTAGTAAAACATAATTCAAATTAAGATATTTCTAACAAACTTTTAAGTTTTTTTTTTTAAGTTTATTTACCACGATCACCAGCATTGGATCGCATCAGTTTGTTGTACAGTACAAATAAAGTTCCTTATAATTAATTGAAAATCTGTTTTAGGAATAAGCATTATTTAAAATGTTTACATCTAAAACTCGAATGACCCTATAAGTTTAATCAACAAATAACTGCACGTATCTCATTCATGGTACCTATATGGAATGCAGTAAACTTTTGAATGCGTGTGTGGTCCATGATCAAAAACGGACAACGTTAATTTTTAGATACATCAAATACCGTTACGTGTTAAAAAAATCGCACCACGGGGTAGTCAATAATAGTTTTTGTAAATCAGTAAGTTCCGATTTTCATCTCAAAAATATTTCATTTGTATGGTGTCATGTATTTATTGAGCGGACTGTAGATCATCTTCGTTTTGAAAGGAAACAACTGAACTGATATGGTCATATAGTACGAAGATAAAAAATAAAAAGAGGTGAACCGAGAACAAAAAATGGATAGACAGAATAGAGGAAGTCGAAAAGAAGGAGGCAAGATAATAGCTAAATATCAAAAACCACTAAAGGCTGGGAAAACAAAGTAGGAACACTGATCTCACACTAAAAGGATATGAGGAAGAGAAAAAAGAAGAGGTGATATAGTTATCACCTTGTTTTCATGTAGATTTGTTTGTAGGCAACAGGCAAGATGATTTTATTCGATAAAGATTTTAAATAGTTTTCTATTTATCAAATTTTTTGTTAAGAATAAATGTATTATCAAATTTTTTGTTAAGAATAAATGTAGACTCCTGAACGACCCTATGAAAAGAGAAGTTACGATTCGTGGTTCCACAGTATGCATATTTCTCGTTATTTTTTAATCGCTTTGACTGGTAAATGAGAACAATTTAATTGTTAATCGTCGTGCGATGATACGAACAGTTAGTTACCTTGCAACCGCTAGTTTACTATGTGTTGGTATGCCATCAAGAAAATAACGTTTCCTAGTAATGGGGATGTTGCTAATATTTAATTATTTTAATCACTGATTGCACAGTCTAGTGGCAACATAAAATATTTAGTTTATATTTATTAATATAACATAATAAACTAATTGCTTAAATAGTACAAAATATTCCTGACTATAAAATCAAATATAATGAAACATAATTTTTAATTGCGGCACCGACTATGTCCAAGACATCACGTTTCCCTCTCGGGCAGTTTCCAATTTCAAGATGGCACATGGTGTGTAGGTACGTTCATAGTTAATGGAAATTAAATTGCGGAAATAATCAAATATTTATAAAATTCTTTAAATCAAATTAGTCATAATTATATAACATATAAAATGAGTTTTACGGAAGAAAATTGTGTACTAGCCGGATAAAAATTATGATGGAAAAGTCTGAAGATGAATTTTTAATCAGAAATTTATTTTAACTAATAAAATTTTAACTTTTTGTCGAAAATATCCAATAGCTCATTGTTATGGATCAAGTACTCCATGATAGTAGTGGTTCAAAGTGTTGGTATATATCCAAAAATAGATTTAAAAGTTTAAGAGATACAGGGTGCGCCAATTATTTCCACTCGATCTCTAGCACCGAAACTAAAAGAGATATCAACAAGATTTTTTGTAGGGGAAGACAGTGTCACTCGGACTACAATTTGAAAATATTTTGATGTATACAGGGTGGCTAATTTTTGTGGAATGAAACGCGGCGTTGACAAGTTATTCCTATTTTAAGCAGATTTAATGAAAAAACAGCACTTCAGAAATATTAACACAAAAACAAAATCACATTTTTTTAAAAATTCCTCAAAAAAGCTACTATGATGTAAATGAAACATGCCCCTATCACAATAATCACACAACATCTTCACCTATTGCACAGGGTGTTTGCCAATAGTCTAGTTTTCAAATGGCAATAACTTAATTTTTTCAAATGGGACACCCTGTATATTTTTCTTCAGTTAGAAGCTCTCCCTAATACGCATTAAAAAAAATATAGGGTTTTGCACATCTAACTTTACTATTTACTTTAATAATTGACTTTAAGTGACAAACAACATATTTTATACAATTTTTAATAAGAAATTAAGTTAACTATGAAAATGACAGTAGGTATATTTTGTTATAGCATTAATTGTCAACATAAAATTTTGTATTGTATCACGTCTACTATATTTAATCGGTATTGTGTATAAAAAATGGATTTTAATAAGAATTATAGTGTTCAAGAAAATATTGATATGATATGGATACTGGGTGAATGTCAAAAAAATGCGTTTCTTGCTAGTAGGGTCTATCGTCAAAGATACCCAGAAAGACGTCATCCACAAAAGGATACTTTTGAGAATTTAAAGAATAGATTTGATAGAACAGGAATTGTCAAGTATGAAAAACATTAACGTGAAACTACAGCTGTTACTATTGACAACGACTATAAGGTAATGATCAGTATAGTTTAAGATCCCAATATAAGCACAAGGCAATTAAGCAATCAGTTAGATATTTCCAATACCACAATTAGACGCATAATAAAAAAGAATAAATATCACCCCTATCATATCCAGCTTCACCAAGAATTGTTACCACGTGATTTCGCGCGTAGAGTGGAATACTGTAGATGGTTAATAAACAAGATAAATACAGAGCGTAACTTTTTAAACAAAGTTTTATTCTCCGACGAAGCCACGTTTCATAAGAACGGTTGTGTAAATAGACACAACTTCCATTATTATTCGGACCACAATGAACATTTATTCAGAACCACATCACAGTATCGATTGTCTTTGAATGTGTGGGCGGGAATAATAGTTGATTATGTAATTGGTCCCTATTTCTTTGATGGGACTGTAAATGGAGCTATATTTTTAGATTTTTTAGAACATGATTTTCGCAACTTATTGCAAAATGTGCCTCAAAATTATCGCAACGGAATGTGGTTTCAATTAGATGGTGCCACACCACATTACCTATTAGATGTTCGCAATTGGTTAAATAGGGAATTTCAGGATCGTTGGATAGGAAGGGGAGGACCTATAAATTGGCCTACTAGATCGCCTTGTGGGGTTTTATTAAAAATATTGTTTACAAAGAAGAGGTTACCACAAAAGAAAATATGAAAGAAAGAATTACTGCAGCATTTAGACAGGTGACCCCTGCAATGTTAAGAGATGTGCGTAAATCAATGAAAAAAAGGGCAAGAAAATGTATAAATGAAAATGGAAGACATTTTGAACACCTACTATAAATTTTAACTTTCACTATTGTAGTTTTCTTACGATTAAACTTTGTAAAATTTTGTACTTATTAAAAATTGTGTAAAATATGTTGTTTGTCACTTAACGTCAATTATTAAAGTAAATAGTAAAGTTAGATGTGCAAAACTCTATATTTTTTTAATGCGTATTAGGGAGAGCTTCTAACTGAAGAAAAATATACAGGGTGTCCCAATTGAAAAAATTAAGTTATTGCCATTTGAAAACTAGACTATTGGCACGCCATCGGCTGAAAATGTGTGATTATTGTGATAGGTGCATGTTTCATTTACGTCATAGTAGCTTTTTTGAGGAATAACTTGTCAACGCCGCGTTTCATTCCACAAAAATTAGCCACCCTGTATACATCAAAATATTTTAAAATTGTAGTTCGAGTGACACTGTCTACCCCTACAAAAAATCTTCTTGATATCTTTTTTAGTTTCGGTGCTAGAGATCGAGTGGAAATAATTGGCGCATCCTGTATATTAGTTGGTTGATCAGAAAATAAAACTATCATTAGACCTATGGGATAGAACTGTGAAGATGCGTAGCTAAATCTCATATGTCTATAATGTAGAAAGACCAATCAGAAATTCTTTGTGCTACAACAAATAATGCACTCTACTCTCACTGCAATGCACTTCAACTTCTCAGAATGAAATATTATTTTTTTTCGTGTTTTTCTTTTCAAATAAACGATTAACAAATATAGCCCAGTTGTCAGAGAATGATATTGACCAAAAGCTCGCACAAAATGTGATATCGTTGAAACTTGGCATTTAAATACTTGAAAGGGTGTAAAAAACGATAAAAAAATCTTTGCTGCTCTAAAGTGTATGCTAACTTTCGAAAATAAAATCGAAAATTTGGTTTTTCCATTATATCTCAAAAAAAATAAAAATTTCCAAAAAACTAATAGCACCACGTGAAAGAGCGGAAAATTTTACTAAAAAATGTATTATAAGTTATTTAAAAAAAAATTGTATTATGTATTATTCTATTTTTTTTGCACAAGAGTTACTATTTTAATTTCCAAATTGTGTTATTTATAGAAAAATATTTCGGTTTCTGGTTGTTTCGAAAAACATTCTTCCATAATTTAATTTTATTCACACCGCATTTCTATAATACAAAATAACTAAGTTAACTCGTAATTTGCATAAAGACGGCAATCGTACGAGTTTGTTTATATTCATGATTTCTCCATTATCCAAATATGGCAGCTTTATGCTGCAGACGAAATAGCGTAAATGGAGACATTTCACCCGTTTTCCGACAATGTTGACAACAAAAATTTATTCTAGGCGTCTGTAGCTGCATAAATAACCATCTTGTGTGCTTGTGTAGTAGTTGAGATGAATTGATTCAAATTCTTTAGTAAGTCCGTTTCCAATTAAACAGTTTTTTTTTGTTTATTGTGCGCGTATTTATTGCAGGAATAATTAGAATTTGTGCATAACTTCTGAAAGATCGAGAATTTAATTTACCATAGTGAAAAATTAAATTTTTGATTAAATATTACGAATTTATTACTCAATAATATCATCTGCTTCTGATGATGATGAGTCTGACAGCGAAACGTAAGTCAAGCATAAAATATTTAGTCAAAAATTCTCTCCCTCTATGTGGATATTTTTATTCACAAATCCAATATTATTCATCACTGCGGAATTTTGAGTTTAATTATTTTTTTTCATTTTTGCTAATGTATTCACGCAAATTTTATGACAATTTCGTGTGTCCACTATAGTTTCATGAACACGTAATTTCAAGGCGACGTTATCCAAATGGAGTAATATATTAATTTAATATACGACATTTATTTTTTTTTATAGCAAAAAGCCATATCATCAGATGACATAACTGGAAAGGTTTGGAGTCTTATATATATATATATATAGAAATCTACCTCCAACACTCATGGTGTTTATTTTCAGTAGATGGTATTATTTTACAAAATAATCTAAACGTGGTATGTATCCCCATATTTAAGCTGTTGAATTTCTGAAAATACATTTTCCCTTGTTGCCCTAAACGTCGAGAATTAACTTCTATCGAACGGACTAAGATTTATTGATTTTTAAATTAAATCAGAGCTGCATTGTCGGTTTGTTTCATAAGCTAGTATTCTCATAATAAAATAACATGTAATCAATCAGATTAATTGAGTAGAAATATAGATAAATGTTCGTAGAATCGATAAAATAAAGTATTTTTTGGAAATATCAATTGTAAAGTATTAGCAATACGTGATTGACACAACGTGCCTTTCTAAAATGCCTAATGGACTAGCGTTACTTTCGGGTAAACCAATAATGTTGCCAGACTCTTAACTAGGTACTCCTAATACTTATTTTTAGTTTTTTTATTTAAAGGAAAATCCCTGGACAAAAATCTGGCAAGTATGTACATTTGGCAGTCATTTTCTTAGTTCCTCAAGACTTAGATGATCTTAAAGTATAACAAGAGGAAAGGTATTTCCAGAAATTCAACAAGTTAAATCACTCAAGGGGGGGAAATTTTGTAAGGGAAGTTCCATGAGACTTGAAAATCTTTGTGGTAAAACTACATGAAATATAAAAATGCATTTAGCATTTGAAGGGGGTAGTTTAGAGAGCCCAGAACAACTTTTATGTACCCACATCAAATATGAGTCATACCTCATACTTGGCTGAATGCTATCAATGCAGTAGAAATGCAGATTCCTCAAACAAATTCTATTATTTTAATATCAAGTTTTATTTTTTCTCTTCTTCAAACCAACAGCTGGTTTTTCTATGCCTTTAGGCCTGCCCCTTATTTTAAATTTCAATGGTAACTTAATAATTGATAAATCTACATTTTTTGATAGAACATAAAACATCTTCTATCACTTGAGATTGAGCAAATTATATTTCCGTTTACCCTAAATTCATCAGAAAATGTTGCATTTACTGAAGCAGAAAAGGACATATTCACATAGGTTATGTTTCGCCCATCTCCCGCCGCCAGCTAACCACAGGTGCGGATTCCGATTGTTAGCAAATCAGGGTTCGCAAATTGCCCCTTCAATTTCTATTTAATTAGTAATTTTATATGAAGGGGTTCTAGTAGAAATTTAAGTAAATACGAACGAAACATTTTGGTTTGTCGATTGTTATTTTTTCGATTTGAAACATTTTTCTTGGGCGTGAATATATAAATAGATATTCCAGCTGACAAACTTAGGGAATACATGGCCGTTTTAAAAAATGTAGCATCTGCTCTTAATAATTAAAAATAAAACCATAACATTTGGCAAAGTGGCCAGGATGACAACATATGACTTTCAGAAAACCCATCGAGCATCGTATGAGTAACTCGTTAGCATACAAATTAGGCATGCAGCTAAAAGCTAAATCCAGACTTAGACCTAAGATAAGTTTCTAAAGACGTTATTTCGGGAACGTACATAAAATGCACGTAAAGTTCGTTAACACAAAGCGAAACTAAAATAAATGTCTCCCAGTTTTACTTATTCCTTTTAGTCACTTTATATCTTGTCTATTTTCTATTTACTACAGAGCGAACCAACAAACAAGGTTCACAGTAATTATTTTTGAATCCAACATTTTTTATTTAGTTTTGATTGATGAATCAAGTATCAATACCTGAAACTTTTCTCTGAAGACTTTATTAATCAAAACACCTTAAAGAAATTACGCAAACATTGTTGAAAATAATTGAATTCATTGATAAACTATTTCGCGATGTCTTTAAATTCCTGGATAGCTAACAGAGTTTTAACAGACTTTATTTCAACATTAAAATATGAAGAAAACATTTATAATATCAAACACTAACAGAGAAAGATGACACGAAGAAATGAAATATTTCAGAACCAAATTAGTTTAAATTGGGAGAATAAAACTGTACAAATGATGTGAAAAGCTTTGATTTTGTTACTTCCAACACGTCATCCTCAGATAAACTCACTACCTCCACCCCAGACATCCTAGCCACCTAATCTACGAAATTACCAACATAACTAATATTCTTTCTCGTTTTCAGAATCTACAAGCCAATTACGCCAACAGGACCATCCAAGGAGAGAACTCAGCCGCTCAGACCACCCTCAAGATACACAGGATACCCAAGAGAAAACTACTACAGCCCAACATACGGATCATCAGAGAAGCCCAGGACCCCCCAGAAGAATACGCAGAAAATCAAAGTTGTCGAGTCAAAGTCCCGAAAGGATTCGGGTTCCACCCGCGTCTGGACTTCTGTAATTTAATACCTTGTAAAAAAATCTAAACTTCTACTTTGACGCCTCATCCTGTCAAAACCAATAAAGATATTAAAATGCGGTCTTCAACAAAACATTTCAACAACCTTTCTTAACATCTCTTCCAAAAATGAAAGATCTACAGTTGCTAGTTTTAGAGAAATAGCGAAACAAAGACTAGAATGTAAAACCTGCAAAAATCTAAAATTCCACTTTGACGGCTCATCCTGTCAAAACCAATAAAGATATTAAAATGCGGTCTTCAACAAAACATTTCAACAACCTTTCTTAACATCTCTTCCAAAAATGAAAGATCTACAGATGCTAGTTTTAGAGAAATAGCGAAACAAAGACTAGAATGATAAATCTGCAAAAATCTAAATTTCCACTTTGACGCCTCATCCTGTCAAAACCAATAAAGATATTAAAACGCGGTCTTCAACAAAACATTTCTACAACCTTTCTTAACATCTCTTCCAAAAATGAAAGATCTACAGTTGCTAGTTTTAGAGAAATAGCGAAACAAAGACTAGAATGTAAAATCTGCAAAAATCTAAACTTTCACTTAGACGCCTCATCCTGTCAAAACCAATAAAGATATTAAAATGCGGTCTTCAGCAAACATTTCTACAACCTTTCTTGACATCTCTTCCAAAAATGAAAGATCTACAGTTGCTAGTTTTAGAGAAATAGCGAAACGAAGACTAGAATGTAAAATCTGCAAAAATCTAAACTTTCACTTAGACGCCTCATCCTGTCAAAACCAATAAAGATATTAAAATGCGGTCTTCAGCAAACATTTCTACAACCTTTCTTGACATCTCTTCCAAAAATGAAAGATCTACAGTTGCTAGTTTTAGAGAAATAGCGAAACAAAGACTAGAATGTAAAATCTGCAAAAATCTAAATTTCCACTTTGACGCCTCATCCTGTCAAAACCAATAAAGATATTAAAATGCGGTCTTCAGCAAACATGTCGACAACCTTTCTTGACATCTCTTCCAAAAATGAAAGATCTACAGTTGCTAGTTTTAGAGAAATAGCGAAACAAAGACTAGAATGTAAAATCTGCAAAAATCTAAACTTCTACTTTGACGCCTCATCCTGTCAAAACCAATAAAGATATTAAAACGCGGTCTTCAACAAAACATTTCTACAACCTTTCTTGACATCTCTTCCAAAAATGAAAGATCTACAGTTGCTAGTTTTAGAGAAATAGCGAAACAAAGACTAGAATGTAAAATCTGCAAAAATCTAAATTTCCACTTTGACGCCTCATCCTGTCAAAACCAATAAAGATATTAAAATGCGGTCTTCAGCAAACATGTCTACAACCTTTCTTGACATCTCTTCCAAAAATGAAAGATCTACAGTTGCTAGTTTTAGAGAAATAGCGAAACAAAGACTAGAATGTAAAATCTGCAAAAATCTAAACTTTCACTTAGACGCCTCATCCTGTCAAAACCAATAAAGATATTAAAATGTGGTCTTCAGCAAACATTTCTACAACCTTTCTTGACATCTCTTCCAAAAATGAAAGATCTACAGTTGCTAGTTTTAGAGAAATAGCGAAACAAAGACTAGAATGTAAAATCTGCAAAAATCTAAATTTCCACTTTGACGCCTCATCCTGTCAAAACCAATAAAGATATTAAAATGCGGTCTTCAACAAAACATTTCTACAACTTTTCTTGACATCCCTTCCAAAAATGAAAGATCTACAGTTGCTAGTTTTAGAGAAATAGCGAAACAAAGACTAGAATGTAAAACCTGCAAAAATCTAAAATTCCACTTTGACGGCTCATCCTGTCAAAACCAATAAAGATATTAAAATGCGGTCTTCAACAAAACATTTCTACAACCTTTCTTGACACCTCTTCCAAAAATGAAAGATCTACAGTTGCTAGTTTTAGAGAAATAGCGAAACAAAGACTAGAATGTAAAATCTGCAAAAATCTAAACTTCTACTTTGACGCCTCATCCTGTCAAAACCAATAAAGATATTAAAACGCGGTCTTCAACAAAACATTTCTACAACCTTTCTTGACATCTCTTCCAAAAATGAAAGATCTACAGTTGCTAGTATTAGAGAATTAGCGAAACAAAGACTAGAATGTAAAATCTGCAAAAATCTAAACTTTCACTTAGACGCCTCATCCTGTCAAAACCAATAAAGATATTAAAATGCGGTCTTCAGCAAACATTTCTACGACCTTTCTTGACATCTCTTCCAAAAATGAAAGATCTACAGTTGCTAGTTTTAGAGAAATAGCGAAACGAAGACTAGAATGTAAAATCTGCAAAAATCTAAACTTTCACTTAGACGCCTCATCCTGTCAAAACCAATAAAGATATTAAAATGTGGTCTTCAGCAAACATTTCTACAACCTTTCTTGACATCTCTTCCAAAAATGAAAGATCTACAGTTGCTAGTTTTAGAGAAATAGCGAAACAAAGACTAGAATGTAAAATCTGCAAAAATCTAAATTTCCACTTTGACGCCTCATCCTGTCAAAACCAATAAAGATATTAAAATGCGGTCTTCAGCAAACATGTCTACAACCTTTCTTGACATCTCTTCCAAAAATGAAAGATCTACAGTTGCTAGTTTTAGAGAAATAGCGAAACGAAGACTAGAATGTAAAATCTGCAAAAATCTAAATTTCCACTTTGACGCCTCATCCTGTCAAAACCAATAAAGATATTAAAATGCGGTCTTCAGCAAACATGTCTACAACCTTTCTTGACATCTCTTCCAAAAATGAAAGATCTACAGTTGCTAGTTTTAGAGAAATAGCGAAACGAAGACTAGAATGTAAAATCTGCAAAAATCTAAATTTCCACTTTGACGCCTCATCCTGTCAAAACCAATAAAGATATTAAAATGCGGTCTTCAGCAAACATTTCTACAACCTTTCTTGACATCTCTTCCAAAAATGAAAGATCTACAGTTGCTAGTTTTAGAGAAATAGCGAAACAAAGACTAGAATGTAAAATCTGCAAAAATCTAAATTTCCACTTTGACGCCTCATCCTGTCAAAATCAATAAAGATATTAAAACGCGGTCTTCAGCAAAACATTTTTACAACCTTTCTTGACATCTCTTCCAAAAATGAAAGATCTACAGTTGCTAGTTTTAGAGAAATAGCGAAACAAAGACTAGAATGTAAAATCTGCAAAAATCTAAACTTTCACTTTGACGCCTCATCCTGTCAAAACCAATAAAGATATTAAAATGCGGTCTTCAACAAAACATTTCTACAACCTTTCTTAACATCTCTTCCAAAAATGAAAGATCTACAGTTGCTAGTTTTAGAGAAATAGCGAAACAAAGACTAGAATGTAAAATCTGCAAAAATCTAAACTTTCACTTAGACGCCTCATCCTGTCAAAACCAATAAAGATATTAAAATGCGGTCTTCAGCAAACATTTCTACAACCTTTCTTGACATCTCTTCCAAAAATGAAAGATCTACAGTTGCTAGTTTTAGAGAAATAGCGAAACGAAGACTAGAATGTAAAATCTGCAAAAATCTAAACTTTCACTTAGACGCCTCATCCTGTCAAAACCAATAAAGATATTAAAATGCGGTCTTCAGCAAACATTTCTACAACCTTTCTTGACATCTCTTCCAAAAATGAAAGATCTACAGTTGCTAGTTTTAGAGAAATAGCGAAACAAAGACTAGAATGTAAAATCTGCAAAAATCTAAACTTCTACTTTGACGCCTCATCCTGTCAAAACCAATAAAGATATTAAAATGCGGTCTTCAGCAAACATGTCTACAACCTTTCTTGACATCTCTTCCAAAAATGAAAGATCTACAGTTGCGAGTTTTAGAGAAATAGCGAAACAAAGACTAGAATGTAAAATCTGCAAAAATCTAAACTTCTACTTTGACGCCTCATCCTGTCAAAACCAATAAAGATATTAAAATGCGGTCTTCAACAAAACATTTCTACAACCTTTCTTGACACCTCTTCCAAAAATGAAAGATCTACAGTTGCTAGTTTTAGAGAAATAGCGAAACAAAGACTAGAATGTAAAATCTGCAAAAATCTAAACTTCTACTTTGACGCCTCATCCTGTCAAAACCAATAAAGATATTAAAACGCGGTCTTCAACAAAACATTTCTACAACCTTTCTTGACATCTCTTCCAAAAATGAAAGATCTACAGTTGCTAGTATTAGAGAATTAGCGAAACAAAGACTAGAATGTAAAATCTGCAAAAATCTAAACCTTCACTTAGACGCCTCATCCTGTCAAAACCAATAAAGATATAAAAATGCGGTCTTCAGCAAACATTTCTACGACCTTTCTTGACATCTCTTCCAAAAATGAAAGATCTACAGTTGCTAGTTTTAGAGAAATAGCGAAACGAAGACTAGAATGTAAAATCTGCAAAAATCTAAACTTTCACTTAGACGCCTCATCCTGTCAAAACCAATAAAGATATTAAAATGTGGTCTTCAGCAAACATTTCTACAACCTTTCTTGACATCTCTTCCAAAAATGAAAGATCTACAGTTGCTAGTTTTAGAGAAATAGCGAAACAAAGACTAGAATGTAAAATCTGCAAAAATCTAAATTTCCACTTTGACGCCTCATCCTGTCAAAACCAATAAAGATATTAAAATGCGGTCTTCAGCAAACATGTCTACAACCTTTCTTGACATCTCTTCCAAAAATGAAAGATCTACAGTTGCTAGTTTTAGAGAAATAGCGAAACGAAGACTAGAATGTAAAATCTGCAAAAATCTAAATTTCCACTTTGACGCCTCATCCTGTCAAAACCAATAAAGATATTAAAATGCGGTCTTCAGCAAACATTTCTACAACCTTTCTTGACATCTCTTCCAAAAATGAAAGATCTACAGTTGCTAGTTTTAGAGAAATAGCGAAACAAAGACTAGAATGTAAAATCTGCAAAAATCTAAATTTCCACTTTGACGCCTCATCCTGTCAAAATCAATAAAGATATTAAAACGCGGTCTTCAGCAAAACATTTTTACAACCTTTGTTGACATCTCTTCCAAAAATGAAAGATCTACAGTTGCTAGTTTTAGAGAAATAGCGAAACAAAGACTAGAATGTAAAATCTGCAAAAATCTAAACTTTCACTTTGACGCCTCATCCTGTCAAAACCAATAAAGATATTAAAATGCGGTCTTCAACAAAACATTTCTACAACCTTTCTTAACATCTCTTCCAAAAATGAAAGATCTACAGTTGCTAGTTTTAGAGAAATAGCGAAACAAAGACTAGAATGTAAAATCTGCAAAAATCTAAACTTTCACTTAGACGCCTCATCCTGTCAAAACCAATAAAGATATTAAAATGCGGTCTTCAGCAAACATTTCTACAACCTTTCTTGACATCTCTTCCAAAAATGAAAGATCTACAGTTGCTAGTTTTAGAGAAATAGCGAAACGAAGACTAGAATGTAAAATCTGCAAAAATCTAAACTTTCACTTAGACGCCTCATCCTGTCAAAACCAATAAAGATATTAAAATGCGGTCTTCAGCAAACATTTCTACAACCTTTCTTGACATCTCTTCCAAAAATGAAAGATCTACAGTTGCTAGTTTTAGAGAAATAGCGAAACAAAGACTAGAATGTAAAATCTGCAAAAATCTAAACTTCTACTTTGACGCCTCATCCTGTCAAAACCAATAAAGATATTAAAATGCGGTCTTCAGCAAACATGTCTACAACCTTTCTTGACATCTCTTCCAAAAATGAAAGATCTACAGTTGCTAGTTTTAGAGAAATAGCGAAACAAAGACTAGAATGTAAAATCTGCAAAAATCTAAACTTCTACTTTGACGCCTCATCCTGTCAAAACCAATAAAGATATTAAAATGCGGTCTTCAACAAAACATTTCTACAACCTTTCTTGACACCTCTTCCAAAAATGAAAGATCTACAGTTGCTAGTTTTAGAGAAATAGCGAAACAAAGACTAGAATGTAAAATCTGCAAAAATCTAAACTTCTACTTTGACGCCTCATCCTGTCAAAACCAATAAAGATATTAAAACGCGGTCTTCAACAAAACATTTCTACGACCTTTCTTGACATCTCTTCCAAAAATGAAAGATCTACAGTTGCTAGTTTTAGAGAAATAGCGAAACGAAGACTAGAATGTAAAATCTGCAAAAATCTAAACTTTCACTTAGACGCCTCATCCTGTCAAAACCAATAAAGATATTAAAATGTGGTCTTCAGCAAACATTTCTACAACCTTTCTTGACATCTCTTCCAAAAATGAAAGATCTACAGTTGCTAGTTTTAGAGAAATAGCGAAACGAAGACTAGAATGTAAAATCTGCAAAAATCTAAACTTTCACTTAGACGCCTCATCCTGTCAAAACCAATAAAGATATTAAAATGCGGTCTTCAGCAAACATTTCTACAACCTTTCTTGACATCTCTTCCAAAAATGAAAGATCTACAGTTGCTAGTTTTAGAGAAATAGCGAAACAAAGACTAGAATGTAAAATCTGCAAAAATCTAAACTTCTACTTTGACGCCTCATCCTGTCAAAACCAATAAAGATATTAAAATGCGGTCTTCAGCAAACATGTCTACAACCTTTCTTGACATCTCTTCCAAAAATGAAAGATCTACAGTTGCTAGTTTTAGAGAAATAGCGAAACAAAGACTAGAATGTAAAATCTGCAAAAATCTAAACTTCTACTTTGACGCCTCATCCTGTCAAAACCAATAAAGATATTAAAATGCGGTCTTCAACAAAACATTTCTACAACCTTTCTTGACACCTCTTCCAAAAATGAAAGATCTACAGTTGCTAGTTTTAGAGAAATAGCGAAACAAAGACTAGAATGTAAAATCTGCAAAAATCTAAACTTCTACTTTGACGCCTCATCCTGTCAAAACCAATAAAGATATTAAAACGCGGTCTTCAACAAAACATTTCTACGACCTTTCTTGACATCTCTTCCAAAAATGAAAGATCTACAGTTGCTAGTTTTAGAGAAATAGCGAAACGAAGACTAGAATGTAAAATCTGCAAAAATCTAAACTTTCACTTAGACGCCTCATCCTGTCAAAACCAATAAAGATATTAAAATGTGGTCTTCAGCAAACATTTCTACAACCTTTCTTGACATCTCTTCCAAAAATGAAAGATCTACAGTTGCTAGTTTTAGAGAAATAGCGAAACAAAGACTAGAATGTAAAATCTGCAAAAATCTAAATTTCCACTTTGACGCCTCATCCTGTCAAAACCAATAAAGATATTAAAATGCGGTCTTCAGCAAACATGTCTACAACCTTTCTTGACATCTCTTCCAAAAATGAAAGATCTACAGTTGCTAGTTTTAGAGAAATAGCGAAACGAAGACTAGAATGTAAAATCTGCAAAAATCTAAATTTCCACTTTGACGCCTCATCCTGTCAAAACCAATAAAGATATTAAAATGCGGTCTTCAGCAAACATTTCTACAACCTTTCTTGACATCTCTTCCAAAAATGAAAGATCTACAGTTGCTAGTTTTAGAGAAATAGCGAAACAAAGACTAGAATGTAAAATCTGCAAAAATCTAAATTTCCACTTTGACGCCTCATCCTGTCAAAATCAATAAAGATATTAAAACGCGGTCTTCAGCAAAACATTTCTACAACCTTTCTTAACATCTCTTACAAAAATGAAAGATCTACAGTTGCTAGTTTTAGAGAAATAGCGAAACAAAGACTAGAATGTAAAATCTGCAAAAATCTAAATTTCCACTTTGACGCCTCATCCTGTCAAAACCAATAAAGATATTAAAATGCGGTCTTCAACAAAACATTTCTACAACTTTTCTTGACATCTCTTCCAAAAATGAAAGATCTACAGTTGCTAGTTTTAGAGAAATAGCGAAACAAAGACTAGAATGTAAAACCTGCAAAAATCTAAAATTCCACTTTGACGGCTCATCCTGTCAAAACCAATAAAGATATTAAAATGCGGTCTTCAACAAAACATTTCTACAACCTTTGTTGACATCTCTTCCAAAAATGAAAGATCTACAGTTGCTAGTTTTAGAGAAATAGCGAAACAAAGACTAGAATTTAAAATCTGCAAAAATCTAAATTCCCACTTTGACGCCTCATCCTGTCAAAACCAATAAAGATAATAAAATGCGGTCTTCAACAAAACATTTCTACAACCTTTCTTGACATCTCTTCCAAAAATGAAAGATCTACCGTTGCTAGTTTTAGCGAAATAGCGAAACAAAGACGAGAATGTAAAATCTGCAAAAATCTAAACTTTCACTTTGACGCCTCATCCTGTCAAAACCAATAAAGATAATAAAATGCGGTCTTCAACCAAACATTTCTACAACCTTTCTTGACATCTCTTCCAAAAATGAAAGATCTACAGTTGCTAGTTTTAGAGAAATAGCGAAACAAAGACTAGAATGTAAAATCTGCAAAAATCTAAACTTTCACTTTGACGCCTGCTTTTTTTATACTTAGTTATACTAAACGATTTTTATCAGGTCCTTGTATAATATATTTTAACCCACCATTGCATTCCATGACAAAAGCTAATTAAGATCAACATCTAATTAAAAAATTAATGAAGCAAAAAAATAATACTCTGCGTGGGCGTTACCATTACAGTACCAACCGTGGTACTTCTCACAATCGTGGACACGTAGGACAAGTACTTGCAAGGTGATATACAATCACGACGCAGTTGGTACGTCTACGTCTACGTACCAGTCGAAAAATTGCGACAATTTGAGTTATTACACATTTCTCAGGAGAAATTTTAACATATTTAGAATTAATATGTATTTTTACACGACAAATAGAAGAAAAACGTGACTGAAATACTGTGTCAAATAGTTTTAAAAATTCTTTTCAATTTTAAAATAAATATTTTATACCAAATATGCAGTGTGAAAGTATTGAGATGTCGAATAACTTTGCCAATAGATGGCCAAATACGTTTCCGCCGTTTGACAAGTATCTTTTCCTCCCTAGGGAGCATACTTTTATATATAAATATGGACGAATAGGGAGGAAAAGTGCCACTTTCAACCCCAAAAATACGGAGGAAAAGTCAATTTTCAAAGGAGGTGTTAGAAAAACTTATTTGTACAACTGATAAATTTACGAACTTTATATAATATTTTCCACGAACTATTAAGGAAATCTTTTATTCCCATAACCGAGTGGAATACAACGTAATGCCCATAACATGACGCAATAATTTGTTGTATCTCTACCAGGATCTCAACTTCTACGAGATAATTCACCAGTTTGTATTCGAGATCTGTAAGATAAATCTTTTTGATACAAGCTGTAATTACAGTAATAAAAGTTATGCTTCTGCTCGCACACCAGATTTATTGTATCGAGGGATTTTACTTATCGATGAGAATCAAAAATATGTTTACAAAATGTAGCAAATTATTTTTTTTTTACAGGATATGAACGGTCACAGTATTCCGGAAACGATATCAGTGCAGATAATTTTTGAAACCAAATAAAATAATAGTAGGATGAAACTCATTGGAAAAGGAAGATAATATGACAAAAATGATAGGAAAAATAATTTACAGGTGCTCTGGGGTCGGGAAGTTGAAGGGGGGAGTTTTTAAGGGTAGAAAACAGTTTATCTCGATTTACGGCAAAACTACAAGTCCTATGGAAAAAAGTTAAATGGCAAAGTTGTAGGTAATAAAAAGATCTACAATTTTTCTATTTACACTTTTTTCACATAACCTCAAAATTTATGTGAAAAATTCAAATAACCAAGTTTTTGGTTTTTTATTTTTATCTTTTACAAACAAATTTTTTTTTTGACGAAATTTGGTGAAAACTTACCTCTTGATGTCCCAAACACACTGTAAGTTTTTTGATTTAAAATATTTATTTTTTCACCTTATTTTGACTTAATATCGAAAAAGCAGTCTAATTTTCAATCGAAAATTCTCACGTCAAAATATCTGCTTTTTTCAAAAACTCGGTGGGCTTTTTGTTCGTTGAAATCTCTACTTTTTGATGGTGTAAAAAAAATATACGTTACTGTGGTAAATGTTCTCAAAAAATGCAAATAAGAAACGAAGAAAACTCCGAATTTCTTTGTTTTTAAATCATCATGTACAATTTTGAGCTATTTACTTAAATTTATACTTTAATTACTCGAAAAACGTGTTACATTGGTAAACAAAAGAGTAATTAAAGTATAAATTTAAATAAATAGCTCAAAATTGTACATGATGATTTAAAAAAAAAGAAATTCGGAAGTTTTCTTCGTTTCTTATTTGCATTTTTTAAGAACATTTACCATAGTAATGCATATTTTTTTTACACCATCAACAAGTAGAGATTTCAACGAACAAAAAGCCCATCGAGTTTTTTAAAAAAGCAGATATTTTGACGTGAGAATTTTCGATTGAAAATTAGACTGCTTTTTCGATATTAAGTCAAAATAAGGTTAAAAAAATAAATATTTAAAACAAAAAAATTACCGAGTGTTTGGGACATAAAAAGTTTACACCAAATTTCGTGAAAAAACATTTTTTTTTTGTAAAAGATAAAAATAAAAAACCAAAAACTTGGTTATTTGAATTTTTCATATAAATTTTGAGGTTATGTGAAAAAAGTGTAAATAGAAAAGTTGTAGATCTTTTTGTTACGTACAACTTTGCCATTTAACTTTTTTCCATAGGACTTGTAGTTTTGCCGTAAATCGAGATAAACTGTTTTCTACCCTTAAAAACTCCCCCCTTCCACTTCCCGACCCCAGAGCGCCTGTAAATTATTTTTCCTTTCATGTTTGTTATATTCTCTTCCTTTTCCAATGGGTTTCATCCTACTATTATTTTATTTCACTTTTTACCATTGGTCTATCATGATCACTTGAATTTATCCGAAAAGAACGAGTGAATATTTTAAGAGGAAAGTCATAACCCCTTTTAACGATTGGCGGGTCTTGATTTTGTTGCACCCCAGGCGCAACCTGATCTGGAGCCCCCCCTGTTAACCCTACTAAAATTTTTCTATTTTTGAAATCTCAACAAAAGCCTAAAACCCCAAAAATTAGTAAATAAAAAATTATTTTAGGTACTAGAAAAAAACTGACATTCCCTTTTAAAAGAAAAAATCACAAACTCAAGTAAATCACTTCACAGTAAAATTCTGCATCATATTTTTAATAATTTAGTATTAAATAGATTTATAATCCAACAATTGAACATCACTTTCTATAAACATGAGTGACAAATTGCTCAAACATAATTGACTTAATGAATTACGTAAATAATTCTTAATAGTCCAGGAGACAAACATGGATAGAATTGTAGGGTTAGTAATTCTAAGCAAGATTCATATATATTTATCTGTAAGTATGGATAATATATCTGGCAGGTGAAATACTGAAAAATTTTCATCAAAAAAATTTCCCTCATTTTCGAAGTCATGAAAATTTATCAGATGATATTATGATAACAGCTTAAAATACAATCTGGCTAATGTGGAACACCCCGAAAGCCTTGCCAGACTCGTCTAATGATCGTCAAGCGCGCTAATTTCGGCTATTAATCTGGCTTGTGAGCCTGGCAAGGCCTTCGTGATGGTAAATGTTGGCCAGACGTGTATTTTCACTCATAATACCACTAGAGCTTCAATTTTCTGTTTTTAATTGAAACTAGAGTGGTATTCGATGTATTGGGTGTTGCATATACTGTTGTATACACTCAATTTGCATTGTGTGCTGCAAAGTTTTTATTTGACTAATTCTAGTCAAGATGTCACTCCCTTCTTCGTATCCCTTTAAGGGATTAATACAAAGTTAGCAAACGAGTAAGGAATCTGATAAATTAAATTCGTTACTCGTTTGGTAACAATTAATCTACTTTAGTTACACAAAATAATAAAAAATAAGTCAATAGTAGCTCAAAAAAAACAGTTCTTGCTGAGTTTTAAATACCACAAAATTCGACAATAAATAATCAACTCATTTGACCCTAAACAGTGAAGACTGCATTTTTAAAACTCGGATTACACAAAAACCATCACATTTGCATTTAACACGGATGGATTTTAGCAGAAACAACAAAAGGGCATTGAGTATTACAAGGTAATAATCACCACGGGCGATTGAAAACCATTGAGACCAGAATGAAATTTTGGAATTAAAACAACCGTTTCGTTTCATGAATATTGCAGAGGATTAAAATAATTGCGAGAACGCTTTACATTTTAAATTAATTTTAAAACACGGACCTTCAATATAAAACGATAATAGTTACAGCGACATTTATTTTTAGCCCTTTTGACCTCTCACAATATGTGATATCGATGAAATTTGGTAGGTACTTGAATTTAAGTACTTATGTGCCAAGTTTCATCGATATCACATTTTGTGCGAGCTTTTAGTTAATATCTGGGCTACAGGGAAATATAGAAAACCAAAAGACAAAAATATTTATGGGAAGTTCTCGCTACTTTCCAACAGATGGCGTTACATGACGTAATCACAGATGGTGCTATGAGATACATATGTATTCAGATGTAGAAGGCAATCGACATTCGTTAATTTGGATTTTGTAAAAACATTGGATATCTTTAGGTAACGATAACAGATAAAAATATTTATAGAAGAAATAATGTGACTAAAGTAATAAGACTTGAAAAACGAAAATACTATGAGCAAATAATAGATTGCAATGTGGAATACTCTGAAGAAAATCATTCCACAAGAAAATATGGAAATAAAGAACATTCTGAAGCTGCAAATTAATGACGTTTATATTTATAATGATCCCTCAAAAATTCCTAATATATTAAATAATTATTATATGATAATCTGATAAATTAAATTCCTTGCTCGTTTTCTAACTTTGTATTAATCTCTGAAAGGGATACGAAAGAAGAGAGTGACATTTTGACTAGAATCAGTCAAATAAAAGCTTTGCAACACACAATGCAAATTGTGTATGCAACCCCAATACACCGGGAATTTTTTGCTTTTAGTAATTGTCAATACTCTCTTCTAATCATAGATGGCAGCACATCTAAAAATTATTATGTCAAAAGTACACAAAGGATGTGAAATAAAATCACACAAGCTCCCAAGAACAAGGACATTAAAAATGTCCTACACTGCACCAGCGTCTGGACTTCAACAACTACTCCTTGGACTATATGCCCCCCCCCCCCCAGGTATTGAATTACGAAAGTCCAGACGTGGTTTGGTGCCCGACCAAGTCAGGGCTTTAACCCGAAAACTTGTCATTAAAGGAGCTTGCCATTCTTAGACCGGTTTCGGTATTATTGTGCCTCATCAGTAAGAAGCTCGACATCCTGTCACTAAAGGATGTCTGAAAATGAATTCGACTCGCCTCGTTCTTGATAAAAGTGGTTGCCTTATAGCAAGTGTATCACAAACGAGGAGAGCCCAACGCCATCTTCACTTTAATAACAAAATCAAAGTTTGCAAAACTATAGAAAACTACACGAAGGTGGAATTTTTTCAACTATAAAAATTCCAAAAAAGGACCATGGGAATGATAAAACTGCACAAAGGATGTGTCCTTGTTCTTGGGGACACATCCTTTGTGCAGTTTTGTCACTCCAATGGTCCTTTTTTGGAATTTTTATCGTTCAAGAAATTCCACGTTCGTGTAGATGTCAAAAGTATCCAGTTATTAACTGATGGAATTGGTAAAACATGCCCAGATTTTCCTATTATCAATATCTCTGATGTGACAAAATTTAAAGATTTTCATTTATTAAATTATTTAGAGCTTAAAGAGATATTTGAATTACCTAAAAAAATAGTCCTGATGAAGTAAATATATTGTTAATAAAAAGCTGTTTTGAAAATCTACATACACCACTAGTGCCAAGTAACAATTGTACCGGTGCCAAAAGTAGCAAAATCTATAAAAGCTTCTGATCTATGTCCACTTAATATGATTAGTGCTACAGGAAAAATATCAAATGAGAGGATAACAATTTTTCAATCAGGTTTTCGGAGCAAATATAATTGTGAATCTACTATTCAGTCTGTGCTTTCCGAGTGGAAATTAAATATTCAAAACAAGCGTACTACCTTGGCAGTATTTTTGGACTTGCAGAGAGCATTTGAGACAGTTGATAGATCAAGATTAATAATAAAATTACAAAATATATGTATTGATGGTGTGGCTGGCTGATTATCTGGATAAGAGATCGCAAAAACTAAAAGCCAACAATACAATATCTGGACAAATAAGAAATGATAAGGGTGCTCCACAAGGAAGTCTACTGGGTCCATTACTGTTCCTAGTATATATCAATGATATTGTAAATATATTTAATTGTAAAATTAATCTATTTGCAGATGATGCTCTTATTTATTTTGACAGCTTGGATGCTGATGACTGTTTTGTAACAATTAATAGGAATTTGGAGAATGTATATCGATATTGTTGTTGTAATTACTTTATACTAAATAAACGATTTACATATATTATAATATTTTTAATGTAACACTTACCAACATCAGCAGGAGGCGTTGGAGTTTCTTCTCTAGCCATTAATTCATCGTCGTCAAATTCATCGTTAGTTTCCCTTTTCCTCATATTCTTTTCCATCTCTAATGCTGCTTTTTCTTGATGTTCCATAAATGGATTAAAGACTCCTTCGTCCAATAATGGATTGTTATTAGGAGATGGAAAACCATCAGCGAAGGATTTAGCCACTTCATCTTTCAAACCTGTATGACAAATATTTTTATAAGTTTCCTGACAACATCTGATTCTTTTTTTTTAAATTATTTGATGGAGATCAATTTAACCAAATGCAGAACTGTGTAAAATATAAAAATGTGTTTTAATTAATTAATTTCGATCAATTGCACTTTTTAATGAACGAAAAGTGCTCATAAATGTTTAATAAACTATTTTTTATCTTTCTAAAATAGTTACCTGGTGAAGAAAAATCATCTACGGTATCTACATCTGTTTCTGGGCCGAAATCTTCATCATCGAATTCGGAAGCTGATCGCTTGCCATTTGATTTTTCAAAAAAGTCATCGGATGGAGATAAGTCAGTACCTGAAACAAATAAAAATTAAGTGAATTCTGATGGTTTTAAAATGAAAATAAGTAAGAGTATGATACTGCTTAAATTTTTTTTATTGATATGCTGACGACTTTAAGTTGGATTTCAGTCAGGCAAAGATTTTATTATTTAGCAATGACTACTTCAATGTACTTCAATGAAATACATAACTACAATACAAGATCTGTTAATAATTTCTATATACCACAAACAAGACTAGCTATAGCAACAAAATCAATTTTTATATGCGGATTACGTGAATTTAATGCTTTGTCTACTAAAATTAAAAGGAGTACCTCTCTAACTCAGTTTAAAAAATATTTGCTACAATTTATTTCCAGTCCGTAAATTAACTTTGTATGTAAATTTTGTAACTTTGTATGTTTACTTTAATATGTATTTATTTTAACTCTAGTACTAAAACTTCTTACTTTTATTACTAATTTTATCAAGATTTTATTTTATTTATTCAACTGAATTTGTGCCTACTGACTATAATATGTAATATATATTTTTTTAAAACTACTATGTATTAGGACTTCATATTAAATAAAGATTCTATTCTTCTATTGAGATTGTATAATGTGGCAATTTGAGTATTTGTCTTCGGTTTTGACTTGAAAATAGCGGTTAGTAAGATACGATTTTAGTATGAAGTATAATTGTTCTGTTAAGTGTGATTTCAGTTTGTAGAGGAGACCTTGTAAACTGCTTAAAATGACCGATACTCTAGATTAGTGTTTCCCAAAGCTTAGAAGTTTACAATAAAATTGATAAAAGAAACTTGCCAGCAAACATTATCCTTGTTCTAAATCACCACCAACCTTTCACTGAACAATATTATTAACTTCACTTAGATATTAATTAATTTAATTTAATTTAACCACCATATATCTGTCGAACGCTTCAAATTATTTAACTAAAACTGAATTTGAAATAAATCACGTTAGTAGACGTCAAAGTCATTATAATTTCATTCGTAAATTTTCAGGCCTCTTTCTTCTCCAGCACAACAGCTAGGATATGCGTTTGTTAAGATGACACAAGTGTTAGTTAGATGAACATACGGGAAAATAATGACAAGTATTGATTGGCCTACTTAATTTTATGAATAGAATATTTGAATATAGTACACACGATTGGAATGTAGTGAATGGAGGGAGAAAGAAGGGTTGAATGGAAACAGGGGCGGACCTAGGGGGCGACCCAGTAATAATTTTCGAAAAAATATTTTAATATTAACTAAATAGTGAAACATACTACATATATTGCGAAAAATGCAAAATAACGTAATATAGTTAGAAAATTAACCAAAACATATTACTAGTAGTAAAAATGGCTAATATTTTGGCTGATTGAAAGTTGGTGATATATTGTGAAGAAATTTTAGGAATGTTGTTATGATTAAAATAATTTGTAGTTTATGTAATGACATTTAGAGTAGGAATTTGCTTATTTAAAAAAATTATGTAAAGATAACTTAAAAAAAAATTTGATAGTGGTGGATGTTGGTATTTTAAAAATGTCAACGTGATAATTTGAAAATAAAGAAACTAAAAATTAAAATATTAATTTACTTAACCATCTCAATTTATCTGCAATATTTTATGATAAACTACTCCACCATGGACCGTGGAGGTATTCCGATAAGGAAAAATGGGTCGCCAGCTGAGAAAGGTTGGGAAACACTGCTCTATCTAAACGGGAAATCAAATTGGTGCTCACATGACCTGAATTATTATTTGAGATTGCTAAAAACATCACCAAACGAAATGGACCGGGAACATCTCTGGATTATAAATTTAATTATGATATACTTACCATTCTGTTTAAGTTTATCAGAAAGATTCAGCAAAAGGCCGTCAGTTGGTGCAATAATATTGTCAGTTGTTGAACCGTTGGTAACCCCGAAAGGGTTGTTGGCATTATTGAATCCCTCTTCCATGGTAGCGGGATTTAGGTTGCGGTTCGCCCAATGGGCTTCCGCTGCTATCTTAGAGGGTTCTCGAAGGAATACAACTATCACAGAGATGTTATCGGTAGAGCCTTGTTCTTTCGCTAGGTGGACTAATCTCTGGCTAATTCTGTCGGTATCGTCTGAAATAAATAAAAAAAATTATAATTATATTTCTGTTAATGTTTTACGTATTGTAATTGAAGGTATTTTATGTGAAAACGTGGCAAAACTGGGAAGGTTTTACGTAATCCAAGAAACGCCCTGAATATAACTCCGAAATTATATGTTATTTACCTGAATAACTTCTTCAACTAATAGTAATTGATGAAATGACAAAAATTTTATTTTTTGGCATGATTCCGCGGACACACTAAAAATTTTGAAACGATGAATGAACAATTTTTTTTGTTGTTACATAATATTTGACTTTTGATTTTGTTTCTTTGACAGTTTACGATTAAGGGGTCAAACACATAAATGAATGCTACTCACTAAATCCTAGTTTCGTTTTTAAGCCAACTAAATATTATCACAACTGGAAAATTATTACATAAAAAGAAATCCGAAGCTAGCAAAATGAGGAGAATATTTTAGCGAACTTATTTTTGGAATTTTCTAAAAGCATTTGTTTGGTATACTTTTTAAGACGTAAAATTTCATAATAAATAAAAAATAGCCCCAAACTCCCATTATTAAATCAATAAATAAATCGATGGTGAATAATGTGTACGTGATTTAAAAACGTAGGGAAAGGTGGCGCAAAATGATCCCTACCCTTTAGAAAGAATATTTTACACTTTAGGACGAAATAATCCCTAATAGGGTAAGGAAAAACGATCAAGGAATCATTGCTCGCCCCTTTAGATAATTTATTAAAATAATGAATTGCCTCTATAAAACTTATTGATTGTTTTAACCCTCACTCTGTAAAACAGTAAAACAATTCATCAAGGAACTGATCCTTATCCATCCCTGCTTGGCTTCTATTATTCTTATGAAACACCCTGTATACACAAAATTATTAGATGCGTAGCACTGATCTTTCGCAATATGATGCATCTCCGTAATTAACAATTGTAAGTAAGTGGTAAATAATTAAAGAAAAATACGGTGAAACATCACTGAATTTACATAAATGCATTAAAAAGGTTACGGTTGTGTACACTGCAATTTTCTATACTTATAACAAGTCCAGTGATTCATATTGCAATTACTATTCAATTAGGTACAGTTTACGAGATAAACAATTATGGCTATAATAATTTTCTAAATCTATTTCAGAAAACATACCTTGTAGTTATTGTTAGTACGATTTAGCCAGATATTTTCTTTTTTTTCATAGAATTTGGAATACATTATACCGTAAATGATAAAATTCTTAGTTCATAATAATAATAATTCATTAATTTGTACACCCAATATAATTCAACAGACAAAAATAAATATATACACATGCTTCATCGACTTGAAAAAAGCATTTGATTTCAACGAAATAAAAGAAATGTACAAAAATCACACAAACATTAAGAGAACAAATAACGAAAAATCAAAAAAATTCACAACACAAATTGAAGTTAAACAAGTACTGTTTAAGTTTGTAATAAATGAAGCAAGAAATGAGATAAATTTAAAAATTTAATTTTCCCGGACAATATGATTATTCTCGCGAATTCAACAATTAATTAATATGAGGTAAGAATATTATCGGTACTTATTGATAATGGAAGAATAACTATCAAGAGCAACAATTACATAGAAGTTATATTAAAATAGCTTTAGTGGAAGTAATATGAAGAAAATTTATTTAAGAAGCCGCATACTTTATAAGAGTTATGGGTAACAAAGACAAGGAGATTGGCACAAACAGTCTCAACAACAGTTGCTTTAGGTTTTTAGTTTTCTCTGTTTGAAGTATAGAATACAAAAATGTTAGGTACTATTTATATCTAAATGTTATATATTTAATTGCAAGAAATTCTGGCCTCTAAATATTTTAGAAAATAAAAAAGACCCTCACAGGTATCAAGTAATGAAACGTCTATTTCGAAATAGCCGTTTACACAAGTTAATTTGTTGATGTAAAACATGATCTCCATAGACCGAAAACCATATTTCAAATTGTTCAAACTCCACCAACCGTAGATTACGAAAGTACTCATCATTTTTCAAACGTTCACGTTAAAGTATAAGGCATAGAAGAAAAAAATCAAGATCAAAAAAAGTCATTTATCTGCTCTGATTGTTCTCCATTCATAGAATAAAATCCGGCTAAATTATTTCCTTTCTCTTTATCGCCTGACACGATCTGTATTTGCTGGTTTTCTACGACCCAGCGCATTCTTTTCGAATGTAATGATGACAGAATTCAATACAATGCTTGTAAATAGACTTTTATTTACTCAAAAAAAAATGTATTATTGACATTACGAAAACATCGTGAGCTGAGTGGAACAAAGGACTCATAATCTATTTCTAGAAGGAGGAAGTTTTTATAATAATTCTACAATAAAAATATCTGGTTATTTTTATGGACGGATGCTAATCTAGTTTTTCGGAAATATCATCTTGAGCCTTTCTTTTGCAAGCGTTGGACATAATCCCGTGATTACTTTTCATTACAAATGTCTCCATAATTATATAAAAAATTGTATGTGATGTATAGGTACAAGTAATTTTGCAAAGTCTGAGAAAAGTTTTGTTTCTGTTCAGGGAACAATTGATAATTGCAAAAAGATTCAATAGATTTCGTCACGTTTTTTTTTTACAATTAATTGAAATAACCCGAACGATGTCAAGTGTTAACACAACGTTAAGTCGACCACATCGAGCACGGAAATTGAAAGACGTCAGGCTTGAAAATGCACTTGTTGCAAAAAAATTAAACAATTCGCAGAACCTTTGTTTAAATAAATGTACCAATCGTAGATTACGTGCGTACACCTTAAGAAAAACAATTAAACAAATAATGCTTTTTAAGTAAAATAGAATAGCGGTTTCAAAAATTGATTTTACTGGCTAGATATCGTAAGTCGCCTTCTTTGATGCTTCCAAAATTTCTTCTGGAATTTCATTTTCTGTGTCCGACAATTCAAAATCTGAATCCATAAAAATCAACTGTTACTTGACAATAAATAGAAACGTTGTTACCATAGCAACATTGTTACCATAGCAACGTTGTTACCATAGTAACGAAATCAAGGCAGACTGTATTATCAGTCAGTGATTGAAAAAATGAAAAAAATTGTCGTCTTAAAAAAAAGTATTAATATCAAATACAGTATTATGTATAAAAATAATCAAAATTGCATTATTCTGATGATTCATCGTGGTTTTTGCAACATTTATTTCCTAATGTCACTTTCACGGTTCGGTAATGAAAATAATAACGAGAATGATTCAGTAAAAACAAATTATTTAATTAGTATTAAACTTTTTTATATTAAAAATCATTCGACATTGATAAGCTTTAAGCTACGTGATTGCGGAAACCGTTATAAAATTATTTAGTACTTCTTATTAATCAACTTGGGAGTCTTGGAATAAGTAAGTAATTATTTTTCATTTCATATTTCAATCATATAAATTTTTTTTCTAACGCGATAAAGAAATTGAAATTGAATTCGTTTTTCGCGATTTCGTATGTTCAAAGAATACATAAACTTTAAAATCACAAGTGTATTGAACAAAGTAACTCGAGTAAATTTCGTTATACAGGGTGTTTCATTACTAATTGGAAATATTTTAACTGTAGAATCCTGAGCTTAAAATATGAAGATTTCTCCCAAATCACTTAAATAAAATGTGTCTCCTGTCTGAGTTACAGGGTGTTTTATTTAAAGATTTGAAAATGATTTCGACCATTACTTTAAAACTATTTAACGCATTATTGTCATACTTGGCGGTAAGTCTAGGTACTACACACCCTGCTAAATTATGTTAAATAAACGTTTCTGGCTACTACCAAAGGCGTACGACAGGGGCAAGTGACTGATCCTTCCCAAATTCTACGTCACTGGGGGAATTGCAATTTTATCACGATTTTTGGTTTCTCCAATACTTTCTACGTAAATATCGTACTCTTTCTTCATAACGATAAAGTCATTATTTTTCGAGATATCTTAAGTTAAACATGAAGCTGCACAATTATTTTGATTTTAATATGTATTAATTATGTCGGTGTTTTGGGTCATTGGATTGCATTTATTACACAAATGAACTTTTAATCCGTATTAACAAAAAGAAAACAATCTTATTTGTCGATATTTCTTGAAACGAATAAACACATTAAATTATTAAAAACAAATTGTGGTTCTGAAAATGTTATAATCTAAATAAAAGAACAATGTTAATAACAAGAAAATATCAAAATGCATATGAACAAAACTTAAAAAGCTTTTATAACAAATGTTCAATATGACCCCCGTTGACCTCAATAAGTTTATCCATTCTTTCGCTGAACGATCTTCTAACTTTAAAAAATAATATCTGGTCACCGAGCTTCGCTCTTAATATTCAAATCTACATTTTTAAGCAGCCCAATGAGTATATAATTTAAGTATATTTATAACATGACAAATTATTAATTAATTCGCGAAAATCACGGAGTGGGCGACATCTACTTGAACTACTGATAGGGAGATAAATAAAAAGTTGATTGGCGATTGGCTTGAAAGTAGGCGGGAAAATTAAAAAAGCTGTCAGTGTTAATTTTCAATTGGCTGCAGATGTTGTTGACGTTTATCAACTGCTTGTCACAGAGGTTAGTTAAATGCATTAAAGTTGCCTAGTTTCTGGGGATTTCACCCTTTTAGGGCAACTTCTACTGACGCTTGATCTTCGCGAATTGTCACGGTGGACAGGCCCCGTTTCCGGGACGTGCAACAGCAGCGTGTAGGGCACACGTCCCGTCAACAGAAGATCGCTCAGCTCACTCTATTTATCACTATATAAGAAAAACTCTATGTTCAATTGATTTTATTATTTTTTGATCTGCAGTGAAGGAAAATTATAGGTCTGATATTCATACTTGGGTAAAAACCCCCACAAATACCTGTGACCAGACTCTCGAGGTGTGGCAGATATTGATATCATATTTTTTAAAAAATTCTTTCTCTCTCTCTCTCTCTCTGATCATGAAAACTTAAATATTAAAACTGTCCGCATAATAAAATAGTAGCCGTAAGGGGTAGTCTCACATTATCGGGGAAGGGAAGACAGGTGTCCATTTTAACAGTGTTACTCAATGTTCCTATAAATATTTACCTAAACCCATGATTTCTGAAATTGAATTGGCAACGTTGTATTTTCAACTTTGAATTAATAAGATGGCTGTCATTTGACAAGCAAATTATTTATGTCCGTCAAATGAACCTTTCCTTTTTTATATAAAGCGACAAATTTAAAATTGAATTCTTTCTGATTAAAACGCCAGAAATTAAATAAAGTCAAACCTTTTTACTACTATACTATACAGAAGAAAGGAGTGCAGTATTTAATTTGCAGAACGTAGTACAGGTTCAAGAGGTAGAAATTTTATTTTTACCTCATCCTTCAATGCTTATTTGTAGTTAAAATTTAAATTTTAATACATCTGATCGGCCTAATATAGTTTCTAGATTCTTGTTTCCATGGTTTTTACTGTAATAAATTTGTTCTTTTGACAGATAAGTCAGACTTTATTTATTCATAGCCGTATCGTATGTATTTTAATTGATTCAGAATTTTGTATTAATATATATTTCAAAATGGCTTCATTCTAAAAATATTATCAGTCCTCCTAAATCCTTGAAGGCAGAATTATTAGTAATAGCAAGGCAATATAAAAACAAATTCAAAAAATATATTATGGATGAGATGGCCAGAGAAAAAGGAATTAAAATTCTCAGATTTCCTCCGAACCACGCAGAGTTAAATTCCATTGAACTGATCTGGTCTCAATTATTAAAAGGTTATGTTTCTCAAAACAATAAAACATTTAAATTTCCTGATGTGCGAAATTTGTTTTTGAAGGCAGTTTCAGATGTAAATAGAGAACATTGGGGAAAATGCATTGATCATGTTTAAAAATGTGGAAAATTCATTTAGGAAAGTGGATATATCAATGGATAATTTAATAGAACCGATAATAATAAACATCAGAAAAGACAATTATAGTGATGCCAGTAGTTTTAGTGAAGACAGTGACTTTTAAAGATAGTTCTTGAACTAACTTTTTTTTTAATCTTTGAGTTTAGGTAAGTACTGAAGCGTTACTTTTAATGCCAAGAGACTTAATTTAATCCCAACATATAATCCTCCTTGTTATTTATTGGTTAAATTTAATTCGTTCAATGTTAAAGTGTCGGATGCATAAAGTTTATTTTTATTTTTTGTAAATAATATAACTTCAAAATTTAATCTACGAAGTGCGTATATATATTTGATATGCTGTCACCTTATTTATATTATAGAAACTTATTTTGCAAAGTACGCCTATGGAATGTGACGTTATATCCCCACTTTGACTGTACTCATCTATCCTTTATAGTATATATTACTATAGAAACAAATTATTATTATGTGCCGTTGCTAGGAAATAAAACTAAAAGCTTAACTTTTCTTGTAAATATCTCGGAAGATCGAATTTTCACAGACATGGGACCTACATTTTTCGCCGATTTAGATAGGAATTAGTCTACCCTGAAAGTTTCATTGAATTCTGACGAGTGGATTTCGAGATCCTCTGGACACACATACACACACACACACACATACCAACCTTGCTCATTTAATAGTATTTGATGTTTGGCTGATTGGCAATAAAATTAGCGGAATTTACAATTTGCTGCCAAAGTTCCTCACGAGTATTTATTGCTTGGGAGTATACTAGTGATTTCATATGTCCCCAGAAATAGAAATCTAAGGGATTACCGTCGGGAGTTCTAGGCGGCCACGGAAATTCACTACCTCTGCTAATCCAACGATGAGGAAATAGATGATCGAGATAGTTCCGCACTATTAGACGATAATGAGGTGGTGCTCCATCCTGCATGAACCACATATCTCTCCTTCGATTAAGTGGCAGTTCCTCTAGATAATCGAACAGTGTAGTTTGTAAAAATTGTAAATACGAGTTACCATTCAAATTTGCTGGTAATTCATAAGGACCCAACAAATTATCTCGAAATATACCGCACCATACATTAATCTTAAATTCGTGTTGAAAATGTGATTCTCGGAATAGATGGGGATTTTCAATATCCCAATAGTGACTGTTTTCATTTTTTTTATTTATGATCCAATGAGCAAAATTAATTCGTACATGATAATCTCTAGGCAATAAATTCTGTACCGGTGTAAAGTGGTAAGGTCGTAAATTTTCTTTTTTCAGTCATTGCTGCTAAACGCCGAGTGCTTAGTTCGGGATTATCAGCAATTCGCACTAAAATATCATCCTCCTGATACAGTTAATATTTTCGGTCGTCCCATACCACTGTTACGCCTAAATTGTCCAGTTTCTCCTAATCGACTAAAAACATTACTGAAAGTCTGGCGATTGGGTTGAACTCTGTTTGGATACATTTCTTGATATCTTCGAGCAGCAGCAAGGCAGGAATAATTTTCGTTTACATAAACACAGAGCATGTCTCGCATTTCAAGATTAGAAAAATTATTGTGCCGCGGCATTTCCACTTAATCGACTTTTTAAATTTTACAATAATCACAATCTTAAAGCGACAGTAACAATAATTAACAGCAATGGCAGCAACCTACTAGATCGAAACAATTGAGTCAGACCAGAGCCAACTATACAAAATCTAAGCTTATTTTCAATATGTCGTACGCACTTTAATACCACGACAGTATGTAATGTCAATGATATGGAAAAGTGATTTGGGAGAAATCTTCATATTTTAAGCTCAGGATTCTACAGTTAAAATATTTCCAATTAGTAATGAAACACCCTGTATAATTAGGACGACTGGCGAGATGTTACCCATGATATCCCAAGAGATCTTACTAAATATAAGCGAGTCGGAGAAATCGCTTCAACGAAGAAAATCTAATTCGAGAAATTTCACAGAATTCTTACATCACCCGGTATATATATTTAGCAATTTCTGGTACAACGACTATAAAAATAGCGATGATTTCTCTTTGTCTGATGGCGTGAAAACCAACAGCTTCGCGTACTCTTTTTTTCTTCTGTCCGTGTCCGAGATATTTATATATATAAATAAACATCTTTAATTGTACACCACCCAAGTTTCTAGAAGGAGATGAAGAACGAAATAAGTTCTTTTTAAAAAACGTAATATCAGGATCGTATCAAGTTATTTTGTCTATATCTCCTTCACTTTTCAACGGATCTGAATATAATTTGGTACATAGATATGAGCAGGGCCGGTTCAAGGCATACGCGAAGAATGCGGCCGCAGGCGGGCGCCGCGGCCAGGGGGCGCCACAGCTGGAAAATTACTTTTTCTGAATGTAATGTAATAAAAAGTAGTCCAAACCAGCATTTTAGGCTACTCAAATATTAAAAATTTCCCCAGGCCCAGTGGCGGTTCTAGAAATTAAGGACGGGGGGGGGGGGGGGGGGACACACACACACACACATCGCTAGGCGCCGAGTATTCGGTAAAAGGGGCATCTGTATTTAAAGTAATACTGTATTTATCATAAAAAATAATAATAAATAATAGAGTATATATGTTATTATTTACAGTAGTAAACGCCTTGTTTTAATATTTTTAAACTCGTCCAGTACGACAGAAAAATCAATGCAATGAGAGGATATTTCTCATATCTGCGTAAACCAAATTTTAATTTTTTTGAATTTTTTTTTGTTGATTCTAGGTCCATTTATATCCTAAAAAACTCACTTTTTCCTTCAAAAATGGCCCAAACATTTTTTTCGGTAATTTGGGCATTGTCAATCGTTTCTTATACAAAATTCATTCTGCGTAAACCAAATTATAATTTTTTTGATTTTTTTTGTAGATTCTAGGTCCATTTATATCCTGTAAAACTCACTTTTTCCCTCAAAAATGGCCCAAACATTTTTTTTCGGTAATTTTGACATTGTCAATCGTTTCTTATACAAAATTTATTCTGCGTAAACCAAATTTTAATTTTTTTGTAGATTCTAGGTGCATTTATATCCCAAAAAACTCATTTTTTCCTCGAAAAATGGCACAAACATTTTTTTGCGGTAATTTTGACATTGCCAATCGTTTCTTATGCAAAATTCATTCTGCATAAACCAAATTTTAATTTTTTTGAATTTTTCTGTAGATTTTAGGTCCATTTATATCCTAAAAAACTCACTCAAAAATGGCCCAAACATACTGCCCCACTTTTCCCCCCGTGGTGCCGCCACTGCCCAGGCCCCCTTGTATTACGCCCCCCAAGCTAAGCCAGTGAATTGTTCGCATCCACTAGAAAAATGTCTAGGACCGGCACTGGATATGAGACACAATTTTGGATTGACAGACGTATAAAAACAAAATGGCCGACTTGCGAAATGTCACCAATTTTGAATTTTTAAATGTAAATATTTGGTGTTTTGCGGATTCTATGGCTCAAATTACATACGACGTTATTGACATATTTTTTACTTTTTAATAAAAAAAAATCAAATTCTCAGATTTTTTTTAGCACAGGAGGCTTTGATCAATAGATTTGAGCAAAAAGGAAGTGGTAGATAATGAACATAGTTGAATTGGTAGTTAAATTTTCTATCGAATCGCAAGATGGCTCTTGAAAAAAAAAACGATGTTTTCGTTAAAAATGAATTCAGAAATTATATTCCTGATGTAGGATTTGTTATTGATGAGAATAGATTTTGACTTTACCAGCTTCGAATTTACCGATATAAAGGTTGTCATATAAAAATATCCTTAATCCGGTCGACTTTATCAAGTCGGTGACATACGACAAAGAACTTGGAACGATGTTTATAAATAAAATACGTTGAATTCGAGCCAAGGAATGTGCATTAATCGTGCAAGAACCATCGTTGAGAAAATATGGATCCTTAGATTTATGAGCTCGCGCTGGAAGAAGAAAAAGTAACATTTTGACATTCGTAGACTCTGCGTAACAGGAAAATTTTGTATTCGAACTTATTTGAAATAGGAAATCTTTACTGTGGAATTTTTAAAAATCTACTTTGACAGTAGTGAAGAAAAAAAGATCAGTGTGTCAAAACCAATGAATATATTAAATAGCGGTCTTCAATAAATCATTTCTAGAACCATTATTAACATTTCTTCCAAAACTTAAAGATCCAGAACTGTTACTTTAGGAGTAGTTAGAAGCTGTTTAAAAATATTTGCGCGACCGCCAAAATTTGAAAATCACGACTGATCCTTTTAAATTTTGGCGAATGCATCCACTTAGTTTTCATATCTTATTTTATTAAAGGATTAAATACACACTTATAATAACTGTTCTCATCAATATCATATCAGTAGACAGCGTATTTAATGTTAGATTGAACATGTGTCAAAAATAAACAGTATATTATTCGTACAAAGTCAGATGTAATCAAGTATATCCGTCTTTATTATCATTAATATTCTCATTTCCTTCAACAAGTAACTTCGATGAATACATATTTAGCGTTTATGATTGAAGACATATTAATTTATGGTTGGCAATGCTAATTATGACCACTTTTTGTTGACTACTGCAAACATTATTTCATATAAAGTTCTGAATCCTGTTATTATGCGTATAACAGGATAACAGAATCAAATACAGGGTGATCCAATAACATGCATTCATTCTTTACGGGTATATTGAAAAATGTAGATTTGTTTATTTCTAAAGCTTTAATTTTTTTCAATGTTTGTTGAGAAGAAAAACAAATTAGATTAGGGATTAATTTAAAAATCTTTATTAGTAAATACAAAAAAATTGTGTTTACAAAATTCCATGCGAATGTAATAAATTATATTTAGGAGAAATATCTAGACCATATAAGAATTAGTGAACACCAATCATACATTAAAATACCTCTATAATTCCTTATTTTTTTCAGGTAAATGCTATAAACTTTTTAACATAAAATGTCATCAATTTTAATGCAGATCATTAATAATTCCATCGTTTTTCCAAATGAATATTCATACTAAATAAGGTACTGTTAATATATCTGTCGAGAATACCAATGGTAATACAAGTGAAATATAATACAGGATAAAAAAAGAATCAGCAATGGACGTGATGACTCAAATAACGGTACTTTGAACCAGTAGCCATTTACAAGGTGTCCATTTGATACTTAATATAAATTTATACATTTGTTAATAAAAAATATATTTAATTTTCCGCAAAAAGATATCAAAAATTTAAAAATTTCCGAATATTTCAAATAGTGTGTGTTCTTAATTTTAATTTTAATCCAAATTATTACGAACTACACTTTCTTGCTATCGGTGGCAAACTATTCTTAATAGACTGACGTTTACCAGACAAAAATATTTATATTTAAATTTCTTCAGCGATGTTATTTAACTCACCCGAATTAACACAGTTAATCTTAGAGTGAACTTTATTTTCTTTAAAAAACAGTTTAAAATTAGAGCGTTAAAAGAAGGACATTAAAGTTGTATACGTCGAACAGATGATTGGTACAGAGTAACCCCAGCTGTAATTTTATTTAAGAAAAATTTTAAAAATAAATAGAAGTCACTATTTTAGCTTTGTTTTTATCACTTTATATCTCAACTTTAATAATTTCTTAAGACTTCAGCATGAAATAATTAAAAATTGATATTCTGGTACTCATATAAATAATAAAAATAGGGGTCTAGATGTCTGCCTTGTGGCACACCTCTTACGATTACAATTATGATATTTTTCTACGTAAGTTTGATAGTAAAATAGAGAGATGTACCTCTAGTTAGCTCACATTATCGATAAATTTTAATTTTTGTAATGCTACGTGGATATTTAATGCATTGAACCAGATTGGAAATGCCCCTGGATTAACCAATCACAGATAAATTCGTTGTTAGGCACAATTTCCCGTCGAATTAACTTTATTGCCAGAATTTCATTTAAATTTTATTTAATTACCTCATTGAAATGCTAAAATTCAGGTGGATCGTGGAAAATCCATTTGCTGTTTTAATTGCCTTAATGGGATTAGATTAAAATTCGTTTTACGTTGATTTCGGATGCATCCGATTAACAGAAAAGTTAATAGAACGCATCGGTTACGATTTGATTTGCTGTAATTTTTTTTTTAAATATTTTATTATCGATACTAATGTATAATGATCGTAAACAGAATTGAGATGCTATAAAAAGTATTTTTATCTGAATTTTATACTCCATGTACAATAATGTATATGCTAGAACGGTCAATATAATTGGAGCTTTTAATAGTTTATTTATCATTACTATTGAGATTATTAGACTAAGTAACAATATTATTTTTGGGACAATGGCCAACAAAGTTGGTTGTGTCATCTCAGAGGGGCTCAGTCGCCGTAAAATACAACTAGTTCGATGAACCCCTAGGCAGTCACTCTTCACTGCAGACGATCTGCAGGTGGCAGACGATTCTTGCCTTGACAATGCCATAACTACGAGGGTATTATCCAAAGTTAATTAAACATTATCATAATTATCTTGTGATGTGTGAACCTGTATTAAGTTATATAATTTCCACCAATCACAAACGCGCAATTTTGAATTAAATTGAAAACACTGTATAAGAGCTACTGTCAGCAGTTAAAGAACTAGTTGTGAAGACAATGTGGAACACCGTTGCAAAAAATTTTTTTGTGTTTAAAATTGTTTGTGTGTGTATGTGTGTGTGCGTGTGTGTGTGCGTGTGCGTGTGTGTGTGTGTGTGTGTGTGTGTGTGTGTGTGTGTGTGTGTGTGTGTGTGTGTGTGGAAGGGATTTGGTATGGAAGCGAGTTTGCCACAGATTTTTGTAAATATAAAATTAATATTCATTATATTGTAATGTTTACCTCCTTAATAAAGTTAAGTAACAGCTTGTAGACGGTATCGTTAGCTTCACTTAAAATATGGGTTAGATTTAGAGGTAGAGAGCAGTTCAGATCGATGAGGGATCTAATTAGCTTATCTGTCTTTTCGGGATATTTATTACAGCCAAAAAATATATGATTAAGGTCCCCATATGAGTTTTCATCGACACTACATAGTAGCAGAAAAATATTTTGGGGATGAACAACTGAAAATATAGTTAGGTGGTAGAGGTAACGTGGGGTGAATTAGGAAATATGGATTTACTGATGTGCTTGCCATAGTTTTCCATTGTTCTTGCCATGATTGATGGATATTGTTTTTAATTGTGTTTTGAGCGTCTTCTGCCGTGATAACGTGACAGTAGACTCCTGTTTTTATTGCCTCTTTAGCTAATTGGTAAGCTTTTTCATTACCAATTATACCAGTATGTCCTTTAACCCAAACAAAGGTAATATCTAAATTAACCAGTAGCTTTTTTATGTTGCATAGAATGGAACATTTCATACCTTCAAAGCTATTTCCTTTTATAGAAGCTAACGCTGCTTGGGAGTCTGATAAAATGACTCCCTCCTGTATATTATTTCGTATTAACCAAGAAAGACTCTTCAGTATGGCAAATAGCTCAGCAGTATAAATGCTACATAAAACTGGGAGTTTATACAATAATGATTGGTCAATATCGGAAATATAGACCCCACATCCAACTCCATCTTTAGTCTTAGAACCATCTGTATATATTTTAGTTTTGTTACCAAAGTTGGTCAGTATGGACTTCAGAAGGGCACAGTTAATTTGATTGGATTCAGTGTAGTTGGGTATTAAGATTCTATTGAATTTCATTAGGTGTTTGTGGGATATTGAGTACATAGTGAAGGTTGTACTTTTCCCGTATAAAAATTCAAATTGTCTGGTTTCTATGAACGCTTCTGCCAGAGGTGGAGTATTTTTTATTCTCCAGTATCGGTTGGTTAAATTTTCAGTTGCGATGTCATATAAACTGTTTATCATAGCTGACTCACGTGACCTATTTTTAACAAGATATTTTTGTGCAAGTGCTTGCCGTCTTAAATCCAACGGCGGTTCATTACATTCTGCCAAAATTGCGTTCACAGGTGTGGATTTCATAGCGCCAATACATGTCCTAAGACATTTATATTAGATACGATCTATGTGTTTTAAATTGGTGTTACAAGCTGATCCGTATAGAAAACATCCGTAATCAATGATGGATCGCACATAGGCCCTGTAGAACATAATAGCAATAGCTGGAATATATGTGTTGTATATGTTTGGACCATAATAATTTTGTATCTAGTATGATACCTAAGTATTTATACTCGTTGACTACCGGCAAGGTACGTCCACCCAGACTCAGGCTTCCGGGTGTGCGTAATCTATGCCTGGTAAAGAACATAACTGAACATTTTTCCATGGATAGTGTCATACCAGTTTCTTCAGTCCATCCTACCACATTTTGCATAACATTCTCCAGGGTCCGTAAACAATCCTCATATGTATCTTGGATGGAATATACACAGATTGTTTAATCAGCATACGCGTTTTCCGAGGTTACGATGTATATAATTTTTCATACAGCGCCAGCAGAGTGGTTTGATGATGTTTGTAACAAAAAATAAATTTAAATTTTTATATACTTAATGCATTTGCCTACAGCTTTCTGTGTCAGCTCATGCTAATCTATGGTTCTTGAACAATAAGATTTTACATGTTTAACTTAGTTAAATACTATAAAAATAGTAAAAATATTAATAGTACCTAATAGAAATATTTCCAATAACAACAAAGCTATGTTAGAGTACATAATAGACAACGAATTACTATCTTCTTTCCCTAATTTTTCTGTGGCATTCCGGTAGCATCGGGGGAAAGGATTTTTTCCAAATTGAAATTAATCAAAAATTACCTGAGATCATCCATGTCACAGGAAAGGCTAATGAATCTAGCGTTATTGTCAAAAGAGAGAGATATCTGCGAGAAATTAGATTTATCCGTGATAATTGATGAATTTGCGTCTAAAAAAGCAAGAAGAATAAATTTGTGACTTATTCTTAGAAACTATGTTTATACATATTTACGAAATTACACTTTTTTTATGAATGTTTATGTAGTCTTTCATTTCTTTATCCTAAAAATTATGATTGAAATGAATATCTTAAATAAAACCTTTATTGTTTTATTATTTAAAAATGTAATCCAAACTCGGCCTTAAATACTCATAATAAATTCCATAAATAGTAAAACATTCCAAAAAGTTCCAGAAAAAACCCATAATTCAATAAAAGAAATAAAATTAATAGTAAAATAAATCTTGTTAATTTTTAAGGGCGGCTATTTCCTTTTTGCACCTGGGTGGCTATCATTCCAGGAACGGCCCTGGCAATGGTTTTATTATGGGACGAAGACACTACGGCGGGACTCCAGTGAACATTTTACCATATCGCTTCAGTAGAACTTGCCTGGAGAGGTGGAGAAGCAGTCATTTGCAGAGTTCATTACTTTAAAGAGGAAGTGGATAATTCTGGGATTAAAACAGTTACATATTTTTTTAAAATAACTGATTTTCAAAAATCCTACTTAGAATATAATCATCTCTTCAATAAAATGGCCCAGGGTGAAGAAAAAAAAATGACCGATAGTAAATCGCTGGTCCCCAACACGAAGAACCCTACCTTTTGTCCAGTCAGTCTTTTTAAAATTCTAATGGTTAAACGTTCATCTAGAATAACAACTGATAGATTACTCTTAACAGTAAACCTATCATGGAACAAAGAACAATCAAGTGGATGGTACAAAAACACTCCAGTGGGAAAAAATGAAACTTTTCGAAATGGACTAAAGAAGCAACAGAGAAGGCAGGATTAAATACAAAAGAAATAAAAATAACAAACCACTCTATGCGGTCGACAGCAGTCAGTAACCTGGCTAACGGAGGGATGAGTGAATAACAATTAATTCAAATTACTGGCCACAGTTCAGCCAACTCATTTAAATGGATAATGAGTATTATTCCAACATCATAAACACCCTTAGAAGTGATGCCTCAGAACCTCCAGCTAAAAAACAGAAGATCCTGCAGCCACTCCTCGAGCCTCTCACTCTACAGCTGGGCCCATCAAAAACATTAATGATTTACCTACACCCAACGTTATCAATGAGTTAACAAAGATTTCAAACAATACTCCTACTGTGTACCAAAATTGCAATTTATATTTTGATCGTACCATAAATAATTAATTAATAATACTAATACCTACATATTTATTATGTATGCATATAGGTAGTATGTTTTGTAAGATATGTGTATGCAGAATAATCTGTTACTCATGAAATAGTCTTGTCAAATATCATTCGAGCATCTAATTTTTCCTGTGAAAAAATTAGAAGCCCTGAGGGTATTACTTACGATAATATTGCACGATTTATTCCCATTTTTTAAATATATGACGTGTCAATAAACCTTTTTTAACCATAATTATTGTAAAAGCAGTGACACTTACAAAAAAAGATTTAACGCGGACATATTTTTTATTTTAAGCAGATAAATAATAGTAATTTATGTATCAAGCGAATTATAAGGGCCTTAATTCCCGTGGTTCATAGATTATTTTATTTCTGATCGATTTTAATAAAATTTATAACACAAAGCAGCAATGACATTCACTAAATATATCAATTATATTATTCTTAGCAAAGATATTCATTCACACAACACAAGAAATATTAATAACATATGTATTTCGCGAAGTTACCATAAAAGTACAACGAATTCATCATTGTTTTTTAAAGTTTTCTCAGACTTTAACAATCTACCAATAGATGTAAACAATTCACAATCTCTCAATGTCTTTAAAATAAAGATCAAAGAATTTATGAGTATCAGATAAAATTGTCCAATGGTAATAGTTTTTTTTGTATTTTATTATATTTTTAATATGTAATAACTTTAGTGTTGTCAATTCAATAGTTTTATTGTGTTGTATGTAAAATTATTTTTTTAATTCCTATTTTAATAAATAGTTGTAGAATAATTTTAACAAACTGTTATTGTATTTTTTATTTTATATACTGTAATTTATATCTTATATGTATATTAGGGGTTCCTATTTAATAAATAAATCTATCTATCATAATGAAACACTGACAGCAATATTCAACAAACGTCAAAATATCCCAACAACCCTTTTTATTGATAGCCTAACTATGATGTTATAAGCTTATAATATCCCGGTCAGGAATAAATGATTTTATTTTAGAATTGGAAAGTATTTTTAAAATTATTTTTTTAACAGATTTAAATAACTTGGGTGACAAGGTCAATAATATCCCAAAGCGGGTCTGTCACTTCGTCAGATTTGTTATTAACCTAATAAGCTAATGTGTGGCTTTCCTGGGTGGTAAAAATTTAAAACCAAGTAATTATAATTATAAAATATAAAAAAAGTTATCATAATAACAATAATAATAATTCGCGGATGTGGTCATTCAGTTTTTATATACTGTTAGTTATTATGTATCGCTTACCACATTTTATTCTTGGAATTTCGATGAAGTGCCACTAGCCAACAGAATGTCAATAACTTACAACAGGTATTATTTTTCGTTTTATTTGCTTTTTAAGACATGTTAATGTTAATCTAATATTCTGAAATATTTAAGAGCCAGTACTAACATAAAAGCAAATATATTTTTTTATTTTAATATGCTAAAAAACGTCAAATTCTGAACAGTACACAAGAAGAACTTTTCACTCTCCGGAAAAGTAAAATATATTTGAATAATTTTAAGAAACGGCTTGGGTTTTTTATGGTTTTTGCCTCACAACAGAGGGCCTTTTAGTCAGACAAGAATAGACTATACTGTATTTGAAAATCAAGAGAGAGTAAATTCCCAGAATAAAAAGTAATTCGGTATGCAAAACTATAGTACAGTACGTGCGGTAAAACTTCAATATTTGTAATGCATTCTAAATTGTTTTTGTTAATTTCAATACAAAATTTATTAAATTTCTTGGACTATCACATTATTTTATGATCTTTCATTGTTACTACAGTAGGCCTAAGAGGATTAACGTGCGTCATAGGCGTAACCAGAATAGAAAGGGATAATTGTTATTTAACGACCTCCGAATGGCAACAGCTTCTAATGACAGATATTTTGACTTAAATAGTTTCTAGAAATGCAGTTATTTGATTTTCGATAAACGTGACAAATAGTAGTGACTAAAAATGGAAGCAGTTTGTGAGTATACGCCAGTGAAAAAATTAAAACTAGACCATTTATCGCTCAATGAAAAGAGTGCTGTAGTGAATGTGTACCACTATTTTAAACATCAAAACAACATCTAAGGCAATGGGATATGGAAAATCTACAATATATAGAGTTCTAAAGGAGGAAAAATCAGGTGGAGTAACCTCACCAAAGCCGAAACCAGGTAGACCAAAACTATTAAAAGTCAACGTGGACGAGTTTTTTAAAAATGCTATTCGTAAGCTTGTTCACTCATTTTTTATAAACAAGCAAATACCAACTTTAGATAAAGTTTTGCAAGCCATTACGAATGATGTTGATTTACCCACAATAAGCCGGGATAAACTATGGAAAGTGTTACATGAGTTAAACTTTAAATTTGAAAAAATGGGCAGACACTCAATGCTAATTGATTCTGAAGAAATTGTATGTTGGAGAAGACAGTACCTCAGAAGAATACAACAAGTTAAAGCTCAAAATAAAAACATTTATTATTTAGATGAAACATGGGTTAATGAAGGACATTGTGTAGGAAGAGTTTGGAAAGACAAAAATATAAAATCATCCCATCAAGCTTTTCTAGAAGGATATACTACTGGTTTTAAGGAACCTATAGGAAAAGGTAAAAGATTAATTATTTGTCATATAGGCAGTACAAACGGTTTTTTTGAGAATGGTTTACTCTTATTTGAATCAAAAAAAACCGTTGATTATCACGAAGAAATGAATGGAGACGTGTTTGAGGAATATTTTGAACAGATGATTCAATTCATACCAAAAGGATCGGTTATTGTAATGGACAATGCAAGTTACCACTCCAGATTACTTGAACCTTTACCAACCACTAAATGGAAAAAGGGTGAAATTGCAAAATGGTTATCTTCTAAAAATTTAGCCTTTGACAATACAATGCTGAGGGCAGAATTGTTAACTATTGCTAAAAAACATAAGCAAAATTATAAAAAATATAATATTGAGGAGAGAAATTGAAATCCTTCGTTTACCACCCTACCATTGTGAGCTGAATCCGATAGAATTAATATGGGCTCAAGTTAAAGGTTATGTTGCCAGAAATAACACTACTTTTAAATTATCAGATGTTAAAAATCTCTTCAATAAGGCAATATCTGAAGTAACAAGTGAAAATTGGCAAAAATGTATTAGACACGTTACAGAAATAGAAAAAAAAATGTGGGAGCTAGATAACATAATTGATATTACTACAGAGCCCATTGTAATTTCTCTAGAATCAGATGGTGAATCTTCTGACACAGAGTGCGAGGAACCATAACTTTAAAATTATTAATTTATGTACTTTAATTTTATTTTTAGATTTTTATTTTTTAAGATTTAATATTGTCGTATTTTTTGCATGTTGCTCGTCAAATTTTATCCTTGCGGTTGGTTTTTTTTTTCTCATATACCTACTTAATTGTTTTTTTAGCTCCTCATATTAATTTATAAATAATTGTAATTATCTGTACATATTATATACATATTTTGTAAATAAACATATGCCTAAAACAAAATGCCTAAAATAATATTGACTTTTTCTTCATTTTACCCAAATTAAATTACTACTTACGAATTATGTTTATCTATCTAAAATTGGTAATCTAGGTATAAATAACTAAAACAAATTAAATATTTCTATTTCCATATTAATTTAATTTTGAAAACGCACGTCTATGGTTTACTGCCTTTAACACTGATAACTGCAAAACATTTCTGGGAATTTACTCTCTCTTGATTTTCAAATACAGTATAACCATCGCTCAATCGCTATGTGTTAGTTTATACTTATTGATCTGCCGAATTGTCATTTTTGGGAGGTACGCAAAATAAAACCTGACTAACTATTCCTGTCATTAAACCTTTCAATGGTGCAATTAAAAAGCAAAACTCAAATGGCGGTACACGTTGAATTTGTAACGAGAAAGTGCATTGTTTCGCTTACATTCAAATACCCGCTGAACAGATTCGTTCTGAAAGATACGTGTGAATGGAATATTAATGAGGCATGAGCTTCCCTTGGGCAATTTTAGTTAACCGTACACTATAAAGTTATCGATCTACTTTGAAATATCGAAAAGTCACCAATGCCTAATTAGATAATAAGTGGAAATTGACCTAGATGTAGCGTTCTAGTTGCCTAACCAAAAATAAAAATTTATACACACACATGGTAGTCGTAGAAAAAGTATAGTGAAATATACAGAGTGCCCCAGTTCTGTTACAAAACAAATAAGAAAGACAGATTCTTAAAACTCTCAATACTAAACGACCCTTGACCGATATCGAGAAATCTAAAAAGTGCATGGCTTGTTGATATAGTGTGTGATCTACTTTAAATTCGTTTAAAATGCGTGACAAATAAAAATCTATTTTCATTTGTTTGTAAGCACAGTGATGACTAATACTTTTGATTGCATGTCGAAGAAAAGTTTATCAAAATATTTTTATATCTCTTTCTTTGAAGAATGGAAATTTATTTTAAATTTGTGCTAAAATTAATTGAAACTATCTCAATAAAGCATAAAAAAAGCTGCGTATAGACATGCTAGTTTGAAAGTAACCTTGGGAAGTTTAGCCTGAGACCAATATCAAAATTATTTTTTTTATTTTGGTAATATAAAAACAATTGATATAATAGTCGTACTTATATTCCCATTCGCTGTTTTTGGGAATCCGTAACCCTTTTTTTCCAGGATTGATAAATTGATACAATAATAAACTGTAATTAAAAATACGTCTGGCTAAATTGGCAAATGAGTCTGATGGCGGCATCTTCACAGAGAAAAAATTTTAGGACTGAATTTGAATATTTTAATTATGTTTCCTTAAAATCTTCATATCGATTTTATGATTAAGACACTTTGTTATTTAATTTATGAAGTAAATCGCGCTTACCGCGCCCTTTCGGCACATGTCAATTTATGTTACTTGAAATCCTACAGTGCCTTGCTAATTCAATTAGGGTCTTGATTAAATTTGTGCTGGAAAACAAACAAATCCAGTAAATCTCCAATCACTGTATCTTTAGAAAGGACGCGAAGAAAAACCGCAATGGATTGAAACAGGGATTGCCAAAGTGTGTGTATTATCCTTAAATGTATCTGAATTCTGGGAAAAAAAGTTTAGCTTCAATATTTGTACAATTTGTCGTTTTATATTTTGTTAATTAACTCTTTGATGATTTCTTTTCAAGCACACAAATTGACGTTGACCATAAATTAAGATTTTTTAAAAAATTCGTTAATTTTTTCGTCCAATATTTAACCTTTTCGAGAAAATTTTTTTCGACCCAAATTTTTTTCAACCTAAAATTTTTTTCGACAAAAAAATTCCTGTCAAAGCAGGTCTCTTTTTATAAAAGTTTGGAAAACACTGGGTCGAAGAAAATTTTTATTCTTTCTTGTTTTTAAATTTACAACGCAAAAATCTTTCTAAAATATGATAGTAAATTTTTCCCCATCGTCAAAACCCCTCCTTTAAACTTTTATTACCGCTAATCCTTTCAAAATTTTAGGAGCGTCATAAAAAACATGTTATATTAAAAATGTTCCATGAATAATTTGTGCACAGTCAGAAATCCACCCTTTAGTCTCGTTAAATTCACATAAAAGGCTTGTCCTTCCCCAAATAATCCTGTAAACTCTCCACACCCCCAGGGCAAAGTCCTCAGGAGTGGCAGACGATTTTCCTATAATGATATTCATTAAAAATAGTATCCATCAAATCAAAAATTTTAGACAAAGAAGAAGTTCATTGACCACCGATTTTATAAATAAGACACCAGTAATAATTGTTTTGTCATAGTCTCGGTCAAATATACAGGGTGCGCCAATTATTTCCACTCGATCTTTAGTACCGAAACTAAAAGAGATATCAACAAGATTTTTTGTAGGGGTAGACAGTGTCACTCGGAATACAATTTTAAAATATGTTGATGTATACAGGGTGGCTAATTTTTGTGGAATGAAAATTAATTTGGTTTTTTTAAATTGAACACCCTGTATACGATTATGTCTCCTGATTCTACTTAATATTAGATTTATGGTAGTTTTTTGTATTTGTAAATCCGACGCGGCGTTGACAAGTTATTCCTATTTTAAGCAGATTTAATGAAAAAACAGCACTTCAGAAATATTAGCACAAAAACCACATTTTTTAAAAAATTCCTCAAAAAAGCTACTACGATGTAAATGAAACATGCACCTATCACAATAATCACACAACATCTTCACCTGTTGCACAGGGTGTTTGCCGATGACGTGCCAATAGTCTAGTTTTCAAATGGCAATAACTTAATTTTTTCAAATGGGACACCCTGTATATTTTTCTTCAGTTAGAAGCTCTCCCTAATACGCATTAAAAAAATATAGGGTTTTGCACATCTAACTTTACTATTTACTTTAATAATTGACGTTAAGTGACAAACAACATATTTTACACAATTTTTAATAAGAAATCAAGTTACCTATGAAAATGACAGTAAGTATATTTTGTTATGGCATTAATTGTCAACATAAAATTTTGTATTGTATCACGTCTACTGTATTTAATCGGTATTGTGTATAAAAAATGGATTTTAATAAGAATTATAGTGTTCAAGAAAATATTGATATGATATGGATACTGGGTGAATGTCAAAAAAATGATATCGTCAAAGATACCCAGAAAGACGTCATCCACAAAAGGATACTTTTGAAAATTTAAAGAATAGATTTGATAGAACAGGAAACGTCAAGTATGAAAAACATTCACGTGAAACTACTGCTGTTACTATTGACAACGAATATAAGGTAATGATCAGTATAGTTGAAGATCCCAATATAAGCACAAGGCAATTAAGCAATCAGTTAGATATTTCCAATACCACAATTAGACGCATAATAAAAAAGAATAAATATCACCTCTATCATATCCAGCTTCACCAAGAATTGTTACCACGTGATTTCGCGCGTAGAGTGGAATACTGTAGATGGTTAATAAACAAGATAAATACAGAGCGTAACTTTTTAAACAAAGTTTTATTCTCCGACGAAGCCACGTTTCATAAGAACGGTTGTGTAAATAGACACAACTTCCTTTATTATTCGGACCACAATGAACAGTATCGATGGTCTTTGAATGTGTGGGCGGGAATAATAGGTGATTATGTAATTAGTCCCTATTTCTTTGATGGGACTGTAAATGGAGCTATATTTTTAGATTTTTTAGAACATGATTTTCGCAACTTATTGCAAAATGTGCCTCAAAATTATCTCAACGGAATGTGGTTTCAATTAGATGGTGCCACACCACATTACCTATTAGATGTTCGCAATTGGTTAAATAGGGAATTTCAGGATCGTTGGATAGGAAGGGGAGGACCTATAAATTGGCCTACTAGATCGCCTTGCGATTTTTTCTTGTGGGGTTATATTTAAAATATTGTTTACAAAGAAGAGGTTACCACAAAAGAAAATATGAAAGAAAGAATTACTGCAGCATTTAGACAGGCGACCCCTGCAATGCTAAGAGATGTGCGTAAATCAATGAAAAAAAGGGCAATAAAATGTATAAATGAAAATGGAAGACATTTTGAACACCTACTATAAATTTTAACTTTCACTATTGTAGTTTTCTTACCATTAAACTTTGTACTTCTTATTAAAATCCATTTTTTATACACAATACCGATTAAATATAGTAGACGTGATACAATACAAAATTTTATGTTGACAATTAATGCCATAACAAAATATACCTACTGTCATTTTCATAGGTAACTTGATTTCTTATTAAAAATTGTGTAAAATATGTTGTTTGTCACTTAACGTCAATTATTAAAGTAAATAGTAAAGTTAGATGTGCAAAACCCTATATTTTTTAATGCGTATTAGGGAGAGCTTCTAACTGAAGAAAAATATACAGGGTGTCCCATTTGAAAAAATTAAGTTATTGCCATTTGAAAACTAGACTATTGGCACGCCATCGGCAAACACCCTGTGCAACAGGTGAAGATGTTGTGTGATTATTGTGATAGGTGCATGTTTCATTTACATCATAGTAGCTTTTTTGAGGAATTTTTTAGAAAATGTGGTTTTTGTGCTAATATTTCTGAAGTGCTGTTTTTTCATTAAATCTGCTTAAAATAGGAATAACTTGTCAACGCCGCGTCGGATTTACAAATACAAAAAACTAACGTAAATCTAATATTAAGTAGAATCAGAAGACATAATCGTATACAGGGTGTTCAATTTAAAAAAACCAAATTAATTTTCATTCCACAAAAATTAGCCACCTTGTATACATCAAAATATTTTAAAATTGTAGTCCGAGTGACACTTTCTACCCCTACAAAAAATCTTGTTGATATCTCTTTTAGTTTCGGTGCTAGAGATCGAGTGGAAATAATTGGCGCACCCTGTATATCATAAGACAGTTTTTTTTTAAATTTTCATACTAAAATAAGTTTTAGGTACCTAACTGTAAAACTTTTCTTTATTCGTTATTTCTGGTTTAATGATTACAATCACAAATGCTTTGTATACTTTTAAATATATTCTCACATATATTTATTCAATTCTCTACAGTTCCATGTGAATTCAGCCTTTTCTAACTTATATACAGTTTATATCACACGTTCATTATAACTGGTGTGAAAATGAAAAATTTCGGGCGGAAATGGTTCAAGTTTAATCGAAACATAGGTTCGTTCTGGCAAAATTCGCGAGTTTTTTAATATAAAAATTTAATTACCTGTTTGTATTTTTCTTTTGGGTGTTTCCAGCACCCCATTTACTTAAGCATTTTAAATATTTTTGCGCCAAAAACAAGCTCAACTAGTTAAGAAGAAGGTGCGCCGTTTAGGTTCGAAGGTAATCTGATTTAGAAGTATAAGTTTCTGTATTGTTTGTTAATTAGTGTTAATCTGATAAATAACGTGACCTATTAGTGCAATATCTCCCTTTTTAAAGAAAAATTGTTGAGAGATATCTTTTAAAATACTTTAATTGATGAAGGAACTTTAAATTCTGAGAATACCAAGATTTTCCCTTCAGATAGTTTAATATTTGTGCCACCTTTTATAATTTAGAAAGATCGTACTGCTTTTTTGAATACATTTTTTGCTTTTCACAAAGGATATTTATTTTCTTACCAATTTTTTATTTCAAACAGCCGAACAAACCGTTTCTGTTTCGATAAATCTCTATGGAAAAAAGCACAACCGCAATATATATAGTTCTGCTGGTACATAACAAAATAAGTACGAAATTTATGGAATACGTCGTACTGAGTAACGGTGTGCCCCATTCGACAACCATAAATTCAAGCTAGTTGGTGTACACAATTGCGGATGCTCGGTCGCCGCTCAAGTGACAGTTATGGATTAGAGTGACACCCGAGGATTTATGTGGTCCCTACAACCGAGTAGTCCATTAGGCAAGAATAATTGTCGATAACTTGAATATACATTCTCATGAAATTATTTTTCTCTCTTGGAGTTACAGGGTATACAATCAATGACAGAAATGTCTTTGTACGGATTTACAGGACCAGAAACTAAAATTGGTATAACAAAATCTTCAGTGAGAGACGAAATCATACAATGGATATTCATCAAATACCGAATATGATGGGAGAATACACCGAATTAAGAACACCGTAAGATAATAGTAAATTCAATATTTTTTTATTTTAGTATTCGCAATGTCTTGCAGTAAATGCATTTTTACCTTGATCAAAATAATAAATAATCAATGACTGATGGCTACTTCTTTCAATGAAAAACAGTAAATAATGGCACTGATGTTTATTTGCGGATGTGTCTACGTAAACATTTAATCTTGTATCTGACAGACCGATTTATTTATGTTTCTTTGCTGAAAGCCGTAGCACTTTCTAACGGCCCTAGTTACAAATAGAAAAAAGTTGGTTTAAATGTAAATGCTGGGAATTGTTACATTTTTTGTAGTGGTACTAACAAAATTATTTCTCTTCTCATGGAAGTCATAAATGAAGTTTTCTTATTAATATTATAAGAAAAAACCAGATAAAAAATTATGATACTATACCGATATTCTTTTTGCAATTAACTCTTTGTGTAAAATAGGCATCCAAAAACTGTTTTTAAATGACAATATTTTAAATAATGAATTATCACTTACTAAATCTGTCCTGATTAAGAACAACTACCCAAATAAATGAACTTTACCGAGACATCAAAAAAAAAGAACATTTAAATCCCCCAATACTTCATTCAAATATAGTAAAAATCACTTATATTCCAAAATTATCCGAAAAAATTAGAAGAATTGGCAATACATTTAATTTAAAAACAATTTTTTCAAACTAATAATACATTAAAATCTTTAATAGTAAATACAAAACCTTTTAATGAAATTCAAAATACAAAAAATTGTATTTACAAAAATTTTATATAGGAGAAACATCTAGACCTTTTCATAGTAGACTTAATGAACACCAATCATACATTAAAAATAAACAATTCGAAAAATCCATGAGAAGAGAAATTGAACTAACAAAACTATAGTCTATTTTTATGTATGAGAGAGTATTAAAATAATAAAGCGTTCGTAATCCATAGGCGTACCACTTCTTTTAGTAGACAGTTAAAATATTTTGTGAAGTTATACCTAAAGTATTTTCGTATGAAATAACATTTGTATAAATATAATAAATATATCGGGTTTACACTTATATTTTCACCTAATTAACCTGCTTATAACTTCTAAACAGCTGAAGGTAAAAAAGTGCAATTTTTTCTAAAATGTTTTATTTTTCTACAAGGTATGTTAAGAACATTGTGTCAAACGGGTTATGTAGGTATAAGGGTTTAAACTTTGACTTTTAAACAACGTTATGTTCATAAATAATAATTTTAATATAAAAACTACTTCTTACCTACAAATCCAAATCAGAATCGAAATCAGAAGATGAACTGTCGCAACCAATATTTACAATGAGTGACTCGATCATTTCATCAGTAATATTGTCCAACTTCCACATTTTCTCTTCTTCTTTAATCGTATGATTTACTGCCTTTTCCCAGTTTTCAGGCTTCACATTATTTACAGCCTCCAAAAACAACTGTTTAACATCACTCATTTTAAAAGAATTATTTTTTCTTGAAACTTCTCCCTTTATCTGTGCCCATATCAGTTCAATCGGGTTTACTTCGCAATGATATGGTAGTGATCTAACCACCGTCATCCCACGATTTTTTGCAATTTCATCAATTTCATATTTTTTTAATTTCTCTTTATGAAGGGAACACAAATGATACAGTTCTCTTCTCAAGAACCGGGATGGAACTTAATATTCTTTGAATTTAGCCAATTCTGTAAATCTTTTTTTAACCACTTGGTTATGGGCATTTTTTCTGTAAGTCTCGAGTGATAACTTGCACCGGTACGAGTAGATTCAAAAGTCAATAAACCACCTTTAACAAAACCGTATGAACTACCGATGTGTACTATTATCAGTCTGCGCCCCTTTCCTGATGGTGGATTTAAACCAGTAGATAAATTATTTAAAAAAGCCTGTCTTCGACTTGTAACAGTTTCATCTTGCCAAAATTTATTTGGTGTATGTCCCTCGTTGATCCATGTTTCATATAAATAAAATATATTTCTTCTTTGGTTTCTCATTTCTTTTATAGTCCTTAGGTAATTCCTTCTCCATACTACAATATCGCTTCTTTCTATTAAAATAGACTTTCTGGAATGCTTTTTCCATAGAAAACCTATTTCTTTTAAAAGTTTCCATAGTGTGCTTCGACTCATTTCAGGGTAATCCTTATCATCTCGAACCGTGGCAAGAACTTTGTCTACTGTCGGAAATTCTTTTCTAAAGAAGAACTTTCCTTCAAAGTCTTTCTTTCAAATGGTTTTCTATTTGAAATTTTGGTTTTCCTGGAGCTTTACGTGCTGTTTGAAACTCGCCACATTTCTCTTCTTTAACAACCCTGTAAATCGTAGATTTCCCAACACCAAGCGTACTACTAACTAATTCCACTGTGTCATCAACACTTTTACATAAATGTTTGTCTGTAAATGATTTAAAACAATTAAATATTAATGTTTTTTCATTAACTGTTAAAGGACCGATTTTTTGTCGTTTACGCGGTACTTCCAAATTTTCCATGATCACACTAGAATTCACAATAGACTGCACACTGCACCTTGCATGTTGCAACTAAACGACATTTAGTAAGCTGTCAAGAATACACAATTGGACCTCCTTACTAAATGGAAAACCTACAATCGCATTTTCGGTGAAATTTGTTGGTAAGGGATTTATCTACTTATAATTCGATTACTGTAAGAAATTCTTGGAATTAAAATAAAACAAAATTGGCAAATAGGTACTTATTGAAAATAATCTTAAGATACGGCTATGTTATCTTTAATACACAGGGCTTTTGGCCTGTCCAAACCTTTTTCTATTGTTCTGTACAGCTTATGGTTATAAAAGACCAATAAAAGACCCAAAACTTGTATTAGCTCAGGTACATTTATGACAATTTTAGGAAATATTTAGATTATTCCGTAAAAATATTTAAAATGACCGTACTAAGTTTTGCATTAGAAATGCTGTTTTATTACTCTCTCATACATAAAAATAGACCATAGTTTCCTGCACATTGCTTTTAGAGCAACCCGCATAGATGTTGTTTGCTATAATTATCAACTTTGTATTTTACTGAATCCTAGCCTTATATTACCCCCTCCATCTACTAGCAGAGCCGCTGAGCTTCGACGAAAATATAGTGACCTGTGAATTTTCTAATTTAAGATGGGAGGCGATTTTGCTAGGGACTTTTCCCACAATCCTACTACTCCATAATGTTGGAGAAGCCAGTTTTTGGGATTTTTCAGCAAAATATGTATTATATTGGCTACATTTTTCCCAAATAGTATCATTGTTGGAAAATGTGTTATTTTCCGCCAGGATAAATGCAAAATTTAATATGTGTCATTCCATTGCCTATCAAAAGGTTAATTCGCACGCCTCTGCATAATAACATCATATCATCGAAGACTAGATGACCAGGTATGCGATTTTGACATGTAATGTCAGATGTAAAAATAATAATTCTCGACCGTATTTTTAATAATCATACAAATAGCTAGTAATTAATTTTTAAATGTCTACTAGCGTATGTGTTTAGTTTATAGTCTATTTTTATGTATGAGAGAGTAATAAAACAGCATTTCTAATGCAAAACTTAGTACGGTCATTTTAAATATTTTTACGGAATAATCTAAATATTTCCTAAAATTGTCATAAATGTACCTGAGCTAATACAAGTTTTGCGTCTTTTATTGGTCTTTTATAACCATAAGCTGTACAGAACAATAGAAAAAGGTTTGGACAGGCCAAAAGCCCTGTGTATTAAAAATAACATAGCCGTATCTTAAGATTATTTTCAATAAGTACCTATTTGCCAATTTTGTTTTATTTTAATTCCAAGAATTTCTTACCAACAAATTTCACCGAAAATGCGATTGTAGGTTTTCCATTTAGTAAGGAGGTCCAGTTGTGTATTCTTGACAGCTTACTAAATGTCGTTTAGTTGCAACATGCAAGGTGCAGTGTGCAGTCTATTGTGAATTCTAGTGTGATCATGGAAAATTTGGAAGTACCGCGTAAACGACAAAAAATCGGTCCTTTAACAGTTAATGAAAAAACATTAATATTTAATTGTTTTAAATCATTTACAGACAAACATTTATGTAAAAGTGTTGATGACACAGTGGAATTAGTTAGTAGTACGCTTGGTGTTGGGAAATCTACGATTTACAGAGTTGTTAAAGAAGAGAAATGTGGCGAGTTTCAAACAGCACGTAAAGCTCCAGGAAAACCAAAATTTCAAATAGAAAATCATTTGAAAGAAAGACTTCGAAGGAAAGTGCATGCGTTCTTCTTTAGAAAAGAATTTCCGACAGTAGACAAAGTTCTTGCCACGGTTCGAGATGATAAGGATTACCCTGAAATGAGTCGAAGCACACTATGGAAACTTTTAAAAGAAATAGGTTTTCTATGGAAAAAGCCTTCCAGAAAGTCTATTTTAATAGAAAGAAGCGATATTGTAGTATGGAGAAGAAATTACCTAAGGACTATAAAAGAAATGAGAAACCAAAGAAGAAATATATTTTATTTAGATGAAACATGGATCAACGAGGGACATACACCAAATAAATTTTGGCAAGATGAAACTGTTACAAGTCGAAGACAGGCTTTTTTAAATAATTTATCTACTGGTTTAAATCCACCATCAGGAAAGGGGCGCAGACTGATAATAGTACACATCGGTAGTTCAAACGGTTTTGTTAAAGGTGATTTATTGACTTTTGAATCTACTCGTACCGGTGACTACCATGAGGACATGAATGCTGATATCTTTAAAGAGTGGTTCGAACAAATGATAGATCTTCTTCCTCAGAACTGTATAATAGTAATGGATAATGCAAGTTATCACTCGAGACTTACAGAAAAAATGCCCACAACCAAGTGGTTATAAAAGATTTACAGAATTGGCTAAATTCAAAGAATATTAAGTTCCATCCCGGTTCTGTGAGAAGAGAACTGTATCATTTGTGTTCCCTTCATAAAGAGAAATTAAAAAAATATGAAATTGATGAAATTGCAAAAAATCGTGGGATGACGGTGGTTAGATCACCACCATATCATTGCGAAGTAAACCCGATTGAACTGATATGGGCACAGATAAAGGGAGAAGTTTCAAGAAAAAATAATTCTTTTAAAATGAGTGATGTTAAACAGTTGTTTTTGGAGGCTGTAAATAATGTGAAGCCTGAAAACTGGGAAAAGGCAGTAAATCATACGATCGAGCCACTCATTGTAAATATTGGTTGCGACAGTTCATCTTCTGATTTCGATTCTGATTTGGATTTGTAGGTAAGAAGTAGTTTTTATATTAAAATTATTATTTATGAACGTAACGTTGTTTAAAAGTCAAAGTTTAAACCCTTATACCTACATAACCCGTTTGACACAATGTTCTTAACATACCTTGTGGAAAAATAAAATATTTTAGAAAAAATTGCACTTTTTTACCTTCAGCTGTTTAGAAGTTATAAGCAGGTTAATTAGGTGAAAATATAAGTGTATACCCGATATATTTATTATATTTATACAAAGGTTATTTCATACGAAAAAACTCGAGGTATAACTTCACAAAATATTTTAACTGTCTACTAAAAGAAGTGGATTACGAACGCTTTATTATTTTAATACTCTCTCATACATAAAAATAGACTATAGTTAGTAATCATTTGTGTTTCATCCAAATAATAAACAATAGTTGTGAAAAACCTCGTTATTTAAATCCCACTCCAATACAGTCCATTTCAACACACAAACTTGGGAAATATCAGCCCCAATTTTGCGCAATCATTTTAAAACAAAAAGTCGATTTCATAATTTATTTACATTTATGTGTAAGTGCTTGATCAAATTAAAAATAAAAACTTGAAATAACATTCCAGCTAACAGCACTAATGGTGTTTGTTTAACACAAACGTTCCAGTAAACGTAAAAGGAAAAATCTGTATGAAATTAAAACGTGCTTCTCGTTAAACGGATTAAATCTTTCAGCTCCAACCGAAACGGGAGTGTAGACAAGATGAGACTAAAAATTGTGTGCCTAAAATAATTCTGAGCTGGGGCTCTCAGACGTTTTCAAGTAGCTTGCCGACAGTGGATACTTGAAAAACGAAAAGTGCCACTTAAACGATTTTCCTTTAAAGGACGTGCATATTCGCAGGACTGGATGGATTAAATTTTTCAATTTTTTTCTCATGTAGGGCGGGAATTAACGTCAAAAATTTTGCGGAAAGTCCAAGTAAAAACAAATAAAGGTCAAAATGAGAGTAATTAACATTATTCATTTCGGAAGCTCATTGTGGTTTGTATTTTAATTTCTCTCTCTTTCCACTGGATTAAAACCACTTAGTTGTTAAAAAAGTTTTTTTTTATTGACGTTTCGGCTTTCCAGATCGAAAGCCGTTATCAAAATGACATAAAATAAATAAATTTACTAGAAACAGAACACTTGATAATCTTGCAAAAATATGACATCAACATAGTATACATAGAATAAGATTTTGAGATTGAAGATGTCAAAATCTGTTTCAATCATATTTTTGTGACGTTTCTGGGAACGAATTTTTGAAAGGATAGCGCATTTGCATATTATAAGAGAATTTATACTTCGTCATAAATGAAGTTTTCTTATTAATATTATCATAAGAAAAAACCAGATAAAAACTTATGATACTATCCCGATATAGAGGGTATCCTTTTTGCAATTAACTCTTTTTGTAAAATAGGTATCCAAATTTTTGAAATATCAACCGAACAATTAGAAACACATTCGTTATTATTTAAGCATATCAATGCTGCTTCTTTAACTTTGCGGTTATAATTATTCGGTTCTTTTAATAATCTAGTTGAAAAATTCCATTGTATTTTATGACCAGAATCCCATGCGTGTTCACATATTTTGGATTTTTCGAATTGTTTATTTTTAATGTACGATTGGTGTTCATTAAGTCTAATATGAAAAGGTCTAGATGTTTCTCCTATATAAAATTTATTACATTCGCATGGAATTTTGTAAATACAATTTTTTGTGTTTTGAATTTCATTAAAAGGTTTTGTATTTACTATTAAAGATTTTAATGTATTATTAGTTTGAAAAACTGTTTTTAAATTAAATTTATTGCCAATCCTTCTAATTTTTTTTTTTTTTTTTTTTTTTTTTTCGGATAATTTTGGAATATAAGGGATTTTTACTATATTTGAAAGAATTATTGGGGGTTTAAATTTTGATCTTTAGTTTTGATGTCTCGGTAAAGTTCACGATTTATAAATTTACTTGGGTAGTTGTTCTTAATCAAGACAGATTTAACAAGTGATAATTCATTATTTAAGATATTGTCATTTGAACAAATTGTTTTTGCTCTATCGGAAAGAGATTTGACAATACCTCGTTTAACACAAATTGAGTGGTTTGAGTTAAAATTTAGATATCTATTTGTATGTGTTTCTTTTCTAAAAACTGATGTATCAAAACAATTGTTGTTATTGTGTATTAGTACATCAAGAAACGGTAATTTTTTATTATTTTCAATTTCAATTGTAAATTTAATAGTAGGTTCCGAATTATTAATAGTATATAAAAATGTATCAATATTTTCCCTATCGTGTTGCCAAATTGCAAAGATATCATCTACATATCTAAACCAGACAGAAGGTCTTAAATTTTGTTTGTTTACAATTTCAATTTCAAAATTCTCCATGAAAATATCACACAATTTTGGTGATAAAGGAGAACCCATTGCCATGCCAAAATTTTGCTGATAAAAATCACTATTTAATTGAAAATATGTAGTTTTAATACATAGTTCCAATAATTCTAGAATTGCTGAGACGCTTAATTTAGTTCTATTTATTAATGTATTATCACTTGTCAACTTTTTTCTCACAAGATTAAGAGTTTTATCGACAGGAACATTTGGAAATAAACTGATTACATCAAAACTAACCATTATATCTGAATTTGTAATTTTGATTTTTGATAATTTTTCTAAAAAATGTTTTGAATTTTTGATAAAGGAATTAGTATTTCCTGATAACGGATCTATTATTTTAAGTAGAAATCTTGCTAAATTTTGACAAGGTGAATTTATAGAACTTATTATTGGTCTTAATGGTATTTGTTGTTTATGAATTTTGGGTAAACCATAAAAATGTGGAGGTTTACTATAATGAGAAGTAAGAGATCTTCGTTCTTTATCACTTAGGAATTTTTTATTTTTATATAAAGTTTTGTAAATTTTGTTTTCAATACTAGTAGTTGGATCTTTATTTAATTTTGAATAGCTACCGTTTTCAATAATTTCGTTAATTTTGTTATCATAATCTGTTTTGTTCATGACAACCGTCGCATTACCTTTATCTGCCGGTAAAATCTTAATTGTATTGTCATTTTTTAAATTTTTAATTGATTTAAATTCTGCGGAGGTTAAATTTTGATTAATTTTGTAAGATTTTTCTAATTCAATTTTGCAATGTACCTTGTATTCGTTGCTTAAGTCAGTTGGTAAATTTTGAGAAGCGTTTTCTATAGAACTAATAATATCAAATTTTGGTACATATTTTGGAGTTACCGAATAATTTAAACCTTTGGCCAATAATAAATTTTCTGTGTGATTAAGATCTCTACTTGAAATATTTATTACCGTATTTAAATTTTGTTCTGAATTTCTAAGGTTGTAAAAACTTTTTTCTTCAATTAGATTATTAAATTTTCTTAATTGTCTATTTTCTAATTAACATTAACCTCAGCAAAATTTTGATATTAAATGTATTAATTTCAGATCAAAATACATCGATTTAAGCAAAAATAAAAAGTTGGTCTTAATATGATTTTTAAACATCTGATTTTTGGGTGGGTAAATTGGTTCCTCACAAAATAGACATTCTGTGAGGAAATAAGAAAATCACAGAAGACTATTACGTTAAAAATAGCTACTATTAATACCACAGTTAATTATTAATATAAAACATCCTGTTATCTAATTTTACACTTCAGTAAATGTCCGTTTGTTATTTTTGTTTTATGGTTACAATTTTCCAAAGAAATCTTTTAAGAACACTGTCTCTAAAATAAATATGTTTATTAGATACCGTTAACTTTGTTTTTCTACATTTGTTTAGCTTGCCGTAAAATATTTTTCATACACTGCGAAAATAGTTTCTTGAAAAATTTAATAATAGATACTAATAATTTTTTTTTGAAAAGAATAGAAGGCAAAACAAAGAAAGATAAAATACTAAACGAAACATTTAGACAAATATTAAAATAAAATAAACTATTCGAGGGATAACTAATGAGTAATTTAAATTTATAAATTAAATGTATAAATTTGACTGCATGAAGCATTATTATCATAAAGAAAAAAAAAATGGAATTAAAAAAAGTACAAATTTCTACGGTGTTAAACACAACTTTTAGAATCCATACCCTTTTAAAGTAATTTAAGAGAAAAAAACGGATATTTTCGCTTTGAAGTCTAAATCCGTGAAGAAAATTCAAGTCTGACTGAACGCGGCCGTATATACATCTCAATCTCCTGCTATTCGTAATTTTCATGTTATGCAGAAAATACCGCTAAATTTCCAGTTGATGAACACACACGAGTGGCATGCGACTATTACATGTATAACAATTAAAATGTGCCATGGATGAAAAGTTTCAGAATGTTTGCAGGTTTGTCTATTGAGTCACTTTTACACAACAGAAAATATTATTCGTTATTCTTACGCGGATTTATTTACGTCATATTAGACCTAGGACAAAGGGTTAAAGAATGGCCTGGCGTCATCACCAATCACCATCACGAATTATAGAAAAATAATATGAATGATAAAATTAACAAAATGTAAACTGGATGTTACATTGTTACATCTAACATTTGATATCGCTTGAGGTATGTGGAAAAATCGGGAAATGTCACCCGAGCACTCTCCTCTACACCTACAAAACCTTTATAAGACCGATCCTGGAATACAAGTCCCCAAATCACCTACAGCATGCCATCTTCGCCACATAGAGCAGACTAATTCATGAAACCAAAAATTACTTTCTCGTTTTCAGCTTCACAGATCAAGATACGCCAACAGGACCATAACCAAGGAATCAACACAGCCGCCCAGAACACCTTCGAGATGCCATACAAGCAAGGATTCGGGAAACCTAAGAAGAAACTCCCTACGGTTCATCAAAGGAGCCCAGGATCTCCCAGCACACATTGACGAACTTCTAGATATAAGATAAACCTTTAATAAACTAATTAACACATCCATTGTGTAGACTTCAGCACTAGGTTTTCTGTGGTTTCTCTAGACTATTGCACCACAAAATTGGTAACTCTTAACAGGACTAAAGAAGGTCACAGCCTTTCTTCCAATCCCTAATAGCTAGCAGGGAAATTTGTTGTAAACCATGTAACTAATAACATTTTATTTCAGGCCTTGAAAAGGAAGAGAATTCCTACAGTAGGTATTAGGATAAAATAATCGCAAAACAAAAATGTAAAAAAAAATTTGATTTATTGGATTCGAAGGTCCAATTGAAGATGCCAATAGACTGATTCGTTTTCTTAATTTTTTTGTATGGTTGCGTTTTTGTATACTTACTGTAATTAGTGTACCTATGATGACTGTGACGTACCTGAAACAACAAAAACCAAAATTAGAAAAAAAATTAATTTAACGATGGAACAAAAAATGATTTAAAATAACAAAATCGTGATCATTTACTTTATTATATTTCACTCCGCTTATTTGTATATGGATTGTTGCCAATAATTACAGCACTTTCCCTTAATTTATAGATATTATTCTCCCTCATATAGTTCAGATCATTCACCCCAACTAATTACTGCAATGCATTTAATACATTTATGGATCAGTTGCGTAGGAGGGTCTGAATGACGCTGTATCATAAAAAAATTGTCGACAGAATTGCTGAAAAAGTACATAAAGTTGAAATTGGTTAAAATCGACAGTAATTTTTTGGTAGACGAAAAGGGAACCAGATATATCATAGTCAGAGCTGGGTAAAGCACTTTTGGAATGTGCTTTAATAAAGTGCTTGAAGCACATTCGGTGCTTTAAGCCCTATGCTTCAATTACTTCTGGAAAAGAGTATTTGGTGCTTTGTAATTAAAGCATTTTGTACAAATGCTTGTGGCTTTCAAGCCTTTCGGGGAATGAATTACTTTCAAAGTGCTTTAATTACTTTTAAGTGCTTCAATTACTTTCAAAGTGCTTCAATTACTTTCAAAGTGCTTCAATTACTTTCAAAGTGCTATAATTACATTTGAAGTAATTGAAATTAAACCTTTTGAGACCTTTTCAGAAATTAAAGCACTTTTAAAAGTTCTCGAATTATTTTCTTAGTTGCTTGAAAATTTGGAAAAAAATCTATGCGTCTGCGATTCTAACTCGATAACAGTAGTATTTAATATAAAATATCACTAGTTTTCTTAAAATTAGTTCTTCTATTTTTTTAAAACCACTTTTAAAGCTCATTTGAAAAGTCTTCAAGCACTCTTAAATGGGTTCAAGCACTATTAAAGGGCTTTAAGCACTTTCAAAGTGCTTTAAGATTGGAGCTTTATCAAATATGTTTAACGTTTCAAGGGCTTCAAATACTTTATGAGTATTTGAAGCTTGATGCTTGGTGCACTTTTAAAATAAAAAGTATTTGGTACATTCAACTCTAAAGCACTCGATTGAAGTGCTTTGTGCTTGGTAATTGAAGCACTTTCCAAAAGTGCTTTACCCAGCTCTGATCATAGTCAAAGATTTAGGCAGAAAAGCTTAAGACAATGACCTCCGAACTAACATTTTCTTAATTTATTTTTATTACAGAAATCTTTCTAAGCTAAACAGGATTCTCTAAAATAGCCTTCATTCGTTAATTGAAAAATTAGTTTGATAAAATGCTTATATCGTTTAAATTTAGGCGAACTTTTCTGTTTTAAATCTACTAGACTCCACGAATCAAGACATTTTATTCGCAATTTCTATTTTCGTAACGAATGGATGGAATGCTTGTTTTCATTACGCCGGCAGTATAGGAACTTTAACCTCATCAATGAAGTTGTTATCTATAAAAAAAACGTTGCCTTTAAGATAGTTCTCCGGCTATTTGGCAATTTATGGGAGAGTCTATGGGCTATTAGCTGAACATCTTTCACTCGATATGGCCGTTTCATTGTTCTACGTTTTTAAACGGCCATTGTTTTCGATCGCGTTGCATACATGATAATGGTATTGTTCAGTTTAGTATCAAAAATTTGTATACCTTGTTGTTTTCTAGTAGAAACCGTGCATCACTAGAGAAAGAAGCTTCTTTCTATTACAGTTATCAAATGACCCAAGTAACAACAAACTTAAGAATGAGAAAAATTGACTACATCTTTGGCACCTACGTATCAAGCAGACTGAATCGCTTAGAATGAACTATAAATAAAAGTTTACATTGAAAGAGCTAGTATCTAACTCAAGTTTTTCATATTCAGAATCACACACCAGCATAGCACCGTCAAATATTAGACACTGGAGATCCAAAAATGAAGAGCTGAAACCCACGATATGATAATTTCACTACAAGAAAGATTACCTCCTGGATAGAAACAATCTTTCCCGGTTTGGAGAACACTATACTGACTACTGGGCTCTTGTAACAGAATTCAAAGTTCCCACCTACTACTGACATGCGACAATCCTGCACATGAATGCTAAACGATAATGCTGCTAATTATTAAAAAGACCATATATAATTGTGATATACCACATGTATATCGAGCACCCAGTATAGTGTATAATTATTATTGTTTAAGTTTACTGTCGGGTCATGTTACTGTTATCAAGACACCGACTTGTACGGCAAGGTCGGGCCTCGATCTTACGTGGATGAACTCCAGGTGACTCTCTGATAAAGGTCGATGCATATAAAAAGAAATAAGTTTACTGTAAAAAATCAAATTAAAAATTACAAGATTAAAGATGTTTCTACATCGTTATGTTGATTGACAGAATCTTGTAGTTTCCACATAATATAAGCATAAGAAATATTAACGGTGTTCTTCCTAAAGTGGCGCTGGAAAACAGCGACAAAGCCTACATAGAACAAGAGTCTAATAACGATATCTGTGGAAGCAGTTGATATAGGATAAAAAAAATAAATAAATATGATAAATCCACATTTTCTTGAACATATTATCTACAAACGTTTTTGGTTTTTTACTTTTAACTATCTATTCTATGAAAATAAATAACGTAACCGTTTATTTTTCTAGGAAATATTTATCGTGTGTGACATTTGACAAAGTCTCCACATGTTTAAAATAAATATTTCTAACAACAACATTAAACGATACGCAGCCGTCGTCCGGGAGAATTCCAACATTATTTTTAATTACATTACTCTATTACCAAAAATAAAAGCGAGTGACTAAACAGTTAAAGTAGTGACGGGAATATAAAACAATTCTAGACTGATGTTAATGTTTTCAACAAGTTTAATAGATGACATCATGGTGGAAGTGAGCAACAATAGACGTAAGCTTATTAAGGATAAGGAGCCAACCATGACTAAACTGAGAGCTCTGTATAAATAATTAGTTCGAAATTTAAATATTGTTTTTCGAACTTATTAGAGGAAAGACGAAGTGGTCAAAGTCGGTGTAATTTTTGGATAAAAATATCCAACAAAATGTTTGCCTCAAATTTTGTGTTGCCAACAAAACATTCAACCGTTTCGGCCAACCTTCAACGTCTTCGACTGACGGCAAAACAGACAAGGTTGAAGAAGGAAATGGTCACTTAATCTTAAGAGAGAATGCTGAGGATCTGGACATGTCTCACGAATTCGATATTTTGGACAAGGGAGCCCCGAAAACAACACAAAAAGTCGCTGGAAAATTGAAGCCAAGATGATTGCTTTCATTGCCTATCGTGGTGTTGGAATTCCTTCCGGAGGGGCAAAAAATTATCGAACAATATTATCTGGGCGTTTGAGAGAGAATGCTCGTCGCAAAATGTCAGATTTGTGCGCCGTCCCATCGATCCTTGTAAAATACAAATGTGTCAATTGAAAATCTTAAAACTACAGTCAACATTTGGAAGATAATTTTATATTAAGACGAAAAATCGGTTTCCCCTACCCCTGTAACGATATATAGGGACCTCATCACACACATTTTCACGACATTATTAGATTCAAATTTAGATACCAGACAGTAGAAAATTAATGCACCGCGCTATAAGATGATTAAAAAGGGGATGGAAATTTAAAAGTAAAATTATGTAAATTTGATTGCGGATTTATAATGTATCCGTTTAATCGTTACTCGAGACAGTGGTGATGTATCTCTACTTTTATAGGCCGATTTTAATGGTTACAAGGATATAAAAAGTTTATGGAATAATTTAGCCATTAAGTTTTATACGATAGAAACGATAGAAAAGTAAAAATACATTATTTTTTTTTTCAGTTTACAATCAAAGCCTTACAACTTTAAGAGCAGTAAATGTCCGAATATAAAAGTTTCTTGATTATACTGAAATCGCAATCGAGTCGGAGTAATATATCTGTCAAAACAGGAAAGTTCAGATGTGGGTGCATATACAGGGTGTCCCAAGATTTTTTTTTACAGGCTATAACTCAGGAACTAACGAATAGATTTTTTGAAAATTGGGTAATCTTTTTGGGACCTACAGCAATTTCATCTGAGGTATACAGAGTATCTGTGACGTCATCACAGAAGCAGGGACGTCATCGCAATGAAAAAAATTAAATGGAAAGGGGGAATCAAACTTAGCTCAAATGAAAGGGTTTTTTATTTCAAATTCAACGGTGTATCACAATGAGGGTACCAAAGTAATAATTTTACCAAATTTTCATTTTTTTTTTCAATTTTTCAATTTTTTTTCAATTTTTCAACTGTTTTCTTCAGCTTACAAAGAACTAGTTAAAAGTAAAAATAGGCAAATCAGAAGTAAATTTGGACATGATAATTGCGACATTTTAAATATCACTGGCTATTGTTGCAAATAAACATTAAATTGAAAATTTGGTAAAATTATTACTTTGGTACTTTGGTACCCTCATACACCGTTGAATTTGAAATAAAAAACCCTTTCACTTGAGCTAAGTTTGATTCCCCCTTTACATTTAATTTTTTTCATTGAGATGCCGTCCCTGCTTCTGTGATGACGTCACAGATACTCTGCATACCTCAGATGAAATTAGCCTGTAAAAAAAATCTTGGGACACCCTGTATATCTGTCAAAACAGGAAAGTTCAGATGCGGGTGCCGGGTGCCTGTATATTATTTACGGGGTACATATCTACATTAAATTGTTTAAATCGTTATTCATCATTGACTTCTTGCAAATCTTAGCTTAGCTTAGATTGTAGAAAGTAATCAAAATCTATAAATGTGACTATAATTATATTAAAATATTAAATCGTTATCATCTTCTTGGAGATTACTAATGCCATGGAAAAACCAAAATGATAACGAGGGGGTGGGATTATAAGATGGTTACCTACCTAGGATTTGGTATGAAGATAAGATAGGCAGTTGCAGTTAGTATCTTGATCAGTTCAAACTAAAAAAAACCGGAGCCTACCATGAAGATATGAACGCTGATGTTTTTGATGAATATTTTCAGCAGATGATAGAACATTTACCAAAGGGTTCAGTTATGGTAATCGATAACGCTAGTTACCATTCCCGCCAAATACTTCATGGAAGAAAGATGATATCATTAAGTGGCTAACAGACAGAAACATTAACTTGCCAGAAAAATCAATAAAAATAGAACTACTGGAAATTGTGAAATTAAATAAGCCTCCCAATACGTTATGTAGTGGATGAACTTGCAAAAACACATGGTATTGAGCAAATGAAAAGGATTTGTATTGTAAGTGATCAGATCTGGCATCTATTGCTTGTAATACTAGTAATTTTATTTGTGATACATAATGATTTTTCTACTTAGACATTAAAAGTGAAAAATTACAGGGGATATTACTTTATTTAATGAAACAATTAAAGAAAACATTGGTTTTAAAATATTTCGAGCCAGTCCACATTTATGTTCTGAAATTAAGATTAATTATCCCACAAAATATAAACACTATTTAGAAAATAAAAATGGCGTCGAATGATTTCTGTAAAAAAATGATATTAAAACATAAATTTTATTAAACAGAAACAATGTTCATCATTCTAATTATTTTTACATCAAAAGTAGAAGTATAATCATGATCAATGTACAAGGATTTTTTTTGTTAGGCATCTATTAATATATGGGGCGACTTACTGACGCCATCAAGCATCAGTAAGTCGCCCCAGAGTGCCACGGCAAATAATAATAATAGCCGTCCCTCCCCCGCACAAGCTGCAGAGCTTCAGGGGTTCACTCGTAAGGGAGTGAATTGCAGGGCGTATATTATTATTATTATCTTCACTTTTATAAAAATCAGTGAGAATGTTAGAAATAATAATTTCCGGTCAAATTTTCTATGAGAAAAAAAATTAAAAACTAATGGCTTCCTAGGAAAGCTTAAAGTCTCCTCTTTAAAATGCTTTCTTTGTTTTTTGTGTACATTTTAGGCAAAGATACTTTAGTTTTTTCCAGAATGCCTCGCTTGAATATTTGTATTGGCGTGTAGAGTTTTTGAATTCGTTTTCTTATTTTTAATAACTTTTTATAATAATAATTTTTTTTTATTAAATAATATAAATTTTAGTAAAATTTTCCGCTTTTTCATGTGGTTATTTTTCAGATATATTTCAGGATATAATGTTCGACATCATTTTTAATAAAAATACCAATATGGATTTATTTTGGAAGATTAGATAGATAAATTAATCCATTTAATAAAATGTTTAACAGGAGTCATAAATACGTATAGAAAAATTAAATAAAAAACACAAAACAACGTCAAAAAAAATATTTTATTTATTTAATAATGTCTGCTTTCTTGTATTATATATTTTCAAATTAAAACTACCACCATCTTGCCATTTCCTATGACCCAAAAAAACAAAAATAAAATTTCACAACATATACAAAAGTATCGCCATTCACGTTGTAAAGTTCAATTATGCGATGATACTTTTCTCGAAAATATTTATATAGGCGGGAAATGTTTATTTAGACGAGAAATGAACGTTCATGCAAAAATTTGGCAAATATTCAGATAATTTATTTTTAGCCCGTAAATAATTCAAAAATCAACAAATCGCATACGAATTTAACATCATAAAGCATCGGAATGTATATATTTACAAAGGCTTCCTATAGAAATAAAGTCATACAAATATAGGGAGTATTTCAATCAAATACAAACTGTGACTCTCCTATCCGAAATAAATTTCAAAATACAAAGTATGACTTCTAAAAAATATGCTATAACTTGAACTCTATACAATGAATGTCTATAAAAAGCCCCATAACCCATATATAGTAAAAGATCTCCTAAAGTAGCCTTTTTTATTCGTTAAATAAAAAATAGGAAGCTCTCTAAATTTAGGGTACCATTTAAATTTTCTTTTAGAAACAGATCATAAGTGTAACAGTCCGTTTGGTCATCAAATACGCTATCTCCACTACCTCGATAACGTCAATGTCAACTCACATTCTTTTATACAGGAAGTTGTAACAAATCGAAAAGGTTGGGCCAAGAGGATTCTTCGGTTTGTTGAAAGGATTTAAAAAGCACCTCATTCCAGGGTAAGATAAACGACCTTCCTCCCAAAATCTGACTCTGTTCCTTCCAAAGGTGGCAGCAGAATATGCCAAGGGGCAATAAATCTCTCAATCATTTTTGGTTCTAGTATAGTCCGGTAATAGCTATTTATATTACAAGTACATAAACAAGGGCTTTATTGAACGAATAATTTTATCGCCGAGCGAGCTTGCGAGAGAGGCTATAAAATGATGAGTCCATAAAGCCTGTTTATGTACGCGCTATATACATGATTTTATGTTCGATTGCAATGAAGTCACTTTATTTTACTAGTAAAATAAAGTAATTGTCAACGTCACTGACAAGTTGCAAGACAACTAATTTGACATGTTTAAAAAATAAACATCTACTTGTCATCGCAAATGCTGTCAGCCAAAATCGTATCAAATTTTTATTTTTTCAATTTATTATTATTTTTTAATTGCAATCGAACATAAAATCATGTATATAATGCGTACATAAACAGTCTTTATGGACTCATAATTTTATAGCCTCTCTCGCAAGCTCGCTCGGCGATAAAATTATTCTTCAATAAATCCCTTGTTTATGTACTTGTAATATAAATAGCTATTAAACCGTCACGCGTTGTCTTCGAATTCCAGCCGTCCGAGCAAAAAACCTTACCAATAACGTTTTTCAATATTTTTAAAAGAATGATTTTTATTTTACGCGATAAAGAACGCGTTTTAATTATTTTAATTTGGGTATGCCGAAATATTTATTTAAGAAGTCTCTTTGAATTTCAGTTTCCGTTTTTTTATCAAATCGTATTTTGAAATCAACGTTAATTAATTTTTTTTTGCGTTGTGTTCACGAGATGAATTTTTGAACATGAAATTTCACTTCAGTTTTTTTTTATCCGGCCGATAATCTTTGGTCTTTAATTTTTGCTGAATTGAATATTTATTTTTGTTCAGGGTTTAAAAGGGTGGGCTTCGAAATATAAATTTAGTTTTTGTAAGCAATATACGTGTCAACGTTATTTTCTGGTTTATAATCACCTTACCTCTTTTCAGAGATTTAAAGAAATATATATAATACATTAATAAACTAGTCTGAAATCAACAAGACCCCTAGAGATTCCCATCTCCATCTGAAGCTACCTGTGCCCCTGAGACGCCGTTTCTAAGGGTCGTGCGCCCGAGTAATCTCCGTTACAAGGCATAATTTTCTTCGTGGCAAGAAAAAGTCTTACAATGTTGCTTCCTTCAGATCACCTCGCATCTTGATAGTTATATCAACCCAATCATGCCTGGTAAAAATCAAGAAATAATCTAGAAATTTTTCTAGTATTATTTAGCTGGATATAAAAACACTTTGCGAATGATTGACAATGTAAAAGACACAAAAAACAAAGTAATCAGATGAGTGGTTGAATGGATGTGATTAAGAGGGCATTGATTCTTATTCTTTTATAATTTTTTATGGGTCCTTATTTCAAAACAAGACAGCAATGCGGACGCTGTAATTTTCAGTTCACTGAATCAGAAACCGCTAATTTATTTCTTACTATGCGGTATGTTGTGTTTCAAGGTAGGTATATCGATAACTAACTAAAGAAACTATAAAGCACGATATTTTGTGTTAAATCTTTTTACTTGGTAAGCAACCTAAAGAAAAAATTAATCGAGTCCACAAATTTTTTTATTGGAAGATTTGACCAAACAAAAAAAAAATTAGAACACACATATAACTGCCTCATGTTAGTGAAAAGTTCCATCTGTTCCAATAAATTAAGTAATAATTTTTATCTAATCTAAAATCAGCAATTTAACAAAATGAAATTTGAGTGTTATCTATATTGCAATTTATGTATTTTGGAAGATGCAATAAATGTAATAAATTAATAACGTGATATCGTAAAATACAATAATATTTGTATGTCTACTATTAAGAAAACTGACATCATATTTTAAAATAATTTTATTACGAGCTTTTAATTTTTTCGTGAAAATCAAATATATACTCGATTATTTTTTTCATCTGTTAAAACAGTCAGTTTTTGTGGTTTCAGATAAAATCACTCGTCCTGCGGACTCGTGATTTTATCAATCAGTTTGTTTTCGTGGTTTTTCCAAATAAAGCCGTTTTCGTGAAAACCAAAAATTTAATCGATAAAATTTGGAGTTCTGGTAGTAAGAGGTATACTGAAGTTAAGTAAAAAAAATAGTCTGGTTAATCTGTGAGTAAGGATAATATATCTGGCAGGTGAAAAACTGAAAAATTTATGTCAGTCATGAAAATGTATATTATGAAAACAGCTCAAAATACAATCTGGCTAATGTGGAACACCCCGAAAGACTCGTCTAATGATCGTCAAGCGCGCTAAATTCGGCTATTAATCTGGCTTGTGAGTCTGGCAAGGTCTTCCTGATTGTAAAATGTCATCCAGACGTCTATTTTCTATAAAATTATAGTACAATGTGACAAATTTTCAAACCCGGGAAAAAAAGATCAAAAATTTTCTATTTTCCCTATTTTGAAGGTGCCGCCAGACTCATTTGCCAATTTCATAAATCAGTCAGACTTATTCAAAAATTTTAGCCAGACTCAAAAATTTTGTTTTTGTCACTAAGCGAACAGATTGTTTTCATATAAACCGACTGGGAAAATAAGTACGAAAAAAATTCACTACCTCATGGACTAAATGAGCTTCAGCGATATAGGAGGTCCTAGATCAGAAAAAAAAATTAGCGTTCCTATTGTAAATATTAGTAAATATGAAATTTAATTTAATATTTTTTAAAAGAATCTTTAAAGAAATACTTCTTAAAAGGCATTTTCAAATATGATTGATTCACTGAAACCCAAAAAAACTTTCACCGCTAATTGAAAGCCGGCAAAATTTTGAAAAAACTAATAAAAGATGGTTTATGATACCAAATGAGCCTATTTTTCATTTGATTTTATTTTGATTTATTCTATTATTTTCTTCGACATTTAGCCCAGTTGAATGAAACTTGGCATTTAAGTACTTGAATGGGTGTAGAAAACGATAAAAAAATCTTTGCTGCTCTAAAGTGTATGCTAACTTCACAATTTCGAAAATAAAATCTAAAATTTGGTTTTTCCATTATATCTCGAAAAAAATATAAAACTTTCGAAAAACTAATAGCACCACGTGAAAATTATATTATAAGTTATTTAAAAAAAATTGTATTACTATAAAAAATTATTAAAAATAAGAAAGCAAATTCGAAAACTCTACGCGCGCCGAGCAGTTGAATACAAATATTCAGGCGAGGCGTTCTTAAAAACTAAAGTAACTTTGCCTAGAATGTACGCAAAGCATTTTAAAGAGGAGACTCTAAGCTTTCTCAGGAAGCCATTAGTTTTTAATTTTTTTTTGTTTTCTCATAGAAAATTTGATCGGAAGTTATAAACTGAAGATATCTATTAATAGAGGCATAACAAAAAAAATCCTTGTACATTTATCATCATTATACTTTTACTTTTGATTTAAATATAATTAAAATGATGAACATTATCTCTGTTTAATAAAATTTATGTTTTAAAATGATCATGTTTTTTACAACATTCATTCGACGCAATTTATATTTTCAAAATAGTATTTATATAAATCAGAAATTAATTTTTTAAATAAAGTTAAAAATAATTTAGAAATTGATTTATATAAATAAGTAAACACTATTTTAAAAATAAAAATTGCGTCTAATGAATGTTGTAAAAAAATGATAATTTTAAAACATAAACAGAGATAATGTTCATCATTTTAATTATTTTTATATCAAAAGTAGAAGTATAATGATGATGAATGTACAAGGATTTTTTTTTTGTTATGCCTCTATTAATAGACCAGTGCAGATAATTTTTGAAACCAAATAAAATAATAGTAGGATGAAACTCATTGGAAAAGGAAGAGAATATGACAAAAATGATAGGAAAAATAATTTACAGGCGCTCTGGGGTCGGGAAGTGGAAGAGGGGGAAGTTTTTAAGGGTAGAAAACAGTTTATCTCGATTTACGGCAAAACTACAAGTCCTATAGAAAAAAGTTAAATGGCAAAGTTGTAGGTAATAAAAAGATCTACAACTTTTGTATTTACACTTTTTTCACATAACCTCAAAATTTATGTGAAAAATTCAAATAACCAACTTTTTAATTTTTTATTTTTATCTTTTACAAAATTTTTTTTTTCACGAAATTTGGTGTAAACTTACGTTTTTATGTCCCAAACACACTGTAATTTTTTTGTTTTAAAATATTTATTTTTTAACCTTATTTTGACTTAATATCGAAAAAGCAGTCTAATTTTCAATCGAAAATTCTCACGTCAAAATATCTGTTTTTTTAAAAAACTCGGTGGACTTTTTGTTCGTTGAAATCTCTACTTTTTGATGGTGTGAAAAAAAATATACATTACTATGGTAAATGTTCTTAAAAAATGCAAATAAGAAACGAAGAAAACTCCGAATTTCTTTTTTTTTAATCATCATGTACAATTTTGAGCTATTTATTTAAATTTATACTTTAATTACTCGAAAAACGTAAGATTCCGTGTTACATTGATAAACAAAAGAGTAATTAAAGTATAAATTTAAATAAATAGCTCAAAATTGTACATGATGATTTAAAAAAAAAAAGAAATTCGGAGTTTTCTTCGTTTCTTATTTGCATTTTTTGAGAACATTTACCATAATAATATATATTTTTTTTACATCATCAAAAAGTAGAGATTTCAACGAACAAAAAGCCCACCGAGTTTTTTAAAAAAGCAGATATTTTGACGTGAGAATTTTCGATTGAAAATTAGACTGAATTTTCGATATTAGGTCAAAATAAGGTTAAAAAAATAAATATTTTAAAACAAAAAAATTACAGAGTGTTTGGGACATAAAAAGGTAAGTTTGCACCAAATTTCGTGAAAAAAAATAAATTTTTGTAAAAGATAAAAATAAAAAACCAAAAACTTGGTTATTTGAATTTTTCACATAAATTTTGAGGTTATGTGAAAAAAGTGTAAATACCAAAATTGTAGATCTTTTTATTACCTACAACTTTGCCATTTAACTTTTTTCCATAGGACTTGTAGTTTTGCCGGAAATCGAAATAAACAGTTTTCTACCCTTAAAAACTCCCCCTCTTCCACTTCCTTTCCTCGAGAGATATGTAGATGATCTTATCCTCTCTGTACCAGGAAACTGTATCGATGAAACTTTAAATATTTTTAACAGTTTCGATCCAAATATTCAGAAAAGAAATTGATAATTCAGTTCCATTTCTGGATTTAAAACTAATAGACCAGTGCAGTTAATTTTTGAAACCAAATAAAATAATAGTAGGATGAAACTCGTTGGAAAAGGAAGAATATGACAAAAATAATTTACAGGCGCTCTGGGGTCGGGAAGTGGAAGAGGGGGAGTTTTTAAGGGTAGAAAACTGTTTATTTCGATTTCCGGCAAAACTACAAGTCCTATGGAAAAAAGTTAAATGGCAAAGTTGTAGGTAATAAAAAGATCTACAATTTTGGTATTTACACTTTTTTCACATAACCTCAAAATTTATGTGAAAAATTCAAATAACCAAGTTTTTGGTTTTTTATTTTTATCTTTTACAAAAATTTATTTTTTTTCACGAAATTTGGTGCAAACTTACCTTTTTATGTCCCAAACACTCTGTAATTTTTTTGTTTTAAAATATTTATTTTTTAACCTTATTTTGACTTAATATCGAAAAAGCAGTCTAATTTTCAATCGAAAATTCTCACGTCAAAATATCTGTTTTTTTAAAAAACTCGGTGGACTTTTTGTTCGTTGAAATCTCTACTTTTTGATGGTGTAAAAAAAATATACATTACTGTGGTAAATGTTCTCAAAAAATGCAAATAAGAAACGAAGAAAACTCCGAATTTCTTTTTTTTTTAAATCATCATGTACAATTTTGAGCTATTTATTTAAATTTATACTTTAATTACTCGAAAAACGTAAGATTCCGTGTTATATTGATAAACAAAAGAGTAAAAGATATTAAAATACAGTATAGTAATATTTTATCAAAATCCAGTATAAATATACAGTATATTTTTCCCAATTCTCGTTAAAATTACTATTTTAGAAAAAATCCTTTTTTAGGAATTTAAAGATTAAATTGTTATTTTAAAAATATTTTTAAAACATATTTTAAAAATTTACTTCTTTTTGATTTGTCAGATAGTCTGAAAACAAAATATTTAAATCTTTTATAATAATGCGTTTTTATTTATAATTAGAAAATGCTCAGATATAATATGTATCTTCTTACTTAAGTAATTATGAAACTGCCTTTTACCTTTTTAAAGAATCCCTAAAGAAATACTTCAGCACTTAAAAGCCAGATACACAATCAGAAATCACTTGTGATTCACTCAAAACACAAAAAAAAAACGAACTTTCACCACCGATTTACAAAGCCGGCAATACTTTGAAAAAATCAACCGATAAAATAAATCGCGTTTCGTCTCGATCATGTACAGTACACACAATGTTGCGTACTGTTCGAGGTCTCTGAAAACGGTGAAATTCGTGGGATCTGACAGCGAATTGCGGCCTGTGAGTCATCAGAAAGTGGCTGCCACACATCGATGATCACGCCGGCCGGTCGCCGCCGCCACCATCTCCACCATCGTTGGGTTACTTGCCCCCTCGAGGCCGTGGGCCTATGGGTAAGGTGACGGTGACGGAGTAATAAGAGGTTTCGTATAACTGGATTCGATAACTACCTGATGTATGGTATTTGTCTATATCTTTTACATATATTTTTTTCTACGACTACTATAGAATATAGTAGTTTTCTCACAAAAAATAAAACTACGATGTGATGTAATAATAATAATAATAATAATAATAATAATATACGCCCTGCAATTCACTCCCTTACGAGTGAACCCCAGAAGCCTCTGCAGCTTGTGCGGGGGAGGGACGGCTATTATTATTATTTGCCGTGGCGCTCTGGAGCGACTTACTGATGCTTGATGGCGCATTTGCTTTACAGTTGTGGGAAAACCCAGAAAAACCACACAACACCATCGTTTTGTGTCGTGGAATAAGTTTATTTCTTCCACAGAAATGTCAATTATTCCACAGTACATGTATTTAAATGGCAAAACAAGAAACAAATCAAGACCACCTACTATTTTATGTAGAACTTTTTTATTGGTTGGATGCCATCTTAAAATGTCAAAAAATAGCTATACTAGAACCAAAAATGATTGAGAGTTTTATTGGCCCTTGGCATATTGGTAATGGTTCTAAATGCCGACTATGATAGGGGGCATTATCTCAAACCATTTTTCAAACATTCATCTCCTCATGGTCATCGCAGTTTTTTATATACTCTACTTGCTATTCTAATTCTTCCTTATTCTAAATCAACCCCACGATGATACGTTCGTGGAATTAGCAGGTAGAAAACGGATCCCTACTTACTCTTTGGTTAAAATGTACTTATCAGTGAAGTGGACAAAGACAGAAATATAGATCTGTACAGCGTTGCCATGAATTGTATAAAAGAATAAGCAATAAATAAAATAATTTATTTGAAATGGGGAGGAAATGATTTGTAAGTATTAATCACTAGTGTTTTTTTCCTAAATAATATTGTTAAAAATTGGGGAAAAATTTTACTATTGGGGCTCAGCCCCAATTTTGATGGGGTATTTTTTTTAGACTAATTTTGGGTCGCTGATCACGAATCTGCAATCAGTTTCCTGCGGTCTCATCAAACAACAAAGTTATGAATTTTTTTTTAAGTAAAATGGTCACCTGAATAGCGGTCAGAACGTAAACTCTTGTCATATTTTTCGCTGTGGCTAGGGTCCCGTCCCTCGGAACTCCAATTTTTTCCCGTCTAATAAACGCATGCGCATTGCGTAACATAATAAATATATTTACTTGAAATATTACTTTGTACCTGATTAATAAGAGCACACCTGAACTTATCATTTACCTGGCCTCATATTATTTTGTACCTCATTAATATGAGCACACCTGAACTTATCTCTTACCTGACCTCATATTATTTTGTACATCATTAATATGAGCACACCTGACCTTATCTCTTACCAGACCTCATTATTTTGTACCTCATTAATATGAGCACACCTGTACTTATCTCTTACCTGATCTCATATTAATTTGTAACTCATTAATATGAGCACACCTGAACTTATCTTTTACCTGACCTCATATTATTTTTTACATCATTAATATGAGCACACTTGAACTTATCTCTTACCTGACCTCATATTATTTTGTACCTCATTAATATGAGCACACCTGAACTTATCTTTTACCTGACCTCATATTATTTTGTACCTCATTAATATGAGCACACCTGAACTTATCATTTACCTGACCTCATATTATTTTGTACATCATTAATATGAGAACACTTAAACTTATCTCTTACCTGACCTCATATTATTTTGTACCTCATTAATATGAGCACACCTGAACTTATCTTTTACCTGACCTCATATTATTTTGTACATCATTAATATGAGAACACTTAAACTTATCTCTTACCTGACGTCACATTATTTTGTACCTCATTAATATGAGCACACCTGAACTTATCTCTTACCTGACCTTATATTACTTTGTACATCATTAATGACCTGACCTTATCTCTTATCTGACCTAATTATTTTGTACATCGTTAATCTGATCACACCTGACCTTATCTTATCTGATCTCACCTGATCTGTTAAATTCTGGTTTATTCAGACGTCCATTGGATATTGGTTATTTTTCAAATCGTGCAAAAAAAAAGTCAAAAAAATATTTTTTTTTGCGTCCATTCATCGTTATTTGGCCTGAAAAACGCGAAAAAATACGTATGGAACCGATCGGGTTGAGACCACTGAAATGATACAAGGATGACGCCTATTGATTTTGGGACAGGTCGGATATCTCCATACAAAAAAATTCTTGGAAAAATTTAACATTGAGGAATCATGATAACCAATGTTGTTTATTGAGAAATAACTAATTGTCGTCTGAATAAGCCAGATTCTATTAATTTCAAGTAATACGCAATACAGATGCGTTCATCACAGACGAGAAAAAAATTGAGTCCCGGAAGGACGGGAGGCTAGCCACAGCGAGAATTTACGCTAATCGCAACTCAAGTGACCCTAGTATTGCCAAATGTCAGTACGTCAAATTGCTGTATGAATTTTTAGGTTATCTTTTATAATTTAGTATATTTAGCTGAAATATTACTGTGTACATCATTAATCTAACCAAACTTGACCTATCTTGTACCTTAAGTCTTTTGGTTTTAATATATATTTATATAAACCAACTTATATACATATTTTTCTGGTAAGTATTAAAGAAAAGTTGACAATTTATTTCACTTAAAAACTTTTTTGTTTAATGAGACCGCAAGCAACTGATTGCAGATTCGTGATCAGCGACCCCAAATTAGTCTAAAAAAAAATATCTCATCAAAATTGGGGCTGAGCCCAAAATTGGTAAAATAAGAATGATATATGACAACGCTAATTTGTTTGATTTTTGGTCTTGTAAATTCTAAATTACTCTCAAACATTATTTGTTATAGTGTAATTATCAATAAAAACGACAATTGGGGATTCCCAGATAAATAAATAATCCTTATATAAATTAAGTCATAAAATGCTTGATTAGGAAAACTGGTCATGTGTCTAGTATAAACAGAACACGTTTCTTATATTGCACATTTATAGTTGGTGCAAGCGGATAACGATCTAATATGTGGATTATAGGGGTTGTAGTTGGTGGACAATCGAGTTGGCTTTGTCCTTGGAACTCGGGGGTGATTCACTCCCCATTCCAATTATACGGAGAGTTTGATTCATTTTGTTTTCCAAATTCGCCATAAAAATTATTATTTTACTTGGTTAGTTCACGCTTAAAGATTATTAGTAAATAATTTACAGGTTGTTTGAAGTAAACGATAAAAAAAAGTGAAAAAAAACTTTACAAATCTGACTTAATATGCAATAAAGTTAAAAAAACACCAAGTATATAATATTGAAATAATTTTAATATCATTATGTATAATTTATGCCTATATATTTTGAAAATTTTCAAAAAAATTACTCATTACACTGCATCTTTCAAACTACGTTATATTAAGAGTTCAAATTTGGACACAATTACGTATACGTATTATTCTAGTGCTTAAAGGTGTATCTTTTTTGGATACCAAGATACAACAATAAAAATTTCTATAAAACGGCATTTTTCAAAATCAATACTATTAGCCCTGAAGAATTCTATAATCAATATGTCTGCCAAATTTCAGCTCCTAATCTTTAAAAATTGCCCCATCTGGCGGAATGCGTCTATAAGCTCAAGGCAGTATAGTCCGATAAACAATTAAATCTGGCATAACTGAATCGCGCGTAAGGGTCAGTTTCAAGGTCTGTAATTTAGTGGTCGAATTCCATTTTACATACTTTTTTATGTCTATAAGAATTGGTTTTAGGTAGGTAGATGTATGTGCCCGAAGGGAAATTTGTTCGATAGAAATTTACTCGAACGACAAATTGCTTGAATAGAAATTAAGTATTTTTTCAATCGCTAAAAAAAATAATAGTTTTCCCCTAATATAAAATAATTTTATCGTTTCTAGGAAAGTTAACTGAGAGTTAAGCGAAAAATCTATCAGCTATAAAGAATTTAATTATAGTATGCTTCAAACCTAGTCTAGACGTTAAAAGATCGTTGACACCTCATCGATGTATTAATTCTCATATTTGTTAACTTGTGGTGCATGGGCACACCTTACGGGTATGTCAGACGTTAAATGCACCATATCCGTTGCCATATGTGCAGTTTACATGCAAGCAAACGGTATTAATGATGCACTTTGGTTGAGAAATTGAAATTAATTATTTTCAACCTTCGAAAACCACTGTAGAATGTGAATAAAATAGTAAGTGCTATATGAAAGGTTCTATAAATAGAAATGAATATTAAATATACACTAAATTTTAAAATTTTATAATTATTAAGTACATTATAAATTGCGCCCAACGTGGAGCTCCAAAATAAAATTTATAATTAAGATTTAAGAGATGGTAAAATAATAGGATTAATAAGACATCAAGAAGTACAAATAGGACAAGGAGATGAAGAATCAAGTGACAAGGAACAAGATACAGACAATACAATAATAGAAGAACCTGAAAAAAAAAACGAAACTAGAAAAATTAAATCAAAACCAAATGGATGTTTTAATAAAGATGATGACTGATATGGGAAAGCAAATGAATAAAAATACAGAAGATTTGAGAAGAAAGAAACAAGAAGTAGCGAATGATTAAAAAAAATAGAAGAGTCAACATTAAGCACTGAAATTAAAATAGAAGAGACGAAAAAGGAAATAAGAGTGGAGATGATAGCTAGAATAGAAGAAGTAGAGGTGTCACAAGAGATAAAATTAAAAGAAATTGAGAACAAGTTAAAGAAAGAGATACAAGAAAACAAATTCAAGAATAGGAAAAATTGAAACTAAACTAAAATAGAAACAAATAAAGAAGAGTGTAAAGAAGCATTAAAGCAATTTGAAAATTTGAAGAAAAAGCCAGAAAATAGGAAAAGGAACTTTTAGATAAAAGGCTTTCTCAGACGCCTGCATCTTTTGGACTAAAACATAGATGTAGGGTATACACAAAAGAACAGCTGGGCCAATTTGCCCCCTTACAACATACTGGGATATAAATTATTTTTATTATCAAACATCCTTTCTTATAATAAACATCAAAAATAGTTATTATATTAAAACGCAAAAAAAGCGTACGTCATTTTACTTTGGAGAGAAGTGTTGAGGTCGACTATAATATCTGCCTACTTCTTCAGAGATTCTCGTCAGTAAATTGCTTAAAATTTACTCCTCATTTATGTTCGGACATCGTGAAATATTTTTCGAGGTTTTTACATTTACGACCTAGTGGTTTTTATTACTCTACATATATCAGAATTTTTCTGTCAAGAACTCAAGATGATTATCCACGCCTTACGGCCATCGTCTTGGTAATTATCTCGATTTTGGGCCGCGCCAAGAAGATTGCGGAATAAATAAAATGAACGCTCGTATTTTTTTTAGTAGGATGTACCAATGTACAGGGCGTTGGTGATACTGTAGAAGTTATAGAAAATGAACCCTTTTACCATCTCTATAATCTTGGGATAGTGAAAATAACATTAATGAAATAATACCAAATCAGTTCAATGGGACTTAACTCTGCATGGTAAGGAGGCAATCTGAGAATTTCAATTCCTTTTTCTCGGACCATCTCATCTATAATATATTTTTCGAATTTGTTTTTATGTTGCCTTGCTATTATTAATAATTCTGCCTTCAAGGATTTAGGAGGACTGATAATATTTTTAGAATGAAGCCATTTTGAAATATACAGGGTGCGCCAATTACTTCCACTCGATCTCTAGCACCGAAACTAAAAGAGATATCATCAAGATTTTTTGTAGGGGTAGACAGTGTCACTCGGACTACAATTTTAAAATATTTTGATGTATACAGGGTGGCTAATTTTTGTGGAATGAAAATTAATTTGGTTTTTTTAAATTGAACACCCTGTATACGATTATGTCTTCTGATTCTACTTAATATTAGATTTACGGTAGTTTTTTGTATTTGTAAATCCGACGCGGCGTTGACAAGTTATTCCTATTTTAAGCAGATTTAATGAAAAAACAGCACTTCAGAAATATTAGCACGAAAACCACATTCCTCAAAAAAGCTACTATGATGTAAATGAAACATGCACCTATCACAATAATCACACAACATCTTCACCTGTTGCACAGGGTGTTTGCCGATGGCGTGCCAATAGTCTAGTTTTCAAATGGCAATAACTTAATTTTTTCAAATGGGACACCCTGTATATTTTTCTTCACTTAGAAGCTCTCCCTAATACGCATTAAAAAAAATATAGGGTTTTGCACATCTAACTTTATTATTTACTTTAATAATTAACGTTAAGTGACAAACAACATATTTTACACAATTTTTAATAAGAAATCAAGTTACCTATGAAAATGACAGTAGGTATATTTTGTTATGGCATTAATTGTCAACATAAAATTTTGAATTGTATCACGTCTACTATATTTAATCGGTATTGTGTATAAAAAATGGATTTTAATAAGAATTATAGTGTTCAAGAAAATATTGATATGATATGGATACTGAGTGAATGTCAAAAAAATGCGTTTCTTGCTAGTAGGGTCTATCGTCAAAGATACCCAGAAAGACGTCATCCACAAAAGGATACTTTTGAGAATTTAAAGAATAGATTTGATAGAACAGGAACCGTCAAGTATGAAAAACGTGAAACTACAGCTGTTACTATTGACAACGAATATAAGGTAATGATCAGTATAGTTGAAGATATAAGCACAAGGCAATTAAGCAATCAGATATTTCCAATACCACAATTAGACAAAAGAATAAATATCACCCCTATCATATCCAGCTTCACCAAGAATTGTTACCACGTGATTTCGCGCGTAGAGTGGAATACTGTAGATGGTTAATAAACAAAATAAATACAGAGCGTAACTTTTTAAATAAAGTTTTATTCTCCGACGAAGCCACGTTTCATAAGAACGGTTGTATAAATAAACACAACTTCCATTATTATTCGGACCACAATGAACATTTATTTAGAACCACATCACAGTATCGATGGTCTTTGAATGTGTGGGCGGGAATAATAGATGATTATATAATTGGTCCCTATTTCTTTGATGGGACTGTAAATGGAGCTATATTTTTAGATTTTTTAGAATATGATTTTCGCAACTTATTGCAAAATGTGTCTCAAAATTATCGCAACGGAATGTGGTTTCAATTAGATGGTGCCACACCACATTACCTATTAGATGTTCGCAATTGGTTAAATAGGCATACATAAAAATATTTTAAAATTGTAGTCCGAGTGACACTGTCTACCCCTACAAAAAATCTTGTTGATATCTCTTTTAGTTTTGGTGCTAGAGATCGAGTGGAAATAATTGGCGCACCCTGTATATTAATTCAAAACCTAATGTGAGTTAAAGTTAAACGTGTCTGGACGTGTGTTTTATCGCTCTGAGTTATTTGCTTACTTTTGTGGTAATTTCTGGCCGAAAAATCTCGTTTTTTCGCGTACGATTAGTTACAAACTGTTTCTTATTTTTCGTCTACTTTGTGAAATGAACAAATGCAATTTTCTCTGTGAAAATAGACTCTAATTCAATCTTTCAATCGGTTTAAAACTATAAAAACAGTTAATTGTCTTTGAACTCGTTTTGTTCTAAACTTAATGTTATTGTTGAAGGTAATCCAGAAGATATATTTTTAATATGCGGTGATTTTAATCTGCCTCTTATAAAATGGTCATTGGACCCCATAAACAATTATTGTATACCTTCACATTTTTCCGATGCTAATTCTAATCTATTCGTTGATACAATTTCTTGTTGTGGTTTATGCCAATTTAATAGTTTTACTAATATTTCAAATAATACACTTGATTTAATTTTTAAACAATAATTTTATAATTCAAAATTTAAATGCAAGTGAATCCCCCTCTTGTTTCTGAAGACCATTACCATACAACACTAGAGTTTGACATGAAATATTTGAATTTTCCACGTGATAACCAGGAAAATAATTTCGGATATCGAACTTAATTATTAGTACCACCAACTATTATCTAAATTCTCCCTTACATAGGTGTTGTAAATCCTTTAATTCAGTGTGTAACATGTTAACATTGATATATTTCATGATAAATTATTTAGTTATATATAAATAATATTGTCACGTTCTAGATTTTTTAGATCTTTTATAATAATATACGCACATTTTTATTTATATAGTGAATACTGTATTTGGGTACGTCCCGTTTGTATTCTGTAATAAATAAAATAAAAATAAAAAATAAATAAAATTCCGAATCAATTGAAATACATACGATACGGCTATGAATAAATAAAGTCTGACTTATCTGTCAAAAGAACAGGTATATTACTTTGTATTAATCTCTGAAAGGGATACGAAAGAAGAGAGTGACATTTTGACTAGAATCAGTCAAATAAAAGCTTTGCAACACACAATGCAAATTGTGTATGCAACCCCAATACACCGGGAATTTTTTGCTTTTAATAATTGTCAATACTCTCTTCTAATCATAGATGGCAGCACATCTAACAATTTTATCTCATAGCGGATATAGCTACTGACTTGTACGAGTTTGGAATTTTATTTATTGGATTCGAAAAGCCTAACTGACGAAGCCGAAAGGCAGAAACCGGTCTTAGGATGTCGAATCTGATAAATTAAATTCCTTACTCGTTTTTTAACTTTGTATTAATCTCTGAAAGGGATACGAAAGAAGAGAGTGACATTTTGACTAGAATCAGTCAAATAAAAGCTTTGCAACACACAATGCAAATTGTGTATGCAACCCCAATACACCGGGAATTTTTTGCTTTTAATAATTGTCAATACTCTCTTCTAATCATAGATGGCAGCACATCTAAAAATTTTATCTCATAGCGGATATAGCTACTGACTTGTACGAGTTTGGAATTTTATTTATTGGATTCGAAAAGCCTAACTGACGAAGCCGAAAGGCAGAAACCGGTCTTAGGATGTCGAATCTGATAAATTAAATTCCTTACTCGTTTTCTAACTTTGTATTAATCTCTGAAAGGGATACGAAAGAAGAGAGTGACATTTTGACTAGAATCAGTCAAATAAAAGCTTTGCAACACACAATGCAAATTGTGTATGCAACCCCCAATACACCGGGAATTTTTTGCTTTTAATAATTGTCAATACTCTCTTCTAATCATAGATGGCAGCACATCTAAAAGGTATATTACAGTAAAAACCATGGAAACATAATTAAATCAAACGAAATCTTTTATTAGACCGATCAAATGTAATAAAATTTTCATTTTAACTACAAATAAGCATTGAAGGATGAGGTAGAAATAAAATTTCTACCTCTTAAACCTTAAACAAATTAAATTACTGCACTCCTTTCTTCTCTAAACTATAGTACTTTTTATAAAATAAAGAATTTGGTAACCGCAGAAACTAATTATTGACATTTATTAATCTAAAGCGAAAAATGCCATGTAAAGATACCGTCTTTGTAGTTCTTACAGTCCTAATAGTTTTATTTGGAGGTACAATAGCTTTTTTATTTGGTTATTTTTTACCAAGTAAATTGACTGAAGAGGAAGGTCAATCGAAAGACGAACGCCGACCGAAAGACGAACGACCACCGAAGGACGAAGGACTACCGAAAGACGAACGACCACCGAAGGACGAAGGACTACCGAAAGACGAAGGACTACCACGCGCAAAAGGAATACTACCAGACGAAGAAGACAAACCAGAACCAGACGAAACAGAATCAGATGAGACAGAACCAGAAGATGACGAAACGGAACCAAAAGATAACGAAACAGAACCAGAAGAGGACGAAACAGAACCAGAAGATGAGGAATCGCCATCATCTGACGACAAAGTATCACTTCGTAAACAAGATCTCTCTGATTCACCTTACAATTGGTTGACATCGGTTAATCTGTATCGATACAAAGATATGCCTTCAAGTTTGGAGTTTTTTTGTGCCGGAACTATTTTAACCTCTGATAAAAGTAAATATCGGTTATTTAGTAAAAGTGCATAACAGTTTCTTCTTAGGAAAAAACTTTGCGACCCCCAAGACGGTAGCACATTTGTACGTTGTTAGATTTTCTAGCTGACAGAACGTTTACTTAAAAAATATCTAACCAAATGCCATAAATACTGAATTTTTAGTGCTTACTGGAGAAGGTTGCTGTAGAGAACACTTTACCAAAGAAGATCTGATAGAGGCCGTCGTTAGATCTGACAGCCCATATTTCTGGACAGGTGGAACGACACACTCCGTTACTAAAATTATTCAAAATACAAAATTAAGACAGCCTTACAAACAAGCGTACATTTTTGAAGTAACTCCTACTTTCGCTACGCATCTCACGGCACCTAAATTAATTGCAGCTCCCTCTGTAGCAAGATTAAGTAAAGATGAGGGAAAATATATTCTAGTTGGTTGGGGAGGCGAACAGGTAATATTCCCGTACAAGTTTTCAATTTTTTAACTTTATCAGTGCTCATTTTCTTCATTGAAACCTTGACTTTAAGATGGTATGAAAGAATATATTGTTCGTATGGAAAAATATCTGTAAACATGCAAAAAACCAAAAAACGACTTTTTCATAATCGATTTTTCAGATTAAGACGATGTACCTGACTTATTGTATTATGTCAGTTACATCGTTATGTTCAGGTGAAGAGGTTTGTTACCTTTATCAGGCTGAGTAGCCTTTTCACCAGATTTTCTTTTGGAAAGTCCTCCTGCCCGAGTAGGTTATACCTCCAGTGCGTGAGTGCCTGGCACTCTAGTATGATATGAGAGGCTGTTTCCTCCTCCTCATTGCATAGTGTACATATGGGTTCTTGAAAGATGCCCATTTTATGTAGGTGTTCCCTAAGGTGACAATGTCCGGTTATTAGTCCCGTGACATGCCTTATTTGATTTCTGCTTAGATTCAGAATATCACCTGTCAGTACTTTTGATGGCGCTTTAACCATTCGTTTACTGTTTTGTTGGCCCGGCACGAGATCCCAGCGTGACGGGTGTTCTTTTAACATCCACCTAGTCAGCGAGAGTCGTACCGAGGATTTGGGAATGCCAAACGCCGGTTCAGGACCAGTAAAGACGGTCGCTTAGGCTTCCTCATTGCCTTTTATCCCTTTATGCCCTGGGACCCATCTAAGTGTTACCTTATTTTGGTTGGCCAGAACGAGCAGATTTTGTAGGCAGTTCCAGACCAATTTTGATCTGATTTTTTTACACGATAGGGCCTGCAGGGCAGCTTGACTGTCAGAGTAAATGAGGATTGTTTTCCCTCTATGCCCCCTGTCAATATTCTCCTTCAAACAAAGCTCTATAGCATGTACTTCTGCTTGAAATACTGATGCGTAATTCACCATATATTCCAGCTCCAGTTCCACTTGCGGTTTTTGACCCATCAGTATACCAAACCAATGTTCCTTCCCGAAAGTTGTTTGTTTCTTCACCTTCCCAACTCATAAGGATCCCAGTAGCCATTGCATTCCAATCTGAATGCCCCCATTTTCGCCTCCGCTCTGATATAAATATCAAGTGGCGGAAGGATTAGTATGGTTTCCATTGCTGCTGTTGGAGTGCTCCTCATGGCACCTGTAATGCAAATGCAGGCTAAACGCTGGAGTTTAGCAAGCTCCAGTATCGCCTTCCTTTGTATTACTTTAGGCCACCACACTAAGGAGCCATAGGTTAACATGGGTCTTACCACTGCAGTGTACAACCAGTGTACCATACGTGGTTTTAAGCCCCATTTAGTGCCTATGGCCCTTTTGGCTGCCATTAGTGCCATTTTACCCTTATTAATGGTTATTCCAGGTTAGTTTAGCGTCAAGGATTATACCTAGATACTTCACCTCCTGAGTCAATTGTAGTTGAGTGTTGAGGAGCTTGGGTTGCCTCAGACTATCTATATTTTTCAGTTAATCTAGTCAATTTTTTATTGCAAATAAGCATTGAAATTGATGAAATAACTATTAATGGTTTTGAAATTACCGAAAACATTGTTTAAACAATATTCGAATACGTAAGAGCAAACAGAACCCATTGAAAAATTTTAAAATCATTCTAAGCCTTTAGTTTTAGTCTGATTTTTGTTAAATTTTCAGGAAATACTAATAATTACAAAACTTCGGGTGGAGTTCCCTTGATTTTTTTGTAAACCTTCGAAAAGTATTTATTTTGTTAATTTTAAATGGAAAATCACAAAAAGAAATATCCGCGCAATTCTGCATTGAATCTATGAAAATTTGCTCCTATTTGTTTTAATAAATATCAAGTAGTTTTTAAATAATATAGTTTCCCATTTTTTTCTTAAATATCTTTGTAAAATAATTTTATCCAACCCTCAAATTGCATATTTAGCTACCCCCACTCACTTTCCGGAACTTTTAATTTGTCCAATTGATGTTTTTTAATTTACACTAATATTGGAGTCGATCTGGCGGAAAAAAACCCGTTTCGAAAACAATTTTTTGTGATTTCATAGATTCGAGGTCCCTCTTTCACGTGATCACTATATGAAAGCTAAGGGAGGTGTGCGGGGGGGGGTAAATTAACGCACGTAGCTCTCTGAGGTTTATTCGGATCCAAACGACTTCTATATATATACAATAAAGTGCTCGCGAAAACGCTTAAACTGAATTTTAACCCATCTAAATCGGTCTAGCGGCTCTTGAGATATTGCGATTTGAAAGTATATGAATTTTGAACGCGTTTTGCCCTGTAGAAGGGCAAGTGATAGGGTTAGTGACTTCGTGCTAGGCTCATTTTCAAGGGCAATCAGTTCTCTTTCAAGATTTTTTTACCACAAAGCTCTAAGTTTATAGAGGACCGCAGGTGTGCGTGATATATTTATAAAAGAGAGTGTGCGCTCGCTGAGCCGCTGTAAAATTAGATGCCGGGATAAGAGCTAAAAGCACTCCCTTTTATCCTCTCGTTTCTCTCACATTATCTATCTGCTCTCCCACAAATACTATTCCGGCATCTAACTTCACGCCGCAGGGCTTAATGTAGATAGAGCTTTGGGGTAAAAAGATTTAGAAAGAGAGCTGATTGCACTTGAAAATGAGCCTAGCACGAAGTCACTAACCCTATCCGTTGCCCTTCTACAGGGCAAAAAGCGTTTACCCCCCTCCCACCCTCCCCGCTTCTCGGATCTAGTCCCTGTAGGGTTCAAACCAAAGAGAAAAAAATTCCGCAACCGATGGTGCATAAAAATGTTTCCCCACTTTACTCTCTTGTTGCGAAAATCGAAAAATAAAATTGGCAAAATCCGAAATTCGGTCGCCATTTGTCCGTTTTCGCCAAAACCATCATCTTCTTAATACATCCTCTAGCAGTGTCCTCATGAAAGAGTTTGCCATTTTGCTGACCCGGATTGGTCAAGAATTAAAAAAGTTACCTCGAGTCAAAAATTAATCAGTGTTTGTCCTCCCTCTCCCCCCCAAATTAAACTAGCAGGTTGAAATTTGGACATAATGCTTGAGTCATGACTATCTATCGGAGGAAAAAAAATCAAGTCTCGAAGTCACTTTCTTCCATGCGAAAAACGCGAACACGGCTCTAGGTGTGTTCTCGCCGCAGCGAAAATTCATATACTTTCAAATCGCAATATCTCAAGAACCGCTAGACCGGTTAAAATTCAGTCTAAGCGTTTTCACGAGCACTTTATTTTATATATAGAAGTCGGTTCGATCCGAATAAACCTCTGAGAGCTGCGTGCGAGAACCGATTTTTCATATCTTTACATGTTAATTTACCCCCCCTCCACACCTTCCTTAGCTTTCATATAGTGACCACGTGAAAGAGGGACCTTGTCTAATCAAATCTCCTCAGCCGTTCTTCTGGATGTTCAAAAAGCCTTTGACCAAGTCTGACATGCCGGATTAGTCAAAAAGCTCATGAACATAGGTCTCCCACTTAACATCACCAAACTCATCCACTCTTATCTCTCGGACCGTACCATCAAAGTCAAAGTAGGCAACGCCCAGTCCGAACCTTTCACTCCCCTCGCTGGAGTGCCCCAGGGCTCCGTCCTGGCCCCCCTCCTCTATCTCATCTACACCTGCGACCTCCCGACCCCAAACACCCGCCTTCTATACGCCGACGACACTGCTCTGATTTCGGTAGCCCAAAACTCTAACCAACTTAGCATCAGAACCCAAAACCTACTGAATCAGTTCACCAGCTGGAGCAATAGGTGGAGGGTCTCATTAAATCCTCAAAAAACACAATTCATCATCTTTAAACATCCGAATTCAAAAAGACCCACCCAGCTCCCCCAAGACGTCATTGTAAACCTCCAGGGAGTCAGGCTCGCTCAACAAAGGGAAGTAGATTATTTAGGTGTTCGATTCTCTCAAACACTTAAATGGTCTCCTGACCTTGACAACACGCTTAACAGAATGCGTAAACGAGCCCGCCTCCTTGGCGCTTTGTGTGGCCGGTTTGGACGGTGCAACACCAAAACCCTCATACACACATACAACTCCTACATCCGCCCCGTTGCCGAATACAGAGCAGTCCCATATGGCGTACTACCCCCCCATCTAGCCCGAAAAATTTCCTCACTCGAGAGACGTATCCTACGACGATGTCAATATCTCCCCTATCTGTTTCCTTCTAGAGAAGTCTACAACAACGTCTCCAGCACCCCAATTCTCTCTCGTTTCCAACTCCTACGGAAAAAATACGTCTCTCGCACCCTGAATGGCTCAAACACCCAAGCCCAAAACACCCTCCTCACCCCTTGGCGACCTCGTCGTCTCCCCCTCTTCAGGAAACCCAAAGCTAAACTCCCACAGCCCAACCTCAGACTTCTGGCTGACGCCCAAGACCTCCCCCTCCCCCCCGAACACCAGGATCTAATGGACTCCTCCCCCCTCACCATAAGGTAAACCCCCCACAAACCCCAACCCCCAACATACAATACCATAACAATATAGAACATAATAAATAGAACATAAGAACCACCTGTACAGAATCGTGATTTAGGTTTTCGTGGTTTTCCTAAATCATATTTTCCCCCTTAGATTGGGCACCGTCTTCCCCCCAAACATAAGGGTGGAAATAGCAAAATTGGCGATTCTTAGATAAAAAAACTGGGAAACAGCTCCTGCCCACACAGGCCCTTAGGAAAAATTAGCTAGGCTAGGTTACAAATATTGTAATCAGGGCAGGAAAACCCCTATAGCAGGGAATTAGGAAAATGAAATGTCCTAGAAAATGTAATATATACCAAATGAAAATAAATAATAAACTAAAAAAAAAAAAAAAAAAAAAAAAAAAAAAAAAAAAAAAAAAAAAAGACCTCGAATCTATGAAATCACAAAAAAAAAATTCGAAAAGAGCGACTTCGTTTTCAAAACCAGATCTACTCCACTATAAATGTAAAGTTGACAAAACTCACTAAGCTTCATTCACCAATTTTACTGATAGATGGTAGCACATTTGCGAATTATGAGAAATAGTTTATAAAAAGCCATCCAATATAATCTTAAATAATTTACTAAAATAGGACCAAACGGAACAAATATTAAAAAATGAGCCGTTTCATACTCATGAATGGTATCCGGAAAATATGGTGAGCTGTAAAGATCATCCATGTCACAGGGCTTCCTCTAGTGAGGAAGTTTGTTGTAATGAAGCAATTATAACTGATCAACCGATAATTGTGCAAGGACCTGTAAGCGGAAGAGCCTTAATAAATATACAAACAGGTAACGATAATTTGAATTTTTCTTAAACAATCGCTAATATGCGATTAAAGCTTTAAGTCCTAGTTTTTTTTATTTTAGATACTCCACAATTACTAGCATTAGAACTAATTCATGTATTCAAAGGCACAGACACCGTTGAACATGATCTGTCATATTTCGCAGACATTGGCGATCCAGATTTTATAGCATGGTTGCAAGATGTTGTACCAGATACTTTTATAGAACCCGAAGAAAGTATTGATAGCGGAAAAGCAAAGAAGAAAGTTATTTATTCAGAGTGTGAAACTTCGCGATATATTGATGATATGAAATATTTTTCGAAATTCAGTCCTATTACAAAATATGTTCCAGTTCAGACAGATGATTATGATTATAGTTAAAGAAAAACATCGTTATTTGCATTTCGATTCTTGATAAGTTGGACATATAGCAGCCAATAGATGACATTGAGTCGATTCTAATAATATCATTAAATTTAAAAAAATAATTTCCTAAGTATGGAACATGTGGTCGAAAATACATGGATTCTAAATAGCCCAGTTGTCAGATACTTAGACCTCTCATAAAATGTGATATCGCTGAAACAATACCAGGAAGATTGACCTTAACCGTTCTTATATACAACAAATGATTAAACAAATAATCGTACGTGATAAGACATCAACCTTCCTATTTACACGTAATGAAAATATATACAATAACTATTACTAATAATTACATGAATGATTCTTCTGATTTTAGTAACATTTTCCGCTCTTTCACATGGTGCTGTTAGTTTTTCGATTTTTTTTTTATTTTTCCAAATTTTCGAAATTGTGAACTTAGCATACACTTTAGAGCAGCAAAGATGTTAGTACCTAAGAGTCTAGTTTCATCGATATCACATTTTATGAGGGGTCGAAGTCTCTAACAACTTTTTAGTTGACTATTTTTATATTGTTTTGTGGTTATTCTTATACTGTTTTGTTGTTATTTTCGTTTATATCATTTTGTAAATAAACTTTTCAAATTGTTATTTATTTTCATGTCCGTTTAATTGAAAAACTAGCATTTATTTTTGATCATCACAGTTTAGATGATCTACTACAGCTCTCGGGTGGAAACGAGGGAAAGAGTATTTTCGAAACTTAAACGCGCTGAGTCAGATTATGTACTGCAGTTAACAGTTAAATGTGAGATTTGGTGAACATTACCCAATTATGTTAATTTGGAATAAAAATTAATCTATTATGATTTTGCTCAATATTTAAAAAAAAATATATGTTGGAGGAATATAAATATATCTATAGTATATTTGAAAATTTTCAAATCTGTATATAAATTGATATTTCATCCTACAAAGCCAGCAATAGTTTGTACCCATGCCCACCTTTAAATAGGTATTCGAAAGGTAATCGTCAAATCTTTTGAATACGTCCTACAAAATTTGGCGAAGTGAGGATCGCTTGAGATTCCCTTGCAATGTGCAGGTGACGAACTCCAGCTGTTATCTTGGTTCCATTTTTTTTTAATCTAAACAATTTGCCATTCCCGTTTGATTCCAGAAATTATTTTGTGAACCACAATGTTTTATTCCAAATAGTGTTGGATTTTTAACAAAAACATTTAATGAAACGCCCGGTATTCCAGGTCACAATTAAAATATCATCAACTTAAATACCTAGGGCATTGAACTTGTAGTTAGGAAAATGAAAGAGACGACTTGATCTTTTTGGCGAAGTGCCCATGTCACTTCCTGTTTGTTAGCCTTTAAAACGTGACATAATTTTTATATATTATGTTCCCATATTAGTTAGCACCTTAAAATGTATTAAAATCTAAATAAATAGGATAGTTTTCATCTTCTAAATAAGAAAATTGTTTCAAGATATCTCATTGGAAAAATGGAAACAATTCCTACAGTGAATGGCAATACTTAGGTCACAGATTTGTGTACAGATAATTTTAATTAACAATTACAATACCCGATTTTGCGATACGTTGCTTTTGCTAAAGCGTAAATGCATGATGCAAATTTAATATCCGGCACCATTCCTCTGTGGCGAAATCTCTTCCGTCCTGAAGACTTACATAATCAAAAACCATATAAGTAGTAGACAATTCTGCAATAGGGATTTCGCGTCGAGACTTTAAAGATACACACACATACAAACATGGGCTGTGGTCAACCTAAGACTCTCATAGTTAATCGATTAGTTAATTACTTAATCGATGTTATATTTATTTAATCTCACCAGTGAAAGAAATTTTTGTCTCTTCTGGGGAGAAAACAAATAACACCGATGATATTTTTTTGAATTCTAGATTTTCATTTTTTACATCTAAAGATATTTGGCCTGAAGCCAATTTGGCACTCAGCACGTTCTCTCAAGTATTTGCTAGGGCTTTTAAGTGGATGACTACTTTGTATTTGCAGCCTTAACGCCCTTTTATTGAATTTTCCCCGAAGGCAATCGCGTGTTTTGGGTAATTCAATGTGGACGTCTGCTCAGACAAAAGTGATATATAGATAGTAATCGAATGCAAATTAGAAAATGGCCAAAACGCTGGTCACTTTATGAAGTAGAGATTAAAATAGTGTAGGTACAATCAAAAAACGAAACATTAAACAGATTTGTTGTATTTTCAAGAATCAGCTGTTTCAGAGGTCGGCCGATGCAGGTTTTCGTTTGTGAAACGACATATTTTTACGTTAAGTGGTTTTAACGGAGCATCAGTCAATTGAGCAATCAAATTTATACTGAATAGAATATGTTCTAATTCGCATTTCTAAACGTCTCGCAGTAAGCTCCGCCCAAATTGGCTTACGTGCAAAAATGCGATTACGTGAGAGAATGCGCCTACGTTACACGCCGCTAGCAGGTGGTCTAACGGAACCGCAAATGTCCGCGATGCATAAAATGGACTTCTTCCGTCTCAAGATTGACGATTTCGTCTCTCTCCCACTCGTATCGAGTGAAAGATATATGATTGTCTTATTTAAATATATTTGGCGAGTGGCTAGTACACTGTTGCCAATGCTGATCTTTGTCAGTGACGCGGTTGGCGCAGTTGCCAATTTGTTTATTAAATATGAATCAAATGTTTAATTTGTAATTGGAAATTAAACAAGATTGTTGTAACTAAAAAAAAACAAAAAGACGAATTCAATCAGAAAAGCTGTCAATCTAACAACAGTAGCTATAAATAATACAACAGAAATGTTCTTAAACCCCCGCATCAAAAGTTTTATACATTTCTGAAAACACATTTTCTAGAAAATTAGGAGTTTTCTTACACACTGTTTATATAATTCCCTTTAACTTTATGAATTTACATCACTCTCTATTGTGTGACTTATGTTAAATGATCACATACATGAACAATAATTAATTAACAAGGAAAATAAGGATTAACGAAAAATCTTCTAATAAGAGGTAAAGTTTCCGGTTTTTATGAGATATTAAAAAACTGTTTTATTATGTCATTGGTAAACTTCCTTCTACCAACACGCACTTGACTTTAAAATAACAAAAAAAAACCTCCTCTACATAGCTTTATTGCAACTCAAAACACTAAATAAAGCATGTAAAAGAGGCAAAGTGAGGGTGCCACCCCTACCCAGTTACACACTCACAAAAACCCAACGATCTCCCTTCGGTTGTCATTGCCCAGTGGCGCACAGTGGGCTGGATGCCGACAAAAAACGGGCAAAAATTAGGAAGCGTTTCTTATGTTTTTGAACTCGCTGATTTCAAATTTGGAATGTACACAGTCAACTCTATTCTAAACATACAATATCTTTATATGGAAGTGATCTACGTAGGTTCAACATTATCATCCATTAAACCGTTTTGAAATCGGCAGCTTGGAACAGACAATTTATCACTGGACGCGAGTCGAATATTTTGGAGCACGAAATCACTTCGAACCTCCCTCAAAAAAGGTTAGGTTCAGACTGTCGTCAGCTGAATACCTGAGGTCTAGAAACCGGTTTTAATGTGGCATTGGGTGCAGGGACATCTATTGTATGCATAAAAGTCAGTTTGTTTGTGTAAATACAGTTTTTCGTATTTAGACATACAAATAACTGACAGTTCGACTGAAATAGAGCGGAGAACTGATCTGACCGTCTAAAAGTACCTTTATATTATTAAATATATCAGAGTAAAGTGGCAAGGGGTCGTAATACCGTTCCTTAAAATCGTCCTATAAATAATCCTTTTACATCAACTTTTAATTAAGTTAAAATAAAGTTTAAACTGACTTCTAGCGCATTTTTAAAAATGTATGGTAAATAATATTTTTTAGTGTTTCAGTTAAATCATTCAGTATGTCTTCAGAGATTATCATCCATTAAACCGTTTTGAAATCGGCAGCTTGGAACAGACAATTTATCACTGGACGCGAGTCGAATATTTTGGAGCACGAAATCACTTCGAACCTCCCTCAAAAAAGGTTAGGTTCAGACTGTCGTCAGCTGAATACCTGAGGTCTACAAACCGATTTTAATGTGGCATTGGGTGCAGGGACATCTATTGTATGCATAAAAGTCAGTTTGTTTGTGTAAATACAGTTTTTCGTATTTAGACATACAAATAACTGACAGTTCGACTGAAATAGAGCGGAGAACTGATCTGACCGTCTAAAAGTACCTTTATATTATTAAATATATCAGAGTAAAGTGGCAAGGGGTCGTAATACCGTTCCTTAAAATCGTCCTATAAATAATCCTTTTACATCAACTTTTAATTAAGTTAAAATAAAGTTTAAACTGACTTCTAGCGCATTTTTAAAAATGTATGGTAAATAATATTTTTTAGTGTTTCAGTTAAATCATTCAGTATGTCTTCAGAGATTATCATCCATTAAACCGTTTTGAAATCGGCAGCTTGGAACAGACAATTTATCACTGGACGCGAGTCGAATATTTTGGAGCACGAAATCACTTCGAACCTCCCTCAAAAAAGGTTAGGTTCAGACTGTCGTCAGCTGAATACCTGAGGTCTACAAACCGATTTTAATGTGGCATTGGGTGCAGGGACATCTATTGTATGCATAAAAGTCAGTTTGTTTGTGTAAATACAGTTTTTCGTATTTAGACATACAAATAACTGACAGTTCGACTGAAACTGAGCGGAGAACTGATCTGACCGTCTAAAAGTACCTTTATATTATTAAATATATCAGAGTAAAGTGGCAAGGGGTCGTAATACCGTTCCTTAAAATCGTCCTATAAATAATCCTTTTACATCAACTTTTAATTAAGTTAAAATAAAGTTTAAACTGACTTCTAGCACATTTTTAAAAATGTATGGTAAATAATATTTTTTAGTGTTTCAGTATATCTTCAGAGATTATTAGATTGACCTTTGACAACGTTATATATTTTTTAATATATTTTTATTTGTTATTGTAAAAAAATCCTAGTTGGGTGTTTCATATGCAGGAGAACTAGATAACTGACACTAATTATTTATAATTATATATAAACATATATTTATAACCAAAGGCAACAAATTACTCATTAAACAAAAAAAACGCCTTTACAGTACATTGGTTACGAAAGAACCGATCACCTTCAATAACCGGAAGTGCCAGCTGGTCAAGAGCTGCAATAAACATTTGATACTGGGATGTTAGGGTGGTTAGGTAATGAGGAAAGGTGCTACTTCTATGGTACTTAATTTTTTAATAAAATTTCGCAACTTCAGTTTCTGTTTCAAGCCTACTTTAAAAGTTATTGAATAGTTAATAGCAAATAGAAAGAAGGTTGTTTGATTAAAATTTCAATCGGATATGGAAAGTTGTATGGAAAATTCTTGACAGTATGTGGCTGGTCGGAAAATTTAGGGTAAATTAAGAAAAATCAAGATGTCTGAGTAAAAGATCCTCATCCTGATCCTGATTTATTAAAACGGTGGAAACATAATATAAATTAATATGGTTTAACGCCCTCAAAGGAGTAATTAGAAATTAGGAGCAAGTAATTGGAACACGTGGCACCGCCACTGGTTCTACTCCAAAAGGGGTGGCATTATTGGAATTGACGGCTCAATTACAGCCGCTGTACTCGTATATAAATCGCACATGAATAAGTTTTGCCTTATTAGAACACTCTGATGACTTCTCTATTGGTTTATTTCGATCTTGATGAGGCGCTACGTTCGCACATTGTCTATTGTCTTGTTAATTCGAAGCTGTGGCACAATCTAATCAGATGTGCCATTTGTCTAAATTTGCGTTTATGGATTAGAGAATATTATATTAAAATTTTACCTTTATTTGCAGAAATTCTCTTACCTGTAACAAAAGAATAATATATTAAAACAGAAAAAGTAGAGAGAAAATACTTCGAAGCTATTTTTCTAAATATACAGGGTGTTTCCTAAGTACGTTAAAATATTTCACGAGATGACCAATTTTGAGTCTAAAAGTTCAATTGAAGTTATTTTCTGAGACGCTTCCAGCTCCCTGAAGATGAACACTTGAATATTGTGACCCCAATTTTGTTCACGTTTTAGTACTGAAGAAACATGAAATATAAAGGGTCAATGTTTTCATACTGTTTCAGGAACCATTTTGAAAAAGTCTACTAGCTTCATTTGCCTAACCGTATGTTATAGTTTAGAGAAGAAAGGAGCGCAGTAATTTAATTTGTAAAAGTAGGAACTAATTGGCACCTCTGGGAATTTTGTTTTTATATTTCTGCAATTGAAAATGAAAAAACTATATTTTTAATAAAAAAAATATGTTTCAACAAAACTATACAGGGTGTCCCACGACGTACTGTACACAGTCCAACCATAAGTACTATGGACCGAGGCCATTTCATATCTGGTATTACAAAATGGCTTTTTGCGTTTTTGACGGATATACAGGGTGATATTTGAAAATATGTGATTTATTCTACGTTAAGTATATCTAAAAGTAAAAATCTCAGACCAATCAAATTTGGCACACTGAGTGTGCTCCCTGAGCTTAATAAAATAGATTTTAAAAAATTTTTAATTTCAGGTCCGAACTTAGTTTTTTTAGATTTTTATTGGTTTTTTGAAAACAACACCCTGTAAGCCAGATCAGACAATTTTTATTTTTCTCACTTTAAAGCTTAAGGATGATACTAAGCAACAGGTAAAAAAAATTGAACGCGCAACTTTTTGTTTTCTGCAGAAAAAAATAGAACTTTAAAAAATAGTATAATTTTAATGGATTCACATTCTTCTTATGACTGATGCGGCACTACATTGATAGCACATCATCATTTTTCAACAAAAATCATAAATGCAGTTCATTTTACTCGATATAAAGTATTATTCAATCAACCGTTGAAATTCCAGGGCTGTTCGAAATCGAATATTTTTAACTACGCCCATGGCAACAAGAGAAATAAAATAACCGAACCTCGCGCATAGCAACAGGGTAAGCACGCATCGTAAATCAAGGCCAGAGCACAGCTAAGAACCCGGAAGTAATTAATAGTCCATATAAACATCAATAGTTAAAAACCGCCTTATCGGCTACCTCTTTATCGGCTGCCGCCTTTAGATGCTCCACGGCCAGGGGCAAGATTGGCAGTTGCATAAAAAAAAGGATATCAATAGCGCCGAAAACACGTACCCGTGATTGGCCAAGGAAGAATATCGGCGGACCACACGCGACTAGAATAAATTAAATCAAATCAGTAGAACTTCTATCTCCGGGGAAACAGGTCGCACTCAGACTGTTTCTTACGTAATAAATCCCTCAATCTCAACTTATATAAATTACATACTACTACATACGCACTTGCGTTTCACAGTTCATAAATTTTTGAGCAATTGCAAACCTAGTTTTGAGTTTGTTATATTCTTTGTTTTTTTGTAAAGTGTTTTTGTTTTACGTTATCGTTAATATACAAAATCCAAGTACTCAGAGTATAATTTCACTACAACCTAAATACGTATACAGTCCACATCAAAACTCTCTGCCAACTTAATCTACAATAAGTTGGGACAGGCATATCTACAGGGTGTGGCCTAATAAGTTTGGGTCTCCAAATTTGACATTATTTGGAACTTCCCAAAACAAGGGCCGTATTTATTTTTTGCAGTCTCTGTACCAGTTGGAGGTGACATGGATGGAGGAGACCTTTCTTTAACGTCCTGAAAACTGTGGACTTAGAAATATTCAAAATACTGGATATTCGCCGGGTACTTAGCTTCTCATTTTGATTTACCATTTCCAAAATACCCTCTTTCTGGTCTTCTGTCAGTCGCTCACCACATTCTTTCACAAACTGTCAAAATGGACGTCAAAGCGAATTCAAAGCCTACTTGCATTTGCAAAATAATCAAAAGTAATAGTTTTTTCTTTGACGTTACAGAAAGAAAATTTGTAAAACTCGTTTTACAGGGTGTTGTTTTTGCAGGATCAATAAAAACTTTAAAAAAATTAATACGGCCCTGGAATTTCAACGGTTGATTGAATAATACTTTATATCGAGTATTTATGATTTTTGTTGAAAAATGGTGATGTGCTATCAATGTAGTGCCGCACCAGTCATAAGAAGAATATGGATCCATTAAAATTATACTATTTTTCAAAGTTTTATTTTTTTCTGCAGAAAACAAAAAGTTGCGCATTCAATTTTTTTTGACTGTTGCTTAGTATCATCCTTAAGCTTTAAAGTGAGAAAAATAAAAATTGTTTGACCTGGCTTACAGGGTGTTGTTTTCAAAAAACCAATAAAAATCTAAAAAAAACTAAGTCCGGACCTGAAATTAAAATTTTTTTTAAAACCTATTTTATTGAGCTTAGGGAGCACACTCAGTGTGCCAAATTTGATTGGTCTGAGATTTTTACTTTCAGATATACTTAACGTAGAATAATTCACATATTTTCAAATATTACCCTGTATATCCGTCAAAAACGCAACAAGGCATTTTTTAATACCAGATATGAAATGGCCTCGGTCCATAGTACTTATGGTTGGACTGTGTACAGTACGTCGTGGGACACCCAGTATAGTGGTATAAAATAAAACAATAAGTTACTTAACAATTTATATATAAGAAGAAAGACCTTGACTTAAAAGTACTGAGTCAGCGTCTAGAGTAGATGAACTATACGCATGAGTACTTTCAACACCATTGCAATTATTAGTATTAATGGTACAGCATTTTTTTATGAAGTATAAATATACAGGGTGTTTGGTAGAGGTAAATGGTACGTGAATAGGGTCGTTTAGAGCACATCTAGCCTATTTGCGACAGTAATTTTTTTTACAAATAGTATTCCAAAACGAAGTTCGTGAATATTTCGCTTCCAAATGCTTGGATAGGCCGACATGGTCCGATATTGTGACCTTGAAGGTATTTGTATTCTAGTTCAGAAAAGAATAATAAGTGTGAATTAATATCAATACCACTTATACTATAGTAATGTCTCACTGGTTAGCAATTGCTAAAACTTATTTATTTTACGTAGTTTGTTCTGGGTTACATCAGCCGAACCGTATTACAAAAAATCGAAGCAGGTTATAGCGATTAATCACCAAGTAAATTTAGTTGTTCGATAGGCGTTGGCTATAAATATAAAACTAACAATGTGTACAACATTAGTAAACATTCACAACGCTTAATTTTTTTACGTATAGTTACTGATTCTGTTTTCACAATAAAAATTTTATCAAAGGTAATACCACGAGTCCTCCAAATTTAATCTATAAAATTTCAGAGGACGAGTCGTATTTGAAAGGATTATTTTTTGAATCATTTTGTATTAAAAACAGAGAATATAGTCATTTATGCAAAAGACACTTTACACACAAATATTGAAAATTTTCTTTACCAATTTAAATTGAAACCTGAGCTGTTATAGTTTTACATACAGGGCCACCAAGGCGATTTTTTGACTGGCTACCCCGCGAAACGGCGCCGTAAATAAAAGCGAAGAAGAAGAATGAAACGAAGTCTTTCTTAATTTAATTAATTTTAAGTTTAGTGTTAAAGTGAGATATGTAAAAATGTTAAAGGCGAAATAAACTAATAAAAACAGGATAGTTTACAAATACATTTTGAAATTTGGTTATTAACATAGATTTACAATACATTTTAGTATAATAATAATTGATAAATGTTTACATTTGACATCTCAAATAGGTAAACACAGTTTAATCAAAAAACAAAAACGACGAAGCGGTTTTATCAAAGGTAATACCACGAGTCCTCCAAATTTTATCGATTAAATTTTTGGTTTTCACGAAAACGGCTTTATTTGGAAAAACCACGAAAACAAACTGATTGATAAAATCACGAGTCCGCAGGACGAGTGATTTTATCTTAAATCAGTTTGTTTGAGTGGTTTTGCCTAAAATAAAGGCGTTTGAGTATGAAGATCAAAAATTTAATCTATAAAATTTCAGAGGACGAGTCGTATTTGAAAGGATTATTTTTTGAATCATTCTGTATTAAAAACAGAGAACATAGTCATTTATGCAAAATACACTTTACACACAAATATTGAAAATTTTCTTTACCAATTTAAATTGAAACCTGAGCTGTTATAGTTTTACATACAGGGCCACCAAGGCGATTTTTTGACTGGCTACCCCGCGAAACGGCGCCGTAAATAAAAGCGAAGAAGAAGAATGAAACGAAGTCTTTCTTAATTTAATTAATTTTAAGTTTAGTGTTAAAGTGAGATATGTAAAAATGTTAAAGGCGAAATAAACTAATAAAAACAGGATAGTTTACAAATACATTTTGAAATTTGGTTATTAACATAGATTTACAATACATTTTAGTATAATAATAATTGATAAATGTTTACATTTGACATCTCAAATAGGTAAACACAGTTTAATCAAAAAACAAAAACGACGAAGCGGTTTTATCAAAGGTAATACCACGAGTCCTCCAAATTTTATCGATTAAATTTTTGGTTTTCACGAAAACGGCTTTATTTGGAAAAACCACGAAAACAAACTGATTGATAAAATCACGAGTCCGCAGGACGAGTGATTTTATCTTAAATCAGTTTGTTTGAGTGGTTTTGCCTAAAATAAAGGCGTTTGAGTATGAAGATCAAAAATTTAATCTATAAAATTTCAGAGGACGAGTCGTATTTGAAAGGATTATTTTTTGAATCATTCTGTATTAAAAACAGAGAACATAGTCATTTATGCAAAATACACTTTACACACAAATATTGAAAATTTTCTTTACCAATTTAAATTGAAACCTGAGCTGTTATAGTTTTACATACAGGGCCACCAAGGCGATTTTTTGACTGGCTACCCCGCGAAACGGCGCCGTAAATAAAAGCGAAGAAGAAGAATGAAATGAAGTCTTTCTTAATTTAATTAATTTTAAGTTTAGTGTTAAAGTGAGATATGTAAAAATGTTAAAGGCGAAATAAACTAATAAAAACAGGTTAGTTTACAAATACATTTTGAAATTTGGTTATTAACATAGATTTGCAATACATTTTAGTATAATAATAATTGATAAATGTTTACATTTGACATCTCAAATAGGTAAACACAGTTTAATCAAAAAACAAAAACGACGAAGCGGTTTTATCAGTATAAAACACAATGATTGGTTAGGATCCTGAGTTGTTATTGGCTGAAACCACAAAATCTGACTGTTTTGACAGATGAAAAAAATAATCAAAGGTAATACCACGAGTCCTCCAAATTTTATCGATAAAATTTTTGGTTTTCACGAAAACGGCTTTATTTGGAAAAACCACGAAAACAAACTGATTGATAAAATCACGAGTTCGTAGGACGAGTGATTTTATCTTAAATCAGTTTGTTTGAGTGGTTTTGCCTAAAATAAAGGCGTTTGAGTATGAAGATCAAAAATTTAATCTATAAAATTTCAGAGGACGAGTCGTATTTGAAAGGATTATTTTTTGAATCATTTTGTATTAAAAACAGAGAACATAGTCATTTATGCAAAAGACACTTCACACACAAATATTGAAAATTTTCTTTACCAATTTAAATTGAAACCTGAGCTGTTATAGTTTTACATACAGGGCCACCAAGGCGATTTTTTGACTGGCTACCCCGCGAAACGGCGCCGTAAATAAAAGCGAAGAAGAAGAATGAAACGAAGTCTTTCTTAATTTAATTAATTTTAAGTTTAGTGTTAAAGTGAGATATGTAAAAATGTTAAAGGCGAAATAAACTAATAAAAACAGGATAGTTTACAAATACATTTTGAAATTTGGTTATTAACATAGATTTACAATACATTTTAGTATAATAATAATTGATAAATGTTTACATTTGACATCTCAAATAGGTAAACACAGTTTAATCAAAAAACAAAAACGACGAAGCGGTTTTATCAGTATAAAACACAATGATTGGTTAGGATCCTGAGTTGTTATTGGCTGAAACCACAAAATCTGACTGTTTTGACAGATGAAAAAAATAATCTGCCTAATTTCTCCTCTAGAAAATTGTAAAAAAGCAAAGAAATCTATTAATACTGAGATCCTTTAAAAATTCATTACACCAATGGCCGTTAGATTAAATGACATAACCATAATCCAAAAAGAAAATAGCTTCAAAAGATGAAGCATTCTTCCGACGCGGTATCTGTATGCTGCCAGAAAGATGGGAGAAAATGGTGGCACAATTTTTGATAAAAAACAGCGGAAACTTATTTGTACGCCTGATATAAATCTCAGATCAGCGAATGTAGCTATGCATAATTAACACTGCAATGCATAATTTTTAATTATGTATCATTTGGACCTGGACCACCTATCATGGAACGTAATTATTATTAATTTGCTTGAAAGTATAATCAAAATGTAAAATTTACCTCTAGTTACTTTACAAGATGATTATATTAATGACGATGATTGTTGTTACTACGTTGGTGCTTCACATCGAATTGATTTTTTTTAATTTTAATAGTGCAAGTAGAGCATTACAAAAATTTCTCTTGTTTAAACACGGACGTAATGGCACAGTTACTGATTTTATAAATAGTTTATAGTAGTAGCGCAGGTAGGTATATATTTTTTTCTTTCGACTTACACAATTTTTTTATAAAAAATTTAATATTTTAATTTAACAAAATAATTCTAAAAATAATACTAGTAACTATATACCAATTGCGTGACCTATTAAATAACCACACAAATCTCGCATACTTTAACATTTAACTGCATGTTGTAAAAATCACAAATTATTGTAGCAAAACTCAAAAATTTTCATCAAAAAAATGTATCAGATGATGGCCCATATTATGATAACAGCTTAAAATACAATCGGGCTAATGTGGAACACCCCGAAAGACTCGTCTAATGATCGTCAAGCGCGCTAAATTCGGCTATTAATCTGGCTTGTGAGTCTAGCAAGGTCTTTCTGATTGTAAATGTCATCCAGACGTAAAAATTTTCAAACCCGGGAAAAAAAGATCAAAAATTTTCTATTTTCCCTATTTTGAAGGTAGTAAATGTGTTTAATTTTCAGACAATTAAACATATAAACTCATTCAACCGGCAACGTCGCAGCCGGCAACGCCGCACCAAATACATTTGCAAACTGCGCTCAGACACGAAGCATCAACAAATAGTTTTTTTTTCTAGTTTTTTTCCCATTACGCTACGGCTGACACGTAGGCCAATATTTACCGCGCAGAATCTATAACGAACTTTCTAGGCTTATGCTACAGGTGTCACGTCCGCCCTGAAATTCATAATGACGTAATTTGAGTTAATCCTTGTCTTCTCAAGCGGGAGAGAGAGACAGACATAAAAAACTTACATATCTAACAATCTTTCTAGAACAATCGCGAGCCGGGAAGGGATAAAAATTTGAAGCGACAAAATTTCGCAGATTCTTAAATCAGTGTACATCGACGCTCCGGGGCAACAAGGCCTCGTCAAATCAGTGGGACTTAGCTGTAATCAAGCGGTCCATTTTATTTCAAAAATATTTCGTTTTCACAGTGGTACATTAGCTGCGTATCAGGCTGTCCACTTTATTGTTCATTTTATATTCAAATCTAAACTCAGTGCTTCGTAGTACAGCAAAAACAGTGTCTATCTATCACTCACTCAGACCACACGCAAAATATTTTCTGACTGATGCGGTCTTTTAGTTTTTTACCTATGTGCTAGTGTTTGTTAAGCACATAAGGTACTTATAATACTTTGTTCATTGATTACCAGTTAATGTAATCCTTTGTTACGTTGTTGTTTATTTATTTAACTTAAAATAAATCGTTAAATAAAGGTGTTAGTTGTTTTTGTCCATGGAGTGGGGAAGAAAAAGAAATACAGTCCACTTAGAACTACGATGCAGTTTAAAAAGGCGATAACACATTGTTGGTCGTCCTGGGAAACTGGCACAACATAGGGTTTATTCCAGAACCCTCAACAAAATGTTTCCTGGATGGTAGTACGAATGGAACCAATGATTTCTCTATGATGTTCTTCATCTAACTGAAGGAACGGTTTTAATGACGATGGGTTGCTATGTCCCGTAATTTTCACCTATACCTATACCGCTCCTGGACAATTCAGTTACGGCGGCAGCTCGATTAGAATGGTTCGTAATTTTCACCCGCTTGATATCAAGTCCAATATTGGAAAAATTTTACTATTGGGGCTCAGCCCCAATTTTGATGAGATATTTTTTTTAGACTAATTTTGGTTCGCTGATCACGAATCTGCAATCAGTTTCCTGCGGTCTCATCAAACAACAAAGTTATGAATTTTTTTTTAAGTAAAATGGTCACCTGAATAGCGGTCAGAACGTAAACTCTTGTCATATTTTTCGCTGTGGCTAGGGTCCCGTCCCTCGGAACTCCAATTTTTTCCCGTCTAATAAACGCATGCGCATTGCGTAACATAATAAATATATTTACTTGAAATATTACTTTGTACCTCATTAATATGAGCACACCTGAACTTATCTTTTACCTGACCTCATTATTTTGCACATCATTAATCTGAGCACACCTGAACTTATCTTTTACCTGACCTCATATTATTTTGTACATCATTAATATGAGCACACCTGACCTTATCTCTTACCTGACCTCATTATTTTGTACCTCATTAATATGAGCACCCCTGTACTTATCTCTTACCTGACCTCATATTATTTTGTACCTCATTAATATGAGCACACCTGAACTTATCTTTTACCTGACCTCATATTATTTTGTACATCATTAATATGAGCACACTTGAACTTATCTCTTACCTGACCTCATATTATTTTGTACCTCATTAATATGAGCACACCTGAACTTATCTTTTACCTGACCTCATATTATTTTGTACATCATTAATATGAGAACACTTAAACTTATCTCTTACTTGACCTCATATTAATTTGTACCTCATTAATATGAGCACACCTGAACTTATCATTTACCTGACCTCTAATTATTTTGTACCTCATTAATATGAGCACACCTGAACTTATCTTTTACCTGACCTCATATTATTCATTAATATGAGAACACTTAAACTTGTCTCTTACCTGACCTCATATTATTTTGTACCTCATTAATATGAGCACACCTGAACTTATCATTTACCTGGCCTCATATTATTTTGTACATCATTAATATGAGCTCACTTGAACTTATCTCTTACCTGACCTCATATTATTTTGTACCTCATTAATATGAGCACACCTGAACTTATCTTTTACCTGACCTCATATTATTTTGTACATCATTAATATGAGAACACTTAAACTTATCTCTTACTTGACCTCATATTATTTTGTACCTCATTAATATGAGCACACCTGAACTTATCATTTACCTGACCTCATATTATTTTGTACCTCATTAATATGAGCACACCTGAACTTATCTTTTACCTGACCTCATATTATTCATTAATATGAGAACACTTAAACTTGTCTCTTACCTGACCTCATATTATTTTGTACCTCATTAATATGAGCACACCTGAACTTATCTTTTACCTGACCTCATATTATTTTGTACATCATTAATATGAGCTCACTTGAACTTATCTCTTACCTGACCTCATATTATTTTGTACCTCATTAATATGAGCACACCTGAACTTATCTTTTACCTGACCTCATATTATTTTGTACATCATTAATATGAGAACACTTAAACTTATCTCTTACTTGACCTCATATTATTTTGTACCTCATTAATATGAGCACACCTGAACTTATCATTTACCTGACCTCATATTATTTTGTACCTCATTAATATGAGCACACCTGAACTTATCTTTTACCTGACCTCATATTATTCATTAATATGAGAACACTTAAACTTGTCTCTTACCTGACCTCATATTATTTTGTACCTCATTAATATGAGCACACCTGAACTTATCATTTACCTGGCCTCATATTATTTTGTACATCATTAATATGAGCACACCTGACCTTATCTCTTATCTGACCTTATTATTTTGTACATCGTTAATCTGATCACACCTGACCTTATCTTATCTGATCTCACCTGATCTGTTAAATTCTGGTTTATTCAGACGTCCATTGGATATTGGTTATTTTTCAATAACCAATAATCATGGCGGTTTCCTATTCAGGTGCACATTGAAAGTTGAAACACAACTGGCATTAGTTCTTCAATAGCCCTATTCAGAAGATCATTTTTAAGCAAGAACAGATAATTGAATATTGGATTTTAAAAATAGTGCTCAGGCTACTATTTTGAATATTGGTTATTTGAATTTTGTCTGTTACACATTTGTTTTGTTGTGTCAGAAGAATAATAATTGATATTTGTGAGTAAAATTTTTACTTTTCCGCCCACCGCTATACCATAGAGGAAAAGTAATGTAATCGTGCAAAAAAAAAGTCCAAAAAATATTTTTTTTTGCGTCCATTCATCGTTATTTGGCCTGAAAAACGCGAAAAAATACGTATGGAACCGATCGGGTTAAGACCACTGAAATGATACAAGGATGACGCCTATTGATTTTGGGACAGGTCGGATATCTCCATACAAAAAAATTCTTGGAAAAATTTAACATTGAGGAATCTTGATAACCAATGTTGTTTATTGAGAAATAACTAATTGTCGTCTGAATAAGCCAGATTCTATTAATTTCAAGTAATACGCAATACAGATGCGTTCATCACAGACGAGAAAAAAATTGAGTCCCGGAAGGACGGGACGCTAGCCACAGCGAGAGTTTACGCTAATCGCAACTCAAGTGACCCTAGTATTGCCAAATGTCAGTACGTCAAATTGCTATATGAATTTTTAGGTTATCTTTTATAATTTAGTATATTTAGCTGAAATATTACTGTGTACATCATTAATCTAACCAGACTTGACCTATCTTGTACCTTAAGTCTTTTGGTTTTAATATATATTTATATAAACCTACTTATATACATATTTTTCTGGTAAGTATTAAAGAAAAGTTGACAATTTATTTCACTTAAAAAATTCATAACCTTTTTGTTTAATGAGACCGCGGGTAAACTTGAAAAAACTACTGACAGGAGATGTCATACAGTTTTTTCGACAGTAATATCCCAAGACCTTGACAAATAGCCGACTATTTTTATTGTATCTAAATTTCGAGTTTATTTTAGGATCAATTCGTAGAGACTTAATTTTGGCATTAATAATCTGATTCTGATTATTAATGCCAAAATTGTCGAGTCAAATTGTAAAATATACGAGAAATTTAGTAGCAATAAAAATAGTAGCTAATTTGTCAAGGTCGCGTTATATTTAATAAGATTATTTCCCGAGTCACAAAAAATTCTGTACGTACGTATAAATTATACTAATTTTGCTCTTTACTGTATTGGCAGGTACGTTTAATTTAATTATATTATCAATTTCTTGAAGATTTTTACTCCCGAATCTACTCATCATAATACTTTTTAACAAAATGTGTCAAATTTAATTCTGTAATAAACTTTAATGGCAAACTGTCAAAATTCAGATGACGCGCGCCTACTATGTTTATCGTAAAATAGAAAGGAATGAATGAATATATTTATAGTTTCAGAAAAAGTGCGAAATCAGTTGGATTTGTGTATTTGCTACTAAAGATCGATAATTTATTAACTATAAGCAATTTTATAATACCATTAGTATAGGTTTTATTTGAAAAATTTGAAAGTTACGGGCGGCTTCGTTATTGTTGGATACCGTCCTTCAGGTGAATATTGAGGACGATGATCAAATAGCCGAATATTTACCACCAAGGTGAATAGTCGCTTTATTTTGTTTTGATTGGCTGCGTCAAATCAGTTTCCAAGCACGTGATTAGTTAAAAATTGATATTTGACAGGCAAGGGAAATAATCATCTAGAAACCATTGCGCGTTTGTGATTGGTGGAAATTAAGACGAGGGAAATAGTCGATAACCCTGTGTTTACCTTTAAATTCCTACATTAAAATAGTTCTCATCATTTTTTTAACGTTCAATTAAAAATTACAACTTTCTGTAACAATATCGCTATAAAAAATATTTCGTTGGTGAAAAAAAAGGAAGAAACTCATATGAAGATAGCTTATCGCCAAGAATCGATCTTCTTGGTGCGTGAATCCTACTTTCCAACTAATGTCTAAAAATAACAGGTTTCTCACATAATGCAACAGTAATTGCTATTAGATGAAGCAATTAATAAAAAATGACCATAATAATTACTGAACTTGTACAGTTGGGTAATAAAAATGCATTTTACTACAGCTTGAAGGCTAGTTTTCAAATTGGTTTTAGCTATTTTAATATTGTCTTCATTTTTTAACAAATGTATGAGTTTTGATGTCATGTGGTAAAGAATTTTATTCACTAAAGATTTGGGATATGAGTTTTCTAAAAGAATGTTTTGAAGTTCTTTCAGACATTCATCTCTCAAAGATGGATGAGTGACCTTAACCACTTTGTTTTTGAGGTTATTAATTAAATTTATTTTGATTTTCATGGGATGGTTTGAATGAAAATTTAGGAACCGATTACTATTAATTAGTTTTCTGTACCATCTAGTAATGATTTTATTGTCGTTCTTATTATAGACCAAAATAATAGTAGGATGAAAGCCATTGGAAAAGGAAGAGAATATAACAAACATGAAAGGAAAAATAATTTACAGGCGCTCTGGGGTCGGGAAGTGGAAGGGGGGGAGTTTTTAAGGGTAGAAAACTGTTTATCTCGATTTCCGGCAAAACTACAAGTCCTATGGAAAAAAGTTAAAAGGCAAAGTTGTAGGTAATAAAAAGATCTACAACTTTTGTATTTACTTTTTTTTCACATAACCTCAAAATTTATGTGAAAAATTCAAATAAGTTTTTGGTTTTTTATTTTTATCTTTTACAAAAATTTATTTTTTTTCGCGAAATTTAGTGTAAATTTACCTTTTTATGTCCCAAACACTCTGTAATTTTTTTGTTTTAAAATATTTATTTTTTTAACCTTATTTTGACTTAATATCGAAAAAGCAGTCTAATTTTCAATCGTAAATTCTCACGTCAAAATATCTGCTTTTTAAAAAACTCGGTGGGCTTTTTGTTCGTTGAAATCTCTACTTTTTGATGGTGTGAAAAAAAATATACATTACTATGGTAAATGTTCTTAAAAAATGCAAATAAGAAACGAAGAAAACTCCGAATTTCTTTTTTTTTAATCATCATGTACAATTTTGAGCTATTTATTTAAATTTATACTTTAATTACTCGAAAAACGTAAGATTCCGTGTTACATTGATAAACAAAAGAGTAATTAAAGTATAAATTTAAATAAATAGCTCAAAATTGTACATGATGATTTAAAAAAAAAAAGAAATTCGGAGTTTTCTTCGTTTCTTATTTGCATTTTTTGAGAACATTTACCATAATAATATATATTTTTTTTACATCATCAAAAAGTAGAGATTTCAACGAACAAAAAGCCCACCGAGTTTTTTAAAAAAGCAGATATTTTGACGTGAGAATTTTCGATTGAAAATTAGACTGAATTTTCGATATTAGGTCAAAATAAGGTTAAAAAAATAAATATTTTAAAACAAAAAAATTACAGAGTGTTTGGGACATAAAAAGGTAAGTTTGCACCAAATTTCGTGAAAAAAAATAAATTTTTGTAAAAGATAAAAATAAAAAACCAAAAACTTGGTTATTTGAATTTTTCACATAAATTTTGAGGTTATGTGAAAAAAGTGTAAATACCAAAATTGTAGATCTTTTTATTACCTACAACTTTGCCATTTAACTTTTTTCCATAGGACTTGTAGTTTTGCCGGAAATCGAAATAAACAGTTTTCTACCCTTAAAAACTCCCCCTCTTCCACTTCCCGACCCCAGAGCGCCTGTAAATTATTTTTGTCATATTCTTCCTTTTCCAACGAGTTTCATCCTACTATTATTTTATTTGGTTTCAAAAATTAACTGCACTGGTCTATTAGTTTTAAATCCAGAAATGGAACTGAATTATCAATTTCTTTTCTGAATATTTGGATCGAAACTGTTAAAAATATTTAAAGTTTCATCGATACAGTTTCCTGGTACAGAGAGGATAAGATCATCTACATATCTCTCGAGGAAAGGAATTTCAAATGTGATTTTATTTGTGTAATATTCTAGGAGTTCATCTAAAAATGAAATCTATCTACAGAAATAAATTAGATCCTCCAACATGTACCTTACAATTTTATAGAATTTACATACAACTCCCAAAATAATTTTAATCAAATGAAGTTTTTGTATCATTAACAACACACGCACACAAAACCATGTTATACTTATACTTAAAACGTCGAAGAATTTAAGAAAAAGTAGGTGTATCACTATTTGATGTAACGGATTGAACTGATTACAAAAACGTTTATCGAGAGAAAACGGTAACGTTTTCAGGATAATTATTATTGCTCAATGCAAACTTAACTTGGTTAGCATCAAGTGCAAGCAGATGTTTTCGCGATTTAAACTTGATCGATAACAAAAAAGAGATCACTGAATTTTAATTACTTTATTTATATAATTTACATATACGCATGTTCAAACGGGTAATAGTCTGGTTCACAAGTGCCATTTCGCTCGAAACCTGATCGCCACCACCGAAAATTATGATTTTGGGCTCATTCGATTCGAAATGGCATCTAGAACGTTCTATCAAAATTCCAAAAGGGGCTGCAAAAAAATGCAAAAGTTATAAACAATTAAGTAAAATAAAAAATAAGGGTTTAGTTTTTTTGAAATATTTCAAAAACTATTTGAGATAATCGAAAATTGAAAAAAGATCCTTAAAGAGCAGGAAATTTCCTAAAAAAAAGTCCTACCTCTCGGAACTGTACCAACAACCCTTATAATTTTAATTAAGCGGCGAAAATAACGGTAAAAACGCGTAGTTAGGCTGCCGCGTGCATTGACACGTGAACTAAAAAAATTATTTTAACTGATTAAATATTAATATTAAGGAATAAAAAAATTTGGTTACTAAGTAGACATATCAATAAACAATAATCCGTCAACAAAAAATTTTTATCACAATTTGTTTATTAGTTATGTTTTTGTTAATTAGTTAATTTTCACGATTTTAATGTTAACATAAAAACGCTGATTATTTCAAAACAAGAAATCTAGAATTTTTTTTGATTTTTTTGAGCTAATCTTAAAAGAGTTTAGAAGAGATCCCCGTTGGAAAAATTTTGATTTTTCGTTTTTTTATTAACAATCAAAGGCGTTAAAAAATTATTTATGTAAATAAAGCCATTAGGAAAATTTTTTTTTCCAATCATTGTTAATATTTTGTTTTCTTATTGATAAAAGCCATATAACAATAATTTTTTTTATTTTTAACTAACATTATTTAACTAATTGTTATAAACAAATGCATTGTTTATAATATTTTTGAAAACTTTTTCTTTGGAATTTCATCCTTGATGAAAATAATGATTTAAAAAAAAATCGTTCTATAAAAAAAAAAATTTTATTAACAAAAATCGCATTTGTTAATTAACAATTTTTTTTGTTACTAAATATTAATATTAAGGAACCATTTTTTTTTAAATCATTATTTATTATGTTCTTTCGTATTATAAAAAAAAATAATTTTTTTATTAACTTTTCATTTGTTTATTAAAAAAACAATTTGTTATAAACAAATGCAATTTTACGCAATATTTTTTTTTAAATACTAAAAAATATTACAAAAACAACCATATATACTTTTTTATTAAAAAAAGTTTTTTATTATTTTTTATTTAACTTTTAAAAATATTGTACTTTTGCACTTGTAGTTTTCTTTTTGTTTTTACTCATGCCTTTGATTGTTAATAAAAAAACGAAAAACCAAAATTTTTGAATTTTTCCAACGGGGATCTCTTCTAAACTCTTTTAAGATTAGCTCAAAAAAAATTCTAGATTTCTTGTTTTAAAATAATCAGCGTTTTTATGTTAATATTAAAATGGTGAAAATTAACTAATTAACAAAAGCATAACTAATAAAAAAATTGTGATAAAAATTTTTTGTTGACGGATTATTGTTTATTGATATGTCTACTTAGTACCCAAATTTTTTTATTCCTTAATATTAATATTTAATCAGTTAAAATATTTTTTTTAGTTCACATGTCACATTGGGGCGATGCACGCGGTAGTCGAACTACGCGTTTTTACCGTTATTTTCGCCGCTTAATTAAAATTATAAGGGTTGTTGGTACAGTTCCGAGAGATAGGAAATTTCCTGCTCTTTAAGGACCTTTTTTCAATTTTCGATTATCTCAAATAGTTTTTGAAATATTTCAAAAAAACCAAACCCTTATTTTTTATTTTACTTAATTGTTTATAACTTTTGCATTTATTTTCAGCCCCTTTTGGAATTTTGATAGAACGTTCTAGATGCCATTCCGAATCGAATGAGCCCAAAATCATAATTTAAAAGAAATGGCACTTGTGAACCAGACTATAATCTATCCTTAGAAAACAGCAAACCGTGGGGTTATAGAGGTTTTTCGGTAATTTTCGGAAGTCTTTGTTATTGTGAAAGTTATCTGTTCGAATTAATGGCCATTTTGTAGATTTGGACTAGCAAATTCCCAAGATTTTAAAATTTTTAAGCTATCTGTTGTGTAATGGACCTCGGGAAAGATTGGATACTGGCAGCAATGATAACGTTGAAGTGAATATGAATAATTAGCACTTTATTAACTGATTAATACTTTATAAACTATTACGTTAACTTAATAAATCTAAACTTAATTAACTGGATTTGGAATTAACTTCGAAAGGATGCAAAGACAAGAACAAGAATTAGAAATAAGACCTTTCGAGTTAAACCGTTGAAATAGAACTAACTAGAAAATATTCATTTGTTAATAATGAAAACTATTATCATAATTACATTAAGATAGTAGTTTTACCGAGAAACGTGGAGATTTTGTATTTTGGTAATATCTATTGTGACCCTTAATATTTGTATAATTAGGTTATTTATTGTTTACTTGAAAATTGTTTATGGTAAATATTTTGTTCAGACTTCAGTCTCCAAGTTTCTTGATATGAAAATTCAAATTTTATACGGGGTGTTTGGTAGGTACATTACAGTTGGAATAGTCGAATCGTCCTCATCCATAGCCAAAATGAAAAAAAAATCGATGTCTGGTTTGATGTTTTCTTATAGATTCTGACTCGTAGATTTCAAAAATAGCGAGATTTTTAGTCTAGCTATAAAGGCAGTGCCTCAAAAAGGCTTTCAAAGTTTAAAATCGTGTTACAACACTTATTTTAGTGCTTTGCAGAATAAAAAAAGTTAACCCTTTATAATTTTCTAATAATACACACTTATAACACGTTGGTGGGAAGCCCGAAAAGTGTTCTATAAATAAACCTCAGAAGTGCGACAAGCGACAAGAGAGAGATCGGCCGTAACTTAATCCCGTCAATCCCGGTAAGTAAACGCCTGGCTATGTAAAAAGACACTGCGGAACCCTTTTAATTTGTATTTGATTATGAGGGGGAGGAAGTAACGGTAGAGAGACGGTAAAAATGGAGTTACTAAAAAAAATCAATACTGAATTCCGGGACTGCAGCCTGCAGTTAAAATATGTTTACCATCCGTATTATTTATAGACAAATAGATAGACAGACTGAAAATAAAGTCCTTATGGACGACCCCATATCAAAAACGAAAATTTTAGATAGAATTATGGCATAGGTATCTTTTAAATAGATACATTTCCATTCTATTGATTTTCCAAAAATGTCAAAAATTCCATGGGCGCTAAGATGTGAACTGACCATCTGTTTCATCACAAAAAAAATAGTATCGAATTATACAAAAAGCAAATTAATGTGTTCCGTATTTTTAGGTTATTTCCCCAGCGTAGTAATATGATACCGAAACCTTATATGCTTGAGATGACATACGATGTACGTGAATTATTTTTATAAAATATCTAGCTATGTTTGTATAGGCTATTATTTAACCATAACTCTCAAATATTAAATAACAAACTCACAAAGTCAAAATTGACAACTTTTCAGACAATTAATCATGTTTGTGGATTCCCGAAAGGTAGCGTTAAATTCTGAATTTATATTTGTAGGCAAAAAACCAAAGAAAGTTTATAAAATATTACTCAAAATTGTTGAGGGCTCTGGAATAAGCCCTATGTTGTGCCAGTTTCCCAGGACGGCCAACAATGTGTTACCGCCTTTTTAAACTGCATCGTAGTTCGAATTTCGAGTGGACTGTACTTTTAGATTGAAGAAATGTGCTGTAGTAGGTTTGCCTTCTCAACTTCATCCAACAAAAACAATGGACACTTTTATTTAACCATTTATTAGACTTGTTAAATAAATAAATGAACAAAAACAACAACGTAACAAAGATTACATTAAACTAGTAATCGTGAACAAAGTATTATAGTTAATTTAAAGAAATGACCACATCATTCAGAAAATATTAATTTTGCTGTACTACGAAGGACTGAGTTTAGATTTAAATATAAAATGAAAAATAAAGTGGACCGCCTGATACGCAGCTAAGTACCACTGTGTAAAACGAAATATTTTTACGTTGAGTTGGTGTCAACGGAGGGTCTAGCCTGATTCGCGGCTAGCAACACACTGATTCGCCGTACTAGGAGGCATTATGAATAATTTGTCAGAGAATTTTGGATATATAACATCCCTAACAAGCCCTTATGCGAAGGAACTTGCAATACGTCGCACTTGACGGAGTAGTGAATCGGTTGACGATCAAACACACACTGAAAGGTTCTGGTACGCGACTGAAAACACACTGAGTTTAAATTCGACGAACCTCCGTCGCTTCAAAATCTTTCTTTCCGGATTGCGCAACACCTTCTCGAAAGATTCTTTAACGTGAGCCGCGTAAACAACTGTAAGATTTTTTCTATTGTCTAGACGCGACGGTTAAATTTACGGCTTAATACCATCATTAAAATAGAGCAAAAAATTATCTTTGATGAAACCGCTTCCTGGTTTGATGCCGCTCGCCAACGTATTTTGGTGCGGCGTTGCCGGTTGAACGAATAAACGAATATGAGTTTACATGTTTAATTATCTGAAAATTAAACAAAAATGTTCTTATTAATTTAATAGGTATCAGAGATAAAAAATAATGTCCATTGTACCCTATTAATGTGTCCAATTATAAGTATAATCCAGTAAATGAAGGAGGAAAAAAAGCCCAGTCGAGATTTTTGAAACACAAAACCTAAACCTTCAAAGTAAAATTATAAAATTATTTACTAATCTCTTTCTCGATTGTAGAAAGTACAACATGGATTAAGAACCAACCAGACACTGACCTGAATCGGAATCAGCTGACGGCCGTGACATTTGGATATAAATATAACCTCATTTATTTCTAATGTTATCCCGAAATACTGTGAGATAAGCTTTTTGTTCTTACCTGTTTTATCTTTAAATTTAAACAAATAATTACAGTAAAATCACACAAATAGTCAAGAAATCAAAAAAATTACACAGCAAACATCAATCCAGGATTTCACATTCACCCCACAGCACGTAGGCCACAGTTGGCCCATTGTGCGTTCTTCTGAGGTTCTTCTGAGCTCGTCAGCCAGCCTACTTGTTTAAAGAGGCGATGACGTCGCCTGAAGGTAGCTCCCTCATGTTGGCATGTGTTAGCCACCGCTCGCCGAAAAGAAAATGTCTCATTTGTGAGAGTGTCGGGCATTCGCAAAGAATGTGTTCGACAGTCTCGTCTTCCTGTTCACATCCTCTACACAGTGGAGTGTCAGATAACCCCATCCTGTAGAGGTGTTTTCGTAGATGACAGTGGCCAGTCAGGATACCTGTGGCTGTGCGCAGGTTCTGTCTGTTCATAGTCATGTATTTTTTGGCTGTTTCGCTGTTCGGATACTGTAATAGTTCCTTGCAACCTGTTTCGTCGTCCCATCTACCCTTAAACTTGTCAAGGGAGTGTTTCTTCTGTAGGTCAAGGGAGTGTTTCTTCAGTAGGTCAGGCATAGCTGATGCCGATAAGCTTATGAAAGTGCCAGGTCCCAAAAGTTTTTGGGAGGCTGCTTTCTTAGCTAAAGAGTCAGCTGTACGGTTGCCTTTTGATTTTCCATGACCTTTGATCCAAGCTAACGTGACCACGTTGTTGTTGCAAGCTTCGATCAAGGCCTGGTGATATTCTAGTACTAGACCTGATGTAATCCGTGGTCTATCCAGAGCTAGTAGTGCCTGTCTGCTGTCCGTGAGGATGTAAATATTATTACCAGTAATGTTTCTACTGGTAGTCTCTTTTGCGGCGATTGAGATAGCAGTGAGCTCTGTTTGAGCTACACTAGCATTAGAACCCATTGCCCATTTTATATTGAGATTCAGGGATCTGGAATAAATTCCACAGCCTGACCCCTCATTTGTTTTAGACCCATCGGTGTAGATGCACAAGGCACCTGCTGCCAATGTAGCCTCTTGTACGTTTTTTGTTTATTACCCTGTAGGGCCTGTAAAAGGCATATCTTGGTGCAATCGAATCTGTGTTGACTTGTAGCAGTGGGACCTCTCCAAGGACCTCATGCCACAAGTTACACCTCGACTGACCAGATCCTACGTCAGGTTGTATACCTGTAGAGCGTAGCCGTGTCATGGTCATCACCACAGCCTCCTTAATAAATATATCAAGGGGGGTGACGACGGCAGATGGCCAGTACCCACTCAATGCTAGACTTGGTATAGATACCCTGCTTAACGCATTATAGGCGCAGCATCTCGAAGAACCTCCACCCCGGGTAATACCTATACCTCGAACATGCGCCCCGTAGGACCGTTACCATGACTCTCATTACACACCTATAGCCCGATGTGGCGAGGCACGGGTCTGCGGCTACTCCTACCCACGGAGTGATGAGACCAGGCTCGGATCCTAGTGCCCAGCAAGCTGGGTCCGACACCTTCAAGCGCCGTCTCACCGGCAACACCGTTGGGGATAGGCCCTTACGCCCCCCCGCTAAAGTCTTTAGCTTCCACATTCATGGTTCAACTAGACCCCAGCTATAAATCCTAACTTGAGCGAAACCACGGCCCCTGAGAGGCCGACACCATACCGGGTGGCGATTACTAGCCAGAGTAATCGGGGCTCCACCCGCCCTCAGATACTTATGTTACCGAAGCAGCATCGAAACGTTTGATAAGTCACCGTCGGGATTGCTCCCTACCACACATCTATTACTACAGCCAGAGATTAAGACAGGCCCCTCGTTGCCCGGGATTGCCTGGGATTGAGGGACTGACCATAGTTTTAGGTCTGCCAAGGAGTTCTGCTTGGATCGGAGTCCCTGGTATAGTACCGTTAGGATGCTCCTCACCTTCAGAGTTAGACTCGTATACTAGTGTCTTGAGAGCTGCGAGGATACGCAGCTTTTCCGCAAGAGCCGACACCTCAAACGTCCACTCAGGGCATATGCTCCAGCGTTTACCCGCGTTCTACGGCACTGTTTATAAGATATGTATGTTCTTTTGACTCTGTTTTCTAGGTGAGAGTTCCATGTTAACTTGCTGTCAAAGGTGACCCCCAAATATTTCACCTCTGCAGAAAAGTTCAATTTAGTATTTAGGAGCTTTGGGGCTTCGATGTTTGCAAGCTTCCTTTTATTCGTGAAAAGAACCATCTCTGTCTTTTTTGGGTTTATTGACTGGAAACGGGTAATTATATCTTGAGATATTTTTACCTAGAAACATTAAATCCCCTTTTTTATCGTTTATGCATAAATTCAATTAGAATTTCCGACATCGACCTAGTGGTAAGCGTCATTGGTGTTGTTGAGGGTTCTGGAATAAACCCTATGTTGTGCCAGTTTCCCAGGACGGCCAACAATGTGTTACCGCCTTTTTAAACTGCATCGTAGTTCTAATGGACTGTATTTTTTAGATTGAGTATGTGTGTACTGTAGTAGGTTTGTCTTTTCAACTCCATTCAACAAAAACAATGAACACTTTTATTTAACCATTTATTAAACTGTTAAATAAATAAATGAATAAAACAACAATGTAACAAAAGATTACATTAAACTAGTAATCAATGAACAAGTATTATAATTAATATGTGTTTAACAAGCACTAACACATATTAATGAAAACGAATTAAAAAGAAATGATCGCAGAAAGCTGATTCGCAGCTAGAGACACACTGTTTAAATTCTCGAAGCACTGAGTTTTGATTTTGAAAATATAAAGTGAACAATAAAGTGTACCGCCTGATTGCAGCTAAGTACCACTGTGATAAACAAAATATTTTTACGTTGAGCTGGTGTCAACGGAGGGTCTAACCTGATTCGCAGTTAGAGACGCACTCACTTGCCGTACTAAGAGGCATTATGAAAAATGAATTTATTGACGAGGTTTTCTGTAATCCCGGAGTATGCGCTCATAATGAGAGCTCGATGCAAACTGAGTTTAAAATCGGCGAAGTTTATCGGTTTCAAATTTATCCCTTCCCCGGCTGGCTCGCACAATTGTTCTAGAAAGTTCGTTAGCGTGGGTTTTTTATATTGTCTAGACGAAACGGTTAGAACCGCGCCGCAGACTATGGCGTGATATTTTATTGTGAAATAGAGTAAAAAAAATTATTTTTTGATGACACCGCTTCCTGGTTTGAACGCCGTTCGCAAATGTATTTTGGTGCGGCGTTGCCGGTTGAATGAGTTTATCTGTTTAATTGTTTGAAAATTAAACAGGTGTGCTGAGGTCCACTATTTTAAAGGGCGTTCATAAAATTATATTTTTGTCATGTCGCCAACTTAAAATCTCATTCTTTACCACTATTTCTCACCGCATTAAGGTGCGTTCTGTCATCAGTCAAATTACATTTTGTGTCTGTCATTATCAACATTTTAAATGAGCGAGTTAAAAAGTAAAATATACGAATACGATCTCATTGTACTTGGAGGAGGTTCGGGCGGGATAGCTGCAGCCAAAGAAGCCACTAAACTAGGCGCAAAAGTATGTCTTTTGGATTTTGTTACGCCAAGTCCCAGAGGTACCAAATGGGGTATAGGAGGTACCTGCGTCAACGTAGGATGTATTCCTAAAAAGCTTATGCATCAGGCTTCGCTAATAGGCGAAGCCATCGCCGACGCGAAATTCTACGGTTGGGAAATACCTTCCGGTGATAATATATCACTTAATTGGATAACCTTAAAGAATGCTATTCAAGATCATATTAAATCGGTAAACTGGTTGATAAGAGTTGACTTAAGAGATAAAAACATTAAATACATTAACGGATTTGGGGTTTTCGAAAACGCTAATACTATTAAGGCAATAGTAAAAGACACAGAACTAAAGATCACTGGAAATTACATATTAATTGCAATCGGTGGAAGACCACGCTATCCTGATATTCCTGGTGCTCTACAATATGGAATTACCAGTGATGATATATTCAGTTTGCAGCAACCTCCAGGTAAAACTGTAATTGTCGGTGCTAGCTACATTGCATTGGAAACTGCTGGAATGTTGTGCACCTTAGGTTACAGCTCAACTGTAATGATGAGATCTATTCCTCTTAGAGGATTCGATCAACAAATGGCTGGCATTATTAAAGGCGAACTGGAAGACAGGGGTGTACTATTTTTGGACAAATGTATCCCCATCAAAGTTGAAAAATTAGAAGATAATAAATTAAAAGTATATTGGACAAATTACAAGGGAGGAGATTTTAGCGATACTTTTGATACAATTGTCTTCGCAATCGGTAGAAGAGCTTCTACTAAAGAACTGCAACTCGAAAAAGCAGGTGTCAAAGTTGCTGCAGATGGTGAAAAATTAGACGTTTGTAACGAACAAACGAACGTTCCCAACATCTATGCCGTTGGAGATGTTTTATTCAAAAGACCAGAATTAACGCCAGTTGCCATACTCGCTGGTAGATTATTGGCTAAAAGATTATTCGGTAACTCCAGTCAAAAAATGGATTACGATTTAGTTCCGACAACCGTATTCACTCCTTTGGAATACGGGTGTGTCGGACTCAGTGAAGAAAGGGCAATTGAAAAATTCGGTTTAGACAACATCGAAATATATCACGGATATTATAAACCGACGGAATTTTTTATACCTCAAAGAAGTTATAAACATTGTTATTTGAAATTAATTACAAGAAAAGAAAACGATCAGATTGTTATTGGTATGCATTTCATCGGACCAAATGCTGGCGAAATTACACAAGGATTCGCTGCTGCAATGAGACTATGTCTAACTTATAAAGATCTTATGGATACCATTGGTATTCATCCAACTATTGCAGAGGAATTTACAAGATTGTTTATTACCAAGCGATCGGGATTAGACCCGAATCCAACGGCTTGTTGCAACTGAATTTGTAGTATTGAATAAAAAGCTATAAGTATTTTGAACAGTTTTAAGCTTAAAGTGTAATCTATATAAATAAAAATCAATTGTCGAATGTTTGTAAAGGCATCACTTACACCTATTTGGCTAATTCTTTTTTTGTTTTGTTTGTAAATGTCGGGACAAGGATTATATGAACGAAAATGTTTGAAAAAAGTGAAAATTTTGTGTTAAAAAATCTCCATATAAATTAGATTTAGAGTCAATAATAATTTTCTGAAGGGTTTTTATAATTGGAAAAAAAAATTCGTCCAACAAGAGGGGTGCTAAAGGATTAATTTTACGTCTAGTAAAATATATTTATTAAAACAGAAAAAATTATTTTGGGCGGCAGAATTTTTTAAAAACAAGTAATATATTTTTTTAAAAAAGTTTGCTAAAATCCGATGATATATTTTGACATGTCTTCACAAAATCGTCCATAAGTTCCTTTAAAAAAATTTTACCAATTTGGAACCATCGTTTTTGGATTTCTTATGAAATTTTACGTCTAGTACAATATATTGGTTAAACCAGAAAAAAATATTTTGGGCGGTAGAATTTTTTAAAAACAAAGTTTGCTAAAATCAGATGATATGTTTTGACATGTCTTCACAAAATCGTCCATAACTTCCTTTAAAAAAATCGTACGAATTTGGAAACGTCGTTTTTGGATTTCTTATGAAATTTTACGTCTAGTAAAATATATTTATTAAACCAGAAAAAAATATTTTGGGCGGTAGAATTTTTTAAAAACAAAGTTTGCTAAAATCAGATGATATATTTTGACATGTCTTCACAAAATCGTCCATAACTTCCTTTAATAAAAAATCTTACCAATTTGGAACCATCGTTTTTGGATTTCTTATGAAATTTTACGTCTAGTAAAATATATTTATCAAACCAGAAAAAATTATTTTGGGCGGTAGAATTTTTTAAAAACAAAGTTTGCTAAAATCAGATGATATATTTTGACATGTCTTCACAAAATCGTCCATAACTTCTTTAAAAAAAATCTTACGAATTTGGAACCATTGTTTTTGGATTTCTTATGAAATTTTACGTCTAGTAAAATATATTTATTAAACCAGAAAAATTTATTTAGGGCGGTGGATTTTTTTTAAAAAAAAGTTTGCTAAAGTCCGGAGGTATATTTTGACATGTCTTCACAAAATCGTCCATAACTTCTTTAAAAAAAATCTTACGAATTTGGAACCATTGTTTTTGGATTTCTTATGAAATTTTACGTCTAGTAAAATATATTTATTAAACCAGAAAAATTTATTTAGGGCGGTGGATTTTTTTTAAAAAAAAGTTTGCTAAAATCCGGAGGTATATTTTGACATGTCTTCACAAAATCGTCCATAACTTCCTTTAAAAAAATCTTACGAATTTGGAACCATCGTTTTTGGATTTCTTATGAAATTTTACGTCTAGTACAATATATTGGTTAAACCAGAAAAAAATATTTTGGGCAGTAGAATTTTTTAAAAACAAAGTTTGCTAAAATCAGATGATATATTTTGACATGTCTTCACAAAATCTCCATAACTTCCTTTAAAAAAATCGTACGAATTTGGAACCATCGTTTTTGGATTTCTTATGAAATTTTACGTCTAGTACAATATATTGGTTAAACCAGAAAAAAATATTTTGGGCGGTAGAATTTTTTAAAAACAAAGTTTGCTAAAATCAGATGATATGTTTTGACATGTCTTCACAAAATCGTCCATAACTTCCTTTAAAAAAATCGTACGAATTTGGAAACGTCGTTTTTGGATTTCTTATGAAATTTTACGTCTAGTAAAATATATTTATTAAACCAGAAAAAAATATTTTGGGCGGTAGAATTTTTTAAAAACAAAGTTTGCTAAAATCAGATGATATATTTTGACATGTCTTCACAAAATCGTCCATAACTTCCTTTAATAAAAAATCTTACCAATTTGGAACCATCGTTTTTGGATTTCTTATGAAATTTTACGTCTAGTAAAATATATTTATCAAACCAGAAAAAATTATTTTGGGCGGTAGAATTTTTTAAAAACAAAGTTTGCTAAAATCAGATGATATATTTTGACATGTCTTCACAAAATCGTCCATAACTTCTTTAAAAAAAATCTTACGAATTTGGAACCATTGTTTTTGGATTTCTTATGAAATTTTACGTCTAGTAAAATATATTTATTAAACCAGAAAAATTTATTTAGGGCGGTGGATTTTTTTTAAAAAAAAGTTTGCTAAAGTCCGGAGGTATATTTTGACATGTCTTCACAAAATCGTCCATAACTTCTTTAAAAAAAATCTTACGAATTTGGAACCATTGTTTTTGGATTTCTTATGAAATTTTACGTCTAGTAAAATATATTTATTAAACCAGAAAAATTTATTTAGGGCGGTGGATTTTTTTTAAAAAAAAGTTTGCTAAAGTCCGGAGGTATATTTTGACATGTCTTCACAAAATCGTCCATAACTTCTTTAAAAAAAATCTTACGAATTTGGAACCATTGTTTTTGGATTTCTTATGAAATTTTACGTCTAGTAAAATATATTTATTAAACCAGAAAAATTTATTTAGGGCGGTGGATTTTTTTTAAAAAAAAGTTTGCTAAAATCCGGAGGTATATTTTGACATGTCTTCACAAAATCGTCCATAACTTCCTTTAAAAAAATCTTACGAATTTGGAACCATCGTTTTTGGATTTCTTATGAAATTTTACGTCTAGTACAATATATTGGTTAAACCAGAAAAAAATATTTTGGGCAGTAGAATTTTTTAAAAACAAAGTTTGCTAAAATCAGATGATATATTTTGACATGTCTTCACAAAATCTCCATAACTTCCTTTAAAAAAATCGTACGAATTTGGAACCATCGTTTTTGGATTTCTTATGAAATTTTACGTCTAGTACAATATATTGGTTAAACCAGAAAAAAATATTTTGGGCGGTAGAATTTTTTAAAAACAAAGTTTGCTAAAATCAGATGATATGTTTTGACATGTCTTCACAAAATCGTCCATAACTTCCTTTAAAAAAATCGTACGAATTTGGAAACGTCGTTTTTGGATTTCTTATGAAATTTTACGTCTAGTAAAATATATTTATTAAACCAGAAAAATTTATTTAGGGCGGTGGATTTTTTTTAAAAAAAAGTTTTAAAGTCCGGAGGTATATTTTGACATGTCTTCATAAAATCGTCCATAACTTCCTTTAAAAAAATCTTACGAATTTGGAACCATCGTTTTTGGATTTCTTATGAAATTTTACGTCTAGTACAATATATTGGTTAAACCAGAAAAAAATATTTTGGGCAGTAGAATTTTTTAAAAACAAAGTTTGCTAAAATCAGATGATATATTTTGACATGTCTTCACAAAATCTCCATAACTTCCTTTAAAAAAATCGTACGAATTTGGAACCATCGTTTTTGGATTTCTTATGAAATTTTACGTCTAGTACAATATATTGGTTAAACCAGAAAAAAATATTTTGGGCGGTAGAATTTTTTAAAAACAAAGTTTGCTAAAATCAGATGATATGTTTTGACATGTCTTCACAAAATCGTCCATAACTTCCTTTAAAAAAATCGTACGAATTTGGAAACGTCGTTTTTGGATTTCTTATGAAATTTTACGTCTAGTAAAATATATTTATTAAACCAGAAAAAAATATTTTGGGCGGTAGAATTTTTTAAAAACAAAGTTTGCTAAAATCAGATGATATATTTTGACATGTCTTCACAAAATCGTCCATAACTTCCTTTAATAAAAAATCTTACCAATTTGGAACCATCGTTTTTGGATTTCTTATGAAATTTTACGTCTAGTAAAATATATTTATCAAACCAGAAAAAATTATTTTGGGCGGTAGAATTTTTTAAAAACAAAGTTTGCTAAAATCAGATGATATATTTTGACATGTCTTCACAAAATCGTCCATAACTTCTTTAAAAAAAATCTTACGAATTTGGAACCATTGTTTTTGGATTTCTTATGAAATTTTACGTCTAGTAAAATATATTTATTAAACCAGAAAAATTTATTTAGGGCGGTGGATTTTTTTTAAAAAAAAGTTTGCTAAAGTCCGGAGGTATATTTTGACATGTCTTCACAAAATCGTCCATAACTTCTTTAAAAAAAATCTTACGAATTTGGAACCATTGTTTTTGGATTTCTTATGAAATTTTACGTCTAGTAAAATATATTTATTAAACCAGAAAAATTTATTTAGGGCGGTGGATTTTTTTTAAAAAAAAGTTTGCTAAAGTCCGGAGGTATATTTTGACATGTCTTCACAAAATCGTCCATAACTTCTTTAAAAAAAATCTTACGAATTTGGAACCATTGTTTTTGGATTTCTTATGAAATTTTACGTCTAGTAAAATATATTTATTAAACCAGAAAAATTTATTTAGGGCGGTGGATTTTTTTTAAAAAAAAGTTTGCTAAAATCCGGAGGTATATTTTGACATGTCTTCACAAAATCGTCCATAACTTCCTTTAAAAAAATCTTACGAATTTGGAACCATCGTTTTTGGATTTCTTATGAAATTTTACGTCTAGTACAATATATTGGTTAAACCAGAAAAAAATATTTTGGGCAGTAGAATTTTTTAAAAACAAAGTTTGCTAAAATCAGATGATATATTTTGACATGTCTTCACAAAATCTCCATAACTTCCTTTAAAAAAATCGTACGAATTTGGAACCATCGTTTTTGGATTTCTTATGAAATTTTACGTCTAGTACAATATATTGGTTAAACCAGAAAAAAATATTTTGGGCGGTAGAATTTTTTAAAAACAAAGTTTGCTAAAATCAGATGATATGTTTTGACATGTCTTCACAAAATCGTCCATAACTTCCTTTAAAAAAATCGTACGAATTTGGAAACGTCGTTTTTGGATTTCTTATGAAATTTTACGTCTAGTAAAATATATTTATTAAACCAGAAAAATTTATTTAGGGCGGTGGATTTTTTTTAAAAAAAAGTTTTAAAGTCCGGAGGTATATTTTGACATGTCTTCATAAAATCGTCCATAACTTCCTTTAAAAAAATCTTACGAATTTGGAACCATCGTTTTTGGATTTCTTATGAAATTTTACGTCTAGTACAATATATTGGTTAAACCAGAAAAAAATATTTTGGGCAGTAGAATTTTTTAAAAACAAAGTTTGCTAAAATCAGATGATATATTTTGACATGTCTTCACAAAATCGTCCATAACTTCCCTTAAAAAAATCTTACGAATTTGGAACCATCGTTTTTGGATTTCTTATGAAATTTTACGTCTAGTAAAATATATTTATTAAGCCAGAAAAATTTATTTTGGACGGTATAATTTTTTTTAAAAAAAGTTTACTAAAATCAGATGATATATTTTGACATGTCTTCACAAAATCGTCCATAACTTCCTTTAATAAAAAATCTTACGAATTTGGAACCATTGTTTTTGGATTTCTTATGAAATTTTACGTCTAGTAAAATATATTTATTAAACCAGAAAAGCTTATTTTGGGCGGTAGATTTTTTAAAAAAAAAAGTTTGCTAAAATCCGATGATATATTTTGACATGTCTTCACAAAATCGTCCATAACTTCCTTTAAAAAAATCGTACGAATTTGGAACCATCGTTTTTGGATTTCTTATGAAATTTTACGTCTAGTAAAATATATTTATTAAACCAGAAAAAATTATTTTGGAAGGTAGAATTTTTTTTAAAAAAAGTTTGCTAAAATCCGATGATATATTTTGACTCTTTTGTTTATCAATGTAACACGGAATCCTACGTTTTTCGAGTAATTAAAGTATAAATTTAAATAAATAGCTCAAAATTGTACATGATGATTTAAAAAAAAAATAAATTCGGAGTTTTCTTCGTTTCTTATTTGCATTTTTTGAGAACATTTACCACAGTAACATATATTTTTTTTACACCATCAAAAAGTAGAGATTTCAACGAACAAAAAGCCCACAGAGTTTTTTAAAAAACAGATATTTTGACGTGAAAATTTTCGATTGAAAATTAGACTGCTTTTTGGATATTAAGTCAAAATAAGGTTAAAAAAATAAATATTTTAAAACAAAAAAATTACAGAGTGTTTGGGACATAAAAACGTAAGTTTACACCAAATTTCGTGAAAAAAAAAATTTTTTGTAAAAAGATAAAAATAAAAAATCAAAAACTTGGTTATTTGAATTTTTCACATAAATTTTGAGGTTATGTGAAAAAAGTGTAAATACAAAAGTTGTAGATCTTTTTATTGCCTACAAGTTTGTCATTTAACTTTTTTCCATAGGACTTGTAGTTTTGCCGGAAATCGAGATAAACAGTTTTCTACCCTTCAAAACTCCCCCCCTTCCACTTCCCGACCCCAGAGCGCCTGTAAATTATTTTTCCTATCATTTTTGACATATTCTCTTCCTTTTCCAATGAGTTTCATCCTACTATTATTTTATTTGGTTTCAAAAATTATCTGCACTGGTCTAATAAGAAATATTTTAAAATTTTCTAATAGTAACGTATCTATTAAAAAGTAGAGGCATTAAACCGATAATAGACTTTAATTAGAGATAAACAGTAACCGTGTACGTCGACAAGAAAGCAATTGAACATTTGGAGTCCTTGGACTCAGTCATGCACTCTTAAAGACGAAAATAATAAAAGTTTACAATACGTTAACCTCGATATTTAAATGAAACCAAATGGAATGGAATAACTGAAGTGAAGAGGACGTCTATTCCATCGTCATTAGCCGCAGAGTTAATCGAAGAATGGTATCCTTACAAGGGCGTATCGATAAATAATTAACTATGTAGATAAATCAGTTAAAACATTTTTTGTAGTGTTGGACCTATCGTCGACTGATGAAATCAAGTAATTTTTTTTCCCAATCGATGAAATCAGTTCCCCCCCATCATTCCTGCATGAAATGTTCGACCAAGGCGGCGGTGGAGGAGGGGGAAATCTCAGCCGGGTTTGATCCCACAAAAAAAATGTTCTTACCAAAATTGAAGAGCTTGACAAAACACATAACCTAGTTCCAACCTGAACCCGATAACTCAATTAGTTGGCGAATTATCGCGATTTGAAATTGCAAAAATCAAAAAAATTAATTAATTATTTCTCGAGAGGCAGTGGAGATAGGGCATTAATTTTTTGTGAATAAGAGGGTAATAATGAGTACTTTTAAGTGCCGGAGGGTGGGGGTGGTGGGACAAGTAGGGGGGGAGATATGGGGGGAAAACAAATATTATTTAAACGCTTGTAACTTCTTTACTAATTGAGCTAGCGCAACCAACAGGGGTTCAAATTGTTCAGTTTTTCATCCGCTAAAAGATAGCGATACCGAAAAATTTTCAATTTCGCAAATGTTAATAACAAAATAAAAAATGGATAATTTTTTGCTCGCGATTTTAGGCATGAAGAAGGGGGTTGATGAAAAAAAAGAAAGACGAGAACATTTTCTAACCATTTATTCATTTTATTATTTTGTCATGTCAGTATCTTGCCCGCCCGCGCGAGTTACAAATGGAAAAACGGAACGAAATCCCTAAAATTTATTCACGTATTATAAATACTTTTGTAATACTGAATATAATTTTATTTGATCTATTACTAGTTCCCCTTTTTTTAATGTAATTTTTTTTTATTTTACTCTTCCATCTGTGAAAATTTTTCTCCATATTTTTTCTTCCTTTCCTATGGTTACTTCCACTCATCATTGATGGTACTCTTTGTAATCCTCCTGCATTTATTTCCGAATTTCTAATTCTCTCCAATACTTGGTTTTCAATCCTATTAACTTCTTTAGTATTAAATTTTATCTTATCCAGCATCTCACTTTGCTCAATTTGCATATCCCTCTACATATCTTGATATTCACTTCTGTATTCCTTTCTTCTATATTAGATTCCATTTTTCCCTCTAATATCTTACATTTTTCTTTGATTTCCTTTCTTGTTTTTAAATTTTCTTCCTCTGCAATAGCAACGTTGGTTATTAACCCTTCCTTGATATTTTCTTCTAATTTCATTATTTTCATTATCTCCTTCTCCATTTGTCCCATTCTCTTATCCTGTTCCAGTATTTTCTGTTCTGTCAATTTCTGTTTGTTTTCAAATTCTTCAAATTTCTTCTCTATTCTATCAATTCCTTTTGATTTTGGTTCATTTTGTCTATCTTTTTGTTCAATTTTTCTTGGTTTTGTTTCATCTTCTCTACCAAAAATTCAAACGTTTTAACCATATCATTTCCTTCTTCTCTTCTTTGTCCTTGCTCTCCTCGTGCTAATGTGTCAATCGATATTACCTCCTGTCTGTGTTCCTCCAGTATTTCTTCCTGTCTCAGATTTTCCTCCTTTTCTTTTATAATAACAAAAGTTTCTGGATCTTCTCCTTCCAATGTTAGACTTGCATATAATCTTTCTATTAGACCTTTTTTTAGTCCCTCTACATCTTCTTAACTCTTCTTTCAATTCTACAACCTTTAAATCGTATAACTAATCTCTTTCCTGTTTCTTCTTCCATTTTTCTTTATATTTTTCTTACTGTTAGTTTTCAATTTAAATAATTTGTGTGGTTTCTACTTTTGAAGCCCCACGTTGGGCGCCATTTGAGATGAGTAAATGAATGTTTTAATTTTTTAGTTTTTATTTTCAAATTATCACTTTGACTTGATTTAAAAGTTTCCCGGCCACACTCTGATTTTTAAATTTTTAGGACTTTTTAGGAATTTAAATAATTGATAAAAGTATAACCGTTTATAATTTTTTCTCCAAAATATTTTTTACTACTGATTATCAGACCGTACGAGGCCAAGCACTATATTTTTTCATTAATAATGAAAAAGACATCAATTACATATTATTTGTTATTAGGTATTTTATTTAATTAAACTTGTATATGGCAATTTCACCAAAATTCAGAAAGCGTGCAATATATAGAAGCTTCCTTCGGGTAATTTAAATAAAATGAGAACACTTGTTTGAAAATGTATGCAAAAGATCGTCAAAAAAGTAATTTAATAAACATATTTTATCATAAAAAGAAATCGTTGTGGGCTACTGCTCGCCCGATACATTATTATAAAATAATGCAGATAAATTGTATTTGCATATTAAACAAATTTTCTAATCAAAAAAACGACACAGTAAGATATTGACCCTAAAAAGACAAAATAAAAAATTACAATTCATAATCATTCACTGAGAAAAAGCTAAAGGAAAAAACGTGGGTTATCTGCATTGTAATTTTAATTTGGCATACATGAATAATAGTTACTGGCCCTAAAATACTTCCTTGTGGTGTTCCTATGTCCATATTATATTGATCAGATAAAAGCATCGTCAATTTACACTAAAAACTTACTCTTATTGAAAAAAGAAACTATTCCTTAAGTGGAAGTGATTCTTTGCAAACTGAAATTCGCTACTGGTGGTGGAGCCTAAATACTACGCAAACATTATTTCTCGATTGTAAATCCGTTCCTAAACCAAAGCTCCTCGATATCGAACAAGCAGTTTTTTTTTTCTAACAAAACTAGATCGATAGTGTCAAATGCTCTTGTCAAATGAAATAATACCACAAAATCTCCTTTATCCATTTTATCATTTATGTATTACAGTACAATACAGTATTAAAAAAATCGAGTTTTAAAAAAGGTTTTCACTAGTTTGACTTCAATTTTAAAAAAAATACTTAAGAGTGCTATATCTTTTTTATAAAAAATAAAGATTAACAATTCAATAAGTGTTATGATAAAAAAATCGGATCCTCTTAAATTCCTGTGCTTTCCCACAATTATTTCAATTAAAAATAACCCATTTTTTCTTTTTTAGTGAAAAGTAATTGCATCTTGAATTAAACCAATAATTATAAATTGCAAAATTGCAGTTATCAAGACATAATTAGTTAATATTGTTAGTTAACTGAGTTATTAGGATCTGTAAATAATGAAGAATTAATTGGATCATTATTTCATTTAAAAAATAGAAATCCAAACAACGTTGGTATTGAATGGAACTGTCTAAATACTGTAGATGTGCTACCATCTATGGTAAGAAGAGAGTATTGACATTAAATTTTGACTGAATCTAGTCAAGATGTCACTCTCTTCTTTTTTATCCCTTTCAGAGATTAATACAAAGTGAGTAAACCAGTAAGGAATTTTAATTTATTAGATTCGATATCCTAAGACCGGTTTCTGTCTTTCGACTTCATCAGTTAGGCTTTTCGAATCCAATAAATAAAATTCCAAACTCGTACAAGTCAATAGCTATATCCGCTATAAGATAACATTTTTAGATGTGCTACCATCTATGGTAAGAAGAGAGTATTGACATTAAATTTTGACTGAATCTAGTGAGAGTGACATCTTGACTAGATTCAGTCAAAATTTAATGTCAATACTCTCTTCTTACCATAGATGGTAGCACATCTACAAATGTTATCTTATATAGCTATTGACTTGTACGAGTTTGGAATTTTATTTATTGGATTCGAAAAGCCTAACTGATGAAGTCGAAAGACAGAAACCGGTCTTAGAATGTCGAATCTAATAAATTAAAATTCCTTACTGGTTTACTGTCTAAATACTTTTTCAGTTCAAAGTATTATAAGATCCAAACAAGTTTGACATAAACAACAAATTAAAAATCAACGAACTGTCACTTGACAACGAATCAAACAGCGATTGGAAAAGTGAAAAAACATAGACCGAAAAAGGCTTTTTAGACCATAGCTGAAGCCTTTGAAAATGGTAAAAAGTGAAAAAAAAATATTAGTAGGATGAAACCCATTGAAAAGGAAGAGAATATAACAAAAATGAAAGGAAAAATAATTTAAGGGCGATCTGAGGTCGGGAAGTGGAAGGGGGTGAATTTTTAAGGGTAAAAAACTGTTTATCTCGATTTTCCGCAAAACTACAAGTCCTATGGAAAACAGTTAAATGGCAAAGTTGTAGGTAATAAAAAGATCTACAACTTTTGTATTTACAATTTTTTCACATAACCTCAAAATTTATGTGAAAAATTCAAATAAGTAACAAAGTTTTTGATTTTTTATTTTTATGTTTTACTGCAGGATTATTCGGAAAAGCTACAGCAAAAGATGTTTGGTATCCTGAAGCATTGAAGAAGGATCCAATTTTACGAGTAAGTTAATTGCAGGTTTTTTTTGGGACATTCTTTAATATACAACCTAAAGCATTTTTCAATGAAAAACAGTGAGGAACAATTTAATATTTTATTATAAGTAATTTTTCATAGGTTTTTATGATTTTAACACAGTAAGCAATTATTTTTAAGGATTATAAGGAACATAACCTTTAGCAACTAATTAAAATAAAGAAAAGAATGATATGTGTCACATTTTGACAAGTGTCAAGTTTTGACAGGCCTCACAATTTGACAGGTGTCACATTTTGACAGGTGTCACATTTTGACAGGTGTCAGGTTAAGTTAGATTAGATATATTTGTTCTTTATTGATCAATCATTGATTTATCTTCATCTAATTATTTATTGTAGGCGTGTGACAGGTGGACTTATGAAATTAAAAAAAATCCCGCGGCCCAACAAGAACCTAAAATGAAAATCGGCCTGAAATGTAGGCGACCGTAAGAGACGTTAATATAAGATTCAATTTGAAAGAAAATGCTTTAAACTTAGGTAATATTTTGGCTCCCCCTTTCATGATTGTAATACTTTTTGTTATTTGAAAATGGTAAAAAGTGAAAAAAAATAATAGTAGGATGAAACCCATTGGAAAATGGAGAGTATATAACAAAAAAGAAAGGAAAAATAATTTACGGGCGTGGAAGGGGGTGAGTTTTTAAGAGTAAAAAACTGTTTATCTCGATTTTCCGCAAAACTACAAGTCCTATGGAAAAAAGTTAAATGGCAAAGTTGTAGGTAATAAAAAGATCTACAACTTTTGTATTTACTATTTTTTCACATAACCTCAGAATTTATGTGAAAAATTCAAATAACCAAGTTTTTTGTTTTTTATTTTTATCTTTTACAAACAAATTTTTTTTTGACGAAATTTGGTGAAAACTTACCTCTTGATGTCCCAAACACACTGTAAGTTTTTTGATTTAAAATATTTATTTTTTCACCTTATTTTGACTTAATATCGAAAAAGCACCCTAATTTTCAATCGAAAATTCTCACGTCAAAATATCTGCTTTTTTAAAAAAACTCTGTGGGCTTTTTGTTCGTTGAAATCTCTAGTTTTTGATGATGTAAAAAAAATATTCATTACTATGGTAAATGTTCTCAAAAAACGCAAATAAGGAACGAAGAAAACTCCGAATTTCTTTTTTTTTAAATCATCATGTACAATTTTGAGCTATTTATTTAAATTTATACTTTAATTACTCTTTTGTTTATCAATGTAACACGTTTTTCGAGTAATTAAAGTAAGTATACATTTTAATAAATAAATAATGAAAATTTCGGATTCGAGTTTTTTTCGTTTCTTCATACTATTATCCTACTATTATTTTTTTTGGTTTCAAAAATTATCGATCCTGGTCTATTTGTTCTTTTCTAGATGAAAAATATATTTTTCGGGTTGCAGGAATTGTGGTATTCACATGAGGTTGTCTTAAATGATCATGGTAACATTTTCTAATCGAAAAGTTAAACCTATCTATCAATCTATTAAAAATTATTATCAATGTAATTAAATAATCCAAATCCATTTTTTTTAATTAAACCGTTGACAAGTTACATCAATAATAAATCAATTTGGATTACAACTAATAAAAAATAATAAGCCGTTTACCATATATCAATTATGTAATTGAATTCCACGAGTTAATTTGTAAATGTACTTAAACTTCAATTAAGTACAATAGTAAATAATTTGATATTTTATCAATCAAGTTAGTTTCATTCAACAAATGGTCGTTGATAATCTTTTAAGAGACCTGCACACCACTCGGGGTCGCGTGGTGGGCGGATCTCAAGCGATCCTCACTTCGCCAAATTTTGTAGCACGTATTCAGAATATTTTTACGATTAACCCCTGACGCAAATTGGGAATTTTTTGTTTTGTAATGAAACTTAAATATGCCAATATCATGCGAATATTTTTTATTTGATCTGAAATTATGCGGATTTAATCCAGACATGATCCTTCAGTACCGGATTTTATCCAGATAAGAGAAAATATTGTGTACAAAAAAAAAATAAAATTTAATACAAACCTAATTATTTTTGTGATTATTTGGCAAAATGTAAACGGTAAAATTGAAAGTAGTGGCTAATTATGGATAATACACAATAAAACAATATTATTTAGAAAAAAAAGTAATACTTATAAATCATTTCGTCCCCATTTCAAATTATTTATTGCGTATTCTTTTATACAACTCATGGTAAGGCTTTACGGATCTATATTTGTCCGTTTCACTGATAAGTACATTTTAACGAGCAAGTAAGTAGTAATTCCTACCTACTAATGCCACGAACGTAACATCGTAGGGTTGACTTAGAATAATGATTATTTAATGGCTAATAAATGCATCTGCATCTGACGAATCTGAGGTGGTAGATTAGACGGAATGTATGATATATGGTTAAAGTTTTTAGTTTATTGTAAAAATAATTAACTATTTATTTGGGTCATTTCAATCATTGTTGTTCTATTATAGTAAATAATTGACGTACCTGAATTTTCCATGACCAAATTGTAAACTGCCCTGGCCACCGACTCCTCTGAAAGGCTGTCCCATAAACCATCACAAGCTAATACTAGGAAATCGTCACCATCCAGCGAAATTTCTTGTATATCTGGTATGGCAATGACGAAAGGTTTGTACTCAGGATCACCTAATAACAATGAGTATTCTTACTTTAACAAAAAAGGTAAATTTGCGTATGATGAAAATCGTATCTAGATAGCGTAGTTATAGTCCAGTGGTTTTTGAGGTTTAGGACAATAAATCAAACTTCTTAATTAAAAATCGCCGACGTTTCGGCCCTATATTAGGCCTTCCCTTAAAAAAAGCCCTGAGGAAGGCCTAATATAAGGCCGAAACGTCAGCAATTTGTAATTAAGAAGTTTGATTTATTGTCCTAAACCCCTTGAAAATAAAATATATAATATTGGGATCTAACATCCAGCGATACGCCATCTGGCGCTTTGTTTTCGAACACAAAGTAGGGTGAAGATTCCATAATAAATACATTACGTCAAACGGGAAAATAGTTTTTTGGAAAATCGTGAAAAATTGAAAATTAAACTGTACTGCGCAGTACCAGGGTGTAATAATAACTCTAATAAATGTCTGGATGTTGTATTTCATTATTTTCCGAAGCCGGATAACTCTGGATTTGAAAAAATAGAAAAATCCACTATGGATTTGAAAAAAATAGTAAAATCCACTATGGATTTGAAAAAAATAGAAAAATCCACTATGTATTTTGAAAAAAATAGAAAAATCTACTATGCATTTTGAAAAAAATAGAAAAATCCACTATGCATTTTGAAAAAAATAGAAAAATCCACTATGCATTTGAAAAAAATAGAAAAATCCACTATGCATTTGAAAAAAATAGAAAAATCTACTATGGATTTGAAAAAAATAGAAAAATCCACTATGCATTCGGAAAAAAATAGAAAAATCTACTATGGATTTGAAAAAAATAGAAAAATCCACTATGGATTTGAAAAAATAGAAAAATCCACTATGCATTTTGAAAAAAATAGAAAAATCCACTATGCATTTGAAAAAAATAGAAAAATCCACTATGCATTTGAAAAATATAAAAAATCCACTATGTATTTGAAAAAAATAGAAAAATCCACTATGCATTTGAAAAAAATAGAAAATCCACTATGCATTTGAAAAAAAAAAAGAAAAATCCACTGTGCATTTGAAAAAAGTAGAAAAATCCACTATGTATTTGGAAAAAAATAGAAAAATCCACTATGCATTTGAAAAAAAAAGAAAAATCCACTATGCATTTGGAAAAAAATAGAAAAATCCACTATGCATTTGGAAAAAATAGAAAAATCCACTATGCATTTGAAAAAAAAAAGAAAAATCCACTATGCATTTGAAAAAAGTAGAAAAATCCATTATGCATTTGGAAAAAAATAGAAAAATCCACAATGCATTTGAAAAAAATATAAAAAATCCACTATGTATTTGAAAAAAATAGAAAAATCCACTATGCATTTGAAAAAAATAGAAAAATCCACTATGCATTTGGAAAAAAATAGAAAAATCCACTATGCATTTGGAAAAAAATAGAAAAATCCACTATGCATTTGAAAAAAATAGAAAAATCCACTATGCATTTGAAAAAAAATAGAAAAATCCACAATGCATTTGAAAAAAATATAAAAAATCCACTATGTATTTGAAAAAAATAGAAAAATCCACTATGCATTTGAAAAAAATAGAAAATCCACTATGCATTTAAAAAAAAAAAGAAAAATCCACTGTGCATTTGAAAAAAGTAGAAAAATCCACTATGTATTTGGAAAAAAATAGAAAAATCCACTATGCATTTGAAAAAAAAAGAAAAATCCACTATGCATTTGGAAAAAATAGAAAAATCCACTATGCATTTGGAAAAAATAGAAAAATCCACTATGCATTTGAAAAAAAAAAGAAAAATCCACTATGCATTTGAAAAAAGTAGAAAAATCCATTATGCATTTGGAAAAAAATAGAAAAATCCACTATGCATTTGAAAAAAATAGAAAAATCCACTATGGATTTGAAAAAAATAGAAAAATCCACAATGCATTTGAAAAAAATATAAAAAATCCACTATGTATTTGAAAAAAATAGAAAAATCCACTATGCATTTGAAAAAAAAAAGAAAAATCCACTATGCATTTGGAAAAAAATAGAAAAATTCACTATGCATTTGAAAAAAATAGAAAAATCCACTATGCATTTGAAAAAAAAAAGAAAAATCCACTATGCATTTGAAAAAAGTAGAAAAATCCACTATGCATTTGAAAAAAATAGAAAAATCTACTATGCATTTGGAAAAAAATAGAAAAATCCACTATGCATTTGAAAAAATAGAAAAATCCACTATGTATTTGGAAAAAAATAGAAAAATCCACTATGCATTTGAAAAAAATAGAAAAATCCACTATGCATTTGAAAAAAATAGAAAAATCCACTATGCATTTGAAAAAAATAGAAAAATCCACTATGCATTTGAAAAAAATAGAAAAATCAAGAGCAAGAAAAGAAGAAAGAAACCAGAATATTGAAACAAAGGAAATCAAACTTGATGAATCCAGTGAGTAAAGCATGGAAGAAGTACCTGCAGAATCAGCAGAATTTAAGGACGATCAGCCCATTATTCACATAGAAGCCTTGCAGGAACAAACAACATTCATCACTTGTCCATCTCCTGCAATTTTCCCATTAATTTTATGGCGATGACCTCGAAAATTCGACGTTGATAAACAGAATGCAACTACGTCCACACAGTCACTGCCACTTTCATTATTTTTTTCCCGCATTTAACCAAGTGTTCAGCATATAAAATGCGTTCAGCTTGTTTAAAATTTAGTTTGCCATTCATGTCACATTTAAATCTTCACCCTAATTGACGCCATCTTAGATAGGCCAAATTGATGTACGCCCCTTAGGGTTGGGCCGTTTGAGGTGATTTTTTTTTTCTCGAAAGGGGGATTGATAGGGAATTTTATGATGAACATTTAAAAAAAAAATCACCTCAAACGGCCCAATCCCAAGGGGCGTACATCAATGTGGATGGCACAGTGGCGTTTCGTCCCACTGTGCGTCGTTTGCAGCTTTTACTTTCGCCATTTTGTGTCCAATAACGATAAATTTGAACTTAAATAAATGACGAAAAACATTTTTTACCTATTGCTCTGGACACTGCTAATTGACCGTTGACTCTCCAAGTACCCCATTTCATAACACAACCTCCACGTTTTTCTATGCGTTCTCTTTCGTCCTAAAATGAAATAATTTTTAAATTAAATAAATTCCCAATATAAATAAATAATAAATTGAAAAAAAAAATAAACTGAATATTCAACCATCATCAAAGAAGAGAAAATATTAAATTTGGTTATAATAAAATTATAAAAAAAGGTCGGAAGTTAATGAAACTTTAAGATGTTGTTCAGGGATGGTTAATTAACATTTTCTCAAGTTTTGGACCTCGAGGGCCCTGTGCTAAAAGAGGAGAGGGGGAAAAACTGGAAAATGTTTGACCATCCTCCGGTTTTTTCGCAATAGGGCGTAAAGCTTCTTTCCTACGGCAAAAGCATCCCTATACTTTTTTGTAGAGCGTTAAATTTCCTACAATTTTTACTATTCAAACATGTTCGTATGTTAAATCGTTACCGAGATATGGCGCTTCGAAGAAAAGGTCATTTTTAAAATTTCGCTAAAAAATGACAAAAAATTCAGAATTCCATCTTATTTCCTCTATTATACCAAAATTATGATGAAATATTGTTGTAATTATGGTTCCTGGTTAAAATCACGAATTTTTGACACCCCAGACCCGCTCCCCCCCTTCCTCCGCCAAACCCAAATTCAAAAAACCTAATTTTCTTCTATGTTGGTATTGATATTAGTTACTTTTCGGGTCGATATCCCCCCTCTCTCCCACCACTACATAATTATTATATTCGAACCATAGATAAAATAACAAGTAAACGAGATATGCAATCCCCGTGGAAATGAGTGTCAACAAAATCACAACATTCCGACGCCAGATAGGAGGGCACGGATCTTATTGGAACTAATTTAGGTGTGCGAACAACCCTAATAGTTAAAGATAACGTTTAAAAAAAGAAGAAAGAAAGAAGTAGTTCATTTAAAATTATTTATACCTCATCTCTTGTTTCTGACCAATATTTACAAATTAGCTCAAAGCAATTTAAATAATTAAGTAGCTTTGAAACTAATATGCAAAGTTTGGTCAGAAACAAGAGATATTATTGTTATTAAAACAATAATTGAAACACATTTAAATAAACATTTTTATTAAAAACAATACCAAAACAAGAACAATTTAAATTATGATAAAAGATGTAATTAATTGAAGATGGCCATATGCATACATCTAGAGCCTATAAAACAAGAAAAGAGTAAATATATGCAGCTTTAGTTTTGTATTAAAGTAAATAATATATTTTTTTATTTATCTGACCTTTCATAAAAGCTTTTGGAATGTTTTTAAAAACCATTTATGGCAAAGCTTAAATAATTTTTTATTTGATTTTTCATCTATAAAATTAAGTTTACGTTTTGCTTGACTGTCACAGTTGTTATCTTCATTGCTGACAGACAAAACTAAATCATTTTATTATTATTTCACCATGTCCAGCCTCAGGTTCGGTTATAAAAACTACATTGTTTGTTAGATTACAGTTAGTAGTAACTTTAAGAGGCACTGCATTTATAACGAATCGATTGCGAAGTAATGAACTTTTACTAAATGAATCTAATGAAAAATGATCTTCGCAAATAACAGAAATATCTTCTATATATGGCAAATTTAAATTTTGAAACCAGATTTGCCTTCTATCTAATTGGTTAGGAAATTTAAAAAAATGTTTGTTCTTATAAGAAATATCAAATATGGGATTGTAAAAACAGTTATGCCAAATCTGGACTAGACATTTATATCTAAATCTTCCTGGGCTAGACATATTTTCAATTTCGGTTTAAGGATCAGGTAATCTTCAAAAATACTGTATCTATAAAATGTTTCTTAAAATAATGCAAATAAATAAAGTGCCCGTGTTATATTAATGATGAGATAAACAAATTTACTAAATCTACATTAATTTAAAAATATACTTACATTACTTACCTAGAATTTCCTAACATAACCTAAAATTAAATTGGCCTAGTATCATCATATTTCCCTCCATAGCAGTTATTGAAGTTTAATTTTTTCCGCATTGCCACATTGTGTAACAAAATTATCTGACTCATATGAAAAACATTGGGTTAATTGTCGCTTTCGCTTAGAATTTAGATGAACACTGGCAACATCTGAATGATCTGATCGACCGTTGCGCTAACTATTAGGAGGGCAAGAACTATGGGCTTGGTTGCCATTTTGGTGTACTCATCCGGGTGTCTACCTTTATTTGTCTATGATTCGAACCATGTTATCGCAATTCTTCACATTTTGAACAATTAATATTTGATCAAATCAATTGACTTACCTCTCTACACGGTTTGTGGGGATTCACAAGTTGGAATGCCCTATCTCTACTAACTAATAAAGCTTGAGAATCGCCTGCCCAGGCAACATATAACATTTTTTCTTTAGGACGTAACAATGCAACAACGGCAGTAGAACCACTGCTAAAGTGCTAAAAATTAAAAGAAAAAAACATTAATTCCAACAAGTATATCAATATTAATTAATTATACACCAGGGGTGAAAACTACTGAAGAAAGAATCCGAAAAATCGAACCCGCGTCTCCAGTATTCCATACTGATGCCCGAATTAGCTTTTCACTTTTATTAATTAATTATACTACGTCCAACATAAAGAAAAGTAAACAAAACAGAATGTACAACGAGTGATGACATCAAAAGCTTCCTGAATTGGTTGTTTTGTCGGTCTGAATTTGTAACAAGTATGTATTGTACAACGCTTATAGTGAAATCGATTGCTTAATTTTATAAAACCCTTAATGCGACCCTGTGTACTATAGTCTATTTTTATGTATGAGAGAGTATTAAAATAATAAAGCGTTCGTAATCCATAGGCGTACCACTTCTTACAGTTAAAATATTTTGTGAAGTTATACCTCGAGTATTTTCGTATGAAATAACCTTTGTATAAATATAATAAATATATCGGGTGTACACTTATATTTTCACCTAATTAACCTGCTTATAACTTCTAAACAGCTGAAGGTAAAAAAGTGCAATTTTTTCTAAAATATTTTATTTTTCCACAAGGTATGTTAAGAACATTGTGTTATGTAGGTATAAGGATTTAAACTTTGACTTTTAAACAACGTTACGTTCATAAATAATAATTTTAATATAAAAACTACTTCAGAATCGAAATCAGAAGATGAACTGTCGCAACCAATATTTACAATGAGTGGCTCGATCGTATGATTTACTGCCTTTTCCCAGTTTTCAGGCTTCACATTATTTACAGCCTCCAAAAACAACTGTTTAACATCACTCATTTTAAAAGAATTATTTTTTCTTGAAACTTCTCCCTTTATCTGTGCCCATATCAGTTCAATCGGGTTTACTTCGCAATGATATGGTGGTGATCTAACCACCGTCATCCCACGATTTTTTGCAATTTCATCAATTTCATATTTTTTAATTTCTCTTTATGAAGGGAACACAAATGATACAGTTCTCTTCTCACAGAACCGGGATGGAACTTAATATTCTTTGAATTTAGCCAATTCTGTAAATCTTTTTTTAACCACTTGGTTGTGGGCATTTTTTCTGTAAGTCTCGAGTGATAACTTGCATTATCCATTACTATTATACAGTTCTGAGGAAGAAGATCTATCATTTGTTCGAACCACTCTTTAAAGACATCAGCATTCATGTCCTCATGGTAGTCACCGGTACGAGTAGATTCAAAAGTCAATAAACCACCTTTAACAAAACCGTTTGAACTACCGATGTGTACTATTATCAGTCTGCGCCCCTTTCCTGATGGTGGATTTAAACCAGTAGATAAATTATTTAAAAAAGCCTGTCTTCGACTTGTAACAGTTTCATCTTGCCAAAATTTATTTGGTGTATGTCCCTCGTTGATCCATGTTTCATCTAAATAAAATATATTTCTTCTTTGGTTTCTCATTTCTTTTATAGTCCTTAGGTAATTTCTTCTCCATACTACAATATCGCTTCTTTCTATTAAAATAGACTTTCTGGAATGCTTTTTCCATAGAAAACCTATTTCTTTTAAAAGTTTCCATAGTGTGCTTCGACTCATTTCAGGGTAATCCTTATCATCTCGAACCGTGGCAAGAACTTTGTCTACTGTCGGAAATTCTTTTCTAAGTCTTCGAAGTCTTTCTTTCAAATGATTTTCTATTTGAAATTTTGGTTTTCCTGGAGCTTTACGTGCTGTTTGAAACTCACCACATTTCTCTTCTTTAACAACTCTGTAAATCGTAGATTTCCCAACACCAAGCGTACTACTAACTAATTCCACTGTGTCATCAACACTTTTACATAAATGTTTGTCTGTAAATGATTTAAAACAATTAAATATTAATGTTTTTTCATTAACTGTTAAAGGACCGATTTTTTGTCGTTTACGCGGTACTTCCAAATTTTCCATGATCACACTAGAATTCACAATAGACTGCACACTGCACCTTGCATGTTGCAACTAAACGACATTTAGTAAGCTGTCAAGAATACACAACTGGACCTCCTTACTAAGGGATTTATCTACTTATAATTCGATTACTGTAAGAAATTCTTGGAATTAAAATAAAACAAAATTGGCAAATAGGTACTTATTGAAAATAATCTTAAGATACGGCTATGTTATCTTTAATACACAGGGCTTTTGGCCTGTCTAAACCTTTTTCTATTGTTCTGTACAGCTTATGGTTATAAAAGACCAATAAAAGACGCAAAACTTGTATTAGCTCAGGTACATTTATGACAATTTTAGGAAATATTTAGATTATTCCGTAAAAATATTTAAAATGACCGTACTAAGTTTTGCATTAGAAATGCTGTTTTATTACTCTCTCATGCATAAAAATAGACCATAGAACAGTCACGCTCTGTGCACGTGTAAGTACTTTTCTTTATGGTGGACATAATGTAGTTTATTTTTATTCGAAATCTGTTAAATCAGGGATACAATTTGCTCTTTAAACCAGTGTGGAAACAAGGAAAGATTGAGTATAAACGAAAACAAGTCTAAAAATAAGAAAATAAGATCTAGAAGTTAAAATCGATACAATAATAGCACAAAATTGTGTAGATCATTCTCTTCAGTTTGAATATCTTTGAGTACTGTAAACAAATAGAAATTATGAAAAAATAGGCAACGGACTAAATATGAATCAAAATTGTAGAATACAATAACAAACAGAGAACTAATGGAAAGCTATGAGAACTCCAGTATTACCAAACATCCACATAATTAAATGGATATGTGATGTAGTTCGTATGCCAAGTTTCAGAACTGCTAGAAACTCTATTACGAAGAGGAGACGGTAAAAAGAAAATAATTTTAAGATTTAAGACTTGAATGCTGGAAATCAGAGGTTGACAAAATGTATCGAAAAAAATACGCGAACAAAAGAAACTGTTTAATTTTCGCGGAAATATCACATCTTAAAGATCAAATTCCTGTTATAATTCATAGATAACACATCTCCGTTCAGTCAACGTAAAAGCAAATTCATTTTCAAATCAGTGCTCCGTAGTGCAGCAAACAGATTCCTCTTACAATTCATAGAGAACACATCTCCGTTCAGTCAACGTAAAAGCAATTTTCAATTTCTGTTCATAAGTTTTTTAACTAATTACTTTGTTGCGTTATTAAAAGATGTTAACCTTTACTGACATAACTTGTGCATTATTTGGGAGAACTAGATCTACGAAAGAAGAACTATAAGCGCTTAAAAGGGCAGCGTAAATTAAACCAAAAGAGGCTAGTTCCCAAAATTAGAAACGCATATAGATGTCAGCAACAAGAATAGTTTTATGTATTTTAGAACTAATAAAAATGATTAAATCTTGGTTATTTAAATTAATAATTGGAATTACTTACTTCAACTTTACACTTATCAATAAATAAAGCGTCAGTTTTACAAAAGGCATCTAGCAAGGCTTGTTTGGGATTAGAAACGAAATATTTATTTTCGGCGAGGAATTGGTGTAAATGGGCTGAGCTGTATGCAGCGGCGTCATGACCTGCATGACCATCAAAAACTGCATAGTAACTGGACGGACTTGCTTCCTAAAAAAAATTAATAAAATAATTTAAAACAAACCATTTTTTTTATCCCCAGAAATTTAAAATTTAAAAATATAAGCTTAAGGACTTTTAGATTTAGAAATATCTCATAGAGTTCACTGGCAGCTATTTCTTTGGATTATTTCTCACCTTAGTCGTCGATATCAATTATTATTCCAATAAAATAAAATGCCTCCCAAATCAGTACCACAAATTTTTAATCGAAGATAATTTTTAAACAATAGGGGCAACTAATTTCGGCAGATCTGCCATCAGGCCTGTAATAACAGTACACGCTCAGATTAAAATGTTTCGACATACCCATAGGGTACTGAAGTAAAACATTAATTAAATTTAAACAAAATTAAGAAACCATTTAAAAACTTTGTAACTATTAACTAAAACTACTGACTAATATGGTGAAAACATTATTATATAAAAGTCCTTAAGACTAGTTGTCCCCATTGTTTAAAAATTATCTTCGATTAAAAATTTGTGGTACTGATGGAAGAATGCGAAATACAAAAACGATTATACCACGTCGTCGAGGGTATAATCGCTTATCGATACATGGTAACTAAGTAAAAATTGCAACTGCTATTGGCTAAATTTATGGTGAGTTGTATAATTACTAATATATTTCTTTGAACATAATATGGACGTATATTATATATAGTATGATAGATAAGTATTTTTAGCTACTACATAAAAAATGTTTTATAGTGGTTATTTATACTTTTAGACTGTGTTATCATGTTATCAAATCCGAGGACGAAACTGATATTGAAGAATTACAAGCCGAAATACAACATGAAGAAGAAAATAATGCATTATCGACATTATTTGATGTTGAAGAGGCTCAAGATTTTTTTGATTATGAAGGTATACCCGAAAATACAAAAGTCAAAGTAAATTCTAATAGAAACAAAAAGGACAGGAAAGGAAAGCAGAAAGTGAAAGAGGACAAGTTTTCCTGGCAATGTATTAAATGTGATACATAATTTTTTTAGTTTTTACTACAGGATACACCACATAAATATTTTTTGAGGGCTATGTCTATCAGTGCCTGAATAAAGGTTAATATACACAACGTATAAAAATTGTTAAGATAGTTCTTGAAGGTGGGAGTACGTCAGCAAATTTTGAACTGTTTCGATATAACCAGATTGATCAAAACCAAATCGAAAAGTGACTATAATCGCTCCTTTTTTTAATTGTATCTTACCTGAATGCCGAACATAGTGTTTAAGTCATGCACAACTACATGTCGATCCTCCATTCTTCTTCGTGTGTTTTTGATAGCAAACACACTCGTCAAACAATAAGGTGACCCCGCATCGGGGGAAGGCAGTGAGCAAAGCATACTATTGTCCAAATATCTTAGGCAAACCTCATTTGTTTTGGCCATCACAGTTTGCATTAATTTTAAGGGTTCATAAGCTAAAATAAAATATAAAAAATAATTAAAATTAATGGTTTTATAAGTTATACGAGTACACAGAACATTTCGTGAGCTCATTGGGATTTTTCTGGCCCAAAAAAAGTGCTTTATTGAAAGGATTAAGTCACCTAAAAATTTATATTCCAACATGACCCGAATTAACTTTAAAATGTACCACAAATCCTTTTAGAAGTTTTTTAAATGTTTCATAATTGCTGTATAAAATTGGACAAGCTGTAAAATTTTTTTATTAAAACTTACCGTTATCTCCAGGATTGAATCCACAATTGATGGGATGTTTCTTGCAGGCTTTTCTTATTTCCTCTATGACGATCTTGATGAGAGGTGCAAATAAATTTGGCGGACATTTTCTAAAAATAACGCGGATAATTAAAAATATCGTTCGATTTGTTGTATTTTCTTCTAGGCATAACGGATGTCTACGGGTGAAACAGGAAGCAAGAACGACAAATTAAACAAACGTCTTTTCACAGACGTTAACAAAACACAAATACTCTGGCATCAATTATTTTTAGAGCCTAGTGTTTATAAAACAAGATGTTCCAAATATTTTTAATAGGTGACGAATTCTAAAATCTAAAATCGTTTTAACGCTATCGCAAAATTAAAATCGTTTATATTTTATTTGCTTATGTACAGGATGTCTCTGTCATAATTAAAGCTAGCAATTATTTTTTATTCTTTTGGTAAGACAGTTTTAAATTAATTTTTCTTTTAACTTTTTATTATTATTATATAAAAAAAGATTTAGGATAAAATGGCAAAACATTTTAAAATTCTTATTGGTTTTATAATAAAGGGCTTTCTTACTTTATACAGGGTACCTACTTTAAAAGATATATGAGCACTTTTGTATTAATTTCAAAGCTACATTAGCGATTTTATAGCTTTCATATCAAATAATGTATTTACAGATTTCTAATTTAGTCTATTTTTATCTGAAAATATTGATTTGACATATTTAATACTTGTATATACAGGGCGAGTCAAAAAAGACAATTTGCAAGCAGGTTATTATACTTTAATGGGAACTAAAATTAGAACAATTTTAAAAATGATTAAATCTTTCCATAGTTCCACTTCATTTAGTAAAAATCATTTCCTCGTCTTCTAAACGGGAAATACAACTTTACGTTGAATTAAGGTCAGATATTTTTTTCAAGGATTCATAACTAATACGTTCGATTTAATTCCAATAATTTTATTAAAAAATAAATTTTTGTTAACAACCAATTATACAAAAAAAAATGGAACACCAAGTCGCTGGTTCGCCTGTAAGAAAGAAAAAATAATTATTTCAATTCAATTTTGGGCTTTTATGGTTTAAAAAGGCGCAAAACACTTTCGCAATTATTACTTAAATATCAAATTATTGTAGCATTTAATAAAAACTATTATTATTTGGAGGGTGTTAATTTTTTTTTGTCAATCCCGAAATATTTTTAAAAAAAATGGCTATCATAAAAAAATATTTGTATATAGGGTATTTCCTATTTGATAGCCGATATTTCAAGGGGAGATTCTTGAATTTTTTAGTTAGTGTCTCTATGTAATAATGGCAAAAATAATAATAAAAATGATTATGACTTAACAGTAATTCTAAGAGGAAGATACAAAATCACTGAGCAATGCAAATATTTGCAAAACAAATTTTATATCACAATATATGAGTGAGTCTATGATAAGGCACAATACACTCATTGAGTTTTTGATAATTTAAAAATTAGTGTACAAATAACTTTTTTATAATTTATTTTATTCAAAAAAATATTAAAAATTGTGTTAATTCTGAACTGACAAACATAAAAATAAAGTTTTAAGCTAATTTAGATGTGTAAATATTCTTCACTTATATATTTAAACTAAATTTACTGAAATTATCGAAACTTGAATGCGCAAAAACAAATGTACCTAACAACATATTTAAAAGAAACATTTATCCACTTTTTTTTTAATTTAAATTATTAAGTAATCATAACTTTCAGGACATTTAAAAAATATAATTTGCTGTTTAGACCAATGCAGATAATTTTTGAAACCAAATAAAATAATAGTAGGATGAAACCCATTGGAAAAGGAAGAGAATATAACAAACATGAAAGGAAAAAAATATAGACGCTCTGGGGTCGGGCAGTGGAAGAGGGGGAGTTTTTAAGGGTAGAAAACTGTTTATTTCGATTTCCGGCAAAACTACAAGTCCTATGGAAAAAAGTTAAATGGCAAACTTGTAGGTAATAAAAAGATCTACGACTTTGGTATTTACACTTTTTTCACATAACCTCAAAATCTATGTGAAAAATTCAAATAACCAAGTTTTTGATTTTTTAATTTTATCTTTTACAAAAAAATTTTTTTTTCACGAAATTTGGTGTAAACCTACCTTTTCATGTCCCAAACACTCTGTAATTTTTTTGTTTTAAAATATTTATTTTTTTAACCTTATTTTGACTTAATATCGAAAAAGCAGTCTAATTTTCAATAGAAAATTCTCACGTCAAAATATCTGCTTTTTTAAAAAACTCGGTGGGCTTTTTGTTCGTTGAAATCTCTACTTTTTGATGGTGTAAAAAAAATATACATTACTCTGGTAAATGTTCTCAAAAAATGCAAATAAGAAACGAAGAAAACTCCGAATTTCTTTTTTATTAAATCATCATGTACTATTTTGAGCTATTTATTTAAATTTATACTTTAATTACTCTTTTGTTTATCAATGTAATACGGAATCTTACGTTTTTCGAGTAATTAAAGTATAAATTTAAATAAATAGCTCAAAATTGTACATGATGATTTAAAAAAAAAAGAAATTCGGAGTTTTCTTCGTTTCTTATTTGCATTGTTTGAGAACATTTACCATAGTAATGTATATTTTTTCAACGAGTTTTTTTTAAAAAAGCAGAAATTTTGACGTGAGAATTTTCGATTGAAAATTAGACTGCTTTTTCGATTATAAGGTTAAAAAAATAAATATTTTAAAACAAAAAAATTACAGAGTGTTTGGGACATAAAAAGGTAAGTTTAACATCAAATTTCGTGAAAAAAAATTTTTTTGTTGTAAAAGATAAAATTAAAAAACCAAAAACTTGGTTATTTGAATTTTTCACATAGATTTTGAAGTTATGTGAAAAAAGTGTGAATACCAAAGTTGTAGATCTTTTTATTACCTACAACTTTGCCATTTATCTTTTTTTCCATAGGACTTGTTTTGCCGGAAATCGAAATAAACAGTTTTCTACCCTTAAAAACTCCCCCTCTTCCACTTCCCGACCCAAGAGCGCCGGTAAATTTTTTCCTTTCATGTTTGTTTCCTTTTCCAATGGGTTTCATCCTACTATTATTTTATTTCACTTTTTACCATTTTCAAAGCTATCTGCACTGGTCTAGTTTTTTAAATTGTGAATATAAAACAAAGTAAAATTGCATACAAAAAAATTCAGCGTTTTTTAATGAGTTTTGTTTAAAGTAGGTTATAATTATTAACTATTTTAAAATTCGTGGTCTATGAATTTTAAAATTCATTGAGCGATTTTTTTGATGAGCTTAAAAAATAGATTTGTATAATTTGATACTAAAACATTTTGAATGCAGATATTATAGAATCAAAGAAAAACTAACGAATTCTTATTAGGAAACAACTTTCGTAAAACTCTACAACTATTTAAAAAGATTGACAATTATGGACTCACCTTGGTAAACTATATTTACCACGTCCCTTTCCTGGCAAATAACCTAATTTAAATAAAGAAATATGTTCCCAAAGGTCTAATTCGTTGCTTTTTATATTTTTGTTTATCTTTTCTGAAAGGCAAAATTCAGTCCTAAATTTTTTATTAGTGGTTCAGAACTCGAAGTACATTTTTTTAATAAAAAAACGTTTATTTATCCCCAACAGTCTTTGCTGCCCCTCTAAGGTAAGAACTCATATCTCAAAATACATTGATGTTGGAAAGAAGCAAAATTATTAATGTTACATTTTGGGAACCTAATTATTTATATAACTTGTATGAAATGAACCTTTTTAGCATTAAAAAAATATTCTCAAGCCGTATTCCCAATATCATCACAATTTGAGACATGATTTCCTGTCTTAATGGACAAATTGGGATGTTCTCTTGTAACCATACAAAAATTGTATACATTGCAGTTTTATTTCAATGATATACAGGGTGATTCATAACTATTGGGACATAGGCTAAGGGCAGGTTAGTGGGATCAAAATATGGCGATAGGACCAAATATACCTTAATAAAATATTGCTGCAGAATAAGATACAGGGCGTTAAAGTTGATTTTTTTTTTCGTAATATTTCTTGAGAAAAAAAATTCAACTTTAACGCCCTGTATCTCATTCCACAGCAATATTTTATTAAGGTATATTTGGTCCTATCGTCATATTTTGGTGCCAATAACCTGCCCTTAGCCTATGTCCCAATAGTTATGAATCACCCAGTATAAAAGAGGTAATCAGATTTAAGCACCACCTTAACAAAAAGTTCCATTTTACTACATATTAGAAACACTCGATATGAATAAAAATAAATGAAAGAAAAAAATGCAAAAATTATGGTTACAAAGCATAATAATATCAATAACAAATAAGTAATCAATAATAATAAATCATACTTACTGTTCTGAAACAAAAGGTAAGAGAATTAATAGAAATAAAACTAAAAATTAAAAAAAAATTTATTATGTGCATTACCTACAGAAATAAAAATTTTGCGTCTTTATAAAACTAAAATGTAATATACAGTTCTAATAAAAATTTTTGCGAAGAACTACTTTCTTGCACCATTTAATAATTAATTAATTAATGATAAATAGGTTTAATGAATGCAAAAACTTTTTGGAGAACTGCAAAATTAACAAAATCAATAAATTGTACAAACAAAAACATTCACTTGATTTCTATTGCAGTTTTTTGGAATTGCATTGTATAGGTAAATAATTCAATATAATAAATTTCAATTAGTATTAACTACTATTATTCGATATTAAACTAATACGAGTTATTATTCATTAATAATAACACAAAAAAACTAACTGTAGACTTAAGAAAAAATATAAATCATAACGAAAATTTATATTTTATCTTTAATGAAATTATTAATGAATATGTAAAAGTATATTAATAAATTTTTGGGATGGAAAGGTTTACCTAAATTTTACCCATACCTATAGTTTGTTAATTTAGGTATGTGAATAGTTGGGATATAATTTATTCTTATATTGAATAAAAACCCACATGTTATTAAAACGCGACTTTAAAACAACAAAAACAAACGATTTTTTGAACGCGTGACTCTACTTTTTAATTTGCAAACGCCCCTCCCCCGCGGACGATACGGAATTATTACGCGATAAACAAAAAAAATCTTATAAAAAAATCTTTCTCGATTTTTTTAAAACACGTGAATCTAAGTTACCGGCAAGACGCCCCTCCCTCGCGGTCGATATGAAAATATTTAATACGCGATAAACTTAAGGCAGGTGCACTCAAGCTTTCCCACCCATATCTTGATTTCCCCATTTAATGAATGTTTAATTCATACCCCGTATATTTCTTGAAGTTTTAGTTTTAAAGCTTCAGGGAACTGGGTGTAGAACTGTCGCCAGTTCTCTTCCCCGCATTGCTGTTTAAAAGACATCAATACATTTCGTACCATCTGTTTAAGATCCATACGAATATTTATCCAAGAAGCGGCCGCATCACAGAAGAAAATGAAATAATTTTTATTAAATTCAGGATGTCTAATAATGACTTCGCATAAACCACGGAAAGCTAAATCCTTTTCATCAGAATCTCGAACATTTCTAACTAACATACAACAATTCTTAACAATTACATCCATATCTGGAACAGTCACATCAGGGCACACAAAAAAGACAATACACAGGGAAATGGCTACAGTCTTGTGCATGGTACGAGCTACAGCGGGGGTTCTTAAGATATGAACAAAAGCATTCAATATTTCAGGAAGAAATGGTTGTATCGTCGTTCCCATAACAGAACACAACTTCCCTATTACCCATGCAGCATTATTACACACGCCATCTGTATGCTCATCTAAATTTCTGATAATCAAAGGAATGTACTCTTTCACGCTAGCATCCAAAAAAGGATAGCACAAACCTATCAGTTCTCCATATAAAGCAATGGATGTCTGTCGAATAAGATTTGAGCTATCCTGCATTGTGGTATACAGTAAATAAATCAGATTACTGTTTGTAACATATTTTACAAAATGCGTTTTTAAACCTAATGCCATGCTATAAAGTACATCATGAGCTACATTCATAGGCTCCTTATCTGGCGGATCATATTCATTCGGATTTTGCTGATAGTTAACAGATGCTATAAGAGTATCGTTAATTAGTTGCAGGCAATGCCAGTAAACGATTTCTGAATAAGGTAAGAAAGACACTTCGAGAGCTGGAATCACATTTGAAAGACATTCTAAAACGGCTATAAAATGATCGTCATAAAAATTCTTAAGCTCAGTGAACTTACTCATTAACGGTGGCAACAACTTGGTGACAAATTCATCTTTGCTTAGGTGATTTCCAACAGATTGTGCCAAAACTCCTATAGCATCGTATAGTAAGTACAAACTACGACAATGAAATTGTTCAAAGCCGTATTTGAAACCTTCTAATATGAAATCAATATAAGGAATCAGCTTCAATTGAGCCTCTTCTTGAAATATGCAAAAAGCCGAAATAGCAGCTCTCTGAACTCGCTTATTTTCATCAACAAAGTGTTTTAACAAAATAGTCATTACTGGCACAAAATACTCTTCGGGATTATCAACACGAACATTAACAATCCATGATACATACCTACTTAAAGTCCAACAGGTTATCACTCTCACAACAGAATGCTCATCATTCATACAATGAATCAAAAACTGAACCAATTCTGGCAGCTCAGATTTCAATCCATTAAAACACCCCTCGGCTATAGCACCCAAAGCTAAAATAGCCGATTCTTTAACTAAATGATCAGGATTTTGTAACATTTCACTAATAAGTGGAATTAGCAAAGGTAAAATTTCATCACCAAACTTTACCGCAATCGAGTCCAAAGAAGCAGCACTGCACTTTCTTAATGTCCACCCCACATAAAAATCATCAAAGTCATCACTTTGATCCTCAGCTTCCTCATCACTGTAATATTCTTCACCCTCGCCACCATTGTTTCTGTCTCTGAAGTGAAAAGGAGAAATATCTTTTGTCAAATCTTTTTTATTGGCATCAGAACCAAGACTATCTTTTATCATGTTCAGCTCACTGTCAGAGTATCTCATATTTTTCAATAATGTCGGTAGTAGTTTTTCTATGTAAGGGGTAAGTATGTCCTTGCATGTATTAATTTTGGTAGAAGCTAACCAAAACTCGCACGCTTGGAGTGCTACGTCTTGATCTTCATGATGGCATTTTTCCAATAAGTAGCAAATTATATCGTGCAAGTGGGGCAACAATGTCTCCTCGTGGTTATCTATATAGATAACAAAAGTATGACAGACACACTTTTGCAATTCCAAATCATCTGTATTGGCAAGCTGCATTACATTTCTCAGATAAATTCCTAAGTCGATGCTCTGTTTCATGACAGCAAAATAGTCTTGTAAAAATTGATTGGTGAGTCTTACTATATTTTGCCTGACCATACATTTATCTACTCCTACGAATTCTACAAACTTTGGAAATACTTCCTTTGTTATTTTATAAATTTCCTCCTGAGGTTTTTGGCTGTTGATCAACTCTTCACAAACTTTGAATAATGATGTTAATGCTACTTCGCTATACTCATCCTGTGCCACAAATCCTTTTGTTAAGAAAGGAACTAATTCCGGCCACGTTTTCAGATGATCTTTGGCTATAATTACAATAATATTGCTTATACTTATTCTGACTTCTCTTGAAGGATCTTTTAACAGGCGAAGACACTCATTTTTAATTTTCAAAGTGTTTTCTTGACTTAGATTATTATAAGTCGATTGTATATTATTCTTCAGTAATATCCCGCTCAGTGATCTAATATCTTCGGAAAAACCTGGGTTTCCCAATATGAATAAAAGATAATTCGGAAAATCTGTCAAATTTTGCATAAGGATTAGCCTATCCTGTACTGTTTTCTGGGCATCGCTGTTCGGAACCAGAGCTAATTGCAATGTATCTTCGATATTTTTTATTATGCTTTCTTGAGGCCTCCATTCGCTCAAATTCATCGTGAGGTCATAAGAATCTAGAAAAATCAAAGGTTATGTTCTATAAGCTTTACACGCATTTGAGAACACATTCCTATCGTTATCTCGATAGCTGTATGCTTGCAATCAGTCAAAAATAAGTTACTTACTATTTTTTATATACCCAAGAAACTCCAGATGTTAAAAAAAATAACTTTTATTTTGCCACCTAGCACCGCCAAATTATTGACAAAGATCGAAGGATGGAGGAGACAACCGGCATTCATTAACAAACAGCAGAATATGCGCCGTTGCCAACAGCACATACGAACTGCGCAACGCCAGTCAAAATCCCAGGTCGTCGAATTCTGCTTGGAAGGCTGGTTGCCACACTTTATGTTACAGGGGACGTTCGAAATGATGCTTTTAATCGATTTTTAAAATTAATTCGTTTCTTGTTTTACTTTAACAATACTACTATCTCTTAAAGATTAGTTAATGTTTTTTGATAAAAGTAACAAAACGCCACGCCTTTTTATATAATGTTCAATTTGTTTATTTCTAAAAGAACTTACCTATAAATAATTTGTCAAAACAGCAAAAACAGCTTGAATTCGTACGTTAATGTGGAAACATCTCCTATTTCTGTTTAGCTATTTTAGAAATCTAATGCAGATATGATTGGAAAGTAAAATAAATAAACGAGTTTAAAAAGAAAAAAAATATAAATAAAATTACAAAATTTCCTTAGAAAATATTTAGATTTGTACAAAATAACGAAATTGAATGTTCTTGTTTTGTTTAATTAAAAAATGGTTATAGCTTATTTATTTTAGCGAGACAGTGACGCAATTTCTAGTTATTTCTGTTGTCAACGGAATAAACACGAAAACACTAAGATCAAATACGATTTAAACTTAACGTGCAGGGGAAAATAACTTAAAGGTTGGCAACACTTCGCGACGTTGCCGCTGTGACATAGAGAAAATTCTTGATTTATTAGAGTAGCTCCAAATTGACCTCCAACGGGTCAACGTATTGAAAATGCTTTATAGAGCTCTTGCAGATGCGCGCGCATCGCATTTTTTGAGGCCGCTTTTTTATATTTTAGGCGACATGCGAACTGCGGAACGAAATTTTTTCAAAAAATAATAAATAAAACGTTAAAATAACTTTATTGAAAGTTGAATGAAGTGATTTGCCATAATATTCATGCATAAAAGTAGTTAGTTTACATCATAATATTTTCGTAATTTTTAGTTTTTAATAACATAACCTCATTTCAGTTGTATTTTTAGAGAAATAATATAATATTCACGTAATATTGTTTAAAAAAAAATATGTGAATAGAACAATATTAAATTTACTATTTGATATAGATATTTTAACACTCAATGGTTATTCTAAATCCGTTTAATTACAAATTTCACGTAAAACCTTGTTAAGTTAATGGAGAACGGCCTCAAAAAGTTTTCAAAACACGCCACCTGTTTCGCTGGTGTTCCACAGTGTTACCCCCACTTAGTAGTATGCACGAGGCCTATAGTCAACATTTTATTTTCTATAGACTAGCAGTTCTTTTTTACATCCATTCCAATCGTCAACCAAGTTGATAGCACATTAGAAGTGCTTCAAGCTAGGAAAAAAGTAACTGGCACAATTTTATCTTTAAGTGAACGAAAAAAAATTCTACCTGGCAACGCCGCAGATTTTTGACGTGTGACGTCACTGCCTCGCTAAAATAAATAAGGTATAGTGTTAAAATGGCGGATTATAATTGAACTATTGATTTTTATGACTAACAAAAAAAATAAAAATGTACTTACCTTGTTAAACAGAGTACAGTAGAAACACTTCAAGGAAGCTGAAGCTCATAAAGTGGTTTATTTTGATACTATGCAAGTTTAAAGACAGGCGCGGGTCTACAACTCAATTTCTGAGGACATTACTGGGCTCAGAGTTTTTTTGACTGTTTTGTATGCATGATTAAGCTCCTCTAGGTAATATTAAAAAATGATTGTCTTGATGCAATATTATTAATCCTTATTAGTCATACCTGTTCAGAATTTAATAATAGTCACAAGTCACATAGGGAAAAAGTAATCCCAACCACTTTGGACTTTTATTGATTGGAATCAATGGTTTTTATAACCGTTTTCACTTTTTAAATACGGAAAAGCATCTTAGTAAAAACTGCTCGAAAATGATTTTTTTTTAATTCAAATCTTTCCTAATTTTAAAAATTTGTACATAAAAGTACCGCGGTTTTACTCTTTAGATAAGACGAAAAAACATAGTTCATTACACAATGTTTCAAAAAGTATATTTATTCAAAGGTTTTGAGAGAAATTAATATATGAATTGACTGCGTTTGTCTACTAATCACATTTATAAAAACAAGCTGGTGAATATTAGGGGTATATATGGACATCTAGTTTTATTTTTTCTAAGTATTTGTATAATCTGCATAATGTATACCTCGTCATTTTTTGAATAGATCATTTAAACTTTATTAAAATAACGATGGTCCTACACCAAAATGTGTTACTATCTATTAGTCTACTGCCTAGAGAAATACCATGTTTGTATTTTTAATATTTTAATTAATATCTGTCTATATCAAAATTATTTCATTCCCGCCAAATAACATTTCAGTATACAAATAAAAAAAATCGCTTTGTGTATAATTTTCATTCCCTAAAATCGTACATTGTGATGATACATTTTACTATGAGTGTAAAATGCATATTATTTTAAAATTTACCAATATTTTAATTTTTGTGCTGATTTTATTTATTATAAGCAACAAAATTTCTCCATTTTATTTTACGGCTACTATATATTGGAAAAAATTGTTTGAATAATTAAAAAACTGGGTTTTCCGGTATGTACAGCTATTTTAATTATATCCTAATGGCATCAACAATTACGCAACAGCCGTATATTTTTATAAACAATTAAAATATATCATACGATTTATAAATTATTTTCTTTAAATAAATTAAGCTATCTTAATTTATAAAGAAGATAAAACCGATTGTCTGAAATAACATTTTTCGGTAATTGTTGTTTTTATTCGTCAGTTGTCAAAAGTGAAATCACAACATAAAATCGCGTAGCCGCGACATCCTGTTACACCCGGAAGAAAGGAAGTGGGAAGCTAAGGACAATGTAAGTTTTAATGGTTTAATATTTCACTTACTTTTGAGATAAATACTGTGTGGTCCAGTCGATAATTCCTCCTACAACTTCAATATTAACCAATTTGTAACTTGCCAATTTAACAGGTAGCTGGTCATTGGGGTTAACAGTCTGAGCAAACTCTTCAAAGAACTCGCGGTAGTACGTAAGATAATCATCTTTATTGGCCATGTTGTCACGAAATTTAATATTTTTTTAAATTATCACAGTACTTCATCAAAACAAACAAAACTTATTACTAACACACAGTCACAGAAATCGATGTTTACAATGTTGATATGTAAGGTATATTTGTACTTAGATAACGGGGTTTTTCAGAATCTTGAATCAATATTACCGTTTATTTATGTCTACTATTTATTATTTTTGATTCTACCTTGTACAAGCCGTGGTATCCACTCATCAAAAAGTTTAAAACCCAAAATTAATCAGAGTGAGTCAACCTCTAAAATAGTAAAACACTGACATAAAACACAAGTATGGAAGAAGAATTTACAATTTACCACTGTCAATTCATCTGTCAACCAGCGGAGGCGAAACATATCCAATGTTGCCACGCATTTTAAAATATTTAGAAATTTTGGAAATACGGTTGGAAATAAAAATGCAGAATAAAAAACATATTTTTTTACTATTAAAATGTTCCCTAACATACAATATAAATATAAACTAACCTATTTAATAGTTTCAATGCTCTTAAAATTCGAAATATCACTTCCTATTTTGTGAAGTATATCCATGGCGTTTTTCATGTCATCAATATTCAAAATTTTGGAACACTCCAAGACGTACAATTCCAGAGTTTCTTCATCATTACTCTCATTCATCATAAACTTATTGGTAAATTGGGCCAAATTAGTAAAAACAGAACTAAAAGCGTCATCCAAATCAAATAATTCCAAAGGAGGTGGAGGCAAATCTCTAAAAGAAGGCGGGAAAACAGCAGGTTGTAAGGGAGGATAAGGTGCTTCGAATTTTGGTGTAATAATACGCAGCGGTTCATGTTTTACACTTAGCGTTTCGTATAAACCTATAGCTTCCGGAACCAGATTTGTGTTCATAGAATACATTTTATGATCAAATAGTTTCGTGTAATCTACAGAAGTCGTATGACCTATGGCGTCGCTCAAACAAAGTTTAGGTTTCTCCGCTAAGGATGCTGTCTCAGGCACGATATGGTGATCCATCAGATCGATATCATCATGATCGGTTGGTGGAAAGTAAACCTTTTCATTACCCATTAGAAATTCTATACATAATTCTCTCAGTTTATCGTTATTGTCCTGGTCAATGTATTTATCTGAGAACATGTGACCAGATCCGATAGCTATTAGCCTTCCTCCTGATTTTTCGTTGTAATAAAGAGCGCCTATTGGCCTATCGACTGGAAATGTAGCTAGACCACTAGTAAATGCTGCTACACTGGGTTTACTTACGCTCAAGGTGCAACCAAACGGATAAACGAATTTAATATCTTGCTTTTCTTTATTTAAGACTGGATTTATTTGACCATCGCTGACGTAGCACTCTTTCGGATGAAAATATTTGTAATAATGCGTTCTGATTAAACAATCTAGGTTTGGGATTATTCCAAAATGCTCTAGTAAAATGTTAATATTACAGTTATCCACTGGATTTCCTTCAGATAGAAAGATCAGGATCCTTCCGCCACTTTCAACATAATTCTTCATCGAATTTATTTCGCTTTCCTCGAAAATTAACTGTGGTCCAGCTAAAATAAATATTGTACAATTTTGAAGAACCCTCTGTGAAATTTCTTCTTTATTTATAAGAAATTTCGATTGCAATTTCAATTTGCGTTGAAAAATTTTAAAATTTTCGTTTAATTTAAAAATTTCTTGCTTGGATGCGTTAAATATTATTGTATTCTTTGTTTCTGCGGATAAAATATCGTCTGTTGGTGCCATATTATATTTTAAAAGTTCTTTAAATTGTGTTTATCTCGCTAATATGATGTTTGTATGAGTTGAAGTCTAACATGTTGCTTAGCAACGATGTAGTGTTGCAACCACAACTCTGCGTTTCCGTATAAATTAAAAGATATTTATAAAGACACAATCATTTATTTAAAACTTTTTCCGTCGACCGACCATTTATGATGTATTTTAACTCACTCAAAATCGTTGATTAATTACACCTATTAATGAATGATTTTCTATTAATCAACGATTTTATTATATGCAACCCAACGTACATTGCTCTTATTATACATTTATATTGTCAGTTACCTATGGTGTAGGCAACCAAACATACATGTACATTTGAAATCAAGAAGGTATGTTAATACTATGTCATTGTGTCATTATTTAATTTCTTAAAATTCAAAAACTTTATTTTTGAAAAGTACGGTCGACGGAAAAATTCTGTAACGAACTCGTTAATTAAAATGGCGATTAACAATCTCGAACATTAACGCCCTTATTAATACACTTGTTCATTAAATAACCATTCAGAATTCTTATACGGGTTTTCACCTGCAGGTCCTCATTGGGGAAAAGTTTTACTATTTTTAAACCAATGAATTATAGAATGTTCATTTTTTTTACAAAATATTCAAAATAAACTACACAATCATTAATAAAACTCATTGCAATATTTAAAATTTACTAATCAACTGTAAGTTCTTACTACATTATGCTACATTTGAAATCTACATCAAACGAAGGTGGTTTTTCACCTTTCATTTCTTGATTTTTAATATTGAGGTAACTGTGTTCATAGTCTTTTTGTATATAACTAGGCAGTGGATCATTCCAATTTTCTGGGGGCGATTTTCGCTTTTTCCATACATCATTTGCATAATGTGGAAGTAATCTATCTTTCCTTCTTTGTTTTTCACTTTGTACTAATTCATTCTAGAAAAAAAATATCAAATCAAGGGCGTCGCCAGAGAGGGACAGCTGCCACCCTAGAGGTTAACGCTCTCCAGTCACCCGAAAAAGTAACAGAAGAAATTTTCAAAGATGCTACTGCGGTTGCGAAAAAAATTGGATTGGCGGAAGATGAAATCAATACCCCGTACTGCTAAAAGACACCGTAGCAACCACCCGGCAAAAAGCCCCTCAGAATTCTGGCGCAGGTCCATATTTGGACTCAATTTCTTTGGAAGAACTTGAAGAAGCTTGCGAGGAATTCAAAAATTTTTACGGTCTTACAAATATCAAAAATGAGATGGAGGTTTGGAAAAAAATATGGGAGGAAAAACCAGAATCGAAACTGAGTGTTGTGGAAATCCTCAAGGAAACTGAAGATTTTTTTCCTGAAATTATGAAGGCTTTGAAAATCCTTGTTGCTTTACCTTGTACGACTTGTACAATTGAAAGGTCATTTAATAGCCTTAGGAGAATCAAAACCTGGTTGAGGAGCACCATGTCTGAAGATCGACTCAATGGCCTCGCAATGATGAGTGTACACAGGCAACACATTATCAAAAACGATTTCCTCAACAAAGTGACTAACGAATTCGCAAAGAACCCTAGAATATTATGTTTCAATTGATTTTCTATATAGATATTTTGTTCGTTTTCTAATTTTTTTATTAAAACTTTTCTTTTTTCAGTTCTTTTACGGTGCCCCCCTAGCTTACCGGCTGGCGACGCCCTTGTATCAAATATTCATTCAAAGATTTATTTTTATATGGTTTTGGGGGTCTTAAAAAATATGTACAATCTGGTTGGTAATGGTTTACTAGTAAGAGGGTGAATTGTATGATGTGTAATTATTCAAAAAAGGATTAGTTTATAAAATACTATAGTGAACTTACAGCAGCATTAATGTCTTTGTTTTCTTCCCATTTGTAACAGTTTACGGAATCTCTTTTCCACTGAGAACAATCTAATGTTTTTCCATAAACAAAATATTGATGAAATCTGGCTCGAATGGAAGTACAATCACTATATTCTGCATCATATGTAAAACATCGCCGTATCTAAAAAATAGTTTTTTTTACAAATAAATAAAGGTTTAGTACTGTTAAAATTTACCATCCATTCATCTTTAACTTTTGGTTTTTCATTTCCTTCATCTTTATTGTTATTATTCACGTCTTTAGACTCCTCCATAACTTTAACATTTTAAAATTTAAATATTTTAGGTTATGTATTACGTTACGTCACTTCTGACACATTTCGAATTATTTTTGGCTAAGTCGGGTCAGGTTATTGTGAATGTGAACCTACGTATACCTGTTATAAATATTACTATTAGAGGTGGGTGGCTAGTTTGACGTTTTTGACAATGTTTGTAAACAAATATTTGAGGGCAATCTTCAAAATATAAAAATGACCGAAAATACAAATAAACGACGTAGAATTACATTAAAATATAAATCTGCAAACCCTCTATTTGAACAGTGGTTGAATGAATGGAAAAAAGAAGCTAAAGAAAACGGATCTAAATTAGAATACACCTATGGTAAAGCCTTATGTTCTCTGAAAAAGTGTCCTATTCTTTTAAATGCTGGACAAGATTGTAAAATATTGAAGGGATTTGGAGACCATTTGTGTAAATTATTGGATCAAAGATTAAGAGAACATAAATCAAGATTATCTGATAACCAAGATACAGATTTAAACGGCCTAGTTATCGATAATTTTGAACAAAATTGTATACCTACAAAACAAAAAAGTGGTAAAAATAAAACTACTGGACTTTCTTCTAAGTCCAAAAATAAAAAGATAGTTCCAAAAGAACTGACAAGAACACCAGAATGTGAGGAAATAGAAATAAACAATATTGAACAGTTAGAAAATGTTGAAAAGCGGAAAATAACTCAGCATGGGAATGCACGTCAAATTACTCCTATAAACTCAAGTGAATCAACTAAAACTGAACTAACAAATTCTCAACAAAGTCAAACATCATGTGATGAGGATTTTTATATTTTGGAGCCTGGAAATTTTGATGTCATTTTATATGTAGATACAGCAGAAACTAGTTCAGATAGATCGGATCCTTTATTAAAGGAATTAAACAAATTATCAGATGTTTGCCAATTTGAAGTAAAAAAATTACATATTGGAGACTACATTTGGATATGTAGGGATAAAACTACTAAAAAGGAATTAGTTCTCCCTTACATTTTTGAAAGAAAAAGATTAGACGATTTAGCAAGCAGTATCAAGGATGGTCGCTACAAGGAACAGAAATACCGACTTAAAAGAAGTGGAATAGAAAATAAGTACTATTTAATAGAAAAATGTCAAAAACATATTAGTTTTCCACTTACTTCATTACAACAAGCTGCAATCAATACTGCAGTACAGGATGGATTTAAAATTAAAACAACCTTAAATTTGAATCACACTGCTAGACTATTAAATAAATTTTCTTTATTATTAATACACATGTTTGAAAGTAAAACTTTACTCAAGTGTCCCAAAGAAAATTTAGAGCCGGTTAATTTATCTGGCGATTTAATTTCATTAATGAGTTTCAAGGAATTCAATCAGAGTAGCATTAAAAACAAACCTATGAAAGTTACTGATCTGTTTATTAAAATGTTGATTCAAATTAAAGGTATGTCAGTTGGAAAAGCAATAGCAATTAGTCAACAATATCCTACTCCTTTATTATTAAAAAAAGCTGTGGATGAAAGCGATATAAATGATTTTCAAAAATGCCTTTCGGAATTAACTCATCAAAAACAAAAGGTTGGGGTACCTTTAAGTAAAATTGTAGTTCAGTTGTTCACTTCCAAGCAGTTTAAATAATTTATGTTGAGTTAGGATTATTTATTTTTTGCAAAGTTATGAATAAATCTTTTATATTTATTATTTTTTTTATTTATCCAATTATAGTGTATCGACGACATCTTTATACATTTTTTTGCCAAACATTGCTTTCAAAAACAAATACACTTTATGATAATAATAATAAACTCCCTCCAATTCACTCATAGGTGTACATTTTTTGTAAAAGCACTGATAATTTTTCAAATAAAAAATATTGAAACATTTAGCGTTTTAATGTTTATTGTGTATAAATAAAAACAGTGAATAAGGTAATGATTTTAGGTTTTAAAATTGAGATTTAACAATAATGATCTTTTTTAAACAAGTTTTGAAATTGTCTATTAATCGATAACAGTGAAAAAGCGTGAATTGGAAAATTTATGAGGTCTCACATATTTATGGGTTGAGATATACAAGTAGCGTTTGATTTGTATGCATCATATTGGGGTGAAATTTTGAGTAAATATTAACAAATAGACATTTTAAATAATTACTTCATATCCTTTACGCTTTGAAATAGGGAAAATCCACAAAATAACAATAATTAAAGATATAAGCAATGGCTCATTGGCTGCAATAAATTTTTACATCAAGGCTTGTAAAAACAATAATTAAAAAGATTTTTGTATTTCATAACGTGACTAATACTTTCTAATCTTATTTGTTTTATTATTAGAAGTTAATAATACTTTTATTTTAGTTGCAGACATTGTGCGTGTTGTTTGCCATTTCACTGAAATATATTTTACTTGAAACGACATGGTGCAAATTGAAGGGAAATATGTTAATTACAAAAATGAAAATTTGGAGGCCTATTTTGCTGATATAGGTGAGTTATTTATTAATCCTAAAACTAAGTAACTTTAAAATTACAGATGCCCAAAAATTGAATTAGATATTTCATCTTAATAATTTTAATTTATAATATAATGACTTGTCTAGTGCAAAACATACTGGAAACGCTGTTTTACCACATTTTTAATAAATAATAAATATTTTTTATAAATTGTTTGTAGGTGTGCCCTATATTCCCAGAAAAATGATTTGTTCATCTAAACCCAACTTGGAAGTTAGAAAAGAAAATGACGAGTGGACAATATCTACATCTACTCTTTTGAAAACAACTGTTCTAAAATTTAAATTAGGCGAAGAATATGAGGAGAGCATGCCAGGTGGTACTTTGAAGGTAATTACAAAGAAAATAACAGGTTTGTTCCAACAACAATTTTGTGACTGTGCGTAAACTTGTCCACAACTTATTGTCGACGACATGTCAACGACTATTAGTCGATGACCTGTCGAGGATCGGGCACTCAATTCGGAAGTGTTCCAACAAATTTTTTGTCAAATTTATACTGTCAGTAACGTCACAACCAATGTCAAATTTTGAATTTGGGAAATAACAAAAACTAATGAAAATATTTATAAATTTGGATGTCTACAATCCTAAATAATAATTATGTGTGTACACAAGTGTACCTATTAAATAATATGAATGTTTACATAATAAAAATACAATCATAACATTTTCAGGTTAGGATGACGTTTTATAAAATCGTTTTGCGCAAGTCTTGACAATTTGTACCTACTCGAACCCAGGAACAGATTTGACAGTACATAAACTGGTTTGTGATTAGTTTTGGTTGTGTTGGAACACTAAATTTTTGTACAGTTTTGAGTCCGAAGTTTGTTGGAACACAAAATCTAGACTGCGCAGAATCCCGACAGTACGCAAACTGGTTTTGTGTTATGTTGGAACAAACCTAACAAATGTTTTTCAATAGTTTCTCTATTTATAACAAAAAATGGAATATTAGATTTATACTTATCCGTTACTCGGTTTTTTGTATGTTTTTTATTATGATCTGATATAAAAATGTCGAAATTAAAGAACTAAAAATGTTTATTCATTTTTTTATATTTTTAAAACGGCAAATAATTTATCTGCACAAAGGATATGAAATAAAATCACACAAGCTCCCAAGAACAAGGACATTAAAAATGTCCTACACTGCACCAGCGTCTGGACTTCAACAACTACTCCTTGGCCTATATGCCCCCCCCCCCCCCCCCCAGGTATTGAATTACGAAAGTCCAGACGTGGTTTGGTGCCCGACCAAATCGGGGCCTTAACCCAAAAACTTCGATTTTGTCATTCTTAGACCGGTTTCGGCATTATTGTGCCTCATCCGTAAGAAGCAGACAAGCTCGACATCCTATCTTTAAAGGATGTCTGAAAATGAATTCGACTCGCCTCGTTCTTGATAAAAGTGGTTGCGTTATAGCAAGTGTATCACAAACGAGGAGACCCAACGCCATCTTCACTTTAATAATAAAATCAAAGTTTGCAAAACTATAGAAAACTACATAAAGGTGGAATTATTATGGTTCAACAAATTCCACCTTCGTGTAGCAAATAATTTATATTATTTTTAGAATACGACCACAATGGAAGGAGACAACAAACTAATTACAAAGTCAGTTGGTCCAGGTGAAATCAAATCAACACGTGAATATGAATTTTCTGATGAAGAGTGTGTTATTGTAAGTATTACTTTAAAATCTTAATCTGTAGCAATTTTTTTTTGTTTAAAGCTCGCCTCGTATTAAGTCAGAATAAAATTTATACAAGGATCATTTAAAAAACTATGAATATTCATAAACAAAGTACAGAGGTAATGCGAAAATTATGGGACAAAATATAATCTCTGTCCGTATAAATTTAACGTGTGTCAGTATGCAGCAGAATTAACTAATTAGATAAAAGCTCGTCGCTTAGAGAGTCATTCGACTGGCTAAGAAATTTCGAATCATAAATCATTTGTTTCTCTTCGGTAAAATACATTGACGGGTCGAGCGGGCGGGCAGGTATGAACTCGATAATAAATATATACAAATAGTAAGTCAAAGTTAATTTTACGTTTGTTCATGGCATATTTTCTTTACAAACGTATTTTTGTTTTTATATGAAAATGGATAAACTATACCACCGTTTCAATTCCACATTTTACTTACCTTACAACTTTTTCACAGACGTTCACAAGCGAGAAGACTTCCCAAGTGGCCAAAAGATTCTTCAAAAGAACTTAAGTAATCTGAGATTTTTTTGTATCTACATAAAATCTTTTTTTATCAAATAAATGGGCATAAAAGTAAGCAAAACCATGTTTTATTTTATTAAACATAAAAACATTAAATAATCTATATAGTCACATTTTTTTATTAAACAAATAAAATTGGAGGACTGTAATCCAAATTAAAACATAATTGAACACGTAACGTGATTTTTTTTTAGTAATATTTTATTTCATTGTAATTTTTCTACACTACTATTTTAATACCATCTCTCTACATAAATTATTTTCCCGAATAAGCCATATTTGTCGCAAACAATACCTTCTGTTTTGATTTCTTCTTTTTCCCGTTAGTCTGAATGGCTACAAAGAGAAATAGAAATTAAAAATATTCTAAATTATCAGGGGTACAAATAAGTTTCCGCCGTTGGCATAATTTCTACTTTTGAGTTTTGACGAAATTAAATAGTCTCGTATGATTAATAAATGTAGTACAGGGGACTGACCTTAATTAATATGAAATCAATCAAGGTTAATTATCCTCACTTTATTTTAGCACAATTTTCGTGAAATAATACAACTAAACTATTATTTCTACAGTAAATATATGTGCCTATAATACAAAAGAAAACATTGTGTAGTTACAAGTGAAAAACTAACGGAAAATCTTCCTAGAATGGAATTAAACTCTAAGGGAGCATACAGAAATAAATTCCTGTACACCAGGGGTGAAAACTACTGAAGAAACCGAATAATTTCTGCCTCAGGCGGGAATAGAACCTGCGTCTCCAGTATTCTAGCGGTTAGGGCATCAGTACAGAATACTGGAGACGCGGGTTCGATTTTCGCCTGAGGCAGACATTTTTCGGTTTCTTTCTTCAGTAGTTTTCACCCCTGGTGTACAGGAATTTATTTCTGTATGCTTCATTGTGTAGTTACCTTACTAAAAACCATAAAAAATATAATTATAATAGTGATAATTGACTGCGAACTAATTATTTTTTAGCTCATTAAAGTCGTGGGGTACATTTAAGGTTTCCGGATTTTTTTTATGTACCACACTGTGTCATTTTTTGGTGTATCAATATTTAAATTATTGACATTTCAAAAGAACCCAAAAATTGACATAATATTAAAACTTCTATTAACCGAGCTTTACTTATTTTTTTTAAATTCTTACTTTCGTCTTCTTTCTTTGCGTTTTGAAGAGCTTGAGCTATGGCGTCGCCGAAACTTCTGTTGAAAGATGGAACCGGTTGATAATCTTCAGGCTCGGGTTCGCTGTCGCTAGGAGCGCGTACCCTGCCTAATTTCATCTTGGAACCAGTAACGTTTATCAATTTTGTAGGCTCGGATGGAGAAGATAATCCAGGTTTCAAACATGGCCAAGATGGTGGTGGGGTCTTTTTTTCACTTGCCAACATCTAATACAAATAAAATTCTCGTGGTGTTTTTACCTTTTTACCACAACAATTCAAAATTCTCGAAAAAATTAGAGAACACTTTTGTTATAAAAAAATTAGGAAAAATATTTGACGAGAACAATTTTGTTGAAAACAATTGTCTAAAAAATCTAGGCGAAAAAGAAAAAATTAAAAAAAAATAGTTTAATTCTTCCTATCAGTACTTTATACAGGGTGGTCCTTAAGTAATTGTACGTAGAAGTATGGTAGATTCCTCACTTTAAAATATAACGATTTGAACCAACTTGCTCTAATAAAAATATACAGGGTGTTAAAAGGTTAAATTTGAAAATTTATTTTTTGCAATAGATAAATCTTAAAATTTAACCTTTAACATCCTGTATATTCCTTATTAGCAACATTTTATTAGAGCAAGTTGGTTCAAATCGTAATAGAATCTTCCATACTTCTATGTACTATTACTTAAGGACCATCCTGTATATATATACAGTAAAGTTACCTTTGCAAAAGAAGGCCCAGAATAACTTATTTCCTGAGATGCACTCGATGGAGTTCCTAACAAATCTGGAGATCCGCTCCTTTCACTCGGTATAGTGCTTTCAGATTCTGTGCGTAGTCTTGACTCGAAACCAAATTCAGGAAATTGAATATTCGATTCTAAATGCAAGTTGGGATGTGAATATTTTCCCATTTTGCGATTTTCTTCGACTTCGATACGTTTTTCCCGGCGTTTTTCCTCCTTCGCCCGCTTTTGACGCCTTTTTCGTCGAATTTCTAATTGATCTAAAATAATATGATATTGTAATTAACTTTCCACTCTTTTTATACTGTTTAGATTACTTATCTCTTCAAAATATTGTTCAATAATCATAAAATAAAATATATAGCAGACCAAAAATAGTTTTAAAGAGACAGGCGACAATTGACAGGTGTCAAAAAGGGGGCCTGGTTTAAAACTGGAGGAGTGGGGGTGCTCCCAAACGCCGCAATACCTACTTCACTCAATATATCCAAAAGAAAATTAAATTGACATAGTCTAAATTGAAATGTAGTAGAGGGGACTGACCTTAATTGATATACAATCAATCAAGGTTAATTAACCTCACTATGTTCTAGCACTAACGTTTCATAAAATAATATAAAAAAATATTATTTCTGTACTAAACGTTGTGTGCAATAAAAAATAAAAAAAAATTAAATAAGCATTTACCATTAAAATGTTCAAGTGTTTCTCTGTTGACTGTAGGCGATTTAAGTTGAATCTCGGCAACTTCAAATTGACATGTAACTGGCAAATGTTGAAGATATCTCATCCTATTTCTGAGATCTTCGGTCATAGAACCACCTTCTTTCTCGAGTATTTTGCCAGACAATGTTTTTGGACCAAATTCTAAGGAACCGTAGGTGTGTTCCAACATCCTAGCGTTGATTGCGTGGATATAAATGTGTTGACCGTCAGAGGCTATCAAAACAAAATTTGTATACTTTTTAGTTGATTTTAGACTGTTGTAAGCAGTAAACTGGAGTTTTGTATGGATAAAATTATTTTGTAGGTATTTGATCAAACATTCTCAGACGATTTTTTTGTTGTGAATATACACCATCAAAAACCAGTTTATTTTCCAAAGATAAAATTTCACAAAGTTCATTTAAAGAACAACATGTACTCAACTCTTTGGAAAAGAAAAACAGGAAGCGATTTTTTTAGTTCACAAAAGTTTAAACCGGTTTTGAAGCTATTCCCCTTACCTTGATAAAAGTAATGGATCTTTATAGGTTGATCACTAGTAGAACTTTCCAAATTTTCTTCAGTTATTTCTAGTTCTTCCAATGATTCTTCAATTGGTAACTCTTCCACAATACCAATATTTTTCTTCTGGGAACTACCATTTTTGTCTAAATTACTTAACACGGCACTTTCTCTCTCTTCCAATAAAACAACGGCTTGTTCAATGAAGCACTGTTCAGGAGTGTCATCGCCTATTTGAAATAATCCCAATTTATATTTTTGTGATAATAATGTAATTATTACATTACCTTCAAGCTGTTTTCTTAATTCCGTATGTTCTCTCTCGATAATAGATAAAACATCGTCTTTGCTAGCTAGTAGCAGTTTGGAAAAGACATCTGTGGATCCCATCTCAGACATGTTGAATATAACATTATCGTTTTTAATATCAGCGTCTGCAGGATAAGCTATTAAGCAGCCTTTGGGCCGTTTCATTAATTTAAAAGTTATTGTCTCGTTGGTGTTAAAAGTTGCATGAGGAATCGCAACGACACTGTAGACACAAAAATATAAATACTTAAATGGAAGATTTATGGAAAAAAAATATAAATTAATTTATAATTTCAACATTTAAACATAGAAATTCCATATCCATACCTCTTCAGATCTTGTTTTTGAATATTATCAAAACAGATTGGACATTTTCTTGAAGGTTTGTCTGATAAGGACAAATAATGTAGAAGACAAGACCAGCAATAAATATGGCCACAACGAGTCATTTTAGCTGCCGAAGGTGGATAAAGACAAATTGGGCAAGATGGAAACTCTGATACTTGGACATTCTAAAAAATACATAATTATATACACATAGGTTTCTCTCGTCAGGTAAATATTAGATATGAAACCCATACTAATCTTAAGATAGAGCTAAATAGATAGAACTGTGAAAGTGCTGTATTTCATGTAATTAATATATCTCGAAAACTGAAGATGCTTACCACTTGTTCAACCAAATTCCAATCTACTAAGGCATCTGGGTTGTTCAAGTATTGCTTGTAATCACCAGAATCATTAACAATAAATTGACAACTAAAAACATTTATATGTTAACTTTCAGTAGGATTTTATTTTGCGATATACAAGGGTGATTCTCGTAAAAAACTAAATTTAATTTTATTTATTGAGTACATTTATATTTTGAAATTGACCAAAAGTTGTGTAAAAACTAGTATTTTATTTGATATAATTTTTTTTCTTCAATTATCACCCTTAAAACTAACAAAAAAATGGGTATATTCACTTGGCTTGCAGAAAATGTTCCTTATTATATTTATGCTTCTTGGTCCCTAGCATTTTATTTCCATTATTACCATGATGTCCCCTATCAGATCGGAAATTCTCCCTGTTCCTTGGCGTGTAGGAGAAATTCAACAGGTGATTCAGGCTCTGCTTATTACTGCCTGGTAAAAAAACTGAACCCAATTCCACTTGCTCTTCATATTCTATCCAGGATGTCTCATTTCTAGCCACGGCCCCAGAATAGTAGCCCCCGTTACCTCGGGGCCGTGGTCGCTTGTCCAAGGTCTTAATCCGTTGTGGTTGTGGTTTTCGGGAAACTTCTGGTTTAGTGGACAGACTACTGCCCGCAGACTCGCGACGTTTGCTACCGCGAGGCCACGGTCTACTATTGATGCCATCTAGTGAACCACACTTACATAAATATACTTAATAGCTTAAAAAATTTAATTTACTAGTTGTTAAATAATGATTTTTTGATAGTTTACGAGCAAGTTATATGTAGAAAAAACTGGTATTTTGAGTGCCATTTACAGAGGATCTACACTATAAAAGTGAATTGCTACTCCACACATTTTTCTCAAGGTGTTTATAGGCATACATCAATCTTATCGACCTTGATATTATTTATAATAAAGTGTGCCTTATTTTTTCTATCTTACAAAGTTCTGACTATCATAAAGTGTTTCTAAATCGTAAAATAACATTTATTATCTTTATCTCTTGAATAAAAATCAATATTCTAAACTTAACCAAAGATAACATTATCAACCTTTTGTACCTGTCAAGGTTAAATGTACTCTTTATGAAAATAATGAACTTGCAAATTAGAGAAGTTTGACAAATTTGAACCATTTTGTTATTGCGTCTTTTATGTAACTTGTTGTTAAGGAGAAAAATTTTAGTAATGACACGAGATTTTTAAAAGTAAAATTAAGATGATGCCTGGTTTCTCCTTTACAAACTATTTTTTGTATTTTGATTCTATATTTTAATGATGTTTAATAATGTTTTCGTTTTGATGCCAAAACTCCATTTGTACATGGTGACCTTGTCTAGATACGTAAATAGAAATTCAATATGATACAAACCTTTTTTGGAATCAGTAGTCGAGCCCTTTGCAAGTGGCAAATTGCGATTTCCTTTTTTTTCCATCCCCACGTCGTCCAGTATTAGTATTTGATGATTTATTGGAGTTTAAAGCTCCTCCACAAGGAGTGGCTATGCACAATTTGAAGACAGACATTTTAAAAAGCCATGTTTATAAAATCCGTAAACAAGAAAAAACCGTAATATAACAGTAATTTCTGAAATTTGAATGAAAAGAAAGATTGTTTGAAAAACGTAGGCCGAAACTATCGGGAGCAGGAGACTCCCCTCGTCGAAAACGACGATTTTTTTGTCGCAAAACACTCTCACGATCTCGCCGCAATGATGGCGACGGGAAATGATGATTTAATTTTTTGCCTTTGAAAGAACTTAAAAACTTGAAAGAAATGCGCAATCGCAAACGTCAGTTAATCAGCGTTGCCAATATTTTTTTCTTACTAGGTACATTTTAACTTCTTTGTATTGGTATGTTGAGTGCAACCAAATACTGACACTGACAAGTCTGTCAGAATATTATTAAAAAAATATATTGTCAATGCCAAATTATCTTTAAACAATGTGATTCATTGATTTACTTCTAAGACAACAAAATCGAAAATGGATGTTACAATGAAGAGTATTTATTTAATATTTTTATTACTGTTTAATGCTGAATGTAGTGATATTACAAAATTATCTTTTGGAGACTTTACTGAAGCCTTACCTGCAGCATTTGGTGACTTCAATTCTGACGAACTAACAGATGTATTTGTATTAAACGATAGTGGTTACACGGTAGAAATACTTTTAGCAAACGAGGAAGAACCACTTCTTAGACCAGCTCCAAAATTAAGTTGTTCTTTTAGAGGAAAAGAACATACAATAACAAGTGTTGTACCAGGTGATTTCGATGGAGATGCTTTAATGGATGTACTTGTTACAACTGTTTACAAGCCAACTGGTCAGAGAGATCCTACTATAGACAACAGAAAGACATACATATATGTTATTTGGGGAGGAGCTTCCTATTTAAACTGTAGTGAAGAACACTCAATTGAAATGTTAGGGCAGCCATTGGCAATTGATTTTAACCAAGATATGATCATTGATTTGTTTGGTGAGGATACTGAACATAAGAGAGCTTTTTGGGTATTCAATAAAGATAGAAGTATGCCAACAAAGATCCTTATGGAACATCATAATAGAAAGCCTATGATAGAATTGAAAAAACCACATGCACATGCATTTTTGGGTATGTATTATTTGTCTTGGCCAATAATTGGTCATTAAAATTGAAGTATCAATTTATTTGTTATTATCTTTGGCAGACCTAAATGAAGACTACATGGCAGACTTATTTATTACCACTAAGGATAATTTTGAAATCTGGCACGGAAAAGAAGAAACAAACCCCTTACTACCCCATTTTATATATAATGCAACAATTCCACATCCCTCAAATCCAATTAAAAATGAAGTAGTTGCAGTAGTAGGTCAGTCTCTATTCATTGATGTTGAATTGAAAGGCAAAATGGATTTGGTAACTCCAGTTTGCTATGATACAGAGTGCAAAAACAGTGCCCTAATGCTTTATTCAATGTCAGAAGGAAAATGGATTAATCTAGAGGTAAGATTTTGCAAACTGTTATTTAGGAATCTTTAATGTCGTGGTTTTAAAATATGCATTGATTCTTTAATTTCACTCTAAATTATCCATTTTGTACCATTTTTTAAAATTTACCTAATTTTTAACAAAATAAAAATAATTTTTGGTAGGCAAATTTCAAGGACGATCTTACAAATTTGTGGAAGTTTTATCAAAAAGACGGTAGCAGATACACTGATGTCATCACTCTAAGAAGTGGAGACTTTAACCTAGATGGTTATCCCGATCTTTTAGCTACTTTATCCCTTGTACAAGATGGTAAAGGTCTTCCGCAGTCGTTTCTGTTAGAAAATGTACCGTGTCAAACATGTGGGGCTCTAAAGCGAACTTATGCGGTAAAGTGGAATTCATTGAATCCATTCAAAAATGGAACCGTTATGGCTTCTTTCTTTGACTTTTATCAAGACGGCATCTTGGACTGTATTATTGTCACCTACAATGGTCATAGTTACAAAACGGCTGCATTTAAGAATAGCTTAGATTACGATGCAAATTTTATAAAAGTTATGGTATTAACAGGTTTGACCAATAAGAATGATCCTATGATAATGGGCAGGGTAGGAAAGAAGCGAAGGACTTACGGAACCAATTTGCCAGGTAAAGGAACATAGTTATTTTGATTCAGATATTTTTAAAAATGAATGAAAACATTGTAGGTCCTTCAATTTCATATAAAACGACAACCCAGGAAGGTAACATACGTCATGGTCTGTCTAGTCAAATACCACAATCGGCACATTTCAGTTTAAACCTCCCGTACTCCATTTTCGGTCTGGGTCGTACACCAAATTTTGTAGACAAGGTGATTGTGGGATTGTCAAACTACTCGAAGTCGTGGACACAAATAATACCCAACTCGCAAATGGTTGTGATACCCTGGCCTACTAATGAGCCAGCTAGGTGGAAAGCGCAGGTGAGTTAATTTATTTTAAATAATAATTAAAACTTTTCTTGAAATATTCTTTGGATGGAAATTATCTTGTTTTAACAAGTGAGCTGTTAGTAAATGTTGTGTAATTCATTTTTAACCCAAATTACATTTTGAGAAGGAAAACTTTGTTGTATATTAGAATATATTCTGTTGTTTTTGGAAGCACCATTACCATTCTAACGTTAAAAAAAAGATACATCCATGTCTTCTACTGTCCCCCCTTGGAGCCGTCGTTGGTTTCATTCTGCGTAAACCAAATTTTAATTTTTTTTAGATTCTAGGTCCATTTATACCCTAAAAAACTCACTCTTTCTCTCAAAAATAGCCCAAACATTTTTTATCTGAAATTTTCGTTTCTTATACAAAATTCATTCTGCATAAACCAAATTTTATTTTTTTTTAAATTTTTTTGTAGATTCTAGGTCCATTTAAACTCACTTTTGTTTAAAAAATGGCCCAAACATTTTTTTTCTGAAATTTTGACTTTGCCAATCGTTTCTTATACAAGATTCATTCTGCTTAAACCAAATTTTAATTTTTTTGTAGATTCTAGGTCCATTTATACACTAAAAAACTCACTTTTTCCCTCAAATATGGCCCAAACATTTTTTTTCGGTAATTTTGACATTGCTAATCCTTTCTTACAAAGGCAGCTCCAGCCTAGAGATTTGGGGTGGGGCAACGTCGTTGGCTGTTGGGTATATATATAAAAGTTTAATATTTTCGGTTTGTTGAGAAATATTCTCGCATTACCGGACTTTGTTTGTGTCCCCTACTACCCCCCTCCTTGGAGCCGCCGTTGGTTTTGATATGAGTATCTCTTGGAACTTGCAAAGTAATCCTCATGGCTCTGTTCTATAACTTCTGCATCCTGTCAATTTCGTTTTTATTACACATGTACAAAAGATGCAGCAAACGTAAAATGGGGAAGTATTAAACAGTACATTATTTTGCTGAACAAGAAATTAATATTTTTAGTAATTTTATTTATAATATAAATAGCATATGATCTTTAAATTTATCAATTTATTTCCAGTTATTTGTCACACCCAGTAAACTGATTTTGATGTCTGTGGCTGCGTTAACCACTGTCTGTGGTTTAATCACTGTGATAATCGGAGTTTTACATTGGAAGGAAAGACAAGAGGATAAGAAAGAACGATTATCAGAATCGCATAGATTCCATTTCGACGCAATGTGATGTTTTTAAAGTATTATACCTTTAATAAGTTGGAATAACAGTCGAAAATGCTCTTTTTAATTAAGGGTTTGTTAAAAAAATGCATAGTACGTATTGAAAATGTTAATATAAAATTTAGAAGTACGATAATTTATATACATAATATCATAGACTATAGATACCTGTTTTATTATTCTTGATGTAAATGTAAATATTACTAATTAGGTACAACCTCAATTTTTTTTAAATCCCGAATTTACGCTAAAAAGTTGCATAATGGTGTCGATCTACTGTTGTGCTTTCGAAAATGTTTATTTTCTTTATCAAGACGAATAACATGAAATGCAGAAAAAATTACATATAAAAAGAAACATCAGTGTTAAAAATGACAATTTGTAAAAAATCAGTATATAATTGAAACATACAGTATACAGTCACGAAAATATCCACTTATTGTTGAGGGGAACTTAATGTTTTACCTTATGACACCTCGCCAAATAAAAACCAATTAATTTATTTAAACTTCTATCTACAGAAAGTTTGGAATGGTGGGGATATAAAGACAACGAATTCAAATATCGATTTATATATAATATAAATACGTCGAAGGCCGCAATGAAGGTTCGAATAATAATTTATTAAAAGACATTGTTATAAAAATATATTGATTTATTTTACAATTATAATAAATTATTAATGAAAACGTTTAAGGCTGAAGCCAACGTTACCGTAACTGAAGATACAAGAGGTACTAAAACCATCACAGCTTCCCTGTCATCTTTTTCTAAAATCCTGAAAACATATTTCCCAAATCATTGTTTCTTCATATTAATCCAAAATATAGGCTGTATAAGAAATTAAATTGTCAGGAGGTTAAAATCAAATCGAAAACGGTTCATTTTATCAAACAACAACAACAAGAGTTATATTGCATGCGATTTGTGGTCATCCATCCACGGTTAAACCGCGGCGAGAGCTGTTTATCTGTTAGATTGATTTTTGCCAACATTATTAATTGAATTGTCCTGGCGACTGCTACATTAAATTGTTGGCAAAATAATTAGAAACAAAAAATAGATCTGAAATTATCCCAAATAAGAAGTATTAAACCTTTTATACAGGGTGTTTCCAAATGACACTTACAACGTCTGGCTGTAGATACCTATCGTAAAATTGGACAAAATGATATAAGGAATTACTTTTCGAAATACAGGGCGTTAAAGTTAAAAAAAATGTTTTTATTTAAAAACTTTAAAGCGGATTAATATATTAATTTGAAATTTAGCAAGTCGTTTTTAAATGTAAAAAGACATATTTCAGTAAAAAATCATGTTTCATATCTAGATCCAGTGGCGTGCAGTTAGAAGAGTATATCCCCTTTTCCCAACCATTTTCTACGCCCATGGTAATTGAAGCTATTTTTATTTTGAATTGCTCAACAGTTTCCAAGTAAAAAACGAATAACCTTTACATACCGAAAATCTTGTTGTTTTTAAGATATTTACTGTTTTTATGAAGTCTCTATCTTTTATTAATGAACTAACCAACAATATTTTTCTTGGATTTCTTTAATAATTTTTTCTTAAATTTTTATAACCACTAGACTTTTGTATAGTGTCTAGTATCTAGTGGTTATTAAAAAATAAGACAAATATTATTAAAGAAATCCAAGAAAAATATTGTTGGTTATTTCGTTAATAAAAGATCTTACAGACTTCATAAAAACATTAAATATCTTAAAAACCACAAGATTTTCGGTATGTAAAGGTTATTCGTTTTTTACTTGAAAACTGTTAAGTAATACAAAAAAATACCATGGGCGTAGAAAATGGTTGGAAAAAGGGGATATACTCTTCTAACTGCACGCCACTGGATCTAGATATGAAACATGATTTTTTACTGAAATATGTTTTTTTTACATTTAAAAACGACCTGCTAAATTTCAAATTAATATATTAATCCGTTTTAAAGTTTTTAAATAAAAACATTTATTTTTTTTAACTTTTTCGAAAAGTAATCGAGTTGGACCCCTCATTCCTTATATCATTTTGTCCAATTTTACGAGATGTATCTACAGCTAGACGTTGTAAGTGTAATTTGGAAACACCCTGTATGTGATAAAAATACTTACGTTGGTATAGCCACAATAGCCATATTCATTAAAACTCCTTCGGAGAAAGCCAAAACGGCCACGAGGCCTATAAACCCATTGTCGTCAAAAAGCACTGGCATACGACTCCTAGGCAGTGCATTGCAAAATATTAACAACGGTACCAATATAATTCTCAATGATGCAAGAATGAACAGAACAATTCCATGTTTCGGCTAAAAAAAAAACAGAAATTTGCGATGCCGGGAACTCAAGTTTGACTGTTACTAATGTACTCACCGTTTTAATTATTCTAGCGGTTTCTCTGCCAATCAATGTGCAAACCTGGAAACCCAAAAAGGTAATGACAGGGACGAAATATACTTCTAGAACAAAAATAATTAGACTAGCTAATATCTTTTTGTTCAAGATATTGTTCTAATTCACAAATATAGTCCACGACAATGAATGAGGGGTCAGTCTACTTTCGGTGAAGTCCAGAAAATCATCGTGTGTATGTGATTCATGACAACTAAGCCTTCATTTTTTTTCTGCTAATGTATTGATAGAGAATTTATACCGAGTGTCCCGTAAACATACCAAAAAAACTTAACTAGGAACAATTATACCTCAAAATATGAGAGAAGATTCCTACAAACATACCCACAAAAGTTCATGGACGCCCGACCTTGCCGTACATGGCGATAAGAAAAATGTTTTTTAGTTTTTAGTCGATATCTCAAAAAACTAAATTCTCATGGGCATAGGTATAGAATGGTAAAACGCTTATTATTTTACCATTTTTATAATCTTAATTGATACAGAAAGAAAGAATACTTGCCTAAAATTTTTGAGATATTGGCCAAAAACTGAAAAACATTTTTCTCAGCTCCATTATCTCGAAAACGGTGCGCATTGTTGGGTATGTTTATAGGAATATTTTCCCATATTTTGAGGTACGCTTGCTCCTCTTTAAAATGTTGGTCAGTTTTCGGCACAATCGGTATATCTCTATTAATCGAAATAATAACGATGACAATTTATACGAAGGTGGAATTTTCTATAGTTTTGCAAGCTTTGATTTTGTTATGAAAGTTGGGCTCTCTTCGTTCGTGATACACTTGCTCCAACGCAAACACTTTTATCAAGAACGTCTTGACTTTCGTAATTCAATACCTGGTGGGGCATGTAGCCCAAGGAGTAGTTGTTGAATTCCAGATGCTGGTGCAGTGTAGGACATTTCAAATCCTTAGGCAGAAATGACAATTTATACTTTAGCGGAATATTTCATTCTTGTTCACCATATTTTCTCAGTTGGATGGAGATAATATGTATGAATTCAAAATATATTTACCTTTCCAAGCGTTCCTTCCACCATCGATTGTTAAAGGTACTACAAGAGCTGCTAATCCGGGATACACTATGTGAGTGGTACCTTCTGCGAAAATAAGAGTGGCATAATACCACTTGATCTTCAGTAGTAACTCGGTTACGGGTCTTTTTTTTGATGGAATAGCCAAATGTATTTTGGACAATCTCCGATGCTCACCCTGGCTTATTTTGTATATAAAATATTTTGAATTTTTTATCGAATGGATATAGTAAATCGTAGTAACAATCAGAATGATTGTACCGCATGCAAAATATATTGATCCGTGGTCGTTTGGGGGTAATCGCGCGCTCAAAAGGCATACTTGAAGAAAAGAAGAAATTATTCCACAAATATTATGTCCCGATTGGATTGAGGCATAATATGATGGAGGAAATTTCGATATTAATTCGTACAGGCTAGCCATTGCCATTCCGGTACAAACTGAAACGAAAAATTATATTTTTTAATTACAAGTCTGTCTAAGAAGTTGTAACTCTGTTTCTAATGGTTCAATCAAAAAAAAAACTACATCTCTTGAATTTATCAAAGGTAATACCACGAGTCCTCCAAATTTTATCGATTAAATTTTTGGTTTTCACGAAAACGGCTTTATTTGGAAAAACCACGAAAACAAACTGATTGATAAAATCACGAGTCCGCAGGACGAGTGATTTTATCTTAAATCAGTTTGTTTGAGTGGTTTTGCCAAAAATAAAGGCGTTTGAGTATGAAGATCAAAAATTTAATCTATAAAATTTCAGAGGACGAGTCGTATTTGAAAGGATTATTTTTTGAATCATTTTGTATTAAAAACAGAGAACATAGTCATTTATGCAAAAGACACTTTACACGCCAATATTGAAAATTTTCTTTACCAATTTAAATTGAAACCTGAGCTGTTAGGCTGTTATAGTTTTACATACAGGGCCACCAATACGATTTTTTGACTGGCTACCCCGCGAAACGCCGTAAATAAAAGCGAAGAAGAAGAATGAAATGAAGTCTTTCTTAATTTAATTAATTTTAAGTTTAGTGTTGAAGTGAGGTATGTAAAAATGTTAAAGGCGTTTTGGCGTTAATAAAAACAGGTTAGTTTACAAATACATTTTGAAATTTGGTTATTAACATAGATTTGCAATACATTTTAGTATAATAAAAATTGTTAAATGTTTACATTTGACATTTCCAAAAAGGTAAACACAGTTTAATCAAGAAACAAATACGAAGAAGCGGTTTTATCAGTATAAAACACAATGATTGGTTAGGATCCTGAGCTGTTATTGGCTGAAACCACAAAATCTGACTGTATTGACAGATGAAAAAAATAATCAGTATAAAACACAATGATTGGTTAGGATCCTGAGCTGTTATTGGCTGAAACCACAAAATCTGACTGTTTTGACAGATGAAAAAAATAATCATACAAAAAAATCTACAGATATATGTTTACATAATGTCTATCTAGTGTCTTACTTATGTCTAACTAATGTCTACAATAATACAGGTATATATATATATATATATATATATATATATATATATATATATATATATATATATATATATATATATATATATATATATATATATATATATATTCAGCATCGACTTTACACTCGAGTGAACTTAAGACAGTTCACTCGCCGTTCATGGACGCCCGACCTTGCCGAACATGTCGGTTTGTTATACAATAACAATACCGGCACAACCTTATCTAAACAATAACATTAATACGATATACTGGGTGATGGGTTATACCTGGTATATCACAATATATATTTTAGGCTATTAGGTAAAGTAGAACCAGAAATATTGTAGGCAGAGACGTGCCTTTGTAGCCATTAAGTTCTGTTCTATAGGTATAATAATATAACTATTTCATAAGATATTGGTAGTACTAGTAAAATTAAATAAACAATATACTCACAGTTCATAAGAGTGGCGAAGAACATTGCTCCCGCAAAAAACCATTCGACCACTAAAATATTTCTGTTATTTAATATTTATGTCCGTTTATTCGTTTATTATTACACAAAAATATCTTACTTTGTCTACTGTTGATTTGTGTTGCTAATGTATTTATAGAAAACATTATGCAAAGTGAAATCAGACTGAATTTTAATCTTTTTTCCGGGGGTGGAAGTTTTTGGGACCAAAACGAACAAATTAACAAAGCTCCAAGTAATGCAAATTTAAAAGTGATATTAAATCCTGCTGTAAAATTAGCTTGTATTGGTGTTCTATCGCCAGGTTTCGTATCGTCATCATCAGGTTCTGAAGTAACAGTAGATATTATCCTAAAATATGTAATGGTTGAGTCGCAGTTCTGCAAATATTCCTAAAGAAGTATTTATTAAATTACAGCAACATTTTTTGCAACTTAATTTGTTGCTTTTCATTTTTGTTGTGGTAAACAAATGCGAAATACAGTACCTGGCAGTAGTGGTAATATTCCCCGTCTCATATTCTTCATGTAAAATATTTTTATTAAAAATCTGTTGGAAATAAACACTTCCTTCTGGTAAAACCGGCGGTAACGGCGGTCCTGGATGCGTTGGTCCTGGTCCTGGAGGTCTTCGGGGCGGAGGTGGGGGTGGCGGTTTAAACTTGTACATCCAAAACTAACGATAAATTAAATTATTATCATAGGAGAGACGTACTTACTCTATCCATTAAGTTTTGTTCTATAGGAATCTTTTAACGGAGACACAATTTTATTGCTTTACTACATCTCGAACAATAAGTTACTTACGTCTAATGAATTTATATAAAATTGAAACGGGACCACGACCATTATACCCAGCAAATAGAAAACTCCAGCGTTAAGGACATAACGATCTTTTATTTCCGGTACAATTTTCATTGTAGCTAAAAAAAAGTGGGAATTATATAAAATTGTAATGGGCAATTTTTTCTTAAATTTTATATATATAAAATGACATGTCCGGCTGATTAATTTATTCATACATTCACTCATAGGTAGAAATGAAACTGTATGATAACTCTACTCAGTTTAATCTGAATGAGAGGTTCATCTATCTTTTCAAATTTGCGCACCTCTCATCTATCAATATTTCTGTTGAACTGTAAAATATTATGGGGGGTTAATTTTCATAAACAAATTGTACCTTTCTCACCTTTTTTTGGTATAAAAATCACCTTTTTATTTTCACAATAAAATTTGAAAATATTCGTAATATGGGAATGAACTTTTTCGCTATCGTTATCAGATAAAAATATATATAAATAAGGCACTTTAAGCAAGATTTCAGATTATTTGTTAAATATTTATTTTTACTACAAAAATTTAATCTTTGTAGATTAAAAATATACAGCGTGTCCCACTTCACAAACTAAAATAGGACTAAAAAAAGAAGTTGATACTTTCGCTTGAAAAAAACCAAAAGCGGTTACCATGACAGTGGCTATGGTTCCTTTAATTTTTGTCAACCTATGATGTTAATTTTAAAGAAAATTAAGTATCAATCTGAAGTGTTATACACGTTTGTTCAAACTAGAAAAAAAAATGTAAATGTTGATTTGTTCTTATCTCAGTCTCTACAAGTTTTTCGGACAAACCCTGAATGCATCATAAAATGTAAATGGGAGTGACAATGTTAATGGATTCTGTTTAAAAAAAATTCATATTATGCTAATAGAATTGAACATTTTAACAATAAACTTACCTGATTTTTTTAAATGTAATTTGATGGATTATATTCTATTTATCAATTTCTGCTGCTTTAATATTTTTTTAAATTTATAATCAAATATTAAACTAATCCGATTACTAAAAGAAAAACTTTTGTATTGTTCATAAAAATAAGAAATTAAACACTTACCTGTAGTTGTTTATAAAAATTTTTCTTTAGCAAATATATTGCAATAGTGATAAGAATGGAATGTCAAGATAAAATACTTAATTTTGTTAAACAAACACTTATGACGGCATTCCCAAATAAGTATGATCAAAACATTTTCTAGCTAAAATTTTTAATTGCGTAATTAATTCGGTGAGATTTTGTTTTGGTATCCCCCTTAGTAGCGTGAATGTATCAAGAAAAAATACATTTTCTAACGTTTATTTCAAGAAAAATCGATTAATCTGTTTTATTAAGGGAATATAAAATTCATATTTTAGTTGTGAAAACAAAATTAAAACCCAGATAAAACGCAAATATTGGTATTACACGATTCAAGATATTTGAGACGACCTCGAATAGTTCTTATCATGGTTGTTAAAGAATAAATTCTTCATGAATTCGGATATTTAAAATCGGTTTGGCCATGGTCTAATGATGGGTATGTGTGTTAGCGCTTAATTATTTTATAAATCCAAAAGGTTATCAATGTCTCAAAAATACCACAGTATTTATGTATAAAAAAGTGGATGGCAATTAGTTTCGGCTACATAGCCATCTTCAGACCTACGCTCGGTTCCCATACAAAGAACTGACTTACTAACATTAGAAAATTTAAAATACAATAATGATCATAAATCAAATTAAAACATTCGGTACGAACTTCTTAATGGAACCATTCCATAAAAAACGCAGGAAAATATTTTTTAGAAGGGAAAAACTGAAATACATTTTATTTGTTCAAATGTTTTTATTAATAAGTACAGGAGAAAGGAACTCAACGCTGTAAAATTAATTTTATTTAGAAACATTTACAAAAAACGAATAGTTCTTAAGATAAACTAAATTTAATTAAAATATTCATTATTTAATAACAAAAAAAAAACATTTGTAATATTGTAAATTCACTTTTATTGAGAGATCAAGCTTCAAGTTCCAATAATACTGTACAATCTCTCTTAAACGTAAACCATTCGAATTTCTAAACATTTTTTTTAATCTGGTTCAAAAATACTATGCTTTAAAAATGGTCCCTATTGGGAAGGAATTAACCAGGTTATTTATTATGTTGAAGATAAAGTTGAAAGAAAAAAAGACCAAATAAACATCCATAATTAAAAACCGTTTTTATAACTTTAACAGAAGATAAACTCAACCATAGAAAACAGAAAATAAAAATACGTTTAAAGTATCTTAGAAATATGAACTATACAGCAGAAAAATGCATGAATTCTAAGTATTTAATAATTTTCATATATTAATTTGAAGTTTGTTTTATTCCATCGGAAGGGTTTTTATTTTCGACCAGGATTTTTGCTAAGATGATTAATTTAGTTATACAGATCCGGCAAAATTTTAGCGGAACATAGGATTTTCAATGTATTTTGGAAAAGACGTACCAACTATTCAATTGAACCACTGTTCCTCTTCCTGTCTCGAGCAACTGACTCGTGATACTTGCTACTGAAAGTCAATCGCAGTAGTAGTAAGCCGATAACGAATGAAATCGTTCATAAAGGAAGAAAAGGTACAAATTTTAAAGTGGTACGTCGGATACGTCGTAGCGCAGATTTCTTATATATTGTGCTAGTCGACTTCCGTTAAAATTTTGCCAGATCTGTATAACTTTTTTATTAGACACTTCTTCCAAGAACGATTATCGGCATTGATCGAAAGTTTAGTAGTACAGTATAATTTTGAATTTTCTTGGAATTAAAAATGGATATTAAAGATTTAAGTTGACGTGAGAACATTAAGTGTCATATATGGAAGACATTTCTGATCTAAAAAGACTATTTGGATATTTACAAAAAAATATATATATTGCAATTTGTAAGTAGCTTTAAAATATTTCAAAACAGAAATTTAAACATGTGCTTGATTTTTCAAAAAGTGGTGTTCAGATGTACAAAGATATACACAAACACGTTACACTTTAGTTAGAAAAACAGGAATGTCTAGAAATTACAGTCATTTCTCTTTCACATCAATAAACACGTAACTAATAAGTTGATACACTATCCTCGACCACTAACCAAAACACACATTTTAACACACTCTACGCGCGTTTCGCCAACTACGTTGGCATCATTAGGAGTTGATGATAGACTAAACAATTAACTATTTCTAACCCCCTCCCCCCGGCGGTGCCGAGCACCGTCATCCCCGGTGACCTAATCAGCCAAGGGCAAACAAAATCATAAAATAAGTATAGACAATGTAAAATTACTTTAAAATGTATCCAATAATAAATTGTTGGACGCATTTGAAAGTATAGAAATAGGTAAACGTCTATCATCAACTCCTGATGATGCCAACATAGTTGGCGAAACGCGCGTAGAATGTGTTAAAATTTGTGTTTTAGTTAGTTGTCGACGATAGTGTTTCGACTTAGTTGATAAACCAAAGGTTCCATTTTCCCAATTTAACGTAACTAATATTCAAAAATCACAGATTAAAAGAATAATTGTTTAACTTAATAGTGAAAAATATTCAGCGATCTATATAACTACATAAAAATTTTCTGCCTTTTTTTACTTCTAGAGAAAACAATTTATTTCTTAGCACCTATTTGAAAACCAGATGTCTTTTAGTATTTAAATATAAGTGTAAAAAATAAGTATAGTTTTTTTTTTATTTTACTACATGTGAGACCAAGATTTTACATTATTTTGGCAGCGATGCATTTCCATTCGAGAAATTTTAATGTGCTCAATATGAATTTTATTTGTGAAAAAAATATTTTTTAATTTAATGATTTTGTTTCGATGAGTTCAGTTGTGATCAATAAAAAAATTATTTGCTTATATGAAGAAGAGTTCTTGGATTCTAAACGTAAGTTGGTGGAAGCTTCTCGCACTGATTATTCATTTTTTCCAGTTGAGAGCTTATATCTGTCTTTATTGCCAAATGTGTTCAACAAAATTCCTTGTTATGGTGTAGGAATATGCAAATATGTTTTTTATGGTCTAAAATTATCTGCGCTACAGATAAAAAAGGGTGAAAAAAATGTGTGGTGAATTACCCCTTTTTTGTCTCGTTTGTACCAATCTACTCTGAAAAATAGCAACCCATCTAATTGGAAAAATAATTTATTTCATTTAATTATTCTGATCTACCTATAAATAAATCATCATCAATTTTCCGAGTCTACAATTTGCGACAGCAGCCGCTGAAGACTATCCAATCCAGTCAAGAATCCTCCATCAGGTCCTTGGTGAACATTTTTTGAGACCAGGTCACTATTTCTAGTAAACGATGTATGCGCAAAATCGATTATTCTTACGTCTACATCGGAAACAGAATCGGAAAAGGAGGTATGAGGACATTCTTCAACGAATATCCTCTTCGGAATCGGAAGTATTTCTTCCTCTTCTTCTACTAATTCGTTAACATATTGCATCTGGCAGTTCCGCTTTCGCGTTGGTAGTTCAACGTCGGCGTCGGAATTTTCTTCGTTTGAACTACTACTGTTGGATTGATCGGGTAAGGTATATTCACCACTGCTGCTGTTATTGGAGTACAACATCCAACTGTCTAAGGGACTAGAAGGGGTAATACTGGAAGACGGGGAAGAGTTTAAAAATACAGTTTCTTCGGATATGGGAAAGAATGAGGAGGAATTTGCCCCTCTAGCTGCCGCTTCTCCAAAACATCTGTGGTGAGCATCTTGAGAGACATCTTCGTGGGTTGAGTTAAAATCTGATGAGTTCGAAGTGTCGGCATCGTAACAGTAATGGACTTCTCTACTGTCTTCTGATACTTGGGCGTAATCGTCATCGCAACAAGCTTTTAGTACCTTGGAGTAAAACGATTCGGCAGCCGTTACGGGCTCGTGTAGATGTTCATTACTTGCTTCATACACTATTAATAGCGAACTGAAAACAAAAAAAAAAAATTTTAGTTTTCGTTTTGAACCGATCGTAATCTACGGCAGCAAAACATGGAGTAAAATTGAAGCATTAGAAAACCTCTGAAGCATAGTAGACGCACCCTGGTATGTCACAAACCATCACGACTTCCGTATTCCAACAGTGCAAGAAATAACACAACAAAAAAGTCAAAAACACACACCAATATCCTGTTGCAGCCTCTATTACAAGACAGAAACAGAAGACTGAAAAGAAAATGGCCAATGGACCTGTTGAGGTGAAAAGGAGGCCTTCTCAATGGAGAAGCCTCAACACTATACTAGTGAGACTTTCTAATCAGTCTCTTCGTCAGCACAGTACCTCATAGAATGTAACTTCCGATTGCTGTTCAAAAAAATTAAGATACAAGAAAAGAAAACTATTCTAGGATATATAAACAGGGAGAGCAAAGAATAGAAGAACTGGTGCACCAATAAGGTAGTCTCAAACAAATGGATAATGACTGAAACTGGTGCAAATTTGTAGTAGACTAATTTTTATATGTGCCACTGATCAACCAGACAACGCGTTGGCGTTGATTCCAAAAAAAGATCTATAAAAACAACGGCCTGCTTCCAGGATGCAAAGAGACTTTTTAGTGGATTGAATTCCAACATATTGTTCAACCTATAAATATCGCAACAGTTTCAAACGCCAGAATATTCTTAATATTCTTATCACGTCGAATGATTTACGCACGCGAAGCGATCTGATTGGATCAGGTGACCCGTTACCAAACAAACAACCCTGAGAGAGGAAAACTATGGGAGATATTGAGACATGGCCCACCCATACTGATTAATTACATCAAAATACATTAAGTAGGAGTCTGTCTCCAGCGGATTGTAGGTGGGCATGTACTTGTTGTTGGCGCGAGCTCGTCTTTTCGAGCATACTTTGCTAAGTCCTCCTCGTATGCCACGTTCAACGAAGAGGAACATGTCTGGATCAATCAATAGCTCTAATTCTTGTTTAGTAAACTTAAGCATAGCATCCCACGTATAACCTGGCAACGTAAAATAATAGGCTGCATCGAGGTCATATGAGATATACTCACCAGCTTGTGGCGTAACTTTTTAATTTAACAATGCAGTCATATAGTTAAGATCATGTTTACGAATGTAATTTATTTCGAGGCGTTCGAGTGCCAATTTTAATTTTCAGATGGAATGAGAAGGATGAAGACTGAAACTGGTGCAAATTTGTAGTAGACAGAAACTAGTTTTTAGTTTTTTATATAACTAATGTTATTTTTTCTTCCAGTTTTATATTTTTGTTTATAAATACATATTAATATTGAAAATTAGATTCTTACCATGAATAAAACCTGTAACAACTTTGTTTCTCTATCACTCTTCGAAGTTTTTGTAACTTTGCCACAACTTTTCTAACTACAGACTTTCTAATTCCATAGCCGTTATCAAAGAATCTACATAAAGCGTTTTTGAAACCTTCTTCATTTAATTCTCGTCCCCAATATTTGTCCCTTTTATAGTAGCAGTCTTTTTCTGTGTCATATACTTGCATACCGCATAATCGGACACCTACAATGAAAAAAATGTATAAAAGGAAAGTTCAGAAGCTCAGAATTTCGTTCGTATGCAAACCTAATGTTGCCGAAGTACTAGCAGCACACTTAGCTATTTGCTTTCTTCTTTTATCTGCCGATGCATCGTCTCCATGTTGTCTGGTACCCATTTTTAGATCTAAAATGCAGGGATGTGAATACTGTGAGGTAATGTTTTCGAGCATTAGAAAGTATTGCTTATTGGTATTGTCTGTCTGTGAAATACTCTTGAGGACATCTTTGGGATTGCCTGTGTGATGAACTCTCATTCTAGAATAGTAAAGCACATTTTAGTTCATGTATACATTATCAATACTCTCTTCTAACCATAGATGGTAGCACATCTAAAAATCTTAAACATAGTTTCGGCAGACTGCCATCATCTAGCCCATAGGGTACTGAAGTAAAAACATCAAATATGAAATAACATTAAATTAAGGAAACATTAAAAAGCTTTGTAACTAATTAACTAACTAACATGTTTCATCTTAATTAGTAGTTAGTTAATTAGTTACAAAGTTTTTTAATGTTTCCTTAATTTAATATTTGATGTTTTACTTCAGTACCTTATGGGCCTGATGATGGCAGCCTGCCGAAACTATGTTTATGATTATTAAAAATTTTGTGGTACTGACTTGGAGGCGTTTTATTTATTAAAAAAATATTGTTAATATTAAATTTTTAAAATGGTCTGCATGTCTTAAAGAAAACTCACTTATAAACTTCTCTCTTCCTCTTCCTGTCGGTTTTACTTTTGATGTGTTCATCACGAAAACTGGGGCTGTACCTTTTTTCCATTTTAGATCCGCTACACAATGTCGCCTGCATTACTCCTGAAACAATTCGCCGAAACATGTAGATTCGATAAAGTTTTCACAAAAAAATATATTTTTTTTAAATTTTCACAATTATTTTTTTGAGAAACTAATTGAGAATTACACAAGACATGAACAAAAATAAAGTTACATAAAAAATGATTTGTGAAATCGAGTGGCACTTGTTCTTTTGTAATAATATGAAAAGAGGGTTAGCCTAAATATTTTTTAGTAGTTATTTTATGTTAATTTTAACATTACGAAGGCTTATACAGATAAGCGAAATTAATTTAAAATTATAACCTTGAGAATTGTACAGGATGATAATAATAGATATATTTTTAAATACTATATTATAAATAAATAAATAAATTATAAACTTTAATTGTGAAAGCTTGTTGTAAGAGATGAAGAATATAAAATATGCCCGCTGTCGCTCTTGAAAATATAAATAGTTTATTTAAAATGGCGTTAGAATAAATTGAAAAATAACTTCCAAATACAATTTTTTTTAAAATGTTCTTTTAGAACTTTACTATATCGATTTAAAATACAAAAATAATTGATTATACAATTACAAAATTGTAGTACCAAAGAAAATCTTTCAAATTCAAAAGACCACTGTCTGCTGATAACTGATAAAATTACTAATATACTTTGTTTATTACACCACAATTTTCTTTTACATTTAAAGTTGTTTGCAGTTATATTTTTCTCTGTAGGATAGACATTTTAAATTTTGATAGTCATTTAAAGAAAGCCATAAAGAACAAAAAGATCTGTTAACTCAACATAAAAAATACATATTTGCTAACGCTAAAACAAAAGAATGTTGTCAGTAAATATTTCTTGCTATTGAACAGTCATAAAAAGACTAATGTATTCTCCTCGTGCGTAATTATTAATTAATAATATACCAATACAAATAATGCAATCAATTTTATAACGATGGTCTTTGGCTAACAGATGTTGAGATTGTATCTGTAATTAGAAAAATTCGTGATTTTTAAAAGGCAGAAGGAATGAGATAAAAGAAAATATCTTTAGTACTTTTTAATAATTATTTATAAAAAAATAGTTAAACAAAAATTCATTGTAAAATATTTTTAATTGCTCGAAAATATTTTTTGTTTTTATAGCACAGACATGATAAACATACCCATTGAAAATCCATTAATTAGAACAGAAGAAAAGATAAATAATTATTTTTTTCCATTTGGATTTGTAGTAATTTGTTTCTAATAGTCCATGACAACGAAAATTTTAATTGTCGGGGGTAAGATATTGTTTTTATAATCTACATATCTGGTCATTAAAAAATAATGAAACACGTTGGCTTCTAACTATCATGAAATAATAAAAATACACTTAAATTACTAATCTTTAACGCTAGAATAAAATTAATCATTTTTGAGTTAATATAATTTAAAATATTTTATCCCATGAACCTTATTATCTTTAGTAATATTTCTAATTGAATTTGAGAGAACTATATCAATAAATTATTTTGTTGCTAAGTGTTCAATATAGAATAAAAATATACCCTGGAACTTTCATAATATAAATATTTGTAAAATTAGTAATCGATTTGTTAAAATTAATAAAAGTTAATTATAATAAAAATAAAATAAAAAAGAATTTTGTTAAAATTAATTTCACTACCTTGTTACAAACCATCAATACCAATACAAATAAAAAACTAAAAAAAATAACATAAAGCTAACCCTTTTTTTTGTAAGCAATATATGGCCTTCCAACCCAAAAAATATGGAGAACGTCCATACAAACCCTGAGGAAGGTCGTCGAAACGTTTTTTCTCAGAACCAGGGAGGGCAGCGGGCAGGCAGATCCTTTTCTGTCTGTCAGCCAAGTCCAATTGGAGATGATCATGTCCCTCAATAAAACAATTAAACGATATTTTTTTCGAAAAATATGACTTAAATCATTCACTCCAGCAGACATACTCTGTGTGCCTAAACAACTTGTTTACATTTAAAAAAATATGTCGAACCAACGTAGCTGCTAAAAAAAATTATTTAATTCTTAAAAGGCTTATAAATTTCAGAATATATTTTTTGGAATTACACAAAATTAAAATCAAAACTAGCAACTAGAATGATTCGAAGCACAATTTTTTATTTTGTGTAAACTAGAGTAATTAATTTTAAAAAGAGTTGGCAAAATGTCAACCTTATATACAAATTATTAAATAGGAAATTAACTGGTTGCCAATAATTTTTGTAAGTCACATTAAATTTCAAAATTAAAATCATCTGACTAGTTTAAATTGTAAGGCAAATCACACATAATCCGTTAAAAAAATTAGAATGCATTTCGCCAAAACTTTTTCAAAAGCGAAATTGAAATAATTTAATTGTATCGTAAATATCACTTACCTCTAAATACAAAATATATTTATTGAAATATTGCATAATATAAAGAAGGTTACTTACTTAAACTGAAAATATTGCATTAAAATTTATCATAAATCATAACCATATGATGTCTTAATATTTTTTTAAGTCATGAATTATTCCTTTCATAAAATTATGGATATTTTAACAAAAAACCACTGTTGTGTTTAGTTACTTTTAATTAAAAAAATGCTTTAGACCAATGAAGTACTCAATCAAATATTTTTACTTAATTTTTAATCATGATTGTAGTATATCGGTGGGAAACGAGGGGAAGAGTATTTTCGAAAATATGCATTAAAATATATAAATAAAAGCGCCTAATGAATTTTTAAAGTCATTTTTTCCATTGTCTAAGCGTTCTTTGCATATTCATTGTTACAAAATATGCATTTTAAGTTCAAAGTTTAATGACCTCTTTAGATTCCAATATTTTTTCACAAAATAATATTAAAAAATGTTTTTAGATTTTGTTTATTAAAAATATGCATAATATATTGGTTTCTTAAACAATTTCTATTCATGATTTTGTCTTGTAGACATATAGACAATAATAAATTATAGATCCCTAAAATATTTCATCAATTTGAGAAATGACCTTCATCAGCATAAAGCAACTTCAATATGGTGCTAATGCTCACACATACTTTAAAATACAAAACAGTGGATTTCACACAAATTTTTGAATCTAATGGTTTAAGATTTGTTTTTGGTTCTATTTTCGTTTGTGTGTAAGGATGCAAATAAATCAATAAAAACAACATGATTTTCATTTGGACTTGCTCAATCTATGGTTGCATTAAAATTATTCTAAAGAGACATTCACACACTCGTTTACACAATAAAGAAATTAAATTAAAAAACATGAAATGGATCAGCATTTAATCGATTTCAAAACGTTCAGATGATAATAAATATATCACATAGAAAAAAAATTAATGCATGCAAAATGAGTTAAGAGTATTGAGAAAGCTTTATTTTTAATTTGTTTTTTTTTTACAAAAATTACAATCGTCACTAATCCTATGATATTAAAAAAAGCTTCAATAGGTATTTAATGGTTAAATAAATATTCAAAAAAAATAGCACTTAGAGTCTTTTCCAAAAAGGGCACTTTGTTCTTATAAGTTACTCAGCTTACCTTTATATTTTGGTACGAAATTTTTAATATCCTGTTCCTGTATGTTTTGATAGAAATCTAATTCTCGGTAATTCAGAGGCTTCACTATCGTGCTGGAGTTCAAAACCATCAGTCTTGTGTGACCACCAACCTAAAATTTAAACATTTCTTTGTACATAATCAAAGGGTTTACCAATATCAACGCTAGAACAGGATTTTCTGGGAACACTTGGCAATAGAATGTTTCTCGACAGCTTTAAATTTCTGAAACGATGAGGCAGCAGTATGCAAGGATATTTAAGAAAAGGGTGGGAAATCATATTATTTAAAAACTACTAGGATATAACAATATAGGCGATCCTTTTATAATCCCAGATAAAATTACCTAAATACAGTGCATAGTCCTGTTCTGGGATATTTAAAAAAATACTAAAAGGATATAATAAAATTAAACATTTTATTTAAAAGAATTTATATTCATAAAACAAAATTGAAATTTAAATATGTAATAATAATAATAATAAATAAATATAAATGTTAAATAAACAGAAGTAGATTTTTAATTTAAAGTGAATCAACTATATAAAAAAATGTGATATAATCACATTCCTAGAATTACATTAAACATTTTTGCTTATCGCGTTCGTGACGAAATGAAAAAGATTCGACGTAGGTAAAATGTTTAGCAACCGAATTAGTATGATTCTTATTTTTTAATAAATAATGCATAATTTAAAAATCAAACAATTCATCATAAATAAATGTGATTACCTGGTTATTTAAAGGAAACAAATCCACTTCGTTGTTACAGCCATTTTGTTCTGGACGCCTAAAAGATGTACTTGTACTAGTGGTGCCGGCACAATTTTTTTTACCTGTATCATTTTCTCCCATGCCCCAATTGGTCAAAAGATAAACCATCCCCTTTTTCTACCCCTCAAACCAATTCTGAAACAAATAGATTAAATATGAATTAAAAAGTATTTTAACACCATCACATATGAAAATACTTTCATTAATAAACAGCAATTAAAAGTTTGTAAAAAGTAAAGCACGACATATTGCTGTCTCTTCGTATACAATGGGCCTTAGCTCCGCCTTTGCGCATTGGCTGCCATATTAGCGGTCTATTCTTAAGCTTTTACTACATTTCTTCCTATCTCTTTTTCTTATATTTCGGCATCACTTTGAGCCTTTTCACAAATTGTATACACCTTTTTTTGCAGTACATGATTATTATAGTATATGCTTTGCCCTCTGTCCCTTCTAGGACTGCCATTCTATGGGTATCACATGGTAATAGGCCTTGATTGTTTTACGGAGAGTACATTACGTCACATCACCCGATTGTGGCGTCTGCTATGACGAAAATGTGTTCTCCGTAAAATAATTAAGCTTCGGTTATCAATACTTTTGTATTTTTGCTACTGTTCAAAAACTATTTCTTCATTCTTCTTGTAAATCCCATAGTGGCTTCCTTTCAGTTCTGCCAATCTCTGTGTGTATATATCGTTAACCTGGTTTTTTATTAAACAGTATAGATTTTTTTTTTATTATTTAGTGCTAGTTAATTTCTCCAGTCAAAGTACAATTTATTTTTAATGATCCATGGATATTTATCGTTTAGGTTATGACGCAGGTAGTAACAAAAAAACTGTTGACACCAATTATTATTTTAAAATGTCTCTTGCATCATTCGATAATGAAAATAATGCTTTAATCGTGAGATGTTTTATTACTAAATAATAAATATACTTTTGAAAAATATAAAGGATACCTCAAAATATATAGTCGACCCCAAAAAAGTATTATGCCGAGTATTTTAAAATGGAGTAATGCAGATAACAGCTAAACCCTGTAAAAGAAGACGGCTTGACATCAGAGGGATTTTTTTTTTAATTTCGGCATTTTCCTTTGAACATAAAGTGTCGTTTTTAGGCTGAAGTTCACCTGATAGTAATATTTATTGATAAATAATACATTTAACCTTACCGCAAGTAATATCTGATAACATTCAATTTTTGACCTTGACTATAAAGTTATAAAACAACCACTAATAACAGTAATGGTTGTTATCTAATTTTGAGCCATTCACTATATTATTCCATAACCAATTTATGATATTTCCAATTTGGAAAATAATAAATAATAGGTTGAAACAGCTGTTTTTACTAAACAAATACAACTGGATTAAACAAATACTGCGCCACCCTGTATATCCATAATTAGTCTCTATTTGTTCTACCAAATTTTTCAGAATTTTTAGGAAATATATCTGCCGTCAAACAATGAAACAACCTTTATATCTAAAAATATCAAAGTATATAACGAACCTCAGTTTCATTTTGAAAATAAATTTTCCTCATGGGCGGCCAATGGTTATTTTTGTTTTAATTAAAATAGCTTTTGTTATATACGTGGATGAAGCTAAATCACTACGAAATTTTGAATGAACGTGATGAAATGACGACGATGACAAAGTCATGTTGACACCGTGTTTACATCATTATTATGATTCGGATAAAAATCAAAGTACAAACTGAGTGAAGATGTCGACGCACTTGTACCCATTTGGCACTATTAAAATAGGTATCTTAATTTTTAGATGTGCTGCCATCTATGATTAGAAGAGAGTATTGACAATTATTAAAAGCAAAAAATTCCCGGTGTATTGGGGTTGCATACACAATATGCATTGTGTGTTGCAAAGCTTTTATTTGACAGATTCTAGTCAAAATGTCACTAGAATCAGTCAAATAAAAGCTTTGCAACACACAATGCAAATTGTGTATGCAACCCCAATACACCGGGAATTTTTTGCTTTTAATAATTGTCAATACTCTCTTCTAATCATAGATGGCAGCACATCTAAAAATTTTATCTTATAGCGGATATAGCTACTGACTTGTACGAGTTTGGAATTTTATTTATTGGATTTGAAAAGCCTAACTGACGAAGCCGAAAGGCAAAAACCGGTCTTAGGATGTCGAATCTGATAAATTAAATTCCTTACTCGTTTTCCATGTATCTTAATATTTTATATATTTAGAAAAACTAATGAGGAAATATTTATATTCCTAAAAAAATATATTTTTTATTATCTGAAAAGATCTGAAGTGTTTTAGAATGTAACCACTTATCTTTAATCGAAAATTTAATTGGGTACTTTTGACAATGAAGCTTTTTTTGACGATGTACAGAGGTATATGATATCGAGCCCCATTGGACAAGTTTCTGTATATGCCTAGTACACAATTTATTTTCCTAATTTAATTTTGTTTTTAGTATACATTGAAGAAAAACTATTATTTACCTCGTTTCAGTGGAGGTCGATGTCCGGTTAGTTTATTTATTCAGGTTACAGTCGAGCTTAGAATAATGATATACGAAAAAATTAAAATCGCCATAAATTTACTTAATTAAAACTGTCTGAGGTGATACGGAAATTGTCTCACCGTGCATCTTCAAATACCGAAAAGGTTGGACAGTTTTGAATCCACCAAGTAAAGATATAAGTTTGTGTTTAAAACCAATACAAAGATATACATCTAATAGCTTTTGTAAAAGTTTTATTGAAATGTGCAGTTAAAATGCTCAGTCTTGTTTAAGTTCAAGCAAATTAAAAATTACATTGTTACTTTATTATGCAGTTAACCTTGACGGAATATTAATAGATAATTAAAAAAATTAAAGCTATTTGTTTTTTTTTTAGTTATTAAATCCAATTAGTTATACTAACATACCGAAACAAAGAAAAAAGTAAATTAAAAATGTCTGAATATATTAAAAATTGTAAAAAGTACAAAGTGATTATTCACTCATTTGAAATATTGCAAAAGGAAATTTTAAATATTGAAATGCTCCGACAAAGTGATTATTCAGCATTTATGCTTGAACATAACATTGAAATTTTATTCTTGGATGTGTTTATAACTAAATATTAGGCTCGACGCACACGAGCAAGTGGATTCGCGGCGTGTGCGTAACGTACTCGTCTCTCAATCGTGGCTCGTATAAACCATGAAGTTTACTCATTATTTGTTAGATGCAAATTACTGCTTAGGGTGTCTTTTATATTGGCATTCCCTGATGATGACGTCCAGTCGAAACTAGTTGGGTAAATAAATATATGTGTATCTATGTATAATTTATTACAACTGCAATATTTTTACACATATTTTATGTTTTAATACTTTTTACCTAAATTTGAATCAGACAGAATCTTGCAATGCTCAACCTTGTTCTGGTATATCGATTAAAAAATTTAAATCCACATTGGAATTTTGGTGTCAAGTGGGTATGTGTTATTTCTGAACCGAGCGAGAAATAAACATTATTTTACGCTCTTCGGTGACCCAATTTATTTTTTTTTTCTGCAAAAAGATACCAAGGTGAGAAGAGTATTATTTTATTTTTGGTGTATTTATTAAAAAGTTACAAGTTTAATATACAGTGATGTATGTTTTTAAGCAAATTGAGAAGCGGTTATCAGACTGATATTTTCTTCAAATGAACTGTTGTCAGAGATAAAAATTTTTATTTTTAATCAGGTTGTCTGCAAAGATATTTATGCAGATATCTGTCCAATATAAGTTAACTCAAGTTTAAGGTTCCGAATTACATTCTGCCTACATTATTTACTACAACTATTTACAATAAATATTCAGTCAAACTCTTTCTGGTTTATATGATAAAAATTCGAGTCTTAACGTAAGCAACAAAGTCTATGTTTTTTAATTTATAATATTTGACCTTTTGCTTTCTGTTTTTTTTTCTTAATAATATTTATTTAGTGTTACTATGTCAATTAGGAATTATTCAAAATCGTTATCATTGTCAAAATACATAATAATTGTAAATAATAGTTGAAGGTATAATAAATTTAGGTTTAAAATGACATGAAGAGTAAAAAATAAGAACAATAAAAGTTTTTTTTACATAAGTAAATTGACGTCAATGTATTTTATGCACAAAACAATGTATTTTTATTTACTTGTTGCTAGGCATTGCATTATATTATTTAAGTTTTATTTTCGATAGATAAAGCTGTGAAATCTTTATTTTTAACCAAAGTCGACAATTTTATGTTGTGTAAAATAGCAAAGTGCTAAATAAAAATATTGCAAAACTGATAAATGAAGCCCAGTTTAATATATTATACAAAAAATATATATTTCCAAGTCAGTATTTATTGTTCATTGATGTCTCTAATATTTGCAACACAATAACGCTTTTTATTGGATCGTAGTTTTTAAAATTTATCAGATAAAGTCCTTCATTCAATAAAATAAATTTCAAATCTAAATCAACTAGGCAACTAAACATATTCATTTAATTAAAATTCCTGCATTTAATTTGATTTCTTTTATCACAATCATTTTTGAAATGTCAGTGAATTTTATACAGATCAACTTTATTTGTGGTATTTTCCGTTATATATTTCACAAAAATATTTCAGAAATAATGCAACAAAGATTTGGTTTGGTTTTCTAAAATGTTAAACGTCTATAACGATTTGAAACATGATGATCCTATAAGTAGTGTTAACAGCGTTGTGAAAAGTTTGACAGCGTTGTGCAAAGTTTGACAGCGTTGTGGAAAGTTTGACAGCGTCGTGGAAACTTTGACAGCGTCGTGAAAACTTTGACAGGCGTTTACCATCTTTCGGCCCAAATCAACAAAACTTTTGTACTAATCGTTTTTAAAAATTTCGTTTCTAATTAAGTACGATTTTACCAATGCATTTTGGATTCTATCGACATGACATATTTCGATGTAAATAATCTTCCCCCGCCCACACATAAAAATAAAAATAGACGCCCACATTTTCTATCATTTAGAATTCAAAAACATCTTTAATTTGTTTTGATTTTTAAATGAACAGATAATAGGTAAAAATATTATGAATGACAGCTGTTTATCATTGAGACTACACAATAGAGTGAAAGTGTAGGAATATTTTTTGAACAAATTCTTGGCAATAGCCGTCAACTAACGACGTGACGTCATTATTAGGGCATAATAAGGCGTGTTTGTGACGTACAACAAACAAAATAACTTCACCGCACGTGGAAATGGTTTGAAATAAATCAAGAGATTAAAAAAAATATCTGTTTTATTTCGATATAAAGATAATGAACTGGATTAACATTTTGTAAATATTTTTGTCACTATAGATAATAAAGGTAGAATTTTAAAAACAATGCGCATTGACTACGTCGAATATTTAAATTTTTGCGTATGATATTTTAATGGCACATGTTTTATAAACTTAAAAAAAAACTGCGGATCTCCAAAACTCCGTAAGTACATGAAAAAGTAAAAAATAAATACATATGGGTGCATTAATATTTAAGACGTAAAATTGTTAAAAATTAGATAAGTAAACGTAAAATTAGAGGTTAAAATGGTATCATTTTAAAAATAAAAATATTAAACGACAATTGGATAAATCTACACCTTAACACCAGATTTACCAGACCAATCAAAATTACTGGTCAAAATTACGGGGCAACGTCGTTATATATATAAAAGTTTAATTTTTTGGGTTTGTTGATATAAATGGACCTAGAATCTACAAAAAAATTAAAATTTGGTTTACGCAGAATGAATTTTGTATAAGAAACGATTGGCGATGTCAAAATTACCGAAAAAAAAATGTTTGGGCCATTTTTGAGGGGGAAAATGAGTTTTTTGGGATACAAATGGACCAAGATTCTACAAAAAAAAATCAAAAAAATTAAAATTTGGTTTACGCAGAATGAATTTTGTATAAGAAACGATTGGCAATGTCAAAATTACCGAAAAAAAATGTTTGGGCCATTTTTGATGAAAAAAGTGAGTTTTTTAGGATATAAATGGACCTATAATCTACAAAAAAATTCAAAAAAATAAAAATTTGGTTTACGCAAAATGAATTTTGTTTAAGAAACGATTGGCGATGTCAAAATTACCGAAAAAAAATGTTTGGGCCATTTTTGAGGGGGAAAATGAGTTTTTTGGGATACAAATGGACCAAGATTCTACAAAAAAAATCAAAAAAATTAAAATTTGGTTTACGCAGAATGAATTTTGTATAAGAAACGATTGGCAATGTCAAAATTACAAAAAAAAAATGGTTGGGCCATTTTTGATGAAAAAAGTGAGTTTTTTAGGATATAAATGGACCTATAATCTACAAAAAAATTCAAAAAAATAAAAATTTGGTTTACGCAAAATGAATTTTGTTTAAGAAACGATTGGCGATGTCAAAATTACCGAAAAAAAATGTTTGGGCCATTTTTGAGGGGGAAAATGAGTTTTTTGGGATACAAATGGACCAAGATTCTACAAAAAAAATCAAAAAAATTAAAATTTGGTTTCCGCAGAATGAATTTTGTATAAGAAACGATTGGCAATGTCAAAATTACCGAAAAAAAATGTTTGGGCCATTTTTGAGGAAAAAAGTGAGTTTTTTAGGATATAAATGGACCTATAATCTACAAAAAAAATCAAAAAAATAAAAATTTGGTTTACGCAAAATGAATTTTGTATAAGAAACGATTGGCGATGTCAAAATTACCGAAAAAAAAATGTTTGGGCCATTTTTGAGGGGGGAAATGAGTTTTTTGGGATACAAATGGACCAAGATTCTACAAAAAAAATCAAAAAAATTAAAATTTGGTTTACGCAAAATGAATTTTGTTTAAGAAACGATTGGCGATGTCAAAATTACCGAAAAAAAATGGTTGGGCCATTTTTGATGAAAAAAGTGAGTTTTTTAGGATATAAATGGACCTATAATCTACAAAAAAATTCAAAAAAATAAAAATTTGGTTTACGCAAAATGAATTTTGTTTAAGAAACGATTGGCGATGTCAAAATTACCGAAAAAAAATGTTTGGGCCATTTTTGAGGGGGAAAATGAGTTTTTTGGGATATAAATGGACCAAGATTCTACAAAAAAAATCAAAAAAATTAAAATTTGGTTTACGCAGAATTAATTTTGTATAAGAAACGATTGGCAATGTCAAAATTACCGAAAAAAAATGGTTGGGCCATTTTTGATGAAAAAAGTGAGTTTTTTGAGGATATAAATGGACCTATAATCTACAAAAAAAATTCAAAAAAATAAAAATTTGGTTTACGCAAAATGAATTTTGTTTAAGAAACGATTGGCGATGTCAAAATTACCGAAAAAAAATGTTTGGGCCATTTTTGAGGAAAAAAGTGAGTTTTTTAGGATATAAATGGACCTATAATCTACAAAAAAATTCAAAAAAATAAAAATTTGGTTTACGCAAAATGAATTTTGTTTAAGAAACGATTGGCAATGTCAAAATTACCGAAAAAAAATGGTTGGGCCATTTTTGATGAAAAAAGTGAGTTTTTGAGGATATAAATGGACCTATAATCTACAAAAAAAATTCAAAAAAATAAAAATTTGGTTTACGCAAAATGAATTTTGTATAAGAAACGATTGGCAATGTCAAAATTACCGAAAAAAAATGGTTGGGCCATTTTTGATGAAAAAAGTGAGTTTTTTAGGATATAAATGGACCTATAATCTACAAAAAAATTCAAAAAAATAAAACTTTGGTTTACGCAAAATGAATTTTGTTTAAGAAACGAGTGGCAATGTCAAAATTACCGAAAAAAAATGGTTGGGCCATTTTTGATGAAAAAAGTGAGTTTTTGAGGATATAAATGGACCTATAATCTACAAAAAAAATTCAAAAAAATAAAAATTTGGTTTACGCAAAATGAATTTTGTATAAGAAACGATTGGCAATGTCAAAATTACCGAAAAAAAATGGTTGGGCCATTTTTGATGAAAAAAGTGAGTTTTTGAGGATATAAATGGACCTATAATCTACAAAAAAAATTCAAAAAAATAAAAATTTGGTTTACGCAAAATGAATTTTGTTTAAGAAACGATTGGCAATGTCAAAATTACCGAAAAAAAATGGTTGGGCCATTTTTGATGAAAAAAGTGAGTTTTTGAGGATATAAATGGACCTATAATCTACAAAAAAAATTCAAAAAAATAAAAATTTGGTTTACGCAAAATGAATTTTGTATAAGAAACGATTGGCAATGTCAAAATTACCGAAAAAAAATGGTTGGGTCATTTTTGATGAAAAAAGTGAGTTTTTGAGGATATAAATGGACCTATAATCTACAAAAAAAATTCAAAAAAATAAAAATTTGGTTTACGCAAAATGAATTTTGTTTAAGAAACGATTGGCAATGTCAAAATTACCGAAAAAAAATGGTTGGGCCATTTTTGAGGAAAAAAGTGAGTTTTTTAGGATATAAATGGACCTATAATCTACAAAAAAATTCAAAAAAATAAAAATTTGGTTTACGCAAAATGAATTTTGTATAAGAAACGATTGGCGATGTCAAAATTACCGAAAAAAAAATGTTTGGGCCATTTTGAGGGGGAAAATGAGTTTTTTGGGATACAAATGGACCAAGATTCTACAAAAAAAATCAAAAAAATTAAAATTTGGTTTACGCAGAATGAATTTTGTATAAGAAACGATTGGCAATGTCAAAATTACAAAAAAAAATGGTTGGGCCATTTTTGATGAAAAAAGTGAGTTTTTTAGGATATAAATGGACCTATAATCTACAAAAAAATTCAAAAAAATAAAAAATTGGTTTACGCAAAATGAATTTTGTTTAAGAAACGATTGGCGATGTCAAAATTACCGAAAAAAAATGTTTGGGCCATTTTTGAGGGGGAAAATGAGTTTTTTGGGATACAAATGGACCAAGATTCTACAAAAAAAATCAAAAAAATTAAAATTTGGTTTACGCAGAATTAATTTTGTATAAGAAACGATTGGCAATGTCAAAATTACCGAAAAAAAATGGTTGGGCCATTTTTGATGAAAAAAGTGAGTTTTTGAGGATATAAATGGACCTATAATCTACAAAAAAAATTCAAAAAAATAAAAATTTGGTTTACGCACAATGAATTTTGTTTAAGAAACGATTGGCGATGTCAAAATTACCGAAAAAAAATGTTTGGGCCATTTTTGAGGGGGAAAATGAGTTTTTTGGGATACAAATGGACCAAGATTCTACAAAAAAAAATCAAAAAAATTAAAATTTGGTTTACGCAGAATGAATTTTGAATAAGAAAGATTGGCGATGTCAAAATTACCGAAAAAAATGTTTGGGCCATTTTTGAGGGGAAAAGTGAGTGTTTTATGATATAAATGGACCTAGAATCTACAAAAAAAATCAAAAATATTAAAATTTGGTTTACACAGATATGAGAAATATCCTCTCATTGCCGGACTTTTGGGGGGGAGGGCAATTGCCCCCTTACTAAATTATGTCATAACTTTTGTAGCCATAACTAAAGAATCAGTTTTATGAACTTTATATTACGAAGGTATAAAGAATAATGTTCATTTTATAAATGAATACAAATACTCTTACAGAAAAACGTTATTTCAATTTTTTGGATATCGCACATTTTTGAGCTGTAACTCGCCCATGTAGACTTGTAGAGTTTTTGTTATAACGCAGCAAATGCTACATCTTATGCCTCTTTTTCTGTAGATCTCAAACTGTGTTCTTCTTCTTGTTCTGGTTCATCGAGTGACTCATTGGTGAGTAAATACATGGCGACAGGTCCTGAGAACCCGAAGAATTCGGAAGATAATGTTGTTAGCACGCGGTGCCAGTGTTTGAAATCAAGCGCTCGAACCGCGTGTTATCCAGATGTTGTACGCCCAAAAAAACATCATTTGGAATGAAAAAAATTTGTAGATATTATAAAACAATGTTTTATTAAGTCTCTAAGTAGTATTTCAAATAAAAATTGGCCGGTACGGGGCACCAGATAATAACTACAATATTATGAATAAAAAACTTGAATGCGTTTCAGATTTATTTGCTTTGCTGCGGTGTACAATTTTGTTTCGCGAATACAAACATTTCATAAACTTCTTTGTGCTTTGTGGTATAAATTTAGATGAGATTATTCACACTTCCGCTGACCATCTATTTTATTATTATTATTTATTTAAAGGAATTCTCTTCGATTAATACTCGATATATTTTTAAATTTCTGTTTATACAAACGTCAGAGTAAGATCCTTTCTGAAAAGTAAATAAGATTTATTTTAATCTTTTCTAAAATTAAACGAGCATATTAACCGCACGCGTCTTGCCTGCAGTGGCGATAAAAAAACAATCACTTTTAAGTGTTTTTTTAACATGTGAAAAATAAAATGCGAAAATAAAAAAAAATACGCACTGATTGTTACAAAAGTTGACAAAAATATTGGTAGTATTCCATTTTTTATTCTTTCGGTTATTTTGGATAAACAAAACCATGTAATATTAATTAATTATTTATTTATTTCGTCTATTATGATTTTTAGGGAAACGTTTTAAAGCCCCCTTAAATAAAGTAAAAAAGAAATTCAATTTAATTTAGTTTAGTGGAGTCGATCTGGCTTTTTAAAACAGACTGATGAAATCGAGTAATTATTTTTTCCCCCCATCATTCCTGCATGAAATGTTCGACCCAGGCGGCGGTAGAGGAGGGTAAAATCCTCTATCTAAAGAACTTGAAAACGGTTTTTTCGACAAATCTTAGCCGGGTTTGATCCCACAAAAAAAATATTTTCACCAAAATTGAAGAACTTGACAAAACACCTAATCTCTTTCCAACCTGAACCCGATAACTCAATTAGTTCGCGAATTATCGCGATTTGAAATTGCAAAAATGAAAAAAATCAATCAATTATTTCTCGAGAGGCAATGAAGATGGGGGCCTTAATTTTTTGTGAATAAAAGGGTAATAACAAGTGCTTTTAAGTGCCGAAGGGTGGTGGTGGGACAAGTAGGGGGGGAGATATGGGGGGAAAACAAATATGTCAGAGATTTTGATTATTTTTAAATTTTAGTGACAGTTACACTTCACGCCTGACCTAATTCTGTAAAAATGTCACTAAAAGAGCGTTTTTGTTGTTGATGGTCCTGACATCAAAAGCTACAATTGTTTTAACGTATTTTAAAGTTAACATATGATTCGAAATTCCAGTATGATCACTCTGATAAAAATATATAGTACTGGCACCGCAATCACTTCCTATTAAATATATAAATAAAGCGTAAGTTATTTCTATTAAACAAATGTAAATGCACCGATTCAAAAAATCTGATTTAGCCGGGTTTGATCCCACAAAAAAAATATTTTTACCAAAATTGAAGAACTTGACAAACCTGAACCCGATAACTCAATTAGTTCGCGAATTATCGCGATACGAAATTGCAAAAATGAAGAAAATTAATCAAATATTTCTCGAGAGGCAATGAAGATGGGGACCTTAATTTTTTGTGAATAAAAGGGTAATAACAAGTACTTTTAAGTGCCGGAGGGTGGTGGTGGGACAAGTAGGGGGGGAGATATGGGGGGAAAACAAATATTATTCATCATCATCATTAAATATGTCAGAGATTTTGATTATTTTTAAATTTTAGTGACAGTTACACTTCACGCCTGACCTAATTCTGTAAAAATGTAACTAAAAGAGTGTTTTTGTTGTTGATGGTCCTGACACCAAAAGCTACAATTGTTTTAACGTATTTTAAAGTTAACATATGATTCGAAATTCCAGTATAATCGCTCTGATAAAAATATATAGTACTGGCATCGCAATCGCTTCCTGTTAAATATATAAATAAAGAGTAAGTTATTTCTATTAAACAAATGTAAATGCACCGATTCAAAAAATCTGATTTGGCGTCTGGTAGCTCGGCCTTCATTTCATACTCTCGCAAAAGCTCAATTTCTGACCTAGTGATACAAATAACTATTGGCTCGTTGGAATTGTTTATATGAACAGTGTTTACTTAGTAACCACACGCCACATTGATAAAATCCGCTAATTAGTAACATTAGTGAGTAAGTAAATCGGTGATTCGTGCATCGATCGGTCAGAAATAACTTCTACTTAATTCGGAATAAAATAATTCAAACTCATTTTATAAAAAAACCCAATTTATTTATATCTCTTCTCGTTGCCTGTTCAAATTATAATAATCTATAATAATTCAGGCAGCAACAGTGTTATTGCTGTTTAAACAGTATTCATAAGTCAATAACACTATACCTGAAGTCGATGCACTAATAGAGGAAATTATGAAATATACAAACTAAATAATTATTAAATATTTAAAATAATAAATATCATTACACCCAAAATCAATTCTTACTTATATATCTTAATAGTCTGGACATGGTATTGTGAGGAAAATTAACTTCCCGCACATGGTAGGAAATTATTTATTATTATAATTTTGTTTTCTTCTTTTTCTTCAGTTACGTAATCTGTAATGATCATTTCTTTTACTTTATTCATTTGTTCCTTGTAGTTCTGATGATTTCTTTGTTTCTTCTTTGTTTTTTGTTTACGAATTTTGTTCTTTTGGGTTTGATACCTATTTTATTATGTTCTTTATTTTTAACTTGGCGTGAAAAGTATTAAACAAATTCTCTATTGATATACTGAAAGCTGCTGCTACGTACCAAGGCTACAGTTCAGGGTGTATAATTTAAATCTCCATTCGAAAAGATAAATATAGCACAGCGTACAGTCAAGAATCGAAGACCTGCACTGAAGCGTAAAAAGGTTAATTTTCAACAGAAATAGCTACGGAAATAGAAAATAACAAACATCTTAAAATTAGCAGGGGTATCTTAAAATAAACACTAACGTTTATACTCGCTTTGTTTTCTATTTTTTTTTAAATAATAACTAGCCTTTTAAGTGGACAAAACAGGGTCCTAAAATATCAATTGGTAGATAAGAGCATTTTTAATTAAGTGGGCAATTGCTCCAAGCAACCAATATATACAAAATCATAAGGTTAGTTTTCTTGTCATCTCAGGTAAGTTTGTTATGTTGGAACCATTCATTCACCTTTCTAAAATCAGTTTCTGCATCTTCTTTTAAATCTGTCGATGTATCATGTATCGATGTATCCTCAAGGAAGATTATTACTCTTTATTTCAAGCCTAAGGCTAGTCTTTTCTATATCCTGTCCCTTGAGGTAGGTACTCCGAAAATATTTGTTCTTATTTCAGTTAAAGTACCAATTATTGAAACCTGTTTTGGCGATTTACTAAGTACCTTTTTTAATTCCATCAAACCGACGTTTATAAAGCGAGATTTGGTAAGAGATAGAATCATAATAGACGAAAAAATATATGAGGAATTTGCTGCATTCGCTTTGTTAGCTCGTCTAGAAATTTTGTGCCATATTTTGATCATGTACTTTTTTGAAATTACACCGCTGCATTCTTCATTCCACGTGTTGAAGAAAAAACATCCAAATCATACGAATTTCAGTACCCCGAGGTGTTTTGGGTTGCTTAACCTGATTATGATGGCCAAACGAGCCCCCGGTGTACCTGCAGGTCAGGATGGTGCCAGGAACGTCATCACCTCTGGAGTTCCCAATAAACTCATCAAAAATCGATCGAATCTCTTTACCCGGGGGTTTTCCGGGTCGCTAGTCCCAGATCTGATATCGACATTGTCCCCCCGGAGGTCCTGGAGCACGCGAACTGGCTAAAACGTCATCTCCTGGAGTTTTGCTGAAATTACTTACCAAATCGATCACCCGGAGGTTTTATTTTCAAGTGTTTCGTAGACAAGAAACGTCAAAGAGTAAATATCATCTTTAGTCGGCCTACTATATATAAGAAATGAAGCCACATATTTTTTCTACAATCACTATCCATAGTAGGCTTTTGCACATTCAAATCTAACTGGAGAGGTGATTTTTTCCGCGATCTGTCATAATTTGACATTATTGGCGCTCTAAAGCGCCAAAATTACTTTGGCGCTTGCCTATTTTCATTTAAAATAAATAAAGCTACACATAAAGCTATTTCCCGCTCACTATAAGTTGCAACAACTTTATCTCAAGCGGCAAAAGTAGCTATTTTGTTTTATTAATTTATAATTAAATTTGTATAACCATGGACTCATTAAATTTTGAGGTTATCTTAAAATTAGATATAGTTTAGATCGTTTTGTAATAGAATAGCATTATTTTCGATTTTGATAAATTTGTTAATTTTCCATTATAAGAAATCCATAAATAATCATCACACGTGGACAGAAACCGTCCTTAACACATCAATGTCGTTTTTATATTATCTCAATTTGTATTATAATTTATGTTTTCGTTATCATACTTTTATTGAATCAAAAATAATAAAATTTAAAAAAAACAAACCTACAATAAACCATAAAGTCAAGTATGAATCTTAAATGATAGGCCTGCCGTGTTTATACAGTGTCATCCCCAAAGTACGCACCATATGGGAAACTTTTTTATTAAAGGTTTTTCGACAAAGTTATTCTTGATAAATAGTGGAGTGAAATTAGAATTTTATGTGGATGTAAGACCTGACCTGACCACTCAACCAAAACACAAATTTTAACACACTCTACGCGCGTTTCGCCAACTATGTTGGCATCATCAGGAGTTGATGATAGACTGCCATCAACTCCTGATGATGAAATCTAGAACAACTTTTCTAAATAACATTTCCAGAGGTTTTTTACTTTACTCTTGTCTCAAATCAATTTTTTGAAAGCTCCTCGTATATTACGAGTGTTTTACTATATTTTGTTGGTGGGTGTTTAGTTTTAGGGGATGCACAAACTTTTATCAAGAATAACTTTTTGTCGAAAACCCATTAATAAAAAAGTTTCCCATATAGAGCGTACTTTGGGGATGACACTGTATACCACAAGACTTTCCTACATTATGTTTAGGATGTCAATAAAAACAACCAATATGAGTGTTGTTGTGCACTAATAAACTCGAAACAAGAAAACATACAAATTATCTCAAAATGAAATTACACGATAATTATTTTCTTCTTAATTTAATTCAAAAATAATTTGTCGATTGTCATACATATAAATTGCCAATAAATATTCAATGACCTAGTCACTATCATCTGGAAAGTTTTTGGTTTAGGTAAGTAATAAAAACAAAGAGAGAATGATATACTAAAAGTAAACAGTGATGATAACTATGTATAGACAAGGTACATAATTAATTTCAATTAAAGATTATGGAAAATTTTCAGAATGCATTATGTTTGGTATGTTTGTAATCTGAAGTGTAGACATAAAAATATATCACGGCTAAGGCATGACGAACATCACATCTATTATGTAATATCTTAATCTACACACGAGATTACCTACACAGTCTATACACGATGGTAAAAAAAATTGTCTAAATCTTTCGAACAGTCTAAAGTTTTTGAAACACAGACAACAAAGGTTAACAAGAATATCAGCAACTCTGAGACAGTGCAAACTGGAGTGCCACAAGGTACTGTTTTAAGCCCTACATTATTTTATTTATATTTTAAAAGGAGTTAATATGATCTGTTTGTTAACTAACAATATTAATTTAGATAAATCTATAACAAGGTTTTGATGGTTTTTAAAATAAATACCTAAGTTTAAAAAAAACATTCGTTTTAAATAGATTAATGTCAGCTGTTAAACACCAAATCATTAAAAAATGAATGTAAAAAGTTTTTTTTATATACATGAAGGAGGAATGGCGCCAACAATTGAAGCATAACACATACTTTGGATAGCATTCAATTAAAAGAGTTATTTTAAAAATTTCGGTAATAGATTTTATATAACATGAAATATTTTTAAAAATGTGGTAAACTGAAATACAATTAATTGGGTTTTTTTCTAATGGAAACAAATGTATTTTTGTGTTGAAATTGACAAGTTCTAGTTTAGAACCAACGCTGAAAATAAATATGTATTGACGTAGGAACAAGATAGATCTGCAGTTAATTGATCTAAACCTTAACTTTTATGGTCATATTTATGAACGTAACTGGTCTACACACAACGGAACATTTAAAATGCAGAATTAACCAATTAGAACCAAGCTCGTCGCTTGGAGAGGCATTCGACTGGCTAAAAAATTTCGACTCACATAGAGCCAGGGTTTTGGTAGGAAAAATACAAACTAGTTAACTTGAGCCATTCATAAAACCTGTTTGTGCTAAACGAAATTAATAAAACCTATTTTAAAATGGTATCTATCTTTGAGTACATAATTATTATTTTAAAGAGCTACTTACAAAGTAGAAAGTATATTTCAAAATTTAATTCGTTTGGCATACGCATCAGGAAAATTTAAACGAATGCACAGAACGTTCTAAAACGGTATTCCTTTGATAAATATAAATGTACTATAACCGATTTAAGGCAGGAAATATATTTCAAAATCATTTAGCAGTTTTAGTAAATCTTATTACATTTTTTTAATTAAAATAATGACAGTACTTTATTGAGAAAATAATAAACTATACATTTTTAAGGGCCAGTCTTTTCACCTATAGATAGATAAGCTTTAACCGTCAGATAACTATTCTACAGATAAATTAACTAGAACTCGTTATCTAAGGGATAACTGATACGAGTCTTTTCATCTCGAGTTACCTGATAGATAGCTATCTCTGAGATGTACCAATAGTCACTCTCACAGTGAAATCTAGCCAACTGAAATAACACCGAAGGAAGAGAAACAAAGATAAAAGTGTCATGTGTTAGTAAGAGAAAGAGAACATCGCAAAGATGTTCTATAAATCAAAATAACATTGCTGACGGCCGTAGTTGTTATTACTTTACTTTAAGAGAGGGCACCACGGTAAGGTTCATTTGTAGAGTGTGATAAATAGACGTTAGTTATTTGTTTGGGTAGATTTTAGTAAATAAAAAAACTTTAGAAAAAATGTAATTTGTTTTATATTAAAAAATTATTTATATATATATATACAGTTTTAATCATCATAATCACGTTGATACAACAAAAAGCTAATATTTATATAGATATATAGATTCTTTATTGAAGTAGGATATCCTAATATAGGTACACAAATCAAGAAAAAAAACTACAGTATCAATGGGTATACAAAATTTATAGGTAATTGTTAAATTTGAAAAATTTTGTTAAAAAGGCACTTTAATATCATGGATCATAAATAAAGTGTATACTGGAATATTTAAATTTGAATCAACGAAAAAAATAGTTAAAAATTACATATTTCAGTTAACTTGATTCAATAATTCTTGGAAATAATCTATAAATGTTGTCCGAGCATTTTCATTACATCATTAAACTCTCTAAGATCTTCCAGAACAAATTCATTTTCTTCAAAATCATTCTCATTTTGATCAATTGCAATATGTAAATGTTATTCCACTCATTGAAATGTTCTCTTCTTGATCTAACATTGTAGTCTTGTTCACGATTTAATGCTTCTGTGTCGTCAATTAGTCCAACATCAACAAACATCTCAAAATCTTATAATAAATCAATTTTGTTTAAATAATTTTGTTGTAGAATGACAACAGTTTTCACTTTAGTTTGTAAAACACCACTTATGTCTTTAATTCCGAACTTTTTTTTTTCCCTAATTAATGGCACTGGCAATTAATTCCGAACTTAAAAGCAATATTTTAGTCTTTAATAATCACTATTTAATTACTTATCTCAAATAAAAATAATAATGAAGTTTCTGTTAGGTTATGTTATGTTGACAATTCGCCCCTCAATTTCATTCAGTGCGCATGCTCTTGGGTTTTAACTGGTAGATAAATTCACTATCCGCCACATAAACCACCAGATAGCTTATCCTGGGGATAAGGGTACTTTAACCGGTAGATAGTGCTATCTGAAGGTGAAAAGACGGTATTTTCTGTTATCCCTCAGTTAAAATTTATCCTTAGGATAAACTACTTTAACCGAAGGTGAAAAGACTGGCCCTAAATCGAAAAAGGCTTTTTTATTCAAGATTCAAATATAAATAGTAAAACCAACTTTCAAAAATATCCCGTTCGGTGAGAATATTTTTATGATAAATATTTCAGCGATGGAAAACAGATTATAATTTATGATAATTTCCTACTTCTATTTATTTAAGCGTAAAAATGTTATCCACTGATTCATTCAAAAATGTATTCATACTAATAATAAATTTATTTTTCTACTAGGAAACGATAAAATTTATAAATTCAAATATGAGAAAGATTTATTTTCAAAATCAGGAAGAAAGCCAAATATTTGAAGTGTTTATAAAATATAATCATAGGTAATGGGAAAATTTCTATCGTTATGCGTTACCAAAATTAGAATCACATGATTTTAATAAATGTCGCATACAATTTAATCAAAACTTTAGGCAACTTTAAATATTAAAAAAAAATTGATATCTTTTTAGGTTTTAGACCGTACACAACTTGTTATAAAGAATAAATAACTTTTTTTCATAAAACTAAGAATAAAAAAGTTTCCCATATGGTTGCCGACTTTTACTTGGACACACTGTATATCATACAAGTGAGCTCTTTATAATAGAAATAATAAATAAGGAAGTTGCAAAAATTAATCATAACAGACAGTTTTAAATTCATCCAGACGTGTTTATTTATCGTTGATATAAGTTCAATGTTGCCACTTCGAGGAATATATCCCGATTAGACCGATTTCTCTATTAGGCATTAGGCAATTACTTATTTTTGGTACTACTTGACAAATACGCGAATACAGACAATTTGGTACTTCACATAGCTCTTCGTCTACCAATATTTGCCTGGATTCAACGGTGATGTCGTGTCCTCTGTATTCAAGTTTTAAAGGTATATTTAGTGTTAACCACAACAACAAAACAATTTTGTTTTTTTGTACAGATTTAAGTTCTTTATTTCGTAACTCAAAACATTTCCTTCCTTATAAGTTTATTGATCTACAAACATATGAACTATCGTCAATATCAATTATGCGTAATTTGTTATTACGAACGTCTTGAAAAAAGACATGTTTCAATTGTCAACACTGATAATAATATTTATAATAAATAGCGTCTTAACTGATTTGTATAAACGTAAGGTTAACGTTTTTCCATGAAATTAATCGACATCGGAAACTAAAAAAATTAAAATTTATATTTTTTAAACCTAATGTTTATACAAGTATGGAGGATCCAGGTTTAATCCAATGTTACTATACTATCTAAAAGAAGAATGTTTTTTCCCAAACGAAGAGAACTCTTTCAAAAACAATAAATAGTCATCATGTTAGCCACTTACGGTTTTGTTCAACGAAAAGTTGCAAGGCTAATTATATGTCAATGTCATGTGGATTATTTTATGTATTAATCATTTAAATCCTTATAGTTTTTATACGCTTAAGCTTCATTTCTATAGTTCATAGTGGCTTGGTACTTCAAAAACAAAAATGTTTAAAATTAAAAACTTTTTTATTGATATAAGTGGTTTTATTATCCAAAAAAGAAGAGTATTTATGCTTAAGCTTACTAAAGCTTCGTTCAGCACTAGCAACTGTCACGGATATTGTTCTTCATTCGCCCGCCCGCCCCTCGGAAAAATCCTAGATCCGCCCCTGTCGGCGTAGTAGTATTTATACTACTCCGTTGACAAAATTTCAAAACAGTTGAGAATCAGCATAATGGTCGCCTGTCAAATTCATTCGTTAAAATCAACGTTACTACAGTCAGACGAAGGCAAAGGCCACAAAAATTAAATTTAGGTTATGTATAATGTCAGATTTAAATTAAAAAAAACTTACCTTACTTAGAGACCGAATTTGAAAGTTTCACCTTTTAAAACATCACAAATGTACAGGTTATTATTTTATTTATTTATTATATATTTTTTAATAATCGTGGTACTAATGTTACAGAAAAAGAATAATCATTTTGACCACAATTGCCAGTCAGAAAGCAACTCAAGTTTTTATACGTCTTAGATATAACAGATTTGATGGTCTTGCTTTATATTTCTTTTATTTTGGGAATTACCTTTACAATAAAAGATAAATTTAAACTGATTGTTTTGGTTTCTATTTTGATTTTTCTTTCAATGTTAACAACATTAACCATTCGATGTATTATCCTTATGTTCTGTGTACTATTAGAACATTAAATAAACATATTCTTCTTGGTATTTTAAATAATTTATCCTCTTACAATTAAAAGATCTTAAAAGTAAACACTTGGTTATAGGATCAAGGTAGGTTTAAATTTTTAAATCCCCTTAACATTCTAATTTAATGAATCTATAATAATATTCTAATAAACAAAATTAAAAGCTACTATTGGTTATTTAAAAAATCATTTTTGTCTGTATTATTTTCAAAACTAGTTTGTAGTATTTTAAATTTTTAGCGTAACTGCATAATTCGATGTTATTTTGAATTAGGATGTTAGTAAAAAAACATTTTAGTATTCATACTTAAATATTTAACGTGTTTCTTTATGTAACCTTCAAATCGATGTTTTTTGTAATAAATCTTCATGTTCTTTCAAGGTTATAAAAGATCGATAATTTAGAGCTTCGTTTGTGGGGACAGTACCAAGTTTAGTAAATAATAGCAGTTCAAATTTAGAATATTACACATATTTCTTGGTAAATATTAGTGCTAAAATGTAATTACACACAATTATATCTGTATCATTTTAACTGTGAATTTATTAAGTAAGGTTAATTTTATTTTTGATCAGATATATTTGATGAAGACTTATTTATATACATTTGTGATTACAATTTAAAGTCATACAAAATCAAATAAATAAGCATTTTTGTTATTTTTAAGAGAATACTTACAAATTGTAGTTTAAATGCCCAATCAGTAGTTCAATCGTATCAGCTGTGAGAAAAGCGCACGAGCAACGTCAGAATTCTGATAAACTTGGCAGCAGTGTAATGGTATGAGCTATTGATTGGTATTTTTCCAGATAATCACTAACCCTTCCTAATAAGTCAATTTTAGTTTAAACACATTCAGTTCACTTTAACAAATATAAATAAATAAATAAAACCAACACTAACTTGACGATTCTGTCACATATCAACCGAGTTATCACTCAGATTATTATGACAAAAGGTGAAAGTCAACAATGAAAATTTCTCTAGATCTCATTAGTGTCTGGAGTTAATTATGTTTTAAGTTATATTATTGTTTTTTTGTTAAAAGACGATCTTTTTACGAACAATTTCTGTTATGAAAATGTATGTATATCTATATTTGGCGATGACAAGACTACGAATAACCTCTCGTCTGAGTATGTTGCAATGGACTAAATAATTTCAGTTCGCCGTTCCCAGACTGGCTGGTTGAGAAATAATTGTGCGCACTGCGCGTGTAGCTAAATCATTCTCGATATTCTCATTCTTTATTCTTCGCCTATGGTGAATATCGTAAAACGATTTTAACTTTACTTCGTTGTATTTATTTCTCAATGGATTATTTGGATTACGAATGGTTGAATGTTTAATGCTTACATTCACACGTGCTCTTCTTATACGCATATTACTTGCGTAAAGTAAACATCCTTAGCTAGTTAACTGATAATTAGTAGAGTTTTTGTTTCCGTTAGGGAATATTTATCACGGAATAGGTCAAATCATAGTATGATTACACTCTTATAATAAATACAGAAGTGTAAAAAAGGGTGAAGAACAAAAAAGCCACATATTTTCGAAGAATGTACCAGTTTATAACAACATGGTAGCATAGAATATTCAAATAATATCCACAGTATGAAAAGAGGCTTCTTCAGGAGCATCAGTTATCGTGCTTTCACTCGTGCTCCTGAAGAAGCCTGCTACGATGGCACGCGAAACGTCGAGACCTATTCTCAAAATGACACGGTCCAAACCTAGCCTACAAAACGATAAGAAGTAATTTTTTCATCTCAACTTCTAACACTCTTAAACTCAAGTAAAACTAAATATGAGAAACATTGGTGATTCAGGACTTCAACTTTACTCCCATCGGTCATCAGCATATGCAATTGTCCTTGTCCATATTTTTTGTTTTAAAGATACCACTAGTCAAACTTATCACTTCAAAAATCATATCTATCGCTTTATCTACGTCGTCATTAACCAATAAAAAAACGTATACTCGTTTTGTAAGTTAAAAAAAAAATAATACCACGAAAAATTATCCATTTTATTTTCTACGAAAAATGATTCATTTTATATACCACTTATTTTTAATTTTTTTCTTAAGTTTTTTCGTATTAATAATTTAGTTCCTAACATATAATTAGCATTTAACCTTGTATTTTTAAACTTATACTTTTTGAATTGCAAAAAGCATATAAAAGCAATTCTAAATCGTGCAATGGATATAACAAATCATCTTCTATGTTATCGTTGTTTAATAAATTAATTAAATAATTTTAATAATATACCCGATCATATAAAGTGCAGCTAAAATATTAAACAATTCAAAAGAGAATTAATTAAATTCATTAGGAGCAAAGTCGCAATTAATAACTAATTTTTTTTTTGTATTTACTTACGTCCAGCTTATAAATCATAAATTATGTTTGGATTATTTGTATATGTAAATATATATGCCTTAAATTTGTATTTTTGTTATATTTTCGTCTTTTTGGTTTATATTCTTGTATTTTTTAATTCTTCGTTTTTCCTTTGTATTTTTATTTTTACTTCATTTTGAAAAACATATAAATCACACAAGCTGCCAAGAACAAGTACATCAAAAATGTCCTACACTGCACCAGCGTCTGGACTTCAACAACTACTCCTTGGGCTATATGCCCCACCAGATATTGAATTACGAAAGTCCAGACGTGGTTTGGTGCCCGACCAAGTCGGGGTTTTAACCCAAAAACGTCGATTTTGTCATTAAAGGAGCTTTCCATTCTTAGACCGGTTTCGGCATTATTGTGCATCATCAGTAAGAAGCAGACAAGCTCGACATCCTATCTTTAAAGGATGTCCGAAAATGAATTCGCAACCACTTTCATCAAGAACGAGGCGAGTTGAATTCATTTTCAGACATCCTTTAAATATAGGATGTCGAGCTTGTCTGCTTCTTACTGATGAGGCACAATAATGCCGAAACCGGCCTAAGAATGGCAAGCTCCTTTAATGACAAAATCGAAGTTTTTGGGTTAAAGCCCCGACTTGGTCGGGCACTAAACCACGTCTGGACTTTCGTAATTCAATACCTGGTGGGGCATATAGTCCAAGGAGTAGTTGTTGGTTCAAAAAATTCCACCTTCGCGGATATATATTGTTTGTTTAGCAAATGCTAAAATAAAGTCTCAAAAAAAATAGTGGCGAGATTTCTACGGCGCCCCCTAACGCTTTTTTTTGCGGAAGTGAAGAAAACCCTTTATGGGGAGGTTATGAGCCTAAAATGCCCCCTAACGCTTACACAGACAACGGATTTGGACGAAATGCATGGTTCATGCATTCTTTGTCGTTGCTAAAAAAATGTTAGAAATTCAACAATTTCAGGTGTTTCAATTTTATTTAATAAACTACAATTACAAATATAAATTATCGTTTTAAGATATAAACAACCCTTAAAAAGTAGGAACCCTAACAATGTTTATAAATATTTGATTCCTAAATCAATAAAATATTTAAAAATACAAAAATTTCTTAACAATCACTTGATAGCAAGAAAAATTGTGCTCCAGTTACAGCGGATTAAGTAAGTACGCTTGCAGTTTCATTTTTCGTTTTTTTTAATAATATATTAATGTACAGGGTGTCCCGCTAACTGGTAATTCTGTAACTGGTGATTTCATACAAAATTTTCATATCCTAAAAAGGTATTTTTTGTAGTTATTTCGATATTTTTTGTGTTTAATTTTAATTAAAAAATAAAACGGCCACGCCTGTCAGCATTCTGCTACTCAAAGTGCCAGGACCTCATAAGAAAAATTTCTTTATACCTAGTTTTAGTGAGAGAGAAAATAAAAAAAAGTACAGACAGAATTAGAGACTGAGATAAAAGTAGTTCATTTAAATAACCGCTTAAAACGTTTTGAGGTAGCTTCCAGTAATAAATATTTAAAAAATAATTGTAAAAATAAGCATATAATCTACATATATCTAATACTACATTACGAAAATCATTGTATGTTAAAAAAAACAACATTTAAGCACCCGAAGAAGATTTTTATAAACCTGTTCAAAATCTTATTTTTTAAATAACAAAAAGTCATGTAAAGGCACCTTTTAGACGGTCAGATTAGTTCTCCTTTCAGTTTGGAAACGCTGCTGTTATTGACGATCAGTTTAGTTGTCAGTTGTCATTTGTCATGAACGTAACTGACAAGTGATACGATAACAGTTGTCAGTTCAGTTTGGAAACGCTGATGTTGTTGTTAACGATCAGTTTAGTTGTCAGTTGTCATTTGTCATGCACATAACTGACAAGTGATACGTTAACTTTTGGTATACCCATCGAGTCACAGCTTCCGTATCATTTTCAGTTTTTGCTTACAGCTTTTGTATATAGAAATACAAATAATTGACGGTTCGACTGAAACTGAGAGTGGCCGTCTAAAGATTCCTATATTTTGAATTGCTTAGACTTGCAAATGTCAAATTAATATTTATTTATATATAAGTGAATAAATAAAATTATCGTGCGTTTCTAACATTCGTTATTTTTTCAATAAATCAATTTTGTACGGTTCAAGTTTTGATGAATTAAATTTAAACGCATATACACATAATTTCAGTTGAAGGAATTGTCTTGGTTAGTCATTAACCAACTATTAAGGTGATTAGGGCTGGAACAGCACAATTCCCTTCTAATCCCTCAACACTACCATCTAGGAAAATAAAGTTTTTTTAGCAGTCTTTGAAAATTTCTCTCCGATATAGAGAAAATATTTTTTTTTCAAGTACTACTCATTTCAATTAATTAAATAATAGGAAAAGGAAAATATATTAATACAATTTTCCAACATAAAAGTTTTTGTAGTAAAATAAATTATAAGGAAAAGAAAGCAAAATATTGGAACTATAGAAAAAAGGCGTGCGAAAAGAGCTGGATTTAATACTTAAAAAAATTATCACACAACGTGATTTCCGTTTCCGCACATCTTCTGACTTTCCGGTGGAGTTTCTGAAATTCCAGTCCTTAGAGGTCTGGATGACATACCTCGATTACATAATTCGACTATTTCTCTAATATCTTTGCCTCTCGTTTCAGGAAGGTAAAACCTAAAAATTAAAAACTTTGTTAATTAACACTCCATATATAATTTAGGGGGATAACCGACAGAGCGAAATTTTTTTGTACGTGTTAGAATATTTCTGGATGAGGAGGAATTCTTTAACTACTCTAAGAAACGATTGGCAATATCAAAATTACCGAAAAAAAAATGTTTGGGCCATTTTTGAGGGAAAAGGGAGTTTTTTAGGACATAAATGGACCTAGAATCGACAAAAAAATTAAAATTTGGTTTGCGCACAATGAATTTGGTCTAAAAACGATAGGCAATGCCAAAATTACCGAAAAAAAATGTTTGGGTCATTTTTTAGGGAAAAAGTGAATTTTTCAGGATATAAATGGACCTAGAATCTACAAAAAAAATTCAAAAAAATTAAAATTTGGTTTACGCAGAATGAATTTTGTATAAGAAACGATTGGCAATATCAAAATTACCGAAAAAAAATGTTTGGGCCATTTTTGAGGGAAAAAGTGAGTTTTTTAGGACATAAATGGACCTAGAATCGACAAAAAAATTCGAAAAAAATTAAAACTTGGTTTGCGCAGAATGAATTTTGTCTAAAAACGATAGGCAATGCCAAAATTACCGAAAAAAAATGTTTGGGTCATTTTTTAGGGAAAAAGTGAATTTTTCAGGATATAAATGGACCTAGAATCTACAAAAAAATTCAAAAAAATTAAAATTTGGTTTACGCAGAATGAATTTTGTATAAGAAACGATTGGCAATATCAAAATTACCGAAAAAAATGTTTGGGCCATTTTTGAGGGAAAAAGTGAGTTTTTTAGGACATAAATGGACCTAGAATCGACAAAAAAATTCGAAAAAAATTAAAATTTGGTTTGCGCAGAATGAATTTTGTCTAAAAACGATTGGCAATGCCAAAATTACCGAAAAAAAAATGTTTGGGCCATTTTTGAGGGAAAAAGTGAGTTTTTTAGGATATAAATGGACCTAGAATCTACAAAAAAAATTCAAAAAAATTAAAATTTGGTTTACGCAGAATGAATTTCGTCTAAAAACGATTGGCAATGCCAAAATTACCGAAAAAAAATGTTTGGGCCATTTTTGAGGGAAAAAGTGAATTTTTCAGGATATAAATGGACCTAGAATCTACAAAAAAAAAATCAAAAAAATTACAATTTGGTTTACGCAGAATGAATTTTGTATAAGAAACGATTGGCAATATCAAAATTACAGAAAAAAAATGTTTGGGCCATTTTTAAGGGAAAAAGTGAATTTTTCAGGATATAAATGGACCTATAATCTACAAAAAAAATCAAAAAAATTACATTTTGGTTTACGCAGAATGAATTTTGTCTAAGAAACGATTGGCAATGTCAAAATTACCGAAAAAAAATGTTTGGGCCATTTGTGAGGGAAAAAGTGAGTTTTTTGGGATATAAATGGACCTAGACTCTACAAAAAAATTCAAAAAATTAAAATTTGGATAAAGCCGAATGAATTTTGTCTAAGAAACGATTGGCAATGTCAAAATTACCGAAAAAAATGTTTGGGCCATTTTTGTGAAACCAGAAAAACCCAATTTTGGATTCCAGAATTAAGTTAAATATTTGAGTAAATCAGTTTACCGAGGTTTTATGGTGATATTTCAAAAATACCTTAAAAAAAAATTAAGAAAATTAATCCATTTTCTTGACAAAAAAAGTAGCTGTAACAATAACAAAATTTTTATTTTAATTTGAGGAATATTTGTAATTCCTTTAGAAAATTTATGCGAAATAAAATTATATAAATACCTAATTCACCAAATGCAGAGCAAATGGTGAATTTTAGTTTTAAATTAGTTTTGTTTATATTTAAAAAACTTTTTGTTATGTTTTATATTATTTTTGAAATAAAAGTTATCTTCGAAATAAAATTTTTACATTGGATGGTAATTCTTTACCTCACAAATCCGAATAATCCTAAGACAATAACAGCAAACATGAAAAACGAAGATGGACCTACGCACGTCTGCATCGTAGGAAACGTCAAACCAATCACGAAATTACCACCCCAATTTGACATGCTTCCTAACGCCATCGCACTGGGTCTTGGTCCGACTTCGAACAGTTCGGATCCCACAAAGTAAGGAATAGGTCCTAGTCCGAAACCGTAACATAGTACAAAGCCAAGTACTCCTACTATGCTCAAATAAGGAACCCATGAATACGATTTCTGAAAAGAAAGATTAAAATATTGTGAAGAAATTTTAGGGAATTATTTTTTTCATCTGTCAAAACAGTCAGATTTTGTGGTTTCAGCCAATAAGAGCTCAGGATCCTAACCAATCATTGTGTTTTATACTGATTATTTTTTTCATCTGTCAAAACAGTCAGTTTTTGTGGTTTCAGCCAATAAGAGCTCAGGATCCTGACAAATCATTGTGTTTTATACTGATAAAATCGCTTCGTCGTTTTTGTTTTTTGATTAAACTGTGTTTACCTTTTTTGAGATGTCAAATGTAAACATTATCAATTATTATTATACTAAAATGTATTGCAAATCTATGTTAATACCCAAATTTCAAAATATATTTGTAAACTAACCTGTTTTTATTCGTTTATTGTAACACACAACACAGCTCTATCCATAAATTCGTTTAAAACTGACATAATGTCAAAACGTCTAAACGTTACACTTAATAAATAATCTTAAATGCCTACTACTAGATAGGCAACTTATATTACGTTTGTAATATTTGGAGTTTAAATGTAAAAGAAAATATCGAACTTTTGAGTGTAAAGTGTCTTTCTCTGTTTTTAACACAAAATGATTCAAAAAATAATCTTTCAAAATATCACTCGTCCTGTCAAATTTTATAGATCAAATTTTCGGTTTCCATACTCAAACGCTTTTATTTCAGGCAAAACCACTCAAACAAACTGATTTGAGATAAAATCACTCGTCAGTTTGTTTTCGTGGTTTTTCCAAATAAAAAAATAAATTAATCGATAAAATTTGGACTCGTGGTATTACCTTTGATTAAAAAATTTGTAGTTTGTGTAATGACATTTAAAGTAGGAATTTATAAAAATTATGCAAAGATAACTTTTGAGATAATTTGAAAATAAAAAAAAACTAAAAATTAAAACATTAATTTACTTAACCATCTCAAATGGCGCCCAACGTGGAGCTTCAAAAGTAGAAACCACACAAACAATTCATATAAGTTGTTACGAAATTAGGCAATAAGGAAAATTTTTTACTACTTACAATGTACATAATAGACACTCCCAATACAACGAGAAAAACCGCAGACGTCGCTGTACTAACCAATATACATAATCTTCTGTTAAATATCGACATTGTCCATATAGATACTATTGCCATAAAGCAATTACATAAACCTGATCCTATTGTCGCGAGTTCGCTTTCTCGGACTGTAAGACCAGCTACTTTAAATATTTCACTGGAATAAAAAAATACCTAAAATGTGAAACTTTAGTTTTTAGTCGGTCAGTGAAATAGAAAACCGTAAAATTTAAATGTTTCCATTTTTTTGTATCTCAACTCATCTCAGAGTGTTCCAGAATGAATCAGGTAAGCGTTTTGAGACATGTTATCTTGGAATTTTCTTTTAATTGTTGAACCAACCTCTTTTAACATTCATTCTATTACACAGAGTAGTAATTCCCAGAACTACTCCCAGATGAAGACCCAATAAATTGAAATTACACAAAATAATTTGAAAACATTTAAATTCTTTCCAATAACAATTTACTTACCGCGTTAATTCCACTAAGCTGTTGTCCAGCTTGTAAAGAACAAACTAACAACAAAGGCAACAACAAACTAGGATCAGAAATCACTCTGCCTACGTTCCACTTAGCTATGGTTTTATCGTTGTCTAATTGCTCTTTCCTGAGTTCTTCGACCTCTACACTAAGCGAACCTTCGCCGACGTTTCTGAGTTTTTTCAGTTCTAAAAACAGCAATTTATTTACATCTTCAGAGTTTTACTTTTTTTTGTGGACAAAATAAATTTATTTATATAGTAGTTCAATATGATGTTATTAATTGGTAAAAGGTTTTTATCCGCTCCTATTGAATTCTACAATTATTTTCTAATTGATTTTATGCAATTAACAATACTAATAACTACAGAGCGTGTGTTATAACCTATAACTCACGCTCCAGAAGTCGAATTGTCATAGCAAGAATGTCTAGAATTACAATATAAGGATTGCTCGAGCGGACGAATCTATCGGCTATTATCACGTTGAACATTGAATAGTATACTTACGTTGGAAAGCTTTATGATGTTGGTTTTTGATTACAAATAAATATTTTGGACTTTCTGGCAGTATTGGTAATGCCAAGGAGCACACAATTAGAGGAATGACATAGGCGGCAATGCAATAATGCCAATTATTTTCATTACCTATAAAGGAAAGCGTTAGATAATAATCGAACGGATTGCAACAAACTATAAATTAAGTTTTTATTCATTCCAACCTTTACCTACCCAATACGTCGCGCATTGATACGATTTGTCCAGCTAACACACCAATTGTTACTCCTAGTGGACATAGTACCCCAGTCGAACCTCTAAGATGAAGAGGTGCCAATTCGGTAAGATACATAGGAACAACGCTTGTAGTAAGGCCTAAAATTAATACATGAAAATGAGGGTCCTTCACATATAGTGTAAAATGTAAAGTTACCTGAGCAAAGTCCAACTAACAGTCTTCCAACGAACAATAACTCTACGGACTGGAGTGTTCTAGATAAGATAAATACTATTGCAGCAAGAGCTCCTAATACTGAGCATACGATCAAAACACCTTTTCGACCTATTTTATCGGCAAGAACAGATCCGCCTAGAGAACCTACGGCGGCTCCAACTAGAAAAATAGATACTATGGACGACCAAATCAGATCCAGCTGGTTAGGTCCTAAGCAAGAACCGTATCGTTGTTTTATAGCTTCTCGGCTAAAATTTTTAATGATCTGCCAAAAAAATAAAGTTGTTATTTTCACTCGAGATACTTAAACGTAGCACTGCGGAACATTCGCTCGGCTGTACTTTACGTAAGTACTGAAAAAATAAAAGATTTTGATTTTTTTTAACGATAAATATAGTTTTGAATGATCTGTTTGATAGTAAAAAAACATTATTTCATGGAAAGTAGATAATTACCTCAGCCGGTGAATTTACAACTCCTATGTTGTATCCTACAGGTAGTGATAATCCCAAAGTTGTTCCAACTCCAGCCAAAATCAATAGCTTTGACCATCCTGGACGTTCTATTGAAATGTCCTTCAAAATATATAGTTTTAAATACCTAATATTTTTAATTTCAAACAACAAGCGGCAAAACTAACAAATTTAAATTTCATTTCTATATTTTCACGTTTTAAATTTGAAATAATAGAAGAAAGAAAACGTCATTTTAATAATTTCTAATTTTATGTGATTAAAACAAATGGCAATTCCAATGTCAATTTTAATTGTTTGAATTTACATTGACAATAAATTTAATGTGTGTTTAGAGTGTTTTCTACATTTAGGTTATGAAAAAACAAAATCAAATCTTTAATTTTATATGAAGATTAAAAAATATGGATTGTGGTCGATATTTACTTTTAAAAAATGTTTAAATCAATATATTGCTAGGGAAGTATGAAAATTATTTTTTTTTCAAGCGTATCAAAATATGAATATTATACAGGGTGTTTCATAGTTAAACCGACATACGTTTAACTGTAAATAGAGGATACTTCCAAATCACCTTGGTTACTGGGTCTAACGCCTTTAATAACCGAGATACGGGGTGTTTCATCCATTTAGGCCAATATTTTGGTAAGCCGTAACTTTAGAACCACCCTGTAGATTTCTCTCATACTTGGTACAGGTATAGTGTGTTAATAGCCCAATCCTATAGTGTAAGAACTACAATTAAAATCCAGATCCGGATTAAGAAGAATTTGTAAAATTTGAAAATCCCCAAAACAACACCCTGTATAAAAAAAATTTTCACTTTAACTCGTTTTTTTCCGTTCTTTTCAAATATTCATCCCAATTTTAAAAAATCTGATATACAGGGTGTTGTTTTGGGGATTTTCAAATTTTACACTATAGGATTGGGCTATTAACACATTATACCTGTACCAAGAATGAGAGAAATCTACAGGGTGGTTCTAAAGTTACGGCTTACGAAAATATTAGCCGAAATGGACGAAACACCCCGTATCTCGGTTATTAAAGGCGTTAGACCAAGGTTATTTGGAATCACCTAAGTACCCTCTATTTACAGTTAACGTATGTCGGTTTAACTATGAAACACCCTGTATATCATATACATTTATTGAGAAGGTAAAAAATTTCTGAATTTTATAATCCATGTACAAGAATGAAAGTCCATTTAATTTACATTGTCAAAGTGTCTCCATCTATCGCATTCCAGTGTAAACACATTGACTTACCGAGTCCCATTATGCCTTCATTGTTTGACAGTTTAACCTAACCTTATTAGCAAGTTTGTTGAATTGTTAGATAATATAATATTAATTTGTAATTTGGTAAAAGTAATCTAAAAAATATTCTTAGCATTAGAATAGTACATTTTTTCTTGATATATCATAATAAACATAAAAAATTATATATATTTTATAGTCTACTAGTAGACACGGCCGTCATAGTACCGATTTATTACCATGTTTCACGGATCAACATTTTTTACGATGTTTATAAATAAATTTTATTGTGATTGTTTTGTAATTTAATGTAGGTATGAATGAGGAAATAGGATAGTTTGTTTGAAAAATAAGGCGAAGTAAATTCTAAATAAAAAAGCTAGTTTGATAAGGGAATTTACTTCGTCTTATTTTTTTTTAGCTCGTAGAGAAGGTGCGACCACAAGGTTTTCAAGCCTTATCAAAGTGGATACAGGGAGGAATAACATAAATATTTAAAATTGCATGAAAACAGAAAAAAAATCCAATTACTCGTACATATTTAAGGCAGGCCATGCCTGGCAAGAGCCTACAATTGTCTCCATGAAACAAAACACTTCTACTGCGCTTGCGCTATTATGCAACTATGTTATTCCATATTTTATTTTTAACTCGCAAAAAAATGGCAAATAAACAAAAGGAAAAAAATCACCTGTGACTTTCAGGTAGCGAAAAATTAAAGTAGAGACAAGTAATCGAATAGAAATTATTATAGAATTGCACTTTTATATCACTAATTATTTACGTCATATTAATATTTCCATTTAACGTTTTGTAAGTATTTCAAAATTAAAAGATAAAGGTTAAATTATTAAGTTATGAAATAGTAACTCATTTTTTAATGATACAGATAATACAGAAACATCGTTAAATACACTTAATCTGTACAAAAATTTTTCGGTTTTAATATTCAAGTAGGCAAATTGAACCAAAAAAATTTTTCAGGGGTGAGTGGCGCGGGGACTCACCTAGCACCCCGGCGGATAAATTACAATTACTTATTTAAGTTTAAAATAGTAACAAAAAAATAATAATACAAACAAATACACCCTAATTTAGGGATTAATAATAATAAAGGGATTAAAATAAGGATAGTCTATTGTTATGTCCTCACAAAACCGGGCGGTACAGGCATACTTCTTAATTTTAACACACCTTTTAACTACCGGCTATTTAAAATCACAGATTTTGTTTGAGCTGCTTGTGCTGTAAAACTCCCATAAAATTTTATATATATATAACAATTTTTTTTTTTTACCTTTTCTTCGGTGTTTTCCAACATTTTCTCCACTAAAACGATTGATTGCAACTACCGATATTAAGAAAAGATGTTTAAATTAATTGGTTTTTAAAGTTTAAATTTTTTTTAAATATAAGCAAATCATTTTTGATAACCTCTAATTGTTGCATAAATTTGATATCGTAATTATGCCATACCAGTTTTATCACATTACGATATCGACACTAACAGAGCTGAATCCTCACGTTATAATAAAGTTTCAATCCGGAGTTAAATTACCACACCACCAAAATTTGTCGTTTAATAAATACACACAGAGTATTTGAATTTACAAACGCTACTGTATATTTAACCAGTAATAGTCACACTTTAATCTATGCTTTCTAATGACTAAAACCTTTAACACGTTGACTGCCAACTACAAGTAGCAGACTGACACGGTGCATGCTATGATTAAAATTCGATTAAAAAACAGGCTGGGGTCTGACAGACCCTTGATGACTATTAGTGGTTAAAAAGAAATCAATAAAACCACGACAATCTCTCTAGAGGTGGTAGAATACAAAAAAATAAGTTGAGTTTGCTTAATAAATACAAGAGTAATAATTTTTGAAATATTCGCAAATGTGCTAAAGCCAGAACGTATTTTTTTTATTTGCGAGCTTATTGATGGACTTTTCAATAGTAATACCACAAGTGATTGAATTTTCGCGATAAATCTGTCGATTCATTTCATAACGAAACTGAGTTGCTTAAAAACACCACGAGTCCACAGGACGAGTGGTGTTTTCTTCAAGCAACTCAGTTGAGTTATGAAATAAGAAACAGACTTATGAGATGAATTCAATCACGAGTGGAATTTTATTAGACTATTTCACAAACAAAGTAAAAGGTCTCATTTTGACGTCTGTAGCTGTAATTATACAAAGTAAAAGGTCTCATTTTGACGTCTGTAGCTGTAATTATTTTTTTCTAAATGTCAAATTTTGTTTTGCAATTCGTATCCATGGTTACGAAGTGAAAATACCACGCTGATAGACCAATCAGGATTGCAAGACAGCTGGTATTATCGCGGTTTGTGATTAGTCAGATTTTGTGAAAATTCGAAGATGAGTGAAATAGTCAAAATTATATTTGACATACAGTAACAAAATAATTAAATTTATTATTAAGAAAACAATTCACCTTAAATAATGTAGGTACTCCATACAAATGAAGATACTTACATACTTTTTTTTGTTTTTAAATTGTTAATGTAAATATAGCATTTTACTAATTTCAAAGATTTCTAACCCAAATTCCTAAAAAGATATAAACCTACTTAATTTATAGCGAACAGTAAATTTCAATGAAACGTTTCTATTTAAATATCACGCATCAGGAATAACGAAAAATGTTAAAATCACAAAACTCTTTATTGTAACTTGTAACAATCAATGCATGTTTACAAAAATATGGTGTAAAGTGCACATTATTATTTAAAACTTCTAGTCAATTATTATCATCAAAATTTGCGATGAATCAACACGTCTAGGAGCTGTGTGATGTCAAATATAAAAGGTAAGGCACTACCAAAGCTAAATATCCACCAGAACCATCCGCATTGCCATCCATGTAAAGCAATTCCAGTTAAAAATACACATGCCAATGCGTGACCACCGATCGCTATTAATTACTTAAGGAAAATAACGGTATAAGTGATGATGTTAACCTTCTGAGGATGCCACTACAGTTATCGAAACAAAAAATCGATTTAGTAATTCTGTTTAAAAAAAAATCATTTCGAAAACAAGCTAAATACAAGTGGAGAATAAAAAGAAAATATCCATAAAACAAAAGCTTGTCCAAAGGGGGCATCCAACCAATATAAGAGGGATTAACTTTTTTTTTAATTTCGGCATTACACTTTGATCATAAAGTGTTGGAGTCGACTATACTTGGTTTTTATATGTAATTCTAAATGTTTATCAATGTAACACAGTATCTTACGTTTTTCGAGTAATTAAAGTATAAATTTAAATAAATAGCTCAAAATTGTACATGATGATTTAAAAAAAAAGAAATTCGGGAGTTTTCTTCGTTTCTTATTTGCATTTTTTGAGAACATTTACCATAGTAATGTATATTTTTTTACACATCAAAAAGTAGAGATTTCAACGAACAAAAAGCCCACCGAGTTTTTTAAAAAAGCAGATATTTTGACGTGAGAATTTTCGATTTCGATATTAAGTCAAAATAAGGTTAAAAAAAATGAATATTTTAAAACAAAAAAATTACAGAGTGTTTGGGACGTAAAAAGGTAAGTTTACACCAAATTTTTTTTGTAAAAGATAAAAATAAAAAACCAAAAACTTGGTTATTTGAATTTTTCACATACATTTTGAGGTTATGTGAAAAAAGTGTAAATACAAAAGTTGTAGATCTTTTTATTACCTACAACTTTGCCATTTAACTTTTTTCCATAGGACTTGTAGTTTTGCCGGAAATCGAAATAAACAGTTTTCTACCCTTAAAAACTCCCCCGTTTCCACTTCCCGACCCCAGAGCGTCTGTAAATTATTTTTCCTTTTATGTTTGTTATTTGGTTTCACAAATTATTTGTGATTAATGTAGAATTTTTTTCTCCCTAATAATAAATGTTAGCGCAATACTTGAAACCTATATTTTTATTTTGTGTTGAAAAAAAAAAAGATTAATATTTAGGTTAATATATTTTAGACTTGACACCAAAAAGAAAGTCAATAAAGGTGGAAGTATAATCATAAACTATTATGCTAATGCACTTGGAGCATTACGTTATCTTTAATATAAAAATAAATTTATTGGCTGGCAGTAACACGCCATGTGGAAATTTTTCTACATAATTCCATATTTTTAATATTAAACTAACGAATTTTATTCATGAAATAAATGAAACAAATGGAGCACCTAATTAAGTTTATTTTCAGGAAGTGAAATTGAGAAACACAACAGTTCACAGAAAACTATATAAACTTGGCCAAAACCTATAATTGGTAAAAAAATTTTTAGTGTAAAATCGCGTTACTACACTAAGAAAACTAAAATTTCACAAATTTTATTCGGCGTCATATTCCAGTTCCATTTCAGATGTGCTTTTTCAGGTACTTTCAGAGAAATTGTTTTTTATTTGTTTTTTATTAAAAACAGTTGAAGCAGAAATATATTATTGGATCATATATCACTAAGAGTCTTTCACATCATCCTTTTATATAATGAAAAAATGCATCATCAAAAATAATTATTATATTAAAACAAACAAAATGGAACGCACGTCTATATAAAACTTTACTTAACGATAATATATAATACTTACCTGGAGAATAAACTAAAATAGGATGATAAAATCCCAAATTCAGTTAATAAAATATTAACAACAATGCACTTTTTATTCTTCAAACCATGTGGTAGTAATGGAAAAAGTTTACTATATATTGGGTATTGTTTTTATGAATGAAACTTGGTTTAAAATAAAGTTCGATATTAATAGCAACAAAGACGAAGTTGATCAAAAATAATCAACAAATAAAAACAAAGTGCAGGATAGTGTTAGAATTATTTTTAAAATACTTTTAATATTTTACACAGTTGATCTGTGGAAAACCTTTTTTTTTAATTATTAACTTTTAAACGGACAATATTAATCAATTTTGATAATTCTATATATTAAAATTATCGAGCTAATATCTAGAAGCAAAAATACAAATAATAACGTGCAGAAAAGTAGTGTAACGTTAAAAGTTTAATAAGATAGTGTAGACTGAAATGACAAGAAATATTTCCATTCATTAGTATGATAATTTTAATATTTTTGTTATTTACTTTAAACGAACTATTTTTCATTTAAAAAATAAGTTAAACGATGTTTTATCGTACCTACTCTATGCCTAACAGAACGCAAACGAAAGAGTTTATCTATATCTAACTTCATTTACTATCTGGATTTATTAATAGAAAAACTTGAGTCTCTACCAACACTTTCTGATATACCAAATCTTATCGTTGATGATAAATACGTGTTGGAACCAAAGTAACTTTTTCAATAAATAATTATTTACATATTAGTGCCCTTTGAAACAAAGCTGGTGAATGTATTACAGTATATAAATTATTATTCTGCTAAAAATATGTCATATTCACTAGAGACGTATGAAATAAGTTTGATGAGTAGTAAATATTGTTTTTGGAGTTTAAATAATGTCAGTTATATTCTTCAACTGATATCGCCCCCTATTTATATTTTGTAGAGTAATTAAAAAAAATAAGTACCTAATTATTAGTAATCATTTCAACCTACATTTTTAATTGGTGGAGCAAAGGCAATAATTTATGTGTTTGTGGTAAAATTGTGCAAGTGCATAATAAAGAACGTACTGTACAGGATATATATGATTAGTTGTCCAAATTAATATTTTGCATTTGTAATAAGAATATTTGCCTTCGTGAATTAATGGTGATATTTAAAATAGTTTTTATTTGGATAACGTAATCTATATATCCCTTTAAACATTGAAGGATACAAAGTAACGCTGAATTGTTGTTAAACATTGTAAATCCAAATACAAAGAATAACAATTCGAAAACTAAGAATGATATCATTAAACTAAGTCCAATCGCCCATCTGAAATGTTTATAAATATTTATCTATGCAGTTTACATTAACTGATTGTAATAAAAAAGTAGCCAAAAATTGTTTTGGTGATTTATTACAGAGAGTTTGATGAATAGTTATTCATGACCTATATCAAAACATCGAACATGTTTAAAATATTCTAACTGGAATGGTTAATTCGAGTTATGTTGTTTCAAATAGTTTGAAATTTAGTTTAATTATTTAAAAATGATATAATAAATTAAATTCTTTCGGATGACATGTTCCATTTATTTATTTAAAAAATTTAGACACTTAAAAAATCCCAGTTCATTTATGTATTGTTACATATTTCAAAATAAAGAAATTAAAGGACAACCTGATACATTAAGAGCATCATTATGAAATAATTTAGATTTTTAATTTGCTACAGTTATTTTCTGAGAAATAACTTAAAATTTAACTTGCATATTATATGTGAACCAACAAAAAATTGGCATTCTATAAATAGCAATGAATAAAATTAAATTAATCATCAGTGGACAATCATTTATCCATAATTTGATTTTTTTGGTTGTAAGGAAGATAATTTAATTTTCATTTTTAAAAATAAACAGTATGAATTCTACCAAATGAAAGGAAATACATATTGCATATTAAGTCTCATTTTTTGACCTCGTATCAAAATCAAAACTAATAATTTGTGTAGGGTGATTCTAAGCAAATAGTATTTTTTTGAGTTTCTTTTAATTTATTTCTTAATATTTTCATGATAATATAGCTCTTTTTAATATTCTAATATTTAATAAATAATAAAGAAAGAAGTTCAATTTTGCCCTACCTAAAATTAAATGGCCATTCCTAACTTAGTAGAATACTAATATTCTTACTTACTGAATATGGTAATTGTCTAGAATGAGATCTGAGTGGGATATCAGCTCGTTTGAACAAGCTTTCGCCGTCTCCTCCTTGTTCCATAATAAAGTAACAGAAATTATGAAGTGAGAAATCAAAATTAAAAATCTTGCAGGTATTAATCCAGAACTGTTGTACATAATCTAAAATAAATTCTATAATGAAAAAAAAGTAAATTTTATTTCATAAAATGCAGTTCGTATGTCGTATAATTTTAATTATATCCAGTAACCTAATCTGAGTGCAGTAAACTTTGACGGACCAATACAAACAATAATACATAATACCACGTACCTGCAAAAAGAATGATGTTCTATTTTAAAGCACAAATAAAAATTCTGTTCATTTTATTCTCAACTGTGCCAAAAACGAAACTATTTATGCACTGTTTGAAAACAGAAATATTTTAAATTCAAATGTGTTTACTTTTATTGACCTGTGACACATATGATGCAGTGGATTTTCTGATTAAAGTGGCAAGTTCGTTCGTTTCCTTTGTCAGGAGGAACAGAAAAGGATAGAACCACACATAATGAAATAAAAAGAAAGAGATAAATGCTATGATTATCGTAACAGGCAGCCAACATGAGTACAAACAGAAGATTTGCAGTGTTGCCCATTTCTGTTTCCACTAAAAATAGCATGAACAGGACTGTCGCAGCTCTTTAAGATCGTGTACAAAATTCTTTTATTTGAAATTATTAACATTATAATTATGACACTTTTTTTGACTTTGCAATGTTTTTCTAACATCCAGAAATATTACACCGAATCACGAGGTAACAAGCAACGAACAATGTTTTCTTAATTCTGCCATTTTGACAGAAGTACAAAAGTTATAAAACATTTTTTTGATTACATGAAGATCACCTTTACCAGATATATGAAAATATTTTTTAATACTCATTTTCTCAATAAATATCCTTATTTATCGCAACTATAAAATATTCTAGTTAAAAAATATGTTTAGGTAAGTTTGAATGTGCTTGTTTCAATAATTAAATAAAAAAACAACTTTCCAATTTTGCAAATCGCAAATTAACCCTTAGTGCATAACATTTGGAGGTAGCTACAATATTTTTCTAATATAATATTTTATTTTCAGTTTTTTATATTGAAAAAATTAATAATGATGAATGGTGCAAGTTCTTCGCATGTACCCTATACTGATGAGATATCAGTAATATCCTTGGTTTGCCGAATCTGTTACGATACGGAGAAAGACGAAGAGCTGATTACCCCTTGCAACTGCAAAGTAATTACTGGTAATAATAGAAAAATATTGCTCACTCAGCTGATGGCACTTTGTCTTATTAAAAAAATTATGTGTATAATGTCCTTGTTTTGTTCCCTGTCCACAACTCTCTTCTAATTGACGACCAACACCAGAGTACAATATCTAGCCGCCATTTTTTATCCAGCATGAAGGAAACGCCGAAAAATATAAGTTTTAGCCAATTTTATTCAACTTTAATCTCAGATATGAAAAACAGAAATAATTTAAACCAAATTCAACAATATTAACTTAGTAAATAAACATAATTTACTAATAAAGTTGGCTATAATTGGTCTATTGAAACATAGAGGGCGATATGTTATTCCTATAATAAAAGGAAAGGCAAATTTTGTGTAGGCACTCACTAAAATTTCCTAAGGAGAAATGATAATATTACTTTTTAGGGTACTGTGGCATTCGTACATCGATCTTGTTTAGAAACATGGTTAGGAGAATCAAACACATCAACATGTGAATTATGTCATCAAGCTTTTAATACGGAAAGAACCCCCAAGTATTCTTCAGCAGCATCTATATGCTATTGGTGTTGGAGGACTAATGGTCTATCCAGAGAGGCAAGAAGTGATGTTTTGGCTTGCACTATCATCACTCCTTTGATCGTTATAGTGACCTACGTGTGTCTCTTCTCTTCAGAATACTACAATCAAATACAATTTTCCAGGTAGATAAAAAAAATAAGTTTTGTTTTAGAAAATATATAGTGTGATCTGTATTTTTTAGTGTACCCGCAGCTCGATGGACTTCAGTATCCTTATTAGTAATGATTGGAATCATGCTCATTGGATATTATGTGTGGGTCTATTCAGCCATACGTATGCACGCCAGACGGTGGTATAATTGGTGGCAAAGAACTTGCAACGTACGGTATATCGCACCAGGACCAGTTAGAATGATAAATAGAGGACAAACGAATGTACATCTAGTAAATGAAAAAGATGGTAACAGCGTTACGACTTATGTTTCAACAGTGGCAGACAATGATGCCTTCGATTTGATTCCTACTAATGATGATTCTCCAGAAGGGAGGAATGAAGAAATAATTATAGAAAAATCTCTTTGTAGCCAAGAGTCTGCTCTTTAACTGTATTTGTAAGATATCCCTATTAAAGTATAATATAACTATAAATAAATTTGCTCGATTATTGGGTTACTGATCTGATAGGTGCTGCTTAAATCGTTTCATCATCATCATCATCATCATCATTGCCGTTCAATCCCGTAGGATCATGGTACGTTATAACTTGTATTTGGTCTGTTATTATGTTTCTATTTTTAGATGTGCTACCATCTATGGTAAGAAGAGAGTATTGACATTAAATTTTGACTGAATCTAGTCAAGATGTCACTCTCTTCTTTTTTATCCCTTTCAGAGATTAATACAAAGTGAGTAAACCAGTAAGGAATTTTAATTTATTAGATTCGACATCCTAAGACCGGTTTCTGTCTTTCGACTTCATCAGTTAGGCTTTTCGAATCCAATAAATAAAAATTCCAAACTTGTACAAGTCAATAGCTATATCCGCTATAAGATAACATTTTTAGATGTGCTACCATCTATGGTAAGAAGAGAGTATTGACATTAAATTTTGACTGAATCTAGTCAAGATGTCACTCTCTTCTTTTTTATCCCTTTCAGAGATTAATACAAAGTGAGTAAACCAGTAAGGAATTTTAATTTATTAGATTCGACATCCTAAGACCGGTTTCTGTCTTTCGACTTCATCAGTTAGGCTTTTCGAATCCAATAAATAAAAATTCCAAACTCGTACAAGTCAATAGCTATATCCGCTATAAGATAACATTTTTAGATGTGCTACCATCTATGGTAAGAAGAGAGTATTGACATTAAATTTTGACTGAATCTAGTCAAGATGTCACTCTCTTCTTTTTTATCCCTTTCAGAGATTAATACAAAGTGAGTAAACCAGTAAGGAATTTTAATTTATTAGATTCGACATCCTAAGACCGGTTTCTGTCTTTCGACTTCATCTAAGCTAAGTTAAATACTGTTGGTGGTCTTATTTACGTTGAACTCTTCTGTGGTGTTTCCCTGAAATCTCACTTTATAACTTTAGTATTTTTAAGGGTAGCAAATCTATCAGTTTTTTTGGTATACCCAGTGTTTTTAATTTCTTCAGCATCTTTAGTCTATCGATGCTATCAAAAGCGGTTTTGAAGTCTATAAAAATTATGTGGATTTCCTTGTTATATTCCCATGTTCTTTGTATTATTTGTTCTAGCGTATGGATTACATTATGTTTTTTACGATTTCTGTCTGAACTAAGCATCCAATCGAAAAAAGTTTAATATAAAAGTTGTAGATAATTAAAGAATCTAAAACTTTTGTATTAATAATTTTTTAAGATAATCTCAAAATAAAAATTAAAAACGGAAAAACTTCACATAAATTTAAGTTACTTTATATATTCTATTACAAATGTAAACTGAATTAATTGACAAAACAAGAATTATACTTATATCGCGTTCGAACATTTACCCTTCATGAATCTTCTATGAAGATTTGTGACGGTTTATTTCATTGAAACACGAACCTAATATTAAAAAAAATCAATATACATGAAGGTACATAATGAATATTTAAATAAATAAAAAGATGAAATAATGGTGTTTAAAATATTCCTTCCAAAATTATTTCTGTTTCACGAACTTAATTTGTACGATTTAAAAATATATTTAAGTGTCAATCGATCTATTTTTTTCTGGTACAATCTATAAAACGGCAGTGGGCAATTTTATTTCTTATGGCAAATTTATTCAATGATGAATATGAACGTTATCGGACCAAATCGAAGTTCACCCTTTCCAATTTTCCTCACGTAATGCGTATTAAGTAATAAATAATAAATCACAATGATATTTTTTTTTGTACTAATGAATATAATTGGAGAATCCGATTTGTTTGTTGAAATTATATGAGTTCTGCTTTAATAGTAAGAATGTATTAAATAAATAAATAATAATAATTAAAATATATAAATTCCCTTACCACACAAACTTTATTTAATTTTTACGTTTGTTTTTGACAATAGGGAGGTTTTAAGCCACAACTTGAGCGTCATACGTTATATCCCTTTATCCGCTATTAAAGTAAACACAGAACGTTAATAACGTATTTCGAAAATGAGTTTTTAAGCCATCCCACTCTTCCGTTATTTACGTGACAGATGCCAGAAACATTTATAACCTTATAAATGATAACCCTCACTTTGTGATAGTTTAAATAATCATTTACGATTTTTTTTTATTTTAACTGCCTTAAATCGTTTTTAAATGAAGCCAGAATGAAACAAATACTACAAAAGATAGGTTAGGTAAAAGATTTGTTGTGACATCTCTTCAATGTCCATATCCTATGTTGCCATAACACTTAATTTTATGAAATGTTTTCATTTCATATTTAAGAAAAAAAGTGGTAAGAATGGTGAAAACTATAGACTTACTCAAATCTTCTAAATTTCACATGTATTTATCATAGACTTTGGAGTTCACGATAAAACTTAAATATAAATTTTCTACATGCGGCACCATTGCGAAAACAATATCCGTTATTAAGGGAACCTTATTTCACCTCTAATAACGTAAAACAATATCAGTTAATAAAGTTTCCCTTATTTTAGTGCTATTGCGCATGCGATGTATAACGTTTAAAGTATATTGGTGTTCAAATAGGTGGCTTAAAACCTCCCTATTGTCAAATGCATTGTTGGCGTTAGTTGTGAAAACAAGCAGGTATGTATTATTTATTAATAAAAGTATTGGTACAAAAATACAAAAATTTGTAACATATTAGCCCTGGTATGGTAATGTATCAACTAGTAAAGGCGCCAAAAATAAGACCAACCAGTGTCGTCGGCTGGTCCAAAATGCGGACCAAAAAGGGTGCCACTAGAAATGGTCTTGTAAATGACTAAAAAGTCTTATAATGGGAAATTGTTTATAAAAATATCTGTAAATAATTGAACTAGGACAAGTAACCGACTCACTTATAAAGATAGAAGACAGAATTTATAGCAACAAGAAAATCATATGGCAATAAATAATCTCGAGATCAATAATATCCACAAAGAGCAGGGAATTCTGAATTTTAATTTAATTAATGTAGGTAATAAAAAGCGCATGAGAGATTCTTGTAGGAATAAATTTAAACAGAAGAATATATTGAGGACTACAGCAATGTTAATACAAGAATCAGTGAGTGTTATTTTTCTTCAAAAATCTATCACTTTTTGACAAAGATACATCTCAAAGTATCCCACAGACTTTCACATGACAGAACATGGGGCATATTATACATGTATCGGTATTTATAATAGTCTTCCTTCAACTTTAAAACATATTGACAATATTACATAATTAAAGAAGAAGTTATTTGAACTTCTAGTTGAATTAGAACCTTCTACGTTAAGTGAATTCTTTAATTTATAGTCTTGTTGTTACTGTTGATCCTATTTCGCTCAAGGGCGGCTCCAGCCCAGATATTTGGGGGGCTGTTAGGGTTAGACCTAGAATCTACAAAAAAAATCAAAACAATTAAAATTTGGTTTACGCAGAATGAATTTTGTATAAGAAACGATTGGAAATGTCAAAATTACCGAAAAAAAATGTTTGGGCCATTTTTAAGGGAAAAAGTGAGTTTTTTGGGATATAAATGGACCTAGAATCTACAAAAAAAATTAAAAAAATTAAAATTTGGTTTACGCAGAATGAATTTTGTATAAGAAACGATTGGAAATGTCAAAATGACCGAAAAAAATGTTTGGGCCACTTTTGGGGGGAAAAGTGAGATTTTAGGGTATAAATGGACCTAGAAACTACAAAAAAAAATCAAAAAAATAAAAATTTGGTTTACGTAGAATCAATTTTATATAAGAAACAATTGGCAATGTCAAAATTAGTTAGAAAAAAAATGTTTGGGCCATTTTTGAGAGAAAAAGGTGAGTTTTATAGGGTATAAATGGACCTAGAATCTACAAAAAAAATTCAAAAAAATTAAAATTTGGTTTACGCAGAATGAATTTTATATAAGAAACGATTGGCAATCGTAAAATTACCGAAAAAAATGTTTGGGTTATTTTTGAGTGAAAAAGTGAGTTTTTTGGGATATAAATGGACCTAGAATCTCAAAAAAAAACAAAAAAATTAAAATTTGGTTTACGCAGAATGAATTTTGTATAAGAAACGATTGGAAATGTCAAAATTACCGAAAAAAAATGTTTGGGCCATTTTTAAGGGAAAAAGTGAGTTTTTTGGGATATAAATGGACCTAGAATCTACAAAAAAAATTAAAATTTGGTTTACGCAGAATGAATTTTGTCTAAGAAACGATTGGCAATGTCAAAATGACCGAAAAAAATGTTTGGGCCACTTTTGGGGGGAAAAGTGAGTTTTTAGGGTATAAATGGACCTAGAATCTACAAAAAAAAATCAAAAAAATAAAAATTTGGTTTACGTAGAATCAATTTTATATAAGAAACAATTGGCAATGTCAAAATTAGTTAGAAAAAAAATGTTTGGGCCATTTTTGAGAGAAAAAGGTGAGTTTTATAGGGTATAAATGGACCTAGAATCTACAAAAAAAATTCAAAAAAATTAAAATTTGGTTTACGCAGAATGAATTTTATATAAGAAACGATTGGCAATCGTAAAATTACCGAAAAAAATGTTTGGGTTATTTTTGAGTGAAAAAGTGAGTTTTTTGGGTTATAAATGGACCTAGAATCTCAAAAAAAAAACAAAAAAATTAAAATTTGGTTTACGCAGAATGAATTTTGTATAAGAAACGATTGGAAATGTCAAAATTACCGGAAAAAAATGTTTGGGCCATTTTTAAGGGAAAAAGTGAGTTTTTTGGGATATAAATGGACCTAGAATCTACAAAAAAAATTAAAAAAATTAAAATTTGGTTTACGCAGAATGAATTTTGTCTAAGAAACGATTGGCAATGTCAAAATGACCGAAAAAAATGTTTGGGCCACTTTTGGGGGGAAAAGTGAGTTTTTAGGGTATAAATGGACCTAGAATCTACAAAAAAAAATCAAAAAAATAAAAATAGTTTTTAGGATATAAATGGACCTAGAATCTACAATTAAAATTTGGTTTATGCAGATATGAGAAATATCCTCATTGCCGGACTTTAGGGAGGGCGGGCTACTGTGTAAATTCTAAGCCTTAGAGGACTTTCTCATGAGTTTCATCAAGCAACTGAATCGCATGTGTAAATTGTAAATCTAACGTGTCAGTGGAGGGTCTAGATCGTCCCACTCACTTATAACCGTAATGTATGTATAGTGCATTTTTTCCACAACCTAATTCAGTAAATCCATTAGTTGTTAACTAATTGCCCTTTAACATTTACTATCAAGATAATAATTTTTCACACGCAAAATATAATGAAACAAAACGACATTTGACTAGACAATCGTGCCTCTTGGTTTATAACATGTCATGCAGAATGCTGAAATTGGAATTCTGAATTTTTGTTTGGCTTTTATCGAACCCTTGTTGCTAATAGTTACCGAGGTTGAGTCGCATGATTATGGCATGCGACCAAAACTACAACTTTGCGGCACTTCGAGGTGAGTGTATGTGTGTTTCCGTTTCATGAACCGAAAAATGTTTCGTGAAATAATTGTGAGCTCCGGTGACATGTGAAATTATTTTGGACTTTTGTAAATGTTAAATTGCCTACCAAAAACAGCATAGTATGTATCAATTTTTTTTCTTCATTCAAATTAGTTCAAAATAATAAATTATTTAAAAAAATAAAGTTATGTTTTATATATTGTAAGATTAGAATTAGCATACAAAGATCCACAAGGAAAATCACTTGAACATTGTCTTAAAATTATTCTCTTTCTTAGTATTTATTTATTTATTTATTAAACGTACAAGCCATAATTATATAATTACAAAAAATCAAACACAAAGTAAACATAAAAAAAACGAAAAACAAAGTAAATATACATGTGTACTACAGATACCTAAAACAGTTTTTTAATGCCCTTCTGAAGGATGGTAAAGAAGAGGTGTTTGCTGATTTCATTATTCTACTGAACATAATTTGTTCTACAAAAAGGAATCTTGAAAATGTCACTATTTCTATTTCTTAAGTATGCTCAAGAATTTCAGGGCAATCAATACGACCATTGATAATTATTTGAAGAAATACCAGACCGATTTCCAGTCTTCTATCTATGTGTTAAAGCATTCAAATTCAGAACATTTAATATTTCTGAATAATTATATTCTTTCTCTATTTATTCCCAAGTTATAGCTACAGTATCTTAAGAATTTATTTTGAGTATAGTTCGCTTACTGAACGAAGAGTAAAGTCTAACATTTTTCGAGCTGGAGATGAGATTTCTGTTTGAAAGTCATTTTTTAGTCGAATATAACCCCCAAGTGTTTGATCTTTTTGGTCTCTCCATGATAATTTTTTAGAAATCAATCTAATTCCAAATTCTTCTTCAAATTTTCCTTTTCCAGATATGTAATTGTTGTTTTTTTTCACCATTATCCATATCTCACATCATCTATGGGTTAAGACAGGACTTTGCTTTATAAACTCTTGCACTGTTGAAAATTGAAAGAAAGTAAACCAGCAATTAATACGTTTTTCTTTAAACTTTCAGAAATCGCTTTTCTATAATCGACATTTCAGAAACTTTGAAAGGCTGTGCATTCCCGGTAATTGTAAAAACAATCATGTCCCGAATTGTATGATAAACATGTGCGAAAATGTGAAAATGACACCAGAAACACCTTCAAGCTCCGGAAGTGACACTTCCAAACCAGGAGGTAAAACTGAGGAACGCTTGATGGTAGCTGTAAGAATTAGACCGCTGAAGTCGGATGAGTCAACGAAAGTTTTATATGCTTTAAATAAGAAGGTAAGTGAATATTAAAACAAATCTTAAATATCTTAAAAAGTTCATTCATTCACTAGTTTTTTCGCATTGAGATACCAAATGCGCTCTTTGAAAATCTGCACAAAATATAGTACCGTAAAGATAAAAATTGAAAATTTGAGCCATCACAAATCACAAAACATAAAAAAATCTATTATTTTTTTCAATCTCACTTTTAGAATCATTTATTTGTGCACCCTTAACACGCTATTGACAATTGTGAATACGATTTAATGTCATATATATAATTTCTTTATTTATTATTCATTTTTCACATCAAATTGTTTATCAAACATGAAAACTATACTACGTTTAATGTAAGCACATTATTTTGATCAATAATTGAACAGCAAATTCTAACCATTAAAGCAAATTCAGCTTAAACAAACATGAAAATTGTTTGAATACTATTTCATCTGTACTTTCTAACTGCCAAATTGCTCAGCAATTTGAATGATTGGAAATATTTAACTTTAAACTCTAAAGTTATACTTTAATAGTTTCCAGAGTATGATCTGGGTGATATCTTTTTTATTAATTGCATAAATTCCATGGATTTTATGGGAATTAATGATAGTTATTTCTATAATCATCTACCTGAAACTTTTAATTGCTTGCCCCTGACCCATTAAAGGCCCTCAGTTAATTAACTCGACGTCATTGTATACCTCGCGATATATATTTAAAACGACCTTTGCTCCCCACTTTTATAATTATAGTTATTTCTATCCACCACCTTTGAGTGGTTTCCTGAATATTTTACCTTAACACTTACGTGCTAACAATATCGATTTTTTTTCAAGTTCATGCAGTTTAGATGTTAAAAATTAAAGGCTGTAATTATACGTTTGCGGATGCAATAACTAAATAAATAAAAAGTTTGGACGCAATATTAATATGTTGTTTTCTCTCTCTTTCCACTGGATTAAAACCACTTAGTTGGTAAAAAAGTTTTTTTATTGACGTTTCGGCTTTCCAGATCGAAAGCCGTTATCAAAATGACATAAAATAAATAAATTTACTAGAAACAGAACACTTGATAATCTTGCAAAAATATGACATCAACATAGTATACATAGAATAAGATTTTGAGATTGAAGATGTCAAAATCTGTTTCAATCATATTTTTGTGACGTTTCTGGGAACGAATTTTTGAAAGGATAGCGCATTTGCATATTATAAGAGAATTTATACTTCGTCATAAATGAAGTTTTCTTATTAATATTATCATAAGAAAAAACCAGATAAAAACTTATGATACTATCCCGATATAGAGGGTATCCTTTTTGCAATTAACTCTTTTTGTAAAATAGGTATCCAAATTTTTGAAATATCAACCGAACAATTAGAAACACATTCGTTATTATTTAAGCATATCAATGCTGCTTCTTTAACTTTGCGGTTATAATTATTCGGTTCTTTTAATAATCTAGTTGAAAAATTCCATTGTATTTTATGACCAGAATCCCATGCGTGTTCACATATTTTGGATTTTTCGAATTGTTTATTTTTAATGTACGATTGGTATTCATTAAGTCTAATATGAAAAGGTCTAGATGTTTCTCCTATATAAAATTTATTACATTCGCATGGAATTTTGTAAATACAATTTTTTGTGTTTTGAATTTCATTAAAAGGTTTTGTATTTACTATTAAAGATTTTAATGTATTATTAGTTTGAAAAACTGTTTTTAAATTAAATTTATTGCCAATCCTTCTAATTTTTTCGGATAATAATAACGAATGTGTTTCTAATTGTTCGGTTGATATTTCAAAAATTTGGATACCTATTTTACAAAAAGAGTTAATTGCAAAAAGGATACCCTCTATATCGGGATAGTATCATAAGTTTTTATCTGGTTTTTTCTTATGATAATATTAATAAGAAAACTTCATTTATGACGAAGTATAAATTCTCTTATAATATGCAAATGCGCTATCCTTTCAAAAATTCGTTCCCAGAAACGTCACAAAAATATGATTGAAACAGATTTTGACATCTTCAATCTCAAAATCTTATTCTATGTATACTATGTTGATGTCATATTTTTGCAAGATTATCAAGTGTTCTGTTTCTAGTAAATTTATTTATTTTATGTCATTTTGATAACGGCTTTCGATCTGGAAAGCCGAAACGTCAATAAAAAAACTTTTTTAACAACTAAGTGGTTTTAATCCAGTGGAAAGAGAGAGAAATTAAAATACAAACCACAATGAGCTTCCGAAATGAATTAATATGTTGTTGTTAGAGAGAAATTATGTCAATTTATACATTAAATATTAGTTGCACAATTGCACATAGTTTTAGAACATAAAAAAATTAAATCAATATAAACAACCACTATTAATGGATTACAGAAATCAATTATGAAGTTAATGTCGAATAAAATTGATCATTTATTAAAGAACGAAGTAATGATTATCCATTAAGAGTCTTAACAAGTAATAATAAAGAAAAAACGTTAGATTATTCATTTACACAAATGACTAACGCGAATCCGACATCATTTACCGTAAATTGATAAAAAAAATTAAAATACGTGTGTAGTTTATGATTCCGAATCGCCTTCGCCAAATTATCGCATCCACCAAATATCGCATCCACCCAAATTTTAAAAGTCTAAAATTATTCGCCAAAATGTTAGATTTCCCGTTTTACAGTCTATTTTTATGTATGAGAGAGTATTAAAATAATAAAGCGTTCGTAATCCACTTCTTTTAGTAGACAGTTAAAATATTTTGTGAAGTTATACCTCGAGTATTTTCGTATGAAATAACCTTTGTATAAATATAATAAATATATCGGGTGTACACTTATATTTTCACCTAATTAACCTGCTTATAACTTCTAAGCAACTGAAGGTAAAAAAGTGCAATTTTTTCTAAAATATTTTATTTTTCCACAAGGTATGTTAAGAACATTGTGTCAAACGGGTTATGTAGGTATAAGGGTTTAAACTTTGACTTTTAAACAACGTTACGTTCATAAATAATAATTTTAATATAAAAACTACTTCAGAATCGAAATCAGAAGATGAACTGTCGCAACCAATATTTACAATGAGTGGCTCGATCATTTCATCAGTAATATTGTCCAACTTCCACATTTTCTCTTCTTCTTTAATCGTATGATTTACTGCCTTTTCCCAGTTTTCAGGTTTCACATTATTTACAGCCTCCAAAAACAACTGTTTAACATCACTCATTTTAAAAGAATTATTTTTTCTTGAAACTTCTCCCTTTATCTGTGCCCATATCAGTTCAATCGGGTTTACTTCGCAATGATATGGTGGTGATCTAACCACCGTCATCCCACGATTTTTTGCAATTTCATCAATTTCATATTTTTTTAATTTCTCTTTATGAAGGGAACACAAATGATACAGTTCTCTTCTCACAGAACCGGGATGGAACTTAATATTCTTTGAATTTAGCCAATTCTGTAAATCTTTTTTTAACCACTTGGTTGTGGGCATTTTTTCTGTAAATCTCGAGTGATAACTTGCATTATCCATTACTATTATACAGTTCTGAGGTACGAGTAGATTCAAAAGTCAATAAACCACCTTTAATAAAACCGTTTGAACTACCGATGTGTACTATTATCAGTCTGCGCCCCTTTCCTGATGGTGGATTTAAACCAGTAGATAAATTATTTAAAAAAGCCTGTCTTCGACTTGTAACAGTTTCATCTTGCCAAAATTTATTTGGTGTATGTCCCTCGTTGATCCATGTTTCATCTAAATAAAATATATTTCTTCTTTGGTTTCTCATTTCTTTTATAGTCCTTAGGTAATTTCTTCTCCATACTACAATATCGCTTCTTTCTATTAAAATAGACTTTCTGGAATGCTTTTTCCATAGAAAACCTATTTCTTTTAAAAGTTTCCATAGTGTGCTTCGACTCATTTCAGGGTAATCCTTATCATCTCGAACCGTGGCAAGAACTTTGTCTACTGTCGGAAATTCTTTTCTAAAGAAGAACGCATGCACTTTCCTTCGAAGTCTTTCTTTCAAATGATTTTCTATTTGAAATTTTGGCTTTACGTGCTGTTTGAAACTCGCCACATTTCTCTTCTTTAACAACTCTGTAAATCGTAGATTTTCCAACACCAAGCGTACTACTAACTAATTCCACTGTGTCATCAACACTTTTACATAAATGTTTGTCTGTAAATGATTTAATACAATGAAATATTAATGTTTTTTCATTAACTGTTAAAAGACCGATTTTTTGTCGTTTACGCGGTACTTCCAAATTTTCCATGATCACACTAGAATTCACAATAGACTGCACACTGCACCTTGCATGTTGCAACTAAACGACATTTAGTATATGTCAAGAATACACAACTGGACCTCCTTACTAAATGGAAAACCTACAATCGCATTTTCGGTGAAATTTGTTGGTAAGGGATTTATCTACTTATAATTCGATTACTGTAAGAAATTCTTGAAATTAAAATAAAACAAAATTGGCAAATAGGTACTTATTGAAAATAATCTTAAGATACGCCTATGTTATCTTTAATACACAGGGCTTTTGGCCTGTCCAAACCTTTTTCTATTGTTCTATACAGCTTATGGTTATAAAAGACCAATAAAAGACCCAAAACTTGTATTAGCTCAGGTACATTTATGACAATTTTAGGAAATATTTAGATTATTCCGTAAAAATATTTAAAATGACCGTACTAAGTTTTGCATTAGAAATGCTGTTTTATTACTCTCTCATACATAAAAATAGACCATAGAAATATTTTCTTTTCTTGGATTTTGTTAATTTTTTTTTAATTTGTTTAATGTACCTATGGATTGTTAGGTTTAAAAATATTACTATAGTTGTTCGGTTTTTGTTGAATGAAAAAATATTTCAAAATGTTGAGGATCGACTATACTTGATTTTGTCGTCAATTTTAATTCTATACAGGGTGCTGATGAATGCATGTTCTACATACCCCAAAAGTCTGTAATACGTATGAATGTATTGACTTTGGAAAAAACACATTCTTTCTAATTATTTAGGTAATACGAATGGGATATATTATAGTAGTTATACTGTATTTGAAAATCAAGAGAGAGTAAATTCCCAGAATAAAAAGTAATTCGGTATGCAAAACTATAGTACAGTACGTGCGGTAAAACTTCAATATTTGTAATGCATTCTAAATTGTTTTTGTTAATTTCAATACAAAATTTATTAAATTTCTTGGACTATCACATTATTTTATGATCTTTCATTGTTACTACAGTAGGCCTAAGAGGATTAACGTGCGTCATAGGCGTAACCAGAATAGAAAGGGATAATTGTTATTTAATGACCTCCGAATGGCAACAGCTTCTAATGACAGATATTTTGACTTAAATAGTTTCTAGAAATGCAGTTATTTGATTTTCGATAAACGTGACAAATAGTAGTGACTAAAAATGGAAGCAGTTTGTGAGTATACGCCAGTGAAAAAATTAAAACTAGACCATTTATCGCTCAATGAAAAGAGTGCTGTAGTGAATGTGTACCACTATTTTAAACATCAAAATCCCTCAAACACTATTGACAGTGTAGTTGAAACAACATCTAAGGCAATGGGATATGGAAAATCTACAATATATAGAGTTCTAAAGGAGGAAAAATCAGGTGGAGTAACCTCACCAAAGCCGAAACCAGGTAGACCAAAACTATTAAAAGTCAACGTGGACGAGTTTTTTAAAAATGCTATTCGTAAGCGTAAGGCCAAACGGCACCCTAAACGGAACGGAGAACGGAGGACGGGTGACGGACCCGTTGATCTCTCTAGTCACAAATAGCGGTTTGACGAGCGTCACGGAGCGACCCCTTCCATCATGTTTCTATCGGCGCCTTGTTTTACAAAATATACATTACAGGTCTTGATTCAGTACTTAACTTAAGTGGAGTTGGAAAGACAAAAATTGATAGTGTGTTGTTTGTTGCGTAGGCGGAGAAAGAGAAAGAGAAATTATTGTTTTAGCAGACTATTTTACAACTCCTGTAGGATCTGTTCCATGGCAATGGTCCAAAGTATAAACGACTGATCGTATTTTCAATAGTAAGAAAAATGTTATAAGATTCAAATAAAAATTAATAGTTATGTAGTTTTGAAATTTTTATAGTAATATGCCGCTATATTCCAGTACATTGACACGTTGGAGGTCAATTTATAACCACTCTAAGTGAGTAGCCACATTGATTGCCATAAATCAAGAATTAACGCTATATCACATCGGCAACGTCGTGAAGTGTTGCCAACCTTTAACAGTTAATTTCCCCTGCACGTTAAGTTTAAATTGTATTTGCTCTTAGTGTTTTCGTGTTTATTCCGTTGACAACAGAAATAACTAGAAATTACGTCATTGCCTTGCTAAAATAAATATCTAGTGGTTATAAAAAAATAAGAAAAAATTATTAAAGAAATCCGAGAAAAATATTGTTGGTTATTTCTTTAATAAAAGATCTGACAGACTTCATAAAAACATTAAATATCTTCGTTTTTACGTGAGAACTGTTAAGCAATACAAAAAAAATAAAAATATCAATATCTATTTCTTGAGACATCGTCAAAACAGCAAGACATCAACTGAATAATGAAATGAATGAATACGGTACTGATGCTTGAAAGTCTAGCAGCGTCTGCGCGATGGAAGACGAGACGGGTCCGTGAATGCCCGTGTCACAGTAGATACAGTAATTCCACTTCGGCCAATTTCTGGTTGTAAGTTTTCAACGCGCATTAGCCAGGAGTTGCGACTCCTGGCTAATGCGCAAACGACGAGTTTAAGAACGACCGGCACTCTTCCATAGTTGCGGGATTTAAAAAGTTTCATCCAATCTACTGTGTAATATATTAGAAGTGTTTTATAAACATTTCATAAAGTAGTCTCTTATTTCATCAAATTCTGGTTTTAGGATATTTTATCAATGAGGCGTCAATCCCTATGTATGTTCCACTTAATTTATTGAAAAATGATCATTTTTGTGACAATTCTACAATAGCATCTCGAATTATGATAATTTAACAATTCACATTGGCAACATTGCAATATGAAAACATTTTTAATTGTGTTGCTCAATTTATTATTTGTGCGAAATAGTAAAAGCGAAATATCTACAGTTGTTGGTGATGTTGTGCTTAGAAAACCATGTACAATTTGTGTAGTATGTCGAAGCAATTCGAGGGAAAATCCCCAATTAAGTTTTTTTAGGTTTCCCAAAGATGATGCAAGGTGAGTAATTTCTGAAACAATATTGAACTTCTTTACTAACTGAAGATATTTTTTATAGATATGCTAAATATTTTAATATATCCAATACATTCTATGATCGTTCTCAGAATATTTGCTTAGGAATATTCTGCAAAAAGAACATAGGAATCTTGTGAGGATATTCTGGGAATATCCTTTGCTGTGTGGGTGTCTGTCTGTTATTGTTATTGTAAATTATAGTTTTAAGCTTGTAATAATTGTAATGTTTTGTGACGAGTGTAAAATTCTTGTAATTTTATATTAATAAATATCTATCTATCTATGTTTTTATTAGGTGTCATGCATTCTTGGTTCTTGTTTTCTTTAAAAAAATTGTATTGACTATGTACATTGTATGCAATAAATTTCTTTCTTATATATTAGGAATGTGAAATGTCAACTGAAATGGGAAAAATAAATATTTTCGTAATAATCTCTTGCATTTTTTTACCAACGAATATAGAATGGCTGTATTAACTTTTTTAAACAGAATCAAACTATATATAAGCACAAAACTCAACCACAATTTTGTATTTGCCATATTGAATTTTGGCAGAAACTCCATTCCCAAAAACTCCTTTAAACCACGTTTGAATAACATCGACCCATAATCATAAAACTCATTTTTTGTTCATATAAAAATATATGCCAACTCTCAACTCGACTAGAAATGGTTCAAATTTGTACTAATAAACGTACATATGAAGTTAATATAAGTGTGGCAATAAAGATAATCGTAAGATTAGAAACAAGTTTTCATACTTTTCAGGCCTATATCTCAAAAAGCATTCGAGACCTCAGTTTTTTGACTTCAAATTCGTGTTCAGGAGACAAAAATACGTAAGAATCACCAAACATTTTTTTTATCTCGGGTGCATCCGATTAAATGAATTTTACCTCATTGAAAACTGCATAATTAATTTTTACTACTTTTCCATGTTTCCAACCTTATTTGCATAGCCTGAATTTTAGCGAGCAGTTTATATCAATAATTGATATATCGAGCAGTGTATATATAAGCATTGTTAGGGATCGTGGCGGGGAGAAATGTCATTACTGTCAATAGTGTCAATACCAGTGCGAATATAAAAAATGAAACTGCTGGACACCAATATCAAAGGTGTCGACGCTAAGTGGAACTACTGTATCTACTGTGCCCGTGTGGCATGGTAGATAACAAACAATGATCCGCTAGCTAGTGACGATGCGAAAAACGGAGACGGGCCCGTCCAAAGTAGCAGAACCGACGGAGGGTCCGCTACACAAAAACGGGTCCGTTAGCCAATTTACGGGCCCGTCCCGTTTAGGTTGTCGTGTGGCCTGTATCATTGCTCTCCATGTATCATAAATTCGAACGGGCCGGACCCGTTCCGTTTAGAGTGCCGTGTGGCCTTACGCTAAGCTTGTTCACTCATTTTTTATAAACAAGCAAATACCAACGTTAGATAAAGTTTTGCAAGCCATTACGAATGATGTTGATTTACCCACAATAAGCCGGGATAAACTATGGAAAGTGTTACATGAGTTAAACTTTAAATTTGAAAAAATGGGCAGACACTCAATGCTAATTGATTCTGAAGAAATTGTATGTTGGAGAAGACAGTACCTCAGAAGAATACAACAAGTTAAAGCTCAAAATAAAAACATTTATTATTTAGATGAAACATGGGTTAATGAAGGACATTGTGTAGGAAGAGTTTGGAAAGACAAAAATATAAAATCATCCCATCAAGCTTTTCTAGAAGGATATACTACTGGTTTTAAGGAACCTATAGGAAAAGGTAAAAGATTAATTATTTGTCATATAGGCAGTACAAACGGTTTTTTTGAGAATGGTTTACTCTTATTTGAATAAAAAAAAACCGTTGATTATCACGAAGAAATGAATGGAGACGTGTTTGAGGAATATTTTGAACAGATGATTCAATTCATACCAAAAGGATCGGTTATTGTAATGGACAATGCAAGTTACCACTCCAGATTACTTGAACCTTTACCAACCACTAAATGAAAAAAGGGTGAAATTGCAAAATGGTTATCTTCTAAAAATTTAGCCTTTGACAATAGTTGAGGTATTATCTATAATTAGCGTAATTTTATTTATTTTTGTTTCAGACTATCGTATTAGAAGACACGGACAAATCAGATGCGATCAGACAAAAAAAGGGAATAGAAAAACAATATTCTTTTGATGTCGTTTTTGGAGAAGATTCTACTCAAGAAGAAGTATACAAAGTAACCACCAGATCTTTAATTACCGATATTCTAAATGGGTAAGCAAATTTAAGTTACGCTTTAAGACATTTACTTACCACACCCCAGATTACACAATCTGTACAAGACATTTGCATTTCATATTGAAATTAAGTGTATCGATTAATATTCAGCGATAGCGCCAAATTCATTCATCTTCTTCATGTGCCTTTAGATAAGAGCCGTACAGTTTAACGCAGAATCCGAACGAAAAAAATAGAGGAGCTTATTATGCAAATTAGTTTGGATGGTTTGCCATTTCCTTTGGATAGGCCGAATCAGATTTTGACTAACCTACTGAGCAAGGAATATTCTTTGGAATTCCCAATATTCCTTACAGCCCCAGTTACATTTTTAATTATTCTTTTTAAGGTGGTGGTCAAGGTATCGAGGATTTCTGCTTGTGAGAGTCTCCTGATGCCGGTAGAAGCCTCGATTGCCGGCAGAGGAACATCCATATACTAAAGGCGTTCTTTTTGTTTCAGATATAATGGCACGGTATTTGCTTACGGTGCAACTGGAGCTGGTAAGACACATACTATGGTCGGCACCAGATCAGAACCTGGAATAATGATCCGGGCCCTCAATGATCTTTTTGAAACGGTCAAAGATAAAGAGGATGAATATTCGGTAAGCCATATTTTATCAAGTTAAATATTTATTATTTGTTAATGTATAGAGTAGATTCTAAATGTTTCCTAATTGATGGATCATATGAAACTTGTGCTTTTCTTTATAATCGTAGAAAAAATACATTTCAATTTAGTCTGTAGCAAGTGAATGTTTACTTTTGTCGTGTTTGTATTGTTGTTAAAGAAACAGAAAAAATGTGGTTTGCATAAATTTCGTTGACCGAGTTTTCGGCTTTTTGATAATATCATAAGGTCGAATAATAATATTTACATAAAACGGAGGTCAATTATTATAATTTTAAGCTGATTCTGATGGTAAACTGTTCATAAAGTCAAAGTTACCTTTCTGTAAAATATCCCAATTACCGATTTTTAACGACATATTGATATCTTTCATTAAAATCTATCAATGATTTATACAGCTTTATTTTTTTATCGTTTTACACTATTGGTTGATAAATTATTTTGTTTTTATATATACTACTATAATTTTTAGATTAATGAATTTGAATATAAAATATGAAAGATTACATATTGATCGACGTCTACCAAAATCAGAACTTTTTTTTAACCAATTTGACAACAGGAAGTTGATGTTTGAAAACAAAACAGAAGTGAAAATTTACATTTCTATGCCTATGCACAAAATTATTACATTTTTTTTAATTTGATAAATTAGAGTTCCATGGAAAGTAATAATTTGACACATTGACAATTTAATAGTTATTATAACTGATTATTTTTTTCATCTGTCAATACAGTCAGATTTTGTGGTTTCAGCCAATAACAGCTCAGGATCCTAACCAATCATTGTGTTTTATACTGATTATTTTTTTCATCTGTCAAAACAGTCAGATTTTGTGGATTCAGCCAATAAGAGCTCAGGATCCTAACCAATCATTGTGTTTTATACTGATAAAACCGCTTCGTCGTTTTTGTTTCTTGATTAAACTGTGTTTACCTTTTTTGAGATGTCAAATGTAAACATTTATCAATTATTATTATACTAAAATGTATTGCAAATCTATGTTAATACCCAAATTTCAAAATATATTTGTAAAATATAAATATTTAACAACGTTTATTATACTAAAATGTATTGCAAATCTATGTTAATACCCAAATTTCAAAATGTATTTGTAAACTAACCTGTTTTTATTAGTTCTTTTCAAATCGCCTTAAGATTTTTACATACTTCACTTCAACACTAAACTTTTTGTTCATTAAATATCAGTTTTTGACTTTATTTCAGACTATAAACATGACACACATCAGTTCTTCTTCGCTTTTTTTATGGCTTGCATACAAGTTCGTTTGCCAGCCATAAATCCACTTAAAATTGACATGTCTAACTCTAAACGCAATCACACATGCCTTGATTTTAAAATGTAGTAGATAATTCTGTAGGTACTAGATTACATAAATTGTTGAATTTAGAATAAATTAAAAAATTCTGAACACATACACAAATTATTACTTTAATTAAATTATATATTTGAAATTTACATACAATAATTACATTAGGTATATAAATAATAATCTTAAATAATACTTGTAGATAGGCAATTTACATTACGTTAGTATCACCTAAATCAAGTAAGCGGTGAATTTAAATCTGTAACACCTCTCAATTTGTCGATTACATTTAAAAAATGGAGGCGAATAGATTTAGTCAATGCGATACAGAAAATATTGAGCAATTATTAAATGATTATGTACCTGTTAATACAGTGAAAACAAAAAAATCTATTTGGGTTCAATTTGAACAGTTCTGCCAAACCAGAAATTACACATTAGAAAATAATACTACAATAAAAGAGATTGCAGGAATACTAGAAGATTGGGGAGCAAATATGCGAAAAGGTAACGGTGAAAATTATAAAGAATATTCGGTTAAAACTATATGGAATGTAACCGCCAAAATAATCCAAGAAAAATATTATAAGGAATTCAATATCACTTTTAATCCATTTAATGATATTGAATTTAAAAGGGCTAGGGATGTGCGTAATGCAAAAAGGAAGGAATTACAAAGACTGCCTGAAAAAAGGAAGCAAGGTGCCGTAGCCTTAGAAGAAGTAGAATATAAACTTATAGTAGATTCATGTGATGAAAATACGCCAATAGGTCTGATGAAAAAATTTTTTCACATTGTTTCTTATGAGTTGGCATGGCGTGGAGGCGAAGGAGTACATTGTTGCCTAAATTATTTTAAAAAAGAATCTAATAATATGGGTGAAGAAACAGGGAGGATTGAGTACAATCCCATATTCACAAAAACGTGCCAGGGTGGCAACAAAAAGTGCTCCGATTCCAAATGGTTAACTCCCAATAAAGATAACCCCGAGAGATGCCCAGTAAGATTGTTTCAAAAATATATCGAAAAACGCGGAAAAAATATTACAAGTGACAGATTTTTTCTCACCCCAAATCCATATTGGAAAACTAGGAATGTCTGGTATAAAAATTCGCCGATCGGACCAAATGAAATGGCTAAATGGTTGAAGTCATCGGCCGAAAATTGTGGCTTAGACGTAAAAAACCGTAAAATAACGAACCATTCTAGCCGTTCCACTGTTGTGTCTCATCTGGTGAAAGCAGGGGTTCAGGAACAAGAGGCAATAAAAATTACAGGGCATACAACAGCATCTTCATTAAAGCCATACTTACAAATTAATGAAGAGCACCATAAAAATATAATTCAAAAGATCAGAACTACCACATCTAGTTCAGTTGCCAGTACATCTAGTTCGGTTGCCACTTCATCTAGTTCGGTTGCCACTTCATCTAGTTCGGTTGCCAGAACACCAAAAGAAACCATAGCAGAGAATAAGGCTTCTGGTGAATGTCAAATTATTTACAATAATTGTATTTTTAATAATTGTTCATTTTCGAAGTAAGTAGTAAGTATATATATATAGTGTTTTATATTATTACCTACTTACATCAAAAATATTTTTTCTTCAGCTATTCGCAAAGTACTAACTTTACGTACGCTGTATAAAGTTATGCTTTACATACTAGTGCCTAAAGTAAAACTCTTCACATATTAGTTTATAAAGTAAAAACAATTTTATGTTAAATTTCTTTAGCCAAGTAAAATATTATAATGAATTCAATATTACTTTTAATCGATTTGTTGATAGTGAATTCAAAAGGGCTAGTGATGTGCCACCACATATTTTATACTTGTATTTTTTTCTTCCTCTTGTTCCGACGCTGCAACCTGCGACATTTTCTTGATCAAATACACCTACAAGAAATTTATAATAATATAAATATTGTACATATATCTACATTTTATTTTACCAGTTTCATCTAAATCGACGTCCTCCCATTCAGAATCGGACTGTATTTTGGAAGTATGGGGAGGTACTCACAAGATAAGTTTCTGATTCTGATTATGTTCACGTTTGTGTTTATTCCAAAGCAGCTAATAGTTCTTGTTCTTTAGGCACTAGTGCATAAGCGTAAAGTAAAACTCCTTATACACAAGGGTGAAAAATAAATGTGTTTTATATTTTATTATTGTATTTTTTCGTCCTCTTGTTTCGACCCTGCAACCTGTAACGGCTTCTTAATCAAATACACCTATAAGAAGTTTATAATAAATAATATAAATATTGAAAATATATCTACATTTTATCTTACCGGTTTCATATAAATCGACGTATTCTGGAGGTATGGTTAGGTACACACAAGATAAGTTTCTGATTCTGATTATGTTCACGTTTGTGTTTATTCCAAAGCAGATAATAGCTCTTGTTCTGTCTTTTTGGATGTTAATATAGTTTGTTAACCTGGCGCACTTTTATCCATCTCCATTTACTAAAAATAGAGAAATCAAAATCCACTTATAAATTTTATAATTTCTAACCTTTAATAAATACCACAATAATAAACACACGTGATTTTCAATCCAGTGAGTGCTAACTTCACAGTTACCAGTTCGTGAAAATAAACCAAGTAAGCCGGCGCCATTCCGCAGTGTTGCCAATCAAAAAATCACGTATGACTTGGTGGCCCTGTGTAAAACTATAACAGCTCAATACTTTTTGATGTTTCAATTTATTTGATAAAGAAAATAATGAACATTTGTGTGTAAAGTGTCTTTTGCATAAATGCTTATATTCTCTGTTTTTAATATAAAATGATTCAAAAAATAATCCTTCCAAATACGACTCGTCCTCTGAAATTTTATAGATTAAATTTTAGATTTCCATACTCAAACGCCTTTATTTTAGGCAAAACCACTCAAACAAACTGATTTGAGATAAAATCACTCGTCCTGCGGACTCGTGATTTTATCAATCAGTTTGTTTTCGTGGTTTTTCCAAATAAAGCCGTTTTCGTAAAAACCAAAAATTTAATCGATAAAATTTGGAGGACTCGTGGTATTACCTTTGATAAAACCGCTTCTTCGTATTTGTTTCTTGATTAAACTGTGTTTACCTTTTTTGAAATGTCAAATGTAAACATTTAACAATTTTTATTATACTATTGCAAATCTATGTTAATAACCAAATTTCAAAATGTATTTGTAAACTAACCTGTTTTTATTAGTTGATTTCAAAATGCCTTTAACATTTTTACATAACATAACACTAAACTTAAAATTAATTAAATTAAGAAAGACTTCATTTCATTCTTCTTCGCTTATATTAACGGCGCCGTTTCGCGGGGTAGCCAGTCAAAAAATCGCCTTGGTGGCCCTGTATGTAAAACTATAACAGCTCAGGTTTCAATTTAAATTGGTAAAGAAAATTTTCAATATTTGTGTGTAAAGTGTCTTTTGCATAAATGACTATGTTCTCTGTTTTTAATACAAAATGATTCAAAAAATAATCCTTTCAAATACGACTCGTCCTCTGAAATTTTATAGATTAAATTTTTGATCTTCATACTCAAACGCCTTTATTTTAGGCAAAACCACTCAAACAAACTGATTTAAGATAAAATCACTCGTCCTGCGGACTCGTGATTTTATCAATCAGTTTGTTTTCGTGGTTTTTCCAAATAAAGCCGTTTTCGTGAAAACCAAAAATTTAATCGATAAAATTTGGAGGACTCGTGGTATTACCTTTGATTATTTTTTTCATCTGTCAATACAGTCAGATTTTGTGGTTTCAGCCAATAACAGCTCAGGATCCTAACCAATCATTGTGTTTTATACTGATAAAACCGCTTCTTCGTATTTGTTTCTTGATTAAACTGTGTTTACCTTTTTGAAATGTCAAATGTAAACATTTAACAATTTTTATTATACTAAAATGTATTGCAAATCTATGTTAATAACCAAATTTCAAAATGTATTTGTAAACTAACCTGTTTTTATTAACGCCAAAACGCCTTTAACATTTTTACATACCTCACTTCAACACTAAACTTAAAATTAATTAAATTAAGAAAGACTTCATTTCATTCTTCTTCTTCGCTTTTATTTACGGCGTTTCGCGGGGTAGCCAGTCAAAAAATCGCCTTGGTGGCCCTGTATGTAAAACTATAACAGCCTAACAGCTCAGGTTTCAATTTAAATTGGTAAAGAAAATTTTCAATATTTGTGTGTAAAGTGTCTTTTGCATAAATGACTATGTTCTCTGTTTTTAATACAAAATGATTCAAAAAATAATCCTTTCAAATACGACTCGTCCTCTGAAATTTTATAGATTAAATTTTTGATCTTCGTACTCAAACGCCTTTATTTTAGGCAAAACCACTCAAACAAACTGATTTAAGATAAAATCACTCGTCCTGCGGACTCGTGATTTTATCAATCAGTTTGTTTTCGTGGTTTTTCCAAATAAAGCCGTTTTCGTGAAAACCAAAAATTTAATCGATAAAATTTGGAGGACTCGTGGTATTACCTTTGATTAAAAAAGAAAAATCATGATTCCGACACATACTAACTATTAAAAAGTAAAAATTAATTTATTATGAAAGTCATACAACATATCAGTTATTTTGAATATATTCTTATCTTCTACTTTATAATATTCCCTAATTCTTTTCTAAAATACTTTCTATATTTTTATTCTAATGCATAACATATCTACACAAATAATTTTGAATTCTTTTTAAAAATTCCCGCGTTATGACAGTTAAACGACATGCGCAAAAAGCATCTCGTCCTCGAGTAATAAAAAATATATCTATAAATACTCTAAAATCTCGTCAACTTTGAGACAAAACGTTGCCTAACCACTGAGTCGACGTTGCCAAATGAACTTATCAACAACAGCTGTGAGTTCCTGCGAAAATTTAAATTCATGATATATTATTATATTCGGCGTACTTAGAATGTTCCTTTCTGATTAAAGTTTTTTTAAATGTTTGGAGAGCAAAAACTTTACTTTACTTTATTTACAAAGACAATAAATACAATTGCAGCGTTCTTTTTGTGTTTTGAGTGCATGTTTCTTTTATTATGTGCCAACATTGCTATATTCTAAACCATAACAGATAGGAATACGATGAAATGGGAAAAAAATTAGAGATAAAAAAAATCTACAGAGTTTATTGATTTTCTTGAGTTGTACAGTAAAATCAAAAATGGCATTTTTATAGTTTGAGATAAAATTTGCTATAAGTGACGTTTATAGTTTACAAAATATCAATAATTTATTGTAGAATAATGAAAACAATTCAATGAATAAAATGAAACAGTTAACAAACAAAATATAAAATTAGCAATATAATTTGAAAAGAAACATTTAAGTATATTACATTAAAATAAAATTTAAAGTGAACAAATGTTATCTGAAATATAAATAATAGTAAAATTTTTTGCTGTTTCACGTGGTTGTGCTATTAGTTTTTCGAATTTAGCATACACTTTAGAGCCGCAAAGATTTTTTTATCGTTTTCTACACCTCTTAAAGCGATATCACATTTTATGAGAGGTCAAAGTCTCTCACAACTGGGCTAATTATGGTATCACCCCGCTAAATATCTCAGCTGATGGGTTGGCATCCATTGCAAATTTGATTTGCTTCGGGCACCATCTTTCTTACAGTGTTAAAACCTATATGATCTATATATAGTTATATATATATATATATATATATATATATATATATATATATATATATATATATATATATACTGAATACCTATGGGTAAAGAATTTTTAGACGCCATTGTTTGACCAAACTTTCAAATTAATTTGAAATTACTTCAAAATTTCAAATCGACTGATTTCATAAATTAAAGTATTTTGATGTATCCTGATTAAACCACATTGTAGATAAAGGTCTAACTTAGGTCAAGTTAATGTTTATTTTTCTTATTTTTTCAGAATCGAGGATATATAGATTGTTAAATGCCACTTTTAAGGTTAAAAAAATTGGATGATTTTAAAGCTGTCGTTTTCATAGAAAATAATAAATTTATCGATTTAAAATAGTAAGACTACCTAAGTTAGACCTTTATCTTTAATTTGTCTGAAAATTATATTTTAAATCCCATTACATTCGGAAATCAGTCGATTTAACTTTTGGTCTGCAGCATAGGATTTTATACACAGGAAGACCGCGCCCTTAATATATAGTATTTTTACGATAAGAAGGCAGTGACGTCGCATGTCAAAAATCTGCTGTGATGTCAGGTATAGTTTTTTTTCTGCAATTAACTTTAAAGTTATAAGTTATAACTTGATTCAATATTGAAATGGATGTAAAAAAGAACTGCTAGTCTATAGAAGAATAAAATCTTGACTATAAAGCATTCTTCACCACAACCAATGAGAACTCTGACAATACACCAAAATTATACTGTTAGACAGTCAGCAAAAGACGTTTTTATTACAGTCCCCAAAGAGATATCAAACTTTATCAAAAGTCTGGATCTACGGGGTAAAGACTGCGATGATCTTTTAATTCTTTTGTAGGTCCCGTAAGGCCACTCAAGCTTAAGATTCTATACTTAAAAAAACCCTTTCTATGCACATCTTCCTTCTCCAATTGGGTGTTTAACTAATTTTCAGATTCTATTTAAAACCTTATAAATAACAAGTACTATATGAATAATTAACAACACAATATGTTTTTTTAATTTTAGTTGCATACATAATTTTTACCAGAAATTTGTTAATTTTTATAATGTGCCTTTTAAATATTGTGCAATTGTTGAAATTACGTCACTGGTTGCGTAACTGAAGTTAGATATAAGCCGAATCGAAAGTTCAACGAATTCACTCGACATCAAAGTTAAAATTGTTAAATGTCACTGTCAATAATGTCATTTCTTTGATTTTTGTTGAAGCGTGGGTTTTTGATTTTGCATTTATTTTTGATTTATTAATATTTTTTAGTTAGTATATAGTATTTTCTTTGTTTCTAAGTTAGTGTATTTGTGTTTTCCCGACTTAAAAATCGTTTTTCTATATTCTTCTTCTTCTTCGTCTTCGTTTTTCGAAACTAGTGATGGTCTTGGTCTGTTATGTTTCTTCTTTTTTAATCGTTTACCGTAAAGCAAATCAGTACCGTACCAGTGACGTATCTGTATTAACAGTTGCATAAAATCTCAAATCTTTTCTTATTAGTTTTTATCTATTTTAAGCAAAAAAACATAAAAAAACATGCAATTATGTAGAAAGTAATTAAGTATGAATAATTAGAAATATAAAACAAATGAGGTTAGATTTGGAGTTAAACACCTAATTTCCAGGCCTTACATTTAACTGACAGCATTAGGAAATAACCAAGAAAATAAACAATAAAACTTTTTTTACATAACAATAAAAAACAGGGGCGGCGCTCTACACTCTGTACAACATATTTAATAGTAACAGAAAACAATAATAGCCCGTATTATTTTAAAAACATGTCCATATCATATCATATACCGGTAAATAATAATACCCACATAAACATGCAATATATTTGTAGGTATACTTTATTTTGTGAATAAATCATAGAAGTGATATTCCTAGGAATAATAAATGATACCACAACAGTGATTGATGAAAGAAACCAATGAACGATATGTAGTATAATAGCGGGTTAACGATTTATATCCCCTACAAAAAATATTGTTACTTCAAAGCACCTGTCTTATATACAAAAGTCTCACACATAGAAGGAATTTCTTTGAATTATTCTACTTTTATAATGGTATTATGACGTAAGTGTCGTACTTCAAGACATTAAATTTAAAATTAAAATATCAACGTGTATATTATCGGCTATTAAAGTGGGAACCTATTGCGCAAACAAAATTTATTTTCTCAAATAATGTAGTGAGATTTTAATAATTTGATATATACGTTTTTTTAATGAGTATTCATATGATATTATTTTATTCGTAAAGTTTTTCAATAGTACCACCGAATTCTAAGCAGTTTTTTTTACGTTTTTGCATTTTATTAATTCTACAGGGCATTCTAGGAAAGAAGACCAACACTATGGTAGATTTTCACAAATACTTTTTCACATATGAAACAACGATAAATTAACATTAATTAGTAACCTTTGTATATTTCAGGTAACAATGTCTTACCTAGAAATTTACAATGAACAAATTAGAGATCTACTTAATCCATCATCGGGATTTTTGGAGCTTAGAGAAGATTCAAAAGGAAAAAATATCCAAGTTGCTGGTCTTTCTGAAATATCCACCAACAGTACTGATGAAGTAAGCATCTATTAAAGACTAAAAAATCATGCAAACATTACAGTTTTGCCTAAATGTTGCATTGATGAAAAACATGTTCATTTTGACATTTTTGTAATGTATAAAATATAGTAGAATTCTAACTCTAAGTCCATTCATATTTTAAGGTGGTAAATCTATTTACAAAATTATAGAAAATATGCTTGAAGCTTAAGGGCGCGGTCTTGTACGTCAAATGTCAGCCAAATTATGTCAAATAAGATGCTGCCCGGGAGGTGCTGGTATCTCGTAATAAATGCTTAAATTAAACAAAATAGTTACAGAAACCTTCCTTTGAAATTTTCTCGTTACAGAAACCATTCGAGAAATTCCTTGTTTATTATATTTAATACAAGGGGAGAACAATATTTAGTATCATCAAAACGTAGAATCTTAACTTTTTATTTTTCATTTATTTTCTTTGTAGGTATATTTTATTTATACAGAGCCTTTCAATGAAAACGATTCATCCATAAGATCTTTCTTTTAATTCTTAAAATTAAAATAATTTGTTACTGCGGCATTGATAATATCAAAATAACATTTTCTTTTCAGTTATTTGTTCCTATTTATATGAGAAACGAAAGAAAAATTAACCACGCGAACAATTAATAATTACGATTTAGGTGAACATGTCAAAGATATTTACAAGTCGGAAACAATTCGAAATAAAATGCCCTTTTCAAATGTATAGATACAGAGTGATGTTATTGCTCATTTCAAAGTTAGTATATAGCTATGACAACTATCGACACACCATCTTTCTTGCAGTGTTAAAACCTATATGATCTATATATAATTATATACATATATACTACGTACTTATGGACTAAGAAGTGTCAGTCGCCATTTTTTGACCAAACTATCAATTTAATTCGAAGTTCCTATAAAATGACTTCAAAATTTCAAATCGACTGATTTCACAAATTAAAGTATTTTGATGTATTCTGATTAAACCACATTGTAGATAAAGGTTTAACTTAGGTCAAGTTAATGTTTATTTTTCTTATTTTTTCAGAATCTAGGATATATAGATTGTTAAATGCCACTTTTAAGGTTAAAAAAATTGGATGATTTTAAAGCTGTCGTTTTCATAGAAAATAATAAATTTATCCATTTAAAATAGTAAGATTACCTAAGTTAGACCTTTATCTTTAATTTGTCTGAAAATTATATTTTAAATCCCATTACATTCGGAAATCAGTCGATTTAACTTTTGGTCTGCAGCATAGGGTTTTATACACGCCCTTAACGAAAAGGCAGAAAAAATATCTCTGCCTATGATCGGCGTCTTAGTTCAAAGCGGCGAATCCATTAACGTTTTTATGAGTTTTTTTCAGCTTATTCAATTGACTTTGGAAGAATTATACTACTTCTTCCCTGTGACTTTCTACTTTTAACATTTCCGCCAATTATAAGGTTTGTTCCAACATAACACAAAACCAGTTTGCGTACTGTCAGGATTCTGCGCAGTCTAGATTTGGTGTTCCAACAAACTTCGGACTCAAACCTGTACAAAAATGTAGTGTTCCAACACAACCAAAACTAATCACAAACCAGTTTATGTACTGTCAAATCTGTTCCTGGGTTTGAGTCACCGACATAACCTTAAACTAGACGGCTAATATCCATATTCCCACCACACAAGAAACTCATCCAATTGAACATTCCGAAAACGTCTCTGCGCAATGCGCAATGGACACCAGTCCGTCTAACATCTGGGTTTCGGTTCTCGAGCTTTGGCGATTCGAGGAGACGAGACATATTGTTTTCTGTTCATAGGCGTCTACTGTTCTGTTTGGTGTTTAACCAATATTCGATAGAGAAATAGTGAATTTATTGTAAAAATGAACTGTTTTGTACTTTGGTGTAAGAACCGTTCAACAAACCATCCCAAAGGTGTTATGTTTCATAGGTAAGTCAATATAAGAAACACAATAAAATTGTTATATACCATGCCTCTATTCAACAACTTTGATTCACACACATTTATTATACCAAAAATTAATTATTTTACGCGAACGAATGTATATTTGCTTCACAATGATATTTTAGAATACCTGAGGACCATTGTAATGAATGGTTGAAAGCAATCGGAAGACCTTTAGAACCGCTTCCGCACTCGTCAACAAGAATATGTTCAGAGCATTTTGCTTCAGAAAGTTATTTCAATGATATAAATTGAGGATACTATATGTCTTACTCGAACGATACAGCTATTTATATCTATACTATACTATTTTATAAAAAACATCCTGTTCTCACAAATAATAATATTTCCAATCAGTAAATAAAAACTCCAACCTAAATCCTAAATTGTTTTCATCATTCCACTTATTTTCGTTCTAGACCCAATCATTTTACCTAAGGTACGCCAATGTCGGAACATAGACTTTAAGGTTATGTCGGTGAATATGACAAACACAATGCGCATGCATTATGGACACCAGTCATCCTCGTAATTGATCAATTTTTATCATATGGCATTAGCCGTCTAGTTTAAGGTTATGTCGGTGGTTTGAGTAGGTACAAATTGTCAAGACTTGCGCAAAACGAGTTTGTAAAACGTCAGTAAACGTCATCCTAACCTGAAAATTTTATGATTTTATTTTTATTATGTAAACATTCATATTATTTAATAGGTACACTTGTGTAAACACATAATTATTATTTAGGATTGTAGACATCCAAATTTATAAATATTTTCATTAGTTTTTGTTATTTCCCAAATTCAAAATTTGACATTGGTTGTGATGTTATTGACAGTATAAATTTGACAAAAAATTTGTTGGAACACATCCGAATTGAGTGCCCGATCCTCGACAGGTCATCGACTAACAGTCGTTGTCATGTCTTCGACAATAAGTTGTGGACAAGTTTACGTACAGTCACAAAATTGTTGTTGGAACAAACCTAATATGTCTAAAACATCTTCATTTGTTAGAATTGTCCTTTTTTATATTTTACCTTTCGTTGTATATCATTTTTAAATAATTTCAGGTAATGCAACTTCTCCACAAAGGCAACAAAGCACGTACAATTGAACCGACAGCAATGAATCAAACTTCGTCAAGAAGTCACGCTCTTCTTAGTGTGATGGTTCGCCACGCCATCCCAGTTGACCAAAAAGATCATCTTCGAATCAGGATCAAGCAAGGACGACTTTTTATGATAGATTTGGCCGGATCTGAGAGAGCCAATAAGACCAAAAATAGCGGCAAAAGATTGCAAGAAGGTGCTCATATTAATAGGTCCTTGTTAGCTCTTGGAAACTGTATTAATGCTTTAAGCGGCGGTGCCCGGTAAGTATTTAATATATAAGCATGAAAGTTCCATGTTTCGTCCCCCATCTCTTCACAAACAAACATATACCCATAGAATGCTTCCAAAGTTTAAAAGCATTTTGATATTTCCACATTTGTATTAATATACTTTAGGACAATGTGTTTGTTTAATTTTCAGATAATTAAACATGTAAACTCATATTCGTTTATTCGTTCAACCGGCAACGCCGCACCAAAATACGTTGGCGAGCGGCATCAAACCAGGAAGCGGTTTCATCAAAGATAATTTTTTGCTCTATTTTTAATGATGGTATTAAGCCGTAAATTTAACCGTCGCGTCTAGACAATAGAAAAAATCTTACATGCTTGTTTAACGCGGCTCACGATAAAGAATCTTTCGAGAAGGTGTTACGCAATCGGGAAGGGATATATCTGAAACCGATGAACTTCGCAGATTTTAACCAGGCTAGGACCCTCCAGTGTCTAATTATCACTCATGCAGAACACACGCAAATTAATATTTTCTGAATGATGTGGTCATTTCTTTAAATTAACTATAATACTTTGTTCACCATTACTAGTTTAATGTAATCTTTGTTACGTTGTTGTTTTTGTTCATTTATTTATTTAACAAGTCTAATAAATGGTTAAATAAAAGTGTCCATTGTTTTTGTTGGATGAAGTTGAGAAGGTAAACCTACTACAGAACATTTTCTTCAATCTAAAAGTACAGTCCACGAAATTCGAACTACGATGCAGTTTAAAAAGGCGGTAACACATTGTTGGCCGTCCTGGGAAACTGGCACAACATAGGGCTTATTCCAGAGCCCTCAACAGTGTTTTATTATTCAAGAAATAATTTCTTGTCTTTAAAAATTTCTTCGATCAAATTAATATTGTATTTATTATTTTGTTAAGATCACAGTTACTATTACAATCGACGTTTTGGGCAAGACATTAATCTTCATAAGTAAAAGACCTATTAATTATTTATTGATCCGTTGAAACAATAGAAGAATTTTTGTTTCACCAAGTAGGTTAATGGGCCCAAATAGAGTTTACCGTTGTATTTTAAGAAAAATTAATTTTATTTGTTGAATCAATTTCAAAGTCTTTTAACGTAAATAAAGAATAGAACCACAAAAGAAACTTCAAGGTAAATTGATAAATAATTACTGATGTCAATATTTTTATTGCTACTTTAACTATTTTTTTAACTAAAAGCTAGATAGTCCAATAAACGAAGGGCATCAGGTCTATCCGGCACCATTTTTTATTTGCAGGTATTCATAGGGGTACATTCACCCCCGAAAATCTCAGCTGTCTAAAATTTGTGGAAGGGCGGGAAAATGGGCCATTGGTCTCAAAAATGTGTTTTTTTTTCGCCATATTTCGGCAGCTATCGTTGAAAAACGGATTTTCGGAAACTCTAGAGCTATTTTCCCACCCTTCCACAAATTCCACGTAGCTGAGATTTTCGGAAGTAAATACAGGGTGTCCCGTTGGTAAACGGAAATATTTTAAAGGTAGGTAGAAGTCACAAAGGCGGTTCTAAATAACCTATATATAATGGGTCTCTTGGCTTCCATAACCGAGTTACAGGGTGTTTTATCAATTATGCATAATTATTCATTTGGCCAGAACTTTTGAATCACTTAATATATCTTTTCCATTTTTGGAATATAGATTACACTTCTCACAAATAATGTACTGAAGTATTGAGAGATATGAAAATCCACGTTCGGCTTTAGGAAAAATTGAAACATATTAAAAATATCAAAACAACACCCTGTATAACACAATTTTAATATTTCCATTTTAGATTTGAATAGAGGGGAAAAAACTGAATTGAAACAAGTTGTTGTTTTTATCCCGCCACCGATTCGAATTGGAAAATTTTAAAAGTGAAAGTAAAATTTTCATTTAATTTAGAAAAAACATATGAAACTCATTTTTTCTTTAACAATTTTAAAAATTCACTTCGCGTCATTTACCAATTTCTTGTTTATATGGCTTAAAATAATTTTACACTATACTGGTGTACCTGCAGGTCCGTACTTAGGAGAAAATATTCAATTAGGTACTTATTTTTTAAACGCCCAGTATAAAGTAAAGCGGGACAATAAACGCTTATAGTAACTAATAAACATTTATTAATAATTAACGAAATTGCTCAAAATGTCCACTATTTTATTATATGCACTTTCTTGCACGTTTAAATGTCCCTTACTGATTTTATTATAATAAATGGATTGTTTCTCAATTCCTCGCAGGCTTCCTTAATTCTTTGAAGCAGTTCTTCTCTATTGTTTATTTCTTTAGAATACACCTTGGATTTCAGTTTTACAGCATAATCCACTATGCTAAAATAAAATTATACGATGCGATCGAAAAGTAATCAATTTAATATTTTTCTTTAAGTACGGATCTGCTGTATTACTTAAAATGGTGTTAAAACGGAGAAATAATAAAAATATGAATAATATAAGACTGTCTAAATGTCGAAAATAAATCCATTTTGTATATTAAACGATAAAAAAAATAATTTCTCTTTTTTTTCTCTAAAATTTTACTTTCAGTTTCAAAAAAAATGAGAGTGCATAAAACAAAATAGTGGATATTTTGAGCAATTTCTTTAATTACTAATAAATGTTTGTTAGTTACATAGTTACTATGAGCGTTTATTGTCCCGCTTTACTTTATACTGGGCGTTTTAAAAATAAATACCTAATTAAATTTTTTCCCTAAGTACGGGCCTGCAGGTACAGGGTGGCCAAATAAGAATGCGAGGTACTGTATCTGGGAAACTATCCATCGTAGAGGCTTGCGGAAAAAAAAGTTATGACTAAAACGGCCAAAAGAAAAATCTGGAAAATATTTTCAAGTTTCTAAAATGGCCGCTAGGGGGCGTAACTGCAATCTTGAATCTAAGAAAGTGATGTTTCTGTGAATTCCGCTATATTAACCTAACAAAAAAATACCTGATCTTTAAAGTAGAGGATAATCTGAATCTTTTTTGTTTGACAATTTTTGCTACTTCTCTAAAGATAAAGTGGTGGGGGGTATTCAAAGGTGTCAGTAAAAAACACCCTGTATATTCGAAACGGCTGAGCCGATGTTAAAAAACTTGGGCTAGTTGAAAAGAGCTATTCTTGGGCTAAAAATGCTATAATATTTGAAGTTTTGTTAGTTTCAGATATCGCCGCCAGAGGGCTTTTTTCGACATTTCGACAGAAATGGTTAATTTTCTCAAAAAAATTAAATGCATTGGTATGATTTCTTTTCATGAAAAAGTAGCTAAACAAGCTCGCGAAAACCGCATCTGAGTATCTTGTTCCTAACCTAAAATTTAGGCCAAAGAAAATTTTATTCGGAAATCCCTTCAATTTTTAATTTTTTAAACTAATTAATTCCTTTTATTATGTAAGGACCGAATTAAAAAAGAAAGGTTTTTAATGTCCCCTTAAATGCTCGAAATGCTGAAGCCTCTCATGGGTAGGCAAAACTGCAGCTTCAATTTCGGCTCTCGGTATGTTACGTAATGCATTACGAATCCGGTTTTTCGTATCTCTGTGGTCGTAGGTTGAGTCTGAAAATCAAGACAAGTTAAGTCTGGTGATCGCGCAGGCCATGGAAACAGACTTCCTCTTCCAATCCAACGCTGTTGGAATACTGCATTAATATGGAGAATTTTGATTTCTAATTCTTTGGACCGATGAAGCCATCTTTAAAATCTGCACAATATGCATTATTGGTCTGCAGAAAATCCGCATTGGTTGCGTGAAGTTCAGCACCAAGGACGTTGGAGTTTAAATGTGTGGTGTGGCATACTGGGAGGCAGAATTATTTTTTTTAGCAATCCCTAAGTGGCAATATCTTTCTTGACTTTTTGCCCAATAAATTACCGTTGTTGTTGGAAGATGTTTCACTGTAAACACGTCAAAACTTGTTTTTGAAGTTGAATGGTTGCCCAGCACATTATGCCGAAATTGAAAGTGCAGGTTTGTCTACCCATGAGAGGCTTCAGCAATGCATAGAGCGTGATGATCAGCATTTAGAGCATTTACGGGGGCACTAAAAACTTTTCTTTTTTAAATCGATCCTTTTTAGGGCCACAACTTACATAATAAAAGGAATTAATTAGTTTAAAAAATAAACATTTTGGACTAAATTTTAGGTTAGGAACAAGATATCGAGATGCGGTTTTCGGGAGCTTGTTTAGGCATCATTTAGATACTTTTTCATGAAAAAGAAATCATACCAATGCGTTTAATTTTTTTGAGAAAATTAACCATTTCTGACGAGATGTCGAAAAAAGCCCTCTAGCGGCGACATCTGAAACTAACAAAACTTCAAATATTATAGCATTTGTAACCCAAGAATAGCTCTTTTCAACTAGCCCAAGTTTGTTAAAATCGGCTCAGCCGTTTCGAACATACAGGGTGTTTTTTACTGAAACCTTTGAATACCCCCCACCACTTTATTTTTAGAGATATAGCAAAAATTGTTAAACAAAAAAGGTTCAGACTATCCTCTACTTTAAAGATCAGGTATTTTTTTATTAGGTTAATATAGCGGAATTCGCAGAAACATCACTTTCTTAGCTTCAAGATCGCAGGTACGCCCCCTACAGTGTAAAATTATTTTAAACCGAATAAACAAGAAATAGATAAATGGCGCAAAGTGAATTTTTGAAATTGTTAAAGAAAAAATGAATTTCATAATATGTTTTCTCTAAATTAGATGAAAATTTTACTTTCACTTTCAAAATTTTCCAACAACAACTTGTTTCAATTCAGTTTTTGCCCCTCTATTCAAATCTAAAATGGAAATATTAAAATTGTGTTATACAGGGTGTTGTTTTGATATTTTTAATGTTTCAATTTTTCCTGAAGCCGAACCTGGATTTTCATATCTCTCAATATTTCAGTACATTATTCGTGAGAAGTGTAAGCTGTATGCCAAAAATGAAAAACATATACTAAGTGATTCAAAAGTTCTGACCAAATTATGCATAATTGATAAAACACCCTTTAACTCGATTATGGAAGCTAAGAGACCCATTATATATGGGTTATTTAGAACCGCCTTTGTGACCTCTACCTACCTTTAAAATATTTCCGTTTACCAACGGGACCTCCTGTATACCTATGAATACCTGAAAATTAAAAACAGAAATTTGACGGACAGACTTGATGCCCAGGTTTGGGGTTTTTGAGGCGTTAATTTATTGCACTAATACGGAAAAGTGAAAAATTCAACTCAACATTTTATTTCGAATTTTAGGTACGTAAATTACAGAGATTCGAAATTAACAAGACTACTTAAGGAAGCTTTGAGCGGCAATTGCAAAACGGTAATGATTGCACACGTTTCGCCTACCGCAGCACAAAAAGACGAATCCAGAAACACATTGATATACGCAGATAGAGCGAATAACATCACGAATAAGATAGAAAGAAACGTTTTAGACGTTTCTTACCACGTCACCCAATACCAAACGGTTATAAGTGAACTAAGAGATGAAATATCTCGACTTCAACACAAAATGAAAGAAGAAAGACCAAGATCCGCCGACGCAACAAAACTAAATTCTGAAGAAAGAAGGAAGGAAGTCCAAATGCTGCGAGAACAAATAGTAGAAACGTTTAAGACGCAAATGAAATTAAGAAGAAAATTAATGGAAATTGATTCTCATCTATTAAGTTTAGGGATGGAATCTGAAAGGCAACATATGATAATATCTCATTGGGAATCTAGAAATAATAAATTATACAAAAACAGTTTGAACGAATCCAGAGCTAGAACTCAACAAAGCATGCGGTAAGGTCGCTACAACTTCTATTAATTTAAATTAGGTGTTTAACTCCAAATCTAACCTCATTTGTTTTGTACTTCTAATTACTCATACTTAATTACTTTCTACATAATTGCATGTTTTTTTATGTTTTTTTGCTTAAAATAGATAAAAAATAATAAGAAAAGATTTGAGATTTTATGCAACTTTTAATACAGATACGTCACTGGGACGGTACTGATTTGCTTTACGGTAAACGATTAAAAAAGAAGAAACATAACAGACCAAGACCATCGCTAGTTTCGAAAAACGAAGACGAAGAAGAATATAGAATAACGATTTTAAAGTCGGGAAAACACAAATACACTAACTTAGAAACAAAGAAAATACTATATACTAATTAAAAAATATTAATAAATCAAAAATAAATGCAAAATCAAAAACCCACGCTTCAACAAAAATCAAAGAAATGACATTATTGACAGTGACATTTAATAATTTTAACTTTGATGTCGAGTGAATTCGTTGAACTTTCGATTCGGCTTATATCTAACTTCAGTTACGCAACCAGTGACGTAATTTCAACAATTGCGCAATATTCAAAAGGCACATTATAAAAATTAATAAAGTGTTCGTAAAAATTATGTATGGAATTAAAATTAGAAAAACATATTGTATTGTTATTTATTCATATAGTACTTGTTATTTATAAGGTTTTAAATAGAATCTGAGAATTAGTTAAACACCCAATTGGGGATTTTAAGATATTGATCCTTTTCCTTCCATAGATTTGTATTAACCACACCGCTTATAATTTTCAGAAGAAAAATCTTTACCGCAGACGGTTTTCGGTCAGCTGGGTACGAGCAAGACGAAATTTCTGATACTGATACAGAAGAAGGAGAAACAGCTATTCAACAAGCTTGGACTGAATTGGCAGACATTGAAAGAGAACAAGACCGGTGGTCCGAATTACGAACTCATATTGAACAAAAACTGGAAGTTTGTAGACAACGAGGAGTTTCTTTAGAAGATGTAAGTTATACTATATACTATCCCATATATATTGTTTACATACAAGTAAAACAAGAATCAGCTAAATGATTATTATTACAGAAACTTCCAACATTGCTTTCTTCTGACGACGAAAGAGAAATTCTTGCATTAATGTGCAGGGTTCATGAACTAGAAGCTGATAAAATGGCACTGCAATCGGAGAGACTCGTTCGACAACATGAACTGAGACGTAGGGATTTACTCATTTTGAGATACGATAGACAAAGACAATTATGCGAGGAAATCATAACCAGACAGAGACAAATAATGGAAGGTAATTGTATTAATAGACGTATAACCACAACTATAAATAATCGTGTAAATGTTATATTTTTTTAGAGAAAAAAATGACTCTACCACAAGATTTGCAAGAATTATATCAGCTTTATCAACAAGAAATTCACGCGTCAACTTATACAGATTTTGGATTGACTCAAACCGCGTCAACATTAACCCCAGATGTGTTACCGCCTATCGGCAAAATGTAAGTATACATTGATCATCAAAGTTGATGAAAACTGCTCTATTTGTAGCATATATTCAGGGCCGGTTTAAGGCATACGCGAAGAATGGGGGCGCCGCAGATTGAAATTTTTTTTGTGTATGTAATGTAATAAAAAGTAGCCCAAACAGCGTTTTAGGCTACTCAAATTTTAAAAATTCTCCCAGACCCCCCTGGTATATGAGGGGTGCCAGTGAATGAAGAATATCACGTCTTTCCTCCCGTTTTTGAGGATGCTGAGCACGGTGGTGTTGTTGAAGATTACTTCCAACCCTCCACTGGCCAAAGTCATCCCCGGTGAATTTTTCTTTATATCAGCGGCTTCGGGGGTGGGTTTGGTCTTTTGAAGGGGTTGGTGAGGGTCAGACGTAATCTTCAACACCACCATTGTGTTCAGTATCCTCGAAATCGGGGAAACAGGCGTTTTGCCGCTGTTAAAGAAAAAAAAAACATCCCTGTCGGGGGTGAGATTTGGCCGGTAGAGGAGTTGGTGAGGGTCGGAAGTAATCTTCAACACCACCACCGTGCTCAGCATTCTCGAATACGGGGGGAAAGACGTGTTTTTACAGTGAAATGATGTGCTACCACATTAGGGGTAGTTTTTGGCAGTTTTAGGGGTTCGACTGGCAAAAATAGAAATTCTGATACCGCTATCGTGTTCAGTATCCTCAAAAAGGGGGGGGGGGATCGATCCGGGTAAATTTTGGTCCATTTTCACAGGTGGGGAGCAGATCGACCGTTGTAAAGTGACGTCACAGCAGCCGATGACACCGCGTCGTCGCACGCATAGCTAAAAAATTAAATATCTCGGAAACTATCAGACGTATCATAAAAAATTTTTTTACGGTATTTTTGTATTTTTAATAGAATCTATTGTAGGGTAAAAATCAAAAGTTGGTGATATTCTTCATTGTTCGCATCCACTAGAAAAATGTCTAGAACCGGCACTGCATATATTGGAAACTCAAGATTGTTTTATCCTAAGTAATTATATTAATTTCAACAATAAATAAATTAAATGGCTGCAAATCATATTGGGTGTTTAACTAATTTTCAGATTCTATTTAAAACCTTATAAATAACAAGTACTATATGAATAAATAAACAACACAATATGTTTTTTTAATTTTAATTGCATACATAATTTTTACCAGCAATTTGTTAATTTTTATAATGTGCCTTTTGAATATTGCGCAATTGTTGAAATTACGTCACTGGTTGCGTAACTGAAGTTAGATATAAGCCGAATCGAAAGTTCAACGAATTCACTCGACATCAAAGTTAAAATTGTTAAATGTCACTGTCAATAATGTCATTTCTTTGATTTTTGTTGAAGCGTGGGTTTTTGATTTTGCATTTATTTTTGATTTATTAATATTTTTTAGTTAGTATATAGTATTTTCTTTGTTTCTAAGTTAGTGTATTTGTGTTTTCCCGACTTTAAAATCGTTATTCTATATTCTTCTTCTTCTTCGTCTTCGTTTTTTGAAACTAGTGGTGGTCTTGGTCTGTTATGTTTCTTCTTTTTTAATCGTTTACCGTAAAGCAAATCAGTACCGTCCCAGTGACGTATCTGTATTAAAAGTTGCATAAAATCTCAAATCTTTTCTTATTATTTTTTATCTATTTTAAGCAAAAAAACAAAAAAACATGCAATTATGTAGAAAGTAATTAAGTATGAGTAATTAGAAATACAAAACAAATGAGGTTAGATTAAGAGTTAAACACCTAATTCCGAACTAAATACTGTTTGGCAGGTCAGTTCGGTTTGAAGATGATTAAACCACCCCTCTATTCACCAGATTTAGCACCTCCAGAGAATCACTTATTTTTGGAACTAAAAATAGTTTTCTTCAAATGAAGCAGTGATAGATTCTGTGAAAAATAACGGATTTCTTTAAAAAGCTTTTAAAAAACTTTATGGCCGTTGTAAATATAATTGTCTCTCAAAAATGGCCCAAACATTTTTTTTCGGAAATTTTAACATTCTATTTTCTACAAAATTCATTCTGCGTAAACCAAATTTTAATTTAATTTTTTTTGTAGATTCTAGGTCCATTTATATCCTAAAAAACTACCTTTTTCTCTCAAAAATTGCCCAATCAATTTTTTTCGGTAATTTTGACATTGCCAATCGTTTCATATACAAATTTCATTCTGCGTAAACCAAATTTTTAATTTTTTTGAATTTTTTTGTAGATTCTAGGTCCATTTATACCCTAAAAAACTCACTTTTTCTCTCAAAAATAGCTCAAACATTTTTTTTCGGTAATTTTGACATCGCCAATCGTTTCTTATACAAAATTCATTCTGCTTAAACCAAATTTTAATTTTTTTGTAGATTCTAGGTCCATTTATACCCTAAAAACTCACTTTTTCTCTCAAAAATAGCTCAAACATTTTTTTTCGGTAATTTTGACATTGCTAATCGTTTCTTACAATGGCAGGCATTATTAAAGAGTTTATACAGTCGATAAAATACTAATTCTACGCCCCTGAGCTTTGTTTATAATCTTAGATGTAACTTACCGATGAAATGATAAATCGGGATTTAAATAATGCAGTTTGCTGCACACAACACACTGATGATGAACCATATTTATCTAATAAATCAACGTAAAGATTTGTTTTTTGTAATTTGTTTTGTAGAATAAAAATTTGTTTCGAATGCTTAAAAGGTGCTGGCGACCGATTCTAGTGAGTGCTTAATTGCAATTTGTTTCGAATGTACATCATTTATCAGTTTTACTGGAGAGCCCAGTGTTTTCCTATTCCTATGGATATATGCGTCAACTCCAAGTAACGTCGGGTATTATTGTGCAATTAATTTCTTCACTATAGGTCGTTAATTTCTATCAAAATATCCATAGCTTACTTTTGGTTCTTACTATCCATAAATTTTTAGGCGTATTTCTACAACTGATTTAAGTGGTAGCGATGCAAGTTACATATCTCCTCCTTCGTCTGCTGAATCTGGAGATTCTAGTGTGGATCGAGTTATGGGACATCCGATTTCTAGACATGGATTCAGTAAATTACCCCCGCTTCCTCCCAGTCCGCCAGTTAGATCAAAGAAAACGGGATCCAGGTGTGTGTTTTAAATTGTGTAATAATGATAGATAGATAATGAGAGTGTATGTATAAAATGATTTGATATGACTTAAATTTTTGCCAATTCAATAGGCTATGCTTGGTTTTTTGATGCAAAAGACACAGTGGCGTACCGTGGCGGGGGTGTTGGGGGTGTGACACCCCCCAAACTTTTGTATCGAGTCGGCATTTTCATGCCGTAGTCATCATGCTCGAGAAATATGACTGTGAAGTCGGCTAATCGTATTATTTTTATTTATTTTAGTTCTATGAGACGAACCTTCAGTGATATGCATCTCAGCGGCTCAGAAGAAGGTACAAATTAATAATAAAAAGCTTTCCACCAATCATTGTGAATATTCCTGTATTTTCATTGTACAATAAAATGTGTGAATATGTAAACCTTGTTGTTTTTTACTATTTAATTTTCAGCAAACGAGTAAGGCATTTAATTTATCAGATTCGACATCCTAAGACCGGTTTCTGCCTTTCGGCTTCGTCAGTTTAAATTAAAGAAATAAGAAAGTATATTTTATTTTTATTTAGTTCTGGTTGTGGAAAATCTGTCTAATTAAGTGTACTTGATCGTACGAAACTCTCTCGTCTAATTAGGTGCGCCAATGTTTATTAAAAAAATTAATTTTCTGCATAAAGCCGGTCCTGAATTTGTTAAATGTGGCTGATAACCTTATGAGATAGGTGGCATCATAGAATTTAAAATGAAGAAACTGTGACGTAAATTTAATGTCACTGTCAACGTCGTCGAATAAAAAAACATAACCTGAAGAGCGCTTTATTGTGTAAATAAAAATTTGTAATTACTTAAAATTTTAACGATACACCAACGTTGTTGTATAAAATGATTCTTATTAACTAAAATATAATGGCCACTATAAAACCTGGAAGTCAAAATACTCGGAAAAAAGTTCAAGTAGGTCAATAACTCCTAAATGTTTAATAGACATGAAGTGTAGGGTTCAAAGTTTTAAAAAAATTATTTCATTATAGGTCTCAATGGTAATATGCGAAGCCGAAGAAAAAAGGCATAGATCAGGGGTGAATGCATTGCAGCTAGATTCAGCGTTAGATCGTTTATACTCTGCTGGCAGAGATTCAATTATAAGAGTTTATGAACATGAAAGGTTTCTTCATGGAATGGAACACCATACTGACTGGGTCAATGATATTGTGTTATGCTGTGGTGGAAGACATTGTAAATATAAAATTTTGAAACATTTTGTTTTAGTTTAACTTTTTTTTCAAACTTTAAAGCATTGTGTAGTGGGTACTTATATAATGTAAAGTTTCATTTTATACATTTCTTTTATTACAGTTACAATTTTAGGCTAAGCTATATAACAATGTTTTGTATTTTTTAAGCAACACACTGGAGAGACTACAGAAATTTTACTATAAAAAATGATCAGAAGTTATCAATTTAGAGAAAACATTAAAAATTGATGTTTTTTTTTAGTGATCTCTGCAAGTTCGGACACCACAGTAAAAGTATGGAATGCTCATAAAGGTTTTTGTATGTCCACCCTAAGAACCCATAAAGACTATGTGAAAGCACTAGCTTATGCAAAAGACAGAGAACAAGTGGCTTCCGCAGGTTTAGATAAATCTATTTATCTATGGGATATTAATACTTTAACAGCACTTACAGCTAGTAATAATACAGTGACTAGTAAGTATTGATATTTGTCTTATAAAAAAATTTAAAATCCCAAACATGTCCATGAAAGCTGATGTCTAATGGTTCAATTTTTTAGCTTCTAGTCTGATGGGCAGCAAAGAGTCAATTTATAGTTTAGCAATGAACCCATCAGGAAGTATAATAGTAAGTGGATCAACAGAAAAAGCTCTAAGACTTTGGGATCCTAGAACATGTGCCAAATTGTTCAAACTCAAAGGTAAATAGTTTAATTTTAAAAATATATAATTGCAAGAACTAAAAACTTTAATAAAAATGGCCAGATAAAATGGTAATAAAATAATAAATTGTATTGAATATCAATGCTCTTATTTTTCTGAAAATAAAAGCAAAATTTGAAGGAAAAAAATGTGTCTTTATTATGATTTTCTGTACTATGTGTATGTTATAGTTTTTTTTTATTTAATGTTACTTATATTAATTTCAGGCCATCAAGACAATGTAAAGGCATTAGTTGTTTCGAGGGATGGAACCCAGTGTGTGTCAGGTAGTAGTGATGGATCAATTAGATTGTGGAATTTGGGATCGCAAAGGTATAATTTTGGGTTTCCACCATTTTCGGTAATTATTTATTGTTTCTAATATACTTCTTACAGGTGTGTGCAGACAATCGCAGTTCATGGAGATTCTGTATGGGCTCTATTAGCAACAGAAAGTTTCAGCCATGTTATATCTGGGGGGCGGGATAAAAAGGTATAAAAATAATTATTTATTGAATTTAAAAAAATCTATCACTGAATATTTCTACTATTAAAATTGTATAAAGCAATATAAGAGTCGTGAAAACAAAAATAAAACATTTTATTATGAACAAAATGCAGGAGGCTATTTTTATATGTATGTATAAATGTAGGTTTTAAATCGAATATTTGACTAAAAAGAAAATTATTTATATTTAAGGTGATAATGACAGACTTAAAAAATACCACACACAGTATAACAGTTTGTGTAGAAGAAGCACCAATTTTAAAAATGTGTTTTACCGCTGATCACCAAGCCGTATGGGTAAGTTATGGTAGATTAGTCTATGGGTAAATGATTAAACTAAAAAATATTTTAGGTTTCTACCTCCGATTCTAGTATAAGGTGTTGGAAACTGCCGACTGATAAGCATTTTAAAGAAGATCTTCGGATGCCAACATCTCCAGTATCTTTAATACCCGGTGGTGCCGCTATTAGGCAAGCAGTTGTTTTAAATGATAAAAGACATATTTTAACGAAAGATGCTCATGACAATGTGGCCATTTATGATGTCCTTAGGGTAAGTTTAGTAGAAGTAAAAGTAAAATACACAGGTTAATTATTTTAATTTACGTTATTAGGCCAAGAAAGTAGAAGATTTAGGTCAAGTTAATTTTCAAGAAGAGGAAAAAAATCGTTTTAAAATGGTTTATGTGCCCAATTGGTTTAATATAGATCTGAAAACGGGGGTAAGTTACATTTTATTACAGTCTGTTTGTTAAAAATAATTTTTTTACCAGGTTACTTCAGCCATGTCATTTTGGCTCTGTTGGATAGAATATTTCTTTTGTATTTTTATTTTCTTGTGAGAATAAACACAGTTAAAATTGTTATTTGATTTTTTAGATGTTGACCATACACTTAGGTCAAGACGAGGTGGACTGTTTCTCAGCGTGGGTATCGGCAAGAGACGCGGGAATAAGGGACACTCCAGAGCCTGACCATAAAGTAAATTATGGAAAATTATTGCTTCAAGCATTATTTGAGCATTGGAGAGGTGTTGAGACTGACCCAGAAAATAGGCCATATTTTAGCGTTCCTAAACATATACCACTAATTTTAAGGTAAATTATTAATTCATCGGTAAAATCTTATATTTGTGGATAGTTCTTTGAAATTTCAAGACAGTATGTTTATTTTTTTATGTTAGTAACGAAAACATTTTTTTAAATTTAGCCAAAGATACAAATTATTAGTGCAAAACAATAATGACTGTCCACTTGGTTTTGATATTTTTTTTATTATACTTAATTATAAAAAGTTCACGATTAATTACAAGGTTTATTCAAATTAGGTACAAGGAGTACTCAAGCTGCAATAAAAAATTAATTAAATCTAATTAATCTAAAATACAAATTACGTTTGCGCTGGTTGATATATCGGATAATTACTTTTCGGGCAGTATTTCGTTACTTGCAATTTGATGTGGACCTGGTCCTCTATCCTTTATTTTATCCTGAACTGCATGGAAACTGTCCCTAATCTGATCCAATGCTGAACCAAGACCTGTTTTAATTTGATTGAATTCTTGCATTACTAAGGACAGTCTTCCTAAGAGGTAGTTCAAATTTTCGTCTACTTCTGTCATCCTTCCGTTTATCTTGCCAACCTGAGGGTAAACTTTTGTTAACTAAACTCAAAACAGATTCAATGACTTCCTTTGCACTTACAGAGTCTCTCTGCAAATGAGACCGATGATGGCCTGACAAAAATCAAACGTAGATTTCAACTGTACGTAAACCTATAAAAAATATTTTTTAATAGTAAAAATTTGCACTGACCTTCCCTTTCATACTGTCCATTGCCCCAAGGGAACCATTCACATAGCTATCAGTTAAATTCTGCAGATGATTCAACGTGTCAGCGCTGGTACTGATTTGTTGGTACATAAACCGATTTGTCTCCATATCTGATGAATATCTTCACCAATGCTTGCTTCAAAAACGTCGAACCTGGTAAAGTTCGGTGGTTTAGATAAAGAGAAGAAATATATAGTTTGTTAATGACACTTCTTATTGTACAATGAAAAGCTTTGCAATAAACGGCGATAAGCAATTAGCCATAGCCTTCTTGTTCCTTGTAATACGTTGAATAGAGACTATATGAAACAATGAACTTTCATAGAATTAGATTGAAATATCTTAAAGACAATTTTTAGTTTTTTAGCTGTCCACAACTTTCTTCTGATTAGTCGATACATTGGCGACAAGTAATGTGTCGTTATTTGAATGACTTTCCCATGAAAAATAAAAAAGATATTAATATACAGACGTCCATGGTTATATACTAATTAGGACATTTTTAAGCCCATTGACTGTGAATAATTTTATTTACATTTTTCATGCGAAAGCATTCAAATAACGACACATTACTTAGCGTCAATGTGACGACCAATCAGAAGGGCGTTGTGGACAAGGATTCAAAACACTTTTCAACTCTACATATAGATTGATATATCATCCTGCAAAGCCAGCAATAGTTTATACCCATGTCCAACTTTAAATAGGTAATCGATTATCATCAAATCTTTTGAATACGTTCTGCAAAATTTGGCGAATTGAGGATCGCTTGAGATCCCCCCCACCGCGCTACCCCTTCTCACGGCGACCCCGCATAGATCCCCGATGAGTCTGCGGGTGACAGACTCTTAAATGCAAATGGTAAACTGACTTTTGGGTTACGATCGTTCTTGACTCTCCTATTATGCAATAATGAAATTTTACTAACCTGTCTCAGACCTTGATTGATATTTTTCGTGCTTTCTTTAAGCTGCTTGCCTAATTCCCCGAGTATTTGGTGTACATCATATTCCACGCGACGTTTCGTATCTATCACATCATCTGCCGTCTTAATCATAACTTGGTCTATTTTACTCAAAGCCTGAATGTAGGTTCTAATTTTGCCGTAGTTTTTGGCAAAACTCTCCGCTAGACTGCTTGTAATTTCCGATAAGTCATTTAGATTTCTGGCAGTGTCTTCGTGATTTTTCTTTATATTATCATTGGCTTCGTTCAGAACGTTTCGTACTTGTTCCAAAATTGGTGCAGTACGACCAGTTATTTCGTGGCCGACATTTTCTAATTGATTTAAAGTTGAGTTTTGAGCAACGGCCAAGTCGTACTTTTGAGGAAGTTGGTTAACTTGATTTTGAAGGGTTCGCACGTCTGACAGGATTTCTTGTACGTCGGGATTTTTACCATTAGAAGCTAAAATGTTTTACAAAAGTTTCTCGACAGAGGAAGATCTACTTAACCTGAAGCCTGCCGACATCCTGAACTTTTTGAAAGCAATAGGACTGGAGGAACTGCTCTAATCGTTGAGACATCCTTAACGACTGGGCAGCAGAAGGGGGCACAATAGATCTTATAGGTCGCAGTGTATCGACACCCCCTTCACAGATAGATAGATAATAAACTTTATCATTTTTAATAAATTTAAATATTAAAAAAGGATCGTAGTTTTCAAATTACGTCTTATATTTTAGCGAGGTTGGCGGAAGGACACTCTACCGAGTGTTAGTAGGCGATACATCCGGTGATACAGAAAACGCACTATTGAGTGAAACTGTACCATCCTGGGTTATTTCTAATATAGAAGAAAATTCTCAAAACAAATTCATAAAAGTACAATTTTATCTTCAACCCCATTCCAGTGTACCTTCTCATCTTTTGAAACAAGATAGGATGAAAAAGGTAATTTTTTTTCTATAAAAGCTAAGCACAATGTACAGGGTGGCCAAATAAGAATGCGAGGTACTGTATCTGAGAAACTATCCATCGTAGAGGCTTGCGGAAAAAAAATTTATTACTAAAACGGCCAAGATAAAAACCTGGAAAATATTTTCAAGTTTCTGAAATGATCGCTAGGGGGCGTAACTGCAATCTTGAATCTAAGAGAGTTATGTTTCTGTGAATTCCGCTATATTAACCTAACAAAAAAATACCTGATCTTTAACGTAGAAGATAATCTGAACCTTTTTTGTTTGACAATTTTTGCTGTATCTCTAAAAATAAAGTGGTGGGGGGTATTCAAAAGTTTCAGTAAAAAACACCCTGTATATTCGAAACGGCTGAGCCGATTTTAACAAACTTGGGCTAGTTGAAAAGAGCTATTCTTGGGCTACAAATGCTATAATATTTGAAGTTTTGTTAGTTTCAGATGTCGCCGCTAGAGGGCTTTTTTCGACATTTCGACAGAAATGGTTAATTTTCTCAAAAAAATTAAATGCATTGGTATGATTTCTTTTTCATGAAAAAGTAGCTAAATGATGCCTAAACAAGCTCCCGAAAACCGATATCGAGATGCTTTTTTTTCCGCAAGCCTCTACGATGGATAGTTTCCCAGATACAGTACCTCGCATTCTTATTTGGCCACCCTGTACAAAAAAAAATCACTTGTAAAATTTTCGATCTTAATTGATATTTCTTACGTTTAATATGAGTGTTTTTCGATTTTTAGCCAGATAGATTAGTAGCAAATGATTTTATCCAGTGTCGAAAAGTTGCGGAACATATCTTAGAAAAGCTTCTAGGCGATGGTACTGCAAGTTCACCAGGTGGCGATGCCGATTCATCAACTCCTTCCAATAATGGTTACAATGTTGACCACATCGAATTAACATGTAATGAACAGGTCAGCATTTTTTTTTTCAAACTTAAATGTTAATCTCTGAGACTTTAGACTGAAAGATCTCGAGAATCCTACGTTCAAGAGACAAGAGACAATATTTTAATTTGGTATTCTCATCTCATATTCTATGCATTATATTTTACTCATTTTGTCAACAGTCCAAATGTTTTTATATTTACATATTTTTATGCTTATGAAATAAATATTTATTTATTTTTTGTTTCAGGTGCTCGATCCATCCATGGATCTCAGAACAGTGAAACATTTTATATGGAAATCGTCCTCCGACTTAACGTTGTATTATAAAATTATAAATAAATAAGATATTGTTTTCCAGTAATTGTTGTAAATATATAAGAGTAATTGTTAATTTTAAGTTTAAAAAAAATCATTAAGTATCACTTTTGAATTGCCACCGTTCTCGACGACATTGTTTTTATATAATTGATGGTTATTTTTGTATTTGTACACTAGTCTAACTTAAGAATATTTAGTGTTGAGGGCGTAACAAAAAATATTTATTGTATAGTAAAGATATAACCAAACGAAAATAGATTTTGATTGATATTTCATTTCCTCCACTGGGTAAAATGTAAATCACATATTACTATTATTTTTTTTTAATACCTTGCCCAATCCTAAAATTTGTGGATAAAAGAAATTGGAAATATGTTCGAATGTCTTAAAATCTCGTTTTAAACGAGGAAAAAGTCGCACAAATGATGTGAAATAAGTTAAAATCACAGCTCCCAAGAATTACGACATTAGACTACAAAACAACTACTCCTTGGACTGTATGTCCCAACAGGTATTGAATTACAGAAGTCCAGACAGATAGCGTTGGGCTCTCCTCCACTAACTTCGACTCAACCAGTTGTTTTAACTATCTGGTGGGTCCAATGCAGTCTTCAGCCATCGTAGAAAGTAGATATGATAGGGAAACAAAAAAAATATGATTGAAAAACTAAAAAAAATTTATTCATTCTCTCAACAGTCAAAAAATAAAGCTTTTTATGAATTTTTATTCCACACAGTGGATTGTAATTAAACTAAAAGTAGGAATTGGTTAGAAATCTAACTAATAAAAACATTAAAAGAAAAGTATCTCTGATACCTCCTCACTGGACCTTACCAGTAAAGGGTTAACAAACTGAGTAAGTAAACTCTAATCACTTCAACTTAAAACTACAATATCATTCTTCTGTATAAGCGTTAAGTATATTCGACACTTCTATTTCAGAATCGCCCCTAAATTTTTCTTCAAATTCCTGTCCAGTGGTTTTCATATTTGAAGAAACTTCAGGATGATTGTCTACCACAATTTGGTTATTTTCTTCTTTGCCATTTTCTACAGATTTATCTAATTCGTTTAAATTACTAATTTCAGTCTCTATTTTATCGTGATTTAGGAAAACCTCTTGTTTGGTGTGTAATTCTTGTTCAGTTTTATCACTGGAATCTTTGAAGGCGTTATATCTAAATAGAACAGCCTTCTCTAAATCTGTATTTCCCGCTTTTTTAGCTAATTCCATAGCAAATTGCAAAAGTTCCAGATCTGTTCTTCTAAAAAGTACCGACGCAGCTTCTTCATACTTTCCAAGAAATATATTACTAAAAATAAAACCCCAAAACTAAATTTATTTCTTAAAACTTGCTTCGCTTGATTTAAAAAAAAATCACTAATATTTTAAGGTTATATCATTGACTGATGTCCAACCTTACAATAATGACGTTCTACATCTGACAATTTTAACCATAACTTACTGGACGTCAACTTTTGTCAAACGGCGGAAAATTATTTGTACTTTAGGAAAAACTAGGCAAGATTGATTTGTAATGTACCGAATGGATTTTTTTTAATTTCAAATCTATACTACCGTTCTTACCATTGCGCTGCAACCTCAAAGTTTCCGGTTTGCACGGCATATATTCCCCATTTTGATATTATTTCATTAACAATTAGCTCTCCTGTCATCCGGCATTTTGCTAGCGCTAATGCTTCTCGAAATAAAAAAGCCTCGCAAAGACAGTGAATGGCTTTTTCGACTTTGTGACAGGCCAAATAATATGTGGCGATTTCAATTGGATCTGAATTTGCTTCCTCTAACAATTGATTGGCATAAGTTTCACATGCTGCTTGCCAGAGTCTATAAAAAATATATTGGTACCTCCAAAATACGGTTATCGAGACATGTACTTACTTTGGAGATACCATCGGAGCGAGAGAAATAATCTTAAGAGTAACCCTCTTCTCTTCGATTGCTTCTTTTATAGATGTGCTTATATCTCCTCTGAATAGAGAAAGGGTTGTATTTAAGTTATACCTTCCCTTTTGTCTATGAACCAATTCTAAAAAATGTTTTTTCTAATTAGTCATATCATTTTAAGAACATTTTGGCGAGTGACTGTGTTATCTTGTTAAAGATAACACTACAAAAAAACTAATAAAATCTTCTGAAGACGTGCTACAAAATTTGGCGAAGTGGGGATCGCTTGAGATCCGCCCAACACGCTACCCGTTCTCAGGGCGACCCCGGACATATTCCGGAGGGGTATGCAGGTGACGGACTATTAAATCATGGGAGTCCCTCGAGTCACAGCCTTGAAAATCAAAGAATATGGCTGATAAATGCTAATTTTTAAACTATCAAACGTTCTTAAATTAAGCCACATTCAAGAAATTATCTTTATTCAGTTATTAATTGCGCAATAATTACAACTAGAAATGGAAAAAACGTTATTTTGATTATATGGTGGTCCCCCATGATTATTTTTCGACCTTTACTTTTTATATACTAACCATTTAGACTAACTAAATTCATCATAGCTTGATCGGATCCAAAAATATTCAATATATCAACTTCGCAGTTTTCCCCAATCTTTATTTCATCAGATGACGCGTTTTCTTTCCAAAGTAACAATTTTTTGAGATCTGACACTACTTGGATTAAATTTTTTGGGGTGTAGTAATTGGGAAACAAGACGTTTTTTACAGGTTTCTTAACTTTAATTGTTTCTTCCGGTAGTGGCTCTATTTTTGGCAAGATATCTGTTACTTCTGCAGCTATTACTTTTGTGATCTTTTTTTTCTGACTTGATATTTCTAAAATATAAGAATTTCGTAATTAACAACTTTTTTCGTGTAATGCCTCCAATATTCTTTAAGAATTAAATATTAAAATAATCTGTTAATACCACAAAAAATGGCAGCTTCTTATCTACCAACGTCACATCATTTATATAACTATAACACAAGAAACGCAGCAACATTGGAAGTACCTGCGCATAAATGTTTGTTGTGCCACATTATGGTCGTATCATCAGCAAAAATAGTAAATGATCCATTAATATTGGGTAAGTCATTAATATATAATAAAAAAAGTAGTGGCCCCAAAACAGAACCCTGAGGTACACCACTGTCAAGAGAACGACAATCTGAGTGATCTTTTTTAACAAGTACCCGTTGGCATTTGTTTGACAGATAAGATTTTAACCAATCCAAAACCATACCTATGAAACCATATTTTTCCAGTTTACTCAACAATATTCTATAATTTACACAGTCAAACGCCTTAGATAAATCACAGACTATCGCTGCAGCAACTGACTTTTCATTTAGCTCTAGATATATTTTCTCTCTGTATTTTTTTTTTTTGGATTGGAAACCAAATTGTCTAGTCGAAAGACTAATAAGGATTTATTTATTTATCGTACCTTTATCGTCTAAACGTGGATTATCGGAAATTTTCCAAACTCTTAAGGTATTATCTTTGCCTCCAGAGATAATTATATCTGGATCTGAGGGACTCCAAATAATTGATATAACGCTTTCAAAATTGTGATTTATGAATGTCGATAGTATTTCATTTTTTTCAACATCCCAAATCTAAAAAATATGCATAATTGTTAAATATTTAAAATACATAATTTTTATTATATTAAAGATAAAATATTTTATTCATTTTACTTTTTTACTTAAATTAAATGTTTACAGACAGAATGTGTTGTATTTGATAATTTATGACGTTGCTTCTTGTACAAAAATTATTAGTAAACATAAAAAAAATCGTAACATACCTGAGCAACTCCAATTTCACAAGATATCGCAATATGAGAAGGATCATAAGGGCTCCAAACAACGCCATTGATATTTTCTGACATACCTTGAAATGTATTTATTATGTTTTTATCATTATTATCGCTTTCTACATCGAAATCGTACACTAGTACCGTTCTTGTATTCGAAATTGCTGCGAACCAATTACTCTCTTTAGTGCTGGAAATCGCAGCATTGGGATGCCACACGATATCATTGATGCGACATTGAAAATAAAGTTTACAGATAATTTCCATGTCTGCTGAGTAAACAATTAAAAATCCTGATTTAGTAGTAACGAGCAATAACGAATAGTCCGGTTTCCAAGCTAACGAATAGATGAATGTGTTTTGGGGTTTCTCAATTTCCACTGGATCTAAAATATTAGTAGTGAAAAAAAAAACTTTCTTTAAATTGTATGAACAAAAAATACCTTTTGGTGTTTTGTTGATATCAAATAAGACCAATCTACCCTCTCCTACAGCGTATAAACCTAAATTGGTTTTATCTCCATTTATAGGAGCCCATTCTAGTTTGTATACCTCCGATTTAAAATATTGTGGCAACAGTACTGGCATCTTTGATCTATTGTTGGTATCCATATAACCAACCTAAAACATTTTTTAGGACAATTGACACCGTTGTATTTGAATTCATAAAAGAAACGAGAATAATTTAGCTAATAATTAATAATAATCAGATCCCAATAGGCAATAATTTTCTTTTTTTCATATTTACCCTCCCTTCTGAAGTTCCAAATGCCAACAAGAGTTCGTTGACTGGATGCCAAGCTATTGCTGAGACTTTACTTTGAATTTTCTGATAAAATGTGGACATGATTATATTTTTCGTGTGCGGACGACTTAAATCCCACAATCTGATGAATCCATCTAACGTCCCAATGGCCAATCTAAAATAAAGAAAATGATTGTTTAAAAATCTGCTTGTAAATTTCTAGTAGTAGTAGAAATAGGTAATGATTGATAGTTGAAATGTGTATTATTATTATTATTATTATATTATTAATAATAATCGTCCATCGTACAATGAATTCCTGTTTGGAAGTCACTCGTTAAATATAAAAAAACGGAAAATATTTTACCTGTTAGGATCCAAAGGTGAAGATTGCATACATTGTATGCTTGCACCAAATGTAGGGTAACAAGCGAGATTTGTTCTTTCACTACTGATTTTAGTATTTAACAATAGACGATCTTGGGAGGTGGTCCATGCATTCATTTCTGGAGTTTCCTTCCAATTGTATTCATTTAATATCCGACTTGGAGCAGATATTGAAAACAGCAAAGAACTATGATCTTTGTGCATCACAGTAAATGCTTTGGAGTTACTAAAAAATTATAAATACACCAAATAACCAATAAAAAATAGACTTAACATTTGAATACGTAACTTTACTAAGTTACAATAAAAGAAATACGAGAATAATTATACAACATTGAAGATTCTTCTTGGCAGAAGAGCGGATTATGTATACTATGTTGCTGCGAAGATGTATCAAGACAGATTCCGACTTTTTGGTGACAAAAAACCTGGATCAATCAACTACATGGAGTCTAAGCTAGACACAGGGCTGTATCGAGGTGGAAGAGGCTTTGAGCAGTCCGATTTCAATTCACTTACCATTGAATAATAATTAGGTTTAATAATTTTTACTTACTCTTGCGGTTTAGGTAATGTCCATGCTATCAGTTCTGATGACTTCGATGATGATAACAGAATTGTAGGTGAAACCCAACACAGTGTTATCCATATCTTATCCACTGGGGACTTAAATTTGCGATTACCAGCTTTGTTTGGGACAGTTAAAAATGTTTGCATTCTACCATCTGTACCGGCTCTCCATATATAAATGTTTCTAAAAAGTCATTTTTTTAAAATGATTGATAAATAAATACAATTTTATTTATTTTTAGTAGCCCTATTCGTTATATTTCATCTACTATTCATTTAAAATATTCGCAAATTACTTATAACTGTTTTGACAACAAATTCCCAATATGCATTGGGGCTTGCATAGTTTTTTTGGCCAATTCTGGTCAAGATGTCACTCTCTTCTTCGTATCCCTTTATACCCCAATCAATCTGTCATAATTCAATGTGAAATTTACATAAATTGCTACCCGAAAACAAAAAATATAGTTACAACGCCATTTTTAGGTACTTAAAATATAAAAAATAGTTACGAATTTTTTAAGGTATGAAGCTCCTTATGAACAAAATGCGCCCCCGAACGTTTCTCTATGTCCACTTCACGAGCAAGAGTGAACGATTTTCGAAAACGTCTTTTTTCCGAAAAATCAATATAGCTCAATAACCAAAAAATATTTCGCAATTTTTCAAAAATGTATGTTTTTGGGTTGCCAAGAGCTATATTTACTGTAAATATCAAGACATTATAAGGAAAATTGAAAAAGTTATGGCAAAATCAAAAAATGGCGATTTTGGTCGGTTTTTTTGATATATCTATCTCGAAAAATAATTCGACAATTGATACTTTCAAGATTGTCAATAGAAAGATTGTTTTATTATCTACAACTTCCTCATTTACTATTTTTCGATTCAACAATTCAAGTTTCTTTTTTATTTACAAAAAATAAAATTTTTATTACCCTTCCTTTGCTGATGATGCTAATAAAAATTCCTTTCTGGGTTCTTCTTCTTCAGCAACTGGTTTGGTATTAATTTCCCTACCAACATCTTCACAAGTTTTAACATGAATTAATTCAGCGTCTTTCTCATCATCGCAAATGTCATCGTTCAACTCATTTTGATCAGTAACAGAGGCGTTTTCTTTTGAAATTGATTTCAAAATATTTTCAGAATTATTTGTAGACTCTGGTACTTTTATAGTTTCACTACTGTTATCAATATTTTCAGAAGTGCTGCATTTTTTATCAGTATTTAACGTTTTTTGATCAACAATGTCACATTTGTTCAATAAATATTTTTGTAAATATTTCCCATCATCCTCATTGTAACCATACATTTTTAGTAAGGGATGACAAACTTCAAAATCAATTATACTTTCTGTTTTAGGCTCATTTTCTGGTACTTTTTCTTCAGATTCATTTTCTAGTTTCTTCTGACCAACAAAATTATGAGGATTCTTAGGAAATACATTTATTGGAACAGGACACCAGGATAAAGAAATTACTGATTTATCATGACCTCTCATTTTGTATAAGATCTTTCCATTCTCTAAAATAAAAAATTATAATTTTTTTATGCACTAAACTTAAAATTGGTAATTTTTTTCTTACTTCTTAAATCGGCAACAATTACCAATCCGTTCTTCAAACCGAATGCAGTCAACCATGTTGCATGAGGACAGGTAGACAAACATGTTACTGAAACTTTTATTCCTAATAAATCCTTAATAGTGCTAGTTTCATTTAATGCTAGATTCCATATTACAATAGTACCATCCTCAGATACACTGATAATCCTTTCTTCGCCAGCAAAAGTGGCGCCAATTACTTTATCATGTGGGAGCTAAAATGTATGTTTAAACAATTTATTGTAACATACTTAAGATTAACATAGAAAAATATCATCTATCAACACATTCTAAATTTCTAATATAAGAGATATTTTCTTATTTTTAAACATATTAAAACTAATACTTACATGTTTATTATGAGAGTATACTTTCTTACCAGATTCAATATTCCATACTTTAACTATTTTGTCATCTGATAGTGAAACAGATAATTTACGTGGTTGCCCCCAATTTTTGTTTACATTTACGCAAATTATTCTAAAAATTCAAATTTTAATTATAAAAATCACAATACAAATATTAAGTGTTATTTTTTGTATTTGTATAAAATACTCTCGTAAAAAATTAAGTTATTTTCACTTTAGCATTTTTACTAGAAGCAAATAACATTTACATACTACAGTATTCAGTGTATATTTAACCAAATCATTTTAGATTTATTTAATCATTTAAAATAATGCAAGAATGTTGAATAATTATTTATTATCTTGGTTTAGTACAGCTGATTTAAGGGGGTAAGTAATTAGACTGTCACAATGAGAGATAGCATATGTCTTGTGGTCCAATAATCAAAAATAGGTGCATTATACCTCATGGCACTTAATAGATGAAAAAATCAAGACAATATTTTAACATACATTAACCCAAAACTTGTAAATAATAGCCATAGTGATTTCATTTTACTATTCATGTGTTGAGGTAGATGGTTACGAATTGACAAAAAACATGTGTTTAAAAAGTTTAGGGAATATACCTAAATAAATAATTTTGCAATTTACGATTTCTTATTATGTTATCATTATTATAGAACAAAGATGTATAGTTATTATGAAAGTGGATCTATGTTATGGTGTTTTCTCTATAAAATGTAATGCCTTACTTCTGACTATGGGCTCGTGATATTATCCTTACATTTGCGACTTGATTAGAATCGCAATTTTCTAAAATAACAATATCAGTTCTAGCACCATAAATCAAAGTATTATCTGGAGCACATGTTGAAATATTAGTTTCATACCAGTTTGGAGACGGTGGGATTGTTAACGTGTTCATTTTTTACTGAAAAAAAAAAAAGTTAAAAAATATTCTAAACTGTAAAAAAAGTATTTAAAAAAATATACTTTGTTAGGTCAAGTTAGAGATAAATTACTTACTGTTGAATGTATAAATTAAATTCAATAAAGTATACAATTAGATTTCACTGAAAACTTATAAAATTATTAAATTTTCCTACCGGCAAACTAGTAAACTGTTTAATAAAAAGAATGAGGTTATGATTCTTTGAGTATCAAATTTTGTCTCGTTCTCGTTCAACGAGAGAGTCAGAGAGAGACCGGTGTATCATCAATGAGAAGTAACCAGCTTTGTGTTGGCAACACTTAATTCATTACTGATGTCCATTGTTTTTTAACCATGTACACTACTACCACAGTAGACTACTACAAAAAGCAAAAATTAGGTACATGATATTTTGGCGAAAAAAGAATTTGATTTTTAAATAAACGTGACATATAATATATATTAAAATGGATAAAGAAAGAAAACGTTCGTCAAATTTTACTCAACGTGAAAACAATTCGTTAAGACTTGTTAAAAAACATATCAGAGCGCAGGCAGAATGAATTTGATTCAATTTTGGCCTAATAGTTTAAACACACGAAACAACATAATATTAACTTCTATGATTTTTCTTTCAGGATATATTTTTGAAATTAGTATCATCCAATTAATTCTTAAGATGAATAAAAAAATATATTCTTAATTATGTTATAATAAAACCAGTTTTAACAGATCAAATTCGCCCTGTTACCTTATGTGATGACTTAACTGACTGTTAAGCCTAATTATTGAACGATGAATATAATAAATAAAAAACTGTTTACCTATATAATAAATTTATTGAGCCATATAGATAAATATTGAACATGTAAAATGTAGTTTTTAAATCTAGATAAATAATAAAATAAAATTATTTTAGCTGAAATCGAATCAAATGACAAATATTTTTATATTCATTTGTATCACTGGTTCAAAAACAATGGTAATCAATGTTTTCATATACACACTGTGTAAAATCGCCAAGGAATTATTTGTAATTTAAAAAATAACGGTAATAATAAAGCAAAACAGATGAGCCCTTATTATTTAGATGAACATCTATGTAATTGTTTTTATTCTTTTAGTTCAATAAAAATTTCAATTGGTTATTCCATTTTAGAATTTTAGAACACATTAGTAAAAAAGGTATGGAAAATATGAAAGACAATTTAAGTACAAGGAGATTTAAATAAATTATTTCTGAGAAAAGAGGCGGATGTACCTAAAACGAAAACGTTAATAATGTACAAATATGTTTTTCACATCAATATTTTTGATTAACTTGAGTCTTCATTTATTAATGACTTCTCAAACTTCGTATACCAATAATTTTAACTTTGTATCATGCATCAATGATTAAAAAAAGTTTTTTGTCGACGATTATACCAAGGACACAAAGTTTCTATGTTTTGTAAAACAATCCATGGTCATTTTTTAAATGGAGTATAAAAAAACTAATTATATGAAACTCTTACAAATGCGATATATTTAAAATCATGATTTTTAAATATTTGAAATACTTGGTGGTGACTATTTAGGCTTCCCAAATATTTAAAATTTAGCAATCAGATATACACCTCCCCTAGTCTACAAAAATAAGGTTGAGTTAAAAAGATAGGATCCTGAGGTATTTATAATAAATATATACTCATGCATTAGGTCCCTAATTGAGCAACCCTAATTAGTAAATAGATTTTTCGTCATTAGCTATGAGTAAATCGTGAACATCAGTGTCTGAATCATTGTCCCTTCTAGAAAACGAGGTGATTCTTGAAGAAACGTTTGCTATGTATGGTCAGAGTCCTTTAAAGATGGCCATCTCTTCAAGCACGACTATCAAGATGAAAATATTCAAAAAGTTAAATTAAATTTGAAAAATCAGTCGTAAAAAGCTGAAATTTAGGCGTGCACACATTCAAGGTATCCTGAGTTCATATCCGTTAGTCTCTATCGGTTCTGGAAGCAGAGTTATAAATGCGTACAGACGGACAGACAGACAGAAGCGTTCCATAAGACTTTTCTAAACTTTAAGGTTTAGAAGTCTAAAAATCAGTCATCAAAATTTTACACAAGCGAAAAGTGAGTTTTTTACTTGTCTTAAGGACAATTTAAAAGACATTCGTTCTCAAAGGAGAAGCGAGAAAGACCACCTAAGAAAATTAAGGTCAAAAAATCCGGTAGTTCTTATTTTTTAAGACTATGGAGTCTTTAACCATCATTTTTTTGTTATTTTCTATAACGGGCTGTATATTCGTTGTATTAACACAATGTATTAACGTTGGAGGAAATTGAGCTTTTAATCTGCCTCGTAGCTCGCAATTTGTTATAAGGTATAATATTAATACAGCCAATTAGATAAATGTTATGTTAATACTGTAATTTTTTTTACAATTATGGCCTAATGTCAGTTTGGTCCCCTAAAAAACCATTTTTTGAAGCTAACTGGCATGAAATTGGGATGTTTTTTCTAAAATATTAGTCATAACTCTGAGTTTTTCTTAAGCGATTTTTCTATTGATAACTTGCCAGCAAGTATCCCATGTTTCTCAATTTTGTTCCAAATAGTCGCCATTAATAGACAAAAGACTGTAACAATTGTGACTATTACTCGCACAAAATTATAAAGAATAGAAAAACCTACAGGACCTTCAAAACCAAAAGAAACTACCAAAACACACATTAATAATAGAAAAATAAAATTATAACAAAGTTTGTGAGTCACCAAATCATCCAAAGCTCTGTTCAAAACTAACATACAATCATGCAGTACAGTTTCCAATGCATTATCTTTCGAGGTATTTGTAACAAAATTTTTACTAATTTCTAAAGTTGCTTCTATGGCTTCATGATCAGAATAGCTGTAAGAACAATCAGGAACACGATCTGGTAAGGGCATTTTATATTTTTTTAATTTGACTTGTAACTTTGAGCCTGGATGGTACATAATGTAGTCTATTCTTTGACCGGGTATCTTTTTCTTAACCAACCCACTAGCCGTGTAGCTGTTTTTCAAACTTTCGCATGTAGCTACATCATCTTTTGGTACTTCACAACAGTCAAAAGCATCTACAAGACCTGGTACCGTTTTTATAACTCTGAAAAATCAAATCTTAAAGATATTCTGTTTTTAATTTATTTTTTAGCAATAGCAAAGTGAAATATTATTTCATAAAATAAATAAAATGAACTTAACAAAATTAATTTTGCTTTCTAAAAGTATTACTCTAAATATTTTTTTGTTGCATACCTATAGGCAAGATCTCCAGGCAACGTGTTTAAATCACCAGCTAATACAACTAAGTCGGCACCTTGTGAAGTGAGCAAAATAAACTGAGCAGTATCATATGCTTGTAAAATACGATGAGCTTCATATTCATCACTACTTCGATTGTATTCGGCATGTAACTAAAAAAAATAAGCAATTTCAATATAATAACAATTCAGCTACACTCAGATCACTTTTTTAATAAGTGGCACTTTTAAATAAGCTTCTTTGAAAACTTTTGAAATAAAAGTACGATAGATTTTTACTTTTCGATTTTTGATACAATATTTATGAATTAAGAACCACAAAGAAATAGATATTTATTTGTGTATCTAAAATTACAGATGCAATACAAAAAGTTATGCTTTATCATTTCCAAAATTTGTCCTTTAGTAAGCTGAGAATGTTTCAGTATAATGACCAAACAAATGTTTACTTGTATTACATATTTAATTAGTAAAGAGTTTAGCATAGATCACTGTTAATTTTGCATGTAACTCCAATCTAGCCAAAATTAGTTGCATTTATTTACTTACATGAGCAGTATATATATTTACATTAAACTTGTTTACTGTTATTTTGCACAATCCAACACCTTTACCACCAAACCAGTCACCATGGTGTATTTTGTGAATATACCCATTTACAGGCCATTGGTGAAAAAAAGCTTCTTCTATTAAATATTTCGAAAATACACAAACTCCCGAACCAGTTACACCACTGAAATTAATAAAGTATGAATGAAAGGTTAACACAATGATCTTTCTCTTATCTTTAATGCAAAAATATTGGGAAAATGTACTGTGCCTAAAATATGAATTAATATTTTCAAAAATAAATCGTTATTATTATTACTATACCTATAAAAATAATGCGAATAAGGAAGAACTCCAGCCACTTCATCTTTAATCAAATAAAAATCTCTATCAGTCCATACTTCTTGTAAACAAACAACGTCATAATCACTGTTGGCCAAATATTCAGCAATGGATTTTATTCTCTTTTTTCTATCTTTGGAAACTAATGGTATCCCCCTGAAAATTATTATTTTGAACATATGGAAACATTAGATGATTAAAACATATTTACCAACAGTTTAAGGTAATGATTTTAAATTCCTGGCTCATTTTCAACTGTATGTACAATTCTGTACTATAATATTTAACAAAGATTTATTCAGATAATGATTTAAAATTATTCATTCATCTACAAAGAAAAATTAATGATAAATCCTCATGTAAATAATGTCACTGTATCTATCAACTTTATTTTTAAAATTAAAGGTTATGTTTTATTTGACTGTCAGTTTTATCTAAATGACATTGAAGAGCGTGACTGCCTTCGTGGTTTACATCAAATTCTTTGCTGTACGGTTGACTATCATGTACGACGTTCTCATTGTGATATAAACAGAAGAAATTATGGTTATTGTACATGTCAAATTTTAGCGGGAGGTTGTTGTTTTTTTGGCTGAGTTTATATAAAAAACAAAAATGGTTTCTTTTAAATCTTTGTGTGAAAAATACTTTGGCTGCAGTAATTTTTATGAAATATTAAAAATCACACCTGATGCATCTGAAAAAGAAAGTAAGCGTCACTTGTAAAGCAAGTGTATTTTTGTTCTACTCAATATAAATCGCTATATTTATTCTCATTTGATTTGTTGTTTTACTGGATAATCTAATAATCTTTGTTCTACAAATAATGATGCCTCATAAATATTTACCAATATATAAATCTTTTTTTTTTCAGTAAAAAAAGCTTACCACAAATTGTCTCTGCTTGTTCATCCTGATAGAGTTTGTGAAAATGAAAAACAAATTGCTACAGAAAAGTTTAAAGCATTGGGTAAAATTCATTCAATTTTGCAAACCCGTGAAAAACGCAATGTTTATGATGAATGTGGAGATTTTGATGAGGAAATGGATAATTCCTTCAACTGGACAGATTATTGGCGCAAAATGTTCAAGAAAATCGAACTGAAAGATATTCAAAATTATGAGAAAGAGTACATAGGTTCAGAAACTGAATTGAGGGACATAAAAAGAGCTTATATGGGAAGTAGAGGTAATATGGACACTATTTTGGAAATGGTTCCATTTAGTAACTGTGATAGTGAGCCAAGAATCAAAGAAATTGTTCAGAAAATGGTTGATAATGGGGAAGTTGAAAGTTACATTACATTCTTTAATGAAAGTAGGCAAAGGAAACTTAGAAGACGTAAGAAATGGGAAAAAGAGCGTAAAGAATCTGCACAAATTGATAGTGAGTAAATATTGTATACTTAATTAATTAATTTGAATATCACATATAAAACATTTTTACTCTATTCAAATTTTAAAGTGTTTTTGTAGTCACCACATTGTTTTATAATCAAATGCACATTATTAAATATGTAAAATTAATTGCAGTGGAAGAGCTTGAAAAAGAAATAGAAAAAAATTTACAACAAAGAGAATCTCAATTCTCTGATTTTATTTCTAATTTGGAAGCCAAGTATGCACCAAAGTCTGGTAGGAAAAGTATTACTGATGGAAAAGTTGCTGCTAAAAAAAGGAAGACGTCTAGGAACTAAATATTCATGTAACGTCTCTGAAATAGGGAATATAATTTAAAATGTTAACTTAAGTTTTTCATATAAATATACTTTTATAATTAATGTATTTGTTCTTTTCTCTTTAAATGATTTAATAAAAACTTCAATGAATCTGTGTAAATCCCAGAAACAGTTATTTTTTGCTTCATACTAACCCCACATATTGGATTGTCGGGAATGTTACTGTAAATGTTTTATTAACTGACAATCAAGCGTAAATTGTTAATTTTTTATAATTCTAAAAAACGATTATAACTGTAATACACTTTTAAATCATTTTTAAGGTACTTGTTAAAGAAGCAAATTTTAATAGACCCTTTATTCTGGTTCGTAATTTGAGGATATGAATACTAAATGAAAATAGTGTCTTAAATTTTTACCTGTAAAATGTTATCAGGTTTTCACTTCTTGGTTAAGTACTAAACAATTTTCGTTACCACAAAATTTCTTTCAAAATTATCAAAAAATCAGAAATTGTAAAATTGCAGCTACGAATCTTACTACAGTTTTTATATTTATAAGTTCTACTTCTTAACATTCATTTTTATGGTAATTTTATTACAAAAGTCAATTAAAATTCATAAATATTGATTTTCAATTTACTTACATCCCACATAAATATTACTTTTTATTATCATTACCTTTAATTATTTTTCCTATCTTAAGCTTTTGTAATCTAAAATACATTATACAGGGTGTACACAAATTTTAAAATCATTTTCATATATACAGAGTGAAGACAACAGATTTTTTTTAATGGGACGCCCTGCGTACTTAGATATTAAGTTTTTATTCGTGACATAAAATAGAAATAAAATAGTTTTGACTTTCCTGTATACTTTTTGCCAAAACAGGGATAGTTGAGATTTTAGGTTAAAAAATTAATACATTAAATGCATATTTATTGTTAGATTGCATTATAAAGTTTATTGAGTATAATAATTCTGAAACAAATTACAAATATTCAAAGTTGCTAAACATCGTCTTTATTGAAAGATAAAATAAATTAATATTATGCTGTGTTAATTAAATACTTATTTGGAATAAAATTTCTGATGAAATTTAAGTTTTGTATATACTTGTCAACAACTGCTTTTAACTCTACCCTATAAAATTTAATTACAAAAATGCTGTCTTCTAAACATCCATAAACTGATAGTATTTCACCTTCTTTTGGTATATTCGTAACATACTTAAAATTTAAAGGTACACCTTTGTCAGTTTTTTGGGAACTATTATAATCTGCAATATAATGTCCAAAATCATTTGAGATTCTGTAGATTCCAACTGTGCTAATGTAACTGTTCAATAGGTTATTCTTAGTTATCTTCCTAACTTCTTGGATACTGTAATATACGTAGGGTTTATTAAAGTGTGTTGAACAAGTTGGATTCATTAGTTCATTGTCAGGTATAAATTTCTTTATCGGATTTATTATGTATTCATCATGTGAATGTTTTTGAATCGTACCAGTTTTCTTAGGTTTCTTCTTTGAATATTTGGTTATTTTCTGAGGAGTTGCCTCTATTATATCTTCATCACCACTACAAGACATTTTGTTTATTTGGGTTTTAGGACTCACACATACCTGATAAATAAATTCACATTTTTCAACATTAAAAGTTTGTCCCTAATAAGTTACGAGTACAATCAAAGACAAAATATGAATTTTACTTGCAATTTTAGCCAAAGAACATTTGCCTAATGGTACTGAAATAGAAGTTTATCATGGTTCCTTAGATACTGATTTTATCAGAAATTTTTTACTTGATGGGGGTATTATGTTAGTACCGTATTCTTTATATTTTTTATGATAATTTGAATTTTAAAAGCAATATCGTGATAACCTTAACTGAGTGGTAGTTATGACACAGAAAAAGACAATTCTCCTTGGTTTTGCAAAGGACATAAGGCCCATTGGGCTGCTATATCTGGAGGGGTTTTAACCAATGAGGATTTTTATGTTTTTGCAAGACACTGGAAGGCAAAGAATGTAGTAATTTGAAAACTAAAAACATTGTCAGAAAGTAATGGCCAATTGAAGGAATTTTCACCAGATCGTAAACTTCATGATGTACAGTATAAATTGCCAGGAGGTATTTCAGGTTCTTTACAAAGTGTATTGATTAAATTATTGAAATAAATTATAAAACCTATATAATACTTACAATGTATATAATTTACTTGTTACGTTTTTAAAATAAATTGTTTTTCTTAACCGTTTTTTAGTTTATGGTTCATATGAACTACTAGAAAATTTTTGTAGTTCAATTATATTTTCAAAATTGTTAAAATGGCCATGTCTTTCTGTTTCTATATAGACAAAGTATTCTATTTATATTTATTCCTAATAGAATGTTTGAGGATGTTAATAAAGTAGTAAATAAAGCATATCTATGCTTTAGTTAAGTTTGCTAAAACATAAAGTATATTAAGACAAGCAGAAAAAGAAGAAGTATTTAAAATAGAAACATAACCTCAAAACTTGTGAAATAATTATTAGTAATGAAAAAAATTAGTTAATTGCTTATTATTTAAAGACTAGATTATGGAAATGTAATAGTTCATTTTCCTCATATATTTATAAATTTACTAAGTAATCTACTTTCAGAGTGAACGGGAACTGTGCTGCACTTATTAACTATGAAGTTTTAAAACATTTACAAAAAATTAAAGACAGTAAAAAGAAACACAAGGGGCAACTTGCCACAATAACTTACGAGGTATAAATGCAACTTTATAAATATTGGTTGATTGTCGTTATTAAAAGTGCGTAAAATATATATTATGGTGTTCTTATAAGATTTTAATTAGAGTATTAATTTTAGACCATTAGGTATTTAGAAAATACCTCTTCAAATGAACAAACTCAAGAGAGTGTAAAAGAATGTATGAAGGCGTTGGCTCCATTTAATCTGAATAAAACTGAACTGTTAATGATTATTAATTCACCACCAACTACAGCATTAGAAATTCAATTGGTATGTCTATCTAAACGATTTTTTTTATTTTTAATTTCCAATGTTCTCATATATTTACAGATGGTAGAAGAAAGCGAAGAAAGATTAAGTGAAGACCAAGTTCAACTGATTTTAGGAATAGTAGCTCAACATTTTCCTCATATTATTAAGGAACAGCTAGAAAATGATAATGAAGAGGCTACAGAGTAGAGTTTTTAATAACTTTTGTACTGTAAAATTAAATTATATACCAATATAGTATATGAAAATTGTTTTGGCTTACAAATGATTTATTTACTTTAACTGCACACTATTAATACCTAAAACCAAGTCTCAAAATACTTTTAAAATGAACAAAAACTGCATGTTTGAACAAAGATTTAATTATATAGATACATTTTAAGTTTATAAAATCATATTTACCTATGATAAAAAATATAAATAAATTATCGTTTTTGGTCACCCAAATCTTCAATAAGATCTTCATCAATCTAAAAAAACGAAAGTTTAAAATATGAAATAATTGTTACAAATTGTAAAATAACGCTAGATCTTTAAAAAAATAAGAATAATTTTTACCTCAGGCCATTTTTCAGGAATAACGTCAAATAAGTCGTCTTTAACATCACCCTGTATAACAATTTCATCGTCTCCTGTAACTGAGGAGCCACAGGCAAATTTTGTACCAAAAAATTTTGCAGCTACTTTCAAATCAATATCTGTAAGTAATAAACATGTTTTATCCAAGAAAAATCATTGGTCTAATTATGAGAAACTTACCAAAACTACTTAAACCTGTAACTACAGTGACTGACTTCTTTTTGCCTCTAGGTGCCCTAGATACACAAACCTGTTTCGGCCCATCTTCCTTTTTCTTGGTTTTAATCATTCCTTTACCACCACGTTTCTGTCTCTTTTTTTCTTCTTCTACGGGATTATCATCCCCTATTTTAACTTTCTCAAATTCTGATGGCAAATGCACTTCTAACCACTGCTTACATTTTTCATATTCTGGATAATACTCACAATACTAAAAAGGGGTGTAAATTGTTTTCTTTTTTAATAAGTCAATCTATTTGTTGTTTAATATTTTAAGGAAAATATGGACGTAAAAATTTTTGTTACATACCTCGATTGGCATCGAACAGTTTCCGCAATAAACAACTTGTACGGGGTAATTAACCCCGTCTCTTGGACCTTGTTTCAATTTTTCCTCTAGGGACATGATAATACTAATAGAATACGAAAAATTTCTGTGAAAATGTTCAATTATAAACCTCAGTTTGTCTATAAAATAACCTCAACCTTCAACCTCATAAGAAAATCAGTGTTGCCAGTCGATTGAATAACAGTGTTGCCATAAATAAAAATTTTCCACCTCTATACAATCGGTACTCTAACCGGATTGTCACAAATAATCGCGATGCTTTAACCAGATTTGCGTCAGAATCACGTTTATTTTGAGTAGTTCCATGTGTACTCCGCCTAAGAACAATTTTATCTTTAAGTAAACGAATAAAAATTGTACCTGACAACGCCGCAGATTTTTGACATGTCACGTCATAGCCTTGCTAAAATAAATGTTTTATCGTAGAGCATTTTAATTTTTACAAATAAGATGGGATCTCAACAAATAAAAATTATTTCTCAAGCTCAAATAAAAATTGAACACGAATGGGAGGATGGGATAAACATTAAACAAGAAGGAAAGTATCTCAAGATAGAGGAGAAACTTTTTGTTACAAACGACTCTTGTACAGTTCCATGTATAGATATTGATACACAATTATTCAGTGATGACAGTTTTAAGACTGAAGAAGTAGAAATACATATTAAGGATGAAAGTGAACTAGTTTTAGAAGAAGCTGATAACAACAACAAGAATTTTGAAGATGGTGGTTGCCACCAATGTTTTACTAATGATGAAGAAACATATAAGTGCAATATTTGTAAACATACATTTTCTGAAGAAGGCAATCTTGAAACGCCTTTATTAGCTCACCCAAGTGAAAAAAATTATGTATGCGTCGTTTGCGAAAAATCATTTACTCGCAAAGTTAATCTAAATCAACATTTACTGATTCACTCTAATGTAAAGAATTTTAAATGCTACGTTTGTAAAAAATCATTTACTCAGAAGTCACATCTGAAAAACCATTTACTAATTCATTCTGGTGATAGGAATTTTAATTGCGACGTTTGTAAAAAATCATTTACTGCGAAGTCACATCTGAAACAACATTTACTAATTCATTCTGGTGATAAAAATTTTAAATGCAACATTTGTGACAAATCATTTACTCAGAAGTCATCTCTGAACGTACATTTACTAATTCATTCGGGTGTAAAGAATTTTAAATGCGACGTTTGTAAAAAATCATTTAACTTGAAGGTGAATCTGAAACAACATTTACTAATTCATTCTGGCGATAAGAATTTTAAATGCGACGTTTGTGAAAAATCATTTACTCAGAAGTCATATCTGAAAAAACATTTACTAAGAAGTCACATCTAGAAGGACATTTACTAATTCATTAAAGAATTTCTATTAAATGGAACATATTCAGATAGAATGAATGGTGTTTGTTTATAATCATTTTCAATTAATTAACGAGTTCCTCAATGCAAATTTGTCCATTTTTATTTAAAATATTTAAAAAAAGAAATTAAATAAATTAAATTTTATTTTTCTCTGATTTTGTTTTATTTTATGAAATACAATTAAATTTATTCATTTATTAAAAATATTAAAATGTTTTATTTTAAAAATATTTTTAGTAGCAAAAATAATCGTTCTGCGCTGTCCTGAGAATGGGGACCAATCACCGACATAACCTTAAACCTTTAAGGTTATGTGGGTGGGACCAATGGCGGGTGTAATTTTAAAGTTCTTCAAGTGCCATGTTGGCAGCAATACATTGAGGGTTGCAAACCGAATTTGCATTGGGGATTTGAAAGTCAAATCTAATAAGTTAAATTGCCATTACGTACTTTCTAGTTATTTCTATTGTCAATGGAATAAACACGAAAACACTGAGAGCAAATACGATTTAAATTTAACGTGCAGGGGAAATGAACTATTAAAGGATATTAAAGCGAAAATTCTTGATTTATGGCAATGTTCTGATCATTGCGTCTGGCATCTCTTTAAGGAGGTTCTATACCCTCCGCTATATTGGAAATGCTAAGGTTAAAATTGCGGGCTTAATACTCAACAAAAATAATATTTTTTGTATCCGAGCTTATTATTCATCGTAGAATGGCGGATGATCACTTTTTTATATACATAAAAGAAATAACATGAAATAAATATAAAAAAAGTCAGATACATATATAGGTTATCATCCGCCGTTCTTCATTTGCCACTGAACAACTTTTGTATTTACCATTTTTGAAAAAAGTAAGTAGTTTTTTCTAAAATTGAACATTGCTTCAAAATCTCAGCGAGTACCGGAAGGTGCTGCCCCCCGACCGTCCTCTTTTAAAGCAAATAAAAATTAAAATTTTACCCAAGGTTTATATTTCGAAAGGTTTGTCTTGTGTTTAGCGGCTCCCGGGACCTCTCGAATTGCGCTCGTGTTCTGTCGGATTTTTACAGAATCCTTGCCAATCAGAAAAGGTCATTGTACGGCGAAACCCGAATTCGGGTTTCGTTAACGCAAACGAGGAAGTTAATTGAAGACGACGGTTATTCTGATTGCATTTATTTACATTGGATTGTTGTGTTGACCTGAATCTAGACCATTCCAGGATGACGTAGGTGACAGGTCGGCCATATTTGCTGGGAGGCACACAACTTTATGACAACGTTAGTGTCATATTATCAATGTTTTGTTGAAGACCGCACTTTAATATCTTTATTGGTTTTGACAGGAGGAGCCGTCAAAATGAGGGTTTAGATTTTCGCGGGATTTACATTCTAGTCTTTGTTTCCTGTTTTCTCTAAAACTAGTAGATCTTTCATTTTTGGAAGAGACGTTAAGAAAGGATGTATCAATGTTTTGTTGAAGACCTCACTTTAATATCTTTATTGGTTTTGACAGAAGAAGCCACCAAAGTGAGTTTGGAGTTTCGCGTTTTACATTTTAGTCTTTGTTTCTTGTTTTCTATAAAACTAGCAACTGTAGACCTTTCATTTTTGGAAGAGACGTTAAGAAAGGATGTATCAATGTTTTGTTGAAGACCTCACTTTAATATCTTTATTGGTTTTGACAGAAGAAGCCACCAAAGTGAGTTTGGATTTTCGCGTGTTTTACATTCTAGTCTTTGTTTCCTGTTTTCTATAAAACTAGTAACTGTAGATCTTTCATTTTTGGAAGAGATGTTAAGAAAGGATGTATCAATGTTTTGTTGAAGACCGCACTTTAATATCTTTATTGGTTTTGGCAGGAGGAGCCACCAAAGTGAGAGTTTAGATTTTCGCGTTTTTTATTTTATTGTTTTGTTGTATAGTTCTTTTTTGCAAGTGTAATTAAAAATTATTGATTAAATTGTCTCATTATTTTATTTTTGTGGTAATCTGACGTCAAGCTCGTGGAAAAATTTTCGTTCCTAAGACCTCGTACGCACTATACGGTTATACCCGCCTAGTGCGCTCGTTAGGAAAATAACCATTTTCCGACTTCTTAATTCTTAATCACAATAGAAACTACAAATAAATATTATTAAGATGGTTTATTAGAAAATAAAGAATGAGTACAATGAAAATTATGCATAATATCCATTAAAGACGCATTATTATTATTAGAACTAAAACGGGAAGCTTAAACAAAAAAAAAACGGAATCAAATGTTAACTAACACATCCCTCTATCTTCTGTCCTCTTTCTCGGCGCCGCTCTGATGATATTATCGACGCGAAGAATCATTTCGGCAGCTTCGGCGGCCGATACCAAAACTTGTCTCTTAACGACAAAAGATTCGGTGATTCCCAAAACTTTCATATCTCCCAATTCGCCCTTCTCCATGTTAAGCCCCATAGTACTAAGACCGCTGTTGTGCGCGGCTTTCAGTTCGCTTATGAGTTGCGGGGAATCGTAACCGGCGTTATCTCCGATAATCGTAGGCAATTGGAGTAGAGCTCTCGCGAACGCTTCCATAGCGACCGCTTCTTTTCCGGGAGTGTTAGCGGCCGCTCTGGATACGGCGGTGGCCATCAAAGTCTCGCTACATCCTCCGCCATAAACGATTCTGCTTTCTTTAACGGTCGCTGCCAATACGCAAAGGGCGTCGTGTATGGAACGATCGGCTTCTTCTATGATTTGTTGGGTGGCTCCTCTGATGACTATGGTGCAAGCTTCTCCTAACGCTACGCCGCTGAAACGTAGAAGAGTGTCTTCTCCGATCATTATTTGTTCAATCAAGTCGCATGTGCCTAGTTTGACCAGCTCTGGGTGGTCGAATGTCGAGACTATTTCCCCTCCTGTATTAGATAAACAGAAAATCGTTAAATGTTTGTTGGTGGTGCCGAGTTTTATATAATAAGCGAAGAAGATAGTGACACCTTGACCGGAATTTATCGTCTAATTTGAAATAATGGAACATCATTTTTTTAAACTCACCTGTAACAAGGGCCAATCTTTCAATACCATCAAAATCAGCATGCTCGATAGCCATGACACCGACATCGGCAAACAGCTGTTCGGGGTAGTTGTAAATAAGTTGTCTATTAATGAATACGTTTGCGTTGTGTTTCAAAATTTTATTAACTTTATCTTTCATTTTTTCCTTCTCAGCAGATTCCAGCTCCGCTATCTTAGCCATAGAATCGACTTTGATGTGCGATCCGAATACTTTGATTTTGTCGCTGTCCATGGGCGTATTGGCGATTAAAATTTTCGCGTTTTCCACCCTTTTCGGCTGATGTACTCCCGGTCTTTTGTCTAGAAGGAAACCTTCGTCCAAAAACGAATCTTGCAGAGTACCACCGGTTTTTTTGATCAACTGAATGGCTTGGAGATCTCCTGAACCCTTCAATCTCAATACTGCGTCTACTGCGAGCTTGGAAAAATGTTCTTTGTGTTGTGAGAGAATTTTGGAACTTAATGTAGTTCTAGCTATATTCATCAGATCTTCTCTGAACATTTCTAGGTCAGAACTGTTGTCTTTGGAAGCGTCTAGTAAGGCTTTTCTTGCTACATCCACTGCTTTTCTCCATCCAGCGATTATGGTCTGGGGGTGGATTTTCTGTTCCACTAGTCGTTCTGCTTCTTTTAATAGTTCAGATGCTGAAAAAAATGTAAATAGTGGAGTGAAATTAGACGAAAATATTCTGAAAATCGATGTAAGAGCTGACTCAATTTTTTTTTCATTTTTTCGAATTTATACATAAAGAGAAGCTAGTAAAAAAATTTTCAATAAATTTGGGCTGGAGCTTCACGAGATAATTTAGGGATTTTCATTTTTTTCCAATTTTTGAACTTTGATTTTTTGATTTCTGATGATCCATCATCAAGTTATGAGGGGCACCGCAATTCTACTTTTTTCCGAGACACGTACGAATAATTGCTGTCATTGCCGTATTTTTAATATTTCTTGGTGAAAATTTTACACAATATTCTTCAAATGTCTTTAAATCTCTGTCAAATGTCTGTCAAATACTTTAATGTACCATTGGTTTTAATAAAGAGATTTTAACTGTGTCGTCACAAAAAATTCACAAAACGTGCCTTTTTTTGTACGAATTAATAAAATTTTTTACAAGCTTCTCTTTATGTATAAAATCAAAAAATTTGACTTCGCTCTTACATCCATATAAAATTCTAATTTCACTCCACTAAAACGTTTTGGTTCTCTATCTAGTAATAACTTTAAGGTTGTTTGAAGAAAGACATGATAAAAACCCAATTAGTAAAGTATACCATATCAGAATAATTTTGACAGTAAAAATAAACGTCTATAATAAATTATTTTTTATCTACTTACCCAAAACAGTTACTGATGTGGTGCCATCTCCAACTTCATCGTCTTGTACTTTTGACATATCAACAAGAATCTTTGCAGCAGGATTATCTACCCCAACAGATTTTAAAATCGTAGCTCCATCATTAGTAACTTCTACGTGTCCGGCAGTTCTTCCACTGGATACTAAAATTTTATCCATTCCCTTGGGCCCCAAAGTACTCCTGACCAAATCTCCTATAGCGATGGCACCAACGAAACTGCTCAAACGAGCAATTTCAGCTCTTTCTTCTTCGGCTTCTTGTTTAAGAATTCTCACTGGATTTAGGGACACCTGGAAGATGGAAAATTAAAGGTTTTTTTTCTCTATTTTTAACGAAGCACGTGCATAACCGGCGATTACTAATGTTGCACCTGATTTGTAAAGCTCATTATTTATCTTAAAATAACACTTTCAAGAACGATTGAACATTATTTATAGTAATTTATAGTATAAATATTAAAATCTTACCATTTTTTATAATATTTAACGTTTCCAAGCTTCAAAGTTATAAAATAAATAATTGTAGTCCTGGATATATCAAATCCACCTTAACACCCTATAAAGAGAAGATAGCTATACAAAATTTGTCATTTGCCATACATATTCTTCTTTTTTTGTATTCTATTCTAGAACTTTCGAGCCTTGATTAGAATGAGTCACTGCATTTTTGGGTAGTAATTACAGCAAGATAAGAGTCTATTTAAAGTAGATGTACGTCACTATTATTAAAAATAAAAAAAGAAGATATGCTTTATGTGTAGAAGACATGCTTAGAGAACCTTCAGCTTGTGGTGCTTCGCTTTTGTGTAAATTTTTAAAAAACTGTAATAGTGGAGCTTTTTCCTATATAAGCTAAAGAGTTACATGGTACTGGATAGATAATTCAACCGAGTTAAGCCCTAAAAGAATAAAAGAAGATAAAGTTGGGTTAAACTTTTGGGCCCCGATTGTTATTATACGAGAAAATCCCAAATGAGTACTTCAAATATAGTTCAGTACGTGATAGTAAGGAGCGATCTTTTAAAAACCCTCGAATGGCCTGTCGGTGCTCTTATAGCACAAGCATGCCATGCTGTCACAGCTGCTACTCATCTTTTTTATCAAGACGAATATACTAAAGAATACTTAAAAGATCTTGATAATATGCATAAGGTGGTACTAGAAGCTCCCGATGAAAAAAGTCTATTAGAACTGAAAGATAAACTCGAAGAAAATAGTGTTAAATATAAACTGTGGATAGAACAACCTGAAAATATTCCTACATGTTTAGTTTGTAAGCCTTACCCGAAAGAAGAAGTTCAAAAATATTTCAAGAAATTTAAATTGTTTAAAACTTAGTGTATCTTAGGATTTAGGTTAAGAAAAAAATTTCATTCATGTTTTATATAAAAAATTTATTTATACATGTATTACATTTATAAAAAATAAAAAAAATAATTTATTGTACTAAGCAGATACGTTGTCGTCTTTTTCTGTGGATTTGTTAGATGGAAGAAGTATAATTACAATGACGACCACTAAAAAAAGTAAATAACTGAAGGAAACAGCAAAATAAATTCAGTGTCGTGCAATGTCGCAGCCTTAAGGGGGTTCTATACCCTCCGCCATATTGGAAATGTTAATGTTAAAATTGCGGGCTTAATACTCAACAAAAAATATATAAATAAAAGACATAACATCGAAAAAATATATAAAAAGTCTTATTAAGTGATCATAAAAAGAAAAATACGATTTTTTCGAGGTTGAGGTTATGTTAACAGGTGACTTTTCAAAAATTGGCGGGAAATATCAAAGGGTATATTTAAAATTACAAAAAACATAATTACCTGCATGTATAAAAGCAAAAATATAAAACAAATAATCACAGAAATTGAACAATATTGGTCCTATGACGTTTGATCCTGTCATGGCACCAAATCTTCCAAACATGAGAGAGACAGCAAGGGCCATTCCCCTTATTTGTGTTGGATACAAATCTACTACTACGGCATTTACTATTCCTATTCCAGTTGCTGCCATTAAAAATATTCCTACAAGGAGAAAGCATTTAACATCGGTTATGAATTTTAATCATAATCACTTACCCAAAGTAATTTGGATATACATGTAGCTGCTTAAAAGCTGAGCACACACTCCTGATACCGTTGTGATTATGATGAAACCAGTAAGAAGATTTCTAGCTCCGATTATATTTATAACAGACCCAATTGTGAGGTAGCAAATAGCGTAACCACATCCAATTGCGAGGGAAACTAAGAATACTTCTTCGTTGACAACGTCTTTGCACGTTGTAGACTACAATAAAAAATGTATTAAGAAAACGAGCATAGAAGAGTCCGATCTAAATGTGACAAGAAATTTAGAACCCATAACCTGAGACATGATAAATAGGACCTTGTTTAAAACGTTATAATAAGGGAAAAATGTGTGGGTCGACGAGAATTTTTATGGTTAAAGAATAGTTTTAAGACCTGCTCATAATAGTCATATTTATTAAGCAAACCCCCAATACAAATACAGTGCTACCAATCAGTGTCATCCAATGAGTCCAAACTTCATTTATCAGGTTTACTGATAGATGGTAGCACACTTGTGAGTCCTATTATGTTCCCACCACTACAAATTAAGGCTGGATGGAGACGCTAGTGTTCAGGATGCTCATATTGAAAAAGTTAATAATGTAAACCTTGAGAGATTTTTCCACCGACATAACTTTAAGGTTATGTAGGTGGATTTTTCGTCATGTAAATGTATATTGTATTGCCTAACTATTTGTGACTGTATGTTTAGTTTTATTTGTTTATTATAAATTGGCAACACTAGGGATCTAGGGAGTTGTCAGTAATCACGTTTTTAAAAATTGTTTAAAATGAAATTTACATCTTACCACAATTGCTCTATCCTGACTAAATCTCATTAAAGCTGTTGCAACATTATCATGACCGTAATCATCGTTATATAAAACAGCTTTGCACATTGTAATTTCGTTTTCTGGAATTCTTTTTTCAAGCAGCTCGCTCATACTGTTTAGTATTTGTGGATACCACATAATTACGGCAGAAGTTCTGAAAAAAAAATAGTTACTTATATTTATTTTGTAATATTTGGGAATCAATTTATTAGTCGAAAATGGAGTGAAAAATATCCAATGGTCTAAATGGCGGTCATCATGGTCGCCATCTTTTTTCATTTTACGTTGGTGCAACTGATAAGAGATTGTCTAAATCAAGAGTTGGTGAAAGAGCAGGGTCGGCTTCAACATATTTTATATACTTTATTTTATGAGGTCTGTGATATACTTAATTATAATAACACAATGTACAGTAGGGCCGTCATACTATTTTTTAAGGTTAACTAGCTATCTGAAAAATTATATTTTTTATACTTTATAGCTTTTTTATATCTTTATATCTAAATATATTTATAATACGTACGTTAAAAATATTGCGAATTGAAGAAAACACACCATCGCTGTTTTCAAAATATAACCTTTTCTAAATAATGGCGCAGTTTGTTCCCACATTGAACTTAACATACTTTCATTTTCTTTATGTGTCACGGTGCTATCATCTTCCCACAATATACTTTTTACGGGATATTCATCACCGTTCCTGCCGGTATTGATTGAAAATATCTTCCTCAAAATTCCCAAAGCTTCTTCATTTCTGCCCTGAGCTACTAAATATTTTGGACTCTCAGGTAAAATTAACACTAATATCACAGTCAATAAACTTGGTAACGAGTATACTATTATTAGCAACCTCCATGGTCTAAAAGCTATGTTAAACGGTAAGTCTACAGACCAGTCTTGTGGAAGGATGACCCAGGCTAATCCTGGTAAGTAAATGTTACCGAATGCTACAAAAGTTGCTATCCAAGATACTACTTTTGGTCGGAATCGATTATCGTGAAACTCTCCCGCATAAGCGTAAATGATTGCTGACGATCCACCAACGCTAAAATCAAAAAAATTAGTTGCACGTCATCGATGACACGTAATAAAATTTATGACGTAATTGGTGAAGTATACTTACAAAAATCCGTTGAGGTATCGCGCCAATATAAACAACCAAACAAGAGATACAAAACTCCCAATAATACTAACAATTGCACTAGTGATTAAAGAAATAATTGTCACAATTTTCCTCCCTTTAGTGTCTGCTAAATATCCCCATAAAAATGAACCAGAAACTACTCCAAAGAAACTAATTGAATACAAGAGTCCTTTCTCCCCCAAACTAAGCTTAAGATCGCATTGGGCAGCTGGCGTTATGAACATGGCGCTCATTGTTTCAACTATGACGCACATCAAAGAACCACCAGTGGCCAGTAGAACGAAGAAGTTGAATTTTCCGATACCTACAAATAATAAACAATAAATAAAAATATTTTCCTTACCCAGAATGGCAGGGTAAACCGAATTTCACCGCACTAAGGCAGCACCCTGTATAATTAAAATTATAGGGTCGCAAACTTTCCTTTAATATTGATTTATTTTGTTTTTTGATAGATCCAAATTGTAGACAACGCGTTTGGAATTTGATTTATTAGACCCGAAAGCGTAGCTGAAGAAACCGAAAGGCAGAAACATGTCTAACTTGTTTGCTTTCACCATAAATGTGGGTGCAAGTGGAAACTATGATAGTATAAATATTTTGTAATTGTTTAAAAATTAGATAATTAATATAATTATTATTAAATCTACTTAGTAAATAAAATTACATAAAATATTTGAAAAGATTTATATCAACACATAGTGTGAGAACTTTTCCATAAATAACAGAATTATCTTTATGATTCTCACATGTGTTAATTGTTATTTTTAACATTTTAAATTCTGCAAATTTAGATACTGTTGTATGTTGAATTTCGCTATTAAATAAAATAAAACGCGATCTAGAATTTAAGTTTTTTTAAAATATTTATCCAGTCATTTTCGTTACTATTTTTTAAAAACTAAATTAAAAAAAGATGAGTCATGTATCTTCCTTTTCATTCAGCATACTTATACTCCAGTCAAATTTTCATTATATTGGGAAATTTTTGAGGAACAAAATGTTATTGAAACTAGACAAGCACAGAAAAATAGGGTGAACAATGAGACTTTTTTCAAATGGCCGCCATTTTGTTAGCTTTAGACCAATTCTATTGAACGTAGGTGTAAGCTCCAGGGAATTTAATCTATTTTAAAACTCCCTTACTCGATTTTGTTTAAGATGACTAGAAAAGGGCCGAGAACCAACGAAGTGCACCAATGCTCAGCGTGCAGAGGTCAAGGTCATCCTCTGTGGCGGTCAGGATTGTAACGATTTTTGCGAAATAAAAATATATTTTTATAGTGAAAAAAATAAACTTTCCGAATATCCAAACCGCATGTACCTACGAGTTTTAGTTTTCCCGCAAAAAATTCCGAAGTTTACCCATTTTTTGGGTCTCCAAATGATTTAATTATTAACTTACCTGTTAAAGAAACAGCTTCCTCAAAACTTTTTGCACCAGGTTCGATTATTTTTGCCATGGCTTACTTCGTATTTACAAATTTAATAACACAACTGCACTTTACCTCCAACGAAGCTTGATGTTATCTAATTTAAAAAGATAAAGCTTTGCTTATTATACATGCACGAGCGGTAATTTTAAACAAAAAACCGATAAACGTAATTCACAAATATTTTGTCACTTTTTTGCTTTATTATACCATGGTACATAATACTGACCTTTTCCTTATTGCCTTATTTAATTCTTAAAAAAACAATTTTCCGTGCAGTGGTGTAGAGTCTAGGAGAGTTTTTGGTAAACGTACATATTTAATCATTGAGGAAAACATCAAACCAATTTGTACATTTTTGTTGTAATTAATTTGAGATTTGATTAATTAGATTCAAGATTTACAATGGCAAAACACAAAACAAAAGAACAGTTCCTGTCATTAACCTTTAACATACCGATAAAACTGGTCCAGTATTTGTTTTGTTTCGAATTGAAGCCTTGGAAAAAAATTTAATTCAGTACAAAAAACAAATAGTTTAAAAATAACGAATATAACAAAAAATTCTTAATTTTTTTAATGGCTTATTGTTTGGCTAGCTAAACAATAGTCCGCAACGATTTTCTTGGACCATAATATTACGTAACAAGAGTTGTAAATAACATATTACGTATGAAATCAAATGTCCGTAAGTTCGTAATTGTTGTAGAACTCGAATTTTGTACAAAACTTTGTTTTAGAATACATTCAAAAGTTTCTGGGTCTAAACAAGCCCAGATTTGTAGATACATTTCCACCGATATTAAATCTGTCAAACTGAAAACTGATATCTGTCATATTTGTCTCTTTGCCTATTTGACTAATTACTTTTTTTTACAAAAATACATTATTAAACCTATAAATTTTCAATTTTTTAACTTTATCAGTGCTTATTTTTTTCATTGAAATCTTGACTTTAAGATGGTATGAAAAAAATATATTGTTCATATGGAAAAATTAGGCTTTTTTATTTAAGTTCTTATAAAATCGAAAAATAAATATTTGCTTTTTGCGTTTTCACCAAGTTTCATAAAAAAGTTATTTTTACGGGAAACAAAAATTAAAAACCAAGAAACTGTTTTTAGCGATTTTCTCGATAATTTTGAGGTTATGTTGAAAAATAATTAATACAAAAGTTTTAGATTTTTTAATTATCTACAACTTTTACATCAAACTTTTTTCGATAGGGTGTCTATTCCAGCCACAAATCCTAAAAAAACAATATCTAACCCTCAAAACCTACCCCCCTCCCCACCCCATTCCTGAATTTTTACTCAGTAATCTTGATTTTCCTTAATTTACTTCTAAATTACTCGAAATTTTCCGATCATCCACATACTGCTAAGAATTTTCGGCGTATTTAAAATCAGGGGTCTAATACGACCGTATTAAGATGGCACTTCGAAGGCATTAATCGAGCGTCGCTATCAACAGGTGGCAGCATAAGCTCGTACACAGCTGCCGACCTCGCGGTGATACTGACGTCACCTCGCGGCGCGCGATTTGCACCGCTATATCGCGACGCACGCGACCAGGCAAACATGAAGAGGGTGGGACATTTGTGTTGGGGTGAAACCCTTCCCCGTCTAGCGGCATATCGCACGTGCCGTGTTCGGTTGCAAAAATAACACTTATCCGATATCTATCCGCTCTACAGTCCATTGTCGATTATACTTTAAAAATAAGATAAACTTTCTTAAGCTGATCAAATACAGGGTGTTGTATTTAGGCATTACAGTCGAAAAATAATGTAAAATTTAACAAAAATATAAATAACTCCAAAATTAACAGATTTAGGCATCGTAGACCTTTATAATTTTTAAAAGGTAATAGAATTTGCTTCATAATAGGATTATAAAATACAGGGTGTCCCGTTTAAAATAAGAACGATATTGTCGTTTGAATATGTCATTAGAGAATCGCCTCATTTTGGATGCCCTGTATAATTTCAAACAACTCCAAATACATTATTGCTTTCAATTATTAGTCTAATTGTTTTCAGTTAAAATTGGATTCGGCTGATTCCATAGGTTTCCAAGTTATTGGTTTTCTTGTAAGTGCTTATTTTTAACGTATAATCTATAAATGCCATAAAATATAGGGTCTTCCATAAGAAATAATATAACTTTGATACGCCACACTTTTTTGGGACAACCTGTATAATTTTAAAATGTAGCCTTTATCGACCCACATATCTATGAGCAAACAAAATTTTCAAAATATGTATGTATATGTATATATGAATTAATTGATTAAATTTTGTATTATGTAACGCATTTTTTGCTTGAGCTAAAAACTTGAAATTTGGGGAATGTTTCTTTTGTGAAGTAGGTAACCATCAGGAAGTCAAATTTAGATGTTCAACTTCTAAAGGGTTTAAATATGTATGGAGTTTTAAATTGTAAAAATAGTTCCCCGAATAAATCTACTAGAAGTAAAATAAAAAAATTAATAAATATGAAAATTACTTATAAATCTCTCTTATAATGAATCATTAAAGTTTTTCTATGCAAAATATTTCGACGCCGACAATCAGGATAGCAGCAAATGTTTTAGCGTATAGAGGGTGCGACAAATTGAAACCCCTCGGTATATAAATCACAGTTGGGGGTGGTTGGAACTATAGCCACGTCCATTTATTGATTAATTAGTATATACTCGGAAACATGATGAGTTTTTTTGTGTGTCTTGCAATCAAACTTATGCGTGATCGGTTTAAATCTGACTGGGAATTATTGTCACCACTGGCCTCCAGATGTCGGGTTGGGTTGTAAATAAAAAACTTAATTACGAAAAAATTGAAAAGATTTATTTTTTTCAGTTTATAATAAGTTTTAAGGTACTTTTACTATTATATTTTTTAAATCAAAAGATTTTTACTCAACGCCCGCATATCATGGAATTTTCCAACATTTCCCTTTCCACTCAGAAAAGCGATAAGGGTAGTTCGTACCTCCTCGTTCATCATGTTAACCTGATACAAAAACTCCCTTTATGGATAACGCTGTCGGCAGAGTTTATGGAAGTTGGGAAGTTTCCCTTTGGAAACACCCCTAGTCTTACTCCAGGATATACCACTATGTCCTCGGGAGTTGCTCAGTAAAGATGTTCCAGAAATTGGAGTTCTCCACTCTTCGGTCTGTCAGGACAACGTTGGAAACTTTTAACGGGATAGTAGGAAAATTGGGAGGTCGATTATCCTTCCTGGACTGGACGAAGAAATCGATTGTCTATCATTTTTATATTGCGTGACCGTTTATTTGGTTTTAGAAATATCCATTGAAATATACAACAAACACAGTTTGTAATTAATTAATTAATTAGAAATAAAGTTGATAGATATGCCCCCTTTTGACACCTGTCAACAATGTATCTGATATCTATCATAAGGGTTGTATCCCGCAATTCAAATTAAACAATAAAAAATATTATTAGTAGATACAGTGAATGAAGGTAAAAATCAACTATTACCTCCGATTTCGGTGAACCTCCATCGATTTGATTGAGTATATTTTACCCTCAACTTCAAAAATGACATATGCTCGACTTGCGCTTTTTGCATTTTACCCCTTTTGTTAAATATGGTAAAAAATGCAGATTTAAGCATTCTGACTTAAGTAATCTCGTTTAATTAAATAAAATAAATATTTTTCAACATTTATATTTATGATTTTAATTAATTTTTCAATCCTTTAAATCGAAGATCATGAAAAAATCATTTTTTATATTTCTGAAATATGAAATCGCATATTAACATTACACAAACAGTTTGTTTAATGTTTATGATATAATTTTTGGTTGACTGTGAAATTTCAACCCTTAAAAACCACCCCCTTAAAGCAGAATCATTGAAAAAATTGATTTCAAGAAACTTTAATCATTTGAATAATACATTACTGAATTGAAATCTCATTTACTGAGTATTAGAATCTTTATTTATTTATTGCGAAATTTTCCACCCTTAAAAACTACCCCTTGTCATAAAAATAATGGATTTTTTTTTATCAGCTTTAAGCTTTAATTATTTAGAATCTTTTTTATTATATTAATTAAGAGGAAAATGTATTAAAATATATGAAAAGTTTATTCATTTTTTATTTAAATAATGTTTCATAAATTAATCAAATATTAATAGTAAATTAATTTTTAATTTTCACTCTTCATCAGAGCTCACCAATATCTTTTAAATCCCTTATTTTTTAAAAGATAAAAGGTTAAAGGGCCCCGGTTACATGGTTCTCGCAGTAAAATTTAGGTTTTAAACGTTTCTATCTCGGTTATTTTTTATCCTACAAAAATAAAAAAAAAGTAAAATATTTGTTAAAAAACTCAAATTTCGTTTTCTATCATTTTTTACGTATATCGAGTATTTTTGGAGTTATTATCAAAAGAAAATGAAATTTAGGAAAATTTTAAAAATTCTGATTTTTTTAAATCATATTTTTTTTCAAAAATATGCATTCTAAACCGGTCAAAATTTTTGAGGTCATTACTTATGCTAAAAAAAAGAACGTCTTATAGGTATTACCATAAATTTTAATTTTTGTGGAAATGGCGTACGTTTTATTTTTCTTTTTTCCCTAAAAAGTTCGAAAGGGTCCTCTTATTTTCAGCATAACTTGCCTAATTTTGATGCTATCAACTTCTTCTAGAGCTCATTTGATAGGTATTTCTGAGTACTTTGAAAAGTGTTCAGTAAGTATATTTTATAAAATGCATCGTTTTCCCGTTATTGAAGCTTGAATACTTAGATTTGAGTACACGCCGTAAAAAAATATACATTCAATTACCTATAACTCACTTTGAATTAATATTAAAAGGTTTTTCAAGTAAGGAATTTATTCGATTTTTTATTAGCTTCAATTTTGGTAATGACAACTTTTTGTAAAAACTTATAGTTTTTGAGTTATTTATGAAAAACCGCTTTAAAACATGCATTTTCTTCACGAAAAATCAAAATCTTTGATCTTTAATAACTCAAAAAGTATTGATTTATTTTAATAACTTTATATAGCAAATTTTGCTTAGAACTGGAACCTCTATCGACTCCTGGGGTTATTTTTAATAAAATAATTTCCACCCCCAGGGTAAAAGCGCTCTAACTAAAGGTTCAACGAAATCGGAGGGGAAAACCTTCAGAGACTGTACTATATCAGCAATTTTATTGGATTAATTACTTTTTGTATCGCACAATACGTATCGTATTTTTTATAATATTAATTTATTTGACTTTTTCTACGCAATTCAATATAATCGTATTGATTTTCACAAAGACTTTTTATCTTTAAATCATCAATTTCTTTCCAAATCCTCCGATTCAAGTGCGCTTGGAAAATATTTCTAAAAACTTTTTGACCGAAAATATAATTATTATCAGTACGTGGAGTATTCCAGTTTAAATAACTGCTATAACAAAAATGACATAAAGAAATAAACAATACGAAAATAATAAATAATCCGATATAAAAATGTATACGCAATTGTGATTCGTTATTAATAATTTGTTGTTCTAAGTGGTATATATGATTATTCAAGCAGTAAATGATTGAAGATGTTTTGAAAAAATCACCAACTTTCCAACTTATACTTAAAGTGTTTTCTTTTCTATCCGTACATTTTTCTCGGCTGTATTGGCATATAGTCCCCGATCGGAGAGTAACTTGGTCGTTTTTTAAATTTACATTAGCACTAATTCTGAAAGCTTTAATTTCATATCTAACTGATGCTAAAAGAAAGTGTTGACCATCGCTGATATTTCCGATAATATTTGAAATAAGAGTTTTGTTCATTTGGATCGAGTGCTCTTTGTTATATTTGTCGTAGAAACGGCCGATTTTGACAGCTTTTTGACAATCTGCAAAGAAAGATAGAATTTTCATGGCCTGCGTGATCTGGAGAATTTGGGGTTATTTATTACAATTTTTTAGATTTTAGATTGACTCCCTGTTAAAAATAAAGTAAAACATCCAGTATTACCTTGAATTTCTTGGCTGCGTAGGTTATAAAATTCTGTACGATTATTCTGATAAATTCTTCTTTCTATAAAGTGGCAATAGTATAATTTCACAGATACTTTTTCAGAAGAACAAATTTCTGGACCACTTAAAACAAATGGTAACCAGCAAATTAAAAATAACAAAAATAGGCCCTTCATAACTATAAAAGTGAATTAAAATTTGTACATAATATGAAATAAACAATGAAAACTAAATTTTAAAACAAATTTTACCGATGTGACTAAGAGGAAATAAATCAAGATAAAATTTGACCACTGAATTTTTTTTACCATTTCATTTAAAGTTTTGATAATTCCAGTTATACACAGCTAAAAATTAAAAAGGTGGTTTCAAAATTGTACGATTCAGTTCCAGAACAGAAAATATAAAATTATAAAAAATGAAAAAATTATCGAAAAATAATTTAAAAAATTAATTCATATAAATTAAATTTGACTAGGTCACCTCTATATCCACACTGCTTTAAAACGACTCAAGTTATAAGATTAAAATTTTGAAAAAATGTGTAGAAAAGATTCAGAAATAATACCTTTTTGACAGAATATTAATATCTCGATTAGTTTTGAATTAGCGGGATGTCAAAGTCGAAATTTTAGAGTTTAGAACATCTGTTTGTCATAATATTTTTTTTTAATCTATAACGATACATAAAATTCATACCTAAAAGACGCTAAATTGTTTAACAATAATACCTTTAAACGTACGTTCCACCCATGATGAAAATTTGAGACTATATTTCCTATTTTTCAAGAAAAAAGATCAACGTAGATTAACAATTATATAATACGTTGTTTATATAATTTTATTAGGGTAATTAGAAGCTCAATGAGAGAAAAATATTTTCAGATGTTTTTTAATAACATGCGAAGGTTTCAAAATGATAATAAACCTCATTCGGTGCGTTTTTTTTATCACAGGTAGCCATGAATTAACTTTACGTTAAGTTTAAGTTTACACAGTTTTGATGATAGATGAAGGCACAACCTCGTAGGAAAAATTTGTTAAGGTCGAGGTCTTGTAAGAAATTTCAAGCCAAATTATGTCAAATAAGATGCTGCCCGGGATGTGCTGGTATCTCGTGACAAATAAAAACTTTCGAGTGTACTTTTTCACTTCTACTTATTCAGTTTTGATTCTTCCACATGTTATGATCAACTATGACACCTCTCACACTCTAGAACATTGGGAGTCTCCAATCAAACGGCGAATTTATCGATCGATTCACTTGTCGTTTACTGCGCATTTCGCCATGGAAAATAATAGAAAGGGTGGAAATATTCGCGTGGAAATCCCTTATCCCAACAGTCTCCTGTTCGCCTGCTACAAAAATTTTCCAAGAAGATACCTCGACGAGCTTTGGGCTTAAGGTATGCGACAAAGCTCTTCTAGAACCCTAAAGTTTTCGAGAGTTTTCTTCAATTAGCCGGAAAAGAAAAGCTTTTTAAGCGATTTCGGCGATGGAAAGCGCGGAAAATTGCAATGTCGGTGGCTCTCGTTTTGTTTTACGAACTTTTCCATTTCCATATACGATATTGATTTTTATATAGTTGTGCATGAGAGCGGGATGGGATTATCCGTTTCAGGAGCATGAAGAAGGGAGATAAAACATGATATCGCACAATTTATATTTGCAAATTTAACTGATTTGAATTTTAAATTAATTTGGAACAAAGTAAAGATGTTTTATTGGAAGTGGAAGTCCAGGAACTTAATATCATAGTCGCAATTTGATCTGTTTTACAATTTTTTTGACTAAAAAAATTTCAAACTCTTATTAATACGTCATACACGTCTGCTACTTATTTTCTAGTATATTTAGTCCTGGAAAAACTAATCTGATGTCAAAAATTACGTATTTTATTGACAAATTTTGCAATTCCTCCAATTTTCACTTCAGAAATCGATTAGTGAAGTGCCGTTAGTCGTAAAAAGTGAAAAACCTCGAACGAGAGTGGCAGTGAATCGATTTTGATGGAGTTTTTTTGCATTGTATATCTAAAATCTAATACTAAAATGTCTATATATTAAAATTTGCCGATCTTTGTTTATTTCATAGGTTATTGCAAAATTCCGAAAATGATTTTAAATTAATGATTAATCAAAAATAACTGCAATAATTTTAATTATATTGATGAAAAAATATCAATATTTATGTTTTTGGGGTTGGTACACTGAAAAAATATTTTCAGTCATAAAACAGTTAACTAGTGCATTAAAACAATAACCGAAAAATCGTTAAGCAATAAACGCAAAACATCAAAAACTAATTAACTGCATTCTTAATATAATACAAATATTAATCAAATCAATTTTTTGCGATTTTACCATAAAAGCTTTTTTTAAATCCAAGAACTACAAACTTTTAAAATTAACTAACGGTTTTTGACTGCTTAAAAACGCGCCAAAATAGTGCTATTACCTAATTATATTGACTTAACTTAACTTAACTTAAATTACTGGACAATTGTGGAAACATATATTACGACTTTCTGAAAAAGGATTTTTTTTTTCAAATTCCACAGTCTAGATGGCGCTAAAAAAATGGCGTAAAAAAATTTTGAAAAAAAATTATTTTGTCCATAACTTTTTTTCTGTTTATGTTAAACGGTTCTGGATGGTCTTAAAATGTTCCCAATGTTTTTCTCTTATTAGGATGTTATATACATTTTTTTTGTGGAAATCATATTTTTCCAGATATTTATGCTAGAACCATACAGTTTCTTTAAACACCCATTTTTGAATTGCCATATCTTCCTTCGTATTAATCGTAGAAAAATAAAAAAAAATCATTTTAATTGTTAGCTCAAGGCCATAAAATTAGTTCATATCAATTTTTACGTAATGCTAACAGATTTTCGATAATTCGATCACTGCCAACTTCGAGGTAAATCTAACGGCACTCCACTATGTTATACTAACTACTCGAAAAATCTGTACTGAAAACTCTTTCTCCAAAGATTTTCCTTCTCTCCATTACAGCAGGATTTTTCGGAAACCTCCTTCAACATCCTGCGTTCTTGTTCGTTACGCTATTGGCAGGTTTTCTGTAGGATTTTCGAAAGTCGATTAACAATTACACAAGAAAAAAGTATTGTCGTAAGTGATGACAAATTAACGTGTAATGGTTATTATTCAGAAACTTCCGGTTTTCTAATGGAAATTGTTCCTTAAACGTTTCCGGTTGAAACCCGCAATAGGTCCTGTCACAGGAATATAGGAGAATGGAGAGGTAAAGTTACAAAGGAAAACTTCAATTTAAGGTGATTCAAAAATACTCCGGAAAATTTGTTTCTGTAGCTTATAGTGGTTTGATTTAAACACAAAAAGAACGTTTTCTCGATAATTTTGAGGTTATATTAAAAAATGATTAATATAAAAGTTTTAGATCTTTTGATTATCTACAATTTTTGTATTAAACTTTTTTCTATAGGATGCATATTTTAGCCACAAATCGTAAAAAACCAATATCCAACCCTCAGAACTCGTATATTTAGCTTTCCCCCCTTTCGGAACTTCTATTGCTAAGAATTTTTTTGTTTAAAAATGATTGACCCTGGTCTAAATGAGGAATAAACGAGTTTGACGAAATGATTATAGTGATGGGAGATTTGAAAAACTTTAGTAACTTTTTCTATTAAATTTTGGATAATGGAATTAATAATTGTCATTTTCTCATAAACTATCAAGCATTAAATCTTTCTTTGAAGTGTTTATTTGTTTTGAGTTATTTCATTTCTAATACTATAATCCTATTTTTTTAAAAAAGACCTTGGGGTTATTGTCACACAAATATTTGCGCGACGTAACTGTAAAAATTGTAAACAATGAGACATATGTTTCTGATTTTTTATTAAAGGTTTAATTTTACAAAAAAAAATTATCTTTTTTAGACACGTTAATTTTTAACAATTTTTCATATTATAAAAAAATATTATTATAAAATTGAGTTTATTTGTATGCAGGTAAATGATAAATGAGGTAAAGAAATATAGTAAGGAACTTCTTCACCAGAATTCAGAATTTAAAACAACAATTAAAATCTTCTGACCATGACCTTCAAGGGCCCAGAAAAATATTTTTACGTAATAATCACTAAATCTACGCCTACACAGTAAGAATAACTTCATTCCATTTTTGCCTAGTTGTAGTGACGTAAAGTTGACCGCTGGGAGCATATTTTGGTGCCACTAAAGGTGTTTGAAACGTTATAACTACTAAGCGAGACCTACCACAAAGTTGCAGAAACATTAAAGTGGAAAATAATAGTTACGGCCACCAAACCATATCACTTAAACTTTTTTTGAAAGATGAATTAAAAAGTGTAATTTCTAGATATTCTATTTAAAATATAACTAATAAATGAGCTTAAATAATGAAAGAAAACTGCTTTTCCGACCTGTATTTACGGTTTGTGCATATTTCACCCTATTCCTAGCTAATAAGGGATTAATAAACCCACTGTAGACGATAAAAAAGTGAACGCAAACAAAATGTAAAGGATTGTGATAATAAATGATCCATTTATCAAAGTTTTGCTGTCAATAACAACAAAAAATTCCAAGTTCGTCGTCCCTAGGTCAATAGCCCAAATTACACCCCTTTGCTATATTAAGAAACATATAGACATCATACAGGAAAAACAAGACGATAATTTTGAAAAAATGCAATTTTTTTCCATGGGGTAAACCTGGGGAATCTGTGGGAATCCAGGAAATCCTGGAGAAGCCGGGATGAGAATCCAAAACATTTTAAGGAAATCTGTAAAAATCCCTGCGTTAGATATTGTTTATTTACTTTCGATCTTTTCTATCATTTTTTTAACTAAGCCTCCTAGCTTTTTACTGGATTCATCAAGCTCTTGAATCTGCGAGCTATGCTCTTTCATTAGTTCCTTATGTAGTCAATCATTTCCTTCATCTGAGCAATCCTCTTTTTACTACCTACTAGGTTTGTTCCAACATAACACAAAACCAGTTTTCGTACGGTCGGGATTCTGCGCAGACTAGAATCGGTGTCACCAAATCTAGACTGCGCAGAATCCCGACCGTACGAAAACTGGTTTTGTGTTATGTTGGAACAAACCTACTGTTATATAATCAAACCGTTTATGAAAGGCCACCCGGTAAACATAAATTCACATGTAGGGAAAAAATTACCAGTTGCTCATGTTCCACATACTTAATGAAAACCGCGTGACTAATTCAAAACTATTTTTGTGATAAATCGTGTCAGTATTATCCCTATTTTTAAACAGGCGCTTTCTATTTTCCATCCAGAATCCAGCTAAAATCCGACGCTCCGTATCAGGCTAGCAGAAGAGAACGAAGGTTCGAAAAACTTTCACCCCCACCAAAATGTAATTTGAATAAAAATAGCGGCACGTGCTTACTATTTTATTAGATATTAGGTACAAACATTGTCGCCCCCTTAACATATGTACGGTACAGGATTTCATAGTCTAAACATACAATGGGACTGCACGAGCGTGAGTGCCATATGGTCGCAATGTTAAACAGCTGAAATATTCGTCAATCCAGCCGCGTCTAGCGATTGCGATTGTGATATTTTACTTATTTATACCGGGTGTTATAAATATGAAAATACGAAAAAACTTTCCAGTAAATCATCGCTAGCTGAATTTAAATTATTTATTGGTATCTATAAATGCTTATTATTACTATAGCTTAAGAGCATTCATTACCTTCATTACTAGCCATTAGTAGCCATTAGTAGCCATTACTTGCCATTACTAGCCAATAGTGAGGAGCGATTTCTAGTCATTACTAGCTATTAGTGTACAAAAATTTAACTCGCGGTTTACCCCTCGGTTTTCAGTGAAAACCGTTTATTACAAAAAAAGTCATTCGCGACTAACAGTACAGCAATTTACGTTCGTTGGTTTAGTTGGTTTCTAAAACCAATTAAACAAAAATTCTTCCCCCAAAAAAAAATTTCCAAAATATTTCAAAAAACGCACCCAAGATTGGAAAATCTTCATCCGATTTATGCTGCCACCTTTCCTAAGTTTGTAGAATTCAAACATTCTTGGATAGAAATGCAACGCCGCATTTTGTCATTAATACTACGCGACCTAGTTTCGAGAACAATATTTGTCGCTGTCTTTGTTTAAGGCCTACTCTACCCGAACTACGTGATCGTCGCCGTATGTCTTGGTGTATCTCAGATTAATACACAATACTATTAGTTTAATTTTAATCCTTTTTCAGGGGCGTCCCACAAATTATTTTTGATTTTATTGATCGGTGTGGAACTTTCTTTTTTGTTTTAACTTTATTTAAGGTTTTACAGTTAGTACTTTTTTGAAATCTATCAGTTTTTAAGCTTTTTTTAATTATATTTTATTAAATATGAGTGTTGGAGAAAGTCTCGAACACATTGATTTCAATTAATTTAAAATAAATACAACCTCAAAATTATCGACCAAATCGTTTTTAATTTTTTTTCCGCTACAATATTTTTTTTATGAAACTTTGTAAAGACTTTTTTTTGTGTTTTTAAGTAAGCTATAATTTTTTCAGAGCAAAATATTTATTTTTCGATTTTATACGAATTTAAATTAAAAAAAAAGCCTAATTTTCAATCGAAAAAGATATTTTACAAATTTTCATTTTTTAACCTTTATCAGTGCTCATTTTCTTCGTTGAAACCTCGTCTTTAAGATGGTGTGAAAAAAATATATGTAATAGATATGGAAAAATTAGTTTTTTTTTTTAAATTTAAGTTCGTATCGGGATAAAAATACGTATCTAGGTGTAAAGTGAGTTAGTGTGATGAAGGGGATATTAGGGCAATTGTTGATTGGTGTTGTGAGTCATACAGTTGAACAAAATTATGGGCCGAAAACAGAAAGGGAAAAATGCTTGAGTACCAAAAGATTGTCTAGTTTTTACAGTCTCATTTGCCACAATTTTTATAATACAGTTTTGACAGAAAAAAAATAGTTTCCTGGATTCATTATAATAGGTTTGTAACTGAAAGTGCTGCTATTGTTTATTTAAAAATAAATAGATGTTCTGATCAAATTTCCTCGGCAATACCTTCAAAATTTTTATACAATAACTATGTTTTTATTTTTTTTATAATAATTAATTTGAATTACATTTTTTTTAATCCAAAAATTATTCGATATAATATATAAGGATGAAATGGAATTATTAAAGACAATTTTTTTCAGCCGTTTGTTACATATCGCTGTTTCTGTAAATTACTTACAGAAAAAAATGTTGGTCAGAATTTGTTTATAACAAATTGTTAACTCATAATACATAAGAAATGCTTTTTCGTTATATGGAGCCCGAAAGGTTGTCTAGTTGAAGAGGTGACATATATAATTTTCAACAGAACAGCAAGGGGTTCATTGAGGAGGATTATTGAGTGAAATTTTAATAAATCTCGATTTTTTCTACCACGTTTATTTTATTCTCCCATTTTCTATTCCATTATTTTTGGGTTACATTTATTGATTACTATTTTAAATCAAGGGTACCTATCAATGAATAAAATACATAAAATAAGAATGCATAAATGATTTATTTATTCGGTGGCAATATCTTTTGGTAAATGTATTATGCTGTGTCGTCAAAGATTTATATTTAGTCACGCCTACTCTTTGGCTGCGCGGGTCAAGGGGAAATATCCTATGAAGTTATGACGCATTAATGAAAATTCTTAATTACGATGATGAAAACGTTCAAATTCGAGTCTTAAGTTCTGTACAGATTAGATATACCATGTCGAATGATAAAAAACTTCATTCGCGCGTAATAAAATAACTCATTCAATAATATACTATTAAATAATACTTTTAGATAGGCAACTTGTATTACGTTAGTATACAATCAATTAAATCATGTGAGCGCTGTATTAAAATCTATAACACCTCAATATTTCACGTTTAAATTTAAAAAATGGAGGGCCGGTTATAAAATGTATTTATATCAATTGAGATAAAGTCAATAACCAACATATCAATCTATCATTGTCACGGTCAACGGTGCCTCTCCCTTTTTACGTCAAGACTACACAAAAAAAAAATCAACGCACCAACAGGAAACGATGCGGGAAATTTATTGAAAAATTGTGCCTTCTAACCCTACCCGTCACAACAAATATCATCAATTTTCAAGAGCATTTTTTCCAAGGTTCGAGTTCAATATTTACCTAATGTCCAAAGGAAAATGAATACCTCTTTCAAGGAAGGACTATATAAAAGGTTTTGTTTAAGAACGAATTCGCTATAATTGTTGAATGTGCGGTGGAAATACGTGAATTTTCTTTAAAATTATTGTGACTAGCACTACGATATATTTTCCCTGTAGTTACGGGTATTGAATTAATTAATCTCTACTTTAAATATTTTTCTTCCCTTTCAAAATGCATGATTTCACAGTTTCTTGTGGCAAGAACTTTGTCTAATGGTGGAAATTCTCTTCCAAAGAATACAAACTTTCCGTCAAAATCATTTGACATGTTCTTCTATCTGAAATTTTGATTTTTAAACAATATTTACAAAGGTTTGTTTTGCAAGTAAATGGAAAAATTGAAAAAAAAAATGTACAATACAATCTGTAATACACTCGGCGTTTGGTCATTAAACCTTTTTCTATTGTCTTGAGCTATAAAAAGACTGGAAACGTTTATTAATTCACGAAATTTTAAAAAATATTCAGATGGTATAATACCCTCAAAAACTGTGCTATTATGCATTTCCAAATAGACCATGTATTTGATGTATATTATTTTTAGAAAATCATTTGTAAATTTATTTAAATATTTACGTGTTCGAATTTTGTCCTAAATGATTTTTAATAATTTTTATTAGACCAAATTTCGAGACTTGTATGTTTTGAGGTTTAATATTTATCCTTAAAGGAAAATATGATTTGCTATTTTAAATACTTTTAAAACTATTCATTCATCGAACTGAAAAGTACAGCAATAACTTAAGAATTTCATATTGTCGTATAAATATTAATTCTATAAATAATTAAACAATTCGTTACTGATAACTACACCTACATTGACCATTGAATATTTTAAATTAATAATAAATTACAAAATTAAATTAAATAAAAATAAAAAATGTGTGTCAGACTTTGATGGAATATTCACGTGCAAAATTGTTTAAATAAAATGTCATTGAGAATGTTGATGTTGCAAATTGTTTAAATTTTTAAATATTATTTGTTAATTAAGCGTAATATGAATGCACCCAAATTCTACAGAGACAATCGCGAGTCTTGTGATTTTGATGAAGCTGTCACTCTGACAGGTAAGTCAGTTTCGTTTGTCTAATCCATATAGTCGTTTATTTGTAAATTTTTAATATTATTTGAATTCATTAAACCACTTATAGAGAATTAAAATATTTTTTGTAAGGCTTTTAAGAGTCGTTACATTTTTTTTACTGTATTTGCAATAAATAGCCAAAGAATCCTCGAATTTTCTTAAAAATTGGAGAAAATATGTATTTTTATGTCGGGAAGACATGGTAAAAAAAAAATGTATTTATCCAGCCAAAGTCGGCATTTCTCGAAAAAAAATTGAATTGGCCGTCATTTTTGGAAAAACGATAGTAGAGAAAAATTTTTTTATCTTAAAAAGAAGGATTTTGTGTGTACTTTTGTCTAAGAAAATCCAACATTTTTTCTAAGAGAATCAAGCATAAATATCGCGATAAAAAAAAATGAAAATCGAATTTTTATTTTTTTATTATTCCCTAAATTGGGCACTTTAAATAAAGAAATAAAATGTTGGATTTTCTTAGACAAAAGTACACACAAAATCCTTCTTTTTGAGATAAAAAATTTTTCTCTACTAATGTTTTTCCAAAAATGGCGGCCAATTCAATTTTTTTTTCGAGAAATGTCGAGTTTGGCTGACAAATACATTTTTTTTAATTTTTACCATATCTTCCCGACATAAAAATACATATTTTCTCCAATTTTTAGGAAAATTCGAGGATTTTTTGGTTATTTATTGCCAATTCAGTAAAAAAAAAATAATATGCGCGAATTCGTATATTGAGGTTAAAAAAAACCCTACTATACGGATCGATACTCTACTTCATCACGGTTATTTTAATTTTTTTTTTATTTTTCCACGACTCTTATAGCCGGAGATATATAAAAAATAGTGATCCACTCGAAAAATACCAAAAATGCCGTTTTTGTCACATATCTCGCGAAGCTCCAGCCCAAATTAATTTTACAAGCTTCTCTTTATGTATAAAATCGAAAAAATTAAAAAAAATAGACTCTTACATCCATTTTCAGAATATGTTCGTCTAATTTCACTCCACTATTTGTGTGTGATATTTTTCGAAGCAATGTGCAGCACATAGCCCAGCATTGCAAGTATTTGATATGTCACGAACTCTGGTAAAAGGCTATAGCCTAAATTATTGAATATACAAATTCTCGATTATATTACTATGTTACCAAATTATCAAACCAAATTTTAATAACATATTTGAAGTCATTTTTTGTGTATTGCAAATGAAATTTTTTCTTAAAAATATCTCAGAAACTAACCCCTTAAAGAATTCAATATTTCTATATTAAATGTTATCAATTTATCAAGTGTTTTCAGGCGTATAGCGTTGTCGGTCGAATATCGCAACACCCTGTATATAAAAACAGTAAAATTAAAATCATATCAGTTTTTAATACAATACAAATTACACAGTGAATTATTAAATAATAATTAAAATAATGAATTGTCATAAAAACGTAACTTTATTTAGCATTTACTTTCATTGGAAATTTAACGAGATCTGTGAAAAAATAAAGAGACCGTAGGTCGAGTTATTTTGTCGAAGAGATCGAGTTAAATTGCCTGTATATGAAAGTAAATACGAGAAATCAAACTTACAAAAAATATCCTGCCCAAAATTTGAGCTCGAGCTGGTATTTGGCAAGACAATTCCACGTATTTAAACTGACACATAAATAAATAACAAACACACATCGTTAACCGGCAACGGGGTATTATCTATTTCTTATCCAGTTATATTTTCTCTTCCTTCCTCATATGCCAAATATCCGATAGCAACCTACGATTTTTGATGATGAGTGGAATTGTCGCAAAGATACAATTTATATTTTTCAGGTTATGGAAAATTCCACCTGGAAACAACTGCAGCCTGTTGTTTATCAATCTTAGTAGTCGGATTTCAGAATGGTCTGTCGTCCTACATTTTTCCGCCAGCTCGATGCGAACTTAACCTTTCTTCCACCGAATTGGGCTTCTTGAACGTCGCTTTTTTAGGAGGGGGCACTCTGAGTTGTTTCTTTTGGGGTTTTTTGGCAGACAGTCGAGGAAGAAGAAAAATTTTGATATTCACTCACTTAATAAACGCTCTCATTACCATTTTATGTTCTTTGAGTCCTTACAAGAACGTCTTGGTGGTTTGTAGGTTCTCGAGTGGATTCTTAATAGGAGCTCCAGGTAAGCGATGTTTCAAGCTATTTTAAAAATTCGTAACTCGCTCGATTTCAATCATACAAAAGGGAGTAAAAAACAAAATATAGGAAATTTAATAAGCTACAACTTTGATTCGAAAATGTTTTCCATAAGACTGATATTTTTCGAGAAAATGTCTTTTTCACCCCACCTAAGTTAACCTTTTTGTTTGAATAAATATTTACTTATTTGTAGGTAGTTTAGTGTACACATACATCGCAGAATTTCATCCCCCAAAACTACGATTCAAGAGCGTCTGCTTGTGTGGATTATTTTTCATAGCATCTTGGTTGCTTCTGCCAATAATCGCGTATTTAATCCTTCCACTGAAAATACAGTTCAACTTCAAAAATATCTTCACGCTTTCACCATGGAGAGTTTTTCTTCTCTTAATGGCCGTTCCGGATATTTTGGTGGGATGTTGGTTCACGCGACTTCCCGAAAGTCCCAAGTATTATGTAGCCAAAGGATTCCCGAAGAAGGCTTTAGCTATTTTGCAAAAAATGTACACCATCAATTACGGAAAGAGTTCGGAATACTTCCCAGTTAAAAATATTATTTGCGAAGCGAATTTTGATGTCAAAAATAATGAGATTATGGTCACTGGTAAAACTGCGCGGATTCTGAAGGATATGTCACAGCAAATTAAGAAGTTATTTCAAACGCCGCTATTATTGAAAACTATTTTGACGACTGGGATAATGTTCTGTAATATGTTTGGGTGAGTTCAATGTAGGACAAATTTGGTTTGCTAGAATATTCAGAAAATTTAATCCAGCAAAGATATATTTTTATAAAACCCTTAATGCGACCCTGTGTATCAGTCACTTCTTGATCTCTATATTATATTCTATATATTATTTTATAATTGTAATTCTATCCCCGGAATACAGTTCTGTGGTTAAAATTTTTTTAAATAAATTATTTTTTGTTTCAGACTCTTCGGCCTAAGTCTTTGGCTTCCAGAACTCTTCATTAAATTCGAACGATATCAGATGCTCCATCCTAATGCAACAATTACAATAAAAGAGTTATCGTCTTTACCATTGATAACAAATCAAACCTGTCAACCTTCCTTCGACCATTCCATCATAATAAGCACTGTAGCCACTGGTTTAACTGCTCTAGTCTTCAACGTAATTTCTTGCACGATAGCTACAAAAGTATCTTCAAAGAATATGACGTTGGTACTGTCTTTCGTTGGAGGCATAAGCTCCGGTTCAATTTATTGGTTAAGGTCAGCGACTCAGAACCTCGTAGTTGCTTGTATTTTCCAAGCGACCATAATGACAGCCAATTTAAGTGTTACTAGTATCGTGGTGGAATTATTTCCTACTAGTGTTGGTGGAATAGCGGTGTGCTTAGTTTTATGCGCAGGTCGTATAGGAGCGGCAGTTAGCAATTTAGTTTTTGCTTATTCCATGGACAAATTTTGTGAACTTCCCATTTTTGTGGTAGCATTTTTTGAAATGTTAGGTGGGGTATTGTGTCTGATGGTGCCCAAAGAAAAGAATTCTTCGAATAATGAAGATAATCCGGAATTAAGGGAAAAACGAAATAATTATGAAATATCTACTGTATCGAATAAAATTATATAGAATTAGAAAATTAAATTATGTAGTTTTATTAATCTGCGGATCGAAAAAATAATAAAAAAATCTCTTACAATTTTTGTTCTGTTAGGCTAGATACGGCCGTTGTTTTCCGAGTTCCGACGATCAGCACAGGGAGGCGCGGCGAGCGAGCTAGTTATGGCCAACTTTTGTTATTATCTTATGTACATGTATTTAGCGATGTTTATTAAATGGAATTAGCATTAGTTCAACCTGCGTTTTATTGATCAAACACAACAATTTTTGCCTCTATTTCTCAAACCTACCGATTTTTAAATTTATCACTTGGCGACCCCGTTTTCGTTAGCTGAAAAACCAAATACTTCAGGGCTTCAAATTCAAAAAGTTAGGTTAAATAGATCAAATGTCATAAAATCAATTTTTGATGGAAAAAAATTACTCAACTTTCTTGTTTATAAATATATTTTAAATAACACAGTTTATACAACATGTCCAGCGAGGAAGAAGAAGAACATTTTTGTTTTTTCGGAAAGCCCTTAGACCCATACGACGAAGGTATGAGATAACTACTGTAAAGAATCTTCGAAAAACAACACATTTTATTTTAGATGCAATTCCCAAGAAAAGACCTATCACCGTCGAAGAACAAATTGCCACAGATGCACAGGGAAGACGTAGATTTCACGGAGCCTTTACTGGTGGCTTTTCTGCAGGTTTCTTCAATACTGTTGGGTCTCTTGAAGGATGGACTCCCAGTGATTTCAAAAGTACCAGACAAGAAAAGTCTAGAACAATTGTTCAAAATCCTGTGGACTTTATGGACCAAGAAGATCTCAGCGAGTATGGAATTGCTCCACAAACGATTAGAGCTACTAAGGATTATTCTACTTCAAAGAAAAGAAGAAAACAGGTACGATTTTCAGATTTGTACAGTTAAAATTCCAAAAAACAATATTAGGTTTTTCAAATCATAATTCTTAAATAAAATAACCCTCAACAGGTATTTTCTGAAGGTCCCATACCCGGTTTGCCAGTCCTGGAAACTTTGTTAACAACCGGTAATGAAACTATTGGTTACATGCTTTTAAGAAAAATAGGTATTAAAGATAAGATGAAAAGAAGAGATGAAGAATTAGATCCTAATACAAAAAAATATGGGTGTCAAATACCTGATCAATTCAAACTACCGGAAAAAATTGAAAATAAACAGTACAAAATACCAGACATTTACACTGAAAACTTGGTTACACCAAAATCGAATACATTTGGTCTAGAATATAAAGGATTAGATAGATCGCACGTGAATTTATTTGCACCTTCGAGTCTTGTAGTAAGAGATCAAAACAATAAGAAATTTTCAATAGCGGGTCAAGCTTTTGGCGTAGGGGCATTCGAAGAAGACGATGATGATATTTACATGAAAGAAGACATGAGTAATTACGATTTTGAATTGGTTAAAGAAAAGAAATCCGAAAAACGTGTAAATACCGAAAGTAATCTTTTATTTGGGATATTTAAACATTCCAAATCACCGTTGGTAATAAAAAAAAAGTATCCCCCACCTGTAATACCGCATAGTTTTACTGGAAAACATAAAGTTAGAAAATCCCGCTTTGAATCGATAGAGATAAAAACTGAAGAGGAAGAAATTATTAATAGAAAACAAATAAATCCTGCAATAAGAGCGAAATATTTAGGAGAAGAAACTAAAGAAACATATACTGCTTCCCAAGAAACGCTTAAAGAACCCTCTTTACCAAAAGAAAAGGAGAAGAAAAAAACTAAATCATTTGATATCTCTTCATTGATGGCAGATAAATTTGTATCTGCTTCTCAAAAGGAAGATATTGGTAATATTTTGGAACCTGTGAAGAAAAGTGAGTCATTACATGGTACTAAAGATATGAGGGAAGCTGCAAAAATGAAATTGTATGGGCCACTCACTAGGGCTACATCAGATTGGACCCCTTGTGCTCTTCTATGTAAAAGATTCAATGTTCCTGAGCCCCTAATAGAGTAAGTAAAACATTTCTACATCTAAACTTTAACTTTGTCTCCTAGTCACTTCAAAACCAATCAATATTTTCAATTCTGGTTTTCTTCAAAACATTTTTAGATCTTTTCTTTACATTCCTTCCAAATATTAAATATCTAGAGCTGTAAGTTTTGAAATTATCGAGAAATAAAGACGAGAATGTCAAATTCATGAAAATATAGACTTTAACTTTATCCTATCGTCATTTTAAAACCAATTAATATTTTGAATTGCTATCTTCAACAAAACATTTCTACATCTTTTCTTTACATCCCTTCCAAATATTAAAGATCTAGAGCTGTAAGTTATGAAATAATCGAGAAATAAAGACGAGAATGTCAAATTCATGAAAATCTAGACTTTAACTTTATCCCATTGTCATTTTAAAACCAATTAATATTTTGAATTGTAGTCTTCAACAAAACATTTCTACATCTGTTATTTATATCCCTTCCAAATATTAAATATCTAGAGCTGTAAGTTTTGAAATAATCGAGAAATAAAGACGAGAATGTTAAATTCATGAAAATCTAGACTTTAACTTTACCCCATCGTCATTTTAAAACCAATTAATATTTTGAAATGTGGTCTTCAACAAAACATTTCTACATCTTTTCTTTACTTACCTTCCAAATATTAAAGACCTAGGACTGTAAATTACGAAATAATCGATAAATAAAGAAGAGAATGTCAAATTCATGAAAATCTAAACTTTAACTTTATCCCATCGTCATTTTAAAACCAATTAATATTTTGAATTGTGGTCTTCAACAAAACATTTCTACATGTTTTCTTTACATCCCTTCCAAATATTAAATATCTAGAGCTGTAAGTTTTGAAATAATCGAGGAATAAAGACGAGAATGTCAAATTTATGAAAATCTATACTTTAACTTTGTCCCCTGGTCACTTCAAAACCAATCAATATTTTGAATTGCGGCCTTTAATAAAACAAATTAAAATATCTGTCTAAGTGACCCGTATTTTCTTCCCAAATTATTATTTCTTTTTTTATTATAGCCGCCCAGAACTAAAAAACAGAAAAAGAACTAAAAATCTAATTTTTGAAAACCAAAAATTCTCAGACGAAGACAGTACATCTTTCTCCGCAGGTGTTTCAACACCCTCGACTTCTACATCTGCAGATGTTATAACAACACCCAAAATTGATAATGAAAATACAGATGATGTAGCCATTGTGGTGAAAACTGAAGAAATGTCGCCAGAGGGAGAAAAACAGAAGGAAAACGAAGTCGAATTAAAAGAAGATAAAAAAGAGAATGATAGTGTCGTTCTAGACATTACAGAAAAAATTGGTGTTGATGAAAAATTAGATCTCTTCAAATCAGTATTTTTAAGCAGTAGCGAATCAGAAAGTGAAGAAGAGGGTGAAACAACTATTAAGAAAGAAGAAAAAGAAACTGAAGAATTTAAAGAAGCGATTTTATCCGACTTAGTTCCAAAAATAAGACCCTTGAAGCAAGGAATATTGTCGAATATCACTTTTCAGCCAAAGAATAAGAAACTCGATGACAGTATAGATAATAAAATCGAAGAAACTAAGAAAGACGGCGACAATTCAGAACGGCCTTCGAGTAGCAATGATTCGGGAGAAAAAATAATTCCTTTTGGACCGCCTGTACCAAATCAAAAATTAATTTTTAATACCGATCCTGTTACAATTAAATTGGGAGATAGCGATGATGAGTGGGTGGAAAAAGGCAGTAAAAGTAAACACAAAAAAAATAAACACAAAAAGGATAAAAAGAAAGAAAAGAAAAAGCACAAACATTCAAGGAAGGACAAAGTTTATTGAATGTCGAATAAGGAAAGGGAAAAATCGATGGCTGTGAGTGAAAAAAATAGTTTTAAGAGTTTAAATTGTTAGAATTAAGATTTGGTAAAAATAAAAATTAATACTTATCTTGTTTTTATTTTTTGACAAATGGCTCGTTTTGACAAGTTTTACATTTTAACAGTTGCCATATGTTAACAGGCGTCACATTTTGACAGTTGTCATATTTTGACACTAAAGAGGTTTAAAAAAACTCCCAAATCTCGCACTATTTTATAATTTTATCAACTTAGATTTAACAAATATCACTTATAACATTTTAAAAGCTTGGCTTTGTTCTAGTTTCCTATTTAGCATTCAATATTTTATCAATCCATGTATTCAATTTATCCTCATCTTGGAGCCCAATCAACCTTTCTTTAACCTTACCATCTTGAAAAATATATAAGGCAGGTATGGTGCTAACCTAAAATAATTAAATGATTGTTGTCCATTGCCTGAGATCAGTCAGAAAAATACAAATTGCAAAATTTCACTATCCTATCACTACAAAAATGATTTACTTACCTCATATCTTGCAGCCAATTCTCCCAAAGCATCTATATCAACTTTGGCCAGACTAATTTGTCCTTTCTTTTGTGCTATAACATTTTGCAATCTTGGTTCCAAAGCTTTACACGGCCCACACCAACTAAAATAAAAATGAAACAAGTAATTATCTGATTATAAACGAGTATGTTACTTACGTTGCAAAAAAATCTACAAGAATTGGATCTTTACTTTTTTCTACTTTTTCGACAAAGTCCTTGTCATCTTGCACTTTAAATGAAATATGTCTACTTTGTGAAATTCCGAGAAATCTTCTAATTACATTTGGTGCTCGTGTAATGGTTTGAGCTCTGTAAATCGTATTCATTTTTGATAAAGTTTGAAGAGCTCAAGATGTGGATGTTCTTAAATGTAAAATTAAAAATAAAAAGATGTCATAATTTGATTCCTTCTATGTCGCAATTATTCAGTTTTTGCGCAATCGCACAAAATTAAATTCACCGACGTCGAAACTCGTATTGATCGACAAATAAAACTATTTTAAATCATTATATGAGCCTACCGTTGACAAGAAACATAAGTAGTTCCTTTGTCAATTTATGACCATTACTCCTATTTGAATGTCCTAATTAGAAAAAGGCCCAACAGTCAATTTAACGGAAATGACCGAATCACCATGGGCGTACAAAAAATCTTTTTAGAGAATCGCATACGGAATGAAATGGTATTTTGTTAATAGAGAGTTGAAGTGGTGCCAAGCACGTAAACGTTAAGAGCCGAATTGACATCTACGCACGTTCCAAGAGAGACTCATATCAAAACAATGTTATGTCAGTTGAATTGGCTCTCTGTATCATATTATTTGGAATATCAGACAACTAAAGGCTTTTTTATTATCTAAATGTCTAAATTAAGTTTTAATTTTAATGTATATGTTTATTTTAAGACACTTTTTAAAATTTTTAACAAAAAATGTTTGTATATTTCTATTTCTATATTTGTATTTGTATCTGTAAAATTAGCTAGTGCTAAATAAAGATTATTATATAAAACAAACATTAAAGTTGTAAATTCGGTTGTTTTTGCTTGATAAAAGGTGTGCTACTTTAATATTGCGATACTAACTTTACAAAAATCAATCTACATTTACTAAATTTAATCAGCGCAATGGATTTTGAAAATCTGTGTGTGCTGAACAGAACATTAAATTTTCCAAATATTGTTCCAGTTGTGTGGAGGCTCAATCGCCCATAAAGCTCTGCTCGATTTCCAACAGGATCATTGTTGAATATATGTAGCAAGATTACCTCATCCATTTCATCTTCTTCGAAATCTAAATCCCCAAGTTGTGCTGCATCAAGAATGCCTTCCATCTTAAATGAAATCAAATTATGAAATAAATATAGAGCCTAATTGAACATGTATAAAGACGTGCTTACCATAAAATGTATCTTCTATTTTAGTAGAATTTCAACGAATTCCAATATATATTATTTTGTTTTTCATTTCTATAACTCATTAGTGGCTTTGTACTTCAAATACTCTTCTTAATGGATAGTAAAACAACTTATTTTATTAAAAAGTTTTTTAATTTTAACATTTCGACTTTCTGCTCACAAAAAACAACATAAAAGCAAAATACAGACCAATTAATTAACGGTTGACAGTTGACATCTACTTTACGTACGTACATGAACACATCAACTCAAATTTCATACAATTTTATTACGTTATATATCGTACGCTATTTTCTACGTAAAGGTTTACGTACTGTGTTTACTTCAACTCTCTAATAAAATTTAAATATAAAATTCTTACTTTATAACTCATAATAAAAAAAACCTACCGCCTGTATATTTTATTACTAAAAATACCTTTCGTTGTGCTTATGAGCCCTCGGTGATTTTCGTCAAATTCGCTCATGATTTAAAGCTAACTTCAAAGAGGTTAAGAATTTTATTGTAGAATGTAGATATCTATTTCTTCAATTTCAAATTATCCTCGAAATCAAAATTGTTAAAACGAGAAGAAATTTTTTTTATTAATAAAATGTTTCTTTGTACCCACATAAATTAAAAAATCTGAAATTACACATGCGCATTTCCCTTTGGTGCACGCGCATTTCAACATGTCACTTCGAAACCAAAACGTTTGGCGTGTTTTTAAAGTTAGGTTAACTTAATAAAAATACCTTTTACGCCGAAAGTATTTTATAAAAAATATATACGGTTTGAGTTTCGTGATAAGCGAGTTATATTATGAAAAACTAACATTATCGATAATTGGCAATTGCGCAAATAGTTTTTCCGCAATTTTTAAGTGTTGGAGCTGCAACTATGGAATCCAAACAAGAAGATTTTTGTATTATTAAACAAAAAATAATAAAAACAGAGTAAGAACATTTTTTTGTTGCTTAGTTTACAGTTTCAAACTTTCTTATTTTTGCAGTGAAATGCTTAGAATGTACATGGATAGCAACAATAAACTGAAAAAATCTAAACAACTTTTCACGGAACTTAAATGTAAATATGATCGTTCACAACTAGAAAATGAAAGATGTGAATTTTCATTGGGCTCTTTAAAATCTAAACTTGCCCAGTTGGAAAAACAATGCGAAGAATTAAATAGTCAAAGAGTAATTTTAGAGCAAAAATATAATAAAACTATAGTTGAGTCACATGGTGATATAAGAGCTTTGCAAGAAGAGTTGCAAATGATAAAAGAATTACAAAAAGCTTCAGAAAGTTTAATTCCAAAGAAGAATACTAGTGGAATTTTAAAGAAATGTGAAGAAATAGAAAAAGAGTTAACAAAATATAAAGAGACTGATTCTGAACAGAAGAAAGAATATAAAAAACTATTAAAAGAGAATGCGAATTTAAGAGAAGGGTTAGATAAAATTTGTGAAGAGAAAAAGAGAGATATCAACATGATAGAGACTGAAAGAACCAAATTACACCAAGACATTCATGGATTACGAGTAGAGGTAAGCTAATTCAACACTTAAATAAAAAAAAAATAAAATTGTGAGAGTCGGTGCCAAAATATTTATTTTTTTGCACGAAAATATGTAAAAAATTGTGTATTTAAATATTATAGTCGCCCAATAATGCAAATAACATAATTTTTGACGAGTTTACCATTTTTTTTATAAGAAAAATGAAAATATCCTCTCGTTACCGGTCTCCCCCCTTGTAGCCCAAACACTTTTTTTCGGTAATTTTGACATTGCCAATCGTTTCTTATACAAAATTCATTCTGCTTAAACCAAATTTTAATTTTTTTGATTTTTTTTTTGTAGATTCTAGGTCCATTTATACCCTAAAAAACTCAGTTTTTCTCTCAAAAATGGCCCAAACATTTTTTCGGTAATTTTGACATTGCCAATCGTTTCTTATACAAAATTGATTCTGTGTAGGGGCAATTGCCGTTGATTTGGTCATTAACAAAAAGCTTTTGAAAGTCGTTTTTTTTTTCGGAAGCATCTAAAAAATGGTTCAAATTTTATCAATTTTCTTTTATATATTCTAGATGGACAATAAAATTAAAATCCATGGACAGGTATGCCAACAGAAAGATAAAGAAATACACGACCTAAAATTATCTTTGTCTAAAACAAGCGATATAAAAAAACGGGTAACTCGTCTCGAACAAGAAAATGCGAGATTAAGAAAAGAAAATCTAATCAAAGAAAAGTCTTTATTTAACGCAATTCAGAAAAATATCAAAAAAACCAGCACAGTGTCGATACAAACCGATGAAAATTGGTATCAGAATTTTAAAGAACAAAACAACGTAGAAAAAAAACGTTCCAAATCCGATGTAGAATCTCTAAATGATTTATTCAAGGAAATGATTTATTTTCCCCCACTTCTATCACCATTCAGATCAGTTACACCCGAAGTTTCATTAAGAAATACGTCAAAAACCACACCGAGTGATATACCGGATATTATTGTTACACCCAGTACTCCACTCGAAGAAAATATCCAGAAATTCCCCGAAATTATGGAATGCGGTAATGATGAAGTGCTACCAACTCTTCTTACTGAATTTACCAACATTGAGGAAGAACCAAAAGACTCTTTTGTCGCCACAAATACACCAATAATTCCAGTTAATAGGAATCTAAGGAGAAAAGCATTTTTAAAGAATCAGAAAATTTTAGAGAATAGACAGTCAAAGAAGAGGAAATTTAAAACCAGAACCGGAGATAGCGTACTTAGAGCTATACAGATCCTCGAGAAATCCAAAATTAATTTTACCATTTCCAATGATTCATCGAATTTACCAAAAACTTACACCGGAGGTCGTCCGAATGTTACAGCACCTCTAGTTGAATGCTTGACCTGTAAATCCCACAATTGCAAACAAATGTACATGCTATTGAACCAAGTCAACGAAAATAAATCCCTTTTAGGGTTTTTCAACAAACCAACGGTTAAAGCCTCACCATCGGTCATCGTAATGGACAACACGGTTGATAGAAAGAAAGAAATCACTCCGGAAAACATCCTGGAAAAGCTCGCCGATTTGGTATTCGAAAAAATTAAGGATACAGCATTCAAAGGAAGACGCCGCACCGTAGAAAGTTCGGGGTACATTTCCGAAACTGAAGCTGAATTAGAACACTTGTTCGAAAAACCCCGTAACGACACTCTCGCCATGAACGCTTTACTTATGAAGAAACTCCGAGAAGGAGCTTTATTGCAAGAAAATACACAATCCGAAATTTCATCAGAATCCTCTTTACCCTTCAGCCTTAACGACAGAAGTCAATCGAGTTCCGTTATGGAACCTTCTATGTCAACAAATTGCTCTTCTAGACCAGAATCTACCAACTCGAATATTGACGGTGAAAGCAATACATTCCGTGGTTTAAGGGAACCTTCTGATGTGAAATTAAAGCAATTTAATCAAGCATTACAAGAAAATATTATCTTGACCCATTGTCCTGATGAGAAGGAAGATTTATCCACTAATGGTCTTTTGGAAGAAGCTGTTGTTAAGTTGTGTGCAGGTGATACCATTTTTAATGGTTTAAGGGATAATTCGCAACCTTCTGATGTGAAATTAAAGCAGTTTGATGAAGCCTTACAAGAAAATATTACGTTGAGCCATTGTCCTGATAGGAACGAAGATTTATCCACTAGTGGTCCTTTGGAAGAAGCTGTCGTTAAGTTGTGTGCAAGTGATAACATTTTTGATGATAAAAATGTCTCTTTACGTCGTTTAAGGGATAATTCGCAACCTTCTGATGTAAAATTAAAGAAGTTTAATGAAGCCTTACAAGAAAATATTACTTTGAGCCATTGTCCTGATAAGAAGGAAGATTTTTCCACTAGTGGTCCTTCGGAAGAAGCTGTCGTTAAGTTGTGTGCAAGGGATAACATTATTGATGATAAAAATGTCTCTTTACGTGGTTTAAGGGATAATTCGCAAGCTTCTGATGAAGCATTACAAGAAAATATTGTAATGAGCCATTGTCCTGATAAGAAGGAAGATTTATCCACTAGTGGTCCTTTGGAAGAAGCTGTCGTTAAGTTGTGTGCAAGTGATAACATTTTTGATGATAAAAATGTCTCTTTACGTCGTTTAAGGGATAATTCGCAACCTTCTGATGTGAAATTAAAGCAGTTTAATGAAGCCTTACAAGAAAATATTACTTTGAGCCATTGTCCTGATAAAAAGGAAGATTTATCCACTATTAGTCCTTTGGAAGAAGCTGTTGTTAAGTTGTGTGCAAGTGATAACATATTTGAAGATAAAAATGTTTCTTTACGTGGTTTAAGGGATAATTCGCAACCTTCTGATGTGAAATTAAAGCAGTTTGATGAAGCCTTACACGAAAATGTTACGTGGAGCCATTGTCCTGATAAGAAGGAAGATTTATCTACTAGGGGTCCTTTGGAAGAAGCTCTTGTTAAGTTGTGTGCAAGTGATGATAAAAGTGTCTATTTTGAAGAAAAATCGAATCATCAATCAGTATTTTCCCCACCTAAAGACACATGCACAGAAATTGAAGCCAAAATTGCAAATGTCAGTGAACCAGATAATTTGTCTCGAACTGGTGATACAAAAATCAGAATATTGAATGTAGAAATATACAAAAAATTTATAAAACAAAATGTACCGCTAGAAAACAAGTTTGGGAACCAGGATTTTAAAGAGAATGAAGAAACAATTAATTCTGGTGAACCCCAGAATGAATTAAAGTACGCAGAAACCAGACAACTTGATTCGTTCGTCGATTATTTGAATGATTCGAAAGAAATCACCGTTAAGACAGAAACTGTGATTGATCCTTTAACAACTACAAAATCAGTTGAAGAAATAAATTCTCCAAGCATACTAAGAGAGTGTTTACTAAGTCATAAATTTGTTACAAATGTGAACAGAATTGGAAATGACTCTGCAGCTTATTCAACTCCCAATAGCAGCAAAACGGTCGAAGATAATACGAGTCCTGGGTTGTTAAAGGTTCTTGGAAGAACGCCTGTTCTTTTGAGCCCTTTAAGTAACGCAGTTTCTGATGATATAAAGAAAATTTCGGTTAAAAAACGTAAAAAAAGTGTTTCACCTCTAAAAAGTTCTGCTGAAGTAAAATTTTTGATAAATAATAAGTTTAAAACGTTATTTAAACACAAATTAGCTGAGAATCATTCGGATACAGATGAATCCACCACACAAAATTCAATTTCTAACAAAATCGGATCAATTTCTCTTAAACAAACGGTTTGCGAAGAAGAAACTGGCACTTTACCGATATCTCCAAACGCTGATAAATGTATAAACAGCCTTTTGAGCAACACAAATGTATTGACCAAAGAAATCGATTCATTTCTAAATATTTTCCAGTCCAACAAAAGTTTCACTGATTTGTATAAATCGCCTGGCTGTACGATCGTTTCTAAAGCGGCCAGACAGTTGATTTTCCAAAAATCATCGTCTAACGATTCCTTAAATAAAATCGTTCTTGCTGATTGTCCAGAATCTCCTGTGCCCTTCGATAAGGGTACGTTAGAAGGGGAGTTTGCTCCTAAAATTATACCCCTGGAGAGAATTACTAAAGAAGCAGAAGAAAATTTGCCACCAAATAAGAAGAAAAGAGGAAGACCTAAGAAAAATAAAAGCTTAGAACAAACGAATAGTAATGTACTTGATACGAATCGAATGAAAAGAAAAACGCGATACAGTAGTTCAAAAGTATCCGATAGCGACGAATTAATTTCACCTTTGAGACCTATGAAACACTATAAAACCTGTTGCGATTTAGATAGAACTCCCAATAAAAGAAAAATAAAAAGTAGAATTAGCGAATCGACTGATACTTCCGATTCCGGTGTGATAGATAAAGAATATGTTCCCAAAAAATTGAAATTAAAGAAAGTCGGCAGGCCCAAGAAAATAAAACAAAAATCCTCTTCGGAATCTGATCAAAACGAATTAGATCCAACCGAAAAAGAAATTAGAATTATAGACGAAGATAAAAAAGTTGTTAGTTCGGTTAAAAGTCAGATGGAATGTAATCCCAATCAATCGGTACCAGTGAAAAGAGGGAGAGGCAGACCGCGAAAGTATCCAAAAAAAGAAGATAAAGAACTGACTAACCCGGAAAACATCCAATCACCAACGAAGCCTAAACCGTTGAAGAAACTGACTAAACTTCAATCGAAGATAAAGAGGCAAATGAATGAGAAACATAAAATGTTACAAAAGCAACCGATTCGTGATGTTTTTGAAGATGCTAGTGTTGACTGTGATGTTAGAATTAAGGAAAACCAAATTGTAAATCCCGCTGATAGTAAATTAAATAAGAAGATAAACATTATTCAAAATATAGCCATACCTACAGAGTCTGGCGAACCAATTGATTTGATTGAACGATCAAACTCTTCAAACGCAAATATTCTTAAAAATAAAGTGACTGTAAAGAAAAAACGCGCCCAAGGTGATATTTTGTCCCAAATAATGAAAGGTATGGATAAGGTAAAGCCGAAAGTAAAAAGTGCTGTGATAAAAAAGGACATTCCAGATGGAATAGATGAAAAACAATGGAGGAAGAATGTTTTGGATATCGCCGAAATAACTCATCATAGTAAAAATATCGATATGAAAGATATTTATGGTATTCAACCTTATAAGAAAAAACGTTCTGGGATTTTAATCAAAGACGCCAATGTTCCTGGTAAGTAACATTCTTTATTTCCTTGATCATACTCGATATTATTAACCCTTTAATGTACGGTGTTAGACATCTAAGCTTTAAAAAGCTCGTCAAAAATATTACCACATACGAAAACATATTCACACTCGCATGCAAAAACGGTTCGCATCTTATGAACGGAAGCAGTAAAGTCCAATTGTCCGGAAATACGCTCGTTTCAATACAATTAAACGGGAACAGGGACATCTACAGTGTGTCTTCTACAAAGTTTGGGTTTATGATATATACAGGGGTAAACCTCGAGGTAAATCTTTGTATACTAATGGATTTTTGTCATAAAAATGGCCACTAATGACTAGTAATGGCTACTAATGGACGAGGTCTGTATACCAAAATGGACCTCGCGGTTTACCCTTCGAGGGCATCTGTATAGCCCAAAACCCTTAAAAAAAATTGACGGACAGACTTAATGCCCAGGTTTGGGGTTTTTCAGGCGTTAATTTACTGGAGTTACTAAAATTCTATTTTACTTTCAGAAAAAATTATATTTCTATTAAAAAAACTGTTAAAAATCCCCAACGAGGATGACATTCCGGAAAGTATCATGTTGGAATTCAAAAGACTAACAACCAATGAAATAATAGAGTAAGTAAATAAGTTTTATATATTTATTTCCTCTTATATTACAAAGAAACCATTTTTTTTTTCAGCATAGTACTCTATCAGGTATCCAAGGACATTCACGATAAACCAGAAAACAAATATTATCCTGCACCTCTGATGACCAGAACGCAGAGAATATTTTTAGGACTTTTAGTTCGTTTGGAAAAAGAAAAAGGGTTCGAGAATATAATCGACAGGTTTTTATTTAAGACGCAAGAACACATGTTTAAAATAGGTAAATAATGTCCCTAAAGACCAATCGATAAAGTTCTGGAAAATTTATTTTTATTTTAGGTTGCGGTATACGAGCTGCCATCCCGTTGACCAGATTATTCCTGAGTTTGTGTCGACTTCATGCCGATATTAACAGAATGAGAACGTTTTGTTGTGAAGCTTTTTTTTTCACCGGAGATTTGGCAATTCCTATTTTTTTTACTGTTCTAACTTCCTGGACTGAAGTTATTCCTTTAGAAGTCGACATGAAAAGTAAGAATTATTTTTTTTGTCCACTTAATTGATTAAGTTCTAAAATAACATGTATTTTCCCAGTCATTTAACTCACATTTTCCCGTCATTTATTGGTCCATTTGAACTACTATTACCCCTTTGTACAAAATTTTAACATTCTGTAAGATTTTTTTTGTAGTTTCCATTCTTTGTAAATATCCATCCATCCTCCATTCTGTTTTTTATCTTTTTTCTTCAACGAAAGTTTGAATTTCATTGTTTTCGCATGGAAAATGATTAAGAATATATTTTTTTGCAGCTTATCCGCTCGCTAAAATTTTGGTTCAACTTGTACATTTAAAAACTTGCGCCAAACCTGGTTATAATTTATTCGCATTAAAATGTCTCTTGAGTCAATATCATGGTTACCCGAAAGAGAGATGGAACTGTGATAAAATATTCGAGGAAATCTCTCAAGAGTATTTAGGTGAGCACATTATTGTTATTAAAAATGTGACAGAATTTTTTATATTACATTTTTTTTTCAGCTAATCCATCCATAACTTCAGACTACGCGATACGTTTATTTTGTAAAAATAAAGATACAAAATGGGTATACAAAAAACTCAACGAGTTTTTTAAGCCTTTAATATATAAAATTCCTTCAGAGAATGTTAATTTTAAGGCGACCACCATTATATTAATGGGAAAGATTTGTCGTCAGTTTAAGCCTAAGGATAAACACGACGAGAAGTGTTTGGTTGAGTTGAAAAGATGGTTCGAAGGGTTGTTGGAAGGTAAGAAAAATTTATTTTTTTTTTAAATTCAATTTTTATTTGTTCCGACTTCGCGCTCTATTAAAATTATCGGTTTTTATTGGTTCAGACCTCGCGCTCTATCCTTGTTCTCACTAGACCAGTTTTTAAGGGTAGAAAACTGTTTATCTCGATTTCCGGCAAAACTACAAGGCCTATGGAAAAAAGTTAAATGGCAAAGTTGTAGGTAATAAAAAGATCTACAACTTTTGTATTTACACTTTTTTCACATAACCTCACAATTTATGTGAAAAATTCAAATAACCAAATTTTTGGTTTTTTATTTTTCTTTTTTCACGAAATTTGGTGAAAACTTACCTTTTTATGTCCCAAACACACTGTAATTTTTTTTGATTTAAAATATTTATTTTTTCACCATATTTGGACTTAATATCGAGAAAGCACCCTAATTTAAATTAAAAATAGTTCTTAAAGTTAAATCCTGGACGAATGTGGATTAAAATCAACCCGTGAATTTAAACAACGGATGGTTTTAAATGTAATACTAAATCCTGGATGAATTTAAATAGAAAATAACCCGTGGTTTTAAACTCTGGATGGATTTAAATTAAAAAAGTTTTTAAAGTTAAATCCTGGATGAATGTGGATTAAAATCAACCCGTGAATTTAAACACCGGATGGTTTTAAATTTAATATTAAATCCTGGATGAATTTAAATAGAAAATAACCCGTGATTTTAAACTCTGGATGGATTTAAATTAAAAATAGTTCTTAAAGTTAAATCCTGGATGAATGTGGATTAAAATCAACCCATGAATTTAAACAACGGATGGTTTTAAATGTAATACTAAATCCTGGATGAATTTACATAGAAAATATTCCGTGCTTTTAAACTCTGGATGGATTTAAATTAAAAATAGTTCTTAAAGTTAAATCCTGGATGAATGTGGATTATAATCAACCCGTGAATTTAAAAACTGGATGGTTTTAAATTTAATATTAAATCCTGGATGAATTTAAATAGAAAATAACCCGTGATTTTAAACTCTGGATGGATTTAAATTAAAAATAGTTCTTAAAGTTAAATCCTGGATGAATGTGGATTAAAATCAACCCGTGAATTTAAACAACGGATGGTTTTAAATGTAATACTAAATCCTGGATGAATTTAAATAGAAAATAAACCGTGCATTTAAACTCTGGATGGATTTAAATTAAAAATAGTTCTTAAAGTTAAATCCTGGACGAATGTGGATTAAAATCAACCCGTGAATTTAAACAACGGATGGTTTTAAATGTAATACTAAATCCTGGATGAATTTAAATAGAAAATAACCCGTGGTTTTAAACTCTGGATGGATTTAAATTAAAAAAGTTTTTAAAGTTAAATCCTGGATGAATGTGGATTAAAATCAACCCGTGAATTTAAACACCGGATGGTTTTAAATTTAATATTAAATCCTGGATGAATTTAAATAGAAAATAACCCGTGATTTTAAACTCTGGATGGATTTAAATTAAAAATAGTTCTTAAAGTTAAATCCTGGATGAATGTGGATTAAAATCAACCCATGAATTTAAACAACGGATGGTTTTAAATGTAATACTAAATCCTGGATGAATTTACATAGAAAATATTCCGTGCTTTTAAACTCTGGATGGATTTAAATTAAAAATAGTTCTTAAAGTTAAATCCTGGATGAATGTGGATTATAATCAACCCGTGAATTTAAACACTGGATGGTTTTAAATTTAATATTAAATCCTGGATGAATTTAAATAGAAAATAACCCGTGATTTTAAACTCTGGATGGATTTAAATTAAAAATAGTTCTTAAAGTTAAATCCTGGATGAATGTGGATTAAAATCAACCCATGAATTTAAACAACGGATGGTTTTAAATGTAATACTAAATCCTGGATGAATTTACATAGAAAATATTCCGTGCTTTTAAACTCTGGATGGATTTAAATTAAAAATAGTTCTTAAAGTTAAATCCTGGATGAATGTGGATTATAATCAACCCGTGAATTTAAACACTGGATGGTTTTAAATTTAATATTAAATCCTGGATGAATTTAAATAGAAAATAACCCGTGATTTTAAACTCTGGATGGATTTAAATTAAAAATAGTTCTTAAAGTTAAATCCTGGATGAATGTGGATTAAAATCAACCCGTGAATTTAAACAACGGATGGTTTTAAATGTAATACTAAATCCTGGATGAATTTAAATAGAAAATAACCCGTGGTTTTAAACTCTGGATGGATTTAAATTAAAAAAGTTTTTAAAATTAAATCCTGGATGAATGTGGATTAAAATCAACCCGTGAATTTAAACACCGGATGGTTTTAAATTTAATATTAAATCCTGGATGAATTTAAATAGAAAATAACCCGTGATTTTAAACTCTGGATGGATTTAAATTAAAAATAGTTCTTAAAGTTAAATCCTGGATGAATGTGGATTAAAATCAACCCATGAATTTAAACAACGGATGGTTTTAAATGTAATACTAAATCCTGGATGAATTTACATAGAAAATATTCCGTGCTTTTAAACTCTGGATGGATTTAAATTAAAAATAGTTCTTAAAGTTAAATCCTGGATGAATGTGGATTATAATCAACCCGTGAATTTAAACACTGGATGGTTTTAAATTTAATATTAAATCCTGGATGAATTTAAATAGAAAATAACCCGTGATTTTAAACTCTGGATGGATTTAAATTAAAAATAGTTCTTAAAGTTAAATCCTGGATGAATGTGGATTAAAATCAACCCGTGAATTTAAACAACGGATGGTTTTAAATGTAATACTAAATCCTGGATGAATTTAAATAGAAAATAAACCGTGCATTTAAACTCTGGATGGATTTAAATTAAAAATAGTTCTTAAAGTTAAATCCTGGATGAATGTGGATTAAAATCAACCCGTCAATTTAAACACCGGATGGTTTTAAATTTAATATTAAATCCTGGATGAATTTAAATAGAAAATAACCCGTGATTTTAAACTCTGGATGGATTTAAATTAAAAATAGTTCTTAAAGTTAGAAATTTAATTATTCTATTTTTATTTTTCAGACAATACTACGGACCTTATAAAACAAAGCATCATTTTGTCCATGGATCATTTACCCGGGAAGGGAAAACGACCCGCGAATCATTATTATGATAAAACCATTTCGAAACCGACGTCGACGCCGTGTATAAATGAAACTACAAATTAATTCGGTGTAATTTTTTTATTTTCACTTTTTTTAGTTGTAAAGTTTTAATTATTAAGTTGTAAAGTTTTATTTTCAGTTTGTTATGAGTTTTTTTTATCAATTGTAAAAATAATTTGGGCTGTTTAACCACAAAATATTGGTTTTTAATAAAAACTATTGTGATAATGATTATGAAGGGAATTTTAATTTATATACCAAAGTAAATCGGTTTTGTGGGCAGTCGAGGTATCAAAACTGACATTTTAACGACGTTTTTAACATAAAATATATACAAAAAAAACAAATGTAACAATTTAGATAGACTGGGAAAACATTTTTATTGAAATATTATTAATTGAATACTTTTTCGTTAATATTTCAATAAATAATCTTTTTAAACAAACAAAAACACATTTTTCCCTAAAAATATCGTAAAAATTAATCTAAATTCAAAAATATTTTTAAAATAAATTTAAATTTACCAACTTCTAGGTAAAAAAAACATTTTTTCTCTAACTATATTTTTTTTAAACATTGACAGCCGGTCCTAACCGTTTGTGCGTCAAATGACTGAACGGCTCGACGTTTCGGATTTTCGGTTCCAAACTTTCGCAATAAATATCAGCGGACAGTTCGTCGAGACCGATTTCTTGGTCAGCTTTGGCTTTTTTGGTTGCTTCGTCTATTTGAACCCTGATTTCTCCATCGATTTTCTAAAAAGAAATTTACAGTATTTACATGAATTTAAAAAAAATATAATAACTGTCAAATTGTAACAACTGTCAAACCGTGACACATGTCAAAATGTGACACGTATCGTACTTTTCTTTATTTATTAAAAAGATTTTACCCAACCTAACATTTACATACATTTAAAAAAAAATCTTGACTAAACGAAGGTAAAATTGTAGTGTACGGACCAAGCTGAAGTTGGTTACAAGTCGCCAATGACTTTTGTCTTGTCAAAATGTGAAACTTGTCATTCGTGACACCTGTCAAAACGTGACATCTGTGAAAATGTATTAACTGTCAAAACCGCGACACCTGTCAAAATCTGTCGATATTCAAAAAAAATTACATAGAAATTTGAAAATAAAAATTAATTAACGCTTACTTTGATTTCTTCAGCGGTCGCCAAGTTTGACTGAATAATTTTTTCCTTAAACGAAGTAATGGGATCCCTAGTTTGTCTTACTTCTTGAATTTCGTCTCTAGTCCTGTAACTGGTCCCTGGGTCGGACATGGAGTGACCGGAATACCTACAAAACGTTTAGAATTTTATTCGAGAAACTTTCCGATTTATTTCGTTTTACCTATATGTCGCTGCTTCGATTACGAGCGGTCCTTTTCCGCTACCCGCATAGTTTACGGCATATCTAAAGCATTCTCTGACGGCAAGTACGTCCATACCGTCCACCCAAATTCCGGGAACATAGTCACCTCTAAAAAATTACAAATAAATATATACTTTTTCTAACCACCGTACGTTATTTTTACTGCTATTCTGTCGTCTGGAGTTATTTATGACGTGCAGCACAGTAGCGTAACGTGTATAAAACATCACATGCCAGTAAATATACATTTTAATTATATTTTGGCTTACCTGGAATAATAATTGGTGCTGGCAGCGGCTCTCTCAGCACTCGTACCCATTCCATAACCGTTATTTTCGCAAACAAAAATGCATGGAATATTCCAAAGTTTGGCCATATTGTAAACTTCGAATACCTGGCCTTGGTTAGCTGCACCGTCACCATAAAGAGCTATACATACACCATCGGTACCCTTATATTTGGCGGCAAGAGCGATACCGACACCCAACGGGACCTGAGCTCCTACAATACCGTTTCCACCATAGAAATTCTGGGTGTACATATGCATTGAACCCCCTTTTCCTCTAGCAGCCCCTTCTTTTCTTCCGCAGAGCTCGGCTAGGACTCCCAGAGGTGGTACACCCATGAGGTATGTCCAACCGTGAGCTCTGTAGGCAGTTATAACTCCATCGTAAGGACGAAGTGCTGCTGTTATTCCCACAGCTACGGCTTCCTAAAAAACAAATATTTGAAAAATACAAATAATTAAGTACCTTGAAGCTGGCCCAAATTTTTGGGAAGTAAATTTCTAATAAATGTTTAATAAATTCTAATTAAAATTTAGTAAACAAGGACAGGTGCAGGTTCAAGTCGAAGGTGGCAAAATAATTAATAAGTTTTGAAAGGCAAGGTTAATAAAAAAATTTTTGGGGAGTAAATTTCTAATAAATTGTTAGTAAATTATCCAATAGGTATTTTTGGTTCAGGCTGAAATGGCTGGGCCAGCTTCAAGGTACTCAAATAACTACTAGTATTTATAAATCTCTTACCTGTCCAGAGTAAAGATGACAAAATCCTCTGATAATTTTTTCTTTGTAAAGATTGCCAGCCGATGTTTCCATTCGTCTAATAGTGTGCATTTGGGTATAAAATTTGATGGCATCTTCTTTGGTTAAAGTTACAGTTGTGGATGGTGATTCTTCTAGTTTGTGTAACCTATATGGCTAAAAATTACATAATTTCTCACTTGCTGTAAAAGTTACATACGTTTCTATAAAGGGTTACATAATATTTGAACATTTCAAAAAATAAGTGTAATTAAAATATTTACCTTAGTTTCAAATGTTGCTTCTGAAGCAAAGTTATTTTTCGGAAAAATAGCACCCAAAGACTTCTAAAACAGAAAAAATAAAAGTTTTGAGACGTTTTTTCCTAGGCAACAAAATTTAAGTTAGTATCTAAATATATTAAACTTGTTAGTATATAAGACTTTTTACGTTTACAAAATTCCCCAAACGCTTTGCCATAATGTAATTTTCTGCCAATAATTTCCAATGACATCAATTTAACCTTGTGGTACTTTCTTGTTAATCTGAAAAATGTCACAAAAAGTTAAATCAATATTCACTTACTTTTGGAAAAATACTTTTTTTGGATACTGCTCTAACACAACTCGGAAGCATCTTGATAAATGTAAATTAAAAATAGGAATAATTCAATTTAAAAGTTCTTTAAAAAAATTTAAAAAACAGCTCTTCGTCCTTAAATTTTTTCAAGGGTGTTCGTAATCGAGTGTAGCTGCATACCCAACTTAGGTTAACTTCCAGTCAACTTTCAACTTATCAATCTGTCACATGATTGGAACACGTGTTTGACATATCCATTCAATGGTCGCGTGTTTTATCCTAGAATTTTCTTTTTCCGCTAATCTATTTATTATAATCTTATTTGTAGATATCACGGCAACTGAACATTAAAATCACTTGTACACATCAATAACAGAGCTCATCGTGGAATAAGAAGACGAACTAACAGCTTTTCATATAATGTACAAGACCAACTTCAGTTGCAAAAAAGAAAAATCAATTAACCTTACTTTAATTTTTCTTGAAAATATGAATTTAATATAAGTATTATATTAGAATATATTTGTGAATATGTATTCCGTTTCAGTTAAACAATTGTTTAAAAAAGTCTTACCTCTAAAAGTGCCCGTGAATTTCTTTTCTAGTGCTCCGTTATTATTATCTACAGAAAAATTACAAAGGTTTCGAACCACCGAATCGGACTGTTTGAAACACACCAATGAACATTTGGGTTTATTTTATAAAGTACCCGATGAAGATAGAAAACACATTTTTCTTTATGGGGGAATCCCAAAATCTTTTGATATACAAACAAAAACTTTTAATGAAACTTGCTTAATGATTCGACAGCCTTCCTTAGACGTAATAAATTGTTTAAAGGCCATAGATTATTCAAAACCAGTGGTAAGATTCGTCTTATATGGTGAAAAGGGTAGCGGGAAGTCATTATCATTAACGCACATTTTACATTACGCTTACAAAAGTGGGTTTTTGATAGTACACGTACCATGGTTGGGCAATTGGATGCGTAGATGTAAAGAATACAGCAATAGTGATACTAAGGAAGGTTACGTTGATCTAAATCTAGATGCAGCCGAGTGGTTATTAAATTTTAAAACTCAAAATTCCCACTTGTTGTCCAACCCGGAAGCTAAAACTACAGTAGATTACGTTTGGAGCAAGAGAGAATTAACTCCAGCAGGTTCGGATATCTTAAGTTTAATAGAACACGGTATTAACAGAGTAAAATACGCTTCGGACACTGTAGTAGCACTTTGTGAAGAAATTAAAACGCTTTCGAATAAAGGTGTTTTCAGAACTTTAGTAGCCGTTGATGGTTATAACGCATTTTTCTATCCAAACACAAGAGTTTACACCGAGAAAAAAGAAGTTGTTAATCCACAGAAAATTACCGTTACACAAGGATTCATGAGTTTGACGAGCTTCGATTGGAAAAACGGCGTTGCGGTTCTAACTGTCGATGAAATTGCTATCGCTGAAAAAGATCAGATATCACATTTACCGCGGTAAAATATTTTGTATATTTATTCCGAGTAATTTATTTTTAAAATTATTTTTAGGTATCTCTTAGGTACGGAAGGTTTCGAACATCTAGATCCATTTGTACCTGTATCAGTTACAAATTACACGGAAAAAGAACTTACCAGTTGTATGGAATACTACAGGGAGAGAAAATGGGTAAAAGACTATCCGGGGTTAGATGAAGAAGTGAAATTTATCAGCGATTCGAATCCTTATAGGTTAATGAAAATTTGTGCTCCATTGTAAACAGTTTTTTTTAAATTAAAGAGTTTTTTAAAAATGTCCCAATTCAATCAATAACAGTTTTCAATGCAATTTAGTTATATTATTAACTGTCAAAATGTGACCCGTATCGTACTTTTCTTTATTAAAAAGATCTAACCTAACGTCTTGTCAATATGTTATCACTGTTAAAATATGACACCTGTCAAAATGTAATAACTGTCAAACCGTGACAACTATCAAAACGTAACAACTGTCAAAATGTGAAACTTGTCATTAGGTTTGTAAACAGTTTTTTTTTAAATTAAAGTGTTTTTTTTTTTCCTTAATAATATATTTGTTGCTATACAGAAATGAAAATGTAACATTTTTTAATACATTTTACTATTCCAGCAAATACAAAAAAAGTCCCAATTCAATCGATAACAGTTTTAAATGCAATATAGTTATTTTCCTTAGAAAAGGTGAAGAAAGCAAATTTAGTAACTTCTTACTGAGATACTGACAATTTTATTTTGGTACAATCAAAATGTTTATGCATACCAAGGGCGGCTCTAGCCCAGAGATTTGGGGGGCGGGGCAACGTCGTCGGCTGTTAGGGTTATATACAGTGCGACTCAAAAAGTGCACCATATGGGAAAAATTTTTATTATTCATTTGACAGAAAATTTTATTGTTGATAAAAGTTGGTGCATTGCGTCAAACTTTCAAATTTCTAAATGGTATACAGGGGCGGGCAAAAAACGTAAAAAAATAATTTAGGAGGCTGTGATTTTATATCTTTATCGGTGTAATTTTTAATTCTAAACAACTTTCCTAAATAATTTTTTTGAATATTGTCAAAAATAAGGGTACTTTACTCTTGGTCAAAATCCCTATATTTTGCCAGCCCCTGTATACCATTTAGAAATTTGAAAGTCTGACGCTTGCAATAGCACTGTATACATAAAAATTTAATATTTTGGGTTTTTTTGATGCATTTTGTATAAGAAATGATTGGCAATGTCAAAATTACCGAAAAAAATGTTTGGGCCATTTTTGAGGAAAAAAGGGAGTTTTTTAGGATATAAATGGACCTAGAATCTACAAAAAAAAATAAAAAAAATTAAAATTTAGTTTACGCAGAATTAATTTTATATAAGAAACGATTGGCAATGTCAAAATTACAGAAAAAAAAATGTTCGGGACATTTTTGAGGAAAAAAGGGAAATTGTCCCCCCCTTTGGAGCCGCCGTTGATGCATACTGATATTTAAGAATAAATGTAATTTTAGCTACATACTACTCAATTCTTTTTACATAATAAAAACAATATTTAAAATATTTTAACAATTATGTAGTAGTTTTCAAAAAGAAATAGAAAATAGACAAAAAAAACCATTTATAAATATCAAAAGAATAAAATTGGAGAAAATTAAAAGCTCAATTGGAAGTTTCAGTTATGGAAAATGTTGACAATAAAGGACTTAAACCGTACGCAATATAATATGCACACCAGAATCTGTGAATACAGGTTCTGACAGTTCCCCAACTTTCAATGCAAAAGCAGCGTCTTCGAATGGTTTTTGCATGGCTCCTTTTCCAAAAGGACCTAAATCACCACCTCGTTTTGCCGAAGAACAATCCGAGTACTTTGAGGCCAGTTCTGCAAACGACGTCTTTCCTTGAGCAATTTGTTCACGATATGCTAAAAAAACAAAGTTTCAATTAATTTATGTACAAAAACAAACAAAAATTAAAGGGAAAATAATTTACAGGCGATCTGAGGTCGGGAAGTGGAAGGGGGTGAGTTTTTAAGGGTAAAAAACTGTTTATCTCGATTTCCCGCAAAACTACAAGTCCTATGGAAAAAAGTTAAATGGCAAAGTTTTAGGTAATAAAAAGATCTACAACGTTTGTATTTACACTTTTTCCCATAACCTCAAAATTTATGTGAAAATTGGTTTTTTGAATTTTTCACATAAATTTTGAGGTTATGTGAAAAAAGTGTAAATACAAAAGTTGTAGATCTTTTGATTACCTACAACTTTGTCATTTAACTTTTTCCCTAGGACTTGTAGTTTTACCGGAAATCGAGATAAACACTTTTTTTACCCTTAAAAACTCACCCCCTTCCCCTTAACCACAATACACTACTTCTGTAATTAAAAACTGCTTTAGAGGTCCAGTGAAAGTCTTACTTACATTTAACTATATCTAACGCTTCTTCTTTTGTGCGGATTATATTTTCTTCCCTCCATGATGAGGGCCTTCTGGAGTCTTTATGTTTTACCAATAAATGTGAACACTGTACTTGTTCGGGGCCACTTGAAGATACTGGTTCGGCTGGTTTATCAGGAACATCCCACTGAGATTCTTTAGTGTAAACGTTTAAGTAGTAATGTTGCCCTAGAAAACATCGATTTTATTAATAACCTATAACTTTGTTATGTTTCGAAAATGAGGGAGTGAATATATTAAGAGTGTAAATGAAATTAAAAGAGCATGCATAATGATTTTGATATATAATTTTTGATCAATACAAAATTAAAAACATACCAGTTGATCTACTAAGACGTTTTTCCCAACCGGCAGGTAATTGTTCGTCCGCCATTTTATTTGTTTTCCGTTCCGATTTCTGTTTTGGACTTTCCACACTCGAACAAAATCAACGGTTTTTGATCCAGTGCAATTTCGCTTAGCTCTACAACAAGGCGAAATAAACAAAGATAGAATTATATTACAAAAACCCCCTCAATTTTCAGTTAGCTCTTTATTTGGAAATATAAATACAATTTTTATGTTTTCTTATATATATTTAATAAAAGTGCACAATTTTATTCATACCTGAATGTAAATTAAATTATTTAAAATTAATTTTTGGAATAATTTTTGTATTGGCAACACCGCTCGACTTGTAACTAACTTCACAATCTATATTCGTCAATTCTCGTAAAAATCATTACAGTTTCGGTACTAATCGTGGCTATGCTTCAGTCTGATTGGTGATTAAAATATTTTAAAAAGAAATGGATTACTTATAACCAATTAAATTGTGTTATGGTGATTGTCCCACGTGCTAAAATCTAAATTTTGTGTGAAGTTAGTTACAATTTAATTTGATAATCAGCTGTAAGGTTGTCAATTTTCTGTTTTCTGTCAGTGCGAGTTTGATACGCTTAGAAGGAGATTCGTACGACACGTATTGTCGTTTTTTTACTTTCGGCAATTTGAAATAATCGTGATATTTGAATATTCTGCATGTTTTTTTATTTGCTAATACAAACATTTTAGTTGAAATAATTGTATTTGTAACGGTTAATATGAGTGAAAAACTAAGTTTTAGTGTGTAGCTTGACAAACATTTATGCGGGGGTGTTTTTAACAGGTGAGCAATAAATATTTGATTTGGGTAGGTGTGATAAAATTTTATATTTTATCCATAAAAACTTATAAGAATTTTGTATTCGTAAGCATCAATATAATATTATGATTAATTTTTTGTGAAAGTGGGTCACAAAACTCACACCAAGCATATAAATATAATTAATAAAATGTTTATTTAATTGTTTAAAATTAACGTTAATATATGATCGCTAAATAAAATAATAATTTACTGTTAAACCACCTGTTTGAAGTCAAAAGCAGGTAGCAGGTCCCTTTTAGGACAAAACATTGTATGTTTTGGTTGAATTGGTACCTGACAGGTTGTGTTGTATACCTAATTACCTTGTGAGTCATCACTCGCCAAATGGTAATGGCTACTGATCCGAACATTCGGCTTTAAATTACAAAATATTATAAATTGTATTTCTGTTTATTAAAAAATGATAATTTTTTCGAAAAACTTTATTCTCGTAGTTTTTTTTGTAAATTTTGTACCATTTCATTTTTAGCATTTTTTGAAATAGTGTATGTAATAGTAATTTCAATCTCAATTTTTTATTTTCAGAGCTAAACAAATAATTTTAATCCAAAAAAATGTAAAAATGTTAATCGCTTACTTTGAGAGCTGCAAAATTTTTTTATCTGAATTTTTCAAAAAGTTATTAGCAGCTAAATTTTCTTATTTTTTCTGTTTTGCTTACATGGTATCAATTTCGAGACTTCAGTCGTTTTCCGTTTGCACGAGAATTTCTGAAAGAGATTATTTCTAACGTGTCCCATTTCAATTGACCTCGACATTAAAATCAGCCCCTTCCATTTATTTACACCCTTAAAACAAGGCTTGGCCTCCATGAACAAATAATGGAATTGCGGGTGTGAATATATAGGTACATATTTAAAAAAGTAATAAACAAAGCGTTATTACGCCCATCACTTAAAAATCAATGTTATCTTTATCAAATCATCTGCCACATTTAGATATTCATTGTACTAATTATCAACATGAGATAAAATCTATAAATTAAAATTATTAAAAGCGTAGAAATCTATAACTAAATCTTAAAACTTTTTTTTAGAATAATCTAGGGAAATTTTATGTATTTGCGGTATTCCCTTACTCCTGTTAGGAAATCATTTTTCTCCAGATCTGGGGAAAAATCTACAAGAGTGGTTTAAAGTATTAATACTTTTACTAGTTTTATTCTCAAATGCTCTTAACTGTATTCTAAACATCCCATATTTCCTCCTATTACTATTTCATATATCTCATAAATGTATAATAGTTTTTCCGAGCTTTTCTCGCTCATAAAAATAATGACTGCTAATATTTTTCCGAAACAGCGCATTGTAAATAATCTTAATGTGCTTTTCATGGCTCATAGATAGAGAATATTTCTTTCTAACATTCATGTAGCTCGTAAAATTTTAAAATTTCCTCGTTTTCCCTTCTGGCTTCTTCTTTCTTATGAAAGTTTTGACAATAAAATGTTTTCTTTATTAGGTCAGGTGCTGGAAATAATATTCAAATTAAGCGTCTCAGCATGTGGTGGATTCTAGATCAGTTTCTTTTATGATTATTAATAAAATATAGAGGGTGACGTAATAACGTATTAACAACGGTCAAGAACATTAAAAAATGGTTCGTTGACTGTTACGCTTTGAAATTTGAATTGTTTTTTATGACATTAAACGTTCAGGTTCAGCGGTTCAATTTACATATAAACACTATGGAATTTTTAAGTGTATTAGTGAATTAAATATATTTTTGGTGAAAATTGGCACCATTTAAACCTAAACTAGCTTTCTAAATTGTATGAAAAATAGTAGGAGACAAAAATAAAAACTAAAGCAACGGCGGCTGCAGGGGGGGGGGGGGGGCAGTAGGGACAAACTCACTTTTTCCCCCAAAAATGGACCAAACATTTTTTTTCGGTAATTTTGACATTGTCAATCGTTTCTTATACAAAATTCATTCTGGGTAAACCAAATTTGAATTTTTTTTGTAGATTCTAGGTCCATTTATATCCTAAAAAACTCCCTTTTTTCCTCAAAAATGGCCCAAACATTTTTTTTCGGTAATTTTGATATTGCCAATCGTTTCTTGCACAAAATTCATTCTGCGTAAACCAAATTTTAATTTTTTTGAATTTTTTTTGTAGATTATAGGTCTCATTGTATCCTAAAAAACTCCCTTTTCCCTCAAAAATGGCCCAAACATTTTTTTTCGGTAATTTTGATATTGCCAATCGTTTCTTCGACAAAATTTATTCTGCGTAAACCAAATTTGATTTTTTTTGTAGATTTTAGGTCCATTTATATACTAAGAAACTCACTTTTTTCCTCAAAAATGGCCCAAACATTTTTTTTCGGTAATTTTGATATTGCCAATTGTTTCTTGCACAAAATTCATTCTGCGTAAACCAAATTTTAATTTTTTTGAATTTTTTTTGTAGATTATAGGTCTCATTGTATCCTAAAAAACTCCCTTTTCCCTCAAAAATGGCCCAAACATTTTTTTTCGGTAATTTTGATATTGCCAATCGTTTCTTCGACAAAATTTATTCTGCGTAAACCAAATTTGATTTTTTTTGTAGATTTTAGGTCCATTTATATACTAAGAAACTCACTTTTTTCCTCAAAAATGGCCCAAACATTTTTTTTCGGTAATTTTGATATTGCCAATTGTTTCTTGCACAAAATTCATTCTGCGTAAACCAAATTTTAATTTTTTTGAATTTTTTTTGTAGATTATAGGTCTCATTGTATCCTAAAAAACTCCCTTTTCCCTCAAAAATGGACCAAACATTTTTTTTCGGTAATTTTGACATTGTCAATCGTTTCTTATACAAAATTCATTCTGGGTAAACCAAATTTGAATTTTTTTTGTAGATTCTAGGTCCATTTATATCCTAAAAAACTCCCTTTTTTCCTCAAAAATGGCCCAAACATTTTTTTTCGGTAATTTTGATATTGCCAATCGTTTCTTGCACAAAATTCATTCTGCGTAAACCAAATTTTAATTTTTTTGAATTTTTTTTGTAGATTATAGGTCTCATTGTATCCTAAAAAACTCCCTTTTCCCTCAAAAATGGCCCAAACATTTTTTTTCGGTAATTTTGATATTGCCAATCGTTTCTTCGACAAAATTTATTCTGCGTAAACCAAATTTGATTTTTTTTGTAGATTTTAGGTCCATTTATATACTAAGAAACTCACTTTTTTCCTCAAAAATGGCCCAAACATTTTTTTTCGGTAATTTTGATATTGCCAATTGTTTCTTGCACAAAATTCATTCTGCGTAAACCAAATTTTAATTTTTTTGAATTTTTTTTGTAGATTATAGGTCTCATTGTATCCTAAAAAACTCCCTTTTCCCTCAAAAATGGCCCAAACATTTTTTTTCGGTAATTTTGATATTGCCAATCGTTTCTTCGACAAAATTTATTCTGCGTAAACCAAATTTGATTTTTTTTGTAGATTTTAGGTCCATTTATATACTAAGAAACTCACTTTTTTCCTCAAAAATGGCCCAAACATTTTTTTCAGTAAATTTTAATTTTTTTTTGTAGCTTCTAGGTCTATTTATATCCTAAAAACTCACTTTTTTCCCCAAAAATGGCCCAAACATTTTTTTTCGGTAATTTTGATATTGCCAATCGTTTCTTAGAAAAAATTCAATCTGCGTAAACCAAATTTTAATTTTTTTTGTAGATTTTAGGTCCATTTATATCCTAAGAAATTCACTTTTTCCCTAAAAAATGTACCAAACATTTTTTTTCGGTAATTTTGATATTGCCAATCGTTTCTTAGACAAAATTCAATCTGCGTAAACCAAATTTTATTTTTTTTGAATTTTTTTGTAGATTCTAGGTCCATTTATATCCTAAAAAATTCCCTTTTCCCCTCAAAAATGTACCAAACATTTTTTTTCTGTAATTTTGGCATTGCCAATCGTTTCTTCGACAAAATTCAATCTGCGTAAACCAAATTTTAATTTTTTTTGTAGATTTTAGGTCCATTTATATCCTAAGAAATTCACTTTTTCCCTAAAAAATGTACCAAACATTTTTTTTCGGTAATTTTGATATTGCCAATCGTTTCTTAGACAAAATTTATTCTGCGTAAACCAAATTTGATTTTTTTTGTAGATTTTAGGTCCATTTATATACTAAGAAACTCACTTTTTTCCTCAAAAATGGCCCAAACATTTTTTTTCGGTAATTTTGATATTGCCAATTGTTTCTTGCACAAAATTCATTCTGCGTAAACCAAATTTTAATTTTTTTGAATTTTTTTTGTAGATTATAGGTCTCATTGTATCCTAAAAAACTCCCTTTTCCCTCAAAAATGGACCAAACATTTTTTTTCGGTAATTTTGACATTGTCAATCGTTTCTTATACAAAATTCATTCTGGGTAAACCAAATTTGAATTTTTTTTGTAGATTCTAGGTCCATTTATATCCTAAAAAACTCCCTTTTTTCCTCAAAAATGGCCCAAACATTTTTTTTCGGTAATTTTGATATTGCCAATCGTTTCTTGCACAAAATTCATTCTGCGTAAACCAAATTTTAATTTTTTTGAATTTTTTTTGTAGATTATAGGTCTCATTGTATCCTAAAAAACTCCCTTTTCCCTCAAAAATGGCCCAAACATTTTTTTTCGGTAATTTTGATATTGCCAATCGTTTCTTCGACAAAATTTATTCTGCGTAAACCAAATTTGATTTTTTTTGTAGATTTTAGGTCCATTTATATACTAAGAAACTCACTTTTTTCCTCAAAAATGGCCCAAACATTTTTTTTCGGTAATTTTGATATTGCCAATTGTTTCTTGCACAAAATTCATTCTGCGTAAACCAAATTTTAATTTTTTTGAATTTTTTTTGTAGATTATAGGTCTCATTGTATCCTAAAAAACTCCCTTTTCCCTCAAAAATGGCCCAAACATTTTTTTTCGGTAATTTTGATATTGCCAATCGTTTCTTCGACAAAATTTATTCTGCGTAAACCAAATTTGATTTTTTTTGTAGATTTTAGGTCCATTTATATACTAAGAAACTCACTTTTTTCCTCAAAAATGGCCCAAACATTTTTTTCAGTAAATTTTAATTTTTTTTTGTAGCTTCTAGGTCTATTTATATCCTAAAAACTCACTTTTTTCCCCAAAAATGGCCCAAACATTTTTTTTCGGTAATTTTGATATTGCCAATCGTTTCTTAGAAAAAATTCAATCTGCGTAAACCAAATTTTAATTTTTTTTGTAGATTTTAGGTCCATTTATATCCTAAGAAATTCACTTTTTCCCTAAAAAATGTACCAAACATTTTTTTTCGGTAATTTTGATATTGCCAATCGTTTCTTAGACAAAATTCAATCTGCGTAAACCAAATTTTATTTTTTTTGAATTTTTTTGTAGATTCTAGGTCCATTTATATCCTAAAAAATTCCCTTTTCCCCTCAAAAATGTACCAAACATTTTTTTTCTGTAATTTTGGCATTGCCAATCGTTTCTTCGACAAAATTCAATCTGCGTAAACCAAATTTTAATTTTTTTTGTAGATTTTAGGTCCATTTATATCCTAAGAAATTCACTTTTTCCCTAAAAAATGTACCAAACATTTTTTTTCGGTAATTTTGATATTGCCAATCGTTTCTTAGACAAAATTCAATCTGCGTAAACCAAATTTTATTTTTTTTGAATTTTTTTGTAGATTCTAGGTCCATTTATATCCTAAAAAATTCCCTTTTCCCCTCAAAAATGTACCAAACATTTTTTTTCTGTAATTTTGGCATTGCCAATCGTTTCTTCGACAAAATTCATTCTGCGTGAACCAAATTTTAATTTTTTTTGTAGATACTAGATCCATTTATATCCTAAAAACTCACCTTTTCCCTAAAAAATGGCCCAAACATTTTTTTTCGGTAATTTTGACATTGCCAATCGTTTCTTAGACAAAATTCAATCTGCGTAAACCAAATTTTATCTTTTTTAATTTTTTTGTAGATTCTAGGTCCATTTATATCCTAAAAAACTCCATTTTACCACTAGAATATTTCTCAAATTTTAAATAAAAAATATTGGGAAAGAGAAAAGGTATACGGAATTTTATTTTTTTCTCAATTTAAACACCCTGTATTTAAAAAATATAATGAATGCTCTTTAAACAAACTAAATTTATTTTCTACAATTCCTAACGCGATTGTCATGTATTTTTAAAAGACCTTGGATCATACAAAAAATATATAAATTCAGCTTATTTAATAAACATTTTTTATATCTGTTATCGCTCATTTGATTGCTGAGTTACAGCCCGACGTAATTTAGAAAAAAACTATTCCCCTCAGGTTTTCAGATCTAAAGACATTTTTTTCCAATTTAATCTATTTTAGCAAACCGATCCTTTAATTTAAGTAGATAAAAAAACAACATCGGATCCTCATTTCATCCCATCGGCAAGATAAGGGTTAGTCGAGATTTATTTTTCCAAACCAACTTTTTTTTATACAAAAAAACGCCAATGCCGTTACAAAAAAATAAATAATTTCTCATATTTCCCACGAAGTAGTCACTTCGTCGAAAATACTGGTGCCATATTTCAGCAGAAATAGGATGGTAAATAGAATTTGATATCCTCTCGTGCAAAATTAATGTGCCCTATCGATCGGCTCCTATCGGAGGATCGTCCGGAGATACCGATGATTACCGAACGCCGCGCTCCAGGATATTCAGGACTCGAGATACGAATGAATCGAATAAACGAGCTGAATTGTCTGGCGTATAATCGATATAACTCGGGAAGTTATAGAAAACGAAAGAGTCTTGATTTTCTCTAATTATTTTAGTGCAAAATAATTCAAATATTATTTGTAAAAAAATAAAAATTACCGAAAAAAAATGTTTGGGACATTTTTGAGAGGAAAAATGTGTTTTCTAGGGTATAAATGGACCTAGAATCTACAAAAAAATTAAAATTTGGTTTACGCAGAATGAATTTTGTATAAGAAACTATCGGCAATGTCAAAATTACCGAAAAAAAATGTTTGGGCCATTTTTGGGGAAAAAAGTGAGTTTTTAGGATATAAATAGACCTAGAAGCTACAAAAAAAAATTAAAATTTACTGAAAAAAATGTTTGGGCCATTTTTGAGGGAAAAAGTGAGTTTCTTAGTATATAAATGGACCTAAAATCTACAAAAAAAATCAAATTTGGTTTACGCAGAATAAATTTTGTCGAAGAAACGATTGGCAATATCAAAATTACCGAAAAAAAATGTTTGGGCCATTTTTGAGGGAAAAGGGAGTTTTTTAGGATACAAATGAGACCTATAATCTACAAAAAAAATTCAAAAAAATTAAAATTTGGTTTACGCAGAATGAATTTTGTGCAAGAAACGATTGGCAATATCAAAATTACCGAAAAAAAATGTTTGGGCCATTTTTGAGGAAAAAAGGGAGTTTTTTAGGATATAAATGGACCTAGAATCTACAAAAAAAATTAAAATTAAAAACCGACAATCATTCGTAATAATATTAAGCCAGGATTTATAATAAAAATTTAAAAAAAAATGTTTGGGCCATTTGTGGGGGAAATAGTGATTTTTTTAGGATATAAATGGACCTAGAATCTACAAAAAAAATTCAAAAAATTAAAATTTGGTTTACGCAGAATGAATTTTGTAACAGAAACGATTGGAAATGTCAAAATTAGCGAAAAAAAATGTTTGGGCCATTTTTGATAAAAAAAGTGAGTTTTTTAGGATATAAATGGACCTATAATCTACAAAAAAATTCAAAAAAATTAAAATTTGGTTTACTCAGAATGAATTTTGTATAAGAAACGATTGGAAATGTCAAAATTACCGAAAAAAAATGTTTGGGCCATTTTTGGGGGAAAAAGTGAGTTTTTAGGATATAAATAGACCTAGAAGCTACAAAAAAAAAATAAAATTTACTGAAAAAATGTTTGGGCCATTTTTGAGGGAAAAAGTGAGTTTCTTAGTATATAAATGGACCTAAAATCTACAAAAAAAATCAAATTTGGTTTACGCAGAATAAATTTTGTCGAAGAAACGATTGGCAATATCAAAATTACCGAAAAAAAATGTTTGGGCCATTTTTGAGGGAAAAGGGAGTTTTTAGGATACAAATGAGACCTATAATCTACAAAAAAAATTCAAAAAAATTAAAATTTGGTTTACGCAGAATGAATTTTGTGCAAGAAACGATTGGCAATATCAAAATTACCGAAAAAAAATGTTTGGGCCATTTTTGAGGAAAAAAGGGAGTTTTTTAGGATATAAATGGACCTAGAATCTACAAAAAAAATTAAAATTAAAAACCGACAATCATTCGTAATAATATTAAGCCAGGATTTATAATAAAAATTTAAAAAAAAATGTTTGGGCCATTTGTGGGGGAAATAGTGAGTTTTTTAGGATATAAATGGACCTAGAATCTACAAAAAAAATTCAAAAAATTAAAATTTGGTTTACGCAGAATGAATTTTGTAACAGAAACGATTGGAAATGTCAAAATTAGCGAAAAAAAATGTTTGGGCCATTTTTGAGGAAAAAAGTGAGTTTTTTAGGATATAAATGGACCTATAATCTACAAAAAAATTCAAAAAAATTAAAATTTGGTTTACTCAGAATGAATTTTGTATAAGAAACGATTGGAAATGTCAAAATTACCGAAAAAAATGTTTGTGCCATTTTTGAGAGAAACAGTGAGTTTTTTAGGGTATAAATGGACCTAGAATCTACAAAAAAAATTGAAAAAAATTAAAATTAAAAACCGACAACCATTCGTAATAATATTAAGCCAGGATTTATAATAAAAATTACTTTTCTCTATTCCTAAAACGCCCAAGACAACATATCAAAGCTGAATTGAGTTGTGGACGGTGAATTCGAATTTGCGGAAAATCGGCATTTCGATTCTGCACAAAATCGATGCGGCTCCTTCGATTCCGGCGGTTACTAGGAAACTCCTCAGTTCCGTTTCGGTGTTTGATCCTGTACCGACAGGATCGGGCCATTTAGGGGTGAGCACTTCCCCATATTCCTGACCTTTCGTATCGTTGCAGTGGATTACGACTTAAAATATTGTCGGTTAACATAAAAAAAATCGTTATCTCAATCTTAATTAAAAAAAAAATACTTGACTGATGTGTAATTTAACAATTAAAATAACACGGTTTGATGGTAATACAATGGGTGTTATTGTTTTTTTCGTAAATTTATGTTTGAACCTTGTAATTGGGTCAGTTAAATATTAACAAAATGTTTCGTCCTCGATGCTGGCTCTGCTAAAATTAAAGTTTATTTACATTATCATCGAACACTAAATATTTGCTGTGACATAACTTTCTTTTGCACGTAAAATAAACTTAAGTTGCATTTTTATGTAGGTGCAAATTAAAAATTTGCGAGGTCGGATTTGGAATTGTTTCAAGGAGATTTTTATTTTAGAAATAATAATTTCGATATACATATGGTGCAGGCGAGATAGGTAATTTAATTGCAAAAACGTAAAATAATTTTCTGCAGGGTTTTTACGATTGGAAATGATAAAGGGGCTTACAATGAACGTAAAAAAAAATTCGTCCAACAAGAAGAGTGCTAAAGAGTTAATTTGAGGAGGGTTTTATCTATCACTGCGACCTATAAGATCTATTGTGCCCCCCTACTGCTGCCCAATCGTTAAAGATGTCTCAAAAAGTTCGGGATGTCGACAGGCTTCAGGTTAAGTAGATCTTCCCCTTCTATTTGATATTCTCCGAGGTATCGTACTCTTGGATTTTGCAGGGTAATACATTCTGAGAGAATGTGGATAGAGGTTTCCTCCTCTTCCTCGCAGAATCTGCATTCTTCTTTGTCTACTAATTCGAGTTTCTTTAGGTGGCCTCTCAGACGGCAGTGCCCTGTTAGGATACCCGTTAGTATTCTGAGCTTATTTTTATTTTTACTGATGCAGTCGTCAGATCTCTTCTGGTTAAAGTTCCCCAGTAGTGTCTTGGCCTGCCTCATTCCTTGTAGTCCTATCCAGTATTGGGATCTTTTCTTATTTACTTCTTTTCCAAGTTCATCAAGTATTGTACTGGTGCTTATTCCGCAGAAGGGTTCAGGTCCCAGAAATGGTGTTTCAGCCCCTTTTTTTGCGAGCACGTCTGCTATTTCATTACCCTCCACTCCAGTATGTCCCGGAATCCATAGTAGGGTAACAGTGTTGTTCTTGCCTAGTTCGTTTAGATTCTCTAGGCTGCTTGGCTGTCTGACATGATGATGATCTCTTGTCTGCGAAAATTTCTTTCTATGTTGAACTGGACACATTTTCCGATGGCGTATATTTCAGCTTGGAAAATGCTCGGAGATTTGCCTAAACTTGCCTATTTGGTTCCAGGCCCATATACTCCTATTCCTGTTCATTCTGTTCTAGAACCATCTGTGTACCATTTAATGGCACTTATCTTGAGTTTTGAGATGGTCTCTTTGTCCCATTCGCTTTTGTTACTTAGCTTTGTGTTGAATTCTTTCACAAAGCTAAACTTTTTTGCCATCTCATCTTGGGGCATATCCCAGGTTTGGTGATTTCCAGGAAGGAGTCGAAACTTACGTTTGGTTGATCTTTCTCTGGTCATTCTGTAGGTTGTCCTTATCCCTATACTCTCCACTACTACAGGGTGACCCAGGGGTACGTGCATGCTCCATAACTTTTTTTCTATTCAAGCTATCGGTTTGATTTTTTTTCTATTTATATACAGGATCTCCCAAATAAGATACACAACTAAGTTTTGGTTTTTTAAATGGCAACCCCGCATTTTTGTTACATTTTTAGATTCGCCATTAAATTGTCGATATAGCGCACCCGGGTTTCTTAGACTTACCTGCAATAGTTTGAGACTTATGTCAATTTATGTGTCAAAATAGCGTCGTGCAGAGATCCACAAAAAAATTCAGAACTTCAGAACCGTTCAAGATAAATTAATCAACTTTTTTCCAGTCGATTCCTTAAGCTTTAACGCATCTTCTGAGTTGTAGGCGAATTCGGAGTCGACGTTCTACCGCCTACTACGATTTTTTGAAAATTACAAATTACAAATAGCAATAACTCGACTTTTTCAAATGCATCACCCTATATTTTATTACATCATTGCATGGCATTTTTTAAGAGCTTTTTGCTGATATAGGGTTTGTTGGGTCTATTTTGTAAAATTTGCGAGATTTATTGCAAAATAAGAAATGTTGACGGTTTATTCGAGAAAAAAAAAAGGAATCGTGTAGGCCGCTGTCTTAAAATTTGAAACATCCATATACTTTCAATAATTGTACGCGTATGGCAAAGTTGTAGATCTGGAAAAAATGTACAACTTCTATGCGAGTCATTTTTTACCATAACCTCAAAATTTTCGCGGAAAATGCAAAAAATTATTAAAGAAAAATTTTTTCTAGTTTTTTATTTTTAATTTCCGCAAAAATAATTTAATTTTGACGAAATTTTGTGGATGTATACCTTTTTGGGACTCAGATAAACAAACATTTTTTCAGATTAAAAAAATCTAACGGTTTTCAAGATATTAAAGTTTTTAGGTCAGAAACATTTTTTTTTTCAAAAATAAAGTTGGTTGGCAAAATATCATCGTATAGGGTTCTTTAGGTATTCGTTTTCTTTGTTTTTATGTGAACTTTTTGATACAATAAAAAAATTAATAGTCCCCGTTTAAAAACATGCTCAAAAATTGAAAAAATTCTACTCAGTGCAAATGAGAGTCCTAAAAGTCAGAATAAATCGATATAAATTTGTATTACTGAAAGTAAAAGGTTTCCGTGTTTAAATAGAATATTTTGCTAAAATTTGGTAAATTGGAAAATTGGTAAGAGATAGATATAGGGAACGTTGAATAAAGTTGCCTTAGTTTTTAACGTATAATCTAAAAATGTCATAAAATACAGGGTGTTGCATTTAAAAAACCTAACTTTGATAAATTACAATTTTCTGGTTCATCCTGTATAATTGCAAATGATTTAAACAAATAGATCTTATCAATTTACATATGTCACCAAAAAATTAAGCTGATATCTTGTACCGTTTAGGCACAAGAGAACGAGGGAATAGTCGTGGGTCACCCTGTACGTCTATGATGATATAATTTTTTATTATTCGAGGCTTACAGAGCTCTGCTAAAATGCAGGCACATTGTTTGAGAAGCCAGTCCACGTGGACCAAAAGTTATACTGATTCCGGTATAGTTACTTGATTTTGTAAATTTATGTTTAAACCAGTTTTATAAAAAAAAATATTTTTGAGGGAGATAAAAATTAAAATAGAAAAAAAATCTGTTTTTAGCGTTTTTCTCGATAATTTTAAGGTTATGTTGAAAAAAAGTCTAATTTTCGTCCAAATTCGTATAAAATCTAAAAATATTTTGATTTGATTGATTACAGCTTATTTAAAACACAAAAAAGAAAGTTTTCACCAAATTTCATTTAAAAAAATTATTTTTGCGGGAGATAAAAATTAAAAACGAAAAAACTCGATAAGTTTGAGGTTATGTTGAAAAATGATCAATACAAAAGATTTAGATTTTTTAATTATCTACAACTTTTATATTAAACTTTTTTCGATAGGATGCATATTTCAGCTGCAAATCGTAAAAACGAATATCCAACCCTCAAAACGTATATTTTCCTACCCCCACCCCCCTTTCGGAATTTTTACTCGACCGTCCTGATTTTTCTTCATTTACTTATAATTAACCCCAAATTTTCCGGCCATCCACATACGGCTAAGAATTTTTTTACCTTCAAAATCCCACTTCTGAATTCCCGTATTTTATTTAAATAATTAAAACTCGAACTGATCTAATGAAGCAATAAACTCCTATTCTAAACAAAGAAATCTAATCCAATTAACATCAGGAATTTATTACTGCATTTGTAACAGCAGATATAGTAAATTACGAATAATTAAAGACCGGATTAAATGGACATGGGTGGTTACTTAACTTGCTAATTTATGGACGTTATTAGGGCGTACGACATTTAAATGTGAAATCGATTCTAATTCCCTGGTATAGAAGTTCTTCCAGTTTTATAAAAAAATTCACGCGATAGGGATTTTCGCGCATTAAAAAAGTTTATCTTTCACTGATTTTATTTAATGAATAATTAACGGAAAATATATTTAAAATATACATGGTGTCTTCTAATTGAATGCCGATATTTCACAGGTAAATTCTTGTGACATTTTGAAGACAGGACATTGAAAAAAAAATTCTATTTTATTTTTTTTCTTGAAAACAATGCATCAGACGAAAAAACGACGAAAAAGAAAAAAAAATCTATTTCGAAAAAAACCAGTGGCGCCTCACGTTTTCTTTTCAAAATTTGTCATTACTTGGTTCCACGAACGCCACTGGTGGAACAGGAAAAAATTCTGACAAATATTTGAACGCGTTTTTAAGATAATTAAAAAAAACGTTATCTTCAATTAGGAAACACCCTGTAGGTAAGCAAATTTTTAAATTAAATATGGATTGTCAATCAAATAAGGTTAGAATGCATGAATAATTAAAAAAAAATTATTTTCTTAATAATATCGATTTCCTGTTATTTTTACAAAAAAAAATCACGGTCGTAGTGATAAAGTTCTATTTTAACCTCTAAAAAATAAATTTGCATGCGCAACAATGAATAATTATGTAGTTGTGATTAGTGCTCATAAATATTCAAAAATTTTACTTTTGCGATGAAGTTTAGTGGTGATCGTGACAATTTATAATTAAAAATATTAAATTTATCTATTCCGATATAATTAATATAAAAGAAATTCCTAAAAAGGCAAAGTTTGACTTTGATACCTCGTCAATTGAAAACCAATGAAGATATTAAAATTCGGTTTGCAGGAAAACAATTCTACAACTTTTCTAAACTCACTTAACTTAAATGGACCACCCTGTATCTTTTTATCCTACGTGAAATAACTTTTCATTTTCTATCAAAGAGTTTTCTCTAAAATTTCTATTTTTTTTGTTTACAGTCTAGTAGGAAATGATTTTTTTATTTGGTCATATGTCATACGTCATAAAATACAGGGTGTTGCTTTGATAAAAACCTAACTTTGATAAATTACCATTTTTTGGATCCCCATGTATAATTGCAAATAATTTAAACAAATAGATCGTATCAATTTACATATGTCACCAAAAAATTAAGCTTGTACAGTTTAAGCACAAGAGAACGAGGGAATAGTCGTGGATCACCCTGTATTTGAGGCTTTGAAAACTCTTTAGAAAAAGACAATATATTGAGGTTGTTCTTTACGAAAAAAATACTTTAAAATGAATAATTTAAATTATTTATTACTTAGATAAATAATTACGCATTTATGTTATTTTTAGTTTTAAACGAAATGTATTTTCAGAAATATACAGACTAACGTTATTATTGTGAGGGTAATTTAAGGAATTTTATAAAAAATAAGGGTTGAAAACAAAAGTGAACACTTTGTTTATATGGACCCAAACTTATACTGATCCATCAACTATTTTCCTCGTATAGATGATTTTCGATAAAGCAGTTTTTTTGTTTTTCACCGCTACGAGTTTATTTGTTACTATAAATTCCCATCAAATTGAAACAACGCAACGAAAAAAATGTCAATTAAATATTCTAAAACATAGTGATCTAAAACAGTATGGTGTTATATAAATATGTATCGACAAGATATTGGTATTCGAGAAGGTCCAGCAAACGGTAAGTTAAAAATTACAGTAACTATATGCGATGAATGAAATTGAAGTTCTTACAGCTGGAAATTGAGTAAAATTGCTTCTTTCTTTGCACTCATTTTCAAATGGTAAACTTTTTATTTCATGATGTCATAAACACAACAAAAAAATTCTTTTAGAATTGTAGAATTCAATTTGGTTTCTGAACATTGTGACGTAATCTATTCTCCGTAAAATAATCAAGGTATACGTGATATTACGAGAGCCTCTCTTAATGTATGTTCGAGTGTATTAGCACTTCAGTAAATTGGAAATGCATCATCGAAAATACTCTCACAAAGTAGTTTGGTTTCCGTTAATACGAACGCATATACTCGTATACAAGATAATTCGATGGTCTGTTTTTGTTAGGTCCGTGAGTCAACTTTACTAACATGGTAACGATTTCCAGACATACAGCTACGATAAATTTATATTTATCTTGGAATACGGTTTTCTTCCTATTTACATCTTTACATGTTGCTTACATGACAACAACATGATTTACATAAGTAGTTGCGATAGAGTTGAAAGTTATATATTTGTTTGTTTTGGGAAAACTAAGCGTGTTTAGAAAAGTTTTTTTTTAGAGGAACCGATGAAAACAGATTTGTCGGTTTAAAAGTTTGTAGAAATTCGATTATAATAATAACATTTTACTGGTTTTATGTGTGTCGGGGTAATAGAAATTGTAGAAAAGTTTGAAAATAAAAAACAGTTATGGTGAAAGATAAAGGACCAGGCACCTTTCTTATGGGAAAATGGCTTTCCGTCAAATTTTCTGAAAAGTTGGTATGATGTAGAACTCGATGCTCTGACAAAAAGTGTCCATTGGCCCAAACCGATCCTATGACTAGTTTTCGAGGTACAGGGTGTTAAACATCTGAAATGTCACTTTTTTGTAACCAGATTTCTCATAAAAGACCTGTTTTACTCGCATTTGTTGTAGAAAACATGAATTATAGATTATTTGGCAACAATATTTTATAAACAATTACAGTACAATTTGGTTACTTACAGGGTGGTTCGAAAATAAGTAATATGGTTTTTTTGAAGAAATTATTTTTTTTATAACAGCTTTAAAAATACAATATCATTTAATCATGAATATATAGTTTGAGTAATTACTTCTTGGTGATGAATCATATTTTATACAGGGTGACTCATAAATGTAGTTACAGAAGGCATATAATGTATTTTAGCTTTAACGAATCGCCCTGTATAAACGATGTGTTATAAAAATTTTGTATTATCTTAAATAAATGTACGACCTGTCACTCTAGCACAACTCTATGTCATACACCATGTTAAACTGATTGCAAACACTTTAAAAATTAGAAAACCCGTATTTTGTGCACCACCCTGTATTTTAAAAGTTTCTCCGTCAACTTTATAAATTAATACATTTTCACATTAATACAAGTTCAGTATTTAACTGAGCAAAATTTTGTTGTAATCATATGACCAGTTGTTCTAAAATAATATAAAAAAAGCTTACTAATTATGAAAACAGAGTTATGGTACACATTTTAGGAAAACTAGTCATAGGATTACAACAAAATTTTGCTCAGTTAAATATTGAACTTCTGTTAATGTGAAAATGTATTATAGTCTATTTTTATGTATGAGAGAGTATTAAAATAATAAAGCGTTCGTAATCCATAGGCGTGCCACTTCTTTTAGTAGACAGTTTTTGTGAAGTTATACCTCGAGTATTTTCGTATGAAATAACCTTTGTATAAATATAATAAATATATCGGGTGTACACTTATATTTTCACCTAATTAACCTGCTTATAACTTCTAAGCAGCTGAAGGTAAAAAAGTGCAATTTTTTCTAAAATATTTTATTTTTCCACAAGGTATGTTAAGAACATTGTGTCAAACGGGTTAAGTAGGTATAAGGGTTTAAACTTTGACTTTTAAACAACGTTACGTTCATAAATAATAATTTTAATATAAAAACTACTTCTTACCTACAAATCCAAATCAGAATCGAAATCAGAAGATGAACTGTCGCAACCAATATTTACAATGAGTGGCTCGATCATTTCATCAGTAATATTGTCCAACTTCCACATTTTCTCTTCTTCTTTAATCGTATGATTTACTGCCTTTTCTCAGTTTTCAGGCTTCACATTATTTACAGCCTCCAAAAACAACTGTTTAACATCACTCATTTTAAAAGAATTATTTTTTCCTGAAACTTCTCCCTTTATCTGTGCCCATATCAGTTCAATCGGGTTTACTTCGCAATGATATGGTGGTGATCTAACCACCGTCATCCCACGATTTTTTGCAATTTCATCAATTTCATATTTTTTTAATTTCTCTTTATGAAGGGAACACAAATGATACAGTTCTCTTCTCACAGAACCGGGATGGAACTTAATATTCTTTGAATTTAGCCAATTCTGTAAATCTTTTTTTAACCACTTGGTTGTGGGCATTTTTTCTGTAAGTCTCGAGTGATAACTTGCATTATCCATTACTATTATACAGTTCTGAGGAAGAAGATCTATCATTTGTTCGAACCACTCTTTAAAGACATCAGCATTCATGTCCTCATGGTAGTCACCGGTACGAGTAGATTCAAAAGTCAATAAACCACCTTTAACAAAACCGTTTGAACTACCGATGTGTACTATTATCAGTCTGCGCCCCTTTCCTGATGGTGGATTTAAACCAGTAGATAAATTATTTAAAAAAGCCTGTCTTCGACTTGTAACAGTTTCATCTTGCCAAAATTTATTTGATGTATGTCCCTCGTTGATCCATGTTTCATCTAAATAAAATATATTTCTTCTTTGGTTTCTCATTTCTTTTATAGTCCTTAGGTAATTTCTTCTCCATACTACAATATCGCTTCTTTCTATTAAAATAGACTTTCTGGAATGCTTTTTCCATAGAAAACCTATTTCTTTTAAAAGTTTTCATAGTGTGCTTCGACTCATTTCAGGGTAATCCTTATCATCTCGAACCGTGGCAAGAACTTTGTCTACTGTCGGAAATTCTTTTCTAAAGAAGAACGCATGCACTTTCCTTCGAAGTCTTTCTTTCAAATGATTTTCTATTTGAAATTTTGGTTTTCCTGGAGCTTTACGTGCTGTTTGAAACTCGCCACATTTCTCTTCTTTAACAACTCTGTAAATCGTAGATTTCCCAACACCAAGCGTACTACTAACTAATTCCACTGTGTCATCAACACTTTTACATAAATGTTTGTCTGTAAATGATTTAAAACAATTAAATATTAATGTTTTTTCATTAACTGTTAAAGGACCGATTTTTTGTCGTTTACGCGGTACTTCCAAATTTTCCATGATCACACTAGAATTCACAATAGACTGCACACTGCACCTTGCATGTTGCAACTAAACGACATTTAGTAAGCTGTCAAGAATACACAACTGGACCTCCTTACTAAGGGATTTATCTACTTATAATTCGATTACTGTAAGAAATTCTTGGAATTAAAATAAAACAAAATTGGCAAATAGGTACTTATTGAAAATAATCTTAAGATACGGCTATGTAATCTTTAATACACAGGGCTTTTGGCCTGTCTAAACCTTTTTCTATTGTTCTGTACAGCTTATGGTTATAAAAGACCAATAAAAGACGCAAAACTTGTATTAGCTCAGGTACATTTATGACAATTTTAGGAAATATTTAGATTATTCCGTAAAAATATTTAAAATGACCGTACTAAGTTTTGCATTAGAAATGCTGTTTTATTACTCTCTCATGCATAAAAATAGACCATAATTTATAAAGTTGACGGAGAAACTTTTAAAATACAAGGTGGTGCACAAAACACAGGTTTTCTAATTTTTAAAGAGTTTGCAATCAGTTTAACACGCTGCATGACATAGAGTGGTGCTAGAGTGACAGGTCGTACATTTATTTAAGATATTATAAAAGTTTTATAACACATCGCTTATACAGGGCGATTCGTTAAAGCTAAAATACATTATATGTCTTCTGTAACTACATTTCTGAGTTACCCTGTATAAAACATGATTCATCACCAAGAAGTAATAACCTAAACTATATATTCATGATGCAATGACATTTGCTTGTATTTTTAAAGCTGTTATAAAAAAAATAATTTCTTCAAAAAAACCATATTACTTATTTTCGAACCACCCTGTAAGTAACCAAATTGTACAGTAATTGTTTATAAAATATTGTTGCCAAATGATCTATAATTCATGTTTTCTACAACAAACGCGAATAAAACAGGTCTGTTATGAGAAATTTGGTTACAAAAAAGTGACATTTCCGATGTTTAACACCCTGTACCTCGAAAACTAGCCATAGGATCGGTTTGGGCCAATGGACACTTTTTGTCACAGCATCGAGTTCTACATCATACCAACTTTTCAGAAAATTTGACGGAAAGCCATTTTCCCATAAGAAAGGTGCCTGGTCCTTTATATATAAACTTTCCTTTCTTTTTTTTGAAATCATATACAGGGTGTCCATACATTAAACACAGATGTAACACAATTAGAAAATTCCAAATAACATATTTGTTAGGTTTAACTCTCTTCCTAACTGAGATACAGCGTGTTATTAATTTTGGTCATTTCTTTCTCGACTAATTTACGAAAATCCAGATCCGGATTAGGAAAAAATTGACAATTTTTTCAAGGTTCAAAACAACATCCTCTATAAAGGATTTTTAAAAATTGCTTTACACATTTGGAAAGAGCACAAAATACTGAATTCGTCGACGTATTTTTTGTTTTCCCGCTGATAATTTTAGTACTAAAATTTAAAGTTCAAAGTTTCAGTTTATCGGAATTATGGTGGTTCAAAATGTAATTAGTGAGTCTGTGTTTAATGTTTGGACACTTCGCAATGAAACACCCTGTATAATATACTATTATGGAACATTGACAACTCGGTAAAAAAATAAATCCCAACTTACTTGTAATAGTGGAGTGTCGTTAGTCGTAAAAAGTGAAAAATCTCGAACGAGAGTGGCATTGACAGGAGCTGTCATACAGTTTTTTCATCTAGAAACCATTTGTAATTCAAAATTGCGCGTTTGTGATTGGTGGAAATTAAATCGAGGGAAATAGTCGGAATTATATAAATTTTTTTTATTCCAGTGGTGTTTCGTTGAGTTGCCTGGTATCAGTCGATGCCGATGGCGGCTACTATCCGGCAATGCCGCCACAAGCCATGAGGCTTCAGCAAGAGGAGAATTCGCCATTAGCAGGAAACCCTCATCGACACGATCAACTTATAGCAATCGAAACAAACAACAATAAAGCGACCGGCTCCGAACTGGAGTTGCTAGCCAAACTGGAAGAGGCCAATCGGCTCTACGAGTCCGACGCCAAGTCGCTCAATTCGTTGAGCGGCGCGTCGGCCACCTCCGGACATTCTCGCAAAAGTTCGGACACGTCTCAAATATCTTTAACCTCCGGTAAGTCGAAAGAGATAATTAAAATCGCCCAAAAATAAAATTAGGACTCGCCCTGTATTATTTTAAAACTTTCGATGTTCAGGGACCAGTTCTACCCAAGAACGACCCGAAGATGGTGGCGAGGAGGACTTATGGGTCACGTGGGGACACATAGTTAACGATTGGGAGAATAACTGGAAGAAACAAAATACTCAAATAAGGGAATTGGTCCGCAGGGGAATACCCCTACATTTTAGAGCGATCGTATGGCAACTTTTATGTAGGGCGAGCGATTCCCCGGAGAAAAAATTGTACGCCGAATATATAAAAGTAAGTCATTTTTTATTTATTTATAAAAATATCATCGATATATGCTTTTAGTATTATTTTTCTTCTTCTTTGTCTTCTTCTTCTTCTTTTTCCTCCTTTTCTTCTTCTTCTTCTTCTTTTTCCTCCTTTTCTTCTTCTTCTTCCTCCTTTTCTTCTTCTTTTTCTTCTAAAATTATTTTGAAATGTATTAAAAGACAAAACTATAAATATATGATATTTATTTATTTATAAAAATATCATCGATACAAGCTTTTAGTATTATTTTTCTTTTTCTTTGTCTTCTTCTTCTTCTTTTTTCTTTTTTTTCCTCCTTTTCTTCTTCTTTTTCTTCTAAAATAATTTTGAAATGCATTAAAAGACAAAACTACAAATATATCATAATTATTTATTTATAAAAATATCATCGATACAAGCTTTTAGTATTATTTTTCTTTTTCTTTGTCTTCTTCTTCTTCTTTTTCCTTCTTTTCTTCTTCTTTTTCTTCTAAAATTATTTTGAAATGTATTAAAAGACAAAACTATAAATATATCATCATTATTTATTTATAAAAATATCATCGATACAAGCTTTTAGTATTATTTTTCTGTTTCTTTGTCTTCTTCTTCTTCTTTTTTTTCCTCCTTTTCTTCTTCTTTTTCTTCTAAAATAATTTTGAAATGCATTAAAAGACAAAACTACAAATATATCATCATTATTTATTTATAAAAATATCATCGATACAAGCTTTTAGTATTATTTTTCTTCTTCTTTGTCTTCGTCTTCTTTTTTCTTTTTTTTCCTCCTTTTCTTCTTCTTTTTCTTCTAAAATAATTTTGAAATGCATTAAAAGACAAAACTACAAATATATCATCATTATTTATTTATAAAAATATCATCGATACAAGCTTTTAGTATTATTTTTCTTTTTCTTTGTCTCCTTCTTCTTCTTTTTCCTTCTTTTCTTCTTCTTTTTCTTCTAAAATTATTTTGAAATGTATTAAAAGACAAAACTATAAATATATCATCATTATTTATTTATAAAAATATCATCGATACAAGCTTTTAGTATTATTTTTCTTTTTCTTTGTCTTCTTCTTCTTCTTCTTCTTTTTTCTTTTTTTTCCTCCTTTTCTTCTTCTTTTTCTTCTAAAATAATTTTGAAATGCATTAAAAGACAAAACTACAAATATATCATCATTATTTATTTATAAAAATATCATCGATACAAGCTTTTAGTATTATTTTTCTTCTTCTTTGTCTTCGTCTTCTTTTTTCTTTTTTTTCCTCCTTTTCTTCTTCTTTTTCTTCTAAAATAATTTTGAAATGCATTAAAAGACAAAACTACAAATATATCATAATTATTTATTTATAAAAATATCATCGATACAAGCTTTTAGTATTATTTTTCTTTTTCTTTGTCTTCTTCTTCTTCTTTTTCCTTCTTTTCTTCTTCTTTTTCTTCTAAAATTATTTTGAAATGTATTAAAAGACAAAACTATAAATATATCATCATTATTTATTTATAAAAATATCATCGATACAAGCTTTTAGTATTATTTTTCTGTTTCTTTGTCTTCTTCTTCTTCTTTTTTTTCCTCCTTTTCTTCTTCTTTTTCTTCTAAAATAATTTTGAAATGCATTAAAAGACAAAACTACAAATATATCATCATTATTTATTTATAAAAATATCATCGATACAAGCTTTTAGTATTATTTTTCTTCTTCTTTGTCTTCGTCTTCTTTTTTCTTTTTTTTCCTCCTTTTCTTCTTCTTTTTCTTCTAAAATAATTTTGAAATGCATTAAAAGACAAAACTACAAATATATCATCATTATTTATTTATAAAAATATCATCGATACAAGCTTTTAGTATTATTTTTCTTTTTCTTTGTCTCCTTCTTCTTCTTTTTCCTTCTTTTCTTCTTCTTTTTCTTCTAAAATTATTTTGAAATGTATTAAAAGACAAAACTATAAATATATCATCATTATTTATTTATAAAAATATCATCGATACAAGCTTTTAGTATTATTTTTCTTTTTCTTTGTCTTCTTCTTCTTCTTCTTCTTTTTTCTTTTTTTTCCTCCTTTTCTTCTTCTTTTTCTTCTAAAATAATTTTGAAATGCATTAAAAGACAAAACTACAAATATATCATCATTATTTATTTATAAAAATATCATCGATACAAGCTTTTAGTATTATTTTTCTTCTTCTTTGTCTTCGTCTTCTTTTTTCTTTTTTTTCCTCCTTTTCTTCTTCTTTTTCTTCTAAAATAATTTTGAAATGCATTAAAAGACAAAACTACAAATATATCATAATTATTTATTTATAAAAATATCATCGATACAAGCTTTTAGTATTATTTTTCTTTTTCTTTGTCTTCTTCTTCTTCTTTTTCCTTCTTTTCTTCTTCTTTTTCTTCTAAAATTATTTTGAAATGTATTAAAAGACAAAACTATAAATATATCATCATTATTTATTTATAAAAATATCATCGATACAAGCTTTTAGTATTATTTTTCTGTTTCTTTGTCTTCTTCTTCTTCTTTTTTTTCCTCCTTTTCTTCTTCTTTTTCTTCTAAAATAATTTTGAAATGCATTAAAAGACAAAACTACAAATATATCATCATTATTTATTTATAAAAATATCATCGATACAAGCTTTTAGTATTATTTTTCTTCTTCTTTGTCTTCGTCTTCTTTTTTCTTTTTTTTCCTCCTTTTCTTCTTCTTTTTCTTCTAAAATAATTTTGAAATGCATTAAAAGACAAAACTACAAATATATCATCATTATTTATTTATAAAAATATCATCGATACAAGCTTTTAGTATTATTTTTCTTTTTCTTTGTCTTCTTCTTCTTCTTTTTCCTTCTTTTCTTCTTCTTTTTCTTCTAAAATTATTTTGAAATGTATTAAAAGACAAAACTATAAATATATCATCATTATTTATTTATAAAAATATCATCGATACAAGCTTTTAGTATTATTTTTCTGTTTCTTTGTCTTCTTCTTCTTCTTTTTTTTCCTCCTTTTCTTCTTCTTTTTCTTCTAAAATAATTTTGAAATGCATTAAAAGACAAAACTACAAATATATCATCATTATTTATTTATAAAAATATCATCGATACAAGCTTTTAGTATTATTTTTCTTTTTCTTTGTCTTCTTCTTCTTCTTTTTCCTTCTTTTCTTCTTCTTTTTCTTCTAAAATAATTTTGAAATGCATTAAAAGACAAAACTACAAATATATCATAATTATTTATTTATAAAAATATCATCGATACAAGCTTTTAGTATTATTTTTCTTTTTCTTTGTCTTCTTCTTCTTCTTTTTCCTTCTTTTCTTCTTCTTTTTCTTCTAAAATTATTTTGAAATGTATTAAAAGACAAAACTATAAATATATCATCATTATTTATTTATAAAAATATCATCGATACAAGCTTTTAGTATTATTTTTCTGTTTCTTTGTCTTCTTCTTCTTCTTTTTTTTCCTCCTTTTCTTCTTCTTTTTCTTCTAAAATAATTTTGAAATGCATTAAAAGACAAAACTACAAATATATCATCATTATTTATTTATAAAAATATCATCGATACAAGCTTTTAGTATTATTTTTCTTCTTCTTTGTCTTCGTCTTCTTTTTTCTTTTTTTTCCTCCTTTTCTTCTTCTTTTTCTTCTAAAATAATTTTGAAATGCATTAAAAGACAAAACTACAAATATATCATCATTATTTATTTATAAAAATATCATCGATACAAGCTTTTAGTATTATTTTTCTTTTTCTTTGTCTCCTTCTTCTTCTTTTTCCTTCTTTTCTTCTTCTTTTTCTTCTAAAATTATTTTGAAATGTATTAAAAGACAAAACTATAAATATATCATCATTATTTATTTATAAAAATATCATCGATACAAGCTTTTAGTATTATTTTTCTTTTTCTTTGTCTTCTTCTTCTTCTTCTTCTTTTTTCTTTTTTTTCCTCCTTTTCTTCTTCTTTTTCTTCTAAAATAATTTTGAAATGCATTAAAAGACAAAACTACAAATATATCATCATTATTTATTTATAAAAATATCATCGATACAAGCTTTTAGTATTATTTTTCTTCTTCTTTGTCTTCGTCTTCTTTTTTCTTTTTTTTCCTCCTTTTCTTCTTCTTTTTCTTCTAAAATAATTTTGAAATGCATTAAAAGACAAAACTACAAATATATCATAATTATTTATTTATAAAAATATCATCGATACAAGCTTTTAGTATTATTTTTCTTTTTCTTTGTCTTCTTCTTCTTCTTTTTCCTTCTTTTCTTCTTCTTTTTCTTCTAAAATTATTTTGAAATGTATTAAAAGACAAAACTATAAATATATCATCATTATTTATTTATAAAAATATCATCGATACAAGCTTTTAGTATTATTTTTCTGTTTCTTTGTCTTCTTCTTCTTCTTTTTTTTCCTCCTTTTCTTCTTCTTTTTCTTCTAAAATAATTTTGAAATGCATTAAAAGACAAAACTACAAATATATCATCATTATTTATTTATAAAAATATCATCGATACAAGCTTTTAGTATTATTTTTCTTCTTCTTTGTCTTCTTCTTCTTCTTTTTTTTCCTCCTTTTCTTCTTCTTTTTCTTCTAAAATAATTTTGAAATGCATTAAAAGACAAAACTACAAATATATCATAATTATTTATTTATAAAAATATCATCGATACAAGCTTTTAGTATTATTTTTCTTTTTCTTTGTCTTCTTCTTCTTCTTTTTCCTTCTTTTCTTCTTCTTTTTCTTCTAAAATTATTTTGAAATGTATTAAAAGACAAAACTATAAATATATCATCATTATTTATTTATAAAAATATCATCGATACAAGCTTTTAGTATTATTTTTCTGTTTCTTTGTCTTCTTCTTCTTCTTTTTTTTCCTCCTTTTCTTCTTCTTTTTCTTCTAAAATAATTTTGAAATGCATTAAAAGACAAAACTACAAATATATCATCATTATTTATTTATAAAAATATCATCGATACAAGCTTTTAGTATTATTTTTCTTCTTCTTTGTCTTCGTCTTCTTTTTTCTTTTTTTTCCTCCTTTTCTTCTTCTTTTTCTTCTAAAATAATTTTGAAATGCATTAAAAGACAAAACTACAAATATATCATCATTATTTATTTATAAAAATATCATCGATACAAGCTTTTAGTATTATTTTTCTTTTTCTTTGTCTCCTTCTTCTTCTTTTTCCTTCTTTTCTTCTTCTTTTTCTTCTAAAATTATTTTGAAATGTATTAAAAGACAAAACTATAAATATATCATCATTATTTATTTATAAAAATATCATCGATACAAGCTTTTAGTATTATTTTTCTTTTTCTTTGTCTTCTTCTTCTTCTTCTTCTTTTTTCTTTTTTTTCCTCCTTTTCTTCTTCTTTTTCTTCTAAAATAATTTTGAAATGCATTAAAAGACAAAACTACAAATATATCATCATTATTTATTTATAAAAATATCATCGATACAAGCTTTTAGTATTATTTTTCTTCTTCTTTGTCTTCTTCTTCTTCTTTTTTTTCCTCCTTTTCTTCTTCTTTTTCTTCTAAAATAATTTTGAAATGCATTAAAAGACAAAACTACAAATATATCATAATTATTTATTTATAAAAATATCATCGATACAAGCTTTTAGTATTATTTTTCTTTTTCTTTGTCTTCTTCTTCTTCTTTTTCCTTCTTTTCTTCTTCTTTTTCTTCTAAAATTATTTTGAAATGTATTAAAAGACAAAACTATAAATATATCATCATTATTTATTTATAAAAATATCATCGATACAAGCTTTTAGTATTATTTTTCTTTTTCTTTGTCTTCTTCTTCTTCTTTTTTTTCCTCCTTTTCTTCTTCTTTTTCTTCTAAAATAATTTTGAAATGCATTAAAAGACAAAACTACAAATATATCATCATTATTTATTTATAAAAATATCATCGATACAAGCTTTTAGTATTATTTTTCTTCTTCTTTGTCTTCGTCTTCTTTTTTCTTTTTTTTCCTCCTTTTCTTCTTCTTTTTCTTCTAAAATAATTTTGAAATGCATTAAAAGACAAAACTACAAATATATCATCATTATTTATTTATAAAAATATCATCGATACAAGCTTTTAGTATTATTTTTCTTTTTCTTTGTCTCCTTCTTCTTCTTTTTCCTTCTTTTCTTCTTCTTTTTCTTCTAAAATTATTTTGAAATGTATTAAAAGACAAAACTATAAATATATCATCATTATTTATTTATAAAAATATCATCGATACAAGCTTTTAGTATTATTTTTCTTTTTCTTTGTCTTCTTCTTCTTCTTTTTTCTTTTTTTTCCTCCTTTTCTTCTTCTTTTTCTTCTAAAATAATTTTGAAATGCATTAAAAGACAAAACTACAAATATATCATCATTATTTATTTATAAAAATATCATCGATACAAGCTTTTAGTATTATTTTTCTTCTTCTTTGTCTTCTTCTTCTTCTTTTTTTTCCTCCTTTTCTTCTTCTTTTTCTTCTAAAATAATTTTGAAATGCATTAAAAGACAAAACTACAAATATATCATAATTATTTATTTATAAAAATATCATCGATACAAGCTTTTAGTATTATTTTTCTTTTTCTTTGTCTTCTTCTTCTTCTTTTTCCTTCTTTTCTTCTTCTTTTTCTTCTAAAATTATTTTGAAATGTATTAAAAGACAAAACTATAAATATATCATCATTATTTATTTATAAAAATATCATCGATACAAGCTTTTAGTATTATTTTTCTGTTTCTTTGTCTTCTTCTTCTTCTTTTTTTTCCTCCTTTTCTTCTTCTTTTTCTTCTAAAATAATTTTGAAATGCATTAAAAGACAAAACTACAAATATATCATCATTATTTATTTATAAAAATATCATCGATACAAGCTTTTAGTATTATTTTTCTTCTTCTTTGTCTTCGTCTTCTTTTTTCTTTTTTTTCCTCCTTTTCTTCTTCTTTTTCTTCTAAAATAATTTTGAAATGCATTAAAAGACAAAACTACAAATATATCATCATTATTTATTTATAAAAATATCATCGATACAAGCTTTTAGTATTATTTTTCTTTTTCTTTGTCTCCTTCTTCTTCTTTTTCCTTCTTTTCTTCTTCTTTTTCTTCTAAAATTATTTTGAAATGTATTAAAAGACAAAACTATAAATATATCATCATTATTTATTTATAAAAATATCATCGATACAAGCTTTTAGTATTATTTTTCTTTTTCTTTGTCTTCTTCTTCTTCTTCTTCTTTTTTCTTTTTTTTCCTCCTTTTCTTCTTCTTTTTCTTCTAAAATAATTTTGAAATGCATTAAAAGACAAAACTACAAATATATCATCATTATTTATTTATAAAAATATCATCGATACAAGCTTTTAGTATTATTTTTCTTCTTCTTTGTCTTCTTCTTCTTCTTTTTTTTCCTCCTTTTCTTCTTCTTTTTCTTCTAAAATAATTTTGAAATGCATTAAAAGACAAAACTACAAATATATCATAATTATTTATTTATAAAAATATCATCGATACAAGCTTTTAGTATTATTTTTCTTTTTCTTTGTCTTCTTCTTCTTCTTTTTCCTTCTTTTCTTCTTCTTTTTCTTCTAAAATTATTTTGAAATGTATTAAAAGACAAAACTATAAATATATCATCATTATTTATTTATAAAAATATCATCGATACAAGCTTTTAGTATTATTTTTCTTTTTCTTTGTCTTCTTCTTCTTCTTTTTTTTCCTCCTTTTCTTCTTCTTTTTCTTCTAAAATAATTTTGAAATGCATTAAAAGACAAAACTACAAATATATCATCATTATTTATTTATAAAAATATCATCGATACAAGCTTTTAGTATTATTTTTCTTCTTCTTTGTCTTCGTCTTCTTTTTTCTTTTTTTTCCTCCTTTTCTTCTTCTTTTTCTTCTAAAATAATTTTGAAATGCATTAAAAGACAAAACTACAAATATATCATCATTATTTATTTATAAAAATATCATCGATACAAGCTTTTAGTATTATTTTTCTTCTTCTTTGTCTTCGTCTTCTTTTTTCTTTTTTTTCCTCCTTTTCTTCTTCTTTTTCTTCTAAAATAATTTTGAAATGCATTAAAAGACAAAACTACAAATATATCATCATTATTTATTTATAAAAATATCATCGATACAAGCTTTTAGTATTATTTTTCTTCTTCTTTGTCTTCTTCTTCTTTGTCTTCTTCTTCTTTTTCCTTCTTTTCTTCTTCTTTTTCTTCTAAAATTATTTTGAAATGTATTAAAAGACAAAACTATAAATATATCATCATTATTTATTTATAAAAATATCATCGATACAAGCTTTTAGTATTATTTTTCTTCTTCTTTGTCTTCTTTTTTCTTTTTTTTCCTCCTTTTCTTCTTCTTTTTCTTCTAAAATAATTTTGAAATGCATTAAAAGACAAAACTACAAATATATCATCATTATTTATTTATAAAAATATCATCGATACAAGCTTTTAGTATTATTTTTCTTCTTCTTTGTCTTCTTCTTCTTTGTCTTCTTCTTCTTTTTCCTTCTTTTCTTCTTCTTTTTCTTCTAAAATTATTTTGAAAAATAAAATAAAATCGATATGATTCAAATCAGGTGTATGTGCTGGCCACGAAAATTTACTTTGTCGAAAAAATTAATACGTACGAATTAAAAATATTCTAAGTGTTAGTCATAACGGGAAATATTTTGGCCCACGTTCCTTTGTTTTTTTTTTGTTTTGGCCATAAAAATTTAAATATTTGTGTGTGGGTAGTTATGCAATCTCGTTTTATGAGTTTTGACTCGACTTACACACGTTTTATTGGAAACAGACTCTCTACAATTCCGTTTTTTTTTTGTTCGTTTTTCGTTAAAGAAAGTTATGGAAAAATCGGGGAATTTTCTTTGGGCGTAAACAAGTCTGGAAATGTTTTTCTTAGCATTCATATTGTTACTTTTAATTCTCGATTATATTCGAGCGTAAAAATTACAACAGCATAAAATTTTACGTCGCTCGAATTATCTCGAGCGTTTACAGTTTATGGCCATCTAATTAACTCGAGTGCTCAAATTAACTCGGTTGCTAGAATTGACTCAAGTGCTCAAATTATCTAACTAGAGTGCTCGAATTAACTCGATTGCTCGAATTAACTCGATTGCTCGAATTAACTCGAGCGCTCACTTCAAGGCGTTAAAAACAGTATGAAAGTTTTATGAAACACAATTTCTAGAAAATGATGATTTTAATGTAATAATCCAAGAATACATCGATTAAAAAGTCTATTGTAATTATTAAAAAATTAAACGTTTCTTTAAAAAAACTGTGTTATCGGTTGTGATCGGTGAAATTCAACGTTAAAAATGAACATACCTTGCAGAAATTAAATTTTACCTTAATGGAAATTGTCGGCTCCCATTATCGCATCATAGCTCGTTAAAAAGCTCACGCTAGAGTGATTTTTGTAAAATTACATGCAATTTAATTTACTTAATTTAGAAATCAATCAATTTACGTGGATTTTTTAATTAAAAAAAAAAATTCGGAAGCAAAATTGTACTCTCTATATGTCGGCGACGTAATTACCAACCCATTTTTTAAGTATAAAAGTTTGTTAGTAGTATGATCTGACCCCTTGAGTTATCAGCGGCCCAACAGGCGGCCTACGCCAAGACGTAGCCATTAAGTTGCTGTTCTATAGGTGTAATGATCATAAGATATTTTAATCCCGGACCTGGAAATCTTTTAATCAATTTTATTGCTTTACTACATCTCGAACAATAAGGGTCGTCGGCAACCAGGATTATCAGATGAAGGACTAAAAGTTTAGAAAAAGCTAATGTATTTATAGATAAAATTTATAAACGACGCACTTAAACAAAATATACAATTTTCCACCTGAACTAACAACTGTCTGAAAATATAATTTTAAAGCTGTTAAATGGTTAGAAAAATAATTGTATATACTGAATAATAATGTAAATATTTTAATTCTTGTTTGTTGTTGTTCAACGCAAATTCTTTTATCTAAAACATTATTGAAATACCACTAATTATATCAGATTTTTTAAATTGTTGGTAGATAATTAATAAAAATTGTAAAAAATACACTATAAAAGTGTAATTTAAAAATGGAAAATGGAAACTAATTTAGCTGTACTAAAATTAATTTTTACCACCGTCTATTAGACAAAAAAAAATATATAGTACGTCCCACAATAAGTGTGAATGTAAATGTCGCTCATTTAAAAATGCAGTACCTGCAATATTTCTAGCAAGCTGTATATAGGGTGATTCATTAGGAAATGCGCATACAGTAAGGGTAAATAAAGGACACCGAGGTGCTATATTTTATGGGTTTATCGTTCTTAATAACCAAGATACAGGGTGATTTATTAATTTTTCCCATTTTTTCAATTAATCATAACTTATGAACCACCCTATACATTTTTATAATATTTGGTTCGTATGTTCTTTGTCCACAGTGGCGTCGCTTAACATAATAAAAAAAAGTCTTATTCCAGGTCCGGACTTAAAAAAATTAATAAGTAGGTTTAGAGTCGATTCAACACCCTGTATATCAATATTTTAAATTTTTATTTACAAATTTGGAAAGAGCACAAAAAAATAAGTAAGACTAAACGTATTTGGTCTTTCCCCATACAACTCTTTTACTTATTAAGTTGAGTCAAATCTAGATGAGGTGACACAGAATTTAAAAAAAAATTAATTTTCTGTCCCAAATGGTACTTTTCCAGCTTTAATCCATAAAAATAATCAACTATTTCTTCTTTTCCTAATTTCTGGATCCCAACCTTATTGAAAAACGAGAAGGCAGGTCCGTATTTGGAACAAATTATTATTATCAATGACTAACTTTCAAACACCCTGTATGTGCAAAAAAATTTATAAAAGTGAGCATGATCATTTCTCGACTCTTCTGATGATAATAATGTCAAGAATCCCAAATATATATAAAATAATAATTTCCGAAAAAAACAAAGTCAAAAACATTTAGGAATCTTATTTATCAAAATTATTTTAGTTAAACCTATTTACTCAATAGAAATATGAAATATAAACATTTAATTAAACCAGTTCGTTGCAAAATTGCGCTGATGTACAGAAACCCGAAAATCGATGTTAGATTGCCTAATCGAGAGACTATAGTAGAAGTAAATGTAGGGCGATCTATCGAAACTACGGACTCTGCACTGTCAGCGATTTTTCTCTAAAAACTATCCGGGACGCAGTCTGTACGTATTGTTTAATTTAGTAAATAATACGCTTTAGGTTTGATATCCCAAATTGGCCCAATCGATTACCATGTTTGGGGTTATTTAAAATCAAAAGTTTACTCAACTGAAGTAAACACTAGGAGAATTGAGGATGCATGCGAGGAACTGAGAAATGACAAAGTTGTGCGAAAATGTATTGAGCAAAACAACTGTTATAAATTACGTTGTTTACATTTTTTTATGTCGTTTAACTTAATACAATTTGTTGCAACATTATTTTTGTTTAAAATAAAGTTATGCTTTTTTCGGAATGGGCATTTTTCCTCAGTTTTATAATTTTTTACGCATACAGGGCGTTTGAAAGTTAGTCATTGATAATAATAATTTGTCCCAAATACGGACCTGTCCTCTCGTTTTTCAATAAGGTTGGGATCCAGAAATTAGGAGAAGAAGAAACAGTTGATGTTTTTTTATGGATTAAAGCTGGAAAAGTACCATTTGGGATAGAAATTTTTTTTTTAAATTTTGTGCTAGATTTAACTCAAGTTAATAAGTAAAAAAGTTGTATGGGGAAACACCAAATACATTTAGTCTAACTTATTTTTGTGTGCTCTTTCCAAATTTGTAAATAAAATTTTAAAATATTGATATACAGGGTGTTGAATCGACTCGAAACCTACTTATTAATTTTTTTAAGTCCGGACCTGGAATAAGACTTTTTTTTATTATGTTAAGCGACGCCACTGTGGACAAAGAACATACGAACCGAATATTATAAAAATGTATAGGGCGGTTCATAAGTTATGATTAATTAAAAAATGGGGAACATTAATAAATCACCCTGTATCTTGGTTATAAAGAACGATAAACCCATAAAAAATAGGTTATTTAGAAGCACGCTTACTGTATGCAGTGAATCACCCTTTATAGGCGAGTTATTTTTATGCGTTTCTTTATTTTTGACTTTTTGTTGACTTTTTTTGACTTTTTTGACTTTTTTTGACCGTTCTTTTTTTACTTTTTTTTGCATTTTTTTGCATTTTTTTGACTTTTTTTGCCTTTTATTGACTTTTTTGACTTTTTTTTTTACTTATTTGACTTTTTCTTTGCATTTTTTGACCGTTTTTTTGACTTTTTTTACTTTTTTGATTTTTTTTTACTTATTTGAGTTTTTTTTTGCATTTTTTGACTTTTTTTGACCGTTTTTTTTTACTTTTTTGACTTTTTTTTTGCCTTTTTTTGACTTTTTTTGCCTTTTATTGACTTTTTTGTGCCTTTTTTTGACTTTTTTTTGACTTTTTTTGCCTTTTATTGACTTTTTTTGCATTTTTTGACCGTTTTTTTGACTTTTTTTACTTTTTTTTTACTTTTTTTGACTTTTTTTTTACTTATTTGACTTTTTCTTTCCATTTTTTGACCGTTTTTTTGACTTTTTTTACTTTTTTGATTTTTTTTGACTTATTTGAGTTTTTTTTGCATTTTTTGACTTTTTTTTACCTTTTTTTGACTTTTTTTTGCCTTTTTTTTTTGACTTTTTCTGATTTTTTTGACTTTTTTTTTGATTTTTTTGACTTTTTTTGACTTTTTTGCCTTTTTTTGACTTTTTTTGACTTTTTTTGACTTTTTTGACTTTTTTTGACTTTTTTTTGACTTTTTTGACTTTTTTTGGACTTTTGTTGACTTTAAAAAGAACGATAAACACATAAAAAATAGGTTATTTAGAAGCACCCTTACTGTATGCGTATTTCCCAATGAATCGCCCTGTATAAGTGAGATATTTTTATGCGTTTATTTATTCTTTATTTTTCTTTTGTATTCTTGAGGTGTGAGCTCGAGATAATTCAGGTTTTGTTAATTTTCGTAGACGAAATCGCCATGCGAAAAAGTTATACGAAGAGATATAGCTCGAACTTATCCGGAGCACGAATTTTTCAAAGAAAAAGATGGCCTCGGCCAAGAGTCGCTCTTCAACGTGATCAAGGCTTACTCATTGCACGACAGAGAGGTTGGATATTGTCAAGGTTCCGGTTTTATTGTCGGACTACTCTTGATGCAGGTGAGTCACTCATAACTTGTATCTGGTATTGGTAATTATTTCGTGAGTGTTCGATTAGTAATTTTGCGGTGATAGATCATCGGAACAAAGAATATACTAAAATAAAAATGTGTGGAATAAAAATGATATTTTAAATTTTAATATCGAAAAAAAAATTACGTCACTTGTCACAACAAATTTTTTTAATAACAGTTTTTCTCGTTCGTTATCGAAAATATTTTTTCGTTCATTTTCTGTATCTCAATTACCATTTTTTTGCAGAAATTAAGCTTTTTCAGATTTTTATTTTTTTCTTTACAATTTTTTATCTTTAATTACGTTTTAATATAATTAATTAAACCCTCTATCCCTCCCATACATACGCCACTGTCTTAAGGTTTCTTCTTCTTTTTCAAAACGCATCTGTATTTTATTTTAAATCGCTTTAACAATATAATTCACTTCTGCACTCAACTTTTGTTCATTAAACATCAGTTTTTGAATACCTAAACACTTCAAATTAGCTAAATTAATACCTTTTTTTATATTAAAATGTTTTTAATTTGGCGTTTCGACTTTTGGTCTAAAAAAAATTAACGGTGTGACATATACTGAGAAAAAAAATACGGAAAATTTCCTGCAACATTTTTTTTCATACAAATTGAAAATAAATGATTTAAATAAACTTTCAAATGGGCGAAATTGAGATTTATTACATGATATTTTATTGAATTTCTTAAAATGCTAAGTGAATTAATTAATGATCAATTAGCATTCATGGATTATTTTAATTAACAACATCCTCAAAATTTATATTCTATCCAAAGCCTGCTAGTTATTTTGACTTACAATTACTGAAAGTTTGCGATCTTTAAACAACTGAAAATCTACTAAAAAAAATTTGCAATGAAATGAAATCTTCCCCTACAGACGAATGAATTACATATGTCTATGCCAATAAAAAAGAAGAAGAAATGAAATCTAAGTGCGTGGATGAAGAAAATACAACATTTAAAGTTGTTAATGAAAATTTACTTAGCGCTCAATTTCACCCATTTAAATGTTTGCTTAAATCAGTTATTTAAAACTCTTGCGAAAAATAAATATTACAGGAAATTTTCCGTAATTTTTTCACACTGTATTAAGTGACTGTCGACAAATTATGATAAACAATTTAGTTTGAGCAAATTGTTTAATACATAAAAAGAAATAATGTTGCAAAATAAGATTAATAACAAAATATTTAAAAAATAAAAATATAAAAAAATAAAATTAGAAAAACATAAAAATATTAAAAAAAATAAAAATAGAAAAAAAATATAAAAAAATAAAAATATATACTTTTTTGACTTTGACTTTTTTTGACCGTTTTTTTACTTTTTTGACCGTTTTTTTGACTTTTTTCGTCTTTTTTTGACTTTTTTGACTTTTTTTTTACTTTCTTTGACTTTGACTTTTTTCGTCTTTGACTTTTTTTGACCGTTTTTTGACTTTTTTCGTCTTTGACTTTTTTGACCGTTTTTTGACTTTTTTCCTCTTTTTTTGACTTTTTTAACTTTTTTGCCTTTTTTTGATTTTTTTGCCTTTTTTTAACTTTGACTTTTTTGCCTTTTTTTGACTTTGCCATTTTTTGACCTTTTTTGACTTTGCCATTTTTTGACCTTTTTTGACTTTTTTCGTCTTTTTTGACTTTTTTTCGACTTTTTTGACTTTTTTTTTACTTTTTTTTTACTTTTTTTTTTTACTTTTTTTGACCGTTTTTTTTGACTTTTTTTGACATTTTTTGCCTTTTTTTTGGATTTTTTTTTGACTTTTTTGATTTTTTTGACTTTTTTTGCCTTTTTGACTTTTTTTGACTTTTTTTACTTTTATTGACTTTTTTTAACTTTTTTTGACGGTTTTCAGATGCCAGAAGAAGAGGCGTTTGCAGTCCTCGTTAAAATAATGGAAGACTACCGTATGCGGGACATGTTTAAACCCAGCATGGCCGAATTGGGTCTCTGCATGTATCAACTAGAAAACCTCGTAGCCGAACACTTATCCGATCTCAATCAGCATTTTCAATCGCAAAATTTCCACACTTCCATGTACGCTTCGAGTTGGTTCTTGACTTTATTTACCACCGCTTTGACTCTTCCCCTAGCCTGCAGGATAATGGACGTGTTTCTCTCCGAAGGGATGGAAATCATTTTCAAAGTCGCGTTGGCTATGTTAACGTTGGGCAAGGAGGAGTTGATGTCTTTGGATATGGAGGGAATGTTGAAGGTATGTTTTTGTTTATTTGTTTTTATAATTTCTTTTTTTTTTAATTTTTTTTATTTATTTATTTTATTTTTTTTTTTTAATTTAGATTCGTATAAAATCGAAAAATAAATATTTTGCTTTGAAAAAATTACAGGTTATTTAAAACACAAAGAAGAACGTTTTCACCAAGTTTTATATAAAAAAAAATATATTTTTGCGGGAGATAAAAATTAAAAACAAAAAAACGGTTTTTAGCGTTTTCTCGATAATTTTGAGGTTATGTTGAAAAATGACCAATACAAAAGTTTTAGATTTTTTAATTATCTACAACTTCTACATCAAACTTTTTTCGATAGAATGCATATTTCAGCCATAAATCGTAAAAAAACGAATATTCAACCTACCCCCACCACTCTTCTGGAACTTTTACTCAGTGATGATATTATTTACCTGCCCACGTTTGTTACTATAAAACATTATTATCTCCCTGAATTTTCAAAACGATAACCAAATACTAAACCCGACCGCTGGCTGATAAGATATAAATATATCGTATTTTTGTTTTGTTTTATATTTATATGCTACATATTTATGCATTGTTCATATTTTAGATAAAGATTCCGATATTTTTAACGAAATCGTTTGAAAACATCACTTACGTAAATTTGTGATTTTTAAATGGAAATTTACCTTAAAAAGAAATGTTGAATCTATTTAACGTAAGTCTATAAATTTAATTATTAAATTGAATTAGGAATTTTTTAATGTTTTTTTAACCCATCCATTTTCATTTATAAATAATAATCAAGGTTATATAAAAAATGACGTTTTTCCCGTCAAAAATAATTTTCCAGAGATAGAATTTCAATGTTGCGGGTGAGTGGCCAAATCAACCCGTAACATGCCCCCTTACATCCCCCCCTTACTTCCAGAAATTTCCATACACACTCTTTTATAAAAAAATTGGTTGTTTCTCACTCAGAATATATAATTTTTTATTTTTATAATGTTGCTATACAGCGCGTAAATTAATTGACCATTCTGCCCTGAATACGGACATGCAGTAATTTTTTTTGACATTAGCTTCCTTGGCATAAATTAAGGCATCTTAAGGAGATCTGTCCCATAAATAAATAAAAGTTTGCGATAGAGAGATACATCATAAGATTCGTTGTTAAAAAGTTACACCGATCGATAGCCAACCAAATTGGCAGTATGACAGTATCAATCGTGTAGAGATGTGACGCTAGAGGTGGGCGAAATATAACGGTAGCATACCGTTACAAGTTCGATTCTCAAACTGCTCTAACTAAAAGTTACGCTAAGTTGGAACAGAGGCATCTACAGGGTGTCGCCTAATAAGTTTGGGTCTCTAAATATACAGGGGATTTGGAAACAATAAATATAATTCATCATAATATCAGAAACATTAAATTTTTTTTTAGTACTTTCAAAAAGAACTTCCCGCGCATGCGGAGAGCGATCCAGAGGCATTAATGCAAACGGCATACGAAATGAAATACAACGCAAAGAAAATGAAGAAACTGGAAAAGGAATACATTGTTATCAAGACCAAGGAACAAGAAGAAATGGCAGAATTAAAGGTAACAACTATTTTTCTTGTTAATTTGTTTTGTATTCTTTTGTTACCTTCCATTTTCCCAATACTTTCTTTTTTGTGTCCTCCTTGGTTTCCATTCTATTCAATTGTGTTGTTCTTTTTGTTTTAATAGACCTTTCTTATTTGTTTGCAGAGATTACGTCAAGAAAACAAACAGCTGAGGCACCGTTGCGAGATGTTGGAGGAAGAAAGCAAAGCGCTGGCCGACAGACTGGTTAAAGGACAAGTCAGCAGAGCGGAAGAAGAAGAAACGACGTTCGTGGTGCAGAGAGAACTAGATGCGTTAAGGCACACACATTTAGAGACTACCCATCAACTCGCTTTGGCCAACGAACGGATCAAGACCTTGTCGCTGATGATGGAAGAGACGGTAAGTTAACAAAATCATTCATTCACCGTTTGTTGAAAATTCAACATATACGCCGCCGCCGGTAAAGCGTCGAAATTCGATCTGATTGGGTCAGGTGACCGGGTGTGACCAAAACGTCTCTGAGAAAAAAAAGTAAGAAAAAAAGTAAAAAAAGTTAAAAAAAAAAGTCAAAAAATGTCAAAAAAAAGACAAAAAATGTCAAAAAAAGTATAAAAAAAAGTCAAAAATTTCGAAAAAAAAGTCAAAAAAAGTAAAAAAAGTCGAAAAAAGTTAAAAAAAGTTAAAAAATTAAAAAAAAGTTAAAAAATTAAAAAAAAAGTCAAAAAAGTCGAAAAAAAGTCAAAAAGAGTCGAAAACAAGTAAAAAAAAGTCGAAAATTAGTAAAAAAAAAACAAAAAATAAGTTAAAAAAAGACAAAAAAAGTCAAAAAGATGTCAAAAATTTCGAGAAAAAAAAGTCAAAAAAAATCAAAAAAGTCAAAAAGGTTCAAAAAAACTCAAAAAAAACTCAAAAAAGAGTCGAAAAAATCAAAAAAAGTCAAAAGAGTCGAAAAAAGTAAAAAAAAAGTCGAAAAAAGTAAAAAAAAAGTCGAAAAAAGTAAAAAAAATCGAAAATAAAGTCAAAAAAAGTCAAAAAAAGTCAAAAAAGTTAAAAAAAATTAAAAAAAAAGTCAAAAAAAGTCGAAAAAAAGTCAAAAAGAGTCGAAAACAAGTAAAAAAAAGTCAAAAAAAAAATTAAAAAAAGTTAAAAAAAAGTCAAAAATTAGTAAAAAAAAAACAAAAAATAAGTTAAAAAAAGACAAAAAAAGTCGAAAAAAAGTCAAAAAAGAGTCGAAAAAATCAAAAAAAGTCAAAAGAGTCGAAAAAAGTAAAAAAAAAAGTCGAAAAAGGTTAAAAAAAATCGAAAATAAAGTCAAAAAAAGTCAAAAAAGTCAAAAAAGTCAAAAAAAGTCAAAAAAGTTAAAAAAGTAAAAAAAAGTTAAAAAATTAAAAAAAAAGTCAAAAAAAGTCAAAAAGAGTCGAAAAAAAGTAAAAAAAAGTTAAAACAAAAATTGAAAAGTTAAAAAAAAGTCAAAAAAGTCGAAAAATAGTAAAAAAATATCAAAAAATAAGTCAAAAAAAGACAAAAAAAGTCGAAAAAAAGTCAAAAAGATGTCAAAAAATTTCGAAAAAAAAAGTCAAAAAAGTTAAAAAAAAATCAAAAAAAGTCAAAAGGGTTCAAAAAAAGTCAAAAAAAAGTCAAAAAAAAGTCAAAAAAAAGTCAAAAAAGAGTCGAAAAAATCAAAAAAAGTCAAAAAAGCCGAAAAAACTCAAAAAAAAGTTAAAAAAAGTCGAAAAAAGTCCAAAAAAGTTAAAAAAAATGTCAAAAAAAGTCAAAAAAGTTCTTTAGTCATATTTTTAAGCTTTGTTAATCAATTGATATTTTGTCAAGAATAAATTTATATTCCAGCACACTTCGCGTCAATCTTCCATGGAAGAAATCACCTTGAAGCAAGAACAGCTGCAGCAAAGAGAAGAGATGATCGAATGTCTTCAAGAAGAGCTGGTCAAAGTGAGGTTAAGGGAAGCCGAAAACGACGCTCTAATACGCGATCTACGATCGAGAATACACGAATTAGAAGAAGATAAGAAAACTTTAAGAGAAATAACCCCCGACAATAGCGTAGCGCATCTTCAAGAAGAATTGATCGCAGTGAAACTTCGAGAAGCCGAGGCTAATTTATCGTTGAAAGATCTCAGACAACGAGTTTCGGAATTGAGCGATCAGTGGCAGAAACATTTACAGGTAAGCAAAATGTGTGCGATAGATCGCTTAAAGTGATAAGCAGTGCTGTAATCGCAAACGCAAGACTAAAAACGATTCCAATGCTATAAATAATTTCCAGGATCATAAACAGGACCCTCCTCCGCCTCCAGATCCATTAAGTACGCCCAAAAAGCTCCTATTCGGAAAGTTAGGCCACAATGAAACCCAAAAATTGGAGGAAGAGCTCATGACAACTAGAATTAGAGAGATGGAAACTTTAACGGAAGTTAAAGAGCTTAGATTGAAGGTAAAACATTTCATATCGATTAAACACCGTTTTTTTTTATTTACCATCGTTTTTTAGGTCATGGAGCTCGAAACTCAAGTTCAAGTTAGCACGAATCAACTTAGAAGACAAGACGAAGAAATCAAGAAGCAACTGGAGCAGGTGGAAGCTGCCGAAATCAGAGACAAAGAAGCCGCGGCGAGATTATTGGAAGAGCAAAGAAGATATGCGGATTTAGAGACTAAGATGAAAGAGGAGCTGATGGGAGCTAAGATTAGCGATGCCGAGAAAACTCAAGCTGTCGCCGAACTCATGCAGAAGATCGGGCAACTAGAACTTAAGGTAAATGATAATAAATAAAACTAAATAAAATCGAATAAATAAAACCAAATAATGTAAATCAATTAAAAATAAAATTATAATATTTTTTTTTCATATTTCACAGATTTTTTGTTTATTTTATAACAAAAGATAAGCTCTAAAAATAAATCAATCAAAATAATATAAAATATACTAAATAAAATCGCATAAATAAAAACAAATAATGTAAATCAATTAAAAATAAAATTATAATATTTTTTTTTTCATATTTCACAGATTTTTTGTTTATTTTATAACAAAAGATAAGCTCTAAAAATAAATCAATCAAAATAATATGATATACAAATAAATCAATCAAAATAATATAAAATATACTAAATAAAATCGCATAAATAAAAACAAATAATGTAAATCAATTAAAAATAAAATTATAATATTTTTTTTTCATATTTCACTGATTTTTTTGTTTATTTTATAACAAAAGATAAGCCCTAAAAATAAATCAATCAAAATAATATAAAATATAAATAAATCAATCAAAATAATATGCAATACAAATAAATCAATTAAAATAATATGAAATAGAAATAAATCAATCAAGATAATATGAAATAAAAATAAATTAATCAAGATAATGTGAAATAAATCAATCAAAATAATGATATGAAAGTAAATCAATCAAAATAATTCGAAATAAAAATAAATCAATCAAAATAAAATCTAATAAATAAAACTAAATAAAATCGAATAAATAAAAACAAATAATTTAAATCAATTAAAAATAAAATAATAATATTTTTTTTCATATTTCACTGATTTTTTTGTTTATTTTATAACAAAAGATAAGCCCTAAAAATAAATCAATCAAAATAATTTGAAATAAAAATAAATCAATCAAGATAATGTGAAATAAATCAATCAAGATAATGTGAAATAAATCAATCAAAATAATGTCATGAATCTCAAAAATATTAATTTCCGAAAAAACGTTTAGGAATTTTATTTATCAAAATTATTTAAGTTTAAATTTATTATTATTATTTACTCAATAGAGAACAAAAAATATAAACATCTAATTAAACCAGGTCGTTGCAAAATTTCGCTGATGTGCAGAAACCCGAAAATCGATGTTAGATTGCCCAAAAATATAGGGCGATCTATCGAAATTGCGGATTCTGTCATGTCAGCGATTTTTGCCTAAAAACTATTCGCGGCGGGAAAAATTAGGCAATCGCCAATTTATTAATTTTACATTTTAAACGTTTTATTTCCAGAGTCAAGAAATAGCTACTGAAGGAGAGCTAAGAATTCACTCTGTAGAGGCTAGTGACAAGGTTAGGGATCTACAAGACAAAGTTGCCGATCTTCAAGCTGAGGTAAATACAATTTTTTTTTTAAATTTTTACAGCTACAAATAACGAATACACTTGTGTATAAGCACATGCTTCGCTTCAACTATGTAAATAATAGTAAATTGTTGGCAGTAATTTATTAATCATCAAATAGAATCCGGTACTAGTCTAAGCCTTACCATACAAATTTCGGGTATCACTTCTCATATATTTTAATGCGGGCATTCCGAACTCCCTAACTCCTAAATATAAATTTTCATGGTTAAAACTTTAGATCCTTTCATATGAGTTCTTATCTTTATTATACTACTGACCTCTTGATTACTCGCAATTTTACTTACAATTGCCCTTTACTCACAAAATTACTTACACACTGTGAGTAATTACTCACAAATTGGCAACCTCGAAAGCACACCGAATAAAATAATTTTCTAATCCGCGCTTCTGAGCGTTTAGTCTCGCAGTTGTGTCAAGCCCCCCGCACATATTGCTTACGTGCGAGAATGCGGGTACGTGTAAGAATTCGCTGCGGGTGTTCGAGGACACGGAAGTTCGAGATGCCTAAACGGAGTTCGTCTATCTCAAAGTTGGCGATTTGGTCTCACTTCAACTCGGCGAGTTGCCAATACTGATTGTTGTCAGTGGCGCGGTTGCCAATTTGTAGAAATAGTAGAAAATAAATATTAAGCACTTGCCGTAATTTTTTAATGATCTGCCAACAATGTGTCAAATATATGAATCCACCTCGTTTTCGTGCACACATAATTATGCTAATAACATTTTACTTAGTTTCCCACGCCTATCACAAGCCCGGACACTGAGCCCTGGAGGTGGCTCGAATAAGTGTAAGGATCATTTTGCTTGTTTTAATGATTGTGTATCGTTAAATATGTACCATAAATACTTGACATCTATTATTCTCACTTAAAAATACTTTTATAAAATAATAATTAAGTTGTAATTGTGCTGCCATCTATAAATCAACCGCTTGATGTATCAGTTTCGCTGATAGGTGGCAGTAGAGTTGATGGTTAAATAGCAGGAAATTATGGTCACAAGACAGGAAACTTTGTTTCCAGTCAACAAAAAAAAACTTTTTTTTGTCTTTTTTTTGACTTTTTTTACTTAAAAAAATAAAAATAATATGATGTCAAGCGTCACTTTTGACTATTATGGAATAAAATCTAGAAATTCTCTCATCAATATTTTTGATTCACTATTTGTTTTTTTGTAATGCATGTACATCGAAACTTATAGTTTGGTGGAAGAATTAAAATAAAAAAAAATCGTTATAACATCCGTCAATTAAAAAAAAATCGCTGGTAAAGAAAAATTATTTTTCATCATAATTTTTTTGTCGTTATATCAATGAAATATATATTTTTATTAATATTCCTTCAAATTTTTTTCCATATCTTCATTCCAGAAATTGTTTTTAAAATAAAACTGAGGTAACATTGATTTAGAATAGTAATTTAGACATTTTATTTTTTTTTTCATTTTCTATATCCACATTTGTATCCTTTTTTCTTTTCCAAAACTTATGAAAAGCGTTTTAACATTTGCATGCATTTTTATTATGGTTGTTATTAAAATTGTTTGCATGGTACAAATTAGAACATTAAAAAAATTGGAATATGGTTTTTTTATTGAAAAATTGTATCCCAATTTTTCTTTATAGCTGTTTTAGTAAATAAATTTTAAAATTAAATGATTATTTACGCTTTCCCCTCGGTATAAGATTTTTTAATTGACATTTAGTAGGAATTATTTACTCGTAATTTTATATGATAGTGACATTATCCCAAAATAACCGAAAAATTAAAATCAAGTTCGTGTAACGGTTGGTTGAATCCGCCTGTTGTAGAAATTTTCAAGACGCCATCTACCGCTTTCTAAATGAGTAAATGACTACAGCTATATAGCCGGGACCGTGGTTTTACATGCCCTCCGAAAATAAAAATTTATTTTTGAGAACCAGATACCGTATCAAAGTTAAAATGATATTTTCTTACGTATTTTGTGGCCCTACATTTAAATATGCAGCTAGAAAATTCAATTTTTCTGAAATATTGTTGATTAAGCGTGATTTTTTGAAATTTCTTGTTATGCAAATAAATTTAATTTGTAAAATAAAATAATTTAAATCAGTTACAAATTTTAAAAATTCGTATTTATAGGTCCTAAGATTAGAAAGGAGCAAAGGAGGATTCCCATGCGGTCGTTTATCGGGTGACAGATCCTCCTCGATCGACAGCACAGACGAAGATTCCAGATTAGTCTTGGACGATCCCACTCTACGTTTAAACATAATGGATTCTCCCACCACAAACCCAGAACCCAATTTTAGTGAATTATCTAAATCGAGACCCAGCAAATTAGAATTAGAATCAAGTACGAAAACGCACACAGACTTAGATGTAAATACTAACGATAATTATGTGCCACAAGTGTGACGTCACGACTGAAAACTAGGTTTTTTTGGTCGACAATTTTTCTGCTAGGGAATAATTTTTTTTATTGAGAATTTGTACCACACTTGAGGCCGAGGTTTTATCATTTGCTGGCAAATGAACGTAATAGTGATCGGGTTTCTATAATTATGCGGAAACTGAAAGATATTTGGAAGTCATATCTGAGGTAATCGGATGTAGTGAGTTATGAGGGATGACCCTGTAAGGTAAATTTGAAAAATAAACTTTTCAATTGTGATTCTGGTGGAGTGAAATTAGAATTTTATGTGGATGTAAGAGCTAAGTCAATTTTTTTTAATTTTTTCCCTTTTATACATAAAGGGAAATTTTAATACATTTGGGCTTGGGCTTCGCGAGATATGTGCAGTGGATTGCTTTGAGATATTTTCAGACTATTTGAGATAATTTTGGACATTTTCAGATAATTTTGGACAGTTTCAAATAATTTTAGACAGTTTCAAATAATTTTAAACTACTTGAGATAAAGTTAGACTATTTGAAATAAATTTAGACCATTTCAGATAATTTTGAACAGTTCCAGATAATTTTAGACAGTTTCAAATAATTTTAGTCAGTTTAAAATAATTTTAGACAGTCTCAAATAATTTTAAACTACCTATTTGAGATACATTTAGAGTGTTTGAGATAATTTTAGACTATTTGAGATAATTTTGGACAATTTCAGATAATTTTAGACCGTTTCAAATAATTTTAGACAGTTTCAAATAATTTTAAACTACTTGAGATAAAGTTAGACTGTTTGAAATAAATTTAGACCATTTCAGATAATTTTGAACAGTTCCAGATAATTTTAGACAGTTTCAAATAATTTTAGTCAGTTTAAAATAATTTTAGACAGTCTCAAATAATTTTAAACCACCTATTTGAGATACATTTAGAGTGTTTGAGATAATTTTAGACTATTTGAGATAATTTTGGACAATTTCAGATAATTTTAGACCGTTTCAAATAATTTTAGACAGTTTAAAATAATTTTAGACAGTTTCAAACAATTTTAAACTACCTATTTAGAGTGTTTCAGGTATTTTTAGACTATTTGAAATAAATTTAGACCATTTCAGATAATTTTGGACAGTTCCAGATAATTTTAGACAGTTTCAAATAATTTTAGACAGTTTCAAACAATTTTAAACTACCTATTTGAGATAAATTTAGAGTGTTTGAGATATTTTTAGAATATTTGAAATAAATTTAGACCATTTCAGATAATTTTGGACAGCTCCAGATAATTTTAGACAGTTTCAAATAATTTTAGACAGTTTAAAATAATTTTAGACAGTTTCAAACAATTTTAAACTACCTATTTGAGATAAATTTAGAGTGTTTGAGATATTTTTAGACTATTTGAGATAATTTTGGACAATTTCAGATAATTTTGGACAGTTTCAGATAATTTTGGACAGTTTCAGATAATTTTAGACAGTTTCAAATAATTTTAGACAGTTTCAAACAATTTTAAACTACCTATTTGAGATAAATTTAGAGTGTTTGAGATATTTTTAGACTATTTGAGATAATTTTGGACAATTTCAGATAATTTTGGACAGTTTCAGATAATTTTGGACAGTTTCAGATAATTTTAGACAGTTTCAAATAATTTTAGACAGTTTCAAACAATTTTAAACTACCTATTTGAGATAAATTTAGAGTGTTTGAGATATTTTTAGACTATTTGAAATAATTTTAGACAGTTTAAAATAATTTTAAACTACCTATTTGAGATACATTTAGAGTGTTTGAGATAATTTTAGACTATTTGAGATAATTTTGGACAATTTCAGATAATTTTAGACCGTTTCAAATAATTTTAGACAGTTTAAAATAATTTTAGACAGTTTAAAATAATTTTAGACAGTTTCAAACAATTTTAAACTACCTATTTAAGATAAATTTAGAGTGTTTGAGATATTTTTAGACTATTTGAAATAATTTTAGACAGTTTAAAATAATTTTAAACTACCTATTTGAGATACATTTAGAGTGTTTGAGATAATTTTAGACTATTTGAGATAATTTTGGACAATTTCAGATAATTTTAGACCGTTTCAAATAATTTTAAACTACTTGAGATAAAGTTAGACTATTTGAAATAAATTTAGACCATTTCAGATAATTTTGAACAGTTCCAGATAATTTTAGACAGTTTCAAATAATTTTAGTCAGTTTAAAATAATTTTAGACAGTCTCAAATAATTTTAAACCACCTATTTGAGATACATTTTCAAATAATTTTAGACAGTTTCAAACAATTTTAAACTACCTATTTGAGATAAATTTAGAGTGTTTGAGATATTTTTAGACTATTTGAAATAATTTTAGACAGTTTAAAATAATTTTAAACTACCTATTTGAGATACATTTAGAGTGTTTGAGATAATTTTAGACTATTTGAGATAATTTTGGACAATTTCAGATAATTTTAGACCGTTTCAAATAATTTTAGACAGTTTAAAATAATTTTAGACAGTTTAAAATAATTTTAGACAGTTTCAAACAATTTTAAACTACCTATTTAAGATAAATTTAGAGTGTTTGAGATATTTTTAGACTATTTGAAATAATTTTAGACAGTTTAAAATAATTTTAAACTACCTATTTGAGATACATTTAGAGTGTTTGAGATAATTTTAGACTATTTGAGATAATTTTGGACAATTTCAGATAATTTTAGACCGTTTCAAATAATTTTAAACTACTTGAGATAAAGTTAGACTATTTGAAATAAATTTAGACCATTTCAGATAATTTTGAACAGTTCCAGATAATTTTAGACAGTTTCAAATAATTTTAGTCAGTTTAAAATAATTTTAGACAGTCTCAAATAATTTTAAACTACCTATTTGAGATACATTTAGAGTGTTTGAGATAATTTTAGACTATTTGAGATAATTTTGGACAATTTCAGATAATTTTAGACCGTTTCAAATAATTTTAGACAGTTTCAAATAATTTTAAACTACTTGAGATAAAGTTAGACTGTTTGAAATAAATTTAGACCATTTCAGATAATTTTGAACAGTTCCAGATAATTTTAGACAGTTTCAAATAATTTTAGTCAGTTTAAAATAATTTTAGACAGTCTCAAATAATTTTAAACCACCTATTTGAGATACATTTAGAGTGTTTGAGATAATTTTAGACTATTTGAGATAATTTTGGACAATTTCAGATAATTTTAGACCGTTTCAAATAATTTTAGACAGTTTAAAATAATTTTAGACAGTTTCAAACAATTTTAAACTACCTATTTAGAGTGTTTCAGGTATTTTTAGACTATTTGAAATAAATTTAGACCATTTCAGATAATTTTGGACAGTTCCAGATAATTTTAGACAGTTTCAAATAATTTTAGACAGTTTCAAACAATTTTAAACTACCTATTTGAGATAAATTTAGAGTGTTTGAGATATTTTTAGAATATTTGAAATAAATTTAGACCATTTCAGATAATTTTGGACAGCTCCAGATAATTTTAGACAGTTTCAAATAATTTTAGACAGTTTAAAATAATTTTAGACAGTTTCAAACAATTTTAAACTACCTATTTGAGATAAATTTAGAGTGTTTGAGATATTTTTAGACTATTTGAGATAATTTTGGACAATTTCAGATAATTTTGGACAGTTTCAGATAATTTTGGACAGTTTCAGATAATTTTAGACAGTTTCAAATAATTTTAGACAGTTTCAAACAATTTTAAACTACCTATTTGAGATAAATTTAGAGTGTTTGAGATATTTTTAGACTATTTGAAATAATTTTAGACAGTTTAAAATAATTTTAAACTACCTATTTGAGATACATTTAGAGTGTTTGAGATAATTTTAGACTATTTGAGATAATTTTGGACAATTTCAGATAATTTTAGACCGTTTCAAATAATTTTAGACAGTTTAAAATAATTTTAGACAGTTTAAAATAATTTTAGACAGTTTCAAACAATTTTAAACTACCTATTTAAGATAAATTTAGAGTGTTTGAGATATTTTTAGACTATTTGAAATAATTTTAGACAGTTTAAAATAATTTTAAACTACCTATTTGAGATACATTTAGAGTGTTTGAGATAATTTTAGACTATTTGAGATAATTTTGGACAATTTCAGATAATTTTAGACCGTTTCAAATAATTTTAGACAGTTTAAAATAATTTTAGACAGTTTCAAACAATTTTAAACTACCTATTTGAGATAAATTTAGAGTGTTTGAGATATTTTTAGACTATTTGAAATAAATTTAGACCATTTCAGATAATTTTGGACAGTTCCAGATAATTTTAGACAGTTTCAAATAATTTTAGACAGTTTCAAATAATTTTAGACAGTTTCAAACAATTTTAAACTACCTATTTGAGATAAATTTAGAGTGTTTGAGATATTTTTAGAATATTTGAAATAAATTTAGACCATTTCAGATAATTTTGGACAGCTCCAGATAATTTTAGACAGTTTCAAATAATTTTAGACAGTTTAAAATAATTTTAGACAGTTTCAAACAATTTTAAACTACCTATTTGAGATAAATTTAGAGTGTTTGAGATATTTTTAGACTATTTGAGATAATTTTGGACAATTTCAGATAATTTTGGACAGTTTCAGATAATTTTAGACAGTTTCAAATAATTTTAGACAGTTTCAAACAATTTTAAACTACCTATTTGAGATAAATTTAGAGTGTTTGAGATATTTTTAGACTATTTGAAATAATTTTAGACAGTTTAAAATAATTTTAAACTACCTATTTGAGATAAATTTAGAGTGTTTGATATATTTTTAGACTATTTCAGATAATTTTGGACAGTTTCAGATAATTTTAAACAGTTTCAAATAATTTTAGACAGTTTAAAATAATTTTAGACAGTTTAAAATAATTTTAGACAGTTTCAAATAAATTTAAACTACCTATTTGAGATAAATTTAGAGTGTTTCATATATTTTTAGACTATTTGAGATAATTTTGGACAGTTTCAGATAATTTTAGACAGTTTCAAATAATTTTAGACAGTAGTCAAATAATTTTAAACTATTTGAGATAAAGTTAGACTATTTGGAATAAATTTAGATCCTTTCAGATAAAATTGGACAGTTTGAAAAATACCAAAAATCCCGTTTTTGGAAGATATCTCGCGAAGCCAAAGCCCAAATTTATTGAAAAATTTTTTACAAGCTTCTCTTTATGTATAAAATCGAAAAAAATCAAAAAAAAAAATTTGACTTAGCTCTTACATCCACTTTCAGAATATTTCACTCCACACTATTCCGTAATGTTTCGGTTGAAATTTTATTTAATTATTACGGAAAAAATATTGAAATTTGAAATTGTGATTTGAAAAAAATATAAATATAAGTTTAGATTGAATTGCACGGTAAACCAATCCACACTTTATTCTACATGTTTTGCAGAGTAAGAAAATATTTTTTTTGTAAGAGTAGATAGTGATTGCCGGTGCATATGAGGAGCAAACTACCTGCATTCGGCCACCTGTCGTTGAATTGTGATAAAATGGAAAAGAAAAATTCGGTTAAAAATAAAAATCTAGTGTGTGGTAGTTCCAAAAGAAATTTAATGCATTGAGAACATTGTGTAAATATGTCGTAGGGTAAGTGGTGAGGGAGAGGCCCATAACAATAATGAATACAATACTTGACATATATATAAATTAATCTAATCTAATGTCTACAATAATTCGATATATATGCATCGACCTTCATCCGAGAGTGAACTGGAGTTCACCCACGTAAGATCGAGGCCCGACCTTGCCGTACAAGTCGGTGTCTTGATAACATTAACATGACACAGTAAACTTAAACAATAATAATTATAAACTATATGGGGTGCTCGATATATATACATGTGGTATATCACAACATTCTTTCCACTTGAAGCTTCGGAAAATTGAAAGTGAAATTTAGATACTTGCTAAAGACGTCTTGTACTTCAATAAAAAGTTTAATGAAAAAAGTATCGAAAATAATTGTGGCTGTAGTAGTTTCTTCCTTCCAGTTGTCAGAGAGTTTGACATTTGAGGCATTTAAGTACTTAAATGCCACGTTTCATCGATATCACATTTTGTGCGAGGTTTTGGTCAATATCCTTCTCTGGCAACTGTGTTATTTGTGGAAAAATATGAAGAAAACTGGATTAAATGATTTTCTACGCAAAAAAATTATTTACTCTTCAAATCATGCGCAATAAAGTTGTCTTAGTTGTTTTTTAAAACCGACTTTTTTATTTATTCAGAAAAACTTTGATTACATTGATTAATTGTATGTCTCAAATTTTTTTGTGATGTCAGCGCATTTCGAATTCACTGATATCTGTCTTTGGTGCAGGGTTAATTAATACATATAAATAAATAAAAAAGACCAAGAAAAATTGAAATTTTAATAGGAAAAAATATTGTAGGAAATGCAAAAATGAAATAAATATCATTTTTTGTTGCATTTCTCGTACTCCCAAAACAAAAAATTAGTTATAGTATGTTTACGATAACAATCTAGTGACGTCACGCGTCAAAAATGTGCGGCGTTGCCGGGTATAATTTTTTTTCGTTGACACTTTGGAGGTTAATTTGTAACTACTCTAAGTGAGTAGCCAATTTTGCAATTTGATTAGCTCAGTGCAAAATTATACCATGAGAACTTGGGAATTAAAATTTATAGCACTCATGCTACAACTTCTAATGTCCAAGTTACTTAATTTAACAATATAACCTACAATTTTCGCTATGTCACATCGGCAACGTCGCGAAATGGTGCCAACCTTCAATAGAAATGACGCCACCGCCTTGTTGTCGTAAAAACACTTTACGCAGCTTGAACGTGGATTTTCTTGGTTTCTCTGATGAACTATAGTAAAAAAATATGATTATTGAATGTTAGTAAGTACTTTATAGAGGTTTGACAATGTTATATAAATATCTGTTAGTAGTGTGCATTTAGAATTTGATATTAAATTTTGGCCAAGAAATTTTACAACTGTAAAAAAAACATCGTGTAAAATTATTTTGTTGGCCGAATATTGAAAAAGGGTGATTAGATTTTAAGTTATTATTATAAAAAAAATAGTGTGATTTATTTGAATATATGGGTTAAGAACCTTAGTCAATGCGGTATACAGGGTGTACTAATTAATACAATGATTTTAGGAATAAATAAGTGAAAGTTCTTTTACTTTTGACATAAAATTAGGTCAAACTTTAGGATTTTTTACCGCAAACAATTTAACACCTGTCAAAATGTGACACCTGACAAAATGTGAAATTGCTCAAAACGTGATGCCTTTCAAAATTTGACACATGTCAAAATGTGACCTGTCAAAATTTGACACCTGTCAAAATGTGAAACTTTAGGATTTTTTTTACCGCATACAATTAATATAGGGATTTTTAGTTTTTTCTACAAATTGTAACAATTGGTTTTAGCGGTCCGTCGATTCGCATGATTTTCAGCGTCCGCAAAGGTCAAACCATCTCAATAAAGCTCAGTTTTCAATGAGAAAATATATCTAACCTAACCTGACACCTGTCAAATTGTGACACATGTCAAAATGTGACACCTGTCAAAATGTGAAATTTGTCAAAACGTGGGAATCGTTGCTTTTAAAGTGTCAAAACGAGGGAATCGTTGCTTTTAAAGTGTCAAAACGTGGGAATCGTTGCTTTTAAAGTGTCAAAACTCTCGTCTAACCATTTATTATAGATGGTAGTGCATCTAAGAACCTGTCAAAATGTAACAACTGTCAAAATGTGAAACTTGTCAAAACGTGATACCTTTCAAAACGCGACACCTGTCAAAATGTGACAACTGTTAAAATGTAACCGTTGTCAAAAGTGACATCTGCCAAAATGTGACACCTGTCAAAATGTGAAACTTGTCAAAATGTGAAAATTGTCAGAACGAGATACCTTTCAAAACGCGATACCTGTCAAAATGTGACAACTGTTAAAATATGACACCTGTCAAAATGCAACATCTGTCAACATGTGAAATTTGTCAAAACGTGGGAATCGTTGCTTTTAAAGTGTCAAAACTCTCGTCTAACATTTATTATAGATGGTAGTACATCTAAGAACCTGTCAAAATGTAACAACTGTCAAAATGTGAAACTTGTCAAAACGTGATACCTTTCAAAACGCGACACTTGTCAAAATGTGACAACTGTCAAAAGTGACATCTGCCAAAATGTGACACCTGTCAAAATGTGAAACTTGTCAAAATGTGAAAATTGTCAGAACGAGATACCTTTCAAAACGCGATACCTGTCAAAATGTGACAACTGTTAAAATATGACACCTGTCAAAATGTAACATCTGTCAACATGTGAAATTTGTCAAAACGTGGGAATCGTTGCTTTTAAAGTGTCAAAACTCTCGTCTAACATTTATTATAGATGGTAGTACATCTAAGAACCTGTCAAAATGTAACAACTGTCAAAATGTGAAACTTGTCAAAACGTGATACCTTTCAAAACGCGACACCTGTCAAAATGTGACAACTGTTAAAATGTAACCCTTGTCAAAAGTGACATCTGCCAAAATGTGACACCTGTCAAAATGTGAAAATTGTCAGAACGAGATACCTTTCAAAACGCGATACCTGTCAAAATGTGACAACTGTTAAAATATGACACCTGTCAAAATGTAACACCTGTCAACATGTGAAATTTGTCAAAACGTGGGAATCGTTGCTTTTAAAGTGTCAAAACTCTCGTCTAACATTTATTATAGATGGTAGTACATCTAAGAACCTGTCAAAATGTAACAACTGTCAAAATGTGACACCAGTCAAAATGTGAAACTTGTCAAAACGTGATACCTTTCAAAACGCGACACTTGTCAAAATGTGACAACTGTTAAAATGTAACACTTGTCAAAAGTGACAACTGCCAAAATCCTGTATGGCCCCGCCAATCATTTTTTACTTGCGGAAAAAACTAACAGTTTATTTGTCGTAAAAAAAATGAATCGTATGTCAAGATTGAAGGAATTTTTGCTTAAGTACACCCTGTATTGATTTGTATTTAATTTCGGCATTTATTTAAACCATTTTTCCTGCTGTCAGCACATCGAGATTCTTGTTCCTAAATTTTTTTTTTGTGAGTAAAAATTTATTATATTTTATATATTTTTTATTGAGTGATTTTAGCTTTGTAATAATATTTTATTTTAGAAATAATTTTACCTGAAACCTTTATTTTTATAATACGTATAATAATTTTTTTCTAGATCGGTAATAATTTTGCTAAAACTGTAATCAAGTAACATGTAACGCAATATCAGTGCCAAGTGCCAACTTACATTTTCATGTGAAAAACTTTTATATAAACAAAAAAATTTAACAGATTAAGATTAATGTTTAAATGTGCAATAATAAAAAGTTTAGTTGAATCAAATTTCTAGGTAATATGCATTCTAAAACCACCGCTTGAGAATTTAGAAATTAATTATATCATAGAGTATACCTTTCAGCTTTAAACTATGAATTCTTCAATAAATTATATGGTTTTTCATAATTAATTTTAAAAACCAACTCGATTTGTTGTACGATTCCTAAAAATCATATTTTCGGTGGCGATTTTACTGCATCTAAGTTGATAGTATTATGGGTTCGTTTTTTTGGTAACCAAAATATTTTTATTACATTCAGCCACCTCGTATGATTTCAAAAATAGTGGGAAATTCCATACCTTATTAACCCAATATTTAAAAACAGTTAAAAGAGTATTTATCTATCGTTTCAGCAAGCGAAAATTTGATAAAAATGGAAAACTATCGTTCCTTAGGTGCCCATTTATCAATTAAGGAATCGATTGACTCTTCCGATTCCTCAACTAAGGAATCGAGTGACTGTTCCGATTCCTCAACTAAGGAATCAACTATTCTGCTCATTTCTCAACTAAGGAATCGAGTGACTGTTCCGATTCCTCAACTAAGGAATCGAGTGGCTGTTCCGATTCCTTAACTAAGGAATCGATTTTCAAATGATAGTTTTCCATCTCTATTCCACGAGAATTGTTTTATTAACAGGGGAATTCATTCCTTGGATGCATTTAACACACATTTCGATTACATTCCATATTAGATACTCTTTTAATTTCAAATTAAGACACGGAATAAATCATTGATAAGAAATCTGCGATGTGTAATTTTTTTGGGAAAAGAGAGCGCGTTGTTTTGTGTTATAAATTTTATTTTGCCTCTTTTTGCGCATCTTTTAGATTAAACATGATTTACTCTGTGTTGATTATATATATATACGTTGAAATCGTTGGTGTGGTCACTTAAGCAATATAATAGTATTATTATCTTTGATTTGCTGTGAAAGCTGTCATGTTATTTATTTTCTTAATATTTTATATTTATTTTTACAATATATTTGTTTAACAAATATTTCTTGGTTTTATTTTGTTTTACCTCTCCTTTCTTGATACTCTGCTAGTCCAATTTTTTCTTCTGGATATAAATAAACAAGTAAGCAAATGTGCTGCCACCTATCGGTAAAACTGGTGAATGAAGCTTAGAAGTGACGTTTGACAACGTCAAATCTTATAATCGACGTCCAAATCGTTTTTCTTTTAATGACAATTCGCTTCTCGTCCTAACTGATACGCCCTCTGGTGAAAACTGCGAAAACTGAGCTAAGGAGTAGTTTTGACATTTTGGGTTATTTCTTTAGCGTTGTTAAGTAATTTTCATAGTGTTTTTGTCTCGTTTTTACAAATAATTTTGATTTGTTGATCTTTTTTATAATGAGTAATCATTATTGTTGTGTACCTAAGTGTTCATCATGGGGAAAAAGAAACCCTGAACTAAGTTTTCATTCGTTTCCAAAAGCAGGAACGTCCAAAGTTTTTTTTGAAACCAAACTTGGCAATAGAGAATTAGTGGATAGGAAAAGATTGTGGATCACAACATTAAAAATTGGCAAGAAAGTTTCAAATACCATGAGAGTGTGTTCTCTACATTTTGCTGAAAGTGATTTTATTTAAAAAGGTATGGTAAAAATATTTAATTATTATTTACCACTTTGCTTTGATTTATTATTTACAGTTAGAGTAAAACGGAGAACATTAAAGCCTCATGCTATAACTTTACAAGAACATAAGAGGTTCTCCACTTTTACAGTGTTAGAAATAGATAATTTCCCAAACCATATATTTCTATCCACTCATAAGTTTCTATGGTCTTTCCCGCTAAAATAAGATGTCCTGCATTCAGGACATTTTCACCTTCAACTACAGATTTGGAATTAGCCGATCCGCCCAAATAGTTCATAAACTCTAAAATGCTTAACTTCATTTCTAAAAAATAATGGAAACAATAATTTGAGACTAAAATGTATTTGAGTAAAACTCCTGACTACTACTCACCTAAATACAACTGGAAATATCACACCTTTAAAGATAAAAAATAAATGTTTATGTATAGTTTATAAAATAAAATGAATGTCACACTAAACACTAGACAAAAACAATACACAATTTACACCTAGAAATAATTCAAAAAAACAAAACTGATACCAAATAAACAACTTAAATACACATGAAATATCCCATAAGAAAGCACGAAGTAAACAAACTACTACTCCTTAGCACAGTTCCAATTTCACCGCATGAGCGCTGCAATCTTAATCCGAGTTACCTATAGGGAGGTTTTAAGCCACAACTTGAGCGTCATACGTTATATCCCTTTATCCGCTATTAAAGTAAACACAGAACGTTAATAACGTATCTCGAAAATGAGTTTTTAAGCCATCCCACTCTTCCGTTATTTACGTGACAGATGCCAGAAACATTTATAACCTTATAAATGATAACCCTCACTTTGTGATAGTTTAAATAATCATTTACAATTTTTTTTTATTTTAACTGCCTTAAATCGTTTTTAAATGAAGCCAGAATGAAACAAATACTACAAAAGATAGGTTAGGTAAAAGACTTGTTGTGACATCTCTTCAATGTCCATATCCTATGTTGCCATAACACTTAATTTTATGAAATGTTTTCATTTCATATTTAAGAAAAAAAGTGGTAAGAATGGTGAAAACTATAGACTTACTCAAATCTTCTAAATTTCACATGTATTTATCATAGACTTTGGAGTTCACGATAAAACTTAAATATAAATGTTCTACATGCGGCACCATTGCGAAAACAATATCCGTTATTAAGGGAACCTTATTTCACCTCTAATAACGTAAAACAATATCAGTTAATAAAGTTTCCCTTATTTTAGCGCTATTGCGCATGCGATGTATAAAGTTTAAAGTATATTGGTGTTCAAATAGGTGGCTTAAAACCTCCCTAATATTAGGGATGGGTGGAACAGCCGTAATTGAATAACAGGTACAACCTGTTCCAGTTCTAAAATATACCTGTTCCAGTTCCAACGTATTGCAAGTTGTATACCCTTAACTCCTGACTTTTTAATAACCTAACATTTTCTTCTATTTTCGCCGATATTATCAAAGTAGCTATTTTTAAGAAATGTAAAAAGCCTCTTCTACGAGTAGCATGTGACACTGGAATAGGACCTGTACCTGTTCCGTTTGGAACAGGGTACGCGCTGTCACAGTGACGTCAGAGGCTGTCAAGTGACGTCAGAGACTGTTCCATGTCTCTAATAATACCTGTTCCAAGATATATTTGTAAAAACCTGTTCCAAAAGGAACAGGTACTGTTCCAGTTACACATCCCTATAAAGTGAGCCGAGCCACTTCCAAAAAAAAAAACGATGAAACCTATTCCATTAATTGTCGAGAATTTGTCGTGAACGAAAAAAATTTGTCGCGCTTTTAGTTTTTTTTTCTATGAGGTGGCTCTGACGTAAAAAAAATGCAAAAAATCCATTCCTTATGACATATACAGGGTATCCCGTTGGTAAACGGAAATATTTTAAAGGTAGGTAGAGGTCACAAGGGCGATTCTAAATAACCCAAATATAATGGGTCTCTTGGCTTCCATAACCAAGTTACAGGGTGTTTTATCAATTATGCATAATTATTCATTTGGCCAAAACTTTTGAATCACTTAGTATATCTTTTCCATTTTTGGCATACAGATTACACTTCTCACGAATGATGTACTGAAATATTGAGAGATATGAAAATCCAGGTTCGGTTTTAGGAAAAATTGAAACATATTAAAAATATCAAAACAACACCCTGTATAACATAATTTCAATATTTCCATTTTAGATTTGAATAGAGCGGAAAAAACTGAATTGAAACAAGTTGTTGTTTTTATCCCGCCACCGATTCGAATTGGAAATTTTTGAAAGTGAAAGTAAAATTTTCATTTAATTTAGAAAAAACATATTATGAAACTCATTTTTTCTTTAACAATTTTAAAAATTCACTTCGTATCATTTACCTGTTTCTTATTTATTTGTCTTAAAATGATTTTACACTGTACTGGTGTACCTGCAGGCCCGTACTTTGGAGAAAATATTCAATTAGGTATTTATTTTTTAAACGCTCAGTATAAAGTAAAGCGGGACAATAAACGCTTGTTTCAATTCAGTTTTTTCCCCTCTATTCAGATATAAAATGGAAATATTAAAATTGTGATATACAGGGTGTTGTTTTGATATTTTTAATATGTTTCAATTTTTCCTAAAGCCGAACCTGCATTTTCATATCTCTCAATACTTCAGTACATTATTCGTGAGGAGTGTAATCTATATTCCAAAAATGGAAAAGATATACTAAGTGATTCAAAAGTTCTGGCCAAATGAACAATTATGCATAATTGATAAAACACCCTGTAACTCGGTTATGGAAACCAAGACACCCATTATATATAGGTTATTTAGAACCGCCTTTGTGACCTCTACACCCTGTATATACCTTTTTCTTGGGATTTCCTGGTTTCTGGGGAAAATTCGCATTTTTGGCAACAGCGCATTTGTATAATGATCTTTTACAGTTTTTTCGTGTCATTATTGACTAATATAAAGTTTTTTATGAAACTTCCTATTTCCCAGAATCAAAAATACTACGTTTTATTGCTGAATAATAGAAATATTACATTTTCACAGTAATAGATCCACGTAACTTTGTTGATTTATAATTTTTTCATCCAGAAATGAACTGAACAATTGTGGAACGACCGAAATGTATTTGTCGTGAACAAAAAAATTGAACGATATACATTATGTACCATTTTCTTTTTGTTAAAACCTAACATAATCATTTCTTGAAAAAAAAAATCATCAAATATATAGTGTTCCATTTAAAAAATCGAAGTTGGTGACATTTCTGGCGAAACCGGAAGTCGGCCATTTTGTTTTTATATGTCTGTCAATCCAAAATGTTGTATTATATATATAAGCATGGCCCTAGTCTCATTGTCACCCGGTATATATGTCATAAGGAATGGATTTTTTGCATTTTTTTACGTCAGATGGACTTCGACAATTATTCATAACAATAATTGTGATGATATTTGATGTTTCTTTGTGAGTGGCACTGCTAACTTAATATTAAGTTAATATTAAGTGGCACGCGTGTGAAAGAGAGGCAAAGATATATTTTCTCTCTTTCTGTAAACGTAACGCTCTCCACTGGGTTATAATTGAAGCCAAATACGTTTGGAATTATTTATTAAAAAAATTGTTAATAAAATAAAACAATTAATCTGCAGTAAAAAAAAATTGATTTGATGACAACTGTTTAACAAGACATCGATCACGTCAAAGGGGGAATAAACGTCATCCGTTATGAGAGACATCGATTACGTCAGGGTGGAATAAACGTCAAACGTCATCCGTTATGACAGACAGCGGTCATGAAGAGGTAGCGCGATCGATGGCGTGTTAAAAAGAGTGGGTAACGACATATTTATTTACAGTTTTTTTTAAAGCTAAAAATTAATAGTTACAAATTACAAAAAAATCTAGTTCAACGAGACTTTATTTAAATTGGTAAAACGATAGAAAATAAATGTTTTTTTTTTATCAATTATTAAGATTTATTTAATCCTATCTTTATGTCAAAACGATCTGCGCATGAGAAATTTACATTTCTGTAATAGAATTTCAAACCTTAAAAGAACCCCGCACAAATCTTATGGGAATTGCCTCCCGGTCAAATTGGCTGCGTTAAAAAAAGTACCCTCTTACGTTTTCGAGGTTGCTGCATTCAAATCTAATGCCAATATAATATTGACAGTTGACAGCTGTCAAACTAACTGTCAAACAGCATGTAACAATCAAAATCGATAAAATTAATATGCAAGGTTGCTCAATTCAAATCTGTTGTCAAAAAGACGATATTGACAGTTGACCGCTGTCAACTAGCTGCCAAACAACAAGCAATAATCAAAATTGATAAAATCCACATGTAAATATATGTTTTTGAGGCTGCTGAGTTCAAAACTGATGTTAAAAAATCGATATTGACAGTTGACAGCTGTCAAATAACTGTCAAACAGCATATAACAATCGAAATTGATATAATTGACATGTAAGCATATGTCTTTAAGGTTGCTTAATTCAAAAAGACGATATTGACAGTTGAGTACTATCGTTAATTAAATATTTGACTGTGCATGATAATGTGTCAAGATAGATAATTAGGTGGCAGCAGTTGTTTTTAATATATCGTTTTGTATTGCTACATGCTCTGACAGTTATTTGACAACTGTCAATATCGATTTTTTAACATCAGTTTTGAACTCAGCAACCTCAAAAACATATGTTTACATATGGATTTTATCAATTTTGATTACTGTTTGTTGTTTAACAGCTAGTTGACAGCTGTCAACTGTCAATATCGTCTTTTTGACAACATATTTGAATTGAGCAACCTTAAAAACATATGTTTACACATTAATTTTATCAATTTTGATTGTTACATGCTGTTTGACAGTTAGTTTGACAGCTGTCAACTGTAAATATTATTATTCATTTCAGCTATTTCTTAGATTTCATATTGTTGTTTTCAATTCTGGATTATATTCAAGTGTAAACATTGCAGCAGCATAAAGTACCACGCTGCTCGAATTATCTCGAGCGCACTTAATTTGGCGCGATCGAATTAACTCGAGCGAATACGTTAAGTGGTTAAAATTGTGTTATATTTGGTGTGGTAACGTGGAATTTATCATTCCAGATATTTCTCATGCGCAGTTCGTTTGCTATACCCATTTCACCCGGTTTTTGGAACATTAAAAATACACTTTAAAACGTTTTATTACAAGTTTAATTTATTACATTTTTTTTTATTGAAAATTGTCTAACTATTGCTTAAGTTGGTACTATTTAGGTACAACCGTGACAAAAATAAAAGAGAGCAGCTTTAGGTTACTTTTTAAAATCACAGCAGACTATGCATTATTATATAGGGTGTATCGTAAAGAATTGTCAATATTTTAATCATAGGTTCAGGACCTCGATATATTAATATTTTTCTAAATAACTCTGTGTCAAATGTTATCTACTACTAAGATACAGGGTGTTAAGATAACATTTATTTTCGATGTTGAAATATGTTAAGTAAATTAAATTAGATACTGTGGCTAGAATATTTTAAATGCAAATATCTTGAAATGAGCTGAATTTATGCTATTTAAACAAGTATACCTTTTTTGTTCAAATTTACAGGGTGTATCATAAAGACTTGAAAAAAATTCAAAAAAGGCCAGGAATAAAGAAAAATAGATATTTTTCTTCATCCAGTAGAGAGATTTACTAACTTAAAAATATAACCATACCAAATTTGTAATCGAAAATAAATTTTATCTTCAACACCCTGTATCTTAGCAGTAGATAACATTTGACCCAGAATTATTTAGTAAAATATTAATATTTGGAGGTCCTGAAGCTATGATTAAAATATTGATCATTCGTTATGATACATCCTATATAAATATATTTAAAATTAAAATTATGTCAAGCACCGATAGTGGTAACAGAAAAAAAATTGCCACTAAATTAATTCGCTGAATTATTATAGTCTGGTCAACTTTTTTTGCTAAACAAATACTTAATTCTTAAAATATACATTTTTTTTTTATTTCTGCCTCTATATTTTACTGAGATAACCTTCCAGTATATATATTTTTTAAGTCTTAAATTTTTTACTTAAAAGTACTTTACTTAGACGCTAGTATTTTACAACTCTTTTTTTCAACAAATATGTCAATTATTTGATACGTACTGAAAAAATAATACTCCATATTAATAAAACGCTAGATCACAAATAATTATTATACAAAAATATATACATCAATCTCCTACAATCGGCCATACATTATTACATAAATTTACAAATGTTCACAATAATATTTCCCGCCGTTATAGGCCAGGGTCTGAAATTGTAAATACCCAATTTCTAGAAAAATTAAGAAAAATCAAGGTGGCTGAGTGAAAGTTCCGGAAGAGGGGGTGGGGGTAGGTACATATGCGTTTTTTAGGATTTGTGGCTGAAATATGCATCTTATCGAAAAAAGTTTAATGTGAAAGTTGTAGATAATTAAAAAATCTAAAACATTTGTATTAATCATTTTTCAACATAACCTCAAAATTACCGAGAAAAGGGTGTTTTTAGTTTTTAATTTTTATCTCCCGCAAAAATAATTTTTTTTTAATGAAACTTGGTGAAAACGTTCTTTTCTGTGTTTTAAATAAGCTGTAACTTTTTCAAAGCAACTTATTTTTCGATTGTATACGAATTTAAATTAAAAAAAAGTCTAATTTTCCTCTAAATTCGTATAAAATCCAAAAAAAAATATTTTGCTTTGAAAAAATTACAGCTTATTTAAAACAAAAAGAAGAATGATTTCACCAAGTTTCATAAATAAAATTATTTTTGCGGGAGATAAAAATTAAAAACGAAACAACTCGTTTTAGCGTTTTTCTCGGTAATTTTGAGGTTATGTTGAAAAATGATCAATACAAAAGTTTTAGATTTTTTACTTATCTACAACTTTTACATTAAACTTTTTTCCATAGAATGCATATTTTTTAGTATTTTCAAACACTATAAATTTATAATTAAAGAAAAATACAATTGCACCAATCAGTGCCCGCTTCTAACTTGTCAAATAATTTGACAGTTTCGATTCTTCTCTAGATTGACGTTTCGAGAAAATCGATCTTCTCATCTGTCACCTGTCATGATTAAAGTTTTTAAATTATTCGGAATTTCACGGCTTTTTTTCAAAACGAAATATTAAAGATTTTTTATTGCTGTTTCTTATTAATATACTGGGTCGTTTATATATTTTGTGAATATATTTTTCCAGAGTATAAAACAAAACTAAAAAACTCTCAACGTATGCAACTCAAATCACAGCCATAACTCCGGCTAGGTCATTGGTCTATTGAGCTTGATGATAGTTCGTTAAATATATACCGCGTGCAATGCGCGTAGGGGTGCGGTGCAATGATATACCTCCTCGCCTACTGAAGTAAAAATATTTTTTTAGAGGTTACTAGTTTTCAAAAAAAAACGTAGTTTTGTTAACATTAACCTAACAAAACACATTTGTTTTTATGTAACAATCTCTGGCCTAACTCCTGACCTACTAATACTGATAAAACTTGGTTACATTATCTTTCTAAACTGGGTTTAAGAAAGTGCATCAATTTATTGAGCACCTTCCCAGACGGCAGAGCTAATTCCGGCAACAGACATTTATCCATCAGTTTGTTGTAGGATAATCTGACTGCGCCAGTTATGGCGTCCTTGAAGTGATACGCCGTTCTGTCTACTTTGGACGAAGCCTTAATGCAATCGTCGCCGCCGAATTCGCATATCCGGTAGTGGTGCAATATCGCGGTGTCTGCGGGAACGTTCAAAGTCCCATGGCCCGGAACGAACTCCCATACGAAGTGGTTACCTGTAAATAGAAATCATTATGGTAAAAAAATTAAGTCGGGAAACTAATTTGGTGACATTTTGGAACGATAACAATCAAAATCGAACTTTGTGATAGGATTGGCATTGTTCATCTACTCACCGGCTTCAACTGTCATTTCGGGTCGGCAAATGTATTTAGATCGTTGCTTGTGAGGATGAAGTTTCGTCTTGCGACGCGTCTTCTTCAGAGTGACTAGATTGGCGGCTACCGGATCTTCGAAATCGTAAACTGCGTCATCGTCGTCCCATTGGAGATAAAAGAAGGCATTTTGAAATGAAAAAGAACCCGTCGTTCGTGTGTTGAGGCGGCGACTGAGATAGCTGCAATCACAAAAGCAAAATTAGGAGCTTTTTAGATCTTAATATACAATTTTTCTGCTTGCAGGAGTGGTATATCTACTACTGATTTGTTCTAGAATAAAATCCGTACGAATTCAAGTTTTTTTAGAGCCCGCGGCGAGACACAAAGAATTATGCCGCAATTATGTTTGATTACTTACTCCATCATCTGTCCCAGGGTCTCGTTGTACTTGGGTAGGATGTATTCATCGAGATCAATCAACAAAATATGCGTGTACTTGTACATGGATCTATAGAGACAATCGTTAAGCGCCGCAAATAATCCTTCAGTCCTGATGTCCTTCTGGGAGGCCATGTTTAATTTCCAAGGAAGGACCGTGACGAGACCCTTGTCGATGTAATCCTTAAGGACGCAATCAACTTGACTGCCGATCGTGTGGTTGTAAAACGTAAAATGTTCCACTCCCAGGATCCGGTTGAATTCGATGAATTCCATGATTTGAAGTGCCTGCAAATTGTAATGTTTTGATAGAAAAAACAATTTCGTTGGAAGTAAATAAATATCTTAAGAGATATTTTAAAAGCACCAAATTATACAAATAATAGTCCTGTTTCGTCAACTTTAATTATCGCGTGGATAATGTTCAAACGAGCTAGAAAATTTTCTTCTCTCACAAAATTTTTTAAACGTCACGCCCCTTTTCCAGATAGCCGCCCTCTCCTAAATCACGCCCCTACTGTCATATGTCACAATTATGTATATTCACCTGTTGACAGGTAAGTTGGAAACCCTGACATATGACAAATGACAGTTCACAAATGATGTACGACAGTTGACACATGACAGTAGGGGCGTGGCTTAAAAGTGGAGGAGTGGGGGGCAGTTACTACTTTTCTAATTATATGGAGGCAATGGTGGAAGTAAGTGAAAGTTCGTGAAACATCGTGACTATTTAGGGGAATTTCGCGCTTTGAAAAATGTATATTTATATGAATACGACTAGCATACACAAATATTTAAAAATCATAATTTAAATTCGAACTGCAGATATCTTACTCTGTTGTATTCGAAATGTAGAGGTTTGACACACACTCCAAACTTGTATTGCGTCGCTCCGCCTCCTCCTCCTCCTCCTCCTCCTCCCATAGCCGCCCCCGATGACGTTTCGTTATGATTATTAATGACCGCCAACAGGTTGGTCGGCGGATTTCTGATTCTGGCTACTATGCTCACAGCCACAGGGATCGTTTTGTTCGTCAAAGGGCACATCAAAAAGCATGCGCTGTATTTCAAGTTCCAGTTTTCTCGTATAATCTGAAAAAAAACTTTTTTTTAAATTTCAAATTACCAACGGCGCACATTTAGAAGGTCATGTTCCGAAATTACTGAACAGTACTGCCCAGTAAACTTGGTCCTTCCGATTTTACTGAAATTCACTGGCAATGATTTCGCGCCACTTTTCAAGAAACCCTGTTAGAGGCTAAAAACTTCCGATATTCCTGAACAGTACTGCCCAGTAAACTTAGTCGTTCCGATTTTACTGAAATTTACGGTCAATAATTTCGCGCCACTTGTCAAGGAACCCTGTTGGAGGCTAAAAACTTACTGATACTACTGTCACAGTAGATACAGTAGTTCCACTTAGCGTCGGCACCTTTGATATTGGTGTCCAGCAGTTTCATTTTTTATATTCGCACTGGTATTGACACTATTGACAGTAATGACATTTCTCCCTGCCACGATCCCTAACAATGCTCATATATACACTGCTCGATATATCAATTATTGATATAAACTGCTCGCTAAAATTCAGTCTATGCAAATAAGGTTGGAAACATGGAAAAGTAGTAAAAATTAATTATGCAGTTTTCAATGAGGATGCACCCGAGATAAAAAAAAATGTTTGGTGATTCTTACGTATTTTTGTTTCCTGAACACGAATTTGAAGTCAAAAAGCGGAGGTCTCGAATGCTTTTTGAGATATAGGCCCGAAAAGTAAGAAAACTTGTTTCTAATCTCACGATTATCTTTATTGCCACACTTATATTAACTTCATATGTACGTTTATTAGTACAAATTTGAACCATTTCTAGTCGAGTTGAGATTTGGCATATATTTTTATATGAACAAAAAATGAGTTTTATGATTATGGGTCGATGTTATTCAAACGTGGTTTAAAGGAGTTTTTGGGAATGGAGTTTCTGCCAAAATTCAATATGGCAAATACAAAATTGTGGTTGAGTTGTGTGCTTATATAGTTTGATTCTGTTTAAAAAAGTTAATACAGCCATTCTATATTCATTGTTAAAAAAAATGCAAGAGATTATTACGAAAATATTTATTTTTTCTATTTCAGTTGACATTTCACATTCCTAATATATAAGAAAGAAATTTATTGCATACAATGTACATAGTCAATACAATTTTTTTTAAGAAAACAAGAACCAAGAATGCATGACACCTAATAAAAACATAGATATATAGATATTTATTAATATAAAATTACAAGAATTTTACACTCGTCACAAAACATTACAATTATTACAAGCTTAAAACTATAATTTACAATAACAATAACAGACAGACACCCACACAGCAAAGGATATTCCCAGAATATCCTCACAAGATACCAATGTTCTTTTTGCAGAATATTCCTAAGCAAATATTCTGAGAGCGATCATAGAATGTATTGGATATATTAAAATATTTAGCACATCTATAAAAAATATCTTCAGTTAGTAAAGAAGTTCAATATTGTTTCAGAAATTACTCACCTTGCATCATCTTTGGGAAACCTAAAAAAACTTTTCCCTCGAATTGCTTCGACATACTACACAAATTGTACATGGTTTTTTAAGCACAACATCACCAACAACTGTAGACATTTCGCTTTTACTATTTCGCACAAAACAAACAGAAAACACCACCAAATAATACAAACGAAAACGAATGAAATAATAAATTGAGCAACACAATTAAAAATGTTTTCATATTGCAATGTTGCCAATGTGAATTGTTAAATTATCATAATTCGAGATGCTATTGTAGAATTGTCACAAAAATGATCACTTTTCAATGAAATAAGTGGAACATACATAGGGATTGACGCCTCATTGATAAAATATCCTAAAACCAGAATTTGATGAAATAAGAGACTACTTTATGAAATGTTTATAACACTTCTAATATATTACACAGTAGATTGTATGAAACTTTTTAAATCCCGCAACTATGGAAGAGTGCCGGTCGTTCTTAAACTCGTCGTTTGCGCATTAGCCAGGAGTCGCAACTCCTGGCTAATGCGCGTTGAAAACTTACAACCAGAAATTGGCCGAAGTGGAATTACTGTATCTACTGTGCTACTGTCACAGAAGTGGTCAGGTAGTTCCAGTATCCCTTCCCCAAATTGAAATAAGTTAAGTTATGTCAAGAGATGTGTTGGTCCTGGCTGCACGATTGTGCACTTTGACGCAGTTTTTCAACTAAGTGCGCACTATGGCACCATTTACCTTATTTTCTCCAAAGAGTGCACCTTTTCTTTGAAATTGGCTACCAAATTTGAATTTCACAGATTATCATTCGAATACTCGAATGCGAAAATCGGAAGAATTCGAATGACCGATTGTTTTTCATTCGAATGATCCCATTACTGAAATAACAACAAGTTTTGTGACTGTAAATTTCCTATTCCTAGTGAAAAATGTTTAGAGTTGTATTGGGAATTTGTAAAGGTAAACAACAAACATATAAATGAGTAACATCTTTTTCAGGATTTGGTAAAATAAAGTTTCTTTGTTTAACTGCAGTACCTCTAATGTAAAACTACCAAAGTCTAGTCATGAAGTATGATCCCGAAAACAAAAACGTCCTAAGCATAGAACATCTAAGCTGCTGAAATAAGTGTCTCAAAGTTTGAAGTGGATGAAATTTCTTTCTGAAATATTTTATACATTGGTTTTAAACTATTGATAGAATCTTTTTATTTTGTATAATACTTGAATATGTTTCTTCTGTTAATCTACCTAATTATTTGTGTTAATTGAAAATGTGTTTTTGTATTATTATTATTTGTAATTGAACTGTAACAAAAAGTGAACAGTTAAATTAATGTGTGAATTAAATAATATATTCAATGATTAAAATTTCGCTTCTCGGATTGTTTTTTTTTCTGTTTATGAGATAAAAAAATTATTTGTTATACCTCCAGTTCATCAGTGCTTTGAATTTTATACTATGCTCTAATGATTCTTCAAGTGAGATTTAAACAAAAACCTGTAAGATGTAAGTTTATCCTATGTCTGGAAAAGTATCTATTTACTAAGATGTATATATATTTTTCAAGTTTCATTTGTTATTGAGTTACTAATGTAAACTTTTATAGAAATTATATAAACTGAAACCCTCGATGAAAGCCTTTAAGCCATGGTTCGTAGAATATCTTCTATATAAATCGTTTATTAAGTCAAAAAACTAATTACAGTATATATAATAATATAAATGTTAAAAAATTACATATAACAGTTAGCAGTATTAAAAATAGTCATTAAATAATTACAATTAAAACTTCACCTTGGTAAAAAAAGTTATTATACAACATATAAAAATGCCACAAATAATACAATAATAACAGAGGTAATTAAATTAATAAATATGAATCACAAAATATAGTACCCCAATAAAAACCTTTTTAATTTTGCTTTAAATATACCTAACGTAGCACTGTTTTTTATTTCACAAGGTAACTCTTTGTACTGACTAAATTCTTTAAAAACATTATTGTGGGTTGATATGTCCAGCTTTTAAAACTGCTTGACCCTCATTTATACATCTAGAAGAAGGCTCAGCATTCAAAAATTCAAATAAACTCTGAATGGTTATTGTAAACTCCATAAAACTAAACAGTTATTTTATGTTTGTTCGACTTTTCACAAATATCACCCATACTTATTTTCCAAAAATATAAATATTAGGGGTGAAAATAGAGTTTTATAACACAAAATATTTAAGCATAATCAAATAAAAAGCATAAGTTTTACAAAATCACACACCAAAAACAACTAAAACAGTAAAATAACACCACAAAAATAGCAAATGGACGATGGTTTCTTTTACCCACCCCGCTAATGACATTTTGCAGCGCCACCTATCGAATTCTACTTTTCCCAATCGGTTATGTTTTATTTGGTTCCCTTTTCACTGTTACTGCCCGAACGTTCCGAAAATCATCAGCAGTTTAAAATTACTGTTACTGTAAAGCGTTCCGAAATTACTTACTGTGGCCAGTAATACCAGGAATATCGGAACATGAAGGAAGTCTTTACGGGAAAATTGTGTGTTTACTTTGCTTTGAGGTGCTGAATTCGACCACCTCTATACAACTCGCGAACATCCACCTAAAAAACATGAAATCCGGAATTGCGAAATGTGTCAAAACATGTTTTTTAGGTGGATGTTCGGGAGTTGTATAGGTAACTCGGATTAAGATTGCAGCGCTCATGCGGTGAAATTGGAACTGTGCTAAGGAGTAGTAGTTTGTTTACTTCGTGCTTTCTTATGGGATATTTCATGTGTATTTAAGTTGTTTATTTGGTATCAGTTTTGTTTTTTTTAATTATTTCTAGGTGTAAATTGTGTATTGTTTTTGTCTAGTGTTTAGTGTGACATTTATTTTATTTTATAAACTATACATAAACATTTATTTTATATCTTTAAAAGTGTGATATTTCCAGTTGTATTTAGGTGAGTAGTAGTCAGGAGTTTTACTCAACTACATTTTAGTCTCAAATTATTGTTTCCATTATTTTTTAGAAATGAAGTTAAGCATTTTAGAGTACATGAACTATTTGGGCGGATCGGCTAATTCTAAATCTGTAGTTGAAGGTGAAAATGTTCTGAATGCAGGACATCTTATTTTAGCGGGAAAGACCATAGAAACTTATGAGTGGATAGAAATATATGGTTTGTGTTTACAAACGAGTGCATTGGAATCTAATCCACATGAAATTACTGGGAAATTATCTATTTCTAACACTGTAAAAGTGGAGAACCTCTTATGTTCTTGTAAAGTTATAGCATGAGGCTTTAATGTTCTCCGTTTTACTCTAACTGTAAATAATAAATCAAAGCAAAGTGGTAAATAATAATTAAATATTTTTACCATACCTTTTTGAATAAAATCACTTTCAGTAAAATGTAGAGAACACACTCTCATGGTATTTGAAACTTTCTTGCCAATTTTTAATGTTGTGATCCACAATCTTTTCCTATCCACTAATTCTCTATTGCCAAGTTTGGTTTCAAAAAAAATTTTGGACGTTCCTGCTTTTGGAAACGAATGAAAACTTAGTTCAGGGTTTCTTTTTCCCCGTGATGAACACTTAGGTGCACAACAATAATGATTACTCATTATAAAAAAGATCAACAAATCAAAATTATTTGTAAAAACAAGACAAAAACTCTATGAAAATTACTTAACAACGCTAAAGAAATAATCCCAAATGTCAAAACTACTCCTTAGCTCAGTTTTCGCAGTTTTCACCAGAGGGCGTATCAGTTAGGACGAGAAGCCAATAGAGCATCTTTAAAACGCTTCAGATTCCCAACTGTTTATAGAATAACCTGATGAAAGTTATAGTGTGTACGCCAATGCCCGTATTTCATCCTAATCTGCACACAAATAAACGTCAACAACGTCAACAAATCGAGAACGTTGCTACCTTAATTACCTGGCCTTAGGGTCAATTCACCGAACAGAACTCAGCGTTTGCACCGAGTTTGAGATGCAGAAGTAAATTTTCGTATATCAGTAGTACATTCATTCTTATAGTAGTAAACTTCGCGCAACTTGGATTTAATAATCCAGAAACTAATCTGAACTTTGTTTGTGCCATTAGGCACTACGAATTGTTGAAGGAATTCCATTAATCTTCTATAGAAATAAAAATCGATTGTCGAATGTATATAAGCTCATAACTTATGTAGATAAAATTAGTGGGAAGCAGTCAATCGTACTAATTTATTTAGTACGATTTCTTCGTTTTAAGTCGAGCTTTCGAAAATGTTTATTGTCTTTATCAAGACGAATAACATGAAATTTAGAAAGCTCATAACTTCAGAACGGTTGCATCTATTTGGCTAATTCTTTTTTTGTTTTGCTTCTAAATGTCAGGATGAGGTTTGTATGAAAGAAAATTTTTGGAAAATTGTACGGAAAAGTGCAAATTTTGGGTTGAAAAATCTCCGAGAAAATACTTGTACATAGAAATCTTTTTTTACTGTATGTGAATAATCGCAAGGTCAATCATTGTTTGGTTGTTTAATTTACATTTTATTTCATTACATGGTCGTACTGCAAAAGGGAAGAAAGTTTTTACTAAAATTCGATTCACTCTGTTCATTTAAAACCAATCACCCTTTATATTCCAGAAACTGAAAGGGGTTAAAATAACAAAATATTCACTTTGAAGTTTAGTTTTTTTAAACTCCCACAGCGTTTTGTCAATCATTTTAAATCCTTTTGAATTGAAAGTCACAATTTATACTTTGACAAAAATCGATTGAAGCGACCCTTATAATCGCGATAGCGAGTGTAAAAAAAGTTTCGACCTATTCATCGAATTTTCCCGATAAATATCCGGAAGCCCGAAAACTTCTTTATACAAATGCCATTTCTCGCGAAATGATTTATAGCCTGCTTGTCTGAATAATATTACATCAGAACGAGAAATCGGAAATCCGCAAACTTAATATTCCCATCAACCGTTCCTAATCATAGGCGCCGAACGAAGAACTGATTTTATCGCAAAACAAAAATTTAAAACAATTTTATACCTATTTTCCTCAGCCATAATCTCGTTTATTTAAAAAAAAACTATGATTGTTTAATTTTCAGACAATTAAACATGTAAACTCATATTCATTCAACCGGTAACACCGCACTAGGATGCATTTGCAAAACAGCGCTCAAACACGAGACATCGACAAATAGTTTTTTTAGTCTTTTTTCCCATTACGCTACGATTAACACGTAGGCCAATATTTACCGCGCAGAATCTATAACGGATTTTTTAAGTTTACGCTACTATAGTCACGTCCGCCCTGAAACTCATGATGACGTAATTTGAGTTAATCCTTGTCTTCTCAAGCGGGAGAGAGAGACAGCATAAAAAACTTAAATCTTTCTAGGAGTATTCGTGCGACCCGGGAAGGGATAAAAATTTGAAGCGATGAGTTTCGAGACTTTTTAAACTCAGTGCACAGCGACGCTCCGGGGCAACAAGGCCTCGTCAAACCAGTGGGACTTAGCTGCAATCAAGCGGTCCATTTTATTTTAAAAATATTTCATCGAATCAGTGGGACTTAGCTGCAATCAAGCGGTCCACTTTATTGTTCATTCTATATTCAAATCAAAACTCAGTGCTTCGAGAATTTAAACAGTATCTATTCATCACTCATGCAGAACACATGCAAAAAATATTTTCTGACTGATCCGGTCTTTTTAGTTTTTTACTTATGTGCTAGTTTTTGTTAAGCACATAAGGTACTTAATACTTTGTTCTAGTTTAATGTAATCCTTTGTTACGTTGTTGTGTTATTCATTTATTTATTTAACATTTTAATAAATAGTTAAATAAAAGTGTTCATTGTTTTTGTCGAATGGAGTTGAGAGATACAGTACACCCATAACCAATATAAAAACTACAGTCCATTAGAACTACGATGCAGTTTAAAAAGGCGATAACACATTGTTGGTCGTCCTGGGAAACTGGCACAACATAGGGTTTATTCCAGAACCCTCAACAATGATCTTTTCGAAGTTTTTCAATTCCAAAATTAAATAGCTGGGCCCATAACTGTTGGCAGAAATTAAACGGCGCTTCAATGCTGTATTTGAACTGCTGGGATTGTCACTTCTAACAACATATTTTCTTTAAATGCACGACTTGGCTGGGATTTTTAAAGTATTTGACACGAGTTTTCCTCATTTTCATGTTCAAGAATATCAGTTTATTGTGCTATATTCTAAAATATCCATTCATTCGTGCTTACGTTAGCATTGTTGGAACTTCAGTAATTATTTACAGGCCGTCTAAAAGACCTTTTGCTCCTTTGTCATTCGCCTCGTTTGAGTACAACAATTAAGTAGTGGGGGTGGTATACCCGATAATTTAGATGCAGAGTTTAAAATTTTTATCATAAATTGCGCTCGAGTGATACAAGATCAAATATATTATCCAGGTAAGAGAAAATACTAAACGTGTCATAATTTGTAGAAGAAAGTAAAAGGTTTAGAAATCAGTTTATTTCATTTTTAAACAATTTTCTTTAAATTTAAAAAAACACTCTTAAGATTCGCATTTATTGCATAGAATCTGTAATATATAAAAAAAATGTAAATATTACATATTATACAAATAATTTTTAACGCCCCAAAAGTAAGTATTTATTTATTTATTGCGAAATTTTCCACCCTTAAAAACTACCCCTTGTCATAAAAATAATGGAAAATTTGTGATGTACAGAATTCCTTTCACTTTTTTTATCTTCAAAATATACATACACACACCCACATATTATTTTGTGAGCATACAGGGTGTGTCACGAAGGTGGCTCATTATCCATTTTTTTTTTTTTGGCGTAGGCAGATTGCGGCTCATTAGCCATATATAGAGAACTATAGATATTTGAAATTTGAAAATTGGGTTAAGGGGCTTTATCATTACGATCTATTCAATGAAAATATTTTTAACTTCCGGTTACTTCCGGTTATACAGGAAGTAGACATCAACTTTGTTATTTCAAATGGCATGTATAATTTTTCTTTTTATTTTTGGATTCAGCATCATATTTTGAACAAAAAATTATCAATATACCACAGGTCTAAGTTTAACAGTTTCCGAGATATTTGAGATTTTTGTAAATTTTTTTGAAAAACACGCATTTACTTTAATTTCCGTATCTGGCTTATTTGTTAAGCTATTAATTTGAAATTTTATACAGAGATTGTGAGAATACCCTTCTAGCATACAGTGAAACGTCAAATGCGATATTTTATACAGGGTGTCTAGAATGGAGCGCCCAATGTTCATATTTTCAATTCTAAATAAGTCGATAATTTCAAATGAAACACCCTGTATTTTATTATCATGCCTGAATCAGTTTTTTATTCTTTTTCGATCTGCATTAGCATTCCCTATACCTAAAGTTATGTATTTCTGAGTTATTATAATTTGGAGATAGCATCTTCATGACTGTAACCCAGAAATAATATAATTGTCCAGTAGTTTGTTTATAACAACTGTCTTTTCAATTTTCATGGCATGCTAGATTATATTACCCACCAATTTATGTAAGATATCTCAATATAAAAAACTGATTCAAGCATGATAATAAAATACAGGGTGTTTCATTTGAAATTATCGACTTATTGAGAATTGAAAATATGAACATCGGACGCTCCATTCTAGACACCCTGTATAAAATATCGCATTTGACGTTTGACTGTATGCTAGAAGGATATTCTCACAATCTCTGTATAAAATTTCAAATTAATAGCTTAACAACTAAGCCAGATACGGAAATTAAAGTAAATGCGTGTTTTTCAAAAAAATTTACAAAAATCTCAAATATCTCGGAAACTATTAAACTTAGAAATGTGATATATTAATAATTTTTTGTTCGAAATTTGATGCTGAATACAAAAATAAAAGAAAAAATGGTACATGCCATTTGAAATAACAAAGTTGATGTCTACTTCCGGTATAACCGGAAGTAACAGGAAGCTGAAAATATTTTCATTGAATAGGTCATACTGACAAACCCCCGTAACCCAATTTTCAAATTTCAAATATCTGTAGTTCTCTATATATGGCTAATGAGCCACCTTCGTGACACACCCTGTATCCCTATCGACACGTCTACTTCTTACTATCTATCTTTTTTCCTATGTGTACATACAAAATCTCTGCTCCAAAAATTTTTCCAAAAAAATGTTATTGGTTTTTTTTACAATAACTCCCTTAATTTTTATGATATCAGGTTCATCCAAAAACCATTTGAAAGGTAATTTCAAGGGCTATTAAGCTTGAATACTTAGATTTGAGTACTCGCCGAAAAAAAATATACATTCAATTACCTATAACTCACTTTGAATTAATATTAAAAGGTTTTTCAAGTAAGGAATTTATTCGATTTTTTATTAGAAAGAGAATAAAAAACTGATTCAAGCATGATAATAAAATACAGGGTGTTTCATTTGAAATTATCGACTTATTGAGAATTGAAAATATGAACATCGGACGCTCCATTCTAGACACCCTGTATAAAATATCGCATTTGACGTTTCACTGTATGCTAGAAGGATATTCTCACAATCTCTGTATAAAATTTCAAATTAATAGCTTAACAACTAAGCCAGATACGGAAATTAAAGTAAATGCGTGTTTTTCAAAAAAATTTACAAAAATCTCAAATATCTCGGAAACTATTAAACTTAGAAATGTGATATATTAATAATTTTTTGTTCGAAATTTGATGCTGAATACAAAAATAAAAGAAAAAATGGTACATGCCATTTGAAATAACAAAGTTGATGTCTACTTCCGGTATAACCGGAAGTAACAGGAAGCTGAAAATATTTTCATTGAATAGGTCATACTGACAAACCCCCGTAACCCAATTTTCAAATTTCAAATATCTGTAGTTCTCTATATATGGCTAATGAGCCACCTTCGTGACACACCCTGTATCCCTATCGACACGTCTACTTCTTACTATCTATCTTTTTTCCTATGTGTACATACAAAATCTCTGCTCCAAAAATTTTTCCAAAAAAATGTTATTGGTTTTTTTTACAATAACTCCCTTAATTTTTATGATATCAGGTTCATCCAAAAACCATTTGAAAGGTAATTTCAAGGGCTATTAAGCTTGAATACTTAGATTTGAGTACTCGCCGAAAAAAAATATACATTCAATTACCTATAACTCACTTTGAATTAATATTAAAAGGTTTTTCAAGTAAGGAATTTATTCGATTTTTTATTAGAAAGAGAATAAAAAACTGATTCAAGCATGATAATAAAATACAGGGTGTTTCATTTGAAATTATCGACTTATTGAGAATTGAAAATATGAACATCGGACGCTCCATTCTAGACACCCTGTATAAAATATCGCATTTGACGTTTCACTGTATGCTAGAAGGATATTCTCACAATCTCTGTATAAAATTTGAAATTAATAGCTTAACAACTAAGCCAGATACGGAAATTAAAGTAAATGCGTGTTTTTCAAAAAAATTTACAAAAATCTCAAATATCTCGGAAACTGTTAAACTTAGACTTGTGATATGTTAATAATTTTTTGTTCGAAATTTGATGCTGAATACAAAAATAAAAGAAAAAAATGGTACATGCCATTTGAAATAACAAAGTTGATGTCTACTTCCGGTATAACCGGAAGTAACAGGAAGCTGAAAATATTTTCATTGAATAGGTCATACTGACAAACCCCCGTAACCCAATTTTCAAATTTCAAATATCTGTAGTTCTCTATATATGGCTAATGAGCCACCTTCGTGACACACCCTGTATCCCTATCGACACGTCTACTTCTTACTATCTATCTTTTTTCCTATGTATACATACAAAATCTCTGCTCCAAAAATTTTTCCAAAAAAATGTTATTGGTTTTTTTTACAATAACTCCCTTAATTTTTATGATATCAGGTTCATCCAAAAACCATTTGAAAGGTAATTTCAAGGGCTATTAAGCTTGAATACTTGCCGAAAAAAAATATACATTCAATTACCTATAACTCACTTTGAATTAATATTAAAAGGTTTTTCAAGTAAGGAATTTATTCGATTTTTTATTAGCTTCAATTTTGGTAATGGCAACTTTTTTGTAAAAACTTATAGTTTTTGAGTTATTTATGAAAAACCGCTTTAAAACATGCATTTTTTTCACGAAAAATCAAAATCTTTGATCTTTAATAACTCAAAAAGTATTGATTTATTTGAATAACTTTATATAAAAAATTTTGCTTAGATCCCTGGGGTTATTTGTAATAAAATAATTTCGACCCCCGAGAAGGGGCGGCATCCACCCCCAGGGTAAAAGCGCAAGTTAGCACCATGTCACTTTTTTTTCTTGAGGTATCAAATTTTCAAGAAAATCGATGGAGGTTCAAAGAAACAAACACTAATTGAGAGGAATTTCAAGTTTTTAATGTAAATTTACATTTATAAGATTTCTGTTAAAAGTTTTGATATATAAATCATTATTTTTCTGCCAATATATGAGTTCTAAAATTTGCACATCTTTCTAACTTCTTGTGAAAGCTTTCGAAAATATCGTGAAAATTTTTAAAAAATGTATCTGATGGTTTAGTATTTATAATTTTGTCAGCAACATGAAACGTATCATTTTTCTGGTTTATACTTCCTAAAAGTTTTTTCTCGCGTTGAATATTTTCTAAATTTTCTTTGTTATATTGAGTAGTTTCTTTTTGTTGTTTCGAATGAATTGATATTTTGTCGGAAGGTTTTTGGGTAATATTAGTTGGTTGTTGATTTTCTTGCATTTTTAAAAGTTCCTCGCAACTGTACGCTTCATTATCTAGTACTAATTTATTATTTTTTATATAGCACGTCTTATGTATCCCTTTTTTCTTTTCCTTTAATAAAAACGCTTTTAAAAATTTAAAATCTTCTCGTTGTTTCGCGGTTAAATCCTCGCGTATTCTGATTTCCGTACCTTTTAAACGATTCCTATTTTTTAATATTTCAATTTTCTTCCAGTAAGATAGAAATTCGATTTTTAAAGGCGCTTTTTCCGATTTTCCTAGATAATACACATTTTTCAAATCGTCTGGATTTATATTTGTATCAAAAAGTTCTTTTAAACGATCTGATATTTCTTTCCTTGATGGATTAGGTTTAAAGTTACTTAATCCAAATATCAAAACATTGTTGTTTCTATTATTCTTTTCTAACGATTCTAATCTATCCTTAATAAAAGCATTGTCTTTCTCCAATTGACGTAATTTATTATTCTGGTATCCGAATTTAATTAACAAACGAGTTTCTGTTGCTTGTATCGTATTTCTTATATCTTTGTTAATTTTTTCCATATCTTGAAGTATTTGATGTTCAGTACAAATATTCATACTTGCGGTTTTACAGTCTAGAAGAGAGAGGGAAATATTAACATAATTTATACCATTTCACGAAATAAACGACTTACCTTTCTGAACTAAACGAGTGGGCAAACAAATCTATATAAACTTCAGACAAATGAAATTTTACATTAAAATGGTAACATGAAATTCCTCAGCAATTTACATCGAGTTAATCGTTCCAAAATTTGACATAAAACTAATTGCAGACATTTGATAAATTTATGAAACAATAAAAAGCGGGGCGCCTAGATTAAATTAACTCTGTCATTTTGGGTGGTGTAAACCAAAGAGTACACCATCTAACAAGAGGCGAAAGCTTGATCGGTTCCTTTGATGTTGGATAGATACAATATTGAGAGGACATACGTCACAGCATTGACACATAAATTATTTGAGATACACTGAGAAAAGTAACATGTATTGATTCAAATGGGGGAGTTGCCAACCTAGAAAAAGGTCTACCATCGGGGAAGCGTTATTTTTTGTCAAAATTTACTTCATTATTTCCGTAACGATTTAATATGTTCACAAAAAACTACTGAGCTCTCCAGAATTGGTATCGAGACTCGGGGTGAAAAACCAGGCTAATATCGTGCTTCTAGCGACAGTATGAATATGGTAAAATGACATTTGACAACGTAACATGTCAACTGTCACATCCAGTCTCGATAACAACTTTAATTTCAACCAATCAGAAATGGAGTTTATAAAAATTATTCTTGCTAACGATACTTTTTGGAAAGCTCAGTAGAATTTTGTTATCATATTTTATCATTGCGGAAGTAATGCAGTAGTTTTTATCCCAATAAAACGCTTCCTCGTTGGTAGACTTTTTTTTAAATTTTGAGGTTAGTAGGAAACTCCTCCATTCTTACAAATCGAACTACACCGAGAAAAATAATAGTGTTGATGATTATACCTCTCAGTCAAAATATCCTAACGCCGGGAATTAAGCCTGACAACGGGAAAATAAAGTCACCTCTAATATCCCAAGGGAGTTATGACCCTGTTTATTGATAGCGTAACCATCATGATATAAGCTTATAATATAATAGGACTAAAAATATTATCAGCCCTCCTAAATCCGTGAAGGCACAATTACTCGTAATAGCAAAGCAACATAAAAACAAATTCTAAAAATATATTATATAGGACATGGCCCGAGAAAAAGGAATTGAAATTCTCAGATTGCCTCCTTACCATGCAGAGTTAAATCCCATTGTTTCAAAACAAGCGCAGAACATTATAAATTCACCGAATGAATTATGACTAGAATTTGCGAATTATGCAGTTGATTTTCTCCATCCGTACTCCGGAATTGAGTAGCAAATCGTATTATAGATTTTTATTTTTTCTTACCTTTATTTTAGCGGGCACAGTAACTGAAACGTGTGCGGTGGAATTGAATTCTCCGCCTTTGTACCACAATCTGCACCACACCCTTTCACCCCCGCGAGTTTTCGTAGCACCAATCACACGAACTATCCTTTGACCTTTCCTCTCATCGTAGAATGCCGAGAACACGAAGAATTTATATCTGAAACAAGTTATGTTTGGATTAAGGCATGAAGGCGATCAAAGAGTTTCAGAATTTGCGTTTCCAAATTTTTAAGGAAGTTATGGACGATTTTGTGAAGACATGTCAAAATATATCATCGGATTTTAGCAAACTTTAGCAAAGTGAATTTTTAAAATTGTTAAAGAAAAAATGAGATATGTTTTTTTAAATTACATGAACATTTTATTTTCAGATGTGCTACCATCTATGGTAAGAAGAGAGTATTGACATTAAATTTTGACTGAATCTAGTCAAGATGTCACTCTCTTCTTTTTTATCCCTTTCAGAGATTAATACAAAGTGAGTAAACCAGTAAGGAATTTTAATTTATTAGATTCGACATCCTAAGACCGGTTTCTGTCTTTCGACTTCATCAGTTAGGCTTTTCGAATCCAATAAATAAAAATGTTATCTTATAGCGGATATAGCTATTGACTTGTACGAGTTTGGAATTTTATTTATTGGATTCGAAAAGCCTAACTGATGAAGTCGAAAGACAGAAACCGGTCTTAGGATGTCGAATCTAATAAATTAAAATTCCTTACTGGTTTACTCATTTTATTTTCAGTTTCAAAATTTTCCAATTGGAATTGGTGGTGGGGTAACAACAACAACTTGCTTCAATTCAGTTTTTCCCCCTCTATTCAAATCTAAAATTGAAATATTAAAATTGTGATATACAGGTTGTTTTTTTTTTCCTAAAGCCGAACCTGGATATTGATATCTCTCAATCATTCAGTATATTATTCGTGAGAAGTGTAAGCTGTATGCCAAAAATGGAAAAGATATACTAAGTGATTCAAAAGTTCTGACGAAATGAATAATTATGCATAATTGATAAAACACCCTGTAACTCTGTTATGGTAGCCAAGAGACCCATTATATATGGATTATTTAGAATCTACCTTTTAAATATCTCCGTTTACCAATGGGACACCCTGTATGTATAATAGATCACACTGTTATTTCTCGATTCTCTTCAAAAATATCTTTTACTCATAATGTTAATGTACTAACGTTGAAAAAATCAACGACCAGTTTGTTTGCGTAGAAAATTAGTATCATTAGAACTGTTATAATGAATGCTGATACGGGCACTAGCGATCATTCCCCTTTTGAGCGATGCAACAAACAAACACATTATACAAACTCATTAGCAAATTAGAAAATACAACATTGTCATTCGTTAGATAATTCAGCTTAATTACTGTGATAAAGAGTAAAACAGAAACAGAAAAAAAATTATCATAAAATTGGGCTTCATTATGAGTATTAACATATTTTCAATTTTTTGCGATAACAGAAAACTTTCACGTCTATGGAAATGGTAAGAGCGCTGATTCGAAAATTTGGTGAGAGCGCTTTTTTAAAAATTTGGTGGATTCGTTTCTTTAGAATTTTATTGGTTTTCTTAATACATTTTAGGATTTTGCTGTTTTGCGCCAAGCAATTTGCAGATGTTTCGAGTCTGCAATTCCACTTTCTTTAAACGATTTCGTAATATACGAGATGTCAGTTTATGTTTTATGAAATTTCAACTTTTGTTCTGTCCTGCTTTTGGCGAGAGGATACATTTAAAATCGTAGAAAAGTTTGAATTTTTAAAGTTTTTTATTTCTCGATAAAACTGGGTTAAAACCAACTTTAAAAAAAGAAAGCAATTTAAATTAACGATCGCTGAATGACTGAAACTGGTAATTGTTGGAATTGTAAATAATGATTTTAAGTTTTTATACGTAATTATAGAATCATTTAAAAGAAGCGGCAGTCGTTCGTGCTGTGCTCGAATAAAATAAAATTCAAACTAGGAAAATTATTCACTTAGAAATAATAGTAGCAGTTGTTCTAGATATTAGGCCAGTCAAAAAGAGGTTAAAATTGTTGATATATAAAAATAATAAAATAATTTCCTCATGTTTGTCTATTTTAACTTCATTTCAGTGGCTGATCCAGAGGGGGGCCTCGGGGGCTCTACCTTTGTCTCTGGATCCGCCACTGGCAAAATCCAAGGGTTTGTACATATTCTAAAAGCGAGATGAAGCAGAGGGGGAACCAAAGACAAAGGTAGAGCCCCGCCCCCCTTAAGATCCACTGCTTCATCTCGCTTTTAGAATATGTAGAAGCCCTTGGATTTTGCCACATTCGTAATCCAAGAGAAGATGGTAGAACTGGCCTATGGCTGTAAATTTTTCCATTTTACTATTTAACATCACGACATTTTCAAATGTTTCCTGACATCGATTTTTCCTTCTTCGTTCTACTAAATTATCCATGAATCTTATTAAAATTGAATATTTTATCGTCTTTAAATTGATGCCGAAGGATAATATTATGGTATTAAGTACGAATATCCATGTTATAATTTATCTTTCCTTTTTTGACGGCCCCTAATAGATATTTTGCTATATACCTTTATAGGTTTCTATGACTAATATTTATTTTACTGGAAATGTCAGAGGTATTATTAGTGCGGGTGATAAGGATTGTTAGTATAAGAATGAACAATGTTTCAATGTTTGTCTTGAGGTAGTGTTTTGTTATGGCCAAATAGGGCATAAGAAAAACACATTAATTCATAGAAATTTTTTCAGGAGGTGTAGAGGTAGCCAAAAAAATAATGCTAGTTTTTGTGTTATTAAAAAAAAAGTTAAATAATATTAAAACATCAAACGCTACTTCTGTATATATTTTTGTAAACTTATACAGGGTGTTCCGTTGGTAAACGGAGATATTTTAAAGGTAGACAGGGGTCACAAAGGGGCTTCTAAATAACCCATATACAGGGCAGAATAACCACATATTTTGGGGCCAAAAATAACTCGATTGAACTTAACTTGCCTTAATGTAAATGTACACACAAAAGTTGGAAATTACAAAATGAAAATCGATTTTTTCCAATATTTCATGAACTGTTTAACATTTGTAATGAAAATGGACACATGGCTTTCTTATCGTGGTTTTACATGAAAAATCATATAAAACCACGATATCTGCATTAAGGTAAGTTATGTTCAATCGAGTTATTTTTGACCCCAGAATGTGTGGTTAAATTTATGACCTGCCTTTTTGTTACACCCTGTATAATGGGAGTCTCTTGGCTTGCATATGGGATTTACAGAGTGTTTTATCAATTATGCATAATTATTCATTTGGCCAGAACTTTTGAATTACTTAGTATATTTTTCCGTTTTTGTCATACAGATTACACTTCTCGCGAATAATGTATTGAAATATTGACAGCTATGAAAATCCAAGTTCGGCTTTAGGAAAAATTGAAATAATAATAAAAATATCAAAACAACATCCTGTATATCATAATTTAAATATTTCTATTTTAGATTTGAATACCGATTCGAATTGGAAAATTTTCTTTATATCAAAAAAATTTCTCTCTCTTTCCACTGGATTAAAATCACTTAGTTGTTAAAAAAACTTTTTTTATTGACGTTTCGGCTTTCCAGATCGAAAGCCGTTATCAAAATGACATAAAATAAATAAATTTACTAGAAACAGAACACTTGATAATCTTGCAAAAATATGACATCAACATAGTATACATAGAATAAGATTTTGAGATTGAAGATGTCAAAATCTGTTTCAATCATATTTTTGTGACGTTTCTGGGAACGAATTTTTGAAAGGATAGCGCATTTGCATATTATAAGAGAATTTATACTTCGTCATAAATGAAGTTTTCTTATTAATATTATCATAAGAAAAAACCAGATAAAAACTTATGATACTATCCCGATATAGAGGGTATCCTTTTTCAAAAATTCAAAACATTTTTTAGAAAAATTATCAAAAATCAAAATTACAAATTCAGATATAATGGTTAGTTTTGATGTAGTCAGTTTATTTCCAAATGTTCCTGTCGATAAAACTCTTAATCTTGTGAGAAAAAAGTTGACAAGTGATAATACATTAATAAATAGAACTAAATTAAGCGTCTCAGCAATTCTAGAATTATTGGAACTATGTATTAAAACTACATATTTTCAATTAAATAGTGATTTTTATCAGCAAAATTTTGGCATGGCAATGGGTTCTCCTTTATCACCAAAATTGTGTGATATTTTCATGGAGAATTTTGAAATGGAAATTGTAAACAAACAAAATTTAAGACCTTCTGTCTGGTTTAGATATGTAGATGATATCTTTGCAATTTGGCAACACGATAAGGAAAATATTGATACATTTTTATATACTATTAATAATTCGGAACCTACTATTAAATTTACAATTGAAATTGAAAATAATAAAAAATTACCGTTTCTTGATGTACTAATACACAATAACAACAATTGTTTTGATACATCAGTTTTTAGAAAAGAAACACATACAAATAGATATCTAAATTTTAATTCAAACCACTCAATTTGTGTTAAACGAGGTATTGTCAAATCTCTTTCCGATAGAGCAAAAACAATTTGTTCAAATGACAATATCTTAAATAATGAATTATCACTTGTTAAATCTGTCTTGATTAAGAACAACTACCCAAGTAAATTTATAAATCGTGAACTTTACCGAGACATCAAAACTAAAGATCAAAATTTAAACCCCCCAATAATTCTTTCAAATATAGTAAAAATCCCTTATATTCCAAAATTATCCGAAAAAATTAGAAGGATTGGCAATAAATTTAATTTAAAAACAGTTTTTCAAACTAATAATACATTAAAATCTTTAATAGTAAATACAAAACCTTTTAATGAAATTCAAAACACAAAAAATTGTATTTACAAAATTCCATGCGAATGTAATAAATTTTATATAGGAGAAACATCTAGACCTTTTCATATTAGACTTAATGAACACCAATCGTACATTAAAAATAAACAATTCGAAAAATCCAAAATATGTGAACACGCATGGGATTCTGGTCATAAAATACAATGGAATTTTTCAACTAGATTATTAAAAGAACCGAATAATTATAACCGCAAAGTTAAAGAAGCAGCATTGATATGCTTAAATAATAACGAATGTGTTTCTAATTGTTCGGTTGATATTTCAAAAATTTGGATACCTATTTTACAAAAAGAGTTAATTGCAAAAAGGATACCCTCTATATCGGGATAGTATCATAAGTTTTTATCTGATTTTTTCTTATGATAATATTAATAAGAAAACTTCATTTATGACGAAGTATAAATTCTCTTATAATATGCAAATGCGCTATTCTTTCAAAAATTCGTTCCCAGAAACGTCACAAAAATATGATTGAAACAGATTTTGACATCTTCAATCTCAAAATCTTATTCTATGTATACTATGTTGATGTCATATTTTTGCAAGATTATCAAGTGTTCTGTTTCTAGTAAATTTATTTATTTTATGTCATTTTGATAACGGCTTTCGATCTGGAAAGCCGAAACGTCAATAAAAAAACTTTTTTTAACAACTAAGTGGTTTTAATCCAGTGGAAAGAGAGAGAAATTAAAATACAAACCACAATGAGCTTCCGAAATGAATCAAAAAAATATTTTTAAAAGCATAGAAATTAAATTATTTAATCAAATATGCAAATAATGGTCTCTGTAATGAATAAACACATAAATAAATGTGGTGTCGGACAAGACAGCGTGATTAGAAGACTTCAGTGGCCTACTGATTTCAGGGGATGCATTGTTGTGTGGTAAATTGAAAACTAAAAATATATTTTTGTATTATAAAACCCTAAATATTTGTTGTATTTCGGGAGATTTCTCAAAAAATCGGTTTTTTAAACTATTTGTAAGTATTTTTATCCGAGAAAAAATATTTTATCATCAGTTAATGATAAAAAATCACTCAGCCGAAAAATCTCAAACTAAGAAGTATTTTCCCTAAGCCAAATATGGGAGACATCTTTAACATTTCGATCACGCCGACTTTCGCTGCGAATCTGACGAGCATATAATGTAGAGGGGACGTAATCTCACCACAGATTTTTTTCACGTGTTGAATACTGAACTTTGCTGTCGACGTATTTAATCATAGCACGCCAGAGGCCACGACAAAATTTCGCGTTGTTTTCCAGAACACAATTCTGTTCGCTTCGTTTCAGATTATTTCACAGACAGAGAATCTAAAAGTTTTGTTCGTTGTTCCGTATAAACATCATCCAGGATAGCGTTTAAGTGACGTAGATGTACTTCCACTTCCTTTAATAATATAGCGGTGGCGGCGGTTAATGTAACTCCTTGAATTATATATTCAGAAAGGCGCGTTTTGTCGAATATTTTCGTGAGGCTGAGAGAAATGTCGAAATTAGTGCTTAAATGCAAAGATCACACCGATTTTTCTCATTACCAATCTTAAATAATACTAATGAACGCTCTTTATCGAAAAAACTGCGTAAGTTACTACATTAAATATTTATTTTTGATACACTATGTATGGAAGGCAACAGTTTTGTGATGAAAACTGATACAACAATTACGCTGTAACGCCGCTTCACCCTGTTTCGAGATTGTGTTCGTGCCAGTGTGTTGTGTTCGTGACTCCTTATCAAAGACATTTTGTCTATCCAGTTGCCGGAGTGCCTTTGAAAATGAGACCGCCTAGGGGCTCGAACCTCAAACCGAGAGGTCAGAGGTTGGAATAAAGTTTAGCGGTTAAATTCCTCAGAGTATCACTCTCCTCCTGTATTTATACGTGCTATCGAGGTGTCTATTTTTTGGTCGATAATAGAGTTAGAAAGTTAGAAGATAAATAATATAGATAAGGATTGGTTGTAGGGGAGGGTTACATGACTATTAAAATGATAGAGATGAAATAGGGCTAAACGAGGTGTGTGGTAGAAATGTTTCTATGTTTCGGAGGATGATCTGTGACATATTTGACTTCGAGTTACGTGTTTTGAGTTTGAATTTTTCCATACGAACAATATATTTGCTTCATACCATCTTAAAGCCGAAGCCGAAAAAAATGAGGACTGATAAAGATAAAAAAATTGAAAATTTGTAAAGCAACATTTTCGATTGAAAATTGGGCTTTTTTAAAATCTTTTCATGGCTTCATATTTTTGATATTTTATACCGACACATCGTGAGTTCCAGTCTTTGAGATTGTTTTGTTTCTTGGCATCTTTATGCTATTGCGAAGAACATCAAAAAGTCGGAGCAACTTTAAATTAATTTTGAACAATTTTTTGAATACATTAAATTTGAAAATGCCATGTTGTTACAAGATGGTACCGTTCTTTGAGATGCTGTCTTGAGCTCTAAGAGCCATTAATAATGAATGGTCTCTCATTTAGAGCGTATGCAATTATTTAACAGGTTTCACTAAGCTCTCAACAACTTTGGAAGCAGAAAAAAAATTTATTTTAGCAATGGTGGTAAATTGAATTCAAGCCAAGCTTTTAAAAACCAATCCTGTGAATATCTGATTGATACAACAACTTTCTAAAACGCCCAGTTTAAACGGCTGCTACTACAACGAGAAAACGCAACAAAAAAACTGCTGAGACTTTCAACATAATGGAGATCTCTGATATGCCGCAGAATCGGAACATAATGGAACATAATTGACGTGAATGGTGCTTCAGGGAAGTCTTGTCTTTGTGCGAAATTTCATACAAAGTCCCAACGGTTGCTTTCATCGAAATCTATGATGCCAAAATATATTATCAGTACTTATCTCTAAATAAAGTATATCTAAATAAGTGCATGTTTGCAAGAAGTCTGAAAAAAAGGTTTAAAAAATGTATGAAACGCCAAATCGTGACATTTTCGTGACAAGATTGACATGAGTTTTGTTTGTATTGTTGTCTGTAACAACTTCCAATCCTATCAACTTGATTATCAATTATTTATCTCGGCATGCTGCATGGTTATCACTTATTAACCAAACAAAAGCATGTGGAATTAATATATCATGATAAAATCAATATTTGTAATTATTTCTGAATCAATCTAAGTTCTACCTCGGTGATTGTAAATGAATATTTAATTTTTTAATTGTTTTTACTATTAATATTTTGAAGAAAAGTACGTTTTATCAAAGCATATAAATCAATGTGCAACTTTTCTAATAATTCATTTTTCCGAAAAAAAAGACTTGTACAGCATAGCCTGGGATTATTAATTTTCGCGAAATTGTAGTTGACAGGAATAATAAATCGATATTTGCTGGTGGTACACACAGGAACTATTACAAAACTTTTTAATACCCAATTTAAGCAGCGAACTTCCTAATAACTTTCAATTCTTCTGACTGAACTCTTTTTCAATAATCTCTCATTAAATGTTGGGTCGTGGAAAACGATTCATTAGCTTCGAAATGAAAAATTCCTTTGAGGAAAGAGTAAGTGCGTCCCTTGAGGAAATGTAAATTGCTAAGAGAGTCGATTGAAAATTGAGTTTGTTTTGTATATCAAGGGATTTAATTAACAATCTTTCTGGTTTCTTTGGTATTTATTTGTTTTTGCAGGTAACTAAAAAATAATTGGGTGTGTTTTTTCACAATGCTCTATATTTTCAATTAATTAATTGTGTTGTATCAAAAACATAAGTATAAAGGTAGTATAAAAGTTAAGGATAAAACTAATAAATAATGATAAGTAAAAAAACGGTTTTAATTCATTTAAAGTTAAAGAAGCATATTCAGCTTAAGAATTTTCCGCTGAAATGAAGTACAAATAAATACAAATTGAAAAAATACATTTACTCCTGTACAGATTTTCATTTCGCTACGTATAATCGTTTTTTCCGGCTTCGATTGAAGCGAATTTTTTAGAAAAATTTCATTTGCATTATAATGACTTTTTCCTTACTACCACCTCGAAAAAACCGACAGGAAAAGATGAGGTGAGACAGTTACTTCAACAGAAGTTGTTCTTTCATTGCCAATTATACCAGTTCCCTCGAAAATCTGAATATTGACTCGGTTGAAATATGTAGGACCCGTGTAGCGGCTGTTAACTCAACCTATCAGTTGAAACGTGGAAGTTATTAGAATGTTTCAGATGTGGACAGAGTTGAGCAATGTCTGTTTCATTCGCTGAAATTTAATTAAATTCATATCGCGGGTAACATTCGTTGCTAATGGAATTTTCTGAAGCAAATGAACTAATGCCAATGATGCAGACATCTCGAATATAATTTTACATAAATTGCGAAGTGGTTGGTTTTCGCTTTGCCTTTGACGACGACATACTACATACTTAGGAAAGTACATTTCTCGGAAAACCATATACAGACGAGCTTAAACTATCTCTATATCAGAAACTACTTACAAAAAAAAAATCTCCAAAACGGTATAGATATTTTTTCATAAGTGTAACATTTTTGGCCAGTATGTACGTTTTATCACTAGGAGATTTAGATGTTATACACAGGGTGTTTCATTGGGAGAGGGAAACATTTTAACAGTGGATATGTGTCACTGGGATGATTCCAAATAACCCATATTTTATGGGTCTAAAGTCCCTTATAGCTGAGATACAGTGTTTTGTACATTTTGGTCATTTCTTCATTGCCTCCTGTGCTTTCAACCACTCTGTATAATTTTATAATATTTGGTGCACATACTCTCTGTATCTTAACAAATTAATTGAGATATTATTAATATTGAAAATCCAGGCCCGGCTTCACTAAAAGTTGACAAATTCGTTCCGCTCATAAACAACACCCTGTATGTTAAATTTTCAAAAATATTTTACCATAGCTAAAAAGAGGACAAAAAATTGAATTTAGCGATAAACTTTTTATTTTTGCACATATGATTTTACTGCTCATAAATATTATTTACCCTAATTAACTATTTGGTTTAACATTATGTTATTCCAAAATTTTTTTGTAGTCTTCTGGGCACATGAAAACTGATTTACAGGACCGTACTAGGAACTAAAAGTCACATTAGATTTACCTATGCAACACCCATTATATTTATTTTTTTTAATCTTCCTTATATGGAAAAATTGTGTAGTTTGGAGTAGAAAAGTAAAAAAAAACTAACATTTAATTTTTGTACTTTTATCATTTACAAAAATTTGATTTTAGTTTTTTTACTCTTGTACTCCAAACTACACAATTTTTCATAAGGAAAGTTAAAAAAATAAATAAAATGGGTGTTGTATAGGTAAATATAATGAGATATTTAGTTCCTAGTACGGTCCTGTAAATCTGTTTACATAGGCCTAGATGATTATAAAAATTTTTGGTATAACATAATTTGAAACCAAATAGTTAATTAGGTCAAATAATATTGATTACAACTTAATAGGATTAATTAAGCAAGTTAGTGCCCCAAAAATGTAAGAAAACTTAACTATTTATGAGTAGTAAAATCATATGTGCAAAAATAAAAAGTATATCATTAAATTCAATTTTGTGTCCTCTTTTAGCTATGGTAAAATATTTTTGAAAATTTAACATACAGGGTGTTGTTTATGAGCGGAAAGAATTTGTCAACTTTTAGTGAAGCCGGGCCTGGACTTTCAATATTAATAATATCTCAATTAATTTGTTAAGATACAGAGAGCATGTGTACCAAATATTATAGAATTATACAGAGTGGTTCAAAGCACAGGAGGCAACGAAGAAATGACCAAAATGTACAAAACACTCTGTATCTCAGCTATAAGGGACTTTAGACCCATAAAATATGGATTATTTGGAATCACCCCAGTGATACCTATCCACTGTTAAAATGTTTCCCTCTCCCAATGAAGAGAAAATTAATTAAATAATAAATATCAATAAAATGGAGAAAAATGTGAAAATGAGAATTCTCCTTTAAGAACAAATCAATACGAGTAGTTTTATATTATTAGATCCAACGATCTAAATTTCTTTCCTTATTGAGCGTAAGGTACGTCATTAAATTTTCTGCAATATTCTCTAATTGAGAGTTCTTTTTTTTTCGAAATACTTGAAGTAAGAGCTTTCACAGAAAGCGAAAAGTGAACCTTCAAGACTCAATTAACTTCTTTTAGACACTCGCTTTAGAACTTTATTTTATTTTATATCGCAAACTAGACACGAAACGTACAAAAATCGTAACTTAACGATTAAGAAAATGTACGTGCGAACGTTTATTGTATTGATTATAGCTGTCCATTGATTTGATGTAATTTTTTATTAATTACACGTACTTTTTTCGTTCAGTGTAGGTTTTTTAAACTATTAAAAATACCCTAAGTAGGCTTTTGCACATTCAAATTTAACTGGAAAGTTGATCTGTCATAATTTGACATTAGTGGCGCTCTAAAGCGCAAAAGTAACTTTTTATTTTACATTTTTCTTTAATCCTTGAAACTCGATTATAAAATATCAAACTTAATGTACGTTTCTGTGAAAAGTTCAGCAAATTATAGCGTTGTATCTACAACAACTAAAAGATACGATAAACTAGTTAATTAAATTGTAAAAATCCGCATCAATATTATAAGTAAATTAACGATGAATTGCTTTAAAAACAAGAAGCAGCGTTGGGAGAGTTGGATCTTACGATCCAATTAAGCTCTTTTCAGCACTTGCTTCACAATTTTATTTCATTTTATATTCCCAGGATCAGGAATGAATACATTTACTAATGGCTTTACGTCTCGCCGGGTTATGATGAAAAAAAAGAGAAATTATTCAAAAGAGTGTGTAACAAATGAAAAATGATGGTCTCAATTTTATTGCGAAAAGCGGCTCCATGTGTTTCTAATGCTTTCAATTTCAACGAGGAGATGCGGTATGGATATTTTACAGGGTGTTTTTTGTAACGAGCTAAATGATCTTTGGAAATACAAATGTTATAAGTACTAGAATTAAGTTTTTTTTAATAGATTATTTTTTTCATCTGTCACAATGTGATAAATAAAATATTGAACATTTAAGGGGTTTTATTAACGCGTCATAACTTCATACGATATTTCCCCTTGACCCGCGCAGCAAAAGTAGGCGTGACTAAATATAAATCTTTGGCAACACAGCATAATACATTTACCAAAAGATATTGCCACCGAATAAATAAATCATTTATGCATTATTAGTAGCCAGTGGCGTGCAGAATATAAAAATTAGGTGACCAAAACCAACCAATGTTTTATATAGGTAATGAATTGAGGTATGTTTTCTTTTCTCTCTCTTTCCACTGGATTAAAACCACTTAGTTGTTAAAAAAGTTTTTTTTTATTGACGTTTCGGCTTTCCAGATCGAAAGCCGTTATCAAAATGACATAAAATAAATAAATTTACTAGAAACAGAACACTTGATAATCTTGCAAAAATATGACATCAACATAGTGTACATAGAATAAGATTTTGAGATTGAAGATGTCAAAATCTGTTTCAATCATATTTTTGTGACGTTTCTGGGAACGAATTTTTGAAAGGATAGCGCATTTGCATATTATAAGAGAATTTATACTTCGTCATAAATGAAGTTTTCTTATTAATATTATCATAAGAAAAAACCAGATAAAAACTTATGATACTATCCCGATATAGAGGGTATCCTTTTTGCAATTAACTCTTTTTGTAAAATAGGTATCCAAATTTTTGAATTATCAACCGAACAATTAGAAACACATTCGTTATGGCAATGGGTTCTCCTTTATCACCAAAATTGTGTGATATTTTCATGGAGAATTTTGAAATGGAAATTGTAAACAAACAAAATTTAAGACCTTCTGTCTGGTTTAGATATGTAGATGATATCTTTGCAATTTGGCAACACGATAGGGAAAATATTGATACATTTTTATATACTATTAATAATTCGGAACCTACTATTAAATTTACAATTGAAATTGAAAATAATAAAAAATTACCGTTTCTTGATGTACTAATACACAATAACAACAATTGTTTTGATACATCAGTTTTTAGAAAAGAAACACATACAAATAGATATCTAAATTTTAATTCAAACCACTCAATTTGTGTTAAACGAGGTATTGTCAAATCTCTTTCCGATAGAGCAAAAACAATTTGTTCAAATGACAATATCTTAAATAATGAATTATCACTTGTTAAATCTGTCTTGATTAAGAACAACTACCCAAGTAAATTTATAAATCGTGAACTTTACCGAGACATCAAAACTAAAGATCAAAATTTAAACCCCCCAATAATTCTTTCAAATATAGTAAAAATCCCTTATATTCCAAAATTATCCGAAAAAATTAGAAGGATTGGCAATAAATTTAATTTAAAAACAGTTTTTCAAACTAATAATACATTAAAATCATTAATAGTAAATACAAAACCTTTTAATGAAATTCAAAACACAAAAAATTGTATTTACAAAATTCCATGCGAATGTAATAAATTTTATATAGGAGAAACATCTAGACCTTTTCATATTAGACTTAATGAACACCAATCGTACATTAAAAATAAACAATTCGAAAAATCCAAAATATGTGAACACGCATGGGATTCTGGTCATAAAATACAATGGAATTTTTCAACTAGATTATTAAAAGAACCGAATAATTATAACCGCAAAGTTAAAGAAGCAGCATTGATATGCTTAAATAATAACGAATGTGTTTCTAATTGTTCGGTTGATATTTCAAAAATTTGGATACCTATTTTACAAAAAGAGTTAATTGCAAAAAGGATACCCTCTATATCGGGATAGTATCATAAGTTTTTATCTGGTTTTTTCTTATGATAATATTAATAAGAAAACTTCATTTATGACGAAGTATAAATTCTCTTATAATATGCAAATGCGCTATCCTTTCAAAAATTCGTTCCCAGAAACGTCACAAAAATATGATTGAAACAGATTTTGACATCTTCAATCTCAAAATCTTATTCTATGTATACTATGTTGATGTCATATTTTTGCAAGATTATCAAGTGTTCTGTTTCTAGTAAATTTATTTATTTTATGTCATTTTGATAATGGCTTTCGATCTGGAAAGCCGAAACGTCAATAAAAAAACTTTTTTAACAACTAAGTGGTTTTAATCCAGTGGAAAGAGAGAGAAATTAAAATACAAAACACAATGAGCTTCCGAAATGAATGTTTTCTTTGATTCAACCTACAAAAATGCAAGATTTTGAATCGGTTACTCTCAGAAAAACCTAGGTCTAACAATTAAAGAAATTATTTCTTCTTCAATGCATTTTATAAAATGTTGTTTTTGTCAAAATATTTTTAATTTTTTTATTTTTATTGCACTTGTATAAAAGCTTGTTTTTAATTTTTTTCACTGAAAAAATTTCTGGGACATGAGAAAGCACAGCCAGTTTCACCAAGGTAGCGAATGCTCTCTTTTGATTAAATGACTATATTCTCTGTTTTTAATACAAAATGATTCAAAAAGAATCTTTCCATAGTTTAAAGTGGAGTAGCAAAATTGTCCATACCACAACGAAGGTTAAATTTAATTATATATTTACTATTGTGTTACAAATGTTTCGACCACCACTGTGGTCATCATCAGTGTAAGAAACAATACAAAAGTATCTAAAATTAATTGTTTTAAAATTATATTTATGGCTGGAAACCTCGAAACATAAATATATTTCCCATTTGGGATCCATTTCGTCGTTCGTTTTTAAATTATCTACTTTAGTTCTAAATAATAAAAATGCTCTTCTTCGGCAACAGAAGTTTCGTGCTGGGAACCGAAAATTCGGTCAATAATTTTCAAAACTTTATAACTTTTTAAACGACTTCTATATACTTTATCAAAAAGTTCTTTTAATAATACTAACTTGATTGTGCTCGATAACAAACTTTTGGATAGTTATACTATATATCTTCGAGAGGATTTTTCTTTAAAATAATATAGAGAACAGAAATAAGTTTCGCATCCTCTTCAATGAACTAAATTCGAAACGCCTGACGGTGTTCACTTTAGAGGAGGATAGACGCAACATTTCAGACTGGAAATTATAATACGTGGGTCGATATAACATTTTAAAAAAATTAAATAAAAAATCGAGAAAACTTACTTTGTGTAGCTGACAGGTTGCCAGGATCCTTCGTTAAGGGTGGCGTTTTCTGGAAACGGGGGTAGCTGATTTTCCGCAAATACCTAAGAAAATAAAACGTCAAAAACTTTCTAATTTGGTATATGGTAAATTATTTGCACTATTAGTCCAGTTGTTAGAAACTATGACCTCGTACAAAATGGGAAATCGATGAAACTTGGCACTTAAGTACTTGAAAGGGTGTAGAAAATTTTTTGCTGCTCTAAAGTGTTATGCTAGGTTCACAATTTCGAAAACAAAATCGTAAATTTGGTTTTTTTCGTTATATCTCGAAAAACTAATAGCACCACGTGAAAGAGCGGAAAATTTTACTAAAAAATAATATTATAAGTTGTTTTAAAAAAGAATTTGTATTACTATAAAAAATTATTAAAAATAAGAAAGCAAATTCGAAAACTCTACGCGCGCCAAGCCAAACTAAAGTATCTTTGCCCAAAATGTACGCAAAGAAAAAAAAAGAAAGCATTTTAAAGAGGAGACTCTAAGCTTTCTCGGGAAGCCATTAGTTTTTATTTTTTTTGTTTTCTCATAGAAAATTTGACCGGAAGTTATAATTTCTAAAGTTCTAAATTCTAAAAATAAATTTCAACCATTTGTTCCTAGCTTTTGTGTCTTAAATGTCTGTTTTCTCCAAAAACAAAATTGAAATAGTATATTTCGCCATAATAACCTACAAATTTTGACAACTACTGACACGCACATCTCTGGGTAAACGTTAAGAATATGGGGCCTGTTGGGATTTTTATGAAATTTTTCACAAATGCTATAAAACATGATAAAATCAGTATAGCAAAAGAAATTTTTGCGCGGAAATAGTATATTTCATTAGGAGTCCAGAAAATAGGCTTTTTCTGTGGGCGCGCGACGGGAAGTCGTGCAAGCATGGAAAAAGCATTTTTGGACGTGTAATGAACGATATTTTTCATTATATCTACCTGAAAACCAGATTAAGAAACATTTATTTTTAACAATTTGCGATTTCTAGAGAACTGTCAATAACATATTATTTTATTTTGACATCTAAGTAGGCAGCGCATCGTAAATAAGCAAGTATATACAGTGGTTTCAGATAGGTATAATGAAAATATATTTCTTTAATTTTTACAAATACTAGTAGAGTAAGTGCCCTGATTTTAACTCTGCTCTATTACTAGCATGCTACTAACAAACACGACAAAGGTATTAAAGACACCATGCATGCAATGTTTAATCCACATCTAAAATCCTGCAATTCCTCCAGCATTTGTAACTTATGTACGGCATCGCAAAACCGGGAACGTATAATAAAACCCACCAAACTAAAAAAACTACCAGAAATACATCAAAACTAAATAAAAAAAAAACCATTCTCAAATAAAAACAAAACTACTGCACTTGTACATGTACCTTCGAGGCTGATGGGGCCGAGTGCTCGATAACGGGCAGAGCAACGGGGGGTCTGCCTCCTACTAGGAGAGCCCCCAAAGTGTCGTCGTTCATCATTGCAGCCCCGACCCTTATTGATATGTAGTCCTCGCTCTGGAAAATAAACCCTGTGGGTTAGGTTCAATCTACCAATGCGTTCTACGTTTGAAATCTAATTAGATTAGAGCGTTCCGATTATTAGACACTATTTATATTTTCGATATACGCAATTTTGAACAATTTTGTAGTGACAAATTCGTACGAAAAAATTCTAAATTTACAAATATTTAAAATAAAAAATAATTTCTAAAATAATGAGTAATTAATGTGTTTCTACTTGTTCAGTGAACTTGAGTACGTCAAATCTCGCGGAAAATCGCAAAATACCATTTTGCCCCCTTTTAACCCCCCTCAAATTAACCCTTTAGCATCCCTCTTAGTGGACGTTCATTGTAAGCCCCTTTACAACTTCCAATTCATAAAAACCCTGCAGAAAATTATTATTGACTCTAAATCTAATTTTCCTGCTCTAAAAGTTTAAACAGAGTTTTGCTTTTAGCTGTTTCATCTCGAACAACTACATTTTGACTCTGTACACTAACAAAACAACTTTATCAAATTAGAGTATTTTTGAAATACAAAGAACAAACTCACAAAATATTTCCTATGTTTGTATTCGTGCTTTGCTCATATATCCTTTTGTTTTTTTCTCCTAATTTGTGTTCAACAAACAGGTTTTGATTTTCAAAGGAAATGTATGGAAATTTAATCTAAAACCACAATAGTTGTGTTACCTAATAATAAAAGTATAACTACTAGACTAGAGGACACTGTTTTAATTTTTTTAGAAATCTAGTTTTCTCTCAAAAATCTGATGGCGTTTAGAATTTAATTTTACTCTTGGAAAATGATTTTTCTGTACAGGCAAACATTTTTACTGAATTTTCCGTAGAATACTTGACATGAAACTGATTCAAAAGCAAATGCAAATTCCATTAGCGAACATAACAATGTCACATGCATCGATAATAATGAATGCAGTTTAATTTTCGTGAAAAGCATTATAATAATAGACCGTGTCAATGAGGTTTATTGTGAATGGCAGTTATAAATAGCTTTAGAGGATCAATTACCGTTGTAATGTATAGAAGGGACACGTTAAATAAATGTCTTAGAGAATTAATCGCCCCAAACGCTATTTCCAAATCAAACAGAATTTTCTTTAAAGGGTTTAAAAAATCATTCAGAATACAAACGATGATACGGGGTGTTGCGAAATAGAGCTAAAATTAACAGTGTAAATATTTGCTTAAGCTCTGAAGTTTGAATGACGATTTACATCACCATTTTTTCAACGTAAGATATTTTGTAGTAGGCACCACAAAAATCGCAGAGGTTTATTAACTGATTGACAGATGGCGCCTAAACTTTACATGGCACTTAAGTACATTGGTACCAACTTACAGCAAATATTTCTAATTCGTATATTTTACGCGGGCTTTTTAAATAAACAATTCTCTATTTACTTGACAGAATGTAGTTTTTTAGCTTTGTCGTAGTCAGGTAAAAAGGTATAGTATTAAATCTGTGCTATAATGCCTTCTTTTTATAATATGACGTGTTATTTAGACACTTTGTATTTGAAACGTTTTCACTTAATTTGTCACGATCTGTCAACAAAGTTATTTGGACAAAATTGAAATAAAACTCATTCAAAACAAATCAAAAAATAAACATTAATGACCCGTTCATTAGAAGCAATGTCTAGACTCGAATCGGTGCTCAATCTCTGCAGAAAAGTATTTCATTATGGTTATATTCCTTTCGTACTATGGTGTGGTTGGAAACTTGGTCCAGATGAGGGATGTGGCGAATTTCATCCAACGCATCTTCTTTGGCATTATTAAAATTGTATAATTTGGAAATATATCACGTTTTGAGGTTTGAAATATCATTTTTAACACATCATATCATGACTAAAGATGTACCAAGAAAACATCAAGAATATTAGAAAACGAGTAAGGAATTTAATTTATCAGATTCGACATCCTAAGACCGGTTTCTGCCTTTCGGCTTCGTCAGTTAGGCTTTTCGAATCCAATAAATAAAATTCCAAACTCGTACAAGTCAGTAGCTATATCCGCTATAAGATAAAATTTTTAGATGTGCTGCCATCTATGATTAGAAGAGAGTATTGACAATTATTAAAAGCAAAAAATTCCCGGTGTATTGGGGTTGCATACACAATTTGCATTGTGTGTTGCAAAGCTTTTATTTGACTGATTCTAGTCAAAATGTCACTCTCTTCTTTCGTATCCCTTTCAGAGATTAATACAAAGTTAGAAAACGAGTAAGGAATTTAATTTATCAGATTCGACATCCTAAGACCGGTTTCTGCCTTGTACGAGTTTGGAATTTTATTTATTGGATTCGAAAAGCCTAACTGACGAAGCCGAAAGGCAGAAACCGGTCTTAGGATGTCGAATCTGATAAATTAAATTCCTTACTCGTTTTCTAACTTTGTATTAATCTCTGAAAGGGATACGAAAGAAGAGAGTGACATTTTGACTAGAATCAGTCAAATAAAAGCTTTGCAACACACAATGCAAATTGTGTATGCAACCCCAATACACCGGGAATTTTTTGCTTTTAATAATTGTCAATACTCTCTTCTAATCATAGATGGCAGCACATCTAAAAATCAAGAATATTTTTTATTGAATTGTTCGTTTTTATGATATTGGCGTGTATAACTTAAAAATCGGTAAGACAAACGTATTTTTTAAGCTCAGAGCCAGAAAATAGAACGTTGTCATAATGTATCTTGTGAATTGAAATCAAAATATGCATACCTACAAACTAAATGATGAAGTGGCATTTTATTAATAGGCGGGAGGATAAAGTACATTTACATGTAATAGAGCTCAAAAAAACAGCCAGCCAAAAGGTTATTGCAGTATTTGAATGGGAAAATGGTCCTTCTATGTAGCTTATACGTTTGGCTGGTGGTATAAAACACCCTGTACATATGATGTTTAATTTTCAGATAATTAAACATGTAAACTCATATTCGTTCAACCGGCAACGCCGCACTAAAATACATTTGCGAACGGCGTTCAAACCAGGAAGCGGTTTCATCAAAAGATAATTTTTTTACTCTATTTCACAATAAAATATCACGCCATAGTCTGCGGCGCGGTTCTAACCGTTTCGTCTAGACAATATAAAAAACCCACGCTAACGAACTTTCTAGAACAATTGCGCAATCCGGGGAAGGGATAAATTTGAAACCGATAAACTTCGCCGATTTTAAACTCAGTTTGCATCGAGCCCTCATTATGAGCGCATACTCCGGGGTTACAGAAACCCTCGTCAATAAATTCATTTTTCATAATGCCTCTTAGTACGGCAAGTGAGTGTGTCTCTAGCTGCGAATCAGGCTAGGACCCTCCAGTGTCTAATTATCACTCACGCAAAACACACGTGATCATGTGATCATTTCTTTTAATTCATTTTTCATTAATGTGTTAGTGCTTGTTAAGCACATATTAATTATAATACTTTGTTCATGATTACTAGTTTAAGGTAATCCTTTGTTACGTTGTTGTTTTATTCATTTATTTATTTAACAAGTTTAATAAATGGTTAAATAAAAGTGTTCATTGTTTTTGTTGAATGAAGTTGAGAAGACAAACCTACTACAGTACACATATACTCAATCTAAAAAATACAGTCCATTTTACGAATACAACGATGCAGTTTAAAAAGGCGGTAACACATTGTTGGCCGTCCTGGGAAACTGGCACAACATAGGGTTTATTCCAGAACCCTCAACATATGATGTTCGTGAATCTTCCGTAATAATATATATCCAACTTCGGGCCTAGTAAATTTGAATATTATTGTTTGTTCATTACAATGAAAAAAAAAATCAAAATCCCATAATGACCGTTGATGGCGTATCGATGGTGGGACAAAAACAAATGTGTTTTCATTGTGTTTGTAATTGGAAATCGTCCAGTCGATACAATGCGTCCGTGTATGCATACATATGAATTAATCCCAATGGATGTTTATCAAGTATTGGTTTTTAGAAAATAGTAGTGCTATAACGTGAATTTTTTTGTACCAAAAAATAAAAAAAGTTACGTGTAATTTTGTTATTCTGAGACTTGATGTTATGAAAAGAATTATATATCCGCCCACGCCTCAATTTAACAATTCTGAAATAATTTTTCATAATTTTGATGTATAGGGAAGCATGTAAGCACCTTGAAAACATGTAGCAGGTGCTCGAAATAAAAATATTGCGAACGATAGAAGGAGTGATGCGAAAAGTTTATTTCTCATCATATATCACCGTTTATTTATATTTTTATTATTTATTATTATTTTTATTATTTATAAACAGGTCAGTATCATATATACAGGATAATATGGACCAGGACGGAAGATACTGCATTGATGTAGATACGAAACTCAATGAAAATGGTTTTATTAGAGTCAGATTATTTTCCAGGTATAGAAACAATGCCAAATATCGGTTGTTCATGAGATTTGATTTGGATGCGAACGAAATAACAGGACATTACTGTGCCAGGGCGGTGGGAAAGTGCTGTCAATGTGGCAAGTACCATTTGGTACCTCAGCTACAGTAGGCATATTATGGAAAATATAAATTTTCCAACTTCCAATACTTTTGAATACGTTCAAGATGTCGCTATTCCTGAGGTTATGGAAGAAGACAATTAGCTTCCTGAAATACTCTAAATTATTATTACATGCACATCAAGTAGTCATGTACATATGTAGAGGTACTTTTCATAGGGACCTTGTATTTTAAAAATATAAGTTTGGCTAAAGGTTTTTCACATATTATGGCTTAAGGATATTACCGTTATACGTTGAAAACATACGATTCTTTATGGTTTTTATTGAAAGAATGAAGTGAATAACTTTGTAATAGAATATTTTAAGTGGTTTTATTTATATTTGTATAATAATTGTATCGCTTTTCCAAATTGTCAATACTACTCAAACAAATCTCGAAATTGAAGTAGAAAAAATCTCAATTCTGATAGATGAAGTACACAAAACGACGAAATATGATTTTTTGAGTACGTTTGTGAACTAAATACTGATTTGGATCATAATAGTGTTGCCTTTCCAAAGTCATGACATATTTTAGCAAAAAACACGAGAACAAACCAAAAATAGTCTCAATTTGTGATAAATTACCTTTATTTTCTGTTTTTGTAACTACTTTTAAAATCACCCTGTTTCTGGTTACCGACAGGTCATGATCTACAACATACTAGAGTTTTATTAAATTCCACAATCAACCAAAATGCTATGTATTCCGTGCAGGGTCCTTTGAAATTTTTAGTTTATTGTTGATTATTATAATTATAGTTATTCAAAGGCGAGATACATTTTGCGCTTTACCAGCGTATTTTTAGTAGAATGTTATAAAAAATACACAACCTGGCAACACTGTGTAACGTCATCAGTCAATAATGGCAAATACATTAACATTAAAATGGTCAAAAAGGAACATTTATGGTTAATTTCTGACAATAATTTAAACATAAAGTAAAATTTAAAGTGTCTTCAGGCATAGTGCAAGTATTTCTTCAAACTTTACCAAAAAACTGAAAATTTTGCAAAGTCAGCGGTATCTAAACCACAGATTAGAAATATACAGATATGAAGCTCCGCCCATTTCCTTTGATGTTTCGATTGCCGTTTTGACATACCGGGTACAGTGTTGCCTTTTCATGAAACGTATAAATTTGTTTTGTCAATTGCCATTAGTGTCAGAAATAAGAAATATATTTATAAAATATGTGTTTTTGCTGACATAGTGTTCTGAAAGATAATATTTTTGGCATAAATAAACATTAGAAACTTTAAATCAAAGTAAAGTGTAAACGATTTCATGAACTGGCAAATGCACTAGTATGCAAGCCATAACAAAGAAAGAAGAAGAATGGGTCAAAAGATCAAAGACACGCAAACTGCTGACCAGTGTTGCCGTTTGGGTAGAAATTTCCCCCTTGGGAGGGCTTTTTTATTAAGAATATATTAATAATTTAATTAATTTATTATGTAATGTTTTTGTTTGGCTTATTGCTTAATTTTACAGTTTTGATTCGGCAACACTGGTGCTGACAGCCTTCAAAGTAGGTTTTAAATTGGCGTGCAACTCTATCTTTGTCTAATTTCGTTTGTCTTGTCTTACCTTTCTATCTGTAGTTCTCTAATCTGTGCCTAAACTAAGAAGGGCATATCTTGAAATATATTTAGGGATACCGATTACTCACCTCATCGTATTCCGTATTTTTATCTTGTTTGTGTTGAATCGTAAGCGACCCCCTTCTCACAACTACACCCGCGGCACGCCCCCTTTCGTCAATAAAAAATATTTCCGTAAACACTATTATACCAAAAACCCCGAAAAACATAACGACGATAAAAAAGCTCAGACTGGCCCTTTGCCTGTTTCTAAAGTTCACGTATTTCTTCTTGCCTCCGCTACTCGACCCCATTTTTGATGATCTGAAACAATAGAAAAGGGAAATGAAATCATTATTTTCGGTGAATGTACGGTGTCGGATAAATGCTTAGATAACTGTTTTTTATGGTAATTTTTTAAAGAAAAATTGCGCACTGCAAATGAGAAGGGAATCTTACAGAAGGAAGTTTTGGTGCTGCTATATTTTTAATTTTAGTAAAAAAATTATTGGCAATATGTACAGCTGTGGGAAAATTATTGTGACAGTTCGCTTCCTCATAAGATACTGATAAGACACAATCAACTTAAACTTAAATTTTAATCTGGCACAATACCTCTTAAGTGGCAACCGGAGTTCTTGTGAGAAGCAAATTTCACTTCTATTTTATGAGAATTTTCTAATATAAAATTGTATTTATATGCGCGCTACTGGGAACATTTGGCCATGGAATATTTCTCGACAGCTTTAAATGTATGTAACGATGTGGCAGCACTTTACAAAGATATTTAAGAAAAAATGGGAAACCATATTATTTAAAAAGTACTTGATATTTTTTAAAACAAATAGGAGCAAATTTTCATAGATTTAATGCAGAATGGCGCGGATATTTCTTTTTGTGATTTTCCATTTAAAATTAACAAAATAAATACTTTTCGAAGGTTTACAAAAAAATCAAGATTTCTCCACCCTAAGTTTTGGAATTATTAGTACTTCCTGAAAATTTCACAAAAATCAGACGAAAACTAAGGGTTTAAAAGGTTATTAAAATTATTCAAGGGGTTCGGTTTGCTCTTAACCTATAAAACACAATAGTAAACATACAGAGTTAGGGGAATAATATCTGGTCACCGAGCTTCGCTCTTAATATTCAAATCTACATTTTTAAGCAGTCCAATGAGTATATAATTTAAGTATATTTATAACCTGACAAATTATTAATTAATTCGTGAAAATCACGGAGTGGGCGACATCTACTTGAACTACAGAAAGGTAGATAAATAGAAAGTTGATTGGCGATTGGCTTGAAAGTAGGCAGGAAAATTAAAAAAGCTGTCAGTGTTAATTTTCAATTTGCTGCAGGTGTTGTTGACGTTTATCAACTGCTTGTCACAGAGGTTAGTTAAATGCATTAAAAGTTGCCTAGTTTCTGGAGATTTCACCCTTTTAGGGCAACATCTACTGACGCTTGGTCTTCGCGAATAGTCACGGCGGACAGGCCCTGTTTCCGGGACGGGCAACAGCAGCGTGTAGGGCATAGTGGTTTCAGTGGGGTGGTTTTAGTGAGTAACCGTAAGGGGTAGTCTCACAGTAATATTCTATCTGGTTCCATTGATAAAAATCGAACGTTTGATAGCGCTTAGTTGCCGCATCTAATACGTTTCCGTAGAAATGATTTAAACTTAAATCGCGGTAAAGTTTCTTCGTCAATATTTATCTATCAATATGATTTGTTGTGTTATTAGTTTCGAAAATTAGTGTTAACGTAGATGTACAATTATTTTAGCGAAACAATGACGGAAAAAATTAGAATAACTTTGACAACGTTGAAATTAGAAATATAAATTTAATAATACTAGACCTAGACTGTTGCTTGTTGTTGGCGAGCGGCGAAATGCAAACAAACTATATCTTATTTATATTATATCTATGGTTTACATCTATGTAGACTTTCCACATTCGTGGTTATCCATAGTAGCAAGTTTTGACTGTGTTGGTTTCTTTTCACAATTGTTCTTTTTGATATAATCGAACGACCATTTCTAAATAAAGAAGTTCAAGTTACACGCAAACATTTACATCTTCTAGGAAATAGTTATTCATGTGACATGTGACATGTTAAAGGACTGGCAGGATCGCCATGTGACATGTACTGATGTCGTAGGGTAAGTGATGTAAAGTAAACTCTCGATAATAACAATAATAATTATAATTTGGGGGATTAACCCCTAATAATGAATACAATACTTATGATAGGTATGAACCAATCTTAAGTTATATCTCTACTAACGCCTACAATAATTTGGTATATATATATATATATATATATATATATATATATATATATACATGCATTGACCTCTAGTCAAGAGTCATCTACACGTAAGATCAAGGCTCGACCTTGTCGTACAAGTCGATAACAAATACAATAGCAATAACCTAACATTAACATAACAATAATAATTATACACTATACGGGGTGCTCGGTATACATGTGATATATCACATTCAAATAAACTTCTCTTTTATATGTCACCTCCAAGCAGGAATTGAATACACTTCCATACCTTTCTACCGGTTTAATTCCCCAATGAAATCTCTCTCCGATGTTTCAACAACATTCTTCGTGAGTGGCATTCCCACAGCCGATATGGATCCAGAGATCCAGAGCACTGAATGTAGGATTAGGGAAACTGTCGGGAAATCTGGGGGTATTGGAGTTGAACTGTCGCGGAAGATTTACTATATGGATATGGAGACGGATCACTTTGTTTCTGGATGGGTGAAAATGAATATAGAAAGCGAGAAAAGAGAGAAAAGGCCTTCGTGGATGCCAGTGAAATTAAAATGCTATTTGTGTTATTTAATTCGAACAAAGTTTGGAATTTGGATTTATTTTTTAAATTATCTCGAGGATTTGAGTGTATATGGAAGGAAACTGTCTTAATCCTGTCGAAAGGGATTGTAAATGTTGTTATTTTATACACGGGATTTATGGCTGAAATATACATCCTATCGAAAAAAGTTTAACGTAAAAGTTGTAGATAATTAAAATATCTAAAACTTTTGTATTAATCATTTTTTAATATGACCTCAAAATTATCGAGAAAATCTGTGAAAAGAGTTATAGTGGAATGAAATTAAACGAAAATATTCCGAAAATGGATGTAAGAGCTAAGTCGTTTTTTTGGTTTTCTGCATTTTTCATGATATTTTTCAATACGAACAATATATTTTTTTTAATATCATCTTAAAGTCGAGGTTTCAACGAAGAAAATGAGCACTGATAAAGTTAAAAAATTGAAAATTTGTTAGTGAACTTTTTGGTGAGCTTTTAAGGGTTGATTTAATCTGCATGTATACCTAGCGCGCGGCCAACAACTTTTATGACATGGGACCGCCCCCTAAAATATTCAGGTAATTTTAGTTAATACAGTTTAATTTACAATCAAAAATAGATTAAGATTCGCGCAACAAAAAAAGGACATTACATACCAGTTCAAATTCAAAGACATTTAAACGTGAAATTAACGTACATATTTATAATAAAAATATCTGGTCACCGAGCTTCGCTCTTAACATTCAAATCTATATTTTTAAGCAGTCCAATGAATATATAATTTAAGTATTTTTATAACATGACAAATTATTAATTATTTCGGGAAAATCACGGAGTGGGCGACATCTACTTGAACTACTGAAAGGGAGATAAATAAAAAGTTGATTGGCGATTGGCTTGAAAGTAGGCGGGAAAATTAAAAAAGCTGTCAGTGTTAATTTTCAATTGGCTGCAGCTGTTGTTGACGTTTATCAACTGCTTGTCACAGAGGTTAGTTAAATGCATTAAAGTTGCCTAGTTTTTGGGGATTTCACCCTTTTAGAGCAACATCTACTGACGCTTGATCTTCGCGAATTGTCACGGTGGACAGGCCCCGTTTCCGGGACGGGCAACAGCAGCGTGTAGGGCACACGTCCCGTCAACAGAAGATCGCTCAGCTCACTCTATTTATCACTATATAAGAAAAACTCTATGTTCAATTGATTTTATTATTTATTGATCTGCAGTGAAGGAAAATTATAGGTCTGATATTCATACTTGGGTAAAAACCTCCACAAAAACCTGTGACCAGACTCTCGACGTGTGGCAGTTCAGTTACAAAAATAGTTCATTCGTACATTACATTACAATTTGTTCTTGGAAAATACAAAGTCACAATCAACCTTAAAATGTACTATGAAAATAGAGAATTTTAAATGTCTCTTTAAAGTTTCTTGTAAAATAAAAAATTGAAATCTGTTACTAGTACACGTGTACAAGCATTTATTCTTTTTCTCTCTCTCTCTATGATAGTGAAAACTTAAATATTAAAACTGTCCGCATAATAAAATAGTAGCCGTAAGGGGTAGTCTCACACTATCGGGGAAGGGAAGAACCTTTACCCGATGTGCATAAAGCATTTCCACCCGCCAAAAAAAAAAAAGATTAGCTTTAGCTTAGGTTAGATCTTTGTAATAAATAAAGAAAAGTACGATACGTGTGACATTTTGACATTTGTTACATTCTGACAGGTGTCATATTTTGACATTTGTTCATTTTGATAGTTGTTACATTCTGACACGTATCACATTTTAACAGTTGTCACGTTTTTACAGGTGTCACATTTTGACAAGTGTCCATTTTACCAGTGTTACTCCACGTTCCTATAAATATTTACCTAAACCCATGATTTCTGAAATTGAATTGGCAACGTTGTATTTTCAACTTTAAATTTATGAGATGGCTGTCATTTGACAAGCAAATTATTTATATCCGTCAAATGAACCTTTCCTTTTTTATATAAAGCGGCAAATTTAAAATTGAATTCTTTCAGATTAAAACGCTAGAAATTAAATAAAGTCAAACCTTTTTACTACTATACTATACAGAAGAAAGGAGTGCAGTATTTAATTTGCAGAACGTAGTACAGGTTCAAGAGGTAGAAATTTTATTTTTACCTCATCCTTCAATGCTTATTTGTAGTTAAAATTTAAATTTTAATACATCTGATCGGCCTAATATAGTGTTTGTCTAGATTTAATCTCGTTTCCATGGTTTTTACTCTAATAAACCTGTTCTTTTGACAGATAGGTCAGACTTTATTTATTCATAGCCGTATCGTATGTATTTTAATTGATTCAGAATTTTGTATTAATATATATTTCAAAATGGCTTCATTCTAAAAATATTATCAGTCCTCCTACATCCTTGAAGGCAGAATTATTAGTAATAGCAAGGCAACATAAAAACAAATTCAAAAAATATATTATAGATGAGATGGCCAGAGAAAAAGGAATTAGAATTCTCAGATTGCCTCCGAACCACGCAGAGTTAAATTCAATTGAACTGATCTGGTCACAATTATTAAAACGTTATGTTTCTCAAAACAATAAAACATTTAAATTTCCTGATGTGCGAAATTTGTTTTTGAAGGCAGTTTCAGATGTAAATAGAGAACATTGGGGAAAATGCATTGGTCATGGTAAAAATGTGGAAAATTCATTTAGGAAAGTGAATATATCAATGGATAATTTAATAGAACCTATAGTAATAAATCTCAGAAAAGACAATTATAGTGATACCAGTAGTTTTAGTGAAGACAGTGACTTTTAAAGATAGTTCTTGAACTAACTTTTTTTTTAATCTTTGAGTTTAGGTAAGTACTGAAGCGTTACTTTTAATGCCAAGAGATTAAAAACAGTTTAATCCCAACATGTAATCCTCCTTGTTATTTATTGGTTAAATTTAATTCGTTCAATGTTAAAGTGTCAGATGCATAAGGTTTATTTTTATTTTTTGTAAATAATATAACTTCAAAATTTAATCTACGAAGTGGGTATATATATTTTATATGCTGTGACCTTATTTATATTATAGAAACTTATTTTGCAAAGTACGCCTATGGAATGTGACGTTATATCCTCTCTCCTTTATAGTATATTACTATAGAAACAAGTTGCCGTTGCTAGGAAATAAAACTAAAAGCTTAACTTTTCTTGTAAATATCTCGGAAGATCGTTTAATAGTATTTGATTAAAAGTTAGGGTACCTACCTTATAGAAGAATTGGCACCTTAAGGGAAATAAATAATAAATATACAAAATTTAAAGCGGTTTTAGTTTTTAAAATGATCATAAAAGGGGTTATATCAAGCAGTATTCGATTTACCTTCCTCTTAAATATATTAAAAGAAGTAATATTTTTCAGATCAGTAGGTAAAGCATTATAAAGATGGGATCCTTGATTGAATTTGATTTGAATATAGATTTCACCATTATTTCTCGTATTATAATTATGTACCTATATCTGATTTTGTCATTAAGTTTTCTTTATTTTTGTGAATATGTATTAGCAATTGCTGAATATATAATCCCACAACTGTTAGTATATTGAATTGCTTAAATAAAGCTCTACAAGAAAATGTTTGTGGTTTATTTGCAAGAGCCCTTAATATTCGTTTTTGTTACCAGTAGTATTTATGTTATTACCAAACAAATCAAGTTCTACATATAATACATATATTACATATAATAATTTGGTTTACAAATTTCAAATTTTTTAACTTTATCAGTGCTCATTTTCTTCGTTGAAACCTCGTCTTTAAGATGGCATGAAAAAAATATATTGTTCGTACAGAAAAATATGAAAAAATTACAACTTATTTAAAACACAAAAGAGAACGTTTTCACCAAGTTTCATGGAAAAAAAACTATTTTTGCGAGTGATAAAAATTAAAAACGAAAAAAGGTTTTTAGCGATTTTCTCGATAATTTTGAGGTTGTGTTGAAAAATGATTAACACAAAAGTTTTAGATCTTCTAATTATCTACAACTTTTACATTAAACTTTTTTCGATAGGATGCATATTTTAGCCACAAATCGTAAAAAACCAATATCCAACCCCTCAAATAATAAATAAAAATACAAATTACCTTGCCTAAACCTAAACACTGACTTGTGCATTTAAAAATCCACTGTATTACAACTCACTATAATGTTTCATTTTTTTTTAATTATTAGTAATTCACTTTAAAAATTTAATTAGAATAATTGAAGGTTAAAAAAATGTAACAATCGAAAACTACTCCCGTTTAAAATTCATTATTCTTGCCCGTCCCAACTATGACAACTGTCTACAGTTGCGAGAATAAATATTTGTATTACTTTTGATGTGAAAACGTGTGTATACCCAACGGTGCTTGAACCAGTTTATAATAATTGACGTAATACGATAGATAATAGTTAAATTTTACTCTGTTAAAATATTAGACTTAAAAAACATTACGATTTTAATTGGTTAGATTATTTTTTGATAACCACAAATTTAAAAAAAATCAAATGACGTTTTCAACAAGTAATATGATATTATAACGTATGGGAATTATTACATACGTATAATACAGGTCGAACTAAAAAAAAACATGTTTGATTTGAGTGTTTTGAAAAATACAATAGAAAAAATTAGAAGAATTGACCGTTTTTCAAAGAAATGATAGATTAAAATATTTAATAGTAAATATAAAACAAATTCCATGCGAAAGTAATATATTTAATATAGGAGAAACATGTACACCTCTTCATATAAGACTCAATGAACACCAATCATAAAATACAATGGAATTCTTCAACTAGATCATTAAAATCAACTAACAATCATAACCGCAAGTTAACATGCTTAAATAGTAATGAATATATTCCTAATCTACAAAAGTAATTATTTCAGTATATTTCGGTTTGAGTTTTATCAACTATTTTACATACAGGAGCTAGAATGTGAATTGTTATTATATAATTGCTGAGTAGCTTGTGTAATTACCGATAATTTGTAGCAACCGATCGATTCCTAGATTTGTGGACAGTAGCGCATTAATTGGATCGTGGATTTGAAAGCAGCAATTTGCTTGGATAACTACTACATTATTCACTGATAATTATTTCATGCTGAGTTGTTCATTAAATTGGAAATTAAAAACTGTTATATGCCAATAGAGTATTTATTAATTTATCATTAAATTATTTTTCATTATATAGTTCTAAATTAAAAAAAAATTTTTAAAAACTAAAATTCCACTATTAGGGATTCTCCAAGCTAAGTAGTTTGGCTTGTGCTTGAAAGTCAAGCTTTTTAAAAAGGATATTCAAGCTTTTCCAAGCTTTATCAAGCAGTGGTACAGCATAAATAATTGCACAAGACATTACAGCTCATTTTATTGATTAAAATTGGAAAATACGTGCAACTTTATTAGATTTTGTCCCTGCAAAAGGATCTCGCACAGGTAAACCTATTGCTCAAATATTTCAGAGTACATTACAATTTTGTGGCCTACACAACTGTCAGTATTACAATACCAACAGTAATTTAGTTTTGCCACAATGTTGGCAAACTTAAATGAAAATTTTCATTTGGAAGACATGCATTTTGTCTGTTCTGCTCACATTTTAAATTTGATGGCGCGTGATTTCATGAACGTTCTTCATTTCTTGGGCTCTAAATTTAAAAAATGCTATTACCGTTGTATGTGATAATATGGTCAATTTAAAAACTTTATAAGAGTCATTAATAATGAATAGTCTCTCATTCAGGGCCATTTGCACAGGTTCACCTCAAAACTTATACTTAGCTAAGTAGGCGAAAAACTTAAGGTGTACCTTAAATTCAATTCGGTTTGCAAAAGTCATTCTTTGAAAAAACTTAGCTAAGCCTAACTATGAGCTGACAACACCGCTAAAAATTAGTAATTTGTATTTAATAGTGACAGTTCTTCTTCTTCTTAATCTGCAGATGTCTTGCTCTAAGCAATATTACACCCCTCAAAATAATCACTTTTTTTTTTTTAGATAGTAGAAGAACCCAGATCTAAAAAGAAAGGGAAATTACGAAAATCATAATTTAATTTCATAGTAGGTTAGAAATTTAATCAAAATATTTATTCTATGATCATTTAGGTTAGCTAAAACATACTCTATATTAAATGGAGCCACTAAATTGGTTTTTTGTAGATCTCTATATATGTCACATTGAATTGTATAATTAATAGGACATTCTAATATTATATGGTTTAATGTGCCTATTTGTCCGCATTCACAGAATGGGTTATCCGCCACTCCTATACGAAATAAATGTTGAGGGATCAGAAAATGACCTGTCCTCATTCTAATTATGGTTGTCAGATGCCTGCTGTCTTTATATGTAAAATTACTTAACCATGGGGAAGTAGAAAGTCGAGGTTGAATATTGAAATAAAACGAATTTCTATTTTCACTGATGGAATTCCATTTTGTCGACCAATTTTGCCAAATCTTTTTTTTAATATTTGGGAAGAAATTAGTGAAGTTTAATTTGATATTTGCAGGTATTCTTAGGGATCGACCAATGTTAGCTAGTAGATCAGCTTTGCAATTACCAGTTATACCAGAGTGGCCTGGAATCCAAGCTAATATAATAGATATTTGATTTAAATTTGACAATATAATGCCTCTTTTCGTTAATATTGAACAATGTTCCGTGTCAATTGAAAGCTTAATTTTTCCTATTTTTTCTAAAGCTGATTTAGAGTCTGAGAAGATTATCCCGTGTGGTATGTTTTTTTCTAGGATAACGTGAAGGGCATGGTTGATTGCTATCACCTCTGCTGTACAAATCTGGGTGTTTTGATTTAATTTAGATGAGTATGAATATTTTATTTCTGGACAATATACTCCAAATCCTGCTTCACCTTTTGGATTAACAGAACCATCTGTATAAAATTTAACATGATGTGGAAATTTATTTATGGTATTTGCTAGAAGTGATTGGCCTAAATTGGAAATCTAGCTCATATTTATGACATGGAAATAAATCACTAGAATATAGGTTTAAGCAAGTAGTTTGAATATGTGTTAAGTATTCATGAAGTAGAAAATTTCGATTATTTTTGAAATTTTTCTTCTCCTTGTATTATTTTCAATTGCCAAGTTTTTTAGAAGGAATTTTTTGCATAGCCATTCTCTTCTATACTCTAAAGGGAGTTCCCCACATTCTGAAAATAGAGCAAGTATTGGTGTAGACTTCATACATCCGGATATTACTCTTAAACTCTGATACTGTAGTTTATCTAATATCTTGAGGATTCCTTTTGTACCTGACGAGAATACTTGGCACCCATAATCCATATGACTTAAAATAACAGCTTGATAAATTATTTTTAAAGTTTTTGGATCACTTCCCCACCAGGTCCCACAGAGAGCTCTCATGACATTCAAACCTTTGTTAATTTTTAGTTCTATGTGATCGATATGACATTTCCATTTAAGATTTTTTTGAATGATAATTCCCAGGTATTTGACTTTGTCAACCCATGGGATGACTTGTGATTCTAACATAATATTAGGTAATTGTAGCTTTCTAGTTCCCTTGGTAAAGAGAATTGCTGATGATTTTCTTAGAGACAATTTAAAATTATGTGTATCCAACCATTGTTTCAACTTAATTAAAAATAAATTTATTGAATTGATTATATTCTGAGTATTTTTCCCACTAACCATTATAGCAAAATCGTCTGCATATTGAATCATTTTAAAGTTTTTAGGTAAAATTTTGTACAATGATAAGGTGTAAATATTAAATAATATAGGGCTGAGTGGCGAACCCTGGGGGAGGCCTTGATTAGATATTTGTGGACCCTGAATTTGACCTGAATTGTCCTTTACGTATATGTGTCTGTGAATCAGAAAAGCATGGATCAGATTAGCTAGATCATGTGGAATTTCAACCTCTAACAGAACCGAATAGAGTATAGACAAATTGACGTAATCATATGCAGATGAAATATCTAAGAATATACCCACAGTAAATTCGTCTTGCATAAAGCCCATCTCCACTTTAGTAACCAGATTCGTTATACAGTCTGTACATCCTCGTCCTCTCCTGAACCCTAGCTGTAATGGATTTAAAATTTTTTTATTTTCGATAAACCATTCTAAACGATTTTTAATTAAGGATTCGAGAACTTTACCTACACAAGAACTAAGTGCTATTGGTCTGAAGTTTGTAGAGATTAATTTATCTTTGTTTGTTTTGATTATAGGTAGAATTAAAGTGTTTTTCCACTGATTAGGGATATTGCCAGTATTTAAGCAATTATTATATATTTGTAGTAGACAGAGAGAAGCTGATTGGGGTAAATTTTTTAACATTGAGTAAGATATTTGATCTAACTCTGGAGAGGAATCTTTTTTCTGGGATAGAACACTTAAAAATTCGTGATAGGAAAAAGGCACTTCGTTATTTTGTGGTAGGATTATTTGAGTATTTGTTATTAAAGCTGGGGAAAATTGATTTAGGATCTCTTGTGCTATATTTGGTGAGGGCATCAGTTGGGAAATATTTGTTTTTATTCCAGAGACACTATTGATTTTTTTCCAGAGAGTACCCATAGGAGTGGTTCGACTTAATGTACTGCAGAATTGCCTAAAGCTGTCTTTTCTTTTTGATTTTAAAAATTTCCTGGTGAGAGCAACATTTCTTTTAACTTCTATATAATTTTCTACATTATTTTCTATATTATTTATTACATTTGCACATGAATTATCCCACCAATGAATATAGAATTGGGAATTTTTAGTAGGTTTATAAAAGGGGATTGTGGTGTCTGCCGCGTGATTAATTATCTGTTCAAATTGGTCGTAATTTTCATTGTAAGAAAAGGAGCTATTTTTTGGTTGAATAATCTCCAGTCAGCTTTCTTGTAATTTCTTCTGTTTAAAATATTGTGATTAATATTAGGAGAAATACCAATTTTGCATACAGTGGGGTAGTGGTCACTGGATCCTGTGTCAGGGATGACTTCCCATATACATCTTGATGCAATTTCAGAGGAGACAATGGTTAAGTCAACTACGGATTTACTTCCACCTGGGGGCGATATGCGTGTGGGGGTTCCGTCATTTAAATAAACCAATTGTAGTTCTTCCATCGATGCAATTATATTTTTACCATTGTAACTATCAGATGAACTTCCCCAGGCTTTATGATTACTATTCAAATCTCCCATGATAATCATTGGTTGATTTATGGATTTGATAAAGTTAACCCAATTGGAGTTAGATATTAAGTTATCTGATGCACAATAGATATTAGCAAGATTTAAATTAAATTGAGGCAAAAAAATGATTTGGGATTGAAAGCTAAAGTCTAGATTTAAATTTATTTGAAGATCCTGAAAGACAATGTTATTTTTAATTAAAATGGCAATACCACCATATCCATCCTCTCTATCCTTTCTTAGAGTTTGAAAACCTTTACACCTTAAGTTATGATTACAATTTAACCATGTTTCATTTAATAAGACGATGTCTGGATTTAAGTTATGTATTAAAATTTTTAGATTATCTACATTTGAATTATAAGATCTTAAATTCCATTGCACAATGGTTAGCGGAGGGAATTCCTTAATTAAAATGTCTCCTCATCAGAGAGTATCATATTGGCGTCCTGGGTAGGACTAAAACTTTGATTAGATTGTAAGAAATTATTAATTTCAAAAAATTGTGATACATTATTTTCAGGGTTGGAGTGAGTTGAACTAATTAAATGGGATATGAATACCATAACCAACTCCCTCTTTACCTCTTTGAAGTTGAAGGAGATTGACTATTCTGATGTGAAATTCTACCTGTAGGATTTATTAAACAATCTTGATGATCTGTTTTGTTATAACCTGTAACTGCAGGCCTTTTGCGTTTGTTCTCAGGGTAGTTGATAACTTGGCTGTATGATGGAAGTTTAGTAGAATTATTAATGACAGTAGTTCTTCTTTCTGAAACTGGAATTATGTTATGATCAACGCTTTTATATAGTTGTGGAAATTCATTGTTGTTATGGGTATATAATTTATCTGGATTCCTTGGAATCTGTTGGTTTGCTTCATAGTATGATATATTAGTAAATGACATCAACTGCTTAATATCTTTTTGTCTGTTATATTCCACACATATTTGGTTTACTGATGAATGATCAGATCTTTTACAATGAATGCAATAGATTTGACAATTTTCTAATTCATCATGTGTTTTTCCGCACTTTTTACATTTTTTATTGCTTCTACATTGATTTTCACGATGACCAAACAATAAGCATTTTTGACATTGCAAGACAGGACTTATAAAAGGAACAACTAACATTGGTAACCCATAGATTGTTATCTCTCTAGGTATATTTTTGCCAGAGAAAGTTATACTTATAGTACCCGTTGGAATATATTTTATTTCATTATTTTCTTCAACTCTTCTATTTAATCTCTTAATCGACAATACATTGCAAAAAGCCACTTGCGTATCAATGTTTTCTTTGATTTCTTGTTCAGTAAAACTTTTTTCTACTTGTCTAACTATACCTTTGCAAGAAATATGATGACTTGGGACAAAAACTTCGTAGCCCACGGAGGCCCACTGTTTGTCGCTAATAAAGCTATTAGCGGCCTTGAAATTGGAAAAAATGACTCCTATTCTGTTTTTTCCTTTTCTGTTAATTTTTTTTATATCTTTAATTTTGAGATTGAATATGTTTTTAGCTATGCTTAAAATATGATAATTTCCTATATTCTCTGACTTCCCTTGAACATAAACCTCAAAAGGACCAGAGTCCCCAATCGAATATAAATTTAATGTTTTTTCTTCTACCGGTATTACCGAAGCATTTTTTTCATCAGGCGGTTTTTCTTTTACTTCCCCCATTTTTGGGGAAGGACCTTGGATATTTGACTTTAAATTTATTAACTAATGTACTTACAATTTTCAGGAATAGGAAGGTGTAAAAACAATAGGAGGATTAGTAAAAGCCCCAAAAAAACACACTAGAAAACTCGATCAGCAGAGCGATGCGTACTTAACAACGAACCTGACTCGAATCCCTACGTGACAGTTTGTTTGATTTAGTCTGAAATTGGTGACTTAAGGCTCGTACATACTCATCCGAATAAACGCAATTTTTCAAATCGGAAAAAACCGCCACATCGTTACAACTGAAAAAATACAAGTTCAAGAAAAAGAATCATATTTCTGTTGTGTAATCTATTCTATGGATAAGCTGCAACATACAGGGTGCGCCAATTCTTTCCACTCGATCTCTAGCACCGAAACTAAAAGAGATATCAACAAATTTTTTTGTAGGGGTAGTCCGAGCTACAATTTTAAAATATTTTGATGTATACAGGGTGGCTAATTTTTGTGGAATGAAAATTAATTTGGTTTTTTTAAATTGAACACCCTGTATACGATTATGTCTTCTGATTCTACTTAATATTAGATTTACGGTAGTTTTTTGTATTTGTAAATCCGACGCGGCGTTGACAAGTTATTCCTATTTTAAGCAGATTTAATGAAAAAACAGCACTTCAGAAATATTAGCACAAAAACCACATTTTTTAAAAAATTCCTCAAAAAAACTACTATGATGTAAATGAAACATGCACCTATCACAATAATCACACAACATCTTCACCTGTTGCACAGGATGTTTGCCGATGGCGTGCCAATAGTCAAGTTTTCAAATGGCATTAACTTAATTTTTTCAAATGGGACACCCTGTGTATTTTTCTTCAGTTAGAAGCTCTCCCTAATACGCATTAAAAAAATATAGGGTTTTGCACATCTAACTTTACTATTTACTTTAATAATTGACGTTAAGTGACAAACAACATATTTTACACAATTTTTAATAAGTACAAAATTTTACAAAGTTTAATCGTAAGAAAACTACAATAGTGAAAGTTAAAATTTATAGTAGGTGTTCATGTTTCATTTATACATTTTCTTGCCCTTTTTTTTCATTAATTTACGCACATCTCTTAGCATTGCAGGGGTCACGTGTCAAAATGCTGCAGTAATTCTTTCTTTCATATTTTCTTTTGTGGTAACCTCTTCTTTGTAAACAATATTTTTAATAAAACCCCACAAGAAAAAAACGCAAGGTGTAAGGCAAGGCGATCTAGTAGGCCAATTTATAGGTCCTCCCCTTCCTGTCCAACGGTCCTGAAATTCCCTATTTAACCAATTGCGAACATCTAATAGGTAATGTTGTGTGGCACCATCTAATTGAAACCACATTCCGTTGCGGTAATTTTGAGGCACATTTTGCAATAAGTTGCGAAAATCATGTTCTAAAAAATCTAAAAATATAGCTCCATTTACAGTCCCATCAAAGAAATAGGGACCAATTACATAATCACCTATTATTCCCGCCCATACATTCAAAGACCATCGATATTGTGATGTGGTTCTAAATAAATGTTCATTGTGGTCCGAATAATAATGGAAGTTGTGTCTATTTACACAACCGTTCTTATGAAACGTGGCTTCGTCGGAGAATAAAACTTTGTTTAAAAAGTTACGCTCTGTATTTATCTTGTTTATTAACCATCTACAGTATTCCACTCTACGCTCGAAATCACGTGGTAACAATTCTTGGTGAAGCTGGATATGATAGGGGTGATATTTATTCTTTTTTATTATGCGTCTAATTGTGGTATTGGAAATATCTAACTGATTGCTTAATTGCCTTGTGCTTATATTGGGATCTTCAACTATACTGACCATTACCTTATATTCGTTGTCAATAGTAACAGCTGTAGTTTCACGTGAATGTTTTTCATACTTGACGGTTCCTGTTCTATCAAATCTATTCTTTAAATTCTCAAAAGTATCCTTTTGTGGATGACGTCTTTCTGGGTATCTTTGACGATAGACCCTACTAGCAAGAAACGCATTTTTTTGACATTCACCCAGTATTCATATCATCAATATTTTCTTGAACACTATAATTCTTATTAAAATCCATTTTTTATACACAATACCGATTAAATATAGTAGACGTGATACAATACAAAATTTTATGTTGACAATTAATGCCATAACAAAATATACCTACTGTCATTTTCATAGGTAACTTGATTTCTTATTAAAAATTGTGTAAAATATGTTGTTTGTCACTTAACGTCAATTATTAAAGTAAATAGTAAAGTTAGATGTGCAAAACCCTATATTTTTTTAATGCGTATTAGGGAGAGCTTCTAACTGAAGAAAAATATAATTTGAAAAAATTAAGTTATTGCCATTTGAAAACTAGACTATTGGCACGCCATCGGCAAACACCCTGTGCAACAGGTGAAGATGTTGCGTGATTATTGTGATAGGTGCATGTTTCATTTACATCATAGTAAGTGCTGTTTTTTCATTAAATCTGCTTAAAATAGGAATAACTTGTCAACGCCGCGTCGGATTTACAAATACAAAAAACTACCGTAAATCTAATATTAAGTAGAATCAGAAGACATAATCGTATACAGGGTGTTCAATTTAAAAAAACCAAATTAATTTTCATTCCACAAAAATATTTTAAAATTGTAGTCCGAGTGACACTGTCTACCCCTACAAAAAATCTTGTTGATATCTCTTTTAGTTTCGGTGCTAGAGATCGAGTAGAAATAATTGGCGCACCCTGTATAACGATGTGGCGGTTTTTTTCCGATTTGAAAAATTGCGTTTATTCGGATGAGCATGTCTAAAGTAAGTAGAAAAAGGGCCCCCCAAAAAGCTGTTCTTTTGAACATTATAAATAATTTTAAATCTATTTTATATTTTGCAGAGAATGATTGAATATTAAATAGTAAAACACTAGCTTGCAGAAAAACGTTTTTAATACGCATTGACATTAAACATTATGACATTTTTCGTTGCCAAGAAAATAGCATTACAAAAGAAAAACTAACAGAACTCAGTTCCCAATGAATCTCAAAAGTTCACACTAAATCTTAAAACTTTCCCTTTTTTCTTTTGACTACAAACAGAAAATTAAAAAAAAACTTAATGTTACATAAATGCAAAATTATTGAACAATATATTTTCTATACACTTTGTAAAAGTCCCAACTTATTGTTCAAAATCACTAGTCGAGGTCTTGGAAGTGGCTTGGTCATGATGTCAGCTATCTGATCTTCAGTAGGAATATACTTGACTTGAAGAGCACCTTCCAACACCTTTTCTCTTATAAAGAAATACTTTATTTTTATATGTTTTGTCCGATGGTGATTTTCAGGGTTATGGCAAAGACGAATCGTTGCCTGGTTGTCTATCTGAAGAGTAGGAACTTGTTTTGGACAGCCCATCTCTTCATACAGTCTAGACAGCCATATAATTTCTTTGACTGCCTCATTTGCCGCTACCAGTTCGGCCTCAGTTGTTGACGTAGCAGTCAATTGTTGTCTTTGACTGAGCCATGATACGGCCCCTCCTGCATATGTCACTACAACTCCTGACGTAGAGCGACCAGTTTTGTTGCAGCCTCCGAAATCTGCATCACTGTAGCAGTCTAACTTGCAACTACCATCTGCACTGAACTGTATTCCTAAACTACAAGTACCTGCTATATAACGAAATACTCGTTTTAATCTTGTCACATCTTGCGTACTTGGGCAGTCTAGAGTTCTTGACAAAACACTAACACTGTAGGCTATATCTGGTCTAGTACCTACCATTAGGTACATTAATGCTCCTACAGCTTCTCTGTATGGAAAATTATGATTTTTGTCACTTTCTATTGCGTCCTCAATAGAATCTCCCAACTTTATCATAGGAGTCGAAACAGGTTTACATTCACTGAAGTTAAAACGTTCTAACAGCTTTCTTGCGTATGCTTGCTGACAAATTTTAATTGAACCCTCTTTCAAACGTTCGATTTCGAATCCCAGAAAATAAGATGCTGGTTTAACTGTGATTTTAAACTCTTTCTTTAACTCTTCTATAAAGAACTCAGCTTCTTTCTGACTACTTGCCATAACTAGGCCATCATCAACAAACAATGCAATCATTAACTTTTTATTGTGACTTCCTCTAATATGAAGACAAGGATCAGCTTCACTTGTTTTAAACCCTGCTTCTTTAAGATAACTACTGAATCTCTTATTCCAGCACCTTGGAGCTTGTTTAAGTCCATATAAGCTTCGTAATAATTTACAAACCTTTTTTGTTCCATCGGTAAAGCCCTCTGGCTGTTCCATGTATATTTCTTCATCTAAATATCCATATAAAAATGCAGTTGAAACGTCAAACTGAATCAAATGCAAATTTTTTGTAGCTGCAATACTTAGCATGGCTCTAATTGTGCTTAGTTTTGCTACTGGACTGAATGTTTCGTTAAAATCTACACCATACCTCTGACTGAAACCTTTTATAACCAATCTGGCTTTGTACTTATCCACTGACCCATCAGGATTTGTTTTTACTCTAAAAACCCACTTAGACGGTATCACTCTAGATCCTTTTGGTAGATTTATTAGTTCCCATGTATGGTTTTCCTTTAAGGATTTTATCTCATTGTCCATGGCTTCTTTCCAATAATTTTTATTATTTCCACTGAGAGCTTCTTCATAAGTTTCAGGTGTGGTGATTTGAAAAACTACTTCTTCTCCAAACATTACATAGTCTCTTAAGTGTGCCGGTTTGGACAACTTTGAACGGTCCCTCAAATTTTTGGAAAACGTTGATAGCGGATCTTCTCGTTCTTCATCTGATGAATCATACTCTTCACTCTCTGATGATTCTCCAGATTCACTTTCTTCTGCTCCTTCTGTCTCAACAGATACCTCTTGATCCGTTTGCTTTCCCTCATTTTGAACTTCTATGTCCTTTAATGGCAACTTTACATAATCACACTTACTTAATTTTTCTTGAAACAAGACATCTCTATTTAAAATAACTCTATTTTCTTCCTTCACCCAGATGCGATAACGCTCATCTCCATCGTAACCTATCAGGTAACCTTTTACAGTTTTTTTATCCATTTTTTTACGTTTTTGATAAGGAATGTGGGCGTAGCACACTGAACCAATTACCCTTAAATGTTTTATCCTTGGTTTCTTACCTATCCATAACTCATAGGGACTTACACCTTCAACAGATGACTTCCCAGTTCTATTCAGGATGTACAGTGACGTTGCTACAAGTTCTGCCCACATGGCTTCTGGAAAAATTAGATTATTATTACAATATTTAAATGTTCTCGCCATTTCAATAATAGTTCGGAAATCCCGCTCACAGATGGCGTTTTGCTGAGGTGTGTATGGAGCTGTTAACCTCTGCGTGACCCCCGCTGCACTCAGAATCTCTCTGATTTCTTTGTTATCCATTTCACCACCATTGTCAGTAATCAACTCTCTGATTGAATGGCCTAACATTTTGGAGTGTTGCAGTACCTTTTTAAGCATTTCTTTTACCTCTGATTTTTCTGACATCAGGTAGCCATATCTAAACTTTGTATAATTGTCCTTAAAAACAACTAAATACTTTTTCTTACTGAATGACTCTGCAAAAGGTCCACACACATCTGCTGAGAATAACTCACCTGGTTTTGTTGATTTTTCCCTATGGCCAAATGGCAGCCTGTGTGCTTTGCCATAGATACAAGGCTCACATAATTGCTTTTCTTCACTTGAAACTTTTAGATGCAGCTCTTTTTGCATCTTAGCTTGTACGTGCCTTTTATCTTGATGGCCCCACCTCTCGTGGTACAACTGCAACTTATTATCAACAAAATTTACCTCAGAGTTTTCTTTTGGTAGCACTGGTTTAATTTTTGCCTCGAATAAAGTGCCCTCTAGTTCTCTTGATCCATTTAGCAGCAGCTTTCCATGATTTGAGAGCCTGCACTTTGTTGCTGTTGACTCAAATACACTCTCTGGATTTCTATCTTGTGCTGCTAGAACGGAGAACAAATTTCTACACAAATTTGGTACATACCAGACATCCTTTAACAAAAATTCTTCCCCGGTTTCCAAAGTTTTTATTCTTACTGTTCCTGTTCCAATGGCGGGAAGGACTTCTTTTCCTGCTGATTTTATGCCAGACGCAGATTCAAATTTCTTAAAATCAATGTAATACAAATCAGTATTTGTTACATGTTTCGTCGCCCCATTGTCTATCCACCACCTTGACGGATGAATAGACGAATCTGCTGACATAGCCTCTACCTCCACAAACATAAGTCCTGCAACATCAGCTGCTGAAACCTGTTGGGTTTTCTTTGGTCTTCCGTCAGAAATCCATTTTTGACAATCTTTAACCCAATGTCCAGCCTGTCTGCAGTAGTTACATGTAAAATTCTTTTGCTTTGTTTTAGCTTTACTCTTACTATGCTTCGTGTTAGCCGCAACTAATGCCTCTTGTCTCTCTTGAGTAACTGTACCTTCTTGTTTCATAAAATTTCTTTCAAATGAACAGAGTTGAACGGTTAAATCGTCAAAAGTCTTATTTTGATCGTCTTTTAATATCATCCAACTTGATTTAAAACTAATAAAAGAACTGGGCAAAATATGCAGTGTCTTACACACTAGTAATAAGTCTGGTAAAGCATTCTCGTTTTTTGCTTTTAGACCATTATTTAATTCATTCCACAGTGACTTGAGCTTAGCTATATGCATCGATACATCTTCACCATCAATCCAGTTAAATGAAAAGAAATCTGTACAAATCTTAAATAACTGGTCTTTTGACGATGCCTCAAATTGATTTTTTAACATATTCCAAACATCAAAAGCCGTTTCTTGATCCATAATTTTCTGGTACACTGTTTCAGTAACAGAACTTGCGATCATTGACTTAGCATAACTGTTGGACTTTCTAAATAGATCACTCTTGGATTTGTGCTCTTTTACTTCAGCTTCTGAAGCTCCTTCTATCAGCTCTTTAGGTTTAACTAACTTGCCATCTATGACATCTAGAACACCTTCATGATAATCCAAAATATCTCTTATTTTACGTTTCCAAACTGGCCAATCTGACTCACCTGTCAAAGGTTTAATGTGTTTATAAAGCTCCATTCTGTATTTTTAAACAAATTGAAAAACTTTTTCTAACCAAAGACACTAACGAGTTTTCGTTTTGTTTGTTTCAGCATTCATAATATTAATATCACTAACTTTGATATTTTTTATTCTCTACTTCTTTATAATGTTATTACACGTAACTGGCACCCATAACCTTTTATATTTTGCAGAGAATGATTGAATATTAAATAGTAAAACACTAGCTTGCAGAAAAACGTTTTTAATACGCATTGACATTAAACATTATGACATTTTTCGTTGCCAAGAAAATAGCATTACAAAAGAAAAACTAACAGAACTCAGTTCCCAATGAATCTCAAAAGTTCACACTAAATCTTAAAATAATTGAATGTAAAAAAACTGACGGGACAACTTGGAGGCAGAAAGACGAGAGGTAGAATAAAATTTGTGCTGCGTTCAATTCCAATTGTATTATTATTTCTGCTAAGGAAACCTTAAGCCGAGAAAATGTACAGCTTAGCTTAGTTGCGATTTAAGCCGAGCTTATGTGTCAATGTGTCAACTGTGCAATGTAAAATATAAATCTAAGTTTCACTTAAGGTTAAGCTTTGCTTATTTTCTGTCAAGTAGAACCCGTGCAAACGGCTCTCAGAGCATATGAAATTATTTAACAGGTTTCAGTAACCTCTCAACAACTTTGAAAGCAGAAAAAAAATGACGTATGTTAAACTGACACAGCGGTCGACGAAAACGCATTTCGAATCAATATTTTGCAATTTCATGGCTTTTTGTAAGAAAAGCTACTATGAAATCTTGACTTGTGTTTTGAAAGGCTTGGCTTGATTATTCAAGAGCTTGTCTTGAATTCAAGCCACTATGAAACATTAAAATCTTGAATCACCTCTGAAATTCTTTTTTAATTAAATCTCAAATAATAATTCCACCTTTTTATCGGTTTAGATTTTCATTTTAATCGTCTAGTAACCAGTCCACCAGCAGTATAATTGAAAAAATTATCTTGTTTAAACCACATGTTCGGAGTATCGTTTTACTGGTAGATATCTACGTGCTAGATTTTTAAATTGCCAACGAATAATGCATTAAACATAAACTTACTTTTGAATAGAGCGTTTTTTCGACTTTTTTTTTGGAATCCTCCTATTTCAATGCACTCAACTTTAATTAAATGAAAATGGAGGTGATTTCATTTCATTCTGTGTTGATGCGCTGCTTATATACATATACGTACATGTTTTTGTGTGTAAACATTTGATATGAAGTATATGTAGAGTTTAGTGGAATTTACAATCAGATATCACCCAGAAATAACTTCGAATAGAACGAATTTAGTAACTGACGTTTATTCTAATTAAATTCAAATCTGACATAACATATATTCTAATAATCAACATATCTATATACAGGGTGATTACTTAATATTGTATAGGTATCCAACACCCCTTCTCAATATTAGATAATCAGTCCAATCATTTCCCTAAATCTTCCTAACTTCTGCGCTTGTAAAGGCTTCGTCAGAAGATCAGCTAACATTTCCTCAGTAGGACAATATTCAAAAATGATTGTGTTGTTCTTCCGTAAATCCTTTATAAAATTATATTTCGTATCCAGGTGTTTGGTTCTCTCATTAAATTTTTCAGAGTCCAGTAATTTTAAACATCCCTGATTGTCTTCAAATACTTGTATTTGTTCTAATTTTATCTTAAAATCTTCAAATAATTTAATCAGCCAAAGTGTTTCCTTACAGGCTTCACAAAGAGCTATTATTTCTGACTCTGTAGATGATAGAGCCACGGTGTCTTGTTTCCTACTTCTCCAGGAAACTGTACCTCCTTTAAATTTAAAAACATATCCGCTGTTAGACTTTCTATCAAATGTGTCTCCAGCCCAATCAGCATCGGAATATCCATACAGTATTTTCTCATTCGATGTTTCACCTCCAAGGATTATCTTTAAATGTTTAGTTCCATTTAAATACTTTAAAACTCTTTTTACTTCAGTCCAATCCTTCTCTGTAGCTTTATTAATTTTCCTGCTTAAAATCGAAATACTTACAGCAATATCTGGTCTCGAATGCACCGACAGATATAAAAGTTCTCCTATAATTTTTCTGTAAATGTCTTGATTTTGTAAAATATCCTTATCACTAATTTTGTAATATCCTGTATCTAATGGAATTTTTGAAGTCTTGGCATCTACAAGGTTGTGATCTTTTAGTAATTTTTCAATATAGATTGTCTGATAGATTTTAAAAATTCCATCAGGTTGCCTCTCCACTTGTAGTCCTAAGAAATATTTCAATTCTCCTAAAGATTTTGTTTCGAAATAACAATTGAAATATCGTCTCAATTCTTCAATGGTGTCGCTATGGTAACAAGCCAGCAAAAGATCATCGACATACGTCAAAATATAAATAATTTCTCCATTTTCTACTTCTTTAATGTACAAGCAAGGATCAGCTAAGCCCCTTCTGAAACCATAATCTTGTATAACTTTATCTAACAGAACGTTCCAAACCCTTGCTGCTTGCTTTAAACCATAAATACTTTTGTTGAGTTTACAAACTTTGTTCTCATCTCCTTTGATAAATCCCTCCGGTTGTGACATATAAATTTCCTCATCAAGTTCACCATTCAAAAAAGCAGTTTTCACATCAAAGTGATGTACCAATAAATTTTTGTATCCGGCAATAACAAGCAATGTTCTTATTGTCGTTTGCTTGATCACAGGAGCGAAAACTTCGTCATAGTCGTGTCCATATTTCTGGGAATACCCTTTCGCTACTATCCTGGCTTTGTAGCGATCTATCTGACCTAAGTTATTTCTTTTGATTTTATATATCCATTTACAGCCTACTAGATTTTTATCCTTAGGTAAAGTACACAGTGTCCATGTGTTGTTAGTTTCCATAGAATCCATCTCTTCTTTCATAGCTTTCTCCCAATGGAGTCTATCCTTTCTTAATTTTATTTCGTCATATGTTTTGGGTTCTTCCTCTTCTTCAGTCTCAGAATTATTCGAGTTATAAGCTGAATAACTACATTCTCCATATCTTTCTGGTGGTTTACCTTTATTCTTTCTAGTTGATCGTCGAATTTCTTCATTTTCTTTGTCCTTTTCCTCAGATTCTTCCATTTCAATTAATTCTAGTTGAGATTTTGTCTCTGGTCGTAGAATGTTACTTTGACTCTTTCCTTCTACTTCAAATTCAACTTCGTGTGCTTCGTGTTCCTCTTTATATTTCTGATTATTAATAAATACCTTCTCCTCGTGTTCAGATTCGATAAGCTTTACGTCTCTGCTAATAATAATTTTATTTGTCTGTTTATTTAATAGCCTATATGCTTTGGAATTTTCATCATATCCTACAAAAATGTATTTTCTGGCTTTGTCTTCCAATTTAGTTCTCTTTTGCTTAGGAACTAAAGCATATGCGTAACAACCAAATGTTCTTAAATGACTTAAGGAGGGATCTGTTCCAAACCACAGCTTATAGGGAATCCTATCACCATTACCTTTAGTAGGAAGTCTATTTTGTAGATAGGTAGCTGTAACTATTGCTTCTCCCCAATAACATTTTTCAAGATTTGCATCCAGTAACATGCAACGTGCCATTTCTTGAAGAGAACGGTTTTTCCTTTCAGCTACTCCGTTTTGTTGTGGACAAAAAGGTGCTGTGAGTTGTAATTTTATGCCTTCACTCTTTAAATAGTCTTTCATTTCATTACTTAAAAATTCTCCTCCTCTGTCACACTGTAGAATCTTTGGTTTCTTACCGAACTGAGTTTTAGAGCTTTGGACATATTCTTTTAAACTTTTAAAAACTTCATTTTTCTGTTTCATTAAAACAACATTGGTAAAACGACTAAAATCATCAATCATAGTTAAAAAATATCTTTTTCCTCCAGGAGTCAGATTTGCCATTGGCCCACAAACATCCATATGTACAATTTCTAATGTTTCTCCTGTTCTTTTCTCAGAATATTTTGGAAATGGTAACTTTGACATTTTTCCTCGAATACAGCAGTCACAGTTCAACTTTTCAGTACAGGGTTTCAATGATATACCTTGAGCTTGATGCTTATTAAACATACTTTTTACTGTTTCTTGATTTCGGTGACCAAATCTCCGATGCCAAACATGAATACAAGCCTTATCCTGCTTATCCCATATTGAGTAGACCTTTTCTGCACACTGCAGTCTGTATAATTTATTGTCCAGTTTAGCGACGGCGTATACTTTGTTAGATTTCATTATTTTGCATGTTTTATTTGAAAATATAATTTCAAAACCTTGTCTTTCAAGGACACTCAAAGATAACAGACAGTTTTCCAGTTGTGGAACATACAGAACATTTTCCACAGTTATTTTTAAAATTTCTTTATTTACAAAGCTTTCAATTGTACCTTTGCCTATGCCTTTGGCTTTTAACTTCTTTCCATCAGCAAGAAATATCTCCTTATTAGTCTCTTCCTCAAACTCATCAAAAAACTCTTTATTATTTACCATGTGACATGTACATCCTGAATCTATGTACCAAAAAACGGTTTTTCCTTTTACTTCTTCCTTGTTATTGAAGCAACATTCTTCATCAGAATCTTCTGTAATGTTTTTCATTTCATCTTGAACATTGTTCACCTTGTTTTTACTTTTAAAGTTCTTCGATGATTTTTTAAAAAAATAACAATCTTTCTTCATGTGACCTTCCTTATTACAGAAATAACATTTAAGCTTAGTTTTACGAAAACTCTTTGCTTTCATTACTGTTTCTTCAGTAGTGCTGGTTCCTTCCGCATTAAATTCTTTTCTGCGTCTATATTCTTGCAAAAGTTTATCTTTAACAATTTCAAGTGTTAAATCTTCTTCTTTTCGACCTTCCAAAGACATTACCAGTGAGGTGTAACTATCAGGTAAACTGCTAAGTAATAGTGCAATTGCTAAGCGATCTCCAATTTCCTCGCCTAGAGTTTTTAACTGATAAATTAACTCTAGCAACGTTGAAACATGTTCTTCAAGATTACCATCTTCATTTAATGTCAGTTTGCAGATTCTTTTTAGTAAACATACTTGATTTGTTAAGGTCGATTTTTCATAATACTGTTTAAGAGATTCCCAAGCCTGTTTTCGCATTTCTTATATGCGATACTTGATTATCGTCGACCAAGAGCCCAATAGTTGCTCTTGCTTTATTATCAAGTTTCTTCCATGCATCAGTTTCTGGATTTGGTTTATTTTTCTCTATGACTTCCCATAGATCTTCCTTCTGCAGCAACAGCTCCATTTTAAACTTCCAAATCCCGTAATTACTTCCATTCAACTTTAAAATATTAAACTTTGTGATATCTGACATCTTGTGTTACGTTTTACTTTATTTTACTTGCTCAGTAACTGGGCCCATAACCTGTAGAGTTTAGTGGAATTTACAATCAGATATCACCCAGAAATAACTTCGAATAGAACGAATTTAGTAACTGACGTTTATTCTAATTAAATTCAAATCTGACATAACATATATTCTAATAATCAACATATCTATATACAGGGTGATTACTTAATATTGTATAGGTATCCAACAGTATACCGTTTTATGTTTCCACTTGTTATTTGCGAAATGGGCCGAATACAACGGTTCTACATACCTTTTTTTGTCAGGATATATTCATGAGCGTATCGAAATTCTAATTTTCCATGACTACACGAAAACTCAACACAGAATTTTTAATATAATGTTTTTTCGTGGTGTGTTACTAAACGAGCTAAAAGGTGTAATGATATTTATTATTTTAGATATTTAATAATTATTTAGTTAGTTAGTATATTTCGCAATTTCCTCTATTAGTGCATCGACTCCAGGTATAGTGTTATTGACTTATGAATACTGTTTAATCAGCAATAACACTGTTGCTACCTGAAGTACTTTGCGCTGATAGATGGGAATTGATATATGTTTTGAGGTGAAATGAATTATTGTACAAGGATTATAATTTGAGCTATCAAAGAGAATAGACATAAATAAATTGGGTTTTTATAAAAATGAGTTTAAATTATTTAAGTCCAAAATAGAAGTTAGTTTATCACAAAGGTAAGTTCGATCACTCAACCAAAACACAATTTTAACACACTCTACGCTACTCTAAAATTGTGTTTTGGTTGAGTGGCCGACGATAGTGTTTCAACTTAGTTGATAAACCAAAGGTTCGAATTTCCCAATTTAAGAGCTGAAAGGTAAAATAAAATGGTTGTCAGTCAGATTTCTTGCAGTGAAATTAAATATCCTTTTATTTGGAAAACCCTTTAATATTTAGTCATTAACTAATTAGCAATAAAACAGAGCTTTACTCGAAAAAGAGAAGGTTCACCAAGTTCACAAGTTCTAGTTACGTACTAAGGAAGGGGACTTGTAGCTGGTAAAAATACAGCTCGCCATTATTGAAGACAATTATGTACAGAAATTAAAGCTTCATAAAAAACTAGTATACGTGATTTTTTGAAAGAACGATATGAATCAAAGAACGACAGAACTTCTGGTGTGGCTATTGGGGAAAATGGGAAATAATACTTAATAAAATATTTGATAATACATAGAAAACTTTTATTCTGTACAGTCCAAACTTTATTCTAATGACATAAATTATACTTGTGAGTTATAATGATACAGCTTTGCTCAGGGTATAAAATATTTTGGCGGAATAGCAAGTTTGTACATTAACCCTAGAATACATTAACCACCGCCATCCCTCATTTCATCTTCTGATAAAACTTCCGTGTACATAGAACTCGCGAACTTGAAGCCTAATTTCTAAAGTTTCTGATGGTTTTCGGACTAAATTCGGGAATGATAACTTTACAAATCCGTCATAAATTTTGTCCCTTGTTGTACCTACATAATTATTTGGCTGATACTACACGAATCTACTCTTCTCATAACCTCTTTTATTTTATTTTACCTCTTAGGTAAAAATGTTCAGCAGCCGCTCCTGATTAACATCAATTTTTCACTACAGAATTCATGAAAGTATCTAAAGGAAAAGGAGGATGTACGCCAGGGCCAAATAAACCGCTTTTTTAGGCTTTTTTTATATTCTACAACAGAAAAATATTTTGGGGGATTCTCATTGTGTCTTTATAGTGCACTGCGATTTTAATTTTGTTGTAAAAAAAATAAAAAATCCTCCAAATTGTCCGCATTGTTTCAAGTCTTTAAAAAAAATGTTTTCTCGTAAATGTTTCATCGCTTTTGTGGGGATTTGAAAGCTCGTACGTTTTTTTCTGACTGGTAAAAATTTTCAGTTGTTGTATCTTCAAAAATTGACTATTAATTTCATTTCGAAAGCGCTGTTTGCCGTCCTTAATCCAATACTGACACCGGAGAAAAGTTATAGGTACATTTATATATCTGAAATGGAAAGAAAAATGGAAGTAGGTAACATAAGTTGAAACCGCTCTGATATTTCACTCGTAAAACTTGTAAAATACAACCTATAGCAGTCTACTCGAGAAATAAAACACTGTTAGGGTCTTTTCCCAAAGGAATTTCTTAAGAGAAAAAGATTCCGTATTTCGGTGTGGTCAGTGGTAATATAAGATCAAAGTTTAAGGAAAAAGAATTCATTCTCGTTTCGCTCAAGATTTTAAAGATAAAAGTTCCACCGAAAATTAAAGATGCTTGGATTTACGCTTAAGCAACAATAAATAATAAAGTTGGTTTGTCGCATATATCCGTGAATATTTTACAAGACCAAAATGGCTTCTATTATTCCGCGAGAAACAAAGAGCGCCCTGAAACTCAGTTCAGCTGAAACGATGAATGAATATTACTTGAGAAAATTAATTAAGTATATTCAACGATTGATGTTAAAGTAGTAAAATCCGAAGAACAAAGAGAATATTTTGTCTTTATTTTATTGTCAGCCCAAGCTAAGTAATTTCGCTGTGCGAAATAGAAAATAGGAAGTTACATTTTAATTCAAAAACTACTAGATCGTGTATTTTATGTATTCCCATGATATTAGTATACGGGGTGTTTGGTGGGTGGATGCATACCTATGAGAGGCTGATAGAAGACATCGTTGTGAACATATTTAGGTAAACTTACCTTAGTACGAAGTTTCATGTATTATGAAATATTCGCCATTTTGTAATTTTCTGCAAATCCACTACACAATCTTTATTATTCAGTATTAGAATAAAAATTGAACGTGGAGGCTGCATGTATGTAACGGTTTCATTTTTTCCCCAGATTCTAAATTATTTTTTGGATGTCCCTGGTATCAATCTTTTTTTTATTTTGACAGTAGTGACTGACGTTATACTGTATTTGAAAATCAAGAGAGAGTAAATTCCCAGAATAAAAAGTAATTCGGTATGCAAAACTATAGTACAGTACGTGCGGTAAAACTTCAATATTTGTAATGCATTCTAAATTGTTTTTGTTAATTTCAATACAAAATTTATTAAATTTCTTGGACTATCACATTATTTTATGATCTTTCATTGTTACTACAGTAGGCCTAAGAGGATTAACGTGCGTCATAGGCGTAACCAGAATAGAAAGGGATAATTGTTATTTAACGACCTCCGAATGGCAACAGCTTCTAATGACAGATATTTTGACTTAAATAGTTTCTAGAAATGCAGTTATTTGATTTTCGATAAACGTGACAAATAGTAGTGACTAAAAATGGAAGCAGTTTGTGAGTATACGCCAGTGAAAAAATTAAAACTAGACCATTTATCGCTCAATGAAAAGAGTGCTGTAGTGAATGTGTACCACTATTTTAAACATCAAAATCCCTCAAACACTATTGACAGTGTAGTTGAAACAACATCTAAGGCAATGGGATATGGAAAATCTACAATATATAGAGTTCTAAAGGAGGAAAAATCAGGTGGAGTAACCTCACCAAAGCCGAAACCAGGTAGACCAAAACTATTAAAAGTCAACGTGGACGAGTTTTTTAAAAATGCTATTCGTAAGCTTGTTCACTCATTTTTTATAAACAAGCAAATACCAACTTTAGATAAAGTTTTGCAAGCCATTACGAATGATGTTGATTTACCCACAATAAGCCGGGATAAACTATGGAAAGTGTTACATGAGTTAAACTTTAAATTTGAAAAAATGGGCAGACACTCAATGCTAATTGATTCTGAAGAAATTGTATGTTGGAGAAGACAGTACCTCAGAAGAATACAACAAGTTAAAGCTCAAAATAAAAACATTTATTATTTAGATGAAACATGGGTTAATGAAGGACATTGTGTAGGAAGAGTTTGGAAAGACAAAAATATAAAATCATCCCATCAAGCTTTTCTAGAAAGATATACTACTGGTTTTAAGGAACCTATAGGAAAAGGTAAAAGATTAATTATTTGTCATATAGGCAGTACAAACGGTTTTTTTGAGAATGGTTTACTCTTATTTGAATCAAAAAAAACCGTTGATTATCACGAAGAAATGAATGGAGACGTGTTTGAGGAATATTTTGAACAGATGATTCAATTCATACCAAAAGGATTGTAATGGACAATGCAAGTTACCACTCCAGATTACTTGAACCTTTACCAACCACTAAATGGAAAAAGGGTGAAATTGCAAAATGGTTATCTTCTAAAAATTTAGCCTTTGACAATACAATGCTGAGGGCAGAATTGTTAACTATTGCTAAAAAACATAAGCAAAATTATAAAAAATATAATATTGAGGAGATAGCCAAAAAACGAGAAATTGAAATCCTTCGTTTACCACCCTACCATTGTGAGCTGAATCCGATAGAATTAATATGGGCTCAAGTTAAAGGTTATGTTGCCAGAAATAACACTACTTTTAAATTATCAGATGTTAAAAATCTCTTCAATAAGGCAATATCTGAAGTAACAAGTGAAAATTGGCAAAAATGTATTAGACACGTTACAGAAATAGAAAAAAAAATGTGGGAGCTAGATAACATAATTGATATTACTATAGAGCCCATTGTAATTTCTCTAGAATCAGATGGTGAATCTTCTGACACAGAGTGCGAGGAACCATAACTTTAAAATTATTAATTTATCTACTTTAATTTTATTTTTAGATTTTTATTTTTTAAGATTTAATATTGTCGTATTTTTTGCATGTTGCTCGTCAAATTTTATCCTTGCGGTTGGTTTTTTTTTCTCATATACCTACTTAATTGTTTTTTTAGCTCCTCATATTAATTTATAAATAATTGTAATTATCTGTACATATTATATACATATTTTGTAAATAAACATATGCCTAAAACAAAATGCCTAAAATAATATTGACTTTTTCTTCATTTTACCCAAATTAAATTACTACTTACGAATTATGTTTATCTATCTAAAATTGGTAATCTAGGTATAAATAACAAAAAGAAATTAAATATTTCTATTTCCATATTAATTTAATTTTGAAAACGCACGTCTATGGTTTACTGCCTTTAACACTGATAACTGCAAAACATTTCTGGGAATTTACTCTCTCTTGATTTTCAAATACAGTATGGGAAGGGTATTTAATTTTTGGTATGCGTTAATATTTAGATTTTATAGTAAAAATTGTAAAACGAACGTTGACGACAAGTTCGTTTGTATTTTGATTTGGATCTTTTGGAAAGTCGGTAATGTAGATTTTATTTTCGAGTTGCTATTAGGATTGGTCCTAAAGGTCACATGACTGACGCCAAATTTTCCAATTGGTTACGGAAATTCAGAGATTTCGGGAGGATGCGCGGTTTTTGTTTTAGGAAAGTTTGTGGTTGAAGAACAACTTTCAAATTTAGACAAGCGTCGGTTTATTTTATCATTTAGAAGAAGCACTTATATAGTGGCACTTATATATTGCCATCCCTAAGTTGTTTGGGGGATTAAAAGTGCCATTCCATCTGCGAACAAATTGTAGGCGACATTTTGGTGTGTTATATACTGTTAAGTATTGGTATAATATAATTTTATTATTTAGAAACTTTATTTTGGATTTGGTCTACTGGAAATTAATTTGATTTAGATTTTAGAAGTCAAACGGTTTGATAAATTTATTTTTTATATTCTTTCGTCAATGTTTTGTTGAGTTGCGTTTTTGTAGTTTTCTTTTTATCGCCCTTAATTTTAAGTATTTTATTATTCCATTCAGCATTGGTACCACAGCTAAATGAGAACATTTCTGTTTAGTTAGTTGTTTTTGAACCATATTTTTTTGTTTTTGAAATTGCCATTTGAACATTTTTATATTTAATTTTCGCACTTTTGTATATATTTAATTATTTGTTTGGGATTGGGGTTATTTGTTTAAATAAATCGGTGATATATTGGAGTTTTGTCTTGCATTTACCCCTTTTGTTGATTTTCAGAGGTAAATTAGGTCAGATAAGCTAATTTAAATCAACTGCCTCCCGAGCACTTTAAAAAAAAAGTAAGTTTTCGATCAATATTATAAATTGGAACCACGACCGTCTCCACTACAGAGCTACGCCGATAGGCATAAGGTTGAGATCGACAACCCACCTTTATATGTAGCCCTATATTGTTTTATAGGCGTATAGGGTGTTACATGTATTTGACTTTTTATGATGCTGTAAGTATGTACTGATGTTGCAAAAATGTTTACACTTATCGATAGATACGTTAAATGATAGTAATCGAATGTTGAATTTACAAATACCACGTTTTGGTTCAATTACTTCGAATTTTCATGGAAATTCATGAAGCAATGGCGATAACTTTACGACTTAAAATACTTGTGAAAACTACTAGATTGTATGCTTTTTCAAACGACATATCAATAAAAAAAATCATCAAATTTGATACTTGATTATCAAATTTGAAACAGCAAATAAGTAAAAAATAAAAACTAATTACAACACCTATTCAAAATGTGAGACCGCGTTTCTAATACAGACGCGCGCTCTACGTCTTACTTCAGTTGTTATATCTGGAAATCTAGCAGACCATGCTATGGGTCCAGCTCTGCCTATCCAGCTATTAGGGAAGATATTAAGATATTCCTTTACTAAACGACTGTCAGATATCACTTCTATGGACTTTCATGTTTGGGGACGTTGTTACTTTCAAGAACATTTCAGTTCTTATTTGGTCGAATGCTGCTTGTATATTTTGAATCAGATATTCCCTTGATTGGATTTCTTCGTTGTAAATCAATTCTTTCGTACGTATTTCATAATACATCAAACTTCGTACTAAGGTAAGTTTACCTAAATATGTTCAAAATGAGGTCTTCTATCAGCTACTTAAAGGTATGCATCGACCCACCAAACACCCTGTATAAGTATTCATGTTAAAATTTAAATTTAAAGTTTGTCATTCACTTTAATGCTACAACACGTTTGTAGAAAAAAATACTATAAAGCTCGCTGATTAGAAAATTAAGTTGCGAATTAAAAAAAAAATAAGAAAACACACTGTGCATCCTTTTTAAATATTTTTCCAAATTTTAAATTTTTACCTACGAATGGAAAAGTACGAGTATACACAAAACAGAAAAACCGAACATAAAGAATCCTTTATCGAATTAGTCTTATTGTACTATCGACTATAAAGTTTATAGCCTTATTTGAATACATAGAAATTAACTCAAATAGACAAAAATTGCATGTAGGAGGTTCACACACGTGTCGACTTTTCTATTGCATGACATTTGGTTTAAAAATAGTAGAAATGTTTTGCATATATTCGCCACTTCTGATTTGTAAACAAAAATAAATGCGGTTTAAAATAGTTTCTAATTTAATAAGAAATCAAGTACGTTTTATTTTCTACATATCAACACCTAATATATACAGGGTGTTTCATAGTTAAACCGACATACGTTAACTGTAATAGAGAGTACTTAGGTGATTCCAAATAACCTTGGTTAATGCGTCTATCGCCTTTAATAACCGAGATACGGGGTGTTTCATCCATTTAGGCCAATATTTTGATAAGCCGTAACTTTAGAACCACCCTGTAGATTTCTCTCATACTTGGTAAAGGTATAGTGTGTTAATAGCCCAATCCTACAGTGTAAGAACTACAATTAAAATCCAGATCCGGATTAAGAAGAATTTAATTTAAAAAAAAAATCTGATGTACAGCCTGTTGCGTTGGGGATTTTCAAATTTTACAAATTTTTCTTAATCCGTATCTGGATTTTAACTGTAGTATAGTCCTTACATTATACTATTGGGCTACTAAAAAATGATACATGTACCAAATATGAAAGAAATCTACCAGGTATTTCGAAAGTTACTGCTTGTGAAAATGAAAAAATGCATTTGATGTAATTAGACGTTAAAACTCCAGTAGTAGAATGGGATGTGCACTTAAAAAAAATTTTCACTTTAACTCATTTTTTTCCATTCTTTTCAAATATCCATCCCAATTTTAAAAAATCTGATATACAGGGTGTTGTTTTGCGGATTTTCAAATTTTGCAAATTCTTCTTAATCCGGATCTGGATTTTAATTGTAGTTATTACACTACAGGATTGGGCTATTAACACACTATACCTGTACCAAGTATGAGAGAAATCTACAGGGTGGTTCTAAAGTTACGGCTTATCAAATTATTGGCCGAAATGGATGAAACACCCCGTATCTCGGTTATTAAAGGCGTTAGACGCATTAACCAAGGTTATTTGGAATCACCTAAGTTTCCTCTATTTACAGTTAACGTATGTCGGTTTAACTATGAAACACCCTGTATAACATTGTAACTATATTTTACTTAGTTTACAGGAGAGCACTTTAAAGATTTTTGGCCCATATTTCTTATATTTGTTTCCTCATCTTTCTTAGTACAGTCACTGAAGGTTTTCACCTCCGATTTCGTTGAACCTCCATCGTTTTTCATGAAAATTGGTGAGTAGTTAGAGGATACCTCAAGAAACAAAAGTGACATGGTGCCAACTTCCGCTTTTACCCAGGGGGTGGATGCCACCCCTTATCGGGGGTGGAAATGCAAATGCAAATCGGTGGTTCACCGAAATCGGAGGTAATAGTTGATTTTTACCTTCATTCACTGTACTATTTACAATGTTTCAATGAATACAACTCAATCAATGATAAGAATTTGAGATATCGTAACTTATGCTACCATGTTTAAACAAGAAACTGAAGCAGAATTTGCAGTTACGATCAAAATTCTTGGACTCAAATAAAGATCGTTCTTTAGTGAAGGAAAAAGATGGTAAATTGAGTTACAATGTTATTCATATCAGTTCATCTTATACTGGGTATTTCATTATCAAACGCGCTTTCCAATAAACAATTCCTTGCATGTCCCACCATGTATTTTTGGGTCTGTGTTAAAACCGTAGGAATCCAGGATGCACTGCAGGCAAATTCAGTGATATTTTTCCACAAGAATTTCGCATAGTTCGCGTGACGGGCATTATAAAGCACGTCTACCGTCGACGTTTTGCAGCAAAGACGAGCTAAAAATTTTATATGGTCGTTTATATACGTTACCATAACCACAATCCACCATGGAGGTAGTTAGGAACTTTTGGAACAATGAAAACACTCTATAAATTAGCTGCTTATAGTTTGTAATAAAGATTTAAAACGAGTAAAGCTTTTACAAGTTTGTATAATTAAAACTAAGATTTAACTGGAATACTAAAATTTTCTTCTGCGTAACAAATCATTTTATCGGATAATTAAAAAAGTTACAAGTAAGTTTTGGTATCTGGTAAATCGTTTCCTTCTTTCAAAAATCTTTTTCTTTCATCTGTCAAAATAGATGTTCATTAAACATCAGTTTTTGAATACCTAAACACTTCAAATTAGATAAATTAAAGAAACTTTATAGATTAAATTTGGAGGACTTACCTTTGAATAAATTATTAAATTACCTTTAATTTAAAACTTTTTTCAAAGTTACGTGCTATCATTTTTCATAGTGAACAATGCGATATATATCACAAATTGTTAATTTAAAAACTGTTGTACCATTTACACACTAATCCATATATACGTAATCAGATACGTAGAAGGATGGAACAAAAAGCCATTAGTGAATTAATTACTTTATTAATTCAAACAATGAAAAAGTGATATTAATTTGAATTACCCTAATTATTTGGTTGTCAACGAGGATTGATTCGATAAAATTATGAAGGATTTAAGGGTAACTGTACTAAAGGGTCAGATGTGATTTTTGGTGGGCCAAATTTCCGGTTATTTGTTAAATTGCGAACGATATTAAATTGCAGTCCTGAAAAATTTCATCAAAAGTTCAATCAAGCGGTTTAATTTTAACATGCATGCATACGCCCTCAATATATTTCACATTCGACGGTTTTGCTATAGTGAAACAAAAAGCCTGTAAGCGCGTTTAGATCTGAATATTTTCGAACAGTTTCAAAATCGATTTCAATCGCTAAAAAATTCGATTAAACTCTATTCTAGAGCTCTAGAAATCATACATTAATACATCTACGTCTAAATAAATGGAAAACTTTTTTATTATTAATTTTAAGAGAAAAAGTTATTCTTCATAAAAATTTCTGCATGATCTAAAACCTAAAATACAATCATCAGATATAAAAAAAATTCAGTCGTATACGAGGTTCGTCAACAAATATAAATCATAGATAGAAAAATTCAGAAAGAAGCAGAAAAATAAATGAAAAAATAATTTTATATAATTTTTTAGATACTCTATCTAGTAACCCATTTTCCTCTAATCTGGATCGACCTAAGCTGCAGTAAATTGGATTCTTTCCTTTAAAATGTGCCGTACAAGTAAACAACAAGATAAATAAGCAAAAAATGAATACAAAGTCCTTCCTCTGACTTAATAATCCCCGCAATACTTTATACCGTAAGCCGCAGTTTTCCCGAATGCCGGAAAATGGAGAAAAAATTCTTAGACACGGCACATTTCACGAAAACGTGCCACGGAGGGAAAATACAAGACTAAAATACACGAATGCAGAATGTTTACATATCATGAAAATACCCACGTCGAGAAAACTCTTGTTTTCTACGTTTTTGTGAAAAACTGAAAAATTTAGGATATTTGTCGACGGGCTGAATACTAGAAAATTATTGGAACAGTTCCAACGTAAAGGAGAAAAGATATATCTCATTTTATATGAATACTCTATTTGTTGGCTTATTCGACAATTAATTTAATTCCAGAACAGTTTTTCAAACAAAAAGTACATTAAAATCTTTAATAGTAAATACAAAACCTTTTAATGAACTCCAGAATAAAAAAAAATTGTGTTTTTATATAGGAGAAACATATAGAACTTTTCATATACGACTTACATACATTAAAAATAAACAATTCGAAAAATGTTAAAAAATTATTGAAAAAAGGCTAAAAAGCTTTATGAAAAATTTAAAAAACGTATAGAAAATCGTTTCTTTCATTTCATCATCAGCTCAAATTAGACATTCGAGTTCGAATGCCCTAAATAACGAGTTCAAAAATAAAATGTTAAGACTTCCTCAAGGCTTTTGATAAAATTTGCATTCGCTGTAACAAACTACATCCCTTAAATATTCGAACAGCTTCCTTATCCTACGAATTTTATGCAGATGTATAAAATTTTGGACCCCTATTGGCAAATAACATAATCAGGTCAGAATGGTGAGGAGCCAAATTTCCACGGAAATTCTCATTGAATATTCTTGTCGCCATGCATCATTGTCGTGACTCAGCATCTTTTTCCTGTACTCACACGTTTGCTGCGATGCCAAATGGTAATTGATACGTACAGGGTGTTTCGTAAGGAAGTATCAACCAAATAAAAACCAGTAATTTGAATTTGAAGGGTTGCGTGGCCGTCATAGACAGTCGCATACAATTACTCATCACGACCACATGTCATAATCAAATTTTGCATAGAGAGAGCAAGACAGTTCAGCCAATTCAATAAAGCCTTATCTTCAAATGGATAATGAGCATTATTTCAACATCATAAACACCCTTAGAAGTGACGCCAGCTAAAAAACAAGAAAACAGAAGATCCTGCAGCCACTCCTCGAGCTTCTCACTCTACAGCTGGACCTATCGACAACATTAATGATTTACTTACTTCCAACGTTATCAATGAGTTAACAAAGATTTCAAACAACACTCCTACTGTGTACCATAAATAATTAAGTTTGTAGTATTTTGTGATTATCCGAGTATTTTAACAGAAAAAGGGACGAAAGAAAAACATCAAATCCAGAACTGCCTACACACATGAAGAAACCTCTTACATCTACCTCATAAACTATAATTTTATGGCCAGTTGAGCTTTGATTCTATTACTAACACTAACTGGTAATCAGTTCGTTTGGCACGAATAAGGGAACGCTCGATATCGTACATACCAGATTTGATTGAAAGCGTTCCAGAATATCGGTATTGCCATTAGCTGTTGTCACCTATGGTTCGATATCACACGTTCAGACGGGTTAAATGATTGATTTATATGCGTTTTCTAGAACTATTTTCTGTTTGGTTGAAGTCTAGTCGGCAGAGGAGAGTGTTCATTTAGTAGCAACATATTTATTTTATACGAATTTCCACAGGGAAATCACCAAGAGGCAGGAGACGACGTAGATTTTCGTAAAGGGCCTAAATGGAAGTTAAACGTCTAAAAATGAAATGTCAAAAACGTATGTCAACCGTCAGAAAGGATTGTTAAAAAACTTTTGGGATCTGACATCCAGCGATACGCCATCTGGCGCTTTGTTTTCTGCGCGGTACCAGGGTGTAATAATAACTCTAATAAATGCCTGGACGATTTTCCATGAGCAAGCAAGGAAGAAGTCCCTGCAGAATCAGCAGAACTTAAGAACGATCGGCCCATTACTTGTCCATCTCCTGCAAAATTCGACATTCATAAACGAAAAGTCACTACATCCACACACCCACTGTCATTTTCATTATTTATAAACGCATATTTTTACGACGACACATCAATATTTTTAGTGGTCGATTTTGATGCTCATATCCAGTTTATCCAATAGAACTGCGGCATCATTATCCAGATTGCATTACTTCTGGAAGAGCAAACAAAACAAGCCGATACACGATAGAGTCTCCATACTTATCGATTCAATGGCCATTTTCACATAGTCGAATAATGTACTTCAGTAGTGTGAATAGTATGTTTCGACGTACACTTCAAAATAAAATGATACCCAAGCGATTTTCAAGTAATCTAGCCGTACGAGTCTCTGGTTAGTAAAGTTTCGAAAACTACACGTATAAAGGTTTATTCATACGTCCTTCGAGATTAGATGGAAACAAAAGTTTGTTATACGTACAGATATTACAAATTATTCTAAATAAAAGTACAAGTTTCAAAATGGGCCATTAATTTAGAAATGTGTATGAAATTAACAGCGTCTAGTTCATATACGCGTTTAAGAACTGTCAGTTAAGTTTTATCAAAATGTCAAAGACTTAAAACTTAACTGACAGTTCTTAAACGCGTATAGAAACTGTCAGTTGCTTTTATCAAACTGTCAAAGCTACCTAGATGCTGTCAATTTCATACACAGAATTGGCGGATTGTCACAAACGTCACATAACTTGAAATTCGTGTGTGGATACAACCCTGCGCTGTCAAGATACAGAGGAGATATCTTTTCATGAATATTACATTTTTGCGATATAATGGGGAAGCTGGGCTTCCTGATGACCTCGCGCGCTGCATTGCACACAACTCCAGAGAAATAAGATTGTATATTATTAGTTTTTGTGTGAACCGTAATCTTTTTACTCCCAAAAGGTTTAGCTATTTTTAGGGTATTGGAGAAAAATTCTGTTTTTCAAATATTTCGCCAAAATATGTTTGTAGGAAGCGCTATTCATGTTTTCCATATCTAGCGTAAAAGTTTTAATGTTTCATAGTTAATTTTTGTTTCAAATACTTTTTTTTTATTTTGTATATGATCAATGATTTTTTTTTATTCAAATTAATTGCTTCAGAACCTCTAATTATAATTATATTTCCCTCATTCGTTTGAATATTGATTAATTCTAAAAAGTCGTGGAAAATTTTTATACGCGACCTATTTTTTAGCAGAAAGTTACGATCAGATATTACAATTACATCGATTTGCGTTGGCCTGCCAGATCTCCTGACTTAAACCCCTTTGAATATTTTTTATGGGGTTACTTAAAGCAGCGGATTTTTATATGAATGTTACTTCCAATTTTGATCAACTTTTTTTAATAAAAAATTTCGATATTGTCAAAAATAAAGGTACTTTATTCTTTGAGCTAATTTTATATTTTTTGACGAACTGAAAAAATTTTATATCTGTATTTTAGGTTGCAGAATTTTTTATGAAGAATAACTTTTTTTCCTAAAATTAATAATAAAAAAGTTTTTGATATGATTCCAACTTATGTACGCACACTGTATAAGGTCAGCCCACATTATGCAAATACCGTATGTTATTCCGTATTTATTGGATATTTAGATAAGCGAATGAGCTGTCATGATTTTGGCAAACTTTTATTGTTCCAAATTATGAGATAAAAAGATTTTTCTTTTGATAAAATAAAACTGTTTCAATTAGATTTATCTATAAAATAAATATTGATAAAAGAGCTGTTAAATTTTCGGTTGCTGAATTAGTGAAGTGAAATTAGAATTTTATATGGATGTAAGAGCTAAGTCAATTTTTTTTATTATTTATACATAGATCTTTTAAAAAATTTTCAATAAATTTGGGCTGGAGCTTCGCGAGATATGTGCCATTTTTGGTATTTTTCGAGTGGATTGCTTCACTATTTTTTAAATATCTCCGGCTCTGAGAGTCGTAGAAAAATAAAAAATATATTAAAATGACCGTGATGAAGTAGAGTATCGATCCGTAAAGTAGGGTTTTCTAAAAACGCATCCTAACCTCAAAAAACGAATTCGCGCACATTATTATTATTTTTTTATTAAATTGACAATAAATAACCAAAGAATCCTCGAATTTTCTTAAAAATTAGAGAAAATATGTATTTTTATGTCGGGAAGACATGGTGAAAATTTAAAAAAAAATGTATTTGTCCATTTTCATACCCTTTTCTTCCATTATTTTTAGCTTTTTATTTACGTCAAAATATCCCTCTATTCTGTAATTTTTTTAGCTCCTAACAATTCTTGGAAATATTATTTTCTTCTATCTTTAATTTTCTCGTACGATTTTAAATTTACAATTTTCTATGTAATTTTTATTATCAAAATTATCCTTTTGTTTGGTTTTTTATTTCGTAACATTTAAATTTTTATGTAAAAACAGAAAACAAATTAATCGTAGAGTAAACTATTTAATTAAAAACGAAATTTTAGGTGACATTGTTATTAACATCAGTTTGAAAGAAGATTATTTAAATATTATATAAATTATGAGATTCTAAATCTGTACGTACATTTACGTACTTATTCATTTTAAAACTTAAAATATAAATAACAAATTATAAAGTATAAACATTAAAAAAACAGCATTGATTCATGTCAAAGAAAAACATATCATATCAATTTGAAACCATAACAACTAAAATATAAGTTTTATTAAATGAATCATATATTGTAAACATGATAAAACTTACATTTAGACAGTGATAAACAGAAACCACTTATCCCTACACATTTTTAATTAAAAAAAACCACGATTCTTAGTCAAAACTCACTCACTTTTATACAAACTACTCCACATGTAACAGCTGACCAAGTAAATCTGCAAATCCAAGTGCCAAAAAATTTCCCGATTCAACACATGTTAAGATCGTACACGATCGGAAAACCAACGATCATCTCGTAACATCTGATAAAAACTGATAAAGCGCGATGAAATAACGACTCTGATAATTCCGCAAAACCCTTCAAGCAATCGTTCATTAAACAAATATTAGTATCATTTGGAAAATATTTAATTTTAATATATTTAATGATTTTAACTTCACCGATGATTGCCGAATACAATGAGGGGTTGGTTTAAATGTCATGCGCATATAAACGATGGGGACGTCAATCGATGGATACACGGAAAGACGGAGAGGAAATTGAAAAATTGAGGAAGGTTGAGGTTAGGTTAAACGTGTTTATAACTGATAAGTGAACTCGGGAAATTGTTTTAGATATTTTGTGTTGCTTTAGATTAAATTCGGGGCTTAGAATGGGGAAGATTTGAGGATAGAGGAAACTTAAACGAACCTCTAAATACGGCTGAGATAAACGAGTACAGTAATACCATTGTATAAGGATAATATTATCCTTATACAATGGTAATACATTTTCCACTTATAATAACAGAAAAGAAACATTCTCGCTCTTGAGATTGAAATAAAATTCTGAAACTTTTGTCTCTTATGTATTTTATATGTATTACATTCTAGAGCTAGAATCTGTATTCCGTGATTGTTTACAAAAATAAGGTTTGCCATGAATGTCAAATTAACTGTCAGTATTAGTTGACGTGGTCTTAATATTGGTTTGTAAAAACTTTTAATTTATTAAAAAGGAGAAGAAAATCAAACGATTCAGATGTAAAATTTGAAAATACTCCTCCAGAAATAAAAAAATTGCCGATAATATAACTCAAAATTTGCTACCGCAAAAATCCAAGCTTGAATATAAAAATACTATCTACACAATGTTGAGAGATTGAGGTTTCATTTTACTATATAGTCCAGTCATTATGTCCAAAAATAAGCCCTAGATTTACAAATGAATTTAACCCGATTTCCTTAAAAGACATTGGAACAGGGCCTTAACAAAGCTTAACTCCAAATTGTCGGGCACCAGTCTCACCGGGAAACGCCGCCATCTTGAAAAAGGGGTACATTTTTTGTATTTTTTCAATAACTCTGCTCTGCATTATTTTACGCGAATGTCATTTAGACATTTGTTGTCGCTTTTTTAAAGCCCTACAAAAAAGGTCCTATGAACTTTTCACCTATTGTCAACCGTTGTCGAGATTTTGGGAAAAATATTAAAAAAATATAGGCATTGATACGTATTTCCGCTTATAGCTTTTTTCCGATCATTCGTATCGAAAAATAATCTATTACGAAACTTGTAGAGTATGAAAACACCTACAATTTGCTTTTTTTTTTTCGATCTGATAAAAATTGCGGCTTCTAGCGCCCCGCAAAGTTTGCAAGTACACGCAAAATGCATTTACACGGCCCGGTCAGACCGCTCGGTGCGTCACGGCATATGCGGCTGTGCGGCACCAAAATGTGCATTTTGCGTGTACTTACAAACTTTGCGGGGCGCTAGAAGCCGCAATTTTTATCAGATCGAAAAAAAAAACCTAAATTGTAGGTGTTTTCATACTCTACAAGTTTCGTAATAGATTATTTTTCGATACGAATGATCGGAAAAGAGCTATAAGCGGAAATACGTATCAATGCCTATATTTTTTAATATTTTTCCCAAAATCTCGACAACGGTTGACAATAGGTGAAAAGTTCATAGGACCTTTTTTGTAGGGCTTTAAAAAAGCGACAACAAATGTCTATATGCCATTCGCGTAAAATAACGCAGAGCAGAGTTATTGAAAAAATACAAAAAATGTACCCCTTTTTCAAGATGGCGGCGTTTCCCGGTGAGACTGGTGCCCGACAATTTGGAGTTAAGCTTTTTTAAGCCCCTGCTCCAATGTCTTTTAAGGAAATTGGGTTAAATTCATTTGCAGATCCAAATGTACATAATGACTGGACTAATATTTAATTTCTACTTTCTGTGTCCGTGGAGAAAGTACAGTCTGTTACTCTGTTGGAATGAAAATCCGACACTCGTGGTTCCTCACGCTCGCATTCGCTCGCGTTCGGAATCCTCCACTCGTGTCGAATTCTCATTCCAACCTTGTTACAGAATATACTATTCATCAACAGAGCGAATAGTTCTGAGGCATGCAGATCAGAAATTATTTACTTTCTGTCTTTATAAATCGCTAATTAACCTATTACAATTTTTCAGATTTGTAATCCGAAAAAAAATCACCCTGTATAAATGTTGTCTAACACTCTAACCGCTGAGCTAACACGGCACACAGTTGTGTACGAATCTTATTTGAGATATCTATGTCTTGTAGGAATTTTTAACAATAAAAAATTATTAAAAATTAAAAGTATCTTGTGGTCTTTAAGTAATTTTGCACTGATTAATTATTCAAACTAACGAAGTCCCTAGAAATGGGCCTCTTTTCGATTTAATTTCTTGCCCACTTTTCAGAATATTTGGTAAAATTATCGCATGGTCGTAGAAAAAATAGTGTACATTACTTGTACGAAAGTGATTTTTCACACTCGTTATGTAATATACTTAAAAGAAAGCTCGCGTTTTTTTTTATACATTTATAACTAATGGGATATTAAGAGATAGCTTTCAAATCAGATACAGTCAACTATGATCCTGGGAAAGATGCCAATGCTAGGTTAAAGAGTTTGATAAGAAAACAGGATATTATTGTTTTTTTTTATTATTTGAATCCATCCAAAATTTTTAGCTCTTTAGTCACTAAGAGACAATCTTATTTGTATACAGGGTGGAGCAAATTTAATTGAACACTATGAACTGAAAAATGATCATTTTAAAACATAATTTTTATTAAACACAGATACATTTCGGAAGCTCATTGTGGTTTGTATTTTAATTTCTCTCTCTTTCCACTGGATTAAAACCACTTAGTTGTTAAAAAAGTTTTTTTATTGACGTTTCGGCTTTCCAGATCGAAAGCCGTTATCAAAATGACATAAAATAAATAAATTTACTAGAAACAGAACACTTGATAATCTTGCAAAAATATGACATCAACATAGTATACATAGAATAAGATTTTGAGATTGAAGATGTCAAAATCTGTTTCAATCATATTTTTGTGACGTTTCTGGGAACGAATTTTTGAAAGGATAGCGCATTTGCATATTATAAGAGAATTTATACTTCGTCATAAATGAAGTTTTCTTATTAATATTATCATAAGAAAAAACCAGATAAAAACTTATGATACTATCCCGATATAGAGGGTATCCTTTTTGCAATTAACTCTTTTTGTAAAATAGGTATCCAAATTTTTGAAATATCAACCGAACAATTAGAAACACATTCGTTATTATGGAATTTTTCAACTAGATTATTAAAAGAACCGAATAATTATAACCGCAAAGTTAAAGAAGCAGCATTGATATGCTTAAATAATAACGAATGTGTTTCTAATTGTTCGGTTGATATTTCAAAAATTTGGATACCTATTTTACAAAAAGAGTTAATTGCAAAAAGGATACCCTCTATATCGGGATAGTATCATAAGTTTTTATCTGGTTTTTTCTTATGATAATATTAATAAGAAAACTTCATTTATGACGAAGTATAAATTCTCTTATAATATGCAAATGCGCTATCCTTTCAAAAATTCGTTCCCAGAAACGTCACAAAAATATGATTGAAACAGATTTTGACATCTTCAATCTCAAAATCTTATTCTATGTATACTATGTTGATGTCATATTTTTGCAAGATTATCAAGTGTTCTGTTTCTAGTAAATTTATTTATTTTATGTCATTTTGATAACGGCTTTCGATCTGGAAAGCCGAAACGTCAATAAAAAAACTTTTTTAACAACTAAGTGGTTTTAATCCAGTGGAAAGAGAGAGAAATTAAAACACAGATAATGTTCATCATTTTAATTATATTTAAATCAAAAGTAAAAGTATAATGATGATAAATTTACAAGGATTTTTTTTGTTACGCCTCTATTAATAGATATCTTCAGTTTTATAAAAATCAGTGAGAATTTTAGAAATTATATTTTCTATGATAAAACAAAAAAAAATAAAAACTAATGACTTCCTGAGACAGTTTAGAGGTCTCCTTCTCTTTAAAACGCTTTGTTTTTTTTTCTTTTCGTACATTTTAGACACAAATACTTTACTGCACAAAGGATGTGAAATAAAATCACACAAGCTCCCAAAAACAAGGACATTAAAAATGTCCTACATTGCACCAGCGTCTGGACTTCAACAACTACTCCTTGGGCTATATGCCCCACCAGGTATTGAATTACGAAATTCCAGACTTTCAAACTTTGATTTTGTTATTAAAGTGACGCCATCTTCACTGGGCTCTCCTCGTTCGTGATACACTTGCTATAATGCAACCACTTTTATCAAGAACGAGGCGAGTCAAATTCATTTTCAGACATCCTTTAGCGATAGGATGTCGAGCTAGCCTGCTTCTTACTGATGAGGCACAATTTTAACGACAAAATCGAAGTTTTTAGGTTAAAGCCCCGACTTGGTCTGGACTTTCGTAATTCAATACTTGGTGGGGCATATAGCCCAAGGAGTAGTTGTTGAAGTCCAAACTCTGGTGCAGTGTAGGATATTTTTAATGTCCTTATTCTTGGGAGCTTGTGTGATTTTATTTCACATCCTTTGTGCAGTTTTATCCTAAATGTAATAGAAAACCCACGATTTTATTTTCGAAATTGTGAAGTTAGCATACACAAATTTTTTTTTATCAAGTACTTAAATGCCAAGTTTCATCGAGATCACATTTTGTGCGAGGTTTTGGTCAATATCCTTCTTTGGCAACTGGGCTATTAGGATTCCCAACAACTCATTTGGCAACGCTGTTGTTTAACATCAACACCTGTGACTTAGTCTGAAGACATTTTCCTTCAGGGCCGGTTTTGCGTCTGTTGTTGTTATTGTTGAATTGTGTTCTTGCGTTCTTGCTTCAGTGTTTTTTTAATTTAAGAGACCTCACTAGTTTTTAGTATAGTTAGAGTTATTTGACTCGGTGTTTTCAAGATGTCGCAGTGCATGGTGCTTTCGTGTAAAAACAAAGGACAAATTCCAGGAATATCTTACTTCAAGTGAGAAGCAAAAATCCTAAAGTACAGTACATTGTCAAAACCCAATAAAAATATTAAGTGTTCTACATGGTTGGATAGAGAAAAAATAGGGATTTCAAAACTGAAATAAAACGTACATGTCCGTATTTAAAAAAAATAGTTGAGGGTAGCCCTTCAAAGACGAAACGTTGTTTTAAAAAATTGGATACGCTAAGTTAAGCGATATTTGTCCTTCAATAGAAAAGCTTTATAACTTTTTTTTCTATCTTTCAAAATTAAGGTGTTATTTAAATAAAACGAAAATCCTCAATTTCGGTTTTCCCCAAATATCTCAGAAACCGAACCTGATATTTTAATTTTGAAAAAACCAATAAATTCGTCTTGAAAATACGCATCTTTTTCCCTAATTAACCAACTTTGTATCTATAACGGTTTCCTGTATATACCGCCTGCGAAAATAAGTACGAAAAACATTCACTGGCCTCCGGACTATTACGAACTGAAATAAAACGCTGCATCACAGAATTACTATTATTTTTTTTGTATAACGGGTTTAATTGAGAATACAAAAAAAAATGAATATAAATAAAATATATTCACGGATGAAAGTAATATATTAAAGATGATAAAATTCAGACAAAATATAAAAATCAAATCCCAGCCACAAAAATAGGTTAATATAGATAAAATTACAATAAAAAAAAATCACAGCTCTGTCGGTTTAAAATCATACTCGAATCGGCAAGGTAGCCGCGGATAAGAAGCTCCTTCGCATTCGAAAACCACTTTAATATGCGTCGGTCCTTGTATTTTGTGTTTATCTTTTAATTTTTGAAGTTCCGAATCGTTTAAAGTTTTTAAAAATCTGAGTGGAGCGTAAGATAACGGACATTTTATTTCGACGTTCATTTTGAAACCGAGGTATGGAATCCTATAGGAAACGTTTTCGCTCGAATTGTTTCTCGCTACCAAATCCAAAACGTTGTTGTCGGGACCGATAAAGTCATCGTCGAATTCTTCTTCGTCGTCATCGTCGTGGTTGAATTTTTGATCATAGGCACCTGCAACGAGTGAAACAACTCAGTTTGACTTGTAGTACAGTCACTGAAGGTTTTCACCTCCGATTTCGTTGAACCTCCATCGATTTTCATGAAAATTGGTGAGTAGTTAGAGGATTTGTTATATAAAGTTATTAAAATAAATCAATATTTTTTGAGTTATTTCAAATGGTTTTTGGATGAACCTGATATCATAAAAATTAACGGAGTTATTGTAAAAAAACCAATAACATTTTTTTGGATAAAACATTTTGTATGTATACAGGGTGACACAGCAACCATGTAACAGGCTACAGTATCTGTGTTTCTCAAGATAAAATTATAAAATTTTAGGGCATTAAATGGGATCTTAGTGGCTGTTGAGGGTTCTGGAACTGACCCTATGGTGTACCAGTTTACCAGGACTACCGAGATACGCTCATAGCCTTTTTAAACTGTATCGTAGCTTCTAAGTGGACTGTAGATTTTATATGGACTGTAGATGAACTGTATTATTTTTTATCTTCCCAACTCCATTAACAAAAACAAACACCTTTTATTTAACGGTTTATTAAAAATGTTGAATAAATAAATGAATCACAAACAACTTAACAATAAATTACTTTAATAAGTAATGAACGAACAAATTATTAGTAAACGTATTAAAATGATCACATCATTCAGAAAATATTTTTAGGTGTTGTGTGTATGAGTGATAATAATGCACTGGTTTAAAAGTTTGCGAAGTTTAGTCGTTCAAGCTTATCCCCGCCCGTCCGATTGTTCTAGACGAATTGTTAGCGTGGGTTCGTTGGTGTTTCTAGAAAAAAACCGTTAGAATTCTGCGCTGTATCGAGATGGTGTGATATTGGCGTACGTGACAAGTCTCGCGTTATTCAAAACATCCGTTAAGACTTCTGTGTCTCAGCGCTGTTGTCAGATTGAAATGGGCTTGTGTTTACTTTGTTTTGAAAATTAAACAGATGCGATGTTGTCGATTTAAGTTTATATGTTTAATTTGTTTTGAAAATTAAACAGTGGCCTCATTTCAGTCAGTTTTTTTCACTTTTACTACTTCCGGTTTTACCGGAAGTGATACCAACTTTTGAATTTTAAACGGGACACCCTGTAGATTATCGGATGCGAAAAGCCTAACTGATGAAGCCGAAAGGCAGAAACCGGTCTTAGGATGTCGAATCTAATAAATTAAAATTTCTTACTGGTTTACTCACCCTGTAGATTATTACATTTTTGGAATCTACATGAAATTACATTTTTTGTACATTTCTTAGTTAATGTTCTCAAATGAGAAAACTATCATACTTTAAAGCAATACATTAAATAATTTTTTAATATTATCAAGGCGGCGGTGACTATGACATTATTTTGACTTATTTATGTATCGCTTTAAAGTATGATAGTTTTCTCATTAACTAAAAAATGTACAAAAAATGTAATTTAAAATTATGCACTTAATTAGAATAGAATGCGTTTATTGTTTTAGGAAGAAAAAAAACAAGGGTTGCAATTTAAATAAGGTATGAAAACAGGGGGAAAATGGGTTAAATTAAAAAAAAATAAAAAATCGTACAATTTAGTTATGTCGTATTAAATTTATAAATTTTTTGAATTACATTAAATAATTTAATGTAATATTTAAGTTAGTGCCGTTTTTTCCCGTTGTTTATTTCTTTGGTATGTTATTTAAGCCAATTTTGATTTTTCGTATTTTTGTGCGTAGCTCCTTAACTATTCACTTGAGATACCAAGTATGATACATCGATGAAATCAGGTTGTCATGTAGATTCCAAAAATGTAATAATCTACAGGGTAAAACCGCAAGTAGTGAAAGTGAAACAAACTGACTAAAATGAGGCCAATAAGATCCCATTTAATGCCCTAAAATTTTATAATTTTATCTTGAGAAACACAGATACTGTAGCCTGTTACATGGTTACTGTGTCACCCTGTATATAGGAAAAAAGATAGATAGGTACATGGTCACAAAATATACATGTGTGTGTGTGTATGTATATTTTGAAGATAGAAAAAGTGAAAGGAATTCTATACATCACAAATTTTCCATTATTTTTATGACAAGGGGTAGTTTTTAAAGGTGGAAAATTTCGCAATAAATAAATAAAGATTTTAATACTCAGTAAATGAAATTTCAATTCAGTAATGTATTATTCAAATGATTAAAGTTTCTTGAAACCAATTTTTTCAATGATTCTGCTTTAAGGGGGTGGTTTTTAAGGGTTGAAATTTCACAGCCATCAAAAATTATATCATAAACATTAAACAAACTGTTTGTGTAATGTTAATATGCGATTTCATATTTCAGAAATATAAAAAATGATTTTTTCACTATTTTAGATTTAAGGGGTGGTTGCTAAAAGGGTTGAAAAATTAATTAAAATCATAAATCATGCGTATAAATGTTGAAAAATATTTATTTTATTTAATTAAACGAGATTACTTACCCCAGAATGCTTAAATCTGCATATTTTACCATTTTTAACAAAAGGGGTGAATTTCACCCCTAAAATGAAAAAAGCGCAAGTCGATCATATGTCATTTTTGAAGTTGAGGGTAAAATATACTCAATCCCAAATTTTCATGCAAATCGATGGAGGTTCATCGAAATCGGAGGTAATAGTTGATTTTTACCTTCATTGGTAATTTATTATACATAGAATGTAAGATCCAAATCGTTTGGTGCGTTTATTGGTACATAAAATTTGCCTGTAGTGTAGAATACGTCAGTCTCCAATTCCGGTAAATGAAATTTTATATTTATAAATATAAAAAACACTCACCGTCGTTCATAACTCCATAATAAAAAAACGTATCACCAACATCACCGTATCCAGTATATACATTGTTTCCGGGTTTCTTGATTCTACCAAGAACCGGATTAGGTCTGAGCATCAATTCCCTATCGTACTGATCCTGTTGAAGAAACATGTCGTTATGAGCCAATACTATCCTCCTGATACGCATATGCATCATTCTTTGTCTTTGACGCCATTCCATATCTTTGGATACGTTTACAGGAAGTGCGATAAACCATGAGTTTTTGAATATGTAAATGTACTAAAAGTAAAGATTGTTTTGATTTTTAATTTTTGAAACTATTTTAGTGGGGAAAGGTGTAAAAAAGTGGGGAAAAATGTTAGTTTCTGAAGATTTTACTGTACTAAATAAATAAATATTGTCTTGATTTTTATTTTTGAAATCATTTTAGTGGGGAAAGGTGTAAAAAAGTGAGGAAATGTGTAAAAAAGTGGAGACAGGTGTAAAAAAGTGGGGAAAGGTATGACTTTCTAAAGATTTGACTGTACTAAAAATAAACATTTTCTTGATTTTTTATTTTTGAAATAATTTTAGTGGGGAAATGTGTAAAAACAGTGGGGAACGGTGCGAGTTTCTAAAGATATAATTGTACTAAAAATTTAAAAATAAATATTGTCTTATTTTCTTTTAATTATTTTAGTGGGGAAAGATGTAAAAAAAGTGGGAATTGTGCGAGTTTCTGAAAAATAAATATTGTGTTGATTTTTGAAATTATTGAAGTGAGGAAAGGTGTAAAAAAGTGGGGAAAGGTATGAGTTTCTGAAGATTTTACCACTAAAAATAAATTTTGTCTTGATTTTTTATTTTCAAAAATTATTTTAGTGGTTAAATGTGTAAAAAAGTGAGGAAAGGTGCGAGTTTCTGAAGATTTGACTATACTAAAAGTAAACGCTGCTTTGATTTTATTTTGGAAATTATTTTAGTTGGGAAATGTGTAAAAAAATGTAGAAAGGTGTAAAAATAGGGGAAAAGTGTAAAAAAGTGGGGAAAGGTGCTAGATTCTGAAGATTTGACTGTACTAAAAATAAATACTGTCTTGATTTCTATTTTGGAAATAATTTTAGTGGGGAAAGGCGTAAAAAAGTAGAGAAAGTTGTAAAAATATGGAGACAGACGTGAGTTTTCGAAGACGAGACCAAAAATAAAGATAGCTTTAATTTTTGAAATTATTTTAGTAGCGAAAAATAACAGCAAATAGCTTTGAATTTTACAATATTTTAAAAAAATAAAGACAACTTTTTTTTATCAAAATAAAGTATTTCAAACTATTTCTATAAAAAGTAAGAATAACATAACTACTGGGTTTAATTAGATCTCGTATGATTCCTTAAATCAAATTTATCTTCTTCCGTATCAGATCCCGAAGTTTCATCTTCCAAAGCCTCGTATCCCTTTAGGGCTTGTTTCATTTGTTTCCTCTTCTTTCTCCACACGCACACTTCAAGATACCCAAATCTAATAATAAATCCCACCGCAGTTGCCATCAATCCAATTACAAGGGCATACAGCAAATTATCTACAAAACTGTATTCTGCAGGATCGATATTTTTAATCATGGGAATCAGAGTTGGTCCCATAGGAGCTTGAGAAGAAGTAGACGTTAAATCTTTAAAACCACTCTCGAGGCTCCTATTTAAATCCATTGCTAGCTCGTGAAATACTGTTCTTCCCAACCAATCTGCTAGCTCGTACTTTCCCATCTGTCTTAACCTATGTTCTAAAAGTTCGTGAGTTTCGCCTTTTCCTTCATTCGGAGACGAATTCCAATGATGCAGCAGCTGAATGCAAGTAACGTCTTTGGAAATTTTCCTTTCAGCTTGATCTAAAGCGTTTGGTACCTCCCAGGTTTTGTAATGAGCGGCAGCAACCAATCGTTTGCACTCTTCCAATGTTAAATGATCAGCGATATGTTGAAGTTCGGCAGCATTAAGATCGATCGTTGCCGATGCGAAACGGATCAACGTTGATAATACGAACGAAATGAGTAACGTCATTTTTTGACAAGCTTATTTTAAGTCTAAAGGTGCGTACACTTACTTCAGCTACGAAATAATTTTTGTAAGCTACTTCCGAAATCACGTACTTCTGGGTATATTTAGCGCAATCGACCAAATCGATTATTTTACATCCACTTCGCACCAAACAATCTGGTAATGATTCTTCGCTGACTTTATCAAAATGTACGCAAAAACTTTTTGTCATTTGGATTATTTTGACTACTACGGGTGGTAGGGCCTAAAAATATAATAGTTTGTACTATGGGTGTGTAAAAGAAAAATTAATTTTGAGACTACATTACTTCGAATTTATAAATTCAGTTCTTTGTTAAATTTTACGTAAATACCTTAAATCTGTTAGTAAAAATCTCTTATGGGCTTTCAATGTTAAATATTGATATGTCAAATTTTATAGATTCTTTTACAATTACCATGCTAGAACTAGTTTAAAACATTGTTTTTAAATTACATTCTGTCATGTGAAGTAGTGATTTTATTCATATTAATAAACTTATCTGTTTCTTTTTAATTCTTTGTGCTAGATATTAAATTTTTTATTCTCTTTTCGAGCTATTGGAATTAGTTATTGAGAAAATTTCTAAATTTTATATACCCCATGTACGACATTGTCAAGGTGTCTCCATCTATCGCATTCCAGTGTAAACACAGTGATTTACCCATCGAGTCGCCGTATGCCGGTAACTTAATTGTTTGATAGTTTAACCTAACTTAGCGAAATGCATCAAAACATGACATTTTCGAAAAAACTGAAAGTTATCATTAAAATAACATTTTTTGCAAACTAGTGCATAACTTTGTTAATTGATGTCCGATCGTTATGAATTTTGGATATGATATTTCCCAGTACTTTCCTGGCCAAGTTTCATAACAATAAAAAATATAGGACGTCTCATAAAAGCTACGTAATTTTTTTTGGCTAGAATACACAAAATATCGTCATTTTGCAGAGTAAAATGGTGAGTCGAGAAAACTTTTTTTTCTTTAGAGATAGTTAACTACTATAATCGAGAAAAATGTTGCCAATAGAGCAAGGAAACTTTTTTACTTAAACTTTTTTTTTATACGACATTTAGTTTGGACTGTATACTTTTTTAAAAAGAAAATTGAATCGGCGCGTCTCATCTCTTGAAATTGCCGCTGTTAATGCGATGCTGCGAATGAAGCGAACAGTGTGTCAGAGAGAGTGTTATTAATGTCAATCTACCTGTGTTAATCTTCCGGACTGAAGGGATACCAATAATAAAAAAAATAATAAAATAAAATAAAAATTGAGTAAACCAGTAAGGAATTTTAATTTATTAGATTCGACATCCTAAGACCGGTTTCTGTCTTTCGACTTTATCAGTTAGACTTTTCGAATCCAATAAATAAAATTCCAAACTCGTACAAGTCAATAGCTATATCCGCTATAAGATAACATTTTTAGATGTGCTACCATCTATGGTAAGAAGAGAGTATTGACATTAAATTTTGACTGAATCTAGTCAAGATGTCACTCTCTTCTTTTTTATCCCTTTCAGAGATTAATACAAAGTGAGTAAACCAGTAAGGAATTTTAATTTATTAGATTCGACATCCTAAGACCGGTTTCTGTCTTTCGACTTCATCAGTTAGGCTTTTCGAATCCAATAAATAAAATTCCAAACTCGTACAAGTCAATAGCTATATCCGCTATAAGATAACATTTTTAGATGTGCTACCATCTATGGTAAGAAGAGAGTATTGACATTAAATTTTGACTGAATCTAGTCAAGATGGTAGCACATCTAAAAATGTTATCTTATAGCGGATATAGCTATTGACTTGTACGAGTTTGGAATTTTATTTATTGGATTCGAAAAGCCTAACTGATGAAGTCGAAAGACAGAAACCGGTCTTAGGATGTCGAATCTAATAAATTAAAATTCCTTACTGGTTTACTCACTTTGTATTAATCTCTGAAAGGGATAAAAAAGAAGAGAGTGACATCTTGACTAGATTCAGTCAAAATTTAATGTCAATACTCTCTTCTTACCATAGATGGTAGCACATCTAAAAATAAAAATTGTTTTATTTTTGTGACAGTTCAAGTTAACCTAAAAAGCTCTTTCTAATGAAATTAGAGTTTTTTTAAATGTAATAAAAAATAAAAAAAAATATACTTACATAGTCTCTGATCACTGCAGGTGCATATAACATATTTGGACAATCAAAAAATTTGTCTATAAAAGTAAAATATGCATCTATTAATCGTCCAGCGTACATACACTTCTTGGTAGTTTTATAAAAATCATTAAAAACATACCTCCAAATAGTTGCCATAACTATAGAATACTAGAAAAAAATTTCATGTAATGAATATAGAAAATTAATATTAAATCCTAAAATTAGTCGAATAAACGGTCGGTAGAACCCGAAGAAAATATCACGCCGCGTCATAGACCCAGTTGCTCCTCCTCTTAGCAACGGCGCAGCTTCCTTAACAACCGCACGTTTGTCGGCATGCATAGGCGGGCGCGTTCATTGTTTCCATTCAATCTGTTTCATTCAATTTTAATATTATTTTAGTACCCTACACAAATAAAAACTAAATATAACCAGTTTTATTTTTGTGTACCACTGGGCTCGAGTAGGTGAAGACCAAGAACGGTGACGTCATACATCTATGACGCGGTGTGATAGTCTCATCGTGTTTTGTATTTACCAAAATATTTAATGCTTTAAATTATTTAATCACATATTTTAACCTACAAAAAAAAATTAAATTCCTTAGAATCATTTATTTCTACGAAGTCTTGCAACACTGCATAACAAAAATCATTTCACAAATTCAAATACTTACTTGTGATTTTAAAATTGCCAACATATTTAACATTATCGCGATACATTTAATCTCCATGTCGTCCTGAGTAAAAGTCAAAGATATTTCAGTTAATAAAGAGAGGTTATTTAATTTTTTCTTTAGGAGTCTAAATGAACGGTTTAAAACATCTTCAGCTAGAATTTTGAACCTATGATTGACTAAACGTACGTTTTGGCCTGAAAAATAAAAAAACAATTCATACAAAATCTCATAAAAAAAATTGTTTTGCGGGATATAAAAATTAAAAACGGTTTTTTGCGGTTTTCTCGATAATTTTGAGGTTATTTTGAAAAATGATTAATAAATAAGTTTTAGATTTTTTAATTGTCTACAACTTTCATATTAAACTTTTTTCGATAGGATGCATATTTCAGCCACAAATCGTAAAAAACAAATATCCAACCCTAAAAGCTGTATTTACCTACCCCCACCCCCCTTCCGAAACTATAACTTGCTCGTCTTGATTTTTCTAAATTTACCTATAATTTACGCGCAATTTTCCGACCATCCACATAATGCTAAGAATTTTTTTTGTTTACAAAATGATTGGCATATAATTGACATTAGTTTATAAATAACTTAAGCACTCCGAAAATTAGATATTGGAGCGATACCACATTTAAATTAAGTATTCGGATTACAAAGCATTAATGATAAAATGTGGAAGCATCATTAATAATTATTTTTATTCAATACTTTAAATACAAAAGCAAATTTTAATTTACTAGAGCTTCATATGAAAAAAAATACTTTTAAGTTAATATATTACTAGAATCCACACACAAAGAAATAATGGCTCGAAGAAGTAAAGGAAGATATTAAAACACTGAATATAAAATCCTACGGGATTGAACGGCAATGATGATGATGATGATGTTGATGATGATGATGATGATGATGATGATGATGATGATGATGATGATGATGATGATGATGATGATGATGATGATTATGATGATGATTATGATGATGATCTTCTTATTCAGCTCAGGGAAATCATGTGTTGGTAATTCACATTATATCTGGCTGGGACATCAGCCACGTAAAAACGCGGCTAGAGATGTGACACTAGGGTTTGGCGAAAAATAATAGTATCATAGATAAACGTTACAATTTGGCGAGTAATTTACCAATATGCCAAGTTTCATTAAATTCTGAACAGTAATTCCCCAGCAAACAATTTTATTCGGTAGATTACTCTGGACATCATCAGGGCCAATGCTGGCCAACAGTGACTTTTTAACGACGGACCTTCGGAGGCCCTATGCTGGCCAACAGATATTAAAATAACTTCTATAAACACTCAAACACTACACTCACTAACCTGCAAACAATTTATTATTGAGTGAGCGCAAACAAAGATGGCCGCGTGACGTCACACTCCGGGCCTTCATTGGCCCATTGCTGGCTGGATTATAGGTATCCGATCACAGTATGCCATTCACTGGGCCAGCATGGCCAGCATTGGGCCGGAAGACGGCCAGAGATTCATTGTTTGCTGGGTCGAAAAGCGATCCTTAAAAAAACAAATAACCGGGTACAGTAGTTGCGTACTTAATTCATGATGAGGGAGAAATCTAAAAATAGCTTGCACTATTTCAGTTGGCATATATGCTATGGGATTCTTCCTTTTTCTATCAGTATTTCTATACACTGATGTACATTGTTCGCCGCTTTTGTCTAATTTTCTTCTTTTGGACCTTAAATGATAATAAAATTGACTTAGATGTATGATTTATGGAAGTTTTTAGGCAGAATTTTTGATCATTTCTCTTGAATTGAAAAATAATATCAATATTTTTCTAAAAAAAACAAATTCTCCTGGGCTATCATGTAAAAGTAGCGTTAGAAAAGATTTTCTTGGGTAGTCTTGCATAGGAATCTCGATGAGATCAGTAAAAATTGTATTTTTATTCTTTTCTTTTTTTACTTCATTATTTAATAACTTTTAGATGTTTGCTACATTTTTCTAGGACGTTTCATTTTCCTAACATCCTACTATATGAGTTTTCCTCATTTTGAGAGTAGAAAAAAAATTGTGTAATGCAGAAAACGCCCTTGCAACATCTGAACCGATTAGATTGACTTAATAAAATAAAATCAATTCGAGAATATTTTATAGTAATTACCTCATGTGGTACCCCGCGTTCAGATCCAATTCGTTGTCACTCTCATTATTGATTTCGTCGGAATTATCCATTATTTCGTTCTTTGTACAAGTTTAATTAAAAAAAATTTAGAATTATTTTCATTTTCAATAAATCGTATGCCTGAATCTGACAGTTTTATAGAAGCGTCAACTTTGATAGAACGCGATGAACTTTTCTACCACCTGCTGATTATTTTTCAATCTCGATTGATTTATGTAAATTTCTATGGTAATGGCCCACGATGTTTTGTCCGGTAAATATCGCGAAAACCGCAAAAGAGACGAAGAAAGTATAAACAAACACGAAAAATCATGCGCAGAGACGTTGCCAGACGCTATGTATCAAATCGAGGAGAAATTGAAGATATTTTTCCAGGTCTACCTTCACAAATAACTCCAGCATTCCGATATACGGATGGATACATTTATTTCTTTCAAAATACAATACAACGTTTTACAAATTCAGCGAATACACAAACAAAATCATTAAAGCCGGGGCAATTCAATTGCAATTTATTTGGGGTACCTTGTCCTGATGATGGATTGTTAAATCAATTACGAAACATGTTATCAAAAATTATTGTATTATACGATTAAAATTTTGATAATACAACTCAAACTTTTGAAAAACGTTGTTGTGCTTGATATTTGTCTACGTATTACCACCATAGTATTACTGTTTTCCCCATCAACGCTACAGTCCTTCTGTCACTGCGCATGATTTTTCTTTACGTATCTAATCTTTACCCCATCTATATTACAATGTCGTTTGTTTCATTGAAATCGAATGACTAACAACGAAGTTAAACGCTACGGTCCTTCTGACAACGTCTCTGCGCATGATTTTTCTTTACGTTTCTATTTCTCTCACCGTCTATATTACAATGCCGTTTGTCACATTCAAATGGTACCAATAACAACGAAGTCGAAATTTTGATTTTCCGATTCATGACATTTCGATGTTTCTTTCTTCACGAATATTAAAATACTTTTTTGAAGATATGTTAAGACAAGATGTAGAAATGTTCTGTTGAAGGCCGCATTTTAATATCTCTTTTGTTTTTTTATAGAAGAGGAGACAAAGTCGAAATTTTGATTTTCCGATTTATGACATTTTGATGTTTCTTTCTTCACTACTCTTAAAATACTTGCTCTAGACCTTTCATTTTTGAAGATATTTTAAGAAAAGTAATACTTCAAGTTTGAAATGAAGTTAAAATCACTATAAAAGTGAATTATAAACTACAAAAATACAGTCCACAGTAAAATAAATTCAAGCTGTATCCCTTAACTGCTCTATTTGTGACTATACCGCTTAATTTTCACCAACTAAATTTTCTTCTATTTTACAACATTGTTTTTGATTCTGGCAACATCTCTCCGCATGCTTTTTCTTTACGTACCTAATCTTTACCTCATCTATATTACAATGTCGTTTGTCTCATTGAAATCGAATGACTAACAACGAAGTTAAACGCTACGGTCCTTCCGACCACACGTCTCTGCGCATGATTTTTCTTTGCGTTTCTATTCCTCTCACCGTCTATATTGCAATGTCTTTTCTCACATTCAAATCGGACCAATAACAACGAAGTTAGGCGTTTCGACCCATCTGGGACTAATACTAGATAATAAACTCATCTGGAATAAGCACGAAAAAGAAGTAACCAGCAAAACCACGAAAGCTCTAATGGTGTGCAGAAATTTTGCGGGAAAAAACTGGTGATGTAACCCAGAGATCCTGCAGTCAATAGTGAGACCGGCCATCACTTATGGAGCAGTAGTCTGGGGCAGCACAACTAAGCTGGCCAGTACAAAGGCAAATCTAGCGAAAATCCAAAGACTAGCCTGCGTATGCATAACAGGTGCAATGAGAACGTGCCCAACTGCCGCCATGGAGGTAATCCTAAGCCTTACACCCCCCTCCATATAGTAGTGGAGAGGATAGCGATAAGGACAACCTACAGAATGACCAGAGAAGGATCAACCAAACGCAAGTTTCGACTCCTTCTTGGAAATCATCAAACCTGGGACATGCCCCAAGATGAGATGACAAAGAAGTTTAGCTTTGTGAAAGAATTCAACACAAAAGCGAATGGGACAAAGATACCATCCCAAAACTCAAGAGAAGTGTCATGAAATGGCACACAGATGGTTCTAGAACAACAGAAGGAACAGGAATAGGAGTATATGGGCCTGGAACCAAATATTCTGAAAGTTTAGGTAAATCTCCGAGCAACATAGAAAGAAATTTTCACAGACAAGAGATCATCATCATGTCAGACAGCCAAGCAGCCATTAATGCCTTGAACTCCCACGTAATCAACTTCCAGATGGTTTGGGAGTGCCTAGAGAATCTAAACGAACTAGGCAAGAACAACACTGTTACCCTCTTATGGGTTCCGGGACACACTGGAGGGGAGGGCAAAAAAAAGGGCCATTTCTGGAACCTGAACCCTTCTGCGGAATAAGCACCAGTACAATACTTGATGAACTTGAAAAAGAAGTAAATAACAAAAGATCCCAATACTGGTTAGGACTACAAGGAATGAGGCAGGCCGAGACACTACTGGGACACTATAACCAGAAGAGATCTGACGAGAATACTAACGGGTATCCTAACAGGGCACTGCCGGCTGAGAAGCCACCTAAAGAAACTCGGATTAGTAGACAAGGAAGAATGCAGATTCTGCAAGGAAGAGGAGGAAACCTCTATCCACATTCTCTCAGAATGCATTATCCTGCAAAATCCAAGGGTACGATACTTCGGAGAATATCAAATGGAAGAGGAAGATCTACCTAACCTGAAGCCTACCGACATCCTGAACTTTTTGAGAGCAATAGGACTCTAATCGTTGAGACATCCTTAACGATTGGGCAGCAGTAGGGGGCACAATAGATCTTATAGGTCGCAGTGTATCGACACCCCCATCACAGATAGATAGATAGATACCTAGCTAATCATCAACCCATCTATATTACAATGCCGTTTGTCCCATTCAAATCACACCCCTAACATCGGAGATACGTCACATAATATCGCGGTCTCTCTCTAACACATTGAATTCCCTATGCTGGTAGTCATGCCCGCTTTGTTTATCTACTCACTTAACCCAAGTAGCATTATAGTGACAGACACTGATTTCGCAAACTTCGATAGAGTGGCTATTACGTAATAATCACTAAATCTACCCCTACACGGTAAGAATAACTTCATTTTATTATTGTTCACACCTGTCCTACCAAAACTCTTGCTCGAATCGTCAATGAATTCTACCGAAACGAGCGCTTAACCGCAGAGGTAAAAAAATGATTTATTATTCGTTTCTTAGCCAGTCGAATGTCTCTCCAAGCGACAAGCTTTGTTCTAATTGGTTAATTCTGCAAATTGACACCTGTCAATCAAGTCCACATGGGATATGGCAAAGAATAAATTTATACAGGTAGAGATCCTTGTATAAAGCGGGGATAACTTTTGTTATACAATTGAAAATAGTTCAACTATGCCAAAAACCAAAAAAAGTGCGGGAAATTCACTACAATATCGGACCAGACAGAATAAGTTTGAAGGAAAATTACGAATGACAAAGTGGGTATGCAACCAACAATGCAAAATTGGGAATTTGTCGTTTTGTAATGTTGGCGAAACTGACTTGTAAACATCATTTATCAGTTTTACTAACAGATGGAAGCACATTTGGAAATGTTTAAGACATTGTAGGTTTAAGACATTGAAAAGTGACGACAAAAAAGTTATTTTTCCGCGTGAAATTCTTTTAAATCCAGACGAGCCAGAATAACTTATTTTCCAATTTTCCAAAAATCAATAATGCGAAATCCTGCAGCTGTGGATAGGCAACCAGTATTACTTTGGGTCTAAATCGGCGTTTAAAAAATAAAACCGCCAAGTAGATATTTTTGTATACATTTATTAAAATAAATAACATTTTATTCGGTAGGTGTGTAGGACTTATAAAATATATAATAGGTACTTAAGATAACAGCCATAAAAATACACAATACGGTGAGCGATCATCTACAATAATCATTTAAATTTGCAAAATACCCAACAAAACAAAAAATGAGCTTTACATTTTTATAATTTTTTTTTGCGACAATGAAAATGGTCCTTTTGATGAGCTCCAACTCGTTTTATTGAGCACCAACTGTTTCTGATGCCCTTCATATGTTTTGGTAAGCTCCTTTTCGTTCTGCATAGTTCCAGATCATTTTGGTAAGTTCCTTTTTGTTCTGCAGAGTTCCAGATCATTTTGGTAAGCTCCTTCTTCTTTGGCAGAGTTCCAGATCTTTTTGAATCGCTCCTTTTTGTTCTTCAGAGTTCCAGATCATTTTGGTAAGCTCCTTCTTCTTTGGCAGAGTTCCAGATCTTTTTGAATCGCTCCTTTTTGTTCTTCAGAGTTCCAGATCATTTTGGTAAGCTCCTTCTTCTTTGGCAGAGTTCCAGATCTTTTTGAATCGCTCCTTTTTGTTCTTCAGAGTTCCAGATCATTTTGGTAAGCTCCTTCTTCTTTGGCAGAGTTCCAGATCTTTTTGAATCGCTCCTTTTTGTTCTTCAGAGTTCCAGATCATTTTGGTAAGCTCCTTCTTCTTTGGCAGAGTTCCAGATCTTTTTGAATCGCTCCTTTTTGTTCTTCAGAGTTCCAGATCATTTTGGTAAGCTCCTTCTTCTTTGGCAGAGTTCCAGATCTTTTTGAATCGCTCCTTTTTGTTCTTCAGAGTTCCAGATCATTTTGGTAAGCTCCTTCTTCTTTTGCAGAACTCCACATCTTTTTGGTAAGATCCTTTTTGATCTGGAGTGTTCCAGAGATCATTTTGGCAAGCTTCTTCTTCTTTTGTAGAGTTACAGACCTTTTTGGTAAGCTCCTTCTTCTTCTGCAGAACACCAACTCTTACTAATGCACTCCAGATCTTTTTGGTAAGCTACTTTTTGTTCTGCAGAGTTCCAGTTCCTTTTTGGTAAGCTCCGTTTTGTTTTGAAGTGTTTCATATCATTTTGGTAAGCTCCTTCTTCTTTTGCAGAACTCCATATCTTTTTGGAAAACTCCTTTTTGGTCTGGAGTGTTCCAGAGATCATTTTGGTAAGCTTCTTCTTCTTTTGTAGAGTTCCAGGTCTTCTTGGTAAGCTCCTTCTTCTTCTGCAGAGCACCAACACTTACTAATGAACTGCAGATCTTTTTGGTAAGCTACTTTTTGTTCTGCAGAGTTCCAGCTCCTTTTTGTTCTGCAAAGTTCCAGTTCATTTAGATAAGCTCCTTTTTGTTCTGCAAAGTTACAGATCTTTTTGGTAAGCTCCTTTTTGTTCTGCAGAGTTCCAGATCATTTTGGTAAGCTCCTTCTTCTTTTGCAGTACTCCATATCTTTTTGGTAAGCTCCTTTTTAGTCTGCAGAGTTCCAGAGATCATTTTGGTAAACTTCTTCTTCTTTTGAAGAGTTCCAGTTGTTTTTGGCAAGCTCCTTCTTCTTCTGCAGATCACCAACTCTTAAAAAATGAGCTGCATATCTTTTTGGTAAGCTCCTGTTTGTTCTGAACAGTTCTGTCATTTTGGCAAGCTCCTTCTTCGTTTGCAGAGTTCCAGTTCTTTTTGGTAAGCTCCTTCTTCTTCTGCAGATCACCAACTCTTACTAATGAACTACAGATCTTTTTGGTTAGCTATTTTTTGTTTTGCAGAGTTCCAGTTCCTTTTTGGTAAGGTCCTTCATCTTTTGCAGAGTTCCAGATTTTTTAGGTAAGCTGCTTTTTCTTCTACAGAGCACCAACTCTTACTAATGCACTCCAGATCTTTTTGGTAAGTTTCTTTTTTCTGCACAGTTCCAGTTCATTTTTGTAAGCTCCTTCTTGTTTTGCAGAGTTCCAGATCTTTTTGGCAAGCTCCTTTTTGTTCTGCAGAGTTCCAGATCATTTTGGTAAGCTCCTTCTTCTTTTGCAGAGTTCCAGATCTTTTTGGTAAGCTCCTTCTTCTGCAGAGCACCAACTCATTCTTGTAAGCACAAGTTCCTTGTGACGAGTTTCAGATTTTTTTAGGAGCTCTTTTTCAATTGAGCACCAACCTACTGTTGAGAATCAGCTCTTTCTAGTTAGCTCCAGCGCTTGTGAGTTTGAACTAAATTTTTAATAAATATGTTCCGAGTTAATTCGCTGTATTTCTTTATGATCGCTGCACCTTTGAAGTGTCGTACAATTATTTCATTGAAATTACGTATAAACATCTATTTATAATTGACAAAAAAACATTTACGACGGATGGATTTTGTTAAAATTCAGTTTAAATCAAATAAACTGTTCATTGTGTTCCGTAAAAGTGATAGTAGGAGCTGATCTGGGGTTCCTGTGCGAACAGGCATAATTCAGCCTCGTCGTGTGATATCTGTACATCTCGGGACACAACATGTCGAAACTACCATCGATCGTTTCCTACGACAAAACAAAAAATAAAAAATCGGGAAGCTGATTTAACCATCGCACTTTTAACTACCTGACTCTGAATAGGGTTGAAAGCTCGTCTGGCTCTTTGATGAAGCTGAACTACCGGACACGTCGCTTGGGATAAACAAGATTGACAATTTTCGTACATGTGTAGATCGCTTTCTAGATTCACTCCGGTTCTCCTTAAAAGATCTGGCGTTTTATTACTCAGTCCTAAAATTATTTAAAAAAAAAAATTCTAAAAACCTCTACAGATATTGAATTACGTCGTCGAAACATCAACTCTACAATTCTGTTAGTAATTTCTAGACCCGTTTCGATGTTATTGCGCCTCGGCACTAGAAAGCTCGTTTGGTATCTTTAAAATAAACTGCAGATGAAGGAACGACAGAGTTCCTTTATGTTCTGCAGAGTTCCAGTTCATTTTGGAAAGCTCCTTTTTCTTCTGCAAAGTTACAGATCTTTTTGGTAAGCTCCTTTTTGTTCTGCAGAGTTCCAGCTCATGTTGGTAAGCTTCTCTTTTTCTTTTGGATAGTTCCAGATGTTTTTGGTAAGCTCCTTCTTCCTCTACAGAGCATCAATTGTTACTAATGAGCTCCAGATCTTTTTGGTAAGCTCCTTTTTGATCTGCAGAGTTCCAGCTCATGTTGGTAAGCTTCTCTTCTTCTTTTGCACAGTTCCAGATGTTTTTGGTAAGCTCCTTCTTCCTTTACAGAACATCAACTGTTACTAATGAGCTCCAGATCTTTTTGGTAAGCTCCTTTTTGTTCTGCAGAGTTCCAATTCATTTTGGAAAGCTCCTTTTTCTTCTGCAAAGTTACAGATCTTTTTGGTAAGCTCCTTTTTGTTCTGCAGAGATCCAGCTCATGTTGGTAAGCTCCTCTTCTTCTTTTGCACAGTTCCAGATGTTTTTGGTAGGCTCCTTCTTCCTCTACAGAACATCAACTGTTACTAATGAGCTCCAGATCTTTTTGGTAAGCTCCTTTTTGTTCTGCAGAGTTCCAATTCATTTTGGAAAGCTCCTTTTTCTTCTGCAAAGTTACAGATCTTTTTGGTAAGCTCCTTTTTGTTCTGCAGAGTTCCAGATCATGTTGGTAAGCTCCTTCTTCTTTTGCACAGTTCCAGCTGTTTTTGGTAAGCTCCTTCTTCCTCTACAGAGCATCAACTGTTACTAATGAGCTCCAGATCTTTTTGGTAAGCTCCTTTTTGTTCTGCAGAGTTCCAATTCATTTCGGTAAGCTCCTTTTTCTTCTGCAAAGTTACAGATCATTTTGGTAAGCTCCTTTTTGTTCTGCAGAGTTCCAGCTCATGTTGGTAAGCTTCTCTTCTTCTTTTGCACAGTTCCAGCTATTTTTGGTAAGCTCCTTCTTCCTCTACAGAGCATTAACTGTTACTAATGAGCTCCAGATCTTTTTGGAAAGCTCCTTTTTCTTCTGCAAAGTTACAGATCTTTTTGGTAAGCTCCTTTTTGCTCTGCAGAGTTCCAGCTCATGTTGGTAAGCTCCTCTTCTTCTTTTGCACAGTTCCAGCTATTTTTGGTAAGCTCCTTCTTCCTCTACAGAGCATTAACTGTTACTAATGAGCTCCAGATCTTTTTGGTAAGCTCCTTTTTGTTCTGCAGAGTTCCAATTCATTTTGGAAAGCTCCTTTTTCTTCTGCAAAGTTACAGATCTTTTTGGTAAGCTCCTTTTTGTTCTGCAGAGTTCCAGTTCATTTCGGTAAGCTCCTTTTTCTTCTGCAAAGTTACAGATCTTTTTGGTAAGCTCCTTTTTGTTCTGCAGAGATCCAGCTCATGTTGGTAAGCTTCTCTTCTTCTTTTGCACAGTTCCAGCTGTTTTTGGTAAGCTCCTTCTTCCTCTACAGAGCATCAACTGTTACTAATGAGCTCCAGATCTTTTTGGTAAGCTCCTTTTTGTTCTGCAGAGTTCCAATTCATTTTGGAAAGCTCCTTTTTCTTCTGCAAAGTTACAGATCTTTTTGGTAAGCTCCTTTTTGTTCTGCAGAGTTCCAGTTCATTTTGGAAAGCTCCTTTTTCTTCTGCAAAGTTACAGATCTTTTTGGTAAGCTCCTTTTTGATCTGCAGAGTTCCAGCTCATGTTGGTAAGCTTCTCTTCTTCTTTTGCACAGTTCCAGATGTTTTTGGTAAGCTCCTTCTTCCTTTACAGAACATCAACTGTTACTAATGAGCTCCAGATCTTTTTGGTAAGCTCCTTTTTGTTCTGCAGAGTTCCAGTTCATTTCGGTAAGCTCCTTTTTCTTCTGCAAAGTTACAGATCTTTTTGGTAAGCTCCTTTTTGTTCTGCAGAGATCCAGCTCATGTTGGTAAGCTTCTCTTCTTCTTTTGCACAGTTCCAGATGTTTTTGGTAAGCTCCTTCTTCCTCTACAGAACATCAACTGTTACTAATGAGCTCCAGATCTTTTTGGTAAGCTCCTTTTTGTTCTGCAGAGTTCCAATTCATTTTGGAAAGCTCCTTTTTCTTCTGCAAAGTTACAGATCTTTTTGGTAAGCTCCTTTTTGTTCTGCAGAGTTCCAGTTCATTTCGGTAAGCTCCTTTTTCTTCTGCAAAGTTACAGATCTTTTTGGTAAGCTCCTTTTTGTTCTGCAGAGATCCAGCTCATGTTGGTAAGCTTCTCTTCTTCTTTTGCACAGTTCCAGCTGTTTTTGGTAAGCTCCTTCTTCCTCTACAGAGCATCAACTGTTACTAATGAGCTCCAGATCTTTTCGGTAAGCTCCTTTTTCTTCTGCAAAGTTACAGATCTTTTTGGTAAGCTCCTTTTTGTTCTGCAGAGATCCAGCTCATGTTGGTAAGCTTCTCTTCTTCTTTTGCACAGTTCCAGCTGTTTTTGGTAAGCTCCTTCTTCCTCTACAGAGCATCAACTGTTACTAATGAGCTCCAGATCTTTTTGGTAAGCTCCTTTTTGTTCTGCAAAGTTACAGATCTTTTTGGTAAGCTCCTTTTTGTTCTGCAGAGTTCCAGTTCATTTCGGAAAGCTCCTTTTTCTTCTGCAAAGTTACAGATCTTTTTGGTAAGCTCCTTTTTGTTCTGCAGAGATCCAGCTCATGTTGGTAAGCTTCTCTTCTTCTTTTGCACAGTTCCAGCTGTTTTTGGTAAGCTCCTTCTTCCTCTACAGAGCATCAACTGTTACTAATGAGCTCCAGATCTTTTTGGTAAGCTCCTTTTTGTTCTGCAAAGTTACAGATCTTTTTGGTAAGCTCCTTTTTGTTCTGCAGAGTTCCAGTTCATTTCGGAAAGCTCCTTTTTCTTCTGCAAAGTTACAGATCTTTTTGGTAAGCTCCTTTTTGTTCTGCAGAGATCCAGCTCATGTTGGTAAGCTTCTCTTCTTCTTTTGCACAGTTCCAGCTGTTTTTGGTAAGCTCCTTCTTCCTCTACAGAGCATCAACTGTTACTAATGAGCTCCAGATCTTTTTGGTAAGCTCCTTTTTGTTCTGCAAAGTTACAGATCTTTTTGGTAAGTTGCTTGTTCTTCTGCAGAGTTCCAGTTCATTGTTGTCACAGTTGTATTAAATAGTCATCCGATTTAATACAACTTGGAAATCGTCCGTCCATCAGCAGTTTGGTTTGAAGATACCAACCGAGCTTTCTACTTTCTACTGACGAGACTCAATAATACCGAAACAGGTCCAGAAATGAAAGAATGATATCATCCAATATCTGTAGAGGCTCTTAACTAAAGAGTAATTCCAGGGTTTGTTGTGGTATGAGATTTAGGAAAAAATAAAAGAGTATTTAAAGAAAACGTTGTTTTGGAAAAAGAAAATATTTACTTTCCGAACTAATACTGCTAAATAACGAAGATCCCACTATTTCCTCTCTAATTCGAGCCAACCTTTGAGCTGGATCGTCACCAACAAGCCAGTAGGTTTGCATTTCTCCTTTCCCCTACGAAAAAATTTTAAATATCAAGTGTCGAAATCAAAATTTCCAATGTCGATACTAACCTTGATAGGAATGACGCCTCTCTCGTCGCAACAATATCCCCCTAATCTTTGAAGCAACATGAACGTAGCGTGTGATATGTGTATTCTGAAAGCCTCTCCCGAACTTTCCATTCTCGAAGCGGTATTGACAGTATCGCCGAAGAGACAATATCTAGGCATCTTCAGACCCACGACGCCGGCGACAACGTGACCTGAGTGTATTCCTATTCTTAATTGCAGTACTTCGCCCTGTCTATGTTTAATTTCGAATCTTTTAATTTTACTGAGCAAATGGAGAGCCATAGAAGCGATTTCTCCCGCGTGTCTGTCGCCATTTTTGATGGGAAGACCGCTTACTACCATGTAAGCATCGCCTATCGTTTCTACCTAAAATATTTATTCATAAACTATTAACCTAACTTAACCTTTGTCTTGTAAATAAGTGGTGGGCGTCCTAATCGGAGCCACTGTGACTATGTATCTTGTCGGCAGCCGGAGACGACACCAGCACGACATGTAGTTAATCATGCGTACTGTTAAATTAAATTAATGGAAGTTTTTGTCCTTTTATAATTATATTTATCGATTTTATCTGTTTACTAATTAATATAAAGTCTCGTACCTTGTAAACGTCGTAATGTGATATAATTGAGTCAAATAAAGTGTACAGATCGTTGAGCAGGTCGATGACTTGTAATGGCGTACTGACTGCCGAAAGTTCAGTGAATCCAACGATATCGCTGAAATATATTGTCACGCATTCGAACGATTCGGCTTCGACGCGTTCACCTTTTTTCAGTGAATCTGCCACCGATCTGAAATAATTTTTTTTTATCGTCAAATAAATATTTTTCAATAAATAAATTAGTTCATTTATGAAGTTAGCAGTGGATTGTTCTTCTTTCTTTTTTAGTTTAACGTTTTTTATAAAAAAAAATCGAAAAACCCACAAGAAATAGAAAAACTCGAAAATTAAAATAAATAAATAAAAAAGTAAAAAAATTTAAAAAAATCTAAAAAAGTCAAAAAAAGTAAAAAATCACAAAAATGTAAAAAAAAAAATAAAAAAAGGTCAAAAAAATTAAAAAAGTCAAAAATTATGATTTGTCTAAAAAATAAAAAAAAAATGAAAAGATTAAAAAAATAAAAAACTCGAAAATTATGATAAAGTCTAAAAAAGTAAAAAAATTAAAAAAAAAATAAAAAAATAAAAAATATTCAAAAAAAAAGGTCAAAAAAATTAAAAAACTCGAACATTATGATAATGTCTAAAAAATAAAAAAAAATAAAAAGAAATTAATAAAAGTCAAAAAATTGAAAAACTCGAAAAAATGTAAGAAAAAATAAAAAAAATAAAAAATTGACTATTCTACTTTGTTTTTGATTTTGTGTTTTAATTTTTTATATATAAAGAAAGATCTTTACCTCGGTAACATCCTGTGTAGAAGAGCGTCAGTCTTCTTTTTCTCTTCAGTCAACTGATTGGTTCGTTCTTGAACTAATCCTTCCAAATTATAAGCATATTTTTCCATTATGGCGAGCATGTTATCGAAAATGTTCGGTTTCAAACCAGCCTAAAATGTGACGTTTTAAAACGAAAAAAAAAAAATAAAAAATATAAAAAAAATATATTTTTTATTAAGTTTATATGATTTTTTTAACATTTCTCTTCACTAATGATTTTTTTTTTCGCAAATTTCGAGATATTTTTATATTTTGAAAGAAAAAAAAATAAAAAAAAATATATTTTTTTATTAAGTTTATATGATTTTTTTAACATTTCTCTTGACTAATGATTTTTTTTCGCAAATTTCGAGAATATCAATAAATTTTTTATTCAAAATATTTTTTACTTCAATAGGTATATTTTACCTGCATTTCTTTCAGTCTCACTCTGACATATCTAATGTCAGGACGTTGTTCGGCTTCTTCCTGCCAACAAGCCTTTATGCATTTAAGTATATATTGAGCAGCTCCCAAATTTTCTAGAGGCGGTCTCAACGGTATCTCTTGGTGTTGTTTTTTTACACCCTTGATTATTTCTAGGACAAATAGTTCGTTTTACCTTTTATACAAAACTGTGTGGCATGTAGACACATACCGCCCAGTATAATAATTTCCTGTATTGTTAGTAATAGACTAAGGTTATGTTAAGGTTATGTTATCCCCAAAATTATGATAAGGTCTAAAAATGTAAAAAAACTATAAAAGAAGTCAAAATCGCAAAAGTGTAAAAAAAAATAAAAAAGTCAAAAAAATTGAAAAACTTGAAAATTATGATAAAGTCTATAAAAGTAAAAAAATAAAGTCAAAAAATTGAAATACTCGAAAATTATAATGTTTAAAAAAAGTAAAAATCACAAAAAAATAAAAAGTAAAAAAATAAAAAAATTAAAAAATATAAAAAGTCAAAAAAATTGAAAAATTTGAAAATTATGATAATGTCTAAAAAAGTAAAAAATCACAAAAATGTAAAAATAAAAAAAAGTCAAAAAAGTAAAAAAAATTGAAAAACTTGAAAATTATGACAAAGTCTAAAAACGCAGAAAATCACAAAAATGTAAGAAAAATAAAAAAGTAAAAAAATCAAAAAAATATAAAAAAATATCCAAAAGTTTAAATTAAAAAAAAGAAAAAAATCATGGTTGATGTCTTACCTCGTTTGATTATTGTTTATACACTACTTGTATATATAAGCGGTTAGGATCAACCTTCATCAATTCATTTACTAGATTATTCGAAACATTCATTATTATTTGATATAATGTTCGAGCAAAAAAAACGTGGTACGCCACTGGTTTTTTTCGAAATAGAATTTTTTTCTGTACAAGTAGTTATTTTTAAGTAAAAAAGGACTCTTGTCTTTATTTCGTCTGATGCATTGTTTTTGAGTAAAAAAATTAATACCTTGCATCTTTAATATCAGTATTATGTTTATCTTAAAAATGTCCCAAGAATCTTCCTGTGAAGTATCGGCATTCAATTGGGAATTATAATATTGAGGAAGAGAAGCTCTAAGTGCAGTATTAGAAAAAAATACCTACTGAAAAATCTGTTAATTACTTTGAATTAAATTTTGCAGTTTTATGAATTTTACACTGAAGAATGTTAATGTTCTAGAAAATTCTATATTGGAAAACCATCCGTACCTTTTAAAATAAGTTAATTGAAAAAGGGATCGGGATTCTGGATTTTACAAATTGTTCCTAGAAACGTCGCAAAAATATGTTGGCATCATATTTTGACGGCTTAATTAAAAGTCACCGAATTAAAATGTTTTCATCAGAAATTACAATCATTCGTTAAAATAAGGTAAATCTAAAATGTATACCTTATATTTTGACTAACATACTGGGCGATCGGTATATTAAAACAAAACGGTGCTACCAAAAATGCAAAAATAAAAAATATCATTTCTAATAACTGAAATAAAACAAAATAATTAAATTCCCAATAAAAATTTAATTTTCTCTTGGTTAGTCATTAGTCGAACATTAAGTCGATTAGGGTTGGAACAGCACAATTCTCGTCAAATCCCAGACACAAATTTTAAATAAACTATTCTTTAATGTTGCTATTAATAAAAATAAAAAATGTTCAAACTAAGCAGTCAAGTTTTTTATTTTATCTTCATATTTTTTGGTCAATTTTACAGTGTATATAAAATAAGAAATTAATCCACTTTCCCGTGAGAGTTTCAAGACAAATTGGATGGAATTAAGTTTAGACAAAACACGTTTCGAGTTAATGAGAAAAGTAATTACATTTTACAAAACTAAAACCAGTTACTTTTTTTTTTACACTTCGCAATTTTCAATTAATATCTAGATTGTATGCTGGATTTAGTTCAGCGAAATCTTTATTTTCACCGCATGGATTTTTCAGAGAAAATCTTGACGGCGAATCTTCTCCTGAACCAGTAAAGCTGGTTTTTTAAATATCAAAATAATAAAAGAAAATAATTATTAAACAAAATGGTTAAAATATAAGAAGTTTGTTCATATTTGGACTTTTTCGGACTTACCTCTTGGTTCTAGATTGAGACTTCCCCAAGGACCTTCACGGCTTATTATTTCGTACAACAAAATTGCGAAAGAATAGACGTCGCCTTTCTGTGTTCCCCTCAGCGGAGGGGAAGGATCTCTCAATAACTCGGGGGCTCTATAAACGAGCCTTCTCATTTCTTTCTCGTCCCAGTTTGGATCATCTTGATTGGCTAAAATATGAAATAATTAAATGTCCTTCTTTCTGGACAATAAATCCACTTTTTTATATTGAAATGTTTTTAATTTCAATAAAAAACCAAATAAATTGAAAAACTCGAAAATTACGATAAAATCTAAAGAGTAAAAATGTAAAACATGTCAAAAAAATAAAAAAAGTCAAAAAATGGAAAAACTCGAAAAATCTGATAGGCTAAAAAAGTAAAATAAAATTAAAAAATGTAAAAAAAAATAAATCTTTTTTAAAAAAAAAATAAAAAATGTACAAAAAAATAAAAAAAATTTAAAAAAATCAAAAAAATGGAAAAACTCAAAAATTGTGATAAAAAAGTAAAAAATCAAAAAATGTAAAAAAAATTAAAAAATTAAAGATGTCAAAAATTGAAAATTCTGATAAAGTCTAAAAAAAAGTAAGAAAATAGAAAATATATTTATTAAAAGTTGAAGTCAAAAAAATAGAAAAACTCAAAAATTATGGTAAGGTCTTATAAAGTAAAAATAAAAAAAAATAAAAAAAGTCAAAAAAATGGAAATACTCAAAAATTGAGATAATGTATAAAAAAGTAAAAAAAACAAGAAATGTAAAAAAATAAAAAACCTTTTTTTTAAGTTAAAAATTCAAAAAAATAGAAAAACTTGAACATTGTGATGGTCTAAAATAGTAAAAAAATCAAAAAATGTAAAAAAATAAACAAATTAAATGTCAAAAATTCAAAATTCAGATAGTCTAAAAAAAGTAAAAAAAATAAAAAAATGTAAAAGAAATCAAAAATATATTTTTTAAAGTTAAAAAAGTCAAAAAAATAGAAAAAGAAAATCAAAAAATGTAAGAAAAATTAAAAAAAATTAAAGATGTCAAAAATTCAAAATGCTGATAGTCTACAAAAAGTAAAAAAAAATGTAAAAGAAATCAAAAATATATTTTTTTTTAATTAAGAAAGTCAAAAAATAGAAAAACTCAAAAATTATGATAGTCTAAAAAAGTAAGAAAATCAAAAAATTAAAAAATGTAAAAGAAATCAAAAATATATTTTTTTTTAATTAAGAAAGTCAAAAAATAGAAAAACTCAAAAATTATGATAGTCTAAAAAAGTAAGAAAATCAAAAAATTAAAAAAAATAAAAAAATGTGAAAGAAATCAAAAATATATTTCTTTTAAGTTAAAAAAGTAAAAAAAATAGAAATACTCCAAAATTATGACAAGGTCTAAAAAAGTAAAAAATAAAAAATGTAAGAAAAAAAGTAAAAAAAATAAAAAAATGTAAAAAAATAAAAAAATATCTATACGACCATGGAAAATCCAGTATTTAACATATTTATCCTTACCCGTAAATTCGTGAAGACCGAAATCTGATATCTGTAAAACCCATCTGCTATCTATCAAACAATTACTCGATCTTAGATTGCCATGTGACACAATTTCGCTATCGTGTAGATATATCATCCCCTAGATTTATAAAAAAAAGAAGATTTGGAATGTTTAAAAAACATTGCTAAATTAATTCGGGGATTTTATTTAGAGTAATAAAAATACCTTTAAAATATCGGCTACCAATGAAGATATGAACATGGTATCCAAACTAAGATCTTTATTTTTAAGTACATCTTCGAGACTTCCTCTTGCAGAATACGCTGTCAAAATGGCGACGTTGCCGTGATCCACGCAAGCTCCAATAAATGGAATGAGATTTTCATGTCTGGCTTCTCGAATCTAATTATTAGCATAAATTATGCAAAAAAGAATTGTTCGGTTCTCAAATCAAATCTTACCTGCTTCAGTTCTTTTCTAATCGATCTGGACAGATCCACGGACCTTTTGTGCAAATATTTAATTGCGACAATATTTCCTTTATATAAACCAATTGTGGTATGGGCGCGTTTACTGGGTTGGTCAGAAACGTCTCCTATGCTGTCGCTTGTAGGCGGTTGAAAGATGCTATGCCGGCATACGCGAATCTAATCCACAAAAAACAGTCTAAAACTTCATGATATGACATGGAGGCGTGGCCTGTCCAAGATGGCGTCAGTTAGGGTGAAGATTTAAATGTGACACGAGTACAAACTAAATTTTTAAACAAGCTCTGAACATCGGTTGGATGCGGGAAAAAATTCATGAAAGTGACAGTGACTGTGTGGACGTAGTGACTTTATGTTTATCAATGTCGCAATACACAAAAAACCATATCGTTTGCTTACGAGAAGAAAAGAAGAACGTTTAAAAGACCAAACCACTATGAACTATAAACTACAAACCCACAATTACATTATCCTGAAACTTTCATGTAATTACTCTTTGTATAAATGCATACATGAATAAATAAAAGCGTTTCAGCACGTTCCAAGCGTTTCGTATGAATAATAAGTAGATTTTATTGTAAGAATTGCATGGAAAATAATAATATTATACAACGAGCACTAAATAACGCTTATTTTGCACATGTATGGAAATTTCCGACACTAGCAAGAAAACGTACTATACTTTTGAAACACAGAAACATTTAAAAATATTTCACAAGATTTGGAGAATAATTCCACACGTCCGCTAACTACGGACTCTCTAATTTCTTCTCTTAAATTACTTTCGTTCCTTCTTTCATACTTTTTCGTCGAAAGGTTAGGATTCAAGTCTAGTGCGGAGTCCCGAAGCCCAGAAAAGTTAGGCTACGACAGACGACAGATGACTGATGACAGGCGACAGGTGACTGATGACAGACGAAAGGTGACTGATGACAGACGACAGGTGACAGATGACAGACGACAAATGTCAAAAAAAGTCGAGTAGCGCCCCAGGTTAGATAGCCAGAACAGGTAGAGATTATAGATTAAACATTTGTTTTGAAATCAAATGGGTGTTTCAACCCAACGACTTGAGGGTCATAGAATTTGTAGACTGGTAAGTAGATAACTTAAAAAATTTGGGACGCTACTCGATATCTTCGGATTTGAAAGACGTTTATTCTCCAGAAATGTTTGTTAAGCACTCCTGGAATATATTCATTTATTCGTAGGACATTAAACATTTCTTGATGTACAGAACAAACGTGACATTAAACGAATTTGAGTATTGAAAATAATATAAAAATTATGCGGGGTATTTGTGCAAGATCATAAAGTTAGTCTAGAAATAATTGGAGGCTTGTAGGAGTTAATTAATATGGGACTTTTACCTTCGCGCCATTCACAGTCTAACCGCGACGAAAGATTACGTAAATTAACCATTGAGCGACAGTAAATGGAAGCAAATTTTCTGACTCGAAAGTAAACACAAATTTATTTTCTTTTAAATCTCTTATCACGTTTAGATCCCGATATTGATCACAGTTTAAGACGAATTTACAAAAAAAAACTAAATTCTAATGAAAAAATTAAGCACTACTAAATTGAAAAATTATTTTATTGAATTTTAACTCACCATTTTCATGTTTTGGCTTTCAATTTCGGTGGTTTCAGTTGGGATAATTGTTATGTCTTTCATATCAATTTTCCATAGTAAACAAGCCAATTTTTGTTCGTAACGATAATGTCTGTAAATAAGAAATCTATTAACCAAAGAAAGCCATTATGTTTCCGGCGTCTACGAGTTAAAAACTGATGGATCATCTGAGATTATAGGAACTGTTTTGCGCTAAGCACTAAGCACCAAAACGAAAACAAACCTTTACAAGCCGACAATCGAGGTATGTATATAATTATTGTATAAGTTCTAATAACAGATAATGACAAGTTAAAGAAACGTAAACGTCACTGATCTTGCAAGTACACAGGGTCGCATTAAGGGTGTTATAAAAATAAGTATGTAATGGATTTAATAAAAAATATATAATTTTTGATTTTTTAATACTATTTTCATTGTAATATGTATTATATAATGTACAGCGTGTTTACTTCAGTTACACCATATGGAAAACATTTTTTAAATTAATTTTACGAAAAAAGGCTACTATTTATAAAAAGTTCTGCATCGTGTAAAACCCATGATGAAATAATAAGACAGACAGAAACGTTTTGGACACAAACTGCACTTGCAAAAGAGGAAGATGATTCTGCATGCATGCAGCAGCAGTGAAGAGAACAATAGTGCAGTTGCAGGTGTATCAGAAGGGGCAAATCTATGGCCATCAAAAGTAAATCAAAAAGAGGGAGTGAGACCTACGGGTGTAAGGACTTCAGTAATGTTTCTTCTGATCACTTGGTCGAAAATGCAACATAGTGTTAGCAGAGGAAAGATGCAGAGTGGGAAAAGAAGCTAGACTGGTAGAAGAGAGACAAAAAGAACAGATACTTAATGCGACCTTGTATGCTAGACCCTGTATACTAGAACTGTCACTTTTCTTTATCTTGGAACCACACAATGTTTGTCGGCCTCGGTCGACAGGTGTCGCGTCGGGAGATACGCATTTTAGAACGTTGTTTTGGCAAAAATTAAATACAAAATGAATCAGAACTTATCAAATCCACATGCTGCTAAGAATTTTTCTAAATAGGTTACATTAATGAAAAACATCAGAGACATTCAGTTGAAAATATTCAATTGTGACAGTTCGCAGTATTTGCCTTTAAAACGTTTTTGTGAAAACTGACTATAATGAATTGGTTATGAAAAACGGTGCAGAGGGATTTCCACTCATTAATTTCATGTCTCGGGAAACGCATTCAGAGCTTTTTCAATTTCCTATTTTTACAATGAGACTTTTTCATAGTCAATTGACTACAATTGATTCTTCTATGGTGTTTTACTCGGAATTTTCAAATACCGAACAAAAATTTAAAAAGAATATTGCAACTTCAAAGGATTGTCATAACTTTATATATATTTTTACAGGGCGATTAAAATCCCACAATTTTACCTACGGTTTCGAATAATTAATAAAAAATTAGCATCACAGTAGATGGTATAGGCCACTACTGGCTCATATACGGAATTCAAAGTGTTAGAAAGAGAGAATAGATAATTCAATGTGTTAGAAAGAGAACTCGTCACGCTGGTTGCCATTTTTTATCCAAATTTCAACGCCCCCTGTCAATAAGTGTCGGTAACTATCAATAGCATATACGTAGGAATTTATAATCTGGATTCCTACGTATATACTATCGATAGTTACCGACACTCATTGACAGGGGGCGTTGCAATTTGGATAAATAATGGCGACCAGCGTGACGTCATTATCGCGTTCTCTTTCTAACACATTGACTTCCCTATGTGAGTCCGTAGTGGCCATCATTTTAAACGCGATATCGGGCTTATATGATATGGTGTTCAATATATGAGAATATTGAGAATAACGTTCTGCTACAAAAGCTGTATAAAACTGCAAGGAAATTACAACGCCATCTCCATTTTAATAGCAGAATCAAAAATACAGAAAATTACAGATTTCTGCTTTCTCCTAAACACTTTTCTTGCATGATTTGATTTGTCCGGTAAAAAGTAAGGTTCTAACAGGCGTCTGGACTGATGCCTGTGAAGACGAGTGGTCCAAGAAGTAGTTGTTTGAGGTTAGAAAGTTTTTTGGGCGAAATCACTTTGTATGAGTGTAAATTTTAGATATTAGAATTGTTTTAATACGAAACTTTAAATGTTATATTATACTTATTTACGGGAATACGAAAATAGAATCAAATTGATGCTTTAGCATCAACGCTACAATAAAATCCGATCCTAAATGTCATCTTACCGTTTATGACGAAAGTAGAAAAATTATATTGCGCTCCGGAGATTGAAAAAAAGCCGGAAAAGTGTAGCTGGTGATTCTCTAGTTGTAACGTAAGGCATATGGCCTTTTGCTTTATTTTTGTATCCTGTAGTCAAACGTTTCTGTTCGAAATGGGGGTTGATGGCCCGTCCGTAAAAAAAACAATTAACTTCTGACAACGTTTAGAAATTTAATTTTAATGTAATGTTCTTTTTTCCTCGGCTTGTATTAACGAATGACAGCATAATTAAAAAGTAAAATTGATTAAAATTCACTAATTGGTTAATTATATTTTTTTTCTTTCCTTCTATATATTCCTTACTTTTAAAAGAACCGAATTTTGTAATATTGCACGTACATCGACTTTACTTATCTTTCTTTTCGAATTGCTATTTCGAAAAAAACATTTTTATCAGTCAAAATATTTATTTATACTTTTTGAATAATAGCACATAGCCCAACATTGCAAGTATTTCGTAATAAAATTAATATGTACAATACAAAAGAAAAATACAGAAATATAGCTAGGTAAGTACAACATTATTTATGTTACTGAATATTTTAACCTCGATTACAATGAAGAAAATGAGCGCTGATAAAGTTAAAAAATTGAAAGTTTGTTAGTGAACTTTTTCGATTGAAAATTAGGCTTTTTTTTAATTTAAATTCGTATAAAATCGAAAAACAAATATTTTCTTTAAAAAAAAATTACACGTTATTTAAATCACTAAAAACAACCATTCGCCAAGTTTTATATAAATAAAAATATTTTTGCGGGAGTAAAAAATTAAAAACGAAAAAAAAAACAGTTTTTAGCGTTATTATCGATGATTTTGAGGTTATGCTGAAAAATGATTAATAGAAAAGTTTTAGATTTTTTAATTATCTACAACTTTTATATTAAACTTTTTTCGATATGATGCATATTTAAGCAACAAATCGTAAAAAACCAATATCCAACCCTCAAATTGTATATTTAGCTACCCCCACCCCCCTAACGGAAATTTTAATTTGTCCAATTGATTTTCTTTAATTTACTTATAATTTACCCTAAATTTTCCGACCATCCACATACTGCTAAGAATTTTTCAACCAATTCAGGCATTTTAAATCGGTTTGCCTCTGGTCTAATTTTTTATTTTCGACATTAAACGACGAAAACGCCGCTGTAGCTTATAAAAACCGATGTCAGGCACCATATGTTTGGCAAAGTGACTAATTGCAGGATTAATAAACAAATATCCCTGCGGTAATATAATATTTTGATTGAAACAACGTCTAGCCAGAAATTAGAGCACGGTGATACAAATTTTGTTTTTCATTCAACACGAAGAAATTAATATTTGAAGCAAACATTTTCCACATCTCAAATGTGGTCCTATTTTTCATTCTTCAGGCATCGTTTAAAGATATGATGAGTCATAAAAATGCAGAAACCGGTCTGGGAATGACAAACTCCTCAAATAACAAAATGAAAGTGTTCGTTTGGTTAACAACCTTCCAACTCGCGTCTAAATCGATGTAATTCAACGCCTGTGAGGGCTTTTGTCCCAGGAGTAGTTGTTTTCAATTTGGACGCGATCGCATTACAATATAATTCTATTATATTATTTTTCGATATTTAATTTTGGGAAATTAATATTTGTTGTGGGTGATGAAACAAATTCCTGAATTTAAAAAAAAAATCCTTTTTTTTAATTAATGTTCGATTTAAATAAGAATATTTATAAGATTATATTGCAAAGGTGGGGATTTAAATCGTCGATATTTTGTAGTAGATTGAGAAGATCGGAATTTATAAAAGTTGAAATTGGTCCTTTTTTGATAAAATTTTTGTAAGGAAAACGAAATAGAAACACCCTGTAGATATTTCTGTTCCAATCTGACAAATTCAAATTGTTTTGTTTGCAAGTACGCAAAGACTTATTTTATTATTTTGTTCAATTGATTTATTTATTTTGATCGCCTTTTTTGAGCACAAGGGCGGAATTATGTTGATTTTCACAGAAAAATATTTTCGAAAAAATATTTTTTTTACAATTTTTAATCGTTTTTAATTGTTTTCCAAGAAATAGTTGTTTTTTTTATTTTTTTTGTTTTTTTTTTTGTTTTTTTTTTTATTTTTTTTTTGTTTTTTTTTAATAAAAATTATTGCTGAAAGTAATTTTAAAGTAATAAAAAGCTGTTTTTGTAATCGTCAATTGTTTTTTAAGAAATAATTATTTTTATTTTTTAATTTTTTGTTTTTTTAAAAATTTTTATTTATTTATTTTTTTGTTTTTTTTTAATAAGAACTATTGCTGAAAGTAATTTTAAAGTAATAATAATACTTGACAGCAAATAATGTTCCAACGATGACGATTGTCGACACTAAAATCATGGTTTTTGAGCACAATGGCGGAATTATGTTGATTTTCAACAGAAAAAAATTTTCGAAAAAATATTTTTTTTATAATTTTTAATCGTTTTTAATTGTTTTCCAAGAAATAGTTGTTTTTTTTATTTTTTTTGTTTTTTTTTTTGTTTTTTTTTTTATTTTTTTTTTGTTTTTTTTTAATAAAAATTATTGCTGAAAGTAATTTTAAAGTAATAAAAAGCTGCTTTTGTAATCGTCAATTGTTTTTTAAGAAATAATTATTTTTATTTTTTAATTTTTTGTTTTTTTAAAAATTTTTATTTATTTATTTTTTTGTTTTTTTTAATAAGAACTATTGCTGAAAGTAATTTTAAAGTAATAATAATACTTGACAGCAAATAATGTTCCAACGATGACGATTGTCGACACTAAAATCATGGTTTTTGAGCACAAGGGCGGAATTATGTTGATTTTCAACAGAAAAAATTTTTCGAAAAAATATTTTTTTTATAATTTTTAATCGTTTTTAGTTGTTTTTCAAGAAATAGTTGTTTTTTATTTTTTTTTTCTGTTTTTTTTTGTTTTTTTTTATTTTTTTTTTGTTTTTTTTAATAAAAATTATTGCTGAAAGTAATTTTAAAGTAATAAAAAAATGCTTTTGTAATCGACAATTGTTTTTTAAGAAATATTTTTTTTCTATTTTTTTATTTTTCTGTTTTTTTAAATTTTTTTTATATATTTTTGTTTTGTTTCTATTTTTTTTGTTTTTTTTTATTTTATTTTTGTTTTTTTTTAATAAGAATAATTGCTGAAAGTAATAAAAAGCTGCTTTTGTAATCGACAATTGTTTTTTAAGAAATAGTCGTTTTTTATTTTTTTTTAATTTTTTGTGTTTTTTTAAATTTTTTATTTATTTATTTTTTTTATTTTTTTGTTTTTTTTAATTTTTTTATTTTTTGTTTTTTTTTTAATAATATTTCTGAAAGTAATTTTAAAGTAATAAAAATCTGCTTACTTGACAGCAAATAATATTCCAACGATGACGATTGTCGACACTAAAATCATGCTTGCGATGAGTTTCCAATCAATCTTGTATATACATTTCTCCCCATAAAATCCACACTTTGGCTCAGCACGCGGCAATTTTCCCCCCACCCACTGAATGGGACGCTCCAAATCAAAGTACTTGAATTCCTGCAAAGATTTTCGTTTTTTAATTATATTAAAAAAAATTTATTATTTAAATTTTTGCTTGAAATAAATCACGTCAAATACTCGCTTACCGGTAATGCTGAAATCATATTACTTCCGTTCGATTTATATTGAAAATAACCGACCGGTTGCATGCTCATTCTGATAGTCCCATTCATCTCTTTGTCATCTAACAGAGCCACAACTGTAAAGTTTCCTTCTGCATCACCGTTGCCATCAATGAATACCTTAAAATCAAATTAACCACTTGAGGTGTGCGCTCGAGTTAATTCGAGCGCGGTAAACATGTTAAACTTTGCACACTCGAGATAATTCGAGCGGCGCCTTGGATTATGCTGCTGTAATAAAATGATAGTTTCAATCATATACAGTGCGAAATTTAGTACTCTTAACACAGCCGGCTGATATATAAATTTTTTTTCTATTTTATTTTTTTATTTTTTTTTTGTTTTTTTATTTTTTTTATATATTAAGCGAAATGTAATACCCTAACACAGCCGGCTTATATATCATTTTTTTTCTGTAGCCCAAAATAATTATTTCTGGTTTAACCAATATATTGTACTAGACGTAAAATTTCATAAGAAATCCAAAAACGACGTTTCCAAATTCGTACGATTTTTTTTAAGGAAGTTATGGACGATTTTGTGAAGACATGTCAAAATATATCATCGAATTTTAGCAAACTTTGTTTTTAAAAAATTCTACCGCCCAAAATAATTGTTTCTGGTTTAACCAATATATTGTACCAAACGTAAAATTTCATAAGAAATCCAAAAACGACGTTTCCAAATTTGTACGATTTTTTTTAAGGAAGTTATGGACGATTTTGTGAAGACATGTCAAAATATATCATTGGATTTTAGCAAACTTTGTTTTTAAAAAATTCTACCGCCCAAAATAATTGTTTCTAGTTTAACCAATATATTGTACCAGATGTAAAATTTTAAAAGAAATCCAAAAACGACATTTCCACATTCGTACGATTTTTTTTAAGGAAGTTATAGACGATTTTGTGAAGACATGTCAAAATATATCATCGAATTTGAGCAAACTTTGTTTTTAAAAAATTCTACCGCCCAAAATAATTGTTTCTGGTTTAACCAATATATTGTACCAAACGTAAAATTTCATAAGAAATCCAAAAACGACGTTTCCAAATTCGTACGATTTTTTTTAAGGAAGTTATGGACGATTTTGTGAAGACATGTCAAAATATATCATTGGATTTTAGCAAACTTTGTTTTTAAAAAATTCTACCGCCCAAAATAATTGTTTCTGGTTTAACCAATATATTGTACCAAACGTAAAATTTCATAAGAAATCCAAAAACGACGTTTCCAAATTTGTACGATTTTTTTTAAGGAAGTTATGGACGATTTTGTGAAGACATGTCAAAATATATCATTGGATTTTAGCAAACTTTGTTTTTAAAAAATTCTACCGCCCAAAATAATTGTTTCTAGTTTAACCAATATATTGTACCAGATGTAAAATTTTAAAAGAAATCCAAAAACGACATTTCCACATTCGTACGATTTTTTTTAAGGAAGTTATAGACGATTTTGTGAAGACATGTCAAAATATATCATCGAATTTGAGCAAACTTTGTTTTTAAAAAATTCTACCGCCCAAAATAATTGTTTCTGGTTTAACCAATATATTGTACCAAACGTAAAATTTCATAAGAAATCCAAAAACGACGTTTCCAAATTCGTACGATTTTTTTTAAGGAAGTTATGGACGATTTTGTGAAGACATGTCAAAATATATCATTGGATTTTAGCAAACTTTGTTTTTAAAAAATTCTACCGCCCAAAATAATTGTTTCTGGTTTAACCAATATATTGTACCAAACGTAAAATTTCATAAGAAATCCAAAAACGACGTTTCCAAATTTGTACGATTTTTTTTAAGGAAGTTATGGACGATTTTGTGAAGACATGTCAAAATATATCATTGGATTTTAGCAAACTTTGTTTTTAAAAAATTCTACCGCCCAAAATAATTGTTTCTAGTTTAACCAATATATTGTACCAGATGTAAAATTTTAAAAGAAATCCAAAAACGACATTTCCACATTCGTACGATTTTTTTTAAGGAAGTTATAGACGATTTTGTGAAGACATGTCAAAATATATCATCGAATTTTAGCAATGTTTGTTTTTAAAAAATTCTACCGCCCAAAATAATTGTTTCTGGTTTAACCAATATATTGTACTAGACGTCAAATTTCATAAGAAATCCAAAAACGACGTTTCCAAATTCGTACGATTTTTTTTAAGGAAGTTATGGACGATTTTGTGAAGACATGTCAAAATATATCATCGAATTTTAGCAAACTTTGTTTTTAAAAAATTCTACCGCCCAAAATAATTGTTTCTGGTTTAACCAATATATTGTACCAAACGTAAAATTTCATAAGAAATCCAAAAACGACGTTTCCAAATTCGTACGATTTTTTTTAAGGAAGTTATGGACGATTTTGTGAAGACATGTCAAAATATATCATCGAATTTTAGCAAACTTTGTTTTTAAAAAATTCTACCGCCCAAAATAATTGTTTCTGGTTTAACCAATATATTGTACCAAACGTAAAATTTCATAAGAAATCCAAAAACGACGTTTCCAAATTTGTACGATTTTTTTTAAGGAAGTTATGGACGATTTTGTGAAGACATGTCAAAATATATCATTGGATTTTAGCAAACTTTGTTTTTAAAAAATTCTACCGCCCAAAATAATTGTTTCTGGTTTAACCAATATATTGTACCAAACGTAAAATTTCATAAGAAATCCAAAAACGACGTTTCCAAATTTGTACGATTTTTTTTAAGGAAGTTATGGACGATTTTGTGAAGACATGTCAAAATATATCATTGGATTTTAGCAAACTTTGTTTTTAAAAAATTCTACCGCCCAAAATAATTGTTTCTAGTTTAACCAATATATTGTACCAGATGTAAAATTTTAAAAGAAATCCAAAAACGACATTTCCACATTCGTACGATTTTTTTTAAGGAAGTTATAGACGATTTTGTGAAGACATGTCAAAATATATCATCGAATTTGAGCAAACTTTGTTTTTAAAAAATTCTACCGCCCAAAATAATTGTTTCTGGTTTAACCAATATATTGTACCAAACGTAAAATTTCATAAGAAATCCAAAAACGACGTTTCCAAATTCGTACGATTTTTTTTAAGGAAGTTATGGACGATTTTGTGAAGACATGTCAAAATATATCATTGGATTTTAGCAAACTTTGTTTTTAAAAAATTCTACCGCCCAAAATAATTGTTTCTGGTTTAACCAATATATTGTACCAAACGTAAAATTTCATAAGAAATCCAAAAACGACGTTTCCAAATTTGTACGATTTTTTTTAAGGAAGTTATGGACGATTTTGTGAAGACATGTCAAAATATATCATTGGATTTTAGCAAACTTTGTTTTTAAAAAATTCTACCGCCCAAAATAATTGTTTCTAGTTTAACCAATATATTGTACCAGATGTAAAATTTTAAAAGAAATCCAAAAACGACATTTCCACATTCGTACGATTTTTTTTAAGGAAGTTATAGACGATTTTGTGAAGACATGTCAAAATATATCATCGAATTTTAGCAATGTTTGTTTTTAAAAAATTCTACCGCCCAAAATAATTGTTTCTGGTTTAACCAATATATTGTACTAGACGTCAAATTTCATAAGAAATCCAAAAACGACGTTTCCAAATTCGTACGATTTTTTTTAAGGAAGTTATGGACGATTTTGTGAAGACATGTCAAAATATATCATCGAATTTTAGCAAACTTTGTTTTTAAAAAATTCTACCGCCCAAAATAATTGTTTCTGGTTTAACCAATATATTGTACCAAACGTAAAATTTCATAAGAAATCCAAAAACGACGTTTCCAAATTCGTACGATTTTTTTTAAGGAAGTTATGGACGATTTTGTGAAGACATGTCAAAATATATCATCGAATTTTAGCAAACTTTGTTTTTAAAAAATTCTACCGCCCAAAATAATTGTTTCTGGTTTAACCAATATATTGTACCAAACGTAAAATTTCATAAGAAATCCAAAAACGACGTTTCCAAATTTGTACGATTTTTTTTAAGGAAGTTATGGACGATTTTGTGAAGACATGTCAAAATATATCATTGGATTTTAGCAAACTTTGTTTTTAAAAAATTCTACCGCCCAAAATAATTGTTTCTGGTTTAACCAATATATTGTACCAAACGTAAAATTTCATAAGAAATCCAAAAACGACGTTTCCAAATTTGTACGATTTTTTTTAAGGAAGTTATGGACGATTTTGTGAAGACATGTCAAAATATATCATTGGATTTTAGCAAACTTTGTTTTTAAAAAATTCTACCGCCCAAAATAATTGTTTCTAGTTTAACCAATATATTGTACCAGATGTAAAATTTTAAAAGAAATCCAAAAACGACATTTCCACATTCGTACGATTTTTTTTAAGGAAGTTATAGACGATTTTGTGAAGACATGTCAAAATATATCATCGAATTTTAGCAATGTTTGTTTTTAAAAAATTCTACCGCCCAAAATAATTGTTTCTGGTTTAACCAATATATTGTACTAGACGTCAAATTTCATAAGAAATCCAAAAACGACGTTTCCAAATTCGTACGATTTTTTTTAAGGAAGTTATGGACGATTTTGTGAAGACATGTCAAAATATATCATCGAATTTTAGCAAACTTTGTTTTTAAAAAATTCTACCGCCCAAAATAATTGTTTCTGGTTTAACCAATATATTGTACCAAACGTAAAATTTCATAAGAAATCCAAAAACGACGTTTCCAAATTCGTACGATTTTTTTTAAGGAAGTTATGGACGATTTTGTGAAGACATGTCAAAATATATCATCGAATTTTAGCAAACTTTGTTTTTAAAAAATTCTACCGCCCAAAATAATTGTTTCTGGTTTAACCAATATATTGTACCAAACGTAAAATTTCATAAGAAATCCAAAAACGACGTTTCCAAATTTGTACGATTTTTTTTAAGGAAGTTATGGACGATTTTGTGAAGACATGTCAAAATATATCATTGGATTTTAGCAAACTTTGTTTTTAAAAAATTCTACCGCCCAAAATAATTGTTTCTGGTTTAACCAATATATTGTACCAAACGTAAAATTTCATAAGAAATCCAAAAACGACGTTTCCAAATTTGTACGATTTTTTTTAAGGAAGTTATGGACGATTTTGTGAAGACATGTCAAAATATATCATTGGATTTTAGCAAACTTTGTTTTTAAAAAATTCTACCGCCCAAAATAATTGTTTCTAGTTTAACCAATATATTGTACCAGATGTAAAATTTTAAAAGAAATCCAAAAACGACATTTCCACATTCGTACGATTTTTTTTAAGGAAGTTATAGACGATTTTGTGAAGACATGTCAAAATATATCATCGAATTTGAGCAAACTTTGTTTTTAAAAAATTCTACCGCCCAAAATAATTGTTTCTGGTTTAACCAATATATTGTACCAAACGTAAAATTTCATAAGAAATCCAAAAACGACGTTTCCAAATTCGTACGATTTTTTTTAAGGAAGTTATGGACGATTTTGTGAAGACATGTCAAAATATATCATTGGATTTTAGCAAACTTTGTTTTTAAAAAATTCTACCGCCCAAAATAATTGTTTCTGGTTTAACCAATATATTGTACCAAACGTAAAATTTCATAAGAAATCCAAAAACGACGTTTCCAAATTTGTACGATTTTTTTTAAGGAAGTTATGGACGATTTTGTGAAGACATGTCAAAATATATCATTGGATTTTAGCAAACTTTGTTTTTAAAAAATTCTACCGCCCAAAATAATTGTTTCTAGTTTAACCAATATATTGTACCAGATGTAAAATTTTAAAAGAAATCCAAAAACGACATTTCCACATTCGTACGATTTTTTTTAAGGAAGTTATAGACGATTTTGTGAAGACATGTCAAAATATATCATCGAATTTTAGCAATGTTTGTTTTTAAAAAATTCTACCGCCCAAAATAATTGTTTCTGGTTTAACCAATATATTGTACTAGACGTCAAATTTCATAAGAAATCCAAAAACGACGTTTCCAAATTCGTACGATTTTTTTTAAGGAAGTTATGGACGATTTTGTGAAGACATGTCAAAATATATCATCGAATTTTAGCAAACTTTGTTTTTAAAAAATTCTACCGCCCAAAATAATTGTTTCTGGTTTAACCAATATATTGTACCAAACGTAAAATTTCATAAGAAATCCAAAAACGACGTTTCCAAATTCGTACGATTTTTTTTAAGGAAGTTATGGACGATTTTGTGAAGACATGTCAAAATATATCATCGAATTTTAGCAAACTTTGTTTTTAAAAAATTCTACCGCCCAAAATAATTGTTTCTGGTTTAACCAATATATTGTACCAAACGTAAAATTTCATAAGAAATCCAAAAACGACGTTTCCAAATTTGTACGATTTTTTTTAAGGAAGTTATGGACGATTTTGTGAAGACATGTCAAAATATATCATTGGATTTTAGCAAACTTTGTTTTTAAAAAATTCTACCGCCCAAAATAATTGTTTCTAGTTTAACCAATATATTGTACCAGATGTAAAATTTTAAAAGAAATCCAAAAACGACATTTCCACATTCGTACGATTTTTTTTAAGGAAGTTATAGACGATTTTGTGAAGACATGTCAAAATATATCATCGAATTTTAGCAAACTTTGTTTTTAAAAAATTCTACCACCCAAAATAATTGTTTCTGGTTTAACCAATATATTGTACCAAACGTAAAATTTCATAAGAAATCCAAAAACGACGTTTCCAAATTCGTACGATTTTTTTTAAGGAAGTTATGGACGATTTTGTGAAGACATGTCAAAATATATCATCGAATTTTAGCAAACTTTGTTTTTAAAAAATTCTACCGCCCAAAATAATTGTTTCTGGTTTAACCAATATATTGTACCAAACGTAAAATTTCATAAGAAATCCAAAAACGACGTTTCCAAATTTGTACGATTTTTTTTAAGGAAGTTATGGACGATTTTGTGAAGACATGTCAAAATATATCATTGGATTTTAGCAAACTTTGTTTTTAAAAAATTCTACCGCCCAAAATAATTGTTTCTAGTTTAACCAATATATTGTACCAGATGTAAAATTTTAAAAGAAATCCAAAAACGACATTTCCACATTCGTACGATTTTTTTTAAGGAAGTTATAGACGATTTTGTGAAGACATGTCAAAATATATCATCGAATTTTAGCAAACTTTGTTTTTAAAAAATTCTACCACCCAAAATAATTGTTTCTGGTTTAACCAATATATTGTACCAAACGTAAAATTTCATAAGAAATCCAAAAACGACGTTTCCAAATTCGTACGATTTTTTTTAAGGAAGTTATGGACGATTTTGTGAAGACATGTCAAAATATATCATCGAATTTTAGCAAACTTTGTTTTTAAAAAATTCTACCGCCCAAAATAATTGTTTCTGGTTTAACCAATATATTGTACCAAACGTAAAATTTCATAAGAAATCCAAAAACGACGTTTCCAAATTCGTACGATTTTTTTTAAGGAAGTTATGGACGATTTTGTGAAGACATGTCAAAATATATCATCGAATTTTAGCAAACTTTGTTTTTAAAAAATTCTACCGCCCAAAATAATTGTTTCTGGTTTAACCAATATATTGTACCAAACGTAAAATTTCATAAGAAATCCAAAAACGACGTTTCCAAATTTGTACGATTTTTTTTAAGGAAGTTATGGACGATTTTGTGAAGACATGTCAAAATATATCATTGGATTTTAGCAAACTTTGTTTTTAAAAAATTCTACCGCCCAAAATAATTGTTTCTAGTTTAACCAATATATTGTACCAGATGTAAAATTTTAAAAGAAATCCAAAAACGACATTTCCACATTCGTACGATTTTTTTTAAGGAAGTTATAGACGATTTTGTGAAGACATGTCAAAATATATCATCGAATTTTAGCAAACTTTGTTTTTAAAAAATTCTACCGCCCAAAATAATTGTTTCTGGTTTAACCAATATATTGTACCAAACGTAAAATTTCATAAGAAATCTAAAAACGACGTTTCCAAATTTGTACGATTTTTTTTAAGGAAGTTATGGACGATTTTGTGAAGACATGTCAAAATATATCATTGGATTTTAGCAAACTTTTTTTTAAAAAATTCTACCGCCCAAAATAATTGTTTCTAGTTTAACCAATATATTGTACCAGATGTAAAATTTTAAAAGAAATCCAAAAACGACATTTCCACATTCGTACGATTTTTTTTAAGGAAGTTATAGACGATTTTGTGAAGACATGTCAAAATATATCATCGAATTTTAGCAATGTTTGTTTTTAAAAAATTCTACCGCCCAAAATAATTGTTTCTGGTTTAACCAATATATTGTACTAGACGTCAAATTTCATAAAAAATCCAAAAACGATGTTTTCAAATTCGTACGATTTTTTTTAAGGAAGTTATGGATGATTTTGTGAAGACATGTCAAAATATATCATTGGATTTTAGCAAACTTTGTTTTTAAAAAATTCTACCGCCCAAAATAATTGTTTCTAGTTTAACCAATATATTGTACCAGATGTAAAATTTTAAAAGAAATCCAAAAACGACATTTCCACATTCGTACGATTTTTTTTAAGGAAGTTATAGACGATTTTGTGAAGACATGTCAAAATATATCATCGAATTTTAGCAATGTTTGTTTTTAAAAAATTCTACCGCCCAAAATAATTGTTTCTGGTTTAACCAATATATTGTACTAGACGTCAAATTTCATAAAAAATCCAAAAACGATGTTTTCAAATTCGTACGATTTTTTTTAAGGAAGTTATGGATGATTTTGTGAAGACATGTCAAAATATATCATCGAATTTTAGCAATGTTTGTTTTTAAAAAATTCTACCGCCCAAAATAATTGTTTCTGGTTTAACCAATATATTGTACTAGACGTCAAATTTCATAAAAAATCCAAAAACGATGTTTCCACATTCGTACGATTTTTTTTAAGGAAGTTATGGACGACTTTATGAAGACATGTCAAAATATATCATCGGATTCTAGCAAACTTTGTTTTTAAAAAATTCTACCGCCCAAAATAATTGTTTCTGGTTTAACCAATATATTGTACCAGACGTAAAATTTCATAAAAAATCCAAAAAGGATGTTTCCAAATTCGTACGATTTTTTTTAAGGAAGTTATGGACGATTTTGTGAAGACGTGTCAAAATATATCATCGGATTTTAGCAAACTTTTTTATTTTTTTATTTTTATTATTTTTTATTTTTTTGTTTTTTTTAATTTTTTTTATATATTAAGCGAAATTTAATACCCTAACACAGCCGGCTGATATATCAATTTTTTTATTTATTTGCTATTTTCTTTTATTGTAATTTTTTATTTCTTTTTGTTTTTTTTATTTATTGTTTTTTAGATATCAAGCGAAATTTAGTACCCTAACACAGCCGGCTGATATATCAATTTTTTTATATATTTTCTTTTTTTTTATTTTTTTTTTCATTTCCGTATTTCTTAGTGGTTTTTGGTCATCAATTACTCTTCTATTTGGAAATAAAACCACTTATTTGAATAAAAAAAATCGAATATCGTTGTTAAAAAATTTATATAACTTAATATAATAACTATACAAACAGATAATCTCACAAAAAAAATTTTTTAGTTCTTTTTATTTTTTTTAGATATCAAGTGAAATTTAGTACCCTAACAATATATATCAAATTTTTTTTATTTTTTTATTTTTTTTTATTGTTTTTAATTTTTTCTTTAATTTTTTTTATATATCAAGTATTTTTTGATACTCACGTCATAGCCTTGGATCGAATGGTACGACCTGTTGATAATTCGATTCAAAATGGCGGTGCCGTTTCGAGGATCTTCATGGTTTTGGAAAACTTCTGTAAGAGCTCTGGCGTATATCATGACGGCGTCATACAAATACGCAGCTTGAATCGGAACCTTAAAGGAAATTTTTCAAGACGATTTAATATCCCCTTTAGTTTTTAAAAAAATAATTTTTTATATTCTTTGTTTTTTTATTGTACTTACCGAAATACTGTCAAATATTTTATGATGATATGGCACGCAAAATGGCGGTTTTGCAGATGTAGCCTTTATTTTTTCGCAAATATATCTGAAAATACAAATACACCATTTTGTTTTATATCTGTATAGATCAAAATTAAAATTATTTCGCATTTTGAAATATCAGGATACACAATTCAAACAGTTGTTAAGTGAAGACTCCACCTGGTGCTAAATATATAAAAGAAAAAAACGAAAATATTCCTCACAAATGTTAAATTTTTCATCGAATTATGCTATAATGGAAAATTCGTCGAGCCCTGTTTATGCTTTAAAAGTACTTACTTATAATTCGGATTTCTGGGATGAGACGGTGTCAATTTCAATACAGATCTAAATCCCATTACGTCGCTGACATTTCCCCACCCTTCGTAATGTAAAAATGGATCCAAGTAATCTGTAAATGAAAGCCAGGCTTTTATGAAAAAATCCGAATAACTTCATTTGAATTTGTAATGTCCATTCGAATTTTATATGCTTTCAATCCGGCGCGTGAGTGTTTGTGAAAGGAAATTTTGATCAGTGTAGAACGTCATCCAATATATATTTTTTCTACGACTAGAATATACTACAATGTGGTAAAATTTTACTATCGGGGCTCAGCCCCAATTTTGATGAGATATTTTTTTTTAGACTAATTTGGGGTCGCTGATCACGAATCTGCAATCAGTTGCTTGCGGTCTCATTAAACAAAAAAGTTATGAATTTTTTAAGTGAAATAAATTGTCAACTTTTCTTTAATACTTACCAGAAAAATATGTATATAAGTAGGTTTATATAAATATATATTAAAACCAAAAGACTTAAGGTACAAGATAGGTCAAGTCTGGTTAGATTAATGATGCACACAGTAATATTTCAGCTAAATATACTAAATTATAAAAGATAACCTAAAAATTCATACAGCAATTTGACGTACTGACATTTGGCAATACTAGGGTCACTTGAGTTGCGATTAGCGTAAACTCTCGCTGTGGCTAGCGTCCCGTCCTACCGTGACTCAATTTTTTTCTCGTCTGATGATCGCATCTGTATTGCGTATTACTTGAAATTAATAGAATCTGGCTTATTCAGACGACAATTAGTTATTTCTCAATAAACAACATTGGTTATCAGGATTCCTCAATGTTAAATTTTTCCAAGAATTTTTTTGTATGGAGATATCCGACCTGTTCCAAAATCAATAGGCGTCATCCTTGTATCATTTCAGTGGTCTCAACCCGATCGGTTCCATACGTATTTTTTCGCGTTTTTCAGGCCAAATAACGATGAATGGACGCAAAAAAAAATTTTTTTTTGCACGATTACATTACTTTTCCTCTATGGTATAGCGGTGGGCGGAAAAGTAAAAATTTTACTCACAAATATCAATTATTATTCTTCTGACACAACAAAACAAATGTGTAACAGACAAAATTCAAATAACCAATACTCAAAATAGTAGCCTGAGCACTATTTTTAAAATTCAATATTCAATTATCTGTTCTTGCTTAAAAATAATCTTCTGAATAGGGCTATTGAAGAACTAATGTCAGTTGTGTTTCAACTTTCAATGTGCACCTGAATAGGAAACCGCCATGATTATTGGTTATTGAAAAATAACCAATATCCAATGGACGTCTGAATAAACCAGAATTTAACAGATCAGGTGAGATCAGATAAGATAAGGTGTGATCAGATTAACGATGTACAAAATAATAAGGTCAGATAAGAGATAAGGTCAGGTGTGCTCATATTAATGATGTACAAAATAATATAAGGTCAGGTAAGAGATAAGTTCAGGTGTGCTCATATTAATGAGGTACAAAGTAATATTTCAAGTAAATATATTTATTATGTTACGCAATGCGCATGCGTTTGGTAGACGGGAAAAAATTGGAGTTCCGAGGGACGGGACCCTAGCCACAGCGAAAAATATGACAAGAGTTTACGTTCTGACCGCTATTCAGGTGACCATTTTACTTAAAAAAAATTCATAACTTTGTTGTTTGATGAGACCGCAGGAAACTGATTGCAGATTCGTGATCAGCGACCCAAAATTAGTCTAAAAAAAAATATCCCATCAAAATTGGGGCTGAGCCCCAATAGTAAAATTTTTCCCTACAATGTTATGAATTTTTATATGTGCTGCCATCTATAAATGGTTAGAAGAGAGTTTTCACACATTACAAAGCAATGGATTGGGTGTTGCATACACTCAATTTGCGTTGTGTGTTGCAAAGTGTTTATTTGACTGATTCTAGTCAAGATGTCACTCTCTTTAGTATTTATATTTGTCGGGTAAAAGCAAAAGAGACAGAAGTATGCTTTCAGTAACCCTTTCACACACAAAAGCTATCGCGCTTGTCACTAACAAACGTGCTGTCAAATGCGCTAGTATGTCCCTATGGGATTGACATCAGCAGAACTAAGCTGGCCAGTACAAAGGCAAATCTAGCGAAAATCCAAAGACTAGCCTGCGTATGCATAACAGGTTCAATAAGAACGTGCCCAACGGCCGCCATGGAGGTAATCCTAAACCTTAAACCCCTCCATATAGTAGTGGAGAGTATAGCGATAGGGACAACCTACAGAATGACCAGAGAAGGATCAACCAAACGCAAGTTTCGACTCCTTCCTGGAAATCACCAAACCTGGGACATGCCCCAAGATGAGATGACAAAGAAGTTTAGCTTTGTGAAAGAATTCAACACAAAGCTACGTAACAAAATCGAATGGGACAAAGATACCATCCCAAAACTCAAGAGAAGTGCCATGAAATGGTACACAGATGGTTCTAGAACAACAGAAGGAACAGGAATAGGAGTATCAAACCAAATATTTCGAAAGTTTAGGCAAATCTACGAGCATTTTCCAAGCTGAAATATACGCCATCGGAAAATGTGTCCAGTTCAACATAGAAAGAAATTTTCGCAGACAAGAGATCATCATCATGTCAAACAGCCAAGCAGCCATTAATGCTTTGAACTCCCACGTAATCAACTCCCAGATGGTTTGGGAGTGCCTAGAGAATCTAAACGAACCAGGCAAGAACAACACTGTTACCATACTAAGGGTTCCGGGACATACTGGAGTGGAGGGTAATGAAATAGCAGATGTACTCGCAAAAAAGGGGATGAAACACCATTTCTGGAACCTGAACCCTTCTGCGGAATAAGCACCAGTACAATACTTGATGAACTTGGAAAAGAAGTAAATAACAAAAGATCCCTATACTGGATAGGACTACAAGGAATGAGGCAGGCCAAGACACTACTGGGAAACTATAACCAGAAGAGATCTGACGACTGCATCAGTAAAAGTAAAAATAAGCTCAGAATACTAACGGGTATCCTAACATGGCACTGCGTCTGAGAGGCCACCTAAAGAAACTCGGATTAGTAGACAAAGAAGAATGCAGATTCTGCGAAGAAGAGGAGGAAACCTCTATCCACATTCTCTCAGAATGCATTACCCTGCAAAATGCAAGGGTACGACACCTTGGAGAATATCAAATAGAAGAGGAAGATCTACCTAACCTGAAACCTACCGACATCCTGAACTTTTTGAAAGCAATAGGACTCTAATCGTTGAGAATGGGCAGCAGTAGGGGGCACAATAGATCTTATAGGTCGCAGTGTATCAACACCCCCATCACAGATAGATAGATGGGGTTGACATTAGGTTATAAATAACTCAAGCACTCTGGGAATTATAAATTAGGAAGACACCACATTTGAAATAAGTAGTTAAAAATTTAACTGGTTCATTATCGTAAAAATAGTATAGTGTTCAACACGTGGAGAAAAGGCTCCAAAGGTATCGCGATTCGTGAAATGCAAACAATTTTAGACCCAGATTTAATAGGATTTGTTTAGAAATCGATTTTGAAATTTATGTATAAGGTAAGGAATATCCTGCGGAAGGTTCAAATTACAATATTAAGCTTTTAATGTTAACGTCTTAAAGCAATAATAAATCATTTTCAAGTAGAGCTGATTGCGTCGTTTAGGGATATAAAAGATGCTGAATATGCAAAAAAACAGATACAGAATGTCAGAATGAGATATCCGATAACGAAGTTAGAAAAAACAGGGCGAATTATTTCTATAAATCTAGCACAATCTAGATACGTGGTAAACATCACGTATACCATTCTAAACGGGAAAGACTTAACCAATAATATCTCATCATACCACGTTCCTTAAAATATAAGCCAAGCGTTAAACAATCACCTGATTCGGTAGAACGAATTAATTTCTGGAACATTCCACCCCCTAAAATAGAAGATAGCATTCATCTACAAATATACGGTCCATTTTGAAACTAGCAAATAACGCAAGGCTAGGTTACGATTTTTATCAGGCTAACAATCAAAAGCCTATTGAAATTCTCCACCCTTAATTTGTATGTGTTTTAAAAAACACTGACTTCGAACTTTAAGATAAAAAATTATTGGGAAACTAGATTATCTCGCTCACGAATGACAGAGAGAATAATATATTACAATGCCCTGTTTTTCAATTATATATGTCTGCGTTTAGAGTGTTTCTTAATGGTTTTTCTTTGTCCGTATATTTTTATGGCCCAATATTGTTGAACTTCGATGGAAAATTTTTTTCTTAGCTGTCTTAAGGTTTCTTTTACAAAAACTGCAGTCGACGAGTAAAAAAAATAACGTTTCTTTAAAAATTAATTAACGAAAAAATCCTACTCCACTCCAGAAAATATTCCACTACCCGTTTACACAACGTTCCACGAACGAACAAACAAATGTCGTTGAGCGATGACCACGGTAGTTCTTAAGAAAGCAATAGGTGACACAGGGACGGACTCGGCCAAAAATAAACATTTAACTCGTTCGCTGCCGATCCCGCGCTAGCGCGGGATACAGACATTGCTCTAATGGCCAATCACGCTCTGGCGCGGGATAGGACCGTACAGTTTAGATATGAAATTTTAAAGTCGGCTCTTAAATATACTCACTAAATAAGTAGCGGCCTGTGAGGTCGAAAAGTGGTTATGTTTTTTTTTATTTGCGCAGTTTTTATGTTAGTTAAGGAACTTTCAAAGTGTCGAACTGATGACAGTAAATCGTGTGTGTGTCTGTGAACTAGTAATTCTTCGCGAAAAACTTTATTTAACCGTATTAACATTTAATTTCCAATTTTTCTTTATTATATTTGTTTAATTTTCAAACAAATTAAACATATAAACCCATTCAACCGGCAACGCCGCACCAAATACATTTGCGCGCAGACAGACTCTCGACAAAATAGTTTTTTTATTCTATTTCACAATAACAATATCACGCCCTATCTAAGACGCAATTCTAACCTTTTCGTCTAGACAATATAAAAAAAGTTACATGTGCATTGGCGCATCCCACGCTAACGAATCTTTCTAGAACAATCGCGCGAAGCCGGGAAGGGATAAATTTGAAACCGACAAACTTCGCAGATCTAAAATCAGTGTGTCTCTAGCTGCGAATCAGGCTAGAACCCTCCGTTGTCCAACACAACGTAAATACATATCGTTTCTCAAATCAGTTCATAATAGTGTGATTCTAACTGCGAACCAAGTTAGACCCTCCGTTGACACCAGCTCAACGTAAAAATATTTCGTTTTCACAGTGGTACTTAGCTGCGTATCAGGCGGTCCACTTTATTGTTCATTTTATATTCAAATCTAAACTCAGTGCTTCGTAGTACAGCAAAAACAGTGTCTATCTATCACTCACTCAGACCACACGCAAAATATTTTCTGACTGATGCGGTCTTTTTAGTTTTTTTTACCTATGTGCTAGTGTTTGTTAAGCACATATGGTACTTATAATACTTTGTTCATTGATTACCAGTTAATGTAATCCTTTGTTACGTTGTTGTTTATTTATTTATTTATTTAACTTAAATAAATCGTTAAATAAAGGTGTTAGTTGTTTTTGTCCATGGAGTGGGAAAGACAAAGAAATACAGTCCACTTAGAATACCACGATGCAGTTTAAAAAGGCGATAATGACACATTGGTCGTCCTGGGAAACTGGCACAACATAGGGTTTATTCCAGAACCCTCAACATTATTTATTAGGTTACTATTTTTGGTAGATTTTTTTTTTATTATTTTTCTTTTAGATATCCTAAATCGCCTTCATGTTATTGATTTGTACCTTAATTTAACCCTTGTGGGGAAGGCAAATTTAGATAATTTAATAATGTTTTTATTCATTTTATTCTTTCTTTTGAAAATCTATCAAATATTTTTATAATTAGGTTAAGTTGAAAGCTTGGGACAGCCTTTAACAGGCGGGAGGCACGTCACGAATCCCATATAATTAAAATATTAATTTCCGAAAAACTAGGTAACAAAGTCAAAAACATTTAAGAATTTTAATTGCCAAACTTTAGATTGCCTAATTGAGAGGCTGTTACTGATATAAATGTAGGAGGATTTATTGCACTCTGCAACGTTTAGCGAAATTTTCATACAAACTCTTTGTGACGGAAAAAAATCTGAAAAAAAATCAAAATAATGAATAACTCACCTCTTCGAATTAACTTTATCCTCCTGTTTGGATCGTAAATTTCATCGTCGACAGATATAACGACATAGTCGCCCGTTTCGAGCAGTTTTCTTCTCTGGAGGCACTTGATGAAATCTATTAGAGCGATGTGTTCGCCGACGAACACGTACACTGAAATAAATGACAGAATAACATCAAGCTCGGATTCCGAACTTCTTCGAAACGTCAAAAGTTTTTGGATGTGTGAAGTATTTATGAACTATAATAAGGTTTAAGTGAAAATATGTTGGGAGTTCTCTGGGGTTTTTAGAGATTCAATCGGGAACGAAGACTTGACCAATTAATAATTAATTAACACCGGTATATTAAAATCGTTCAATTTGTGGACTGTGAACTACGAAGAAACCATGGACAAAGAAAACGATCCTGAATAATGGGTAATACAAGAAAAAAAGAATCGACCAAATGCAGTTTTTGGAAAGATTTTGACAAGAAAAAGTGAGTCAGACTAACAATAACTGACGATGATTTTTGTAGTGATAAAACGAATAGAGCTATCAATCTAAATCAATCAGGAATCGAAAGAGGACGAACGGGAAAGTCCTTGCAAAAAAATATTTGAAGAGTTTCGAGTTTATAGAACATTAAATTTTTTGGATAATTGAAAAATGTTGTTCAGATACGAACAAAAAAAAAATACGAGAGCATTAAATTGTTTTTCTTGTAGGTAAATAGAAGGGGTAATTAAAAACAAATTTATTTAATAAACTAGAGTATCTTTTAAGAGTATAATTGTTTTAATTCCTGCTAAAATAAACAAACCGTTCGTTACTCAAGACAACAAAGAAGGGAAGTTGTTTTCATTTTCATTCTGAGAACCTCGATGGCCTATTCAAATTCCTTCAATTAGAAAATTACTTTCCAACTTGTGACGTTTTGATTTTTTGTTTAAATGGAGAAATATTAACTTTGTGTATTTTTATCCAAATATTATACACGGTACGCTACTATTCTGTATGTCATAAACAACTCCAGTCGACAGAATAGCAGTAAAAATGACGTACGGTGATTGGTTTCCACGCGGCGATGATGAATTTTCCACGTAAAATCTCGGAAAACATTAAACTGTCATTTATAAGTTTAAATTTTTAAAATACATACTAGAGAAAACTTTATATCTTGTTTTATAAGCTAAATTGAAAATCTTTTATATTTTTAGTTAAGATGTAAATCTGACAGGCTAAAATACGAACCTCTAGTTCTCTGATAAGTATCTGCGACAATGTTATCCATCTGATCGATGTATTCTGGAATATAATCGGAATATAACTTGGTATCCGTTATGGTAAGACCGTGAATTTGACTCTGTTCCTGAAAAGAAAAACACACTCATTGGTGCCAACACTCGAATCAAACGCTTGCGAAAAACACGGCAACTCAAGATATATTCCATACTCTTTCAAAGATTGACCCGCACACTGTTTGCCTCCAAAAGCTGCCCACGCTCTTCCTCAGTCTCATTGACTCGACATATAGGTAAACGGAGATATTTTATTATTACGTGTAAATAGGAAGGTTGATGCTTTGTCACGTACATTATTTGTTTAAGCAATTATTGTATATATAACCGGTTAAGGTCAATCTTCCTAATATAATATAACGTTCTAAGAGATAAAAATAAAAATAAAACAATGTAAGAAACTGAACAACTAAACGTCAATTCTGTCAATATTTTTGAAGATTTCCCTACTGTCTTCTGTCTCACTCACTTTTTTATATCAAAATTTTTAAACCGAAATTTTTTCACTATTCCGTGCAATTTTTCAAACATTTTCTTTCATACACACCTTGTCCTGACAATTACAAACACAACAGAAAAAAATTAGCCAAATAGGTGCAGCCGTTTTGTGATACAAAAACCCTATTTAATATCCTACCTCTATCGCTTCTTGTACTTCACTGCCCGAAGCTGGATGAGATCCTGAAACTACCACGAATGTGTGCCAGTCAAACGCTCTGAGGAGGGCGACTACGCTTTTAGAAACTTTGCTCGATGGAGGTAAAGTTCTAGCAAAGGTAAAGAATATTCTTTTGTCCGTAACTCTCGTGTCACTGCATCTCTGAAACGAATTAAGATTATTTGGTGAATGGGAGTTGTCTACTTTTTTTTATTGCTAGTTTATTCATGTCACCAGTTTTCAGCTACCAAATCCATAAAGTTACTAGTTATATAGGGCGTTCTTATATCCTCCAAATATTTTTCCGAATCAACAAATTACATTTTCGCTAAACACGTAACCTCAGCGGCGAAACGTCTCCTAATCTAGTTGAGCTGGTATTTTAATCATAAAATTTAATAAAAGTTTTTTTACAGTGTAATCAGCAATCAGCAATATACAAATTATTCTATAAGCTAATCTGCTGACAGTGGACTAAAGTGTATTGTTCAAGTAAGGTTGCCGTCATTACGTGAGTGAACTCTCAGAAGGTATTCCAGGATAAGGGTAATGCCTACTGTATATACTGTATTATTAGATAGATTAAGTTAGATTGAATTACACATTAAGTAGGTATATTTCTAACATCCTAGATGTAAGACTATATGTTATATCCAGTTATTGTTATTGTTAAGGTAGAGTTTGATTCCTCTCCCTTCACTAAACTACCCTACGACATTTTACATGTCACATGGCGATCCTGCCAGTCCATGTCACAATTGCCTCAGACCTCCAGCCTTCACTCGAAGTCTATTGGTAATTTTCCTTTGAGTCTTCTGGTTTCTGGTTGATATCGAAAAAAAAATTTTGTAAATTCTAATAAATTTAAAAATTTTTCTCCTGGGGGGAAGGTGTGATATACCACAGGTATATCGAGCACCCCGTATAGTGTATAATTATTATTGTTATGTTAATGTTAGGTTATTGCTATTGTATTTGTTATCAAGACATCGACTTGTGCGACAAGGTCGATCCTTGATCGTATATGAACGACCGGTAGATGCTCTTGACTAGAGGTCAATATATGTATATATATACCAAATTATTGTAGGCGTTAGATTAGGGGTTAATCCCCAAATTATAATTGTTGTTGTTTACAAAGAGTTTTTACTTCCCTACGACATCAGTACATGGCACATGTCACAGATGTCACATAGCAATGGTTGTAAGAGTGCGTTGGGATGTTCTTCCAATCTCTGGTGGTGTTTTTGACCTCTTTCTTCTATCACTTAGTGTTTGGACCCGAAAGTCGTTATTAGTGTGTCGATTGACACATAACACGGTACATTTGTGATTGCTCTGAGTATTTTGGATTGTGCTCTTTGTAATATCAAGGTGAGCTTTTGGTCTAGGTGAAGTCCCAGATACCTAGTAGATTTATGTTCAGGGAACCAAACAAATATATATTTAGCACTTTAATAAAAAAAAAATTAGTTTTAATCATGTAAGCCTCTGCTACGCTGTTCCTGTTTTGTTTTCGTGGTATAAATGAACTATTTAAAAATATTCCACTTTAATTAAACTTTCAACAACTCTGTACCAAATTGGTAGCTGGAAAACACCCGAAGCAAGATTTCCAATGAACAACAAATTAAATTTTTGATTAAAATCTTTTGTTGTTCGATTTTTATTCTATGTTGGCAAAACGCGTGCGATTGCTGGTCGTTAATTAATTAGTAATCATTCAAATTAAACAACAAATAGTTCTCTTTCACTTTCTACTTTTTTCGGTTTTTGCTTACTTTTATTTTTTAATTAAAACACCGCTTTTTACAGAATGTAATTTTTTTAACTTAATGTCACCAAATCAACAATATTTTTGAAATAAAACGTCTGGCTTGGTGTTAGTATCCTCAATTTATGTTGGTGACCCTGTATACATGTCAGGCGTATGTTGGTAACCCTGTTGACAGATACGTATCAAAAAGTGAGGTTAGGATTTATACGACGATCTTTGCCTTATGGGGCCGCCTCCCAAGTAAGTCAATACCTACAACAACAAGTTGAAAGGTTCTTAAATCAACAGTGTATGTTCTCCCAAAATTTCCTCATTCGGTTAATCGCTGAATAGCGAATAATCCAATGACTGAATGAACATAATCCATGTTCATTAAACATTTACATAACTTTCCCAAATAATTAAAGACAAGCAGCTTCTGAATCGATAGATATTTGCCAACTTTATACAAATTTCGAATTATTCAGATTGAACCATACGAAGTAACTACGCGAATTTAAATTAATGACAAGGGAGTCTGTTATGACAGCATCTCGTCTACATATCTCGCATTGAATTTCTATCCGAATTTATATCGGTCCTTCATATACGTCATAATTAATGGCGTTCATTATTTCAGATCATAGATAAGGTGACAAAGAATCGCGTTTATCACGTTAAATTCCTGAATTCTCATGACGTTTACAATTATAGTCAAACCCACTGCTTTATGACAATGAAAAGAAGCTGTAAAAACAGCAAAGGATACCGCCAATAGAAGGAATGCCGATGCATCTGTCCATATACATAAAAATAAAATAATATTTTGGCTATTAGGACCATTGTGCAACCAACTTAACGGGAGATCTTAATAGGGGTAAATGGCGTAAAATAAAATTTTAATTAGTAACGTTTGTGAATCTCACAAGAGATCAGAAAAGGAAGCTACGGGCCAGGTGGAGTGGTCAACCTCTATTCAATTCTAATACGCGTTATAGAAATTAAAATGTAAATTCGTATTAAAGAAAGTTAACCAATATAGAAATTTTACGCCATTTACCCCTATTAGGATATCCAGTTAAGTTGATTATTGAATCTTTGCACAGTGGTCCTAATAGTCAAAATATTTCTCTCTCTTTCCACTGGATTAAAACCACTTAGTTGTTAAAAAAGTTTTTTTATTGACGTTTCGGCTTTCCAGATCGAAAGCCGTTATCAAAATGACATAAAATAAATAAATTTACTAGAAACAGAACACTTGATAATCTTGCAAAAATATGACATCAACATAGTATACATAGAATAAGATTTTGAGATTGAAGATGTCAAAATCTGTTTCAATCATATTTTTGTGACGTTTCTGGGAACGAATTTTTGAAAGGATAGCGCATTTGCATATTATAAGAGAATTTATACTTCGTCATAAATGAAGTTTTCTTATTAATATTATCATAAGAAAAAACCAGATAAAAACTTATGATACTATCCCGATATAGAGGGTATCCTTTTTGCAATTAACTCTTTTTGTAAAATAGGTATCCAAATTTTTGAAATATCAACCGAACAATTAGAAACACATTCGTTATTATTTAAGCATATCAATGCTGCTTCTTTAACTTTGCGGTTATAATTATTCGGTTCTTTTAATAATATAGTAAAAATCCCTTATATTCCAAAATTATCCGAAAAAATTAGAAGGATTGGCAATAAATTTAATTTAAAAACAGTTTTTCAAACTAATAATACATTAAAATCTTTAATAGTAAATACAAAACCTTTTAATGAAATTCAAAACACAAAAAATTGTATTTACAAAATTCCATGCGAATGTAATAAATTTTATATAGGAGAAACATCTAGACCTTTTCATATTAGACTTAATGAACACCAATCGTACATTAAAAATAAACAATTCGAAAAATCCAAAATATGTGAACACGCATGGGATTCTGGTCATAAAATACAATGGAATTTTTCAACTAGATTATTAAAAGAACCGAATAATTATAACCGCAAAGTTAAAGAAGCAGCATTGATATGCTTAAATAATAACGAATGTGTTTCTAATTGTTCGGTTGATATTTCAAAAATTTGGATACCTATTTTACAAAAAGAGTTAATTGCAAAAAGGATACCCTCTATATCGGGATAGTATCATAAGTTTTTATCTGGTTTTTTCTTATGATAATATTAATAAGAAAACTTCATTTATGACGAAGTATAAATTCTCTTATAATATGCAAATGCGCTATCCTTTCAAAAATTCGTTCCCAGAAACGTCACAAAAATATGATTGAAACAGATTTTGACATCTTCAATCTCAAAATCTTATTCTATGTATACTATGTCGATGTCATATTTTTGCAAGATTATCAAGTGTTCTGTTTCTAGTAAATTTATTTATTTTATGTCATTTTGATAACGGCTTTCGATCTGGAAAGCCGAAACGTCAATAAAAAAACTTTTTTAACAACTAAGTGGTTTTAATCCAGTGGAAAGAGAGAGAAATTAAAATACAAACCACAATGAGCTTCCGAAATGAGTCAAAATATTATGTTGTTTTTATGTATATGGACAGTGTACGGTGTTTTCTTTAGACATTAAAGTACTCAAAAATGTCCAGATCAATTAGCATTTCTTCTATTGGCGGTATCCTTTGCTGTTTTTATAGCTTTTTTTCATTCTCATAAAGCAATGGGTTTGACTATACTGTACTATAACTATTTTTTCTTTGACTTGTATTTTCACTACCACTATTTGTCAGTTGCTGTCAATGAAATTCTGTCAAAGCCAACTAGATGCTACCGGGTAATACGAGGATGCCCACAAGGAGGAGTATTGTCTCCTCTCCTGTGGAACCTGGTAATGGACGGGCTGATAGGGACTCTTAAAGAAAATGGGCATCCAACTATTAGATATGCAGATCATCTGGGCATCATTGTGCAGGGAAAATTTAACACAACGGTAAGAGATCGTATGACGCAGGCTCTTCACCTAGTGGACTACGGTGGTGGCGTTCACACGCAGACGAAAATTAGAGGGATTAGGTTCTTTAAGACTGCAGGGGAACGAGATACAGCTAAAGGGGGAGGTGAAGTATCTCGGAGTGATTCTTGACTAGAAACTCACCTGGAACCAGCAAATAGAAAAAGTAGTGAATAAAGCGGTGACCTTCCTTGTGGCAGCCAGACGACTTTATGGAAATAAATGGGGGTTAAAACTAGACATGTTGTATTAGGTATACAACATGGTGGTCAAACCCTCAATAAGATATGGAGCAACAGTATGGTGGCCAAAGACACTACAAGGAGCTGCCAAATCAATACTAAGCAAGGTGCAAAGAATGGGTGCTTAGAGGCTGAAAAACTTACTTTAATTCTCATGACGTAAAACGCCACCCCAAAACTAACGTTCCATTTCGCAACGTTCATTAATCGAAGTATATTTAAAATAAATTATCCTCTTCTAAAATCTTTCGTGTTGAGACTTTTCACGCCAACGAATCTCATTATTATGCTAATAGATTCTCGGCAACACCCGCGATTTACAGCACATCCCTTGACATTTTACTCTACAGTCTTCCAAATATCGAATCGATGTAAGTTCATATTTACTCGAAGTCATATCATCGGGCCAAGAATAAACAGTCTGGTGTTTACGCGAAAATCTTGGAACCAAAATGAATATAAATTAATTGCGTTATGAAAACGAACGATATGATTTCAACGATGATACGACGACATGTCGGCGACGACAATTTCGCCGACAGGCGAATTTATCGACAAAATAAACTTTATTAATGTTAACAAACAATACAGAAAACGATTTACAAAAGTTACAGAGTACAAAGGGCACACGAATAGATTTTACAATGAAAACAAAATCATGTGCTTACTGCGTAATACATTTATAAAAATATTGTGATTTGTTTTAATAAAACACAAGGCAAACAAAAGGTTATGGGCCCAGAGATACGTTATTATCATTACGGACAGCAGACAGGCACTACTAGCTCTGAATAGATCACGCATTACATCAGGTCTAGTACTAGAATGTCACCAGGCCATGATCGAGGCTTGAATCAAAGGCCATGGACTCGTTAGCTAAGAAAGCAACCTGGCACTTTCATAGGCTTATCGGCATCAGCTCTGGCGGACCTACTAAATAAGTACTCCCTTGACAAGTTTAAGGACAGATGGGACGACGAAACAGGCTGCAAGCTAGCCAAGGAACTATTACAGTAATAAAAAATATATGACTATGAACAGATAGAACCTGCGCACAGTAGTCATCTACGAAAACACCTCTACAGGATGGGGTTATCTGACACTCCACTGTGTAGAGGATGTGAACAGGAAGACTAGACTGTCGAACACATTCTTTGCGAAATGAGGGAGCTACCTTCAGGCTACGTCATCACTTACTTTAAACCACCTCGGAAGGATGCACAATGGGCCAAATGTGGTCTACGTGCTGTGAGGTGAACCACCCTTCCATCTTTACAGATACAGAGACGGTTATGAGCCCAAAGATACGTTATAATCATTATTATTGGAAATTCTGTTAAAAAATATATCAAAACTAAACGTCGTCTGAAACGCTTCGAAAGAAACTAAAAACGAATCTAAATGTCTCTTAATTTTTTCTTATTTTCGCCCTCAATTTATAAACAACCCTCTTAACACACGTGGAAAACAGATTTAACTCGAACGTAGAACGGGGTATGTTTTTGTTCCAATTTCGGGATTGTGATACTCAACGAACAGGATTACGCATAATTGAAACGAAAATAAAATAATAATCAAACGTGATTTTCGCAGTAGGGAGTTTGCTGGAATATGCGTCGGACTTACAGGACCGTACGTAGAAATTTGAAGACGCAGAATGACAAAAAAGACATTTTTTTTTAAAGATTGTATTTGAATAAGGAATGTAGACACTAGATTATGTTGAAAATAAACTAAACAAGTTGGGAAAGGTATCTGTATCTGTAGAGTAGGGAGGATGAGTTAGTTCCACAGCACTTAGGCCGCATTTGACCCATTGTACATCCTCCCGAGGAGTTGTCCTCCTAGGTGATCGTCCATCCTGTCCTTTCTAGGAAAGTGGACAAGTCACCTTTATATCGGCAGGTGTAGGCCAAGACTCACCGAACGCGCACACTCTCTCTTCCTGTTCACACATCCTGCATAGAGGTGAGTCCACTAGCCCCATTGCATGGAAGTGTTTCCTTAGTTGGCAGTGGCCAGGCAGAAATCCTACCTAGACGTAGGTTTTTCCTGGTCATCGCCAAGTATTTCTTCGACGCCACCTTCCCAGGGCCACACAGGGTGACCCTGGCAAAACTGCATCCCTTGATTTCATCCCATCTCTTTATAGATTGAGCATGGGTGGCTCATTTCCGACTAGCCAGTTGCTTAAGGGATTGTTTGCAGTTCCAGTCTGTTTTAGACTCATAAGTTGAATCCAGGGTTTAGAGGTTTACTCAAATTTTTGAGAAGATAATTTAACTTAATTTAAACCATTTGATTTCGATTTTATTAATTATATAATATAATTTTAAATTTTATTGTCGTAGAAACACTTCAAAATATCTGTGAATAACAAGAGATAGCTGGAGATAAGGAGTGTGACACTATTAATCGTAGGTTTAAACAATTAGCCGAATTAGCACTAATGTCTTGTGATATACCACATGTATATCGAGCACCCCGTATAGTGTATAATTATTATTGTTATGTTAATGTTAGGTTATTGATATTGTATTTGTTATCAAGACATCGACTTGTACGATAAGGTCGAGCCTTGATCTTACGTGGATGACCTGTAGATGACTCTTGACTAGAGGTCAATACATATATATATATATATATATATATATATATATATATATATATATATATATATATATACCAAATTATACCTATCATAAGTATTGTATTCATTATTAGGGGTTAATCCCCAAATTATAATTGTTATTGTTATTATCGAGAGTTTACTTTACATCACTTACCCTACGACATCAGTACATGTCACATGGCGATCCTGCCAGTCCTTTAACATGTCACATGTCACAGTCTAGCACCACGTTGGGCGCAATTGTGACACTTTAATGATCAAGTATTAATCGGGGGTGAGGTTTAAACAATTAAGGAAAATATTGAATTATACAAAATTATAAAGAAAACAATTAGAGCGAGATAGATTAATAACAGTGTCTATAGGGTTGACGGCGTTGCCGGCTCTCGCATAATATATGTCATCCTGTTACAGGAGAAGATTTGTATCAAGTGTGATTTTATTCTTATATGAAAAGGTCTAGATGTTTGTCCTATATAAAATGTATTAACTACATTCGCATGGAGTCTTTTTTTTTATTTGTATTCTACATTTCATTTAAAGATTTTGTATTTGGTATTAAAGATTTTAACGTATTATTTGTTTGAAAAACTGTTCTTAATCCTTTTAATTTTTTCCATGTTTAAATGAAGTAATGGGAAGTTAAATTTTAGAATGAGTCCTTTCCAACAAACAGATACATTTTAATTGTGCCTTTAATTAAACCCTCTCAGGCTTTCAAAATATATTTTTGTTTGTGATAAAGACCGTACAAAAACATTAATTTAGGTCCAATATACGAGTGCCAGGAGTATTTATATAAACATGAAGTGTTTTGACATAGACATCGGGGAGAGGATTTTGTTATTACAAACAAGTTGAAACAGATTTTCCTAAAGTACGTTCAGTTATTTTGGATAAATAATATTACTTAGAGATATTCATAAATTAATTTCTTGTATTTTGAGTGTCTAGATAATTTTTTCTTTAATAATAATAGTAAAACAATTTTTCCATTGAATTCGTCAAAAAATATTATTAATAAATTGTTTTTTCGGATATTTTCTATTTACTTTAAAATATTTTTACATAAATGTTTATTTTTTATTTCCAATTTACAGTTCTTTTAACTTTAACTTTGTTTAAATGATATTCTTATACGTTTTCAGAAGTGGGACAAAAAAAAAACAGATTTCAAACCACAAAAGTGTGTATTGAAATTTAATTCTGACTTTTTAATTCAATAGAAGTTAATCCATTGATACGCGATGTCTTTTTCCTTGTTTGCCAACAAGTTAATTAAAAATGTACCAGCTGGGGATTACTGCAGCCTAAGTAAACCAAGTGGAAGGATATTGTTGCTCAATTACTTTGTTTGTGTTCGTGATTTTCTTGTCATTTCGGGCGTTAAAATCTTGATGGAAGTTAATTTTAGCATAGTGGCTAATAAATTATTCCGCAAAATTAATCAAAATGTTTATCTGTAAACATTTACAAGAATAAAATAGTTCATGGCATTTTCATTTAGTCAATTTCTAAGAATAATGATTTAAATAACAAGTTTTCTTTCCACCGAATCAATAAAGATGTAAATTAAAATTTCAAGTAACGAAACATTCAAAGGTTTTTGTTGTCCGCAACTTTGGGATTTCGTCTTACAATTTTGAGCTAAGAAACTTGTTATTGTAGAAAATTTTCTACTCAGAACGATCAAATTTCAATGCAGTATTATATTATCAACACTTAATTTATTACCCATCGGTTGTCATGGCTTCTTCGAAACTTTCTCACTATCTAATAAAAGTTTGTCATGTTTCACTGTAATTATAATTTCCTTCTTTTTTTATTTAAATTAAACTCGTTTTCGAGAAAGTAATATTTCCATATTAAATTCGCTCTAAATTCAAATATTTTTATACTTGAAAATTTTCGACTGGTAATGAACGATAGCAAGTTTCTATTAAATTCTCATAAATATTTATACTCGAGTTTTAAATACGTAATAAATCACGTTCATAAGTCATCGTTTATCTTGAGGTTGCGAAAAGCTCTCGGCCGCTACATCAGTGTCAAATTTAGGTTCCAAATGAGACCCAAACAACAAATACGACGACACATCCATTTAAAAGCTGAATTTACGAATTCGAATAGACTCTCCCACGCTTACACACCAACACTTCCGATATACCAGCCAATGCGTTGATGCAAAATAAGCATGATTTAAATCTTGATTGAACTTTGAATTTGTTTCGTATGACTCTAATTAATGAAGAAAAACTATATTTCAAAGTTCAATCTATATAGTAAAATACGGTAAAAGCGAATACGTAAGTAATAAAATAAGTATAAGCGTAAAAAACAATGATATACAAATTAAGTATAACCCAGGGGTATGTGCATGCTTAGTAGTAGGGCTATACCATTACTAGGCCAATATGGCCGCCATTTCCGGTTTAAGCCCCGCCCCCTTTGAAGATACCCCGCCCCTTGACCAATAGCAACGCCCCTCCCCCCTCTTAAGCCTCGCCCTGACCAATAGAAATTCTGGCCACGCCCCTTTTAAAGATGGCCACCCTGTAGGCCCCGCCCCCTTGTCAAGATAGCCCCGCCCCTTTCCAAGATGGCTGTTTCCTGTTGATAATGTCAAGATGTTTGGCGCCAGGATGCCGGCAATAGATAACGTCTGGCGCCATGATGGCCATCTTTAAAGAATTTCTATTGGTCAGGGCGAGGCTTAAGAGGGGGGAGGGGCGTTGCTATTGGTCAAGGGGCGGGGTATCTTCAAAGGGGGCGGGGTATCTTCAAAAGGGGGCGGGGCTTAAACCGGAAATGGCGGCCATGTTGGCCTAGTAATGGTATAGCCCTACTACTATGCTTCATAACTTTTTTTCTACCCAAGGAATCGACTGGAAAAAAGTTGATTAAGTTATCTTGAGCAGATTCTGAAGTTCTGAATTTTTTTGTGGATCTCTGCACGACGCTATTTTGACACATAAATTGACATAAGTCAAAAACTATTGCAGATAAGTCTAAGAAACCCGGGTGCGTTATATCGACAATTTAATGGCGAATCTAAAAATGTAACAAAAATGGGGGGTTGTCATTTAAAAAAACAGAACTTAGTTGTGTATCTTATTTGGGACATCCTGTATGTAAATAGAAATATTTTTAGAATGTGCCTCATTGTCGGTCCTATCGTTTAAAAAAAACATCAAATCGATAGCTTGGGTAGAGAAAAAGTTATGGATCATGCACTCACCCCTGGGTCACCCTGTATATTAAATTCGATAATCGGTAAATAATAAAAAAGTTTAATTAAAAAAATGTTTTACGTTGATATTACGACTAAGGAGAAGAAACAACATTGGAACAGTTGAAAACCTTGAAAAATAAAAATACGTTCTTCAGAAAACTTGATAAAATCTGAAGTATTTCATCAACTAATTGATGTTTTTGGAATGAAATAAATTTGTATTTCGTGCATACATTTTTATAAATTTTTTTATTTATTTTTTATTTTATGCACAAAATACCAAGTTCTTCCATTCCTGCTATTCAGCAACTAAGCCTGAGTGCAAATTGTTTTTTAATTTTTTTATATTTTTTTATTTTTGCTTTTATTTTTTTTTATGCACGAAGCACAAATAAATTTCTTCCATTCCTGCTATTCAGCAACTAAGCCTGCGGTGCAAATTGTTTTTTAATTTTTTTAAATTTTTGCTTTTATTTTTTTGTTTTTTTTTATGAACGAAACACAAATAAATTTCTTCCATTCCTGCTATTCAGCAACTAAGCTTGCGGTGCAAATTTTTATTTTTTTATTTTTGTTTTATTTATTTTTTATTTTTTTTAATGCACGAAATACAAATTTCTTTCATTCCCGTTATTCAGAAACTAAGAAAGCAGTGCAAAAAGTTATTTTTTTTATTTTTGTTTTATTTGTATTTTTTTATGCTCGAAATAAAAAATTTCTTCCAGTTCTGTTATTCAGCAAATAAGTCTGCAGTACAATTTTTTTATTTTTATTTTTTTTTGCACGAAATATAAATAAATTTCTTCCATTCCTGTTATTCAGCAACTAAGCCTACAGTACAATTTTTTATGCACGAAATACAAATAAATTTCTGTCATTCCTGCTATTCAGCAACAAAGCATGTCGTGCATTTTTTTGTATTTCGTGCATACATTTTTATTTATTTTTTTATTTCTATTTTTTTTATGCACGAAATACACATTTCTTCCATTCCTGTTATTCGGCAAATAAGTGTACAGTACAATTTTTTAATTTTTATTTTATTTGCACGAAATACAAATAAATGTCTTCCATTCCTGCTATTCAGCAACAAAACCTGCCGTGCTTTTTTTTTGTATTTCGTGCATACATTTTTTTTTATTTTTTTATTTTTATTTTTTTATGCACGAAATACACATTTCTTCCATTCCTGTTATTCAGCAACTAAGCCTACAGTACAATTTTTTATGCACGAAATACAAATAAATTTCTTCCATTCCTGCTATTCAGCAACTAAGCTTGCGGTGCAAATTTTTATTTTTTTATTTTTGTTTTATTTATTTTTTATTTTTTTTAATGCACGAAATACAAATTTCTTTCATTCCCGTTATTCAGAAACTAAGAAAGCAGTGCAAAAAGTTATTTTTTTTATTTTTGTTTTTATTTGCATTTTTTATGCACGAAATTCAAATTTCTTCCATTCCTGTCATTCAGAAACTAAGAGAGCAGTGCAAAAAGTTATTTTTTTTATTTTTGTTTTATTTGTATTTTTTTATGCTCGAAATAAAAAATTTCTTCCAGTTCTGTTATTCAGCAAATAAGTCTGCAGTACAATTTTTTTATTTTTATTTTTTTTTGCACGAAATATAAATAAATTTCTTCCATTCCTGTTATTCAGCAACTAAGCCTACAGTACAATTTTTTATGCACGAAATACAAATAAATTTCTGTCATTCCTGCTATTCAGCAACAAAGCATGTCGTGCATTTTTTTTTGTATTTCGTGCATACATTTTTATTTATTTTTTTATTTCTATTTTTTTTATGCACGAAATACACATTTCTTCCATTCCTGTTATTCAGCAAATAAGTGTACAGTACAATTTTTTAATTTTTATTTTATTTGCACGAAATACAAATAAATGTCTTCCATTCCTGCTATTCAGCAACAAAACCTGCCGTGCTTTTTTTTTGTATTTCGTGCATACATTTTTTTTTATTTTTTTATTTTTATTTTTTTATGCACGAAATACACATTTCTTCCATTCCTGTTATTCAGCAACTAAGCCTACAGTATTCCCCTGGGGATTCGGGGTAGTAGAATAGATCCCAGGTATGGTCTGCCTGTCGTAAGAGGCGACTAAAAGACCCCCAATCTAAGGTGTGAAGCGACCCGTGCCTAAGGATGCATGGCGGTGGGGGAGCACCGTCGTAAACGGAGCCCCGGGATACCGGACGCCCTCCCGGAGTAACAGTCTTAGTCCTGCGCAGGGGGCACCGCAGGACTGAACCACCCCTTCCCCCTCACTCGTGGGATCTAGATGGACCAAAAAAAAAATAAACAAAAACCAAAAAGACCCGGGGATGAGTCGGAATCTTCCGACTCTGAACCGGAGAATACCACTGTCGTGGACGTAATGGCCACAGACGGTGAGGAAAGCGACTCTGTGACAAGGTCTGCCGGGCAACCGGCAGGTAACAAAGGCACAGAGAAATTGGTAGAGGGGATTGAGAAAATCGACCTCGCCAAGAAAAGACTCTCTGGGGCGCAACGTAAGAAGCTCCTCAGAGAGAAGAAAATGGCAGCCGGGACGTGGACGGCTGAAAATCCGGGCAAAAAGAAAGAACCGGAAAAGAGGCAAGGGGGGGTGGGACCCTCAGGCGAGGACAACAAAAAAAAAAGACCTCGCCCTGATTCCCAGACCCCTCCAAACCTTCCAAACTCCAAAAGGGCCAGGAACACGGCAGTGTCGACTGGCACCTTTAGTGAGGTGACAAGGGGCATCAGGATGGCGGTGATAGACAGACGCCATCCGGATGTTTTATTGAGCCAGGAGCAGTCCGACCTGGTTCAAAACGCGATTGTGGATGCGCTCTACACAACTCCCTCAGGGAGCGGGGGCGCACCACAATTTGAACGCACCTCATTCAGTGCAGGGGTCCTATCGATGACCTGCGCAAATGAGCGCACAGTCCAATGGCTGAGGGAGACAGTCAGCGCTCTGGGACGTCTCTGGGAGGGGGCGGAACTGACTACGGTCAGATTCGCAGACCTCCCGGTACGCCACAGAGTGCTGGTCTTCCTGCCAGGGGACCCAGGAGAAGAACCAGCAGAGTTCAGACGGCGTCTCCAGATCCAAAATCCGGATCTGAGGACGCAGGAATGGACTCTGCTTAACAGAAACACTGTGAGGGAAGGAGGACAACTCCTGGCCTTCTCAGTCGACGATGCTTCGTTCAGGTCCATGGAGAGAACGAACTTCCGAGTATACTACAGACTCGGAAAGTTGCACTTCACGGATCTGAGCAAAAAGCGAAAGGCCAATGGCGGGGATAAGGGTGACCCAGATCAACCTCCAGCACTGTAAGGCGGCCTCGGCAGTCCTTACAGCGGCTGGAGGGACGTTCGACGTTGCCCTTATTCAGGAGCCATGGGTAAGACATGGGGTAATAAGAGGCCTGGGGGGAGGCTGCGGAGAGCTGATATACAGCAGATCCGCAGAAGCCCCTCGGACCTGTATATGTATTAAAAAAAATATTAAGATACTGCCGCTAACGATTTTCTGTACCAGAGATCTTACGGCAGTTATGATCAGGGTAAGGGAAGGGAATGGGACAAGGGAGCTAGTACTCGGATCGGCCTACTTTCCATCGGACTATCCTGAACCACCACCCACCAGGGAGGTAGAAGAACTGGTGAGACACTGCAGGAATAAAGGACTGCAACTGATCATCGGTTGTGATGCTAACGCACACCACACCACCTGGGGAAGCACCAACACCAACGAAAGGGGTGAAAATTTACTACAATTCACAATGGCTAACAGCCTAGACGTGTTAAATGTAGGAAACAAACCTACCTTCATAACAAAAACTAGGAAGGAGGTTCTCGACGTAACGATAGCCACAACGTTTGTGAGTAATTTCGTCACGGAATGGCAGGTATCTGATGAGGTGAGTTGCTCGGATCACAGACACATCAACTTCAAAATAAAAAGCAACATTTACAAAGAGACTTATCGGAATCCAAGGAAAACGAACTGGGGTGCATACAATGAGGACCTAAATCGTAAATTCCAAGGAGCGCAGCGAACGATAAGAACAAATAAGGACCTCGAGATGGCTGTGAAAGAATTCAATGACACAGTCACCTCCACGTTCAATGAGCACTGCCCACTCATCTCAAGGAACACCACCAGGAAGGTGCCCTGGTGGCATAGAGAACTTGCAGAACTGAGAAAGCAGGCGAGAAAAGAATTCAATAGAGCCAAAAAAACAGGAAGGTGGGATGATTACAAGAACGCCTTGGCCAGTTACAAAAAAGCTCTGACCAAATCCAAGAGAGACTCATGGAGGAGACACTGTGAGGAAATAGAAGGGACTCAAGAGTGTGCCAGACTCCAAAAAGTACTCTCAAAGGACACACAACAAGTAATATACTCCCTGAAAAATGAGCAAGGTGAGCATACATGTACAGGAGAAGAAACAATCAAAGAACTACTTAGAGTTCACTTCCCTGGAGCACATTTAGAACAGACACCTGCTATGGAACAAACAGACGAACTGGAGATAATTAAAAGAGGCTCCAGGATAAGCTGGGACATAGCTAGAAGGATCGTGACGCACGAAAAAGTTCAATGGGCAATAGGGACATTTGAACCTTTCAAATCACCGGGGCCAGACGGTATATATCCTGCAATGCTGCAGAGGGGTCTCGAAACAATGCAAACCAGACTCTGTAACATATTCAGAGGCAGTCTGGCTCTCGGACACATACCAAAACCTTGGAGACATGTTAGGGTTACCTTTATACCGAAACCTGGAAAAGCAGGACAGGATTCGGCGAAGGCCCTAAGACCTATAAGTCTCATGTCATTTGTACTTAAGACTTTAGAGAAGCTAGTAGACAGACATATTAGGGACGGTGCGCTAGTGGAGAGACCACTGCATCGCGACCAATATGCCTACACTGCTGGCTGTTCAACGGAGACAGCACTCCACCAACTAGTAACAAAGGTGGAAAACACGCTGGAAAATAAAGAAGTGTTGTTAGCGGCCTTTCTAGATATAGAAGGGGCATTTGACAATACTTCTATAAATTCAATCACAAGAGCCCTTAGACATAGAGAAATCGAGGAACCGTGTGTGTCCTGGATAGACTCCATGCTAAGGAACAGGTTGATACACATAACAATTTTAGAAGAGACCTTAGTAGCCAGAACGACTAGAGGATGTCCGCAGGGGGGGGTTCTGTCCCCTCTTTTGTGGAATCTGATAGCGGACGGGCTGCTGGGTACTTTAAAAGATGCAGGTCATCGAGCCCTTGGATATGCCGATGACATAGTAGTCCTTGTACAAGGAAAATACAACACGACGGTTAGAGATCGCATGCAGGAGGCTCTCAACCTGGCAATAAGATGGACGGACTCGCAGGGGTTGAATATCAATCCCAGCAAGGCGGACATCATAGCGTTTACCCGAAGACGCAACTTGGATGGTCTTAGACCTATAAGACTTCGAGGGGAAGACATACAGCTCAAGGGAGAAGTCAAATATCTCGGAGTAGTTCTTGACTCCAAGTTGACTTGGAACCAACATCTGGAAAAAACCACCAGAAAGGCGGTGACTTCACTAGTTGTAGCCAGACGTTCTTTTGGGAAAAAATGGGGACTAAGACCACAAATGTTGCACTGGCTGTACAACAAGGTGGTCTTGCCCTCCATTACCTACGCCTCTCTGGTGTGGTGGCCAAAGACGCATCAGAGAGGAGCCATTACAAGACTAAGCAAGGTGCAAAGACTTGCATGTCTTGGAATCACGGGGGCAATAAAGTCAACGTCTACTCTAGCGATGGAGACACTATTGGGATTGCCTTCTCTCCACTTTGTGGTACAAGGGGAGGCAAGGCTTGGTGCCCTCAGACTACAGAACACACAAACCAATATGAACGTTGGGACTGGACATATGAGTATCGTCGGAATAGTGACCGGGGACGTACTAGGGACGAGAACAGATCATATTCCGAAAAGATACGACTTCAACAACCCAATCAAAGTAGTGGTGCCAGATAGAACTGAATGGAACGACTCACAGCTCAGGAACATTCTACAGGGGAAAATCTGGTACACAGATGGATCCAAGACTGAGAATGGAGCGGGCTCGGGTGTGTTCTCTAGGAACCCGCAGACTGGCATCAGCTACTCATTGGGTACTCACACTTCTGTCTTTCAGGCAGAGGTATATGCTATTCTCCAATGCGCGAGGGAGAATAACAGGAGAGATATAGCTAACGCGCGTATTAATATTCTATCAGACAGTCAGGCGGCACTCAAGGCCTTGTGCAGCAAGGAAGTGACGTCGAGACTGGTATGGGACTGCAAAAAGGAACTGAGATCGCTGGCAGACCATAATCACGTCAAACTGATATGGGTGCCAGGACATCAGGGAATTGCAGGTAACGAGAAAGCAGACGAACTCGCAAGAAGAGGCTCGGAAAACCCCCCAAACCATGGACAGACACTAGAGGTACCAAAGCGTACAGCAAGAGTGTCTGTAATAAACTGGATCTGGGACAAACATAAAAATTACTGGGAAAACGTCCCGGGAAACAAACACGGGAAAGAATACATCAAAGGACCGTGCCACAAAAGAGCGGCAGACCTGTTAAAGATGAACAGGAGCCAGCTGAAAACAGTTACGGGACTCCTTACTGGCCACGCGCCAGTTAAGGGGCACCTCAACAAGATGGGACTGTACAATGGTGACCTTACCTGCAGACTGTGCGGTAAGGAAACAGAAACAGTGACACATATACTGTGTAGATGCGAGGCACTGGACCGCAAAAGACAGCAAATTTTTGGGCAGCCAATAGGTGACCCAGAACTATACAACTCCCACTCAGTACAGGACCTGTACAAGCTTGTACAGGGCACTAAGGTACTGGACTGGGTATTGTAAACAGAGAGGGAAGATACAATGGGCCGACAGGCCTAAGTGTCACCGGAGGCTTCGGTCAGACGGACCCAACCAGGGGGTGAAGTTTTTTAGTGAGTATGCTTTGAAAGGAGAGTCTCACAGTAGACCTTGAGATTTTAGGCTCATAACTTCCCCATAAAGGGTTTTCCTTCACCTCCGCAAAAAAAAAAAAAAAAAAAAAAAAAAAAAAAAAAAAAAGCCTACAGTACAATTTTTTATGCACGAAATACAAATAAATTTCTGTCATTCCTGCTATTCAGCGACAAAACCTGCCGTGCATTTTTTTTTGTATTTCGTGCATACATTTTTATTTATTTTTTTATTTTTATTTTTTTATGCACGAAATACACATTTCTTCCATTCCTGTTATTCAGCAAATAAGTGTACAGTACAATTTTTTTATTTTTATTTTTTTTTTTGCACGAAATACAAATAGATGTCTTCCATTCCTGCTCTTCAGCAACAAAACCTGCCGTGCATTTTTTTGTATTTCGTGCATACATTTTTATTTATTTTTTTATTTTTATTTTTTTTATGCACGAAACACACATTTCTTCCATTCCTGTTATTCAGCAAATAAGTGTACAGTACAATTTTTTTATTTTTATTTTTTTTGCACGAAATACAAGTAAATGTCTTCCATTCTTGCTATTCAGCAACTAAGCCTACAGTACAATTTTTTTATGCACGAAATACAAATAAATTTCTGTCATTCCTGCTATTCAGCAACAAAACCTGCCGTGCATTTTTTTTTGTATTTCGTGCATACATTTTTATAAATTTTTTTTTATGCACGAAATACAAATTTCCTCCATTCCCGCTATTCAGTAACTAAACCTGCAGTTGTTTATGAAAATGGGACGCTACACCGCCGTCTTAATTATCTAGCCAAAAATTATACTTACATATGAAATCATGGGCAAATTCCAAGCAGCTGCAACTAACGCTTCCGACGAACAAGTATCATCCGGTCCAATAAACGCGACAGTCCCGTTGTCTCGCATTTCGGTCATGACTCGAATCGCGTGGGCAGCCAAAGATGATTTTCCGCGAGACAGTCCTAAAGCTGGAGGATTCGTGCCGATGTCGGCTGCCACGTAGTTCAGATGACGTCCGGGCAACAAATCTGTAAAAATAAAAATACAACAAAATACGATGTACAGGGTTGGCCAAATAAGAATGCGAGGTACTGTATCTGGGAAAAAAAAGTTATAACTAAAATGGTCAAGAGAAAAACCTGGAAAATATTTTCAAGTTTCTAAAATGGCCGCTAGGGGGCGTAACTGCAATCTTGAATCTAAGAAAGTGATGTTTCTGTGAATTCCGCTATATTAATCTAACAAAAAAATACATGATCTTTAAAGTAGAGGATAATCTGAATCTTTTTTGTTTGACAATTTTTGCTGCATCTCTAAAAATAAAGTGGTGGGGGGTATTCAAAGGTTTTAGTAAAAAACACCCTGTATATTCGAAACGGCTTAGCCGATTTTAACAAACTTGGGCTAGTTGAAAAGAGCTATTCTTGGGCTATAAATGCTATAATATTTGAAGTTTTGTTAGATTCAGATGTCGCCGCTAGAGGGCTTTTTTCGACATTTCGACAGAAATGGTTAATTTTCTCAAAAAAATTAAATGCATTGGTATGATTTCTTTTTCATGAAAAAGTAGCTAAATGATTCCTAAACAAGCTCGCGAAAACCGCATCTCGGTATCTTATTCCTAACCTAAAATTTAGGCCAAAGCAAATTTTATACGGAAATCTCTTAAATTTTTATTTTTTAAACTAATTAATTCCTTTTACTATGTAAGTTGTGGCCCTAAAAAGGACCGAATTAAAAAAGAAAGGTTTTTAATGTCCCCGTAAATGCTCGAAATTCTGAAGCCTCTCATGGGTAGACAAAATTGCAGCTTCAATTTCGGCTCTCGGTATGTTACGTAATGCATTGCGAATCAGATTTTTCGTATCTCTCTGGTCGTAGGTTGAGTCTGAAAATTCAAGACAAGTTAAGTCTGGTGATCGCGCAGGCCATGGAAACAGACTTCCTCTTCCAATCCAACGCTGTTGTAATACTGCATTAATATGCTCTCACACAATAATGGAGAATTTTTATTTCTAATTCTTTGGATCGATGAAGCCACCTTTAAAATCTGCACAATATGCATTATTGGTCTGCAGAAAATCCGCATTGGTTGCGTGAAGTTCAGCACCAAGGACGTTGGAGTTTAAATGTGTGGTGTGGCATACTGGGAGGCAGAATTATTTTTTTTAGCAATCCCTAAGTGGCAATATCTTTCTTGACTTTTTGGCCAATAAATTACCGTTATTGTTGGAAGATGTTTCACTGTAAACACGTCAAAACTTGTTTTTGAAGTTGAATGGTTGCCCAGCACATTATTATTGTGCGAGAGCATATTAATGCAGTATTCCAACAGTGGTAGATTGGAAGAGGAAGTCTGTTTCCATGGCCTGCGCGATCACCTGACTTAACTTGTTTTGATTTTCAGTCTCAACCTACGACCAGATACATATGAAAAACCGGATTCGTTAATGCATTACGTAACATACCGAGAGCCAAAATTGAAGGTGCAGGTTTGTCTACCCATGAGAGACTTCAGCAATGCATAGAGCGTGATGATCAGCATTTAGAGCATTTACGGGGGCACTAAAAACTTTTCTTTTTTAAATCGGTCATTTTTAGGGCCACAACTTACATAATAAAAGGAATTAATTAGTTTAAAAAATAAAAATTTAAGGGATTTCCGTATAAAATTTTCTTTGTGCTAAATTTTAGGTTAGGAACAAGATATCGAGATGCGGTTTTCGGGAGCCTATTTAGGCATCATTTAGCTACTTTTTCATGAAAAAGAAATCATACCAATGCGTTTAATTTTTTTGAGAAAATTAACCATTTCTGACGAGATGTCGAAAAAAGCCCTCTAGCGGCGACATCTGAAACTAACAAAACTTCAAATATTATAGCATTTGTAGCCCAAGAATAGCTCTTTTCAACTAGCCCAAGCTTGTTAAAATCGGCTCAGCCGTTTCGAATATACAGGGTGTTTTTTACTGAAACTTTTGAATACCCCCCACCACTTTATTTTTAGAGATATAGCAAAAATTGTTAAACAAAAAAGGTTCAGATTATCCTCTACTTTAAAGATCAGGTATTTTTTTGGTAGGTTAATATAGCGGAATTCGCAGAAACATCACTTTCGTAGCTTCAAGATCGCAGTTACGCCCCCTAGCGGCCATTTCAGAAACTTGAAGGTTTTTCTCTTGGTCGTTTTAGTAATGACTTTTTTTTCCGCAAGCCTCTACGATGGATGGTTTCCAAGATACAGTACCTCGCATTCTTATTTGGCCACCCTGTACGTGTTTAGAGTTTTACGAATTCAAAATATGACATTTTTCGGCATAGTTTTGTGAGAAATTATAAAACTAATTCACAGTAAAGCTGTACACCTCCGGGTCGGGTAGTCAATGAAAATTTATCGAAACAATTATTTTAAAATTATGGTGAATTCTCTCACATTCATTCACCAAATTTTTAAATTTCAATGCATTGCTAATTTTGGCGGAGTATTTATTATCAAATCAAATTAATCATGCTGTTTTAAACTTTGTCAATTTAATTTAGAATGAAACAAAAAACGTTTCTCTGATTGAAAAAAATGAATCCCCCAATTTATTTCTCTAATGCTTTCTGGCTCGTAATTTGTTATTATAAGTAACATCAATTTATTTCGCAAGCACTTCGTATAGACCCATTTCAAAAGACTTGAAAGCTACTAATAATTCAGGAATCCAAGGTTGCCTTAATATTTTTTTCAGCCTGAATTTTGTTTTACTATCTTGAATGTGGATGTGGATGTGGATGAACTTTTTAATAGTTTGAAGTAAGAACCAACGATTTTATTTTCCAATCAAATCCGATAAAATTGATTCGTTTGAGTGTCTGCTATAAATATCAATTTTATAGAAGTACCTGAAAATACGATTTCCAGCCTTAAATGCAATTTTTAATGGCGGGTATAATTTTTTTTCGTAATCTATGTGCCCCAAAATCTATAGAAATCAGTCAAAACGTTTTATGTACCAAAAGTACAAATTTAAATTAAAAAAAGCCTAATTTTTCCTTACAAACAACATATTTTTTCAGCATCTTAAAGTCGAGGTTTCAACGAAGAAAACGAGCACTGATAAAGTTAAAATTAAATTGAAAATTATATTTCTTTTTTACTTAAATAAAAAATATATTTTACAATTATTAAATCAGAGTAAAAGCCAAATTATTCAGTCATAAATCTCCCTATTTAAATAACCGTCTTACAAATATCCTCTTCCACAACTTTGGAAATTCGCCAAGGGATAAAGATGAACTAAAAAGGGGATAAATAAGGATTTTATCCCAAAAATATACACTTACATTTTCTCAACAACGGATTACCAACCCTATTGTGACTTGGACCATTAGAAATATCCAACGAGCTTAACTTATTAACGATGTTTGAAAGAGGAATTTTAAAGGCATCTACGTTTACTGTCTTATAGAAATAAACTTTCTTAATTACTGGATGAAGTGTCAGCTTTAAACACTTACAGTTAACTCAAATTTCCGAATTTCGGCTTTCTTGTTTTTATAGCGGATTCCATATTAGTGGAGTGCCGTTAGATTTATACCTCGACCGAAGTTGGCAATGATTGAATTATCATTTTCTCTTTTGGAATGTGTTTTTGACACTACATACTTAAATGTTTATGTTATTTTTTACCGATTTTACTTTTCCGCCCTCCACTATACCATAAAAGAAGGTAATGTGAGGGGAACGAAAGAAAAAACCTGAGCAATCGATGTAGAACACCAGAAAACGACGCTAAACAATTTTTCTGATCCTATAACTCGGGAGGGGTTTATTTTCATGAACAACAGGATAATTTATCGATTGCACAAGTTTTTTTCCCTCACCTTTTGATGCCCCTCCTTATTCAAAATTACAACCATTTTTCTTGACAAAAAACTTCCTTCAACTAGTCACAATAACTACTACTGATAGTAATACACCTGAAGATGCCTTCGAATCAACCGATTGATTTTTATAATGTTGATTTATCGAGAAATAGAGAAAATAAAATTTTAACTTACTTTCATCTTCGTTCACAGCCTCTATAGCTAACGGTAACGCTCCTAGTACAACTTGAGCTTGTCTGTAAGCACCCAGAAATCCAATTGTTACGGATTCACTAAAATTATGGGCTCCGGTCCCCGTCAAATATTCATACAAAACCGAATAGTTCGAAATACTTTTCTTTTCTTCTTCGCCTTTTCTCGTAGTGGAACATGTTACGTTTTCAGAAGCAATCGTAAAGTTTACGATTGTTATTATTGTCAAAGTAGAAATTTCGATCACACCAGAGTTAAATTTCATTTTTATTCCTAAATGCGTTTATTCATGTTTGATTTTTTTAGATTCAGCTTTTCTCTATAAACGAAATAAACCCGTTTTTATTTTTACTTGTTGAGTAATTACTACTACTATCCATATTTTCAATTTAATTCGTGAAAACTTATTGAATTCATCGCGTTTAAGAACTGTCAGTTAAGTTTTGTCGAACTATCAAAGCCAGCTAGACGCTGTTAATTTCATACAACTACAACACAATCAGTCTGTAATGTCATTTTCATAGCTTACTAGAGGTTCGAAAGTATGCCTTTCCTGAAGGATAATAAACTACAGAGAAGGATGGGCCACTTACATAAGAAGCAATGTATTTTATGACGTCACGAAATACTTTTCGGCCTACTCCTCTTATGTCAAAATTTTCATTAAAGACAAAATACCAGCGTCTAGCCAGAGATAATTTTCGAAGGGTGTATGTTAAATATCACAGTTGCCATGACAATACCGTAGCCATCTGTCAGTAGATATTTTTGACGTTTTGATGCACTTTGTGTATTATTATTATTATTATTATTATTATTGTCAAATTATTGGTGGCTGCACAAAAAATATTGTACGCGCTATACTCGGAAAGTGAATTTACAGGGCTCGCATGCTTTCAGGGCTGTAAAGTACTCCACTTTCCGAGCTTGACACGTAAATAACTATTGTAGGTACATTGACATATTTTCTACCTCGGTTTGTAATATACTACAATAGATGGCGCATATGAAACTTGTAATTTTCTTTATAATCGTAGAAAAATGTTGTTTTCATCGCGCAAAAAACTTGTGTGATTTGTATCAAATTTTAACCGTCTGACCTCTTCCTACATCTTATGATCGGATAACGCGACATACTTTTAAACGATTACGTAGTTTTTCGGTACGTTATGGTGGTCTCAACCCATATCCTTCGGCAAACAAAAACAAAAAAATCTAATTTGAATGAGATGCGGGTTAAATTTGTTTACGCTGTTTCTATCAAGAAATATCTGGAATCGATAAGTACAGCGGACAGTGGATCTCGATTGAAACGAATCAAAAAACGTGCCAAGAAAGAAATCCGAGCACTTATGCCGGTCTGGGGCAAAACAAGAAAAACTAAATGATGATGCGAATCAGTCGAAGGATCGTCAGAATGTAAATCAACAATGATGTCGCGTGTTTTTTCCGTTCAAAAAATTTTAGGTTATTGCCGCAATAAAAACCATGGGCAAGGTCATATGGAGCCGTGATAAGCCCAAGGTCATCTGATAAGCCGCGATAAAAACCATGGGCAAGGTCATATGGAGCCGTGATAAGCCCAAGGTCATCTGATAAAAACCATGGGCACGGCTCCATATGACCTTACCCATGGTTTCTATCGCGGCTCCATGGAGCCATTCTCATTTATTGTCTGCTCTCAATGAGAGAGAAAAAATCTAAATCGAGGAGAGAAAAATTTTAAAATTTGAACGTTAGTATTTTCGGTCTCTATACCGAGAATAAAAAAAAGAGATTGAAAGGTGCGAGTGAACATTGTGTAATCGGTTTAGTTTCCTTAAGCGGATTTTTTTCCCCCAAAACTCGAACCGTCTATAATTTAATTTTGATGACCTTTTTATTCGGGCTTCTGTCTGTAAGAATAATTTTTTTATCGAGTTTTAGAAAAAAGTTCAACGGCTTCGTTTTTCCTTCAAATAAGTACTGAGGGTTTTTTTTAAACAATCATCTTCCTACTCGATTAGAGAGAACAATTTTTAGCAGTATTGGGGATAGGTATACAGGGTGTTTCATTGCGAAGTGTCCATACATTAAACAAAGATATAACATAGTTAGACAAGTCCAAAGAACTTATATTTGTTGGGTGTAACCCCCTTCCTAACTGAGCTAAAGAGTGTTTTATTAATTTACATAAATAAACAAAACATGCGTGGGCGAATTCAGTTTTTTGTGCTTTTTCCAAATGTGTAAAGCAATTTCTAAGTCTCTGACAATTGGGATAATAAAAGTGTTTTAATCGGGGATATTTATTTTCATTTTATAGAATTTTCTGGCTTCAAGTTTATAAACTTTATATTTACCTGTGGATTTTATCAATTTTGATTATTGCTTGTTGTTTGACAGCTAGTTGACAGCTGTCAACTGTCAATATCGTCTTTTTGACATCAGATTTGAATTAAGCAACCTTAAAGACATCGGCTTACATGTCAATTTTATCAATTTCGATTGTTACATGCTCTTTGACAGTTATTTGACAGCTGTCAACTGTCCATAACGATTTTTTAACATCAGTTTTGAACTCAGCAACCTCAAAAACATATATTTACATGTGGATTTTATCAATTTTGATTATTGCTTGTTGTTTGACAGCTAGACAACTGTCAATATCGTCTTTTTGACAACAGATTTGAATTGAGAAACCTTAAAAGCATATGTTTACATATTAATTTTATCAATTTTAATTGTTACATGCTGTTTGATAGTTAGTTTGACAGCTGTCAACTGTCAATGTCGTCTTTTTGACATCAGATTTGAATTAAGCAACCTTAAAGACATCTGCTTACATGTCAATTTTATCAATTTCGATTGTTACATGCTGTTTGACAGTTATTTGACAGCTGTCAACTGTCAATAACGATTTTTTAACATCAGTTTTGAACTCAGCAAACTCAAAAACATATATTTACATGTGGATTTTATCAATTTTGATTACTGCTTGTTGTTTGACAGCTAGACAACTGTCAATATCGTCTTTTTGACTACAGATTTGAATTGAGAAACCTTAAAAGCATATGTTTACATATTAATTTTATCAATTTTAATTGGTACATGCTGTTTGATAGTTAGTTTGACAGCTGTCAACTGTTATATTGGCATTAGATTTGAATGCAGCGACCCCGAAACATAGGAGGGTACTTTTTTTAACGCAACAAATACTAAACTTTTGAAAAGATTACCTTTTTAAGTAGTAAATAATGTTAAATCCGCGGAGCTTTGGAGCTCCGTAGGAGCCTAAATACGCAAAATTAAGCTTTGTGCCCATTGAGACTTTTGCTAAGGATGCCGAAACGAACAACATATCCAAATTTCAGCCAATTTGACCGGGAGCCAATTCCCATAAGATTTGTGCGCGGATCTTTTTCACATTAAAAAAATACAGTTTGTTTCTTTCTGAATTTTTACATATCCTGCTTGAAACTAACGATATTATGCGTCGTTGACCTTCCTGGCATATATCCAAATTGCTTGTCCGAAAACATTTATTTAAGCCTACATGTATCGATCTCTAAAAGGAAAAGGATCCACTTTTCGGTCCTTATTTCCAATATATTCGTAACTTTGTGGAATATAATCGGTAATGATAAAAAAAACATTTCATTCAATTTTATGGCTATACGTATGTTTTCTTTTGGAACATTATTAATCTGGTTTTTAAACCTATTTCCCATTTTGGATAAATTCCACTTAGCACCATCGATATTTTTTTACGACTGTAAATGTGCTTGTACCGTAAATTATTTAAAATGTACTTATTCTGCGATCTTTGCCATTTCGCTAGAAAATTACATTTTCATCGATTCTCCACTGCATTTTATGATATAAATCACATCCTGTAATGATCTGCTATCACTGGCAGAATCAATACACCTCCGGAATGATTCGCAATTTCTATTATATCGTGGTAAAACCGTTTTCCTTGTTCCTCACTAACCGCACCAAGATTTTCCGGAAGATACTTTATACGTGAAAAGAGAAAACGAACATTTACGCTCGTATTGGATATCAATTTTTTTTTTGCATTACTTTTTTACTTCCTTTATCATAAGCTGCAAAATTTGCAAACAATATTACGACCTTGAACAAATCCGGGGCTCGCATCTATCGCGGTTATTCTCTGTTCGTTCGTTTACGCGGAATTAGCTCTATAAATTATTTAATATTTCAATTTATAACCGCATCGAATCAGCAATTTGTACGATATTTAATTTATCATGTCGATGTTTTCTGGGGCTTCACACGAGACGAGATTGGACGAGACTCATGAAAGTCTCGTTAGTTTTGAAAAAAATTAGTCAAAAACAATAGACTGATTTGCAATTTGTTGTTGTTAAGATTGAACACTGTTTTTTGATGTTAATTTACATCAGTAAAAATATACAGTCCACTATTAGACCAGGCAAATTAAATTTAGAGTCAATATTAATTTTCTGCAGGGTTTTTATGATTGGAAGTGGTAAAGGGGCTTACAATGAACGTAAAAAAAAATTCGTCCAACAAGAGGGGTTAATTTGAGGGTGGTTAAAAGAGGGGCAAAATTATTAAAAAAAAAAAAAATTTTTATTTTTAATTTCCTCAAAAATAGATTAATTTTGTTGAAATTTTGTGAAAGTATTCCTTTTTAGGACTCAGATATACAATAATGTTTTCCGATTAAAAAATCTAACGGTTTTCAATATATTAAATTTTTTAGGTTAAAAACGTTTTTTTTTCAAAAATAAAGTTGGTTGGCAAAATATCGTCGTATATGGTTCTTTAGATGCTCATTTTTTTTTGTTTTTACGTCAACTTTTTGATACAATAAAAAAAAATAATAGTCCCCATTTAAAAACGTGCTCAAAAATAGAAAAAACTCAAAAAATGATTTTTGCAATAACGAATTTTTCAGTAACTGTTGATAATTTGTTTAAATTTTTAATAAAATTAAAAAACTATTTACTCCATTGAATTCTACAGAACAAAATACGAAAAAAACTGTGTTTCATTGTTTTATTTGAAATTTGATTTTTGTTCCGTATTGTTATAAATATTCAATTGTAATAATGAAAATGCAGATACTTAAATATAATTCTTTTTTAAATAGTTTTGGAAAATATTCAGTATGAAAGTTGTAGATTATGAAAAAATCTTCAACTTTTGAAACGACACCTTTTGACATAACCTCAAAATTGTCGAGAAAAATTCGAAAAATCGTATTTTTTCTTTTTATTTCCGAGAAAATAATGTACCTACTTTTAATCAAAATTATACAGGGTGTTTCATAGTTAAACCGACATACGTTAACTGTAAATAGAGGGTACTTAGGTGATTCCAAATAACCTTGGTTACTGAGTCTAACGCCTTTAATAACTGAGATACGGGGTGTTTCATCCATTTCGACCAATATTTTGATAAGCCGTAACTTTAGAACCACCCTGTAGATTTCTCTCATACTTGGTACAGGTATAGTGTGATAGTAGCCCAATCCATTAGGGTAAGAACTATAATTAAAATCCAGATCCGGATTAAGAAGAATTTATAAAATTTGAAAATCCCCAAAACAACACCCTGTATATCAAATTTTTTCAAAATGGGATGGATATTTGAAAAGAACGGAAAAAAATGAGTTAAACTGAAAATTTTTGCACCTCCCATTCTACTGCTTGAGTTTTAACGTCAAATTACATCAAATTCATTATTTTCATTTTCACAAGCAGTAACTTTCGAAATACCTGGTAGATTTCTTTCATATTTGGAACAGGTATCATTTTTTAGTAGCCCATTCGTATAATGTAAGGACAACACTACAGTTAAAATCCAGATACGGTTTAAGAAAAATTTGTAAAATTTGAAAATCCCCAAAGCTTCTTTTCAAATATCCATCCCAATTTTAAAAAATCTGATATACAGGTTGTTGTTTTGAGGATTTTCAAATTTTACAAATTCTTCTTAATCCGGATCTGGATTTTAATTATAGTTCTTACACTTTAGGATTGAGCTATTAATACACTATACCTGTACCAAGTATGAGAGAAATTTACAGGGTGGTTCTAAAGTTACGACTTATTAAAATATTGGCCGATTATTAAAGGCGTTAGGCCCAGTAACCAAGGTTATTTGGAATCACCTAAGTACCCTCTATTTACAGTTAACGTATGTCGGTTTAACTATGAAACACCCTGTATAGGGGTCATTCCATAACAACGGGACAATCTGTGTCCTGTTGATTTTTTCAGGTGAAAAAAGGTTATCACTTGCCTCATAACACGTTTTATCTAGACATATTAAACTGTTCTATATACATCTTTACAGCTAAAATGTCCACCTGTCTGTTTTTTATTTATATTTAAAATATTTTAACTCGACAGATAGTCCAAATATAACAATAATGCTGTATACATTCGAAAACGCGTTGAATTGTAGCAACTAGATATGTCCATAGAGAGTTTTTGATTAATTCTCTATTTTTATGACACATTAATAAGTGTCGTACAAGTTTGGCATCAACACCGTTCTCAAGGATGATGTTGCAAAATGGAGTAAAGTAGTGGGAGTAATTATGCGATTGAATTTCCATTCGAACAGTTAAAATCTCGTTAATTGATTGTAAAGTGTCAAGGAGGTAGGCTACTTGTTCTTTTTTGTTTTGTGCTGTGTATTGGTGACGTTAAGGCAGGCGTATGTTATTACCAAATTTCATATATTGTAAAATGTATCGTTACCTCTAATATTTCATAGAAAAAAAGTTAAATGTTTGTTGGAGAACCAAAGATTTTATGTTTCTGATGAAAATGAAACAATTCTTAAAAATGTCCCGTAATATTTTCGTTTATTCTCATCTAAAAACTGTCTCAAGGAGACTTATTTATAAATTTTTTTACCACCCGGTATCCACACTAATATTTTTATCGTGTGGTATAAATCAAAATACATATAACTTCAAAAAAACCCAATATTCCTGCATTATACATGGATTTGTGTGAAAGGGATTGTAACTTTTTGCTTTATTTTGATTATCTGCAATAAAATTTTCTGTTTATTTGATAAATATATCCCATCTAGCTTTTGCCAGGGGCTTTGCGCGCCTGGATTTTTTTTTTTCGTTATTTGTTGTTCTATCACATCATTTTGCTTATGTAATGTAATATGATTCTTCCACTTGTTTTTGTTTGCCATAAATACATTGAAACCCTAAATTATGTATTATGTATTAATATTTTTCGAAATTTAAAATTAGAAATTAGGCTTTAGCAGTTTGTAGATGGTTGGAAAATTTAGGGTAAATTATAATAGCCCAGTTGCCAGAGAAGGATATTGATCAAAAGCTCGCACAAAATGTGATATCGATGAAACTTGGCACTTAAGTACTTGAAAGGGTGTAGAATACGATAAAAAAATCTGTGTTGCTCTAAAGTGTATGTTAACTTCACAATTTCGAACACCACGTGAAAGAGGGGAAAATTTTACTAAAAATTATATTATAAGTTACTTTAAAAAAAATTGTATTACTTTAAAAAATTATTAAAAATAAGAAAGAAAACTCTACGCGCTCCGAGCCGTTGAATTCAAATATTCAGGCGAGGCGTTCGGAAAAACTAAAGTATCTTTGCCTAAAGTGTACGCAAAGGAAAAAAAAGAATGCATTTTAAAGAGGAGACTCTAAGCTTTCTCAGGAAGCCATTAGTTTTTAATTGTTTTTTGTTTTCTCATAGAAAATTTGAGCGGAAGTTATAATTTCTAAAATTAAAAACTAACTAACTAACCTGAGAAAGCTTAGAGTCTCCTCTTTAAAATGCTTTTTTTTTTATTTGCGTACATTTTAGGCAAAGAAACTTTAGTTTTTTCCCGAACGCCTCTCTTGAATATTTGTATTCTTTCATATTTTTAATAATTTTTTATAGTAATACAAATCTTTTTTAAAAATAACTTATAATTTTTAGTAAAATTTTCCACTCTTTCGCGTGTTGCTATTAGTTTCTCGATTTTTTTTTTTGAAGATATGAAAAAATCAAATATAATATAATAAATCCTAGAAACTTTAAATTTGGTGCTAGAGAAAATAGGGCTCATTAAATAGATTTTTTAAGTCAAAATAGTCGAAAAAAATTCTAGAAGAGGCAAATCGAGTTTTAGATCATATTTTTTTTCAGGGCTAATTACATAAAAAGTTAATTTTACCTATAAAGTGCAATAAAAGTGGAATATACGTTAAATATTACAATTTTAATATTCAAATATAAAACAGAAAACTAATTTAAAATATTTTTAGTGTTTCTTATAATTTGCGTAAAATTCAAGTAAAAATTTTAATTCTTTGAAAATGTACAATTTTTTTTAAACTTACGGCCCTTTGGGGAATTTAATAATAATCCAAAAAAATACTACAAGCATCAGTTTAAATAATTTATAAACTAAAGCTGAAAAAATAGATAAATAATTTTGCAATAATATAAAAAAACGTCTTTCTAAGATCAAATACAAATATATAATTTCTAATTAATCGACAATAGACCTTCAAAAAGTTTCAATTTACTGTTTCGAAAATTTGGAACTTTATCACATCCGAAGTTTTCGCGCACTTTCCGCCACTCAACTTCAATTCTATCCGCGATAAGCAAACGGCCAAACTGAAACGCTGGAAATTATTTACCACCGGCTTTTCTTAAATGAAAATTCGCGCAAACTCCCGAATTTATCTTTGAAGTGCAACAGGTCTCTATCATTTCCAAACATAATGTTATTCATCTTTCGCAAATTGGTATTGAAAACAAGAACATAAAGAAGATGTTTCGGTCCCTGCTGTTCAGCTGTTCAATAAATCAAATTCAAAACGTCAATAGCTAAATTTATAAATATAAAATTTTTGTTTCTATGGCAATAAAGCATATTCTCTCTCTCTATATATCTCTATCTATATCTCTCTATCTCTATCTATATCTCTCTATCTCTATCTATATCTCTCTATCTCTATCTATATCTCTCTATCTCTATCTCTATCTCTATCTCTATCTCTATCTCTATCTCTATCTCTATCTCTATCTCTATCTCTATCTCTATCTCTATCTCTATCTCTATCTCTATCTCTATCTCTATCTCTATCTCTATCTCTATCTCTATCTCTATCTCTATCTCTATCTCTATCTCTATCTCTATCTCTATCTCTATCTCTATCTCTATCTCTATCTCTATCTCTATCTCTATCTCTATCTCTATCTCTATCTCTATCTCTATCTCTATCTCTATCTCTATCTCTATCTCTATCTCTATCTCTATCTCTATCTCTATCTCTATCTCTATCTCTATCTCTATCTCTATCTCTATCTCTATCTCTATCTCTATCTCTATCTCTATCTCTATCTCTATCTCTATCTCTATCTCTATCTCGATCTCGATCTCTATCTCTATCTTTATCTTTATCTCTATCTATCTCTATCTCCATCTCTATGTATATATATAAGAAATCTGCGCGACGATTTTGTGCTTGTCGACTTCTACGTGAGCCCTTGTCCGAAATACATCAAAAATCCTATGTTCCGTTAAAATTTTGCCAAATCTGTATATGGGTTATACATACCTCTACCTACCTTTAAAATATCTCCGTTAACCAACGGGACACCCTGTATCACGCTTAAAAAAATTTTAATTTTATACTTCACGTACTATATATAATGAACGTCCATTGAATTTACATTGTCGAGGTGTCTCCATCTTTGGGTCAGCTGCTCAAAGTATCAAACTCAAAATAGACGTATAATTTAAAACACATTTCCAGCGGTTTATTTATATGTATTGATATTCGAAAGCGAAGTGACTTCTAATGAAATAACCGAAACATCGTATTTTTCGCTATGCAGATATGTTTTATTTGGATTGATGAATTCTCGAGAAAAAGATGATTGTTTAAAGTGGAAAAGATTGAGACGAACTCCAAGGCCGTATTTATGCAAAAAGGTATATAGAGACAATAATCAAAAAATATTTTCACATTGAAATGCGAGATGAAATTGAATTTTGATGGTAAATAAAATATGCAAGATAACAATTACGTATTTTGAATTTTCTAAGGTTCATAAATTTTTTATCAGTGCAGCTAAACGAATTAGTGCAGGGTCTATCCGGCCGCAAGGAAGTATATAGCTCGGGAGCCAGAATGGAAAGAGTATAAATTAAAAAAATAAAAACATGAGCAATCGCTAAGTGGTAATCGAATAATGGGACGGCTGATATGCGACCAAACGCATTTCACGGTGCGGTGAATTTATTGTCTTATCACAGCGCTTCATTTGAATATCCAAATATACAAAACAAAAAATATTTTTGTCGAAAAAAAAATTTGAAAAAAAAAAATTTGAAAAAAAAATTTGAAAAAAGAATTGCCCAAAAAATTTGCCAAAAAAAATTTCAAAATCAAATTTGTCAAAAAAAAATGGTCAAACAAAAATTCTAAAAAAAAAATTGCCAAAAAAAATTTGACAAAAAAAAAATTCAAAAAAAAATGTTACCTAATTAAAAATCGTTTGAAGAAGAGGTGGTTGACAGTGCAGATCGTTGACCGTAACCACCTGCACGTAATTAGCCAAACTCAATTATCTCATTAGGACGACCGCCTATCGCAGGTGGCCGGATGCAGGTGTTCATTAGCATAATTATATGCAGGTGTTTATTTGCATAACTACGTGAAGGTGCTCGTTGCATAATCCTTAACGCCAGGTGGATGCATGCAGGTGTTCATTTGCATAATTATGTGTAGGTGTTCATTTGCATAACTATGTGAAGTTGTTCCTTGTAGAACCGTTAACGGTAGATGGTTGCATGCAGGTGTTCATTTGCATAATTATGTAAAGGTGTTCATTTGTATAATTATGTGAAGGTGTTCATTTGCATAACCGTTAACGGCAAGGAGGCTGCATGCAGGTGTTAATTCGTATAATTATTCGTAGGTGTTCATTTGCATAAATATGTGAAGTTGTACGTTGCATAACAGTTAACGACATGTGGCTGCATGCAGGTGTTCCTTAGCATAATTACATCCAAGTCATCTTACTACATTTTCAATAAATAAATTAGCTTCCACGATACTGAACCGTGTGAAATAGTGAAAACAAAACGAACTATCGAGGTAGAAAATATGAGAGGTGAGATCAACAAAAGATGACGTATCTCTAATATTAAACAAATAGGATACTTAACCGACAACGAAAGATATAACCTCTCCATACATATGAGAAAAAATCATAGGTTCTGAAAACAAATGTAAATGTTGACGATATCGTAATAAAATAATAATAATAAAAAAATACAGAGATACAGCTAGGTAAGTACACCATTATTTATGTTACTGAATATTGTAACCTCGATTACAATGAAGAAAATGAGCACTGAAGTTTGTTAGTGAACTTTTTCGATTGAAAATTAGGCTTTTTTTTAATTTAAATTCGTATAAAATCGAAAAAGAAATATTTTGCTTTGAAAAAATTGCAACTTATTGAAAACACAAAGAAGAACGTTTTGAGTATTATTTCGTCTTTTAATTAATAAATTACCACTTTAAAACTACTCTTTTATTTCAAAATGTTAATGACAATTTGAATAAACTTTTGACAAGTTAGTGATCAGTAATACCAACTTCAAAAATTCAAAATTTAGCCAACATACGGAAAATAAAATTCTTATATTCTTCGAATATTTTTAATAATCAGATTTGTTGTGTGCATTGGTAATCTGGCATTACAAATCGGATTAATTTTTTATATATATATTTAAAATTTAAATATGTCATTCTTTACGATTTTTTGTTGGCAAAAGTATCAAATTTAAGTTGGTTGCATTGAATAACCTAGTTATAAAATTTCATAACCTCAAAAAACCTTGTTTAAAAATGTTTATGAAATATTTACTAAATTATGGAAAAACTAGCATTATCTGTTATCACAGACATTATTCGAACAGGAATATATTAAAATTAAAAGATCGCGGCATGTTCGAAGATATTTTTCCAGACAACGCCGCGTAAGTAAGGATATTTAATAATTAGTATTAATTTTTCAACAGTTCATAATTAATTTTAGGAATATCGTAACAGATTTATTAAACGCTCGTCCTCAAACAGTATATGCAGGTTTTGATCCTACTGCGAATAGTTTACATGTTGGAAATTTATTAGTTTTAATTAATTTATTACATTGGCAAAGAGGTGGTCATCAACCAATAGCTTTGGTAGGTGGTGCAACTGCTAAAATAGGAGATCCTAGTGGTAGAAACACGGAACGAGAAGAACTAGCTAAAACATTTATAGACGAAAATGTATATGGTATTTGCAAAAATATATCTACGATATTTTTCAATCACGAAAAATATCTTTGGAATAACAAAGACACGCTAAAACCCGTTAGGTATGTTATCATTTACATATTATGTGTGTGTAAGGTGAAAATTAATTTTTATTTAAGAATTTTGAACAATGAAAGTTGGTACCAAGTTATGAGCCCCGTGGATCTAATAGGAGGAGCTGGCAGGCATTTAAGAATGGGAACTTTGTTATCGAGAACCAGCGTACAAAGTAGACTTCAATCGGCAAGTGGGATGAGTTTCACGGAATTTAGTTATCAGTTGTTTCAGGCCTACGATTGGTTGCATTTGTTCAGAAAGCATGACTGTATCTTCCAGGTAAAAACCATAATTTACCTTCGTAAAAATAAAATACACGATTAATTTTTTATTTACTTAGATTGGTGGTAACGATCAAATGGGAAATATTAGGTCAGGCCATGAACTGATTAGTAAAGTTTGTAAGAAACCTGTTTACGGTAATTTCGAAAACCCAATTTAGTCAGAATAATTAATTATTGCATTTTGTAGGTATTACTCTTCCACTAGTAACTACAGAAATAGGAGACAAATTCGGTAAATCAGCAGGTAATGCGGTTTGGCTGGATGAAAATAAAACTTCTGCCTTTACTTTCTATCAGTTTTGGATGAGACAGCCCGACTCGGAAGTCGAGAATTTTTTAAAATTATTTACATTCGACCCAACTGGCAGTATTTCCGATCTCATGAGACAGCACAAGGAGAAACCTGAACTGAGATTACCTCAAAGACAACTAGCAGAACAGGTAAAATAAAAAAAAATATTAATGACTGAGTTTTTAAGCCCATTTTCTTTCTCTCTTAGGTAACACTGTTGGTGCACGGAGAAGAGGGTCTTAAAAAAGCCAAGCAGGCCAGTGAAGCGCTTTATGAAGGAAATATCGTAGCCGTAGGTGAAATGAATGCACAAGAAATATCTCAGCTGTTCCACGGTGCCACTATTGTCGAAATGCTTTCAGAAGCGGGACAAAGTATTTTGGATGTCGCCATGAAAGCGGGATGCTTCCCAACCAAACGTGAGTTAATATTAATTAACCCCTTAAACGTCTCAAAATAAACGTAAACAACTTTTTAAAATGTACAAAATTTTATAATAACAGAGCGAGATTTAGCCATACCTAGCTACATCATCAATCTTAATTGAGATATTACTTTTAACATATGCATTGGTATTCGAAAATAAAATTAGTTTAGATTTAGAAGCTTTCAAATGCAAGTTACGGTTTATAGAATATGCATTTATTCGTGTTAAATCCGCGTTAATTAATGAAGCGAGTTAGATATATCAAATATGGGTTTTTCTTATTCGTTTAAATGTCCTTTATATACAGTTAGCGTTGCTCATTTACCTATGAAACACCCTGTATAATCAGAGCGAAGTTGTATGAAGTTTTTAAGTATTCGATTATTGTTTAAACAATTTTTTCGCTAATATCAAAACCATTAACAGTTAATTGAATGTAAATGACATAATATTACATGAAAATTATTCTTTTTCATCAATTTCAATGCGTATTTGCAATAAGAAATAAAAGATTGTCTAGATTAACTGAAAAAGCGATTATGAAAAAGTCGTTTTTTGGTTTTCTGCATTTTTAAAGATATTTTTAAATATTAATAATATATTTTTTTCATACCATCTTAAAGTCGAGGTTTCAACGAAGAAAATGACCACTGATAAAGTTAAAAAATTGAAAATTTGTATTGGAACTTTTTCGATTGAAAATTAGGCTTTTTTTTTTATTTAAATTCGTATAAAACCATTGTCGCTGGTCTGTAGGTGTAATAAATTATCTCTAATTTTTTTATAGAGGATGCCACAAGGATAATATCAGCTGGAGGATTTTATATTAACCAGCAACGAGTGAATAATCCTAGTGAAGTGATAAATTTAGATATACATAGGCTCAAAAATAACGTTTCTTTGCTTAGGGTGGGAAAAAGAAACTATTACATTGTTAAATGGATGTTGTAGTTTTTATTTATTTATTTTTTATATATATAAATAAGATAAACTGAAGTTTTATTTCATTTTAAGTTTAAGTATTCGTTCTATTGTACCTTGTCGATGGTGTTTTTTATTATTATAAAAAAAGGACAATTTGAAATAATTTTATGTGCTTATTTACTCTTCGATTTTAAAAAATAACATTTTTTTAATACTCTCGAGTTCGATATTCACACTTATTAATTTTTTTTTACATTAATTCTTATTCATTGCACACTCCGTATACTTTTCATCTAATTAGGGCTGGAACACGTCTAATCCCCACACAAATTATTAAACTACACTAAAAAGAATATTAAATTTAACACCGGAACATAAAAAATAGAATTTCAGTATCGCAGAGCAATTCTTAATATTTCGTCAAATATCGGTCATAATTTCACCAATCTTAGATACCAAGGCGTTTAAATGATCGATGTGAATCTCCGAACCGTGAGATAAATCTTCCAAAATACTATCAACGTCTAAAGTATTACGATACGCAGTATTTTTAAAAATGTATATCAAAATTCCAATGGGTAAATAAAATCGGTTTCGAATGAGTTTCTTGAATACTTCCATCGCCTCGTTATTGATCATATATAACTTTTTTAAAGAATAAAACCATTCTTTCCTAGTTAAATACATCATCTCGAGCACTTCGATGCAAAGAGGTAAGATGGACACTTTGATTCGACTCTCCTTCTCGAATTTGGTAATAAAAGTTTTCAGATCGTCCACGCTGTTGTTAATCGGTAGATTGTTATTTAAAACGTTAAGTATTTCCATTTCTTTTAGTTTAATTAATTTAGCTTCGTAAACACGTCCGGTTATTTTCTTTAATATATTGCTGAAAGATTGTATTTTTAAATCTTGATCGCCCATGTATTTACTAGAAATAAAAACTGTAGATACGAGAGTAAGGACGGGATCGTCGATTTCTTGTCCTTTAGAAGATTTTCTAGAAATATATTCCTCTATGGTATCTACAGCAAAACCGAAAACGTGAACGTCTTGTTTTAACATATTACACACTTCTTTTATTAAAGCTGTCGATCTTATATCTAATATCGGTTCTAAATATTTTCCTTCGTTCTTTAGCATCTCACTTAACCATTCTGTTAATAAATCGCATTCGTATTTACTCAAATTCATTTTGAATTTCAATCAAACTTTGAATTACAAGTTTTAGGGATTTTTTTTTCACACTTCCTCTAATACCAACTACAAGATTGACAAGAAGAAGAAAAAATTTAAGAACGTGTTTTAAAAGCGTCTCCAAGTTTAACGATTGGAAGTTTATTAAGAATATTTGTCTATAGTAAATAGAAGAAACTAGATTTAAGAAAAATAAGACAACTGATTGAGCTGGCAAATTGCTCTTAAAAACAAAGCCAATAAATTCATTAAAAAGAAGAAGAAGAATAATGTAACTTTTTAAACTCTGGTAAGGTAAGAACTTTATTCTAATTTAATTAAACAAATTTTAGATTTAGAAGTAGGAAAATACAACCAATTTTTTAATTAAATGATAAATATAAAATCTACCAAGTGTTTTTCGTCCATTGTACTTCATATCACTTTGTGCCGAATTTCTGTTTTATAAGATTTTCATTGTGGATTTTTAAATTTTAAGGCCCGAAATTGCATAAATTATTACCAAAATAGTTCAACTCCTCTAGAAAATTCCTTCTCTTTCGATTTCCAGCAGTTTTAGATTGTCTTAATCTATATAATTTTTCTCTGGCCAACACCTAACAGAAAATTGATTACCTTTCATAAAACGGCCGATTTTCTCAAATTCTGATGTCCAATAGTTTTCAGTCGATTTCTCGTAAGTTTTATTAGGATTTTCTTGGACTCAAGCAACGGCGGCTCCAAGGGGAGGGGGGCAGTTGTAGATTCTAGGTCCATTTATATTCTAAAAACTCACTTTTTCCCTCAAAAATGGCCCAAACATTTTTTTTCGGTAATTTTGACATTGCCAATCGTTTCTTATACAAAATTTATTCTGCGTAAACTAAATTTTAATTTTTTTTATAGTTTCTAGGTTCATTTATATCCTAAAAAACTCACTTTTTCACTCAAACATGGCCCTAACATTCTTTTTCGGTAATTTTGGCATTGCCAATCGTTTTTTAGACAAAATTCATTCTGCGTAAAGCAAATTTTATTTTTTTGAATTTTTTTTGTAGCTTCTAGGTCCATTTATATCCTAAAAAACTCACTTTTTCCCCCAAAAATGGCCCAAACATTTTTTTTCGGTAATTTTGACATTGCCAATCGTTTTTTAGACAAAATTCATTCTATGTAAACCAAATTTTTATTTTTTTTATTTTTTTTTGTAGATTCTAGGTCCATTTATATCCTAAAAAACTCACTTTTTCCTTCAAAAATGGCCCAACCATTTTTTTTCGGTAATTTTGACATTGCCAATCGTTTCTTATACAAAATTCATTCTGCGTAAACTAAATTTTAATTTTTTTGAATGTTTTGTGTAGATTATAGGTCCATTTATATCAACAAACCCAAAATATTAGCTCAAGTCATTTTGTTAAATCAAAAAACAGAATTTGTTAAATTTTTTTAAATTTTAATTTTGAAAGCACTATAGAAATAAGAAATAAAACAAAAGTAAACTAAAATTATTTAATAAATTAGTACTACATTGAATATAAAAAATATATTTTTCGGAATAAACAAAAATAAATGTTTCAATAACATTATTTTAACAAATAAACTGGTTTGCAAATACTGATTAATTGGGTAAAAATACTATAAATTGGTAAAAGTATTTTTTTTAGTACGACATAAACATTTTTATAACGTTTCACGAATTTTTGATTGTTACAATATTTAAAATTACGTCAATGTATTTAAACTCTTATATACAAAAATTCGTAAACAATTATGAAATATTTAATTTTCTAAACTCTTCACTTAATGCGGCACATCGAGTTAAAATCACAATTTAAACTTTGCGAATAATAATCTCCGATAGCCTTTGTGCCACACAGATCAGAATCTGGACAAGCAGGTAATCGCACAATATTCTCTTGATGCAAAAATAGAAGCTTATTTTCTGAACCACACCTATAAAATTTTAAACCATAAATTTAAAAAACGAAAAATTCAATAGCAATTACTTACCCGTAAACAATAAATGCCAAATTTGACCCGAAACTATCTATAAGACTCGTCCTCCACTGTCTACCTTCCATGCTATCGTAATTTTTAGCAGTCAATGGTTCTTCGTCTTTGTATAATCCCAAATGTGCCAACATCTTTAATACCGTTCCAGAATGAGAAAAGTAGGAAACCACTCTCGGAAAACGACTTTTACTACAAACCAAGTTGAAATAATTGACTCATTGTTAAAATTTTTAGGCACTTTTGAAAATATGTATTCACCTGGTTTACGTTCAATACCGTAAGATGGCGTTACTGGCGTATGTACGATGGTCTGTGTCTAAAGATTATTCAGTCACTGTGATCAATGATGGAGGTGGTGACAGTTGCAATACGTCAATTTACAAGTTATTGGTGAGTGATTTATTGATTTTTTTTTAACAAAAAAGCAAAAATAAAATATTAACAGATAGCCATAAAAAAACTTCTTTAAAGAGTGCAATGTTGGCAGAAAGTTTCCCAATTTTCGGTTTTTTATCGGTACTTTTGATTAGCCCGATAAAAAATAATCAAATAAAAGTTTTTGGTTATCGCTTTGCAAAATCATCTACCCGTGGAAAACTAGTTCTTATTGACAGCTGTATAAACTGGTTTTGACAGCTACTCCATCTTCGAAACAATTATCGAACTAAAAATGGGCGGAGCCTCGTAAAGATTTGTGCGGGAAATTCAAAGCGGTGACAGCTTTATGAATTTATGGATTTTTTAAATGTTAGTAATCGAAATGTATACAGTGTAGACAAAGAAAAACAAATTTAGCATTCAAAATTGTAAAAAAAAAACAGTTAAACTGACCTCTGCAGGAAATTTATCATGTCCCTAAAAGCAGGGCAGGCTTGCGTGTAGGTTAATTCATGTCCGTATCCGTCTTGCCAATAATGTTTCAAATCTTTTGCGTATTCCAACACTTTCAGGTTATCCAAAGTAAATACTGCACACCAAGGAGATTTGCTCTTCTTGTTCCAGGCGGTTTCGAATGAGCATATTTCATATATCAATTTAATATCCGCTAAAAATGCAATGTAGAGATAGTGAAACCCATTGGAAAAGGAAGAGAATATAACAAAAATGAAAGGAAAAATAATTTACGGGCGATCTGAGGTTGGGAAGTGGAACGGGGTGAGTTTTGAAGGGTAAAAAAGCGTTTATCTCGATTTCCAGCAAAACTACAAGCCCTATGGAAAAAAGTTAAATGGCAAAGTTGTAGGTAATAAAAAGGTCTACAACTTTTGTATTTACACTTTTTTCACATAACCTCAAAATTTATGTGAAAAATTCAAATAACCATGTTTTTGGTTTTTTATTTGTATCTTTTACAAAAAAATTATTTTTTTCACGAAATTTGGTGAAAGCTTACCTTTTTATGTCCCAAACACACTGTAATTTTTTTGATTTAAAATATTTATTTTTTCACCTTATTTTGACTTAATATCGAAAAAGCACCCTAATTTTCAATCGCAAATTCTCACGTCAAAATATCTGCTTTTTTGTAGTTTTGCCGTAAATAGAGATAAACAGTTTTCTACCTTTAAAAACTCACCCCTTCCACTTCCCGACCTCAGATCACCCGTAAATTATTTTTCCTTTCATTTTTGTTATATTCTCTTCCTTTTCCAATGGGTTTCATCCTATTATTTTTTTTCACTATTTACAATTTTCAAAAGTATTACAATCACGAAAGAGGGAGCCAAAATATTACCTAAGTCTAAAGCATTTTCTTTCAAATTGAATCTTATATTAACATCTCTTACGGTCGCCTCCATTTCAGGCCCATTTTCAAAGATCGTAGGTTCTTGTTGTGCCGCGGGATTTTTTTTAATTTCGTAAGTCCACTTGTCACACGTCTTATAAAACTACAATAAATAATTAGATTAAGATAAAGCAATGATTGATAAATAAACAACAAATATATCTAACCTAACTTAACCTGACACATGTCAAAATGTGACACTTGTCAATATGTGAGGCCTGTCAAAATGTGACACGTACCGTACTTTACCTGCAATTAACTTACTCGTAAAATTGGATCCTTCTTCAATGCTTCAGGATACCAAACATCTTTTGCTGTAGCTTTTCCGAATAATCCTGCAGTAAAATAATAGGCACTTTTTTGGGTCCTTTGAGAATATGTGTATTTAAACTACAAACAATATAATTTGAGATCAAAATTATCCCGTCTTAGACCAGGGCCAAAGCGATTTTAAATACCCGAATTCTTGAAAAATTCTTAGCGTTTTGAGGGTTGGACATTGTTTTTTACGATTTTTGGCTGAAATATGAATCCTATCGAAAAAAGTTTAATATAAAAGTTGTAGATAATTAAAAAATCTAAAACTAAAAATTTTTCAACATAACCTCAAAACCACAGTAGATACAGTAGTTCCACTTAGCGTCGGCACCTTTGATATTGGTGTCCAGCAGTTTCATTTTTTATATTCGCACTGGTATTGACACTATTGACAGTAATGACATTTCTCCCCGTCACGATCCCTAACAATGCTCATATATACACTGCTCGATATATCAATTATTGATATAAACTGTTCGCTAAAATTCAATCTAGGCAAATAAGGTTGGAAACATGGAAAAGTAGTAAAACTTAATTATGCAGTTTTCAATGAGGTAAAATTCATTTAATCGGATGCACCCGAGATAAAAAAAAATGTTTGGTGATTCTTACGTATTTTTGTCTCCTGAACACGAATGTGAAGTCAAAAAGCGAAGGTCTCGAATGCTTTTTGAGATATAGGCCCGAAAGGTATGAAAACTTGTTTCTAATCTCACGATTATCTTTATTGCCACACTTATATCAACTTCATCTATACGTTTACTAGTACAAATTTGAACCATTTCTAGTCGAGTTGAGATTTGGCATATATTTTTTTATGATTATGGGTCGATGCTATTCAAACGTGGTTTAAAGGAGTTTTTGGGAATGGAGTTTCTGCCAAAATTCAATATGGCAAATACAAAATTGTGGTTGAGTTATATAGTTATAGTAAAGTTAATACAGCCATTCTATATTCGTTGTTAAAAAAATGCAAGAGATTATTACGAAAATATTTATTTTTCCCATTTCAGTTGACATTTCACATTCCTAATATATAAGAAAGAAATTTGTTGCATACAATGTACATAGTCAATACAATTTTTTTTAAGAAAACAAGAACCAAGAATGCATGACACCTCATAAAAACATAGATAGATAGATATTTATTAATATATGAATTGTTAAATTATCATAATTCGAGATGCTATTGTAGAATTGTCACAAAAATGATCAGTTTTCAATGAAATAAGTGAAACATACATAGGGATTAACGCCTCATTGATAAAAATTCCTAAAACCAGAATTTGATGAAATAAGAGACTACTTTATGAAATGTTTATGACACTTCTAATATATTACACAGTAGATTGGATGAAATTTTTTAAATCCGGCAACTATGGAAGGAGTGCCGGTCGTTCTTAAACTCGTCGTTTGCGCATTAGCCAGGAGTCGCAACAATCGCAACTCCTGGCTAATGCGCATTGAAAACTTACAACCAGAAATTGGCCGAAGTGGAATTACTGTATCTACTGTGTCAAAACTATCGAGAAAATCGCTAAGAAATAACGGATTCTAGCTGAAAAAATGTTATATCTGACAACAAAAAAAATCACCTTATAAGAAGTATTACTATATACTTCATCAAATAATTCTGGAAATCTACTTTGCATTCTCTCAGCTAATACCAACATCTCTTCTTCTCCCTCGTGTGTTAACCGATTATTTTTTTCTGGGTTTAGGTTAAATTTCCATTTGTTCAACAAATCCAAATCCCTATTTTTTATAAACTCTAAAACATTTATTAAAAATGAAGGTCTTATTAAATAAGTTTTTTTTATACATATTATTAAATCATCATTAGAGATAACATTGATGGTCACAAGAGTATGAAATAACCGACAAATATTTAAATATGTAATAGAAATGCGGGACAATTTACTACAATTATCTAAATTGTTACACAATATTCATTTCTGTGGTTCATAGTGGTTTATTATTTTAAATGTTCTTCTTTTTTGGTTATTAAAAACATTTTTAATATCTAATACTTACCATTCGGTAAATCTCCACTTTCGATAAGTATTTTTTTTATTTCTGGTAATCTGCTATTCATTTGTTCAATAAGAGAATATTTTGGATTTCTCGTTCCATGTCTTATCATCATCCAGATTTTTTTAGGTGTACAACCTGGAAAAAATGTAATTAAACATCAGGAGAAATCAATTTTTGTTTGTTTTTTAAAGTTCTATTTTAAAGGGTGAAAATGTGTAGGTCAAATCTTAAAACCCTTGCCAAAATAATTGTTTTTGACAAAGAATTTTCTTTATCTTTATTTTTGTCAATTTTTTTTTGTACAAATTTGTTTTCCACGTAATTCATTTGACATTTATTTAGATCTACAGTCTCCAACAGTCAAAATAAATTTTCGGCTATTTTTTAAACATTTGTTTTTCAAAATTTCTTTTCTACGATATTTATTTGATTTTTTTTAACAAATTGTGTTGTTTTGGAGTAGAATTCGAAAATTAAACTGTATGATTTTATCTTAGCATAGTAACAGGTAAATTTACGTTATCTACAATAATTATTCCGAAAGAATAAATTAATTTAGAGTATATTTTTGTTAATTTAATTTGAATAAAAAACCCAGGCCACCATTCACCTAAAAGAGATGCAAAATGGGGTGATGGTGATGGGTTTTATTGCATGGTGACATAAAAATTTAGATACAGCGTTTTGATTATTTTATATTAGTTAAGGAACAGGTTTTGGTGATTTTTTAGATTGCATTTTTACTAAAACGCATTAGCCAATTCACTAACTAGCAATTAATATTTTTTGTTGCTGTAAAAATTATACCCTAATCTACGTCGATTTAAATTAATTGCTTTTTATCTTGCGATAATGAGCCATGGATAAAAATAATTGTCTATTAAATGGAAAATGTAAAATGCAAACACCATTTATGATTGTTTGCATTAACAGTTTGGTGTTATTTTTTTTATTTACTTTTTGTTCGAATATTCCAGGTAAAATTTTGCATATATATTTATAGAAAACACATATTTTATCTTACATTTTTAAGTGAACCATATTAACAAAACTAGAAGTAATACAAAGATTATTCATATCACATCAAATGACCCAGAGACCCACTACTGAGCCTTGTAGTACTCTTTCGATTGAAGTTTTCTAGTTTAAAAATTTTCCCTATTCACTATATTTCATTAAATTCAATGACGTGTCCGCAATCCCTTAATATTCTAGTTTTTTAATTATTTTTATTAATAATTAGACAAGCATTTATTAGTTTTGCTAGATTCCTTCCTGATAAATCAAAGATTATTAACAAAAAAAATGAAAATCCTATAATAGACCAGTGCTGAAGCCTTTGGAAATGGTAAAAAGTGAAAAAAATAATAGTAGGATGAAACCCATTGGAAATCTGAGGTCGGGAAGTGGAAAGGGGTGAGCTTTTAAGGGTATAAAACTGTTTATCTCGATTTCTGACAAAACTACAAGTCCTATGGAAAAAAGTTAAATGGCAAAGTTGTAGGTAATAAAAAGATCTACAACTTTTGCATTTACACTTTTTTCACATAATCTCAAAATTTATTTGAAAAATTGTTTTTGGTTTTTTATTTTTATCTTTTACAAAAAAAAATTTTTTTTCACGAAATTTGGTGAAAACTTACCTTTTTATGTCCCAAACACGCTGTAATTTTTTTAATTTAAAATATGTATTTTTTCACCTTATTTTGACTTAATATCAAAAAGCACCCTAATTTTCAATCGAAAATTCTCACGTCAAAATATCTGCTTTTTTAAAAAACTCGATGGGCTTTTTGTTCGTTGAAATCTCTACTTTTTGATGGTGTAAAAAAAAGATACATTACTATAGTAAATGTTCTCAAAAAACGCAAAGAAACGAAAAAACTCGAATCCGAATTTTTTTTTAATCATCTACAATTTTGGGCTATTTATTAAAATTTATACTTTTAATTATTGTTTTGTTTATCAATGTAACACAGAATCTTACGTTTTTCGAGTAAATAAAGTATAAATTTTAATAAAGAGCTCAAAATTCGGATTCGAGTTTTTTTCGTTTCTTTGCATTTTTTGAGAACATTTACAATAGTAATTAATGTATATTTTTTTACACCATCAAAAAGTAGAGATTTCAACGAACAAAAAGCCCACCGAGTTTTTTAAAAAAGCAGATATTTTGACGTGGGAATTTGCGATTGAAAATTAGGGTGCTTTTTCGATATTAAGTCAAAATAAGGTGAAAAAATAAATATTTTAAAACAAAAAAATTACAGTGTGTTTGGGACATAAAAAGTTAAGTTTTTACCAAATTACGTGAAAAAAAAATTGTTTTTATAAAAGATAATAATAAAAAACCAAAAACTTGGTTATTTGAATTTTTCACATAAATTTTGAGGTTATGTGAAAAAAGTGTAAATACAAAAGTTGCGAATCTTTTTATTACTTACAACTTTGCCATTTAACTTTTTTCGATATGACTTGTAGTTTTGCCGGAAATCGAGATAAACAGTTTTCTACCCTTAAAAGCTCACCCCTTTCCACTTCCCGACCTTAGATCGCCCGTAAATTATTTATCCTTTCATTTTTGTCATATTCTCTTCCTTTTCCAATGGGTTTCATCCAACTATTATTGTTAAAAGATTACCAAGGGTAGTAACTACTCAACTAATCCTTTGAATCGACAGTAAAATAATTTAATTACAAACCATAAATTAGACATACCTTCAAATTCGATCCTTTCGAAGCTCTTATTGGAAACAATTCTATAGGGAGTAACGGTAGCCAGATGATTTTCAAAAGGATACCCATAATTCGTGCACTGAGATGAAAACCTTATGAAAGCACTGGTTAAAACGCAAAACGTGAGCTCGAATGTACCTCGCATGGTATTTTAATTTAAAATAAACTGTTAAGTTTCCAATTTATGCATATATACTTTTGTTAAAAGCGATAAATTTTCGATATATTTAACAGGTTTGACCGAATTCGAAAAGAGGTTACTTAACTGTAAACCCGCATCGATTTGTTATAAATTATCCATTATAAATGTTTTTCACGTAATTTTGATATTCGGAGATGCAATTACACAATTAAATTTTATACATTTTTACGTAAATAACGGGATTAGAATGACTGAATTCATTGCGTCAATCTAATATGTACTGTTTATATTTTTATTCGGTGGGTTCACTTGAACTACTGGGGGTGTGTCTGTGATTGTTGCATATGTGTAGGTTAGTTTTATATAAGTGTAGTTTCAAAAGTATACGAGGGGGTTTCTCATTTTTTTCAGTGAATTATTGGGTAATTGCTCTAAATATACGTGTATTATAATTATGCGGGTATGTCAATGAAAATTTTAAAATTATGAATACAGGTGAAGTCTTAAAAAAATATACATGTTCTACGTATAAATTTGGATTGCTTTGAAGTAGATAATATATACTTATAAGTAATTCCAGATCATTCATAGAAATATTGCATGTTATATTCCATTTGACCAAGGTTAGGTGTACAATTATACCAAAACATGAACAAGGGTACGAAGTCTAAAAAAATCTTTTTTTTTTATTATATGATATTACTGCTCATTACCCAATCAAAATAGTAACGATTTTTGTGCACCAAACGTTATATAAGTATCGACTTTCCCAACGGAATCCTTTAAGTGAATGATTTAATAAAAGTTTATTCCATCATCCTTTGTATACTTATTACTTGCGCTCGTTATAGTTGATAATCCTTTTAGTTGCGCAAGAGACTTCACTTCATTGTGGTCGGGCTCTTTAAGTGATTCAACAAATTACGAGGTAAGCAATTTTTCAATAAACTTCATTTGAGGATTTGTCGCGTTTTAAGGCCGAATTTCATCACATCTTGTATCAAAAACATATTTATTAAAAATATTCAGTGGCGGCGATGGACCATTAGAAGTAGGGGGGGCCAAAATCATCCGGAATGCCTGGGGGTTATGGAATATCCCTCCACTATCACCCGGAAAATTTTGAAAAATAGCTTCGGATTATTATTTCCTTTGGGGGGTGATTTAACACGCTGATCACCCCCCTTATTTTCTTCACTGATTATAATACCCCCCTAATCCCCACCACTGAAAATATTTGTTATTTTAAAAGATAAATTACATATACTACAAAGTTTGATAAAAATAAGAAACGGTTTAATCTAACGATAACGATACATCCTGAGTAATAAATTAATATAAAGACAAATTCCAGTAAGATTCTTTTATTTCAAGTTAGCAGCTGTTTAAAAATGATTTTTAACATTTTAACCGCTTTTTAATTATATATAAAACACTTATCACGTTCAGGGTTAAGTGTGTGTTAAAAAGGTGAAGATGTTATCATCAACCAATCTGATTTATGATAACGGAATCACTTCTGAAGCCACATTTACAAATTAAGTTTTTTTATCGCTTTTAACAAAGTACTGGCCTTTTATAAATATTTTCTGACCTCTGTTTCGTATCGATTAATACACACTTATAAATATATAAGCAGATTAAGATTAAATTTTTCATTTTCTAATCCCATTTTCATTCAATGCTTACCCTTAATCGATTTCACCGAAAGAATAACGACTTCAATATTAGACTCAAATCGATTTTATATTTTTAATTACGAGCATAATTATTGTTAATTAAGTTTACGTTTGGGTTTTCGAGTTCCATCATCAGGCGTCAGGTGTGTGCCATCGAATTTTGTTACTTTTAGAACACACTCGGTACATAGATACTGTTCGTGTTCTATGGTACATTGTTGTCAAGTGTTAGTAGTAATAATTTTTACGATTTTGAATAATGTGTCGAAATTTATTGAACATATCATAACATATAAATGAACGATAATCAATTCTTTAATTCCAGTTCATTTTTTACTATATATATCGATTGTGATTTAATCAAAGTTTATCAAAGATCATCACTATGTGGCAACATTTCATTTAGACATTGACATAATGACAGAAACCGAGCTTAGAGGTGGGCGATACTCTGTATCAATATTAAAAAATATCGATATTTATATTTTGAAGATCTCTCATCTAATATATTATAAAACAAAGAACAAGGGAAATGCTGGTCGGTTATTCCTCTGCTGACATAACCATAATCAATAACAACCAAAATCCGAAAATAAAAAATACAGAGTAAGTAATTTTAGGATATAAACATCAATACGACCTTTCATCGATATCAGGATATTAGTGTTCCTTAAACATCGATGGTACAAACTATCGATAGTTATCGATAAAATTATAAGAAATATCGATACTATCGGGTAAAAAAATTTCATGGAATTTGAACACCTCAATGTTTTGATTTTTATTGCTCTTGCTATGTGGTGCTTCAAAACAAAAAATAAAAACTTAAAATAATGTAAAAATATTTTTTTAAACGTTTGTCATTGACATTATAACAGTAAATTAATTCTTGATATATACTTTTTCGATGTAGCATGTAGAGTTCTCGATATATTTTTCGATAGTACGTATGCATCGATAGTAACGATGCATATGTACCATCGATACTATCGATAGACTATCGATGTTTAAGGAACACTACAGGATATATCGTATCGCTCATCTCTAACCGAGCGTGGTCGGTGTAGAGGGAACAGTTTTTGTTTATCCATTTCTGGTAAATAAACAATTTAATATAACTAAATGTAGATCTAATTGTTAAAAATAACTTACAAGTCCTTTGTATTATATAAATTAAATATTGGTTTTCTTGAAATCGCTAAAAAATGTGTGTCGTTCTGTTATATTCTTATAATAAATATGAGATATTTGTGTTTTTAAGTGCAATTTTGAATTATTTTAGGTATGCTAAGCAATACACTTCTGAAACAGTACCTTCTGTATATTAATAGAAACGTCTATTTACAAAAATTGAAATGGTAAGTTGCAGTTTTGTAGAAAATTCACTTATTTTGTTTTGATAACGTGTAGTGCAAAGCTTCAATTGTAACTAAATTTTCTGTATCAAAAAAAAATGGTTTCACATTTACATTTTTATTACTTTCTAGAGAAAAAATCATTGAATAATTGTCAAAAATGTTTCAACATTTACGTAGGTACTTTAATTTGACCTGGTTTTGAACGTATGTAGCGGTAAATTCTAATTTAATTTAAGAAAAGAAACTAATGACGGTATTCTTGTTAAAAATACATTATTTTTAGCATACAATGGATGAATCAACCGGCTCGCCCTCAAGAAGCGTACTGTCCCACACGAGCAGAACACATAGCCAACATAATCACACACGGAATTTGGATAATTCCTAGTATTTCAGCAACTCTAGAATTGATAAAACGATCAAAGGACAGTGATCACATGCTCTCAGCTCTTATTTACGGAGCAACCCTGATATTTTTATTTACGATATCTACTTCGTTCCATTGCGTTTTCTACTGTAACGGATGCAGTCAAATAAAAGATGTCCTCCATCGTTGTGATAGAGCCATGATATATGTTTTCATAGCCGGATCTTATTTCCCATGGCTGACCCTCGAAAAAATTCCGAGCGAAGGATGGGCTACCCAGATGCGATGGATAGTGTGGTTCTTAGCTATTGCTGGCATCGCCTATCAGCAGATCTTCCACGAAAAGTACAAAATGCTCGAAACTATATTTTATCTCGTTATGGGCGTCGGACCTGTACTTCCTATTATTACCGAAGTAAGTGGAAAAATATTTGAGGGGATTTGTAGCTCGCATATTTTGGTAAACGTTAAGAATATGGGACGTCTCTTAAGCTACCAGAACAAAGCCAATTGATGGCTCATTAAAGGCTAATTAATTGCCCCAATTTAAAATGTTTTGCTCTGCGAATTTTCGCAATAATGATTATTCTGTTAGCTTAAACTTAAGTGAGCAGAACATTACCGAAAAAGTGGTTGAAACAATAAAAATTGCAATTTTCTTTGCACTGTTATTAACGGCTCATTAAATGCCCTAATTTAAAATGTTATGCTTTGCGAATTTTCGCAATAATTACTGTTCTGCTCATTTATGATAAAGCTAGCATTCAGCATTCGATTATAAAACACCCTGTTAATGCCACATTTGTATTTTCAGCATACCTTTCTGGGCATGATGGAACTCTCCATAGGTGGACTGTTATATATGTCGGGCATAATATTTTTCAAAAGCGATGGTGTCCTGCCCTTCGCACACGCAATATGGCATTTATTTGTCGTACTTGCCGCGTACTTCCACTATTACGCCATCCTCAATTATTTGTATCCTTTACCGCCAACAGATTGATGGTAGTATCTGCCAAATATATGCGCTGTGTACGCTATTATAGGAGTTGTATCTCAGTATTCAATGAAAATGTTCGAAAATACTTCGAGGTGGTTCTTAAAAAAAATAAGCTCAAACTTGTTTGTTCAAAGTTCAACCGTTGTTCTTGATTTTTGAACCAAAGTGATAAAAATGTTTTGGGAATACTTTCAACCAAAAATATCTCGGTCAATTGGTCAACAAAAAATTCTTTAAGAACTAAATCGAATTGATATTTATTAGCATAAGTATATTTCAGTAAATTCGATATTAACCAGCAATTCTTCCATCATTATTCATTATACACGCATTGAATTTACTGAAAAAAAAATTAAAAAAATATTTAGCCAAAATATTTTGAAAATATTTAGTATGATTTTGCCCTGTGAACTGAATATTGAATTTAAAAGAAATTATTAGGCAATAAGATAATAAAACCTTTATTAGAGATGGATATTCTTTTTAGTAAAAATTACATCGTTGGTGCCAAACTACAAACATTTTTCTTCGTTTTGTGAGTAGATGATCTAGACCGGCGCCACTACAGGTTTAGGATATTCAATGAAATACACTTTTTATGACACTTTAGATAACAATCCGTGTTTTTTTTATTTTATTTTAAAAATATCTCATTGAATTGGATAATATCCTGGAAATGTATGTGATTTTCGCACATTCCAGATAGTCCAACTATTTATTGTTAAATAATTAAAAACTCATTGAATTTATTTATCGGTGATATTTTATTTAGATCTGAAATATTTTAAATTATTTTTTTTTCCTTTTTTTTAATGTGATCTTTGTGATAAGTTTCTCAAACTTATGTTTTCATTAATATTAAACAATTTTTGTTGATTTAAAATGGATTCAAAAGTCGTCTAAACGTATCATTTTCGTTCTAGTCGTACTGTAAACGTGTAATATATTTTTTTTTAATTTTTTTGTTTTTTTTTTGTTAAAGACCTTTCCATTAAAAAATAATATTAATACCTGTTAAATATTGTCATTCAGCAAGAAAATGAAACAATATCGTGTGCAAGGCAATACATTTTGAAGAAGAAGAAGACTTAATGACATACACACAATTGGGTTTGCAACCCTCAATGCAGTGCTGCCAACATAACACTTGAATAACTTTAAAATTACCCACCATTGGTCCCCATTTTCAGGACAGCGCAGAACGACGAAAAATATTTTTAAAATAAAACATTTTAATACTACTTTTAATAAATGAATAAATTTAATTGTATTTCATAAAATAAAACAAAATCACAGAAAAATAAAATTTAATTACATTCGTTTTTTCTTACAATTTCTTTTATTAAATATTTTAAATAACAATTGACAAACTTGCCGTGAGCAACTCGTTAATTAATTGAAAATGATTATAAACAAACACCGTTCAATAGTAAAAGGGTGAAGAAAAGACCTTTTTATCTCACAGAGTAACTTTTTTATTTTATTTTTGTTGTTAATAAATACTTCAATATTTTATTGAGTCGTTATTATCGATTTTTATAATTCTGCGGCCAATTTCAGAAGCACGACTGAGATTTAAGAGACTCATTTCTCTACTGACCGAGTAGGTGGCGCCCAACATAAGTTAATTACGTTCTGACTAAGATTACGTCACAAAGTAACAAAAAATTAACTTAATAAAATTTGAAAACAACTAACAAATTAGAGTCTAGAATTTATTTATTATTCCAAAGACTAACAGTTTGAACTCTGCCTTTTGGTAACTACTTTATATGTAAAAGGTATTATGTAATATTAATTTTTGTTTAGTAGATTGCCAATAAAATCATTTATTATTATTATTAAATCCAATAATCAAATTAATAATTTTGAATAAGTTACTTACAAGGATAAAATTAAAATTTCAGATAAATTAATATATTGAATAAAAGTTAAGTACTTCACATTTTGCTTCACACGAGAACAATTTGAGAAATAGACGGTAAGTAACATTATATATTGGGGTGTATCAAATACTAGTAAAGAAGTGAAACAGGAAATTATGGCAGACAAAACGATAGATATAGTGCATGTGAACAAATTTAATGGCAAAAACTATAAACAGTGGAAATTCCAGATGAAATGTCCTTTCAGCAAACACCACGTTCCTTCAACATTTCCGTTTAATAGAAATTCTTTAATGAATTAGTAAATGTCCTTTTCTAGATGAGACTCCTTTAGTAAATGTCTTTTCAGAGATGACTTATAAGTAAACGATATTTTACAAACGTTACATTTAAAATTCTTATCACCAGAATGAATTAGTAAATGTCTTTTCAGATTCCCCTTCGAGTAAAATGATTTTTCACAAACGTCGCATTTAACATTGTTATCACCAGAATGATTTACTAAATGTAAGTTCAGAGATGACTTGAAAGGAAATGATTTTTTACAAAGGTCGCATTTAAATTTATTATCAGAATGAATTAGTAAATGGTTTTTTAGATGTGACAATAAAGGCGTCTCAAGATTTCCTTCTTGAGAAAATGTATGTTTACTGCACTTATATGTTTCTTCATCATTAGTAAAACATTGTTGGCAACCACCCTCTTCGAAATTGTTGCTGTTCTTATCAACTTCTTCTAAAACTAGTTCACTTTCATCCTTAATTTGTGTTTCTACTTCTTCATCAAGTTTCTCCTCTATCTTGAGATAATTTCCCTCTTGTTTAATGTTTATCCCATCCTCCCATTCGTGTTCAATTTTTATTTGAGCTTGAGAAATAATTTCTACTTGTTGAGATCCCATTACAGACCACCTACCTACTGAGGTTTTAGATTCATCTAAAAAATTATGCAACGATAGTGTTGGCACAGCATTTAACTGTAGTCTCCGAGACCTAGTGGAAACACATTTATATTCAAAATGAATACGGCATATTCTTTTAGTAGCAAAAACTGCCGCAGGATTCATATTATTTAATTCAGGGTTTTTAACAGCATCTAACCACTTTTTAAAACGATCCATGTCTTTCTCGGGGTTCGGAAATGTGTGATAGGTATTTGTGGAAATATCAGCACAATTTGGGACACAACACTTATTATAAAAAGACATTATTATTAATTCTTTTACTATACAACAGCAACCAGAGAGAATATAATATATATTTTAAATTGTCTCTGACAGCAAGAGTCAAAAATCTGCGGTGTTGCCAGGTAGATTTTTTATTCGTTCACTTAAAGATAAAATTGTGCTAGTTATTTTTTTTCCTAGCTTGAATAAGTGCGTCTAATGTGATTGAAGATTGGAATCTTAGATCATATATGCTACGCTAGATACGGTATTCAGGTTATTTGTTGTGGTGTACAGGAGGGAGTTAGAGTACCATCCCACTGATTGGTCGATTTCAAATTTCGACGATGCCCGCTCATATCGTAAATTTTGACAGATGTCAGATCTTCTGTTTTTTGGGAATTATTGTGCCAATCTTGTGTATTTTTATAGTTTTTTAAAAGTTTTTGCTAGGTACAATTAGTTTAGAGAACAGTTGTCGCATTTCTCAACAAAATGCCAAAGCCTTGTTAAGTGTACAACATCAAATTTGAGAAAGGTGCTGTCATCGGTATGTATTCCATAGGCGTGTTGTTGAATAGGACAGGAAGTGAAAATAAGAACTAAACGTAAATTATGTATACTTTATTTGAATTGTAAATGAATTGTTTAAATATCTATCTATTGTATGTCAATTTATGTTTTATTAAAATAAACCATGTTCATCAGTAAATTTTTCATTTATTACTCAACCTAATCTATATGAAGGTTCATTTTTGTATTAATATACCTACCAACTTTTCATTTTGTTTTTTCTATATTAACGAGTTTATAATCAATGGGATTTTTAATTTGCTGTAAAAAAATATTTACAGAAGCGCAAGATGATGGTATTCAACATTTCAGATTATTCCCATTCCAAACAATTTTCGTATGCATGCTATTTTATTTATTTTCGATTCACATTAATTCCCATTTTACTGTAACCTACAGTCACTCAATCCTTAGAAAATGAGATATGTGTTGTATAAATATGACAATATATTACACTGTACCAAAATATTCCGAATGGTACGCCACTGTATCATGGTACGCTATTGCCCCTTCACCCCCTCTCGTCTTTACCTCTCTAGAGCCAAACAAACACTATAGGATGCCGTATCTAGCGAAGCATATATGATCTAAGATTGGAATGGATGTAAAAAAGAACTGCTAGTCTATAGAACGATACAATCTTAACTATAAAGCATTTTTAATAATAAGAAAAGTGTTTTAAGATTTAAATAAAAATTAATAGTTGTGTAGTTTTGGAATTTTTAGTAATATACCACTATGTTACAGTATATTGACACGTTGGAAGTCAATTAGTAACTATTCTAAGTGAGTAGCCACATCGATTGCAATAAATCAAGAATTTTCGCTGTATCAAATCGGCAACGTTGTAAAGTGTTGCCAACCTTTAATAGTTCATTTCCCCTGCATGTTAATTTTAAATCGAATTTGCTTGTATTTGTTTTCGTGTTTATTCCATTGACAACAACAATAACTAGAAATGACGTCATGGTCTGCTAAATAAGGTATAACACATATTAACTACGAATGAATGAATGAATGACCAAACGCCATAAGAGCAATGTTAGAAAACTGAAGCCAGATTTTGTACGTTTTTCCTTGTCTGATGGACAACGATGGTCGAGAGCGCATGCGCGAAAGAAATTCAAATTTTGAATATCATTACTTTTATTTTGGCGCATGCGCATAACTCAATCCTTGCCGATGTAGCACTCTTTTTGGGCTTCAAATAGACTATCCTTATTATCAATATATATGTATATAGATCATTTATTTCAAATTGCTAACTTCACAGACGTAAAAGTGGAATGTGACAGTTGACGGAGTATTACCCGCACTTAACCTCATTTTTTCCACACGTGAAAGTTTAAACAATTTTCGAATAAATCACAATGTCTTTTTTTATTAAAGGAAAACATCAAAATGGAATAAAACGATCTAAATATTCAGCGACTAAAATTAAAAAACGAAAAATTGTATCGAAACCCACAAAAAGCAAAAAAGATGAGGAAATTACTAGTAGTGAAGATGAAGACTTAATTAACGATAAAGTTTCAGAAGCCTCGCTATCAGAAGACGAAAATGAGACAGCACAAGAAAAAAAACTTCGCTTAGCTAAAATTTACTTAGAAGAAATTGAAAAGGAGGAAAAATCCAGAAGGGAAGACAAAGAAATAGATGATAGTGTTATTTCCAAAAGATTAAACGAAGATTACTTAAAAGAGACAGGAAAATTACGATTAGCAGTAGCAGAGAAATACAAAACTATAGATACAGTTAATATAAAAACTTTAAAGTGCAGAGAACAACATAAAAGTATAACCTGTCTTTGCATTTCATCAGGTAGTGAGTATGTCTTTGTAGGAAGTAAAGATGGAGTTGTGGTAAAATATTCTTTATTAGACAATAAACGAATAGGTGTAATTCCATTCATAAAAAGTGTCGCAAATAGTGAAGTTACAGGACACAGCAGTGAAATATTAAGTTTAGCAATTTCTTCGGATAACAAATATCTAGCAGTAGGTACAAGATCTAGTAATATCTACGTCTGGGATCCGAATACATTTAAATTTATTAGAAAGTTCATGGGACATAAAAATGCTATTACCGGTCTATGTTTCAGAAAGGATACCCACACTTTGTATTCCTGTTCGAAAGACAGAACGGCAAAAGTTTGGAGCTTAGACGAAATGGCTTACGTGGAAACTTTATTCGGTCATCAAGATGCCATAACTGCGATAGATGCTCTTTATAAAGACAGAATGGTATCTAGCGGGGGTAGAGATTTGAGATTATGGAAAATAACCGAAGAAACTCAGTTAATTTTCAATGGACACTCGGGCAACATAGACATCGTAAAATTTATAAACGAGGAAACGTTCGTGTCCGGCGGTGATGATGGACAAATTTGCGTTTGGAGCATGATGAGGAAAAAACCGCTTTGTGTCATCAATTCCGCTCACGAATTGGACTTAAATACCAAACAGCCGTTATGGGTAACTGCGATTGCGGCTTGCCATAATACGGATTTGATAGCTTCTGGCTCGCATGATGGATTTATCAGATTGTGGAAATTGGAAAATAATTTTAAACATTACAAGCTAATCATGAAAGTAGCTGTGGAAGGTTTTATTAACTGTATGCAGTTTACTCCTGATGCGAAGAAGCTCGTAGTAGGTGTCAGCAAGGAACATAAATATGGTAGATGGAGTACGGTACAGACTGCCAGAAATCATGTACTTGTTTTACCATTTTTACTAAATTAGTTCGATAAGAGTATTTTATAAAGAATGAAAATAAGATTATTTTTTTTGTATTATATTTTGTTTTCAATTTTGGTATTTTTATTTTTTACTATCCTGGATTTAGCTTGAGTAGCCTTAAACTTTAAACAAGAGATTTGGGGAGGGGGAGTAACGTCGTCGGCTGTTAGGGTTATACATTTGACAGAAAATTTTAGTCTCGATAAAAGTTGGTGCATTGAGTAAAACTGCTATTGCAATCATCAAACTTTCAAATATCTAAATGGTGTACAGCAAAAAATAGGAATTTTGACCAAGAGTAAAGTACCCTTATTTTTGACAATATCAAAAAAATTTATTTAGGAAAGTCGTTTAGAATTAAAAATTACACTGAGATTTAAAATCACAGCCCCCTACGCAAAAAATCCATTTTTTTATGTTTTTAGCCTAGCTCAAAATAATATCATTTCGGATGCACTCTAGGGACCTTCCTCCAATCACTACGATACATTTTGGTTAAAAAAACTTGGTTTTCTTCGTTATTTTTACACCATTTTCGGCCTTTTTTATAATTTTTGTTTTTTTTCTTGGTACAATGTTGAAAATTCACCCTGTATACATGTACATAAAAACTACCATTATGATTTATTTAAATTAAATAAGTTAACAAATAAAACGAAGCAACTAAATAATACATATCAGCAGATTTACAATGACCGTAGTAATTAAAAACTAAATTACAAAAGAAAACTAATTACTACCTAATAAAAAAAATAATTTAGGAGGCTGTGATTTTAAATCTCAGTGTAATTTTTTATTCTAAACAACTTTCCTAAATAATTTTTTTTGATATTATCAGCCCCTGTATACCATTTAGAAATTTAAAGTTTTACTCAATGCACCAACTTTTATCAAGAATAAAATTTTCTGTCAAATGAATAATAAAATTTTTTCACATATGGTGCAGACTTTTTGAGTCGCATTGTATATATATAAAAGGTTAATATTTTGGGTTTGTTGATATAAATGAACCTCGAATCTACAAAAAAAATTAAAATTTGGATTACGCAGAATGAATTTTGCCTAAGAAACGATTGGTAATGCCAAAATTACCGAAAAAAAATGTTTGGGCCATTTTTGAGGGAAAAAATTAGTTTTTTGGGATATAAATGGACCTAGAATCTACAAGAAAAAAATTAAAATTTGGTTTACGCAGAATGAATTTTGTATAAGAAATGATTGGCCATGTCGAAATGACCGAAACAAAATGTTGGGGCCATTTTTGAGGGAAAAAATGAGTTTTTTAGGATATAAATGGACCTAGAATCTACAAAAAAATTAAAATTTGGATTACGCAGAATGAATTTTATCTAAGAAACGATTGGCAATGTCAAAATTACCGAAAAAAAATGTTTAGGCCATTTTTGAGGGATAAAATGAGTTTTTGGGATATAAATGGACCTAGAATCTATAAAAAAAATTCAAAACAATTAAAATTTGGATTACTCCAAATGATTTTTGTCTAAGAAACGATTGGCGATGTCAAAATTACCTAAAAAAATGTTTGTCCTCTCATTGCCGGACTTGGGGGGGAGGGAATTGCCCACCCCTCAAACCGCCGTTGAAATCAGTGTCCCTTCATTGTATAATATATTTACAGGGTGCTTGGTAGAGGATTAGCCAAACGACAGTATTTTTTTATTAAATTAAACAGTATAGTCGGAAATAATTTATTTAAGTTACTCATTTTAACAAGACGATATAACTATTCCTACCAAAAGAGAGATAGAAAACGCATATATTAAATAATATAGGTTCAAGGTACTCTAATCCTTAAGCGTAGGTAAAAGTTCTCCGGACTGCAACATCTCTTTGATTATATCCAGCCCACCGATCAATTCACCTTTTACGTAAAGCTGAGGATAGGTAGGCCAGTTGGAAAACGTCTTCAATCCTTGGCGAACTTCTTCATCGGTCAAGATATCGAATGTTTCATAGGGAACTCTGAAATAAATTATATAACACAACTGATACACCACCACACTTGATATTTACCCAGTATCGTTTAGTATTCCTATTATTTGCTTGCTAAATCCGCATCGAGGAGTACTACGGTCTCCTTTCATAAAAAGCATTACTTTTGCCTTATTGATCAAAGCCTTTAGCCTTTCATTTAAGGGAATATCGTGTTCATCACCAGATAATCTGTTGTGTCTTTGTAAGGATTCTATAATCTTTTCCACAGCTGCGCCATGTACGACATCTAAAGTGTTACCAGATCGAAATAATATTAACGTGGGAACAGCTTCGATGTTGTATTTTGCCGAAATCTCGGATAACTCTTCTGCCGGACATGAATAAAATTTAAAGTTTGAGTAACTTGATTGGGAGGATAGAGCATCCAATACTTGATTTATATGAGCGCACTGCTCCACCCATTCGGCTTGGAAATGTACTACAGAGATAACGGGAGCCCTAAAAGCTGGTTTTAAGGTTTTCGATGCAAAAAGCTATTTTTCTACTTACTTTATGGCATCCTCAAACGCAGTTTGGGTTTTCAGTTCTGTTACCATGTTATTTATTTGGTACTTCAAAGGAAAATTAATAAAAAACCTAGTACGAAAATTGTAGGTTAGAACTTTTGACAGATGCCAAAGTTCAAAAGAAATAGCAACGCTGCCAAGATGGGTGTGTTTGTAATTATTTTTTAAGATTCGTTGAGTTGCTCGATATTTATTTTAATCGCACTTGCAATATATTTGTTCATTTTTAATTACCAATTTTGAATGTGTACTTTGGTTAATAAATTAAAAAACAAACGAGTAAGTTGATTGTATAAGGTAAAAAAGACAACTATATTTAGTTATTTACCCGAAAATCGGATAATTATCTGAACATTGGCATCACTGTTTTTTTTAAAATATTTTTGTGCAATGAGATATTAAAAAAATCTTTTTACTTAAGCTGAGGGAGGTGCCGCTTACTTAACAATTTATACAATCATCGTAAAAATAAAAGCCTTTAAATTTTTTTTATTTCATGTATTTTATTTTGTCTTAATGTACAACTGCAGAAAGAAAAACAATGTCATACAGTAACGGTGAATAGAATTACAAAAAATGTAGAATACACATTCTTTTGATATTATTCTAAATAAAAAAAGATGCAGAAAGGGTGATTTTGAGAATTTAATTAGAGGAAAAATATACAGGGTGAGTCACGGTAGACGCGACGGTCCATTGTGACTAAACTAATCCATTATTATGAAAAGTGAATTCATCTGTAATTTTTTCGGATCATAGTCTAAGTTGATCAAATACAGGGTGTTAGTTTTAGGTATTACGGTGGAAAAATAATGTAAAATTTAACAAAAATAAAAATAACTCCAAAATTAATAGATTTAGGCATAGTAGACCTTTATAATTTTTAAAAGGTAATGGAATTTGCTTCATAATAGACTTATAAAATACAAGATCTATTTAAAATAAGAACGATATTGTCGTTTGAATATGTCATTAGAGAATCGCTCCATTTTGGACGCCCTGTATAATTTTAAACAACTCTAAATACATTATTGCTTTCAATTATTAGTCTAGTCTTTTTCAGTTAAAATTGGATTTGGCTGATTCCATAGATTTCCAAGTTATTGGTTTTCTTGTGAGTGCTTCCATTTTTAGAAATATCAAAATATCTCGAAAACTAAAAAGCTTAGGTATAGGGAATACTTAAGAAAGATTATCTTATTTTTAACGCATAATCTATAAATGCAACAAAATATAGGGTCTTCCATAAGAAATAACATAACTTTGATACGCCACACTTTTTTTGGGACAACCTGTATAATTCAAAATAATTTTAAAATGTAGCCTTTATCAACCCACATATCCATGAATAAACAATATTTTGAAAATATTAACAGTTTAGCCACAATGGATTACCGTGACTCGCCCTGTATACAGTTTGCCTGAAAAGTTGGCAACAAATGGGAAATTTTTTATTAATAATTTTACAAAAAAAATTATTCGATATAAAAAATTTGTAATTCGTAAAATGGTATACAGGGAAAATAATAAATATTGATTTATGCTTTGAAATTTGATAACAATAAAAAATTATGTCCAGTTCAGATTTATATGTGATGCTTTCTATGAAAAATAATTTTTTTTTGTTAAATTAATGATAAAAAAAATTCCCATTTTCAGACATACTGTATAATGTAAAAAAATGCAGAGAAAAATCATAACAATACAATGTGTCCCAAATTAATGGTTCATTATGTACTTTTTAAGAAAACGAAATCTTTCTGCTTGGAATTAAGCACTAACAATAAAATTTTGATGAATGACCACATTTTTCGACACAAAGTATAACAAATAAGTCATCAGGGAAAAAAATTAAAAAAAAAAAAAACACCCAGACTCCTTTTAAAAATTATTTTATACTTACCGATTCAAGCCCTTATTTTTTTTTAATTTTATCTAATAATCATTCATCATATAATATATACATTAAGATCTAAAATTTTACCGAAAAATATAATCTTATTTTATCCACATTTAAACATCCTTTCAAACTAACCGATTTTTATTTTTATGATAAAATAAATTGCTGTACAATACGACATAAAAATGGTAATACGACTTAAATCTTTATGAAAAAAATTATGCAATATCACAAACATGTTAGGGAAAAAATAAGGTAAAAACGCATTTTAAGAGACATGATATTTAAAGAATACAAAAAAATCTCTGACAACTTTTATAATGTAAGATGAAACCCATTGGAAAAGGAAGAGAATATAACATAACAAAACTGTTTATCTCGATTTCCGGCCAAACTACAAGTCCTATGGAAAAAAGTTAAATGGCAAAGTTGTAGGTAATAAAAATATCTACAACTTTTGTATTTACACTTTTTTCACATAACCCCAAAATTTATGTGAAAAATTCAAATAACCAAGTTTTTGGTTTTTTATTTTTATCTTTTACAAAAAAATTGTTTTTTTCACGAAATTTGGTAAAATCTTACCTTTTTATGTCCCAAACACGCTGTAATTTTTTTGATTTAAAATATTTATCTTTTCACCTTATTTTGACTTAATATCGAAAAAGCACCGTAATTTTCAATAGCAAATTTTCACGTCAAAATATCTGCTTTTTTTGAAAAATTCGGTGTGCTTTTTGTTCGTTGAAATTTCTACTTTTTGATGGTGTAAAAAAATACATTACTATCGTAAATGTTCTCAAAAAAAAGCAAAGAAACGAAAAAAACTCGAATCAGATTTTTTTTTAATCATCATGTACAATTTTAATAAATAGCTCAAAATTGTACATGATGATTTTAAAAAAAAATTTCAACGAACAAAAAGCCCACCGAGTTTTTAAAAAAAAGCAGATATTTTGACGTGAGAATTTTCGATTGAAAATTAGGATGCTTTTTCGATTTTAACTCAAAATAAGGTGAAAAAATAAATATTTTAAATCAAAAAAATTACAGACTTAAAAAGGTAAGTTTTCACCAATTTTTTTTTTGTAAAAGATAAAAATAAAAAACCAAAAACTTGGTTATTTGAATTTTACACATAAATTTTGAGGTTAAGTGAAAAAAGTGTAAATACAAAAGTTGTAGATCTTTTCATTACCTATAACTTTTTTCCATAGGACTTGTAGTTTTGCCGGAAATCGAGATAAACAGTTTTTTACCCTTAAAATCTCACCCCCTTCCACTTCTCGACCACAGATCGCCTGTAAATTATTTTTCCTTTCATTTTCGTTATATTCTCTTCCTTTTTCATCCTACTATTATTTTTTTTCACTTCTTACCACTTTCAAAGGCTTTTAGCCCTGGTCTAGTAATAAAGTTTATAGAAAATTACATTTTTCTAAACAAGTCTTTAAATGAGGTAGAAACGTTTTATTCAAACCATTGGTTACTATAGTAATTGAGACGAAAATAAAATGTATGGGTGTTGGTAGTAGATAATTATCGAAAAAGTTTTAGAAGTTTATGCCATCGTCATTTTTTGAGCTCCCCCTGTATGTGACGTCATTAGCCGATCTCTTTCTCTTTTACAGATTCCCAAGTATGCTTCCGACACTCATTCACAGGTGGCGCTACAATTCGGATTTGCCCCATTTATGTAACCTCAAGATAGTAATTGTTTTTTTACTTTTTTTCTAACTAACCTTAAACTCAACTATAACAATAACAACCCAAAAAAGCTACGTTAGGGTTTCTAGAAGACAGATGGCAGATGATATTTGACAGATGGGGCGTGGCTAATTCTCTTTTGTTGTGTTTGTAAGTGTCAAGAAAAATTGCCATATAAAAAAGTGAATGGTTGAGCGAGACAGATGACAGTAGGGAGATCTTCAAAAATATTGACAGAATTGACGTTTAGTTGTTCAGTTTCTTACATTGTTTTATCCGTTACATCCGAAAAAAAGAAGAATTAATTTGTTGTTTTGGTTTTTTTGTGAAAAAAGTAGTAGAAAAATACCAGCAATAGTAGTTTATACAACTCGGTGTGTTATATATCACTCAATTGCCTTCAGTTTTGGTTTAATTCATTGGGGGTAGAAATATTGGTCGGCTCAATGAGACCGAAGAAGAGCGTAGGCAATGTTTGGAGGCAAACAGAATGCGAATAATCCCAAGGTCAATCATTGGAAGTGTGTGTGGAATAAATCTTGAATTGCCGTGTTTTTCGCAACGAAATTTGATTAGCAACAAGCAAAATGTATTTTTTTTATTGAGATATCCCATTATTTTCGTAGTTTAAGGGCGGTTTAGAAATATTCCCAATATATAATAATATCTAGTGATGTAGATATAAAGTAAAAAGAAAGGGAGGAGATTTTTCTAATGTTCTTTTTATACGACTTACTCTTAAAATGAAGTTCTACCGAAAATACTTAACCTAAACGCACTCGAAATGTGGGATAATTCATAATTATGCTGACAAAAAAATAATATAAACAATAAAAAGTAAATTTACACCAGAGTAATGTTGTATATGAAATTATTTATAAAAAAAACGTCTCGCTCGTTGTAAACTTCTGGAGAATCTTGTATAACAGTTAATAGAAGAAAAAAATGTTTTTTATACCCACATACAGTGCGAAAACTCACTAAGATTAAAGTCTAACAGGAAAAAATTGCAGATAAAAAAAATCTTTAAAAATTTTTCTTCATTAGTTGAAAAACGTATACTTTTCAAGTACGGAAAAATAATCTTAATAATCTTACAATAAATGTCTTCTACCCTTAAGCCTAGATACTAAATTGCAAATTTTAAGTGCCGGACCTAATTTAAGGCCCATGTACTTCATCATCATGTCGGAATTTAACAGCAAAAATGCCTTTCCGTCGATTTCCTAAAAAAAATATTATATCAGTCTCATATTAAAACGAATAAATAAAAATAAAATCGAACAAATTCAAATAAAACAACAACAATTACGTGCGCTCCTGACCATTTAAAAACAAACAATTCACAGTGCCCGCGAAGTCTGAACCAATAAAAACCGATAATTTGAATAGAGCGCGAAATCGAAACCAATAAAAACCGATAATTTGAATAGAGCGCGAAATCGAAACCAATAATTTGAATAGAGCGCGAGGTCTGAACAAAAAAAAAACAGATAATTTGAATAAAGCGCGAAATCGGAACCAATAAAAACCGATAATTAGAATATAACGCGAAGTCTGAACCAATAAAAACCTATAATTTGAATAGAGCGCGAAGTCTGAACCAACAAAAACCTATAATTTGAATAGAGCGCGAAGTATGAACGAACAAAAACCGATAATTTGAATAGAGCGCGAAATCGGAACAAATAAAAAAATAAAATAACTTACATGTTTTCTGAATAACTCGGCATGAACCCCCAAACAAGGATCAATCGACTCGATGAATTGTATCACTTCTTCGATACCCCATTCTTGAGTGGGTATTTTATTCAAACTGGAGACCGGCGATTCCGAAGAAATCGACGGTTCGGCCGGCGTCGTCGACGTAGCCGCTTCCTGCTCCGGAGGTTTACGTTTGGGCGGCGAGGGGGCAGATTTAACATCGCACGAGGGACAGTCTTTGGCGATTTGTTCCAAACCTTAATAATAATAATAATAATAATAACGTCTTTATTGTACATAATACTATACATAGTAGTACATGTATAAATGGCGAAGTCTGGCCAATGGCCATACACACTTAACCAACCTAAAACTAAGATATCCTAAATTCTAAACTAAAACTAAACTAAACTGAACTATGCCGGTAAACCATTTAATCTACTTGCTTTTCAAGGAACCATCGCTTTAATTTGTATCTAAAACCTCTCTGAAACATTGACGGTCCGAGAGGTATTTTGACAGAGTTATATAATCTAGAGGCATTATACGTAAATGATCTCTGAAACATGGCAGTGCGATATCTGGGCAGTGCAATAAAATCATCGTCCCGTAAACTAAGTGAGTGGGTATCTTTACGAAATACAATTTTATCTTTAAGATATGAAGGGCACGAAGTTATGAGAATTTTTATTAAAAACATTAGAAAATTCATTTTGAATATGTTTTCCATCTTCAACCACCCACTACATCTAAAATGATAAGATATGTGATCATACTTTTTTAGATTATATATAAGCCTACAGCAGGTGTTTTGAATATATTGCAATCGTCGTGCAGAGACCTGATCCAGACACGGGTAATAAATGACATCACAATATGCAATTTTTGAGAGAATTAAGCTCTCACACAAGGTTTTTTTCCTTTTAAAACTCAATAATCGTCTATTGGCAAACAACAACTTTAAACCGCCGTAACAAGACTTTGTTAAATGGGAAACATGATCGTAAAATCTAAAACGATCATCCATATAGAGCCCCAAATTTTTAGCCGATGTAGTAAAATTTATTGTGTGATCTCGTACCTTCGGTTTCACTATTGACCTTATCTCATCATGCTTAGTTTTTGAACAAAACATAATAGCTTTCGACTTGTCAGGATTAAGCTTTAAGTTATGGCTATGAGCAAAATTATAAATACTGTTAAGATCCTTATTTATTTTTTCGTTAGCAGAGACACTATCCTCTGGACTGAAATAGATATAAAGTTGAGTATCATCTGCAAAACTCTGAACACTACAAAACTCAATTTTATTTGATAAATCAAGAGTGTACAAAAGGAATAGCATAGGCCCCATAACAGAACCCTGAGGCACTCCTGAAGGGATAGATCTTTTTGAAGAACATTTACTGTTAATCACAACCTGCTGAGAGCGATTTGTTAGATAAGAACGAATAAACTTCAAAGACTGTTGGCTAAAGCCGACATATTTACATTTAGCAATTAGCAGTTCATGACTGATGGTGTCGAATGCCTTACTAAAATCAAGCAGAATTAGCGTGCTTGCCAAATTACGATCAGAAGCTCTTAAAATGTCATCAGAAACTCTTGCAAGTGCTGTTGTTGTGCTATGGCCAGGTCTAAATCCCGATTGCGTAGGTGGTATTAATTTATTTTGTTGAATGTACTCAATAATTTGTTGGTATACAACTTTCTCTAATATCTTTGATATGACAGACAACAAACTAATTGGACGTAGATCGCTAAACTCTGCAGGATTGCTTACCTTGGGTATTGGGTTCACCAGTGCATCTTTCCACACATCTGGAAAGAAACCGGTTTCCAAACAACAGTTAACTATGTGTGTTAAATAATCCGCTATGGCTGGTAAGCAAAGCGTTAACATTTGGAGAGTAATACCATCTGCGCCTTTAGCATTTGACTTAATTTTACGTATAATTTTTATAATGTTCGATGTGTCAGTCATTTTAAACTCGAAAACTGATTCGTTGAATCTATGCCCATTATAGTAGTCTATGTTGTCCAGACATTCTGCATCATTATCTCTGAAAACAGTCACAAAATAGTCATTAATTTCTTCAGGATCTAATAGGTGAGGTGGAATTTCCATTGGCTTGGAATTTTGTATTCTTAGCGTTTTCAAAGCCTTGAAAAATGATGACGAATTTTCCTTCTTAGCGAGATACTCCAAATACGCAGCCTTTTCTTGTTGTACGCAAGTCTTTGCAAAATTTCTCATTTCCCTATAATACTCCCAACTAGCTGGTGTTTTCAATTTGTTGTACTTAGATCGCGCCTTGTCTCTCTCTTTCAATATTAACTTTAAGTTGTCTGTCAGCCACGGAGCACGCGGCTTGCTACATCGAACATTTCGAGTTGGAGCGTGAACATCAAATAAAGCCAGAATTTTCTCCTGCAGAAACTTCACCTTATTGTTGATGTCATTTATGAACACAATATCATGCCAACGAATTTGAAATAAATCATGCTGAAAATTGTCATTATTGAATCTGGCAAAATCTCTAAACAATACATTCTTTGGAGGGACTTTGCTAACACTAAAAGAAACATTACAAAAAGGCATGCGATGGTCACTAAATAGATCATCGGTATTGTAAACACCTGAACTTTGACAAGAAATAGCGGTATTCATGAAAATTGGATCTAAAAGATTAGCAGTTGTAGCGCTGATCCTTGTAGGTTCTCTAATAATCTGTAAAAAATTATACGATTCAAAACATCTGCTGATGGAATTATTTGGTTGAAATAAATTTACGTTTATATCACCAAGCAGGATTATATGATTACACAACGGTACAACAGATGACAGAATACTGTCAAAGTGTAACACTAGCGCCAGGTGGCCGATAAAATATACCCAAACCAACAGTTGTATGGCCAATGTGTATCTTGACCCACATTATTTCTAGATTGTTACTATCAACATTGAGATTAAGATCTATAATTTCGCATTTAAAATGATTTCTAACATAGACACCTACACCTCCACCCTTTTTAATATTACGATCATTACGATAAAAGTTAAACCCAGGTATATGCACTACATCAGATGTTATCAGAGGAGACAGCCATGTTTCAGAGATCCCGACTACGTCAAATGATTCCCCAGTAATAACATTTGATAAATCAAACAACCTTAAATTAATATTAAATTATAAGCATCATAGACCATTTTAAATATCGGAAAATTTAGGGTAAATTATAAATAAATTAAAAAAAATCAATTGTATAAATTAAAAGTTCCGGAAGGGAGGTGGGGGTAGCCAAATATACAATTTGAGGGTTGGATATTGGTTTTTTACGATTTGTGGCTAAAATATGCATCCTATTGAAAAAAGTTTAATGCAAAAGTTGTAGATAATTAAAATATGTAAAACTTTTGTATTAATCGTTTTTCAACATAACCTCAAAATTATTGAGAAAATCGTCAAAAAACGAATTTTTCGTTATTAATTTTTATCTCCAGCAAAAATAATTTAATTTTATGAAATTTGGTGAAAACGTTCTTCTTTGTGTTTTAAATAAACTGTAATTTTTTACGGGTTACAAACAAAAACAGTTGACAGCTGTCAATTAATTGTCAAAGTAGAGTAAAAAAAGTAAATAATCTCTTTTGGCATTGAAAGTTTATGATTTTTGAGGTCGCTGAATTCAAATATGATGTCAAATAGGAAAAATTGACAGTTGACAGCTGTCAATTAATTGTCAAAGTAGAATAAAAAAAGTAAATATTCTCTTATGACATTGAAAGTTTATGTTTTTGAGGTCGCTGAATTCAAATATGATGTCAAATGGGAAAAATTGACAGTTGACAGCTGTCAATTAATTGTCAAAGTAGAGTAAAAAAGTAAATAATCTCTTTTGACATTGAAAGTTTATGTTATTGAGGTCGCTGAATTCAAATCTGATGTCAGATTTGAAAAATTGACAATTGACAGCTGTCAATTAATTGTCAAAGGTTCAGAAACTTCGAATGTTTTAGGTAAAGAAAACAGTAGTTACAAAGTGGAGTTTTTTAGATGATAGAAGTGAATTGGACGTTTCATATGAAATACCATCGACTTATATAAGTTTTATAATTTATTTTTCGTAAATGTAAAGGTCCACTGCAACATTTTATCTCAAAACCCATGAGATCAAAACAAGAAATAAAACATTGTCTATAGATTAACTGAAAAATCGATTATGAAAAAGTCGTTTTTTGGTCTTCTGCATTTTTAACGATATTTTTCCATACGAACGATATTTTTTTTCATACCATCTTAAAGTCGAGCATTCAACGAAGAAAATGAGCAATGATAAAGTTAAAAAATTGAAAATTTGTATGCGAACTTTTTCAATTGAAAATTAGATTTTTTTTTTAATTTAAATTCGTATAAAATCGAAAAATAAATATTTTGCTTTGAAAAAATACAGTTTATTTAAAACACAAAGAAGAACGTTTTCACCAAACTTCATAAAAAAAAATTAGTTTTGCGAGAGATAAAAATTAAAAACGAATAATACGGTTTTAACGATTTTCTCAATAATTTTGAGCTTATGTTGAAAAATGATTATTACAAAAGTTTTAGATTTTTTAATTATCTACAACATTTACATTCAACTTTTTTCGATAGGATGCATATTTCAGGTGTAAAAATGGGATATAAAAGTTTGATTATCATTTCAATTGGCGCCCAACGTGGGGCAAGTAAAATTTTTTATCAGTATGAATAAGAAAATAAAGAAAATATACAGGAGAAAGAGACTCCTGAAAAGAAAGGGGAAATGAATATGATGAGTATGGACTAAAAAAAAAAATTCCAAACTACTTACCGAAAAGATTTTGACAACACCCCAACGCCTGTGCCAAAATCTGAAACACTCCCTCCAAATCGCTCGCCTTCACCAATTGCGGCAATTTAATCGTATAAGTATTTCCCTCGTGCGTAATCACCATCTCCTCCCCCCTTAGGGCCCCCGATCTCGCCAAAATAGTCTCGGACTTGTGAGAAGCGCTGAGAATCTGATTCATGAGCTTCTTCGCGAGATCGATGGGCGTGGTACCTTCTACGGAAGAAGACAGCAAACTGGAATCTATGAGGGGACCTCCGGCGCAACTTTTTCGGAAATAGATGACGATGGGGGGCGGCGGGGGGGCGGACGTGTCCGCTTCCGGCGATTGAACTATCTCCGCGGCAGTCGAGCTCACCGAAGAAGTCGGTGGTGGTGCGGTGAAAGCAGGTTTAATTCTAAACCTGTTAGTACCCGAACTGTTTTTTTGGCCGGGAGGTTGCATGGGATGGCCGGATCTGGCGCACCAACCCACTGAGAAAATATCCCTGCTGTCGTATCTACACCAATAGTCGAAAGCGCCTCTCCAACCGTCGAAGGTTACGTGGATTTGATCGTTTTTTACAGCACCTAAATAAAATTATTTCTTTTGTAGGTTCAATTTCTCTTCTCATAGAATAAAACCACTCATTTTGTTAAAAGTTTTTTAATATTTTCGTTACATCCCCCCCTTACTTCCTAAAATTTGACCTACGAAGTGGTTTTATTCCTTGAGAAGAGAAATTGAACTAACAAGGAAACCAATGTGAATTTCTTTTATAGGTATCTTATTGTTTTAAATGTTGAATATTTACTTACCGACAGTTGCACAACATATTAACTGTGGATTTTTTTTATCTACAGCCTCCAATTTCTGACCAATTTGAAAAATATTCTGCCTAGGTCCCACGGGTTCTTTTTGAAAGATTTTTGCGGGTGCCATTTTGGCGTCTTTCAATATTTTTAGCAGAAACATTGGCCAAGAACTCGCATTCATTCTGAAGCCTAAAAATGTTTACATAATACATTAATTTCCTTTTTTTTACCTATAGATAAAAAAAAGGGAAACCACCATTTTGTGCCCAGAGAGGAACCTTATTAGAAGTCTTCAAGAACTACCTTAATAATAGAAAAAACTGTAAAATTAAAGACTCATTAAGTGAACCTTTGATTACTCAACTAGGCATCCCCCAGGGCACTGTATTGGGTCCTTTACTCTTTATTGTATATATAAATGCTCTACTATGTCCGAATACTAGTAAATCCACAATCTCACATGCAGATGACGCTGTATTGATCTTTGAAGAAGAAGGAGCTAGAGAAAAAGCTACAGAAGGTATTCAAAAGGGTTAAAGATTGGCTTGAATTTAAAAATAATTTCTAAACTAAACCAAAATCTATCTTAGAGATGGTAAAAGAATAGTATTAAGAAGACAACAAGAAGTATACAAGGAAATGGAAACAAATATTATTGGAGAGAAAATAATAGATGCACAAGAAGAAATAGAAAATATGGAAAATTCAAGTAAAGGAGATCAAGAAGAAATAGAAGATACAGAACAGATAATTGATATTGGATGGCTGAAGGACCTCGGTCGATGGCCATTTGACTTTGAAGAAAATAAAGAAGAAGAGAATTATGGAATAATGATGGTATTAATGGAATTAAGAAGACTAGGAGAAGGAAGAAAACAAGACAAAGAAGATTTGGGAAAAATGCTGGAAAACAAAATTGAAAATATAGGAAAAATGATGAAAGTAGAAATAAAACAAGAAGTAGCGAATGTTTTAAAAAAAATAGAAGAGTGTGAGAATAATACCTTACATCAACTAAACGTAGTTCAAAATAACGTACTGAAAGATATGTTCAATGGAAATAAGTATTTTTCAACCAGTTTTTTATAGGTTAAGTTCTCATTAATTTAGATAACCGATTTTTACACACACAAGTGTTGTATTATTTATTTTTGGATATAATAAAGATGTTATTATTAAATACGTATTTTTACATACATTTTTACAAATAACTGAAAATTAATAAGTTAAAATAAATACCTAGAGGAGGTTGAAGCATTCCACCTGATTTCTCACAATGTCCAATAGGATGAATCTCACTAGAATCGACCAACCTCCAAAAATCGTTTTTATTATCACTCCCATCTAACCTCAACCTCAACCGTGGTCCGAGTATACTGATTACCGTAGCAATACAAGTAGAAGTAACGTTTCTAGGATCTAAAGCTTCCAACTTCATTCCCACTTCGAAATCGTTGTAAGGGGGACTCGGGGCTTGTTTAAAACAACTTTGCGGGGCTGGTATCGCGTTAGTTTCCCTCAAGTATTCGTCCCAGTTAAATGGTTGATATGTTTCGTATTGAAATGGACCAGGAGAACCTTCTAGAGGGGTTGTAGGCGCGATTGCAGCAACTCTGGAGTTAGCGAGTTCCTTTTTTTGGTGTTTATTCATGCAATAGGTGGAACAGTAATCTTTCGAAGGTGCATTATTGCCTCTTATTACATTATCACACTGTATACAAGCTCCTTTAACGTATGCTTTACGAAATTCAGCCAAACAAGTCTCTGAGCAAAATTCTTTTTTCCCATTTGTGGTGGGAAACACATATTTTAATGGTAGCTTTGTTTCATTGCACCAAGTACACGATATAATTTTTTTCGGAGGCCTACCGGGGCCTCTTGATTTTGCAATCGGTGAATTATTGTTGTTAGACATCTCTTTTGGTTATATTTCAACAATATTTCTCAATGAATCATTTGAATACGAAATAAATGCCATGGTACCGGCTGTAGTGGTGTGATTGTTGGTACATTATTGGTAATGTAAATTTTTCAATAACAATACCACTAACTAGTATTATTTTGTTCCTAAAAATGAATGAATATACTTAAATGAAAACGTCACTTTTCACTCACGTCAAAAACAGAATGTCAACAAACGAAAAAACAAATGCGAAACGCTAGCATTTTCGCAAGTGACGCAACGCACACGAATTCATGGAACTGAAAAATTCCAACTGTCATTAGTGATGGGATCATTCGAATGAAAAATAATCGGTCATTCAAATAATCGGCGTAATCCGATTTTCGCATTGGAGTATTGGAATGATCATCTGAATCAGGTTATTTTGTATCAAATAAAATGCCAATGATAATTCAAATGAACGATTCAAATGGTTTGCATTAAAAAAAATCCTTTAATAATTGTGCTGACTATAAAATAATTGGGTAACCTTGGCATAGGTAAGCAGAAACCGGCCAAATAAACATTCAAGTGAAATCATCCGATTATTAGTTTCATTCGAATACATAGAATCCGATTATGAAAATTGAGAAAATTCATCCGATTATCCCATCACTAATTGTCATATTGTGTTGCAGTACAGAAATCTACTAAATTACTTAACTACATATATTTAATTAAAGTATTATCGTATAGATGGCACACATCGTAAATAACAGAGCGGGTAATTAGAAAGGATATACAATGATACGGGTAATGTTTTTTGTTGTGTTTAATAAAGGTTTATGCATTTTTCTTTTTTTTTTTCAGTCACTTTTCTTGGACCAAAAATATTAATTCGTGTGTTTTGACTATTGCAATTAACAGGTAGCCAACATCTATTGGGACATTTCTAATATAAAAAAAAACAGTTACACTATGACAGTTCTGAGTAACTAATAATAGGTCGTTTTAAAGTTGTTAGGGTGCAATATTGAAGAGCCGTGTTGGCAGCACTGATTTATTTCCATGTTCCATCGAAAGTTTTAAATTGTGGTGGCTTCATCGTGATTTTTAAAAATGTCCGAACACAGGTTTTGAAGTGATGAACATTAAAAAAAAGTGGATTGTGTCGATATAGCGGCGCTTTTGGAGTTGCGGCCGCGACCGTTAGCCACCGTCGGAATCCCCACGTACGAACATGCACTTATACACATGAAGAGCAAGCGGCGGCAAAGTAAAAAGGACGTGCTAGACCTGGGGGCGGCACAACAACGCATGCGTGGGGCGGCGGTGCTTGTGCTTCGAACGTAAAGCGGATGGTTCTTGGGGGCAGCAGTTGACCAGATACCGTCGACTCGTTATTTCGTTCGCGTTGCTTCCCCAACCCGGAAAAACGTGAGTTGTCACTCGATCAAGTGCCAAGTAGGTGACCTCGATGAGATTTCGGCCCCTTTTTTTCTTGGATGAAGGCCAGGAAAAAGGTAAGAGGGGGATGCTTAGCAAATATAATGTATTCTGTTCTTTTAGATTCTTTGTTTGTTTTGAGGAGGTTAAGTGGACGTTTTTTAAAATTTGATGAATGAAAATGTTTGTCTTGTTCAACTTTTTACGTCGAAACACTCAAAAAAGTAAAGATTCTACTGTAAATTCAAGGATTTACCGCCTTTCCAGATCTGTGGGGTAAAGTAAACAAACCCATGCTGCCATAAAACGTTGTTTTTTTTTATAAATAACAGTATCAAATACAGTTGGTGATAATTTTACCTTTTTCTAAAATCTTGAGTGGTGTTTTCGTCATCACAAATTAATTGTGTTATGCAACGGTAAAAGATATAAGAGCGATAGTATGAGGGGTGAAGAAATTCAAATTTATAGTCCATGCGCTTATAAAAAAATAAAATCACCCCTAAAATTTTTTTAGTTTTTAGTTATTTAACAAAGATAATTTGATTAAGGGCCTTTGTCAGATAAAAACTCAACATAAAATTTTATTTGAAATATTTTAGTACCAACTGAGAAGTGGTAAATTGGGAAAGTAGTCCCTTTGTCAAATCAGAGCCCTAAATTAGAATCCTCAGGAGAATCCTGCTGAAGTAATCACTCACTGCGTACTTTAGGGAGTCCCTTTTTTCTTACAGAAGGGTCAATATAAAGTTGAGAGAGTTTATAATGGATTTTTTTATTTAGAATTAATTTTGTTGTGTTTGTTTTCGAATGATTTGTTTGCACAAGGTTACTCGAGATGATTTTTAGAACTTTTATGAAATATTTTTCTCCAAATTTGTTTCTGTACGAACATTTGTCCTCAAAATACAACGTAAAACTTTAAAACTTAAAAGGAAGTATTTAAAAATAAAGGACATTAAGAGGAAGTTGTACTATACTATAAAACAGTGTATGCGGCAAGGGTTTCGTAGTCCCTAACTTTTTAGATTCATTTTTCATTTTGAAAGAATGAAAAAATAAGAACATATTGGCAAAGGTCTAATCTATCAAAATTTGATTTATTTTTTCTAAAAAAAATCGCAAAATTCCATGTCCCATCGATTGACATCATTCTTTAGTATAGTCCAGCCCTCTTTGAACTATATCGCAGAGGGTATTCTCGAATTTGCCTCTTGCGATTATGACTATGTTATCTGACACGATATACCAATCTCGGTCAAATCGCAGAGGAGTCGATCCACTGTAAGGCTAAGCGCTGACTAGAAACTTTTTGTCACGGTGACAATTTGTCATCGTCGCCCTGGTAGTAAATTTTCTACCTCGCCTTTCACCGCTTACCCGCAGGTGTTTGAGTTTGTTAAGTCGAACGTCCCCTTAAAAAACGATAAATTTTATACGAAATTAGTAGATCCAGATTATGTAACCTAAAAGTATCTAAAACTTCAAAAAAAAGAAATTATATATCTACGAGATATTCGGCTTTCGAGCTGTTGACTTAGCCTAGTTGGTGATGATTCATTATCCCACCAAAAGATCCGGGAGTTGCAACTCTCCAAAACTTTCTCCGGATTGCACAATTTATGTAAAGAGGATGCATCTCTCGAAGCATCTCGGAGAGAGACATGATGTATAGTGGATAAAAGCGATTCTCCGAGAAGTGCGACAAGTTTTATAAAGATAATAATGGATAAGTTTTAGTTTGAATATACATCTTAATTCTCGCTGAGCGTATTTGCTTAAAGTTTAATGGGTCAAATTGCGTTTGACGTCGAGAATATTAACAGCAGTTTTTGAGGTTCTAGCAAAAGTTTCTTTCGAGAGTTGCTTGCTAGCAAACAAACACGACAAAATGTTATTTTACGGGTATTTAAGTTAAAAGAGCTGTTGACAAAATTGTAATGTCTTTTCAGCGATCTGTTTGTTGGTTCTGATCTCTAATTTAATTAATTTAACTTTAAATTACTTTAATTTAACTTTAATTTAATTAATTTAACTTTAAATTACTTTAATTTAATTAATTTAACTTAATTAATTCAACTTTAATTTAATTAATTTAACGTTAATTTAATTAATTTAAATACAAATTTCTTTATTTTTCACACTTATTTGTGATACACATATTTTACAACAAAATAATAAAGATTTCGAACGCTTTCTTGTATAGCCAAACAGGTAATTCCTAATAATAATACACATAAAGAAATTTTGGCCACAATATACGTATTTCAAGCTCCGTCTGGAGCGCTTCTACAACGTCTTACTTTATAATTTATTTCGCGAGAGTTTGTATTTGTATGTTTTTAATGTTGCGCCTGTTTCCAGGTTATACGGAGGTACGCAACCTTTTCTCTCATATTCCTACGGGAATATTTCTAATTCTCCAGAATATAATGTATCATCTTTACGAACGAGAGTCAGGTAACAGGATATGACGTGAAGGAAAGAAATTATTACTCGTAAAAAGCTTTTCGAGCTTGTTGCAAAGCCGAATTTGATGTGTTGCTTGTTTTTATTCCTTGATTCAAAAATCCTAAGTCGAAAAAAGTATTTTTGAGTGTAAAAAAATCACACAAATGAGGGCGTTTGTAAGGTCAGCCCTGTAAAATGAATGAAAATAAGCTAGAAAGAGAATGACTAGCGAAATCCATTCAAAACTTGACAAATTGCTGAATTAACGTCTAAAAATCATTAAAGTCCATACAGATGGCGCTAATTCGAATAGCCATTAGTGTGTGTTCTGTACGTCCGATGGGTGCGATGAAGAGACACACAAATCGGTGTACAACATTTATTTTCGAACATTATGAATCTGTTTCGACGCCTGTTTTCGATTTCAAAAAGTTTCTCATTCATTTTCTACTAGTTGCCCTTCATTGTTATCCACTCGTGATAAATGAACTATGCGCTTTTGATTGCGATACAAATTACGTTCTCGAAAAAGTAGAAGCGACATCCAGAAAAAGTGGACGATCGTTGGGTCATTTGATTCATTGTGATTTATTTTCTTTTTATTTAAAAATAGTAGTACATTGATGACTGATATTGTTGGATTTGTGCACCAATAAGTAAACTATGAAGAGAAATGCCACCTTTCTGGATTAATAATCATTTCAAAGGTCTGTTGAACCTTGCACAGCGATTTTTCTCGCTTTTTTTTGTCTATGGCATTGTAAATGTCATTTGTCAACTGTCAAATGAAGTTAAGCAGTGGTTCAGACACTTGAGCGTAGCAAAATTTTGTTAACAGCTCTTATGGCAAGCCCCGCTCACGTTTGACAGATGACAATTGGTAGACGACGGGTGACAGATGACAAGTGACAGATGACCATACAGGGTTGCCAACGTTGAATTTGTTTAGAGAAAAAACGAAAAGGAAAAAGGATTTTAAGTGTCATATGATTGTAGGTAACATAGAATTAGTACCTTTTTTTCGACAGTTGCTTGCTTCATTTTGTGATTGGAATTATAGCAAACAAACACGACAAAATGTTATTTTAAGGGTATTTATTTTAAGAGCTATTGACAAAATTGTAGATGTCTTTTCAGCGATCTATTTGCTGGTTCTGATCTTTAATTTAATTAATTTAACTTTAAGTTACTTCAATTTTAATTTAATTTTCATTTAACTTTAATTTAACTGCAATTTAATTAATTTAACTTTAATTTAATTATATAATAAACATTTCAAATGGTGTAGGGAAGTCTGTTGAACCTTGCACGTCGTTGTAACTCGGCCAGTCGCGATTTTTCTCGCTTTTTTTTTGTCTATGGCATTGTAAATGTCATTTGTCAACTGTCAAATGAAGTTAAACAGTGGTTCAGACACTTGAGCGTAAGAAAATTTTGTTAACAGCTCTTATGAGAAGCCCCGCCCATTTTTGACAGATGACAAGTGGCAGACGACAAGTGACAGGTGACAAGTGACAGATGCCATACAGGGTTTCCAACGTTGAGTTTGCTTAGAGAAAAAACAAAAAGGAAAAAGTATTAAGTGTCATCTGATTGTAGGTATTTGAAAAAAATAGAAAAATCAACTATAGATTTGAAAAAATAGAAAAATCCGCTATGGATTTGAAAACAAATAGAAAAATCCACTATGCATTTGAAAAAAATAGAAAAATCCACTATGCATTTGAAAAAAATAGAAAAATCCTCTATGCATTTGGAAAAAATAGAAAAATCCACTATGGATTTGAAAAAAATAGAAAAATCCACTATGGATTTGAAAAAAATAGAAAAATCCACCTTGTACATTGGAAACTGGCTAAAAATTTGTGATTTTTGGTGCTTAAAATTTTATCTTTATTCCCTAATGGATGGCGCGCCCCTGACTGCAAATTTCTTTGAGATTATATATCTGTATTTTTCTTTTTAATTAGTTTTTGGAACTCTTCCCCGAAATTTTGCGATATAAAATAAAATTTTCGATTTAATTATTATTAATTAAAACTTTTAATGATCGTTTCCTAAATTTGTTACGAATTAATTAAATATTTATCACCTCATAATATTGATTATCGAGTATACAAAAGTATTTATTGGAATACTCCGTGCTTAAAACTTCTACGATTCTCATAATATAATTAGTGTTCGTGACGAACGTTTTTGTCATAAAATTACAAGAGTTTCCTGCGATAATTGCAAACTGAAATAATCGAATTATTCTAAATCCACACCCCAATAATGAATTTCTGAGATAATCACTCCGTTGAATAAAGCCGAGTTAATGTAGTTACGTTTATTAGATCAATAGAGACAAAACGTATTTGCATAAATTTCCTAAAAATTTTACGTTGATTTTTGTATTAATTATGTAAGTTTTCACAATTTAAATTTTATCTGGGTTATAAAAGACAATTGGAAACTAATCGATACATTAAAATTGAATAATTTAAATATTAACAGTAGATTACCTCGTTTTCGACAATTAATTTTCACGCTAATCATAAATTGAGCTTTCAATCTGCACGTAGATAGGCAACACATCGTACACAGAACACAGGTTACGCTGGTCAAGTTAGCCATGCCTGTCAAAAAGCGACGTCTTGCGGAGCGGCCCCTAAGTTAATAGTTATGTTTGTTTACCTAAAATTCCGTTAAAACGCCGCTCGTGTCTTGCGAAATCGAAATGGACATGCGTATAGGTGAGAGTGAATTGTTAAGAAAAGTTAGAAAATATTCAGAAAATGTACTCTCGGCAGTTCGTTAGATCGTCATAGAAATTGGAAATTAGAAAGTGTGAAACATTCCGATATACCGATATTAAATATAGGAAATTCGAGCCGCGAGAAGATCTTGATCTAATTGAATAACCCGAAATTAACCCCAGAAGTTTCACCATTTCGAATCCAATATATATCTTTGGTTGAGATCAAATCACGTTTGGCGGGCGCTGCATATCCGAATAAGGTTAATGAAGCAATTTCCGACTTGTATTTTGTGGGGATAAAACCGTAAAGTTTCCAAAATGTACGTAGTTTTTTTATCTTTTCTTTTATCAATTATTTCGCTGAGGATGTGTGGTTAAGTGTCTATAGCAGAAAAACTGAGTTTGGGAGTGCCTAGAGAAACTAAACTGATCTAGTCTGGTTTTGAAGATGTTGACACTTGATGCTGAGATGATCTCGTGGGATATATTATTCCAGGTATAAAAAATTCTGTTGGATGAAAAGTTTTGTCTTGATCTAGCTGTTAAATTTTCCTTCTTCAATTTTTTTCCCCACTTTATTTGCAATCTGTTACAGATTGTAACAATAAACAAATGGTTTGTTTATAAAGTCATGAAGGAAAAGTGTCCGGTGACAATTTCCGTCTCTTGAACATTCAAGACTCTTCAAAACATCATCAGTTGATTTCTCAAAGTGGATTATCATCCCAAGAGTGTTTAATTAGTTTTTCATACCTTGTAGATGTGAGCCACTGTCGGGATCGGATTATATTATTTAGGAACCATATATTTACATTCAGCCTCAAGCTTTTTTTTTGACTCACTTTATATCCATTTGAACGAGCTAGTTAGTTTCGTATAAAGTATTTCGAACATTAAAATAGATTGTTTACTTTATTCTTATCGATGTCATGTTTCGATCTGTCGTTTCTTCTGTTAACTTTGAGGTGTTGAACGGCTGTGTTAGCCAGCCACCAGATATTTCATTGGTCAGATCGCAAGTCGTATTAAGTGTATTAGGTGAATCTCTTTCTGGTCTTGCGTGGTGAGATTCGTTTGAGAATGATTTCGAAGGAAATTTTGGGACGGGCCTTGTCTTTCTTTCTGGTGGGTGATAAGTATAACGTGGTTTAGACAAAATTTTGAGGAGTCGCCCGATGTTTATGAAGATTATTTCGTACCATTGATTGGGATAGACGAGCGATTCCCGTATTGTTAGACGTGCAGGGTGCCTATTTGATTTGGTGTGTTTACCCTGGTCTGATTCTCGTGAAGAGGAATTGATATTTTGTGCCTAACCACGCCACGTTCGTAACGACGCCATTTTTGTCAGGGGTAGTATCATCCACGTTAGACGATCTGATTCTCCGAGGATTCACCTTATACGGAAGCATCTGTCAGGGAAGTTTGCCGAGAATTCCCCTTCACTGTATAAAGGGGTTCTCGTGTTGGGCGGATAGACGTCCAGATTCTCGTACTGGGCGATTGTGAACCACATTCTCGTGTTGGGCTGATAGACGTCCAGATTCTCGTATTGGGCTGATTGTCAACCAGATTTCCGGGTTGAGCTGACCTGACCTGACGAGTTAGTAGCCGCAAGTTGCCGCTATTTAATTTTGAACAACCGCAAGTTTTTCCTTTTTTTTTATATTGGTTCATAGACATTATTTGTTAATTCGTAATTTTTACAGGTCTCTAAATTAGTATTTATATATATTTTCTCTAATTTTTATTTGGTACTTTGTAAGCGACTTATAGGGGCGAGTGGTATTTTATTTTACGCCCAATTCCAACGACCTTGAGAGCTCTCGCGGACGGTGTAACACCCCTATTATTCGTCATTTAATTAATTAATTAAATAATTTAATTTTTTTTAACTTGTATTTTAACCTGTACAGTTTGTGTAAGTGAAATTATTAAACCGTTATTGAGTAATTAATTACTTTTCTTTCAATCACTAATAGTCACGAATAGTCTTGACCCGAACTAAGGTAAGCAAATTTTTGGTTGCGACGTAGTTTATTTTTTTTTATTAGTGGGCTCAATTTAGATCCATTCTGGAGGTTGAGTGACTAAATTGACTGAATTTTGGATGAGGGTAAAACAATCTCCTGGCGCCCATTTTCTTTTTAGTTAACACCTTATATCAATCCACACCCCACTTCACTGTGGTTAGCCGGCATCCAAAGCAGATTACATAATCCCACGGAGGAAAATCTTTAAACGAGAATAACTCGTGGCAAGAGATGGAAATGTTGTCCTAAAAGCCTGAAAGTAGGAAAATAGACATTTTATTTCACTTTTTTACAGGATCTACTACATAAAATATTTCACCCATCTTTACATTCGATGTTATTTCAATTCACAGTAAAATTCAAAATTTTCGACGATTCCAATTATCTCCAAAACGTTTTTATACATTTTCTACAAAAACTTTTTGCAACAAAATTAAACTCGATCGCATTATTATTCTGCTACAAAACGCATCTATCGAGGTCAAAGTGATTTGCAACTCGAAAGATGATTTTTCTAACGATCCAACCTTAGATGCCTGACTGTAGATCCTTCTCGTTGAAAAGTTACTAGAAACTTACGAGAAAGTTGCGGAAAGTTGTTCAAAGGTACCATTACGGTGATTTATTAATTACATGAGGTTTAGAAGGTAAGAAATATACAGTATGACGCAATAAATAAGAATTAACATGGTTGCATTTTCATATTTAGCCCATCCTGTATATATCACACTTCGTATAAATACGTATGAACTTTTTTACCTCGATTTTAAAGTTAATCCTTAAAATGGACCATATTTTTCGAACGAGTTAGTTTTGATAGTATAAAAATTCTCGATAGTGGCCGCGAGTAGCCCGTGAATCTTCTTTTTTCGAGTTATTACCTCGTAAATTTTCGTTTGTAGTGACCGGAAAGTCCTTAGATTATGTTGTAAATACGTCGCAGTGAAATACGGCATTGACCTTATTGTGTGTGTTGTTGAGAAAAAAGCCGCAAAAGAAAGAGAGAAAGATGGGCATATATCGGTTGCCAATTTTTTCTTGAAATTCATTAATTTCACGTTAGAGAATTTGGATTTTGACTCTCTGTCGATTAAAATCTCACTTTTAGGTAGAGAAAACAAAACAATGTTTGATTTTGTAACAAAAGATAAGCGTTTGAATGCGTGTAAGAGTACGCGATCGAAGTCCGTTTGGGACAGCACAAAAAAATCGTTTCCGAACATTTCAACGTTTCAATTTTGTACCGAACAGGAAACTTTCGATTTGATTTGGGAGTTTTTATAATTGTTTTCCATTTTCCATTTGGTTTTTACACGATACACGCTATCCACTGCATTGTTTCGATTATAAAACAAAAAAGGCGTTAGAAAAAACGATGCTGGAATTTTTTGAAATTATTTGAACGATTATTTCCCTTGTCTTAATTTCCACCAATCACAAACGCGCAATTTTCAATTACAAATGGTTTCTAGATGAAAAAACTCTATGCGGTCGACAGCAGTCAGTAACCTGGCTAAAGGAAGGGTGGGTGAACAACAATTAATTAAAATTACTGGCCACAGTTCAGCCAACTCGATTAAGCCTTATCTGCAAATCGATAATGAGCATTATTCCAACAACATTAACCCAACGTTATCAATGAGTTAACAAAGATTTCAAACAATACTCCTGCTGTGTAGCAAAATTACAATTTATATTTTAATTGTACCATAAATAATTAAGTTTATAGTATTTTGTGATTAAATAAATTACCTGTTTTTCAGTTTTCAAATTAATACCTACATATTTATTATGTATGCATATATAATAGGTAGTATGTTTTGTAAGCTATGTGTATGCAGAATAATCTGTTACTCTTGAAATAGTCTTGTCAAATACCATTCGGGCATCTAATTTTTCATGTGAAAAAAATCGAAAAAACCATGAAAAGTAATATTTTTTTAACAAAATGCATTCGTGCATCACTCATGCTTCTTGTTAAAATATTACTTAGCAACGTATTTTTTCGATTTTTTTCGGAAAAATTAGATACCCTGATGATATTACTTACGAAAAAAACCGTTTTAGGTACAATTTATTTCGTATCAAATGATTGAGAAGCCATGAAAAAAATATATTGTTCGTATGGAAAAATAAGGAAAAATTACGGTTTTTTTGCAGTTAAAATGTACCAGAAAACTTCTGGGACACCCGGTATTTTAAAATTTATTCAGCAATATAAAGTCGCTCCATCCGTTTTCGGGCTATATCTATATAATAATAATAAGATATAATTACAGCATATTTTGAGAATAAATATCTGTATTTCAAAATGGCCGATTTTTTTTTTATTACCGTTGCGTCATGTTTAGGGTCACTTTAGCTAAAGCTAGACTGTGTTCCTAAACATGAATAGACTTTGGTCATTTTGAAATAATTATAAAATTATAAATATAAAATAAAATGATTTAAATGAAGATATAAAGTTACGTATTAATAATATAAATATAAAGTTATTATAATTAATAATATAAAGTTAAGAATTAAAAACTAACTAATTAAAAACAATAGTAGGGAATTATAATATATTTAATTTAAAATTTAAAACAAGTTTTGATTAAAATTGATTCAAATATTTAAAATTATTCGATATTATATACCATATAATATAATAGCGTGTTCAAACTAAGATAGAACAGGTCTATAATAGTATTTTGTCAATTGATGTTAGAAGCCAATATGTTAATTTGTTTTTGAAATTTTTAATGTAAATTTCCATTTTTAATTCTTTTGGTAAGTGATTGTATAGATTTTGTCCCACAATATGAAACATCGCTGTCCAATAGACTTGTGAGACTTAGGAAGAATTGCGTTTGCATTTTCTCGAAATCTTGTTGGATAAGTATGTGTTATATTCTTATTTATAAAATTATTTTTTATTAAATACAGTAAGGCAGTTTTGTAAAATAGTTGTCTGATATTCAATAATTTCGAATTTTTGAAAAGCAAGTTCGATGGAAATTGTTGGTTAAGATTGAATATTATTTTGATAATTTTTTTCTGTATTATTTCCAAAGGTTTCATATTATTCGAATATGCGCCTCCCCATGCGATTATGCCATAATTTAGGAGTGATTGGACCAAACTGAAATACATGATTTTAAGGTTTTTTTCGTCTAATATGTGGGTCATTAGTTTGAATAGATATAACAATGATCTTACTTTTTTGGTCAAGTTCTGAATTTGAAGGTCCCATTTTAGGTTATTATCAATAATAATTCCTAGGTATTTTGTATTGGTTGTAGTCTGAATCTGATATGTATGATTTCTTCTAAAGGGTAGATGTAATTCTAATTGTACTGTATTTGGTATTCCATTTTTATAATTTGAAAAAGGCAGATATACTGTTTTATTTATATTGATGGTGAGAAGATTTTCATCGAAATGAGATTATCGTTCAACGTTAAAAGTTTATTCATATAAATTACAAATAATATGGGGCCTAATACTGTTCCTTGTGGTATTCCAAATGTTATCTCTCTCTGATTACTAATCGTGTTATCAATTTTAACCATTTGTTTTCTTTTATTTAGGTAGTTTTTGAGAAGTGTGTGAGTGGGGCCACGAATGCCTATATCATATAGTTTAGATAGTAGCTTGCTGTGGCTTACGGTATCGAAGGCTTTTGCCAGATTGATAAATATCCCAGCACACGGCCTGCTGCTATCCAAACTTGTGTAAATTTTATTCACAAGTACAGCAATAGCATCACTGGTCGATTTTCCATTCCTAAATCCGAATTGGAAGTTGGATAGAAGTTTATTATTTTCTAAAAAGTTTACCAATTGTTCTTTTAGAGCCTTTTCAAAAATTTTACTTAGAATAGATATAACACTAATAGGGCGATAGTTTTATTACAGCTACTTTGAACTGAGTTGGACATTCTCCTTTACTGAACATAAGGTTTATTAAGTGACATAACGGTTTCGCAATAAATTCAGTTATTTCTTTTAGGGCTAAAGTTGTAATATTGTCAAAACCCGGTGTCGAGTTATTTTTCAAAGAATATGAAGCCCGAAAACGTGTATATACACGACACATCACCTTTTCTAGGGTTATTTCCACAGGAATTTTCCGAATTCTCGAAAATGTAATGTATCATCTACTCGAATGAAAGTAAAGAAACAAGATATGACAAGAAAGACAGACGTTATTACTTTAAAACGCGAACCCGAGCTTTGCTTCATGCAAAATGTGACTAATTCCTTACTTTATTATTTCTTGACTCCTAAATCCTGAACCGAGAACTGAACGAAATAAGTCATTTATCTGTTTGTCAGGAGAGAAATTGGATTTATTACAGTTCCTTTTTGCGAGCTAGAAAATAATGATTTAAAAGAAAATTTTATATTTTTACCATTATATTTATATACAAAAAATATTGCGGAAAACATTTGGAGACTGCAGGAGGACAAAATTTGGGGAAAACTAGTTTTTTGTCGGTCAAAACATCAGATTTTAAATTTTCCTAATTTAAAAATTCGACATAGGTTCAAAAAAACATCCGTATGGAAAAAAACGTTAAAGGATAAAGTCTCTGGGCTATGTAAGTTTCTTAATTGCTTGTACTTTTCTTTATAATCTTATAAATAAGAAATACATAACCGTAGAAAAAGTATAGTGTACAACTTGTGTGAAATATAATAGTAAGACCGGTTCTGGAACCGATCTGAAGTTAGCTACGGGGCCCCAAGGCGTTAAAAGTTAGATATGAGGGCCTACATGCGAAGACAGGTCCCTAGAAAAGTTACCTAACCACAATGACAGATGACAGGATCCCAGAAAGGTTAAGTTAGGTTCTAAATGAGATCTTAACACCACCCTAACTTTTCTAGGGACCTGTCTTCGCATATAGGGCTTCGTAGCTACCGTTAGGCACTCATATATAACTTTAGCCCTCCTTTTAACGCCTTGGGGCCCCGTAGCTAACTTCAGATCTGTTCCAGAACCGGTCTCGTTTTACTACTTATAATTTTTCTTATAATATTAGAGACGAGATAACATAGTAATTTGGACTTGTTCCAAAATTAACGAATATAGTTTCACGCTGTAAAAGCGACTTTCTCCCTTCTTCTCCTAAATACGTTGCCCGTAACAAAGCCAAACTTTAATGTACCAAAAAATTGCTTTCGTCCGCCGTTTTCTTGACATCGAGTTAAAAGGTTCTAGTAGTTCATTTACGTTTAGTCCCTTGCGGCTCGAAGCTAAACCTAATTATTGTGTTATTTGGTCGGATCCAGTTCATTAGGGCATTCCAGAATTCGAAATATGGTCAGAGGAATTCGAAATTTTCCGGGATTATGAATACAGCGGTGTCGCATGCGGAATAGAAATGAATGGATTTTCTATATGCAAGAATTAGTTAGTTAGATGGGATTATAATGATCGTTTTTACTTTTTTTTTAGTATATGAAAGGTTTAATATTGTTTTTAGTTTAAATATTCGTTCCTACTAATATTTGAATGTGAAAGAAACTTAAAAATGCAAAGATACAACGAAAATAGTACAAAATTTGCAAAGGAACTTTATTTTTAGAATGAAAAAGAAATCAGTTCATATTTTAGACGTATTTTACTTACGCCAAGTAAAAAATTATACTAATTATTGCTTTGTTTTTAAACAATTAAATCAGTGCCCTACCTACGCCACTGGTAAAAAAATACGTAAATTCTATTGATTAAAAATAAAGCCTTCCAAATGTCACAATACCTCAAAAAATGTAAAACAAATTTAAAAACTGGCTGAGTAATCAACAAAACAGTTAAAACTTAAATACTCTGTATATTTATAGTTAAATTGTGAACAAAAAGTTTATTTATTGGGAATACTTAAAATTTTGGTGGAGGAATTTCGAGTATTCGCGCATCCGCCAATATAGTTGCGATCAATTTACAGCGATTTTTATCGTAAAAATGAAGTGAAAAAAGTTTAAATTTGCAGATGTTGGATGATGGAAGTCTTCAATTATTAGATTATTCACCAAATTAATAAAATTCGAAATAGAAAATATGAATTTTTGCGCTAAAATTAAGCAAAAGAATTGATAGGTACCTTAATTACCCCTTTACAATTATTTGTGTTCTTATTGTTACGCCACTGAATGAACTCGCTCTTCTGACTCCTGACCGGTGGATCTCTCTTTGGCCTAATTGGATTGTTGACACTTGAATGATTGTCATGCCTTTGAGCTTCGCCTTTATGAAACAAGGTATGAAATTTTATGTTTGGTTGCTTTCGTAAAATGGTCTTGTAATTGTTTCATTTTGACGTTCACGTTCAGTGCGATATGTGATTTGGTAAACAATTTTCTCTCTTATAAAAATTACATTTTGAATGGACTATATTTTAAATAAAATATCCAGTGGGGCGCTATCGGGGTTGGTGGTAACTTTTATCCTCCTATTTTTTACGCCACTTGAAGGAATAATTTTTTAAGCTTGAAATGTGGTAATTACTTTCAGAAACGAGTGTTATACTTCGTATTGTGCCTCAGGGTTCCCTCCTGGGACTGACATTATGTATTTAATGCTAAATTTATGTACAAAACGATAGAAAACTCGCCTTCTCGACGATTTCTTGACTTTCGCATTGATTTAAAAAAAATTAAGGACACATATGGGTAAAGAAAGGTTTACTGGTCTAGCTCTTTTACAATTTACAACCAAATGTTAATAAAATAATCGAACGATTTGCTAAACAGAAGACAAGGAAACTAAATTTCATCATTTAAACTTATGTATTATTTTGATTATGGATGGCCCCCTGCCAAAAATGAAGTCTAGATCCGCCACTGCCTCTATGTAACAAAAGTACGTATTTTTTGTAGCGCGCCACTGAAATGACGAGACCGCACTTCTGTTATCCTTAACTCTAAATCATAAAAATGGTGTCGAGACCATTAACTTCCATTATTACAAGCTCTAGAAATTTCCTCGTCGAGTGTTCTTTTTCCAAACATTGTTCTCTTGTGAGTTTTCCCCTCTGAAAATATTTCCTTTAAATAAAAGATGAACAAACTCAAAAGGACCCGCTTTATTGTTGGAAATAAATAAAAGTATGAAGAATGGCACCCGCGAGGTTTTTTTTTGCATGTGAGCAAATTAATTATTTCCGGGTTTTATAAGTTGGAAAATAAAATTATCACTTTACTCTTTCCTTCCTTCTACCTATTGTTTCGATTCAAGTTGAGAAAGACGTGGTTTATATAAAAAAAAGTATTTTAAAAAGGCTTTACCTTTCAATTGGATTATTCGCTTACAAATTAAATGATACCCTTTATACCAAACAACTCAATTGTCTGTTGACAACCTCCTCAATTTCCCTGAAACGTTTTTTTTGGGCGAAATGAAAATATACAAAGTAAACTTTGTGCATTCACTTTTGTATACCCTTCGGGACCTTACGGAGATGTTCACGTAACTGTGGCATATATTGAGCAAAAACTTATTCAATATTCATACCTTATCCTGGTTATTCAATAAATCCACAACCTCAGAAGCTAACAATAGGATACGCATAGGTTGCGCCTGGAGATTTCTACGGGATTGTAGCAAATAACTGATTTTAGTATTTTATATACCCATTGATTTCGACAGATCCCGATTTTTTTGCCAATCATATGTGTTAGTAAGTAATAGTTTAAGGTTGATGTCTTATCACGTTCGTTTATTGTTTAGACATTACTTGTATATAATAACAGTTAAGGTCAACCTTCCTCAGATATCGATATTGACATTCATACATCTACTAATCAGGTATCAGTTCCCAATTTTTTGTCAATTTGAGTATAACATTAAAGCTTTCTGCATTCATTATATATCTCCGAAATGTACCGATCGATGTCGGCGCTACTGAAGAAAAAATTCTTTTTATTTTCAAACACAAACCCTGACAGACGTTTGCCTTTTAAAACGTCGGCGTCGACCGATCTCCGATTCATCGTTGACATGTATATTTCCCTATTTGATTTCCAGTCGAGTATAAAATTTAGGATACCCAGGAAAGCCCCTCTGTTATGAATTTATTCGCCATTGATACGTTTGAGAGAATCGCTAGAGAAACGCCGACAAGCCAAGTTTCTGAAACCCAATTACCATAATCTCTGATATGTTTAGTCGGTATACATAATTTTGAATGACTTATTAAGGCAGTTGACATGTTGTGTTAAGAATATTTTGCAAATTGATGACAGAAGCAAGATAGTTATGGGGTTTCTGATACAAATAGAATATAGATGAATGAAAATCGTTGATTTTGAAACATTCTTTTAATAATACTGGAACATGCACATTTTTATTTTCTCTTTGAATCATAATTAAAACATTCTGTACATTCTGCCGCCTTTATTAGTATGTAGAGAGCAATTACGAATATGTCGAGCTCAAACTAACTGAACGAAAGTTGCAAATTCATGTGGACAGAGATGAAAGTTTTGATTTTTTGTGTTATTAACGGAACTTTCCAAAACGCCAACACATTCGATTAAGGATGAATCATCAGTTGCTAATGAAGTTTGACAACTTTAACGGGATATTTAATTTGTGCACTTTCAATTTCGTGTTATAAAAGTTCATATTGATTCTTTGTAAAAACTTCATGATGTAATAAAGTGTTTTCAATGGTTCGTTGAATTTTTAACATGTTTGTTCAAAATATGGTCAGGTTAGATCAAAATATGGTCAGGTTAGATTAAAATATGGTCAGGTTAGATAAAACATTTCCAGGTTAGATCAAAATATGGTCAGGTTAGATATAACATTTCCAGGTTAGATCAAAATATGGTCAAGTTAGATCAAAATATGGTCAGGTTAGATCAAAATATGGCCAGGTTAGATCAAAATATGGTCAGGTTAGATAAAACATTTCCAGGTTAGATCAAAACATGGTCAGGTTAGATCAAAATATGGTCAGGTTAGATCAAAATATGGTCAGGTTAGATCAAAATATGGCCAGGTTAGATCAAAATATGGTCAGGTTAGATAAAACATTTCCAGGTTAGATCAAAATATAGTCAGGTTAGATCAAAATGTGTTCAGGTTAGATAAAACATGCCCAGGTTAGATCAAAATATGGTCAGGTTAGATATAACATTTCCAGGTTAGATCAAAATATGGTCAAGTTAGATCAAAATATGGTCAGGTTAGATCAAAATATGGCCATGTTAGATCAAAATATGGTCAGGTTAGATAAAACATTTCCAGGTTAGATCAAAACATGGTCAGGTTAGATCAAAATATGGTCAGGTTAGATCAAAATATGGTCAGGTTAGATCAAAATATGGCCAGGTTAGATCAAAATATGGTCAGGTTAGATAAAACATTTCCAGGTTAGATCAAAATATAGTCAGGTTAGATCAAAATGTGTTCAGGTTAGATAAAACATGCCCAGGTTAGATCAAAATATGGTCAGGTTAGATATAACATTTTCAGGTTAGATCAAAATATGGTCAAGTTAGATCAAAATATGGTCAGGTTAGATCAAAATATGGCCAGGTTAGATCAAAATATGGTCAGGTTAGATAAAACATTTCCAGGTTAGATCAAAACATGGTCAGGTTAGATCAAAATATGGTCAGGTTAGATCAAAATATGGTCAGGTTAGATCAAAATATGGCCAGGTTAGATCAAAATATGGTCAGGTTAGATAAAACATTTCCAGGTTAGATCAAAATATGGTCAGGTTAGATCAAAATATGGTCAGGTTAGATAAAACATTTCCAGGTTAGATCAAAATATGGTCAGGTTAGATATAACATTTCCAGGTTAGATCAAAATATGGTCAAGTTAGATCAAAATATGGTCAGGTTAGATCAAAATATGGCCAGGTTAGATCAAAATATGGTCAGGTTAGATAAAACATTTCCAGGTTAGATCAAAACATGGTCAGGTTAGATCAAAATATGGTCAGGTTAGATCAAAATATGGTCAGGTTAGATCAAAATATGGCCAGGTTAGATCAAAATATGGTCAGGTTAGATAAAACATTTCCAGGTTAGATCAAAATATAGTCAGGTTAGATCAAAATGTGTTCAGGTTAGATAAAACATGCCCAGGTTAGATCAAAATATGGTCAGGTTAGATATAACATTTCCAGGTTAGATCAAAATATGGTCAAGTTAGATCAAAATATGGTCAGGTTAGATCAAAATATGGCCAGGTTAGATCAAAATATGGTCAGGTTAGATAAAACATTTCCAGGTTAGATCAAAACATGGTCAGGTTAGATCAAAATATGGTCAGGTTAGATCAAAGTATGGTCAGGTTAGATCAAAATATGGTCAGGTTAGATCAAAATATGGTCAGGTTAGATCAAAATATGGTCAGGTTAGATAAAACATTTCCAGGTTAGATCAAAATATGGTCAGGTTAGATCAAAATATGGTCAGGTTAGATCAAAATATGGCCAGGTTAGATAAAACATTCCCAGGTTAGATCAAAATATAGTCAGGTTAGATCAAAATGTGTTCAGGTTAGATAAAACATGCCCAGGTTAGATCAAAATATGGTCAGGTTAGATCAAAATATAGTCAGGTAAGGCTTTTTGTTTACAATGCGATTACACTTGTAATTTTCTCAATTCAGGCTTGGTAGGTTATTGCATAACTTCACCGAGTTCGTTTTCCAGATTGTCAATCAACGTCAATCCTGGAACAAGCCTGGAACAATCGTCAGAAAAGGATGAATTTCTCCAGTATTTAAATTCTAATGGAAAACTAGTGCCATTTAATTTTTGTCGTATATTTCAATAACCCGCTATATACCTGACATATCCATTAGGTTTCTATTTGAAAATATTTTAATCGAGTTTTTATTACTTGAACTTAAAGTGCTTCAATCTATCAGTGATAAATGTAAAGGGAAATTATAGGTCGTTTATGTATGGCTGGCTGTCAAGTGGGACATCAAATGTATGATGGAATGCCGCTTTCTTTACGTCATTGTGGCAACAATGGGAGAAGCTGGAGAGAAATTGACAGTAGTGTATCGGAAAGGGAGTCTAATAAATCAAATTTTTTTTATTAAAGTTTGCTACGTTGTTTCTTACCGTTTCGGCAAGCAGAAGTTGTAAATTAAGGTTTATCTTTTGAATCTTTATCACTTTGAAACATTCGGTTCTTTGAGATCAATCTCAATCTTCCATGGAGTTGAACTTCAGCCTTATTTTAACTTGTGAAGAATTCTCTGATTCTCTAATTTCCTTTTAGCCTTGAGAAACTCAATTTGCAATCGACGAATTATCTCTAATTAGGTATGACATTTGTTTATAGTTGAATAATTCTACAAACCCGCTACAAGATTTTTTCTGAATCCCGTCATTTTTCTCGCAACTCAATTTTGACTAGAGCAATAACGTTTTCCAGCTTTATCGCTCCTATAATTCCATTCAAGCGATGAATCATCTAAATTAAGCGTGACATTTGATTGAGTTTCGAAAACTTCTATTTTCCCCCGGAAAATTGAGAGTGTGGTAAAACGCAATAAGCCAAATGTGAAGCGGCTTATACATATTCAGTATTCTCTGCCATTCGACGCTCTATAGAGGAGTTGACTATCAATCCTCGAAAGTTACTGTGAATTTCATCAAGAAACCTTATGTGGTTTTGTTGGTAAATTAATGAAACCTGCAATGAACATGCGTTTGTTAACCCTCTAGTTAGCTTTTCACGAGTACTTGGAATAGAGGAAATACTTTTGTCCCGTGTGATGTAAAACTACAGCAAAACTAAAATAAAAAATAGGTGTAAGTATGAAAAAAATTTGACGTTGACAGCTACAGAAGAAGACGCCGACAGTTGGTAGGCTTAGTGACACATTTGACAGTTGACAACACTGGCGAAAGATGACAGAAAGGGCGTGACCAAAAGGTGGAGGGGCGTGGACAAAATTTTCCCACGATGGGGGTGTCTATAAGATCTATTGTGCCCCCTACTGCTGCCCAGTCGTTAAGGATGTCTCCACGATTAGAGTAGTTCCTCCAGTCCTATTGCTTTCAAAAAGTTCAGGATGTGGGTAGGCTTCAGGTTAGGTAGATCTTCCTCTTCTATTTGATATCCTCCGAGGTATCGCACCCTTGGATTTTGCAGGGTAATGCATTCTGAGAGAATGTGGATAGAGGTTTCCTCCTCCTCCTCACAGAATCTGCATTCTTCTTTGTCTACTAATCCGAGTTTCTTTAGGTGGCCTCTCAGCCGGCAGTGCCCTGTTAGGATACCCGTTAGTATTCTGAGCTTATTTTTACTTTTACTGATGCAATCGTCAGATCTCTTCTGGTTATAGTTCCCCAGTAGTGTCTTGGCCTGCCTCATTCCTTGTAGTCCTATCCAGTATTGGGATCTTTTCTTATTTACTTCTTTTCCAAGTTCATCAATCTGATCAATCAGAAAATTCAATCAATCCCAGTTCTATGACACATACTCACTAGGTGTGGTAGGATTTCTTCTTGCCCGCGCGGGGAATATTCCATCAGCTTCTGCTCATTTAAACGTTTGGAAGGTGTTCAAGGCCCATCTTATGCGTCTATTGCTGCAGGTTGGTAGGCTTAGTGACACATTTGACAGTTGGCAACACTGGTGACAGATGACAGAAAGGGCGTGGCCAAAAGGTGGACGGGCGAGGTTAACCAGAAGAGCTGTTAACAAAATTTTCCCACGCTCTACTTATATTTTTTTAATTAAAGTTCGTATAAAATCGAAAAATTAAATATTTTTCTGTTTCGAAAATGATTGGCCTTGGTCTACTTGCTTGCCGGTTATATTATTTTGTGTTCGGCGCAAGAATACCTGACCAATAATTTGAACAATATACCAGACGCGATATATTGTATTTTTATTTTAAAGCGGGATGTATTTGTATGTTGTGTTTCGAAACATTAGATATGTACGATATCCATTCTATCCATACACATCTTTCAATGTCTTTCGTGCCACCGGAGATCGATTTCTCAAGTAGAATTTCAGAACGAACGTTTTTCTTTTGAATTTTCATCCTTCCGTTTCGCTTGTGTTTTTACATTTCGGGCTCATTCGTCTTCTGGATAAGAAAACGTAACAATTGAATATTCACAAGGTGACACGAACTGTATCCATTACTGGATTAGAAATGGGATTAAATCCGGATGACCCAGACAGACGGCTGTCATTTCCAGGCTTCCTTTGAACTTTGAATCGTTCGCAGGAAGTGAGAAATCTTTAGAAAATTAAACTTACTTTTAATTTTAGGAAACGCCGTCGTTTTTAGGTGAATATTTAGTATTGTGGCCCCTCTAGACCAAAACCTTTTTATATATTAAAGGAATGAATATTGTCGCGAAAGAAAACTATTTTCACTAAGATGACAATCTGAACAAACATTTTCTAGAATAAAATTTTAAATACGATTTTACTTAATAAGTATTTGAAAGTCAAATATCTATTAACGCTGGCGTACATGTAAATTTCCAAATTTCTCAAGTCATTAATTCAGCGAAAGATAAATTAGAGAACTTATTCCCAAAATGGCTGCTTAGATCCTTCCGCAAACAAAATTCGTATTTATAAATCGTAAATTTAAATTTGCATATATTTATCTTTCATTTCATACTAAGCAGTACAATTAAAATGAGGATTTATATTAGCATTTTTCTCTTCTATACATCTAACTTCCTCTCTTATACTTTATTTCGTGTCAAATATTCTTTTCGTCATTTATGTTTTATAAGTATTAAAAAGTATAAGTAAAAAAATGATATGCAAGTTAAGTGTAAATTAAAATCTGTAAAAGATAAAATTACTTAGTTAGAATTATTCAATTTTGATCTGTTACTTCATCTGCGCCAAAGAAACCATACTTTATCAAATCGGCGTTGACAGAGTTTCGTGTCAGATTTTATTATTTTTTATATTTGAGGCGCCTATAATTTGGTTTCTTTATTGCAATACAAATATTATTATTAATATTAAAATGTAGTTGTTTCCCTATTGAAGTTTTAATTTAGTTTTGCTATTTATTTCTTACTCTGAATGAATACCTCAATTATTAGTCAACTTTTTATTTTACATTAATTTTAGGATTAATTTCTAGGTTTGAATGATTTAGAATGTATTATTATAAAATAAACTAATTAATTAATAATTAATTACACGTACTTTTTTCGTTCAGTGATATCAAACGCCTAATTCAACTGGAATTTTATGACAGTTCCGACTTGCCTACTCGAAAATTTGGGGCACCTCTAAAGAAAATCAGAGTTTCCTTTTTAAAACGACGTATCATTTTGGGGAAACGGAAAGAAGGGAGAATTTATTCTGTTTTTGCGTGGCAAGTGACTCGGTCTCGGTATGTATTTCTTTGGAAGAGGGTAAGAAAATTTCCCGTTTTGTTTACTTGACAGGTGACAAGAAGGATATACTGTTAAATAAAATATCCTTTTTTCGCAATATAGCACGCTAGACGTTTTTATTTTCTTTGGGGGATTAGGTCATAGCAATTCATGTCTTAGTTACTACAAAATATATTATCGCATATAAAAGCGTCTAAACGAACCTGTCGTGTAAAAAAAAGAGAGAAGGTCTAGAAAAACAATTGAAAAAGGAAAACAATTCTGTTGTGTGAGCAATTACATACATTTATAAATGAAATACACTGTTTTATCGAATGGAAACTTCATTTAAAAAAAAACTTGTCATATAACCTCTAAATTTCTCGTTTCTATAACTTCGGATTCGAATGAATGAACGTTTGTGTTCCTTTTAAAAAAGAAAATCCCCGCTATTGTCGTTTTTTGAATGTGAACGGTAAAATAATGATAAAGAAACATCAACTTGCCTTTTCTTGTTGTGTTTTCTGTCTCTAAAATTAATGTTTGGGACTCGATTCCGCTTTTATTAATTGAAAACCTCAATTATCTCAATGTTTTTTGTAGATGAAAACTTTCTCATTTTATAACAGACGTTATTTCTCTTTCGCATCTTTCTCAAAAATTCAACGTGTCAGTCGAGATCGGAAAATTTAACGAAAATAGAAAACCCATTTGTAGCCCCGTCCGTTTATATAAATCACCCAAAAAACGTTTACCATATTAGAATACAATTGAAACAATTTTCCACTTCGTTTCAAATGCGGCTTTTGCGGTTATTCTTTTTATAATCCCTTTCAGTAATTTCCACATCATTTGCAACGATATTTATCTCGAAATAAAATCCGTTATCGACCTTTATTCTTCGGCTCGTCTGAAACTTCGAGTCATTAGTGAATAAAAGCGATGGATAATAGGCCAGGAGCCAAACACGATATCTCTATAAAAATAATAAGAATTAAGAGCTGAAGCAAAATGCGGATCAAAAAGGGTGGACTACCTGTCACCAGAAAAGTTCCTATAATCCTATATGTAATTTAATCACATTTCCGATGATGCATTTTGACTGGAAAAAAATATTAGCTCAGTTTATTTTACAATGAAATATTTCAAAATATATTATGAGGGATGAATTGAAATATTTCAAAATATGGTGGATGAACTGTAATGTTTCTAAATATGGTCACAAGCATAAGCGAGGTTAGCAAATTTCATCTAGGACTACAGGACCCTTTTTAGGGGGAGACCCTTTTTGGTCCGCATTTTGGACCGGCCGAGAATCCCTTTATAGTACAGTGAATGAAGGTAAAAATCAACTATTACCTCCGATTTCGGTGAACCACCATCGATTTGCATGAAAATTTGTGATTGAGTATATCTTACCCTAAACTTCAAAAATGACATATGCTCGACTTGCGCTTTTTGCATTTTAGGGGTGAAATCCACCCCTTTTGTTAAAAATGGTAAAAAATGCAGATTTAAGCATTCTGGCGTAAGTAATCTCGTTTAATTAAATAAAATAAATATTTTTCAAAATTTATATGCATGATTTATGATTTTAATTAATTTTTCAACCCTTTTAGCGAAATCGAAAATCATGAAAAAATCATTTTTTATATTTCTGAAATATGAAATCGCATATTAACATTACACAAACAGTTTGTTTAATGTTTATGATATAATTTTTGGTTGACTGTGAAATTTCAACCCTTAAAAACCACCCCCTTAAAGCAGAATCATTGAAAAAATTGGTTTCAAGAAACTTTAATCATTTGAGTAATACATTACTGAATTGAAATCTCATTTACTAGTATTAAAATCTTTATTTATTTATTGCGAAATTTTCCACCCTTAAAAACTACCCCTTGTCATAAAAATAATGGAATTTTTTTTTATCAGCTTTTTATAATCTTTTTTATTGGTTATGATAAACTTTATTAATATATTTCAAACTTTATTATTATTCTTTCCACATTCCCCAAACAATTTTTTCAGTGCTTTTAAAAATTTAATTTATTAATTAAGAGGAAAATGTATTAAAATAAATATTAATATATATGAAAAGTTTATTCATTTCTTATTTAAATTATGTTTCATAAATTAATCAAATATTAATAGCACATTAATTTTTAATTTTTCACTCTTCATTAATTGGAGAGCTATATTTTTTCCTACATATATACATACAAAATCTCCAAATGTTTTTCCAAAAAAATTTTATTGGTTTTTTTTACAATAACTCCGTTAATTGTTATGATATCAGGTTCATCCAAAAACCATTTGAAAGGTAATTTCAAGGGCTATAACATCGTATTAAATTTAATCTTTTAAATCCCTTATTTTTTAAAAGATAAAACGTTTCTATCTCGGTTATTTTTTATCCTACAAAAATAAAAAATAAAGTAAAATCTTTGTTTAAAAAAAAACTCAAATTTCGTTCTCTATCATTTTTTACCTATATCGTGTATTTTTGGAGTTATTATCAAAAGAAAATGAAATTTACGAAAATTTGAAAAATTCTGATTTTTTTAAATCATATTTTTTTTTCAAAAATATGCATTCTAAACCGGTCAAAATTTTTGAGGTCATTACTTATGCTAAAATAAAGAAAGTCTTATAGGGATTACTATAAATTTTAATTTTTGTGGAAATGGCGGTTTTATTTTTCACTGTTCGAAATCGAACATTTTTAACTACGCGCATAGCAACAGTGTAAGCACACATCGTAAATCAAGGCCAGAGCGCAGCTAAGAACCCGGAAGTAATTTACAGTCCATATAAACATCAATAGTTAAAAACCGCTTTATCGGCTACCTCTTTAGCGGCTGCCGCCTTTAGATGCTCCGCGGCCAGGGGCAAGATTGGAAGTTGCATAAAAAAAAAGACACAACAATAACGCCGAAAATACGTACCCGTGATTGGCCAAGGAAGAATATCGGCAGACCACACACGACTAGAATAAATTAAATCAAATCAGTGGCACATCCGACTCCATAAGGAACAGGTCGCACTATTTCTTACGTAATAACTTCATCAATTTTAACTTATACAAATTCGTATTCACAGTATTTTTTGAGCAATTGCAAACACAGTTTTAAATTTGTTATATTCTTTGTTTGTTATAAAGTGTTTTGTTTTACGTTATCGTTAATATATAAAATCCAAGTACTCAGAGTATAATTTCGCTATAACCTATATATACAGTCCACATCAATCTCTCTCTGCCAACTTAAATCTACAATAAGGTTCAACGAAATCGGAGGTCAAAATCTTCAGTGACTACTAACAATATTTACATTATTTTCCTAAAACGAATTTGCCATTATTTTATTTTGAAGTTCCATGCTTTTCTCGGGTTTTCCCAGAGCTTTCATTTTCATTTTCTGCCTCTCGACTATAAAGTCTTGGCCATTCTTTAAAGGATATAAACACCAATTGCAACATTACAAGCCGAACCAAATAAATTTTACTTCACACCGTGCTCGTAGATTGAATAATTAATGTGTGCATTTGCGCTATGTTGTTAGGGCTTTCAGAAAATGGTCGACAAGTTGTTTTAGGCCGATACATTTTGTTTTTTTAATATAAGAAGGAGGTTTATATAAAAAAACGTGATTTCTTCACATTTTTTTCTAATTTCTACCACCTCAATCCCTATTGTTTTATTTGAACCTTTAGATAGAATGTGATCCAAGATTAGCGCGTATGCTTGGGATTCAATAACATCGGAATTAACTAGGGATTGAACATCCGGCGCTGAGAGGGTCAACTAGGGTATTTATATGCAGAATTAATTCATGGTATATACAATATTGCCGATGATCACGTTTCGTACATTTTGAATTGATCACGTTCAAGTGGCGTGGACAGAACGGATAGCCGCAAACATCATTATTTTGCATCAAAAGGAATTCTAAATGAAAGATAATGGAAAACATTTGTCCCATTGTATCAATGACAGACAATGTTTTTCTTAAATTTAGGAGAATTTATATTAGATTTTGAATTATTTGAGAATTTGAGCGCCGGTTCGGAGAACCCCTTCACTCCACTTTGAAGCCACGCCCCTTCTGTCAACTGTCATATGTCATCTGCCATATGCCGTCTGTCATCTAGAAACTCTAACGTAACTTTTCTGCGCTTCGGGGCTTCGCACATATACCTATCAAATCAAATTGCCAAAGTAGGATAATACAGAGACTAGACTAGAATAAATTAAATGAAGGAATATACCAGGCACCAGGAGAATTGCAAATCATTCATTCATCTTTTACCCTACCACTGGAATGGAAAAGGGATATTGAAAAAATACAAACAATAATTTAATAAAATTAAACTCGTAGATCGCCAGCACTGCACCAATTTCAAACGCTGTTATAATCCGAAAACTTTGCGTAGCAACTCAATTAAAAATGGGAAATTATCAGTAGCGTGTTCTTTTATTTATGGGATATTAAAAAACAGCGTATACAGCAGTCCACTAGATGCCAGCTACAAATAGAAAGCTGGAGTACGAAATTCCCAACAGCCTACGACAAATTCTCATATTACATAACCTCTAACTGTCAAATGTCACTCTGACTGTCAATTATTAATTAATTAAAAATTTGTTGATTTGGATATAGGATAAAAAAATATTAGGGAGCCGCTGCTCGCGGCCATCAAATTATGCGCCGATCTCAGGTTTGCGGCAAATGTCAATTTACAGATTGAAGGTCTACCTTCTATATATCCGGAATAAAGGAAAATTTCATTAAACTTAAACTCTGTTTAAACAAAGGATTTTGATAGAGTATCCCTCCTATAATTTCTATTATGTTTGAATTTGAGCTTGAAAATTGGTTATTGACCTAAACGGGGTTGTCACTACACGGGAAACTTAACCTCACTTATTTAAAAAAAGATTTTAAAATTATTAAACAACTAGATCTATTTATTTATGGGATTTCTTTATTTTAACATTATGTATCATTTTTCAGTGATTTTTTTTTTCGAATGAAATTACTGGCATACTTGATGAATGCATAAGTGAGGACTCGAACCTGTAAAATTGGTCGTCGAGTAGATAGAGAAAAAGGAGAGAAGCAGAAATTAAATGCCAAAAATATTACATCAAAATCCAAGAAAATAAATATTCAAAATCTACTTCTTAAATCTAAAATTATCTATGATTTATATTCTGCCTTTTATAATTTTATTGGACAATAATTGTTATTTGTTACTTTATCATTGCGCTCTATTTATCTGGCGTATTACCAACTATTTTGATCATTCAGCCTTTTAGCTACACATCAAAAAATAGAGTATAATTTCAGAAATGTATTCACGATTTTTGTATCACCATTTAAAATCGATTTTCGTTACATCCCCCCCTTACTTCCCAAAATTTGACCTACGAATTTTCTGGACAAAAGACCCCATTTTTCTTTAAAATAAGTGGTTTTATTTCCATTAGAAGAGAAATCACCATGAACCACAGAAATGAACTATTTTAATGTTTAAAACCAAAAAATTTCTAACGCAGTTTATAATTTGATTTGATTCCGGTATATAAAATCTGGCTCTAGTCTACTTGGTAAATAAAAGTATAAGAGAGCTTTTTAAAAGTCTGATATACAAACGTTTCGGTCATTACGGTTATTTTACCTCTCTTATACTAGCTGAGGTCCTGTACTCATATCAAACAAAAGCCTCCAATACCGACGGCTATTATTAGAGCAACCTCTCCGATTGTTTGAAAAATAATGCTGCTTCTTGGTTCGCCTCGATTCGAATGATTAATGGAGCTTATTATCATCTTTGCGAGATGCGAAACATCAAAGAGAGATAGACAATCGACTTTTTTTTTACGAAAAGCTTCAAGTATCAAACTTGTCTATGCGGAATTACCATACAATATTTGAGGTTCATTTATCAAAGATTAATCTTTAAGATTTACGTTGGAGATTTTCTAATTTTAAGGTTTAAGGGTTGTAGAATACAGGATTGTATGCAGCTCTGCAACGTTCAGCAGAGTTTAGAATGTAGGGAACGTGTTCAAGGGCAATATTGCACCGCATATTAATTTTGCATATAAATACCCTGATTAATATTCTACGTTAAACCATTTGTACATTTTCCAAAACTCTTGTTAATCCGATAAACTGAGAAAATGGAATAAGCTATTGATATTATGGATAGGATGAAAATTAGTTGATGTATTGCAGATTATGTTAATAATTTCTAACTTGTTTGGTTATAAAACTCTTGAAGTGAGTGAGATATGGCTTGTTATAATTGTTACGATACGAAATGCGCTAGTGTATCTGCATTAATAACTGTATCAGAAAGTAGATTTAATTCAGCGTTAATTTTAATACGAGATCAAGAATTTTACCGCAAAAATATCTCGGAATTTTACGAAGATCGTAAAACTTTATGTTGATGTAAAAATATAGTTGCTAGTTCGTTTTGAGCATTTTAAATTTTGCGGAATATAATAAAAATAAAATATTAAGAGTTGAACTGCAATAGGGATGTTTTATTTAATTTGGCTCTACATTGGGGCCGATATTTTTCTTGGTTGTATAAATTATTTATAAACACTTGTGCTTTTTACTATAGTAATTTCGTTAGCTTAATTTTGCCGTTATTGTTTGTAGAGAAAGAATTTTATAGTAGATTAAATTTTGGAGTTAAATTGCACAAAAGAATTACTGGTTTATTACGATTTCTATACATACGATATTTTAGTGTTAACCCATTCGATTTTATGTGAGTAGAGCAAACTTACAAACCGATATCGATATAATTGGCACAATTCAGGAAACGTTCGCTTTAAAACTTCAATAAAAGTTTTATTTCAGTGTTTAATGTCAAACAGTAAAATTTTAAACGTATATTGGATGTAATCTAATTCTGCATAAAAAGCATTCATAGTAAAGGAAAACAAATAACTGTATTTAAAACCATATTTTATTATACACTTATGTGCGTGATAAAAAAATAGTATACACACATACACTACTTTTTCTACGACCATTAATAATGAATAAACCAAACAAATATTTATTAACACCTCGTATTTTGGATATAGCGCAAAATTTATTTATTTCATTACTGTTCAATTATCCCGTTGTGGTGACACCAAAATAATTACATTTACCATTAGTACACTGAAAATCGATAAATTAATTGACTATAGAATGTTTTTCGTTTAATGGGATTAAATTTTAAGCCAGGGATTCGTATTATGCCATCCCTAATTCCCATATTGAATTATAAAACAAACAAGTAATAAACAAACCAGGATACCTGACCTTCAGTGCATCCAGGGATGGTTTTAAATTTTACTGATAATTAGTTCAGTTTTAGTTGTATGAAAATGGTACACTAGGTGAAAAAGTGGAATCTGAGGACAAACTTTTTATATTCTCTTAAATATCTAAGCCTGAGCTCTTTGAAGACGGCGTCTTCAGCTCAATTTTTTTCAAATATCTTTAGAACACCGCATTTAAAAAATATAAAACTTGACAGGGCTAGTAAACTTTACATGGCGATTTTTCTGGTGTTAATTAGATTTTTTGTAGAAGGAAAATGACAGTTCAACATGGGAAAACTCCCTAAGAGTTCAAAATAGGCAAACACATGTTGTAATTTGATATCTCTGGGAACACATGTTGTAATTTGATATTGAACGGACATCTGTTTCCGGCCACCTGCATCCGGTTTAGTCTAATTTATTTATAAAATTGAACACCTGACCTGACCTGACCTGACCTGCATCTGGCCACCTGCTTCCGGTGTAGACAAGTTTACTCGAACATCTGCTGGCCATCTGGCAACCACCTGCATCCGACCACCCGCAACTGTGGTCACGTGATCACTTTAATGTCTGCGCAAAAATCCATTTTAGTTTTTCTAGTTTGTTTCACGCAATTTTTGCCCTTTCTACATGCCCTTAAAATCTGTAACGCGTATTCATTAACACCCTGTATGCTTGCTTACATGACGTTTAACTTTGAGTTACTGTCCAGATTAAACTTTTGTTGAACTGTGAAATAATATCTAATAAAAGTGGCTGTTTGTAAACATGCCTTAAAATATGTGTTCTGAAACCATCTCTGTAACTCAGGTAACCTAGATTTTCTTTAATCTAAAAACACATGTTGTTTTGAATATATTTTGTATGCACACGTACAGAAAAAACAAAACAAATTTTAATTACTGGAATTTGTTTTAAAAATGTACTGTACTTGAAAGAAAATTAAGGTTATGAAATAGTAGGTTCTGATTGTTTATTATTTACATAGTACAATAGCTCTCCTAGTTTTGAGTTCTTTCCTTATGAATCAATCGCGGTTGGGTGTTTATGCCAAAAAAAAATCTCCTGGTTTCTGTCATTTATTGTACAGGGCGATTGATTAGTTAGATAAAGCTCAGCGTCATTTGAGATACAAACAAAATGTTTTAGGTTCAATCAAACCACAAATAATACAATTTTAGCATTTTTTTTTTAATTTACGCTATGCACAAACCTTGGAGTTACTTGTAAATGCTGGAATTCTGCGTGACAAGTGATAGTTGACATGAAAAATGACATTTTGCATGACAGATTATATAAGTGAATGAAGAAAGACAGTGGATTGCATGTACAGGTGTTTTTGAATGGCTCGTATTTTTGTTTTTATACAGCGCGTCTATAAAATCTTACCTGATTAGAGTACAATACATTTATTTTTGAAAGAAATGTTTGAGAACATATTAAAAGTTTTTAATAACGTAATAGAACGATTGTGGAAAATGCTAGAAATTTCATAAGACAGAAATAAGAAATAGAAATACCTTGTAAATAATTTCACTCCACTAAACTTCACAAATGCATAACTCTTTCTTATTTGAAAGGCAAGGACTCTAAGCTCGCTTCCTCGATGTAATAAATTCAGGAAAAACGCATACGTGGAGCACTCAAATAATAAAAAAAAGTGAGTAAACCAGTAAGGAATTTTAATTTATTAGATTCGACATCCTAAGACCGGTTTCTGCCTTTCGGCTTCATCAGTTAGGCTTTTCGAATCCAATAAATAAAATTCCAAACTCGTACAAGTCAATGCTGCCATCTATGGTAAGAGGCACATCTAAAAATGTTTGACTTGTACGAGTTTGGAATTTTATTTATTGGATTCGAAAAGCCTACCTGATGAAGCCGAAAGGCAGAAACCGGTCTTAGGATGTCGAATCTAATAAATTAAAATTCCTTACTGGTTTACTCACTTTGTATTAATCACTGAAAGGGATAAAAAAGAAGAGAGTGACATCTTGACCAGATTCAGTCAAAATTTAATGTCAATACTCTCTTCTTACCATATATGGCAGCACATCTAAAAATAAAAAAAAATGTTCAAACTCAACCGAATAAATATTCCTTTCTCTAAAGTCCTTCAATTACAGTTTTTTTTTTCAATGATGTATACAAATTAAAATAAAATTTAGAAGAGAAATAGACTGAATGGATGGATCACCCTGTATTGTTATTGAATTTGAAAATTTTGTTAACAGCTCTTATGTCAAACCACGTCCACTTTTTGACAGATCACAAGTGACATGTGACAGATGACAGCTGTCAACAGAGTTGCCAAAATACAGTGTTGCCAATGTAACCTGACATAATGGGAAAATTTTGTTAACAACTCTTATGATAAGCACCGCCCACTTTTTGACAGATGACCGACGACAAGTGAAAGATGACAGCTGTCGGCAGGGTTGCTAATCTAACATGACATCACAGGGTTACCAACGTAGCTAACCTTTTAATTTTGTTATAAAAAAATGTTTTCGATACTAGAAACGATAAAAAAATTGTTCACTTAAAACCACGTTATTGGTATTTTTTGTTTATACAACCTTCAGTTTTCTATTACCCACTCCAAAAAAAAACTCTGTGTGCTGCGAAATTCCCGAGTTTGCTTTCGAAAAAGTAATAAATTCGGTAAAAATCCTCGCGTCAAAATTCCCAAACAAACCCAGCCAAACACGTCTATTCCTCAATTATCCCACTTCTGAAAATTCCATTTCTGAGCTGAAAGCACCCGAGTAACGACACAAGTCCTAAACTTTACGCGATCGCCCTTGTTCGGTGACATTAAGGCCAATTTTAACAGCTTTTCGTAATTTTACACTTCGAGTTCTCCGTAAAACTTTTTAGAAACATTCCGATTGCCAATATAAAGTGCATCAGAGTGAAATAGACCGGGGACAATCATTTTTGAAACAAAAAGAAAAATTTAGCAGTAAGAAAAATCAAAACGACTGAGTAAAAGTGCCGGAAGAGCGGTGTGGGTAGGCGTAATCGAGTGTAAAAAAAAGATTATCCAAGTAAAAAAATGATAAAAGCTCGTAGCGCAAAATCTAACACATATATCGATCTAGAACTGACAGAATTCGAGCTTAGAGTAAGAAGCACTTTGGCTATCTCGAGATACTTTCTTTTCATACAACTTAAAAGGGTTTATGCAGTGTGTCCCAAAAAGTTTTTTACAAAAAAAAAATTATTCTTGATAAAAAGTCCTGCAAAAAAATACGTACAAACTGTAGTGAAGGGCAATATGCATTGTAGTGGTGGGCAATATGTTCATGAAATTGTGATTAAGTAGTAAAAAATTACGAACAATTGTAAATTATTGATATCCCCCAGATAAAATAGACAATAAACACTTCAGAAATTGTTTAATAATTTCGCTACATGTTTTATAATTTTCTCCGACTAAGAGAACAATTTCAATTTTATCTGTAATACTTAATTTAATTTAATTTAAATTATCAAAAATCAAAATTACAAATTCAGATATAATGGTTAGTTTTGATGTAGTCAGTTTATTTTCAAATGTTCCTGTCGATAAAACTCTTAATCTTGTGAGAAAAAAGTTGACAAGTGATAATACATTAATAAATAGAACTAAATTAAGCGTCTCAGCAATTCTAGAATTATTGGAACTATGTATTAAAACTACATATTTTCAATTAAATAGTGATTTTTATCAGCAAAATTTTGGCATGGCAATGGGTTCTCCTTTATCACCAAAATTGTGTGATATTTTCATGGAGAATTTTGAAATGGAAATTGTAAACAAACAAAATTTAAGACCTTCTGTCTGGTTTAGATATGTAGATGATATCTTTGCAATTTGGCAACACGATAGGGAAAATATTGATACATTTTTATATACTATTAATAATTCGGAACCTACTATTAAATTTACAATTGAAATTGAAAATAATAAAAAATTACCGTTTCTTGATGTACTAATACACAATAACAACAATTGTTTTGATACATCAGTTTTTAGAAAAGAAACACATACAAATAGATATCTAAATTTTAATTCAAACCACTCAATTTGTGTTAAACGAGGTATTGTCAAATCTCTTTCCGATAGAGCAAAAACAATTTGTTCAAATGACAATATCTTAAATAATGAATTATCACTTGTTAAATCTGTCTTGATTAAGAACAACTACCCAAGTAAATTTATAAATCGTGAACTTTACCGAGACATCAAAACTAAAGATCAAAATTTAAACCCCCCAATAATTCTTTCAAATATAGTAAAAATCCCTTATATTCCAAAATTATCCGAAAAAATTAGAAGGATTGGCAATAAATTTAATTTAAAAACAGTTTTTCAAACTAATAATACATTAAAATCTTTAATAGTAAATACAAAACCTTTTAATGAAATTCAAAACACAAAAAATTGTATTTACAAAATTCCATGCGAATGTAATAAATTTTATATAGGAGAAACATCTAGACCTTTTCATATTAGACTTAATGAACACCAATCGTACATTAAAAATAAACAATTCGAAAAATCCAAAATATGTGAACACGCATGGGATTCTGGTCATAAAATACAATGGAATTTTTCAACTAGATTATTAAAAGAACCGAATAATTATAACCGCAAAGTTAAAGAAGCAGCATTGATATGCTTAAATAATAACGAATGTGTTTCTAATTGTTCGGTTGATATTTCAAAAATTTGGATACCTATTTTACAAAAAGAGTTAATTGCAAAAAGGATACCCTCTATATCGGGATAGTATCATAAGTTTTTATCTGGTTTTTTCTTATGATAATATTAATAAGAAAACTTCATTTATGACGAAGTATAAATTCTCTTATAATATGCAAATGCGCTATCCTTTCAAAAATTCGTTCCCAGAAACGTCACAAAAATATGATTGAAACAGATTTTGACATCTTCAATCTCAAAATCTTATTCTATGTATACTATGTTGATGTCATATTTTTGCAAGATTATCAAGTGTTCTGTTTCTAGTAAATTTATTTATTTTATGTCATTTTGATAACGGCTTTCGATCTGGAAAGCCGAAACGTCAATAAAAAAACTTTTTTAACAACTAAGTGGTTTTAATCCAGTGGAAAGAGAGAGAAATTAAAATGCAAACCACAATGAGCTTCCGAAATGAATTAATTTAACTGTCATTTCTCTGATTATTGCAAATATACTCACGTTTATTTGACAGTTGTTGACTTTTATTAGATAGCACTTACCGCTTATCATTCATTGTATTTATATATATTGAATAAACTATTATTATTATTATTCCAAAGCTTTCTATCAGTAACACATAATAAGGCACATTATTTTACGAAGTTTCGTAATATAACAATTGCTAACTTATTTATTGTCTTTTTTTATATGGGAATAACAATAATCTACAATTGTGTATAATTTTTTGCTACTTAATCACAATTTCAATGAACATATTGCCCTATACTACAATACATATTGCCCTCCACTACAGTTTGTACGTATTTTTTTCTCCATTTGTATAAAACTTTTTGGGACACACTGTATATGTAGAGATTGATATATTTGACTTCCTAGTTGATTCCTAAATTTAAGCGCACGCCACAATTGAGAACATCGGTTGTTGGGAATAGCAGAAACTTTATCCAATTGCTCTTCTTCCTGGATCTCAAAACGTCCGATTGTTGAGCGATTGCCTAAAGTTTCCCGCGTACGACACACGTTAGAAAAACTTCTTGGAAGTCGTAAAAAGTTGTTTTTGTTGCAGGCAACTGAAATACACGTCATGCGGACATGACGCTCCGACACGATGATGAAAAACCTGGTCGGGATCATGTGGATGGTTCACGTGCTAATTCTAGGTAAGTAAGATGATTTTTAAGAGGATTATTAACAAGTTCAAAAAGAGACAGACAAATCACAGTAGGTAAGCTAGAGGGATTCTAACTCAGGATCCTAACCTAACTTTCTTTCGAGCTGTTCAACTACATATGTCGCCCAGACCATCGTCGACGTCCGTAGAGGCTGTGGTAGGGTCAAAATAGGAGCATCACTAAAAATCACTAAAAAACTGTCAGATGTGGGATTCGAACCCACGATCTCTCTCTCGTGAACCATAATTTAAATAAGGCGCCATCGACCACTCGGCCAATCTGACTTATACTATACACATTGGCTAGGTATCATAACTTTATTTCTAGCTGCTCAAAAGAGGACTAAGGGAACGCCGACGATGGGGGAAAGCCGTGCGACATAGGTAGTTGAAAGACAACATTGAGCAGCTCAAAGTTGATAACCCTGGCTCGGAAGAAAGTTAGGTTAGGTTTCTCTATACAAAGTCCTACGAGGTTTGAGTCCTTTCGTCTCTGTATTGTTTACGTCCCCGTATGGCGTTTACCCATTCAAATCGGATCAATAATAAGAGAGATATTAGCTCGCTACTGCGCATGATTTTTGTTTACGTATTTAATCTGTTTAATCCGTTTTCCTCGTTCAAATCGGACCAATAATAGCAGAGATATTAGCTAAGGCCTTTTTGGTAACGTCGCTGCGCATGATTTTTGTTTACGTACCCTCGCGCCACCTCGCGTCTATCTAGTTTTCCTTGAGTTAGAACCCACCCGTTGAGTTGAGTTTTCATTGAGTTAGAGCGCATAACTCTGTTAATTGATGTCCGATCGTTATGAATTTTGGATATGATATTTTTCAGTACTTTTCTGTGCTAGGTTCATAACAATTAGAAATATAGGACGTCACATAAAAGCTACGTAATTTTTTTTCCCTAGAATACACAAAGTATCGTCAATTTGCAGCGTAAAATGGCAAATCGATGAAACTTTTTTATCTTTGGAGATAGATAACAAGTATAAGCGAGAAAAATGTTGCCAATAGAGCAAGGAAACTTTTTTACTTAAACTTTTTTTTTATACGACGTTTAGTTTGGGTTGTATACTTTTTTAAAAAGAAAATTGAATCGGCGCGTCTCATCTCTTGGAATTGAAGCTATTGAAGCGAACAGTGTGTCAGAGAGAGTGCGACAAAGATGCAATAGGAACAATAATAATTTTTTTACAAGCATAAAACACAATATTATTATTATATAATTAAAATATTTATTTTACAATGCATTTTCAATAGTCTGTTTGTAAAATTGATTTGAATGGAATAATGAAAATTCAACACTTTCAATAACCAATAAACATAAGGCAACTAAATTTAACCAATCAAGATCAAGTACACATTTACATTTACTCTGCAGCACGACCTTTAATTGTCTGCTAAGTAATTTTAAATAATCATTTTTTTGCAAAAAAAAATATTTTATGATTTCATCTATTATCTCATCTTTGATTAGAAGAATAAGTGTGGAATCTGAAAAGAGCGATTTCGTTTGAAGTGCAGAAGAAAAGAAATACGAACGAAAAAAAAAAGACATAAACCCTCACCAATAAATGTCACTTTACAAATGACTCGAATTCCGTCCTTTCATTTATATTATTAGATTTCCACGATTTCCGGTTTGTAACATGCGTTTTCTACACCATAGCTACCGAATTAAATTATTTTATTTCCTTTTATCGAATGGGGTGGCTTTATAAAAGCAATAAAAATCACTCTTCAATAAAACTCTGATAGATTCGGTTTGATAGATGACTTAACACAACATCAATACAGTTTTTTATGTTTTTACTACTTTATTTCACTAAATAAATCGATTTCAGTCATCAAAATATCTAAATAATACAAACATATCAAGAGTTGATCTTGTATATAATGAATTTTTAGATACTATATGTTGGGCACATCCCAACTCGTGTCCGCTAATCCTTTAAAAGGTAAAAGTGTAAAGGTCCGTATGCCCAACTCGTACCCGATTGAAAAATATAATATAATTTAAATCTAGGAACTAATAAATCCATAGATTTAAATGCATGGCAATCATTTCATAGCCATTTGAAGAGTTTCTTTTATAATTCACATCCCTCATTATTTGTTTTTTTTGTTGACGTATTACTAAAAATTCAAGTAGAGACCGATAGAAAATGTCGAAGTGTAGAGTGTCATAAAATTGTAAAAAATTCGTCTTGAAGAAAAAACACATATTTTTTGCAATATTTTAATTATTAAGAATTAAAACCCTTGGTCAGTTGGTTTTCTACCTGGTATTCGGTCGAGCACGAGTTGGCAAAGCAGGTAAAGACGAGCACGAGTTGGGCATCGCCGTATATGTCACTATATTGATTGTATTTGTCCTATTTTAACAAAAAACGTATGTAATCTAACCAAAAAAACTTGGATTGATCGCAATCTTATACAGATGGGTGATGATCTTAGGAATTTGTTTTGGGTAACAAAATATTCCCCAAATCCCGATGATCATTCAAAATTATAAAAGGTTAAAGCAAAATTATGTCACTGAAATGAACAAATCAAAAAAATTGTTCTACCAAAAAAATCTTAGGTTTAGGGTTTGGGGATCATAATGCAGTGGCGGATCTAGGGAGTTTTTCAGGGGGGGGGGCATCAGTTAATGGAAATTTGTAATCAAGTTTGAGAAAATATTCAATACCACGAATAATTTTGGTTTGTATAACGTGTGTTTTCTTTTTGTTTAAAACCAATCAAAAGGTTTACTTGCATATCCAGACACTAGTTGTTGAACCAATATCAACTATTCAGAACTCTAGGGGGCGAGGGGGGGGGGGGGGGGCATGGCCCCCAATGCCAGTGTCATAATGACCTCTTCTACCTTCCAAATCAATGGTACATATTTTAGCCTAAAAGATGTATTGATTAAGTGTGTTAGCTTAAGAATTGCTTTTCTTGGGAGTTGCCTTAGGACTTCACCAGTAATGAGATCAAATCCAGGGGCTTTTCTTGGATTTATATTTTCTTTAATCTCTTTCATGATTTCTTTAGGAGATGTGAGCTCACTCTTTGCTTCTTGTTGTGCTGTTCCTTGTTCAATATTATCATCACCTTCATTTGGCTGGAAAGTGTCCTGTAGATGTTTGACGATTATTTTTTGCCCATTGATATTTATAGGATAAATCTTATATTTTCTAAATTTTATATCGAACCTGTGACTCTGCTGCCCTGCTCAGTTCCTGCAATGTATTCGGTATTAGTCAAAAATCCGATATGGATTCAAAAAACAGGAATGTATAAAAAACTCCGAAAATTGATCTTTTTCATACGTAAAGAAAAATAGTGACTTCAGCGCTCATTAAAAAACCAATTCCATATTTTTTGCCGTCCAAAGAGGGGTATAAACCAAACGCTACCAGTATATTACAAAGTAATATAACGGGAAAAATAAAAAGAACTTTTTATTACATCGATCCCGCGCTTCACCATATTTTTCCAACCGATTTCGTTATTGATACAAACTTGCCGAGATTTTTATGATATAATGATAAGGAGTGCGACATATCTGATTGGGGGCGCGATAATGAAACGAGGGTGTTTTCGAAACGTTTATCATTTCGGTAATTATTTTATGATGACAAAATTGCTACATCGACACTTTATCTATGTTCTTCGCTAAAACGATATTTGCTCGAAAATTTATTAAATTTAATAAACCGAGTTTCAATGTTAAAGTCAAGCATAGACATACGAATATTCTCTCAGCGTAATTTTGAAAAATTTTATAACTTGTGTCTAGCTACCAATTGGAATGGTCTAACTCTAAATTCTTGGACTTCCTAAATAAAATAATTAAGTGTTTCAATACAGCATTTCCCCTTCGCCCCATTAAAACTAAACGTCATAAACCTTGGACAACTAAAAGAATAAGAATCTCTTCAAAAAATATGAGGTCACTTATGTATATTAAAAACTACTTTTGACAATGCCAACAATTGACAAATTAAACTAATATTTATCAGTTTCTCTTCTAACGGAAATAAAACCACTTATTTTAAAGAAAAAGGGGTCTTTAATTGACGCTTTGACTTTCTTGAATGAAAGTCGTTTTCAGAATGACATAACAAAATATATAATAAAAAATTTACTACAGAAACAAGTTATATTATCTCTGTTTTGTCTGCCGTTGCTAGGAAATAAAACTAAAAGCTGAACTTTTCTTGTAAATATCTCGGAAGATCGAATTTTCACAGACATGAGACCTGCATTTTTTGCCGATTTAGATAGGAATTAGTCTACCCTGAAAGTTTCATTGAATTCTGACACATACATACATACAAACCTTGCTCGTTTAATAGTATTTGATTCCGAAACTTGGATATGTCATTATATTTGTGACATATATTTGGGAATACGTTCAACTAAACGATCGTTAATTTATCAGAGTAAGTTAATAGTTTTACTTGGATATTTTAACGTATTAGTGAGTAGTTTGGAAAGTTTGGGTATTCAGAAAGAGGATCTATAAATGCCTGAAAGTACGAAATTCTTAGTCTAAAACTAGCAAATTACAAAACATCGATCCAAAATGTATTTTGGTAAATAAGCTCTTAAAGGGTTCTTCAGAATTTTGTCCATTTATAACGGTCAAAATTCTATCTACCCACATACACACTCTTCTTGCCAGGGCTGACACAAGCTGGTATGTAATAACGAAGAGAACTTTCCTGATTGGGCAGGTTGGGGTGAGGTGATATTGTAACATAAGACAAAGATAAATCATTAGCTTGACCAATAAAAATTTATAATTCTCCAGACAGTTACACGTTAGGGCTCACTTTAAAGGTCATATTTAAACATGCATTCATTGCATTTTATTTTATTTCATTCTCATGTTCGCTTAGACTAAACTTGCATTTTATTACAACAAATTTTAATTCACATTGCACGAATGCTAAGTGCCTAATATTTATATAACCTGACCAAATGCGTTATATAGTTAAGTTAAAACTGAATTGTTCCAGTGAATTAAAGTGTGAAGGGTTACTAGATATAACAATACAGAAAAAACATAACCCTCTTCATTCTTGTAGCATTAATTCCTTAAAATATCTCAAAACACGAAACGCGAATTTCTACTCATTCATAATAGATGAGATACTGAAAGTATCTAAATCTTTGATGATAACCCAAATCTCCTATAATAACTTTAACAACCGTACATCAGTAGCGGGGAAAATAATTAAAATCTACATTTATTTTGATACATTTTGTCGTAAAAATTAAAGAAAGTAGCAATCAAACCATCATAACTGCTTTTGAACGAACTGTAATATTTTCTTGACCCACACCAACTTATGAAATGGCATTTCTTATAGCTTTAACAATTTCTGGAGGCATATTTGAGTCATTCTCACTTTTATCCATAATTTTTAGTTTTTAAAAGTATAATAAATTGAAAAAAATAGATACATACTCAATATTACCGAATTCAAACTTTACTACAATGTAACTTGATCAACGAAACCTGTGTTCTCTGTATGTAAGGCATTTTGTTAAAAAAATATTACTTTGCCTTGTTTTTTCGATTTTTTTCACTTATAATTACACGAGAGCTTTTTTTTTGTTGACACGTATCAATAAGAATTTTGTTGCCTGGCAATTCTCTTCCACAGTTGTCTGTCTCGATTTTAATATAGAATACCTTACAATTTGCTGCTTCTCCACCTCTCCAAGCCAATTCATACGCAGCAATGTGATAAAATTTTCTTCGGAGGCCTACAGGTTCTTCTTCACTCCAGGACAGTGCCATTTCAAAAATTTCTTGTTTTGTGAGAGCATTAGAACTCGCCTTCCTTTTTTCTGGGATTGCTTGTAAAATTTTGCGTTTTGTGTCGCGTGCATTTCTCGCTTTCTTAAACTGTATGTCCGTGATTGATGTAGTTGAATTCACACTATTGCGAGGCAAATTATCATTGATGGCTTTTTCAATTTCTCCACTCGAAGACTCTCCAAATTGCGCGTTTGTGATTGGTGAAAATTAAGACAATTACTATGATTTAAATATGTATTGAGAGAAATGGGTTTGAATTTCTTAAAATATTACACGTTTTGGAAAATTTCATTCAAATATATCCACGTCATTAACCCGACACCCACCACTGTTTTTAACCAGTCCTTTGTTTGTCTCCTTGGGGATATTATTTTGCATGTGGCAGATTGTCACTGACAGATTTTCTGATGGGGAAATATTAGAGTAATAGAAGGATGTAGAACGCGAGTACAGTAAATACGTAAATACGATGGGAAACTTGTTTAATTGACGTTCAAGAAATAATACTCTTTCAAACAGACAGTTGTAAACAACTGATTAATTGTTTAAAATTAACGACAATGATGAAAATGAAGTCTGCGTGGGACGTATTTGAACGTTTGCGTTTATTATGTGGTTTACGAGTTAATTTTACCTTAAAAAATATTTGCGAGCGAGATATTTATAAGTTATATTTTTTCTTTGAGTGGCAATCCTTCTCGCCCAGAAAAAAAAATATGTACTGCACAGTTTATTCAATTATTATGTTTTAATAATGCCTTTATATTAATAACAACCTTGATTGGTTAGTTAGAGTTAAAAATAATAATTTTTTATTATTAAAGTGGCGCAGTCGGTAGGATATTCCAATTCCACAAGCACTTATATAACCCTAATCGCGGAGGCGTTCATTTAAGAAAAAAACTGAAGTAATTAATACTTTTTGTTTCTAAACCCTTGGGGATTAATCTTTTATAATCTGACATCATTTATAGCGGGTATCAGGTTAAAAAAAAATTATATTCAAATGGTTTTTCGAGCACACACTCTGGCAAATTTATGTAAATTAAAAATTCATGAAATATAGCAGATAAATTTGAGTGATTTATGAAGTGGACCAAAGTTATCACTTGATCTAAAAGTTTTAAATACATTTAGGGGCTTCTTTATTTGCTAAAATTACTTTTTCTACGATTATAAAAAAATAAGTTCTTGAAACTGGACTTCTCGATACAAATTATTCAAAAAGAAAGTTGGTTTTTGCGATACCGGATACTCAAAAGAAAAAAACACATGAGCACTTAAATCAATTAGAGTTTCTTTCCTTATAGTAAACAACTCTGATTGGAAACTCCGGACCAGTCAATATTCGATTAGTTTTAAATCTAGAAGTTTTTTTTTTTCAGTAATTTAGTTTCAACTTTCTTTCGAGTTTCTTGGAAGAATTCTCACTTTTGGATTGAAATAAAAATATTTTGTTTTTGGTTAGAGCAAGAAGTTGGAATTTTTAAAGTTCGTGCCAGGGACGGAATATTCTCGAGGTTTACTCGCAGAAATTTATAGGAGAAAAAGTTATTTTATGCTTACAATTGACTGCCAAAATTTAGTTTTATACTTTCAGGATACTTAAAAAAACAGACACAATTTAAATGTAAAAAGGTGAAATTTTCTGAAACATTGGTATGTTATAAAACTCGATGCACTGGCAAAAAGTGTCTGTTTTGGGAAGTTCCAAATAATGTCAAATTTGGAGACCCAAACTTATTAGGCCACACCCTTTAGATGTGCCTGTCCCAACTTATTGTAGATTTAAGTTGGCTGAGAAATTGATGTGGACTGTATATATATATAGGTTATAGCGAAATTATACTCTGAGTACTTGGATTTTATATATTAACGATAACTTCGTAAAACAAAACTCTTTACAACAAACATAGAATATAACAAAATTCAAAACTGTGTTTGCAATTGCTCAAAAAATAACTGACTGTGAATACGAGTGCGTATGTAATAGTATGCAATTCATATAAGTTAAAATTGATGAATTTATTACGTAAGAAACAGTCTAATGATGCAGAACTGGGTAAAGCACTTTTGGAAAGTGCTTCAATTACCAAGCACAAAGCACTTCAATCGAGTGCTTTAGAGTTGAACGGACCAAATACTTTTTATTTTAAAAGTGCTTTTGCTGTCAAGCACCAAGCATCAAATACTCAAAGTATTTGAAGCCCTTAAAACGTTAAAAATATTTGATAAAGCTCCAAGCTTAAAGCACTTTGAAAGTGCTTAAAGCCCTTTAAGGGTGCTTGAAGCCTTTTAAATGAGCTTTAAAAATCGTTTTAAAAAAATAGAAGAACTATTTTAAGAAAACTAGTGATAGTAAAGCTATTTTTTTATTAAAAGAATAGGAATACAAAACAAGTAGGTAATTGTGGTCGCAGGCCGCACATGAATACTGTTACACAATAGACGCAATACTACTGTTATCGAGACGCAGATTTTTTTCCAAATGTTCAAGCTGAGACTTGTCTAAGAAAATAATTCGAGAACTTTTAAAGGTGCTTTAATTTCTGAAAAGGTTTGATTTCAATTACTTCAAATGTAATTGAAGCACTTTGAAAGTAATTGAAGCACTTAAAAGTAATTCAAGCACTTCCAGAATTCCCCGAAATGCTTAAAAGCCACAAGCATTTGTACAAAATGCTTTAATTACAAAGCACCAAGTACTCTTTTCCAGAAGTAATTGAAGCACAGGGCTTGAAGCACCGAATCTGCTTCAAGCACTTTATTAAAGCACTTTCGAAAAGTGCTTTACCCAGCTCTGTAATGATGCGACCTGTTTCTACGGAGATAGAAGTTCTACTAGTTTAATTTATTACGTGTGGACAGACACACGGAGTCTGATGTTCTACTGGTTTGATTTGATTTATTTGAGCCGCGTGTCGACAGACGAGATCCTTCCGCGGCCAATCACGGGTATGTATTTTCGGCGTTATTGTTGTCCCTTTTTTTTTTATGCAACTTGCAGTCTCGCCAATGTGTCGCGGATCATGTAAAAGCGGGTGCCGATAAAGGCGGCTTTTCGCATTGAAGTTCATCTCGCCGGTGAGTTACTTCCGCGTTGATTATCTGCGCGATGGCCTTGATTCATGATGTGTGCTGTACTGTTGCTATGCGTGAGGTTTGGTTATTTTATTTCCCTTGTTGCCATGGGCGTAGGTAAAAATGTTCGATTTCGAACAGTGTCCATTGGTCCAAACCAATCCTATGGCTAGTTTTCGAAGTACAGGGTGTTAAACATCGGAAATGCCACTTTTTTGTAACCAGATTTCTCACAACAGACCTGTTGGCGTTGATTCTAGAAAACATGAATTATAGATTATTTAGCATTAATATTTTATAAACAATCACCATAGAATTTGGTTAGTTACAAGGTGGTTCGAAAATATGGTTTTTTTGAAGAAATCATTTTTTATAACAGCTTTACACTGAACAAAAAAAGTACGTGTAATTAATAAAAAAGTACACCAAATCAATGGACGTCAACATTAATTTTCAGTCGATGACACCTATAATTAGATATACTGGTAATTACTTTATCAAAAATATTAAAACAAAACGATATTTAAATTGGGAAATTGGAACCTTTGGTTTATGAACTAAGTTGAAACCAAAACACATAGATAGATAGATAGACCAGTCTATCATCAACTCCTGATGATGCCAACATAGTTGGCGAAACGCCCGTAGAGTGTGTTAAAATTGTGTTTTGGTTGAGTGGTCGACGATAGTGTTTCAACTTAAAACGATATTACTAAAAAAATTTAAAACACCTACCTACTAATCATTGGCTCATCTATGTCTATTGATTTGATGTGTCGTGTTTTCCCAAAACCTATATTTTCGAATTTCCCATATGAACAATCAAGATTCAACCAACTGGAAGAGGATTATACAAAAAAATGTATTAGATAGTTATTTTTTATTGAAGGTATGAAAGAAAATAAAGTCCTTTTTATCTCACAAGTTATTTATTTGAAGATGCGACCGGTTTCGGCGATCAAGATGTCGCCATCATCAGGTCCTGCCTAGAAAAATTATGGAGTTAAAAGGCAAATTTGTTAAGTTACATGATTTAAAGAATTTATTTTAACCTAAAGTGAATATTTAAGTTAAAAAAACAGCAATTTTTTATTTTAACATCTTGGATATAGAATTTTTGTATAAGTATAATGTATGTCAAAATAATATTTACCAAGCGGTATCCCCAGTGTTTTTTGTAACAATCAGAATGTACCTTCCTTTCTTTGTCGATCTCCAGTCCAGAATTAACTAATTTGGCACAATAATTATTATTTTATTGTCCACAAAACACAAACTGTATAGGAACACCTAACCTCTGCATGTGGTTGCACTTATATGGGCGCGGCGCGAAGAGTTAAATATCTACGCTAGTTGTTCGTAATATTAATGTTCGTAATTTACTATTAGGTAGCACTATTTTGGCGTGTTGTTAAGCAGTCAATGGTGGCATTCATAGATTTAACGTTTAGTGTTCATCAAAACAATGAAAACCGTTAATTAATTTTCAGAGATTGTAGTTCTTGGATTTATAAAAAGTTTTTATGGTTTTAATGGTAAAGTATATTGGTTTACAATCGCAAAACATTGATTTGATTAATATTTGTATTATATTAAGGATACAGTTAATTAGTTTTCAATGTTTTGCGTTTATTGCTTAACGATTTTTCGGTTATTGTTTTAATGTACTAGTTAATTGTTTTATGACGTGAAATTATTCTCCCAATTACCGAATCATAGCATGTCCAAAAAATTGACGACGATACTTTATTGATTTTACGTACAAATATTTTTTCAGTGTAAAAATACGAGCAAATGTCATTGCATTATGAATATATAGTTTAAGTAATTACTTCTTGGTGATGAATAATATTTTATACAGGGTGACTCACAAAATTTTTTGTATTATATTAAACAAATGTACGATCTGCCACTCTATGTCATGTCTATGTTAAACTGATTGCAAAAACTTTAAAAGTTAGAAAAGCTGTGTTTTGTGCACTACCCCGTATTTTAAAAGTTTCTCTGTCAATTTTATAAATTATAGCATATAGCAAAATTTTGTTGGACTCATGCAGGAATGATGGGGAGATCTAACTTCATCGATTGGGAAAAAAAGTCTTACTTGAGGGTCATCCCGAACGAATTGAATAAATAAATATGTAATAATCTACCAAATAGTCTATGACCCTAAGGCGCTGGGTTCAAATGACCCATTTCATTTCGAAACAAATTTTTAATCTCTAATCTCTACCTGTTTACTCGGCCACCAAATTTTCGAAACGTTTATGACAAGTAAATGTAGACTAATAACTCTCCTAATGGTAGATATATTTTGTCATAATTATCAAAGAGTATATGGAATATAAAAGCGGTAACAGCGTTGAGGGTACAATTATGACAAATTGTAATTACATCGCAAAATTAAACATGCATTTTCCGAGGCCATTTTAAGCGAGGCGGATACTTCAACTGAACCAACACATTATTTATTTATGCGCTCACTTTGGTTTATAATTGCTAACGTGGGGAGGGCAGGTACAATCATTATTATAAATTTACAAGTGTCGTTTTCCTCTAAGAAATACATTTGTTTTAGTTAGTAAACAGTTCCGGTTTATCTCATTTTGAGATAGAAAAAAACTGGGTACTAACAATAATACAAATTTAAATACAACATGGAATAAATCAAGGTTGCATTTATTGAAATAACAATTAAAAATTGCACCTTTTAATGCATTTTCCTCTGAAATTTACTCTTTGAGATTGTTTTGGGCGATTTAAATTGTTACCAATTATTTGGAGACCCAAACTTTTTAGACTGCAACCTGTAGATGAGTCTGTCCCAACTTATTGTAGCTTAAGCTGGCTGAGTAGATTGTGGACTGTATTGTGATTTTTAATGAAAGCATACACTGGTTACTTCAATTTTTATATTAACAATAACTTTCGTAAAAAACACTTTTTAACAAATGTAGAAGTTAATAATGATTCAAAACTGGGGGTGCAATTGCTCAAGAAATGGGTGAGTTTAAATAAAGGTATGCATTTGATATCATGCAATTTTGTATAATGTAAATTGCTGATTTTATTACGCATGAACGGTCCCAAGATTACGACCTGTTCAAACGGAGTTAGAAGTTCTACTGATTTTTATTACGCGTGGACTGTCCATAGTTTAACGACCTAATCCACGCGGAGTTTGATAGTAAATTGGTTTAATTTTTGATCTATTCGAAAGGCCAGCCGTTGGGCAAAATCCCTTCGGCCAATCGCCGCAGCTTTATTGCTGTGTGTTTTTTATCTCTGCGTGGCGACCTGTTGTCGCGTCAGTGAGGCGCGGTATATTAAAAAGGCGTGTGCCGACAAAGCGGCTTCCGCATTGAAGTTTGATGTCCTTGTTAGTCGGTGACTTACTTCCGCGTTAATTACATTAAAAATAATTACATGCTATAAATTCGTAACGATTTTATAAATTTTAAGTATACCTAAGAATGGTGTTAAAAATTTTTTTTAGATTATGTATTTCCCCTCGTAAACATTTAAATACGTGAAAGTATTTTTTCTTTACCGAATTTTGAGTAATCTCAATAATAATCCTGGCCGGTAAAAATGGACTTGTAAAGGTTTTGAAATACAGGCTTTTCTCAGCAATGGTATATTTTTTTTTTGAAATTTTCTTTATGAGCTTATAGAGAAAGGTTGTCTCGATGCTTATAACTATATTTAAATATGTCATAAGGCCTACTATAATTTTTTATACCCACTCGAATATTGTCAATGTTTATCCAAAAAATTCATATTTTTCTGGAGAATTTCTAATCTTCTCATATAGTTATAAGCATGTGTGGATCCTTTATCTATAAAATAAAAAAAAATCAAGCAAAAAAGTACAACGCTGTCCAAAAAAACACTGTATTTCTAAACCCTTACAATGCCATTTTCGCGTATCCGCGGAGCAGAGCCTTAAGGAAGCATGACGAAAAAGTTGGCGAACTAACGCTATAAAAATCATTCAAAAATTGCACCATTCAAAGTATTTTCTCTCTAAGACCCTTTGTTGTAGATTTTGAAATTTTAAGGGACGAAATTTTCCAAATATTCACCACGTTTGTCCGCTCAAATAATGAAAAATTTTGCATACTTCTGGATCTTTATCATAATTTCATATTTCACATTGCTGGATTGAAGAAATTTGTCCCAACACATTTTCCGATGATAAAAATTCGTCATATACGTAACAGAATATCTAAGAAGCCGTTTCGGAATAATTGAGATTGATCATCTTTTAGATTGGTCGAGTTGGTGAGAAAAAGAAAAAGGCACCGGAATAAGATTAAAATCTCAAAAGAATCGGGAATCCGTTTTTTTTCTCTTTCGTAGACACTAAAATTTTATATCTCCGAAAGTTACTCCTGGTGGAAAGTATTTTTGTCTTTAGAGATGATTTTGAAAGAATAATCCGTCTTATTCTAAATTATTAATAGCATTTTCCACCATTTTGCTTTCTGTTCATGTATTTGATGAATTCGGGGAAGTCATTTACAATGATACATATTTAGATTTTAGTAAAATGTCGATTATGTTTCACAATCTATCATTTTCGCTCTCTATATCACCCCTGTTCTTTCATTTTTCCAATCGGTGTTTGATAATAGAGTCTGCCTTGATTTCGTTACTATGGTAACAACATTGCGATCCATTGTCAAGTGACAGTTGATTTTTAATTTGTTGTACAGAAAAGCTCTTCTTCTTGTTATTGTGTACTGTATCGAATTTGCTAAAAAGTAAATTACTATTCCCAGTTTCCAAGATTTTTTCGTTTAATCTGGCCGCCCGAGATCGAGTAGACATCAAAAATGTTTAGATACCGTTGATACTCCCGTTGAAACCCAACATTGACACGACGACACCCATAATTCCTGATGCCCAAGTTTCAAGCGACGCCGTCGTCTGTTTCTCACGAGATCTCTCGAGTGTTTCGGCGTTCTACCAAATTGAAAACGTTTTTAGACCCGTAATGGGATTCGATCAGGAAAGAGAAGTGTGATATAAACAGGTCCGGCCGTGTTAAATATTTAATAATGAAAAATAAAAAACATTTTTATTTTAAAATCATACGTTGTTTTTACTAGTTTTATCAAGAACAAGGCGAGTCGAATGCATTCTTCAGGCTTTCTTTAGAGATAGGAAGTCGAGCTTGTCTGCTTCTTACTGATGAGGCACAATAATGCCGAAACCGGTCTAAGAATGACAAGCTCCTTTAATGACAAAATCAAAGTTTTTGACGCGTCTGGATTTACGTAATTCAATACCTGTTGGGGCATATAGCCCAAGGAGTAGTTGTTGAAGTACAGACGTTGGTGCAGTGTATGACATTTTTAATGTCCTTTTTCTTGGGAGCTTGTGTGATTTTATTTCACATCATTTGTGAAGTTTTACAAGTTTTAAATAGGGTTATTTTGGAATTTCCATGTTCAAAGACTCTATATTCCGACATACAGTCAGGCTTTAACAGCTTTCTTGTTGAGCCCCTGGATCTTTAGGTGAAATGCCGATTGGGTAAAGACATGGTAGCTTTGTGACCTACTGACAAACCGCCAAATTGACCAACTGGGCGTTTTAATTAGTAGATGGGACATAATAATCGCTCGATCCGCACTTAAAAAAATCCAAAGCCGTACCTGTTATAGACATTAAAAGTAGCTTTATATGTTCGTGTACAAATAACAGCGTTTGTTTAATTAACTAGTAATGGATTTGTGGTTTTTGAGGAGATTAAGGAATCAAAGTTTGTTTTTGCCGAATAACTTCATAACTTCGTTTAGTATTTATAATAGAGTATGCGGCATAGAATTTATAGTAGATTATGCAGCAAAACATTATTCCAAATGAGATATTTAATTTTTGGATTATGGCGTTTCGCCTAAAATTCCAAGCACGATCATTTTAAAACATAATTTTTTTATATTAAAATCTGATCTGATCACATAACGATCAATGAGTTATTTTTTGTCCAACTTTGTTGTTATATAATTTTTTTCTGCATAATATTTAAAAATGCTTTCAAAGTTGGAAAATTTCGATGTCTGTTTTTTGTTAAATATCCTGCATATTCTTTTTACGTAAAAAACTAAATTTTGGCAGTCAATTGTAAACATTTCGGCGATATCCTAAGCTTTAAAATGGTTTATTGTACATCTCGATATTATCAGCCAAAAAAAAGTTACGGGCAAAAAATACATTTTTTTAATGAAATTTAAAAAATCGTAGTTCTACGCCCTATAATTCGGGAGGGGTTTATTTTCATGAAAAATTGTATTCAACATTAATTCATTAAAAAAGTATAGTCTTTTTTTCTCACTTTTCCACTACAGAAAATTTTAATAAAATAAAATGGGAACCTGTGGGATATTTAGCTCAAGCCATCCTTTTTGGATTTCAGGTAGTTTTAGATCAATATCCCGATTTGTTTTGGTCCTATGACAATTTTATGGTGTATACATCATTTCAGATTTCTTAAATATTTAGTGGATTTAAAAAATTTCAATTTAAAATTTTCCAAATAATCGTGTTTCGCGTATTTTCGATTTGAAAATATTCACATCTACTTACCAAAAACTTTAAATCAGAATACTTTGACGACGTATCCATCCATTCTTTAGCTTAGATGAACGACCGTCATCTTCGTTTTTTTTATATATACATTTTTTTATTTCAGGATGTTCCGGTAATCCAGATGCCAAACGACTGTACGATGATTTATTATCAAATTACAACAAATTGGTTCGACCCGTCATCAATGTCACCGATGCGCTCACGGTCAAAATTAAGCTCAAACTATCGCAACTTATCGATGTTGTAAGTATCCATTACAAAACTTGATATTTATTTATTCATTAAAATTTCGTCCAAAAAATGAAAAATTTGTCCCAAAATTAAAAATGTGTCCAATTCGATAAAAATGTGTCCAAAAGTTAAAAATTTGTCCAAAAATAAAAAAATGTCCAAAAATTAAAATTTTGATAAAAAACAAAGTTTTGTCCAAAAATTAAAAATGTGTCCAAAAGTTAAAAAATTGTCCAAAAATTAAAAAATTGTCCAAAAATAAAAAATTGTCCCAAAATTAAAAATGTGTCCAATTCGTTAAAAATGTGTCCAAAAATTAAAATTTTGATAAAAAACAAAGTTTTGTCCAAAAATTAAAAATGTGTCCAAAAGTTGAAAAATTGCCCAAAAATTAAAAAATTGTCCAAAAATAAAAAATTGTACAAAAATTAAAAATGTGTCCAATTCGTTAAAAATGTGTCCAAAAGTTAAAAATTTGTCCAAAAATTAAAATTTTGATAAAAAACAAAGTTTTGTCCAAAAATTAAAAATGTGTCCAAAAGTTAATAAATTGTCCAAAAATTAAAAATTTGTCCAAAAATTAAAAATTTGTCCAAAAATTAAAAATGTGTCCAAACATTAAAAATTTGTCCAAACATTAAAAATTTTTTCTAAAAATTATAATTTTGGTAAAAGAAATTTTGTCAAAAAATTAAAAATTTGTCAAAAAATTAAAAATGTGCTCAACAATTAAAAATTTGTTCAAAAAAAAAGTATCCATTAGAAAACTTGATTTATCTAGATATTATTGATGTTTTTTTTGTCAAAAAATGAAAAATTTGTCAAGAAATAGAAAAATGTCGAAAAATTAAAATTTAGATAAAAAATTAAAAATTTGTCCAAAAATTAAAAATTTATTCAAAAATAAAAAATTTCCAAAAATTAAAATTTTGATAAAAAAACAAAATTTTAGCAAAAATTAAAACTTTGACAAAAATGAAAAATGTGTTCAAAAGTTAAAAATTTGTCCAAAAATTAAAATTTGTTCAAAAATAAAGTATCCATTACAAAACTTGATTTATTATAGATAGTCTTGATATTTTTAGTCAACCTCATGAATAAAGTATGAAAAAAAAATTAAAAATCGGTTTGGCCTTAATGTACAGGGTGTCCCGTTGGTAAACGAAAAAATTTTAAAGATCACAAAGGGGATTTTTCCATTTTTGGCATACAACTTACACTTCTCACGAATTTTAATATTTCCATTTTAGATTTGAATAGAAAGGAAAAAACTGAAAAATCTCAGTTTACCAACGGGACACCCTGTATAACGTATAACTGTAACCTTGTCATAAATTATTTGTTTTTATGACACATCTTTCTATTAAATTTTCTTATTTTGTTGCAGAACCTCAAGAACCAAATCATGACAACGAATTTATGGGTTGAACAGGTACCTAAGTAGCACTCTTAGGTATATTGGTATAACGACCACTCAGTAAACACGAATCATTAGCCTCCTCCTACATTTCCTACCTACACATATATAGCACCAAAGTAAATCCATTTTCACGATTCAGTTTTTCTTCTCTCTCTTAGCATGTTCTATTTCTTTTTCTTGCATGATATTTAAATAAAAACGACACCAAATTAGAATAAAAACTTACATGTAATTTCTCTTCTAATATGAGAAGAGCCTAAAACTTTAAATCTTAGAATTCGTCATGGATTTATACGGATTTGGCAACAAGCGAAGAATATTCGCAAAAGGTCAAATAATTCCAGCAGAAATCCACTTTTAGTGCATTTGCGAGACTTTCGGAAAACTTTAAGAATAAGTACATACATATATTTATTAAAATGCTCTGCGAAATATGGAAATACTGTAGGAACAAAAATAAATAAGTGTCTTAGAATCCATATTGTATTTTCAAACCTTGTCGGGGCGAGTAGTACGAGGAGTAGTTGTTTGTACTCTAATTTGGTGTCTTATGTTCCGTTATGATTTTTTAACGGATGTGATTTTCAGGCCTGGTACGATTACAAGCTCAAATGGGATCCAAAAGACTATGGTGGCGTCGAAATGCTTCATGTTCCATCTGACCACATTTGGAGACCAGACATTGTCCTATACAACAAGTAAGTAAATACGGTTTTCTGTTATTTGTTTATTTAAATTAAATGTAGTTTAAAAATTTGGTCAAATAATGGAAAATTTGTCCAAAACTAAAAAAATGTTCAAAAATTAAAATTTTGTCCTAAAAAATAAAAAGATTGTCCAAAAAATGAAAAATTTGTCCAAAAATAGAAAAATGTCCAAAAATTAAAATTTTGATAAAATACCAAAATTTTGTCCAAAAATTTAAAATGTGTCCAAAAGTTAAAAATTTAATTACAAAACAAAATTTTGTCCAAAAATTAAAACGTTGTCAAAAAATTAAAAATGGGAACAAAAATTAAAAATTTGTCCAAAAAATGAAAATATGTCCAAAAAATGTTCAAGAATTAAAAATTTGGCAAAAAATTAAAAAAATATCCAAGAGAATAAAAAAATTGTCCAAAAATTAAAAATTTGTCCAAAAAATTAAGAATTTGTCTAAAAATAAAAAAATTTCAAAAAAGTTCAAACTTGTCCAAAAATTAAAATTTAATAAAAAAAATTTGTCCATAAATGAAAAATGTTCAAAAATTAAAATTGTCAAGAAATAAAAAATGGCCAAAAATAAAAAATGTCCAAAAATTAAAATTTTGTCCAAAAAAATAAAAAAATTCAAACGTCCAAAAATTAAAATAAAATAAATAAAAATGTATAAACCTGTCCAAAAATTAGCAACTTGTTCAAAATTAGTAAATTTATTAAAAAAAATGACAAAATGTAGTAAAAATCCAGAAAATTTATAAAAACAAAATTTCATGACACCGAAACAATGTCGCCAAAACAACACTACTAAATTTAAAAATGTACATAACCTATTTTTATTGTGTTCTTGCTCCATTAAAGAACTAAAAGTGTATCTAATGTTTAACTTATCCAAAAATAAAAATTATAATAAGGTAAAATTTTGTCCAAAAATTAAAAATTTGTCCAATAGTTGAAAATTTGTCAAAAAAATAAAAAATGTCAAAAAAATGAAAAGCTTGTCCAAAAATAAAAAATGTCCAAAAATTAAAAGTTTAATATCAAAACAAAATTTTGTCAAAAAATTAAAAATTGGTCAAAAAATTTAAAAGGTGTCCAAAAATTAAAAATTTGTCCAAAAGTTGAAAATTTGTCCAAAAAATAAAAAATGTCAAAAAAGTTCGAACTTGCACAAAAATGAAAATCTAATAAAAAATTTTTTTTCCAAAAATTAAAATTTTCATAAAACAAAATTTTGTCCAATAATTAAAAATTTGTCAAAAAATATCAAAAAAGTTCAAACTTGTCCAAAAATTAAAAATTGTCTAAAAAATAAAAATTGGTCCAAAAAAATAAAAAAATGTCAAAAAAGTTCAAACTTGTTCAAAAATTAAAAATTCAAAATTCAAAATTTGTCCAAAAGTTGAAAATTTGTCAAAAAAATAAAAAAATATCAAAAAAATTCAAACTTGTCCAAAAATTAAAAATTAAAAATGTGTCCAAAAATTTAAAATTTGTCCAAAAGTTAAAAATTGGTCCAAAAAAATAAAAAAATGTCAAAAAAGTTCACACTTGTCCAAAAATTAAAAATTAAAAATGTGTAAAAAATTAAAAATTTGTCCAAAAGTTGAAAATTTGTCAAAAAAATAAAAATATATCAAAAAAGTTCAAACTTGTCCAAAAATTAAAAAGTAAAAATGTGTGCAAAAATTTAAAATTTGTCCAAAGGTTAAAAATTGGTCCAAAAAAATAAAAAAATGTCAAAAAAATTCAAACTTGTCCAAAAATTAAAAAAGTGTCCAAAAAATAAAAATTGGTCCAAAAAAATGAAAAAATGTCAAAAAAGTTCAAACTTGTCCAAAAATTAAAATTTAATAAAAAAAATTAAAATGTATAAACCTGTCCAAAAATTAACAATTTGTTCAAAATTAGTAAAGTTATTAAAAAAATAAAATGTAGTAAATATCCAGAAAATTTATAAAAACAAAATTTTTTGACAACGAAACAGTGTTGCCAAAACAACAGCACTAAATTTAAAAATCTACTTAACCTGTTTTTACTGTGTTCTTGCTGCATTAAAGAACTAAAAATGTATCGTTAATGTTTAACTACTAAACCCATTTCAATTTTTCGAATAGACAAAGCCGATGGTTTAAAGTACGCTGACAATTTTCTTCGTTTCCTCTGAGCTACTTAATCATCCCCTACGCGCGGACAAGATTGGGGTAGAAATCCCTTAATTGCGAACTTGCATTATAAATACTACTCCACCCATTGGGGTTCATTAAATCTCACTTAGTCTGTCGTTTCTTTCTACTACAAACACTCGACGAAATTGGGGAGTTGGTGCAAAAAAACAGAGAAATGGGAATAAGTGGGTGAAAGTGTCGCATAGGAGAAGTGTTACAAGATGACGGCATCGTTAGTAACACATTTTAAAGTGAATAAGTGGGAGGGGGTATTTTTAACACACACGTTACAATTCTGAATCTAGAAATTTTTACGCGACAGCAGTAAAACTGTATAAACTTTGACCACAAACAAGTAACAAAAAAGTTTTAAAAAGTTTTATAGGGTCTCGCATTGATGTACTTTTAGATGAGTGGGGAAAGTGGGAAAAATGAGAATAGCCAGTAAAAAATTCATATACAGTGTTGTGTTTTCAATAAGAAGATACGAGGTCGGCCGATGCAGGTTTTGCGTTAAATTGCCGCCTTCTGTATCTGTAAATCTAGAAGGGTGGGTCACCCCACAGCACGTAGGCCACATTTGGCCCATTGTGCGTCCTTCTGAGGTTGAGCCTTCCTTCTAGCTCGTCAGCCAGCCTACTTGTTTAAAGTAGGCGATGACGTCGCCTGAAGGTAGCTCCCTCATGTTGGCATGTGTTAGCCACCGCTCGCCGAAAAGAAAATGTCTCATTTGTGAGAGTGTCGGGAATTCGCAAAGAATGTGTTCGACAGTCTCGTCTTCCTGTTCACATCCTCTACACAGTGGAGTGTCAGATAACCCCATCCTGTAGAGGTGTTTTCGTAGATGACAGTGGCCAGTCAGGATACCTGTGGCTGTGCGCAGGTTCTGTCTGTTCATAGTCATGTATTTTTTGGCTGTTTCGCTGTTCGGATACTGTAATAGTTCCTTGGCTAGCTTGCAACCTGTTTCGTCGTCCCATCTACCCTTAAACTTGTCAAGGGAGTGTTTCTTCAGTAGGTCAGCCACAGCTGATGCCGATAAGCTTATGAAAGTGCCAGGTCCCAAAGGTTTTTGGGAGGCTGCTTTCTTAGCTAGAGAGTCAGCTGCACGGTTGCCTTTTGATTTTCCATGACCTTTGATCCAAGCTAACGTGACCACGTTGTTGTTGCAAGCTTCGATCAGGGCCTGGTGACATTCTAGTACTAGACCTGATGTAATCCGTGGTCTATCCAGAGCTAGTAGTGCCTGTCTGCTGTCCGTGAGGATGTAAATATTATTACCAGTAATGTTCCTACTGGTAGTCTCTTTTGCGGCGATTGAGATAGCAGTGAGCTCTGTTTGAGCTACACTGGCATTAGAACCCATTGCCCATTTTATATTGAGATTCAGGGATCTGGAATAGATTCCACAGCCTGATCCCTCATTTGTTTTAGACCCATCGGTGTAGATGCACAAGGCACCTGCTGCCAATGTAGCCTCTTGTACGTTTTTTGTAGGGTCTGTAAAAGGCATATCTTGGTGCAATCGAATCTGTGTTGGCTTGTAGCCTTTTTAAACACTGTTTGAAATATGATATCAAAGTAATACTAAACAACTGTGAAATGGTTTGTGTTAGCGACTCAGAAATTACTTGTATTTTTGGTGAAACGACATATTTTTACGTTAAGTATGTTTAACGGAGCATCAGTCAATTGAGCAATCAAATTTATACTGAATAGAATATGTTCTAATTCGCACTTCTAAGCCTCTCGCAGTAAGCTCCGTCCAAATTGGCTTACGTGCAAAAATGCGATTACGTGAGAGAATGCGCCTACGTCACACGCGGCTAGCAGGTGGTCTAACGGGACCGCGGATGTCCGCGATGTTTAAAATGGAGATTGACGATTTCGTCTCACTCCCACCCGTAGGGGTTGAAATAACATGTGATACGTACATGAGGATACACCACTCAATATTATAGTTTTTCCACGGTTTTTCTATTTGAATGTTACCCTCGCAAGACGCAAACGCTCTGGTTAACATCCATTATAAAAAAAGTAGAAAACGAAATACTTTTAGGTAGTTAGTTTAAATCCTGCCGTAACTTTTCCCATTTCGCCATCACGAAATCATGTATTGTGTAAATCTATGTCGCATGTCGGGAAATAGGTTTCCAGTTCTATCATTACCGATTTCCTATCGACGCCGGGAATCATTTTATTTTTGCGGATTGGGAAACATATCGGAAAAATGTAATTATTCGATCGGAAACAAGTATCAAAAAAACAGTAGATTGGAAATGCATAGGAATTATTTTTTTCATGCGATCAAGAAAAAACGAATTTGCAATATAATCCAAAAAGATGAATTAACAATAACAAGCTCGTAAATGAGATTTGCATCAATTTCAAAACAAAGAATCTGTAGTGTGTGCCTTTCTAGACATAGAAGGGGCTTTTGACAATACACCACGCGAAGCTGTCAAAAGAGCACTAGAAGAAAGAGGGGTAGACAACACGACAACCAGATGGATGTCGCGACTATTGTCTACCAGAATAGCAAATACTAAAATGGGACAAAACAATATTTCCATCTGCACAAAGAGGAGTTGCCTCCCCTCTTATGTGGAGCTTAACAGTGGATCGACTCGTCTGCGATTTGACCGAGATTGGTATATCGTGTCAAGGCTATGCAGATGACATAGTCATAATTGTTTAATTTTCAGACAATTAAACATATAAACTCATACTCATTCAACCGGCAACGTCGCACCAAATACGTTTGGAAACTGTGCTCAGACGGGATAGTTTTTTACTCTATTTCACAATAACAATATTACGCCATATCTCTAAGACGCAATTCTAACCGTTTCGTCTAGACAATATAAAAAACCCACGCTAACGAACTTTCTAGAACAATTGTGCGAGCCGGGAAGGGATAAAGATTTGAAGCGACTGAGCTTCAAGATTTTTAAAACAGTGTACATCGACGCTCCGAGGCAACAAGACCTCGTCAAATTAGTGGGACTTAGCTGCAATCAAGCGGTCCATTTTATTTTAAAAATATTTCGTTCTCACAGTGGTACATTAGCTGCGTATCAGGCTGTCCACTTTATTGTTCATTTTATATTCAAATCTAAACTCAGTGCTTCGTAGTACACTGATTTGACGAGGCCTTGTTGCCCCGGAGCGTCGATGTACACTGTTTTAAAAAAGTCTCGAAGCTCATCGCTTCAAATTTTTATCCCTTCCCCAGCTCGCACAATTGTTCTAGAAAGTTCGTTAGCGTGGGTTTTTTATATTGTCTAGACGAAACGGTTAGAATTGCGTCTTAGATTATGGCGTGATATTTTATTGTGAAATAGAGTAAAAAAAAATATTTTTGACGATGCCGCTTCCTGGTTTGAACGCTGTTCGCCAATGTATTTTGGTGCGGCGTTGCCGGTTGAATGAGTTTATCTGTTTAATTGTCTGAAAATTAAACAGTATCCGATATGAATTTAGGTTCCATATAGATACTTATTTAAGAATAGGAGAATTTATTTCATTCTTTTTAAATAGTGCAAGAAATTTTTTGAAAGAATTTTAAATTACTTAATTGCACAATTAATTTTTACATTATTTCAAAATTTTTGTATCTCAGATCTTAGTAATACCAAATATGAAGCCTATAAAAAAATATTATCACCATCCAGTTTCCTCAAAAAGTTTTCTATTCGGCTGCGAGAGAAACGCTAAACACAAAAACCGAACTATGTTTGAGAGTTTTCCATATTTTCATTCGAGTGGGTTTCTCGGCGTAAACTTTGCTCGGGGGCCCGGCGTTTGCCATTATCAGGCACATTTCTTAGGAATATATGGTGAAGGTGTCGAAGATGGTAATATATATGTTCAGATTCGATGTTTTCTGGGTTATACGTAGAACTTTTTTGTTCGAGTATAGAAAGCCGTACAAAAATCTTAAATTATTTTTGCGGTATTCTCGACAGAGGAAATTCCTCCGCTAGGTAGAAAATATTTATAAAAGTACTGTCATAAAATAACAATAAAATCATGTTTGTTGCTTCTTTCTCCACGGCTACAGAAAGTAGGAATTGAATATAGTAAAATAAAACCTCAAAAAACGCAACTCATAACTTGCTTCTGGGATATTAAATGCCCAATATATCTCTGACAAATTCAAATTAAAACAGTGTGTGCTTAACTTCTAAACAGTTCACGTCTCCGTTGATAAAATGCAACGTATTTTTTTTGTACAAATTGTCCATATTTTCTCTGACAAATTCAAAGTGCTCCAACAGTGCAGCATAAATAAATTGTGGCTTTGATTGTTCAACTGATTGCATCTCCGTTAATTAACGTAAAAATATTTCTTTTCACAAATTTCACATAAAAGGATATAAGAAGATTTAAATATGCCTTTTCTTATATATTTTCGTCGTACCGTATCTGTATTTCTCTAGAGAACGAAATAAATGGATTCATAACAAAGTTATAGAAAGTAATCCGGAAAGTTTAAATTAAATATTAAGAATCCGAAGAGCCATCGATATCGTCTTCAAAGAGGATTTTCAACCATTTGAGGGAAATAATCTCAATGAATACTCAAGACGACTTTTATTGGGGGCACTTAATAATATATTACCTGCAGGTTTCGCAGATTATATTAATTAATGGAAAACGGCTAAGGATGAGGAAAAAGAGGAGGAAGAACGGAAAATAAATATTTAGAGATAACAAGCAGGCGAGAATTGGAAATTTAATAATTCCAGCCTTCTTAATTTGACGAGTTATTAAAATTCGAAATTCGCCAATCGTTTAGATAGACTAAAATAAAAATAGAATCTACAAAAAATTATTGTCGAGAAGAACCAGAAATTGAGCTCAATATTTTTAGTGTTAAAAGTCTGGTTTTCATTTAAAAAAAATTATAAACAAATATATGTATAAGAAAATGTTCTTAGCTTATTTAAATTCCTGGAACTTAAAGTTAAGCTTAACAAAATTATTAAATATATAAAATGAAAGATTAGATCCTGAGCTTTAAGAATATAAAGAAAAATAAAAAAAAACTTTAAAAATTGGGCCACATTTGAAAAATGGATAATTTATTTGTTTCTTTAAGAATATATTATTCATTTTTTGATTACGCGTTCAGGATATAAGCAAACACGCTATTAAAATATGATAGTAGCGTGTGTAAGTCGAACGAACACATTAATAAGAGTACCCCCCCCCCCCCCCAACTCAAAGAGAAATTCTGGCACCAGCATCGTGTTGAGGATTCTCGAAGACGAGCCTAGTTTCAGCGACATCACATTTTATGAGAGATTGTGGTCTAAATTTGGCTCTGGCAACTGAGCTAATAAAAATATTTTTTTAGTTGACAAATTGGGGCTATTAATTTGTCAATTAAAAAATAACGAGGCACCACCTTTCGTAAAACTTCAATAAAGAAGTCACCTTAGATGTAGATGTAAAAAGGGGTGGCCCTACGGCCTATTTCCATCTATTGTGTTTTCCCTTATAATTAGATGGCTTGCGCGAGCTTCGTCCTTTCAAGTATGGTTGGCTCTTCAACGTAGCTCTCTGCCTCTGGGTATTCAGTTCCCTTCTGTGAAAACCTTGTCCTTGCTTTTCCATCGCATTCGCATAGAATATGGATTGAGGTTTCTTCCTCTGTCTGGCAAAACCTGCATGTGGTTTCTTCTGCCAGACCTATGTTTTTCATATGCTTGTTGAGTTTACAGTGTCCTGTAAGCATGCCTACTATTGCTTTTACGGACCTTCTGTCCTTGCTTAGTAGGTCTGCCGTGAGTGTAGGCGATGGTTTATTGAGAAACCTTTTTGCCTGCCTCTGTCCTGGGGATTGTTCCCACCAGCTTTGAGCTTGCTTTGCTCTGGCAACTGGGCTAATAAAAATATTTTTTTAGTTGACAAATTGGGGCTATTAATTTGTCAATTAAAAAAAATAACCAGGCACTAACCCACCTTTCGTAAAACTTCAATAAAGAAATCACCTTACTTACTGACCTGTTTTCTATTCATCCGATAAAAATTATTTTCCAAACCAACGGTAAATTATTACAGTTTACAAAATAAAACCCGAGTCTCGTAAATCATCCTTCTGGGAATTCTTCTCGCAATCTTTTTCGTTGCATCCCTCAAATCTCTATTATTATTGTTTGTCGAACAATATTGAATCCTCGTTAACTGATCTTCCCTTCAGAATATAAATTATACGTTTTGCGTCGATCTAAAAGCCTTCTCGCCAAGCTCGATAACCGACAAAAACAACGAAACTGGAAACAAAACGTCGTATCATCGGCGCCTTCACTATATATTTCTAAGACAATGTACCGATGGTGCCGCTTTTTCGTTAGTAAGTTTAATAGAGCAACTAACGCCAATCTGAATAGAAAATGAACACTACAAGGTTTCCGTTCTGTTCTATCTATCTATCTATGATGGGGGTGTAGATAGACTGAGACCTATAAGATCTATTGTGCCCCCCCTACTGCTGCCCAGGATGTCTCAACGAGTCCTATTGCTTTCAAAAACTTCAGGATGTCTGTAGGCTTCAGATTAGGTAGATCTTCCTCTTCCATTTGATATTCTCCGAGGTATCGTACCCTTGGATTTTGCAGGGTAATGCATTCTGAGAGAATGTGGATAGAGGTTTCCTCCTCTTCCTTGCAGAACCTGCATTCTTCTTTGTCTACTAATCCTAGTTTCTTTAGGTGGCCTCTCAGACGGCAGTGCCCTGTTAGGATACCCGTTAGTATTCTGAGCTTATTGATACTTTTACTGACGCAGTCGTCAGATCTCTTCTGGTTATAGTTTCCCAGTAGTGTCTTGGCCTGCCTCATTCCTTGTAGTCCTATCCAGTATTGGGATCTTTTGTTATTTACTTCTTTTCCAAGTTCATCAAGTATTGTACTGCAGAAGGGTTCAGGTCCCAGAAATGGTGTTTCAGCCCCTTTTTTTTGCTATTTCATTACCCTCCACTCCAGTATGTCCCGGAACCTATAGGAGGGTAACAGTGTTGTTCTTGCCTAGTTCGTTTAGATTCTCTAGGCACTCCCAAACCATCTGGGAGTTGATTACGTGGGAGTTTAAGGCATTAATGGCTGCTTGGCTGTCTGACATGATGTTCTGTTAGATTTAAAGTTACCTCGTAAATAAAGTTTGAAGTTCTAGACCAAGAATCTGTTATAAACACGTATATAACGATTTTCCATACAATTAAATCGTTAAAGAAACTTTAACAATTTATTTTACGAAAAAATCTATGGCAGATTCTTTAACCCACTTGGAAGTCTTTATGGTAAAAGACGAGACTAGCTTACTTCCGTTTCGCGCGATGGTAAAGGCGCTACACACAAAAATATCACTCGTAAAAATATTATCACTTTACCTAATAAATTTAAGAGTGTTTTAAGTTCCAAAATATTAAATAATCTTGGAAATTCTGTAGCTCAAATTCTCTTTTATGAATGAATGAATAACTAACCCTAAACGGCGAGTAAACAACCTTTTTTATATCCCCTCTACTATCTGCATTGGTAACACGGAAAACTTGAGGAAATTTCAAGGAAAATTCGGAAAATTGTCGAAGGTAAAGCCAGTCATTAGAATTGCCATCGGCAGTGAGAAGGAGGACACGACGTTCCGTGCATTTTGATTAGAAATTGATGATCTTCGGCATGTACTTCGGAAAATTAGAGGCGAGAGAGTGTGAATGAAGGAGGTCGGAATTGAGAGAGCTGTTTGTCTACGTTTGTACGAGTCAAAGAGAATGGAGAAGAGGAAATTTTTCTTCGGCGCTTGCGAAATTAAACTTTGAGCAAACGATGATTAACGAACGAGTCAGTTGTATGTTACTACTAAATCTAGTTAATTGAATTAAATCTTATAGCGTTATTTTTATCCGGAAATAATGGTTTATTATCACTTGTCGGTCCAGCGATTACTGTATTCGGTAACATAAATAATGAACTTACCTACCTGTCATTTCTGTATTTTTCTTTTGTATTGTATAGAAATTGTAATTTTTGGCGGATGAATTCTACGAATATGCCATTTTAATATTTATTTTTTTTATAAAACTACACTTTTAGAGTTATTTTATACATCTAAGTAAACATAATTTTAAAATGAAAGATCTCTTAACTGTTAGAACAATATTCATTTGGATTAAGACACTAAAGAAGGCTTCCACTTAATTCTCGTAAGTCGAACTTCAAAGGGATAACCACGATAGGTAGTTTTGTTGGAAAATACAGGAACGTTAATTAACTCTTTTTTTTAAGTATAACATTGTTTTAAGTCCTTTATTTTCTCTAATGAAAATTTCCCGTGTTATTTTCAACCTCGTTGGAAATCAAAGGAGGAAAGTAAAGTGTAATACTCTCAAAGAACGATCGCAAATATTTATATTTGGCAAGCCAAACAAGAAAATTGATAATTGGTAGGATTTCCTCGAAATATCAATACAAAATTTCTCTTCTAAACCAATTTTAATTGGACAAAAAATCGTTATAATTGAATTTCCTCGGAACGCCGATATGGTTTAACGCATCTCTTTTAATTTAAGGACAGTTTTTCGTACAAATAATACATTAAAATCTTTAAAAATACATACGAAACCTTTTAATGAAATCCAGAATATAAAAAACTCCATACGACTAATAAATTTTATATAGGAGAAACATCTAGATCTTTTCATATAAGACTTAAGTAACACCAATCATACGTTTGTGTTTCTAATTGTTCGGTCGATATTTCAAAAATTGAGATGCATATAGTTTCCAGAAACGCCACAAAAAATGTTGTTATCATGTCTTGTAAACTTGTCCAATGATCTGTTTCTATAGTATTAGTGCCCATTTTTTTTTAACAGTAAAGCTAAAGCATCCCTTCTGCTACGAACCTCGATAATCCTCAAAGTTTAATAATTATTTTAACCCGAAGTGAAAGATCCTTACAGAATATAAAGGGCAGAAACACAAAGGCGCATTGTTTCAAAAGCTTATTGTATTAGTAGGCCTAACGAATTCACCAGATCCGATACTCAATACCTTACAGAAGTGAGATATTTTATTTACTTCGAATACAATTCTCACAAAGCTATTCTACGTTAAATACTTGGCTAGATTTAATCTGTTTTGACTATTTGAGTTTAAAGTACCTACAGGATAAGCTTAAATTTCTTAAAATTCCGCGTTTATTTAATGTCTAAATTCGATTTGCCAGCAACTTGTGCGCGACCCAAGACCCAAAGATTCTAGGGCCCCGATGTTTGAAATGTGTGAGTACAACTCGTCTGCGAGAATGTACCACGTGACCATCTCGAAATCGGTCAACGTTGCCAAATTTAAATTTAGACAGTTCAACAAAAAGTAGAGCTAAACATATATTTTAGTTCACTTGAAACCTTCGTACAAGAAGAAATAGAAGAAGTGATTAGGGGACAGACAGCCAAATTATTGGATTCAGACCAATTATAAGCTCTTTAGATCCGTTATGGAAATATTAATTCAAAATATAAAACATTTTTCAGAAAAATTATCAAAAATTAAAATGACAATTTTTCAAAGGAAAACATTTATTTTTCACAGTTATACGAATTTAAATTAAGAAAAAGCTTAATTTTCAATCGAAAAAATTAGTTTATACATTTTCAATTTATAATTTTATCCAGAGCTCATTTGTTAATTATCTAATGGTATATGTCTACGTAACTGCCTATCCTTAAAAATCAAATAACTCACTTATTTTTCATCTAAACTTTAACATATTATACATTTTCGGAAAGGGAAAGAGTTCACCTTTTAGATGGAATAAAAATATATAGGGTGTGTCGTTAAAAAAATCGACGTTATTTGCATTTTAAAAAGACCGCTTTTTTAAAACACCCTATATAAGATTTTACTAAATAAACATTTATACTGAAAAAAACTTTATATAAAAAGAAACTGTTCAGTGAAAACCGCACCTTCCTATCGTTTCTGAGCTCCGAGATATTTGCAGTTAAAATGGGTCAGAAACTTCTGGGACACCCGGTATTTCAAAAATAAAGGTACTTTATTCTTGAGTAAATTTCATATTTTTTGGCAAATCTCGTATACGACTGAAAAAATTTTTTTTTAAATAAAAAACTGTTATAAAAGTCTTTTTAATATAATAATAATATAAGAGTATGAACTTTCTGGTTACCGGTTTTGATATCTGAAATTTCATCAGAATTGATCATAAAAGTATATTACAGGAAATCTTCGAATATGTTGGCAATAAAGTACATTCAAATCTGTTTAGGATTATAATAAATAGGACCTTTTGAAATTTGTTTTAGGGTAAATCGGCATTAGTCTAGGCTTAATATGGCTTATCTGTATACACGGAAATTAGTATAATAAAAATAGTCCTGGTTTCCCCTACTTTAAGGGAAAGAAATCTGTAAATTCTCTTTTCCAATAAATATTTTATTTATTCCTAAAACAAATAGTGTTTAGTGAAGTTCGCAGCCAATATAAATATATTTTTTTGTGTTTACCAATATTTTTCCAGTTTTGTAGATTCAGTCTGGTAAGTTCGTATATATTTTTTATTTGGTGTTTGTTTTTCAAATAGAACTTTTTCATTTTATAGATTTTATTAATTTTAAATATTAATTAATATTTTCAAACAACAATAAGCAAATCAGCAAAATAAACAGCTAATGATTGAGTCCTAATGAAATATACACAAACACTCTAAACAGAAAACTATAAATTACATACACAAACTATTAATATCAAAGATATAGTAATTAAATTAAATTTGACTTGACAGTCTCGACACTTAACCAGCGTTGCCAAACTGCGGGGAATCTCAAGATTATGGGGGATTGGCATTATGCGGGGAAAATGCGGGGATTTTGAAATCTCATCGTTAAACAATATAATAAATAATCAGCAGGAATTAAAATAAAAAAACAGTTCAGATTGGGCATAGAACTCAAGACCATTTGCACAGCAGCAAATCATTTGTCCATTGTACCTACTTTTGTTATAATAAATCATATTATAATCGGGTAAGTTCGTTTATCTCCGCGCGGTGCGAACGCGAACACATAGAGAAAACCTTTCTGTGATTCCCTTAGTTTTAGACGCTTCTAATTTGCTAGCTTTGCTTTAGATAAGTTAATTTTGTATTCTGTCGGGAAATAACGATACGATTTTGTGCAAATATGGATAAATGGTTAATAAAAGGTCAAAATAAAGAAGATAATCCTAAGGTAAGGTACTTAAGGGAATTTTTGGGGAATCAGCAGATTTTTGTCCCCAAATTTTGGGAATTTTACTTGGGATATTGGGGAATATGATAAATTGGCATCGGCAACACTGCACTTAACGCCTTCACGGCGCTATTGCGCATGTTTACTCTCTTACTAAACTCAACTCTACTGGTACAACCCAGTAGAGCACTTCTATGCGAACTTGTAGAAGATTTCTCTTGGTTTCAAACATACCGATTTTGTGACGCTGAGAGAGTGAGGAGTGATCACGTGGTACATTCTCGCACACGAATTGAAAATTTGTAAACTAACTTTTTCGATTGAAAATTGCTTGTTCTTAATTTAAATTCGTATAAATTTGAAAATTAAATATTTTGCTTTGAAAAAATTACTACTTTAATACACAAAAAAGAACGTTTGCACCAGAGGTTTCATAAAAAAATTATTTTTGCAAGAGATAAAAATTAAAAACGAAAAACATGGTTTTATCGTATTTGTATTTTCTTTTCTAAAGGCTGATGTTTTAAAACAAATTGTTATTGATGTTTATTAGTACATCAAGAAATGGTAATTTTTTTATATTTTCAATTTCAATTGTAATTTTAATGTTATATAACTTGTCTACTTTTTTCTCATAAGATTAAGAGACTTATATTTATCGACAGGAACATTTGGAAATTTCTTTTTTGTGTTTTAAATAACCTGTAATTTTGCCAAGACAAAATATTGAATTTTCGATTTTATATTAAAAAAAAATATTATAATTATTATACTTTTTTTAAACAATATATATTTAAGAATTTTAAACTTCAAACTATAACACAATTAAATTTACTTCTTATAGAGTTTACCAGTCTGCATGATGCATACCTGTGCTGTAATCCAATCAGACAAAGTTTCTTGAAATACAGCGATAACCAAGGAAGAAAATGAGCTCTGATAAAATTATAAATTGAAAATTTATAAACTAACTTTTTTTTCGATTGAAAATTAGGCTTTTTCTTCGTATAACTTAAAAATAGATATTTTGCTTTGAAAAATTGTCATTTTAATTTTTGATAATTTTTCTAAAAAATGTTTTGTATTTTTAATAAAACAATTAATATTTCCATAACGGATCTAAAGAGCTTATAATTGGTCTGAATCCAATAATTTGGCTGTCTGTCCTAATCACTTCTTCTATTTCTTCTTGTACGAAGGTTTCAAATGAACTAAAATATATGTTTTGCTCTACTTTTTGTTGAACTGTCTAAATTTAAATTTGGCAACGTTGACCTATTTCGAGATGGTCACGTGGTACATTCTCGCAGACGAGTTGTACTCACACATTTCAAACATCGGGGCCTAGATGGGATGATGAAATGCATTATTTTTAGATATTTACTTCCCGTAATACATTGGAATTCGATACGCAAGAGAGTTGTAACTGTAACATAAATACAATTATATATATTTCGTTACAGTGCCGATGGCAACTTTGAGGTAACGCTCGCTACAAAGGCCACCTTGAATTTCACGGGCCGCGTAGATTGGAAACCCCCAGCCATTTATAAATCTTCCTGCGAAATCGACGTGGAATATTTCCCGTTTGACGAGCAGACGTGCGTCATGAAATTCGGATCATGGACCTACGACGGCTTTCAGGTAAGTAACAAACTTAAAAATAAATTAATTTCACTTCAAGGACACTGTTGAGGGCTCTGGACTAAGCCCTATGTTGTGCCAGTTTCCCAGGACGGCCAACAATGTGTTACCGCCTTTTTAAACTGCATCTGAGTTCGAATTTCGTGGACTGTATTTTTTAGGTGAAGAAATAGGCTGTAGTCGGTTTACTTTCTCAACTTCATCCAATAAAAACAATGGACACTTTTATTTAACCATTTATTAGACTCGTTAAATAAATAAATGAACAAAAACAACAACGTAACAAAGATTACATTAAACTACTGATCGTGAACAAAGTATTATAGTTAATTTAAAGAAATGACCACATCATTCAGAAAATATTAATTTGCGTGTGTTCTGCATGAGTGATAGTTAGACACTGGAGGGTCCTAGCCTGATCATGGCTAGCACCACACTCCTTTTTATTCGACGACCTCCGTCGCTTCAAAATCTTTCTTTTCGGATCGCGCAACACCTTCCCGAAAGATCCTTTTAACTTGAGCCGCGTAAACACGTGTAAGATTTTTTTCTATTGTCTAGACTCGACGGTTAAATTTACGACCCAATACCATTATTAAAATCGAGCAAAAAATTAACTTTGATGAGCCCGCTTCCGGGTTTGATACCGCTCGCCAACGTATTTGGTGCGCCGTTGCCGGTTTTACGAGTAAACGAATATGAGTTTACATGTTTAATTATCTGAAATTAAACAGACACTGTATTTTTCTCTTATTCTCGGTCGGTCGTATCTAGCCAAATAAACGACATTCAATAAAGTGCTCTCCATGTTGGATAGATCCATTCGAACTCTATTACTTTCCCGCACAACAATATGAGCTTCTATTGAACTCGGTGGGATACGTGTTTGCCCGTGGAGGCCGAACTAAGAGCAAAAATCCACTTAATGCACCGCCAACACACTCATCCACTCTGGGAAAAATCAACGTTTTATAAAGGACGTGCTGTTTCGTCTTCGACTTTTTTTCTTTCGGATAGATCAGAGCCGTTTTTAACTTGTTTATCTTTGAAAACGTGTCAAAATACATCTCAAATTATCCAACACTATTGTCACAAATTCTAACGAATAATTTTCCAAATTCCATTTAATAACAATTTTCAATATTCAATATATAATTATTTATAATTTCATATAAAAATCGTCTACAATATAATTGCAAGTACATTTACCTTTATTTCTATCATGAGAATTTTTTAATAAAACATATCATATTCTAATTAATTATAAACAATTTTCAGTTTTTTTTTCATACTTTTATTTCATATACTTCCGTTCATTCTGCATAATATTAAATATGGTTAATTCAGCTGAACTAGCAATTTGCTAAAGGTACAAAAATCATCACATTGAATCAACCTAAAATATTATGCAGATCTCAGCAAATGAGTTGTAAAGGTAACTGTACGAACAAATTGATGGCATTCAGATTCTGAATTCAGGACTCTCCTGATATTCAAGTGCCAAGAGCTCCGCGCCTTTAAAAATAAAATAAAATAAAAAGAATTTGTGAAGTGCCCCAGCAGATAAATGTGGTAAGAATTAACTTTAATTATATATTTTCATTTTTTATTTTGGGAACTATAGAGTCCTTACTTTTGTAATAATCCATTTTTGCTTGTATTGGTTTTTGTTTGGTTGGACAAACAGACAAATTTTAAGTTTTCCATTTTTTTATATTTTGGCAGAAAAAGTTTTTAGTTTTCTGAAATAAATCATTTTTCATTTGTTTTGTTTCCCTTGTAAATAATTTTGTGTAAATAAATGTATATAATTTTTAAATCAGTGATTTTATTTCTGGTTCTAATCAGTAATTAAAATAAAGCGTTTTTCTTGGCAAACCTCTCCAGGTTGTATTTTGGGTCGGGCGGACTTTATTCAAACCCTGAAGAAGTCCGAGCTACCCTGAATACAGCGTGGCGGGCTAGAGCTCGTCGTGGCGTCAGATAAAAATCTGAGCTACAAAACCCCAAAAAACGAACTGAACGTCACGACGTGACATGGATTTTTGTACCTTTAGTAAATTGCTAGTTCAGCTGAATTAACCATATTTAATATTATGCAGAATGAACGGAAGTATATGAAATAAAAGTATGAAAAAAAAACTGAAAATTGTTTATAATTAATTAGAATATGATATGTTTTATTAAAAAATTCTCATGATAGAAATAAAGGTAAATGTACTTGCAATTATATTGTAGACGATTTTTATATGAAATTTTAAATAATTATATATTGAATATTGAAAATTGTTATTAAATGGAATTTGGAAAATTATTCGTTAGAATTTGTGACACTATGAACTAGCATGCGTATGGGTTTGACATTAGGTTACAAACAACTCAAGCACTCCGGAAGTATTCAGATTACAAAGCATTCATGATAAAATGTGGAAACATCATTGTAAGTTCAAACTGGGATTTTCTTCACCCCCGCAAAAAAAAAGTTGAAAGTGACGAATCCCTTAATGTTTTTATCGGTGTTTTCATCTCATTCAATTGATTTTGCTGGGATATATTTATTTTTGTCTGGAAAGGGACAGTTATTAAGCTAGAAACGTGTGAAATAATTTCCATCTAACTTTCCGTTATCTATCACTATATTTAATGTAGCAAATGGATGAGGTTTCCACTCACTCCTAACCTTTGTTGTCAACAATTTCAAGTATGAACCGCGATGTCTAGCTCGCATTGCTGTGGCTGAGATCGCTCGTCAGCGTGTCATATTTAATGACTTGTCAAAATTAAGCGAAGGTTAGTTCATCAAGGAGGCGTGTTGTTGAAATTCAACCAAAAACAACAACTAAAATGTGTGGGGTAAGGTATTTAGATATGGGAGTTATCTTGTCAGATATTTCAAGCGTTTCTCTTCGGAAAAATAAATATACTTAGTCTTGATCGTGATTTTTCGTTTATATACTTGAGCACGGTCATTTTAAGGGGAGGTTTCCAGGTTTGTTGGAGTTGAGATCTAGACAACTTGGGGCCCCACGTTGGGCGCATTTCTTTCGATATCTATCTATCTATCTATCTTTTTTTTTTGAAGAAGGAGAAATCAGGTATTTGTTCTGCCCTTCCCTGGCGAGAGTGGACTCCCGGGCGATGGTGTGCAGGCCCAGACTACCCCAATAAAACTCCTTCTGTTTACCTACGTCCTGTGCTGGAACTACTTTTGTTATGACATCAGCACAACACGCCTATCCGACTTACCATCTATTTTAATTCTGATCTATTTTATACTTCAATGGCGTTGTTGCTCCTCAGTTTCCTTTTTCATCATTATCTCTCTGATGAGACTATAAATGTTGTCCCATTTCCATTTACTGGCCATCATTACCTGCATATATCTTTTTTTTTTTTTTTCTTTGGAGGTGTGTACGGATCAAAACTCATGTGTTTACCACACTCTGCCATGAACTATGCCAGGTGGTTATGTGGGACTCCCTCCTTCCAGCGACATTTACGAAGGATAGCACCTCCTTCATAGATGCCTCTGGCCGAAGAGCCTTACCCACCAAAACCTGTCACCCCCCTCTTCTTCCACCAACCTGGAACCGCTCTTCGCATCTTCATCAGGAAGGGGCTGGTCCATCATCTATGGTCTATTCCTATTCATATCTTGGCGTTCTTCTACTTCCTTTACAGACATGATTGTTTTAATGTAGGCATGTGCGACTCTCCACGTTTTCTCATCTCGGAGCATCAGTCTTATCATATTACCGGTAGTCAAAGGAACTCCAATTTCTAAATTTGCCTGGTCTCGCTCCGTCTGCCACCTCCTGCACTGGAAAAGGGTATGCTCGGCCGTATCGGTTGAGCCATTCCTGTAGGTCTGAGATAAGTTGTTTTGTCCATTGGGCAACTTCCTCGGTGTGTTCCCAAATGTCTTGCCATTTCCGAATGGTACTTTCTCGTTCTTCTTGTTTGGCGGTTTTGGTTGTGCCGTCTTCCCTGTAGTATAGGTTCTTCCTTTCTTCAATGACAAGTTCTATGGGTATGATGCCTGTTATCGCCTGGACTGCTTTTGTTGATACAGTTCTGTATGCACTAGCAACTCTTAGAAGCATTTTTCTTTGGGTTTTCACCAATTTGTCTTTATACGCCTTTTTCTTTGCTGTTTTATACCAGATTGGTGCACCATATACTAGTACCGATTGTACTACGTAATCCTCATTATTTGAGCCACTTTCTCTTCAGCTTTGATAACCGTTTTCTTTATGTGTTCTCCAAATTGGCAGCTTTGTCCCACGGTAATTCCTAGGTATACTATGTGCTCCTTTGGACTGATTTCTACCCCGTTGCAATAAAACTTTATGTCCTTCCTTTGATATCTGCCTTTTAAGATGACCGCTTCCGTTTTTTGTGGAGCTATCTCTAATTCATTTGATGCCATCCATTGGTTTACTTGTACTAATGCCTCATCCGTTTTCCATTTCAGTTGGGTTTTATCTTTTGATGTTATGACTAACGCAACGTCGTCTGCATACGCTAGTATGTTTACTCCAACCGGCATGTGTTCTACAAGTAGGTCATTATACAAGACATTCCACAGAATGGGACCCAAAATAGACCCCTGTGGTACTCCTGCAGTTATTTCCATGGCTGTGTCCTTTTCGATCTGGATTGACCTTCCCTCAAGATAATTGTCAATCGAGTTTATTAGGTACTTCGATCCACTGTGACTAATGCAGCCCATTTATCAGTTTCGTTTTCCCTGACGATATTCAATACTTTTTCTACTGCTTGGATTGTACTCTTCCCTTTTCTAAACCCGAACTGTCTCTCAGAAAGTTGGCTCCTGGTCTCTATCTCATCTTCTAGGCGTATCTTCAGTAGGCTCTCGTAAAGTTTACTCACCGAGTTAAGCAGACATATTGGTCTAAAGTTCAGGTCTTCAATTTTACCCTTGGGTATCAACACCAGTCTTGCTGTTTTCCATTCTCTTGGAAATTTTTGTTGTTGGAGTGTTGTATTCATCAGTTCTAACAGCATATGGGGTTTGACTTCTTCCAACTTTTTTATTGCCTCTACTGGCACTCCATCTAGGCCTGGAACTTTACCGGTTTTCATTTTCTGGAGGGCTGTGGTATACTCTTCCATTGTAAACAGTTCCACCTCGTTAGTGGGGTTTTCTTTTCCCCATTTTTTTAATTTCTTCGAGAATCTCTCTGCTGCCTTGATCTTGCATATATCTACCTATCTATATATCTATCTATCTATCTATCTATCTGTGATGGGGGTGTCGATACAATGCGACCTATAAGATCTATTGTACCCCTTACAGGGTAATGCATTCTGAGAGAATGTGGATAGAGGTTTCCTCCTCTTCCTCGCAGAATCTGTATTCTTCTTTGTCTACTAATCTGAGTTTCTTTAGGTGGCCTCTCAGTAGTGTCTTGGCCTACCTCATTCCTTGTAGTCCTATCCAGTATTGGGATCTTTTCTTATTTACTTCTTAACCAAGTTCATCAAGTATTGTACTGGTGCTTACTCCGCAGAAGGGTTCAGGTCCCAGAAATGGTGTTTCAGTCCCTTTTTTTGCGAGTACGTCTGCTATTTCGTTACCCTCCACTCCAGTGTGTTCCGGAACCCATAGGAGGGTAACAGTGTTGTTCTTGCCTAGTTCGTTTAGAATTATTTCGATAGGATGCATATTTGAGACACAAATCGTAAAAAAAAACAATATTCAACCCTCAAATTGTACATTTACCCACCCCCGCCCCCCTTCTGGACCTTTTACTCAAGAATTCGGATATTTAAAATCGGTTTGGCTTCGATCTAAAACGACTACGGTCATAGAAACGCTCGTAAAATCAAAGCGAAAGATTTAAAGTAACTTTTTCCTGGAAGTAACTCTAATTTCATTTGATAAAGTGAGATTGATATGGTACAAATATTTGTGCAAGTATACGAATAGACGAGTAATTTGAGCTCCAAAGTTGTAAGACTAAGAAATATCGTCTCCAATCTTGCTATTTTAGTAATCCCCATAGTTCCGGAAAAAAATTTACAAACGAGGCTTATCACTAATTCTAAATGAATTTATGCAGAAACGATAAAAAATGGGATTTAGTGTTTGTAGGCAAAAATATCTCAAGCTAAGATCTAACCAATGTTGTCATTTCTGGATTAAATTCTCTTAGCAGATGCTTACACCAGTCACCAGTTCGACGTAAGTCTGTCATAGGAAGTGTTGTTTACTTATTTGTATTTCTGTTTGCTATGTAATTTTTTTTATTTCTTGACTATTTGTGCGATTTTAGTGTAATTATTTGTTTAAATTTTCCGAACAAACTTAACGCGCAGTATTTCTGAATAACATTGGAAATAAATGAGGTTAGAATGTCACGGCCGTCAGCTGATTCAGGTCAGTGTCTGGTTGGTTCTTAATCCATGTTGTACTTTCAATTTTTTGTATCGCCCTGTATTAATGACTTAATTTTTCTGTAAAACAAATCCGAATTTAATTTTTCTGAAAAGTTTCGAGCTACAATACCCCCAAGAAACATCTTGCTTTACGTCTAAACTTTCTTCATTGTTCGCTATTTGAACTTTCCCGACATCGTAGTATTGTGAGATAGAGAGGCGAGAATAATGAGTCATTTCCAACGGAAAAGGGTTCGTCGAGATGTGTGTTACTGGCCGAAAAATTGTGATTTTATGTATGCCAGATGTAAACGCGTCTATTCATAAAAAAAAGACTCTAATTCGTTGGTAGATAAAAAGCTTTACGAATCATAGGGCCACAACAAAAGTTGTGGAGTTACGAAATATGTTTCTTTAGTAGCAGCAAAAAATTACTGTTTAGGATTTAGAAGCCTCATTAGCGATGAGGATGTGGTAGAAATAATATTTTACATGTGTTGACAACGTTATGATTTTATGACTTTTGCTGCATTTAAAAACGGGTTTTCAATTAAAGTTCTTAGTGCTAATTCGCGTAATTGTTCAAACCTCATCCCCGATTAATAATTGATAATTAAAGTGTTACACTGGGGCCCCACGTTGGGCGCATTTAAGATGGTATGTTTTTTAATTTAAATTCGTATAAAATAAATATTTTGCTTTGAAAAAATTACAGCTTATTTATGAACGAGAACTGACTTTTGCTGCATTCAAAATTATTTAAAAAAAAAACGATTTTTTGCCAGTTTCTTTTAAAAAAATGTGTCAGTGATACTTCACAAACTCAAACACCCGCAGGGCAGGGGGTTTGGGGAGAGGTAGAAAATTTGCTACTTCTGGGAGGAGCCTAAATACTACGCAAATATTTCTCGCGTGTGGGAGGGGGATTCTAAATTTCCAAATAGCAAGAGAACATATTCAGATGTTTTTTAAGTTGATGCAAATTCTTTTTTTTTTAAATTTCATTTACGAGCTTAGTTTTCAGTATTTTCAGTAATGTAAGATATGAAAACTTCAATTTTAATATTTTTTCAGAGATTTATTTTAATTATTTCAAATATTTTGTGTATATCAAGTTGCTCTGCCCGGTACTGTTCAATAAATATGCCAAGAATAAATCGAATAGCTCTGCTGATGTATGGATAATGTAAAATATGAAATACATTCAATATCAGAGCTGAATTTCGATATTTTTCTTTTATTTTTTATCATAGGTGGATCTACGACATCTGGACGAAATGAAAGGATCTAACGTGGTGGACATTGGCATCGATTTGACTGAATTCTACACATCTGTCGAATGGGACATTCTCGAAGTTCCTGCAGTAAGGTAAAAAAAAAACAAAAAATAAATAAATACTGAAGTTATACTGGTTGTTTTACCGTAAAAATAGACGAACGTGAAAAAAAACCACATACCTTGAGTGCTATAAGATTTACGTTTAATTCGAATTTTCAAATTATATAATAAGTGTTTTTTAATTGATGGACAACTATATCGGACCATGATGGCGATAAAAGACAATTTTTAAATCACCAAATGAAGAATTTTTACTTAGATTCAACCAAATTCAATTCAAAAACAATGAACTTTCAGATTTCAGACAAACATTTCTATATATTTCTTACAATTATATTCAATTTAATAGAATTTTATGCAATTTTATTCAATTTTATACAATTTTATACAATTTTATACAATTTTATGCAATTTTATAAAATGTTATACAATTTTATACAATTTTAAAAAAAAATTTACAATTTTATGCAATTTTATTCAATTTTATAAAATGTTATACAATTTTATAAAGTTTTATACAATTTTATACGATTTTATGCAATTTTATTCAATATTATAAAATTTTATTCAATTTTATAAAATGTTATATAATTTTATAAAATTTTATATAATTTTATGCAATTTTATTTAATTTTATAAAATTTTATACAATTAATTTTATACGAATACAAATTTTATTAGTGTTAAAAATATTTAAAACTATGACAACATTAAACATTAAAAATTTGAAAATTAAACATTCAAAATTTGAACATTAAACATTAAAAATGTAAAATTATGACCAACAGTCCAAAACCCTACTAAGTATTGTTGTCCATGAATTCCGTAACATTGTATTATTCAATTATTCACTACATTATACAATTTTATAAAATTTTATACAATTAATTTTATAAAAATACAAATTTTATTGGCGTTAAAAATATTTAAAACTATGACAACATTAAAAATTTGAACATTAAACATTAAAAATGTAAAATTATGACATACAATTTTATAAAAAATATTACAATTAATCTTATACAATTTTATAATATTTTATACAATTAATTTTATACAAATATAAATAACTTTTTATTGGCGTTAAAAACATTTAAAACTATGCCAACATTAAATATTAAAAATTTGAACATTAAACATTAAAAATTTAAAATTATGACAACAGTCCGAAACCCTGCAAAGTATTGTTGTCCATAAATTCCTTAACACTGTATTATTCAATAATTCACTGCATTATACAATTTTTTTGCCATTTTATCAAATTTGATACAATTTTATGCAATTTTATAAAAAAAAATTACAATTTTATCCAATTTTATAAAATTTTATGCAATTTTATAAAATTTTATACAATTTTATAAAATTTTATACAATTTTATGCAATTTTATTCAATTTTATACAATTTTATTTAATTTTATAAAATGTTATACAACTTTATACAATTAATTTTATACAATTTTATGCAATTTTTTTCAATTTTATGCAATTTTATAAAATTTTATTCGATTTTATAAAATTTTATACAATTTTACAATCTTATTTAATTTTTTAAATGTTATACAACTTTATAAAATTAATTTTATTCAATTTTATACAATTTTATAAAACTTCATAAAATTTTATGAAATTTTATTCAATTTTATAGAATTTTATACAATTTTATGAAATTTTATTTAATTTTATAAAATTTTATACAATTTTATACAATTTTATGCAATTTTATAAAACTTTATATAATTTTAAGCAATTTTATACAATTTTTTGAAATTTTATTCAATTTTATAAAATTTTATACAATTTTATACAATTTTATACAATTTTATACAATTTTATACAATTTTATACAACTTTATACAATTAATTTTATAAAGTTTTATACAATTTTATGCAATTTTATACAATTTTATGCAATTTTATACAATTTTATGCAATTTTATACAATTTTATGAAATTTTAATCAATTTTATGCAATTTTATAAAATGTTATAAAATTTTATACAATTTTACACAACAATGTTCCTTCATATGCATGCATCTATCGACCACTCCCTTTCTAATTAATTAATTTAAAGTTTGAATTTGTTTCAGGAATGAAAAGTTTTATACGTGCTGTGATGAACCGTACCTTGACATAACTTTCAACATAACGATGAGAAGAAAGACGCTCTTCTACACCGTAAATCTGATTATTCCCTGCATGGGCATCTCTTTCCTCACCGTACTTGTGTTCTATCTTCCCTCCGACAGTGGCGAAAAAGTAAGTTACCCACAACATAACAGTAAACAACGCGACGGTGTCGCCATCTATCAGAAAAAATCCTAATTTGCATGGTTTTTGACCGATTTTGGTCAAAGTGTCAGTATCTTCTTCGTATCATCCCTAGAAGTAAAAAAATATTTGCAAACCCAATACGAATTGGGTATTTTTGGTTTCTAATTATTAAAATTAGAATAAAAATATTTATTCTCATAATATTTATTTCGTAGGTGAGTTTATCGATCTCCATTCTCTTATCGCTGACTGTATTCTTCCTTCTTCTTGCTGAGATCATTCCTCCCACTTCGCTTGTGGTGCCTTTACTTGGCAAGTTTGTGCTATTTACGATGATTTTGGATACGTTCAGGTGAGTTTTTTTTTATTTTAAACATAAATTTGCAACTTAACCTGACCGAACCTAACCTTACCTAACCTATCCTAATCTAACTTGGGTCCTGATCTATTTAATTTCACTTTTTCGTTTAAAAAATAAACTGTTTAAACCGTTTTTAGCGTTTATCTCGATAATTTTGAGGTTATTTTTTAATTTCTCCAACTTTTACGTTAAACCGTGTGGGGATCCACGTTGGGCGCATTTTTCCAATCAGCAATAACGGTGTTAAAATATGTCGAGTTCCTTTTCAAAAACAACAATAAAATTGAATGTTGTGAATTAAAATTCTCTACCTGCATTTTTGAACACAAATTTGCAACTTAACCTGACCGAACCTAACCTATCCTAATCTAACTTGGGTCCTGATCTATTTATTTTCACTTTTTCGTTTAAAAAATAAACTGTTTAAACCGTTTTTAGCGTTTATCTCGATAATTTTGAGGTTATTTTTTAATTTCTCCAACTTTTACGTTAAACCGTGTGGGGATCCACGTTGGGCGCATTTTTCCAATCAGCAATAACGGTGTTAAAATATGTCGAGTTCCTTTTCAAAAACAACAATAAAATTGAATGTTGTGAATTAAAATTCTCTACCTGCATTTTTGAACACAAATTTGCAACTTAACCTGACCGAACCTAACCTTACCTAACCTATCCTAATCTAACTTGGGTCCTGATCTATTTATTTTCACTTTTTCGTTTAAAAAATAAACTGTTTAAACCGTTTTTAGCGTTTATCTCGATAATTTTGAGGTTATTTTTTAATTTCTCCAACTTTTACGTTAAACCGTGTGGGGATCCACGTTGGGCGCATTTTTCCAATCAGCAATAACGGTGTTAAAATATGTCGAGTTCCTTTTCAAAAACAACAATAAAATTGAATGTTGTGAATTAAAATTCTCTACCTGCATTTTTGAACACAAATTTGCAACTTAACCTGACCGAACCTAACCTTACCTAACCTATCCTAATCTAACTTGGGTCCTGATCTATTTATTTTCACTTTTTCGTTTAAAAAATAAACTGTTTAAACTGTTTTTAGCGTTTATCTCGATAATTTTGAGGTTATTTTTTAATTTCTCCAACTTTTACGTTAAACCGTGTGGGGATCCACGTTGGGCGCATTTTTCCAATCAGCAGTAACGGTGTTAAAATATGTCGAGTTCCTTTTCAAAAACAACAATATAATTGAATGTTGTGAATTAAAATTCTCTACCTGCATTTTTGAACACAAATTTGCAACTTAACCTGACCGAACCTAACCTTACCTAACCTATCCTAATCTAACTTGGGTCCTGATCTATTTATTTTCACTTTTTCGTTTAAAAAATAAACTGTTTAAACCGTTTTTAGCGTTTATCTCGATAATTTTGAGGTTATTTTTTAATTTCTCCAACTTTTACGTTAAACCGTGTGGGGATCCACGTTGGGCGCATTTTTCCAATCAGCAGTAACGGTGTTAAAATATGTCGAGTTCCTTTTCAAAAACAACAATAAAATTGAATGTTGTGAATTAAAATTCTCTACCTGCATTTTTGAACACAAATTTGCAACTTAACCTGACCGAACCTAACCTTACCTAACCTATCCTAATCTAACTTGGGTCCTGATCTATTTAATTTCACTTTTTCGTTTAAAAAATAAACTGTTTAAACCGTTTTTAGCGTTTATCTCGATAATTTTGAGGTTATTTTTTAATTTCTCCAACTTTTACGTTAAACCGTGTGGGGATCCACGTTGGGCGCATTTTTCCAATCAGCAGTAACGGTGTTAAAATATGTCGAGTTCCTTTTCAAAAACAACAATAAAATTGAATGTTGTGAATTAAAATTCTCTACCTGCATTTTTGAACACAAATTTGCAACTTAACCTGACCGAACCTAACCTTACCTAACCTATCCTAATCTAACTTGGGTCCTGATCTATTTAATTTCACTTTTTCGTTTAAAAAATAAACTGTTTAAACTGTTTTTAGCGTTTATCTCGATAATTTTGAGGTTATTTTTTAATTTCTCCAACTTTTACGTTAAACCGTGTGGGGATCCACGTTGGGCGCATTTTTCCAATCAGCAATAACGGTGTTAAAATATGTCGAGTTCCTTTTCAAAAACAACAATAAAATTGAATGTTGTGAATTAAAATTCTCTACCTGCATTTTTGAACACAAATTTGCAACTTAACCTGACCGAACCTAACCTTACCTAACCTATCCTAATCTAACTTGGGTCCTGATCTATTTATTTTCACTTTTTCGTTTAAAAAATAAACTGTTTAAACCGTTTTTAGCGTTTATCTCGATAATTTTGAGGTTATTTTTTAATTTCTCCAACTTTTACGTTAAACCGTGTGGGGATCCACGTTGGGCGCATTTTTCCAATCAGCAATAACGGTGTTAAAATATGTCGAGTTCCTTTTCAAAAACAACAATAAAATTGAATGTTGTGAATTAAAATTCTCTACCTGCATTTTTGAACACAAATTTGCAACTTAACCTGACCGAACCTAACCTTACCTAACCTATCCTAATCTAACTTGGGTCCTGATCTATTTATTTTCACTTTTTCGTTTAAAAAATAAACTGTTTAAACTGTTTTTAGCGTTTATCTCGATAATTTTGAGGTTATTTTTTAATTTCTCCAACTTTTACGTTAAACCGTGTGGGGATCCACGTTGGGCGCATTTTTCCAATCAGCAGTAACGGTGTTAAAATATGTCGAGTTCCTTTTCAAAAACAACAATATAATTGAATGTTGTGAATTAAAATTCTCTACCTGCATTTTTGAACACAAATTTGCAACTTAACCTGACCGAACCTAACCTTACCTAACCTATCCTAATCTAACTTGGGTCCTGATCTATTTATTTTCACTTTTTCGTTTAAAAAATAAACTGTTTAAACCGTTTTTAGCGTTTATCTCGATAATTTTGAGGTTATTTTTTAATTTCTCCAACTTTTACGTTAAACCGTGTGGGGATCCACGTTGGGCGCATTTTTCCAATCAGCAGTAACGGTGTTAAAATATGTCGAGTTCCTTTTCAAAAACAACAATAAAATTGAATGTTGTGAATTAAAATTCTCTACCTGCATTTTTGAACACAAATTTGCAACTTAACCTGACCGAACCTAACCTTACCTAACCTATCCTAATCTAACTTGGGTCCTGATCTATTTAATTTCACTTTTTCGTTTAAAAAATAAACTGTTTAAACCGTTTTTAGCGTTTATCTCGATAATTTTGAGGTTATTTTTTAATTTCTCCAACTTTTACGTTAAACCGTGTGGGGATCCACGTTGGGCGCATTTTTCCAATCAGCAGTAACGGTGTTAAAATATGTCGAGTTCCTTTTCAAAAACAACAATAAAATTGAATGTTGTGAATTAAAATTCTCTACCTGCATTTTTGAACACAAATTTGCAACTTAACCTGACCGAACCTAACCTTACCTAACCTATCCTAATCTAACTTGGGTCCTGATCTATTTAATTTCACTTTTTCGTTTAAAAAATAAACTGTTTAAACTGTTTTTAGCGTTTATCTCGATAATTTTGAGGTTATTTTTTAATTTCTCCAACTTTTACGTTAAACCGTGTGGGGATCCACGTTGGGCGCATTTTTCCAATCAGCAGTAACGGTGTTAAAATATGTCGAGTTCCTTTTCAAAAACAACAATAAAATTGAATGTTGTGAATTAAAATTCTCTACCTGCATTTTTGAACACAAATTTGCAACTTAACCTGACCGAACCTAACCTTACCTAACCTATCCTAATCTAACTTGGGTCCTGATCTATTTATTTTCACTTTTTCGTTTAAAAAATAAACTTTTAAACCGTTTTTAGCGTTTATCTCGATAATTTTGAGGTTATTTTTTAATTTCTCCAACTTTTACGTTAAACCGTGTGGGGATCCACGTTGGGCGCATTTTTCCAATCAGCAATAACGGTGTTAAAATATGTCGAGTTCCTTTTCAAAAACAACAATAAAATTGAATGTTGTGAATTAAAATTCTCTACCTGCATTTTTGAACACAAATTTGCAACTTAACCTGACCGAACCTAACCTTACCTAACCTATCCTAATCTAACTTGGGTCCTGATCTATTTATTTTCACTTTTTCGTTTAAAAAATAAACTGTTTAAACTGTTTTTAGCGTTTATCTCGATAATTTTGAGGTTATTTTTTAATTTCTCCAACTTTTACGTTAAACCATGTGGGGATCCACGTTGGGCGCATTTTTCCAATCAGCAATAACGGTGTTAAAATATGTCGAGTTCCTTTTCAAAAACAACAATAAAATTCATTAATGTTGTGAACTACAATTCTCTACCTGCATTTTAATTAAAAACTCCCATTTTATTTAATCGCTAGTTCAGATAATAATTAAAAAATCTTCCGTTTCTTTTAATTCACTTTGATAAATGTTTCTAAGCTCCTAAGAAGTATATAAATTTAATCGAGTTCGTCATTATCCCGTCCGTTTTTTTTTCTTCATCTTCTTTTTCTTCTAAACGCTTTCCTCAATTCGGAAAAAAATTATACGCATTAAAATATCATTAGCGGTGATAGCTTCTAACGTGTTGGGGTCCTTTGGACGTTTTATTAAAAAGAATCAGCCCTTTTAACGAAGCACTCGCACATCAGAGATTACCGGAGAGTCAGTAGCGCTTCCTAAGTAATTTATTTTATAGTAATTGGTTGTTTTTTTAATAATATACCTCGGAAATGTTTGTGTCACGCTTGCGCCCAACGTGGGGCACTTTAAATCTCACCCCCGATTAATAATTGATAATTAAAGTGTCACACTCTGACCCACGTTGGGCGCACCCCGTGGCTCCACGTTGGGCGCGCACAAATCGTAAAATACCAATGTTCAACCCCCGAAACGTATATGTTGTGCTACCACTGCTCGGAGCGTTAAACCCGGAGTCTAACATTATAATAATCACTGTAGTCTGCTCTCCCCCTTGTATGCTTCAATATCGGTGTCACTAAATAGGTATTCGCGTGATATCTGTAGGAAGTGTTCGAGGCAAGATTAGAGGTAGAATTTTTTTTTTACAGAATTTTATCGGTATATAACAACTATAATCGGGATTAATTTGGTTTTACCGATATCACGTTATAGCTGAGATTAAAAAATGGTATATTCCGGGGTATTTCACGATAAGGTATATTTATAATAAATTGTTACGTAGAGGGGTTAATTTATTTAATAAATATGAACCCTAGCCGGTGATGATGTCACAATCGTTCGTTCACTAAATGACAAAATGTATGGCTCAAATTCTCAGACTCTAAAAACAAAGTAACTGAATTTACTTCGGTAACCTCAGGTAGTAAACAAAAGATGAGATTTTTGCTGGCTTAGCCTCAAGACCCTTCTCCCGACCGAGTGACAGGTGACAAAATCGTTCGTCAATCGGTCCGACAAAGAACCATAGTTAATGTTGAAATTCAACATATTTTCGCTGCCACTGGTATTTGCAATTCAATATAACTATTTCATTCACTAGCTCAAAAAACAGTTAGTATCAAAAGTATGGTTGATAACCCGTCACATTTAATTTCTGAGAAGCCACTGGCGACCTTCCCAAACCTCGCTAAAATATTAATATTCCAAGGACCCATTTTTTTTTTTTCGAATTTATCAAACAGATGTCCATACCATAGAGACTGGAAATAAAAGAAAAAAATTCAAATGTTTAGACATTTTCTTGTCCCCGTTTCACTGAATAATTTACTAGCGTTTCCGCGAAGGGTCAGTAGGCTTTTCCACCCCTTCAAATTTTATAAGGGAGAAAACACTTTGCCTATCAAGACAGAATATTTAAAAGGTCATTTTGATGTGGGTTTTATAGCCATCTACCTTTCCTTCTACACTTTACTACCGGTATTAGTTTACAATTCCGTTTATCCTTTCTTTAACGAAAACATTTATGATGTCTGCTACATTTTTACGTATTGTGATATCCTCGTTTAGGGGATGAAACTTTAACTTAACCGATTTTATATACAATAATTAATTAAACAAATAATCGTACGTGATAAGACATCAACCTACAATAACATGACCTTAAACTATTACTAATACTACATTAATGAATCTACTGGGCGATATGCTTCTACATGCCACAGTGTAAAAGGATCGACATAGGTCCTTAAAACATAAATTACTTGTTTCCGTCAAGGACTAAAGGAACAAAACCAAACAATGTGATGAATTGTAATAACTTTTTATTGCAAATGCAGATATTTTTTGGATTTAAACAAACATATGAATTTGAATTATCTGTATTTGAATTAAATACTATCAACGCATCAAAATAGATTGTAAATTAATTTTTTCATACTTAATCACGTCTACAGGGTGTGAATATAACTGGATACTTCACTATCTGAGCTTCAAATTATTTCAGAATATTCTGTAAGATTTGTATTAATTGTTGATTTTATAAATAAGAAATTTATTACACTTACCTTATTCTGGCAAACAACTCTTTTTCTCGAATAAACTAAAAGGTTAACCGTTATTTTTATGATTATTAATAAATGTTTTCATATTTACTGAGTGGTTATTATCGATTTTTACAATCGCGCGGCCAATAGCTGAAGCACTACCTGGGATTAAGGCTCTCAAATTTTCTACTGGAAAGTAGATGGCGCCCAAAATTATCAACAACAAATAATTACATTTACGTTGACAAACAAGAAACAGTAAAAAGCAAAAAAAAATTAACCTTAAAAATACAAATTTTCATATTTTTTGTAAAATTCAAGTGGATAGTCCTTTAAAATAATTTATGACTTCCGCTTTAGAGAGTCCTAGTTAGGAAGGATATAAAACAAACAATGGTAGCCTCATAAATTTCAGATAATAAAATTATTAGAATTCCTTAAATTGTCCCTCGCATGAATCCCCCTCTTACTGACTAATTTTACGGTAATTTTATGAGTTATAAAATTATATGATTCGTTCATATAAACATAAAATCTCAATATACAATAAAACTGAGAGGACTCTGTTATAACGAAATTCTTCATAATTAAATAAGCAATCAAAATTTTTATTTATAGTCCAATGTACAAATAAAAACGGGTAGGGGAACTTCGGCCATTCCTATTATAGTGAAATCGCGATCGACACGGAGAAATAAATCAAAATTGTATGGGAGTTTGACAGTACAGGCGTCTTAAACAAAATCTATGATTTTAAATAGCAGGTAGTTAAAAGGTGTGTTAAAATTAAGAATGTTGCCTGTGCCGCCCGGTTTTGTTGGACATAACAGTATTTTATTTCAATAAATCATAGGACAGAATTTAATTTCGAAAATAATGTTTGAAACTAATTTTAAAGTAGTAATTGCAAAAGAAAATATAAAATTCCAGATGTCAGATTTTAACACGTTAATCCCATAAGAGATTTTCACCAACAATTTAAGGATATTTACAAACAATTTAGCAAAGATTTCAATAGCAAAATTTAAAGTAATATAATCTCAGATAAGTCTGCGATCACAATAACAATGAGAACATTGTTATTTTAGATGTTTGAATAAAAAAAGAAATTTTAAACTTAACCTCTAATTTCAATATCATGATGTATCAACATGATTAATTTAAATTTAGGGGAAATAAAGTGTTGGGACTTCTAAAATCAAAGAATTACTGTAAAAAGGGCAATAATAATAAAGTTGTATAGAATTTTAGAAATCGATAATGACGAACTTAAAAAGTCTATGTGTAAATTTAATATAAGTAGGAATTGTAAATAAATTATATTAAAATCATTCTTTTTGTCTCGAGAATGGTTTGGTAATAAGCAAACATTGTATAAAAATTGATAATTTTTGAATTTTTAAAAAATTTTAAGTAAAAAACTGTCAAATTTTAATCTAGAGAGCCGTGATATGATGGTTTATAAAAACTACTTTTCGCTGTCAAGCGAGGCTTTTGATCAAAATCTCTTGAACTGTTCACATCGGTGCTCGTAATAAAAACAAAAGAAATTTAAAATCAAAGCAATACTGATTGAAGATAAAAATTAAAAGAAATTTACCTGTCAAATTAAGTGAGGTTATACTTTTGTAAATCAAGAAACTTAAAGTTAAATCAAGAGAAGAAGCCCGATATTTGTTTCATCTTTGTTCCTGTCAAACTATCCAGATCCAATTGTATCCTGTATTGATTTATCCTGTTTCTGATTTTGATTCCTGGAAGATTTTGCATCCATCCCATTTTGAATTGACCGTTATTTTTATGATTTTCATATTTACTGAGTCGTTATTATCGATTTTTACAATCATGCGGCCAATAGCTGAAGCACTACCTGGGATTAAGGCTCTCAAATTTTCTACTGGAAAGTAGATGGCGCCCAAAACTATCAACAACAAATAATTACATTCCGTCTGAGATTACGACAGAAGGCAATAAAAAAATCAACAGTAATTTAATAGGTTATGTACTAAAACTAAAATTCAAATAAATAAAATAACGAAAAAAAGTAGTTTTTCTCTTTTACACCGGCTCGATTGCGATTTTACTATAATAATATTTTTTTTATTTATTAACCAAGAACGATGTTGGCGGTAACAAAATTTTTGATTACAATCCTGTTAACATCCATATTTTCAATATGTATTTTGATTCGTTGTTTTTTTTTTCTTTTTTTCGATTATAAAACGAATATCCGATATATGAGTAATGGACTTTGGCTTGATTTCGTTCAATGCCCGTTAGCCATTTTTTTTATACGCTAAAACGATTAATTTTTCATCCTGCGCTGGGGAAAAGGATATAAATTGATTCTTCATTTGCCAAATCCTGGTCCGTTAACAGGTCGACACTAACGTAACAGAAAAAAAACATTTATGTTATATAATGCAGCTTTTTATCACTCGGTTTATTCAAGCGAAATTCAAATGGGCATGATTTTATTCTATTCAACAGAAAAGGATATAAACAGGATTAATCATGGCGAAATGGCATCCCAATTAAAGCTTTTTAAGACGTTTAATTTTTATGTCAAAACATAAAAACTTCTTACTTAAGTTTCCTATAAAATTTTCTCCAACAATGTCGTTACTTAAACTTAAACAGAACAAATTGTAAGTTAATCAATCACATAGTCCGTCTTCTCCTTCTGCCTTCCAGTTACCATTTGTGGCATGTAGAGACACATCGCCCAGTATAATCATTCACATAATTGTTAGTAATAGTTTAAGGTCATGTTATTGTACATATTTATATTACGCGTAAATAGGAAGGTTGATGTCTTATCACGTTCGTTTATTGTTTAGACATTACTTGTATATAAAACCGGTTAAGGTCAACCTCCCTCAGATCGATATTGATATTCTTATAGAGTTCAATACGAAGTCATTAATAGATTGTTTTCATACCTTTACTCCTAATACTGAAGAGAATTATGATACTGTCATTCGCATTTATATTTTATGTTTTTTAAACAATATATTTTTTTCAGTATATGCGTGACAGTTGTGGTACTGAACGTCCATTTCCGATCGCCCCAGACCCACGTTATGGCCCCATGGGTACGTAGGGTGTTTATTCACATTCTTCCAAGGCTTCTCGTAATGCGGAGACCCCATTATCAATTGGACAGCAGAAGGTATGAATCTAAAACGATATAGTGGTTTTTTTTCGAAACGTCTAAATTCTCTTCGTTACTTTTCCTCTTAATCGCGATTAGAGCATGAATTTAAACATTTTTTTTTTGTATTTTTTAAATTTTTTTATTGAAATTTGAAAAAATTAGCATTTCGACTTTTTTTTCTATTTTTTACATGAAGAATAAAATTTTCTAATAAAAAAATCTTATGAATTTAAAAATTACATTTTTTATTTTTTTCTATTTTTTTTTAATTTTTTTATTATTAAGAATAAAATTCTCTAATAAAAAAATCGTATGAATTTAAAAATTATTTTTTTTATTTTTTATTTTTTATATACTTTTTTAATTTTAATTTTTTTTAAGAATATAATTCAATAAAAAAATACGTATAAATTTAAAAATTTAATTTTTTTTTTTATTTTTTTTTTTTTTATTGAAATTTGAAAAATCAACGTTTCGACTTTTTTCTTCTTTTTTACATGAAGAATAAAATTAATTCTCTAATAAAAAAATCTTATGAATTTAAAAATTTATTTTTTATTTTTTTTGTATTTTTTTTTAAACTTTTTTATTGGAATTTAAAAATAAACGTTTCGACTTTTTTTTCTTTTTTTACATGAAATGAATAAAATTCCTAAAAAAATCATGAACTTAAAAATAATTTTTTATTTTTTTTATTTTTTATATATTTTTTTATTTTTATTTTTTTAAAGAATATAATTCATTAAAAAAATACGTATAAATTTAAAAATGTAATTTTTCTTTATTTTTTTATTGAAATTTTGAAAAATCAACGTTTCGACTTTTTTCATTACTTTTTACACGAAGAATAAAATTCTCTAATAATTTTTTTTTTTATTTTTTTATTTTTTTTTTTGAAATTTGAAAAATCAACGTTTCGAATTTTTTTTCATTTTTTTTAAATGAAGAATAAATTTCTCTAATAAAAAATTGTATTATTTTAAAAATGAAATTTTTTATTTTTTTTATATTTTTTTTATTATTTTTTTTTTAATTTGAAAAATCAACCTATCGACTTTTTTTTAATTTTTTTTACATGAAGAATATAATTCACTAATAAAAAATACGTATAAATTTAAAAATTAAAATTTTTTTATTTTTTTTATTTTATTTTTTATTTTTATATTGAAATTTGAAAAATCAACGTTTTGACTTTTTTTTCATTTTCTTTAAATGAAGAATAAAATTCTCTAATAAAAAAATCGTATTATTTTAAAATTTAAATTTTTTATTTTTTATATATTTTTTTTTTATTTTTTTGAAATTTGAAAAATCAACGTTTCACCTATTTTTAAATTACTTTTTACATGAAGAATAAAATTCTCTAATAAAAAAATCGAATTAATTTAAAAATTAAATTTTTTATTTTTTTTATTTTTTATATATATATTTTTTTTTTGAAATTTGAAAAATCAACGTTTCGACATTTTTTATTAGTGTTCGGGTGCTACATTTACATTTTTGTTTTGAAATACTTATTTTAAACAACAGAATTCGATGCTCTAAACATTTTTTCGCCGTAAAATTTAAATTGTATCCAATTTCAGTTAAAAAAAGGTCACATTACAATTTTGTTTAACACCTACAGTATCATAAACACTCGACATCTTACGCACGTCGATGTTTATCATATTTTCCTGGGAAATTTTAAAAAGGACCCACCTTTTCCATCCATCTTTAATAAACGCTTGTTTTATTATCATTTTACGAGAAACCATTAACAATTTTATTATGAATATAATCCAAGAACGGAAGAAGTAAGGACGGGGAATTTAGACGGCACCTATCAGGGCCGGACCGGCACAATGAAAATCATTAATTTTTATCTCAATAAAAAAGTCATTAGTGTTTTGGTATTTTTAAACGTTAAAATTATACGTGAAATACTAAATTCGTATTCTACAGAACGTTTCGAAAGTAATTGACCGTATTTTTCTCAGTTTTAGAAGATTGTAGAGTTTCAATAACGCCCTGTATATTTTATATGCACTGTCATTTGTGCGGTTCGGCCTTGGGCGACTTTTAAAATTTAAAATAATGAAACTTGTATTCTCATTATAGTCACCGGGTCATGGTTAGAACGTGTAACGGTCTGGAATTAAGAGATTCCGGACTCTATAACGATTCGTCCGACCTAGTAGATGACCCCACCGGGTTCTTTCCTAATGCTAGTTCTATCGATGAACTTACCCCAAGGTAAGAAAGATGGTTAGGTTATGTTTATTTTCGATGCAAAAGGTACGATATTCTCTGTTGGAAAACGTCCAACATTAAATTCACACGCCACTTTGGAAGACAAGTAACAAGTGACATATGACCAGTGACAGATGACAAGTGACATATGACAAGTGACAGATGACAAGTGACAGATGACAAGTGACAGATGACAAGTGACAGATGACAAGTGACAGATGACAAGTGACAGATGACAAGTGACAGATGACAAGTGACAGATGACAAGTGACAGATGACAAGTGACAGATGACAAGTGACAGAATAGAATAGAATATATTACATGATTTACAAAAATACATTTGTTTTCACAAAATGCCCTAAAATAAACAATTTATTACAGTCTCATATGTACTTGCATATAACAAACATATTTTAAATCCAATTTATAAACATCACACAAGGATTTTTCCACCAATATCACACAAATGAGAAGTGACAGACGACAAGTGGCAGATGACAAGTTACACGTTGTCGTTTCGAGTTTCGTTGGCGCCATCTACATATGTTTGTTCCGAGTTTCGGTGGCGTCATCTAAATATGTTTACTTGCACATGTTGTACGAAAACAATGTAAAAACTTAGGTTAGGGTTCCGAAGTCAGGGGTTCTATTAGTCTGTAATATGAAATTAGCTACGTTGGCAACCCTGTTAACAGCTGTCATCTGTCACTTGTCATAAATTCTCTCTCCTCAATATTTAGTTTCATTACAGAAAATATAGGATCTTCGAAGTTTCTGCTTTTAGTTTGTTTTTTTTTGCTTCTTTCTCTCGTACGACTAGATTCTTGTTAACAGCTGTCATCTGTCACTTGTCATCTGTCGCTTGTCATAAGTTTTCTCTCCCCAATATTTAGTTTCATTATAGAAAATTTAGTATCTTCAAAGTTTCTGCTGTTAGTTTGTTTTCTTTCCTTTTTTCTCTCGTACGACTAGATTCTTGTTAACAGCTGCCATCTGTCACTTGTCATATGTCAAAAGGTTAGGTTAGTACTATGTGTCGCATGTTTTAGTCTGTACGTAATCAATAGTTAGACAACCCTGTTAACAGCTGTCATCTGCCACTTGTCATATGTCACTTGTCATCTGTTACTTGTCATGCATTTTCAAAGTTCCTGCTTTTAGTTTATTTTCTTTGCTTCTTTCTCTCGTACGACTTTTAGATTCTTGTTTTTGACCGTGTGCCTTTTTTTGCTACACCGCATGTTTCCAAATTAATTTTATCGAGACGTCGTTAACTTCTTTTAGGGAATTAGAAGCCGGAGCGCTACGGTCGTGTAGCATCCACGGCACGACTCCGCCTCCCAGTATGGCGTTTCACTTGGGCGAACATTTATTAGACGAGAAGGGTATCGGTCATATAGAGGATCATCTGAACGAAGTCCTCTTGAAGGACTGTCATCCCTGGCATCACTGCCCCGAGGTTCATAAAGCCATCGACGGCGTTAGATTCATCGCCGACCATACTAGGAGAGAGGAGGACTCCACCAAGGTTCGTATAACCTCGATCGCGAAATTTTATTTTTTGTAAATATCGTAATTTCGGTGGTTTACGAAATCAGCCGTTTGCAAGGTCAGCCGATTTCGGTTTGATCACTATGCTGCCTCTTTGCTCTTTGAATTTGATTTGTAAAATGTACTGTAGTTGTTTCTTACATGCAGTCACTCCCAAATAAAACATACACTGCTAGTTTAACGCTTTTTATTACAGTAAATTTGAATTTTCAGGTAAAGGAAGACTGGAAGTACGTCGCTATGGTTCTCGACCGGCTGTTTTTGTGGATATTCACGTTAGCAGTGCTGGTCGGTACGGCGGGTATAATTTTACAGGCGCCTACTTTGTACGACGATCGTCGACCTATCGATATCCGTCTATCTGAAATAGCATCAACCACTGCGAAACCCCATCTCGCTATTTCTTTGTAAATTTGCTACTTATCGCTCATTTTTAAAATAAAAAATAGCCCTTGACAAAATCGAGACTTAAAATGGCATCGAGAATAAAAAAAATTTATTAGTAGATAGTAAATGAGAGTGCAAAATGGGAGCGAAAGTAACCACGACCACCTGAATCTAGTGTGCTCAGGCTTTTCTTGTCATTTTAAATCAATTTACCGTCTTTTATCTGTCATTTTCAAACGTTCTTGCAAAAACAACTGTCCACTTTGGAAGACAAGTGACAGATGACAAGTTACACGTTGTCGTTTCGAGTTTCGGTGGCGCCATCTACATATGTTTGTTCCGAGTTTCGGTGGCGTCATCTAAATATGTTTACTTGCACAGGTTGTACGAAAACAATGTAAAAAGTTAGGTTAGGGATCCGAACTCAGGGGTTCCATTAGTCTATAATATGAAATTAGCTACATTGGGAACCCTGTCAACAGCTGTCATCTGTCACTTGTCATAAATGTCATAAAACATAAATTTACCGTATTTTATCTGTCATCTTCAAACGTCCTTGCAAAACAACTGTCAAATATTATATTTGACAGTTGTTTAATCTCTGTGGTCGCGTCTAAAAGCGTTTAAGAAATAATCGTTATTTAGTATTTGAAATATTCATTAATTATTAAATTCCTTAAACGCGTTTAGTACATAGATGCAATTTTCCAAGTATCGCTAATTTTTATAATAAACGTCAAATGTGGAACGTAATTATTTTTGTTTTTAATTCGATTTTTTTAAGAAACGCCCTCACACGTCATTTTTTTTATACTCAAATATCTCGATTTCAATCAAAATTAATCATTATTTACATGTATCCCAAACGCTATTACTCAAGACAATAAAAAACGTAATGAACCGAAATATTGACCAGTAAAAGGCCAATTTAGAATTAGTCTTACGAAAAAGAAGAAGTAAGATTAAGCGTGACAACAGCGCGCAGTTTTGAATAAGACAACACAAATCTTGTGAGTGATTTAGTTTCAAAGCCAGAGTTGATGTAATCATTTAATTCATTACTGTATCGAAAATAAAGATTATTTATGTTAATTTTAACAGTCTAGAAGCTTGATCTTGTAATAAACGCATATAAATAGAGAAAAATGGTTAAAAAAAAACCGGTCGGGATTAAATTTAAAGTACAAAACGAGCAAAAAAATGATCGGATTTAGTGAAATATTTGATTAAATACAGTTTTGACGTGCGAAAATAAGGTGTCAATAATAATATACGTCGCGTGCCGAAATTAAAAAAAAAACTAAGTTACTCAAAGTTACCGATCACGACGAAAAACTTGTGGCTGAATGGATTTGAGGTAAGAAATAAATTGGTTATCATTTCCTACTAATAAATCACCAAATTGGGGGCGATTAGAGTATAATGATAAATACAATATTCCTTGATACTCTAGTGAACGTGAAATCGATTTTCACAATAACATGATGTTCAAATTACATCAAAACGATGTAAATTTTAGAGTAAAAAGTGACTTGTATGAGCGTTTCTTATAAAAATCCAAAATAACGGCAAAAATAATGAGTTTCCACAGCGTTTAAATCAAAAAATAAAACTTCTTAAATAGACCAGGATCCATTGAAAAAGGAAGAGAATATAACAAAAATGAAAGGAAAAATAATTTACCGGCGATCTGAGCTCGAGAAGTGGAAGGGGTGAGTTTTTAAGGGTAAAAACTGTTTATCTCGATTTCCAGTAAAACTACAAGTCCTATGGAAAAAAGTTAAATGGCAAAGTTGTATGTAATAAAAAGATCTACAACTTTTGTATTGACACTTTTTTCACTTAACCTCAAAATTTATGTGAAAAATTCCAATAACTAAGTTTTTAGTTTTTTATTTTTATCTTTTATAAAATAAATTTTTTTTTCACAAAATTTGGTGAAAACTTACCTTTTTATGTCCCGAACACACTGTAATTTTTTTGATTTAAAATATTTATTTTTTCACCTTATTTTGACTTAATATCGAAAAAAGCACCCTAATTTTCAATCGAAAATTCTCACGTCAATTTATCTGCTTTTTTAAAAAACTCGGTGGGTTTTTCGTTCGTTGAAATCTCTACTTATGATGGTGTAAAAAATATATACATTACTGTGGTAAATGTTCTCAAAAAACGCAAAGAAACGAAAAAACTTTTTTTTTTTAAATCATGTAAAATTCATTCAAGTTTTTTCGTTTCTTTGCATTTTTTGAGAACATTTACCAGAGTAATGTATATTTTTTACACCATCAAAAAGTAGAGATTTCAGCGAACAAAAAACCCATCGAGTTTTTTAAAAAAGCAGATATTTTGACGTGAGAATTTTCGATTGAAAATTAAAGTGTTTTTTCGATATTAAGTCAAAATAACGTGAAAAAATAAATATTTTAAATCAAAAAAATTACAGTGTGTTTGGGACATAAAAAGGTAAGTTTTCACCAAATTTCGTGAAAAAAAAATTTATTTTATAAAAGATAAAAATAAAAAACTAAAAACTTGGTTATTTGAATTTTTCACATAAATTTTGAGGTTATGTGAAAAAACTGTAAATACAAAAGTTGTAGATCTTTTACCTACAACCTTGCTATTTAACTTTTTTCCATAGGACTTGTAGTTTTGCCGGAAATCGAGATAAACAGTTTTTTTCCCTTAAAAACTTACCCCCTTCCACTTCCCGACCTCAGATCACCCGTAAATTATTTTTCCTTTCATTTTTGTTATATTCTCTTCCTTTTCTATCCTACTATTATTTTTTTTTCATTTTTTACCATTTCCAAAGGCTAAAAACTTGATTTTGTCCTGTTTGATTTATTTGAAAACAGAATTTTGTCAATCGCTGTTAACGATATCACTCGGCTGATGCTGTCATAAATAGTGGGCTTTGTACTCTTTCCCACTAGCTAGTAAAATGGAAAATGTTATTTTTTGACTTTCAAGAAAACTATTGCAGAATCGGCGACATCATTTTTTATTCTAATTTCTAATTTACTACCAAAAAAAAATATTTTAAAGTCCATTTATCTAAAAAAAACACTTTTAGAAAAATACGTATGTATTTCGTTTCAGTGTTACCACCCTAAATTTTTTTTAGAACCAAATTTATCTAAAAATCTAAATTACTATATTATTTTGTTTATACATTTTTAAAAACTTACAGGATATTTTTTTTATAAATAAATAGCGGGAAAGTGTCATTTTTCCGTTTATATCATGACGTTTTAATATTGGCTACAAAGAAAAACTGCATAACTGGAAATGTGCTTCCATCTAGGAGCAAAACTGATAAACGAAGCTTAGAAACGAGTTACACCGATAGATGGAAGCCCGTTTGCGAATTTTATCTTATAGCGGATGTAGTTATCGACTTAGGCGTGTTTGGAAATTGATTTATTGGATTCGAAAGCTCAACTGATGACGCCGAAAGGCAGAAATAGGTCTCGGGATGTCGAATATAATAAATTAATTTCTTAAGTAACTCTCTTGCTTACTAACTTGTTCTATTTCAATTTAGATTTTTTATATTTTTTAGTTAAGAGAATTATATATTACTTCATTATGCGCAAAAAAAAGTCCTTGGCAAGGAACGTGTTAAATTTTTTATACGTTATTATAACGTGGATGTTGTTTCATTATCTTGTACATAGTAAAATACAATATTTGAAAAGAAAAAACATCGCCCGTACTATAATAACGTAATTGTTATTGTATCAGAACGAGAACTAGTAATAGAACATCGATTTTTAGAATTAAAAAAAATATCTAATTTTAAAATTTTCGAGCCTGAAAACTTCTAAAATGGATCCGAATGCTTTTCGTGTCAGTAAAAATATCCAATATTAGTTTTAGTATTAGAGTGTTAATAATATGAAAAAAAAAATGGAGGTACGATGTTTTATATTTTTTTTTCAGGTTTATAATAGTTTTATACAGGGTATATAACTTTCCATACCCGGTCGCGTGGGTTTAATTTTAAATTTTTAAATAGGACACACTATACAGAATGTATCATAAGGAATGGTCAATATTTTAATTATACGTTCAAATATTAATATTTTACTATATAACTCTGGGTCAAATGTTATCTACTACTAAGATACAGGGTGTTCTGGATTGTACACTCTGTATATTGTCAACCCAGACTTTGAAGAAGACACCCTGTAGATGTCCCTGTTCCCGTTTAAATGACATTGGACTTAAGAGCAATTTGTTCAGTGGACTGTATATCTCTTTGAAGAAGACACCATCTTACATTAAGGAAAGGAAACTTATGAGTTTGAGGACGCTTAATCTGTTGTCAAATCGATACAATTAACAGTAGATACAGCCGTTTTGTAAAGAGTAGTTAAAAACTAGTTTACGGCCTGTATCTACTGTTAATTGTATCGATTTGACAACAGATTCGAATTGAGCGTCCTCAAAATCGTAAGTTTCTTTTCCTTAATGTAAGATTTCTTTATTTTAAGAGCATTTTACAACTATTTGACAGCTGTCAATTGTTAATATTATCGATTTGACATCACATTTGAATTCAGCTTCCTCAAAGACATAAAGTTTTTATTCTTTAGTTTAAGATTTATTTTTTTAAGGGCATTTGACAGCTGTCAACTGTCAATATTATCGATATTCCTAAGAAAATTCGACGAGAAATAACAAGCAAGAAATGTCGTTTGTTTCCAGGGCAGGCATCGGCAATTTAATATACATTTAAACAAAATTGGACTTATTCATTAATTTAATATTTTTCCTCACCCTGTAGACCGTAAATATTTCAAACTATACATGGTTCGAGATATAAATAATAGCACTTTCAAAAGAGGTATAACACGCCTATTAAAAAATTAGAGGTGACGTTACTACTTTGACAGGTACGATTTCAAAAATATGACAGTTATGTCATCACGTTTGGAAATAAAAATCGAGCTGACTCGGTATTTTTGCAAAATTGATATAAATGAATATTCCATCCTTTATCAACGCATCTCAAAAAAGTAATAATATATACAGTTTTTTCAATCTTTTCTTGATTTCTTTCCATATTTCGATTCATGGCAATCAACATTTGCATAATTCGTTCATCTGATCTTCTATCTTTTCATAAATCCATGTTATTTTTTTTAAAATTATAAATTAATATTTAATTATCTTTATTTAACCTTATTTTAGAGCCCCAGGTTGGACGCCAATTGAAGTGAATTGATATGATTATGAAAATTTTTTTACTTTTTAACATCTCACCCTTTTTTTCAAGTCCCTTTTACATAATTTTTTTTTATTCTTTTAAAATTAATAATTTTTTATCATTTTTTAAACCATAACAATATACAGTGTGTCCTATTAAAGTTTTTGAAATTTAATTTACGCGACTGGATATGGAAAGTTGTGCCAAATTCGTTATGGGCTTGTGCGTTAATTGTTATGCATATCCGCTAAAAAAATTCACTATTCAGGGGGATTCCCATTGTTTTTGTTCAAAGCATAATCGAAATCATCAACAAATTTCATTAATTTTTGTTATCTCTGCAACCATATTTTTTTATGTGGCTTTATTTCGGTGTTTTATAAAAAAATGTGAAAACTGTTAAAGTGTAAGCAAAAAATTCCAAAAGTTATAATTTTAATGGGTTTTTTAAATCCCCCATTAGTCCAATAAACGAAGGTACCAACCCGGGCATCCGGCACCATTTTTTTTTAATTTGCAGGTATTCATTCACCCCCGAAAATCTCAGCTGTCTGAAATTTGTGGAATTGGTCTCAAAAATGTGTTTTTTTTTTCGCCTATTTTCGCCGATATTTCCGAAAATATGACACTTAGAAAATTTTTGTTTGGACGAAAATGAAGATCAGTTCATTACCTACAAAAAAGATCCTCATCATTTTTGTCAAAAATATTATACTTTTCGACATAACCGGCTCCAAAACGCACCCCCACTTTTACCCTGCATTTAGAGAGCACGCTCTAAAGGAATGACACTCCCAAGCGGATTACAAATTTTTCAACAAATCACGTAAAAATTAATATTTTTTCATGATTCAAAGTTCAGATGAAAAAAGGAACCTGTAGCTATAATATCATGTTACTTTTTCCTTTTATCTCTTTCTCTGAATTATTTTGGCGCCCAACGTGGGGCCTCAAAATTAAAACTGATTAATATAAAGGGGAAATTAAAATAAAATTGTATAATAAATAAATTAAATTTCTATAAATAAACAAAAATGGATCTCAAAAATGGTAAAAGAACAGAATTAGAAAGACAAGAAGTGGAAGAAGGAAAAGGAGATATGGAAGCAAATATTATTGAACAACAACAGACAATTGATATTGAAGAAAAGAAAGAAGAAGAGAATGATGGAATAATGATGGTCTTAATGGAATTAAGAAGACTAGGGGAAGGAAGACAACAAGACAAAGAAGATTTGAGAAAAATGATGAAAAGTAAGGAGGAAAATATTCAAGAAAATATGGCTAAGAAAATGGAAAATAAATTCGAAGAAGTAAATAGAAGACAGGAGATAATAGAACAGAAGATCACAATACAAGAAACAAAGACAGAACAAACAGAAAAAAAAATTAAAAGAATTGAAAGAAATGTGATTACTAATAGTAAAGAGATTAATTTAATTGAGAAACGTATGAAGAAATAATACAAGATAATTGGAAAATTGCAGAAGAAGAAAATTTAAAAACAAGAAAAGATACAGAACAGTTTAAAAATATTGAAACGAATGGGAAAGAAATTAAAAATTTAGAAGATCATATTAAAGAAGGTTTTAAATTACAGTATGAAATAATAACATCAGAAAGAAATGTGACAAAATGGGAAATACAAAAAAACATATTTTTTTGTAAAAGGTTCTTTGTTCTTAATTGTTTTTGTTGGTTGAATACATAAAATTATTTAAATGATTACAGTTTTATTTAATTCATTTTAACTTAAAGTTTTTTAACAAACATAAAAATAAAGAATTCAATAATTATTCATTTAGAAACCCATTTGAGAACCCTGAGAAAAGAGTAGTGCCATAACATTTAATATTTAATTTTGAGGCCCCACGTTGGGCGCCAATAAAAATATTAGTGTAGCCAAAAACTCATAGGGACAACTTTTGTAAGTAATGAACTGCTCTTCATTTTTTGTCATTACAAAAATGCTCTAAAGGTCATATTTCGGCAGAGATCGTCGAAAAACGTATTTTCGAGAACTCTAGAGCCATTTTCCCACCCTTCTACAAATTCCACGTACCTGAGATTTTCGGAATACCTACAAATTAAAAAAAATTGACAGATTTGATGCCCAGGTTTGGGGTTTTACTGGACTACATAAAAAAATGTACCTCTAATTCGTAATTAATTCCCACAATTTTTTTGGTATTTTCAATTATATTATAGGAAGAGGCGATACAACTATATTTGTAAAAAATCCGTACACTGAAACTAATCGAAAAAAAAAAACATAATCAGAAAACTACAGAACATAGAAAAATTGTTTTTTAAATGAAAAAATTCTATTGTTAGTTGAAAAATTGGGATCAAATATATGTATTCTCTATTTCTATAGTCTGTAGATAAAAAAAAATATATTTAAAAAATATTTGTTTAAAAGATGTATATCGAATTTAAGGCCATTGATGATTATGAAGTTTAAAACAGTTATTGCTTAGTCAATATTAAAATAATAATAATAATATTCATGCGAAATAAATTTAAAAAAAATTACTTTTCAGAGTCGGTATATAGGGTGACTCACCCTGTATTGTTCACGACTTGTCAAGTAGTTTTATTAATTAAATGAAAAACCCTGCCTTTAAAAAAAACTTTTTTATAAAAGAAAAATCTCGGCTTCAAAACTAAAAATAAATATTTTCATAATAGACTATAAGTATTTAAATACAGGGCGTCGATAATCGCGTGTCCTAATTTTCAAGAATTAAAGTGTATAAATAACACTTCTTGAAATTTTGATTTCGTCGCCCTGTATATTTTGTAACTCCTGGATTATTAAGAGGAACTGAAACTTTTTTCAGAAAGAAAAATTATATCTTAAGCGTGAAATAAATTTCAGTTTGTTTGGATGTATTTTTTCGTTCGTATTTTAGGTATTTCTTATTCCCAAATCCCCCCCATCAGTTTGAAAGATAGGGACCGCAATTATTTAATTATAATTTTAAACAAAAAGTGGTTTAAAATAAATGTATACAGGGTCTGTCATTAGTACTTGGAAGTCCAATTGTTCTTTTATATCGTGAATCAAATTTGATTTATTTTAAATGGAAGATCCTGTTGTGTATATGTAAATTTGTGAATTATTAGAAGAATATAATGAGTGATATAAAATCAAGGTAAGAAAATATGGTCCTATTCATACTTCAACTCTTTCTATTTGATAATAATTGGATTCCCAGCACTATGGACGCACCCTGTACATAAAAAGGATGAACTAAATCGGTTCATTCTAGAATCCGTTTCTATACAGGGGGATAATCGCTGAGGAAACCTTTTCTATACGATCTGATGGAACTTAGGTGGAGTTTTCGTCGCTAGATGTCACCCAAAGTCAAATTTTTTTAATTTTTTTGATTTTATACATAAAGAGAATCTTGTAAAAAAATTTTTCACTAAATTTGGGTTTGAGCTTTGCGAGATATGTGCCAAAAACGGCATTTTTTGTATTTTTCGTGTGGATTGCTTCACTATTTTTTTAATATCTCCGGCTCTAAGAGTCGTGGAAAAATAAAAAAAAATTAAAATGACCGTGATGAAGTAGAGTATCGATCCGTGTAGTAGGGTTTTTTTAAAAAATGTATCCTAACCTCAAAAAACGAATTCGCGCACGTTATTTATTTTTTTTACTGAATTGGCAATAAATAACCAAATAATCCTCGAATTTTCTTAAAAATTGGAGAAAATATGTATTTTTATGTCGGGAAGACATTGTAAAAATTAAAAAAAAAATTGTATTTTTCCAGCCAAAATCGGCATTTTTCGAAAAAAAATTGAATTAGCCGCAATTTTTGGAAAAACAATAGTGGAGAAAAATTTTTTGTCTTAAAAAGAAGGATTTTGCGTGTACTTTTGTCTAAGAAAATCCAACATTTATTTAAATTACTAAACATTATTATACAGTAAGATATTTCATTATCGCCAATTTTCAATTTGACTTTAAAATGAATCTTTAATTAAAAATGTAAGGCAAGTGTAACAAAAATTTCAAATATCCAGGTTTAACTGTCTATTTATGTCCTCTGGAGAAATCATATCACATTTTAGAGAAATCATGTACAGGGTGAACTATTGCAATTATAGCAATTCAACAAATATTCGCGAAGCCGGCCCTGGAGTTTTTTAGTTAAGAATATGTCAGTTAGTTGCTAGACACCAATACACACTTTTACCAATAAATGAGACAAATCGACTGAATCATTGAAAAGATATGAGCAAATATTTGTTTGGTCCACATCCATAAATTCGCTCTGTACATTATTAAAGAAAAACAGAAGACATTTTTTAATGGTCATTTGGTAATCCCCTAAGGTGCCTCTGCTTATGGTAGAAGTATGTACAGTTCCTTTGTATAAATCAATATAAAAAATGAAAATCGAATTTTTATTTTTTTATTATTCCCTAAATTGGGCACTTTGAATAAAGAAATAAAATGTTAGATTTTCTTAGACAAAAGTACATACAAAATCTTTCTTTTTATGATAAAAATTTTTTCTCTACTATTGTTTTTCCAAAAATGGCGGCCAATTCAATTTTTTTCGAAAAATGCCGATTTTGGCTAGACAAATACATTTTTTTTTTTTAAATTTTACCATGTCTTCCCGACATAAAAATACATATTTTCTCCAATTTTGAAGAAAATCCGAGGATTCTTTGGTTATTTATTGCCAATTCAGTAAAAAAAAATAAATAATGTGCGCGAATTCATTTTTTGAGGTTAGGATGCATTTAAAAAAAAAACCCTACTATACGGATCGATACTCTACTTCATCAAAGTCATTTTAATTTTTTTTTATTTTTCCACGACTTTTAGAGCCGGAGATATTTAAAAAATAGTGAAGCAATCCACTCGAAAAATACCAAAAATGCCGTCTTTGCCACAGAGGTATCTCGCGAAGCTCCAGCCCAAATTTATTAAAATTTTTTTTACAAGCTTCTCTTTATGTATAAAATCGAAAAAATTAAAAAAATTTGACGTAGGTCTTACATCTATTTTCAGAATACTTTCGTCTAATTTCAATCCAATATAAATCATCAACATATGGGGACTGGGGAAGCGCTTGCCCCCTCCTATTTGGGTTTATTTATTTTAACTTTCTTCTGGAAAACTAACCCGAAAAACTGGAAAATTTTCTCTTTACCATTTAAATAAAGTTAAAAAAAATCCTACATAAAAAGATTTTTCGTTTTTTAAAACGAGTTTTGTTGTTTGTAACCAGTATAAACGTATTAAATTAATAAAAAGTCTTTTTTTTTAAACCCAACCTTAAATATTTTCCTTTATTCCAACAGAATTATAAAAAAATTGTAGTTATACCTAAAGATACGTTGATGGCATTATAACGCATTCATATGAGGAATTAGAACTTTTCATCAGCGGTTATTCCCCGATATGATATCTGAAGTTGATATAATAATAAATAATATGTAAAAAGGAACACTAGGTATATATCGTTACTTTTTTTTTAATACGTGAATCTCAACTGAAGCTAAAATATTATTTCATTTTTAAAATTTCTCTTAATATAATCGTTTTTGCTATTCTCAGAATGTGTTAAATAGAAAACTTTTAGATAAAAAAAACGTTACAAATATATTGTATTTTTTTTTTAAATTTTAGTGAGGGCCCTAACTTTCATGTTATCGTAAGATTGTCGAACATATTAGAATGATATTTATTATCCAAAACAGAACCAAAGAGTATTGTAGACAATTTTGAAAAATGAATAAAAAAAATTCTGAGTGAGTATCTTCGGATTTTTTATTTAATAACTGAATCCCCTTTTTTTGAGTTGAGAAACACGCGAAAAATATTTTGGGACACTTGAGCGTGGGAAAATTTCGTTAACAGCTCTTATCGCAAGCTCCGCCGCTTTTTCAAGATGGCCGCGTTCCGCCTGTTCGCCATTTTTTATCCAAATTGCAGCGCCACCTGTCAATGAATGTCGGTAAGTAAGAATCTGTAATCGGCGCCAATGAGCGTCGGAAGCATACGTAGGAATCTGTACTGTCAACGAGTGTCGGTAAAATAGCATACTAGCGCCACCTCTCCAATAAATGTCGGTAAGTAGGAATCTGTAATAATCAGCGCCAATGAGTGTCGCAAGCTTACGTAGGAATCTGTAATCGTCGCAACCTGTCAACGTTAAACTGCCACTTGTGGCATATCAATTGAAAGCTGCTGAACGCTCCTTACATGTCTCCTGTCACCTGCCAACTCAACGGGGTTGCCAACGTAGCTAACTTCATATAGCCTAACAGAATTCTAGATTTCTCAATTTGATAAATATTTTGGGTTTTGGGACACTTGAACGTGGGAAAATTTTGTTAACAGCTCTTATAACAAGCTCCGCCGCTTTTTCAAGATGGCCGCATTACGCATGGTCGCCATTTTTTATCCAAATTGCAGCGCCACTTGTCAATGAATGTCGGTAAGTAACAATCTGTAATCGGCGCCAATGAGTGTCTGAAGCATACGTAGGAATCTGTACTGTCAACGAGTGTCGGTAAAATAGCATACGTCGAATCAGCGCCAATGAGTGTCCGCAAGCGTACGTAGGAATCTGTAATCGTCGCGACCTGTCAACGTTAAACTGGCACTTGTGGCTTATCAATTGACCATATTTCACCTGAAAAAGATGAGGCATTTGTCGTTATGCCGTTGGCACCACTTGCTGTCAATTTAATATGTCACCTATCAATTGTTAATGTCAATTCTTTGATATATAATGATATATATGATAAATATTTGAAGTATTTCAAACTTTTCAAGTTATTCTTTAGCTGTTTGATAGTGTATGAGTATTGTTTCATTACTTTTATTGCACATTTACGGTTTTATTGATCCAGAAAAGTTGTGATGCATCCCAAATGGTCCCTAAGACATCCAAGGGCAATGTTTTCTGTGCCCCATTTCAGAAAATTTGAAATACTTCAAATATTTAAATATCTAACAAAGAATTGACATTACAATTGATAGGTGACATTACATTGACAGCAAGGGGTGCCAACAGCCTAACGACAAACCTCAAAATCTAAAAAAAAGTCTTCTAACGGGGAAGGGTTTTATTGGGACAAAATCTACTGAGCTTTCCAAAAAGTATCGTAAGCGAGAATAATTTTTATAAACTCAATTTCTGATTGGTTGAAATTAAAGTTGGTATCGAGACTTGATGTGACAGTTGACATGTTTCGTTGTCAAATGTCATTTTACCTACGTCATTCGTTTCGTTAGCTGCTGAACGCTCCTTATATGTCATCTGCCAACTCAACGGGGTTGCCAACGTAGCTAACTTCATATAGCCTAAGGGAACTCTTGATTTTTCAATTTTTCTCGGACCAAAACACCACGAAACTTTTTTTTTAACCAGCAAATCTGTCAGTAAAACCGATAAACGAAGCTTAGAAGTAACGTTTGACAACTGTACAAAGCAACGAATTCCTACGTATCCTTCTGACACTCATTGGCGCTGATTACAGATTTCTACTTACCGACACTTATTGGCATGTTGGCGCTGATTCCACGTATGTTATTTTAATGTTGACAGTACAGATTCCTACGTATGTTTCCGACACTCATTGGCGCTGATTACAGATTCTTACTTATTGACAGGTGGCGCTGATTCGACGTATGTTATTTTATCGATACTCGTTGACAGTACAGATTCCTACGTATGTTTTCGACACTCATTGGCGCTAATTACAGATTTCTACTTACCGAAACTCATCGACAGTACAGATTCCTACGTATGCTTTCGACACTCATTGGCGCTGATTACAGATTCCTACGTATTGACAGGTGACGCTTTAAATAAAAGTCATGATAATAAAAAGTTTTATTGTTTACGAAGAGGATGAAATAAAACCACCGATGTACAGTTAAAAATTCATAAATATATTTCAATACGAAAATATTTACACCTCAAATCACAAATCACATTCGATAATTTACTGCGGACCCATCATTCCCATGGGTATATTGACGGGATAACCTCCTTGGGCGGCTTGTCCGGGCATTTGCATTGCGGGCGATTGAATCTGTTGAACGCCTCCCGTTACCGGACTCGGAACTTGAGGTTCCGATGGTAAAGTTAAATTTATCAAGAGCTCTCTTATCGCCGGAAATACGGAACATTCGTTGATGTTCGATTGAAACTGTGTGAAATGTTTGAGCAACTGACTGACGGCCGTCATGGCCGGATTAGCGCCGGCTTCTCGTTTTTCGGCGAGCGATGTAACGTTGGAGGCGATATCGTAGATCAACGGCAGGACTATGGAAGGCGGTTCCATGTTTATCGGATATTGGATGCCGATTCTGGTTACTTGGAGCTGAAAAAAAAATAGTTCACTTAAGCTTAAATTTTTCCTTCCAAATTTATCCGTAAGATCGAGGCCCGACCTTGCCGTACAAGTCGGTGTCTTGATAACAATAACCTGACCCGACAGTAACTTAAACAATAATAAGTATACACTATACGGGGTGCTCGATATACATGTGGTATATCACACAGATAAAATATCCTCCATTCATATTGTAGTGTGTAAGTTATGTTATTGTGTGATAGGGAGTTTTGACAGAAAAGGAGGAGAGTTGTCAATTTGATAGAGGAATCCACTTGTTTAAAAAACCCTGAGATGTTAATATTTGTATTCAATAAACAAATATAAAAATTAAAAAGGCCGTAATATCTAAACATATGGCGCCCAACCTGGGGCCTTTCTTGTTATAATATATTTAAGAAGTGGATATAAAATAATGGAGAAACCTAGAAAAGAAGCAATTCAAGAAGCTATGGTTGAAATTTTACAAAGAACTGTGGAGGAGGTTGACAAGGACAATAATAGTGATAGTGAAGAAGTAATATAGAAAAGAGTATTATAGAAACAACAATTAATGAAGAAAGAAAATTAAGAACAAATAATATGAATGAAGGTATAGACAGAATAGAGGTAGATGTATTAGTACATAGATGATGTGATTACTGATCGATGGTACTTAGCGTCAACCCCATCAAGACTACCTTAGTTGCCTTTACACGGAAAAGAAACATTAACCTCAAAACCATCGAATTGGACGGGAAAGTTATTGAATGGAAGCCGGATGTCAAATATCTGGGACTAATACTAGATAATAAACTCATCTGGAATAAGCACGAAAAAGAAGTAACCAGCAAATTTTTGGGCAGCCAATAGGTGACCTAGAACTATACAACTCCCACCCAGTACAGGACTAAGATACTGGACTGGGTATTGTAAACAGAGAGGGAAGATACAATGGGTCGACAGGCCTAAGTGTCACTGTCAGACGGACCCAACCAGGGGGTGAAGTTTTTTAGTGAGTATGCTTTGAAAGTAGAGTCTTACAGTAGACCTTGAGATTTTAGGCTCATAACTTCCCCATAAAGGGTTTTCCTTCACCTCCGCAAAAAAAAAACCCCCATGGTACGTCTCAAACCAAACCATTCACGCAGACCTCAACATTATTCCCTTCATAGATGATGTGATTACTGACCACTCCAGAAGATATAAGAACCGCAGTGCAAACCATCTCATAGATGAATTATTCAACCCTCCACTGATTGACAGACGCCTAAAAAGACTTTGGCCAGAAGACCTTGCTGCTAGGTGAATTCCAAAAAAAAAAACTTAGGCGTTGCAGTGCAATACTCACAAAGAAAAGCACTTTGGCTCTAAACACCAACACTCCCGTCATTCCCATGGGAACGAGATTCGGCGCGCTGGGAGGCACGCGCAGCATCCATTGGACGGCCCATTTCATCTGTTGTTGCTGCGCCAAACCCTGCACCAATTCCAACTTCATAATTTGGATGAAATCTTTCAGAACGTTGACGGGAAGGTTCAGCATATGACAAAACGTGAACATCGAGGTCGGTTTGTACGGAGGAGCGGCAGCTCTCGTGTCAAAGAACTTTTCCAATACCTAGAAGAAGAAGAAAAATTATCGAATTACCTAAAATTACGAATTAAACTTTAAATATTTCTACCTGCAGTTCCTCTTGAGACCAAACTTCCTTATGCTCCGGCAGAGGAGTGATTTTAAGATGTAAACTCTGTAGATGGTTAGTATTCAATCCTATTCGGCATTGTAGAGTTTCCGCTACTTTGAAATGAATAACTCCGGGCTCGGTATTAGGTATTGCCGTCAGCTAAAAAAAGATTATCGCGGTTAAAGTCCGGCAAACTTAAGAATAGACCGCTAAGACGGCTGCCAATGCGTCAAAATGTACTTACGTAATTTTCGTTATGTATGTGTCTATGCAACTGCCTCCTCATGTACACACATCCCAGGAATCTTTCTAGAGGCGCCAACTCGGGAACGGGCAACCCCTGCGGATGCTGCGAAGGACAACAAAGTATCTCTAAAGCTTCGTGAGTTAGAAGAGTAGGTACAGCTCCGGCCCACGACCTCTGCGGTAACACCCTCGATAAATGACTGCCCGTTTTGAGATCCGTAATTTGTTGGGGACTGTGCATGAGCGAGTGCCCACCCGGAGATTGTCCCGGGCGAGCGGGAGACGGCCGCGGCATACCGGGAGAACCGGGCCAGTTTGTCGAAGCGGCGGGAGATGAAAGACTTTGAGAGGGAAAAGGACTGCCGTCGGTGTGACCGGTAGGTATAAAACTACTAACGGGAGAATGTCCGGGTAAGTTAGCGCTTTGAGGTCCCGGCGAAGAATTACTCAACAAACCTCCGGGACTCGCGAGCTGTGGATTCAACGGAGAATTAGCCACCAGTCCTCCGGGACTGGGATGCGGCATCGGGCTGGGGTTGATGTTACCTTGAAGCGATGTAGGAGATGCTAAATTGAAAGAAGTAGCAGGACTCGAACCGAAACTGGTATGCGTAGTCGTTTGGTTGATCGAGGTGTGAGGACTGGCAGGAGTATGCGGGTTTGAACCCGAAGGCGGCGTTAAAGGAGGATGAAATCGAAGACCGGGTTCTCTTTGTCCCGCAGGTGATTGGGGACCTCTGTGGTGGCTTAGGAATCCGCTACCCTCGACTTCCATAGGAGAAGGTGGATTGTCGTCTTCGGATTGCGATCTTCTCCTAAATACCGCGGTTTCGTCCACGTATTTGGATAAAAACGCCTTCAAGCCTTGAGTGGGTGAAAATACATCGACTACATTACTTCTGTCGAATCTACTGTAAGCGCCATCTCTTAAGGAAACCAATCCCGAACCTCTGATGCGAAGCTCCAGGCAGTACATTCCTTGATATGCCAGTCGGATAAGCGAACAAGACTGCGCCATTATGGTGAAGGTTTGAACGGGAACTTGAGGTCTCTTAAAAGCGAAAGATACATTTAAACATTTGAAGTTAATAAAATCCTGATTTAACTTACAGTATTATGTATTCCCAACTGAGGTATCGTCGGTAATTTACTTACGGACAATAAAGGTTCATAAGTTTCATGTAAGATTTGTATAATTTGCGCCAAATTTCTGTGTTCGTTCAAATGAGATTCCAACTGTTCCTGAATGAGGGAATGAGCGTTCAAACAGTTGTTCGTAGCACCGAACGCTAATTTGAACATTTTCTCGGAATTATTCCACGTTATAGATACCATAGCGCCTTTATCTGAACCGTAACACAGTATAAGTTTGGTATAATTATAAGATTTGATGCAGAACATGTTTGCGAGAAAACTGTATTTATCTATAAAAAAAATGTAGTTTTTATAACTAAAATAAATAAAAACGTTAAAAATTCGTACCGATTTTTAAATATTCGCTCAAATCATGTACGAGAGTGTACAGATGAACGATTTGATTCCAATCGCTTATTAAAGAATCCGCCGTCTTTGACGTGTTATCGATTGTAGCCATTTCGTACTGAAAGTAAATTGGACGTCTTGAACCTAAAAAAATTATTAAACTTTAAAGGTGGTGGGGATTTGTGTACGCCCAACGTGGGGCCAGAGTGTGACACTTTAATTATCAATTATTAATCGGGGGTGAGTTTTAAAGTGCCCCACGTTGAAATATGCATGCAACACTACAGCTTTCTAATTATTTATTGAGGGTCAAATAACAATCAGAGGTTCAACAACACTTATAGAAATAATTCAAATTAGAACAGAGATAATTTTAATTCCAGATAAAATAATGGAGGCAATAAAAAAACGAAATATCTATGAGGAATTGCATTTTATTTGTTAAATTACTTACAAGGACGACGTTTAAAAAACAATGAATTGATATTTACAGACAATCTTACTTAATATTCGTTAATATTAAAAGAATTATTTGTTCTACAATAAAGGTAATGAAAATGCTCTTGCTGACACTTGTCACCAAAAAACGAAATATCTATGAGGAATTGCATTTTTTTTGTTAAATTACTTACAAGGACGACATTTAAAAAACAATTAATTGATATTTACTGACAATCTTGCTTAATATTCGCTAATATTAAAAGAATTATTTGTTCTACAATAAAGGTAATGAAAATGCTCATGCTGACACTTGTCACCAAAAAATTACGTACAAGGACATTAGGATGCCTATGTAATTGTATGAACATCCTGTGCTTTTCGATTTTCGTAATAGGATGAAAGACAATTTTAATACCAGAAAGAATAACGGAGGCAATAATAATCGAAATTACAATAACAATAATCGAAGTTATGATAATGATAGAATTGACAGAAATAATTACAATCAAAGACACCATCAAATCTATAACAATAGTAATCAAAATAATAATAATTATCATTTCCAAATAACAAACTCTGAAGGAGATATATAAAGGTATGAGAGAGATAAAGGAAGCAGAGTTAACTTTCAACGAAGGAAAGTTAGGCAAGGGGAAGAAGAAGTAGAAACAGAAAGAAGAGAAACAAGACAACATAGCCAAGAGGTTTCTTTAACAATAGTAATCAAAATAATAATAATAATAATAATAATAATAGGTATAACAATTATAATAGACCAAATAATAACCAAAATAATAATAATTATCATTTTCAAATAACAAACTCTAAAAGATATAAAGATGCCAAGAGAGATTTTTGCGAGAGATAAAAATTAAAAACGAAAAATACGGGTTTTAACGATTTTCTCAATAATTTTGATGTTATGTTGAAAAATGAATAATACAAAAGTTTTACATTTTTTAATTATCTACAACTTTTATATTAAACTAAAGTGTCACACTGGGGCTCCACGTTGGGCGCATTTTTTCGATAGGACGCATATTTCAGCCACAAACCGTAAAAAAACCAATATCCAACCCTCAAATTGAATATTTTGCTGCCCCCACCTCCTTCCGGAACTTTTAATTCGTCCAATTAATTTTTTTTAATTTACATATAATTCATTCTAAATTTTCCGACCATCCACATATTGCTAAGATTTTTTTGTTTCAAAAATGATTGGCCGTGGTCTAATAATCATCGACTAAAAATCAACTTACCTTGTTCCTTGGGATGTGTGCTAGAAAGAGGGGTTGAATAAAAAACGAATTCGACCATCCAACTTTTTACCACGCCCTTACTCAAAACTCTAATCGATGCGGACAGTAATCGCTTCATGAGAGCGTTCCAAGCCGAAGAAGTTCCTATTTCTTTGGTAGGCGTCGGTAATTGAATGAGTTTAAGAACCAAACCTGTAGCGTTCGATTCCACTTGGAGGCCTTGATGGAAAACGTTACGTTTCGTTAGCTGAAAATTGCGAAAATAATAATATTTCATAGAGAATGGTGGCAGGATGACTCCTCAGTAGCTCTCTCAAACTATCACTACTAAAAAATAAATCCTAGAATCTTTAAAATCGGTACCAAAGGTAAATAAATGGATTTTTTTTTAAAATTGTGCCGGGGGGTGAAAATTCGTGATAAAATGGACGTTTCTCTGGTATTAAGGAATTTATCGATGTAAGTAAATTACAAGATCAGATTCGTTTCTTTCAGGTCAAAATCCACAAGAAAATTAATACTGGAAACATGTCTGGTATAAAATGGGTCCTAATCTGAATAAAATCTTTGTCTTACCTCATTTGCTAGCGTTACAAAAGGCAACCTTTCATCACACATTGCTACGACGTGGGCCAATTCTGCTATAAAATAAGCGGGTTGTTTGGCCCTTCTTGTCGCTGATTCTTGCTTGACTCCACATTTTCTTTTTAAACTATTCGGCTCGGTGTGATCTGAATCCAAAGTACCTAAAAAAATGGATGAAAATATGAATTATAACCCTTAATTTATATTCAATATTTTTTAAATTACCTGATACACTCGTGAATGGTCCATGCGTAGATACAAACGTATCAAACTCAATTAAAGTTTGAACTTTAAGAAAAACTTTCGGAATTTCTGTCTCTATCGAATCATCATCCGGATTATCTTCGATACTGGAATGCTTTACGACAGCCAAATAAAATGAAAAATCGATTTCGCACGGATTGTTTTCAAACTCTTTTAATTCTATTATCTGAAAAAATCAAACAACATAAATCTAAATAACAATTAATTAATCTACAATAAAGGTAATGAAAACGCTCTTGCTGACACTTGTCACCAAAAAACGAAATATCTATGAGGAATTGCATTTTATTTGTTAAATTACTTAAAGGACATTTAAATAACAATTAATTGATATTTACAGATAATCTTGCTTAATATTCAGTAATATTAAAAGAATTATTTGTTCTACAATAAAGGTAATGAAAATGCTCTTGTTGATACTTCGTCACCAAAAAACGAAATATCTATGAGGAATTGAATTTTATTTGTTAAATTACTTACAAGGACATTTAAAAAACAAGTAATTGATATTTACAGACAGTCTTGCTTAATATTCACTAATACTAAAAGAATTATTTGTTCTACAATAAAGGTAATGAAAATGCTCTTGCTGACACTTGTCACCAAAAAACGAAATATCTATGAGGAATTGCATTTTATTTGTTAAATTACTTAAAGGACATTTAAATAACAATTAATTGATATTTACAGATAATCTTGCTTAATATTCAGTAATATTAAAAGAATTATTTGTTCTACAATAAAGGTAATGAAAATGCTCTTGCTGACACTTGTCACCAAAAAACGAAATATCTATGAGGAATTGCATTTTAATTGTTAAATTACTTACAAGGACGACTTTTAAAAAACAATTAATTGATATTTACTGACAATCTTGTTTAATATTCGTTAATATTAAAAGAATTATTTGTTCTACAATAAAGGTAATGAAAATGCTCATGCTGACACTTGTCACAAAAAAATTACTTACAAGGACGACATTAGGATGCCTATGTAATTGTATGAACATCCTGTGCTTTTCGATTTTTGTAATAGGATGATCGCTTTGATGTAAAAGTGGTAATTTTTCATAGGCGGTAGCCGGAAGATGTTGCAAAGTCTTTTCGCAGCGTCTTTGAGTAATCCAATACCTATAATAAACCCTTTTGTTAGTAATGCAAACATTTTAAAAATAATAATTTGCAAATTAACCCACCGTAGTTCAGATATTAAAAGGGGTAACTTAGAATGATCACCGTTGAAAGCATTATTTAATTCGGGTATAAGTGGTGGATCGTACTGAGGTACGTGACATTGCAACATTCCTGTGTGAGTGTCAACAGTAATTAACAGTTGTTCGGCTCTTAAACATGGCTGCAAAATAGCCACTGATAGTATAGCTGGAGAACCTTGAAGATTGCCTGAAAGAAATTAAAAAACTCGCAAATATTTCCCTACATTCTAAAAATTACTTACATTCTACATCTTTCAGCATACCCTGCAGCTCCAATTTAATATCTGACAATCTACTCCTAGTTCTTACATAAATGGTGTAAACGAGCAATCGTTCCATTGATAAAATTTCAGATCTAATAGCTCTGTCGGCTATTTCGCTTTCCTAAAAAATTAGGATGTGAAAAGTTTTTATTTGTAATACATTTTAATTTTTTCGTACCTTATTCCCAAGCGAAGGTACATGGACAACTGCTAAAGGTCTAGCAGGATCATGAACATCGACTTGTACGGAAAGGCGATACCCCAATTCTGATCTAAGATCTCTATTTATAAGTTCTTTACCCTTGCTTGTCAATTCCCTGCAAATTTAAATAAATTCTGTTCAGATTAAGTTTTATTTATTATCAGGAATATACTGTTATGGTTTAAGAAAAATGAGACAAAATTAGGGAAAGTGTATAAAAAAAATTATGTGAAAAGGACTTAAAAAACCTATTTCAATATCATTACAAATGGCGCCCAACGTGGGGCTAAAATTGAGTTAACCCAAAAGAAAGAAGAAGAGAACGGTGAAATAATGATGGTCTTAATGGAATTAAGAAGACTAGGAGAAGGAAGACAACAAGGCAACGGAGATTTGGGAAAAATGATGAAAAGTATGGAAAATATGGCTAAGAAAATAGAAAACAAATTTGAAGAAATAAGTAGTAGATAATAGAACAGACAAACTAAAAGAAAATATGGAAATAGCTGAAGAAAAATATAAAAGAAGTTAAAGAAGATGTTCATATAATAAATGAAAATAATGAAAATGCACTTGCTGACACTTGTCACCAAAAAATTGTAGTTTATTATATATTTTATTACCCTGTATACGATAGGAGGGTTGTTGTTTTTCGTTTAGGTCAGAGTGACAGGGACTAAGTTTTATTTATTATCAGGAATATACATATTTGCAACACAAGAGAGAAGCACGATGTTGTTTTGCACAGAGTTAGAGCAACCGCAGGACAAAATTCTAATTTTTCTATTAGTAAATATTAGTCTATGTCAAGTTGGGAATTTGTTGCTTTATAAAGTCGTCAAAACTCAATTCTATGCTTCATTTATCAGTTTTACTGATAGATGGTAGCACAATAACAATTAATATGTATAAACAATTATTCGTTCTACAATAAAGGTAATGATAATGCTCTTGCTGACACTTGTCACCAAAAAATTGTACTTTATTTGTTAAATTACTTACAAGGACGACACTAGGATGCATATGTAATTGTAATAGGATGATATGAAAGTGTCACTTACCTCCAATATGATACTGTGAGGCATTTCCCGGGGACATACTCATCTACATGTATATGATCGTCTAGCCTATCTCTCATCAGTCTCAAAGTTTGAGAATATAATACTTCTAATTGTAGAGACTGACAGAAATAATGGAGACAATTATACACTTCCGTTAATGGTTGTAGATTGTCTACTAAACGAGTTTGTATCAATTGGTGAATATATTGTACTTGTAGAGAATGTACTAAGGCTTTACCATCTAGAAAATAATGTTTCGAGTAGAAAAATTGTGTAAACCAGTAAGGAATTTTAATTTATTAGATTCGACATCCTAAGACCGGTTTCTGTCTTTCGACTTCATCAGTTAGGCTTTTCGAATCCAATAAATAAAATTCCAAACTCGTACAAGTCAATAGCTATATCCGCTATAAGATAACATTTTTAGATGTGCTACCATCTACCATACACACTTTGTATTAATCTCTAAAAGGGATAAAAAAGAAGAGAGTGACATCTTGACTAGATTCAGTCAAAATTTAATGTCAATACTCTCTTCTTACCATAGATGGTAGCACATCTAGAAAAATTGTGTCTGGGATTTAAAAAAATAATAGAAATTACCTCCGGTTTCTTTATCTCCCACCAAAATGTCAATCTCGAGAAGCCTCCATGGTATGTTAGGACCATCTCCCATAACTGTTAAAGATACTTCAAACTCATGCTGGACATGAAAAATAACTCTTCCATTTTCAATCTAGAAAGATGTTAGAAAAGTAGAAAAAGAAAAATTTGATATTTTCGTTCTTACTTTTAAGTTTTTCATTTGGGGTAAAAGATTCCCCGTGACTAATCGATGTTGTATTACTTGATTTAATCTCAAGAGAGTGGTTCTTTTTTCAGACGCAGTTATGGGATCAGGTGGAACGATCTTTTCTCTGATACAAGCAGGCAATCTACCGTAAGTACCGGTTGTTAGCACCTCCACGGCTGCGGGAATATGAAAATTAGGAACCCTCGCTTGAACTAAAGTTTCTCTAGCCATTCTAGCTAACATATCTGCCGTTTCCACGAAAAGTAGGGATTGTTTATCCAAAAAGTTCATTATTCTCTAAAAATATAACATTAAATTATTAAAATCTAAATTATAACTTGATACACTTACAGCTGATTTTTCAACTTTCGAAGCACTGTTGGCCCATTTTGTAAGCGCTAGAAGTCTTACAAACAGCTGCCTGGTTCTTGTAGCAAAATTATAAATTTCAATTTTTCGTTCCATATCAGTTTTCCGAGGCAGTCTAAACAATATAATAAAGTAACTATCTATCTACGCTTCAAATTGTAAAGTTAAGATATAACGAACTATTACTACTTACAACTCTGCCAAAACTGTGAGTTCATGATAAGTACGTTGTACAATAAAGTCAATGAGAAGGGCCAAAGACATCATGCCTCCTCTATTGCCTTCTTGTGGCCCCGCTATGTTGTTTTGGGTCACTGCATTGGAAACAGGCGTTTGTAGCCCCTCTAAAGGAATGGGGGCCATTGTGTTTGAATACTCCGTTTCTTTGATAAGATTCTTAACGAATATATTCTTATAAAAAATTATATATATCACATTTTCTCTTATATACTAATATTAAAAATATTTTGTGATATCTTAAGCAACAAACTACACTTGACACAATTGACAGACAACTGACCTCGAAATTGACAGTAGGTCTTTTGGCCTCGTGATATTGTGAAACACCTAAGAGCGCGTTCGAATCCAACGCAAATAAAACATGAAAAATTGTTTCTCAAGTATCTAAATCTGACGAGAGAGTTAAGTTTAATGGCGATCCCGTCCGTTTTAAAATAATATTTTAGTTATAATAAAGTGAAGCCACAGAACAACAAGTGGGAGTATATTTGTCAGAAGTCTCGGTGTCCTCTTGCGTTGTTGCACATCAGTTTCAATTATTGCAGGTCAAATTGTGTTATGACCACAGAACCGTATCCCTGAAATAGAAGTGAGATGACGTTTCGCATACGCGTTTATACAAGGACACATTTTCTCGTGTTGGTGCACATGCGTATTAAAGTATTATTATGACCAACTTCATGTAATATGTACGTGATCAGGACCGGACTTGAAACACGGTAACTATTTAGAAGTAATATTTCAATGTATATAAATTACCCAACAGATATTCGTCTTTTGTAGTCACATTTTATTTGTTTTATCATTTATTTTTTCTAAAAAATTAAGTTAAATTGTTTATTTAAATAAATTACAATTATAACAATAAACTTTGTAAATATTCTTCCATTTCCTCTTCCCTGGATTTCTGCTCAGCAGGTTTATGGTTTTCCCAGGCAGATTCATCCTCATTTTTATTTTCTTGGGATTCTTTTGAAATATCTTCACAATGTTCCATATTCTCTTCTGGATTGTCTTTGGTGCTGGAACAACTGGCTTCTTCGTCTTTCTCTTTAGGCTTTGAAAGAGATTTCCTCTTTTTTAATCTTTTCACTTCCTTTTTTTTGCTGTGGTAGTTTAATTTGGCGGAACACTCGGGGCATAATCCTGAAAACAAAAATGTTAATTAAGTAATTTTTGAAACCAAAAAAAAATAATAGTAGGATGAAACCCATTGGAAAAGGAAGAGAATATAACAAAAATTAAAAGGAAAATAATTTACTGGCGATCTGAGGTCGGGCAGTGGAAGGAGGTGAGTTTTTAAGGGTAAACAACTGTTTATCTTATCTTTATATTATGGTGCTTTTTCGATATTAAGTCAAAATAAGGTGTGTTTGGGATATAAAAAGGTAAGTTTCCACCAAATTTCGTGAATAAAAAATGTTTTTTGTAAAAGATAAAAATAAAAAACCAAAAACTTGGTTATTTTAATTTTTCACATAGATTTTGAGGTTATCCGAAAAAAGTGTAAATACAAAAGTTGTAGATCTTTTTATTACCTACAACTTTGCCATTTAACTTTTTTCCATAGGACTTGTAGTTTTGCCGGAAATCGAGATAAACAGTTTTCTACCCTTAAAAACTTACCCGCTTCAGTCTACTAATAGAAGAAAAAACTTACTTATCTTAACTAAAGCATTCTTTTTTTCACCATGTTCGATGTAACTAAAATTGACTTCCCAAGTACGCAGATTATTTTCTTCGGTACATTTCTTGTTACCACAAATAAATTGTCCCTTTCCGCATACAACTTCTCTCTCTATCCTCCATCTTAACGCAATCTTGCAAACTCTTACCAATTAGTCAAACATTTAAATAATATCTAAAAATATTACCTTGTTTTCTTTATATCTACTCAGATCTCCAATACAATATTCTTTGAACAATTTGTTGTAATACTTCTTGGCAAATTGCTGCTCCCATGTTTCTGTTGGATCGTCTTCTTCCCATAAGAACTTATGATTTTCTACAATTACGTGGTAGTCGTTTCTGTCTTTCGATGTGTCCCTTTTCAAAATACTAGTATCTCCTGGGTTTTTCAATACATATTCGTTTATTAGCAACTTGTGAAGATCATAAGGATTTAGATAACGCATTTGTGTTCTTAAGCTAGTCATGATCGTATTAAATTAGTCCTAAAAAGATAATTAAATATGTAAATACCTGTGATTATAAATCTTTACAATCCATTTTTTTAATTCTACTTAATTTACTTTTTTAATATGTAATGTAGTTATTGTTGTTTGGTTATATTATTTTTTAAATATTTTCATAACCTCATTGTAGTGTTCCTTAAACATCGATAGTCTATCGATAGTATCGATGGTAACTGTGCATCGTTACTATCGATGCACACCTACTATCGAAAAATATATCGAGAACTCTACATACTACATCGAAAAATTGTATATCAAGAATTAATTTACTGTCATAATGTCAATGACAAACGTTTTAAAGAAAGAATTTTACATTGTTTTAAGTTTATTTTTTGTTTGGATGTACCACAGAGCAAGAGCAATAAAAATCAAAATATTGAGGTGATCTAATTCCATGAAATTTGTTTATTTCAGAAATGACTCGAAATACGATAGTATCGATACTATCGATATTTTTTATAATTTTATCGATAACTATCGATAGTTTGTACCATCGATGTTTAAGCGGTGTTGCCAACCTTTAAACCCTAAAATCTTAAATCAGTAGAACCAGTTCTTAAAAAGTAAAAAAAACCAGACGGTTTTAAAAATATTGTCTCAAAAAAAATATCAAAATTGATTTTTTTAAACCAGCTATAACAGTTTTCAAATTTTGTAAATGTTTCTTACGTTTTCCAGAGAGAGAGGAGAGACACCAAGAGAGCATGACGTTTATAGAACGAGAGAAAAGATAGAAGACCTCTCGTTCATGTACTTCTCTATATGAATGTGGCTGCATAGCTTTTAGAGTCAAAGGCCAGTAATATAGTGGCATCGTGGCAAATGAAGAAGAAATATTGAGGTTATATTTTGAATAGGTTAAAAAACTTAAATTTATATATATTTTAGAAAATTATTATTTAAAATGGAGTACATTCAACAAACTGGTCCAAGCGAACCATTAAAAGCACAAATGTGAGTAAAATAATCTTAATTCTTAAATCAGGTTTTTATCTCCTTTTTTTAGACTATGTTGCGAATGTGGCATAGGAATAGAACCCAATCCGGCAAATATGTGCGTAGGTTGTCTTCGTTCGCAGGTGGATATTACAGAAGGGATTCCAAAACAAGCAACTCTTCATTTTTGTAGAGGTTGCGAAAGGTACCTGCAACCTCCGGGAGAATGGGTGCAATGCGCTTTAGAATCCCGCGAGTTGCTTTCCATATGCCTCAAAAAGCTCAAAGGCTTAAATAGAGTGAAACTAATTGACGCCACATTCTTATGGACCGAACCGCATTCGAAACGAATCAAGGTTAGTGTTAGATAGTTAGTCAATTATTTCAGTGATTATTTGTACTATTTCGTGTAGGTAAAATTAACTGTTCATGGAGAAGTTGCTGGCGGTGCAGTATTGCAACAAGTTTTCGTCGTGGAATATACGATGGCCCATCAGATGTGCGATGAATGTCACAGATCCGAAGCTCAAGATTTTTGGAGGGCGTCTGTTCAAGTCAGACAAAAAGCCGAAAACAAGAAAACTTTCTATTACTTGGAACAACTCATTTTAAAGCACAAAGCTCACGAAAATACTTTAGGGATTAATTCGGAACATGGCAAGTTTTTATTCCATTTTGAGTAAATAAAATGGGGATATTTATAACTTTTGCGTACTTTTTAGGTGGTTTGGATTTCTTCTACACTACCGAGGGTCATGCTAGAAAAATGGTAGATTTCCTATCCGCTGTTCTGCCCTGTAAAGCTCAACATTCCAAAAAGCTTATCTCTCACGACATACACAGTAATGTGTATAATTATAAATTCACCTATGCAGTAGACATTGTTCCCGTATCTAAAGATAGTATTATATGTCTCCCTAAAAAATTAACGCAACAAATGGGTGGAATTTCTCCTATATGCCTAATTTACAGAGTCACAAATTCTGTACATCTGATCGATCCCAATACCGCTCAAAGTAATTATATAAATAATATATCGACTTTATTTTTTACATAAAAATACTTTTAGTTGCCGAAGTAAATTCTACTAATTACTGGAGGAATCCGTTTGGCGCTATTTGTAACCCAAAACAGTTAGTTGAGTATATCGTTATGGACATCGAACCGATATCGGACAAAGATAGAAAACATTTCCCCGGTCAAGGAGCTATTTCGCACCGACACGTTTTGGCCGACATTTGGGTGACAAAAGCCTCCGAAATAGGACTCGACGATAGCACCATTCATACTAGGACTCATTTGGGACATGTCCTAAAACCTGGAGATTCTGTACTCGGGTATATTGAATAATAACTGTTTTATTACTAATTTTACTAAAAAATGTACATTTTCAGTTATAATTTGGAGGATAGCAACGTAAATGACAGCAATTTTGACAAATTGGACAAATCTTCGGTACCCGATGTCATTTTAGTGAAGAAACACTACGGAGATCGATCGTTTAGGAGGAGACAGAGAATTTGGAAGCTTAAAAGGCTTGCTGAAGGGGATACAGCATTTGATCCGGAGGCAAAGTGAGTTATAATAAATTTCCCTTTAATTTCCATTTTATATTATTAAATCTGTCCCATTTAACTTATAAAATCAATTTAACTTACAAAATCAATTTACTTGTACCGTTTAACTTATAAAATCAACTTAATTGTACCATTTAACTTATAAAATCAATTTAATTGTGCCATTTAAAATCAATGTAATTGTCCCATTTAACGTATAAAATCAATTTAACTTACAAAATCAATTTAATTGTACCGTTTAACTTATAAAATCAATTTAATTGTACCATTTAACTTATTTTAATTTAATTTTTAGTGATTTCCACGAATTCTTGGACGACCTCGAAGAAGATCCGGATTTAAGACAAAACATCAACATATTCAAAGATAAAAGTAAACAAATTCCTGTTGATACATTTGACAACCACGATGACAATATACCTCAGATTACTTTGGCTGAAATGTTGGACGACCTCGTTTTAGATGATGTCGAAATGGAAGAAGTTGCTAATTAATTGGATTTGTTCATTATTGGTGTAAATAAATTATTTTACACTGTTAATTCGTTTTTTTAATAATTTCCTACACGTTAATTTCTCAAAACTTACCCGAGATTATTAGTTCTCTCTGGGTAATATTATTAGTAAATTATTATCATTTACTAAGTTAATATTGTTGGATTTGGTTTAAATGATTCGTACTTTTTATATCTGAGATTAAAATTGAATAAAAATGGCTAAAAGTTCTATTTTACGGCGTTTCCTTCATACTGGATAAAAAATGGCGGCCAAAGATAACTCTATGAAGCCCAGTACGGTTGCTGAATACTCTTGATAGTAAAGGCGAGAATAAAACAGAAGTAGTGTATGCTGCCATCTACATGTCAATTACTAAATATTTTATGGAAATCAAACTTTAGCTATTTACTAAGAGATGGCGGATGACGGATTTTGTATTAGAAGAGCGAGGTTTAATTTCATATATTTATACATGAAATCGTATAATTCTACAAAATTCAGACTTTGTATCCGGCGAGCAGAAGAGGTTTAATTTCATATTTTTCTGGTATTTATACATGTAATCGTATAATTCTACAAAATTCAGATTTTGTATCCGGCGAGCAGAAGAGCGAGGAGGTTTAATTTCATATTTTTCTGGTATTTATACATGAAATCGTATAATTCTACAAAATTCAGATTTTGTATCCGGCGAGCAGAAGAGCGAGGAGGTTTAATTTCATATTTTTCTGGTATTTATACATGTAATCGTATAATTCTACAAAATTCAGATTTTGTATCCGGCGAGCAGAAGAGCGAGGAGGTTTAATTTCATATTTTTCTGGTATTTATACATGAAATCGTATAATTCTACAAAATTCAGATTTTGTATCCGGCAAGCAGAAGAGCGAGGAGGTTTAATTTCATATTTTTCTGGTATTTATACATGTAATCGTATAATTCTACAAAATTCAGATTTTGTATCCGGCGAGCAGAAGAGCGAGGAGGTTTAATTTCATATTTTTCTGGTATTTATACATGAAATCGTATAATTCTACAAAATTCAGATTTTGTATTTGAATTTCATATTTTTCTCGTAGAACAGAGCTGAATTTAGGAATTACCAATTCTACGAGAAAAATATGAAATTAAACATCCTCGCTCTTCTGCTTTCATACAAAATCCAAAGCGCCATCTCTTAGTAAATAGCTAAAGTTTGATTTCCATAACATATTAAGTAATTGACATGTAGATGGCAGCATACATTACTTCTGTTTTATTCTGGCCTTTACTATCAAGAGTATTCAGCAACAGTATTCTTTGACAAAGTGATGGCGCTTTATTTCTTTGTTATATTGGCCTTCATAGTTAGAGGTCTTTAGCTACCCCCAAGCGAATGTTACGTTCTTTGACGTTGTGATGTATTGTAGGACAATTGACAGGGATTGTGAGGGGGTAATGAAAAAACAAGAAAAATTTGACAATAAACTTTTATTTCAGATATATCTTTTGTTACAATATTACAATTACAAAAATAATCTTTTCAAAATATTGCGTAATGTAACAAAAAAGAAAAAGTCCGTTCTGTTAACCTTGAAAACTATTTTTTATTTTTATTATTATTATAAAACATTTACACAAAACGAAATAATAAAAAGATAATATAAAAAAATATTGACTAACAATATTTTTACACTTCACATGTATACACATAGTTTAAGCCGCATAGTTTGGAGATAATTATCAAATAAATTAAAACGAGTTCATTCGAGCGCCCTAAACCAATCGCTCGAGTTAATTCGAGCAGCCTAAACAATCCCTCGAGTTAATTCGAGCATTCTAAACTTTTACTCGAGTTAATTCGAGCACTCTAAACAATCACTCGAGTTAATGCAAGCACCTTAAACAGTCGCTCGAGTTAATTCAAGCGCGCTAAACTTTTGCTCGAGTTAATTCGAGCGCGCTAAACTTTTGCTCGAGATAATTCGAGCACCCTAAAACATCGCTCGAGTTAATTCGAGCACGTTAAACTTTGCTCGAGTTAATTCGAGCGCTCTAAACGTTTGCTCGAGATAATTCGAGCACCCTAAAACATCGCTCGAGTTAATTCGAGCACGTTAAACTTTGCTCGAGTTAATTCGAGCGCTCTAAACGTTTGCTCGAGATAATTCGAGCACCCTAACATCGCTCGAGTTAATTCGAGCGCGCTAAACATTTACTTGAGATAATTCGAGCACCCTAAAACATCGCTCGAGTTAATTCGAGCGCGCTAAACATTTGCTCGAGATAATTCGAGCACCCTAAAACATCGCTCGAGTTAATTCGGGCGCGCTAAACTTTTGTTCGAGTTAATTCGAGCGCGCTAAACTTTTGCTCGAGATAATTCGAGCACGCTAAAACATCGCTCGAGTTAATTCCAGCACCCTAAACTGTCGCTCGAGTAAATTCGAGCACCCTAAACAGTCGCCCGAGTTAATTCGAGCACTCTAAACAAGCGCTCGAGTTAATTCGAGCACCCTAAACAGTCGCTCGAGTTAATTCGAGCGCACTAAACATTTGCTCGAGATAATTCGAGCACCCTAAAACATCGCTCGAGTCAATTCGGGCGCGCTAAACAATCGCAAAAGGTTTGGAGATAATTATCAAATAAATTAAAACCACATAATTTGATGCCACTAAAGGATACATTTTATTATCAAATAACTAAATATTAAAAGTATTCTGAGTATCCCATATATATATGTTTAAAATTAATGTATAAAATAAAAAACACTCGTTTTTCAAAAAACGCGATTTAAAATAATTCGTTTACCAAAAAAAAATTCACTTAATTGTATGTCTTTCAGTTTTTTTTTTTGAAGAACGAGCTCTACAAATTGGCGTTTTTTTTATTTCCAAATATTTTTGAGTTAATTATTTAAAATAACATTTTTTAAAGTGTAAAATTTACTTTGATAGCACGTAAAAAACATTTATTTTGCGGTTCATTTTGTATTTGCACCGAAGGAAAATAGATGGCGTTCGCTTTCTTATGACAGATGACATAAACGCCAAATGTCAAGTAAAAATGGCTATAACGATACAAGATCATCATCAAGGCCAGAATTATAGCAAATTTAGACAAATGACATAAAGTGCTGGAAAATAGAAAATAGATGGCGTTCGCTTTCTTATGACAGATGACATAAACGCCAAATGTCAAGTAAAAATGGCTATAACGATACAAGATCATCATCAAGGCCAGAATTATAGCAAATTTAGACAAATGACATAAAGTGCTGGAAAATAGAAAATAGAATGGCGTTCGCTTTCTTATGACAAATGACATAAACGCCAAATGTCAAGTAAAAATGGCTATAACGATACGAAATCATTATTAAGGCCAGAATTACAGCAAATTTAGACAAATGACAAAGTGCTGGAAAATAGAATGACAGATGAAATAAACGTCAAATGTCAGAATTACAGAAAATTTAGACAAATGACATAAAGTGCTGGGTAAATTCTCGTATACGACCCTTGTGATGTTAAATGGATTGAATTACCTCAAAAAATATTTAATACAAGAACAATCTGTACTTTTCCCGGAAGTACCAACCGATGAATTATTTTTTTTTTTTTTAGAAAAAGTACAGAATGTTCCTCCCAAAAAAAACGCCAACGGCGACTATTTTACCGAATGTTCAGTCTTTTGACGAAAAAAGAAATCTATAACAACGTGAACGAGGAGAAAGTGAGGGTAACTATAACTTGGAATTTTCAAAATTCAACGAAGCCGACAGCTTGACCATCTGAGAGCCTTGGCCGCCGGCGGCGATTAGAGGTTGCGAGGATTGTTTGTCTAACGTTTCGTTAGAAACCTCGATGATCGTTTTTTCGTCCAGACTTTTGGTTGTCGCCTTGCCGTCGTTTATGGAATGAAAAAATTGACTGCGTAATAGAGCTGCTTGAGAGGAATATTTTTTAGGTTTTTCTTCGATTTCTATGCAAACGCTGTCGTTGCTCAAAGTGTCACCGTACACCTGGAAAAAATTCATATCAATTGAAATACTTTTTAATTGTCGTAAATCAGCCATTTACGAGGTCGGCCGCCTCTTTAAATGCTGCATGTAATATGATGTAAAAAGAGGACTGTATATTTTTTTGTTGTCCAGAAACCTCCCAATAAAACACACACCAAATTAAACATTAATTTTTTAAACTAACCTTGTCTGCAGCCGATTTTGATAACGCCGATTTGGTGGCGCATCTAGCGCGGAAGCTGCAGCTGCTACCGATGCTGGTTTTCTCAGCCTGCGAGGACGTTATAAAACTGACGTTATCGTCGAAACGGACTCGTTCTGATGTACAGTCTTCGGTTGTTATACAGCTACAAGAATCGCTACCGGGAGCCTGAAACAAAAAACAACAACCAGATTGTAACGAACAAAATACTCGGAATTTTCTTAAACTTACTTTATAGTTTAGCATCGATCCCGCTAAGGCTCTTACGCTAGCACCAGCATCGTCAGCGATACTCGCATTCACAGATTCGCTAAGGCTACTAAGGCTAAATCGTTGAGCGGATACTAGATCGGCTTGGACTTCTAACCTCTGGCCGGCCTGATTTATGCTACCTGCTAGCGCGACTGTACTAGCAGATTCCCTGAAACAATTATGGTCAGTCATGGCCTTTGCAATCAGCAAATATATTTGTCTTACCTATCGATATCCCTAAGTACTTGACTACCGCTGGCCAATGACAGGCTGGCTTCTCCTATAGAAGGATTCGGTCCTTTGGTGCTAACCGCGTCTATGGATGTTGTATCCGCAGCTCTGGACGTGACGATATTCGAGTCTTCGGATGCCGACGAACCACCGCAACCTCCCGAACGACATAGAGAAACGGGAACCACGCCGTACACGTAAAAAAGAAGAATCGGGACGCCTATGCCTACCGCCAGGCCTGCTAATAGTGGCGAGATTAACACCTGAAATAAAAATACAATAAACTGTGTTGGAATTCAACATTGCACAATACATATATCGGCCTTAAAGTGCCACGTCTCTTAAGCTAGCAGAACAAAGTCAGCAGAATTAAAAATCAATACAAGGACAATTAAAGCCTCATTAGAGGCTAATTAATTGCCCTAATTTAAATTTTTTTGCTCTGCAATAATGATTGTTCTGCTAGCTTAAACTTAAGTGAGCAGAACATGACCGAAAAAGTGGTTGAAACAATAAAAATTGCAATTATTTTTGCACAGTTATTAACGGCTCATTAAATGCTAATTAAATGCCCTAATTTAAAATTTTCTGCTCTGCGAATTTTCGCAATAATGGCTGTTCTGCTAGCTTAAACTTAAGTGAGCAGAACATGACCGAAAAAGTGGTTGAAACAATAAAAATTGCAATTTTTTTGCACAGTTATTAACGGCTCATTAAATGCTAATTAAATGCCCTAATTTAAAATTTTCTGCTCTGCGAATTTTCGCAATAATGGCTGTTCTGCTAGCTTAAACTTAAGTGAGCAGAACATGACCGAAAAAGTGGTTGAAACAATAAAAATTGCAAGTATTTTTGCACAGTTATTAACGGCTCATTAAATGCTAATTAAATGCCCTAATTTAAAATTTTCTGCTCTGCGAATTTTCGCAATAATGGCTGTTCTGCTAGCTTAAACTTAAGTGAGCAGAACATGACCGAAAAAGTGGTTGAAACAATAAAAATTGCAATTATTTTTGCACAGTTATTAACGGCTCATTAAATGCTAATTAAATGCCCTAATTTAAAATTTTCTGCTTTGCGAATTTTCGCAATAATGGCTGTTCTGCTAGCTTAAACTTAAGTGAGCAGAACATGACCGAAAAAGTGGTTGAAACAATAAAAATTGCAATTTTTTTTGCACAGTTATTAACGGCTCATTAAGTGCTAATTAAATGCCCTAATTTAAAATTTTCTGCTTTGCGAATTTTCGCAATAATGGCTGTTCTGCTAGCTTAAACTTAAGTGAGCAGAACATGACCGAAAAAGTGGTTGAAACAATAAAAATTGCAATTTTTTTTGCACAGTTATTAACGGCTCATTAAATGCTAATTAAATGCCCTAATTTAAAATTTTCTGCTCTGCGAATTTTCGCAATAATGGCTGTTCTGCTAGCTTAAACTTAAGTGAGCAGAACATGACCGAAAAAGTGGTTGAAACAATAAAAATTGCAATTTTTTTGCACAGTTATTAACGGCTCATTAAATGCTAATTAAATGCCCTAATTTAAAATTTTCTGCTTTGCGAATTTTCGCAATAATGGCTGTTCTGCTAGCTTAAACTTAAGTGAGCAGAACATGACCGAAAAAGTGGTTGAAACAATAAAAATTGCAATTTTTTTTGCACAGTTATTAACGGCTCATTAAATGCTAATTAAATGCCCTAATTTAAAATTTTCTGCTCTGCGAATTTTCGCAATAATGGCTGTTCTGCTAGCTTAAACTTAAGTGAGCAGAACATGACCGAAAAAGTGGTTGAAACAATAAAAATTGCAATTATTTTTGCACAGTTATTAACGGCTCATTAAATGCTAATTAAATGCCCTAATTTAAAATTTTCTGCTTTGCGAATTTTCGCAATAATGGCTGTTCTGCTAGCTTAAACTTAAGTGAGCAGAACATGACCGAAAAAGTGGTTGAAACAATAAAAATTGCAATTTTTTTTGCACAGTTATTAACGGCTCATTAAGTGCTAATTAAATGCCCTAATTTAAAATTTTCTGCTTTGCGAATTTTCGCAATAATGGCTGTTCTGCTAGCTTAAACTTAAGTGAGCAGAACATGACCGAAAAAGTGGTTGAAACAATAAAAATTGCAATTTTTTTTGCACAGTTATTAACGGCTCATTAAATGCTAATTAAATGCCCTAATTTAAAATTTTCTGCTCTGCGAATTTTCGCAATAATGGCTGTTCTGCTAGCTTAAACTTAAGTGAGCAGAACATGACCGAAAAAGTGGTTGAAACAATAAAAATTGCAATTATTTTTGCACAGTTATTAACGGCTCATTAAATGCTAATTAAATGCCCTAATTTAAAATTTTCTGCTCTGCGAATTTTCGCAATAATGGCTGTTCTGCTAGCTTAAACTTAAGTGAGCAGAACATGACCGAAAAATGTGGTTGAAACAATAAAAATTGCAATTATTTTTGCACAGTTATTAACGGCTCATTAAATGCTAATTAAATGCCCTAATTTAAAATTTTCTGCTTTGCGAATTTTCGCAATAATGGCTGTTCTGCTAGCTTAAACTTAAGTGAGCAGAACATGACCGAAAAAGTGGTTGAAACAATAAAAATTGCAATTTTTTTTGCACAGTTATTAACGGCTCATTAAATGCTAATTAAATGCCCTAATTTAAAATTTTCTGCTCTGCGAATTTTCGCAATAATGGCTGTTCTGCTAGCTTAAACTTAAGTGAGCAGAACATGACCGAAAAAGTGGTTGAAACAATAAAAATTGCAATTATTTTTGCACAGTTATTAACGGCTCATTAAATGCTAATTAAATGCCCTAATTTAAAATTTTCTGCTTTGCGAATTTTCGCAATAATGGCTGTTCTGCTAGCTTAAACTCAAGTGAGCAGAACATGATCGAAAAAGTGGCTTCTATTTAACAAATGTTTCAAGTAGAAACAAGTGAAATGTTCCTGTTCTTCATTGTTTTATTGCTGTTAATAGAAAAATCAAAGAAAGCGGTGAATTTTATTCCAACTCAGCGCCAACAATCATACAGTCCACTTAATATTGGTTGGATAATGAATTCCCCAATTATACAGGGTAATTCCCAACGAACTATCCTTTTTAATCGTTTAACAGCTATTCTTTCTCGAATTGGGTCATTCTCCAGGAGTCTGAATAACTAGTACAAAATCATTGACCTAGACAGGGCTATACCGACCCTGCATCTTCTGCACTGTAACGAGGTGGTTCGCGCGCATCCATATGCGACGTTGCCAAATTATTGGTTAACCACCTGATCGGGAGGAATCAAAAACACTATAGGAGGTGAAGTGAGTTGGTTATTTAATTATTTAATTATCATTTTTTTGCAGTTATTATTTTCTAAACCTAAAATGACGATTCAAACGTGTGGCTCTTTTGTAATTCGTCATATCTTTGAAGTTACTGATTTTTCGATAAATCTGGCAATCCGGCGACGCTCCCTGCTACGTATTCCAGGCGTCGCGTCTCCCAGGAACACCCCAATATCACCGGAACATACTCGACGCCCGATCTAGAGACGAACCCAACTAGACACTTTCCCAGCCTTCAGTACCGTCCCATCTACCGAGCATACAACGATACATCGACCATTAGTCACTCTCTCGAGAGAATTGAAAATTTTAAATGTCGCGTCGGTCGCGCCATTCCTGAATAATTTTTAAGTTTATCGGTAAATTTTAAATTACTGGAATGGTTATCTGTGATTTTTGATTAAATAGATTTTTTTTTGGTAGGGCGACAAGTCACCTATAATTTTTTAGGTAAGATAAATAATTGTGGTGGTCTATAAATAATAATATATCCCCTGATGTTTAATTTGGTAAATTTTTTAACTGAACAAGAAAAAGTAACAGATGTTTATACAGGGTGTTGAAGATAAAATTTATTTTTCGTTTTTTTGCAATCATTTCTTTATTATTTAATATATTGACTTGAAATTTGGTACGGTTATATTTTTAAGTCAGTAAATCATAAGCGTGTTATCAATTTTGAGATTAGATAAAGAGGGCGCCACCTACACTCTACTGGATGAAGATAAGTATCATTTTTTTTTTATTTCTGGCATTTTTTGACTTTTTATTTGACAGCTGTACATTTTCATTTTAGTTTCAAAGCCTACTATGTTGAAATATGTTAAAGTAAATTAAATAGATACTGGGGCTAGAATATTGTAAATGCAAATATCTCGAAATGAGCTGAATGTATGGTTTTAAAACAAGTATACCTTTTTTGTTCAAATTTACAGGGTGTAAATCGAAGTTTTTGGGTTAAAGCCCCGACTTTTTCGGGCACCAAACCACGTCTGGACTTTCGTAATTCAATACCTGGTGGGGCATATAGCCCAAGGAGTAGTTGTTGAAGTCCAGACGCTGGTGGAGTGTAGGACATTTTTAATGTCCTTGTTCTTGGGAGCCTTTGTGCTTTTATTTCACATCCTTTGTGCAAAAATTGATACTTTTCTTCATCCAGTAGAGTTTAGGTGGGGCCCTCTTTATCTAATCTCAAAATTGATAACACGCTTATAATTTACTTACTTAAAAATATAACCATACCAAATTTCAAGTCAATATATTAAATAATAAAGAAATTATTGCAAAAAAAACGAAAAATAAATTTTATCTTCAACACCCTGTATCTTAGTAGCAGATAACATTTGACCCAGAGTTATTTAGTAAAATATTAATATTTCAAGGTCCTGAACCTATGATTAAAATATTGAATAGTGAATTCACAGGGTGTTGAAGATAAAATTTATTTTTCGTTTTTTTGCAATAATTTCTTTATTATTTAATATATTGACTTGAAATTTGGTATGGTTATATTTTTAAGTCAGTAAATCATAAGCGTGTTATCAATTTTGAGATTAGATAAAGAGGGCGCCATCTACACCCTGTATTTAATTCTAAAATAATTGTTTCATGAACTCTAATTTTATTTTCTATTAATTCTATTAAAACTTTGTTGGAAAAATCAGTATATCCTCGTTTATTTTTTAATTGATCTGTATTTAGTAAAAATTTTCTTCTTTTTCTTCGAATTTATAAAAATTCACTCACTATAAACCCAGTATGTGCCAAATATATACCAATATTTATCAAATTCACAATTTCCTTTGTAATTTCGTACGGAAACAAATGGATTTCACGTAATTTTCCACACTTTTTCACCTTTTTCCACACTAAAAAAGGTGTTTTAAATGTCGTCCAATTTTTCAAAAAAAAAAAAATGATAATTTTTTTAAAGATTTTTTTTATACGATATTTTTTCTTGAAAAAAAAAGCGAAAAATCATCAAGTAAAAAAGATTTCGACCCAGGTTTTAAAAATGAATTTAATTTTCCAATTCGTCACTATTAGTGGAGTGAAATTAGACGAAAATATTCTGAAAATGGATTTTTTCGATTTTATACATAAAGAGAAGCTTGTAAAAAAATTTTCAATAAATTTGGCCTTGAGCTTCGCGAGGTATGTGCCAAAAACGGCATTTTTGGTATTTTTACATCCATATAAAATTCTAATTTCACTCCAATATATAGAATTGCTCTCAAATGGGTGTGTCAGACTTCAATCATTGACAAAAATATTTTTACTGAATGAGTCATGAGGAAATACAATTTCACGCCTCATACCATCTACCCAACAATGACACACAATCTTTTTAATACAACATGTAATCATCAAATTATTGTATACCTACATAAAAAAGTTCATTAAAATATTCTACTTTGACAATAAAAAATTTATAATAAACATTCAAAAAAACCTCTACGAGTTTTGGAAATTAATTAATAAATATTTATATTGTTTATTTGCTAAACTCTTTGGGGTACCAAATACAAACAACTTGATTTAATTTAGGAAATTTCGCATCGCGAAATATTCATCCATGTGAATGCACACATCTCTATGTATAATTGATTTTAATGATGCTGTGAATAATTGTATGGAATATAAATGAATGTATTGAATAATTACGCAAGTAAATGAGCATGTACATTCGATTATGTGAAGCGGAAGTTATCCACGAGTTGTACACTATACTTTTTCTACGATTATGTATTTCTTAATTTCAAAATGCGTTTAAGAACTGTCAGTGAAGTTTTATCAAACTGTCAAAGCCACCACCTAGATTCTATTAATTTCATTTGCTTAATTCATATGATAATAGTCACTTTAGCTGTTATGGCAAGCCCCGCCCCCTTTTCAAGATGGCTGCTCGGAGAGCCGCCATTTTTTATCCAATTTTTGGACAGACGACATCTGTCAACTTTAACATTGACACAAAGTAAAGAAATTAAAATATATATATATTTGGTTTGTCGATGTAGGTTTAGGTAATGTCAGAAAGTGAAGAGGATTCAATGAGTGCAGCTGATTGGCCGGTTACGGAAGAATGGCTACAGGCGGTGTTGAAGGAACACCACAAGGATTTGCCGGATCCCGCGATGATTACCGTTCTGGATTTCACGGTGAGGCCGGGATGCGAGAGCGGCGAAAGTGTCCTTAGCGATATTTTGGCTGTCGCGGTTAAATACAGTTTAAGGTAAAATTACTATCATCAAAATTTTTAATTTTATTATATTTTTTAGTTATTTTATATCCCAGAAAATTTTACGTATAATAAATGTTTAATTATCAAGTATTAATCGGGGTGAGATAAAAAGTGCCCCACGTTGGGCGCCAGTATGACACTTTATTTATGAATTATTAATCACTAAGAACTTTAATTTACAATTAACAACTAATTAAGGAAAGAATTGAATGATATAAAACATAAGTTTTATTGTTTATACGAAAATAAGTCACTAATACTTTTCGAAATAATGTCTAGCCCCACGTTGGGCGCAAGTGTTTATTTAAAGACATTCCTGCATTAAAAATAACCTGGTCTTGCATTTAAATTTATAAATTATTTAGTGTTTTTCATGATTGTGGAAGTATCAATCAATCGTAATACGTAAATATACCCCTGACCTTAACGATAATTTTCTCGTTACCAATAGAAACTAAATAGATTAGCGAGTATGAATATTAATATTGATTTTATTGGCTTTTAATAATGTGAAAGCAGACTTGAAGAAGAATATATAATTATTTTCAACGAATCAACGCTTTTTTTTAAAAATGTACAACAGTAAAGTTCGAGGTGATGTTTCGACGTTTCGAAGAGGACGGCTGACCCACTTTATAATACAAAATTGTATATTTTTGAGTCTAGAATCCTCATACTCATACATATTTCAATAATTATTTTTTTAAATAAAAGATAATGAGTTGGAGCCCAAATCTATGAAAAAAATTTGTAAAAAAAAAAAATGTGTACATTTTTTTATAGTTATTCAAAATAATTTTTATAGTGTCTCCCAAAAAGTTCTATACAAATAGAGAAAAAATGTATCGTACATTTTACAAAAAAAATTATTCTGGATAAAAAGAGGTGAAAAAAATACGTAGAAACTGTAGTGGAGGGCAAAATGTTCATTGAAATTGTGATTAAGTAGCAAAAAATTATGTATTTGAGTAATTTTACTGTTGATAAATTGATAGGAAGGTCATCAATAAATTATCTAACAATTTCTGAAGCGTTTATTGTCTTTTTTATCTGGAAATATCAATAATCTACAATTGTTCATAATTTTTTGCCCTCCACTGCAGTACGTATTTTTCTTGCCCTCCAATTCATTACTTTTTGTTTTCCCTATATTCCATACAATGTTTTAAAAATTTCGTACCTGATTATGGATCAACAAGTCGTCCAGAGCTTTTTATCAAGAATATTTTTTTTTATGAAATGTAATATACGTATATAATAACTTTAAAATTGATAGCATCTTAATTCTGACATGTCAATAACTTTTGATGCTTCTTTTGACCAATTTTCGATCAGTATATTCGTAATATTTTTTCATGAATTTAAAATTACGTCAGTCAACGCCCAGAAAAATACATAGCAAACCAAAAATGTACGTTTTATAATGAATAAATTACATTTCCAATATCATAGTTACGAAACCCACCGAGGACTTCAACTGAATCGAAAACTTTAAGCTTCGTTCCGACTGTCACTTTCGTTTCTATCTCCGCTCAGATATCCAATCTACTCAATTCAAAATTAAATTACGCCAGTGACATTTGTTTCGCTTCGAATCAAGTCGTATTAATGCCACTGCAGTCTGATGAGAAACCGAATTTTTAAATTTTTTCTCTGCTGCGTATAACAAGGGCGATTCTCGAGGTCCATTTTGGTGTACGGACCTCGTCCATTAGTAGCCATTACTAGCCATTAGTAGCCATTACTAGACATTAGTAGTCATTGCTAGCCAATAGTGAGTAGCCATTACTAGCCATTAGTGTACAAAAATTTGTGTACAGACCTCGTCCATTAGTAGCCATTACTAGACATTAGTAGCCATTAGTGAGCCATTACTAGCCAATAGTGAGGAGCCATTACTAGCCATTAGTGTACAGACCTCGTCCATTAGTAGCCACTACTAGCCATTACTAGACATTAGTAGCCATTAGTGAGCCATTACTGGCCATTACTAGCCAATAGTGAGGAGCCATTACTAGCCATTAGTGTATAAAAATTTGTGTACAGACCTCGTCCATTAGTAGCCATTACTCGGCCATTAGTAGCCATTAGTGAGCCATTACCGGCCATTACTAGCCAATAGTGAGGAGCCATTAGTGTACAGACCTCGTCCATTAGTAGCCATTACTCGACCATTAGTAGCCATTGCTAGACATTAGTAGCCATTGCTAGACATTAGTAGTTATAGTGAGCCATTACTAGCCAATACTAGCCATTAGTGTACAAACATTTAAATTGGCTAGACAGAAGGGCATTAACAAGGGTTCAAAGGAAGGATCAAAACGATTTTTAATTCATATTATGGTCCCAAGAAATACGACATTAGAAAATGTCACACACTGCACCAACGTTTGGACTTCAAACAACTACTCCTTGGCCTATATGTCCCTACAGCCATAGAATTACGTAGGTCCAGACGTGGGTGGGACTTAAATCCAAAACTTTGATTTTGTTACCAATGGAGCCTGTCATTCTTAGACCGGTTTCGGCATTATTGTGCCTCATCAGTAAGAAGTATCGAAATCGTATCTCTAAACGATGTCTAAAGACTGCATTGGACCCACCAGATACTTAAAACAACTGGTTGAGTCGAAGCAAGTGGAGCCATCTTCACTTTGATAACAAAATCATATAGATAACTGTGTCACATGAAGAAATGAAATACTAGAGGCCCTCGGGTTTGTAAAATCTTCGCTTTCAGTTTCATGCACTATGCATCATGCATCTATTTATACCCTTGGTACATAAATAACTATTTTATAACAGTAAAATGTTTTATTTTCAGGGAAGAACCTGCAGGTGTAACGCACAGTTTAAGTTTTATAATTAAACTTTTGCCACAGGATCCGTTCAGTAGATTTTTCGTGACCGAAGCTCAATTTGATCTAAGAGAGATAAAATTTTACACGCAAGTAAGTAAAATCTATATTTAACGTTGATAAATTATTCCAGTATATATTTTTATTTTTTTTTTAATTTATTTTGTTATACTCAGTGTTGTAATGTATGGACTAGAAATTATTGATAAATGATATCTCTTTCCTGGAATTTTACGTGTTGGTTTGTTTGTAAGAAGACTACGAAAGTATTGATTTGTTTTTCCAACTCTTTACTTCATGTCTATTAAGTTTTAGGCATATAATGGCTAATAAAGGGTTTTCAAAGGTCATTTTAAATTTTAAGGACCTTGAATTACTCTTTTAAGGTAATTATTGCCTAAACTAAACACGCAATTGAACAATACCCACGTTACTCAAATATCCAATTAATTTTTTTTAAATCGATTGAACTTGTAGTCAATTTCAAAACTCACAATTATTTTAAACAAACAAAAAGCATAAATCTCCTTCAAATAAAGAGCAAATTGAAGAAAATGAATATCTACGCTGTCATACTGATTGAAGAATCAACTGTAAAGTTACAAGCTCCAGAAAAAAAAAGATAAAACCGAAATAGTACAAGTCAAGTTTAAAAATAAATAAACAATACTGAGTTGTTTGCTCGTTTCAAAGTGGACTGTATATTCGTAGTTGAAAGCTATCTTCTATTGGGGGGGGGGGGGGGGGGCGTGGAATATTCCAGAAATTAATTCGTTCTAATGAATCATGTGACTGTTTAAAGCTTGGCTTGTTTCACGCTATTTTAAGAAACGTAGTATGCTGAGATAATTGTTTCTTTTATTTTTATACATTTAGACAATCTTTCTCAAAGTACTGCGCTTGTTATTAGAACAAACGATCTAATTAACGTCTACGTCTTCGTCATTGACACCAAACACGAAGTTAATTAAATATAATGAAGGCATTACTGAGACGTAACTCATTCGATTAATTCCATTCTATATTTCACTTAAAGAGACCATAGTTTTCGAGTTTTCATCGTTAATTAATTTTCGAGGTTTTGTTTCGTGATGTTTTAGCATTTCGTATAATATTGTTCCGTTGATATTTCATTCTTATATTCACTAATTTATTAATACGAATTCGTCCAAATCATTACCTCCTAAATTGGAACATTGCATTGGTTGTCTATCTTTAATTTTATCTTTTATAAAGTATTTAATAATTATAAAATAGAATAAATCAAACAAAACTAAAATTTAAAATTTTATAATTATTAAATACTTTATAAATGGCGCCCAACCTGGGGCTCTAAAATACAGAGGCTCTTTAAAATTGAATAATTAAATAGTAATGTATAGGTAATTATTAAATACTTTATAAATGGCGCCCAACGTGGGGCTCTATAAAATTGAATAATTAAATAGTAATTTATAATTATTAAATACTTTATAAATGGCGCCTAACGTGGAGCTCGATAAAATTGAATAATTAAATAGTAATTTATAATTATTAAATACTTTATAAATGGCGCCCAACGTGGGGCTCTATAAAATTGAATAATTAAATAGTAATTTATAATTATTAAATACATTATAAATGGCGCCCAACGTGTGTGTATTTAATAATGTATTGAATAATTATACTTTATTTAAATCCAAAAGATTGTTTTTGTATTACCAGCATGTTTATTTTTGTCGCAGAAAAAGCATTTTTTTATTATCGTACAAATTTAATTTCCAATCTGTCAATCACCCCACTCGGCTACAAAATTCGTTTCCTTCAAATGAACATTTTAATAAATAATTCGATACTGACAACCGAGTGTTGCATTTCGCTATTTATTTCTAAAATTGGTTTCTTAGCGTTCAATCAAATTAAGTGAAGAGACGTTTTGTTGCTTTTAAATCAATTTCGCATTTGGATAAATTGAATTTCACGCAATAATGAAGAGTTTAACACATTCAGTGCCCCACGAATCTAGCCAGTGACACTTAACATGTTAATTAATTTAAATTAAAAAAAAAACTGTAATATAAGAATGACTCATCTTTCTTTTTTCAGGTTGTCCCTGACCTCCAATTGTTTAAACAAGAGACGACCGATTCAGCAGATGCGCGACTACCGATTCCGAAATGTTATTACGCACACTATACCGCAGGTAAAATGAAGTAATCTTACCATAATAAAACGATTATTTTTTTCATCTGTCAAAACAGTCAGTTCTTCTTCTTCTTACCTTCGTTTATGACTTGAATACAAGTGCATTCAGCCATAAATCCGTTTAAAATTGACAAGTAATCAATTGGGCCCTCATAAAATTTATTATTCAATTGATATACAACTTAGAATCGTGTTCTTTTCGTTGCAGGAACGAACGATCCCGATCCCACGCCCCCAGAATCCGTCCTAGTCTTAGAAAACATCAAACCATTAGGGTACAACAGCGCAGACTTCGCCAGAGGTCTAACGCTCCGCCAAACGAAGGCGGCGGTGGAAGCAATAGCCCAAATACACGCGCTCTCGCTCTGCCTCAAAGTGAAAGAGGGAAAGGGTATATCGGAACGTTATCCCTTTCTATTTCAAACCAACAGAGCTACCGATTCGTATCAGCAACTAGTGGAACGCGGTTTGCCTCAACTGTCTCAATTTTTAGAAAGGAAATCGGGTCTGGAGGACGTGTTGGCCGCTTTGAACGAACTCAGAGCTTACACCAAAGAAGTCATCGAGAATTTACTAGCGCCAGAGGAGCCAATGGCTCTCATCACCCATACGGATTTTTGGTGTAATAACCTCATGTTCAAAGAGGATGAAGAGAGTTGCGTATGCGCCATATTGGATTGGCAAATGGTGACCTACAGTCGTCCGACTAACGATTTGGCGCTTCTGCTCAACAGCAGCGTACCGGCCGAGCTCAGAAGGCTACATACAAGCTCTTTACTGGACGAATATTGGAAGTGTTTGACGGAAACCAGCAGAAATCTTAAATTAGACATCGAAACCGAATTGGGATACGACAGAAGAAAGTTAGACGAAGATTTTAAGAAATCTCAATTGCTCGCGTTATTGCTGTGCATAGGATCGGTCGATTTGGCCATCGGTAACGCTCAAATGGAAGAAAGATTATTAGAATTGCTTAAAGATTTGTTCGAAGATGGACTGCTCAACGCCGATATCGCGATAAAAGCTCAAATTTAAGAAGGAACGCCGTTAAATAATTCCCCTCCACGCCACTTTTAAGCCACGCCCCTTCTGTCATCTGTCACTTGTCAACAGGGTTGCCAACGATCTGTCTCAAACAGGGTTGCCAACGATCTGTCTATTAAATGATCAATTAATTCTATTAATAAAGCATATCACAAATATTTCAATCAATAGACTTTATTTTATATGGTGGAATTATTGATATTGGTCGGTGTTATTAAGTGATATTTACTCGTAAGAATTTGAAAAAATACTTATTCAAATATATTTTGTAAAAGGTTGAAAAGTTGGGCAAAAGGTCACATTTTATGTAGTTGTAGAGGAGTTTTAAAAAAAATTGTTAGTTAGGAAGATAAAGATTATTTCTTCAACATTTCACTATAGCGAATAGAAAAGAAATAGCACCAAAATTAATTAAATAATTAGATTCCGCTTCACGATAGTATAAAAATTAAGGCTAAAAGTTAAGGGTTCAAAAAAAAATTCATTTATAACGATTTTTCCCGCTTAATATTTAAATATGTCTAACGCATTATTTATCTGGAACCCTTCTCTTTTTTTATTAATTTTTTTTTCAAATATATTCCTAGATTTTTGAAGAAATCGAATACATAAATTTAGAAATTTAACTCGTAATTTATTTCTAAGGATAATAACGTCCTTATAAGGAGCTTATAAAGGTGTTCAATATAACTTTGTTAACAACACTTCTATTTCGAATAAAAGTTTTCATGAAATATTTTTAATTATTTATTCTGCCGTGGTAAGCAAGCTAGCAAGCAACCAAGCAAGTTATAGCTACACCAGCAAACTAGCTTGCAAGCTATCATGCAAACAGCTAGCAAGCTACAAACAAGCTAGCAGGTTGTAGCTACAACAGCAAACAGATAGCAGGTTGTAGCTACAACATCAAACAAACAAACAGCTAGCAGGTCGTAGCTACAACAGCAAACAAGCAAGCTAGCAAACAACTAACAGGTCGTAGCTACAACAGCAAACAAGCTGGCTAGCAAACAGCTAACAGGTCGTAGCTACAACAGCAAACAATCAAGCTAACAAACAGCTAACAGGTCGTAGCTACAACAGCAAACACGCAAGCTAGCAAACAGCTAACAGGTCGTAGCTACAGCAGCAAACAAGCAAGCTAGCTGGCAAGTCGTAGCTGCACCAGCAAACTAACAAGCAAGCGGCTAGCTAGCAAGCTACAACAGCAAACAAGCAAGCTAGCAGGTTGTAGTTACAACAGCAAAGAGCTAGCAGGTTGTAGCTGCAACATAAACAAGCAAACAGCTAGCAGGTCGTAGCTAGAACAGCAAACAATCAAGTTAGCAAACAGCTAGCAGGTCGTAGCTGCAACAGCAAACAGGTCGTACTACAACAACAAACAAGCAAGAACGAAAACAGCTAACAGGTCGTAGCTACAGCAGCAAACAAGCAAGCTGGCAAACAGCTAACAGGTCGTAGCTACAACAGCAAACAATCAAGCTAGCAAACCGCTAACAGGTCGTAACTACAACAGCAAACAAGAAAGCTAGCAAACAGCTAACAGGTTGTAGCTACAACAGCAAACAAGCAAGTTAGAAAATAGCTATCCAGCTACAACAGCAAACAAGCAAGCTAGCAAACAGCTAGAAGGTTGTAGCTACAACAGCAAACAGCTAGCAGGTTATAGCTACAACATCAAACAAGCAAGCTAGCAAACAGCTAGCAGGTCGTGGCTACAGCAGCAAACAAGCAAGCTAGCAGGTCGTAGCTACAACAGCAAACAAGCAAGCTAGCAAACAGCTAACAGGTCGTAGCTACAGCAGCAAACAAGAGAGCTAGCAAGTCGTAGCTACACCAGCAAACTAGCAACCAAGCAGCTAGCAAGTCGTATCTATGCTAGTCTGTTGATTTTGATTAATCCAACATGAGAATGTTAGATCATTAAAATATTTATAGTAAGTCTTGCGAAGAAGACAACCATTTTTATTTTAATTAAAAAATTGGGGGGGGGGGGGCTAAAAAAGTATCTCTAAACGTTACAAAAATATATATATATATCATCAAAATACAAGAAATATTTTTTGGTGATTTTTCTTCAAAACAACGATGAAAAATATGGAAAATTAGTAGCTTCGGAAATTTGCAAAAAGTTTGTACGTATATAAAATGGAATGTTTTTTTCTGATACCACAGCAGAATAAACAAAACAAATAAAAAGTATTTGTATTTTATCGATTTTTTTATTAAATATTAACCCGAGTTTTAACTGGGGACACCTTCAATTGTAAATAAAATTTTCGGACAACTTCTTTTGCTCAATTTTGGAAACTGTATAGTGATCTAAGTAATCCGCTTTTCATTACTATTTTTATGTGCATATTTAGCGAAATACGGTCCGTGCCAATATTTAAAAAAAAAAAGATCAATTACCTACATTTATCTTAGGTAAAATATTTATTAGTATGTAGTGCTTTTCGCCATGAAAAAATATGATTTTGTTATCGAATACTTCATATAATTTAATAAAAGTTTGTTTATACCAAAAAAAAAAGAATTTTTATTATCCAACAAATCCGAAGATACCTGACTATAAAGTTTTGTATCTTTCGTACATGAGAAAACCTTTATTTTATTTTTATAGTTGTGTTTATTGACATTATAAAATGTGTTTTTAATAAAATACAAAAATAGATGCGTGTTTTTTTCTTATTTAAAAAAATATAAACTACAGAATATTAAAATTTCAAACGGCATAAAACTATGGAGTAAAACAGTTTGTTTTTTTCAATATTGCATTAGCAAAAACTAAAAAACAGCCCATTAAAAATTCTTATTTAAAAAATATTAAATATAAAACAGAAAACGGTATAAAACATTTTAAATAGAATGAGCTCCCAGACTATAACTATTTTCTCCAATATTGCAAAGCATTTTTTTGTAATGACAAAATAAATAGCAAAAAAAAACCCTTCGGAAAATTGAAAAAATCGATATGACACGATAGGGTCACAACTGTAAATATACAGTGGGTTATTTGACTTAAAAGATGGCCAAAATATAGAAAAAATATATTTCAAAATTATAGATAATTTTTATTGATAATAAAAGTTACTTGGACCGAAAATAAGGCACAGGGTGCGAGAATCGCCAATAATGAAAGAGTAAACCAAATATAGTTTATCTTAAATGGCACACCCTGTATATTATTACATAGAGATAGATGGAGAGACAGAGGGAGAGATAGATGGAGAGATAGAGGCAGAGAGATAGAGGAAGAGATAGATGGAGATAGAGGCAGAGAGATAGGTGGAGAGATATATGGAGAGATAGAGGGAGATATAGAGGCAGACAGGCAGAGGGAGAGATAGATGGAGAGATAGCGGGAGATATAGAGGGAGAGATAGAGGCAGACAGACAGAGGGAAGGATAGAGGGAGAAAACGTAGAAAAAAATTAAATGAATGTAAAATTGCTCCCCTTTTAACGTTTTAATCTTTATTATTCAGAAACATATATATTTTTTAAGTTTTTTCACTTGTAAGAGCTTCGCATTGAGCTTTAATGGCGAAATGCTTTTATTACATATTATGTAAAAGAGACTCTAAAAAAAGGTGACATGTTTGTTATGACATGTTTGCTTAGGAGATGAGATTTAGAAACGCCAGATACGAAATTTGAAATAAAGGAGATTTAAAAAGTAAGAAAAATCGTATAATTTCATAATCATTTCAATTGGCGCCCAACGTGGGGCAATTAAATTGAGCGTTACTCCAAAATATGGACGAAACAAATAGAGAAGATCGGCTAATGGAATTTTTGATCAAATGAATAAGAAATTAGAAGTAAATAAGGAAGACATGAATAATCTGAGGGGAGATTTGATAAGTTTTGAATTATCTTTAAGAAAAATCCCGTAAACGAACAGCTGTCGCATGGGAATCCCCCAATTCGAATAATTTTTTAACGAATTTTATTTTAATTCGTAATATTTCCATATTCAGGACTACAGTGTAGCGCCTAGACACTGGTTGGAGCATCATTGAAATATTTATTAGTCCCCTATATCGTGAGGTCAATCTGCGGGAACGTGACCTATTTTTAGGCGGCGAACCTTGCCCGCCCTCTCCACCCCATAAAACAGTGTGATGAACGTGTTTCCAGATATTAAATCGGACCCGCGGTGATAAATTCGACCTTAACGAAGTTTTCGGGTGGAAATTATATTATAGGTTATAATCGTGTCGATTTTATAAACGATAATCGAACCAAAAATGGTACTGGAACACTTTAAAGAGACATGCCGCTCTTTATTTACACGCCAATTTAAAATTAATTCGGACAGCCTGCTCTTTATGGACACGCCAATTTAAAAATAATTGGGACAGGCTGCTCTTTATTTACACGCCAATTTAAAAATGATTGGGACAGGCTGCTCTTTATGTACACGCTAGTTTAAAAATAATTGAGACATCCTGCTCTTTATTTACACGCCAATTTAAAAATAATTGGGATTGCCTGCTCTTTATTTACACGCCAATTTAAAAATAATTGGGACATCCTGCTCTTTATTTACACGCCAATTTAAAAATAATTCTGACAGGCTGCTCTTTATTTACACGCCAATTTAAAAATAATTCGGACAGGCTGCTCTTTATGTACACGCCAATTTAAAAATAATTGGGACAGGCTGCTCTTTACGTACACGCCATTTTAAAAATAATTGGGACAGCCTGCTCTTCATGTACACGCCAATTTAAAAATAATTGTGACAGACTGCTCTTTATGTACACACCAATTTAAAAATAAATAGGACAGGCTGCTCTTTACGTACACGCCAGTTTAAAAATAATTGAGACATCCTGCTCTTTATTTACACGCCAATTTAAAAATATAACATGTATACAACATTAAAATTTTGAAGACGCGGGAAGAAAAGATGCAGAAACGTTTTCCCGAAGATCCGATTTTAATATATTCGTTTGTTTTTGATTGGCATCTACAGACACTCGTTGACAGGTGGCGCTACATAGATTACAGATTTCTAAGCAGATTACAGGTTCCGACACTCAGATGGCGCTGCAATTGCGATGGAAAATGGCGACCAGTGCGACGCGCGGCCATCTTGAAAAAGGGGCGTGGCCTACAATGCTATTGAGGTAGGAAATTTTCACAGGCCATAGCAAGGCAAGGGCTCAAAATAGAAGTAAAATTGATAAATGGGGCTTAGAAGGGAATTTTGAGCTCAATAAAGCAACTTGCATTGAGGGTTGCAAACTTTTTTGACAGACGTCATTCTCTTCTTCATATCCCTTTAAGGGAAATTTGATGAAGCCGGCGCTGCGCCCCGGTACAAGATATCTTCATCATTCATTTAACAAATCCGAGAAGGAACATTCCGACTCCGATCCGCAGAACATACCGGGACAGGATTAAAAGGGGAACCCGGAGAAATGAGATGAGACAGAAATACAAAACGGAGATGGATGGAGAAAACGAATTTCGTGTAGGGATTCCCTCTCTCGAGAGAGCGAGACGACGCCGAAAATGCTTGGAGTCTGCGAGAGGGGCAAAACGATGGACTGCGTTAACTCCCCCGCCGACCCCTGTATTGATCCCGATTCCGTCGGCCTGGATATTCGTACGTGCGCCGCCAGGTGGACGATTACAGGGATAGTCGGAAAAAAATTCGAAAACGAATAACTTTGAAGTAAGAATGAATAATATTAGTGGAAAAATGGCAAAATAATATTAAAAAATATTAGAAAAGTTCGATAGACGTTCCAATTCATTAGATTTTAGACTGCAATAGAACTTTAACGGCGAGACGTCTCCTAATTAGTTGAGCTTGTTCTCCGTTTATAAATTGTTACAATTAAATGAAATAAAAATTCGCCCCACGTTGGGCGCAATTTGTAATAATATATTTTTTTAAGGAAAATACAATTAATTTAATTTAATATTTGTTGAGCGCCAAATCTATAAATTAATAAAAAAACTGTACAGTATAAAAATAAAATTAATGAAAAACTGTATACTGTAAAAAAAATATTAAAAAAACTGTACACTGCAAAAAAATTAATAAAAAACTGTACAGTATAAAAAAATCAATAAAAAACTGTATACTGTAAAAATAATTAATAAAAAAAATGTACAGTATAAAAAAAATTAATAAAAAAACTGTACAATATAAAAAAAATTAATGAAAAACTGTATACTGTAACAAAAATTAATAAAAAAACTGTATACTATAAAAAAATTAATAAAAAACTGTATATTGTAAAAAAAATTAATAAAAAAACTGTACAGTATAAAAAAAATTAATGAAAAACTGTATACTGTAAAAAAAATTAATAAAAAAACTGTATACTGTAAAAAAATATATTAAAAAAACTGTACACTGCAAAAAAATTAATAAGAAAACTGTACAGTATAAAAAAATTAATGAAAAACTGTATACTGTAACAAAAATTAATAAAAAAACTGTATACTATAAAAAAATTAATAAAAAACTGTATACTGTAAAAAAAAATTAATAAAAAACTGTACAGTATAAAAAAAATTAATGAAAACTGTATACTGTAAAAAAAATTAATAAAAAAACTGTATACTGTAAAAAAATATATTAAAAAAACTGTACACTGCAAAAAAATTAATAAGAAAACTGTACAGTATAAAAAAATTAATGAAAAACTGTATACTGTAAAAATAATTAATAAAAAAAATGTACAGTATAAAAAAAATTAATGAAAAATTGTATAGTGTAAAAAAATTAATAAAAAAACTGTACAATATAAAAAAAATTAATGAAAAACTGTATACTGTAACAAAAATTAATAAAAAAACTGTATACTATAAAAAAATTAATAAAAAACTGTATATTGTAAAAAAAATTAATAAAAAAACTGTACAGTATAAAAAAAATTAATGAAAAACTGTATACTGTAAAAAAATATATTAAAAAAACTGTACACTGCAAAAAAATTAATAAGAAAACTGTACAGTATAAAAAAATTAATGAAAAACTGTATACTGTAAAAATAATTAATAAAAAAAATGTACAGTATAAAAAAAATTAATGAAAAATTGTATAGTGTAAAAAAATTAATAAAAAAACTGTACAATATAAAAAAAATTAATGAAAAACTGTATACTGTAACAAAAATTAATAAAAAAACTGTATACTATAAAAAAATTAATAAAAAACTGTATATTGTAAAAAAAATTAATAAAAAAACTGTACAGTATAAAAAAAATTAATGAAAAACTGTATACTGTAAAAAAAATTAATAAAAAAACTGTATACTGTAAAAAAATATATTAAAAAAACTGTACACTGCAAAAAAATTAATAAGAAAACTGTACAGTATAAAAAAATTAATGAAAAACTGTATACTGTAACAAAAATTAATAAAAAAACTGTATACTATAAAAAAATTAATAAAAAACTGTATACTGTAAAAAAAAATTAATAAAAAACTGTACAGTATAAAAAAAATTAATGAAAACTGTATACTGTAAAAAAAATTAATAAAAAAACTGTATACTGTAAAAAAATATATTAAAAAAACTGTACACTGCAAAAAAATTAATAAGAAAACTGTACAGTATAAAAAAATTAATGAAAAACTGTATACTGTAAAAATAATTAATAAAAAAAATGTACAGTATAAAAAAAATTAATGAAAAATTGTATAGTGTAAAAAAATTAATAAAAAAACTGTACAATATAAAAAAAATTAATGAAAAACTGTATACTGTAACAAAAATTAATAAAAAAACTGTATACTATAAAAAAATTAATAAAAAACTGTATATTGTAAAAAAAATTAATAAAAAAACTGTACAGTATAAAAAAAATTAATGAAAAACTGTATACTGTAAAAAAATATATTAAAAAAACTGTACACTGCAAAAAAATTAATAAGAAAACTGTACAGTATAAAAAAATTAATGAAAAACTGTATACTGTAACAAAAATTAATAAAAAAACTGTATACTATAAAAAAATTAATAAAAAACTGTATACTGTAAAAAAAATTAATAAAAAACTGTACAGTATAAAAAAAATTAATGAAAACTGTATACTGTAAAAAAAATTAATAAAAAAACTGTATACTGTAAAAAAATATATTAAAAAAACTGTACACTGCAAAAAAATTAATAAGAAAACTGTACAGTATAAAAAAATTAATGAAAAACTGTATACTGTAAAAAAATTAATAAAAAAAAATAAAACAACTGTACACTGTAAAAAAAATTAGTAAAAAAACTGTACAGTGGAAAAAAGTTAATAAAAAAAGCTGTATACTGTAAAAAAATTAATAAAAACTGTACACCGTAAATTTTTTTTTCATCTGTAACTTATGAGGTTCTGACAAAGCACAGATTTATTTAAAATAGAAATACCTGTAAATTGTTTATTGCCCAATCCAAAAATTTTAATCACTCTCGTAATAATTCCTATATTTTATACTCCCTTTTGAAAAAAATGTGATTTACTATTTATCCCTCTCTTTCCCAAAATATAAAGTTATTGTGATTTTTATTAAATGCACAACTGCAATAAAAACAAAGAACTTGTTTCAAAATAATGAAAATAGACTTTCTAACTATAATTAAAAATATATTTATTTTTTTTTGGCGCTCAACAAATATTAAATTAAATTAATTCTATTTTTGCGCCCAACGTGGGGCAAATTTAAATAAATAAGTTTTAAATAAAAATAAGTTGGGCTCTAAAAAAACCTAACAAGAAAGGGTTAAATAAAAATAATTTAAATAATAATTATAAGAAGCAACAAAATAGATCCTAGAGATGGTAAACGAATAGGATTAGAAAGACAAGAAGAAGTGGAAGAAGGGCAAGGAGACACGGAAGTGGCAACATATATTAAATTAATTATATTTTCCTTTAAAACAAAATGTAGGATTGACTATATTATTACAAATTGCGCCCAACGTGGAGCCAATTTAAATAAAGTGGGACAATTTCAATAAAGTAGGGAAATTTGAATAAATAAGTTGTTTGAAATAAAAATAAGTTGGGCTCTAAAAAAAAACAAGAAAGGAAAAAACCGTCCAAAATCGTCATTTTTTTGATTTTGGTATAACTTTTTCAATTTTTCATATAACGACTTGATATTTACAGTAAACATGCATTTTTGAACAATTGCAAAATATTTTTCGTTTTTTAAGTTATATCGATTTTTCGAAAAAAGACTTTTTCACGCCTTGAATTACAAATATTTTTTTTATTTTTCAATTACAAGTCGATATTTTGAACTAGTGGTCCTTCGAGCCGGACCTAAACGCCTTTAACCGCACTGCAATTAAAATTACATTTAGAGAAACAATACCGCGAAATAATAAGAATTCTGTAGAGCGCGTTAGGTAAATTCCGCTATTGTCTAACAGATGGCGCCGAAGCAACAGGTTGTTACACGCCTATCTCGAATCAATATATACGAAACTTGCGCACGTTTAGGTAGAAAATATTTTTTTTTTTTTGGTTTTCCTACTCTTTAAACTATAATTTGAATTTTATATCAAAATAATTGATAAATTAAAATTGACTTACCGATGCTACGACTCCGCCAACTATAGCGGCGTTTCTTTTGTGCTTCCCAGAAGATTTATATCTAGTGAATAATTTCCTACCAACCCATACTGGAATGCCTGTAAAAAAAAATTAAAAAAAAATCTGTACACTGTAAAAAAATAACAATATTGTCAATTTTGACGCATTTTTTAAGGTTGTACGTCATTTTATAGATTTCATATCCTTCTGGCAAATATCCAGTAGACAGAGAAAAAAGCGGGGTTACGTGGAAAAAGATTTGAAGTTAATGAAACTTTGGTATGTTGTTCAGGGATGGTTAATTAACATTTTCTCAAGTTTTGGACCTCGAGGACCCTGTGCGAAAAGAGGAGGGGGGAGAAAAGAACCACGAAAATCTAAATTTACGCTTTGTCGCCTTCTACCGCTAAAACCAATAGAGATATTAAAAATCGGTATTCAACAAAACATGTCTACATCCTTTTTGAACATCTCTTCCAAAAACGAAAGATGTAGATTTGTTAGTTTTAGAGAAATAATCAGACAAAGACTGGAAAGTACGAACCACGAAAATCTAAATTTACGCTTTGTCGCTTTCTCACGCTAAAACCAATAGAGATATTAAAAATCGGTCTTCAACAAAACATTTCTACATCCTTTCTTAACATCACTTCCAAAGATGAAAGATCTATAGTTGTAAGTTTTATAGCAGTGATGTAACAAAGACTAGATTGTAAAAACCGCGAAAATCTAAACTTCCACTTTGGCGCCTCGCCCTGTCAAAACCAATAAAGATATTAAAATGCGGTATTCAACAAAACATTTCTACATCCTTTCTTAACATCTCTTCCAAAGATGAAAGATCTGCAGCTGTAAGTTTTATAGCAGTGATGTAACAAAGACTAGATTGTAAAAACCGCGAAAATCTAAACTTCCACTTTGGCGCCTCGCCCTGTCAAAACCAATAAAGATATTAAAATGCGGTATTCAACAAAACATTTCTACATCCTTTCTTAACATCTCTTCCAAAGATGAAAGATCTGCAGCTGTAAGTTTTATAGCAGTGATGTAACAAAGACTAGATTGTAAAAACCGCGAAAATCTAAACTTCCACTTTGGCGCCTCGCCCTGTCAAAACCAATAAAGATATTAAAATGCGGTATTCAACAAAACATTTCTACATCCTTTCTTAACATCTCTTCCAAAGATGAAAGATCTGCAGCTGTAAGTTTTATAGCAGTGATGTAACAAAGACTAGATTGTAAAAACCGCGAAAATCTAAACTTCCACTTTGGCGCCTCGCCCTGTCAAAACCAATAAAGATATTAAAATGCGGTCTTCAACAAAACATTTCTACATCCTTTCTTAACATCTCTTCCAAAGATGAAAGATCTGCAGCTGTAAGTTTTATAGCAGTGATGTAACAAAGACTAGATTGTAAAAACCGCGAAAATCTAAACTTCCACTTTGGCGCCTCGCCCTGTCAAAACCAATAAAGATATTAAAATGCGGTCTTCAACAAAACATTTCTACATCCTTTCTTAACATCTCTTCCAAAGATGAAAGATCTGCAGCTGTAAGTTTTATAGCAGTGATGTAACAAAGACTAGATTGTAAAAACCGCGAAAATCTAAACTTCCACTTTGGCGCCTCGCCCTGTCAAAACCAATAAAGATATTAAAATGCGGTCTTCAACAAAACATTTCTACATCCTTTCTTAACATCTCTTCCAAAGATGAAAGATCTGCAGCTGTAAGTTTTATAGCAGTGATGTAACAAAGACTAGATTGTAAAAACCGCGAAAATCTAAACTTCCACTTTGGCGCCTCGCCCTGTCAAAACCAATAAAGATATTAAAATGCGGTCTTCAACAAAACATTTCTACATCCTTTCTTAACATCTCTTCCAAAGATGAAAGATCTGCAGCTGTAAGTTTTATAGCAGTGATGTAACAAAGACTAGATTGTAAAAACCGCGAAAATCTAAACTTCCACTTTGGCGCCTCGCCCTGTCAAAACCAATAAAGATATTAAAATGCGGTATTCAACAAAACATTTCTACATCCTTTCTTAACATCTCTTCCAAAGATGAAAGATCTGCAGCTGTAAGTTTTATAGCAGTGATGTAACAAAGACTAGATTGTAAAAACCGCGAAAATCTAAACTTCCACTTTGGCGCCTCGCCCTGTCAAAACCAATAAAGATATTAAAATGCGGTATTCAACAAAACATTTCTACATCCTTTCTTAACATCTCTTCCAAAGATGAAAGATCTGCAGCTGTAAGTTTTATAGCAGTGATGTAACAAAGACTAGATTGTAAAAACCGCGAAAATCTAAACTTCCACTTTGGCGCCTCGCCCTGTCAAAACCAATAAAGATATTAAAATGCGGTCTTCAACAAAACATTTCTACATCCTTTCTTAACATCTCTTCCAAAGATGAAAGATCTGCAGCTGTAAGTTTTATAGCAGTGATGTAACAAAGACTAGATTGTAAAAACCGCGAAAATCTAAACTTCCACTTTGGCGCCTCATCCTATCAAAACCAATAAAGATATTAAAATGCGGTATTCAACAAAACATTTCTACATCCTATTTGAACATCTCTTCCAAAAACGAAAACTGTAGAATTGTCAGTTTTAGAGAAATAACCAGACAATCGAAACCAACATGATGTGAATATGGTTGGCTTTCATCAGAGGAAAAAAAATGAGTTTTTGTGAATTCGAGTTTGCTGGAGGAAGGGGGTGGGGGGGGAAGGGGGTGTCAAAAGTTGTTGGTTTTAAGCAGGAACCATAATTACAACAACATTTCATCGTAATAAGAAGAAATATGTTAGAATTCTGCATTTTTTAATGACATTTTAAAAATGACCTTTTTCTTCGAAGCGCCATATCTCGGTAATTATCTAACTTACAAACATGTTTGAATAGTCAAAACTGTAGGAAATATAACGCTCTACAAAAAAGTATAGGAATGCTTTTACCGTAGGAAAGAAGATCTACGCTCTATTGCGAAAAAACCGGAGGAAGATCAAACATTTTGCAATTTCCCCCCTCCTCATCTTTTAGCACAGGGTGCTCGAGGTCCAAAACTCGAGAAAATGTTAATTAACAATCCCTGAATAATTTCCCAAAGTTTCGTTAACTTCCGACCTTTCTCTATCTGAAACTCGTGAATTAAAATGGCGATTAACAATCTCGAACATTAACGCGCTCGCTCTGCTCACGCGTTAAATTATCTCGATTATTAATCGTCCTTATTAATACACTTGTTCGTTAAATAACCATTAATTTTTTTTTAACAACTTTAATTAATCGTTTAATAAATTGTAAGCTCACCTATGACCATGGCAGGCACGGTAATCCCCGCTACCAAAGCGATACCAACCGGTGCACCAACTAGAGTTCCCAGTTGCCACAAGATCTTTTTCTTCCTCGACCAAGGCTTCTTGCCCCAGAAAGTGCAACCAGAAGGACTGAAAACAAAATAATACATTTAAGTCCATCCAGTTAAATTGACAGTTCTCAAAAACATAAACTTCCAATGTCAAAAGAGATTATTTACTTTTTATTCTACTTTGACAATTAATTGACAGCTGTCAACTGTCACTTTTTCAAATCTGACATCATATTTGAATTCAGCGATCTCAAAAACATAAACTTCCAATGTCAAAAGAGATTATTTACTTTTTTATTCTACTTTGACAATTAATTGACAGCTGTCAACTGTCACTTTTTCAAATCTGACATCATATTTGAATTCAGCGATCTCAAAAACATAAACTTCCAATGTCAAAAGAGATTATTTACTTTTTTATTCTACTTTGACAATTAATTGACAGCTGTCAACTGTCACTTTTTCAAATCTGACATCATATTTGAATTCAGCGATCTCAAAAACATAAACTTCCAATGTCAAAAGAGATTATTTACTTTTTTATTCTACTTTGACAATTAATTGACAGCTGTCAACTGTTAATTTTTCAAATCTGACATCATATTTGAATTCAGCGATCTCAAAAACATAAACTTCCAATGTCAAAAGAGATTATTTACTTTTTTATTCTACTTTGACAATTAATTGACAGCTGTCAACTGTCAATTGTTCAAATCTGACATCATATTTGAATTCAGCGATCTCAAAAACATAAACTTCCAATGTCAAAAGAGATTATTTACTTTTTTATTCTACTTTGACAATTAATTGACAGCTGTCAACTGTCAATTTTTCAAATCAAAACATAAACTTTCAATGTCAAAAGAGATTATTTACTTTTTTATTCTACTTTGACAATTAATTGACAGCTATCAACTGTCAATTTTTCAAATCTGACATCATATTTGAATTCAGCGATCTCAAAAACATAAACTTTCAATGTCAAAAGAGATTATTTACTTTTTTATTCTACTTTGACAATTAATTGACAGCTATCAACATATTTCAATTCAGCGATCATTTTTGTGTTCTAGAATTGATATTAATTCTCTTCTGTGTGAATTTATGACAATATTGGCGCTTAAACTAGGAGATTTTTTTCCAATTTTCTCACAAATTTGGAAAAATTCCGCAATATTTATAGAACAGGAGTTTTTTTTATAAAAACAGTGACAAAACTAAGGCACCATGTCTGGGAAACCATTTTTGTGATCTAGAATTGGTATTAATTCTCTTTTGAGTGAATTAGGGCTTAAACTGGAAAATTTTTCCTCATTTTCTCGCAAATCTAGGAAAACCTCACAATATTTATAGAATCTAAGGATTTTTTTATAAAAACGTTGATAAATATACGCAACATGTCAGGGAAACCATTTTTGTGTTCTAGAATTGATATTAATTCTCTTCTGTGTGAATTTATGAAAATATTGGCGCTTAAACTAGGAGATTTTTTTCCAATTTTCTCACAAATTTGGAAAAATTCCGCAATATTTATAGAATAGGAACTTTTTTTTATAAAAACAGTGACAAAACTAAGGCACCATGTCTGGGAAACCATTTTTGTGATCTAGAATTGGTATTAATTCTCTTTTGAGTGAATTAGGGCTTAAACTGGGAAATTTTTCCTCATTTTCTCGCAAAACTAGGAAAACCTCACAATATTTATAGAATCTAAGGATTTTTTTATAAAAACTTTGATAAATATACGCAACATGTCAGGGAAACCATTTTTGTGTTCTAGAATTGATATTAATTCTCTTCTGTGTGAATTTATGAAAATATTGGCGCTTAAACTAGGAGATTTTTTCCAATTTACTCACAAATTTGGAAAAATTCCGCAATATTTATAGAACAGGAGTTTTTTTTATAAAAACAGTGACAAAACTAAGGCACCATGTCTGGGAAACCATTTTTGTGATCTAGAATTGGTATTAATTCTCTTTTGAGTGAATTAGGGCTTAAACTGGAAAATTTTTCCTCATTTTCTCGCAAAACTAGGAAAACCTCACAATATTTATAGAATCTAAGGATTTTTTTATAAAAACGTTGATAAATATACGCAACATGTCAGGGAAACCATTTTTGTGTTCTAGAATTGATATTAATTCTCTTCTGTGTGAATTTATGACAATATTGGCGCTTAAACTAGGAGATTTTTTCCAATTTTCTCACAAATTTGAAAAAATTCCGCAATATTTATAGAACAGGAGTTTTTTTTATAAAAACAGTGACAAAACTAAGGCACCATGTCTGGGAAACCATTTTTGTGATCTAGAATTGGTATTAATTCTCTTTTGAGTGAATTAGTGCTTAAACTGGGAAATTTTTCCTCATTTTCTCGCAAAACTAGGAAAACCTCACAATATTTATAGAATCTAAGGATTTTTTTATAAAAACGTTGATAAATATACGCAACATGTCAGGGAAACCATTTTTGTGTTCTAGAATTGATATTAATTCTTTTCTGTGTGAATTTATGACAATATTGGCGCTTAAACTAGGAGATTTTTTTCCAATTTTCTCACAAATTTGGAAAAATTCCGCAATATTTATAGAATAGGAACTTTTTTTTATAAAAACAGTGACAAAACTAAGGCACCATGTCTGGGAAACCATTTTTGTGATCTAGAATTGGTATTAATTCTCTTTTGAGTGAATTAGGGCTTAAACTGGGAAATTTTTCCTCATTTTCTCGCAAAACTAGGAAAACCTCACAATATTTATAGAATCTAAGGATTTTTTTATAAAAACGTTGATAAATATACGCAACATGTCAGGGAAACCATTTTTGTGTTCTAGAATTGATATTAATTCTCTTCTGTGTGAATTTATGACAATATTGGCGCTTAAACTAGGAGATTTTTTCCAATTTTCTCACAAATTTGAAAAAATTCCGCAATATTTATAGAACAGGAGTTTTTTTTATAAAAACAGTGACAAAACTAAGGCACCATGTCTGGGAAACCATTTTTGTGATCTAGAATTGGTATTAATTCTCTTTTGAGTGAATTAGTGCTTAAACTGGGAAATTTTTCCTCATTTTCTCGCAAAACTAGGAAAACCTCACAATATTTATAGAATCTAAGGATTTTTTTATAAAAACGTTGATAAATATACGCAACATGTCAGGGAAACCATTTTTGTGTTCTAGAATTGATATTAATTCTCTTCTGTGTGAATTTATGAAAATATTGGCGCTTAAACTAGGAGATTTTTTCCAATTTTCTCACAAATTTGAAAAAATTCCGCAATATTTATAGAACAGGAGTTTTTTTTATAAAAACAGTGACAAAACTAAGGCACCATGTCTGGGAAACCATTTTTGTGATCTAGAATTGGTATTAATTCTCTTTTGAGTGAATTAGGGCTTAAACTGGAAAATTTTTCCTCATTTTCTCGCAAATCTAGGAAAACCTCACAATATTTATAGAATCTGAGGATTTTTTTATAAAAACGTTGATAAATATACGCAACATATCAGGGAAACCATTTTTGTGTACTAGAATTGATATTAATTCTCTTCTGTGTGAATTTATGACAATATTGGCACTTAAACTAGGAGATTTTTTCCAATTTTCTCACAAATTTGAAAAAATTCCGCAATATTTATAGAACAGGAGTTTTTTTTATAAAAACAGTGACAAAACTAAGGCACCATGTCTGGGAAACCATTTTTGTGATCTAGAATTGGTATTAATTCTCTTTTGAGTGAATTAGGGCTTAAACTGGGAAATTTTTCCTCATTTTCTCGCAAAACTAGGAAAACCTCACAATATTTATAGAATCTAAGGATTTTTTTATAAAAACTTTGATAAATATACGCAACATGTCAGGGAAACCATTTTTGTGTTCTAGAATTGATATTAATTCTCTTCTGTGTGAATTTATGAAAATATTGGCGCTTAAACTAGGAGATTTTTTCCAATTTACTCACAAATTTGGAAAAATTCCGCAATATTTATAGAACAGGAGTTTTTTTTATAAAAACAGTGACAAAACTAAGGCACCATGTCTGGGAAACCATTTTTGTGATCTAGAATTGGTATTAATTCTCTTTTGAGTGAATTAGGGCTTAAACTGGAAAATTTTTCCTCATTTTCTCGCAAAACTAGGAAAACCTCACAATATTTATAGAATCTAAGGATTTTTTTATAAAAACGTTGATAAATATACGCAACATGTCAGGGAAACCATTTTTGTGTTCTAGAATTGATATTAATTCTCTTCTGTGTGAATTTATGACAATATTGGCGCTTAAACTAGGAGATTTTTTCCAATTTTCTCACAAATTTGAAAAAATTCCGCAATATTTATAGAACAGGAGTTTTTTTTATAAAAACAGTGACAAAACTAAGGCACCATGTCTGGGAAACCATTTTTGTGATCTAGAATTGGTATTAATTCTCTTTTGAGTGAATTAGTGCTTAAACTGGGAAATTTTTCCTCATTTTCTCGCAAAACTAGGAAAACCTCACAATATTTATAGAATCTAAGGATTTTTTTATAAAAACGTTGATAAATATACGCAACATGTCAGGGAAACCATTTTTGTGTTCTAGAATTGATATTAATTCTTTTCTGTGTGAATTTATGACAATATTGGCGCTTAAACTAGGAGATTTTTTTCCAATTTTCTCACAAATTTGGAAAAATTCCGCAATATTTATAGAATAGGAACTTTTTTTTATAAAAACAGTGACAAAACTAAGGCACCATGTCTGGGAAACCATTTTTGTGATCTAGAATTGGTATTAATTCTCTTTTGAGTGAATTAGGGCTTAAACTGGGAAATTTTTCCTCATTTTCTCGCAAAACTAGGAAAACCTCACAATATTTATAGAATCTAAGGATTTTTTTATAAAAACGTTGATAAATATACGCAACATGTCAGGGAAACCATTTTTGTGTTCTAGAATTGATATTAATTCTCTTCTGTGTGAATTTATGACAATATTGGCGCTTAAACTAGGAGATTTTTTCCAATTTTCTCACAAATTTGAAAAAATTCCGCAATATTTATAGAACAGGAGTTTTTTTTATAAAAACAGTGACAAAACTAAGGCACCATGTCTGGGAAACCATTTTTGTGATCTAGAATTGGTATTAATTCTCTTTTGAGTGAATTAGTGCTTAAACTGGGAAATTTTTCCTCATTTTCTCGCAAAACTAGGAAAACCTCACAATATTTATAGAATCTAAGGATTTTTTTATAAAAACGTTGATAAATATACGCAACATGTCAGGGAAACCATTTTTGTGTTCTAGAATTGATATTAATTCTCTTCTGTGTGAATTTATGAAAATATTGGCGCTTAAACTAGGAGATTTTTTCCAATTTTCTCACAAATTTGGAAAAATTCCGCAATATTTATAGAATAGGAATTTTTTTTATAAAAACAGTGACAAAACTAAGGCACCATGTCTGGGAAACCATTTTTGTGATCTAGAATTGGTATTAATTCTCTTTTGAGTGAATTAGGGCTTAAACTGGGAAATTTTTCCTCATTTTCTCGCAAAACTAGGAAAACCTCACAATATTTATAGAATCTAAGGATTTTTTTATAAAAACGTTGATAAATATACGCAACATGTCAGGGAAACCATTTTTGTGTTCTAGAATTGATATTAATTCTCTTCTGTGTGAATTTATGAAAATATTGGCGCTTAAACTAGGAGATTTTTTCCAATTTTCTCACAAATTTGGAAAAATTCCGCAATATTTATAGAACAGGAGTTTTTTTATAAAAACAGTGACAAAACTAAGGCACCATGTCTGGGAAACCATTTTTGTGATCTAGAATTGGTATTAATTCTCTTTTGAGTGAATTAGGGCTTAAACTGGGAAATTTTTCCTCATTTTCTCGCAAAACTAGGAAAACCTCACAATATTTATAGAATCTAAGGATTTTTTTATAAAAACGTTGATAAATATACGCAACATGTCAGGGAAACCATTTTTGTGTTCTAGAATTGATATTAATTCTCTTCTGTGTGAATTTATGAAAATATTGGCGCTTAAACTAGGAGATTTTTTCCAATTTTCTCACAAATTTGGAAAAATTCCGCAATATTTATAGAACAGGAGTTTTTTTATAAAAACAGTGACAAAACTAAGGCACCATGTCTGGGAAACCATTTTTGTGATCTAGAATTGGTATTAATTCTCTTTTGAGTGAATTAGGGCTTAAACTGGGAAATTTTTCCTCATTTTCTCGCAAAACTAGGAAAACCTCACAATATTTATAGAATCTAAGGATTTTTTTATAAAAACGTTGATAAATATACGCAACATGTCAGGGAAACCATTTTTGTGTTCTAGAATTGATATTAATTCTCTTCTGTGTGAATTTATGAAAATATTGGCGCTTAAACTAGGAGATTTTTTCCAATTTTCTCACAAATTTGAAAAAATTCCGCAATATTTATAGAACAGGAGTTTTTTTTATAAAAACAGTGACAAAACTAAGGCACCATGTCTGGGAAACCATTTTTGTGATCTAGAATTGGTATTAATTCTCTTTTGAGTGAATTAGGGCTTAAACTGGAAAATTTTTCCTCATTTTCTCGCAAATCTAGGAAAACCTCACAATATTTATAGAATCTGAGGATTTTTTTATAAAAACGTTGATAAATATACGCAACATATCAGGGAAACCATTTTTGTGTACTAGAATTGATATTAATTCTCTTCTGTGTGAATTTATGACAATATTGGCACTTAAACTAGGAGATTTTTTCCAATTTTCTCACAAATTTGAAAAAATTCCGCAATATTTATAGAACAGGAGTTTTTTTTATAAAAACAGTGACAAAACTAAGGCACCATGTCTGGGAAACCATTTTTGTGATCTAGAATTGGTATTAATTCTCTTTTGAGTGAATTAGGGCTTAAACTGGAAAATTTTTCCTCATTTTCTCGCAAATCTAGGAAAACCTCACAATATTTATAGAATCTGAGGATTTTTTTATAAAAACGTTGATAAATATACGCAACATATCAGGGAAACCATTTTTGTGTACTAGAATTGATATTAATTCTCTTCTGTGTGAATTTATGACAATATTGGCACTTAAACTAGGAGATTTTTTCCAATTTTCTCACAAATTTGAAAAAATTCCGCAATATTTATAGAACAGGAGTTTTTTTTATAAAAACAGTGACAAAACTAAGGCACCATGTCTGGGAAACCATTTTTGTGATCTAGAATTGGTATTAATTCTCTTTTGAGTGAATTAGGGCTTAAACTGGAAAATTTTTCCTCATTTTCTCGCAAATCTAGGAAAACCTCACAATATTTATAGAATCTGAGGATTTTTTTATAAAAACGTTGATAAATATACGCAACATATCAGGGAAACCATTTTTGTGTACTAGAATTGATATTAATTCTCTTCTGTGTGAATTTATGACAATATTGGCACTTAAACTAGGAGATTTTTTCCAATTTTCTCACAAATTTGAAAAAATTCCGCAATATTTATAGAACAGGAGTTTTTTTTATAAAAACAGTGACAAAACTAAGGCACCATGTCTGGGAAACCATTTTTGTGATCTAGAATTGGTATTAATTCTCTTTTGAGTGAATTAGGGCTTAAACTGGAAAATTTTTCCTCATTTTCTCGCAAATCTAGGAAAACCTCACAATATTTATAGAATCTGAGGATTTTTTTATAAAAACGTTGATAAATATACGCAACATATCAGGGAAACCATTTTTGTGTACTAGAATTGATATTAATTCTCTTCTGTGTGAATTTATGACAATATTGGCACTTAAACTAGGAGATTTTTTCCAATTTTCTCACAAATTTGAAAAAATTCCGCAATATTTATAGAACAGGAGTTTTTTTTATAAAAACAGTGACAAAACTAAGGCACCATGTCTGGGAAACCATTTTTGTGATCTAGAATTGGTATTAATTCTCTTTTGAGTGAATTAGGGCTTAAACTGGAAAATTTTTCCTCATTTTCTCGCAAATCTAGGAAAACCTCACAATATTTATAGAATCTGAGGATTTTTTTATAAAAACGTTGATAAATATACGCAACATGTCAGGGAAACCATTTTTGTGTTCTAGAATTGATATTAATTCTCTTCTGTGTGAATTTATGACAATATTGGCGCTTAAACTAGGAGATTTTTTCCAATTTTCTCACAAATTTGGAAAAATTCCGCAATATTTATAGAACAGGAGTTTTTTTTATAAAAACAGTGACAAAACTAAGGCACCATGTCTGGGAAACCATTTTTGTGATCTAGAATTGGTATTAATTCTCTTTTGAGTGAATTAGGGCTTAAACTGGAAAATTTTTCCTCATTTTCTCGCAAATCTAGGAAAACCTCACAATATTTATAGAATCTGAGGATTTTTTTATAAAAACGTTGATAAATATACGCAACATATCAGGGAAACCATTTTTGTGTACTAGAATTGATATTAATTCTCTTCTGTGTGAATTTATGACAATATTGGCACTTAAACTAGGAGATTTTTTCCAATTTTCTCACAAATTTGAAAAAATTCCGCAATATTTATAGAACAGGAGTTTTTTTTATAAAAACAGTGACAAAACTAAGGCACCATGTCTGGGAAACCATTTTTGTGATCTAGAATTGGTATTAATTCTCTTTTGAGTGAATTAGGGCTTAAACTGGAAAATTTTTCCTCATTTTCTCGCAAATCTAGGAAAACCTCACAATATTTATAGAATCTGAGGATTTTTTTATAAAAACGTTGATAAATATACGCAACATGTCAGGGAAACCATTTTTGTGTTCTAGAATTGATATTAATTCTCTTCTGTGTGAATTTATGACAATATTGGCGCTTAAACTAGGAGATTTTTTCCAATTTTCTCACAAATTTGGAAAAATTCCGCAATATTTATAGAACAGGAGTTTTTTTTATAAAAACAGTGACAAAACTAAGGCACCATGTCTGGGAAACCATTTTTGTGATCTAGAATTGGTATTAATTCTCTTTTGAGTGAATTAGGGCTTAAACTGGAAAATTTTTCCTCATTTTCTCGCAAATCTAGGAAAACCTCACAATATTTATAGAATCTGAGGATTTTTTTATAAAAACCTTGATAAATATACGCAACATGTCAGGGAAACCATTTTTGTGTTCTAGAATTGATATTAATTCTCCTCGGAGTGAATTTATGACAATTGGCGGTTAAACTGGGAAATTTTTTTCTAATTTTCTCGAAAATATGGGGAAAACTTCACAATATTTATAGAATCTGAGGATATTTTGTTAATAAAAACGGTGATAAATACACGCTACATATCAGGAAAATCATTTTTGTGATCTAGAATTGGTATGAATTTTCTTCAGAGTGAATTTATGAGAATTGGCACTTAAACTGGGATATTTTTTTCCAATTTTCTCACAAATCTGGGAAAACTTCACAATATTTATAGAATCTGCGGATATTTGATAAAAACGGTGACAAAACTAAGGCACCATGTCTGAGAAACCATTTTTGTGATCTAGAATTGGTATTAATTCTCTTTTGAGTGAATTGGCGCTTAAACTGGGAAATTTTTCCGCATTTTCTCGCAAATCTAGGAAAACCTCACAATATTTATAGAATCTGAGGATTTTTTTAATAAAAACGGTGATAAATATGTCAGGGAAACCATTTTTGTGTTCTAGAATTGATATTAATTCTCTTCGGAGTGAATTTATGACAATTGGCGGTTAAACTGTGAAATTTTTGTTTAATTTTCTTGAAAATATGGAGAAAACTTCACAATATTTATTGAATATGAAGATTTTTTTATAAAAACGGTCATAAATATACGCTACGTGCTTGGAAAACCATTTTTGTGATCTAGAATTGATATTAATTCTCTTCGAAATGAATTTATGACAATTGACGGTTAAACTGGGAAATTTTTTTCTAATTTTCTCGAAAATATGGGGAAACTTCACAATATTTATAGAATCTGAGGATTTTTTTAATAAAAACAGTGATAAATATGTCAGGGAAACCCTTTTTGTGTTCTAGAATTGATATTAATTCTCTTTGGAATGAATTTATGACAATTGACGGTTAAACTTGGAAATGTTTGTTTAATTTTCTCGAAAACATGGAGAAAACTTCACAATATTTATTGAATATGAAGATTTTTTTATAAAAACGGTCATAAATATACGCTACGTGCTTGGAAAACCATTTTCGTGATCTAGAATTGATATTAATTCTCTTCGGAATGAATTTATGACAATTGACGGTTAAACTGGGAAATTTTTGTTTAATTTTCTCGAAAATATGGGGAAAACTTCACAATATTTATTGAATCTGAAGATTTTTTATAAAAACAGTGACAAAACTAAGGCACCATGTCTGAGAAATCATTTTTGTGATCTAGAATTGGTATTAATTTTCTTTTGAATGAATTGGCGCTTAAACTGGGAAATTTTTCCTCATTTTCTCGAAAATCTAGGAAAACCTCACAATATTTATTGAATCTGAAGATTTTTTTATAAAAACGGTCATAAATATACGCGACGTGCTTGGAAAACCATTTTTGTGTTCTAGAATTGATATTAATTCTCTTCGGAGTGAATTTATGACAATTGGCGGTTAAACTGGGAAATTTTGTTCTAATTTTCTCGAAAATATGGGGAAAACTTCACAATATTGATAGAATCTGAGGATTTTTTTATAAAAACGGTGACAAACTTAAGGCAGAAGAACCATTTTGTGGTCTAGAATTGATATCAATTCTCTACTGGGAGAATTTATAACATTCGGTGCTAAAACAGGGAGTTTTTGGACAATTTTCTCCTAAACCTGGAGGAAAACCACAATTTTTATAGAATCTAAGAATTTTTTTACGAAAACAGTAACAATCATGGACAGAGAAACCATTTTTGTGGCCTGGAATTGGTATTAATTCTATTCTGGGGAATTTACAACATTCGACGCTAAAACCGTGAGTTTTTGGACAATTTTCTCCTAAACCCGGAGAAAATGAAGATTTTTTTATAAAAACGGAGACAAATTTAAAACAGAGGAACCATTTTATGATCTAGAATTGATATTAACGTGTAGAAATACAACAGCCTGACAACAACAACAACAGAATAAGAGGCAGACAAGAAGACGAAGAAGAAGAGAAGAAGAAGAAAAGAAGAAGAAAAGAAGAAGAAGAAGAGAAGAAGAAGAAAAGAAGAAGAAGAAGAAGAAGAAGAAGAGAAGAAGAAGAAGAAGAAGAAGAAGAGAAGAAGAAGAGCAGAAGAAGAAGAAGAAGAAGAAGAAGAAGAAGAAAAAGAAGAAAAAGAAAAAGAAGAAAAAGAAGAAGAAGAAGAAAAAGAAGAAGAAGAAGAAGAAGAAGAAGAAGAAGAAGAAGAAGAAGAAGAAGAAGAAGAAGAAGAAGAAGAAGAAGAAGAAAAGAAGAAGAAGAAGAGAAGAAGAAGAAAAGAAGAAGAAGAAGAAGAAGAAGAAGAGAAGAAGAAGAAGAAGAAGAAGAAGAAGAAGAGAAGAAGAAGAGCAGAAGAAGAAGAAGAAGAAGAAGAAGAAGAAGAAAAAGAAGAAAAAGAAAAAGAAGAAAAAGAAGAAGAAGAAGAAAAAGAAGAAGAAGAAGAAGAAGAAGAAGAAGAAGAAGAAGAAGAAGAAGAAGAAGAAGAAGAAGAAGAAGAGAAGAAGTATAGAAATACATTTGACGACGATACTCACCTAAGAAAATGAAGATCGTTTATCTCTTTCATACACAGCCAACAAAATTCCGCTCCACATACGGCACACATCATGTGATTGCACGAACCATCATCCATCTTGACTATCAACACTTGACATCTAGGACAAGGTTTTATATCATCCCCTGTAAACGAAAAAATAAATATAGAAACCTGAAAGTAAATCTTCTACAACAACAGTGTAACCGTTATTATGACTTACTATGTTGCGAATCCTGACTATAAGTAATAGAAGAGGAACGAATGTTGGGCGAACGTTGCGCCCTAGCGGCGTCGCAAGTTTGATTCGGATGCCATTCGGCCTTGCAGTGGTAACAAAAGTAGGAATCGCATCCTGGACGTTCGCATTTAATTTTCGGACAACTGGCGCATTCGCTGGCTATGACAGCGAAACAGCAATCCGGTGCTGGACACCATCGAGTGTCCGGATCCACTGCTAGGACTCTGCGTACCATAAAGTCCTCGTATTTCTCGAAGAGAGCTGTGTTGTCTAGGATCGAACGAATTTCTGGAAAATTATTTTAATTTTAGTTTTAATACATAACCTACTAAATTACTGTTGATTTTTTTATTGATTTCTGTCGTAATCTCAGACAGAACGTAACTATTTGTTGTTGATAATTTTGGGCGCCATCTACTTTCCAGTAGAAAAATTGAGAGTCTTAATCCCAGCTATTGTAAAAATCGATAATAACGACTCAGTAAATATGAAAACATTTATTAATAATCATAAAAATAACATGTAACAACTTTTAGTTTATGTGAGAATAAGACAAGTTAAACTTAGCCACTAGTCGCTTCGATTACATCTTAGCGAATGCATGTTTCTGTTTTATCAACTCGAGAAATATTCTCTGGCTCCCGAACACTCGGGCATCGACATTAAAGCACTTCTCAGATGGCCACACTAAAGCGATTACACGAACTATACGCTGTGGGAAAAACGTTTGACTAAAAGGCATCTTAATGAAAAAAAAATTGTAGCGAAAAATTTTGTTTTTTATTTTTTAATTTAAAAGTTCTAAATCAAAAACTAAAAATTAATTGGGTAAAAAAGGTAGTATATGGACAAAGCTGAAGTATCCGTTTTGTCAACTGTCAAACTTGTCAATATGTGACACCTGTCATAGCGTGATATCTGTGAAAATGTAACTGTCAAAACGTGACACATGTCAAAATGTGACTCCTGTGAACATGTAACAACTGTCCAAATATGACGCACGTCAAAACGCGACCTGTCAAAATGTAATTTTAAATTTAAGAAATATCCAATTAATGAACACTAACAAAAGTAAGATTTTATTCAATATCGTTTTGTCAACTGTCAAAATGTCAATATGTAACAACTGTCAAAATGTGAAATTTGTCAATATGTGACACCGGTCAAAACGTAACACCTGTCATAGCGTGACATCTGTGATACAAAAGTAAGATTTTATTCAATATCGTTTTGTCAACTGTCAAAATGCCAAACTTGTCAATATGTGACAACTGTCAAAACGTGACACCTGTCATAGCGCCATATCTATGAAAATGTAACAACTGTCAAAATGTGACACCTGTCCAAATGTGACACATGCCAAAACGTGACCTGTCAAAATGTAATTTTGAATTTAAGAAATATCCTATTAATGAACACTAACAAAAGTAATATTTTATTCAATATCGTTTTGTCAATTGTCAAGCTTGTCAATTTGTGACAACTGTCAAAATGTGAAATTTGTCAATATCTGACACCGGTCAAAACGTGACATCTGTGATACAAAAGTAAGATTTTATTCAATATCCTTTTGTCAACTTTCAAACTTGTCAATATGTGACAATTGTCAAAACGTAACACCTTTCACAGCGTGACATCTGTGAAAATGTAGCAACTGTCAAAATGTGACCTGTCAAAATGTAATTTTGAATTTAAGAAATATCCTATTAATGAACACTAACAAAAGTAATATTTTATTCAATATCGTTTTGTCAATTGTCAAACTTGTCAATTTGTGACAACTGTCAAAACGTGACTCCTGTCATAGCGTGACATCTGTGATACAAAAGTAAGATTTTATTCAATATCCTTTTGTCAACTGTCAAACTTGTCAATATGTGACAATTGTCAAAACGTGACACCTGTGAAAATGTAACAACTGTCAAAACGTGTGACACCCATAAACATGTAACAACTGTCCAAATGTGACACATGCCAAAACGTGACCTGCTAAAATGTAACAACTGTCAAACCGTTACACCTGTAAACATGTAACAACTGTCAAACCGTGACACCTGTCAAATTGTAGCAACTATCAAACCGTGACTCCTGTCAAAATGTGACACATACGGTTTTTCCTTATGTTTGACTTGTGTCGCGAAAAATTGCCAATTTCTCAAAAATTCATCGACGACTTGTAGCCAACTTCAGCTTTGTCCGTAAAATACAGTTTAGCCATATTAATTGAAATACATTTTTGTTACTCGGATATCGAGAATGATTTATTTATAATCGAGGGAAATTTAATATTGATAAAGTATTTTTTGATAAGGAGTGGTTAATTTTCCAATAAACGTCTACCGTATTCCAACTATGAGCTCACTAATGTGTAATTGGAATTTTCATAACAAAATTCCCAGAACGACAAAATGTTAGTTTTTCATCTACAAACCAAACAAGTTAAATCTGCATATTTCCACATCGAGTTCGACGGTACTTTGGACTTGCAATTCCGTTCGATGATAACTCAAATATTATTCACTTTTGGGAATTTTACTTGGTTTCATCTTATCGTGTTTAAGTATAACGTTTTTTTTAAATGTTCTTTTTGGATAATAAATATTATTAAAAAACTCAAAACATCTTTAAAAAAGTCGAAACGACTTCAAAAATAATTCGAAATGACTTAAATAAACTCAAAACGACTTAAAAAAACTCAAAACAACCTAAAAATAATTCGAAACGACTTAAAAAAAACTCGAAACGACTTAAAAAACTCAATACATCTTACAAAAATTCGAAACGATTTAAAAAACGGAAACGACTTCAAAAATTATTACGAAACGACTTAAAAACTCAAAACAACCTAAAAATAATTCGAAATAACTCAAAAAACTCGAAACGACTTAAAAAATGGAAACGACTACAAAAATAATTTGAAACGGCTTAAAAAAACTCTAAACGACTTAAAAAAATTCAAAACATCTTACAAAAAATTCGAAACGACTTAAAAAAATATTGCGAAACGACTTAAAAAAACTCGAAACAACCTAAAAAACTCAAAACAACTTAAAAATAATTCGAAATGACTTAAAAAAACTCGAAACGACTTAAAAAATAGTTAAAAAAAATGGAAACGACTTAAAAAAAAATTCGAAACGACTTAAAATAAAGAAAAAGAAGATCATTTAAAAGAACAGACCACTATGAACTACAGAAATGAGGTTTTTTTAACTTACCATTGGGATGCATCGGTTCCAAACACTGAGGACATGGTATTATTATTCGAGATTCTGTTATCTCAACCTTTAGGTATTGTTGAAAACAAGGAATGCACGCCCTATGGCCGCACGCCTCCAGTTCGCAAAATTCTTCTGGACCGAGCTCGCCGAAGCACAAAGGGCATTCCATGGATGTTGCGAGAGCTTCCCCACTCTAAAATAAAAAAATTAAATGATAAATGAAAAATTCCCAAACAGACCAGGGCCGAAAAAAATTCCTAGCAGTATGTGGGTGGTCGGAAAATCAAGACGACTGAGTAAAGTTCTGGAAGGAGGGGGTGAGGGGTTTTTTACGATTTCTGGCTGAAACATGCATCCTATCGAAAAAAGTTTAATACAAAAGTTGTAGATAATTAAAAAATCTAAAACTTTTGTATTAATCATTTTTCAACATAACCTGAAATATATCGAAAAAATGGCTAAAAACCATTTTTTCGTTTTTAATTTTTATCTGCCGCACAAATAATTTTTTTTTAATGAAACTTGGTGAAAACGTTCTTTTTGGTGTTTTAAGTAAGCTGTAATTTTTTCCAAGCAAAATATTAATTTTTCAAAACTGATTGGGCCTGGTCTAAAAAGGCGGAGAGGATGAAAAGTATGAGGAATTTATGAATAGAAATTTTATGTTTTTATATATTTTAAAGTGTTTTGCAATAAAAAAATGGATAACGGTTAACTTTCTACGACTTATAACATTAATCCTGAATTATAATCAAAGACGATTATGCCAAACGATGAATAAATATTTATATTTAGATAAATAAAGGTCATTGTTCGTTATATAAAAAAAAAACAATATCAAATAAATATTTTGACGCTTAAAAAAATCAATATAAATAATAATTTAAATAAAACATAATCGTGTAATATTTTTACCTTGGTACTAGTAGTGTAGACGGAGGTCCGACTAGTTGCCTGATGAATTTCGACATGGTGCCTGTCATTTTCTTTGGAACTATTTCCTACTTTCCCGTCCGGTACATCTTTACCTAAGACAACAAAAAAATATCTCAGCAATTGTTATAAATTCAAAACATCTTAAAAAAATTCGAAACGACTTCAAAAATAATTCGAAACGACTTAAAAAACTCAAAGCATCTTAAAAAAATTCGAAAAAACTTAAAAAAAAAACGAAACGACTTAAAAAAAAATCGAAACGACTTAAAAAATGGAAACGACTTCAAAAATAATTCGCAAAGGCTTTAAAAAACTCGAAACGACTTAAAAAAAACTCGAAACGACCTAAAAAAAATTCGAAACGACTTAAAAAATGGAAACGACTTCAAAAATAATTCTAAACGACTTAAAAAAGTAGAAATCTACTAAAGGTGGCAACGCTGTAAGTTCCTCGGTCATAAATTTGTTAAATTCGTAAAACACAAAAGTATATTTTTTATTCTTGGAGATGAGAAGGATAAAAGAAAGTTTAGAGATTAGTCAAATTTATGTTTCCAACTTTTTGAATGGGACGTAATCCGTACGAGACAGTCTGAAGTTTTATTATTTATTTTGTTATATTTAACGAATATTAATTGAATTTAAATTACCGTAATTTCCCACAACAATTGTCTGGTTTTTGTATTGTTTTATGATTTGTGTCGGTGGTAATAAATAAGTCATTTTTAATGAAACAAATTAAAAATAAAAAAATTATAATTATTGTTGTGAAAAAAACATTGTAGTTTGGACTCTTTTTTTCATATCAATTAACGATGAAAAACCAATTCATTTTTTTCGTTCGTAAATGATTATCGGCAAATTTTATATTAAAAAAATTCAAATATTTTGCTAAAAACGCAAATAAATATAAATAAAAATTATTTCAAACGGAATTCGCCGCTTCAAGGTCTATAATTGGATCTCTAAGTGTCATACACCTTTTTTAATTATACGACAGATTAACAGTTAAGTTTCCATATCTGAGTGATTCACTACGGCACAAAATTTCAACGTCTGAACGGTTAAAAGTGGTTCTGGAGTCATACACGAAGATTTTTTGATTGCTACCAATTATTAAAACACTCTGTGTTTCAAAACCTAATGTAGAAATTCATTTTTCGAATAATAAAACAAAAGTAAGACGTTTTCAAGATGGCCGCGCGCATTATTTTATCCACTTTTTGACAGATGACATCTGTCAACAGGATTGCCAACAATACAGGTTTGCCAACTCAACAGGGTTACCAACAATGCAGGGCTGCCAACTGACTTAAAAAAACTCAAAACATCTTACAAAAATTCGAAACGACTTAAAAAATGGAAACGACTTCAAACATTATTATGAAACGACTTAAAAAAACTCGAAACGACCCAAAAAAACTCAAAACAACCTAAAATTAATTCGAAATGACTTAAAAAAACTCGAAACGACTTAAAAAATGGAAACGACTTCAAAAATTATTACGAAACGACTTAAAAAACTCGAAACGACCTAAAAAAACTCAAAACAACCTAAAAATAATTCGAAATGACTTAAAAAAACTCGAAACGACTTAAAAAATAGTTCGAAACGACTTAAAAAAACTCGAAACGACTTAAAAAAATTCGAAACGACTTAAAATAATGGAAACGACTTAAAAAAAATTCGAAACGACTTAAAAAAAGAAAAAGAAGATCATTTAAAAGAAGAAAACCACTATGAACTACAGAAATGAAGATTTTTCATTGCTACCAATTATTAAAACACTCTGTGTTTCAAAACCTAATGTAGAAATTCATTTTTCGAATAATAAAACAGAAGTCTGAAGTTTTCAAGATGGCTGCGCGCATTTTTTATCCATTTTTTGACAGATGACATCTGTCAACAGGATTGCCAACTCAACGGGGTTACCAACAATACAGGGCTGCCAACTTAACAGGTTTGTCAACTCAACAGGTTTGCCAACTCAACTGGTTTGCCAACTCAACAGTTTTACCAACTCAAAATGGGGGAAATGGGAGAATCAGCGCCACCTGTCGATGAGTGTCGGAAGTATACGTAGAAAACTGTAATCTGCGTAAAATCTTATTTTTTTCCCGAAAAACCGATCCTCAACGTTTGGACGGTTTAACTAACCCCTGGGTCACCCTGTATATATTTAAAATTGTTGACCTTGCCAAGGCTAAACCAGACATCAATTTTATTTCACGAAACTTGTTTACCACTTTTTAAACACTGACGTTATAAAAAATAATAAATACTCAACATTTTACCAGTTAGCATCGAGTAAATAACAAATTTTTAAATGTCATCATTCTTACGATTGCATAAAACATTGCAGTTCCATGAATCTTCGCCGAGGCATTCGATTTTAGTCTAGGTACGAACTGTTTGATTCACAAATTGGAATTCTAATAATTATGCATATTTAAAGCGAGAAAAAAAATGTCCACGTAATAAGTCAGACAGAAAGGAACACACCGTCAAAGGTACCTTTGAAGAAAGGAGCCATGGGATTTATGACTGTATTTCTCTTTAATGTCGCCGGCGCTGCGGCGTCACACTCGAATAGGGCGGCATCTCCTCTCTTGTTGTCTTAAAGTTCGAATAGACTATTATAGTCAACACCAACGCTTTATGTCCAAAGCAATATGCCGAAATTAAGAACAAAAGTTAATCCCTGTAATGTTGGTCGGACGCCATGTTTGCACGAGCTGATTCAAGACCCTGTCATATTAATTTTTAAGTAACATAAACGTTTTAACATTTATACTGAACATAACCTCATTTATTAAACGCGCACGGTTGAATGTCTCGTGCGCGGTAAATCGGTGCACGCTAAAACACTAACGTCATGGACAGCGATGACGTTTTAGCGTGTACCTAATAGTTTTTATTAACACAGCGTAATTTTTAACACTACTCACCGTCTTTCTTAGATTTAGAGGGGCCCGAAGCGTTCTGACCTCTTCTTCTATTCAAAATAGGACTAGAATAAATGAAGTGTCTGAGAGACCACCGACTGGGGAATCTCTTCTTGCGCTGGCCTGCAACGCAAGGCGTTACGTCGTTGTCTAACGAGCCGCGCATTATATCGCTTGCTTGTTTTGGTTGGTTGCTTCTTTAATTGTTAATTCTGCGAGAGAAAATTCATTGTGTAACTAGTTGACGAATTTCTGAAAAAAAAAAAAAAAGAAAAATATTAGAATTATTTGAAGATCGTTTATGCCTAAAAAATTTCTTGCGAGCGTTAGAAAATTCCAAAAACAAAGTTTGATAGAATTTCTAAGAGGATAATTTTGACATGTCTTCAGAAAATCGCCCATAATCTTTTACAGAAAAATCGCATGGTTTTGGGATTATCCTCATTCGATTTCTAATGAAATTTTACGTCTAGAGATGTAAATGGTTTATGCCTAAAAAATTTCTTGTGACCGTTAGAAAATTTCAAAACCAAAGTTTGATAGAATTTCTAAGTGGAAAATATTGACATGACTTCAGAAAATCGGCCATAATTTTTTACAGAAAAATCGCATGGTTTTGGGATTATCCTCATTCGATTTCTAATGAAATTTTACGTCTAGAGATGCAAATGGTTTATCCATAAAAAATTTCTTGCGACCGTTAGAAAATTCCAAAAACAAAGTTTGATAGAATTTCTAAGTGGAAAATATTGACATGACTTCAGAAAATCGGCCATAATTTTTTACAGAAAAATCGCATGGTTTTGGGATTATCCTCATTCGATTTCTAATGAAATTTTACGTCTAGAGATGCAAATGGTTTATCCATAAAAAATTTCTTGCGACCGTTAGAAAATTCCAAAAACAAAGTTTGATAGAATTTCTAAGTGGAAAATTTTGACATGCCTTCAGAAAATCGCCTATAATTTTCTACAGAAAAATCATATGGTTTTGGGATTATCCTCATTCGATTTCTAATGAAATTTTACGTCTAGCGATGCAAATGGTTTATCCATAAAAAATTTCTTGAGAGCGTTAGAAAATTCCAAAAACAAAGTTTGGTAAAATTTCTAATGGGACAGTGTTGACATGACTTCATGTTTTGGTAATTCACATTAGGGCTGTGACTAGGGCATCAGCCACGTAAAAACGAGTCTAGAGATGTGAGACTAGAGATGGACGAAAAATAACGGTTTCATTAATATACGTTACAATTTCACGCGCGTCATAACCTCTTTGAGGGCGTTGTCAGATGTAATTAATATAGTACCTACATATTTCCTAATTATTTGCTAATTATAATAATAATTTTTTTCAAGAATTCAGGTCAGGTCTATTAGCAATATTTAAATTAGCAATCAACAATGAACAATAAATCTTAACGCTAATAACCTTTTTAAAAATCCAAACCTGTTTAAATATCCCAAATCATTGACAGAAACCAATTAGAACTTTATTACATAGATATATAATTAATTTATTGACCTCTATAATTCTCCACTTTTAAAATATCGATGTATAATTTTCTTCTCGTAAATATAATAAATAAAAAATATAAAATCCACTCGATTATTCACAAAAACACATAAATACACTCGGAACCTTATGTTCGAAGATAAAAATAAAAAATTATTTACTTGAGAATTCGCGACCATCTGAATATTTACTGGCTTTGAAAAAAATTCTCTTTCCTATTAAAGAAATGTTAAAAGTATTTATGATTCAATATCACCCGCATTATATTTTTAACTCATTGGTAAAACCCAAGATTGCATTCGTTATGAATATTATACAGAGTGGATACCTCTACGCGGAAATGGCATTTGAAGCGTTTGGAAATACAGTGTTTTTTGGACAGCGTTTATTTTATAGATAAAGGAAATTGTCCAGAATTTTTGGGTGAAACATTGACAATATTCGAGTGGGTATAAACAATTATAGTAGGTCTTATGACATACTTAAATATAGTTATAATCATTGAGACAACATATCCCTATAAGCTCGTAAAATTTACCGAGAAAATCCTGTACTTCAAAACACTTACAAGTCCATCCCTACGGATTATTATTGAGATTACTCAAAGTTTAAGGTAAATTAGAAAATTAAGAAGAGAAGACAAAAATATTTTTTATTTAGATGAAACATGGATAAATGAAGGATATTTTGTAAAAAAAATTGGCAAGAGAAACAGGTTACAAATGCTCGTCAGGCATTGAACTAATCTGGGCTCAAATGAAGGGATATGTCGCGAGAAACAATACAACATTTAAACTTCAAGATGTTCGTCAACTATTATGTGACTCCAAATCAAAAATTTCACCAGACAATTGGCAAAACGCTATAAGACATGTCATAGCAGAGGAAGAGAAATTCTGGAAACTTGATATGTTAATAGAGGAAACAATTGAACCAATTATTATTTCTGTGGGAAGTGAGAAAACAGATGATGATGATGACTCCTTATCGGGAGAAAACGACTTACTTATTTAGGTATGTAATTCTATATTTATATTAATTATTTATATGACGCTAGTACCCGAAATACAAAAAAACAAATTTATATGAAATCACCCCTTATTTCTAAAAACGAAATATGAGTGTTTAATGAGAAAATATTTTTTTGCAAATAGTTTTTTTTAGTATCTATATCATATAAATTTGGTTGTGTGTATATTTATTATTAAATTTTAAGGAAATGTCCTAACCTAATATCTAGTAGGTATACCATTTTTATAAAAATAAATGTGGGTACTTAATATTGACAGTTTACTATTTTTTATATTAAAGTAATTTCGTGTTCGCCATCACTGAGGTATAGAATTATTGGTTAATCCCTTAGGGTTTGCCTATTTACATTTTATGATGTATTGTATTCGAGATTTTTCGGGGTGGTCATACTAAAATCTAGTGAAAATTCAGATAAGAAGGTATCAACATTTACTTTTTTTCTGCATTGAACAATCCGGTATAAAGATCTTTGCCATAAAAACTGTGCTAGCAGGAATTTTCAAATAGAGTATATAGGTCACAAATATTTTAAGCCAGCCCTGCGTATTATGGCTCGAGCGCGTAATAAAATGTCACTTTCGCCACTCAGCATAAACTCTGAAGGATACAGATCGGAGCCTTAAAAATGTGGTTAAAACAGATGTAAATTATTTTATTTCAAGACCATTGTTTCTTTTATTTTACGATTTAGTTCGTGACATATCAAATACTTGCAATGCTGGGCTATGTGCTGCACCTTGCTTCGTTTTTTACTTTTTTCTCCTATGCCTACTTTCTTTCTTTTTTTCTAAATTCTGAGCCTCCAATATTTCTGTTAGAGGTTTTTTATTACTGTTACCATGTCTCCACTAACTGAGTTGCATTATCTCAATGAATTCTGTCTAATAATAATAATAATTTAAAACAATTGTATTATCATTATTTTTAGTGAACCATTCAATATCATCCATAAAATTAATTAAGTTTGTGATTTGGGTTTCCAATGATTTTTTTTTCATAAATTACAAACGATTATTATTGCCTTATTAAAAAAATCTACTTCACTTGAGGTCAATGTTCCTAATTATTTAAAATTATATAGAATTACCATTATTTAAAAACAAATTACAGACTTGACCCGAAAAATTCCGTTATTGTAGCATATTTTTGGTACTCATCATTTTTTCTAATGACTTATTTGACCAATGAGTTTAATTTTTTGACTTCATCATTTTTTTTACGTATATTATTTTAAAAAATAAAAGAATCTGATTGCGATAATGAGGTTTAATATTGTAAAATCCCGTAATTCAAGAAAATCTCTATTTACTTCATATTTTTTTTTATACCCCTTTCAAAAAAAAATTTTGACCCCAAAAATTGATGTTTTAAGCTGGCAGGATTATTTAATTCGTCATTTTCTCTCCATATATTTTAATAATTTGTTTTTTTCTTGTTACAGTTTTACGAATTTTGATCCATTAACTCAGTATGTTAGAAAACTTTCAGTCCTGAACATACAAGGTGTTTAAAAAAACGTGAAAATTATTTAGAAATAACAAAAGTTTTAAAATGGATTATATACAGTAAATAAAATACAGTTTTTCTCTTTTCCACTTTTTTCATGTCTCTGTTATAAAAATAAAAAAAAATATTCAATTGGTCAATAAATTGTTATGTATTTTGGCCTAAAACAGTACGACTATGTAGAATAAATGTTAATACTACCAAAAGAGCTGGTTTAAACAATTAAAAGAAAATTCAAGTTAACGAGTCTCTAACACGCTTACCTGTTATTACATAATTGTACTTGTTCATTCAAGGTCACTAGTTTTTTGTACTATGAGCGATTTGAGACTAAACTAGGAGTTAATATTTAAAACTCACTCGTTCTGGAACAACGCTATATAGTTATTTACTATAAAATCGTATGTTCCGAAAACGTGCCTCGACATTATTAATACTTTTTATATTTTGATCGCATCTGTCGTTTGGCAAGTTGGCGCCCACTCGACACTTGTATTAACTGCAATTGAATTGTTTTATTCTCATGGTTATATAAAAATAAATACATTAAAAGTTATTCTGGAATTTGATTTGAATAAACTAACTATATATTGAATGCCAAGGTGAACGTATAACTTTTTTTTATTATCGTTTTTGATATTGTTACTTTTTTTGAAAATAAAAATTGCGTGGAATGAATGCTGTAAAAAAAAAGATAATTTAAAAACGTAAGTTTTATTAAACAATGATGATAAATCTACAAGGATTTTTTTTGCTATATATATATATATATATATATATATATATATATATATATATATATATATATATATATATATATAACTTTAATTTATCTGAAATTTTAATTTTATCCTTGTAAGTAACTTATTAAAAATTATTAATTCTATTATTGGATTTAATAAATAAATTCTAGACTCTAATTTGTTAATTTTTTTAAGTTATTTTTTTGTATGTTACCTTGCGACGTAATCTTAGTCAGAACGTAATTAACTTCTGTTGGGCGCCACCTGCTCGGTCAGTAGAGAAATGAGTCTCTTAAATCTCAGTCGTGCTTCTGAAATTGGCCGCAAAATTATAAAAATCGATAATAATGACTCAATAAGAACTTGTAGTTGTAGTGAGATGATTATTGAGCAGAAGAAGGTAAGCGTAATGTTCTTATTTATTTGTGAATTTAACAATTACCACTGATTTAACAAATCACCCTCTTATTAGATCAGGATTTGACATAATTTTCAATTAAATTATTATAAAATTCAAAAATTTTTAATTTTTATATGCTTTTTGACTATTACCAAATCATTCCTGAGATAAAAAGAATGATTTTGGTATAATTTATTTCCTATTCTAACTTATATTAAATGTACATGAAGACTTTTTTACTTTCGTCATTATCGATTTTACAAATTGTATTAAACATTATTATTACTGCCTTTTTTACAATAATACTTTAATTTTGGAAATTCCCACACTTTATTTTCTTGATTTATTATATTTCCCCTGAATTTACATTGATCATATTGTTAAATTAAGATTACTGCACTTTGAGGTTAAGTTTAAAATTTATTTCTCTTCTAATATTTAAAATAACAATGTTTTCATTGTTGTAATGATTGCAGACTTATCTAAGACTATTTTGTTTTAACTTCTACTATTTAGTTATTTGCTAAATTGTTTGTAACTATTCTAAAATCGTCGATGAAAATTCCTCTTGGAATTACCATGTTAAGATTTGTTATTAGAAATTTAATATTTTGTTATATGATTACTGCTCTAAAATTAGTTTCAAACTTTATTTTGTTAATTACGTTCTGCCTAGTCTCTATTATCGAATAAAAGTTTTGTATTTTTGTATTCTCCGTTACAATATCTTCAGTTTTATAAAAATCAATGAGAATCATAGAAAATATAACTTCCGGTCAAATTTTCTATGAGAAAACAAAAAAAATTAAAAACTAATGGATTCCTGAGAAAGCTTAGAATCTTCTCGTTAAAATACGTTCTTTTTTTCTACTTTGCATACATCAAGGGTTTGATGATTTATGAACTTACTATATTTCTGGTCAGACCATACCTTGGAGCTGTTTCTAATTTAAAAAATATTTATATAATACATTCAATCATGATTGTTACTACCCATTTCCAATATTTCCAAATATAAAATTCCTTTTAGATAATAAATAAACAATCTAAACGGAAAAGTAAACTCTATTGTTTTTTTGGAATATAAAACGTGTTGTATCGCTTCCGAATCAGCGCTCATAAAAATGTAAATTGATATTTGACAATTACAATGGTGGCCCACTGTTTATCGCAAAAAAATTCATTGTTTAAGTTTAAGTGTAACTGTTTTTTTTTGTTATTTTCATGACCGTTTAACTGGTCAGCAATTTTTGCAAATAGTCCAGTTGTCAGAGAGTTTGATGATGTGATATCGATGAAACTTGGCACTTAAGTACTTGAATGGGTGTATTACTAAAGAGGAGACTCTAAGCTTTCTCAGGATGCCATTGTTTTAATTTTTTTTTTCTCATAGAAAATTTGATTGGAAGTTATAACTAAAATTCTCACTGATTTTTATAAAACTGAAGATATACAGTGTGTCCAATTAAGTCGATACCAAATGTGAAACTTTTTTATTCTTAGTTTTATGAAAAAAAGTTATTCTTTATAAAAAGTTTCGCATGGTCTAAAACCTAAAATGCAACTATCAGATATCAATTTTTTTTAGTCGTATACGAGGTATGTCAAAAAATATGAAATTTGCTCAAGAGTAAAGTACCTTTATTTTTGAAATATGAAAAAAAAGTTATTAAAAAAACTTGTTTCTAATGACATTTTACGTCAACATTCCGATTTTGAACAAGATATTCCGACTAAGAAAATTTTCATTTTTAACATTTTTTGATATACCCTCGTAACTGACAATTTCGAGTCGGACTTCAAATTTTGATACGCTTGAAAAGAAACTTCTTTGTAATATTAATAAAAAACCCTATAAAGTCTTGATACAGAAAAATAATTTCGCATTCCGAAAATATAATATTCTATGAAAAGAAAATTTGCAACATCAAAAGAATACCCACTCTAAAGTAATTTTTCAAGTGTCATCGACATCGACAGAAGTAGGCGTTCTTGATGCTCGAGCAAGCCCTATAATCCTACGCTCAACATAGCATCGTCCGCAATTTTCTGCCTTCACGTTTTTCATATTCGAAGTAGAACTAATTAATTTATAAAATAAAATCTATACCTACAGACTTTGTTTTATTTGATAAAAGAGCGATACTAAAAATAGAGTCGAACGCCACTCGAAGCTGCTAAATATAGAGTAAGCAAACGTTGGGAATTTAATTTGGTGAATTCGACCCCACCCCCAAAGCACGAACAATTTTTTTTTGCAATTAATATTACTGCAACAGAGCTGTGACATTTACCGCCTAGCTTATCATGAATATTTAAAAATCTACTTTGAAATCAGTAAAAATATATATATATCACCCCCCCAAATCAGTAAAAATACCTTCCCTAGTCGACTTCACCCCCCCAAACGGCCAAAAACCACCGCCATTAGTTTCGTCGGTGAAAGACGCGATTCGCCCTTTTGGGGGGTGGTTTTTTTGGTATTTTGGGGGGTGAAGAATTTTAACCCACGCCATCGTGCCCGGCATCCTCGAAAACGTACTTTGGAGGCAGATGCGACTCTATATATGATTTCGTGTAGCTGCGGGCGGTAGAAAATGTCAATTCGATTTTTTTAATTAATATTTATGATATTCTTTATAATTTGTGGCTGTAACTTTTTTAGACACTTTTTCCTGCAACTTTAATATCATCTATAACTTCAGTTCTTTATGCCTGTTATTGTATTTGCGTAAATCTCTCGACTTACGCTTGTGGCTATAACAGGCCATTTTGGTTACGGTATGCCGTACATACTATAAGATAAAATTTTTAATGAGTAACCGATGCGGTAAACAAACACATAATTTATACTTTTTTATGATTTTTCTTAGTTTCAGTACTTTTGTTTTCATGGCAAACTTGACTCATGCGTTTAAAAATATGAATCAGTCACTGATTTAAGATACATTTATCTCTCGTAGTTGTTCCTGCATAATTTGCATAACAATATACCCAGTAATTATTTAAATAAAATCTCTAACAATGCACTATGTACGTAAAAGAATATTTGTTTTAAATAAAATTAATAGGCGCGATACTACAGCTGCTCTAGATACGGATCTATTGTATATATTTCTAAATTATAGAAAGCAACGAAAACCGAACTGTAAAATGTTTCTTTAATCTCTTATGTTGAAAGAACTATATACTTAGTGTGAGACTTTCTATTCAATTCAACTCCACACTTTACCGTTACATAATAAAACTGCAAAAAAAAAACACAAATAAAAAGTTTCAATTAGCAAAGTGCAATCGCTTCATCCGTCGAAATTAACCAAACAACAACGAATTAATTCTACGGTAATAAAATGTTTATTTTTAGCAAACGAACGACTGAATTTTAAATAAATTGTTTAGTATTAGGCGGTGTAAGTTTTTTAACAGCGTTGTCACATCAAAATTGGCCGCTCCATAACTCCAAAATAGAAAATTGAATGACAAATGATTTAAATTAAAGGTCTTAAAAAATGCAGATTACGATACTTTTGTTGTTTTTTTTTTAAGAGTTAATAGTGGAGTGAAATTAGACGAGAATATTCTGAAAATGGATGTAAGAACTAAGTTAATTTATTTTTTAATTTTTTCGATTTTATATTGTTTTTAAATATATAATAAATATAATGAAGTCACTACTGTCACTCATACATTTCTCTGTAAAAGCCTTTTATTATTTTAACTTGACAGACGTTTTATCACAACATACCGTAAGTGATTCGTATGAACAGAGAGATCACGAAAATATAATTTTCTGACAACATCGATCTTGTTAACCCTTTTCTATTCATAGTTGAGACAAGTATTTCTTTTCTCCATGGAATCTCGGATTTGAGGCGATTTTTCAAGCTTGTGACTCAAAGTTTCAATCGTATAAATTTCTAGACATTGCGAAAACTGTTTATAATATTCCATTTTCATAAGAATCTTCTATGAATTCGGGTATTTAAATCAGTTTGGCCCCTGGTCTAATATTCAAAGATTCGTCAGCGTATAAGAACTTACAATTTTTTTTAATTACAAAATCGATGTACCCGTAATAAGAAATATTTTATGATCTCAGTTGAGCTAAACATAAATAGGAATATCGATGCAGGAGTGAAAGACTGGGACAACTAAACGTTTTTGTAAATAAATGTCTAATTTTAGACTTTTTAGCAGCTTACTTCAGACCTCCTCCCGTTGTTTTCCTTAAATAATTTGAAATTCTAAATAGTGTCTAGTGCGCGGAATATTTGACATCGGTACAAAAAAATTTGCAAGCAATGAAGGTAATAATAGATTTTCTTAAAATGAATATAAACTACAAAACTGAAGTTTCGGACATATTCAAATTCAAATATATACAGACAGGGGACTGTGAGAATTATCAAGGTCTTATATGCTTGTCTGCAATAACCTCTATACTCGAGGCCAGCAAGAACCCTGATGGCCTTACGTTGCCAGCCAAAGACCCTCAACATTTCTGCCGCGTGTCCCCAGACCAAAATGGCATAGGCTAGGTGAGATTGAAATATGTTATGATATGCTGTTTGAAGAACTTTTTGTGAGACATTAGATGCCAGGTTCCTAAGTACATACAAACTTCTTGCATAGGTTGTCAATATGTTCACCCCAATTGGAGCTTGGGGTCCAGATGTACGCCCAGAAATCTAACACTGATTCACACCCTGAGTGTCCCTAAGAGAAAATACTACCCCCTGTTGGTTTTCGCTTCATTGAGCAGTAATCTGTTTACACAGAACCATTCCTTGGTCACTGACTGTGTAGACACGGAACCCTCAAGCGATTCCTCAAGTGTATCAGCTGCAAACGAGTGTGTATAAATCATAAAGAGAATGGGGCCCAGAAAGGAACCCTGGGGAACCCCAATATTAACAACACTCTTCCCCGATAACAACCCAGAGACCTTCACAACCTGTATCCTATTTTCAAGGTAGGATTAAGTTAGTTTTACACTGTGAGGACAAAAGTTATATTTTTTGAGTTCTCGCAAGAGCATCCCATGATCTACACAGTCGAAGGCCTTGCAGCAACCTATGAAAGGAGTTCACAATATGTGAGACCAAGTCCCAGTATGCCAAGCACTGTTGTCCTGTTCTTTCTAAAGCCAAACTGAGATTCTGTGAAGTAATTATTATTTTCGAAGTAGGTGGTTATTTTGTACTGCCATGGATTTTTCAACAATTTTGGAGATTATTGGGAGTAACGAAATAGGTCTATAGTTTTCTGGCATTTCTGTGTCGCCTTTTTTTTTAAATTGGTGTAGCAATTGCTTCTTTAAGGACAGATGGGAATTTACTTTCTTTAAAGCATAGATCAATTGATTTGGAAGATATGACAGTGAAAGAACAATTTATATAGCTAAAAATTCGGCATAAAGGGGAAAAAATATTTTTGGTTCGAAAACTAATACAAATATTGATCGAAAACTGCCTATATATCAAATGGGAGAACATTTTCCAACCATTTCAGAAAATAAAGGGGTGGCTATGTTAAAGTCATCCCACTGTATGGTATAAAAGCAAGAAAATGTATTAAAAAAAAATCATAAACTTTCTGCTGTGATATTTGGGCTATACAGGGTGAGCCACGCTCAACGGGACGGAGCTTACTGGGAAAACGAAAAATGTTATGAAAAAGTTATTTGGCAGGAGTACGTAGGTTAGTGACGACTACATTTCTAAATTAGTTAGACATATACAGGGTGTTCCAAAAAAGCGTGATATATCAAAGTTATGTTTTTTTTAATGGAACACCCTGTATTTTATTTTATTTTTGAAGTATATTGAACAAAATAAAATGTCACTTTATTAAGGGCTCCCTATACCCATTCTTGATAGTTTTCGATTTAAATGACTATTTTTGCGAAATTAATATGGTTTTTTTAAAACCGGCCAGAAATTAGTACTTTCCGGTTTATTTTTAGGTCAGAAAATCTCATTTTGTCGGACCGAGCCAGAAAATTATTGTGATAGTCCGGTAAAAGCTTTTACCGGACTCATTTTTATTTACTTTCCGGCCTATCTTTAATGAAAAAAATAATAATATAGTTAGTCTAAGATAGCGGTCAATTGGTTTCCATAGTAACCGAGTTTTGTATTATTTAAAACTATAAAATAACTTGACATATTTTGACGTTTAGTTGAAAACGTGACATTTACTATAAAATGGATATTCAAAATGATGCATTTGATTGTGAATTAATGGAAGATGAAATTATACCAGATGAAATTGTTAAGGCGGCGACCCAAGCAATTGTTAAAATTAGTTAATAAAGAGTTCTTGTTATAAAAATGTAAACTGAATAATATGATGTTTATAGTACAACACTGCACGTTTTAAAAAAAATATTGTACGTAATACGTCCCAAAAGTGCTTTTACTGGACTCGCAGGCTTGCAGGACTCGCCTGCGGCTCGCCCTGCAATTTGCCCACTCATCCAGTAAAATACCACTTTCGGGACTTGTTACGTAAACTACTATTAAATACATTCATTACACTTCGTCCCATAAAAATTAACTAACGCATTTTTGTTTATTAATTGCCAATTAGGAAGGCCATCGATACGAATTATTGTAATGTAAAGTTTATTTACAGGGTGTTGTTAATTGAGAGTTTCATGACAATACAATATTTTATACGATTACTGCGTTATTCTAAATGGGACACCCTGTATTTTGTTATTGTAATAAAAGGGTAAAACAATTCCCTTTCAAATTACTACAAGGTTCCCTATACCAATATCCACCAATTTCAGACTTATTTGCATTATTTTACCTGAGAAATGAATTCTAGATTCAATTCTTATTTTTTAAAAATTATTTATTTAACTTATTTACAATTAAAATATATGTTTATAGTATGAATGCTAATTATGAACTGAACTGCCTATTCTAAAACTACTTTTATATAAATCTACAAATTAAATGCTAACTAAGCAAAAACGTTATCTTCTTTATATTGTCCTATGGTGGAGATGATATAACTCCTGCATCAATAAAAATCGGTAATTTTATAACACGTTTTTATTAAGTAAGCTATGAAATAGACAAAACACTAGTTTGCTGTCAAACTGTGACAATAGTTTAATTTTTACCGTGTTATTAGCTGTCGTTCAGATACAAAATGAAAGAATATACAGTTGAAGATGAGTTAATATGATTTTCATACTCGGAGAATGTTTTAAAAACTGTCTATTAGCATCACGAGTTTATGCCGAGAGATATCCCTTAAAAGATCATCCTCGCAAAGAGGTATTTGAAAGGCTGCTAGCAAGGTTTCGTGAAACCGGCAGTGTTTCTTACAAAAAACGAGATATTAGAAAGCTCGTAACTCGCAACGAAAATACAGAGTTGGAAGTTCTCCAATCACTTATTGAAAAACCAAACACTAGCACAAGTGTTATGGCCAGGGAATTGGAAATAAGTCGGACTAGTATCAGAAGAATTATTAAAAATCATTGTTACCATCCATACCACATTCAGATGCACCAACATTTGTATGGAACGGATTTTCACCGTAGATTGGAATTTTGTTTATGGTTTCTCGAAAAAGCGGGAGAAGACGAATTCTTTTTTGATAAAATATTATTCACAGACGAATCTACGTTCCATAATAGTGGACTAGTGAATAGACACAACTTTCACTATTACAGTACCGAAAATAAAAAAGAATTTAGAACGATAGATCGTCTTTAAACGTTTATGGAGGATTAATAGGAGAATATGTTGTGGGACCGTATTTTTTTAATGGCATTTTAAATGGACGTAAGTTTTCCAGATTCTTTCAGAGAGATTTTTCTGTTCTGTTAGAAAATATCCCTTTGAATGTAAGAAGCAGAATGTGCGTACAGCTCGATGGTGCTTCCGCACATTTTTCTCTCATTGTAAGATCATATTTTAATCGAAAATTTCCGGAAAAGTGGATTGGTAGAGGTAGTCCTAACAATTGGCCCCCTAGATCTCCCTGTTTAACCAACGTGGACTTCTTTTTATGGGGGTACATTAAAAATTTAGTGTATCAGACTCCACCCACGACTGCCCAAGATATGAAAATTCGTATCCGTGAAGCGTTTGCAACCGTAACGCCAGAAATGTTAAGAAGTGTAAAAAAAAATTTTGAGAAGAGTCCGATTATGTATCGAACAAAATGGGCACCATTTTGAACATTTGTTGTAAAGTTATTTGTTTTGTCTATTTCATAGCTTACTTAATAAAAACGTGTTATAAAATTAATTTGTTTTGTCTATTTCATAGCTTACTTAATAAAAACGTGTTATAAAATTACCGATTTTTATTGATGCAGGTAAAATAATGCAAATAAGTCTGAAATTGGTGGATATTGGTATAGGGAACCTTATAGTACTTTGAAAGGGAATTGTTTTACCCTTTTATTACAATAACAAAATACAGGGTGTCCCATTTAGAATAACGCAGTAATCGTATAAAATATTGTATTGTCATGAAACTCTCAATTAACAACACCCTGTAAATAAACTTTACATTACAATAATTCGTATCGATGGCCTTCCTAATTGGCAATTAATAAACAAAAATGCGTTAGTTAATTTTTATGGGACGAAGTGTAATGAATGTATTTAAACCATATTAATTTCGCAAAAATAGTCATTTAAATCGAAAACTATCAAGAATGGGTATAGGGAACCCTTAATAAAGTGACATTATTTTGTTCAATATACTTCAAAAATAAAATAAAATACAGGGTGTTCCATTAAAAAAAACATAACTTTGATATATCACGCTTTTTTGGAACACCCTGTATACGTCTAACTAATTTAGAAATGTAGTCGTCACTAACCTACGTACTCCTGCCAAATAACTTTTTCAGAACATTTTTCGTTTTCCCAGTAAGCTCCGTCCCGTTGAGCGTGGCCCACCCTGTATGCTTATGTGAAGGAGTGAAAAATTTGTAATTCGAAGTAATCTTACTTTAGGCTTTATAACTAACACAATTTGTCGCCATAATTGAACATAAATAAGATATTTCGCTGGCCAAAACAATCTACCTTTTAGCAATCATGAAATACAGCACAAAACAAACTGAAGTAGGTCAAGGTTCGAGATGTTGTTTTCACCCCGGATTACAAAATTTCCTCTTATTTCCTACCATAATATTTTTGTTTCTAGTTGTAAACATTTTTTAATTAAAAATCCGGACGTTTAAATCGATTCTTGAAACATCCCACTCTCTACCTACAAGTGTTCGAGATGTAGTAAGGCGATAAAATTGTGTGTCCGTTAAAAGATTCCCAGGTCCGGATTACAATATCTTATGATCATTATACCTATAGAATATAACATAATGGCTAGAGCAGGTACGTCTCTGATAACTCAAGTGGTTGGGGTTTTATGACCTTACAATATTTGTGGTTCTACTTTTATACAGGGTATACTGTCTATATTGATCTTGAAATTACAATTTGTGTTGGATTACGCGTGTCCTTGTTTTAATGAAACAATTAGTTGTACAAAGAAGTATTTGTTCATAAATTATTTATGTATTTGTTTCGGTACCGGCTCGAATAAGGAAGTACTGTTACGGTTAATGCGAATTTTGTAATGTATTTACCAATAATTTGGATTATACAATAGAATTTGTTTATTTTAAATCTCCCGTGACTCTTCTTTGAAATGGTAAAATTGTAGTTTTTTTTTAATATTGGATATCAATCGGCGTTCTTATTACTTTTTTGATTGGAAGTGATGAAAAAAAACACCTGCGAATATTAAAATTATCGATGTTCTCGTGTCTGCGCTTGGGGGTCATATGCTCGATGACATTTTGACCTTTGGCAAGCCAGTGAACTTTTCGTTTATATAAAAAACAAGTAAAAGTATTAAATAAAACGAAGAAACGCGAATTTATTTATACGATACTCCAGACTGTATAAAAGTATTGAATGTTTTTTTCCAAACTCTCAATTTAATCGTAAAATAAATTTTGCCGCAGCCATTTTTGTTCTTTCAACAACAAATGACAATTTATCAAAGGAAAAATAATAATACATTAATAAAAGACGCTTGATAAGGGTTTATATTATTGCTTTTGATTCCATACATTGTCAGAGTATCTCCATCTATCGCATTCCAGTGTAAACACATTGACATATCCATCGAGCCGTCTTATGCCTTCATTGTTTGACAGTTTCATCTAACTTAACCTTATTAGCAAATTTGTTGAACGGAAAAACTTTTGTTGTAAATCTGAAGTGATACATCGCGAATCGCAAATGGGCCTCATAAATACTCTCTATTAATAAAATGATAATAACAAAAATAAAATAATCTCTAAAACGAACCAATGTTTTCTATGATTAAAAGGTTTAAAGTTTATCGGAATCGTTTTAAATAAAAAATCGATTTGGTTGAAGTAATTCCTCGATTGAATGAAAGAAATATTTTTTTATTTTTGTACTTATTAGTTCAAAAAACTGTCACAGCGGAAACAAGTTAATACAAGCAGATTCCGGACTTGAAAAAAATGAAAACCTGAGAAAATTTCCTATAAAAAGATTTTGTTCTAAGTTTGTACAGACACTCTGTATATTGTCAACCCAGACTTTAAAGAAGGCACCCTATAGATGCCCTGTTCCCGTTTAATTGTACTTAAACGAGCAATTTGTTCAGTGGACTGTATATCTCTTTGAAGAAGACACCCTATAGATGTCCCTCGTATTGACGAAGGTTGTTTAAAAAACACTCAACACTTTCCTGAACTGTGTATTAAATTATTCTTAAGAACCCAATCAAAAACTACTTTTGCTTTGTTTTACGAAACACGAAAAGTGTAAAAGAAATTATTTTACATCGGCTTGTGCCGATGGAGCTTAATTTAAGACTGACTCTAAACTATGCAGAAAAATGCATGTGTTTCGTTATGACGTAGTATCATTCGATTGTTTTCAGCCAATGATATTGTTTGAGGAGAATCTTTTGATGCTAACTGTATATTTCTCAAACGTGTTTACTTCCGTATGTAGTGCGGATGAACCTTAGTGTCTAACTGTATAGATCAAAATTATGTTTTCGTACGGGGTAGTATGATATAATAACGAAGTTTCTAGTGTGGCTGATTAACAGCGCTTTGATACAAGAGCGTGCTATATTTATTGTATTTGTATATATTTATTCCCTTCATTTATCAGGGACGTAGATGTTCAATTTCGAACAGATTTTTTATCTCAAAATTCGTACAGCTGTAAGCTAGAAAAAAAAAATCAAATTTGCGAAAAGCGAAAATATAAGAAAACACTCGAAAAAAAATTATACAAATAAAAAAAAATGCTATACCCAACAGGTGGTCAAAAAATAAGTTATTTTAAATTTTTTGTTAATACATACAGTTACTATTTATTATGTACACTGACCCATACGCAAAATTGTTTCACTTACTTGTTGATATATATTATTATAATCTGTAAATGTCCAGTAACTTTGCTATTTTTAAAAACAACATAATATATATTTAAAATAATATTTGATAATCGTACCAAAAAAACAAAATACGTTATCGCATATCGCAAGACATAAATAGGAAAAATTGGTAATTAAAAATATATAACCGTTCATTGGAACATAGAGACAATTATTAATTTTTTTATGAAAATGACAGGGAATTTGGTCCCATGCTATATTTATTAATGATGCCGAGATTGATTAACATTTGACCTTTATTAATGTCGATGTACAAATATTCGTATGGGCTACTATTTTAGTGAAACATGTGTGTCAGTTACAAAATCGGTGGTTATACAATTAAATTTTTGCGCTCACGAGAAAATGTCGAAAGAATTATTCGATTTCAAGCATAAAAAAAAATTAAATCCGCAATAAAAATCTGAGACATTTAAAATTTGACAGAAATGGATAATACAAGTAGAAAAAAGTTAGTATAACGCCAGCGCCGATCTAGCGGCCGGGCGAAACAATAATTGTGGACGGATCGTCTAAGATCGAAGTATACAGGGTGGCACATACACAAATTCGTGCATATCAATAAACTTCGAGGGGCAAAACGATTATGAAATATTTTTAATTCGCATGTTTATTTTGAATAATTTATTTCGGATTCTATAGAGTACATGCATTATAAAATGGTTAAATCCCGGAAAAATCTCAATTTTTTTCCTCCACCATCAAATTTTCGTTGTTGTTAGATATTTTAAACTCAGAAATCGTATTTTGTAGCTATTTTTTTTGAATTTCAGGGTAATAGCATACTAAATAATAGAGGAAAATTACTTACGTTGATTTGTTTTCAGAAAAATCCCAGTTTTTCACTACACAATCTGCGAAGTATAGTTTTTCTCGTTGCTGGAAAGAAAATCTTTAATTAGCTATTTGTATTTGTTAAAATATTGCATTTATGAAATATTTCAATACCGCCCTGTCTAATTCTTTTTTTATGTGGATGTAAGAGCCAGGCCCGGATTCAGAGCCGTCATTGGGGGGGAGGGGGGGGGGGGGGGGAGCAACCTTCCAGGAGGATTTTTGAAATAATGTCTTTATTACCTTTTAGTTATTTGTATATGTGTTTTTTTGGTGGGGGGGGGGGGCGCCCCCATCGCCCCCGGGCCTGGTAAGAGCTAAGTCAAATTTTTTTAATTTTTTCGATTTTGTAAAAAAAAATTCAATAAATTTGGGATATGTCCCAAAAACGGCATTTTTGGTATTTTTCGAGTGGATGGCTTCACTATTTTTTAAATATCTCCGGCTCTAAGAGTCGTGGAAAATTAAAAAAAAATTAAAATGACCGTGATGAAGTAGAGTATCGATATGTATAGTAGGGTTTTTTAAAAATGCATCCTAACCTCAAAAAACGAATTCGCGCATATTATTTTTTTTTACTGAATTGGCAATAAATAACCAAAGAATCTTCGAATTTTCTTAAAAATTGGAGAAAATATGTATTTTTATGTCGGGAAGACATGGTAGAAATTGAAAAAAAAATAAATGTATTTGTCCAGCCAAAATCGGCATTTTTCAAAAAAAATTGAATTGACCGCCATTTTTGGAAAAACAATAGTAGAGAAAAATTTTTTATCTTAAAAAGAAAGATTTTGTGTGTACTTTTGTCTAAGAAAATCCAACATTTTATTTCTTTATTTAAAGTGCCCAATTTAGAGAATAATAAAAAAATTCAAATTCGATTTTCATTTTTTATATTTATATTGATTTATATATCACAAAAATCTTACTTTAGAACCTGAAATATTTTTTTTATTTTTTTAAACATTTTTTGGACTGAAACACAGTTTTTCAAAGAGAATCAAGCATAAATATCGCGATAAAAAAATTGGAAATTCAATGTCAAATGTAGAAAAAGTTGTGAGACAAATCACAGGATTTCGGAGTAAGTATTTTGGTTGTTTGGCTTAACTGTAATATGTTTTTGAGGTCCCTGAGTTTGAATGCGAGGTCATCTTGGCTGTGTCAGGTCACCTGAAGGTTATTTCAAGGTCATTTCAAGATCAAATAGAGAAAAAACCAAACAACAAAATACAACCAAGTGTTATATAGGTTTTCGAGTTCACACCAGACCTATATAATAGGTATCAGGACTTGACTTCTCGTTCTTTCCTTTATTTGATCTTAAAATGACCTTGAAATGACATTCAGGTGACCTTACACAGCCAAGATGACCTCATATTCGGCGACAGTTAAGCCAAACAACCAAAATACTTACTCCGAAATCCCGTGATTTTTCTCACGGCTTTTTCGACATTTGACATTGAATTGACCTTGATTCTTACTAGGGGAGGTTCCGTTTGTTGTGGAATCAATTAGTTATCAAATATAGATAATAAATGACCCTCCTCCTTTATTGAAACATTTTTTACATACATATAAAATTCTAATTTCGCTCCACTATTATGACATATTTCAATACCGCCCTGTCTAATTCTTTTATTTTCGATCTTTCCCTCAAGCAATGGTTTTTACTCTTACTCGAATTCCTCTATAATAAACTGATATTTAGGATAAGCTGTACAACGTATTTTTCCATACCGAATGAGGAAGTAATAATGAAAAGGTCGCTTATTCTTATACATATTATTTATATAAATGATTCGCCTAATAATCGGTCGTTGTTATTTATAATATTAGACAAAAGGCCTTGCCTGTGAGGTCAACTTATTTTTATCGTCGTGTTCCATTCTCCGTTTTATTCGGATAAGGGCGGTGACCTATTGGACTCTTGGAAGGTCTAAGGTCTGACAAATATTAAAGGAAGAATTATCCATGAACGTAGATATTCTGAAACCACTTATAATAACAGAAAAGAAACATTCTCGCTCTTGAGATTGAAAGAAAATTCTGAAACACTTGTCTCTTATATATTTTATACGTATTTCATTCTTACTCTAATGTCAGAATATTCATTATGTAACATCTAGCTGTAAATATCACGTCCGCATCCTAGATAGCTATGAATTTCATGTTTGACAGTTCAACACGACCTGTTGTTTCATTTTACTATATTCAATTCCAGCATAAATTGTTATTGTGACAGTTACCGTAAACACCATTTGCACGTCATCAGCAGTATTTGTTCTTACATGTTTTGCCTCTACGTAATATGGTTCTTCAAGTAGTGCTATTTTGCATATCTGATTAATTAAGTAATTAAACAGAATTTAATATGGCTTGATAAATTGGAAGTTTACATTTATAGGGATTTAAGAATCTCAAATTATTTAAAATCGGTTTGGCATTGGTCTAGATTGCCTATATAGATCTTTAAAATTCAGAAAAGTTGTGTAGAAAATTTTTCGAAGACCACTTTTAAATATCTGCAGATTTTGAAGCGAGAAGACGACAAAGTTGAAGTGTAGAATCATGAAATTAATTAAACGAATTCCCGTTGCCCTGATGATGTTTACGAACTGATCGACGAAACATTGACATCTAGTTTAAAATGCACTGATATATTTTTAGTTTTTAATGTTTTTTAAGACAGCTTGAAAATATCCCGATTGGTTTTGACGTAAATTACTATGTGTTAAAAAATATTTACTCGGTGTGCTATATCGTGCAGTAAATGCATTTTGATTGATGATATTTTCACAAAGTTCTATATAATAATAAATCGATATTTTTATGCGAAGTTGCGAAAATGTGTGTACGCTGCAATGATGAATGAATTGACCTATTTTTCTGAATAAGCTTTCATAGAAATGTTTATTTTATGAATTTCAACACATTCTATGATATTTATTACATTTTATGAGTAAACTTTTAACCATGGCCTCCATTATGACTCGGTAAATGTTTGATTTTCTCTCGAAACTCATTATTTCTCAATTATCGTTTAATTTAAATATGAATAACTTTATTTCAAAAAGTTTGTTTAGTTTTCATAATATGGTCCATTTTATGTCTTATAAAATAATACGAGATAATTTTTATCCTATAATTCCCATAAAGAAAAATATTTTGACTACCACAAATATTTTTCTACATTGATTACCAAATTTAAGGATTATAACAATAGGCGACCCTTTTACAATCCCAGATAAAATGACATAAATACAAAAAGGATATAAAATTTAAAAAAAAAATTGAAACTAAGAATTATATGACACCTTTACCAATTAAAGGTCACCGACGTAACTAATTATATAATTAAAAGAACGGAAAACGATAAAAAAAAATAATATTCTATGTGACAAAAATAACCTTGGAGATTTCTTCTAATAATTCAAAGAAAAAAAATTGAAACGAGACTCATTATCATAGGCCAGTGAATTTTTCCACGTATACACAGACAAGGTGATTGCGATTTTAATGTACAATCGATAAAAGTCAAGTTTCAGTAGACGACCATAATTTATTGAGATGTTACCTCATTTATAAATATCATATTCATAAATTATGTTATAAAATGGATAAAATCGACCTTTGCATCTGCGTCTGAAAATAATAATATTGTAATATTGTAAATTTGTTTAAAAATGATGTATTAACCCCTCAACGTACGCGCTCGAGTTAATTCGAGCCCCATAAACAGGTCAGGTCCGGGGGGGGGGGGGGCAGGAGGGACAATTGCCCCCCCCCCAACGTCCGACAATGAGAGGAAATTTTAATTTTTTTGTAGATTCTCCTAAACAACTCACTTTTTCGCTCAAAAATGACCCAAACATTTTTTTTCAGTAATTATGACATTGTCAATCGTTTCTTATACAAAATTCATTCTGCGTAAACCAAATTTTAATTTTTTTGAATTTTTTTTGTAGATTCTAAGTCCATTTATATCCCAAAAAACTCACTTTTTCGCTCCAAAATGGCCCAAACATTTTTTTTCGGTAATTTTGGCGTTGCCAATCGTTTCTTAGACAAAATTTATTCTACGTAAACTAAATTTTAATTTTTTTTGTAGATTCTAGGTCCATTTATACCCTAAAAAATTCACTTTTTCTCTCAAAAATGACCCAAACGTTTTTTTTCGGTAATTTTGACATTGCCAATAGTTTCTTAGATATAATTCATTCTGCGTAAACCAAATTTTAATTTTTTTGAATTTTTTTGTAGATTCTAGGTCACTTTTTCTCTCAAAAATGACCCAAACATTTTTTTTCGATAATTTTGGCATTGCCAATCGTTTCTTAGATATTCTTGGAAGATATACAGGGTGCGCCAATTATTTCCACTCGATCTCTAGCACCGAAACTAAAAGAGATATCAACAAGATTTTTTGTAGGGGTAGACAGTGTCACTCGGACTACAATTTTAAAATATTTTGATGTATACAGGGTGGCTAATTTTTGTGGAATAAAAGTTAATTTGGTTTTTTTAAATTGAACACCCTGTATACGATTATGTCTTCTAATTCTACTTAATATTAGATTTACGGTAGTTTTTTGTATTTGTAAATCCGACGCGGCGTTAACAAGTTATTCCTATTTTAAACAGATTTAATGAAAAAACAGCACTTCAGAAATATTAGCACAAAAACCACATTTTTTAAAAAATTCCTCAAAAAAGCTACTATGATGTAAATGAAACATGCACCTATCACAATAATCACACAACATCTTCACCTGTTCCACAGGGTGTTTGCCGATGGCGTGCCAATAGTCTAGTTTTCAAATGGCAATAACTTAATTTTTTCAAATGGGACACCCTGTACATTTTTCTTCAGTTAGAAGCTCTCCCTAATACGCATTAAAAAATATAGGGTTTTTTAATGCGTATTAGGGAGAGCTTCTAACTGAAGAAAAATGTACAGGGTGTCCCATTTGAAAAAATTAAGTTATTGCCATTTGAAAACTAGACTATTGGCACGCCATCGGCAAACACCCTGTGCAACAGGTGAAGATGTTGTGTGATTATTGTCAAAATATTTTAAAATTGTAGTCCGAGTGACACTGTCTGTCCCTAGAAAAAATCTTGTTGATATCTCTTTTAGTTTCGGTGCTAGAGATCGAGTGGAAATAATTGGCGCACCCTGTATGTCAAATGCAATAAAAAAACAGAAATAAACAATACATTAAATTAGAAACAAATAATTTTATAAAAAGGATAAAGACCATCTTCAGGATGATTATTTTCTATTAATTTTTTGGACGGGCATGTTTTTTTATATCTCTTATAGTTCGTTTCAAGATATTTGGTCTATAAAATACTCACAATTTGTGATTGTAAACAGAAAATAGTAGGCAGGTATGTTATTATTTTTTATCTTCGATAATAAAGTGGATCTAAACAACTAAACTACAATATATGGGTAGGAAATTACAAACGCTTTATTGTTGTCAGCAAAAAATATTAAAGATTCAAGTTTAGATTATCACCAGGATACAACAAACAGCAGAACTCTTTGAAGATTGGTTTGAAAATTATAAAATATAGATTTTTATTGTGTTGACAATTCAAATTTAAAGGTTACGTGTTTCGCGAACATATCATACTTGAAAGTCAAAGAAAAAAGTTAAACGTTACACGCAAGTGAACGTTTCACGTCCAATTTAGAATGCCTATTAAATTTCTTGGGATATGCAATCGTCCGTTGAACATAATAGGTCATTAAAAAAAACAAAAACAAATAATTGTTGGTTATCTTATCGAGTTCAAATTGGTATTTTACGATTCGGTATATTCACTAGCAAAATGAAAATACAGGTTAGACTGGGATTTGAACGTCGAAAGCTTGTTTTGTGACAGATATCACGGTAAAAAAAGTAATAAAGTTCTTTTTCCACAGTAATGTTGTTTTATTACATACTATCAGGTGTACAAATAAATTTACGCCGCCCAAATTTCATCTGAGATTACAGGACCATTTCTAGTGACAGGTAGTACACCCCTTTTGGTCCGCATTTTGGAACAGCCATATTTTTTAATCTCAAGTACACACACACACACACACATCGCGAGCGAAAAAAAAATCAGGTCACCATAATGTTGACAGTGACAGAAAGTTTTCAAGTATCTTTATAGCTTTTGAAAACATTTAGACCAGAGTAGATAATTTTTGAAACAAAAAAAAAATAGTAGTAGGATGAAACCCATTGGAAAAGGAAGAGAATATAACAAAAAGAAAGGAAAAATAATTTACGGGCGGTCTGAGGTCGGGAAGTGGAAGGGGGTAAGTTTTTAAGGATAAAAAACTGTTTATCTCGATTTTCGGCAAAACTACAAGTCCTATGGAAAAAAGTTAAATGGCAAAGTTGTAGGTCATAAAAAGATCTACAACTTTTGTATTTACACTTTTTTCACAAAACCTTAAAATGTATGTGAAAAATTCAAATAACCAAGTTTTTGGTTTTTTATTTTTATCTTTTACAAAAAATTATTTTTTTTCACAAAATTTGGTGAAAACTTACCTTTTTATATCCCAAACACACTGTAATTTTTTTGATTTAAAATATTTATTTTATCACCTTATTTTGACTTAATATCGAAAAAGCACCCTAATTTTCAATCGAAAATTCTCACGTCAAAATATCTGCTTCTTTAAAAAACTCGGTGGGCTTTTTGTTCGTTGAAATCTTTACTTTTTGATGGAGTAAAAAAATACATTATTATGGTAAATGCTCTCAAAAAATTCAAAGAAACGAAATAAACCCGAATAAGATTTTTTTTTTAAATCATCATGTACAATTTTGAGCTATTTATTAAAATTTATACTTTAATTACATCAAAAAGTAGAGATTTCAACGAACAAAAAGCCCACAGAGTTTTTTAAAAAAGCAAATATTTAGACGTGAGAATTTTCGATTGAAAATTAGGGTGTTTTTTCGATATTAAGTCAAAATAACGTGAAAAAATAAATATTTTAAATCAAAAAAATTACAGTGTGTTTGGGACATAAAAAGGTAAGTTTTCACCAAATTTCGTGAAAAAAACTTTTTATTTGTAAAAGATAAAAATAAAAAGCCAAACATTTAGTTATTTGAATTTTTCACATAAATTTTGTGGTTATGTGAAAAAAGTGTAAATACAAAAGTTGTAGATCTTTTTATTACCTACAACTTTTCCATTTAACTTTTTCATCCTACTATTATTTTTTTTTTCACTTTTTACCATATTCAAAGGCTTCAGCCCTGGTCTAATTCTTGTATCAATTAAAAATAACGATCGTAACCTTGCCGACGACAATTCGAGTTTCGACACACCCTGTATGCAGTAAAACAGTCCGGTCTGAGCACTTCTTGTGAAAGTGACACAGTGTGTTGCGCAAATTGCTAAAAATAGACCAACGATTATTTGCCGTGAATGTATTAAAAAATTGACAAACCGAGAACCGAGTCGTGTAAATCTCGTACGTACGTAATAATATATATAATAATAATAAAACACCACTTAAGAGAAATTGCTACACGCCTACGCGTTCGAGTAAAAAATGGAACACGGACCTCGATTGTTTTATTTTTCAATTCGGAATCGCCTTTTGAAGTTATTTCGTTTATTTAGTAATATACAGGGCGTTATAGAAATACGTGTATATATTGAAACCAGTTAAATTCTATAATTTTCTAAAACTAATTAATTTTTAGTGGGCCACTAAACTTTTACAACTAGATGCACCTATTTTATGGTTTTCTCACGACTTCAAGCACCGATTGCGCTTGTTTTAGGTTATACAAAGTGAGTTGGCGTTTGCAAGATCGCCAAATGATCTGAAAAATACTTGGGGGGAGCAAAAAACTAATAGAAAAAAACTTTTGAGATATTATGAGCAACCCTGTATAATAGCGCTTGTATCTATAGTTTAATATATACTTATAACTCATGAATTATATTAATAGCGACCCTGAAAACCGATCAAAATAGTTTAAAATTTAAAATTAAACTTAAAAATTAGAATAAAATACAATTGTTGCTTATCTATACGGAAATTTTGGCTAATGGTGTGATCAAACAATTACTAAGTACGTCATTTTTAAAAATTGTAACCACTATTTCTCTCGTCTTAATTTCCACCAATCACAAACGCGCAATTTTGAATTACAAATGGTTTCTAGATGACAATTTAATTCATGTATAAAAAATCCCATAAGCCGAGTGATTATGTCATTATGACAGCGAAAAAAGTTTCTCAAAACATGTAAATCCACTGAAAGCTGAACTTTTTTTTTTTTTTCGATTACAATACTTTACCTATGGTAAAGTAAAACTGCCAGAAAAAATTACTCGTCCTACGGACTCGTAATTTTTTCAGAGGCAGTGTTTTTCGTTAAATTGCCAGGCAACAAAATTCTTATTGATACATGTCAAGTTTATTTCGACAAAAAAAAGCTCTCGTGTAATTATAAGTGAAAAAAATCGAAAAAAAAAAACAATGCTTCTTGTTAAAATATTACTTAGCAACGTATTTTTTCGATTTTTTTTTTCGGAAAAATTAGATGCCCTTATGATATTACTTCAAATGTTTAGGCAACTGAAAGTTTGTGAGTAAATTTATATCTCTGGAAGCTCAAAAATATTACAAAGTATTCAAAAATGTCCTCAGGTCAGGTTTCTAAACCCACTTGTTTCTTAAATGAAAGCAACCATCATTTAAATATTGTAAAATACTGGGAAGGGCGTAATAATATTTTGTACTTTGGCTACCTGAGTTCCATTAGTCTTTACAACAAATTTCTTAGGACGGCTTATAATTTTGTACGGCATTCTGGAGCCAGATTAGAAATTTTGGACAATAAAAGTAAGATTTTAGGTAAATAAAAGTTTATTACTAAACAGATTAAGATAAAAAAAAAAGATGGTCGTGTTATACTGCCCGAAGAAGCCCAACAGAATTTAAAACATTTTTTTTAGTCAGTAAATGAAAGAATTTACCGAAAAATTAGTTTTTTGTACACCTACACTGCAAAATTGATCTTTTGTAGACAATTTGCAGCATAATATTAAATCATTAAGATCTAAATATAAACAAATATATAAATTAACTAAAAATATATAAACATTGTGAGTTTATTCAATCAACAATGTAAACACGAAAAAAACTTTAAGTTTTAGTAATCGTTACACGAAAATATATCTGGTTTAACAACATAAACAAAACATTCGCTAATGACTAAATATTGTAGGTATAAAAATTAAAAATAACCTCATAAGTTTTACACTTTATATCCTATTTGAAGTACGTAAATTTGACGTACACATTTTTTGAAGAAAAAAAATAAAATTTATCAAAATTTTTATTATAATTGCAGAAAAAAACGTACTTAATTATATATTCTCTATGTAAAAGAAAGCAAATCGTTGAAAAACAGGAGGTTGTAAATTTAGAGAAAATATTTTGATGTTTTGCCAAAATAAAAAAGTATATATCGATTTTTTATTTTGTATATCTGACTTGGGAAAACTTATGAATGGCAGGATGTTTTGAAATAATTTGAAAATGACAATATTGAAATATTTGGGAAACAATAAAAATAAATAAATAAGGCCAAATAAATTCCGAAAACAATTGTTATAAAAAGTCAAAAAGAATAATTTGATTTTTTTCAAAAATGGACATTTTATTTTCGAATTATCCTTGACTCTATTAAATTTGTGAAAGTTGAATTTTTTGAAGCAATAATATTCACAGTTCGGAGGCTAATTTGGAAATATTGCATACATTTGAACAAAGGTCAAGTTAGTGAAGTTTTTTAATTAAAATTAGATAGAAGAAACATTTTTTTTATGCCTTACATCAAAAATATTCGTCATTGATAACGTTAGAAAACACAATCATACAAAATGTGTTTACATTTTTACAAAATTATTTTTGCATGAATAGTTCATATGGGTCATCATCGCCAAATTCAAAAAAGATAAATTTCAACGATTGACAATTATTTATTGTTGAAATGCTTAAGCGAAAATTTTGTGCCATAATTTAATAGAATTACATCCTTGCATATTTAAATAAGTTTCTTGAACTTTTTAATTTATCTGGAAAATTAGTTAAATAAATAATAAAAATACGTCTGATCCATTTTTTTATAGAACTGCACTGTGCAGTCATAATTTTGTCAAAATTGACTTGAAGCCAAAAATTGAACATTGAATCTACAATCTAAATTCTTATCCCATTAATCCCAATATTAAACATACCCATATAAATGTGAGACCTACCCGCATAATTTAAACAATGGACCATTTCACAATTTATGAAAATAAACAAGCGCAAGGTTAATGAAAATGTGCTGTTTTTATGAACTATTTATAGATTAATTACTTGGTAAACAAACATACCTATCCAATTATTTCATGATGAAAAAGGTAGGTGATTTAATAGGTTATTTTGTTTTTAGTTTACTTTATATTCAAATGAAATACAATTCATACAATGGATATCAAATTCTCTGGAAAATAGTTATTTTGATATCTGGCTTAGTCAAACGATGATTACTGTTCTAAAAAAGTAAACTATTTAGTTGGAAATCTGAGGCCTTCTAGGAAGCGTTTTAAAGATGATCTATACAACTCGCGAACATACGACGTTTAGTTTGGGTTGTGTACTTTTTTAAAACCGAAGGAAATTGAATCGGCGCGTCGCATCTCTTGGGTTTACCACTGTGGATGCGAATAAATCAGTGTGTCAAAGAGAGTAAATACCACAGCCTTCTTCATACTCGCAACAAAGATGTCGCGCATTACAATATTATTATGACACTATGAGAGGTATAGTGCGATATATGAGATTGAGAAATGATAGGAATAATAATAATAATTTTTTTTACAAGCCTAAAACACAATATTAGTATTATCTAATTAAAATATTTATTTTACAATGCATTTTCCCTCACACTGGCAACTTATATTGCATCCACAGTGGTAAAGCCGACTAATTTACTATTTACTAAACAACAGTACCCTTGTGATTTCACCAAATCAAAATGTTTGTAATGCAACCTTGTTTATTCCTTTTAACGAATGACTCACGTATTTTGAGATAAAAAATTCAAAGAAATGTTCTTGTATGGTATTTGAAAGCATTTTGTGTACGTGGTAAGACATATTAAACGTTTTTTTTTGTTACAGAAGAGATATCTAGTTTCCAATAAGTAGCGAAACTAATAGAACACATGAACATAGAACCATTAGAATAAAAAAGGAAAGTGTTATGCTACATGAATTACAAGGACGAAATTTGTATTAATCCAATACCTATTACACAACAAAGATATACAAATAAGTATGTATATCATTGAAACAAAGAACTAATAAAGACATAGTTCTGAATTAAATAAAAATATAATATACATAACCTTTAACAATTCTTTGACCTCTAAACTAATCACTTTAAGTAAAGACACAGTGGTATTTTAAAGTAAAAATATTTTTAACCAAAAAAGGTAGGTCGTTTTAAAAGAACCTACTGATCTACTGATTAGCAAATAAAAAGCGTATTTAGCCCAATGTGAGGTCTTTTAATTGTACTGATAACAAATTAGAGGGTAAAAAAAAATATATATCTTACCTCTTACTCGTTGTATAAAGCAGACTTACATATGTACACAAGTATCAACAATGAGAGCTGCACAAACACTATAAATATTTTGTTTGCATTCCAATTGATAATATTAAAACATAATTAAACTTCAACAATAATGAACTCATCCAGAACACTCATTTAGTTCATGTACTCGACATTTATTTTGACGTTCAGAAAGAGATCTACAGTTACTCAAACCTCAACTCACGGAACGGTGGAAATGAATGAAAAAAAATGACAACTGCACCTAATGACAATGACGTTACCACCACTCGGCACTTTCTCTGTCGCCAATATAACAAAACTAAATAATTTCTCTAAAAATAAAATCAAAAACGCCCTAATATATTTTTTAATAATATTACTAAAATAATGTCAATTAATTACTTGTTTATAATAACCAGAAGTCAATTTTTGAAACAATTCAAAAAAATGTAGACAATTCGTTATACCTCCGTGTAAAATATGTTGCCTACTTTGTCATCTAAGCTGCTAGCGAATTACAGAATTCTAATAAAAAAGTAAGCAAAAGAATGGCCGTCATTTTTCGGTTCAAGCAATCTAAACTAGATGGAACCACGGGAAACTCTTGATGCAGTGTTGCCAGTTTGTTACGAAAACCGACCATTCCAGTATTTTTATTTAATCGAGCTATTATGCATAAACGATCAAATCCACAAATATCTAAAATATAAGATAACTCGTCCAACCTATCAAAAAAATAACTATTTTTATTTTGCAAAAAATACCCAATCCATTTTATCATTAGTTTTATTAAAAATATACTGTTTATCCAATCCACTTTCCAAATTCAAATATAATGAAATACTAGGATTGATTTTTCAGTATTTTACATTTTTGTAAATGACTATTGTTTAATTACGTTTAATACATCAAAAATTAATTTATCTTATAGAAAATTAATATCCGATAATTGTGCTCTCCTGAGTTTTTTATATAACGTTTTGCAAAACCATTAATATCTCAGATCTCATGTGGATTGGATGCTTTATGCATAACAGCGTCCAAATTATTTAAAGAATGAAAGTATTAAATTAATAATTATGGTTTGTGTTCTGCCTATTTCTAGGAATTTGGAAAGGATGAAACCCATTGGAAAAGGAAGAGAATATAACAAAAATGAAAGGAAATAATAATTTACGGGCGATCTAAGGTCGGGAAGTGGAAGGGGGTGAGTTTTTAAGGGTAGAAAACTGTTTATATCGATTTCCGGCAAAACCACAAATCCTATGGAAAAAAGTTAAATTGCAAAGTTGTAGGTAATAAAAATATCTACAACTTTTGTATTTACACTTTTTTCACATAACCTCAAAATTTATGTGAAAAATTCAAATAACCAAATTTTTGGTTTTTTATTTTTATCTTTTATATTATTTTTTTTTGACGAAATTTGGTGAAAACTTATCTTTTTATGTCCCAAACACACTGTAATTTTTTTGATTTAAAATATTTATTTTTTCACCTTATTTTGAGTTAATATCGAAAAAGCAGTCTAATTTTCAATCGAAAATTCTCAAGTTAAAATATCTGCTTTTTTAAAAAACTCGGTGGGCTTTTTGTTCGTTGAAATCTCTACTTTTTGATGATGTAAAAAAATATACATTACTATGGTAAATGTTCTCAAAAAATTCAAAGAAACGAAAAAAACACGAATATGAATTTTTTTTAAATCATCATGTACAATTTTGAGCTATTTATTAAAATTTATACTTTAATTACATCAAAAAGTAGAGATTTCAACGAACAAAAAGCCCACAGAGTTTTTTAAAAAAGCAGATATTTAGACGTGAGAATTTTCGATTGAAAATTAGGGTGTTTTTTCGATATTAAGTCAAAATAACGTGAAAAAAAAAATATTTTAAATCAAAAAAATTACAGTGTGTTTGGGACATAAAAAGGTAAGTTTTCACCAAATTTCGTAAAAAAAACTTTTTATTTGTAAAAGATAAAAATAAAAACCCAAAAATTTGGTTATTTGAATTTTTCACATAAATTTTGAGGTTATGTGAAAAAAGTGTAAATGCAAAAGTTGTAGATCTCTTTATTACCTACAACTTTGCCATTTAACTTTTTTCCATAGGACTTGTAGTTTTGACGGAAATCGAGATAAGCAGTTTTCTACGCTTAAAAACTACTCACCCCCTTCCACTTCCCGACCTCATTTTTGTTATATTTTCTTTCTTTTCCAATGGGTTTCATCCTCCTATTATTTTTTTCACTTTTTACCATCTTCAAAGGCCCTGATCTATATTAGTCCGAGCGCTTGATATAATTTATAGAATATTACAGCAGTTATAAGCGCATGGATTATAAATAACTCAAAAAGGTAGAAATAAATAACCAACTATATAGAGATATAATATTTATTAGTATTTCACAAATTTTTATAGAACAAAAACATTAAAAATGTGAAAAAAAGATCCATAAATTAAAAAATATCTTCTAATTCACACAGATAGGACAAGTTGGCAAAATCACAATATCGTTTTGCAGAAAAGCATTGCACTTTGCCTCCAGTTGCATCACAGATAACTCTTTTTTTTTTTGACTGTACAACTACCCAGACATCGTAAAAAGCAAAAAGAAAATACTTTCTTCCACTTTATGATTATGAGAAACACATATACAAAGCAAATAACTCGTATTAACAGACCTCAGAGTAATCTAAAATCTCTTTAAGACAATTTCCTTAAGAATATGTCAATAAGTCCTCACAAAATGCCATTTTTATTCCCTTCGCAACAACGTGGATTTCCCGTAAAAAAATTATTTGTACCTATATTTTAAAAATGGCATATTTCTCTCTCAAAGTCTGTTACTGTTCGACTTTGATTTTTTTTTAAACATTTACACCTTATTTTATAGAAAAAAAAAAGCTATTTCAGCCTTAAAAAATACATTTATATATGTACAGCAAATCCGTCTTTAATCAAATACTTAGAGAATATTACATTTATACAAACATACGTTTTTTTTTGTTATTTATTACTTAACTATTATTTTTTTCATTATTATTAATAGTACTTTACTCAAAAAAAGTGAGTACGGTCCCTGAGCGAATTGATAACATCTTAAATACTAACCCAGAATGAGTATCGGTTCAATTTTATAAAAAAGAATACAGTGAGCTTCAAAATTATTTACGTCTACGTCTCAACCCTCACTCGGGCGTCCACGCTGTTGCCAAACTTATCGCATTATCAAAAATTAATAAAATGTAACAGATTAATAATTTACAGGGTGAGTTCAGGTACGATAAGTGTAAGTTTAGCTCAGAAAATGATGTACAAAGTAATATTTCAAGTAAATATATTGTATCGGCATTTGGCAACACCGTGGGTACCCAAGTGGTAGTTGCGACGTAGATTTTAGTCAATATAACCGCTATTTTGAGGTGTTAACTCAAAAAAAAATTGCGCCTAATCTCCATATTTGATATAAATAAAATGCGAGTCAAATATATATCGTCAGAAAAAACTTGTCTCGAATAGAGTGAAAGCTTTAGGAAAAAAAAAAGAAGTAAATAATTTAATAATACAAATATTCAAAAACAATGGACCGTGATAGTCGTGACGTCACAACGAAGTTGGTAGCATGTAAATGGTTCTACACAAAACAAGGTTACCATGGCAACGATGTCACTTATATGTCATGATTGACAACTATGACACCGTTGCTATGGTTACTCTGTTATGCCATTAAGATATTTTAGAGTTAAATTTCCCCTTTTCAAGTTTTAATAAAATAATGGCTTAATTTCTATATATTTTAGTATGTCTCAACAAACTTATTTTCAATAAAAAATTCTGCATTACATATAAATCAATAATCGAGAATAAAATTTGTAAAATATTTAGTGGTATACAGAGAACATCAAAAATATTGATTTATGCTGAAATGAATTAAAAATTATGTACAAGCTTAGATTTAAAAAAAAACTATAGTCAGCTTGAAAATGATTGATTGCAAAATGTTTATGACCCAGAAGATAAACCCCAATATAACATCATAAATCAGTGGCGGATAATTTCTAAAATAAAATGTTTGTTCCAAAATGAAATCTTGTGTTTTCTTCCTAAAATTTTTAAAAATACCAATTTATTTCAATTTTTGGTAAGTATGTAATCTCTGCAGGTAGAAAATATTTACAATTCAAGATCAATCTAAGTAGCCCTCAACTTTCTTAGAAAGAATTAAAATTTCTAATCAGCAGAAAGTGTTGTGCAGATTGTAAATTATTTTAGTTAAAATTTACATTTCTGTTTGTGTAGTCCTGTGATTGTAACACGCAGAATTGTTAGTTCTGTAATAATAGGCGATAAAAAGCAATATTGATCAATGAAAATGGCACAAACGTCTAATTATACTGCTGTGAAATTAAAGTGAAATTTAACCGCGCCTATGTGTGGCATGTAGAGTCGCATCGCCCAGTATATTAAAATATGTAGTTATTAGTATTAATGTAAGGTCAGGTATTTATACAGGGTTCCCACCAAGTTAGTAAAATTCAATTCCCTGACTTTTCCCGGTTTTCCAGGTCCATTTCGAAAAAATTCCCTGGCCTATATATAACAGTGTCTATCACTTTTTTTTTTAGTTGCCAAATTTTGTTAAATATCTAAATTTATTCTGAAAAATGCATTTTTTTTAACTATCAAATATTTAAATCGCTGTTCTAAAGGGGATCGAACAAACCGATTTCATTTTTCCCTGTTCTCCCTGACTTTTAGGGTTTCTTATGCGTTTCTCTGACTTCCAGGTCCCATTTTAAAATTCCCTGACTTTTCCAGGTTGGTGGGCACCCTGTTATATATATTTATATTACGTCAGAAAGGAAGGTCGACGACCAACACGTAGAGAATTTGTGTTATTAAATATTGTGTATATAAAACGGTCAATGTCAATCTTCCTATTCATTAATATTAAGATTCAGATAGAGATATTGTTCTTCAGAACATTCACATAACCTATAGTATTAGTCTATGATTCATGTTACTGTATTGTCGTTATTAATATATCATATCAATAATATGGTTGTAATTATTTACCATTATTACCGTTATTAAACGTCCTTGTACGTGAACATTTCAATAATACTGTTCGGAGTATAGTTTCTAAGTGTTATAGACTTTTGAAGCAACGAAAGGATGGAAGTATTAGAGTAGCACCTAAAACGTCAACTGGGAGAAAACCCACTCAAATAGACGGTACTATGAAACAACTGATCTGAAGAAAAGTGCATTCGTTTTATTTACAAAAAAAAAATACCTACTTTGGATAAACTTTTAGTAGACATTAATGGAGACGAAACTTTGCCAAACGTTAAAAGAAACAAATTAAACTTCGTTTGGGAGAAGAACGATAGAAAATCTGCGCTCAAAGAGAAAGATGAAATTATTTGTTGAAGGAGACAATTAAGGGAAATTAGAAAATTTAGAAAAGAAGACAAAAATATTTTTTATTTAGATGAAACATGGATAAATGAAGGACATTTTGTAAAAAAAGTTTGGCAAGATAAACAGGTTACAAATGCTCGTCAGGCATTTATAGAAGGTTTAATTATCACTCATATTGGAGGAGATAAAGGATTTGTTGATAGAGGCTTGTTAGAATTTGTTTCAAATTCTACGAAAGATTACCATGAAGAAATGACTGCTGATGTTTTTGAGGAATATTTCAGTCAAATGATAGATTTATTACAGACCAATTCTGAGTTATGGACAATGCCAGTTACCATTCAAGATTAAAGGAACCGTTACTAAATGGAAAAGAACTCTCCGATTGGCTAATAACCAAAGAAATAGTGGCAGAAGAGGGATTATTCAAAAAACAGCTATTGCAGTTATGTAAACAACATTGTAGATGAAATAGCAAAAGAACATGGAGTTGAAGTGTTGAGGTTACCACCTTATCACTGTGAACTTAACCCCATTGAACTAATTTGGGCTCAAATGAAGGAATATGTCGCGAGAAACAATACAACATTTAAACTTCAAGATGTTCGTCAACTATTATGTGACTCAATATCAAAAACTTCACTGGACAATTGGCAAAACGCTATAAGACATATTCTAGCAGAGGAAACTTGATATGTTAATAGAGGAAACCATAGAACCAATTATTATTTCTGTGGGAAGTGAGGAAACTGATGATGATGACTCCTTATCGGGAGAAAACACCTTTGTCATAAAAACTGTGCTATCATGCATTTTCAAATGGAGTATAAATGATTTAGGATTATTTATTGCATAAAATAAATATAAATGCACATACTGATTACATAATTCATGGCAAATTTGATAAACTTTTACTCTGTCTGATGTCGATGTTGTATTTTGGAAGTAAAGGATTCTAATTAGGTATTTATTATTGACAATTCTTGCAAAACAGAGTAGAAGTTGTTCAAATTTTCCATGAGAAAATGAGTGATGTAATCAGTAAGTGCATTTATCTGTAATTTATTTTATATAATAAATAATCCAACAAATTATTTAATAATTTTTTATCTTAAATGTATTAAATAATTATTGGAAGGCCATGAATCTGAATTTTTAATTTTTTTAAATGACATTTTGTTCCGTGTCTAATTTTAGAAGCACAAATCAATATTTCTGATTTTCTCTGTATACCACTAAATATTTAACAAATTTTATTCTTGATTATTGATTTGTATGCCATGCAGAATTTTTTATGAGAAATAATTTTTTTTGTAAAATTATTAATAAAAAACTTATCAGACATACTGTATTGGATCAAATTATTTTTTTTGAAACCCACTGTACATTTGCTTGAACTATTGTTCCTCGAATTTAATTCAGACGACTTTTATTGGAATTTAAGAAAAAATCAGTCCAAGCAATTATACTTTTTAATAAAAAAAAAATTAGCACTAAAAAACATACTGAGTATTCATTTAAAACATATTTCAAAACAAATAAACAAAAATTATGATACTGCAGATTGAAAAAAATATATGAAAAAACGTCTCAGTATCAATTATATCGCTTTTTATTTTTAAATGAACACTCGATTTGTACAAACATATAGAGGGGAAAAAGTCAATTAAATCGTACAATAAATATCTATAACTCAATTTATATTTATAAATTTGATTGGATATGATTGATTCTGTCATTTTTCTATAGCAGATAGACCAGGGCTGAAGCCTTTAAAAATTGTAAAATAATTTATGGGGTGAGTTTTTAAGGGTAAAAAACTGTTTATCTCGATTTCCGGCAAAACTACAAGTCCTATGGAAAAAAGTTAAATGGCAAAGTTGTAGGTAATAAAAAGATCTACATCTTTTGTATTTACACTTTTTTCACATAACCTCACAATTTACGTGAAAAATTCAAATAACCAAGTTTTTGGTGTTTTATTTTTATCTTTTACAAAAAATTTGTTTTTTTCACGAAATTTGGTGAAAACTTACCTTTTTATGTCCCAAAGACACTGTAATTTTTTTTTGATTTAAAATATTTATTTTTTCACCTTATTTTGACTTAATATCGAAAAAGCTGTCTAATTTTCAATCGAAAATTCTCGCGTCAAAATATCTGCTTTTTTAAAAACACTTAGTGGGCTTTTGTTCGGTGAAATCTCTACTTTCTGATGGTGTAAAAAATATACATTACTATAATATAGCTCAAAATTGTACATGATGATTTAAAAAAAAAATTCGGATTCGAGTTTTTTTCGTTTATTTGCATTTTTTTAGAACATTTACCATACTAATGTATATTTTTTTGTACACCATCAAAAAGTAGAGATTTCAAGGAATAAAAAGCCCACCGAGTTTTTTAAAAAAGCAGATATTTTGACGTGAGAATTTTCGGTTGAAAATTAGGGTGCTTTTTTCGATATTAAGTCAAAATAAGGTGAATAAATAAATATTTTAAATCAAAAAAATTACAATGTGTTTGGAACATAAAAAGGCAAGTTGTCACCAAATTTCACGAAAAAAACAAATTTTTTGTAAAAGATAAAAATAAAAACTAAAAATTTTGTTATTTGAATTTTTCACATAAATTTTGAGGTTATGTAAAAAAAGTATAAATACAAAAGTTGTAGATCTTTTTATTACCTACAACTTTGCCATTTAACTTTTTTCCACAGGACTTGTAGTTTTGCCGTAAATCGAGATAAACAGTTTTTTACCCTTAAAAACTTACCCCCTTCCACTTCCCGACCTCAGATCGCCCGTAAATTATTTTTCCTTTCCTTTTGGTTTCAAAAATTATCGACCCTGGTCTAACAAATTATCAAAATCTTACTAAAAACATATATTTTGTGGACCACCTTTTTCTCATACAGTCACAAAAATTGCACTTTCACGACATTTAATCCTATTTATATCTATTTCGTTATTTTAAAGCCTAAATAAATTTCATGTAAAATTGTCTAAAAAAGCTGGTAACTTAATTAGTTAACGCTTACAAAATAAATAAACCTCTCTAAAATTGGTCAAACAAATAATATAAAAAAATCTTTTAAGGTGATGGTTTCATTTGAGTTTTTAAACGATTTGATAACAGAAAAAACGTATTTGAAAAACTTTTTTTTTGAAAAAACAAATTATTCAACGATTTAAATAATAATTACACTTAAATATACAGATGTTTCGGAATTAGTGTACCAAAAAGCGTGTCAAAAAGGTTCGAAATGTTTTGATTATCGCAATTTTATTGTTAATTTGGATAAAATAATTGTTACTACCAATTTTAATTTTCACTAAACGACGTCCTAAGCTCTCCAAATGTTAAATTAATAACAATAATACGACTTACCCGTAATATCACTTCACTTAACCTCCATTTTGAATTTTGACAGTTTTCAAATTAACCTTTCTAATTACTCAACGGTTGGCAGTACTGTTAAATAGCGATGCGAATAATCGAATTAATACTCTTCAAGTATTCGATAGTTAGAAATTACAAATCCAACCAAACGAGTTTTTATTCATTATAGTAAAGCAGAATGAATGAATAATGAATTTGTTTCATCTCTTACAGGTGTTTCGACTCATTAGGTCTTTATCTCAGAATAGCTCGAACCTAATTAACTGGAAAATAATCCAGCAATAACGTAAAAATCTTTCGCTCGATTACTTCACAAACCATTCATTTATTCCTTGAATTAATCAGTTCCTTTGAATAGTTTTGATGCATAACTGGAAGCAGCAACGTCAAAAACATAATTTAATGTAATTCTTCGATATTTCGCATCACTAATGTTAATTAACTCTCACTAAATTATGTAACCAAACTTATTGTCTTCTTCTTTTTTAGAGACTAGAAAAGTTATATTGGCCTGACTATTTGGGGCCAACTAGTCCAATTGGGTGTTAGGGCTTGTAGAAAAACTCTTCTCCGTCATTTATGGTCTCTAGACATATTCCTAGTTGGTCCAGGACGGTGGGCCGTCCACTTCGCCCTCTGGTTGTTGTACTGAAGACTCTAGTCGTATCTTTCTTCATTTTTTTTAATATCGTAAACATTTAAACGATTAATCGTTAAATGAGTAGTTACTAATTAGAGGAATCGTGACTCTCACGTACTAGATCTCCAATATCTGTCACTTGGGGCCTGTCATCTGTCAAAAATATTGGTTTTGACAACTTTACGACCCAATTTGCATTGAGGGTTGCAAAAGGGGCAATTATTTTTTTGTATATGAAGTTGTAGGAGTAAAATTTTTTAAAATACCGCAAAAAATGACCAAAAAACAGTTTAAAGTAGTAAAAAAAATCAAAATTTAACGCTTTTTGGTTACAAAATTAAGAAACATCTGGTGGTAATATAAAAAAAAATAATCAAGACAACGATAATAATAAAAAAAAAGAAACCATCACACCCGTCATTACATTTAAATTCAAAAATAAACAAAATCCAGCGAAAAAACACTTTACACAACTAAATTGCAAACCTAAATCACAATTAGAAAGTAATATCACCGATTTATTGAGTGGCGTATCACAAGGCTACAAAATTTCACAAAAAAAAGAATCTCGTACATCGTTTAGAGGATTTCCATAATCAATAAATCGATTTAATCGATTAAATACTATTCTAGTAGCGTAGATGGCGCCCGATTTTACGTTTAGTTTGGTTGTTATGGCATCAATTGTTTTTGACGTTTGTGACAGATGCGACAATCAGTATGGTCGCTATGGTTCCGTTGTTTTTGACGTTTGTGACAGGTGCCGCAATTAGTATGGTTGCTATGGACTCAATTGTTTTTGACATTTGTGACAGATGCGATACTTAGTATGGTTAAGGGAGCCATTGAAAGAATTTTTTAATTAGATAAAACATTTAGCTGCCTCCAGAATTTGAGAAAAAAAAGAATAAAATGAAATTCCTCTAACCACGTACGAAGTCCTTTTTAAAATTTGCCAGGAGTACGAGAAAATAAAAAAATAAAAAAAAACCCGTTCCAGATACGCCAGAGTAATTATTTAAACGAAAGTCTATTAGGATTCGCGTTCCTCGGGTCACCTGGACGATATCAAAACATTTTCGACGTTAAGAAGTTCTTTGACTTTGTCCGTGTACTTAACCAACGCGATCTTCGAGGCACGGGTATTAATTTTCTCGCCGGCGTTCAAGAACTGGCAACACCGCGCCTGCTCTAAAAATTCCGACATTTTGAGTTCTCTAAGGATTGTTTTGTAATTCACATTAACACCACTGCTCGTACTCGTCGCCGGGGGGCATAGTTGTTTCAATAAAGCGTCTCTGGATTTGATTTTTAATAGGGTAGAGAGATCTTGGAGAAGCACCCATCGTTCCGACGAAGGTTCGTTGTGCAGACTGTAGAGGTTCGGAAGAAGACATTCCGACATTTCGATTTCGATGTCTTCGTCTTGGGGTTCCGGGTCCGGTTCGGGGGTGTTCTCGAGTACGTTGAAACCGATTACGTCGACTGGATCTATAAATTAAATAAACATTTTTTAAATTGTTTTTTTTTCAATTTTTAAGTTTTTCAATGTTTTTAAATTTTTTTGTTTTTTGAATTTTTCAATTTTTTAATTTTATAATTCTTCAATTTCCAAGTTTTTAAATTTAATTGTTTTTTAATTTTGTAAGTTTTCAATTTTCCAATTTTTTATTTTTTAATTTCACAATTTTTCAATTTTTTGAATTTTTAAATTTTGAAATTTTTAAAATTTTTTTCTTCAATTTTTCAAGTTTTTAGATTTTTTTGTTTTTTAATTTTGTAAATTTTTAATTTTCCAATATTTTATTTTTTTCATTACTCAAGTTTTAAATTTTTTCATTTTTCAATTTTTTTTTAAATTTCGAAATTTTAAAATTTTTTTTTCAATTTTTCGATTTTTCAATTCTTCAATTTTTAAGTTTTTAAATTTTTTTGTTTTTCTAAGTTTTCAATTTTCCAATTTTTTATTTTTTTAATTTCTCAATTTTTAAATTTTTTCATTTTTGAATTTTTTGAATTTTTTATTTAAATTTTGAAGTTATAAAAATTGTTTTCTTCAATTTTTCAATTTTCAAGTTTTTAAATTTTGAATTATTTTTAAATTTTGAAATTTTTTCAATTTTTTCAATTTTTTATTTTTTTTATTTTTTTTTCAATTTTGTATTTTTTCAATGTTCAAGTTTTTCAATTTTTTTGTTTTTTGATTTTTTAAATTTTGAAATTTTTAAAAATTTTTTCTTCAATTTTTCAGTTCTTCAATTTTCAATTTTTTAAATTTTTTGAATTTTGAAATTTAAAAATTTTTTTCTCAATTTTTCGATTCTTTAATTTTTCAATTTTTTCATTTTTCAATTCTTCAATTTTCAAGTTTTTAAATTTTTTGTTTTTTAATTTTGTAAGTTTTCAATTTTCCAATTTTTTATTTTTTTAATTTTTCAATTTTTAAATTTTTTCATTTTTGAATTTAAAATTTTTTTTTCAATTTTTCAATTCTTCAATTTTTAAGTTTTTAAATTTTTAAACTTTTTTGTTTTTAATTTTTCTTTTTCAAGTTTTTGATTTTTAAATTTTCAATTTTTCAATTCTTTAATTTTCAAATTTTTAAATGTTTTTGTTTTTTAATTTTTCAATTTTTACATTTAGTTTTTTTAATTTGTTATTTTTGTAGTTTTTAATTTTTTCATGTTTTTCTTTTTTCTTTTTTTTATAATTAAATATCTACATAACTTAAACTTACCGAACGTTGCGGATGGTCCGTGCGATACCCATTGATCACCCGGTTCACCTTCTATGTCATTCAAATGGTTCTTCAGGAAGTCCTTGGTCACTTCGTCGTTGGTCAACGCTAAGGGAGTCAAACCAGAATAAGTCGCTAAATTGGGATCCGCTCCGTAAGAAAGAAGCAATCTCGCAATTTCTACGAAACCGTTTTCAACTGCTTCGTGCAACGGCCTGAAAAATGAAAAATTAAACCTTGTAATAGAACTCAGCGTTTTCTATTCAATGAGGAGACTTACCTTATTCCTCCTTGAGCGCTTTCGCTGGGATTAGCACCGTACAAAAGAAGTAATTTAGCTATTTCGAGATGACCTTTAGAGCAGGCCCAATGTAAGGGTGTGTATCCCGCGTTATCTCTAGGCGATGAATTGCACTCCATTTTTTCTAGGCAATAGGCGGTAACGTCCTAAACAAAATTATATGTGTGTAGGGTGATTCAACTTCTTGAATTAAATAGTGACTATTTCTTTAATAAAATATACATCATTTCGAAAAAAGTTTAAAGTAAAATTGTAGATAATTAAAAAACCATTATTCAACCTTCAAAAGGTACATTTACCTACCCCCACCCCCTTTTTAGTATTTTATTTTTTTTATTTTATTATTTTCTTTCGCATTGAATTTTTTTTCAATCCTTCAATTTTTTTAATTTTTTTGTTTTTTCATTTTTCAATTTTTCTAATTTTTCCAATTTTTTCAATTTTTCATTTCTCCAATTTTTCTAATTTTTCTAATTTTATTTTTTAAATTTTTTATTTATTTTATTTTTTCTTTCTTTATTTTTTATTTCTTTTTCTTTCGCATTGAATTTTCTCGATAATTTTGAGGTTATGTTGAAAAATGGCCAATACAAAAGTTTTAGATTTTTTAATTATCTACAACTTTCGTATTAAACTTTTTTCGATATGATGCAAATTTAAGCAACAAATCGTAAAAAACCAACATCCAACCCTCGAAAGGTATATTTACCTTTCCCCCACCCCCATTCCAGAACCAATTTTTTTTTAGTTTTTTTAATTTTTTAATATTTTTAAGTTTAAAAAACTAAATTTCGATTATAAAAACAGTCCGACTGAGAGATGGCAGAGGGGAATTAATAGTTCTTTTAAAAGGGAATTAATACAGTTCTTTTAAAGGGAAATTACTAAAGTTCTTCTTAAGGGGATTTAACGGAGTTCTTTTAAAAGGAATTAATAGAGTTCTTTTAAAGGGACATTAATAAAGTTCTTTTAAAGGGGAATTAATAGAGTTTTCTTAGATGGAATTAATAGTTTTTAATGGGGGAATTAATAGTTTTGTAAAGGAGAATTAGTAGAGTTATTGTAAAGGGGAATTAATAAAGTTCTTTTAAAGGGGAATTAATAAAGTTCTTGTAAAGGGGAATTAATAGTTCTTTTAAAAGGGAATTAATAGAGTTCTTTTAAAGGGAAATTAATAAAGTTTTTTAAAGGGGAATTGGCAACTCTTTTAAAGGAGAATCAATGAAGTTCTTCTAAAGTGCATTTAACAGAGTTCCTTTAAAGCGGAATTAATAGTTCTTTTAAAGGGACATTAATAAAGTTCTGTTAAAGGGGAATAAATAGAGTTCTTTTAAAGTGGAATTAATAGTTTTTAATGGGAATTCATAGTTTTTTAAAGGAGAATTAATAGTTTTTTAAAGGGGAATTAATAGTTTTTAAGGGGAAATAATAAAGTTATTTTAAAGGGGAAATAGAGTTTTTTCTAGGGTATTTAATTCAATTTCTTTAATTTTGATTTATTGAGCAACAATAAGTAATTTTTTTTTCTTTTTTTTTGCAGCGAATTTCCTCTATAATTACATCAAATAATCGTTAAAATACTTACCGTGTATCCTAATCTAGCAGCTCTGTGGAGATGAGTTTCGCCAATTCCTTTATTCAGCACCCAAGTCTTGATTTCCTTCTGGATATCGTCAACGGATTCTAGAGTCTTAGAAATAACATTTTTCCTCTTCTTCTTATCGCTAGAATCGCTTTCGACGTTCTCCTTTTTAACTTTCTTCTTTTTCCTGATATAATCAAAACCGGAACTTAGTTTTCTTCTCATTTTCCCGAACTTTCCACGTTTCTTGCCCGATATACTGCCATCATCACCGTCTATAGAAGGAGTTTCGGATTTTATCGTCATATCATCCAGACTTCTCGTATCGTCTTCGTTAATCGAATCTTCTTCTACTTCAGTCTTTATCTGTTTCTCTATTTTAGTTTCTATTGTAGCGTCGTCTTTCTTCTGATCTTTAGTGTGTTCTTCAGCACCGATTTCCTTTTTAATATCGACTACTCTCATCATCTCGATTTCTTCTTTCTTTTCGAGTCGCACTACCAAATTTCCTAAACAACTACTGTTGGTTTCTTCTTTGATTTGAATGTCGTTAACGCAGGTTACCGGAGGAGCCGAAGCTGGACGATCTTCACCGAAAACTTCCTTGATTGTGGCTCTTTGTTTCTGTACTCTAGTCTCCCGACGAGTCCTGGAACTCAGCACGACAGTGGTAAATTGATTATTCAATATATTATTGGATCTCTTAATAAAAGCGTCTTTGAAGTTAGTAATTGTCGATTTTCTGAAGCCTAGTAGAGGAGATCCGGCTTTTATTACTGGAGAATGAGATAATTTTTTAGTCTTTTTATCATCTTCTTCTTTGATTTCTAAACTAGGAGTTGCTAGAAGTTCAACGGTGTTTTCAGCCTTCGGGATAATTTTAGGACTATGATCGTCCTTCCTTTTGTATTTCTTCCTTTTTCTACCGCCGCATTTCTCGAGTAATCTATCCAGTATCGATATTTCCTTGGCGGTGTTAGGAAGGCTTTTGATAGACGAGCTGCCTTCTGAATCGTAATTAGTTTTCTTATTGAAAATATTAAAGCTGGAATTCGATTCTGTGTCGCTGTCTGGAGGTTCCGATTTGATCCTGTTTATTTTACTCGATTTAATTTCTTCAATTAGAATTGATGTAGTCGGAGACTGAGGACAAGGATCTAAGTCTGGCAAAGACGTTGACAGTCTGTGGAATGCAGGAGGTCTAGTTACTTGTATAAGAGTCGGAGGCATACGTAAGGATTTCTTGTATTTGTACACTCCTTCTTCCCAACCGGGATAAAAATCTGATCCGTCGCCAAAAGATGGTTTCTTGAACGGACGCATAAGTGGAATAACGTCAACCGGTTTTTTGGGAGAAGAATCTTTCTTGCTACCGTCCGTTTTCTCGGTAGTATCAACGATTTCTTCTATTTCCGGTTGCGACGAGAGATATTCTTCTATTTTTTCTTTTTTAATTTCTACTTCCGTTCGAACGTCTTCTTTGTTTTCTTTGACAACTTCTTCGTTATCGCTACTATCACTAGAAGATAAAATTCTTCGTCTGACGTTCCGTCTTTTATTTAAGAAAATACTTTCTTCTTTCGAATCTATGGGTTCATCTTTGACTTTCGTTAAATCGATTTCTAACGAACTCGGTATTTCAACGATTTCTTCTTTGGGCTTTACCAATTCATCGACCGATTGAATAACCTTTTCTTCCTCTACTTTCTCTACCTTCACCGTCACTTCGGCATCTTTAACCACCGTCTCTAACAACGCCATTTCTAGTTCCAACTCCTTCTTCTTTCTAGGTTTCTTCTTACCCACTCCGCTCTTCAATTGTTCCAAGAAATTATCACAGAGCTGAGAGAACATATCGTCGCCCGGGGAAGATATATCAGCAACTGGAGTGCTCTGTTTCGTAGTCTTTCTTCCCTTTCGCATAGCTTCCAAAGATTCTCTGTTAGCGTCGTTTTCCGAATCGGAATCGGGAAAATCGAATACCGAGGTTTCGGAAGAGCTGCGCAATCCCGGTTCCCTTGGAGGTGGTAGAGAATGAGTGGAATCTTCGTCGTTTCTACTAAAGAGTCTCTTTCTTGGAGCAAACGCGGCAGTTGGTCGTTCTTTTTGTAATTTAGTGGGACTAGCGTTTGAACTTCCGCTGCTCGAATAAACGATGTTTTGAGGTATTTCTTGTTTGATGGGAGACTTCAACTGGTTCTCTATAATATCATGTAGTTGACTCTTATTCGCGTTTTGAGTAGGAGGTCCTCCTTGTTTGAGCTCGCCTTTAGTGCGTATTCTAGCCGCTAGGAAAGCCGCGAGACCGTCGCATTCCGCGTTCATGCTAGTGTGATTAGTAATGACCGTATCTGTCTGCTTATTCATTTTGTTCGCATCGAAATTAACAGAATCGATGGCTTTTGGAATATGGAATTTGTACATTGGTGCCATGTTACTGTTATCCGGAAAACTGGTCGGAGTGAAGGGAGATACGTTATTTCTACTAACGAAACCCGGTTTAGGTTGTAATGGCGCTGTTACGTCGGTAGAGGGATGTTGAACGTCAGATCTTAAAGGAATGCTTTCAGACTTCATTTGTTCGAGCTTCTTTTGACGATTTACTTCTAAACTGTTTCTCAACAAACTCAGTACTCGTTTGTCTACGGCTCCTCCAATAGAATTCTTCGTATTATTGTTAGACCTGTTAGCTTGTTGGTAAGAGTTCGATGTTTGCGTTGGGTTATATCCCGGATATTGATGCGCTCCAGGCGATGGAACGTAAGTTTGTACATGATTCGTCTGCATCGGATACTGATTGTAGGAGGAATGTTGCGGGGTACTTTCGTAATTAGGTTTGTCGTAGCCGGGATAGAAATTTTTAGATTTGTCTTGAAAATTTCCATTCAACATAGGAACTTTGGTCGGAGACGCGAGCTTCGCTTGTTGTTGCTTGTAATTAGACAGTCGTTCTTCTATCTGTAAATCTATGCTTTGCCTCCAAGCGTCCGCTACCTTAGGAACTTTGTTTGGAATTACAGAAGGCGCTTCTAACTCTCCAGGTCGTTTCTTTATTACGTCATTGTGTGTAGCAGTAGTTGAACCTGTAGCTGATTTAGGAGCAGCGCGAATGTATGAATTCACATGAGCCGCTGTTGGTACCGAAGCTGTTGGATACCTGTACATCACATTTTTATTATCAGGCACCACCTTATTATTGGAATGGGCTTTTTCCGGCATTACGCTACGTCTAGGCTCTTCTAACGGTCTTCTGGGCTGTGCCAGAGTAGGTGCGCTGAAGTTAGGCCGAAATTCGAATTTTGGGGCAGTCGCAGCCGTTTGGGCAGGTCTTTGCATTTGATTCCTTTGAAAGGTGACATCGAGTTGGGGATAATTGTGAGCCGATAGGGACTGATTCTGCCTTTGAGTTTGCAGATACTTATCATCGCCTAGAGTCGAATCGGCTGGTGTTTTTACCGTTTTAACAGAAAGATCTAAAGGCGATTCTCGTTTAACGATGACTCTATTATTCGTGTTGTCGACTGTATGTTGTTCAGCGTTTTGAGTTCTCGGTATCGGATGTTGATATTGATTGGAAGACTGACTTTGGTTGGTAGTATAGTAGGTTGAGGAAGAAGCGCTAGAAGTAGTCATTATAACTTGAGTATACGCCGGTGTAGTCGCCGTTGTTGTCGTTTGATAATGTTGATTGGAATTTGTTCGATAAGTAGGATAGTTCGGTGCCGAAGCTGCCGGATTGGGTTGTATGATGGAGTTACTAGCACTAGGCGTATACGTATTTGAAGTAAAAGTTCTAGTTCGCGCCGTCGTCGTAGACGTAACTGATCTCACAGGTTCTCTACTGACCCGACTGGAATGGTAATTAGATAGACCGGCAATTGGCGGTAAATTATGAGTGGTTCTGATTGTTTGATCGATAGCGTTAGTTCGAATAGTCGTAGGTTGAGAAGAATTTTGTTCCTCTTGCCGAGATGCGGCGAATACCGACTGATGACTTTGCTGCGGCGAGTAAATATGTTTATAATACATATTCTGCTGCTGCTGTTGTTGCTGCGTAGAAGGAGGATACTGTTGAGGAGTCGATGGTTTGTAAGAAATATTTCCGGTAGCAACTTTAGGCTGGGGTTGTTGGTAATAGGTTTGAGCCTGAGAATAGCTGTAAGAATCAGCCTGCGAGTATTGCGGCTCTCTCGCAGACGCTCTAGGAACTAATTGTTCATGAGAAGGTACGCGAGGAATAGTCTGTTCTCTTGAAGGTACTCTCGGTACCATCTGTTCCCTCGATGGAGCTCTAGGCTGCTGAGGAGATGGAACTTGGTGATAAGGAGAAGCAGATTGCAGGTAAGGTGACCCGGCGGACATGTGAGATGGATACTGGGAATAATTTGGAGAATCCCTTACTTGAGGCCGCGAAAACTCGAAAGATTGTCGCGACTGTTGATATTGCTCCACGGGTTGTTGTTGTTGTTGTTGTTGCTGCTGCTGTGTTTGATATTGTTGATGCTGATTTTGATGTTGCTGTGGTTGATTTTGATGCTGCTGCTGCTGCTCTTGATTTTGGAGTTGTTGCTGTTGATTTTGATGTTGCTGCTGTTGATTTTGATGGTACTGCTGTTGATTCTGATGTTGTACTTGTTGATTCTGATGTTGTACTTGCTGTTGTTGAGATTTAGTTTGCTGATGTTGTTGTTGCTGGTGTATCTGGGAAATTTGATACTGTTCTGGATAAGAACCTGTATAATAAGCTCTGTTTTGTTCAGCATTATGAGCGTAATGTGACAAATGCGAAGAAGGTCTAGAAGAAGAATCAGATCCGTGCGAGGCCGGCCTGTGTATCGACGCATGATCTTTAAGCACTGGCGCATGCTCTCTATGCACAGGAGTATGTTCTCGTTGCATAGGCATGTGTTCTCTTTGATCTCTCGGTTGAGATCGGACAGATTCGTTCGTATGCGACGACCAGTAGGCGGTGGAAGACGGGGGCACACCTTGATCGTAGTCATTGCGATGATGTGCTTCGGACGAGTAGGCGGGGCTTACCGCCGAATTTGATCCCGTCGGCAGCCCCTGGAAATACTGTCGTGCCCCCTCCAATACGTTTGTAAACGTAACATCCATGACCTGCAGGTCCCGCCTGCTATGATCTTATCTGTAACAAAAAAAATATCATTAAAGGTTTGGACTAGATAAACAAAGCGGTCATGACTGTCAGCATAGGGAATTCAATGTGTTAGAGAGAGAGAACGTGATATTATGTGACGTATCTCCGTTGTTATTGGTCCGATTTGAATGTGGTAAGCGGCATTGTAATAAAGAGGCGGTACATAAGGAAAAATCATGCAATTGAAATCTTTTTTAGGGATCCAGCAAAGCTGTGGTGTTCTTTTGGCACTAACTCCAAGTCTGTCTTAAAAGTTGGTTACTTACATCCGTTTATTATATGGTTTCTATGAATTTAAGCCATTAATGCCTTGAACTCCCACGTAATCAACTCCAAGATAGTTTGGGAGTGCCTAGAGAATCTAAACGAACAAGGCAAGAACAACACTGTTACCCTCCTATGGGTTCCGGGACACACTGGAGTGGAGGGTAATGAAATAGCAGACGTACTCGCAAAAAAAGGGGCTGAAACACCATTTCTGGGACCTGAACCCTTCTGCGGAATAAGCACCAGTACAATACTTGATGAACTTGGAAAAGAAGTAAATAAGAAAAGATCCCAATACTGAATAGGACTACAAGGAATGAGGCAGGCCAAGACACTACTGGTAAACTATAACCAGAAGAGATCTGACGACTGCGTCAGTAAAAGTAAAAATAAGCTCAGAATACTAACGGGTATCCTAACAGGGCACTGCCGTCTGAGAGGCCACCTAAAGAAACTCGGATTAGTAGACAAAGAAGAATGCAGATTCTACTAGGAAGAGGAGGAAACCTCTATCCACATTCTCTCAGAAATAGAAGCGGAAGACCATTACGTGAGTGAACTCTCAGAAGGTATTCCAGGATAAGGCCAATGCCTACTATATGTACTGTATTATTAGATTAGATTAGATTAAGGCAAACCTGAATTACACCTCTAATATCCTAGATGTAAGACTATATGTTAATCCCGAATATAATTATTGTTATTATTAAGGTAGAGTTTGATTGAATGGGTTCAATTCTTTTTAGAAGGTAGTACATTATAGGGATTAACTATAATATTGAGATCGAAATTAAATATTTGTACAGTGACTAACTAACACATAAACATGGTTAGGTTAACCAAAATAAACCGAAGAATTCCCTCTTACAAGAGATTCTAGTAATGGTATAATAATTGTTTAACAATTTCGATAAACAACACATCATCGTTCTAATCCAAAATATTTAGTAAACTCGATGCGAGCGGCAAACAAAAACACAAATATCCGTGTAATTTCTAATGATCTGGTTAAAAGAGAGAAACAGCATCGAGTCGGTTTTGAATAGAGATGAAAGTCATAATGCGATTTAAATAGCTCTATTCCATAAATACTAACGGCAAACAACGCTGAGCTACTGATGAACACGGTGTACACGGTGTCCTATTTAATAGACAATCCAACTCTCTTGGTAAGCTTGACCTCAAAGCATAAACAAAAATATAAATGGGTGACTGACGCTGAGAGTTTTCATTTGTAAATATTCACTTTGCAAAATTTACATCGCCATGATTTGACCTTTACAAGTCAACAACGTGGATTAAGAACCAACCAGACACTGACATGAATCGGAATCAGCTGACGGTCGTGACATTTGGATATAAATATAACCTCATGTATTTCTAACGTTATTCCGAAATACTGTGAGTAAAAGGTAAAATTGCACCGCATAAGTAATCAACACTTCCTATGACAGACTTACGTCGAACTGGTGACTGGTGTAAGCAGGTGCTGAGAGAATTTAACCCAGAATGGACAACATCGACGAAATTAATCGCACGATATTTTTGCTCTCCTGCTACAAAAAAACTGTAAGGTATTTTATATATTTATTATTTACTTTTCGTGTTTTTATATTTTATAAAGCTCTACTAGTTTAGGAGGCGTTTCGCCGTAGAGATTCGAATGCAATCCGATATTTTCTCCAAAGATTTCGTTAATGGTAAAATATTTATACAGTTTCGTGAAATTTGAAACTTTCTGTTTTATTTGCAGATGGCAGACGCGATGTTCCACTAACCTCAATCACGGATATTAAAAATATGCGTTTTGAAGACTATAAACAGTTGCCGTTCAATTAAAAAAAAATGTCCGTTGCGTAACGACAATTATAAATAGATTTATTTTTGTTTTTCAGATAACAGAGAAGAAAGTTTTTTTTATACCTACTTTTAAAGCTGAAAATTTATATCGGCGTCATAGTCGGCCTTCGCGTTTAGGATTTAATTATACTTCTCGAACAACTTCCATTTATAGTCATAGTTTGCGCTTTTATGATCGCCTACTTGCAACGTTGAACGGTTTTTTTTTAAGTTTATTTTGGTCTCCATTCGTGATTTTTAAAAGCCAACAGAGTAATTTAAACATTCACAAAGGATTGTTAATTAAAATGGAATAATATACAATTATTTTAAATAATTAAGGGGGTTCTATACCCTCCGCCATATTGGAAATGCTAATGTTAAAATTGACGGCTTAATACTCAACAAAAAAAAATATTTTTTGATGATCACTTTTTTTATATACATAAAAGAAATAACATGAAAAAAATATAAAAAAAGTCATATACGCATATAAGTTATCATCCGCCGTTCTTCATTTGCCACTGAACAACTTTTGTATTTACCATTGTTGAAAAAAAGTAGTTTTTTCTAAAATTGAACATTGCTTCAAAATCTCAGAGGGTACCGGGAGGTGCTGCCCCCCGACGGTCCTCTTTTAAAGCAATTAAAAATTAAAATTTTACCAGAAAATTTATATTTCGAAAGGTTTGTCCTGTGTGTAGCGGCTCCCGGGACCTCTCGCATTGCGCTCGTGCTCTGTCGGCGTTTTACAGAATCCTGGCCAATCAGAAAAGGTCCATTGTATGGCGAAACCCGAATTCTGATTGCATTTATTTACATTGGATTGTTGTGTTGACTTGAATATAGACCATTCGAGGATGACGTAGACGACAGGTAGGCCATATTTGCTGGGAGGCACACAACTTTAAGACACAACGTTAGTTTCATATGTTGATGTTGATGTGCTATCAATGTAGTGCCGCATCAGTCATAAGAAGAGTGTGAATCCATTAAAATTATATTATTTTTCAAAGTTTTATCTTTTTTCTTTAATTCACATATTTTCAAATATCACCCTGTATATCCGTCAAAAACGCAACAAGGCATTTTTTAATACCAGATATGAAATGGCCTAGGTCCATAGTACTTGGACTGTGTACGGTACGTCGTGGGACACCCTGTATAAACATCTAAGATTTACAATTTGTTTTATATCTCATATCCGAGAATTGGTAACTATGCAACCGCAAATACACAGATGTATTTCATGCTGCCTAACAATTTCTTTAGAGGGGGTTGTTCAGAGAAGACGTAAGGGGGCGAGGATTTCGAGGTTATGTATGAGTTGATGGGTATAGAACACTCTTAAGGAATTTCACAACTTCAGAGAGGCATTTCTAAGGTATAAGTAAATGAAAAAACGTTTAGGTACGTTGAGAAAAGGTTAAAAGAATTTTTGGTGTAGAGAAAATTACATCAAATTCTAAAGTAGATTTTCTACAAAAATATATAAAAAAATCCAAACTTTTTCAATGACGGCAATAAATCCCTTTCCTTTTAGAACATTCATCAACAATCTGACTCTTTTTCCACTTTCTCCCCTCTCACAGAATATAATCCAGCCCGATGTCCAGATTGAAATCCTATGGATTTTCTTTCTGTATGATAAGGCTCAAAACAAACGAGAGCGTTTGTTGATTAAACAACGTGGCTGGGAAATTAAATTTGCATAACCATTAATAGATTGGAATCGAGCGGACTCTGAATTTCCAGTTAGCTCTCAATTGAACCAAATAAGGGTGGATTTAAATCGCTAAACCTTTTTTATGTTATTTTTTAATGTTTTATATTCAATGTGGGTTGATTGTTGGCATACCAAATATTCTAACAAAGATATAAATAGTTTGAATTTCGATTTTTTCATCATACCTTTAATCGAAAAACGGGCGGAATGATTAATAATTAATTAATTGTGCACTGAATCATTTTATTTGGGATTATCAGCCACTTGTGCTGCTTCTGCATACAAAATTATAACTTATAAATCTAGAAATTGCCGCTCTATGAATCAATTCTCATCATTTAAATACAATCAACGCATATTTAGAAAACATAATCAATTTACATCCTAACCAACATTGTTAAAAAGCCATTTAAACTTCCAACTTTATAAATTATACAACGGTAATGAATAAAGCATTATGATTATCTGTTTATAGTTGTGAAAGGTCATTATCACTGCCGGGATCGATATCAAATAACACTGTAATATACCTACTGACAAAAGAGAGAAAATAATGCACGAAAAAGTGAAAGTTAAATCCTTGAAACTGACGTTAACACTTTCTATACTTTGTCAGTAGTTCTGTATTTGGATTATTGCAATCTCTTAAATAATAAAGCATTAATTATATATTATTCCGTAAAATAGAAACTTTAATTTGAATATCAATAAATATTATTTCCAGACCAACGATGGTGAAGAGACCCAAGACTGGAATGAACCAGAACAGGAATATTCAGTCGTTAGACCTACTTCTCCAAAAGAAGTTTATGTGGAAATCGAAACAAATATAAATCCTAAAAAAGCCCCTGGATTTGATCTCATTACCGGGAAATCTTGAAACAACTCCCACGTAAAGCTGTTGTCAAACTGAGCAACCTTATCAATGCATCATTTAGGATGAGATACATACCTCAGCAGAGGTTATAATGATACCTAAGCCAGGTAAACCTCCCCAAGAAGTAACGTCATACCGACCCATCTCTTTGTTGCCTGTTATTTAGAAAAATTGCTTCTTAAGAGATTAAAACCTACAATAGAAGAAAAGGACCTGATTCCCTCCCATCAATTTGGTTCTCTACAAGCAGATATTGAAACCCGTTTGGACGTATGGTAGTCAGCTTTAGGGCTGCGCCAGTAAAAGTAACATTCAAGTTATCCAACGTTTTCAAAATAAAGTATTAAGGAACATCGTAGATGCACCCTGGTACTGTCGCAACAGTGATCTTCATAGGGACCTGGATGTAAAAACTGTTGACAAGACTATATCTAAATCTGCCTGCAGCCAACATGGGAACGTTGAGGTCATCCAGCTCCTCGATAATACCAGTTTAGTAAGAAGACTCAAGAGGACCAAACCTTTTGAACTAGTTCAGTGACAGTGTTAGTTACAAACAGAGTATTGTGCGGATTTGTGTTATACGTTACCGGTAGTGTTACTAAAATTATCAGACCCTAAGGTAGACTAGTGAGTAGGACCTTAGTATTTAAGAATTCTAGTTAAGTTAGGTTGGAACAAAATTGCTTATTGTAATTATAGAAAACATTCCCACAGAGTCTTTTGCTACGAAAAAAAAATATCTTTTTAGATACTTCTGGTTACTTTCTTTCGAAATTCAAAATGTAACGAATATAATATCTTCCAGACATCAAATTACTACGGGATACAGTTGGATGTGGATAATAAAGCAGGATGCAACAGGATCTGGATTCTCTTTCAGGAACAAACGAAGGAATAAATGATTGGAATTCTTTTCTTGATTTACTTCTCAATTTTCTTGGTTTACACAAAATATAACCTCACTTAAAATTTGACAGGTAAAATTTCTTTTTAACTTCTTTCGTCAATCAGTATGGCTTTGATTCTAACTTTCTTTTTTTTGATGACCTACACGTCAGCCGAGGTTCAGAAATCACGTGACTTTGAAAGATATTTAATTATGATTTTTGATTTATTTCTCACTATTGTATTTTATAATTCATTAATCACATTATAACGATTTCGTGATGAAGTAAAAATATATTAATTTTCTCATTCGTACACCACGCTAATTAAATGAGATTGCAAAGCCAAATGAGAGATTAATTGTCCCTACGAAAACCGACCAGCTTTGATCTAGGATTTGGAATTCCTAAAATCACGGTACTTTAAACGACCCCTGGAAGCCATTTTCGACAATTCACTCTATTCTACTTCGTGAAACTGTATCTTAAACGAATTTATTAATAAAATATTCCGACCACGGCACTGTGTCAGTTATTTATATCTCGACGTTGCATCTGGAATGCAAAGATCAAGTTCGAATCATGGAGTTACGCGGAATGTAGGTCATTACATTTATTTGCTGGCAACTACTGCCCGTTACCGACTACCGGTGCCTACCGCTGGCGTTGGTTGGGTGGTTTTTTGCTTTTCCACTTTGAAATTAAATACGAGCTCGTTTATTGTTATATCGATAGTTATTGTGATCAAGGAGAAGAGTAATTGAAGTACCAAAAACCACTATGAACTACAGACATGAATTATTTTGACTATTTTACATATATTTGGATATCAACACTCAACTTTTTATTTATTAAACATCAGTTTTTTAATACCTAAACACTTCAAATTAGCTAAATCAAAAGAAAGACTTTGCATATCAGTCTATAAACACAGAAATCTTCTTCTTCTTCGGTTCGTTTATGGCTTGCATACAAGTGCATTCAGCCATAAATCCGTTTAAGATTGACAAGTCAATCAATTGGGCCCTATTTGCCGGTTAAATTTAAATGCGTAAAATTGATAAAGAAAATATTGAACACTTGTGTGTTAAACTGTCTTTTGCATGATTCAAAAATAAGCTTTCCAAATACCACTCGTCCTCTAAAATTTTAATCTATAAAATTTGGAGGATACGAATTTTAGCTTTTTATAAAACTAATCTATGATTTATCAATTACCTAAATGATTTATTTTTATTGTCGTTCATAATGATGTGCTAAAAATAGATTGTAGATAAAATTGTATTAAAGTTTTATGGGCGTTTCGATATTATTGTTAATTATTTGTTATTGTTGTTAGAAGTTTATCGGTTTTGTAAATTATTTTATTTAAATGGTAATAATTGAACAAGGAAATTCCTGTAATAATTATTATGTATCGAAACTTTCACTTTTGTCTCTTGGAAGCTCAATTTTAGATCGCGATCTCCATTAGTTTTTCAGCAACTGTTATTCCATTTTTTTATTTAATTTTGAGGCACGAAATTCATCTTATTATTGTCATGTTTGCAAAGAGTAGCGGAGATTGGCAGAGCTACACCGAGAAACTAACCATCTACAACAAAGAACTAAGAAAAGCAAAACGAAATAATTTCAGAAAATTTTGTGAGGATATTGACTTCACACCTGCTGCCGCTAGACTGTATAGAGTCATGGCAAAAGGTAGAGTCGATAACGCAATGGCTCTAAAGAAGCCAGATGGACACTCACTTCCCTGGGAATGAACCTATCTCTATAGGGCACACTCCAGAACGGTATAGTAGACCTACCAGAGAAGATACGACAAGGGCCAGACATATCTGCAGCAATAGACGCATAAGATAGACCTTGAACACCTTCCAACCGTTTAAATCAGCAGGAGCTGATGGAATATTCCCCGCCCTACTCCAGCGCTGGCAAGAAGAAATTCTACCACACCTAGTGAGTATGTGTCGTAGTACTGGGATATATACCGGAAGTATGGAGAAGGGCCAGAGTCACTTTCATTCCTAATACAGGGAAAAGGGATACAACCAATTCTAAATCCCTTCGACCAATTAGTCTTACATCGTTCGTTCTGAAAACGGTGGAGAAAGCAACTGATAACTATACCAGAACAGAAATCCTGGAACGGGTGCATCTGCAAATCCATCAGCATGCGTACCAAACGGGCAAATCCACGGAGACCGCAAATGGTAACATTAGATCAAATTGTATAGCTTACAGTCTTTTATAAAATTGTGTCTGCGATGTGCATTCCCATAGGAGTAACATTCAACTAGGATGTTTTTGACAGTGAGACGTGAATTGCAATATTCACATACAGGAGGTGGTGTTGAAGCCTTTAGATGTTCGTGGGCCAAATGAGAGTGTCCAATTCGAAGCCTCCGTATAACAGTTTTATCTTTTCGTACCATTGGGGGAATTCTGGGAGAGTGAATAGTGGCTTGTATCTGGCGTAGTTTTGTAGATGTTCGGTTCTAGCAGTTTTGCCATGTACTATACATTCTTTCTTTGATGGTCAGCCTGAGATCAAATGATGTTTATCAAAATGTATCTCTCAGCAAGGTAGTGACATACTTCATGTATTTCTTGTACTATTGGGTTTTGTGAGTAAAAGTTTTTTATTGCGTGGATAGATGACAATGAATTTGTGCATACTGCTACTTTTTGACTATTGCATATAGGAGACTTCAGAGCGTTCAGTATTCCAATTAGTTCAGCAGTATGTATGCTACAGTTGGTGGATAGACGGCTTGTTGTTATGATCGTATTTTCAGAAACAGCGGCACAGCCAACTGTCTCCTCACCCTTCGAAGTATCTGTGAAGAGGACTTTGTCATAACTATTAGTAAGTATGAGTTCAGAGAAAGCTAGCCTTAGAAGAGAACTGGGCGTATCGTTTTTGTTGCCATTAAAGAGACTGGTGTTGAAGTTGGGCATTTTTTTGTCCAAGATGGGAGATTGGAGATTGATAAGGGCAACATTGATTGAGCGGTACAAAGTATTGCTCTCGGTCTGATGTTCGCAGGTGGTTGTGAGGAGTGGATGAGAGTGAAAACAGGATTGGTTGGGTGAGCAGAAATTTTAGCGAAGTATGAGATGATTCAATATAAAGACTCTCAGAGGGACTCGACCTATAAGCCCCTAGACAGAATCGTAGAGCACTGTTTTGGATGACGTCAAGTGACTTTAAGTTGGACTTGCTGGCGTTCGTGTAGAGTATGCAGCCATAGTCTAGTTTAGGTCTTATCATGGCTCTGTATATTCTGAGAAGGACAACATAATTTATTAATTTTCTTTATTTGTGAAAATTGAAAATGTCACAACACGACCATAATTTTTTTTAGGATACGTCAATACACTCCGTAGTATTCCCTGCTGTCCAAACCTTTTTCTATTGTCCTTAGTTAAATTCACGCTTTAAATTCATTCATGTTCTCTCATCAATCAAGTTTTAGCAATTGATCCGGTGTCATTATTTACCTCGACTATCGAAAAATGCAAAAGTGAAAAATAAGGTTTTATCGAAACATCGACTCGACGTTGTATCTAGTTTACCCCACGGCCTTTTATCCCCCATCGTTATTATAGTTATTGATTGATCGAGGGGTTTGACTGAGCGCCGCGTGTTGAGTGTTCACATTAATTTACGTAGTTTACAGTTTGTGTTATAGTTTCATCGTAATTTAATTCCTTACTCGTGACAGTATAACAATACGTTCTATCCGATAAGAAACGTTTTTTTTATTTATTTGAAATTTGAAAAACGGCAGGTAACAAAAGATTTAAGAATTGCAAGCTCGCGAGTAAGTTTATAAATAATTCTGTAACGTTTTGTAGTTGATTCAACGGTAAAAACTTTCTAAAAAGATTTGCCCGTATGAGGAAATATTTCGTAATCATTTCTTGGTGAAACTGTACAACTCAGATGGTCATAAACTGCGTTTCAATTTTAAGATTAAAAGGAAAATGTATAAATTGATACAAAAATAATAATACGCGATTTTAATGCAAAACGAAGAGACTTTTGAAGATGGGAGAATCTTAGAAACATGAAAATGGTATAAACTTTGACTTTGTCGCCTTCTTCTGTCAAAACTAATAAAGATATTAAAATGCGGCGTTCAACTAAACATTTCTACATCCTTTCCTAACATCTCTTCCAAAAATGAAAGATATACAGCTGCAAGTTTTATAGCAGTGATGTAACAAAGAAGGGAATGTTAGAACCATTAAAATCTAAACTTCAACTTTGTCGCCTTTTTCTGTGAATACCAATAAAGATATTAAAATGCGGTCTTCAACAAAACATTTCTACATTCTTTCTTACCATCTCTTCCAAAAATGAAAGATCTACAGCTGTAAGTTTTACAGCAGTGACGTAACAAAGACTAGATTATAAAAAGCGCGAAAATCTAAACTTGCAGTTTGGCGCCTCACCCTGTCAAAACCAATAAAGATATTAAAATGCGGTCTTCAACAAAACATTTCTACATCCTTTCCTAACATCTTTTCCAAAAATGAAAGATCTACAGCTGTAAGTTTTATAGCAGTCATGTAACAAAGAAGGGAATGTTAGAACAACTAAAATCTAAACTTCAACTTTGTCGCGTCTTTCTGTCAAAACCAATAAAGATATTAAAATGCGGTCTTCAACAAAACATTTTTACATCCTTTCCAAACATCTCTTCCAAAAATGAAAGATCTACAGCTGTAAGTTTTATAGCAGTGATGTAACAAAGCCTAGATTGTAAAAACAGCGTAAATCTAAACTTCCACTTTGGCGCCTCACCCTGTCAAAACCAACAAAGATATTAAAATGCGGTCTTCAACAAAACATTTCTACATCCTTTCCTAACATTTCTTCCGAAAATGAAAGATCTGCGGCTGTAAGTTTTATATCAGTGATGTAACAAAGAAGGGAATGTTAGAACAACTAAAATCTAAACTTCAACTTTGTCGCCTCTTTCTGTCAAAACCAATAAAGATATTAAAATGCGGTCTTCAAGAAAACATTTCTACATCCTTTCCAATAATGAAAGATCTACAGCTGTAAGTTTTATAGCAGTGATGTAACAAAGACTAGATTGTAAAAAGCGCGAAAATAAAAACTTACATTTGGCGCCTCATCCTGTCAAAACCAATAAAGATATTAAAATGCGGTCTTCAACAAAATATTTGTACATCATTTCTTAACATATTTTCCAAAAATGAAAGATCTACAGCTGTAAGTTTTATAGCAGTGATGTAACAAAGACTAGATTGTAAAAAGCGCGAAAATGAAAACTTACAGTTTGGCGCCTTATCCTGTCAAAACCAATAAAGATATTAAAATGCGGTCTTCAACAAAATATTTGTACATCATTTCTTAACATATTTTCCAAAAATGAAAGATCTACAGCTGTAAGTTTTATAGCAGTGATGTAGCAAAGACTAGATTGTAAAATCCGCGAAAATCCAAAGAAAGAGGAGAAAAATTCAAAATATAGGAAAGAATATCGATCTTTTTAATAACTGCTAACCTCAAGGCGAATGCTTGCTTTAAAAAAAATTAAGTTGCTTTTGTTCTCGATTTTAGACAGAAACAATCCCGCTATAAAAAGGGCCATAAATGTAAACTTTGCCAGTCGTTTTATTAAAATAAATCGCTGCACCCAAATCTGCCAACTCCGTCGTAATTATATTGTGGCAATGGCCGTGCAATTAAACCGTATAAAAATTTTATGAATTACGATAATAAATTGTCACAATAGTCTCGCGGCTTCACCACAATTTTAAAACAGGACCCAACACAATACACATTGTTTCAATATGTTGGGAAGATTTACGAATAAAATTTACGTTTCATATTTTAACAATATACGGGGTGTTTAATAAAGTATGGTAAATAGTTAACTTTTTTATAAAAAAAAATTGTGTAATGTGTGAAGATATTAGAATACTAAGACAGATTTCACAACAATTGCTGCCAATTATACGTTTTTGTTTATTGAATATTAAAATGTATAAAATTTTCAAAACCTATTGATATGCATATTAACTGATAAATAAATAATTAATAATTACATATTGGAGTGTCTGAATATTCATGAGTTGTATAGTGAGTGTACAGTAAAATACAATTATTTTAGATTCACTGACCAGTTACTGGCCTATTGTAACAAATTTTTCTTTCACCAATCTCCAAAAACCTTTCAACTAAAATGCACGCGTACGCCATTGCCTTCTATAATCATTTATCGTGATGGTCGGTTGTTGTATGGCTAAAAATAGATTGTTCGTTGGTTTTAGAAGGTTCATTGTTTATATCATTATCAGTTGGCTTTTTAATTTGCGTTAATATTCATGTTTGCATACAAACAAATCTTCGCCATGTCGATAACATTTTTGAAATGTTTAGAAATATATATCACGTATTTACACCATTTCAACCTGGATTTTTTTCGCACATCTGGCAGTAATTTTCACATTTTCCTGGTTTTAAATCATCAGGGTTCCCGCAATGGAAGCGAGAACATTTTCCCTCACTTTTTCAGGATTTCCTTAGCCATGCACTAACTTTTTTCAAATAAGTAAATGAAAAATTCTATTTATAATATATAAATGAAAATAATGATAAAGAAAACTGATGAATATCTAATTCCTTGCAAGGAATATCTAAAAAGAATTCGTATTTGTGAGTGTCCATATTTGTGGATGAATTCACAAATGAAATAGGCAAGAGAAAACCTTTGATGTATTTTTTGTGAAGTCATTTGGTTTTCCAAATACACTGATTGAATTCCCTGACTTCTGCTGAAAAATGCAAAATTTCCTGACTTTTCTCTGAGTTTTTCAACGCTTTTTGAATTCCCTGATTTTTCCGTTTTCCAGGTGTGTTCAAGCTGCATTACGCTTTACACAATTACTTACAAATCTTCATTTCTTATAAAAACAGTTTATTTATGATGTTGATTCCAAAAATACACCTTAAAAAACTCTGGATTTCATGAAATTACGAAAAAATTGAATTATATCTCCGGTGTGTATAGAAATTAGCGGAAGCACCGAGATCCTCCACCATAATTTGAAAAAATTATTTTATTTTTTCAATTTCAGTTCAAATGCAATTTACTGAGCAAGATTTTTTGGATTTTTCATTTGAATAATTTCTTTTTTCCGGCTACACAGCTGTTTTGACTTTTTCCTTAATTCTTGGTCGTTAAAAAAATAAACATTTTACAATTTACAACTTTATCAATAATAAAATATGATCAATATTAATTAACGTGAAATATTTCATCACCAATACTGCATTCAAATTTAATCAGCGCTGACCCTGACCTATATCATTATTCAACATCAATATTTACTTTGATATCACTACAAACCGAAATGCTTGTAGCAATGAATTCGTCAACGCAGGATCGGCTTTGGCTAATACGAAAAATTTTCATTAAATTTCGGCAAAATCATTTTTTGAACACACACGGTGGGGGTAGTTAAATACGTATATTTGTTTTTGCGGGAAATAAAAAAATGAAAAACGAAAAAAAAAATTGTTTTTAGCGTTTTTCTCGATAATTTTGAGGTTATGTTGAAAAACGATCTATACAAAAGTTTTTTTAATTATCTACAACTTTTACATTAAACTTTTTTCGATAGGGTGCATTTTGGCAAGAAAAATTAATAAAATCTTAAAATAATATTGTAAAATGAACAAAAAAAATCTGAGAAAGTTGAAAATCTGCACAAAGAATTAATCAAGATAGAAAAATCTATTGATTTGGTCAAAATTTTATTTTAAAAAATCTTGGGCTGATTTTTTTCGGAAAAAATTGATAAAATTTCAAAAAAAATTGTAAAATTAACAAAAAAAATTTAAGAAACTTGAAAATCGGCACAAACAATTAATCAAGATAGAAAAATCTATTGATTTGGAAAAATTGGTTACATCACCTAAAAAAAATTGTATAATCTACAAACAAAATCTGAAAAGTGTAAGGAAAAATATTTTCAATCTTCTAAAATGACCATTAAGAGGCATGACTAAATAGAAAAATGGAATTTTGGCTGTTTTTGTTTAAGTAGGGAGTCATAAATATACATTCAATGTAATCTATACATAATAATTCTTTTTGTGGTATCTTATATCGCCATTTTGTTGAAAAAAAAAATTAAATGTATTGATAAGCTTTATTTGTACGTGTAAATAGAGAATTGCCAGCGATTTTCCTTAAAATATCATTTCTCTTAACACGTTCCCTGCCACCCACGCGTTTACGCGTTTGACTGGGCTTGTGGCTAGTGCCCCCAACGCGTTTACGCGTTCTTGTGTTAATCACTATACACGTGGATATCTCAGTCTGGCGTTGGCTGCGAGATAATGTACGTTAGCAGGCGTTGAGGTACAGTGTAAAAAGCTCGAAATTAGTTTTTAAATTCAAAGTTTTTTGTTGTGGAAGTGTTGAGGGTTCTGGAATAAACCCTATGTTGTGCCAGTTTCCCAGGACGGCCAACAATGTGTTACCGCCTTTTTAAACTGCATCGTAGTTCTAATGGACTGTATTTTTTAGATTGAGTATGTGTGTACTGTAGTAGGTTTGTCTTCTCGACTCCATTCAACAAAAACAATGAACACTTTTATTTAACCATTTATTAAACTGTTAAAATAAATAAATGAATAAAACAACAATGTAACAAAAGATTACATTAAACTAGTAATCAATGAACAAGTATTATAATTAATATGTGTTTAACAAGCACTAACACATATTAATGAAAACGAATTAAAAAGAAATGATCGCATCATTCAGAAAATATTATTTTTGCGTGTGTTCTGCGTGAGTGATGAAAAGACACTGGAGGGTCCTAGCCTGATTCGCAGCTAGAGACACACTGACTTGCCGTACTAAGAGGCATTATGAAAAATGAATTTATTGACGAGGTTTTCTGTAACCCCGGAGTATGCGCTCATAATGAGGGCTCGATGCAAACTGTTTAAATTCTCGAAGCACTGAGTTAAGCTCGACGAAGTTTTGTCGGTTTCAGATTTATCCCTTCCGGATTGCGCAATTGTTCTAGAAAGTTCGTTAGCGTGGGTTTTTTATATTGTCTAGACGAAACGGTTAGAACCGCGCCGCAGACTATGGCGTGATATTTTATTGTGAAATAGACTAAAAAAATTATCTTTTGATGAAACCGCTTCCTGGTTTGAACGCCGTTCGCAAATGTATTTTGGTGCGGCGTTGCCGGTTGAACGAATATGAGTTTACATGTTTAATTATCTGAAAATTAAACAGGAAGCGTATTTTAAATAGCTATAATTATAATTTTTTTAGGTTTCAAAACTGATGCTTTGAACTCCACTGAAATTCCCTGACTGACTATTTTAATTGAACCCAAAAAAAGCAAAAACTATATCGCGCTAAAGTTTAAACGTGTAAATAGCAGGGATGACCCTTGACCAGGTCAGAACGAAAACGAAAATGTCCCAAAACCCAAAAAGCGATAAAGAGAGTTTAATCTACGACAACTATAAATCCTCGTTAAAACGATTCCATCGCTCGCGAAACGCTGAACGCGGCGCGCGAGCAAAAAAGTCGGAAATATGAAGGTAAACGGCCGACAATGATGTCGAGAATTGTGTTTAGTCTGTTTCTGCTTCGGTGGAGATTTAGTGGTTTGTTCTCTCTCTCTTTCTCTGCTATTCTACGGTTGTTTCTGCGATTAAAACTGCTGTTACATAACCTAGGAGTGTTTTGTTTTGTAATGTTCTACGAATACATTTAGTTCAAGGGTTTAAGGGCGATAATTAAGAGTCGTTTACCTTTTGCTCGGTAAATAATGCAAAATAATTATTTCTACGGTATTATTAATTCGTTTATGTCATTACTTCCTCGTTTCAAAGCTTCTGCTGGATCACCCTGTATCATTAGGTAATATGTGAGTTTACTCACAATGCCCATTGTTCGGAGAGCATTTTAAAAAGTTTTATTATCAACAAACATAAAACGTACTGTAATGTGAAACCGCAACTTTTAACCCAATAATTTTAAAATGAGAATTTTCTCATTCACTATTTTTCCTTTAATAATGAATAGTTCCATTCATATTAAAAGATTTAAATCTCGAGGAACAATACGACCCACGATATAAAGAATTCTTTTTTTAAAATAAAGTGTTAAATTAATTTAAAAAGCGTACGGATTAATTAGATTTATATAATTTCTGCCATATACACGTAACGCCGTTTTTCCCGTTCAAATCGGACCAATAATAGCCTCAACACCCGAGAGCCCTAGTTGACAGATTGTTGGTAACCCTGTCAGGTCAGGTGAGTTGGTAACCCTGTCATATCAGGTGAGTTGGCAACCCTGAAGTTGACAGTAGCCCTCCCTATTGGCAGTTTTAAGATTGAACCGTGTTGAGGGATTCTTGGCAACTCTGTGATGTCAGGTGGATTGTCTATTCTGTGATGTCACTTGTCAAAAAGTGGAGTGGCTGGTCTATCGCGACGCGGTTAACTGGGTACATAAAAAATCTTGATGTAGAAATTTTAAAGGACCCCGCAATTATCAAAGGTAATACCACGAGTCCTCCAAATTTTATCGATAAAATTTTTGGTTTTCACGAAAACGGCTTTATTTGGAAAAACCACGAAAACAAACTGATTGATAAAATCACGAGTCCGCAGGCGTTTGAGTATGGAAACCGAAAATTTAATCTATAAAATTTGACGAGTGGTATTTGGAAAGGTTATTTTTTGGATCATTTTGTGTTAAAAACAGAGAAAGACACTTTACACTCAAAAGTTCGATATTTTCTTTTACAATTAAACGCCAAATATTGATATAATTGATTGCATACCTACAAACGTAATATAAGTTGCCTATCTAGTAGTAGGCATTTAAGATTATTTATTAAGGGTAACGTTTAGACTTTGACATTATTTGTCAGTTTTAAACGAATTTATGGATGGAGCTGTGTTGTGGGTTAAAATAAACGAATAAAAACAGGTTAGTTTACAAATATATTTTTAAATTTGGGTATTAACATAGATTTGCAATACATTTTAGTGAAATAATAATTGATAATGCTAAATAAAAATTGTTAAATGTTTACATTTGACATTTCAAAAAAGGTAAACACAGTTTAATCAAAAAAGAAAAACGAAGAAGCGGTTTTATCAGTATAAAACACAATGATTGGTTAGGATCCTGAGCTGTTATTGGCTGAAACCACAAAATCTGACTGTTTTGACAGATGAAAAAAATAATCAGTATAAAACTCAATGATTGATTAGGATTGTGAGCTCTTATTGGATAAAACCACAAAATCTGACTGTTTTGTCAGGTGTGATGTGAATACAATAATTCGACAATTGGCAGCTATCAACAGGCTGTCAAATAGCAGTTATAAAACAAAAATCTTCAGTTTTTGTCCTAACTTTATGTTTTTTAGGTCGCTGAATTTAAATATGATGTTAGTTTTACGAAATTGAAAATTGGCGCTGTCAACTAGCTGTCAAATAACGATCGAAAAATAAAACTTTGTTATTGCACTTTTGACATCTAGCTGACAGCCTGTTGACAGCTGCTAATTGTCGAATTATTGTATACACATCATGTATGAACTGAGTTACTTAAAAAGCATAACGTCATAACAAAAAAATAAGATTTGTACTTTGTTATTGCACTTTGACAGCTAGCTGACAGCCTGCTAACAGCTAGCTGACAGCTTCCAATTGTCGAATTATTGTATACACATCATGTATGAACTGAGTTACCTAAAAAGCATAACGTCATAACAAAAAAATAAGATTTGTACTTTGTTATTGCACTTTGACAGCTAGCTGACAGCCTGTTAATAGCTAGCTGACAGCCTGTTAATAGCTAGCTGACAGCTGCCAACTGTCGAATTTTTGCATTCACATTATACATGAACTGAGTTACATAAAAAGCATAACGTCATAACAAAAAAATAAGATTTGCACTTTGACAGCTAGCTGATAGCCTGTTGACAGCTGCCAATTGTCGAATTTTTGCATTCACATTATACAATAAGATTTGCACTTTATTAAGGCACTAATTTACCGCTGTCAAGTGTCAATTTGGACAATTTGACATCGGATTTGAATTCAACAACCTCAAAAATAAGTTATTAAAAAGATTATTGCGGGGTCCTTTGGGACAGATGTGCATAAAATATGTAAAATTAGTTTTTCTACGATTTGTTTGTTTGTTTGAAGACAAGATTTTAATAACTTTACTAGTTTTTTATATAGCGAGATGCCAAACTCATGTTTTTTTTTGAAGTAATATCACTACCGCGAGGATATGAGTATTAAAATATTAAGTTCCCTTATGCTCGAATCAAAAGACATTTAATATATTCTATCGGTCGTCTAATATACCGTTAGAAGACATCGTTTACTTTCGCATCGGATTTCAGAAGGAGGTAAAACGAAAAAAAAAAACGCCATTAAAAATCCGCTTGTCATATAGCCGCCTATGTCCGTATGTCCTTCAGATTAAATTCTAAGAGGTCATCCAACCTAATGTGAATTCAGGTCATCGATTTTTTTTGTCGGAGGGACAACGCAATATGGATGAGGCGGTTTCGTATTTCATTGTTTGGCTAGAAGAAAGAATATAGTCGAGAAGCACATATAAAGTTCAGTAAATCTCCTATAAAACTTGTTTTTCAATTTTCAAGCTTCTAGATGAATCAGTATTGAAAATTGCCCACTTTGAACGCTCTTCTAATGAAAATTATTAAATATATTGAAATGCGATCACCAACAAAAGTTTCAAACTTGTCACTGTATTCCATTTTATCAAAAAAAAACCCTCTTGGGTAAAGTGAGATGGGCCCATATATCATGCGACGATTCTTCGTCTTTTATTGTTAAAAGTTTCGAGTAAACTATTCCAAGTTTGTACGATTAAATCCGTATAAGTTAAAACAAAATCTTTAGTTGCAATATTTCTGCATATCAACACCTCAATATCTGCAAAACTTTTATCTAGGTCATTTCAAAAACGATATTTTGCGCAAAGTTATGTTTTACCACTGCATCCAGTTCTTGTAAATGCCTTTTAGGTTTCCAATTTTCGATATCACATAGTTTTATGTCTTTTTTGAACTCAATTCATGCGTCCATATTTGCCAGACATTGTTATTTGTGCCTCTTTATCTCAAAATCAACTTCTTTAAGCTTTTTAATTCTAATTTTTCCCATTATTATTTCTTCCACTCACCCTCCTTGATGTTAAGACTTGCGTGCTTGACACACTTCAAACTTACGCCAGGATCAACCCTTTGAAACCCTTTCAACTACCAAATACTCTATTATTATTTCATATAACAATGTATCAAAATAACCTTAACTTGCTATGTTTCATAAAACGGCAGGTGGGTGTCTTGGAAGTATTTTATTTTATTTATCTAATATTTCAGTCCGGTTTCAAGGTGCATGCCTGACATAAACGAAAGGATATACGTATAAAGAGAATAGGAGGTAATAGAAGAGAAATATACATAAATTTGTTCTTTCGCTTAACATTGCAGTCACACAGTAGCGTCCAATAGAAATTTATTCTACGTTTTATTATGTGAAAATATTTCTCTTAATCCTGTGGCTTCCTGTGTGGCATATGACATATGACACCTGTCAGTGCATCTGTTTTACTGTTGCTGACATATAACATTGACATTGTTTCATTTCTACAGTTCATAGTGGCTTGGTACTTCAAATACTCTTCTCGATGGATATTAAAACCACTTATTTATTTAAATAAGAGTATTAGACATTCTGTGGCTTCCTGTGTGGCATGTGACACCTGTCAGGGCATCTGTTTTACTGTTGCTGACAAATAAAATTGACATTCTTTCATTTCTATAGTTCATAGTGGCTTGGTACTTCAAATACTCTTCTCGATGGATAATAAAACCACTTATTTATTTAAATAAAAGAGTATTAGACATTCTGTGGCTTCCTGCGTGGCAAATGACACCTGTCAGTGTATCTAGTTTACTGTTGCTGACATATAACATTGACATTCTTTCATTTCTGTAGTTCATAGTGGCTTGGTACTTCAAATACTCTTCTCGATGGATATTAAAACCACTTATTTATTTAAATAAGAGTATTAGACATTCTGTGGCTTCGTGTGTGGCAAATGACACCTGTCAGTGCATCTAGTTTACTGTTGCTGACATATAACATTGACATTCTTTATTTCTTTAGTTCATAGTGGCTTGGTACTTCAAATACTCTTCTCGATGGATAATAAAACCACTTATTCATTTAAATAAAAGAGTATTAGACATTCTGTGGCTTCCGGTGTGGCATATGACACCTGTCAGTGCATCGAGTTTACTGTTGCTGACATATAACATTGACATTCTTTCGTTTCTATAGTTCATAGTGGCTTGGTACTTCAAATACTCTTCTCGATGGATATTAAGACCACTTATTTATTTAAATAAGAGTATTAGACATTCTGTGGCTTCCTGTGTGGCATATGACACCTGTCAGTGCATCTGTTTTACTGTTGCTGACATATAAAATGGACATTCTTTCATTTCTATAGTTCATAGTGGCTTGGTACTTCAAATACTCTTCTCGATGGATATTAAAACCACTTATTTATTTAAATAATAGTATTAGACATTCTGTGGCTTCCGGTGTGGCATACGACACCTGTCAGTGCATCTGTTTTACTGTTGCTGACATATAACATTGACATTCTTTCGTTTCTACAGTTCATAGTGACTTGGTACTTCAAATACTCTTCTCGATGGATATTAAAACCACTTATTTATTTAAATAAGAGTATTAGACACTCTGTGGCTTCCTGTGTGGCAAATGACACCTGTCAGTGCATCTGTTTTACTGTTGCTGACATATAACATTGACATTCTTTATTTCTTTAGTTCATAGTGGCTTGGTACTTCAAATACTCTTCTCGATGGATATTAAAACCACTTATTTATTTAAATAAGAGTATTAGACATTCTGTGGCTTCCTGTTTTACTGTTGCTGACATATAACATTGACATTCTTTCGTTTCTACAGTTCATAGTGGCTTGGTACTTCAAATACTCTTCTCGATGGATATTAAAACCACTAATTTATTTAAATAAGAGTATTAGACATTCTGTGGCTTCCTACGTGACATATGACACCTGTCAGTGCAGCTGTTTTACTGTTGCTGACATATAACATTGACATTGTTTCATTTCTACAGTTCATAGTGGCTTGGTACTTCAAATACTAATATTAGACATTCTTTATCTATTTGCGCTATGTCTTAGCTACGTTAAAAATTAGTGCTTGTTCTTGCAAGTCATCCTGAATTGTTCATATTCAAGTGTTGACGTCTTTCTTTTGTTTTCCTTTTCTTCTTCCTAGTATGTATTTACAAATAATAATATGTCTATACAATTTCTGCGTATTTGCAAGCTTGAAATTTAGTATATAAGTGTCACGAAATCGATTTTTGATGTTAATAAACAAATTTGGTTGCTGAAGGTGGAAAAATCTGAAGGAAATTGAGGTTTTCCTGGATTTTAATTATTTTTATCTAATAGATCAGGATTCAGGACAAAAAGGGCGATACAGAGATTCCTAACCAAGTTAAGAGAATCCAAAATGTTTGTAGCTTTAATTGGAAAATAATTTTCCATATTTTGTCCTCACTAGTGTGATACGTTATAAAAAATAATTTATAAAACTTAAAAACATCGGGCGTTTGTCTATAAATCTATAAAATTCGAACAGCAAGGAAAAGTTGAGAAAGTTTCGAATCCCTTCTTGCTTCTTGTAAAAATAAAGTTACTTAGTTTTCAAGTTTCGACTTTTTGATTTGCGTGTCAAATTTTTCAAGTTGAAAATTGTTGCAACTTAAATTTGTCTCCTATTTGTTCTATTTATAGTTTTGATCATGTCATTTTTTTATTGGAAAATATGCAATTTTTTTTTAATTTATCGTTAATTATACCAGGTCTGTACAGAGCGTTTTTTGGTCAAAATATTTTTTTGTTTCAAGAAAAATTAAACTATTTTATTTACCAAACTGACAAGAGAACAAAGCTGGGGGGGTAATACCACTAGAGCTCAGATTTGGCAGGACTTCAAAAATGACATATGCTCGACTTGCGCTTTTTGTATTTTAGGGGTGAAATCTACCCCTTTTGTTAAAAATGGTAAAAAATACAGATTTAAGCATTCTGGCGTAAGTAATCTCGTTTAATTAAATAAAATAAATATTTATCAACATTTATATGCATGATTTATGATTTTAATTAATTTTTCAACCCTTTTAGCAACCACCCCTTAAGTCGAAAATCATTTTTTATATTTCTGAAATATATTAACATTACACAAACAGTTTGTATAATGTTTATGATATAATTTTTGGTTGACTGTGAAATTTCAACCCTTAAAAACCACCTCATGGGCTAAATATCCGATAGCAAACTACGATTTTTGAATTTCACATGACATTTTTTACATATGAGTGGAATAATTGTCGTGAAACAATCGATAAGTAGACCAGTGATTTGAAAATGGTAAAAAGTGAAATAAAATAATAGTAGGATGAAACCCATTGGAAAAGGAAGAGAATATAACAAATATGAAAGGAAAAAAATTTACAGGCGCTCTGGGGTCGGGAAGTGGAAGAGGGGGAGTTTTTAAGGGTAGAAAACTGTTTATCTCAATTTCCGTCAAAACTACAAGTCCTATGGAAAAAAGTTAAATAGCAAAGTTGTAGGTAATAAAAAGATCTACAATTTTGGTATTTACACTTTTTTCACATAACCTCAAAATCTATGTGAAAAATTCAAATAATCAAGTTTTTGGTTTTTTAATTTTATCTTTTACAAAAAAAATTTTATTTTCACGAAATTTGGTGTAAACTTTTTATGTCCCAAACACTCTGTAATTTTTTTTTGTTTTAAAATATTTATTTTTTTAACCTTATTTTGACTTAATATCGAAAAAGCAGTCTAATTTTCAATCGAAAATTCTCACGCCAAAATATCTGCTTTTTTAAAAAACTCGGTGGGCTTTTTGTTCGTTGAAATCTCTACTTTTTGATGGTGTAAAAAAAATATACATTATGGTAAATGTTCTCAAAAAATGCAAATAAGAACCGAAGAAAACTCCGAATTTCTTTTTTTTAAAATCATCATGTACAATTTTGAGCTATTTATTTAAATTTATACTTTAATTACTCTTTTGTTTATCAATGTAACACGGAATCGAGTAATTAAAGTATAAATTTAAATAAATAGCTCAAAATTGTACATGATGATTTAAAAAAAAAAGAAATTCGGAGTTTTCTTCGTTTCTTATTTGCATTTTTTGAGAACATTTAACATAGTAATGCATATTTTTTTTACACCATCAAAAAGTAGAGATTTCAACGAACAAAAAGCCCACCGAGTTTTTTAAAAAAGCAGAAATTTTGAGGTGAGAATTTTCGATTGAAAATTAGACTGCTTTTTCGATATTAAGTCAAAATAAGGTTAAAAAAAAAATATTTTAAAACAAAAAAATTACAGAGTGTTTGGGACATAAAAAGGTAAGTTTACACCAAATTTCGTGAAAAAAATTTTTTTTTTGTAAAAGATAAAATTAAAAAACCAAAAACTTGGTTATTTGAATTTTTCACATAGATTTTGAGGTTATGCGAAAAAAGTGTAAATACAAAAGTTGTAGATCTTTTTATTACCTACAACTTTGCCATTTAACTTTTTTCCATAGGACTTGTAGTTTTGCCGGAAATCGAGATAAACAGTTTTCTACCCTTAAAAACTCCCCCTCTTCCACTTCCCGACCCAGAGCGCCTGTAAATTTTTTTCCTATCATTTTTGTCATATTTTCTTCCTTTTGAGATGAGTTTCATCCTACTATTATTTTATTTGGTTTTGTTTAATTTTCAGATAATTAAACATGTAAACTCATATTCGTTACTCGTAAAACCGGCAACGATGCACCAAACGATGCACCAAAATATGTTGACGAGCGGCATCACAAAGACGCGGTGTCAGCAAAAACAATTTTTTTATTGCTCCATTTCATAATTGCGGTATCAAACCCGGAAGAGCGCGGCTCATCAAAGTTATTTTTTGCTCGATGTTAATAATGGTATTGGGCAAATTTAACCGTCGAATCTAGACAATAAAAAAAAGCTTACACGTGTTGCGCAATCTGGAAAGAAAGATTTTGAAGCGACGGAGGTTGTCGAATAAAGAGAGAAGTGGGGCTAGCCATGATCAAGCTAGGACCCTTCAGTGTCTAATTATCACTCACGCAGAACACACGCAAACAATATTTTCTGAATGATGTGATCATTTTTATTTTAACTCATTTTCATTAATATGTGTTAGTGCTTGTTAAGCACATATTAATTATAATACTTGTTCATTGATTACTAGTTTAAGGTAATCCTTTGTTATGTTGTTGTTTGTTTTATTTAACAAGTTTAATAAATAGTTAAATAAAAGGGTTCATAGTTTTTGTTGAATGAAGTTGAGAAGCAAGCCTTATACAGTCCATTTTTTTACGAATACAACGATGCAGTTTAAAAAGGCGATAACCCAGTGTTGGTCGTCCTGGGAAACTGGCACAACATAGGGTTTATTCCAGAACCCTCAACAGGTTTCAAAAATTATCTGCACTTGTCTACAGCTCTACCAACGTTTCCAGCATTTCCAAATAAATTTCATCTCTTTAAAAACGCTATTGCCATGGACGGCACTGAAGCTCGCTGGCTGCCGGGATGATTGGTCACCATGGCAACGCTTGTAAACACCGTTTAGGAGAGACGGAACTAGAGAGAGAGAGGAAAAGAGACGGATATAAATCCAGAGAGAATATTGATATTGAACACTGAACTAGTTTTAAAGGCACTGAAAACAGCAGGATGATGATAGCACGCTAATAAACCGTGTGCCGGTAAAGAACATTAAAAACAGGATATGCATTAAAGTGTTTTATATTGGAAGATCATGAAAATATGTTATTAAAACCAAAACAGTTGTGTGCCGTCTGAAATTTTTGCTTTATTATCTATTAATAATTCAAAAGTCGAAGTCTGCAATATAATTCAGACTGTGCAGGAACGTATAGAAGAATCCCATGAGCTGCTATACTGTAATAAGGGATATCGGTTTAGGGCAAGGCATTAATGTTTACTCACAGGTTTGAATTTATTAGAAATTAAGAGATTTGTTTGATCTAAGCACTTGTAATAGAGTGAATGGTATATAAAGGGCTGATTCAACAATTAAAAGAAAATTTAAATGTTAACGTGTCTCAAACGCGCTTACCTGTTGTATAATCCGTCTTTGGAGAAGCGGATAGTGGATAGTAGCAGCGGTACACGCCCAATGCAGTTCTCAAAAATGTTTGAAATAATTAAGAAATCATTGTTTTATACACAGATATCTTGTATTAATTATGTACGTTATAATGGGCTTGTCAGGCGGCCCGCCAGATCACCAGACTTAACAAAATATTGTACCGTTTTTTTTTCAACCTAAATGAAACTCTGGCACATGGTTTATGCTGTTGTAGCTGTAGTTTTGCGAGAAGCGGATGTAATGTAATAATAGTAAACTGCTGGTGACACGATATGTTGCACATTGTGAGAGAGATTAATACTTTTCGTTATTGTTACGTTTATTTTGCAAGAACAAAAAGCTAAGCAATTTTATTGTTTTTTGTAATTGGTAGTAAATGAAAAGAACCGGATAGATAATTCAATTAAACTTAAGGTGGTGCTATACTTTTTTTTCTAATCTCAGTTGAATATTTATTACCTTCAGTTCAATATATTGGGTTAGTTCAAGTAGATCAGATCGAGTCGAACCGTTCACTTGCGCTGACCGCCTGTTGCATAAATTACCATAAAATCACCGTACATTATGTTTATTGCTATTCAGTCGTCTGGAGTAATTTATGACATGCAGAACACTAGCGTACCTTGTATAATATTTAAACTTATGTTTCAAGTACACTCTAAAAAATGGTTGTGAAAAAACTTGATAAGTATGGTAATTTTCACAAAATATACTATGTGACCTACATTTTACATTATATATGCCTTAAGAGTACGTTGTAAAATTATTCACGTATGTGCTAATAATCCTAATGTGAAAATACATTGTGAAAATTACTGGTTTACAGAATTCATTCTGTGAATGAAATTGTACAGGTTTAGTTATGTGAATATCCCTCCACCTGAACTGCGCACTATCGAATTTCTATTTTTAGAACTCGGGTATAGGAGTAATAGGATTTGTACATAAATATCTGTATTTTTACGTTGGTTACAAATGGCCAACGTAATATTATGTAATTTTTACATAATCTTTTTTATCAGTGTAAAAGAATTTTCAAAGCGGCGAATCCATTAATGTTTTTATCGGTTTTTTCAGCTTATTCAATTCAATCAATTATGTTTTTTCCTGAACGATTGATATTTCGTCCTGTTTCTCTTTGTTTAATTCATCAATTTTGAAAAGATGAAAATGTTCTTATTGCCATAGTTTGTTTAATGTACTCGTCGAGCACTATAAGATGGAATAAACGAAAATGGCGAATTCTTAAAATTTTGAGTTTTGGTAGTTTTTTTTTTTGAAAATTTTAAATGCGTTTTTAAGGCACTTCCGATCGAGCTAGATCAAAAAAGTGGACATTTTTGAAATCTACGGACCAAAATCTATATAACATCAAAAACAGACATCGAAATATTTTCAAATTTTTCAATTTTACAGGGGGGTATCGAGGACGATTTATGTCATTTTTGGACATCTATTTCTCGACTATCCGAAGAGATAACTCAAAAATTAAAAAAGATTCGGAATCTGCTCGTCCAAATCTACAAAATGCCCTTTAGTACCAATCGATATCGTTAATAATAAAGGAGATACGACACATGGATTTTTTAGAAAATCACTCAAAAATCCATATAACTCCCCCAAAACCGGCAGAATTTAAATTTCGAGATATATAATGAATTAGTACTTCTATTTCCTACATTTTGGCCGAGGGAAATTTCGGTGAAATAATTATTAACGAAAAAGCTATTTTCAGTGTGTCAGTTTTGGAAGAATTCGTCAATTTTAAACCGCGATATGTGGACAACCGGTAACGTAAAAATTGATATTGATGGGTGATTTTTAAGATGGAATAAACTAAATATAGAAACACGTAACACCTGTTTTAATACAGTTGGAGAGAAATTGATATAAATAAAATGAATAAAACTTAAAGGGATGGCGGCAAATTCAAAATAAAAAATATGCTTTATTATGGCCTTTTGTCGAATTACATTTAACTAACAGTTATTTGTAATTTTCTCTCACCGTCGAGTGCATTTCGCTAATGACAAGTTGAAATTTAATATTTTAATTATAATAGAACAAAAAATGATTGAATGTTTTATTGGCCCTTGGCATATTGAATGCATTGGCGTGCTTATTAATTTTTGAAAGGGTTAAGGTCTAACCCAAATAAATAGTTAATTATTTTTACAATAAACTAAAAACTTTTTTTTAAATATTTTTTTTTGTATCTTTATACACATACCTTTCGTCTAATCTTTTTGACTTATGAAGGACGGTTCTGTCAATTTAATGAAATCCAAATTGTTGAAAATTCATTTTTTCTATAATTTAACTATGTGCATATGTATAATATAGGCACACTCTACTTGCTATTCTAATTCTTCCTTATTCTAAATCAACCCCACAATGATACGTTCGTGGAATTAGCAGGTAGAAAACGGATTCCTACTTACTCGCTGGTTAAAATGTACTTATCAGTGAAATGGACAAAGACAGAAATATAATTATATACAGCGTTGCCATGTGTTGTAAAAAAAGAATAAGCAATAAATAAAATAAGTTATTTGAAAAGATTTATACTCATTAATATTTTTTTCCTAAATAATATTGTTTAATCATACTTTTTTACCGTTTATATTTTGATAAATAGATAGATAGAATGGCTGGAGATCATTTCATAATATTTATATACCATAGTCGGATATTTACAATTTTTAAAAATTTTTATTTACTAATAAGGATAAAATTTATGATATGATGTGCTATATCAATTCTGTTTAGAATTTTGAGCATCATATTGAAATATGGAAGAATATACATTTTTATTTTAAAAATAGTGATTATTTATTTATATAAATTAGAAATTATTTTTTTTAAATAAAGATAAAAATACACTTTATAATGTACATGGACGGATCCAGAAATTTTATTGAATATAAAGTACTTGAAAACTTCTGTTTGGGCTATTTTAAACGAAGAAATTTACATTTTCTCCCAATGTAACATGAAAACCATTTTATTCCGATACGCATTTGTATATTTATTTTAATTAATAAACATCTTTATACAATTTTATAATAGCCCAGTTGCCAGAGCCACATTTAGACTATAAGATGGCGTAAAAAATGAACATAAAAATTTTCCAACTTTGAAAGCCTTTTTGAGGCACTTCCGTTTACTGCATAATAGATTTTGAGTAAAGCTTTGTATATATTAAAAATACCTTTGCAATTACAATATTTATGTATAAACTGTAACGAATTAATCTGCATTTACGCTTTAAAAACTTGAAGATATAACGTTTTCAAGGCAGGTATGAATTTAAGAGGTAAATTTATATACCATATGTTGAAAAATAATCTAGCAATCTTTATAAAGGAAACTGACACATCAAGTAAATTCAAGGACTTTCAATTTTGTAAAGACGTTTTTTCTTAAATTTTATTGTCAAAGATCTTGTAAAAAAAATTCATCTCTTTTACTGCTTACATCAATTTTCTTTGTATCAAACGTAACACATCCTTATTCTCTCGCAATCATTTTACGCTCGGCAAGTTAACTTAGAAGACCGATAAAAATTAAGGCATCGTTATCCATTATCTCGCGATGTGAAGGATCATCGGAGCGTGCCGTGAAAATTGAATACACCGTTTTCCGCAGAATATGACAAAAGAGAAATGAAAACTCGTAAACTGTCTATTCTCGCGTCCGTTTCGCTTTTTTGTAGATGACGCTGCAGTGCAGCTATTTCTTGATGTATTGAATTTGATTTCATATATTTCCATGTAATGAATACCCTGTATATGTAAATTTGACGTGATTTAACGTTAAACGAGAAAAGTGGGAAGTTTTTAAGACAATAAAGTACTTTACATTGGATAACCTAATTCCAGTCGGAAACTTCGAAAAGTTTCTAACTAAAGTTTCGCATTGTTAATTCTTTAAGAAACTGATCCAAGTCAAATACGTTTAATGGAATAATTTGAATTGTAAAACGATGATTCTTGATATAAATCCTTAAGTTTATGTAACATTGAATAATTATTATTTTAAATATGTTTCTAGTGGTATTACGTATTCATAGAGGATTTCTTTATGCAGTTTCAACGAGGTTTTCCCACTTTATATTCCAATTTTCTAAGTTATCAAAGGCACACTAAAAGTACACCCTGTATAATAAATAACCTTCATTAGGGGATTTAAATTTTTTATTTTTTGCCATTTAGAATGTTTATTTTTTGGCTTTTATTTATGTTTTTCTACATCCTTTGTAGTTTGAGTTTTTACTGATACTAATAGATAATCGCAGATTCTTGTAGATAGAAATATACGTGAGGCTAAGTCGATCGAAGCGCATTTTTACGGAGTAGGGAAGCTTTTGTCGGGGGAATAAGGGTTTTTAAATTAAGAAAACGGAGATCCAAAGGGAAATGACGTTGGGGTTCCACTTTAATCGAAATAAGATCATATTTCGGAAAGGGTGTTAAATAATTGAAAAAAGAAAAGACACAGAACAGTTATTTTTGATGGCATGAAATTTTATAGACTTGACATATATGACAATTGCAAGGCCAATCAGTTTTGAAACAAAACTAGTTGATTATGTTCTTCTAGCATTGTCATAGACCGAACACATTGTAATGAAAGTATTAATAAAAATTACAAATTACAAATAGCAATAACTCGACTTTTTCAAATGCATCACCCTATATTTTATTACATCATTGCATGGCATTTTTTAAGAGCTTTTTGTTGGGTCTATTTTTTAAAATTTGCGAGATTTATTGCAAAATAAGAAATGTTGACGGTTTATTCGAGAAAAAAAAAGGAATCGAGTAGGCCGTTGTCTTAAAATTTGACACATCCATATACTTTCAATAATTGTATGCGTCTAATTAAAAAAAAAAGGAATCGAGTAGGCCGCTGTCTTAAAATTTGACACATCCATATACTTTCAATAATTGTACGCATCTAATTAATAATCATGAGTTTTACTCGCGAGGAATTAGTGAATATGGTATTAGCGAAGCTGACAGAAATCCTTTATTAGCAAGCAGAATCTACCTGCAAAAATATCCAGAAGAACTCCACGGGTGTCTTCATTCCTAAAGTTGAGAGATCGGTTTGAACTCACTGTGTATATGGATGTGTCAAATTTTAAGACAGCGGCCTACTCGATTCCTTTTTTTTTCTCGAATAAACCGTCAACATTTCTTATTTTGCAATAAATCTCGCAAATTTTACAAAATAGACCCAACAAACCCTATATCAGCAAAAAGCTCTTAAAAAATGCCATGCAATGATGTAATAAAATATAGGGTGATGCATTTGAAAAAGTCGAGTTATTGCTATTTGTAATTTGTAATTTTCAAAAAATCGTATTAGGCGATAGAACGTCGATTCCGAATTCACCTACAACTCAGAAGATGCGCTGAAGCTTAAGGAATCGACTGGAAAAAAGTTGATTAAGTTATCTTGAACAGTTCTGAAGTTCTGAATTTTTTTGTGGATCTCTGCACGACGCTATTTTGACACATAAATTGACATAAGTCAAAAACTATTGCAGGTAAGTCTAAGAAACCCGGGTGCGTTATATCGACAATTTAATGGCGAATCTAAAAATGTAACAAAAATGCGGGGTTGCCATTTAAAAAACCAGAACTTAGTTGTGTATCTTATTTGGGACATCCTGTATATAAATAGAAATATTTTTAGAATGTGCCCCATTGTCGGTTTTATCGTTTAAAAAAAAATCAAACCGATAGCTTGGATAGAAAAAAAGTTATGAAGCATGCACGTACCCCTGGGTCACCCTGTATAAACGAAAAATTAACGAATTTTTGAGATTTATTTACATTTACAAAAAATAATTTGTAGGAGTACACAGTAAAATGTTTGTCAATAAAAAAAAAATTAGAAAAGTTTCACATTTTATGTAACGACTGCAGGAATTTGCTTAAACCTTGCAGGATTATAAAGCGATTTAACAGTTTCGGAACGGAATCGGGAAATGAAACCATTGAACAAGGATTGTATCGATTTCGTATATAAATTATTCATTACTACATCCTCAATTCAACTACAAAACGACAATAATTGTTTGGTTTGTTGTTTCTAAACGTCAAAATCTAAAACCTTCATTAATTATGCTATATTTCTAGCTTTATTTAATATTTCGCAAAAAGTTATTCTAAATCGAGTTGGTATGGAACATAATGTTCTAGTTTATATGATAAATAATAGTTTTTGTTACTTCAATTGAAGAAATTTTGAGCTAAATATAAACTGTAAAATCTTCTTTCGAAATATGACCAAAAAATAAGTTTACCAAAAAAACATTTTTGCAGCAATTTTTGAAGAAATTACAAATAAAATTTGTCGAAAAGAAGATTAGTCAAAATATATTTTTTTTAACTTCCACTCTTATGGAAACGTCAAATTGTCTGAATTCTTGATATGTGATAGTACTTGATGTTCTGATCAATAATGTCCACGGGCCCAATCCTATCCTATGCTAGATTTCGATATACAGGGTAGGGCGTTAAAGTTCAAGATACCGAAATTTTAAAATGTGTACCAAAAAAATTCTGCAAAATATTTTTAAAAGTTTCTGGGCGGATATATGTAGTCAAAATACATACGTAATAAAAAAAATCAAAATATGTTTCCACAGGCCTTTTTGATCAAAGTATGTATTTTTAACATGCAGAAATAGCCTGAAATATCGAAAAAAATTCAGACAATTTGGCGGTGCTCCCGTTCCCATAAGAATGCTGCGGGGTCCTTTGTGGAATAAATAGTCAATAAAAATTAAACACGCATTTACTTTAATTTCCGTATCTGGCTTAGTTGTTAAGCTATTAATTTCAAATTTTATACAGAGATTGTGAGAATATCCTTCTAGCATACGGTGAAACGTCAAATGCGATATTTTATACAGGGTGTCCAAACTGAAGCGTCCAATGTCCATATTTTCAATTCTCAATAAGTCGATAATTTCAAATGAAACACCCTGTATTTTATTATCACGCCTGAATCAGTTTTTTATTCTCTTTCGATCTGTACTAGCGTTCTCTATACCTAAAGTTGCGTATTTCTGAGTTATTGCTAGATTTATTATAATTTGGAGATATTTTACATAAATCTATCTCAACCATTGTTTGAGACAAAAAAATACAAAACTAAATACTCTCAAAAGACGCAAGAAACAGAACGAGATTTAAACGGAACAGATAAAATATAACATACCTTTTGTCGATGAATTTTATTGAATTTTTATCCAGCTATGAGGCGCAGCTAGCTCGCAGCCAGCCTGCATCGATGACAACAACTTTCTCGACATCCTGAAACAACAATAATATATTATTAATATATAAATAAGACGTTTTTATTCAGTTTCGTAAATGTATACACTGTGATTATTCGTGTTTTAGAGTATAATGCAGCTAAACAAAATAGTGGCTTATAAACTGAGTTATTGCCATTACCGCGAATTGAATACTATACTTTATCTGCGACTATAAGAATTGTCAGAAGGTAAAATTTCATAAAGAGGTACTAGGTATGACGTTTTTTAACAATTTTACTTCATGATATATATTAAAAGTGTACTTCAAAGCATGAAATAGAAGGTCCATAAGGATGACGCTTTATAATTCATTAAAATATGCCAGCAATACATATTCTTAAAATGAATTTACATTCCTGGTATTCCATGAAACTTTTATATATCGAGGTCACCCTTTGACGTAATTTAACCACGTGACAATAGCCGATAGTATCGTCCGCTCGAGCAATCCTTATAGTATTCTAGACATTCTTGCTATGACCATTCGACTTCTGGAGCGTGAGTTATAGTTTATAACCCACGCTCTGTAGTTATTAGTATTGTTAATTGCATAAAATCAATCAGACAATAATTGTATAATTCAATAGGAGCTGTTAAAGTCTTTTATTGATACAAAAATAAAACAAAACAGGCACAAATCATGTCCGACTCCTTTTTGGTTATATATAAATGCAGTTAACAAACGCAACGGTATATTTTGACAAAGCATCGTTGGTATTTATCGATTTATATTCGAAAACACATTTGTAGAACCTGATCTGAAACGCGGATTTTCTCTAGAAAACTATAAAGCGTTTTCCGAACAAGTTGAGTGAAAATCGATGACTCGAAATTGGAACGTATAATAAAAACGGGGAAAGTCAACATTACGCTCATTTGACAACATTTTTACATCGTCGATTGATTCGATTATATTCGCTACTCCGTTTTCCACGCTTTTCCTACATTTTCATTGGGTTAACTCCTGGAAATCCGGAAAGAAAATTATTTTATTACATTAAATGTATTTTTCTTTAAATCATGGTAAGTATGTGTGTTTTTTTCACAGCGTGGAAACCAATCAGTACCGCCTGTTGCATAAATCACATTGTTTTTATTGCTATTCTGTCGTCTGGAGTTATTTGTGACATTTTTTGCCTCATACAGTCATAGGTCGATTTCTTATTTATATATTTAAACCCGATAATAAAGTGTGGGTATGAAAGCATCCTATGTATTTTTGTATTCATACAAACTTTTATTTTCTTTAGCGATATGTTGGAAATAGCAAAAAAAACGTGATATTGGATGTCAGCCAGATGGCTCGAGGCCATTAAACTAAGAACAAAATTATGCAATCATATTGAAACTTTGCTTGTTCTTGTACTTTCAGCTACCCAACTCTGCGTCCACTCATTGGCGCACGCGAATATAGTTTTCCATTTTCAATGCAGAAATATAAAAACAAAATTCCTAGATGTACCGACAAGTTGCTTTGTCGGCTTGTATGGACCAGCCCCGCATCAGCTTTCGAAAGAATGGCACTGATGGATCATCTGAGATTATAGGAACTGTTTTGCGCTAAGCACTAAGCAATCGTAAAAAAACCGCCACATCGTTACAACTGAAAAAATGCATGTTAACATTGATAAGATGAAGTTCAAGGAAAAGAATCATTTTTCTATTGTGTATTTGATTTGAAAAGTTGCGTTTCTAGATGTGCCGACCATAAATCATTTAAAAAAAATCATATTGTTGATTGATTTTAGGTTGATCCTGACAGAAACGTTTTGGATACATACTGTACTTGCAAAGGAGGAAGAGGATTCTGCAAGCATGCAGCAGCGATCTGTAGCTACGTCAATGAAGAGAACAACAATGCATCTCTAATGGTGTGCAGAAATTTTGCATATAAAACACTTTTGAAACAGCTCTTGATAATTATTTTATATAAAAATTTGCTTTAGGAAAACCATCCCAAATATGTAATAATATATCGGGTATATTATTACTATTTTTCATTCATTCATCCGCCAAAAATTACAATTTCTATACAATACAAAAGAAAAATACAGAAATGACAGTTAGGTAAGTGCATTATTTATGTTACTGAATACAGTAATCGAACGGAAAAGTAATTGAATGGAAGCCAGATGTCAAATATCTGGGACTAATACTAGATAATAAACTCATCTGGAATAAGCATGAAAAAGAAGTAACCAGCAAAGCCACGAAAGCTCTAATGGTGTGCAGAAATTTTGCGGGAAAAACTGGGGATGTAACCCAAAGATCCTGCGGTGGATGTACACGTCAATAGTGAGACCGGCCATCACTTACGGAGCAGTAGTCTGGGGCAGCACAACTAAGCTGGCCAGTACAAAGGCAAATCTAGCGAAAATCCAAAGACTAGCCTGCGTACGCATAACAGGTACAATCGTGTCCAACAGCCGCCATGGAGGCAATCCTAAGCTAGGCAAGAACAACACTGTTACCCTACTATGGGTTCCGGGACATACTGGAGTAGAGAGTAATGAAATAGCAGACGTACTCACAAAAAAAGGGGCTGAAACACCATTTCTGGGACCTGAACCCTTCTGTGGAATAAGCACCAGTACAATACTTGATGAACTTAGAAAAGAAGTAAATATCCCAATATTGGATAGGATTACTAGGAATGAGGCAGGCCAAGACATTACTGGAAAACTATAACCAGAAGAGATCTGACGACTGCGTCAGTAAAAGCTCAGAATACTAACGGGTATCCTAACAGGGCACTGCCGTCTAAGAGGCCACCTAAAGAAACTCGGATTAGTAGACAAAGAAGAATGCAGATTCTGCGAGGAAGAGGAGGAAACCTCTATCCACATTCTCTCAGAATGCATTACCCTGCAAAATCCAAGGGTACGATACCTCGGAGAATATCAAATAGAAGAGAAAGATCTACCTAACCTGAAGCCTACCGACATCCTGAACTTTTTGAAAGCAATAGGAGAACTGCTCTAATCGTTGAGACATCCTCAACGATTGGGCAGCAGTAGGGGGCACAATAGATCTTATAGGTCGCAGTATATCGACACCCCCATAACAGATAGATAGATAGAACACTATGACAGCAAAAACACAATATTCTTCTTCTTTTTCTTCGGTTATGACTTGCATACTAGTGCATTTGCCAGTTCATAAAATCATTGTATTAACAGTTTACTTTGATTTAAGTTTCTAATGTTTACTTATGCCAAAAATATTATCTTTCAGAACACTATGACAGTAAAAACACAATATTTTATAAATATATTTCATATTTCTGACTCTAATGGCGATTGATAAATCAAATGTGTATGTTACATGAAAAGGCAACACTGTACCGTATATTGCTAATCTGTGTCTAAAGCAATGATTGTGATTAATCGACACTTTACATTTTACTAAAAAAATGTCAAGTGAAACAATCAGTCCAAATTGAAAAAAAAAATACTTTGATTAACACATTTTTCGCGGTTTTTTTCAAACACTAAACATAACATTGACAATTGCACTTCAAGTAAGTAAATAGAATATCATGTATCTTTTATCTCTTTCTAACCAGCTAGAACGATAATAAACACAGTATTTCCGTCACGCCAAGTTCTAATAATAGCCCTCGACCGACTTGGTTGATTTATAGTCGGGAATATTACTGGAATCGTAAAATGATTTGCATTTTTTGGGTAGGAATCTCGCACTTTCGATTTTTATTTATTTGGTGTTCAAAATAAATAAATAACACTTTCTCATTTATACTCTAGTCGTTATCAGGAGATAGTAATACAGTGCGAATCATAAGTGTTACCCCCCTATCTAACTCGTTACTGGACTGTTGTTAGGAAAATCGCCGAGACAGGTCGACTTTTGATTTCTACAATGTACATTTTTGTATGAATAGTTTACCCCCAATTTCATCACTAACTGGAGGGGAGCAACCGTTTCGAAAAATTTAAATAGCTCATTTGAAAGGAGGTTTTATTCTCCATTCAACCGTGCAAAAAATTTTAAATTTGCTTTATTACGTGATGAGTTATTAATGTTTAAAAATAACAAAACACCACAAACAGGAAGGCAACTAAACTACAATGACAATTACAATAAATGTTCAAAATGTTCCCCGTTGACCTCCTGGCAAAATAAAGTCTATTTTATATATATATATATAAAAAAAAAAAAAACACGGTTGAATAGAGAATAAACCCACCTTTCAAATGAGCTATCACTCACCACCCCATGCTATTTAAATTTTTCGAAAGGGTTGCTCCCCTCCAGTAAGGGATGAAATTAGGGGTAAACTATTCATACAAAAATGTACATTGTAGAAATCAAAAGTCGACTTGTCTCGGCGATTTTCCTAACAAGAGTCCAGTAACGAGTTAAATAGGGGGGGGGGGTAACTCTTACGATCCTCACCCCATTACTCAACACGTAATGAAGCAAATTTAAAATTTTTTGCACGGTTGAATGGAGAATAAACCCCCTTTCAAATGAGCTATCACTCACCATCCCATGATACAAAAATGTACATTGTAGAAATCAAAAGTCGACCTGTCTCGGGTATTTTCCTAACAAGAGTCCAGTAACGAGTTAGATGGGGGGGGGGGGGGGTAACACTTAAAACAAAAGCAGAATCATATAATAGTATATTATTCAATGAGTTTGGATGGGTTATTTTATTACACGCGGATGAAGTTTGTAGCACGAGCGAGTTTTTGAGCGAGTGCTGTAATCATCCGAGTGTAATAAAATAACCACACAACGAGTTGAATATAATACTTTCTACTAATGTCGAGAAATAATAGATATAATAATTTATACCTAAAAAATATTTATTAAATCAAATCGAAACCAAAACACTTTTGTAATCCCAGATAAAATGATTATTAATATCTCTTGATAACGAATAGAGTATAAACGAAAAAAAGATGATAACACGTGATTCCTTTAACTTACAAACTTATTTTGAGGCTAAGAAACGATATGTGGGATACCAGAAACATTTTCTATGTTTGGAATAACAGAAACTTCATTTGGACCTACAGAGACTATTTGTGGAGCCTCTATGGCTATATATGGACGATCAGAAATTATATGGATAGATTCAGGAACTATGCAGACGGGATCAGAAACTACGTTATGAGTCTCATAACCGAAGAGGATGAAAATAATGCGGAGGCTCCTGAAAATTATATGGAGAGTTTCAGAAATTATGTGGGGAGTCTTAGAAACTATTTTTGGGGCATTTACGACAGTGCAAGTTGAAAATATTTTTGTTTGTAATAAAAATCATTAAAAAACTGTGGCATTAGTTTCATATATAGATATATAGGACGATTTAAATTTTTTGTTGAAAATTATATGGAAAAAAAAATTCCCGACTTTATGTCAAATATTATATTTCGCCACTTTTGACTCCAGGGATCACTGACATATTTCTGCGTCAATCATAAATTGTTATTGTTGTACTGGAGACATATGGAATTAGAGACAATTCTTTAAAATGGATCTCAACCTTTCTTAAACACCGACAACAATAAGTAGGTATCTCTAAGCTTAGATACACATATGGGAGTTCCACAAGGGTCGATTTTGGGGCCAATATTGTTTGTTTTATATGTTAATAGTGTTAATTTTTTGTTTCAAGTAAAAATATTGTTAAAAAGTTTTACGAACACAAATTTTTCATCTTTTTGAAAAAAGATCTCTCTTTTAGGTATTTACAGAAAATTACGAGATCGCATTTTTCGCGTTCTTCTGTTTTCTTTGATGATTTAATAATCGATATGGAAAATATTCTAATCGACCTGGTAGCCGATGAATCAAATAAAGTAATCGAGAATTGAATAAATTCACAGTTAGTTTTTCCGACGCATTGCCACAGGCCAGAGGCTCGCTTGATTCCTCATATCCGTTTGTACAATTTTATTGGCGCAAATGAGAGTACTACTTCTGAAAGGATTATAACGTTCTACGGTATGTTACGATCGCGATCGTTCAACTGACCTACTTCCCATCAAAAAAAAAGCGCCGTTGATGATGTCGAATTGACTCTTCACGTCTTGTGAATGTATTTCTTGACTCTTTATGTGTTCAATGCTCGGTTTGTCGGTTGCCAGTGACACTGTAGTAGGAGTATTAAGGCTCGTTTACACGTGATATAAAGTCGTGGCAGTGAATGCCGCGACATTTTATATCATGAAAACTGAAAGTCACAATGTCGTATTGTCGCGACATGGATGTCATGGAATCAAGAGAGGTTTGATTTTGCCAATTTTTCCAAAGGTTTCAAAAATTTTATCATTTTTTTGGTTAGGGGGTACATGCATTAAAATTTTTTTTGTATTTTCTTCACGAATCACGTGTTTTATGCGTTTTAGAGCAAAAAAAATTTAAATTTTTTCCAATTTTTCCAAAATTTTCAAAATTTTTTCCAATTTTTTATGCATTTAATTTTTTTTTGTTTTTTTTAGCATTTTCTAAATAAATCAAATATTTTTCCAATTTTTCCAAAATTTTTGGTTAGGGTCATGCATTAAATTTTTTTTGTGTATTTTCTACACGAATTCAAATTCAAATTTTTTTCCAATTGTTCCAAAATTTTTAATTTTTTTCCAATTTTTCCAAAATTTTCAAAAATTTTTCCAGTTTTTTTTTTATTTAGTATTTTCTACACGAATCACGTGTTTTTATGCGTTTTAGAGCAAAAAAAATCAAATTTTTTCCAATTTTTCCACAATTTTTGCCAATTTTTTGGTTAGAGTCATATGCATTCAAATTTTTTTGTATTTTCTACACGAATCACTTGTTTTTATGCGTTTTGGAGCAAAAAAAATTCGAATTTTTTTCCAAAATTTTTAAATTTTTTCCAATTTTTCCAAAATTTTCAAAAATTTTTCCAATTTTTTGATTGGGGATACTAATTTTTTTTGTTTTTTTAGTATTTTCTACACGCATTACGTATTTTTATGCGTTTTAGAACAAAAAAAAATTCAAAATTTTCCCAATTTGGCCAAAAATTTTTCCAATTTGTTTGTTAGGGTCATGCATTCAAATTTTTTTGTATTTTCTACACGAATCACTTGTTTTTATGCGTTTTGGAGCAAAAAAAATTCGAATTTTTTTCCAATTTTTCCAAAATTTTTAAATTTTTTTCCAATTTTTTCAAAAATTTTAAATTTTTTTCCAATTTTTTGATTGGGGGTACTAATTTTTTTTTTGTTTTTTTTAGTATTTTCTACACGAATCACGTGTTTTTATGCGTTTTAGAACAAAAAAATTCAAAATTTTCCCAATTTTGCCAATTTTTTGGTTGGGGGTAGATGCATTAATTTTTTTTTGTTTTTTTAGTATTTCCTGCACGAATCTCATGTTTTTATGCGTTTTAAAACAAAAAAATTTCAAAATTTTCCCAATTTTTCCAAAATTTTCAAATTGTTTTCCAATTTTTTGGTTGGGGGTACATGCATTAATATTTTTTTTTTGTTTTTTTAGTATTTTCTACACCAATCACGTGTTTTTATACGTTTTAGAGCAAAAAAAAATTCAATTTTTTTTCCAATTTTCCCAAAATTTTTGCCTATTTTCTGGTTAGAGGGTCATGTATTAATTTTTTTTGTTTTTTTTTTGTATTTTTCACACGAATCACTCGTTTTTATTGCGTTTTGGAGCAAAAAAAAATTTTTTCCAAAAAATTTGAGGTTGCAAGTTTTTCTGGATATTTATTTTTTTTTTATTCGAGTCGGACTGGTAACTTTGGAATTTTCTAAATTTCATTTTTTTTAAACGCAGATTTCTCACGATTCGTGATTTTTTTAAAAATGTCTCGATAGAGCAAGAACAACTCCGATTTCCTTTACTGGTTCAGTATCCAGTATGTAAATTTTATTCGACGTGACAGGTGTTGTTTAGAATTCATGAACGCCCTTCGGGCATACGAGGAACAAATTACGTATGACTGGATAAATTTTTACACGGTTTTCAGAGAAATTTATCTGTGTGTAAAAAATCGACCACGAAAAAATTGTAAATTTTTTGACTCCCAATAAAATTTTTCTACATTCATTAACTGTCGGGTATTTATAGAAGGTAACCAAAAAGATTTTTAGACACCTGCTCGTTTGTTCGACTGCCAAGTTGTCAGCGTCAATCGGGAAACATGCCCGTGGAGTTAACCGTGAAGTAAGTATCCAAGGAAGAAAGCTGTGAGATTCTCAATTACGAAATAACCCGAGTTAGCGGTGTCAGAAACTGAACTTTGAAAGTTTTAGCCATAGGCGCGCTTAAAAAAACTATAAAAGGGGTGAGTAAAAAAAAATTATTGTCAAAAAAAAAATCTAAAAGTATTAAAATTTTATATTTTTAGCGCCAAATATGTTTCGTGATTCTCGAACTTCCAGAAATTGACATTAGACTTCCTATAAGTAAAAATTCGTGATGATTATATAATGAATAAATAAATTTAAGACATTTATTGTTTTGGTAATATGATACACGGTATCGTCAAAGTAACGTTGATAAATATGACTACAATAATAAATAACTTTCTTTAGAATAATGCAGCTCGAATGGTTAACGGTAATGAGACAAAACTTTCACTACCTGACCTTCTTGACACTGAAAATTCAATGATTATGCATACACTGACTGTATCAAATTTAAATTCATACGTTGAGTTATCAAATATACAGAATGTTTAATCAAAGAATACGTACTAATTTTTTAATACCTTAATCCAAAGTTTAAATATTAGATGTACAAATAACCTAAAAATATTAGTGAACGTAGGGGAGGGCCGAAAAATATGAAAATAAAAAAAACTATTTTTGTTATTTTTTCGTTGACTACTAAACAAGGCATTTAGTTCTCGCGGGGAATTCTCTGTACTCCCATCGGATCTTTACATCCATTTATTTCAATAACGCCAGTCAATATACAGTTGAACCGTTATCAAATTGTATGGCTTAATCTAAGCGACCTTGATAAAACCGAATTCACTGACCTATATTTCAGTGCAGAATTTGTGATCGAGGTTTATGAAATTACGAAATCCCAAAACGTTGCTGACATGCATTTTGCACACAAATAATAATAATTCACCATTTATAACCTTGAAAAAAACATGAAAAATAAAAGATATATATTTTTTTTCAGGTAATGGTATTTATTTAAATTGTCAATTGGCAAACTACAAAACTACAATAAAAAAGTTTAATTAAAGTTGATAATGAAACTTCTACAAAATATGTCTCTTCCATTTTCTTGAATGCAGAGCTGAAGTCTATGTTGAGCAAGTCTACCTTGAGCAAGACAGCTGGTGTAATATTGTGAAAAGCATTCGTTATTTTAAGTCGCATATTTTCGTAAGCTCGACGAAAACCATATTTTTTATGTATCCCCATAAGAAAAAAATCCAGTTTTGTTAAATCCGGTGATCTAGCGGGCCACATGACAGACCCACTATAATGTACGTAATTAAAACAAGATATCTTTGTATATTATCATCAGTCGTTTATATATTCTTATCAGTCGTTTGTATATTCTTCTCAGTCGTTTGTATATTATTATCAGTCGTTTGTATATTCTTATCAGTCGCTTGTATATTCATATCAGTCGTTTGTATATTATTATCAGTCATTTGTATATTCTTATCAGTCGTTTGTATATTTTTATCAGTCGTTTGTATATTCTTATCAGTCGTTTGTATATATTCTTATCAGTCGTTTATATATTCATATCAGTCGTTTGTACAATTATTATCAGTCGTTTGTATATTCATATCAGTCGTTTGTATATTCTTATCAGTCGTTTGTATATTCTTCTCAGTCGTTTGTATATTATTATCAGTCGTTTGTATATTCTTATCAGTCGTTTGTATATTCATATCAGTCGACTGTATATTATTATCAGTCATTTGTATATTCTTATCAGTCGTTTGTATATTTTTATCAGTCGTTTGTATATTCTTATCAGTCGTTTGTATATATTCTTATCAGTCGTTTATATATTCATATCAGTCGTTTGTATAATTATTATCAGTCGTTTGTATATTCATATCAGTCGTTTGTATATTCTTATCAGTCGTTTGTATATATTCTTATCAGTCGTTTGTGTATTCATATCAGTTGTTTGTATATTATTATCAGTCGTTTGTATATTATTATCAGTCGTTTGTATATTCATATCAGTCGTTTGTATATTATTATCAGTCATTTGTATATTCTTATCAGTCGTTTGTATATATTCTTATCAGTCGTTTGTATATTATTATCAGTCAATTGTATATTATCAGTCGTCAAAAAAATTGAAAAAAAAAATATGAATACTTGCCATTTTTCGAAAAAAAAAACTGCTTTAAAAAAAACTAGTGAACATAACCTGACGAAACTTGTAGAGCCTATGTTGGCGCTTCTTACGGATAGTATTTTTTTGGCATATACATATAAGTCATTCAGCCAACCACGATTCGTCTAGCAGGAAAGAACCTACAAATCTAACAATCAGAATAAGTTGCAGTAAATTATGCGTTACCGTTTGTTGAAGATCTTTTTCCACCTAATCAATCTTTTGTTATTTAATGTTTTGTTACCGAGAAAGAAAAATACAATTATGAAATTTCTGTTACGTAAACCGGCTCACGCTGAAATCGTTTATGAGATTGATTCCCGTTACGCGAAATCCCATGTAATAAAAACTTAATTACATGTCTCATTAGCCGTTTTCATTAACTCCGGAGACGCGTACCAACTGTTCAAACGATGTTTTAATTAATCCCGCAAGAAAGGTACATAATATAAAAGGTAAATTAAGGAATAAACTAAGATAACATTTTGTTATATTATGAAAGTACAGTGTGGGGCATATGTAATTGAAAAAACACATTATTTCTCCCACAAAACACCAATTTTTAGTAATACGTGAACAAAAACAAATAACGAGGGATGTGAATTATAAAAGGAACTTTTCAACTGGCTTATATTCTGAAAATCCTATGTTCCGTTCAAATTTTGCCACATCTGTATATATCAACCCAAACAGCCGACGTTTCCCGCTCCCCTCCCAAATCCCTGGACTGGAGCCGCCCTTGGTATCTACCCTCTTAATTTTTAACGATTGTATAAACGCCCATTCCGAATCAATTTCATTACACCTGCACGAAACATTCAAAACATTTTATATTCTCTTTTCACGTTTTCTATTTAAAACAAGTCTTTCGATAATAAAAAAAAAACATAATTTATCGGCACAACAAGAAGAAAAATGTTTTGAAAGAAAGAATGCATGAGGAATGTGCTTTATTTATATCGTTTTAAAAATATCTTTTATTCGAAAAATTATGCGTTTACACGCGATTCCTTATCTGTTTTATACTACTTGTGAAATGTAATTCAGAATTTTTTTTACGATACGCTTCAATTAGACGTTTGAAAGAATTTATTTAGTCGTCCGAAAAAGTAATATCCTTGTATCATAAACTACTATTTTGAATATGCATGTGTCAAAAAAATTAATATAATCTAGATGTTTTAAATCTATTAATTTTTTTTTGTTTGGAGGATAATTGACAGGTACAAGCGTAATTAGGTATAGCCCCACCCATTTTTTGACAGATGGCAAGTGACAAATGACAAGTGACAGATGACAAGTGACAAATGACAGCTTGATTTTTACGATTTAATATAATTTTAAAAAGTTTGTCATTCGAAAAAATCAAACAATGTAAACAATAATAGTCCGTTTTAGTAAAAACCTGGGAAAATCTTGTCAACAGCTCTTACGGTCAGTCACTTTTTGACAGATGACAAGTGACAGATGACAGCTGGGTTTTTATGATTTAATATAATTTTAAAAAGTGTATCATTCGAAAAAATCAAACGCTGTAAACAATAATAGTCCGTTTTAGTAAAAACCTGGGAAAATCTTGTCAACAGCTCTTACGGCAAGCCACTTTCTGACAGATGACAAGTGACAGATGACAGCTGGGTTTTTACGATTTAATACAATTTTAAGAAGTGTATCATTCGAAAAAATCAAACAATGTACACAATAATAGTCCGTTTTAGTAAAAACCTGGGAAAATCTTGTCAACACAGCTCTTACGGCAAGCCACTTTTTGACAGATTACAAGTGACAGATGACAGCTGGGTTTTTACGATTTAATATAATTTTAAAAAGTTTGTCATTCGAAAAAATCAAACAATAATAGGCCGTTTTAGCAAGTGTGTGGGAAAATTTTGTTAACAGCTCTTATGGCAAGCCCCGCCCATTTTTTGACAGATGACAGCTGGTTTTTTACGATTTGTGGTTGCTTGATTTTCGGGTATTTAAAATCGGTTTGGCCTTGGTCTATAAAGAATTCAGAGGAAGTTAAAAAAATAATCAATTTTCCTGTAAATTTTTCGACATTTGAATTTTTATGTCACACTGAATTTGAGGTTATGTCAATTGGTACAAAAAATAATAATTTTCTTCTTACGTCAGCTTTTAGTAATACAATCGACTTACGGAAAAAAATACAAAAGCAAAAAAATCATGTTGGAATATTTAAGAAAATTTTCTAGAAAAAAAAACTATTTAAAAATAAACGCGTATTTGTTGCCAGAATTATAAATACAATCTATATTCGACACGTCGGTTTTTTTTACTCATCTGACATATTTAATATTAATAGGCACAACAAAAAGATATTTATCGCGTACGAAAAAACGCCATTTATTTTGTTTATTTTTAAAACTGACCTATCGTAAATTTTTTACGTAAAAAATGTTGCTAAATACTAATATCATGAAAGGCCCAATATTTATCATATCACATAAATGTATTTTAAGGATGCCGTGCCGGCGGTCTACGAGTTCAATTTTATTAAATTGGTGGTAGGGTGAAAAAATGAATGTAATGAAAACAGAACAGATCGCACCCGGTACAATCTCAGTTATTTCATCAAACGTCGTGAATTTTCGGTATTACATTGAATCGCGAGTCGTAAATCAAAAAAAAGTCATTCGACTTTAAAAAACACGACGAGAAAAATACCGTAAACCCTAAAGGTAGTTAATTTCGATGTTATTGAAGGTAAAAAGCAACTGCTAAGGGAAGTTGACTTGTCACAGAACGGGGAGTTAGGAAGAATCGATTTAGAAGTTGAGCCCGAAATGACGAAAGTATAGAGAAACGAGCTTTTCGGGGGTTAAAAGAGGTCGATTATGGCCATTTTGTTTGTTCTTTTGTCTCTCGTTCCGACTACAGCACATTAGAAAGTTTAATTGATGGGAGGTTTTATAGAAAGTTTTCGTCAAAAAATTATTTTTCGACAATATTTGTAAGAAGTGAATTTGCAGTGACAAAAAACCAGTCGATGATAAATGATATAATCGAAAAATATGGGATAAACATGCTGTAGAGATCGGCGAGACCCAGATTTACTCTATTAATAAACAGAAACATCGTTTGGACTGCAAACACTTCCACAGACGTTCGGAAAAGAAGAAGTAGGAGAAAGTTATTTGTCAAATTTTTTACAATCCTGATTTTTCTTTATATTTCCTAAGAATTTTACTCATTTTATTTATATCAATTTCTCTCCAACTGTGTTGAAACAGGTGTTACGTGTTTCTATATTTAGATTGGACAGTATTTATACTGCATAAACTATTTTGTTTGAGGATCTGCAAATTTACATACAAAAAACGTTTCGAATTTTTTTAAAGTAAAAATGACATTTGAAATATACAAGGAAAGACAAAAAAAAACAATTTTTTAGGGTCGCAATTTTGTTTAAATGTCATTTGGATTTTAAATTTAAATTTTTTTTCCCATTGTGTGTGTGGGGGGGGGGGGGGGGGGAGAATGGCCTCGGAACTAGTCCATTAGCCACATAATTTTAATATTTACTTATATTTTTTCCATTGTTTAGTTTTAAAATTAAGGATCACCCGAAACCCATATACGAAATTTTAGCTCAATCGGATTAAGCGTGCGGACGCTATCGTGGAAGAATACAGACACACAGACAGACAGACCGACGTCTTAGGGGACCTCAAAATGGATATATCCGTCGTTATCTCAATTTTTTTTTAGCGCGTTCACAATACTTTCCCTTGGCGAGGGGTCGGGAAAGTAAAACATAATTTTAATTTTTTATATACTCTATTCCTAGACCTGGTATTTCAAATATATTTGATAAAAAAAAACTTTAAACATTTTTTTAATGTACCTACTTATTTTAGAATAAGTACATTTGGGCCATATATTTAATATTTAAATAAATATATAGATGTGTCAAAAATATATATACGTTTTCAGTCTTCCAGAAGCTTAAAAACATCAAAAAAGGCCTTTGAATATGAAGGTAAGTTTGAAATTAATCTAAACTATTAAATTTATTTGTACAACTTTGAAAGATTTGGACATTTATCGATAAGCCAGAAGCAATAATGAACAAGTTTTTTAGGGTTGTAATATTTTTACCGATTTTAACACCTTTCGCACGTAATATGTATACATTTTCGAGTAATCGAGTATTTTCTACTACCGTGTGAAAAGTACTAATTTCAAAGGAAAAATATCAAAAGCTTGAGATGATATATTGGAATTAAAGTATTTTTTTACTTTTTAAATATCCTTTATTTATAAATCTCAACCATGTCTCCTTTTTTTTAAAGTCCCGCTTCCCATAATTTTGTCCCATTTTTAAACCATAACAACATTCCCAAAATTTGTTTTCTTAATTTATTTATCTTGAAAAGAAATAAGAAAACAAAATTTTAATTTCTATTTTTCCCACCAATATCTTGTATTTTTCTTTGATTTCTTTTCTTACATTCTCTTCCTCTGCTATTTCAAAATTCATTTTTATTTTTTCATTTAAATTTTGATATAGAAAATAGAAATATAATAATTATATGTAATTTAATTTTGTTGGGGGTATTTATAATTTTCTTATACACTAATACAAACAATTTATTTAGAACCACATAACTACTATACTATAACGGAAAACCAGTTTCATTTATTCCTCATTTTCGTACTATTTTGTTTATTTTAACGAGTTTTAAATCTAAAAATAAACTCGCGGGTGCATCCAATTCTCACAAATTATGTAAACAAAATAAAATCAGACTCGGTGTGTTTTATGTGTTCTAAAATTACACCACTGTAGAAATGGGATCGATTTAAATATACTTTTATCGCATTTATTTATGAAAATTTATCTTTTCATCTATAAGTTTGATTTTTTTTAGCGATCTTTATTATTGTTTTTGTTTTCTGATAAAACATATCGTGTAGCTCATTAAGTTGTTTCTGTGACAAGTATATATGTATTGAAATTTTTATATTAGAATACTTAAATATGCGGACTTTTGGTAAATAATTTTAAAGGAAAACAGTCTTGAAAATGAAGGAAATTTCTATAGAAGCGTATTGGGAAAATTGAAACATCAAATAAATAAAAAACAAGCCAAGCTTTCATAGTAAACAAGCTTGAACTTTCAAGCTTTTTTAAGCCAAGTTTTCAAGCTTTTTCATGCTTTTTCAAGCCAAACTTTAAGCTTTTTCAAGTTAAGCTTTCAAGCCAATGTTTCAAGCTTTCTTAAGCCAAGTTGTTAAGTTTTTTCAAGCCAAGCTTTCAAGCTTTTTGGACATTTGTAGGGTACAATATGTCTGTTGTTTGTAAATTATCTATTATGATATTAAATAAATAAGTCATTTCATTTCATCTTTCAAGCTTTTTCAAGCCAAGCTTTAAGCTTTTCAAGTAAAGATTTCAAACTAAGGTTTCACGCTTCTTCAAGCCAAATTTTCAAGCTTTTTCAAGCCATTCTTTCAAGCTTTTTCAAGCCAATCTTTCATGCTTTTTTAAGCCAAGCTTTCAAGCTTTTTCAAGCCAAGCATTAAGCTTTTTCATGCCACGCTTTCAAACTTTTTTAAGCTAATCTTTCAGCTTTTTCAAGCCAAGCTTTCAAGCTTTTTCAAGCCAAATTTTCAAGCTTTTTCAAGTCAAGATTTCAAACTAAGGTTTCACGCTTTTTCAAGCCAAATTTTCAAGCTTTTTCAAGCCAATCTTTCAAGCTTTTTCAAGCCAATCTTTCATGATTTTTCGAGCCAAGCATTAAGCTTTTTCAAGCCACGCTTTCAAGCTTTGTCAAGCCACTCTTTCAAGCTTTTTCAAGCCAAGCTTTAAGCTTTTTCAAGTCAAGATTTCAAGCCAAGGTTTCAAGTTTTTTCAAGCCTAGCTTTCAAGCTTTTTCAAGCCAAGATTTCAAGCTTTTTCAAGCCAAGATTTCAAGCTTTTTCAAGCCAAGATTTCAAGCTTTTTCAAGCCAAGATTTCAAGCTTTTTCAAGCCAAGATTTCAAGCTTTTTCAAGCCAAGCTTTCAATCTTTTTCAAGCCAAGATTTCAAGTTTTTTTAAGGCAACTTTCAAGCGTTTTCAAGCCAAGCTTTCAAGCTTTTTCAAGCCAATCTTTCAAGCTTTTTCAAGCCAAGATTTCAAGCTTTAAGCTTTTTCAAGTCAAGATTTCAAACTAAGGCTTCACGCTTTTTCAAGCCAAATTTTCAAGCTTTTTCAAGCCAATCTTTCATGATTTTTCAAACCAAGCATTAAGCTTTTTCAAGTAAAGGTTTCAAGCTTTTTCAAGCCAAGTTTTCAAGTTTTTTCAAGCCACGCTTTCAAGCTTTTTCAAGCCAAGCTTTAAGCCTTTTTTCAAGTCAAAATTTCAAGCCAAGGTTTCAAGCTTTTTCAAGTTTTTTCAAGCCTAGCTTTCAAGCTTTTTCAAGCCAAGATTTCAAGCTTTTTCAAGCCAAGATTTCAAGCTTTTTCAAGCCAAGCTTTCAATCTTTTTCAAGCCAAGATTTCAAATTTTTTTAAGGCAACTTTCAAGCGTTTTCAAGCCAAGCTTTCAAGCTTTTTCAAGCCAATCTTTCAAGCTTTTTCAAGCCAAGATTTCAAGCTTTTTCAAGCCAAGCTTTAAGCTTTTTCAAGTCAAGTTTTCAAGCCTTTTCAAGCCAAGCTTTCCAGTTTTTTCAAGCAAAGCTTTCAAGCTTTTTCAAGCCAATCTTTCAAGCTTTTTCAAGCCAAGATTTAAGCTGATTCAAGTCAAGCTTTCAAGCTTTTTCAAGCCAAGACAAAATCTAATAACCTCTTTATGTTTTTGAGTATGAAATTTTCAAACTTTGTTTTTTGGCATAGACCTGTAAGCCAACCAAGATTTTCCAAGAGTTCAAGAGTTTAGGAAAAATCAATAGAAAGTAATTTTTTACCTGGTTTATGAGCCGCAGATTACACGTCCAACCCACTATATTTCTAAATATACTTTACCCCAGGAATAGAACGTTGTCATAAAGTCTGGGCATTTACATAAGAGTTACGTCTGGAAAATCCTAAAATTATGTTTCATTTTCGCATAATAAAAATATAAATAATCAAACTATCATTAAACTTGTGCTTATCGTATGAATAAAAGAAAAATGTACCGCCCAATCTTCTTAAAATAAAAAAAACGTACTTTATATTTTTAAATAAAAATAACCAGGCCTCTACAGAATCCTAAAGCAGGATTTTCTCATCTTTATTACGCTTAACAATGCAGGCAGACCTTGACCTTTTAGCTTGAATTAATAATAGTAGAAAAATTGGGTCAGCAACGGTGTGTTTTGCATAAGTCATTGTCTCGCTATGTTCGCTGGCATGTCGAGATTACATTAATAACATTTTTATGTAAAATCGGTCTGATCATTGTTACATTATCAGATTTTTATGTTAATTGCGTGATTAATCACGTATAACGTTTCATACGATTTATCTAACATTTTAACCAATCATAATAGATTGTAATCCACAATGTTTCTATAATCTGAGTAGCCAAGAAGACTTTTGTCTGATGAGGATACTTTTACCAGAGATAATACTTATTTTCAATAAATGTTTGGGCTGGCATAATTAGTAACCCTATATCATCTAAATGGGCCCCAGAATCTTCGTTAGCTATTATTTTAGATGAAGAATCTGTCTCGGTAAGACAAAGGATGTGGGTGTCTCCCCTCACTTTGTTTCTAACTGGATATGTCCTTCAGACGTGGATTGGGAGGAATGGACCTACAAGTTGGCCACCCAGGTCTCCAGACTTAGATCCCTGTGATTTTTTTGTGTGCCCATTAATTCCATAGAACAATTAAGGCCGCCGTTCAGGTGTTTTTAATGCAAGGTATACTCAGGAACGGTATGACTTAAAGAGCTCAAATTTGGTGGGTAATCTCAAAAAGGATTGAAGTATATATTAAATATATCAAGCTTGATTTTATTCTGAAAATCGAGGAATATAAGGGAATTTATGTTTCTGTCTCATTTCAATGAATATACCCAAGAAAATAGTTCATCTTCCCATTCAAAGCGAATCTCCAGACAATTTAGTTAAGGAGAACTGTTGGCATTAAAAAAATAGCTCTATTAACCTAGCAGTGACATGGCGGCAGAACCAAATCGGACCTAGTAGGTCAATTGTCGCTTTTTTGTCGCTTTTTTGTTACGCTAATCCCACTTTTGTCGCTTGTACCAGTTCCGAGAAAAACGCGTTCCTGCTAGGTTAATAGGGATAATTTGTTAATCGGCGGCAAGATCAAATCGGACAGGTAGGATCAAATCGGACCTAGTAGGTCAATTGTCGCTTTTTTGTTACGCTAATCCCACTTTTGTCGCTTGTACCAGTTCCGAGAAAAACGCGTTTTTCAAAAAAACCCTATTAACCTAGCAGTGACATAGCGGCAGAACCAAATCGGACCTAGTAGGTCAATTGTCGCTTTTTTGTTACGCTAATCCCACTTTTGTCGCTTGTACCAGTTCCGAGAAAAACTCGATTCTCAAAAAAACCCTATTAACCTAGCAGTGACATAGCGGCAGAACCAAATCGGACCTAGTAGGTCAATTGTCGCTTTTTTGTTACGCTAGTCTCACTTTTGTCGCTTGTACCAGTTCCGAGAAAAACGCGTTCCTGCTAGGTTAATAGGGATAATTCGTTAATCGGCGGCAAGATCAAATCGGACCGGTAGGATCAAATCGGACCTAGTAGGTCAATTGTCGCTTTTTTGTCGCTTTTTTGTTACGCTAATCCCACTTTTGTCGCTTGTACCAGTTCCGAGAAAAACTCGATTCTCAAAAAAACCCTATTAACCTAGCAGTGACATAGCGGCAGAACCAAATCGGACCTAGTAGGTCAATTGTCGCTTTTTTGTTACGCTAGTCCCACTTTTGTCGCTTGAACCAGTTCCGTGAAAAACGCGTTCCTGCTAGGTTAATAGGGATAATTCGTTAATCGGCGGCAAGATCAAATCGGACCGGTAGGATCAAATCGGACCTAGTAGGTCAATTGTCGCTTTTTTGTTACGCTAATCCCACTTTTGTCGCTTGTACCAGTTCCGAGAAAAACGCGTTTTTCAAAAAAACCCTATTAACCTAGCAGTGACATAGCGGCAGAACCAAATCGGACCTAGTAGGTCAATTGTCGCTTTTTTCTCGCTTTTTTGTTACGCTAGTCCCACTTTTGTCGCTTGTACCAGTTCCGAGAAAAACGCGAAAATATATTAGCATGACTAGTTTTTTGTAACTTTTTTTGAGGTGTTTTGATGCTGTTTGGGCCCAAAAATTCCCGTGTGAGGTGTTTCGAACGATTTGATAAGTAATTTCAGTAAAAGTCCAGAAGATGACGTTCTTAGCTAGGTCGCCTGCACCAGGTCCTCCGGAGGACGATTTCGATTTCGATTTCGATTTCCTACTAGGTCCGATTTGGTTCTGCCGCTATGTCACTGCTAGGTTAATAGGATTTTTTTGAAAAACGCGTTTTTCTCGGAACTGGTGAAAGCGACAAAAGTGGGATTAGCGTAACAAAAAAGCGACAATTGACCTACTAGGTCCGATTTGGTTCTGCCGCTATGTCACTGCTAGGTTAATAGGGTTTTTTTGAGAATCGAGTTTTTCTCGGAACTGGTACAAGCGACAAAAGTGGGATTAGCGTAACAAAAAAGCGACAATTGACCTACTATGTCCGATTTGGTTCTGCCGCTATGTCACTGCTAGGTTAATAGGATTTTTTTGAAAAACGCGTTTTTCTCGGAACTGGTGAAAGCGACAAAAGTGGGATTAGCGTAACAAAAAAGCGACAATTGACCTACTAGGTCCGATTTGATCCTACCGGTCCGATTTGATCTTGCCGCCGATTAACGAATTATCCCTATTAACCTAGCAGGAACGCGTTTTTCTCGGAACTGGTACAAGCGACAAAAGTGGGACTAGCGTAACAAAAAAGCGACAATTGACCTACTAGGTCCGATTTGGTTCTGCCGCTATGTCACTGCTAGGTTAATAGGGATTTTTTGAAAAACGCGTTTTTCTCGGAACTGGTACAAGCGACAAAAGTGGGATTAGCGTAACAAAAAAGCGACAATTGACCTACTAGGTCCGATTTGGTTCTGCCGCTATGTCACTGCTAGGTTAGTAGGGTTTTTTTGAAAAACGCGTTTTTCTCGGAACTGGTACAAGCGACAAAAGTGGGATTAGCGTAACAAAAAAGCGACAATTGACCTACTAGGTCCGATTTGGTTCTGCCGTCATGTCACTGCTAGGTTAATAGAGCTTAAAAAAATGCTATTATTTGACAAATTTGAACGTAAAGCGGTAAATAATGTCTACTTTACCAACATTATTATTGATTTCTTAGTTCAGCTGATTTCAAATAGTGGCCGTCACGATATAATTCATTCAGTATTGCGAGTACCAGTATGAATGAAATGGGAAAAGTAATTTTGATAACGTAGAAAGAGCAAGTTTAGGTAAAATGAAAAGAAGTCCTGTTGTTTTTATGATTTGGAGATTGTTTATTGGCATCATAAATATATAAATGATATGAGAAGCTTGTTTTGACTCATTCATCATCGTCATAATATACTATTTCACCCACTTCCAGTGATTCCAATGATTTTTTTGAAATTGGCAGGTGCTCGTAATTCCGGTGACAATTTATGAAAATTTTATATTTTTATAACTATCATAAACCGTTAAATGTTTGGCAGATGGGCTGGCCAGCCCATCTGCTAAACAGACATACGTAATTTTAATTTTCTTACTTATCGTATCTGCAATTTCAATACCGTACGTCCCCTACTATTGCATGTTTAAAATCGTAAGATGTTGCTAAGGACACGTAAATTTTTGTAGTAGAAATTAATTTTCGTATGCGGGGTTTGTGTCTCGAATAAATATTCACGAAAATAACTGGTGGCTCCTCTATCGGATTAGTTTTCCTAGCCCGACTAATCGGCGGCCTTAAGAGGCAGAATAAATATGGCAGCTTTCTAACTCAGGTATAGTGTTTTGTATACTTTATATAGAGAACTTTTGGTTTTCATCCTATAATAAACCCGTAATGTTAGAATACATCATTGCCTGTAATTAACGAGATCTTTCTTATAGACAACCATTTCCCATCTCAACATCAAATCGCTTATTTCGTCTCGTCTAAATATTCGTATTCGAGTCCGGTGACCCGTAAACCGCAAAACTGTTTCGGAGTTCCCTTTTAGAATGAATAAGACAAGGGCGCGGGTGTAAATATTTTGGTTACTCTTCGGAATTTTGCCTATTTAAAATTATAAGGCGATTCTTATTTTAGGTTTAAAAAAAATCGTCGTTTTTTACGTAATATTTGTTTGTCAACGTTTTGAGAATATTTCGATAATATTCCAACTCATAAAATTGAAATAATTGTAGAGTTTGAAATTCGGGTAGTTTTTGGAGCGCCCCACTGTGGACTAAAAGCTGATTCTAGAAGCTAATAAATTTTTAAAAGTGAAAAACACCGATTTTGATATTAATATCTCATTTATTTTTTATAGGAATTGACGCAAGTAAAAATATTATTAAAACAGCGATTTTGAAGCTGGCTGACATGCGCAGCAAAGAAATTTGCTTAAAAATGGCTACGTTAAGATGACTTTTTTTATTTAGAATGTACCGTACGCCCCTGGGTCGATGGCTGGTTCATTTTATGAAGTTCTGAAACTGGGTCAGTTTCATCTCGAACATTGCCTGGCTAAAAACGCTGCAAAGAAGTTTGCGGTTATTACTTGATTGAGGTTCTCGCTAAAACCCATGAAAATTCGCTAATTCCGGTTTTTCTTCGAGTTTATTTCAGTTATAGTAGCTTTTAAGAGTTATCGCGATGTATATTTTTTCGAGTAGCACTGAGAGAAATTAAATTTTAATACATTTGAAGTGTTTTTATTTAGATACAATGTATAAATGTTTACTTGTATAGTAATTTGTTTTAAAAAACATTCTGTATATCCGAATATACGAAAAAATTAATAAGGAATCGATTAAGGCCACTTTCAAAGTCGTAACATTTTTTTGGAAAGAGTAACAGACGTTGTCATAAAAGGACCCCGCACTATTCTTATGGAAACGGGAGCACCGTCAAATTGTCTGGTTTTTTTTGATAGTACTTGATGTCCTGATCAATAGTGTCCACGGGCCTAATCCTATAATCCTATCCTGTTTAATTTTCAAATAAATTAAACATGTTGAATTTACAAATACCATGTTTTGGTTCAATGAGTTTGAATTTTCATGAAGCAATGGCGATAACTTTATGACTTAAAATACTTGTGAAAACTACTAGATTGTATGCTCTTTCAAACGACATATCATACAAGCAACTAAGTTGCCAGTTCGTAAAGTTAAAGTCCAATAAAGCAGTGCAAGTCAGTATGACTGAAAGTGATCAATAAAAAAAATCATCAAATTTGAAACTTGATTATCAAATTTTAAACAGCAAATAAATAAAAAATAAAATCTAATTACAACACGTATTCAAAATGTGAAACCGCGTTTCTAATACAGGCGCGCGCTCTACGCCTTACTTCATTTGTTATATCTGGGTCCAGCTCTGCCTATCCAGCTATTGGGGAAGATATTAAGATATTCCTTTACTAAACGACTGTCAGATATCACTTCTATGGACTTTCATGTTTGGGGACGTTGTTACTTTCAAGAACATTTCAATTTTATTTGGTCGAATGATGCTTGTATATTTTGAATCAGATATTCCCTTGATTGGATTTCTTCGTTGTAAATCAATTCTTTCGTACGTCCACAAACATGAAAGTCCATAGAAGTGATATCTGACAGTCGTTTTGTAAAGAGTTTTTTTTATCGATATTTCAGGCTATTTCTGCATGTTAAAAATACATACTTTGAACAAAAAGGCCTATGGAAACATGAATCGCCCTGTAAGGAAATATATTTTGATTTTATTTATTACGCATGTATTTTGACTACATTGTATATCCGCCAGAAACTTTTAAAAATATTTTGCAGGGACAGGATAGGATTGGGCCCATGGATACTATTGATCAGGACATCAAGTACTACCACATATCAAAAATTCAGACAATTTGACGGTGCTCCTTTTTCCATAAGAATGGTGCGGGGTCCTTTACAGAAAAATTGGTTATTTTGCAACTTTAGGGTTGGATATCGTTTTTTTACGATTTGTGGCTAAAATATGCATCCTATCGAAAAAAGTTTAATATAAAAGTTGTAGATAATTAAAAAATCTAAAACTTTTGTAACGACCGTTTTTTAACATAATCTCAAAATTATCGGAAAAATCGCTAAAAATCTCCCGCAAAAATATTTTTTTAAGAAATTTGGTGAACACGATCTTTCATTTCCTTATTTATGTTATTACTTGAAAAGTAAATTGAGTCCAGTTAATCAGTTCGGAGCTAAACACAATTTCACACGTGTTGAAGCGATAATAACAAACAAAAGCACCTTGAACGCCGCGCTTACTACAGGATTAAAATAAATCTGAAATGGCATTTGGACCCCCAGGAATGTTGATTGTTACACAATTGTAAATCGCGGTCCTCCAACATTCACCTTCTGTTCCTAATTGAATTCACACAAAATTCAAATACCGCTTGAATTATTTTTAGACGAGACAAACTTATCTGGCGGAATTGGAATACACGCGAGAGAGCTTTCTTGGATCTTTGACTTTGAATAAAAGCCTGTCACAGACGACAAATGGTTTATCTGAAATTCCTCCTTTAATACAACCGGTGGCTAAAGCATCGCTACTATACAATACTTATTTTTGATTGGAAATATTTACGTAGAATTAAAAAAAAGACTCTTTCTCGATAATTTTGAGATTTATTGGGCGCCATCTACTCAGCCGGTAGAAAAATGAGTCTTAATCCCAGTCGTGCTTCTGTAATTGGCCGTGAATAATGACTCAGTTGGTAAATGTCATTTTCCCCCAAAAATAATCTAAAAATGCCCCTTTAAAATTTACATATTCCATATAATTTTCTTCGACCACATTCCACCATACAGCTGTTCTTCCTTTTAATGTTTTACGCATTAATTTCTTCCAATTTCTCTCTCTACTTTCATTTAATCTTTCTTCTATGTCTTTGATGAATCTCACTGGGAGTTATTGTAACTCTCCATAATATGTTAATTCTACCTCAATTCCTTCTCTACCATAAATGATTATCCTTTCTCCTTTCGAATTGTTCAATACATTGTTTGATCTCTTCTTTATCTTGTATCTTTTCCTGTTTTTGTCTCTTTATTTTTTTTTTCCTCTTCTTTATCACGTTCATCCTCTGATTCTTCTTCTGCACTAACTGCGGCTTCATCTTTTTCTTCCATGATTATTTCTTGTACGTTTTGTCGATCTGTTCTTTGTATATCTCCCTTCCATCGTTCTTTATCCCCTCTTAGCTCCGTTGTCTCTATTGTTCTATTTTATAACCCTATTTTCGTTATTGCCTCACTTTTTTTAAATTCGCCCCACGTTGGGCGCCAAACTAAATTCCTCGTTCAAGTTTTTAAATTGTGTTTAACCAATTAACCAAAATAACTATTTATACACAGGTTTTTTTTAAATCCACTATGTACAAAAATTGACGTATATAAAACGGTTAATCTAGCACTTGTTTTTAACCAGAATAAACGTTGTCGTGTTTGGAGATCTTCGAGATTTTGGGCTTAAAACGGAATCCGCTAATACGTTTTAACCTTGAGGAAAAGTAGAACAAACTTTAATCTTGCAGGTGGTTTTGTCTCATGTTTGAGTTAACCAGCGAGGATGTGGATGTTTTCTTTACAAACAGCAAAGGATAATTTTACGTCGAGTAATTTAACGTTATCACTTTATTTATAGCGTACAATTATCTTCGAATCAAAATATTAGAGTCCCTACAAAATTTCTAGAATGAATGGATTTACTTGCGTAAAAAATTACATATATAACAAATTGCGCCCAACCTGGGGCCGATTCAATAATTTTTTTTTTATAACTAAACCAAAACGGATCTTAGAAATGGGAAGAGAATAGGTTTAGAAGCACAGGAAGAGGAAGATAAAGCATTTTCAGAAAAGAAAGGATAAGGAGATAAGGAAATGGAAATTAATATTATTGGAGATTCATATCGTTATAGTATATTTAGTATTTTCCCTCGCAAAAGTGGACATCTACGTCCTTGTGGCATTTTGAGAGAGCCGTTTTATGTACAACCTGTTATTTTACAAAGTTAGAAAACGAGTAAGGAATTTAATTTATCAGATTCGACATCCTAAGACCGGTTTCTGCCTTTCGGCTTCGTCAGTTAGGCTTTTCGAATCCAATAAATAAAATTCCAAACTCGTACAAGTCCGCTATAAGATAAAATTTTTAGATGTGCTGCCATCTATGATTAGAAGAGAGTATTGACAATTATTAAAAGCAAAAAATTCCCGGTGTATTGGGGTTGCATACACAATTCGCATTGTGTGTTGCAAAGCTTTTATTTGACTGATTCTAGTCAAAATGTCACTCTCTTCTTTCGTATCCCTTTCAGAGATTAATACAAAGTTAGAAAACGAGTAAGGAATTTAATTTATCAGATTCGACATCCTAAGACCGGTTTCTGCCTTTCGGCTTCGTCAGTTAGGCTTTTCGAATCCAATAAATAAAATTCCAAACTCGTACAAGTCAGTCCGCTATAAGATAAAATTTTTAGATGTGCTGCCATCTATGATTAGAAGAGAGTATTGACAATTATTAAAAGCAAAAAATTCCCGGTGTATTGGGGTTGCATACACAATTTGCATTGTGTGTTGCAAAGCTTTTATTATCTGATAAATTAAATTCCTTACTCGTTTTCTAACTTTGTATTAATCTCTGAAAGGGATACGAAAGAAGAGAGTGACATTTTGACTAGAATCAGTCAAATAAAAGCTTTGCAACACACAATGCAAATTGTGTATGCAATCCCAATACACCGGGAATTTTTTGCTTTTAATAATTGTCAATACTCTCTTCTAATCATAGATGGCAGCACATCTAAAAATTTTATCTTATAGCGGACTGACTTGTACGAGTTTGGAATTTTATTTATTGGATTCGAAAAGCCTAACTGACGAAGCCGAAAGGCAGAAACCGGTCTTAGGATGTCGAATCTGATAAATTAAATTCCTTACTCGTTTTCTAACTTTGTATTAATCTCTGAAAGGGATACGAAAGAAGAGAGTGACATTTTGACTAGAATCAGTCAAATAAAATCTTTGCAACACACAATGCAAATTGTGTATGCAACCCCAATACACCGGGAATTTTTTGCTTTTAATGATTGTCAATACTCTCTTCTAATCATAGATGGCAGCACATCTAAAAACTGTTATTTTACGTTTTAGGACTTCGTTAGTGGGATTAAACGACAAGTTTATACAAGAGGAGGAGAAGTACGTTAAGGACGTATTTTATGTTTTGATGTATTATCTATAAAAGCACAAAGGGCATGGTGGGTACATAGACATCGATAAGCACGAATCAAAACAAATGGATACTTAAGTTTTTTATTTTAGATGAAATTAGTTACCTCAGATGGAAATCAGCTACAGACGCATTCCTTTCCTGTAAATAAAAAAAAACAAAAATAGTAGTAATGGTAAATTTATTTTAATACTAGATATACTTTATGTCATGTAAAAAAACCCTAATTTTCAATCGAAAAACTTCCCATATAAATTTCCAATTTTTTAACTTTATCAGTGCTCATTTTCTTCGTTGAAACCTCGACTTTAAGATGGTATGAAGAAAATATATTGTTGGTATGGAAAAATATCGTTAAAAATGCAGAAAACCAAAGGGGACTTTTTCGTAATTGATTTTTCATACAATTTTTTATTTTTTATTGCAAATAAGCATTGAAATTGATGAAAAAGATTAATTTTTCATGTAATATAAATGTCATTTATATTCAATTAACTGTTAATGGTTTTAAAATTACCGAAAACATTGTTTAAACAATAATCGAATACATAAAAATTTAATAAAACTTTTCTCTAAATATACAGGGTGTTTCATAGGTAAATGAACGCTAACTGCGAATAAAGGACACTTAGACGTTTAAGAAAAACTCATATTTGATATATCTAACGCGCTTCATTACTGAGTTACAGGGTGTTTTATCAATTTGACTCATTTCTTTTATCTCCCGTATTTTTGGAACCACCTTGTATACTTATCTGATATTTGGCAAACTTGTTCTACTCTATTAGAACAATCAAGAGACATAATGACCAAAATTAAAATCCAGGTCCGGCTTCAAAAAAAGTGATCGAAATGATTTGGCTGTTAAACAACACCCTGTATATCAAAATTTTAAAAATTGGGTTACATATTCGAAAAGAACGGAAAAAGTTTAATGGGCATACAAAGTTTTTGAGACTGCGCATTTCATTCTACTAGTAAAATTTTAAAAGCAAATTTGTGAATTGCGAAATTATTTAAACAATGTTTTCGGTAATTTCAAAATCATTAATAGTTAATTGAATATTAATGACATTTATTACATGAAAATTAATTTTTTTCATCAATTTCAATGCTTGTTTGCAATAAGAAATAAAAAAATTGACTAAGATTAACTCAAAAATCGATTATGAAAAAGTCGTTTTTTGGTTTTCTGCATTGTTAACGATATTTTTCCATACTAACAATATATTTTTTTCATACCATCTTAAAGTCGAGGTTTCAATGAAGAAAATGAGCACTGTTAAATTAAAAAAATTGAAAATTTGTATGGGAACTTTTTCGATTGAAAATTAGGCTTTTTTTTTCAATTTAAATTCATATAAAATCGAAAAATAAATATTTTTCTTTGAAAAAATTACAGCTTATTTAAAACACCAAGAAGAACGTTTTCACCAAGTTTCATTAAAAAAAAATTATTTTTGCGGGAGATAAAAATTAAAAACAAAAAATTCCGTTTTTAACGATTTTCTCAATAATTTTGAGGTTATGTTGAAAAATGATTAATACAAAAGTTTTACATCTTTTAATTATCTACAACTTTTACATTAAACTTTTTTCAATAGCATCCACATTTCAGCCACAAATCGTAAAAAACCAATATCCAACCCTTAAATTGTACATTTAGCTACCCCCACCCCCCTTCCGGCACTTTTAATTTGTCCAATTGATTTTTTTTTAATTAACAAACATCTACCCTTTCGTTATCCACATATTTTTTCAGCAAAGCCCTCATTCTCACTTTCACAACAAAAAACCAAGATAAAAATACTCTATTTCAGCCACAAAGCCTGACCAATTATTATGCAAAAACAAAAATCGGATTGATCGGCCGTCATATGTTTACCTTCGGCAGCGAACAAAAGCTAATCAAATAGTAGATCAAGGACAGCTACCAGGCATGCAGACGAAATCATGTAATCGATTTCTCTATAAAATGTTTGCGCTCTTGTATATATCAGCAATCAGAGACAGAAGTTTTCGAACTGAAGGAAAAGTTGCCGTAGGGTTAAACAATTTAATTCTGTATTTGGATTCACCCTCAAACGGTACGCGGGTGCGAATTCGCACCAGCATACATTTAGGATTTAGGATTTCCAAGTCCGGATTAAAATATCTTATGATCGTAATACTTATAGAACATAACTTAATGGCTAGAGTAGGTACGTAATATATTGTTACTTACCGTCTAGTGCGAAGCAAAATGTGGAATACTTAACTTTTATTCAATATATTAATTTAACTTTAATTTATATGAAATTTTAATTTCATTCTTTTAAGTAACTTATTAAAAATTATTAATTCTATTATTGGATTTAATAAATAAATTCTAAAATCTAATTTGTTAAGTTATTTTTCTATTTGTTACCTTCCGGCGTAATCTTAGTCAGAACGTAATTAACTTCTGTTGGGCGCCACCTACTCGGTCTGTAGAGAAATCAAAGTCTCTTAAATCTCAGTCGTGCTTCTGAAATTGGCCGCAAAATTATAGAAATCGATAATAACGACTCAATAAAATATGGAAGTATTTATTAACAACAAAAATAACGGTTGAACTTGTAGTTGTAGTGAGATGATTATTGAGCAGAAGAAGGTAAGCGTAATGTTCTTATTTATTTGTGAAATTAACAATTACCACTGATTTAACAAATCACCCTCTTACCTTATTCTAATTTGATTATCTACTAAATTGTAAGCTAACCTAACTAATTAAGTACTTTGACCTTGTTTTGTTTGTAAAAGTTTGAAATATCGATATTCAAAAATGAATAGGTACCTTTAATACTTTTTTAGATGTGCTACCATCTATGGTAAGAAGAGAGTATTGACATTAAATTTTGACTGAATCTAGTCAAGATGTCACTCTCTTCTTTTTTATCCCTTTCAGAGATTAATACTCACCTTTAATACTATTTAAATATTTTAGTTATCTCTGGTTACTTTCTTTCCAAATTAACGATATGACGAAAATAAATCTTCTAGGATTCTAATCAGGAATACGGGATAAAAATGCTTCGGGATGTGGTTGGATCTGGATTTTCTTTCAGGAACAAACGATGGAATATTAATTGGAATTCTTTTATTGATTTAATTCCAAGATTTTCTTGTAAACATCGATTCTAACCTCACGTAAAATTTGACAGGCAAAATTTCCTTACAATTTCTTTCTTCGATCAGAGTGGCTTTGATTTTGGTTTTTTAGCAAAAGCCTCGCTTGACAGCAAGTTTTGGTTTTTATAAACCATCATGTCAAAGCCGTCTAGATCGGGATTTGACATAATTTTCAATTAAATTATTATAAAATTTAAAATATTTTAATTTTTATATGCTTTTTGACTATTACCAAATCATTCCTGACTTATATTAAACGTACATGAAGACTTTTTTACTTTCGTCATTATCGATTTTACAAATTGTATTAAACATTATTATTACTGCCTTTTTTACAATAATACTTTAATTTTGGAAATCTTCACACTTTATTTCCTTGATTTATTATATTTCCCCTGAATTTATATTGTTCATATTGTTAAACTTTGAGGTTAAGTTCCCAGAAAAAAGGAAGGTGAGTTCTAATGCTCTCACAAAACGAGAAATTTTTGAAATGGCACTGTCCTGGAGTGAAGAAGAACCTGTAGGCCTCCAAAGAAAATTTTATCACTTGGCTGCGTATGAATTGGCTTGGAGAGGTGGAGAAGCAGCAAATTGTAAGGTATTCTATTTTAAAATCGAGACAGACAACCGTGGAAGAGAGACCGGAAGAGTTGAATATAACCCAGTGTTTTCGAAGACAGCACAAGGGGGAAATCAGTAAATGGTTGGTAGCAAACACTGCAGAAGATTGTGTTTGTCCAGTAGGATTGTAATTTTTTTTTTTCGTAGCAAGATTAATTATCGATGTGCGGTTTTTTTAATCATGTTGGTATAACTGTTTTCTTTACTTTTGGTGGCGGGATTTTTTATAATTTTATGTTTTAGAGTTTCTATACAGTTTTAACTAACTGTAAAAGTACTGTTGTTTCTATTCTAATTGAGTGTTAAAACAATAAGATTTGTGGTTCCAGAGAACCGTGTACTTTATTAAACATGTTCAGGGTCTCCCTTAATATTTTAGAATTGTTACGCTCATGATATCTGAATATCTCGCAGATAATAATTGAGCAGTCATGTCTAGCTCGCTACGTATGATTCATTATAAAATGAAGCCTTACGAATTACCAAGTCTAAGTTCAAGATGACGTGTATTAAATTAAGTATCATTTATAATTTGTTCTTCCATATAACTGTTTCGTATGATACACAAATCGATCGGCCTAACCTGTAGAAATCTTTTTAATTAGTGTTCAGAACGAATTAGAGAAATATTAATTACGAATTTCAAGGATACCGAGTTAATTAATTTATTAAAGGTATCATTTAATTTTTAGCTTAATTTGTTAGGAAAAAATGAGGATGTTTGTAAATAAATTTTTTTCAGTAAGTTGTGGTTGTATCAATAAAGAGTAAATTAATAAAACAAATTGTAGGACAATGGGGCAAAAAGTCTGGAAAACTCGGAAAAATGGTGACGCCGTCTGGAAAATGACGTCAGACTACAGTGCATGACAATATATTTTGTTTCTGATGAAAATAGAAAAGAAAGATTGAATTTTTGAGAATTAAATTATCCAATAGTGTAAATAATAGATTTTCCATTTTTTTTATAAGGAAAATGGAAAAAAGGGGAAAATAAGTGAAAAATATTTTTCTACTCCCTTAACTGGAATATGTTTTAATCACTACGTTGACAAAATACATTATAAGAAAGACATTTTAATATAAATATAGCCAAATGCGAAATATGAAAAGTAATTTGATTGTAACGTTTATTTTTGGATCCAATTTCATATTGGGAATTTTTTTAGGGGTAACCAAAAAAAGGACTTTTGTTCTAAAGGTCTGAAAATTAAAAAAATTGAAAAAAATGCATATAGCAGTAGAGATTGGGTGCTTTGAACCACGAACTGTATTATAATTATCAGTTGATTCTTAAAGTGGTGTCTTCCCACTTGCGGTCGTACCATTTGCGGTCATAACAATTTTCGTTACACTTGCGGTCAATCAATATGATAAAATGCAAATAATGCCAAATTGAGGATCAGTTAGATTAGGTTATAAGTTGAATAATAATAAAAACAAAAACAAATTTTCTTTGACGATAATTGTTCTGACCGCAAATGGCACTACCGCAAATGGCACTATCGCAAACTGAACTTTATGAGTATTTTAAATAAACCCTATTAGACATTATCAAATTTTCTTCCACTCCTTACATTATTTTCTTTAGATAATACCGATTGACCGCAAGTGCGACTATAATTGTTCTGACCGCATGCGGCACTGTAACCTTAAAGTATAATAATACTTATTCTTCTTAACAAAAAAAAATTAAAAAGCTGAATTTCTATTCGCTCTTTTTCAACTCATGCAACAAATTGAAAACAAACATAACAAGGAACAAAAAATGACAAATAAAGGGCGTATAACTTTCCAGAGGAAAACGGCATTTTATTAAGAGACGGAGAAGCGCTGATATAAAACTCACCTGAAAACGGAAAGACGGATAATTAGGGAAGTTTTTATGAAAAAAAAAAAGAAAACAAAACAAAAGAAAATAGCGCGCGTGCTACGCCAACTTTTTCATTATCGTCTTATAACTATGGTATAACTCTTAAGAGGATACATTGCTGAAAAATAAACGAATATATCAAGCTACTTAGATAGTTAATACTCTACTGATGAGGCACAACTATGCCGAAACAGGTTTAGAAATTACAAGCTCCTTTAACCCTTTCACTGCCTAGCGCGTTGTGTTAGGCCAGGCGCAGACTGCACAAAGTGGCTAACGCATGCTCATGATTCATTTTATGGTTGTAATATTCATCTGGCAACAATAACAAAGAATGTTTGTGTGAAGGCACGCAGTAGACAGTCAGTATTGCGCGCCTTCACACAAACATTCTTTATTATTGTTGCCGGATGAATATTATAACCATAAAATGAATCGCGCATAGCACGCGCGAGCCGCGTTGCCGGCACAAGGGTTAATGACAGAGTCAAAGACTTGGACTGTCACGACAAAGTTTGGGTTTCAATGCGCGGCTGGACCTACGTAACTCAATACCTGCAGGCGCAAGTAGCCAAGGAGTAGTTGTTTTAGATTCAGATGTTGTGCAAACCGTTTAGATATGACAAAACATGATTTCGCGGATTTTTAAATTAATTTACTGTCGAATTTCAACCGATCTAGATTGAATTAGTAAAAACCAGATTATAGAATATATTTTTATCGTTCCTATACCCAGAAGTGAGGTCAATACCTCAACACTTTTCGTGTTACAAAGCCTGGATAATAAAATTCAAGGTTGAAATTGTGCTGACAGCATCGATTCTGTTTCGTGAGTAGCAAATTCATCTGCGTTATTTACTGGCTTCTTTTCAATAACCACCGACTCTGTTGCCAGCGATAATGTGACCCTACACTATAACAATAATGTTTGAGAGTAATTTAGAATTTACAAGACCGTAAAACAAGCAAAATATCGCTGTCACATCTCATTTTTATTTTACCAATTTTTAACATAATCAAAATATAAACGGTAAAGTTGAAGGTTGTGGCTTTCTACCTGCTAATTCCACGAACGTATCGTTGTAGGGTTGATTGAGAATAAGGAAGAATTAGAATAGCAAGGAGGGTGTGTAAAAGAAAAAAATTACTTTTGTTCAATATTTAATTTCGTTACTTTATTTATTTGAATTTTAGTTTTAGTAGATAAACTATTAAATTACTGTTGATTTTTTGTTGCCTTCTGGCGTAACCTCAGACAGAATGTAATTATTTGTTGTTAATAATTTTGGGCGTCATCTACTTTCCAGTAGAATCCTTGCTGCATTTGCCTGAAAATAATACGAAAGCTAAGAAAAAAATCGTTTTATTGATATTTTTTTATAAATAAAGTTTGGCCTGTTTAAAGCGCTCGAATTAACTCGAGCGGACAATTTTATCTACAGTTGCTAGTTTTAGAGAAATAGCGAAACAAAGACTAGAATGTAAAATCTGAAAAAATCTAAATTTTCACTTTGACGCCTCATCCTGTCAAAACCAATAAAGATATTAAAATGCGGTCTTGAACAAAACATTTCTACAACCTTTCTTGACATCTCTTCTAAAAATGAAAGATGTATAGTTGCTAGTTTTAGAGAAATAGCGAAACAAAGACTAGAATGTAAAATCTGAAAAAATCTAAATTTTCACTTTGACGCCTCATCCTGTCAAAACCAATAAAGATATTAAAATGCGGTCTTGAACAAAACATTTCTACAACCTTTCTTGACATCTCTTCTAAAAATGAAAGATGTATAGTTGCTAGTTTTAGAGAAATAGCGAAACAAAGACTAGAATGTAAAATCTGCAAAAATCTAAACTTTCACTTTGACGCCTCATCCTGTCAAAACCAATAAAGATATTAAAATGCGGTCTTGAACAAAACATTTCTACAACCTTTCTTGACATCTCTTCTAAAAATGAAAGATCTACAGTTGCTAGTTTTAGAGAAATAGCGAAACAAAGACTAGAATGTAAAATCTTCAAAAATCTAAACTTTCACTTTGACGCCTCATCCTGTCAAAACCAATAAAGATATTAAAATGCGGTCTTGAACAAAACGTTTCTACAACCTTTCTTGACATCTCTTCTAAAAATGAAAGATGTACAGTTGCTAGTTTTAGAGAAATAGCGAAACAAAGACTAGAATGTAAAATCTGCAAAAATCTAAACTTTCACTTTGACGCCTCATCCTGTCAAAACCAATAAAGATATTAAAATGCGGTCTTGAACAAAACATTTCTACAACCTTTCTTGACATCTCTTCTAAAAATGAAAGATGTACAGTTGCTAGTTTTAGAGAAACAGCGATACAAAGACTAGAATGTAAAATCTGCAAAAATCTAGACTTTCACTTTGACGCCTCATCCTGTCAAAACCAATTAAGATATTAAAATGCGGTCTTCAGCAAAACGTTTCTACAACCTTTCTTGACATCTCTTCTAAAAATGAAAGATGTACAGTTGCTAGTTTTAGAGAAATAGCGAAACAAAGACTAGAATGTAAAATCTGCGAAAATCTAAACTTTCACTTTGACGCCTCATCCTGTCAAAACCAATAAAGATATTAAAATGCGGTCTTGAACAAAACATTTCTACAACCTTTCTTGACATCTCTTCTAAAAATGAAAGATGTACAGTTGCTAGTTTTAGAGAAACAGCGATACAAAGACTAGAATGTAAAATCTGCAAAAATCTAGACTTTCACTTTGACGCCTCATCCTGTCAAAACCAATTAAGATATTAAAATGCGGTCTTCAGCAAAACGTTTCTACAACCTTTCTTGACATCTCTTCTAAAAATGAAAGATGTACAGTTGCTAGTTTTAGAGAAATAGCGAAACAAAGACTAGAATGTAAAATCTGCGAAAATCTAAACTTTCACTTTGACGCCTCATCCTGTAAAAACCAATAAAGATATTAAAATGCGGTCTTGAACAAAACATTTCTACAAACTTTCTTGACATCTCTTCTAAAAATGAAAGATGTACAGTTGCTAGTTTTAGAGAAATAGCGAAACAAAGACTAGAATGTAAAATCTGCAAAAATCTAAACTTTCACTTTGACGCCTCATCCTGTCAAAACCAATTAAGATATTAAAATGCGGTCTTCAGCAAAACGTTTCTACAACCTTTCTTGACATCTCTTCTAAAAATGAAAGATGTACAGTTGCTAGTTTTAGAGAAATAGCGAAACAAAGACTAGAATGTAAAATCTGCGAAAATCTAAACTTTCACTTTGACGCCTCATCCTGTCAAAACCAATTAAGATATTAAAATGCGGTCTTCAACAAAACATTTCTACAACCTTCGCTCGAATTAACTCGAGCGGACACTTTTTGGGAGTTAATAAAATTCAGAATTCCTTCGTATCTCCTGTAGCTACGCCGCTGCAAGCACAGAATCGAGTGCTTGGAAACATAACACCGCTCACACGCCGCAAAACAAATTTCAACCTTTTGAATAAATAATGAGGTCTAATTCCCAGTTCACCTACGATTTCGAATCGAGAGGAAGCAACTACGAAAGGTGTGTGTACGATAAATATGACAATAGTATCGATTTCTACCCGGAATTTATTACCCTAAACTGGAAGTTTGGATTTTCGCTGTTTCGCTATTTCTCTAAAACTAGCAACTGTAGATCTTTCATTTTTGGAAGAGATGTCAAGAAAGGTTGTAGAAATGTTTTGTTGAAGACCGCATTTTAATATCTTTATTGGTTTTGACAGGATGAGGCGTCAAAATGGAAATTTAGATTTTTGCAGATTTTACATTCTAGTCTTTGTTTCGCTATTTCTCTAAAACTAGCAACTGCAGATCTTTCATTTTTGGAAGAGATGTCAAGAAAGGTTGTAGAAATGTTTTGTTGAAGACCGCATTTTAATATCTTTATTGGTTTTGACAGGATGAGGCGTCAAAATGGAAATTTAGATTTTTGCAGATTTTACATTCTAGTCTTTGTTTCGCTATTTCTCTAAAACTAGCAACTGCAGATCTTTCATTTTTGGAAGAGATGTCAAGAAAGGTTGTAGAAATGTTTTGTTGAAGACCGCATTTTAATATCTTTATTGGTTTTGACAGGATGAGGCGTCAAAGTGGAAATTTAGATTTTTGCAGATTTTACATTCTAGTCTTTGTTTCGCTATTTCTCTAAAACTAGCAACTGCAGATCTTTCATTTTTGGAAGAAATGTCAAGAAAGGTTGTAGAAATGTTTTGTTGAAGACCGCATTTTAATATCTTTATTGGTTTTGACAGGATGAAGCGTCAAAGTGGAAGTTTAGATTTTTGCAGATTTTACATTCTAGTCTTTGTTTCGCTATTTCTCTAAAACTAGCAACTGTAGATCTGTCATTTTTGGAAGAGATGTCAAGAAAGGTTGTAGAAATGTTTTGTTGAAGACCGCATTTTAATATCTTTATTGGTTTTGACAGGATGAGGCGTCAAAGTGAAAGTTTAGATTTTTGCAGATTTTACATTCTAGTCTTTGTTTCGCTATTTCTCTAAAACTAGCAACTGCAGATCTTTCATTTTTGGAAGAAATGTCAAGAAAGGTTGTAGAAATGTTTTGTTGAAGACCGCATTTTAATATCTTTATTGGTTTTGACAGGATGAGGCGTCAAAGTGAAAGTTTAGATTTTTGCAGATTTTACATTCTAGTCTTTGTTTCGCTATTTCTCTAAAACTAGCAACTGCAGATCTTTCATTTTTGGAAGAAATGTCAAGAAAGGTTGTAGAAATGTTTTGTTGAAGACCGCATTTTAATATCTTTATTGGTTTTGACAGGATGAGGCGTCAAAGTGAAAGTTTAGATTTTTGCAGATTTTACATTCTAGTCTTTGTTTCGCTATTTCTCTAAAACTAGCAACTGCAGATCTTTCATTTTTGGAAGAAATGTCAAGAAAGGTTGTAGAAATGTTTTGTTGAAGACCGCATTTTAATATCTTTATTGGTTTTGACAGGATGAGGCGTCAAAGTGTTTTTTAAATTTAAATATCGGGTATTAACTCGCAAGACTAATTGCTCTTTGTAACCGATTTAAAAATTAACAAAAAAATAATAAATGTGTGTTAAATTACTTGCTTAAACAATTTTTGAACAACCATATTTTTATATTTAACAATTAACGAAATTAAAACACCAAATAATCCTCATTTACTAATATAAATTAAGAAATGAATGTACATAAAACAAAACAGAATACAATGGAAAACTTCATCCTGGCGCTGTTTAAAAGTCAAGGATATTTCAATAAAACTCTGAAACGAGAATTAATTTCACTCAGTCTAGCGTATCAAAAACCATAATTTTATTTTAATTCTAAATTGGTGTCAGTTCTGATTTCTACGTCATTTTCAGGGTCAGCGCTCGGTGCGTTCATTTGTTTCAGCGATAAAGCAACTGCGATTGGATTTTATGCAATTTCTGTTCCAATTGTTTCAGTACAACAAAACGAATTTTAAGTTTTAATAAATAAAATTAAAAACTAGCTTTTTACGAGCAATTTCTGTCGTGGGGTGATAAGATATCCCAGCGGATATAAAAACCTGTTAATTATTATCTCCTTTACAATTCACGTTCTATAGTAGTTTTCTCAACTCAATCATCATTGAGAAATACTTCGATCGTGTCCCAGCAGAAGAGAAAGTTAGCAGAGTATCGATATCGGCGAAGATTTATCGATTTCATATCGATTCACTATACTTTTACAACTAGCTGCGTCGATAAAATCATTCTTACTTTTTCCAAAATAATTTCAGACGAATATCGGAACTTCCACGGTTCAATGACTGCAAATTACAGATCAATCACCACGATAAACAAAACAAATTGAACGACTGCTGTACGGACGAGGCCGGGCGCTTGATTGATATCGCTAATCACGCGATATAGAAACGCGAAACGACTTGCCTTATACCGTTCCTTTCTTCATTATTTTGCCTTCCCCGAGAAAACGAGTATTGAGACTGTTAAAGAGATCTCGTGAAATCGGATTCGATGGTAATCATTTAAATTTTCAAATTGAAAACGGTTATGAATAGTTTATTTAATTCGTGTAACGCGGTAATTGTTTTGTCTTCGCTAAAAAGATTACTTTTGCCGCCTTTTTAAACACTGTTTGAACTGATGATATTAAGTGGAGCAATCAAACTTATACTGAATAGAATATGTTCTAATTTTTACTTCTAAAACGTCTCGCCGGAATCCCTACCCAAATTGGCTACGTTTAAGAATGCTTACGTGAAAGCTATGCTTATAAAAGTTTTCCCGTCTCAAGATTGACGATTTCTTCTCACTCCCACTAGTATGTAGTGAAATAATTTCAATTTTATTTGTTCGTATAATTCAGATATATATACGAAGTATAAATTCTGTTATAATATGCAAATGCGCTATTCTTTCAAAATTCGTTTCCAGAAACGTCACAAAAATATGATTGAAACAAATTTTGATATCTTCAATCTCAAAATCTTATTCTATGTATACTATGTTGATGTCGTATTTTTGCAAGATTATCAAGTGTTCTATTTCTATAGTAAATTTATTTATTTTGTTATTTCATTTTGATAACGGCTTTCGATAGGAAAGCCGAAACGTCAATTAAAAACTTTTTTCAACAACTAAGTGGTTTTAATCCAGTGAAGAGAGACAGAGAGAGAGAGAGCTTCCGAAATGAATTTCTTGTAAGTGTTTCCATTTTTAGAAATATCAAAATATCTCGAAAACTAAAAAGGTTAGGTATAGGGAATAATTAAGAAAGTTTATCTTATTTTTAACGTATAATCTGTAAATGCAATAAATATAGGGTCTTCCATAACTTTGATACGCAACACTTTTTTGGGACAACCTGTATATTTCAAAATAATTTTAAAACGTAGCCTTTATCAACCCACATATCCATGAATAAACAAAATTTTCAAAATATTAATCGTTCAGCCACAATAGCCCGCGACTCACCCTGTATGAAGTATTTAAACATTTTAACAATTTTGTAAATTCAAATTACGATTTTTTACTAATATATTTTTATTAAAAAAAAAACTATAAATAGAATCATATGAATTGTGCCTCTAACGACATTTTACAGGCAATAAAAAAAGTAAATTGTTGATAATTCAATGCCAAGGTTAAACAATGGACATAAAATTTTAAGAGGTCGAATCGATTTGAATATAATTTTAAACGAAATCGTATAAACAAAAAAAAACAAAAACTTGTAGTTGTTTTGGTCGATCGCCAATTTTTTTTCACAATTTGTTTGGAAACTACAGAGCGAGATTTAAAGATATTGATACGAAATGTCAAAAGTTATAAATTTTATTGTAACAATTTCAGATGATAACAAAAAAAAATAAAATTAAACGTTGCTGAAAATTACAAAACTAATTATTAACAAAACATTCACACTCACTCTCTCACAATTAAATAATATTACACAATAGAAAAACAAAAATACTCTAACACTAGACACTGAAAGTTTTGAAATACCTTTGACCTGTATTATAGTAGTCAAGGTCCTTCTAACTCCATCTCCTACAAAATCAAATTAGTCTTCTCAATTAAACTTCCTCGTTCAAAACTCGTACATTGACAAAACTCTTATGTAGTTACAAAGTTCCATATACCATATAAATTAATATTAACATAAATTATTACTCAATTGCAACTTTCTGCAACTCCTGGTGGATTTATATTTTCCTTTTTTAATATTTCTCAAATTTTCTAAAAAAAAACCTTTGACATTCCCTTTCTTTTCGTCAAATAATCTCCCCAAAATCACCTGTCACTATTTTTTTTTTCGTTACCTGGTTACCTTCTATATACATGAAATGAATTCAGACGTCGTTTTGGAACCCGAATAATCGAGACATATCCAAAACCTCTGATTTTGTTATTAAAGGAACCCGTCATTCCTATACCGGTTTCGGCATTATTGTGCCTCGTCAGTAGGAAGTAGACTAGCACCAACTCTTAGTACAAACGGTTAGGTCGAGAAAGAGGAGGTGAGTGCAACGCCATCTCTTCACTTTTATAATAAAATCAAAGCTTGCAAAACTATAGAAAACTCTAACGACGGTGGAACATCGGCGCCACGTCTGGACTTTCGCAATTCAATACCTGGGGGGCATATAGCCCAAGGAGTAGTTGTTGAAGTCCAGACGCTGGTGCAGTGTAGGACATTTAATATCTTTGGTGATTTATTTCACAACCTTAGGTAGTTTTGGTACGCCCATGGTCGTTTTTTGGTATTTTTATGGTTACAAAAAATTCCACCGTCGTTAGAGTTTTCTATAGTTTTGCAAGCTTTGATTTTATTGTAAAAGTGTACTCACCTCCTCTTTCTCGACTTAACCGTTTGTACTAAGAATTTCTTTAGAGATAGAAATTAGAGCTAGCCTGTTTCTTACTGAAGAGGAACAATAATTCCGAAACCGGTCTATGTGTACCCATAGATTTAAAAACAACTAGTAAATAATATCTGTAGTATTTCTATTATTTTCATGAGAATGATAAGAGTTCGTTCGTTCCTGTCTTAATAATTTGGCAGAATGCCAAATATGTTTTCATTCATAGTAATGGATTCGATATTAGACCAAAAGTCATCCGGGAGATCGGAACTTTTTATTTTTAATTTTATTCACGCACCTAAAAATATTTTTTAAAATTAACATTGTTTGATTTTGAGTTCAACGAACTACAAATATTTACGGGACTTATTTGTGCAAATAAGATTACAATTTTTATGAGCGAATGTTTTATTTTGAAAACAATTGAAGCGTTTTGTTTATGTATTTATTCGATTATTTAGTAGGATCATTAATTTCTGAAACAAATTGATTTGATGATGTACATTTTTTTTTTAAATATTAATTATACGTCAGTTAGTTTTCTAATAACAAAGTAATAAAGATAAACGACATAAATCAAATTTTCCGCGTGTTCATTTCAAACGGAATCGATATTTTAAAATATAGCCTTCAACAAAACTTTTTTATAACTTTTTTCTGTCTCTTCCAAATATTTAAATATCTAGACTTCGAATTCGTCGCATCCTTACACTTCAAAGCTAATTAATATTCCAAATGGTTGGGTCATTTTTGAGAGAAAAAGTGAGATTTTTAGGATATAAATGGACCTAGACTCTACAAAAAAAATTCAAAAAAATTCAAATTTGGTTTACGCAGAATGAATTTTGTATAAAAAACGATTGGCAATATCAAAATTATCGAAAAAAAATATTTGGGTCATTTTTGAGAGAAAAAGTGAGATTTTTAGGATATAAATGGACCTAGACTCTACAAAAAAAATTCAAATTTGGTTTACGCAGAATGAATTTTGTATAAAAAACGATTGGCAATGTCAAAATTATCGAAAAAAAATGTTTGGGTCATTTTTGAGAGAAAAAGTGAGATTTTTAGGATATAAATGGACCTAGACTCTACAAAAAAAATTCAAAAAAATTCAAATTTGGTTTACGCAGAATGAATTTTGTATAAGAAACGATTGGCAATGTCAAAATTATCGAAAAAAAATATTTGGGTCATTTTTGAGAGAAAAAGTGAGATTTTTAGGATATAAACGGACCTAGACTCTACAAAAAAAATTCAAATTTGGTTTACGCAGAATGAATTTTGTATAAAAAACGATTGGCAATATCAAAATTATCGAAAAAAAATATTTGGGTCATTTTTGAGAGAAAAAGTGAGATTTTTAGGATATAAATGGACCTAGACTCTACAAAAAAAATTCAAATTTGGTTTACGCAGAATGAATTTTGTATAAAAAACGATTGGCAATGTCAAAATTATCGAAAAAAAATGTTTGGGTCATTTTTGAGAGAAAAAGTGAGATTTTTAGGATATAAATGGACCTAGACTCTACAAAAAAAATTCAAAAAAATTCAAATTTGGTTTACGCAGAATGAATTTTGTATAAGAAACGATTGGCAATGTCAAAATTATCGAAAAAAAATATTTGGGTCATTTTTGAGAGAAAAAGTGAGATTTTTAGGATATAAACGGACCTAGACTCTACAAAAAAAATTCAAATTTGGTTTACGCAGAATGAATTTTGTATAAAAAACGATTGGCAATATCAAAATTATCGAAAAAAAATATTTGGGTCATTTTTGAGAGAAAAAGTGAGATTTTTAGGATATAAATGGACCTAGACTCTACAAAAAAAATTCAAATTTGGTTTACGCAGAATGAATTTTGTATAAAAAACGATTGGCAATGTCAAAATTATCGAAAAAAAATGTTTGGGTCATTTTTGAGAGAAAAAGTGAGATTTTTAGGATATAAATGGACCTAGACTCTACAAAAAAAATTCAAAAAAATTCAAATTTGGTTTACGCAGAATGAATTTTGTATAAGAAACGATTGGCAATGTCAAAATTATCGAAAAAAAATATTTGGGTCATTTTTGAGAGAAAAAGTGAGATTTTTAGGATATAAACGGACCTAGACTCTACAAAAAAAATTCAAATTTGGTTTACGCAGAATGAATTTTGTATAAAAAACGATTGGCAATATCAAAATTATCGAAAAAAAATAGTTGGGTCATTTTTGAGAGAAAAAGTGAGATTTTTAGGATATAAATGGACCTAGACTCTACAAAAAAAATTCAAATTTGGTTTACGCAGAATGAATTTTGTATAAAAAACGATTGGCAATGTCAAAATTATCGAAAAAAAATGTTTGGGTCATTTTTGAGAGAAAAAGTGAGATTTTTAGGATATAAATGGACCTAGACTCTACAAAAAAAATTCAAATTTGGTTTACGCAGAATGAATTTTGTATAAGAGACGATTGGCAATGTCAAAATTATCGAAAAAAAATGTTTGGGTCATTTTTGAGAGAAAAAGTGAGATTTTTAGGATATAAATGGACCTAGACTCTACAAAAAAAATTCAAATTTGGTTTACGCAGAATGAATTTTGTATAAAAAACGATTGGCAATATCAAAATTATCGAAAAAAAAAAGTTGGGTCATTTTTGAGAGAAAAAGTGAGATTTTTAGGATATAAATGGACCTAGACTCTACAAAAAAAATTCAAATTTGGTTTACGCAGAATGAATTTTGTATAAAAAACGATTGGCAATGTCAAAATTATCGAAAAAAAATGTTTGGGTCATTTTTGAGAGAAAAAGTGAGATTTTTAGGATATAAATGGACCTAGACTCTACAAAAAAAATTCAAAAAAATTCAAATTTGGTTTACGCAGAATGAATTTTGTATAAGAAACGATTGGCAATGTCAAAATTATCGAAAAAAAATATTTGGGTCATTTTTGAGAGAAAAAGTGAGATTTTTAGGATATAAACGGACCTAGACTCCACAAAAAAAATTCAAATTTGGTTTACGCAGAATGAATTTTGTATAAAAAACGATTGGCAATATCAAAATTATCGAAAAAAAATAGTTGGGTCATTTTTGAGAGAAAAAGTGAGATTTTTAGGATATAAATGGACCTAGACTCTACAAAAAAAATTCAAATTTGGTTTACGCAGAATGAATTTTGTATAAAAAACGATTGGCAATGTCAAAATTATCGAAAAAAAATGTTTGGGTCATTTTTGAGAGAAAAAGTGAGATTTTTAGGATATAAATGGACCTAGACTCTACAAAAAAAATTCAAATTTGGTTTACGCAGAATGAATTTTGTATAAGAGACGATTGGCAATGTCAAAATTATCGAAAAAAAATGTTTGGGTCATTTTTGAGAGAAAAAGTGAGATTTTTAGGATATAAATGGACCTAGACTCTACAAAAAAAATTCAAATTTGGTTTACGCAGAATGAATTTTGTATAAAAAACGATTGGCAATATCAAAATTATCGAAAAAAAAAAGTTGGGTCATTTTTGAGAGAAAAAGTGAGATTTTTAGGATATAAATGGACCTAGACTCTACAAAAAAAATTCAAATTTGGTTTACGCAGAATGAATTTTGTATAAAAAACGATTGGCAATGTCAAAATTATCGAAAAAAAATGTTTGGGTCATTTTTGAGAGAAAAAGTGAGATTTTTAGGATATAAATGGACCTAGACTCTACAAAAAAAATTCAAATTTGGTTTACGCAGAATGAATTTTGTATAAGAGACGATTGGCAATGTCAAAATTATCGAAAAAAAATGTTTGGGTCATTTTTGAGAGAAAAAGTGAGATTTTTAGGATATAAATGGACCTAGACTCTACAAAAAAAATTCAAATTTGGTTTACGCAGAATGAATTTTGTATAAAAAACGATTGGCAATATCAAAATTATCGAAAAAAAAAAGTTGGGTCATTTTTGAGAGAAAAAGTGAGATTTTTAGGATATAAACGGACCTAGACTCTACAAAAAAAATTCAAATTTGGTTTACGCAGAATGAATTTTGTATAAAAAACGATTGGCAATATCAAAATTATCGAAAAAAAAAAGTTGGGTCATTTTTGAGAGAAAAAGTGAGATTTTTAGGATATAAATGGACCTAGACTCTACAAAAAAAATTCAAATTTGGTTTACGCAGAATGAATTTTGTATAAAAAACGATTGGCAATGTCAAAATTATCGAAAAAAAATGTTTGGGTCATTTTTGAGAGAAAAAGTGAGATTTTTAGGATATAAATGGACCTAGACTCTACAAAAAAAATTCAAAAAAATTCAAATTTGGTTTACGCAGAATGAATTTTGTATAAAAAACGATTGGCAATGTCAAAATTATCGAAAAAAAATGTTTGGGTCATTTTTGAGAGAATAAGTGAGATTTTTAGGATATAAATGGACCTAGACTCTACAAAAAAAATTCAAAAAAATTCAAATTTGGTTTACGCAGAATGAATTTTGTATAAAAAACGATTGGCAATATCAAAATTATCGAAAAAAAATATTTGGGTCATTTTTGAGAGAAAAAATGAGATTTTTAGGATATAAACGGACCTAGACTCTACAAAAAAAATTCAAATTTGGTTTACGCAGAATGAATTTTGTATAAGAGACGATTGGCAATGTCAAAATTATCGAAAAAAAATGTTTGGGTCATTTTTGAGAGAAAAAGTGAGATTTTTAGGATATAAATGGACCTAGACTCTACAAAAAAAATTCAAATTTGGTTTACGCAGAATGAATTTTGTATAAGAGACGATTGGCAATGTCAAAATTATCGAAAAAAAATGTTTGGGTCATTTTTGAGAGAAAAAGTGAGATTTTTAGGATATAAATGGACCTAGACTCTACAAAAAAAATTCAAATTTGGTTTACGCAGAATGAATTTTGTATAAAAAACGATTGGCAATATCAAAATTATCGAAAAAAAAAAGTTGGGTCATTTTTGAGAGAAAAAGTGAGATTTTTAGGATATAAATGGACCTAGACTCTACAAAAAAAATTCAAATTTGGTTTACGCAGAATGAATTTTGTATAAAAAACGATTGGCAATGTCAAAATTATCGAAAAAAAATGTTTGGGTCATTTTTGAGAGAAAAAGTGAGATTTTTAGGATATAAATGGACCTAGACTCTACAAAAAAAATTCAAATTTGGTTTACGCAGAATGAATTTTGTATAAGAGACGATTGGCAATGTCAAAATTATCGAAAAAAAATGTTTGGGTCATTTTTGAGAGAAAAAGTGAGATTTTTAGGATATAAATGGACCTAGACTCTACAAAAAAAATTCAAATTTGGTTTACGCAGAATGAATTTTGTATAAAAAACGATTGGCAATATCAAAATTATCGAAAAAAAAAAGTTGGGTCATTTTTGAGAGAAAAAGTGAGATTTTTAGGATATAAACGGACCTAGACTCTACAAAAAAAATTCAAATTTGGTTTACGCAGAATGAATTTTGTATAAAAAACGATTGGCAATATCAAAATTATCGAAAAAAAAAAGTTGGGTCATTTTTGAGAGAAAAAGTGAGATTTTTAGGATATAAATGGACCTAGACTCTACAAAAAAAATTCAAATTTGGTTTACGCAGAATGAATTTTGTATAAAAAACGATTGGCAATGTCAAAATTATCGAAAAAAAATGTTTGGGTCATTTTTGAGAGAAAAAGTGAGATTTTTAGGATATAAATGGACCTAGACTCTACAAAAAAAATTCAAAAAAATTCAAATTTGGTTTACGCAGAATGAATTTTGTATAAAAAACGATTGGCAATGTCAAAATTATCGAAAAAAAATGTTTGGGTCATTTTTGAGAGAATAAGTGAGATTTTTAGGATATAAATGGACCTAGACTCTACAAAAAAAATTCAAAAAAATTCAAATTTGGTTTACGCAGAATGAATTTTGTATAAAAAACGATTGGCAATATCAAAATTATCGAAAAAAAATATTTGGGTCATTTTTGAGAGAAAAAATGAGATTTTTAGGATATAAACGGACCTAGACTCTACAAAAAAAATTCAAATTTGGTTTACGCAGAATGAATTTTGTACTGCCCCCCCCCATACTTGGAGCCGTCGTTGCCATTTACTTGCCCGTGTCACCGAACCAATCCATCCTAATTAAAGAAAACGAGAGCAATAACTATGATTATGTACTAATAATCTAAGCAATCAATCTCATACTATCCGTTTTTCCCATATCATTGTCTCTATTTATGAACTGGTAATCGTTACAGCACGAGAACGGTAACGCCGTATGCACATATTTCTTCCAGTAAATAATATCGCTAAACAGTTAATTCCAACGTAGCGTAGCATCACGACACGCGACCACCGTTGCCATGACGGCGGCGTATATTCTCGGGCGCCGCGACGCATCGCACAGGACGCCCTAGCTCTAGATATTGTACTTCCACATTCCGCTTGCATTGAAATTACATTAACGCCCTTTGTATTCTACGATGGTTGTTCGAAATCGAACATTTTTAACTACGCCCATGGCAGCAAGAGAAATAAAATAATCGAACCTCGCGCATAGCAACAGTGTAAGCACACATAGTAAATCAAGGCTAGAGCACAGCTAAGAACCCGGAAGTAATTAATAGTCCATATAAACATCAATAGTTAAAAAACCGCCTTATCGGCTACCTCTTTATCGGCTGCCGCCTTTAGATGCTCCACGGCCAGGGGCAAGATTGGCAGTTGCATAAAAAAAAGGATATCAATAGCGCCGAAAACACGTACCCGTGATTGGCCAAGGAAGAATATCGGCGGACCACACGCGACTAGAATAAATTAAATCAAATCAGTAGAACTTCTATCTCCGGGGAAACAGGTCGCACTCAGACTGTTTCTTACGTAATAAACTCATCAATCTCAACTTATATAAATTGCATATTACTACATACGCACTTGCGTTTCACAATTCATAAATTTCTGAGCAATTGCAAACCTAGTTTTGAGTTTGTTATATTCTTTGTTTTTTCTTTGTAAAGTGTTTTTGTTTTACGTTATCGTTAATACACAAAATCCAAGTACTCAGAGTATAATTTCACTACAACCTAAATACGTATACAGTCCACATCAAAACTCTCTGCCAACTTAATCTACAATAAGTTGGGACAGGCACATCTACAGGGTGTGGCCTAATAAGTTTGGGTCTCCAAATTTGACATTATTTGGAACTTCCCAAAACAATGGTATTGGAAAGCCGCGCTGGACCCAATTTCAAGTATTTATTAAATGCTTAAAACGATTTTGAATAAAGTAAATTTTGATGGGAGTCGTCTAAATTTTACCGACACAGAAAGAAATTTAAATATTTGTTTGTGCGTCCTTTCATTCAATTTCAAACGTTTGTTGAAAAAACGCCGATTATAAATTATATTTTTAATTTAAAAATTGAAATTTTGAAACTTGTATTTCGACGTAAAACTTTACATACACAAAACATTTTTTTAAACCCCTCACACAAAATAATTAAATCAATTCTTCTTAGCAGGTGCTCACACCAGTCACCAGTTCGACGTAAGTCTCTCATAGGAAGTGGTGTTGCTGCTTGCTATGTAATTTCTTCACTATTTGTGTGACTTTAGTGTAATTATTTGTTTAAATTTTCGGAAAATACTTAACTCAGAGTATTTCGGAAAACATTAGAAATAAATGAGGTTATATTTATATCCAAATGACACGGCCGTCAGCTGATTCAGGTCAGTTTTTAATCCATGTTGTACTAACTAATAACTTCGTTTATGGCACATCTTGACAGATCAGTTAACAACGAATAATATTGAAAAAAACTGCTTGACATCCCCTGCTACCGACAATATTTTATAGTTTTTTAAAAGGTTTTCTGAAGTCCGAGTAAAATAAAAAAATATTTTTAAGATTTCCCAAATCAGTAACTTTAATTGCGTTATTTATTTACTAAAAGATTAATAGCGTAAAAAAGTGAATTTTATAGTTTTTCTTACAAACTACGTGTTCGATTATCTTTATTGCCGCGTTAATGGTAGAGTTAAATAATTCAAAAAGCGACACTAGTAACTTCATTAAAATATGATTGATGTATAAAATTGTCGGTGAACTTCCCTCGAAACTTTGCCTTAAATATTCCGAGTTTTTGTTAGTAAAGAACGCGATGAAAAATATCTCTACCAACTGCGAGATAACACTGACTGGAATAAAAAGTACTTGCTTGCTCGGTCTCTCCGTTTCTTTTCGTATCTTCTAACTTTTTATGTTACTGAGCGATAAAATCGTCTGGTTCTGAGTAAAATGTGATTAAAATTGCGGTAACTTTTTTTTTTTGTAAAAGTTCTCGGAAAATTATCCGTCGTATTTGTATCATACAGAATTTCCTTCACCCGACAATTTTTCAACGGGATCTGTTTACTTACAGATGTCACTTGTTTTATTTCAGTCAACGGCGTCCACTACGAGGGATATGCCGAAAGTTCTCACCTCAAATTTTTTACTGGTAATTCAGTTTTCATGGGTTTTTTCTTACTTATAGTTAGAGATGACAACCAAGATTTTTTGGTTCATAGTAGCCTGGGCAATTGCTTCTACTGTTCCTGTTTTGGGAAGTTCCAAATAATACCAAATTTGGAGACCCAAACTTATTAGGCCACACCCTGCAGATGGGCCTGTCCCAACTTATTCTTCTGCTTATTCTTCATAAAAAACAAAACACTTTTTAACAAACATATAATATAACAAAATTCAAAACTGTGTTTGCAATTGCTCAAGAAATAACTGAATGTGAATACGGGTATGTATGTAATATAATTTGTATAAGTTAAAATTGCTGAATTTATTACGTATGAACCAGCCAACGGTTACGACCTGTTCATACGGAGATATAAGTTCTACTGGTTTAATTTTGATTTATTTGAGGCGCTTGTCGACAGGCGAGATCCTTCGGCGGCCAATCACGGGTATGTATTTTCGGCTTTATTGTTGTGCCTTTTTTTATCTCTTTGGCAACTTTCAGTCACGCAACTGGTAATAATATTTACAACTGGTAATAATATTTACATCCTCACGGACAGCAGACAGGCACTACTAGCTCTGGATAGACCACGGATTACATCAGGTCTAGTACTAGAATGTCACCAGGCCCTGATCGAAGCTTGCAACAACAACGTGGTCACGTTAGCTTGGATTAAAGGTCATGGAAAATCAAAAGGTAACCGTGCAGCTGACTCTCTAGCTAAGAAAGCAGCCTCCCAAAAACTTTTGGGACCTGGCACTTTCATAAGCTTATCGGCATCAGCTGTGGCTGACCTACTGAAGAAATACTCCCTTGACAAGTTTAAGGGTAGATGGGACGACGAAACAGGTTGCAAGCTAGCCAAGGAACTATTATAGTATCCGAACAGCGAAACAGCCAAAAAATACATGACTATGAACAGACAGAACCTGCGCACAGCCACAGGTATCCTGACTGGCCACTGTCATCTACGAAAACACCTCTACAGGATGGGGTTATCTGACACTCCACTGTGTAGAGGATGTGAACAGGAAGACGAGACTGTCGAACACATTCTTTGCGAATGCCCGACACTCTCACAAATGAGACATTTTCTTTTCGGCGAGTGGTGGCTAACACATGCCAACATGAGGGAGCTACCTTCAGGCGACGTCATCGCCTACTTTAGACAAGTAGGCTGGCTGACGAGCTAGAAGGAAGGCTCAACCTCAGAAGGACGCACAATGGGCCAAATGTGGCCTACGTGCCTACGCGATGGCCTTGATTCACGACGCGTGTTGTACTGTTGCTATGCTGGGCTCTTAGGCGTGCGGTTTGGTTATTTTTATTTCCTTTGTCGCCATGGGCGTAGATAAAAATGTTCGATTTCGAACAGTTCATTTTAATTTTTTTGAATTTTTTTTGTAGATTCTTGGTCCATTTATACCCTAAAAAACTTACCTTTTTCCCAAAAATTGGCCCAAACATTTTTTTTTTTCGGTAATTTTGACTTTGCCAATCGTTTTTTATACAAAATTCATTCTGCGTAAACCAAATTTTTTTTTTTTTTGAATTTTTTTAGTAGATTCCAGGTCCATTTATATCCTAAAAAACTCCCTTTTTCCCTCAAAAATGGCCCAAACATTTTTTTTCGGTAATTTGGATATTGCCAATCGTTTCTAAGACAAAATTCATTCTGCATAAACCAAATTTTATTTTTTTTGTAGATTCTAGGTCCATTTATATCCCAAAAAACTCATTTTTTCCCTCAAAAATGACCCAAACATTTTTTTCGGTATTTGACATTGCCAATACAAAAGCCATTCTGCGTAAACCAAATTTTAATTTTTTTGAATTTTTTTTGTAGATTCTAGCTCCATTTAGCTAAAATATAAATATGAATTTTTCGGTGCTTTTTATCATTGTCCTCATTTTTTTTATTTTTCCCGTTTTTCTTTAAAAAATATTTTTTATTTCACCCCTTTCTATTTTTATTTTATTTTATTTTTAAATGTGTACGATTTTATTTGTAGAATTTTATATTTTTTGAATTTCCAAATTCCATGACTTTGATTTTTCCATTATTTTAAAAAAACTAACATACAGGGTGCGGCAAACCTCTATCGTAGGTCTACAACCCTTATTTTGTAAAACTTACAGATTTACTTGAATGGTATCTTTTATTGGTGGTTAAACGCAAATATTTTAAAATTATTTTCATATATACAGGGTGGTCCATTAGTAAACTAGGCTTACAATTTTAGAACCGACATACATGTAGCAAATTCGAATATTTTTGGGAAAATGGACCACCCTGTATACACGAAAATAATTTAAAAATATTTTCAAATAAGGGTTAATAGAACTGCGCCAGAGGTTTGCCCGACCCTGTAATTTTTTTTAGTGTTCTTTCGTAATTTCCCTTGGTTTTCCCGCTTATCCATTAAAAAAAATTCTGATTGGGAAGTTCTATAAATTAAAGATATATTTATTCCGAGGTAAGTAAAAAATATATAAATAATTCTGTATATGCGAAAAAATATTTTTTACTTACCTTGGAAGTTCCATCGATACCAGTTGTTTATTTTAAAATTCAAGGACATCTCGCTATCCGCGGGTGATCGTTCGATTAAATAGCGACTTCCGGTGGACAATCCCCCAATGTAAATTAAAAAATCGGTCTTCCGGATATAACCGTTTCATTCGCATTTAATGTCATGCAAATAAACCTACATTTTCGGATATACTGGAACATTTTTTATGATATTCCGGAGGTTTCTTTAAGAACTCGCCTTTTGTTTGCTTTTTTTGATTTTAGAACACAAAATGTGTCGCTTTCATTAAAGTTTTTTTTTTTCTGGTTTGAGAAACATAGGATTAAAAAATCAGGAAAGCAAAAGTTTGGACCCTACTTGGCTATTTTTCTTTCAAATATCACTTGGCCCCAGAAAGGTTAAGTAAGCTGACAATGAGTCAAAAAAAGGCCTTTAGAAACGTCATTCAAAAACACCTCGTAGAAACGGCCATTGCGCAACAGTTGAAATTGAGATTTTACCGCTATACGTCACTGATTCTGCCGGAGAAAGTTGAGGCAACGACAATTTGTAGGCTTTACATTGTAAGTATCGTAATGATCCACGAACAAACCGTAAATAAATACACGTATTCCAATAACAAACAGGAAAAAATGTTGATTATCATTATGGATGTCATAAATGACAAATAAATTCAAAACGAACAAACCGTTTAAAAATAAACGGCTGTATTGATGTACAATAAACGAGAAGATTTGTTTACCGAATGTAAACTGACGGATATGAAAGAGGGTGTCGCGAATGAAACTCATTTTCAAAACAATTTCGGGAAAATTAATTTTATTAAAGTTTTCTTCGAGTACGGGCTGAGTCGGGACGATTTCAATCTACTTGATTTTATTAATTTATATCACGATATTATGATAATAAAAAGTTTAAAATTTTAAAATAATAAGTTGCCATATTAAAAACTATTTAATTTATATGTACGACAACCTGCCTTAGTGCCTTGTTACTTGTTTGCTTTTAATATTAATTCAAAGTGAGTCATAGCTAATTCAATCTATATTTTTTTTCGGCGAGTACTCAAATCTAAGTTTCAAGCTTAAATAACGGGAAAACGATGCATTTTATAAAATATACTGAGTGAACACTTTTCAAAGTACTCAGAAATACCTATCAAATGAGCTCTAGAAGAAGTTGATAGCATCAAACAAACAAAGACTTTCTTTATTTTAGCATAAGTAATGACCTCAAAAATTTTGATCGGTTTAGAATGCATATTTTTGAAAAAAAATTATGATTTAAAAAAATCAAAATTTTTCAAATTTTCGTAAATATCATTTTCTTTTGATAATAACTCTAAAAATACTCAATATACGTAAAAAATGATAAAGAACGAAATTTGAGTTTTTTTAACAAAGATTTTATTTTTTTTTATTTTTGGAGGATAAAAAATAACCGAGATAGAAACATTTAAAGCCTAAATTTTACTGCGAGAACCATGTAACCGAGGCCCTTTAACCTTTTATCTTTTAAAAAATAAGGGATTTAAAAGATTAAATTTAATACGATGTTATAGCCCTTGAAATTACCTTTCAAATGGTTTTTGGATGAACCTGATAAAAAAATTAAATTAAAAATTACTACTCGTAAAGAGATCTGATCTACATTTACAATGTAAAAAATACTCCAACGGGATCTTTAAAAATAGGATTAATATCGTAATGATCCACGAACAAACCGTAAATAAATACACGTATTCCAATAACAAACAGGAAAAAATGTTAACTGACGAAGCCGAAAGGCAGAAACCGGTCTTAGGATGTCGAATCTGATAAATTAAATTCCTTACTCGTTTTCTAACTTTGTATTAATCTCTGAAAGGGATACGAAAGAAGAGAGTGACATTTTGACTAGAATCAGTCAAATAAAAGCTTTGCAACACACAATGCAAATTGTGTATGCAACCCCAATACACCGGGAATTTTTTGCTTTTAATAATTGTCAATACTCTCTTCTAATCATAGATGGCAGCACATCTAAAGGATTAATAAGTATTTAGGTAAGTTCAAAATTATAAGTCATTGTTATAATTAGCAAAGCTAAATAAAAAAAATTCATTCAATTCAACGGAGTTATTGTAAAAAAATCAATAACATTTTTTTGGAAAAATTTTTGGAGCACAGAGTTTGTATGTATATATCGGAAAAAAGAGCCCTCCAATTAATGAAGAAGGAGAAATTGGTGAAGAGAGTTCTGATGAAGAGTGAAAAGTTATTTAAATAAAAAATTAATAAACTTTTCATATATTTTACTATTTATTTTAAAACATTTTCCTCTTAATTAATAAATTAAATTTTTATAAGAAAAAATTGGGGAATGTGGAAAGAATAATATTAATAAAGTTTGAAATATATTAATAAAGTTTATCATAACCAATAAAAAAGATTTTAAATAATTAAAGCTATTAAAGCTGATAAAAAAATTCATTATTTTTATGACAAGGGGTAGTTTTTAAGGGTGGAAAATTTCGCAATAAATAAAGCTTTTAATACTCAGTAAATGAGATTTCAATTCAGTAATGTATTATTCAAATGATTAAAGTTTCATGAAATCAATTTTTTCAATGATTCTGTTTTAAGGGGATGGTTTTTAAGGGTTGAAATTTCACAGTCAACCAAAAATTATATCATAAACATTAAACAAAATGTTTGTGTAATGTTAATATGCGATTTCATATTTCAGAAATATAAAAAATGATTTTTTCATGATTTTCGATTTAAGGGGTTGAAAAATTAATTAAAATCATAAATCATGCATATAAATGTTTAAAAATATTTATTTTATTTAATTAAACGAGATTACTTACGCCAGACTGCTTAAATCTGCAATTATTACCATTTTTAACAAAAGGGGTGGATTTCACCGAAATCGGAGGTATTAGTTAATTTTTACCTTCATTCACTGTACTATTTATAGAACTTTCCCGATGGCCGGACTAAAGCGATTACGAGGACTATATTTTCAAATAAATTTTTTGTTTTTAAACTATTTCTTATGTGTTTGTAAAGGCTCGTTCAGTCTTTACAAGTTACTTGAATTCAAGTGCAATAATTGGTGCAAATTGAAAGGTGTGAACATCATTTCACTTGAATTCAAGTAACTTGAAAGGTGCTTTCAAGTTTCAAGTAGTAGAGACCAAGTCAACTTTTGCTTTCAAGTTGGGAACTTGAAGGTCGAGTTGAATCACAGTTGAAAAGCTCGTTCAGACTTTACAAGTTACTTGAATTCAAGTGCAATAATTGGTGCAAATTGAAAGGTGTGAACATCATTTCACTTGAATTCAAGTAACTTGAAAGGTGCTTTCAAGTTTCAAGTAGAACTTTACAAGTTACTTGAATTCAAGTAACTTGAAAGGAGTAACCTGAATTCAAGTGAACGTTCATACTATTTCAATATTTGATTCAAGTCATTTCAAGTTGACATTTTAACTTGAATGATTCCTGTTTCAAGTTACAAAAATGGCGTCGAATGATGTGATTCCTGCAGGAATAAAAGTTGTAAATAAGCTAATTTTGAATGGACTACTAAAATCAGAGAAAAAATTCTGCACTTCATTTTACAAAAAAATTCAAACAGAAAAAAAAAACAATATTCACAATTTGTTTTTTAATTTGATGTATTAGGTAGGTGTTAAAAAGGCTCGTTCAGACTTTACAAGTTACTTGAATTCAAGTGCAATAATTGGTGCAAATTGAAAGGTGTGAACATCATTTCACTTGAATTCAAGTAACTTGAAAGGTGCTTTCAAGTTTCAAGTAGTAGTAGAGACCAAGTCAACTTTTGCTTTCAAGTTGGGAACTTGAAGGTCGAGTTGAATCACAGTTGAAAAGCTCGTTCAGACTTTACAAGTTACTTGAATTCAAGTGCAATAATTGGTGCAAATTGAAAGGTGTGAACATCATTTCACTTGAATCCAAGTAACTTGAAAGGTGCTTTCAAGTTTCAAGTAGAACTTTACAAGTTACTTGAATTCAAGTAACTTGAATTCAAGTGAACGTTCATACTATTTCAATATTTGATTCAAGTCATTTCAAGTTGACATTTTAACTTGAATGATTCCTGTTTCAAGTTACAAAAATGGCGTCGAATGATGTGATTCCTGCAGGAATAAAAGTTGTAATTCCTGCAGGAATAAAAGTTGTAAATAAGCTAATTGTGAATGGACTACTAAAATCAGAGAAAAAATTCTGCACTTCATTTTACAAAAAAATTCAAACAGAAAAAAAAACAACATTCACAATTTGTTTTTTAATTTGATGTATTAGGTAGGTGTTAAAAAGGCTCGTTCAGACTTTACAAGTTACTTGAATTCAAGTGCAATAATTGGTGCAAATTGAAAGGTGTGAACATCATTTCACTTGAATTCTAGTAACTTGAAAGGTGCTTTCAAGTTTCAAGTAGAAGTAGAGACCAATTTAACTTTTGCTTTCAAGTTGGGGACTTGAATCACAGTTGAATAATGTGAACTGATTGTTCGGTTTCAAATTACCAGGCCCTGTATTTTTTTTGATACCATAGTTATGTAGGTTTTGTTTTGATTTGTTAATTTATAATATTATGTCAATTTGATAGTTATTATCTACTACTAATTTTATACCTTTGAGAAATAAATACTTTTTTACACAGCAGTTTCAACCCAGCTTTTTCTACGTTTCGTGGTTCGCGATTAAAATACTAATTCGTCCCAGGAAACTCCACATGGATCCGGCTCGAAAGACCAATAATTATTGCACTTGAATCCAAGTAACTTGTAAAGTCTGAACGAGCCTTTAATCTATTTCTTATGTGTTTGCAAATGTCTTTCTATATTTTATATTTTTAATGACGTTGCTATGTTTTCATTTATATTTTAATGACGTTGCTATGTACCAATTAGGTTACTCTGTGGTGTACTGCAATAAAGTAAATAAAATAAATAAATGGATAGCCCACATAGACGCCTTTTACTTTTAATTTTAATTAGCAACGTTTGTGAATCTCACAAGAGATCAGAAAATGAACCTATGGGCGAGGTGGAGTGGTCAACCTCTATTGAAATCTAATATGCGTTATAGAAATTTTACGCAAATTACCCCTAACGATCTCCAGTAAGTTGGTTATTGAATCTTTGCACGGTGGTCCTAATAGACAAAATATCATTTTATTTTTATGTATATGGACAGTGTACGGTGTTTTCGACATTAAAATACTCAAATAAGTCCATATCAATTAGCATTTCTTCTATTGGTGGTATCCTTTGCTGTTTTTATAGCGTTTTTTCTTTCTCTTTCTCTATACCTTTTGCTCTTCCATCAATTTGATGAATTTGTCGCATTCTTTTTTGTACGCATCATTAGATTTTTCGATATTAGAATTCATTTTTAAGCGTGTGTTTTAAATGTCGGTTTTTTTTTTAAATTTAGTGTAGCGTCAAAACTATCTTCGTTCATATTCAAACTTGAAACTTCTAGTAGAAACTCAGTCATGTAAGGGGGGAGGCCACGTCCGAGAAACGACAGGTCGATCGTCGACCTCTTGCGGGGTAGATTCAAGCGCCCAAACGAATTTTATGCGGCGATCGTTCAACGAACCATACCGAATATTAGAAAGACCGACTGGGGATCGACTGCGTGAACAAGATAAGAGTAGAAAGACCTACGGGGACCGGTCCATAATTTATTAGAGGATTATTGAAGCGATCGTATTTTTTTTCTTTTTTTGGATTTTGAATGGGACGTTAATCGGAGGCCTTTAAGGTCGTTGCTATAAAGAGAGGAATATTGGCTTGATTTGAACGATAAATAGGCGTGTATTTTAATTTTGTGAATTAAATTTAAATTAAAACAGCGTTTTATGTGAAAAATCCGTTATTCTGCGTTCGAATTCGTTTTTAAATGGATAAGACATAATAAAAAGGTACTTTTGTTGATTTTAAATACGAAAAGTTGTTCTTTTAAAAAATTTAAACTGATGACAAGTCGATACTTTTAATAAAAAAATTGGAAATTATGTTTTACGATACATCTACTCAATCTGTAGTACCCCTACTTTAGGTTTGTCCAAATTTTTTTCTATTGTTTAGAGTTAAACTTTAACTGTTAAAGAATGTCAAATTTTCAGTAGTACCTTGTTAAAGAACCCCGCACCATTCTTATGGAAACGGGAGGACCGTCAAATTGTCTGAATTTTTGATATGTGTTAGTACTTGATGTCCTGATCAATAGTGTCCATGAGCCCAATCCTATCCTATGACTAGATTTCGATATACAGTGCGTTAAAGTTCAAGATCCCGAAATTTTAAAATGTGTACAAAATATTTTTAAAAGTTTCTGTCGGATATATGTATTGTTCCAATAAATAAAAAAATAGGTAGGTATATTAGAGTTTTTTTTTGGAACCCATATAATTCATATTTTAAGCTCATTTTTACAACACCAATGCATTAGAGCCCTAGCGTTTTGGTTTACTTGTTATCCCTTTTTAGGAATATTTCACTGATATTTTTGGAGAATCATATGCAATTGTGGAAAATCGATTATTTCCAGCTTTGAAATACCTCCTATTACACCACCCTATATATTTATTTAATAGCGTTTCTCAATTTTTACGAGAGATTCTTAGTTGGCACCCCCAGGTGAGGATATTGCCCAATAGTTGCATTTTTTTGCCCACCCCCCTTAACAAATGAGTCAACCCTCGAATTTCTATGGTGTGGCACCCCCATAAACGAATATCATGAAATAAAGTAGCCCAGAATTATGCCCAACCAAAAAAATTTTTTGCCCATCTATAGAAAAGTTCCAAAATGGCGTATTATTATTTCAAAAATTACAAAAAAAAATTTGAGTACGTACAAAATAAAAAAAAATTGGAGAAAATGCATCATTTTAGTTTTGCCCTAGATCAAAATGTATTTTTTTAATTAGAAAACGAGTAAGGAATTTAATTTATCAGATTCGACATCCTAAGACCGGTTTCTGCCTTTCGGCTTCGTCAGTTAGGCAGAAACCGGTCTTAGGATGTCGAATCTGATAAATTAAATTCCTTACTCGTTTTCTAACTTTGTATTAATCTCTGAAAGGGATACGAAAGAAGAGAGTGACATTTTGACTAGAATTAGTCAAATAAAAGCTTTGCAACACACAATACAAATTGTGTATGCAACCCCAATACACCGGGAATTTTTTGCTTTTAATAATTGTCAATACTCTCTTCTAATCATAGATGGCAGCACATCTAAAAATTTTATCTTATAGCGGATATAGCTACTGACTTGTACGAGTTTGGAATTTTATTTATTGAATTCGAAAAGCCTAACTGACGAAGCCGAAAGGCAGAAACCGGTCTTAGGATGTCGAATCTGATAAATTAAATTCCTTACTCGTTTTCTAACTTTGTATTAATCTCTGAAAGGGATACGAAAGAAGAGAGTGACATTTTGACTAGAATTAGTCAAATAAAAGCTTTGCAACACACAATGCAAATTGTGTATGCAACCCCAATACACCGGGAATTTTTTGCTTTTAATAATTGTCAATACTCTCTTCTAATCATAGATGGCAGCACATCTAAAAATTTTATCTTATAGCGGATATAGCTACTGACTTGTACGAGTTTGGAATTTTATTTATTGAATTCGAAAAGCCTAACTGACGAAGCCGAAAGGCAGAAACCGGTCTTAGGATGTCGAATCTGATAAATTAAATTCCTTACTCGTTTTCTAACTTTGTATTAATCTCTGAAAGGGATACGAAAGAAGAGAGTGACATTTTGACTAGAATTAGTCAAATAAAAGCTTTGCAACACACAATGCAAATTGTGTATGCAACCCCAATACACCGGGAATTTTTTGCTTTTAATAATTGTCAATACTCTCTTCTAATCATAGATGGCAGCACATCTAAGTATTTTTTTAATGTTTCGTTTATACATATAATGCGTTTTGACTGAATGAAAGTCAAAACGCATTATGGGGGTTTCATTTGACATGAAATTGGGAAAAACTGGGCATAACTTGGCCAAATTATTGATCACTTCATTTTATCGTATTGCTTGTGGGAGGTGCCACACTATGAATGTTCGACTTTTGACTTACGCCTTCACACACAAACCATAAAATGAATCTTGCATAGCACGCAGGAGCTGCGTTGCCAACACATGGGTGAAACCTAACACAACGCGGTAGCCGCGTTGGCGGCAGTGAAAGGGTTAAAGGAGACTGCGCAAAATAAAGTGTTGGGCAAAAATGGGCATAACTTGGCCAAAATTATGGCTCACATCAATTTATCGATTTCGCTTATGGGGGTGCCACACCATAGATATTCGACTATTGACTCAAGGGAGACTGCGCGAAATAAACTGAGTGTTGGGACAATACTGGGCAAAACTAAAATGATGCATTTTCTCCATTTTTTTTTATTTTCTGCGTACTCAATTTTATTTTTGTAATTTTTTAAAAACTTGGGCAAAATTATGCAATAGTCTTTTTTCCCAAATTCTCACCTAGGGGTGCCAACTTCACTCGGGTGAGATTCTTCACATGAAAATTATATTTTTCCTATGTAGTTTATTAAATCCAAAAAATAATTGAATAATCTGAAAAAAACAGTGTAAATAATTAAGGTAGATAGTTTAAAGTATAAAAAAATATATACTGAGCAACCCTGTTTACCTATATACAGGGTGATTGATTATTGTGTTAAAGCTCAGTAGATCTATTATAATAAAAGATACGGAAAAATGTTATTTACAAAAATTGTAGGCAGCTTTAAGCTTTACATTTTAAAATTAGTTACAATGTTACAGGGTGTTTCATAACGACCTGCCAGATCAAAGTTTTTAATGGAACGCCCTATGTATTTTAACATTTTTAAAATCTCCCCAATGGGCTGATGTCAACGATATATCACACTTACTATCTAAAATAAATAGTAAAGAATCTACAGCTACTCAAAAATCACATTTTTGTAAATTCTGGTGGCTGCTGTATGTAGCTGTAAGATTAACTTATTAAAAAATAAGTAAAAGGTAACAATTAATTATTAATTGTTTTGCAGCTGTTTTAGATTTGTTGATTTTGTCATCTTACAAGCTCAAGTGAGATCACCCTGTAAGTATGAATTTTTAGCCTGCCTCCAATTAATATAACGGTGCAATATAATCTAATACAGTGTGTAAAAATATTTAGTTTACAATATTTCGTTTTTTTTATCAATATTTCAGGCTATTTCTGCATGTTAAAAATACATACTTTGAACAAAAAGGCCTGTGGAAACATGAATCGCCATGTAAGGAAATATATTTTGATTTTATTTATTACATATGTATTTTTGATTGATGCGGGGTCCTTTAGATTACGTAATTTTTATTAGTATCGTCTTTTTTATTGATACAGTAAATTCAATGACAGCTTAATCGAGGGCGGCTGCAGTCCAGAGATTTGGGGGCGGGGCAACGTCGATTGTTGGGGTTAATATATATGCAGGCTAGGAATTTGGCTTGATAACCTTTAGAGAAGCCTTTCCCATCCCAATGATATCTAATATAAACAAATTTTCCTCTCCAAAACATGAAAACTCCCTCTTAACTCCATATAACTGTCGAGTCGTTCTAATTTTTTTTGATAACAAAATTTTGGACTTTATTGAAAAACATCCCCTCATTGCCCCTCCCCCCCGCCACCGGAACCACCATTGCGCTTAATCTACTAAATAAAAACATAACCCAGTTTGTATAATAAATTAATCGCGAATTTATCACGACAGTTACGTTTTATATCTAAAAAGTTGTATTTTTTTTATTATCGAGTTGCGTGAGGTGAGAGTAAAAAGTATGTCTCTGGGTCAACAAAATTGAAGAAGTGAAAGTAAAATTCATAGCATACTCGGGTATAAAATGAAAGCGATTAATTATCTGTAATATTTTGAACTGACCGTTGAGATATTATCACTATGAAATAAATGACCCAAAAAAAAAAACTATTTTTAGACGTCACAAACAAAATTATTACGTATTTGTTGTACAATAAGAAGGAGATTCTTTGTAAAATTCAATTATCCATGTGTTCATTTTTAACTTATAAGGATTTTAGTAGAGTTCATATACTTTTTTTATGTTTAAATTTTTGCCCAACCGTTTTCAAAGAATCACTAAAAAATACAACCCTAAGTAGCTTTTGTATAGCAAAACAAAAGAACGCAATAAAATTGAAGAGAAACACACGAACAAAAGTCAAAAAACAAACTCACACAGACTGGATACCTGCCAGTATAACCCACCAGGAGGTAGGCCCTGGTTTGACCTTTATTTTTAGACGGATGTTGGAGGAATTCTCTCGATAACGAAATTTTACAATTTACAATGGTATATAGAAGTATCTTTTTTTATATAAGTATATAAATTAACGTATAATTGAATGTATGTACATATTTATTAGCAAGATATTAACATTCTGTTTTCAAGAAAACATTTCTACATCTTTTCTAAATAACCTCTCCAAATTTTGATCATCTACCTTGAGTACTTTTGAAATTATAGAGCATTGAAGACAATTATGTCAAATCTCATAAAATCTATATTCTGACTTTGACACCTCGCCATTTAAAAACCAAGTAAGATATTAAGATTTGGTTTTTAGGAAAACATTTCTACATCTTTTCTAAATAACCTGTCCAAATTTTGATCATCTACCTTGAGTACGTTTGAAATTATAGGACATTGAAGACAATTATGTCAAATCTCATAAAATCTATATTCTGATTTTGACACCTCGCCATTTAAAAACCAAGCAAGATATTAAGATTTGCTTTTCAGGAAAACGTTTCTACATGTCTTCTAAATAACCTGTCCAAATTTTGATCATCTACCTTGAGTACTTTTGAAATTATAAAATATTGAAGACAATTATGTCACATCTCACAAAGTCCATATTTTGACTTTGACACCTCGCCATTTAAAAACCAAGCAAGATATTAACATTTGATTTTCGGGAAAACATTTCTACATCTTTTCTAAATAACTTCTCCAAATTTTTGTTCTTTTGAGATTATAGAACATTGAAGACAATTATGTCAAATCTCACAAAATCCATATTTTGACTTTGACATCTCGCCATTTAAAAACAAAGCAAAATATTAAGATTTGGTTTTCAGGAAAACATTTCTACATCTTTTCTAAACAACCTTTCCAAATTTTGATCATCAAATTTATTCTTGTCTGTAATAAAATTATTTGTAATAAACACAAACACACAATACCCATATTATAATTTATCGGTATCCCCAAAATTCAGGTGTCTATAGAAGTTCGTCCGGATCTATACTAATTGTTTTCTATTCTCGTATAAGGTCTTCCACCTGCCACTTTACCTGTATCCATAGCCCAGAAATAGTGAAAGTTCGTTCTCCCCTAAACCTAAAGAGAGCAAAAACCTTTTGTCCTACATTGTTCGAAGTGTCAGAATTGAAAGTTATTTGAATGGGGATCGATTATAGATGGACTTGTGCTCTGGCCCCAAGAATTTCGTTAGGGATGGTTCGAAAGGGAGGGGTTGTAAAATATGTTGGCCGTAATATTTATGTACATGGGGTGTTAAACATAACAAGTGAGTCAGTGCTTCTGAAATAGGGTTTTTGCACTTAATTTGGAGCTAAAAAAAATGTTAATGTTGTGATAATGGAACGAATATTTTTTTAATGAATAAAAGAATTACCAATTTCTTCAAAACAGTCTTTACAAAATCAAACGAGGAATACGTATTTAATCAATACTTAATCCCCTTATTAACAGTCTAAAAATATATCAGGCTTTCAAATGTCTCGAATTTTATAAATCAGACAAAATGACAAATACTAAAAGCTACCAAATACTTCTGGTTTGCTATCCAAGTTCGCAAAATTTAATTTCTACAATTTTCTATGACACTGGATCAACAAGTTTGATATATTTCTAGACGAAGACATAATTGAATCAAAGTACGATGACTACGAAATAAAAGAAGTTAATTACCCAATTAAAACATAATCAAGGACGCGAAAAAATTGCGTAGATATAAATCTGCGTTCTGTTTCATTACTTAACGTTGATTTGTTTCGACATTAACCTTACTCAGCAAGACAATCGGTCTGTTTAGCTAAAATAAAGGTTTGTTCCAACATAACACAAAACCAGTTTTCGTACGGTCGGGATTCTGCGCAGACTAGAATCGGTGTCACCAAATCTAGACTGCGCAGAATCCCGACCGTACGAAAACTGGTTTTGTGTTATGTTGGAACAAACCTTATATTGCTCTCGATGACACATTACGAGCCGTAATTATTTTATTTTTCAATACATAATAACAACTTTAATATAATAAAGTAATATAAAGTTATTGCAAAAATAAATCTTAAAATTTAACCTTTAACACCCTGTATATTCCTTATTAGAGCAAGTTGGTTCAAATCGTAATATTTTAAAGTGAAGAATCTACCATACTTCTATGGACAATTACTTAAGGACCACCCTGTATATTTTAGCTTTTCCCTTGATTTTTAAACCTTACCCTTCTATTTTCGGTGACTTAAATCAACTTAGTAACGAAAAACCCCTGAAAGGAGACTGAAAACGGTAGAAAATTCGTTTAAACGATATAAATTCATGAATTATAAAAAGAATTTATAACGAATATCCTCGGAAAAAGGATCTACATATACTGACTCCCCTAGTCTCAGGACAAATACTCCTGGAAAAGAGAAAATATCAGAATGTTTATATTTCCTCGTATTCATTTGTTGTCTTTTGTTTGGAGAGAATTTTCTGCCATAAATTTTTAAAAAGACATATTTCTTGAAGTCGAAAACATAGTTGCCTTTATTATTCTACCATTTCAAAACTACTCGAGATAGATACTCAAAATTTGGAAAGGTTGTTTAGAAAAGATGTAGAAATGTTTTTTGAAAACCGCATGATAGTATCTTGCTTAATATTTAAATGGTGAGCTGTCAAAGTCAAAATATGGATTTTGTGAAATTTGACATAGTTGTCTTTATTATTCTACCATTTCAAAACTACTCGAGATAGATACTCAAAATTTGGAAAGGTTGTTTCGAAAAGAGGTAGGAATGTTTTTTTGAAAACCGTATGTTAGTATCGTGCTTAATTTTTAAATGGCGAGCTGTCAAAGTAGAAATATCGATTTTGTGAAATTTGACATAGTTGCCTTTATTATTCTACCATTTCAAAACTACTCGAGATAGATACTCAAAATTTGGAAAGGTTGTTTCGAAAAGAGGTAGGAATGTTTTATTGAAAACCGTATGTTAGTATCTTGCTTAATTTTTAAATGGCGAGCTGTCAAAGTAGAAATATCGATTTTGTGAAATTTAACATAGTTGTCTTCATTATTTTACCATTTCAAAACTACTCGAGATAGATACTCAAAATTTGGAAAGGTTGTTTAGAAAAGACGTAGAAATGTTTTTTGAAAACCGCATGTTATTATCTTGCTTAATTTTTAAATGGCGAGCTGTCAAAGTCAAAATATGGAAATTGTGAAATTTGACATAGTTGCCTTTATTATTCTACCATTTCAAAACTACTCGAGATAGATACTCAAAATTTGGAAAGGTTGTTTCGAAAAGAGGTAGGAATGTTTTATTGAAAACCGTATGTTAGTATCTTGCTTAATTTTTAAATGGCGAGCTGTCAAAGTAGAAATATCGATTTTGTGAAATTTAACATAGTTGTCTTCATTATTTTACCATTTCAAAACTACTCGAGATAGATACTCAAAATTTGGAAAGGTTGTTTAGAAAAGACGTAGAAATGTTTTTTGAAAACCGCATGTTAGTATCTTGCTTAATTTTTAAATGGCGAGCTGTCAAAGTCAAAATATGGATTTTGTGAAATTTGACATAGTTGCCTTTATTATTCTACCATTTCAAAACTACTCGAGATAGATACTCAAAATTTCGAAAAGGTTGTTTAGAAAAGACGTAGAAACATTATGTTAAAGACCGAATGTTCATATATCATTTGATTTTCAAATGGCGAGGTGTCAAAGTTGAAATATGATTGAAGTATTGATATAAAAAATATCCCGTTATCGTTAACGGACTGTATACATGATCCAACTTATAATTAACTAATTCCAACAATTAGTCAATAATAACTTTTACTATTGCCTAGATGCTTATCAAGGAAAAAATGGTGCGTGGTATAATAAATGGCTATTAGATGAAATTTTTGTAGAGCAGAACAAGATCAATTTAGCTCAATTTTGAAAAGTTTTAAAAGTTATCAAATTGCATATGCCGTCTATAAAAATATTTAGCCAAGAACACTTAGTTACAACGTATATAATTTCCATGGTTAACTGGGATATTTTTAAAAGATTTAGTACGAAAAAAAATCAGAGCGAGAATTTGGAATAAAAGAGCCTGGAAATTCCGAGAAACAGGCAATATGTTTCGTCCAAACTAAAATCCAATATCTTTTACAGAACGCGGCACATCAACATTATCTTTATTTGTAGCTCTCTCGGAGTCGAGCAAGAGAAAGAACCTCCATAAATCTTGATATTACAGGGCGAGTCGAAAAGTTTTATCAACTCACTTTGAAGAAATATTTTTATTAAGAATCTTTTGTCGTATTTTTTGTACAGATCCCTTAACAACTCAAACTCATAATCCAGATAAATAATTTAAATACGACCCTGTATTATGCACTGGATATCAATTGAAAGAGTAGCCATCAGCCCTATTATGTGCACTTTTTTTTGTATATGTATTTAGTGCAAATAAAGACATTTATTATTATTATTATTATTATTATTAATTCGCAATCATACATTAATTTATGAAACGTTTACCCTCAATTTGCATGACTAAATCACCCTGTAGAAGAGAATAGAAGACCCCTAGAAAGAAGAAGAGATAAGAAAAGAAGAAGACGAACGCCCGAGGGCGTTGAGCTTCATGAACGAAGAGGTTAACGGACCTCGAGTATAATACAACTTATGAGCCGTTTTTTACAAGAATTGTTTCGCGAAAAGAATGAAAGAGAAGAAGGGGCACAGACCGTTTAAAACGTACCGAGCAATATGCGGAAATTTGTAACAATTGAAAGATGATGATAATTAGATCAGGGGCGTTTTTGAAACAAAAAAATCCTTAGCAGTATGTGGAAGGAGGGTGGGGGTAGGTACATATTGAAACGAAATGTCAAATTTTTTATAATTTTTTTAAACAAATAACAAAACACTTCACTCACTCTCTATAATATAATGTTGAACAATAAAAACAATAAAAATAGTCTAATACTAAACTGAAAGTTTCAAATACCTTTGACCTGTATGTCAAGGTCCTTCTAATCTAAAAGTTCTCGTTCAAAAACTCGTACATTGACAAAACTCTTCTAGGTAGTTACAAACTTCCATATACAGTGTGTCCCAAAAAGTTTTATACAAATGGACAAAAAGTTTATCTTACATTTCACAAAAAAATTTATTCTTGATAAAAATCTCTGCATGATCTATAATCAGGTACAAAATTTTTAAAACATTGTATGGAATACAGGAAAAACAAAAAGTAATGATTTGGACGGAGAGAAAAATACGTACAAACTGTAGTGGAATTGTGAATAAGTAGCAAAAAATTATAAACAATTGTAGATTATTGATATTCCCAGATAAAAAAAGACAATAAACACTTCAGAAATTGTTAGATAACACACAGCCCCACAAAAACAATTTTTGTCTTCACTACTGTAACTAGGGGTTTTTGGGGTCGCTGAATCCGAATTCGAGGTCCGTTTGACCTCTTCAGGTCAGGGTCAAGTTCATTTGAAGGTCAAATTGAGGAAAACTTCTAGATAAATCTGAAAAAATTCATACATAGGTTTTCAGGGTTGTTGAATCCGAATCCGAGGTCCGCTTGACCTCATCAGGACAGGTCCTGGACGGGATCTGACCGTCAAATGACCTTGACCAAACCCCAAAAACCCCTAGTTATAGTAGTGAAGTTTTTGGCGCAGACAAAATTTTTTTGTGGAGCTATAAGTGTTAATTGTCTTTTTTTATTTGGGAATATCAACAATCTATATTTGTTCATAATTTTATGCTACTTATTCACAATTCCAATGAACATTTTGCCCTCCACTACAGTTTGGACGTATTTTTCTCTCCGTCCAAATCATTACTTTTTGTTTTCCCTATATTCCATACAATGTTTTAAAAATTGTGTACCGATTATGGATCAACAAGTCATACAGAGATTTTTATCAAGAATAATTTTTTGTGTGAAATGTAAGATAAACTTTTTGTTCATTTGTATAAAACTTTTTGGGACACACTGTACAATACAACATAAGTTATCACTCAATTGCAACTCTCTGCAACTCCTGGTGGATTTATATTTTTCTTTTTTAATATTTCTCAAATTTCCAAAAAAAACCTTTGACATCCCCTTTCTTTCAGTCACTCCTCTCTCCTTTTTTCTCGTTCCCTAGTTACCCTTTTTAATATACCAGGTGATTATTTTGTTATGTTTCGATGGTTGGATATTGGTTTTTTACGATTTGTGGCTGAAATATGTATCCTATCGAAAAAAGTTTAAATGTAAAAGTTGTAGATAATTAAAAAATCTAAAACTTTTGTATGAATCATAACCTCAAAATTATCCAGAAAAACGCTAAAAACAAAATTTACCGAAAAATAAAAAATGTCAAATATGAAATCTTAAAAAAAGTTTTAACAGAAAAATATACAAAAGAAATAAAAATGGTGAATTAAGTAAAAAAAATCAACTTCTGAAGATGGGAATTATGTAGCCGAAACGCAGGTGTATCCATGTGGGGAAATTTTATGATCACGTCTAATTTAAAAAAAAAATGCATCTTTTAGTTCAATTTCTCTTCTCATGATTTTAATTTTTGACATAACAAAATATATAATAAAAAATTTACTATAGAAACAGAAAATTATTCACAGAATTCATTCTGTGAATGAAATTGTACAGGTTTAGTTATGTGAATACCCCACCACCTGAACTGCGCACTCGGTGTCTCAGAGGAAAGCTGATGTTAGGTAAATTAGTTGAGGGTTACGCGAGATTGGAACGCAGTAATATTGTTTTTCTCTCTAACATAAGTAATATTTATTTGTATTCCAAGCAGTTTTGTGGTGTGAGTCGACCAGAAATCGAAGTAGGTGGTGAGTATTCAATTGTAATTTTTCTAGTGTCCACAACAAATGTTGTATCACTAATGCTGTTCGAAATCGAACATTTTTACCTACGCCCATGGCGACAAAGGAAATAAAAATAACCAAACCGCACGCCTAAGTGCCCAGCATAGCAACAGTACAACACGCATCGTAAATCAAGGCCATCGCGCAGATAATCAACGCGGAAGTAACTCACCGACGAGATAAAACATCAATGCTAAAAGCCGCCCTTGTCGGCAACCGCCTTTACATACATCGCGACACATTGGCGAGACTGCAAGTTGCCAAAGAGATAAAAAAAGGCACAACAATAAAGCCGAAAATACATACTCGTGATTGGCCGCCGAAGGATCTCGCCTGTCGACAAGCGTCTCAAATAAATCAAAATTAAACCAGTAGAACTTCTATCTCCTTATGAACAGGTCGTAACCGTTGGACGGTTCATACGTAATAAATTCAGCAATTTTAACTTATACAAATTATATTACATACATACCCGTATTCACATTCAGTTATTTTTTGAGCAATTGCAAACAGTTTTGAATTTTGTTACATTATATGTTTGTTAAAAAGTGTTTTGTTTTTACGAAGTTATCGTTAATATATAAAATTCAAGTAATCAGTGCATAATTTCGCTGCAACCTCTATACAGTCCACTCAATTTCTCAGCTAACTTAAATCTACAATAAGTTGGGACCGGCCCATCCGAAGGGTGTGGCCTAATAAGTTTGGGTCTCCAAATTTGGTATTATTTGGAACTTCCCAAAACAAATGCTATCAATATTTTCTAGGTTAGAAACCAACTACGACACTGTATTTTGTATATCTGGAAAAGACAAATATAAATGATGATGGATACGAAAATTTCTCGATTTTGAATATAAAATACCTCGAGGATTTATCCACAACCTACAACTATGTAATTCATACAGAGAATGTCCCTTAAGATTCAAGAAAAGTTAAAAAGAAGGTTTTCAATTTCATTAATAAGTTAGTGGCTATGTGAATCATATATTCACATTAGTGTATTGGTATTTTTCATATAATACATATACTTATTCTGAAGAAAATTATAGTCCAGTAAACGAAGGTACCAACCTCCCCATCTCATTATTGACGGACTTTTTTTTTTTAACTTGTAGGTATTGACGGGTAGATTACTCTCCGAAAATATGTCCTCCGGGAAATGTGCCGATCGGCTGGAAAATGGCCAATGATCCCGAAAATTCAGTTTTTCGCCGATATCTCCCGAAATATGACACTTAGAGAAATTCAATATGGGTCTATTAAGGGTCCTGGAGGGCACAGTCCAAAAATAAATAATCATGTACCGAGCTCAAAAGTTGTTAAGAGGCCAATCATTCCCGGAGCCTTGTTCATCGCCGTAATGATTTCGCAAACGGGAAGAAATGAGGTGGCGCCATCTGCAATGGGCTTTCACTGGTTGCAAAATAAGAGACTGGTGTATTTACAGACCCTTGGTGCCAGAATTTGATAAGAAAAAACCACATTTTCAGCCTCTGAAAATCGAGAATTTTTGGAACGCTTTTTTTGCAAGAAATATTGCTGCGAAAAAAATGGTAAGGACCATTTTTGTAGGTAACGAACTGCTCTCCATTTCTAGCCCAACCCCGCTTCTCTAAGTGTCATATTTCAGGAGATATCGGCGAAAAACTGAATTTTCGGGATCATTGGCCATTTTCCAGCCGATAGGCACATTTCCCGGAGGACATATTTTCGGAGAGTAATCTACCCGTCAATACCTACAAGTTAAAAAAAAAAAATCCGTCAATAATGAGATGGGGAGGTTAGGGTGTTTTTCGGGCTTCGTTTACTGGACTATTACTTGTTTCTATATATTTATGTGTTTGAATGTCACTGTGAATTCACACCACATAATTACCAAGTAAATTCACAGATTAATGAAGAAATCACAGTAAGATTACACAATAAATCTAGTGAGTTTCCATTGTATTTTTTACAAAATTCATAAGGTAATAGGATTAGTAGATAAATATCTGTATTTTCACATTTTTAACAAAATAAGTGGTTTTATTCCATGAGAAGAGAAATTGAACTAGCAAGGAAACCACTACAGAAATGAATGCCTCCTTTAATTATGCATAAATACTTAAATGTTTCGAATTAATCAGATAAGAATCAACGATTGTGAATCACGAAACTTATACACACAATTCATTGACTTACTGATAACGGCAAAATTAAACGCTGTAAGTTTTATAGATTGACAATGTACCAATTTCTTCATATATATCGAAAAATTTTTGAAGATAATATACAATTCGATAGACGTAATTTTGGATATATCACATAAACGAATTTGAGAACGTAACAAACATATTTATCATTTATATAAATCATGCATATATTTTTGAAGACATTGATATAAATAAACATGTGCTTATCAGGTTCATCGTAATTCGTAACACAGAATAATAATTTTAATTTAAATTGTTTTTTTATATAGTTGCGATATCAGTTTCTGTGGGAAGTGTTAAAAGTTTGAAATCTAATTCAAAGGCGATTTTCAAATGGATTATTCGGGAAACCTTTGCAGAGAAATATTCTGGAGTGAGGAATCTAAATTTACCTATAGAAATATTATCGATGTTTCTTTTAATGGGGGATATATAAATACATTTTTTAATGAACGAATTTGAAGATTTTTCGGACTATTAAATATTAGACTAAATCTTCATTATTTCCAACAAGATGCAACCCCCCCTCATAATTTGGGGTTAGCGAAAGAATGTTTACATATTTTATTTCGGCTACTGGCCATCTCGATATCCAGATCTTACACCAATGGATTTTTTTTATATGGGAATACATAAAGGGCAAAGTTTTTTGCATCTGTGGCCCGAGATTTTCTTTTTATGGCCATTTGAATAATCAATACAGTCTTTTTAAATGACGAAGTCTACAACCGGCCATGCAACACCAGTTAATACCTTCGCGATTAATTTTTTCACGTCCATCCATTTTAACGGATGCGTCGAAAGTTGGAATTCAATTGATCCATTCAAATTCGTAAATTTCGATGATGTCTCTCTCCTATTTACATTCCCATCTAGCTAGGATTTCAAAAGCTATATAGGAACCAACGGCTCGTCCGGAATCATAACCAAATATCTCCGAGTAATAGATTCAGATGAATCGAAAATTGCAAGTTGATCGTAAAGCGCGTATACACACAAATACGCGTTGTCATGGCAATCGCTATTTATCCGGAATATTTCGACAGGGGCGGCTCTAGGAAAACTTTTTCTAAATCCTCAGGCGATTTTAGGGAGGTTGTGATTCTTATATGTTGCATTATTGTCATTTTTATGGCTGCGAACGCATTTTGTACCTATTTTCGTGAATTAGATACAGATTTAGTAAACGGACACAAAAAACAAGAAATTTATGAATTGTACCTCGTTTTATCAATTTATTTTACCTTTATTACCTGTTTCGAAGTCAAAGGCCGATATTTTAGGATAATTTCAAGCAAATTCACCATAAAAGTAAAATCCATTTACTCTTATCTGAAAAAACAAACCCAAAGTTTAAAATTTCAACTATTTAACCAATCCCAAAAGTAAAAAAAATTACTACAGAGCAAACACGTTCCAAATCCGACCCTGTAAATAACACTGGCTGCCCTACACCCTCTGGTACACATGCCGCACTCACTAGAATGAAGCGGTTTCAGCAAGCCAGTGCATCCAGCCCCAAAACTCCGATCTATTGGGGTGAGAAAACTAACGGAATTGTACGAACAAATAGGGGTGCAATCAGATCCTAGAAGAAGCATTCGAGCACACGAAAAAAGATCCGTCACAATCAGGAAATTAGATTGAAAGTGGAACAGTGAAGTACTGGCTTTGTTTTTGCCTTTCGGCTTCATCAGTTGGTCTTTCGTCGATAGTTATATCCGCTGTAAGATAAAATTCGCATATGTTCTACCATCTATCGGTAAAATTGATAAATTAAGCTTTAGAAGTGAATTTGACAGTTTTAAAAGCAACAAATTATTTCGCCATTTTCCCATGTGTTTGTGAGACTTTTTCTTGGATCTGAAAAATAGTGACAAATGCAAGGTTAATGACTTGATGCCGATGACGCCAAATTTAAAAAAATATATATATAAACCCACTTTATAATTAGAAGAAAAAAAAAAAACTGTAAAACATAAAATCTCATAAACTGCTTGACGAAGTTTATGACAATTTTTATGACTTACTTAGAATTATTTTTCGCATAAAAATACAGTCTTTCAATCAAACGAAAATAATGGACTAATAAAAACGTATAAAATAACTTTAAACTTAGTAGTTAATAAAATTAAGCAAATAAAACGTTTATTGTCCGAACTCAGATAAATTAAACCCACTCAGTTTATCGCGTATAATTATCCATTAGCAGATGGATCATTCAAATGACTATAAGTGGTATGTGTTTTAATGTCTACATTTTTAATATCATGAGTTGGTCGAATTATAGTGTTTTTATATATTTTCCATCCATTTAATATACCACAATGTTCCTAAGTAGACACTATTTTAAAACAAAGGCAATGATCCATACAGAATAATAAAAAAATATTTGTTAAAATGAAACACAATCTCTAGTTCAGAATTTTAAAATAAAATCAATCATTTCTCTACCCAAATCATATAATATTGGCGTACAGCACTGATTAATTCTTAAAAACCTGCCATAAAGTTTCCAAAATAAATCGTGTGTATACTTTTTCTAATCTCAGTTAAACATTTATTACCTCAAAAGAGTAAGGAATTTAATTTATCAATCTCGACATCCTAAGACCGGTTTCTGCCTTTCGGCTTCGTCAGTTAAGCTTTTTGAATCCAATAAGTAAAATTCCAAACTCGTAAAGTTAAATAAATATTATTCCCTATATAAAGTTTGCGTGGAAACCAATCAGTAATTGCAGTGACCGCCTGTAAATTAGTTTTATTGCTATACAGTCGTCTGGAGTTACTTAGAACAGTAGAACAGTGGCGTACCATGTATAATATTTAAAAATAAAAATTGTTTTAATGAATCAGAAAAATGCACATACACACAACAAATAAACAAGTCGAGTTAATTTTGTTTTGTAATTTGTGATCATGCATCGCGTTCGAAGGTCATTCGCGAGGTTGGCTGAATTAATAATATACACATTTGTTAACAATCTCTAATCTTATCTTCGGTTTTTGGTACACGTTTGTCGCAAGGTTTCCTACACGCATTTCGTAATACTTCTGATAAGATAGTCAATAAAGAAGTGTTATTTTGCTGTAATGATAATAATTTAATAGTCAATTTTGTAATTGAATATGTGGATTTAGAAAAGCTGAAAATTTGAAAAATTAAAAGTAAAGAGCCCAAAAAATGCGATAAGACGGTTTAATAGTTTTTAAATATCGTATACAGGATGATTCATAATAAATGGTAAATATTTTAATCTGAGGCTTAACATTATAACAAAATGTTTGGAAAAAAATATTTTGGTTTAGAGTATTGTTGAGACATCATATTTAACATCAAGGTTTTTCCAATGCCTACATGAAGCCGGGATCCAACAGCTCGTTGAATGCCACTCAACGCTCCAAGCTTGCTGTCAATATATGACAACTGTCAGAATGTAACACCTGTTATAATGTGAAACTTGTCAAAACGTGACGCCTGTATAAATGTGACAACTGTCAAAATGCGACACTTGTCAAAACGTAACATTTGTCAAAATGCGACGTCTATCCAGTAGAGATTTTGTCATTTGTTAGTAATATTTTAATTGACATTAGAAGGTTCTCCTGTCAAATAAATAATAAAAAACTGTCATTTTGACTTCATATTTCTCGTAATGTTGACGTTGTAACTTAAAAAAACGCGCGTTTTTGAAAGTTAGATTTAAACTAGGTAAACTGGAGCAAAATTTATTAAATTTATGTTTAATGTGGATACAAAAACTCCATTATATGTTGCTAGATAAAAGATGATGTAGGTCCAGTAGAGATTTTGTCAAATTGCTGCCTATGTGACCCAGTCGTGCGTAATTTAACGCTTATGGATACAAATATGCCCGTTTCAAGACATATTTTTCACTGACGCGTTTATTTTCGCTATGCTTTTCGTCCCTCGTGAAAATAATTACCTCCGAAAGGCAGATAGTTCTTCTAAATAGCGTGTTATAGTTAGAATAATTTATTTTAAGTTTGATATTTCGCGTTTATTTGTCTCAAAGTGCTTAATTTGAATTTCGAATTGTACCTAAAACCAGTGAAGTGACCTTGGTTGAGCAGAAAACACAATTGCTTCTGTACATGTGGGCATGTACATGTCCCGTTTTGCTTTGCCTTTTTTCGTACTTATTTCATTGTGCTATAAACAAACATTTCTTGTGTAATTTTGGGGCGTACCGCTGCTACTAGCACTGCCAGAGAGACGATTAACATCAGGTAAGCGTTTTAAGACACGAATTTTCTTTTAAATGTTGAACAAACCCTTTTTAAAGTAATACAACATTCATTCTATTACAATGATGATAGTTTTCTATTTTCTTTCAGCTCTCACCGCAAGTTTATTTATTTTTACGTTCGCCTACGTGATAAAAGAAGCAACCAATACGAATTTCGTTGACCTTAATTTGAGACACGTTCCTTACGAATTGCCACATTCTATCAATTGTGCGACAGAGTCACAGTTTTGTCACAAATACAAAAAATAACCGATTCAGCTAAAAAATCGTTACGAATTGGGTTAGTGGGTACTTAGACGACGAAATTATTGCTGACTAAATAATATTTCTATCGGTTACGTTCTTTAAAATGCTTAGGTAGTTGTTTTTTTTATCCAAGGTGGCCAGTTTAGATATTTAAAGCTCGTCTAAGCGTATTTAAATCGAACTTTCAGAAAAGCGCGTTTTTTTAAGTTACTATGGCAACATCAACAACTCAAAAATGTGTTTTTTTACGTCTATTTTCGCCGATATTTCCGAAAATGTGACACTTAGAGAATTTTTGTTTGGACGAAAATGAAGATCAGTTCATTCTGTATTAGATTATATTGCACCGTTATAATTAATTGGAGGCAGGCTAAAAATTCATACGTACAGGGTGATCTCACTTGAGCTTGTAAGATGACAAAATCAACAAATCTAAAACAGCTGCCAAACAATTAAAAGGTTTATTGTTCCAATAAATAAAAAAATAGGTAGGTATATTTGAGTTTTTTTTTATCGAACCCATAATTCTATTTTAAGCTCGTTTCTACAACATCAATGCGTTAGAGCCCTAGCGTTTTGGTTTACTTGTTATCCCTTCTTAGGAATATTAAACTGATATTTTTTGGAGAATCATATGCAATTGTGGCAAATCTATTATTCCATCGAGCTTTGAAATACCTCCTATTACACCACCCTAAATATTTATTTAATACCGTTTCTTAATTTTTACGAGAGATTCTTCACATGAAAATTATATTTTTTTTATGTAGTTTATTAAATCCAATAAATAAGTGAATAATCTGAAAAAAATACAGTGTAAATAATTAAACAATCCACTATGTATGCGATATGAGTTTAAAGCTTTATTATGATATTAAAGCTGTTTTTAATACCATTATTTCATGTTTTTTAATTATTTAAGTATCAAAAAAATATACTGAGCAAACCTATATATTGCAATGAAATAATCACCTTCTATATAAAAAAGGTAACCAGGTAAGGAGAAAAAAGAGAGAGGTGACAGATACTTCAACAGAAGGAAAGGGGATGTCAAAAATAATTTGGAGAATGTTAAAAAATTTAAAAAAATAGGAATAGATTGATAAATTGAATTCTATGGATCTGTAGCCGAATTTTTCATAGTGATTAATATTAATTCATCTTGTTGTTCTTTATTAATTAGATATTATAAAATAGGGAGAGAATGAGATCGCATGAATGTTTTTTCTTAAATAATTAAATTATGTAATTTACATCAACGTTATAATTACGTACTTGGTGTTACCATTTAGAATTTTTAAAATTAAATTTGTAATATTTCTGACATTTCGTTTCAATATATACAGGGTGATTGATTATTGTGATAAAGCTCAGTAGATCTGTTATAATAAAAGATACGGAAAAATGTTATTTACAAAAATTGTAGGCATCTTTAAGCTTTAAATTTTAAAATTATTTACAATGTTACAGGGTGTTTCATAACGCCCTGCCAGATCAAAGTTTTTAATGGAACGCCCTATGTATTTTAACATTTTTAAAATCTCCCCAATGGGCTGATGTCAACGATATATCACACTTACTATCTAAGATATATAGTAAAGAATCTACAGCTACTCAAAAATCACATTTTTGTAAATTCTGGTGGCTGCTGTATGTAGCTGTAAGATTAACTTATTAAAAAATAAGTAAAAGGTAACAATTAATTATTAATTGTTTGGCAGCTGTTTTAGATTTGTTGATTTTGTCATCTTACAAGCTCAAGTGAGATCACCCTGTAAGTATGAATTTTTAGCCTGCCTCCAATTAATATAACGGTGCAATATAATCTAATACAGTATGTAAAAATATTTAATTTACAATATTCCGTTTATTTTTATTACTAAAAGTTGTTATTGGCAAAAATTGATATTTTTACAGTTTAATCGTTTAATTTCTCAAAAACAAGCCATAGGATCCAATTTAACCTATTACAATTTTGAACGAGGACGTCAATATCTACATTATATCATAGATGGCAGCACATTATATCCAATACTCAGAAACTTTGACGGTGACTTTTTTATCGATATTTTAGGCTATTTCTGCATGTTAAAAATGCATAGTTTGAACAAGAAGGCCTGTGGGAACATGAATAGCCCTGTAAGGAAATATATTTTGATTTTATTTATTACGTATGTATTTTGACTACATATATCCGGCAGAAACTATCACAAAGTGAAAAAAAGTTGGTTATTATTGCCTTATCTTAAATCTCAAATTTTCCGTTTTCACCACAATAATTTTGCGAATTTTCAAAATTTGCAAAAAATATTAGTGTAGCGAAAAAAATCATAGGGACAACTTTTGTAGGCAATGAACTGATATTCGTTTCTTGTCTAAACAAAAATGCTCTAAGGGTCATATTTCGGCAGATATCGTAGAAAAATAGATTTTCGGGAACTCTAGAGCCATTTTCCCACCCTTCCTTAATTTACTGGACTATTATATCTGTTACGTTTTGCTCTTCCATCCATTTGATGAACTTATATTCTTTTATAGACGCATCATTAGATTTTTGCCGTATTAACCGCCATTCTGCTTTACTATTTTAAAAAAAAAATCCATATTAGAATCATAATTGACATAATTAGTTCTTATTTTCCACTCATACTATTTTAACCAGTCATACAAACTCTTATCGTGCATTTTTAAACAATTTTAAATTACGTATAAATAAAAACACAATTTTTTTTATGAAATCATTGGAACAGTTCCATTCATCAATCAATCCTCATAAAAATACATCGTCGAATCAACGTTAAAGACCTCCACAGGCGAAGCTCGAGTTCGTCATCATCGTTATAGACTCTTTCAATTTCTATAGTATATTGTAATCAGAAACCATTTTCGAGCGATTGAAATCGCATGACTTTGGGAATGAGGACGCGATACTTCGGCTCTCAACGCGCTACCAGTGCCAGCGCAAGGTAAAAGTTCGCGACGTTGCCATATCTCCCTGTCCCATCAACTAGCTCTTCTAGGAGAATCGTATGGAACGATTTTAAATCGTCGTCCTTGAAACGCTATCATGATTGGTTTCTTAACCGTCGCGAGCTCTAGATTTTTGACATCGCCATTTTGTATTTTGCGCGCCAAGCGCCTTTTCTCTAGTACTATCTTTTAGCGAATGAAAAAGTGAACAATTTGAGCCCTAGCTGGTTGCGCTAGCTCAATTAGTACGGAAATTACAAGCGTTTGAATAATATTTGCTTTCCCCCCATATCTCCCCCCCTTCTTGTCCCACTCCCCCCATCGACCGGTCCATCAAAGTACTGGTTGTTACCCTTTCATACACAACAAAATTAGGCCCCAACTCCACTCTCTCTCGAGAAATAATTAATTTTTTTCATTTTTGCAATTTCAAATCGCGATATTTCGCGAACTACTTGAGCTATCGCGTTCAGGTTAAAATGTGCTTACGTATTTTCTCAAGCTCTTCAATTTTGGTAAGAATATTTTTTTGTGGGATCAAACCCGGCTGAGATTTGTCGGAAAAACCGCCGCCTGTGTCGAACATTTCATGCAGGAATGATGGGGGGGAACTGATTTCATCGATTGGGAAAAAAATTACTCAATTTCTGTTTTCGAAAGTCAGATATAGTCCACTAATTGTGCTATTTTAAAAATATTTCTGTCGTGGGCAATATTTGCTTATAATAAATTAAATTGTTTATAAACAAATAAAAATAATTGTTAAATATTGATAGGTAAAAAATCCTTATAGTATTGGCAATTACTGTAATTATAAAAAACAACAAATATTTGTTTAAAGATTAGATAAATTAGGTTAACGAGTTTTTAAATTATAATTTTTCCTTTTTGAAATGTTACTTATATATTTATACTTTTATATCATTCTTACTTCATACACGGGGCATCTGTTTTTTATTTTTCAAGGCTGTAAGTTGAAATTTAACATGTTGGAGTTATCAAACCATAAAAATAATCATCAATATTATATGTAATTTATTTTATTTATTAATTAATTGTTTAAATTGTTATTAAAGTTAGCATTTTTAGGATCGATTAATATTTTAGCACATTAGAAACCACTTAAATCAATTATAATTATTCGGCGTGATTATCGGGCTATGCTGTCGAGCAATTCAAAAGTTATATAAGGTTAAGTCAATATTTATTTCAGAAAGTACACATTTACTTTGCATGGAAAACTGATTACATCAAAATTATTTTTATAACTAGAGATAGTAAAATGAATAAAAAACAAGATATTAGATCAAAATTTCCTACGTTTGGAAAAAACTACAAGTGACTACAAGATACCAAAATAAAAATTTACAGATCACGAAAGAATGCAGTATAAAGTTGAATGGGTACACACGCCCAAATTTGAAAGAGATATGAAAAAAAGACGTAGGAATATTATCGTGACATCAGAATTTTAATATTTATAGTGGTTATTAATTAATGAAACTGCCTAAGGATGTGAAATAAAATCACACTTGTTCCCAAGAACAAGGACATTAAAAATGTCCTACACTGCACCAGCGTCTGGACTTCAACAACTAATCCTTGGGCTATATGCCCCACCAGGTATTGAATTACGAAAGTCCAGACGTGGTTTGGTGCTCGACCAAGTCGGGGCTTTACCCAAAAACTACGATTTTGTCATTAAAGGAGCTTGCCATTCTTAGACCGGTTTCGGCATTATTGTGCCTCATCAGTAAGAATCCGACAAGCTCGACATCCTATCACTAAAAGATGTAATTCAATACCTGGTGGGGCATATAGCCCAAGGAGTAGTTGTTGAAGTCCAGACGCTGGTGTCTTGTTCTTGGGAGCTTGTGTGATTTCATTTCACATCCTTTGTGCAGTAAAATTGATAAGATTAATTTGTAAGTCAAACATTTGCTTACTTGCTAATAATAAAAGTTTGAAAACTTTCATTTTATTTCTCGAGATTGTTGAAATCGAGAATACATTTCAATCATTGATGAAATCCGACAAATTTAGAGAGAAACCTCTGATCCATTTCATGTAAATTAAACAACAGATAGGTGACTTAATTTATATCTAGTTTACAAGGTCATCGCTCCTACATTCATGTGGAGAATTTATTTATCCAAACGAGACGGTCGTGTGCGGAGAATTTAAGAGCAGACTCAAGATGTGGTTAAAATATCGCCCGCTGATTTCGGTAAATACAAAATTCAAGACTTTGATCATTCAAATAAATTCCTATTTTCTAAACACACCGTTCAGGTAATTTTTTTCGCAAAGGGTGGTAAAATAGGACAGGTAACAACTCAACACTTTATTATCCTCAGGTAAACTATTGCACCACTCGTAGATGCATCAATTCAGTACTTAATGACTTAATACTTATCCCTTTAATTCTTGTTAATTTGAATCCGAGAATTATTTTATCATTTGATGTCCGAAATTCCCAACTCTTCGGCATATATCAAATTAGCTGATTATCAGATTGACAATTATATCTCAGAAGATTACTTATTTCCACCAACAGTATGGGCTTCTAAAAGTAGCTCTCTACATTATAATAATAATATACGCCCTGCAATTTACTCCCTTACGAGTGAACCCCAGAAGCTCTGCAGCTTGTGCGGGGGAGGGACGGCTATTATTATACAACAAAGCTTTGTGAATCCTTTCATTCGCACTTTTCTAAAAAAATTTACCATGTCCATCCGAATATTCATATCTTTGTAAAAACACTTGTTGAATTTCAGTGTTTAGTATATATTAAAATACAAAGTATTAATACGCCTGTCAGGATAATAACAAAAAAGTTAGAGAGGCAGAAACATTCACAAATAAAAATTTTTTTAGAATTAAATAATGGAGAAATTACAGAATTTGAATATGTGAAATTAATCGTAAATAGATACAAATTATAATCAATCTATTTTAAGTTTTTATTTTTATATAGATATTTCTTTTGTATATAAGTTTAATATATGTTATGTAAATCAAAATTTGATTTTATTTAATTTCCTTCAAAATATTTATAAAAAAACATTAGTTGCAAATGCACACTTACAAATAAAATCAATTTTAACTAACGTATAATCATTAGGATTAAAGGCTTAAGAAGATTTATTAAACAAGGTAAAAGTGCTCAGTTGAAGTATCTACTTTATTACCTTGAAGGGACGGTGCTCAGTTAAAGTCTACCCGTAAAATATTCGTAAAAAATATATAAAAGAAAATTTTTAACATGCTTTAAATCAGAATGTCGCCAAATTAACTATAAAACCTTCAAAATTGTGAATGTGAAAAATATGCAAATCACTAAAAAATCGATTCAATAAAAATACTATCATAAACTGTGGATTATCTACTATCGCCCGTGAGATAGATCTTGCATTAAAAGCCATGGAAAGAAATATTCAATCAATTAATCAAACTTTCCTAATTCTACATCAATGATTTCAACCAGAAATAGAAATTAATACTTATCAACTTACTACTCGATTTATTATTTAATTCTATACTGTATTTTATCTAAACCTTTCTTAACATAAGTATATCTCAGCATCTCCCAAGGAAGTGATTTTGAGGTTAAGTATGACGAAATATTATATGCAATTATTGTTAACCTCAAATGACATAAATCTAATCTAGAAAAGTATTAATGTGAAGAGAGCACGATTTACTAAAAACTATTTAAATAAGGTACAATTTTTCTTTAATTCTTTGTTCCTATGTAACAACAAATTTTTCATTTTTCCGAATTCGTATCTTAATATAAACGAAAAACGTTTCACCAAACAAAGTGTCCCTATTGTTTATTCATTACGACGAAACTTTAATTGACAATCATAAAAAACTACTTTTATTACGATTTTAAAAATATAAAATCGCAACCATCAGCTAGAAGAAAAAACTAACCTCAAAATATATAAGAAACGAAAATAAAACAAAGCGAAATGGTAGAGGAAGATAATCTATTAAAAATATCTTCTATTCTACTCAAGTATCTAGACTTACCTTGGGGCAATCAATAAAATGTTCTTAATAATCCAAATATTCACGTAGTAATCCTCGAAATTCAAAAATTAAAACACTAGTTTCAAACACAGCACAGATTTTTAAATCACACACTGTATAGGTACATCCTCGAAAAATTAATAAGACGAGTAGACAAATCTTTGAAATCCAACTGGTCACAAAATACAAAACGGTACTAAACCAAAAATAACATTACTACGTGGCAAAGAAACAAAAATAGCAGACACAATCGCGAGATTATCGCTATGTAAACATTTTTCTACGGCACTCACACACAAAGTAGGCGCATAAATCCACTTGCAACAAAGTCGGTGTACACTTTTAAAAGCTCACTAACACCCTCGATCAGTTTTAGGTAATTTTCGACAATAAATTGGTTATTTTGACCGATTTCTTTGTCGCGAATATTGGGGATTCTCGACAAAAGAATTAAAAAAGTGACAGGCGCGGTTTGAAAAGTTAACTTTGTACGCGACCACTTCGATTACCACAACTCGAATGAGAGCGGAGCGGCGGGAAGGAAAAGCACAACGCAGAATTGAGGAGTGGGGGATTGAGCCCGTTCGTTGTCGTCCTCGTCGGCTTATCGGCGTTGTCAGATCTTCACAAATTTCAGATAAACCATTAATATTATTTATTAATTTTTTTTTGTTTTGCTGCATGTCATGTACACACAAAATTGGTGTATATCACCTCCAACGTGTCAATGTACTATAACATACTGGCATATTACAATAAAAATTCCAAAATTACATAACATTTAATTTTTATTTAAATCTTAAAACACTTTTCTTACTATTGAAAATGCTTAAATAGTCAACATTTTATTATTCTATAGACTAGCAGTTCTTTTTTAAATCCATTCCAATCTTCAATCAAGTTGATAGCACATTAGATGAACTTAGATTCAAGCTAGGAAAAAAGTAACTGGCACAATTTTATCTTTAATTGAACGAAAAAAGTTCTATCTGGCAACGCCGCAGATTTTTGAAGTGTGACGTCATTGCCTCGCTAAAATAAATAAGGTATAAACAGGGATTTCGCTTATTCTATCGCGAGAATGAAATAGAAATGATTTTTCCACAAATGCGTAACTCAAACAACTGAATTTTCAACCGTTCAAAAAATATGAATAAAATTTACATTTAATTTGTCCTATAACGTATTTAGTCAGTGTCACGTAGCAAATATGAGTTGTTCCGACAGAATGAAATGCACGTACACACGTTTCATTGTATGATTTGTTTTTCGTGTTCATGAAAAACTTCCCATTCACTGCGAGCGTAAAAATCTAAATGGATGATTTTTTTTTAAATTAACCTTTTCACATCGGCTTTTTTTATTAAACGACGAATTGACTATTCTTTCGAGACCAGGATTTACAAGATAAAATGAAGTTACTCTGGGGGTTTTGTTAGTGTTTATTTAAAAAAGGATTGGCGGAGGTAAAAATTCTGGGTAAATAGTCGAAAGACTGAGCCCATAAAAAAAGAAGAAGAAGGTTTCAAAACTCCGTCTTTAATAGGATTTTAATTTTGGCTAATTTACTTTTTAAAAACTGATCAAAAAATGCTCAAAACTTCAAACTCTTTTTACAACTTCTGACTTCACAAAACCTCTTCCACATTGGATAATTAAAAAAAATAAAATGCAACATTGTTTAAATATAAATTTATTGGCAAAATTAAATTATCTTAAGTTTAGAAATTGATCTTCAATAGTCTTATTGGTAATATAACTCTATATTCATTCCATCGTGAATCTCATCTAAAAATGTTATTAAGGAAAATACGAAATATATTCTTAGGTCTACATTGAAATTAATTGTTCTAGATCTAATAAAGTTTAAAGTAATTTATATATTCCTAAAAACAAACAAGAGTGAATTGGAGTACTAGTGAAACGGTTTTATTTTATATCTTTATTATTTTAGAATTAATTAAAAAGGATACAGTCCTGTAACTGAATATGATCCTTAAAAGTCGTGTACCACTTCTTTAAAACTATTTTGTCCCATTTAGTACCAGTTTGTGCTGCTATAAGTTTTTTCAAATCCCCAACTGTATCATCTGGATTACATTTAACTCTAACTTTCTTTCCTAAACGATCATTGCATGTTATTTCTATCATATTTGATGTTAAACACAATCTTTTTGTAGGAAAAATTCTTTAACCACACTATTTACGTCTAGGTTTCACAAATTGACATTTGACAGATAAATCTTCTCATTTAAAGTATTCATCTTTTTTATCGATTTTATTATGACTATGTGGGTTCTAGTAATTGGTAGTTTTTTAATGACGTTGTTCGAAAGTTTTTATTTATTTTATCGGTCCGGAATGTACTTTGCACATTATTTAGATATATTCTATATATAAATGAATACCTATTTTCTGTTACTTGTACAATCTACGCCAGGAAGCAGTTTTTTAAAATCGCGAATAACACACTTGGTTGACACGACAAATTGTTCTGAGAACCGTGACATGGAACATACGTTTTATGACATTTAGTTTTTCTTCTATGGATAGTTCTTTGCATTTTGACTTTTGTAGTTAGTTGACTGCGTGGAGCTTTTTGCTCAAAAAAATAAAATAATCAAAATGAATATTCCAGATGAATACGTTTCAAATGCTGAAGATTTCGCAGACAACGTAAGTAAATAATTTTCTATGATCATTAAATAATATTAGAGTCGTAGCACTGATTTTCAGTCATTTATTAAAAATGTTTTTAAAAAGTGGTTTAAAAATCAAAATGTCACGTCATCGCTAGGGCCGAATTTTTCAATTTTTAAACAATGCCTAACTTTGAAGGTATCACATAAACTATATTTAATATTAATACTTTCGAATTAACAATATGTTTTTAATATATAATTGAAAGTACACTTTGTACCTTTAAGGTTATGATTTTTAAAAGTTTTATTTAGTCCATATGGTTAATGAATATTATTACAACTAATAAGAAGTTATCTAGGTCATGTATCAAGTTTACCCGTAATAATGTTATCTGTAGTACCTTTTATTGAAATCCATTCAAAAAAATTAGAAAATTGGATGTCTTTATAGCATTTTTTATGTTTTAAAATATAAGTGAAAGTTTGCATATCCCAAACTCGTTATATTTTTAGGTCATAAGAAAATTAAAACACATATTACCGACATTAGCCAGAGTATGTCTCATCTCCACATTTTTAGAAGACGGACTACGTATGTGGTTCCAATGGTCAGAACAAAGAGAGTACATGGACATGTCTTGGGGTTGTGGCCAAATTTTAGCCACGCTCTTTGTTATTATAAATTTAATTGGTCAATTGGGCGGGTGTGTAATGGTTATTATTAGATACAGAGTTAATATAGCTTGCGGAGTACTATTTTTTATTGTAGTATTGCAGGTAAGTCTTTTATTTATACATATCTTAGCATAATATCAATAAAACCATTTTTTTCTCAGCTTTTATATTGTTATTTTCAATTCGCGATTATATTCGAGTGTAAAAATTTCATCAGGATAAAATAAAATATGAATTATAAAGTAATTAACGTGATTATTAGGATATACCCACTAATATACTTCTACAAAATCACATTCATTTGATTTGGAATCTGGAAACTTAATGTTTTATAATGATTGTAATTTATATCTACAATTTTTGCATAAATCAACTTTTGGTTGTCGAACACTATTCTCATAAAATTACATTCATACTGTTCAAAAATTTTACTGGCCCCACGTTGGACGCCAATTGTAATGATAATGATATTTTAATTTCTATTTTTCCGACTAAAATCTTGTATTTTTTCGTATACAATAAATTCTCTTCCTCTGCTATTCCCAAATTCATTTTTATTTCTTCTTTTGAATTTTCTTCCGATATCCAAAAATATTTTTGTTAATTTCATCTTCCATCTATGATAATTTCTTTTCAAATTGTCTATTTCCTTCTGTATTTCCTTGATTCTCCCTCTTCTGCTTTATTCTCATCTTGTTTTTCTTCTATTAATTTTGTTCCTGTCTCCTTCACACTTTCTTCTACTTGTCGATGAAATTCTGTTAAATTTATTTGTAAATTTTCTATTTCCATGATTCTTCCAATCACTTCTTCCCTCATCTCCTGTTTAGTGACTTCTATTTTATTTTCCATGTATAATTTTGATTCTTCCAATCTCTTTTCCACATTTCCTAGTTTTTATTCCATTTTCTCTATCATTGTTTCGTTATTTTGTTTCAATTCTTGTTTCTTATTTAAATTTTTATTGTCTCGTTTCATCTCTTCTTTAGATTGTTCAATTATTGCTCTTATCATTTCAAACATACTCATCATATCCATTTCCACTTTCTTTTCGGGAGTCTCTTTCTCCTGTATATTTTCTTATTCGTACTGATCAAAAATTTTACTTGCCCCACGTTGGGCGCCAATTGTAATATTTTCCATTTTTAGACGTTAGCGTACAGCATCTTGTGGGATCTTCAATTCCTTTTCAGAAATTTGGCTCTCATAGGAGCCCTATTGCTCGTCTTGGCCGAAAGCCGAGGTGAAGCTAAGAGTCTTTTCGCAGGAGTACCTTCGCTCGGGGACAACAAGCCAAAGAATTATTTGCAGCTGACTGGTAGAGTGTTGTTAGCTTTCATGTTTATCACACTCATACGTTTCGAACTTAGCTTTTTACAGGTAAGCACGAAATATTTCTTTGTGTTTGTACCAAAGTTCTAATAATTTTAATATTTTCTTTTAGGTGACATTAGACCTCGTCGGTTCACTTTTAATGGTTTTAGTGACTGTTGGTTATAAAACAAAATTGTCCGCTCTAATTTTAGTATTGCTTTTGACAACGTTGAACTTCTACCATAACGCATGGTGGAATATACCTGACTACAAGCCACTACGTGACTTCCTAAAATACGATTTCTTCCAGGTAAGTCCCATCATATCAAAAAATTCGTTTATAGGAAGTTCCTGTCACGTTTTGACATTTGACGTACGACTTAAATTTTGACATTTGACGTACGACTTAAGTTTTGACGTTTGACGTATGAATTACTTTTTGACATTTGACGTAACTGATGCAATGTATTTTGTTTTTAGACATTGTCAGTGATCGGGGGACTTTTAATGATAGTTTATTTGGGGCCCGGAGGCGTTTCTATGGACGAGCACAAAAAGAAGTGGTAGATAAAAATGTGATTCCTTATCATGAACAATTTGACTCATTTTTATAGCATGTACACGTTCCTTGTTTTTCGTTTTTCCATCGTACACATACACCCTAAAGTAAAAAGTGGTAAAATTGATATAAAAAAAAATCAATTTTATACATTGTTTACTTTAAACTTATATATATTTATAACAAAATAATGTTGAAAGAAAATGTGTATATATATTTTATTTTGGAATTCTGCGAAATATTTTTAGACTTAAAAGTGGCAGACGTCAGTTGTTTTTTTAAATACTTGTAATATATAAAAAATATTTCTAATTTTGCATGTGTATAGTCTTACATACAGGGTTTATTTTTATATGTGGTATAAACTATTTTAGTACGCACAAAAATTTGTGAATAAAAATAGAAAAATACAAAAGGAAGTAATAAAAATATGAAAAAAAAAATGAAAACGCCAACAAATCTAGTCATATTTTTGTGTTTTAACATTATATGGGTTTCTACATCTAAATTTTGAAATTCACTTTAATCCGGATATCTTGTTGTTTTCTAATGATTCGGCAACAATGCATTTGTCTGAAATTAATTATATTTTATGATTAAAATTTTTGTATATTTTTGTATTGTAAAATTCGCCGGTTATGCCAAATAAATATTTAAATAAAAAAATCAAATGAGACAAGATAATTTTGTTTTTTTAATTTGTCATCAACTTTTATACGGAGATCTCGGAAACCGAAATGGATATAAATTCGTGCGAATGGGGAAAACTTTCCTTTTTTTAAGTTCAACAAAATGGCACCAAAAAGTTTTAAATATTCCAACTCGTTTCGGAGATATTCAACAAAATAACCGGCTCGAAGGACCACGCGAAAAATCCGGCTCGAAGGCCCTCGAGAAAAATCTGGCTATAAGGACCGCGCGAATTATTTCATATCAGAGATGAGACAAGATAATTCTGTTTTTTTTAATTTGTCATTAACTTTTATACGGAAATTTCGGAAACCGCAATGGATATAAATTCGGTCGAACGGGGAAAACTTTCCTATTTTTAAGTTCAACAAAATGGCACTTAAAAGTTTTAGATATTCCAAGTCGTTCCGGAGATATTCGGAAAGGGATCATTTTTGGTTTTTTGACTTTGGAGTTATTATAAACGAAAAAACATTTTTGGTCTAAATTAACTTTCCTCCGGCTCGAAGGACCACGCGAAAAATCCGGCTCGAAGGACCACGCGGAAAATCCGGCTTACTTAGTGGTTGATTATATTGTTACAAAAAACAAAGTCAAATAAGTTTTAATAATTTCCAACAACAAAAGTTTCGAAACGCAAATTATTTCATATCAGAATTGAACGAAAAACATTTTTTTTGCTGTAAATTAACTTTCATTTTCCTTGTCGCAACAAAATTTACATTATGTTTCGTCTTTTCAGTCCGCCATCAGCTTTAATGTTTTTAAATAAAAATGTTATAGGGTTCACACGTGAAAATTTACTTTTCGGTAGAAAATACATCGTTTGAAAGTTTATTTCATCTGTCACAAAATTTTTCCACGCTCAAGTGTCGGAACATCGGTTGTTTAATCTGTCAGTTGTCATCTGTCATAAAATTTTCCCTCGCTCAGTAGTTCAAAAACTACTTGTTGACAATTCTAAGGCTCAGAAAGTGCTATAAAATTGAAGAAATATAGTAATGGCTAAAAAAATAGTTTCGAATTTTTCCAAATGTTTTCAACTTATTTCCCTTTTTTAGTTTTTCGAGTTTGTATCTTTTAAGGTTTAGAGGATCTCTATTTGAAAAGTTGTGTTTGGTTAATGTCGAATGACAAAAAAAGGACGACAATCCCTTTGTTTTAAAATTACATACGAAGACTAGTGAGCCAAATACCTGTAGTATGATGCTTGCCATAATTCTGCCTTTATCAAAACATTCTCACATTATAAATAATTTATAAAATACACCAAAATAATACGAATTTAAAAGAGACTGTTATAAATAGTTCAAGTGTACCTTATTTTAAGACTCGTTTATTTTGACACCCATTTTTTTCCTAGCACAAATACATAATTTGAAAACAGTAGTAAGTTAGTATTTTCAAAAAATTGTAGATACTTTTTTCTATATACATGCAAAATAATACTTTCTTGACACATGCGATTCTAGACTGTACGAAACATTAAAATTTTATCAAATTAGTTTTTATCTGACTCATTTTTATCGAAAATGTCGGGTATTACCTAATTGGATAATGTACTAAATATTTAAGTTTATTATGTACTTTTTAAACAATTTTTTTATATAGGTATTTATGCTCAAAACTTTAAGGTTTCTTCCATGTATTTTTTCGTTGTAATTTAGATCTTTTATGTTATAAAGAGTGGGTTGTTATTAGGACTTGTAATAAATTACATATTTTTACAGACAGTTTGTTTTATTTTCGATACAATCGCAGATCCTGTAAAATTCAAAGAAAGAACACCGTTCCAGATGATCTCAAAATAAATTTGAGGTCTGCCCAAAAAAAAACGGTAGTTCAAGTGTCTCAAAAATAACATACCGTAGGCCATGTAAGATTATTTGGACCACCTCGTATATTTCCAAGTAATTTATAGCCACATAACCCACCCAATTATTATAATAAAAGATAACAAGCTCAATAATAGAAAAACGAATATTCGGATCGAAGGACCACGCGTAAAATTCGGCTCGAAAGACCACGTGCAAAATTCGCCTCGAAGGACCACGCGACAAATTTCATATCAGAATTGAACACTCTAAATATTTATTAAGATATAGAGTAACATATTTATTTACATCCTTTGCTTTTATCTTGAGTATCTTCTTTATTCGCAGGCTCGCTGACACTTTTCTCTACGAAATGCCTAACTTTTTCCGCTATTTCTTGATACACTTTACTTAAATCACTCGAGATATTTTCTACGGCAATGGGAGTTCCTTTATCAGCGCTTTCTGATATACAAGGGTCCAATGGGAAGCTGCCCAATAGTTCGCAGTCTAAATCTTTTGCTAATTGTTTGGTTCCTGCAATAAGTTATTTCGCAAAGTAGAAAATACATATGACTTTGTTAATTTGGAAAAAAATATCAGATGAGTGATACAAGAAGAAAAAAAAATACGTGTAGGATGATAATTTTGGATGAAAAATTGATTTAAATGATCAAAATTTACTGAAAAAAGCGGTGAAACAGTCGGGAAAATGTTAAAAAGCTGTGTGAAATTACATCAAATCCTAAAAAAATTAAATATGCACAAACAAACCCCCCAAAATATTTTTCCAGCTAGGTTTTTTTTTTTTATACCAAAGGTGTTTAAAACATGGACCTATTACCTACCTGAACCGTACACACGGATTTTTGTTGAACAAGAAGGACAAATTACATGTGCCATATTTTCTATAAGTCCTACTATGGGTATGTTCATGATTTTAAAAAGGCCCGACCCTCTTTTAGTTACTTCTAACGCCGCTGATTGGGGTGTGGTTACGAGAAGCACACCTGAAAAGAATTGAGAAAGAAGTAGGAAATTTTGTATTTTTATGTAAAAGAATTTCGTACTTATTCTCAAGTTTATTTTAAACAAATATCAAGGGCGGCTCCAGCCCAGAGATTTAGGAGGGGGTAACGGAGGGAAAAAGTGAGTTTTTTAGGATATAAATGGACCTAGAATCTACAAAAAAAATGAAAATTTGGTTTACGCAGACTGAATTTTGTATAAGAAACGATTGGCTATGTCAAAATTACCGAAAAAAAATGTTTGGGCCATTTTTGGGGGATAAAGTGAGTTTTTTAGGATGTAAATGGACCTAGAATCTACAAAAAAATTTAAAAAATTGCCCCTACTCCCCCCTGGAGCCGCCGTTGACAAATATAAAATATTATAATTCAGTATACTGTCTTAAACCGTTCAAAATTCAGTAAATAAATTATAATTATTTAAAACGTCGATAGAACTTAAAAAAGATACTTATAATTATTTTAGTCTCCCCTTTTTATTAAATTAAATTAAATATTCATAAAATACACGTATTTTAGTACTTACCAGTTACAGGTAAATTTTGAACCAAACTTAACAAAGTGTCTCCGGTTCCGGGAGGGGTATCTACTATCAAATAATCGAGTTTTCCCCACTTTACTTGTCTAATCAATGTTTCCAAACCCTGCATTACTTTAAGACCTCTCCATACAATCGGAACATCTTTTTCTACAAGGAAACCTGCAGACATACTAATTTTTTTTATAGTTATTCACTAATTAATGGCCTAGTTTCACCAAACTTTTAAAACAAATTTGGTGAAACCTGGCCTAAGATTTTTTACCATTTTATTCCGTAGTTCATTAAAGGAGACAACATTTTTTCTGGCGTAACATAAGGTTTTGATCTTAGATTCATCATTATTGGGATAGAAGGACCAAAACAATCTGTGTCTAAGAGACCGATTTCTTTATTAGGATTTTTTATTTTCAAAGCTGTTGCTATATTAACTAAAAGTAAATTTGTATGCACAATTTCCCTGATACTACTATTAAAAGTGTTACCTGACACGGTGCTTTTACCAACTCCCCCTTTTCCCGAACATACCAAAATTATGTTTTTCACCCCTTCTATTGGTTTCTGCTTTGGAAGACCTCTTTTCATTAATTCTTCTCTCCTTTTTTCTATATCGGGCGGTGTGTTTTGTGAAGAAAGATTTGCTATAAACTGTAATGATTTGTAACATTTTAAACATGGTTTATTGGCGTCCAATATAATTTTTCGAAAAGATTTGAACATACTGTTTCGGTCCAATGAAGATTTAAAACAGACTACGATTGGATTTACCGCGACGATCCAACAAAACTACTTATATTATTAAAATTAAATTTTTGTTCAAATTTCAAAATTATAACCTACTTCTTCTTCTTTCTTTTATTGGTGCTGACCTTTACTAGTGTTCCTTAAACATCGATAGTATCGATGGTCTATCGATAGTATCGATGGTAACTGTGCATCGTTTCTATCGATGCACACCTACTATCGAAAAATATATCGAGAACTCTACATACTACATCGAAAAATTGTATATCAAGAATTAATTTACTGTCATAATGTCAATGACAAACGTTTTAAAGAAAGAATTTTACATTGTTTTAAGTTTTTATTTTTTGTTTGGATGTACCACAGAGCAAGAGCAATAAAAATCAAAATATTGAGGTGATCTAATTCCATGAAATTTGTTTATTTTAGAAATGACTCGAAACCCGATAGTATCGATACTATCGATATTTTATATAATTTTATCGATAACTATCGATAGTTTGTACCATCGATGTTTAAGGAACACTAACCTTTACCCAATGATGATAAACTAGAGGGAAGGATGGGCCACTTAACTCAATCTGTCAGACTAAATGACGTCATGAAATACTGCACATAACATCAAACCTACGTAAAAATGTAAATGAAACAAAAATGAAGTTGTGGTGTATTTGCAAATACCTATATATTAACTATTTTTTGTAGTTAGTACTCTGCGTAACTAATAAGTATTTCGTGACGTCATAAATTACACGTACATTGCTTCTTATGGAAGTGGCCCTTCCTTCTCTCTAGTTTATCATCCTTGACTTTTACCTGACAGGGGTGCTGCATACGCACTGAAGTAAAAGTTTTGACAAACTTAGAGAATGGAAGCAGAATTCTGTCTTGTCAGTAGTGTCAATTTGGATGAAATTTGATAAATAAAACGATGTGATATTTAAAAAAATATTAATAACATTAACATAATTTTCCTGAATTTGCTATTTTGCGGGAACGAATAATGTAATTTCAATTGCATGTAAAATTTTTAATCGTATTTGAATGAAAAGAATGGGATACAAAGCAGCTGTTCAAGTTTTAAAGTAAGTAACAATTTTAATAATATTTTCAAACATATTTATCTAATTATTTAATACTGTAGGCAAGCAGAAGATTTAAAAATAAAGGTATCGAGAAAATGTGACTGGTTAAATAACGCTGAAGCTTGGACGGATCAGCAAAAACTACAAACGATCTATCATCAAGTATTGGTCCTAGATTTGGAATATGCTCTTGATAAAAAAGTAGAGCAAGATCTTTGGAATATTGGATTCAAAAACCACATATCCAGTTTACAAGAGCAATCTAGAGATAAAAAGGTACTGTTTGTTTTGTTAATTTTATTAGCTATTTGTTGTTTTAAATTATTTTAGAATCCACATCGTTCTGATTGTCAAGCTCTTTTAACATGGGCTTTAGAATCAGCATCTGGTTTCTATATTACCTTATTGCAAGAATTGTGCAATACTTTTGACGTTAACTTGCCGTTTCGTAGAAGGGGCAATATTTTCGGACAAACTGTCCCTAATTCCGATTTAAATTGTTTACCTCAGACTTCCTCTTGCTTATACGTGTGCCAATATTGTCTTGTTCACTTGGGGGACATAGCTAGATACAGAAATCAAAGAAAACAGGCGGAGAGTTTTTACAAGTAAGAAATTAATTATTGTTCTGCTAAGTGGAAGTTAATTTTGTTCTTTAATCGTTTTAGACAGGCAATTTTGGTATCACCCACTAGCGGGCATCCTTATAATCAGTTAGCGCTGCTAGAGGCTAGTCAAGGAAATACGCTTTCCACGGTTTTTTATTATATTAGAGGAATTGCCGTGAAAAACCCTTTTCCCGCATCTGCGACTAATTTGTCTTGTACTTTAAGCTCGGCTGTGGATAAAGACAGGTAAGAAGTATGTTTTAATCGAAATATCATTTTTTTTCGCGTCTTTTTGAGTAAGTTTTGAAATTATTTGGATTTCCTATAGTTTCATTCACATAATTTACTTTTTTAAGTCTGCGTGGTTTAAAAAATAGAAAATTCAATTTGAATATATTTATTTAGATCAAATTGCAATTACAAATTGATTATGACTGGTAATCTGTAAACAAACCCTTTTTTTTGAGTAAAGTATTTAATTTATTCAAAAAAATCACTTTTTCCCTCAAAAATGGCTCAAACATTTTTTTCGGTAATTTTGACATTGCCAATCGTTTCTTATACAAAATCATTCTGCATAAACCAAATTTTTATTTTTTTGAATTTTTTTTGTAGATTCTAGGTCCATTTATATCCCAAAAAACTCATTTTTTCCCTCAAAAATGGCCTAAACATTTTTTTTTTGCGGTAATTTTGACATTGCCAATCGTTTCTTATACAAAATCATTCTGCGTAAACCAAATTTTTATTTTTTTGAATTTTTTTTGTAGATTCTAGGTCCATTTATATCCCAAAAAACTCACTTTTTCCCTCAAAAATGGCACAAACATTTTTTTTTGCGGTAATTTTGACATTGCCAATCGTTTCTTATACAAAATCATTCTGCGTAAACCAAATTTTTATTTTTTTGAATTTTTTTTGTAGATTCTAGGTCCATTTATATTCCAAAAAACTCAGTTTTTCCCTCAAAAATGGCCCAAACATTTTTTGTCGGTAATTTTGACATTGCCAATCGTTTCTTATACAAAATTCATTCTTCGTAAACCAAATTTTATTTTTTTTTAAATTTTTTTTGGCACTTTTCCTCCTCGCATGCAGGAGGAAAAGTGTCACTTTCCTCCCTATTTAAACAAATAGCTATTTGTTTTTAGTCCTTCAGAGAAAATTCAAACAAAAATGACCGTAAACGAAGTTATCCAACTCTTTCTATGTACGCACGGTTATTTCCACACAGTATCAGAATTAAAACAGGCAGAGTTATCGGTAAAAAGTTTAAATTCAGTAATGACAGCTCTGGTAGCAACCCAAAGTTTCACAAGGGACGTGCTAATTAAAATGACCACCATAAACTTGTACGCCTTAAATCATATCAGTTCAGATTTAAATAAGATACACGAAATGACGAACGACGAGAAAAAAGTGAGGGAGCTCGTGTTAGAATTAATTGCGGGATCGCTCTGCGCCTTTTTGGTACCCGTTCATACCCTCAAAATGGACGACGGACTCATGGATTATTACGCTTTACCTGCAGGTAAGAAATTAATCCCAACTTTGTATACCGAATTGCATAATTTCTATTTTAGTAAAACTTTTGTTGTACTTTATCCAAAATGAATCTGGAGTATTGAAGGAAAGAGTGTTTACTAACCGATTGCAAATATGGCCGAGTCTAGTCAAATTGTTAAATAACGTCCAGCAGTATCTAAAAGGATTCAATTTTAACAAGTGTATGTATTTTACCATATTTTAGATCCAGCATGGCTTTATACTATGCCAGGTTATACCTGGACTTGTATGTTCTACTCCATTAAATATAGAATCTAAACTTAGTTTAACATTATTTAATTTTGGTTTAGACGCAAAAGTGCCATTGCCCGAGGACAAAATGCTCGAAGGGTTTTTACCGTTGTACAAAAATTTCAAAGAATTTGATTTCAAGGATGAGATTGACGATTCAAAAATCGAAAGACTGGTTAGAATGAAACGTATAGTTAAAATAAGCTTGTGGTTGACTGATTTAGATGTAAATGGAAATAAACTGATATTAAAGTAAGTAGATAAAATTAAATTTTATCGGTTTTGTCATTTTTGTCTTTACTACCACATTATTTTAAAAGAAATTGCAGTATTTCTTTAAATTTTGGAGGAAGTACGTAAAAAGGATGTAGAAATATTTTATTGAAACCCGCAATTTAAAATTTTGATTCGTTTTGAATTTAGGAGGTGCCAAAGTTGAAATATTAATTTTTATTCTCGTATTTTATCATTTTCCCCTATTTAGTTTAGGCCTTAAGTGGTCTAGTCATTAGTAGGGATGGGGTCGCTATGGAGGACCCCCTCCACTCCACTTTTCCGCCTGTCAATTGTCATCTATCAACTGTCAATCGGCTTATGGCATATGACAATTGATATATGACGGGTGACAGAAGGGGCGTGGCTTAAAAGTGGAGTGGAGACTGTCATTATTTAATTTTAAGGAATGAAGTAAACGGAGAGACTGTCTTTGAACCCGTTTGTATACAGCCAGATCCTACAAACGATTTATTAGAAGAAATGAAGTCTTTCGGCGTCGCCGATAATACAGAGAACGTTGTAAAGAAAAGTAAGCGAACAATTAGAAAATATTTCGAACGTTTTGAAATATTTTATCTAACTTTTAGATTTGGAGAAAAAAGCGGGAATTCTAAAACCTCAGGGTTCTTTGGAAAAATCCAGGGAGGAGAGAGAAATGTTAAGTAACACTAACATCGATTCTCCTTCTATCGGTAATTTCAATTCGATGGCTATTAAAGTCGATAATTCCAAAAATAAACGGAGCAAACAAAACGTGGCCCTCCAATCGATATTTAAGAAAATGGAGGAAAGCAGCAAACAAGTAAGTAATGAGCATATTTCAAAAAAATATATCGTGCGAAAATGGCGTCGATGATTAGACGGGAAATTGTGCTGATCCGGCCCTAAACGCCTTAATAGTTTGGCTAAATATCCTTAAATTCATGTCTACAACTCGAATTTATTTTATAGGTCAAATTTATAGTGGACGACTCGGAGAAAGAAAAATCCGTAAAATTCGACTCGGTTCCATCCCAAACGAACCAAAAACCCCAACCACCTCAAAATCAACTTTTCAATCAAACTTTAAGAAATCCAACTTTTAACCAAAACGTTCCGTCCTTTCCTATAGCCCCCCCGCCCCCGACGCAACCGGATTATTTAACGGCGCTCAGAAATATGCCGAACATGCAAATAAACGACAATAATTATCAGTATCAGAAAAAAGATCCGATAATGCCGAATATCGGAGTGCAAATTATGCCTCCGCCTCCCTATCAAAACATGCATCAAAATATACAGAACGTTCAAAGTATTCCGAACGTGAATCAGAAACCTCCTCCTCCTCCGTTATCTTATCAATCTTCTTTCCCTTCGACTCCTTACCAAAACGTTTCCTTTCCATCTTCGCATCCTTTTAACGCTTGGAAAAGGGACGACGTACCGCCGATGCCGAATCCTAGTTGGTGGCAAAATAATCAGCAAAATCAACAGCAGAATTATCGTCCCGATTATCCTTTGAACTATAATCCTTCGTTTTCGGGTAACGTGTCTTCGAATTATATGCAACCGGGTAAGTAGTTTGACGTTTTTATTTTATTATTGTCGAGGACGTTTGCCAAGTCGGCCGATGTGTTTTTGTATTTCTTTTACCAATTGTTTATTTAGGGCGTATACCCAGTATAGGGCCGTTTTCCTCGTTCAAATCGGCCCAATAATAGCAGAGATAAGGGACCTTCTGTCACTGCGCATGATTTTTGTTTACCTATTTAATCTGTATACCCTATGCCGTTTTCCTCGTTCAAATCGGACCAATACTAGCTGAGATATTGGCTAAGGCACCCTCGCTATTAATTTCCTCAAAAAAAAAAATCCCAATTTTACTACATTATATTAGTCTCCGTTTTCTTTAAGGGATGCCACCCAGTAAGCCGACCAATCAAAATAACAGCGGGGATATTTTCGGTTCGCCGTGGAGCAATTATTTGGGTAATTTCATGAACGAAGGTACCAATATGGGTTTCGAAAACACTAGTCAAGGTATGTCTGTGAGACAGGCGATGCTGAAAGAGGCGAATTTACCCGGAACTCCGGTAGGGCCGCCTGGCGGTAATTTGGGAAGGTTACCGAAGGTAAGTCAGGTGAGTGTGTGTCTTCGTTTTGGCAGATTCGTTCAATCTGTCACGGCTCGTTGTTAAATTTGACGAAATTCCAACGCGAAAACAAAAAATAGGGTCTCGTATAGAGAAAAAAATAATATGAGTGTCTGTTTCATTAAACTTGATCCTAGTTGGAGAAATTGCCTAAAAAAATTGGTTTATTTCAAATCGCTTTAACACACATACCTAACTCACGTCAACACTAAACTAAACATCAGTTTTTGAATACCTAAACACTTCAAATTAGCTAAATGAAGAAAGACTTGCCATATCAGTCTATAAATATTACAAATGTACCTATTATAGACATTAAAACTAATACTAAACACTCTTCATAGCAAAAATCAGTTCTTCTTCTTCTTCGTTTCGTTTACGGCTTGCATACAAGTGCATTCAGCCATAAATCCGTTTAAAATTACTTATATATTTGCCGGTTAAATTAAAAAAAGATTTCAAATTTTCAAAAAAAAATCAGAACTTTCAAATATTTTAAAAGTATGAAATTTGTATGCCTATATTTATCATGATTGCCTCTAAATTTAGAATATTTCAAAAAAACTTTAAAAATTCCAAAGATATCAAAATGTTAAAAAATTTACAAATTTAAAATATTTTCAAAATTACGAAATTTTATATATCCAGATTGACTTTAAATTATGAAGATTTCAAAAATTTCACCAATTTCAAAAAATTAAAAAAATTTCAGCAATGAATTTTTTAAATTTCACAAATTTGAAATATTTTAAAAATTTTATATTTATCATGATTGCCTTTAAATTTAAAAAATTTCAACGATTTAAAAACTTCAAAATTTTAAACGATTTCAAAAAATTAAAAATTTTAAACGATGTCAAAAAATTCCAGCTGTGAATTTTTAAAATTTCATAAATTTGAAATATTTTAAAAATTTTATAATTTATCATGATTGCCTTTAAATTTGAATAATTTCAAAAATTTTAACGATTTAAATAATTCAAAAATTTGAAACGATTTCAAAGAATTCCAGCTATGAATTTTTAAAATTTCACAAATTTGAAATATTTTAAAATTTTTATAATTTATCATGATTGCCTTTATTGAATAATTTCAAAAATTTCAACGATTAAAAAAATTCAAAATTTTAAACGATTTAAAAAATTTTAAACGATTTCAAAAATTTCAAAATTTGAAATATTTTATAATTTATCATGATGGCCTTTAAATTTTGAATAATTTCAACGATTTAAAAAAGAATTCAAAATTTTAAACATTTCAAAAAATTCAAAATTCTAAATGATTTCAAAAATTTAACGATTTAAAAAATTCAAAATTTGAAACGATTTCAATAAATTCAAAATTTTAAACAATTTCAAAAAATTCAAAACTTTAAATAAAGTCCAGATGTGAATTTTTAAAATTTCAACGATTTATAGAATTCAAAATTTTAAATAATTTCAAAAAATTAAAAAAATTCTGCGAATTTTTAAAATTTAACAAATTTGAAATATTTTAAAATTGGCAAGTGGCAAAGGATTATTTTTGGAGTGCGCAACCCCCCAGGTATAAGTCCTTGGGTTCCGGGGAGTGGAGATTCACCCCCCCCCCCCCCCCCCCCCATTTTTGACACCCTAGGAGGGATGGGCGGAATTTATTTTCGAATTTTGCAAATTTGTGGTCCTGTAGGGAGGTGACAAATCGATTTTCGTTACGCCCCCCCCTTACTTCCTAAAAAGTAACCGCGAATTCCTAGGAAAAGTAATTTTTTGGTACTTACAATTTAAAAAATTGCTATAAACTTTTAATATGATGAAAATAAAAAGAAGAAAATATTATTCTACGATCACTCCTCGAGCAAGAGTAGCCGATTTTCGCAAGCGCCTTTTTTTTCGAAAAATTGAAATATCTCGAAAACTAATAAATGTTTAAAAAAATTTGAAATTCGTACGTATTCTACATGCCACGAGCTATATTTTTGTCAAATATCAAATAAATGTATTTAAATTTGATAAAGTTATAGCAAAAACAAAAAAAATGCGATTTTGGACGGTTTTTTCGATATATCTCGATAAGTTACATCTCGATCGAGACTTTTAAAAAATAAATCGAAAGATATTTTCATTATCTACAACTTTCTCATTTACTTTTTTTTTATTGGAGTTATATTTTTTTATTTATTCAACAGTCTTTCTTCATTTAGCTAATTTGAAGTGTTTAGGTATTCAAAAACTTTAGTTTAGTGTTAAAGTGTATGTGTGTTAAAGCGATTTGAAATAAACGAACTCATATTATTATTTTTTTCTCTATACGAGACCCTATTTTTTGTTTTCGCGTTGGAATTTTGTCATCACTATTGGTATTTTTTCAGCCTCCACCCCAAGAACCGTCTTTCGCCCCGAACCAAAACACCACCCCTGGTTACTCGTTGTTCAACAACAGTTGGACGCCGAACATACCGGGCCAATTAAGAAGCAACAAACCGTTGGAGAACAATTTGAGTCACCTGCCCCAACAGTCGTTATTCAGCGCACAAGGTCCGAAATCTTTAGCTCAATTGCTGGAACAACAAAGTCAATTGTCTAAGAACGATCTATAAACGACAAAAAAAAAGGGAAAACGGCGACTAAATTTTTTAAATTATAAACAGAAGAATAACGATTAAGACGAGACAATATTTTCAAATCCAAGAGCAATAAACGCAAAGACCAATTATTCGGTTGTTACAAAACCGAACGGATCACAAATATTTCGGTCTCTTTTTTATGGGGAGAATATTTAATCGCGATTTTTTACTACAGTCTATTTATTCCTGATAGAAAAATAACCATAATAATGAACGAGTAAATTACAAAAGCGACTTTTTCACTTTGACTTATGGATTATTAAAAAAAAGAACGAAATTTAATGTAGTTTTTATTATATTACATTTTTAAATGGCTAAATATAGTTTTTCCTAAAAAAAATTCACTAAATATATATTATAAAGTAGGGGGTTAAATCCGGCTCGAAGGACCATGTCGGTGATTTTGCAGTTCCAGCCCTGATCGGTTTAATATTCGGCTAACCCTCTACCAAACACCCCGTATAGCGTGTCTACTTAAGTTGACAATAGATGGAAAAAGATATACATTTTTTTGCGCAAACTTTTCACTTATTAATTCAAATGGACGCTTATTTTCCGATTGTCACTGACAACGCGTATTTTCTATACTTTATTTCGCGGCAGTAGGTTGGGAGGACCCTCTCCATTCCACTTTTAAGCCACGCCTCTTCCGTCATCTGTCATTTGTCAAAAGGGTTGCCGACAATCCGTCAAACAGACCTGCCCACAATCTGATAACGGGGTTGTCAACTTCGATTCTAACCTGATATCACAGGGTTGCCAACAATCTGTCAACTGTCGTCTGTCATCTAGAAACCCTAACGTAACTTGTAGGGTAGATGACAGTTGACAACCCTGGTTAGAATCGAAGTTGACAAACCTTGTTGCCAACAATCTGTCATCTGCCCTACAAGTTACGTTAGAGTTTCAGACGGCAGATGACAGTTGACAGATTGTTGGCAACAAGGTTGTCAACTTCGATTCTAACCTGACATCACAGGGTTGCCAACAATCTGTCAACTGTCCTACAAGTTACGTTAGGGTTTCTAGATGACAGACGGAATATGACAGTTGACAGATTGTTGGCAACCCTGTGATGTTAGGTTAGAATCGACAGTTGACAACTTACGTTAGGGTTTCTAGATGACAGAATGTTGGCAAGTGACAGATGACAGAAGGGGCGTGGCTTAAAATTAGAGTGGGTCGTCCCAACCAAAAGTCTTTTTGTTGTCAGTGTCAATCAAAAATTTCATCCTCGATAGTTTGTCAACTTTCTTGTTAGTTTTTTTTTGTTTTTTTCATATTTTCTAATGGATGTCAGTACAATTGTTTGTGTCGTTTATAAAAAATTCTAATAACACTTATAATAAAAATCATTTTTAGATTCGAAATATAATAATTACAATTTTTCTAATTAATCTTTTTGTACTCATGAACTTTTAAATGTGGAAACAATTATTGTTATATATATTTTGTTTCAATAAAAACTATTCGGCTAAACGTTGTTTTTGTGTGACATTTTTCAACGAGCAACAAACAGTTAAATCACAATTATTCCCTATATAAACTAGCCCCGCCCAGAGTGCTTACATGCAAGAATGCGGGTACGTGAAAGAAGTACTCATGAACTTTTAAATGTGGAAACAATTATTGTTATATATATTTTGTTTCAATAAAAACTATTCGGCTAAACGTTGTTTTTGTGTGACATTTTTCAACGAGCAACAAACAGTTAAATCACAATTATTCCCTATATAAACTAGCCCCGCCCAGAGTGCTTACATGCAAGAATGCGGGTGCAGGTGTTCAAGGGAACGGAAGTTCGAGTCGTCAAGCTAAAATTTCAATGGCGTTGTTGCCATTTATGTGTTATGACATGAATATTTGTTTAATTTCAATGGAAATTAAACAAAATGTTTAAATACTGCCTAATTTATCGATTGCGCAAGTTTTTTTCTTTTTTTTCCCTCAGTTTTTATTGCCCCTCCCCAAGCGTTAAGTCTCGCCGTTGTGTGAAGCCCCGCCCAGAGTGCTTACGTGCAAGAAAGCGGGTGCAGGCGTTCAAGGGAACGGAAGTTCGAGTCGTCAAGCTAAAATTTCAATGGCGTTGTTGCCATTTATGTGTTATGACATGAATATTTGTTTAATTTCAATGGAAATTAAACAAAATGTTTAATTTCAATGGAAATTAAACAAAATGTTTAAATACTGCCTAATTTATCGATTGCGCAAGTTTTTTTCTTTTTTCCCCCTCACTTTTTAATGCCCCCCGCCTCCCCCCAAAGCGTTTAGTCTCGCCGTTGTGTGAAGCCCCGCCCAGAGTGCTTACGTGCAAGAATACGGGTGCAGGTGTTCAAGGGAACGAAAGTTGGAGTTGTCAAACTGAAATTTCAATGGCGTTGTTGCCATTTATCTCTTAAGAAATGGATATTTGTTTAATTTCAATGGAAATTAAACAAAATGTTTAAATACTGCCCAATTTATCGATTGCGCTTTTTTCTTTTTTTTCCCCCACTTTTTAATGCCCCCATCCCCAAAGCGTTTAGTCCCGCCGTTGTGTGAAGCCCCGCCCAGAGTGCTTACGTGCAAGAATGTGTGTACGTGAAAGAATGCGGGTGCAGGTGCGCAAGGAAACGGAAGTTCGAGTCGTCAAGCTGAAATTTCAATGGCGTTGTTGCCATTTATCTCTTATGAAATGAATATTTGTTTAATTTCGATGGAAATTAAACAAAAATTCGAACGTTTGGAAAGGTTTTCGAATAAAAAAAAACTCGTCAATAATCGGATTGTATAATTTACTTACAAATTAAATGCCATACAGAGCTATTCAAGATCAATTGACCAATTCATTTAAAAAAAAAATTCAGTTTTACCTACAAATACAACATTTTTTTGAAGTGGTTCCGTAATAATGAAATACTCCGTATAAGTAGACACAAAGGTAGCAATGTAACAAACATAAATAATTACTCTAGTTCTACCTATTAAAAAAATATTTTAGGTTGGTTTTTTAGCTTTTTATCCGCGTAAACTCAAATTTGAAAAAAAAAAAAAAATCTTGAAATTTTAACAAATTTACGTCAAAAACGTCAAGCGTCAACGAACTAGTTCCGATCGTACAAATAAATCGGAAATTATTTTATTAATAAGCTAAAAGCCTAAAGTCACATTTCTTGTCGTTTTTCACTTATTTAGTTGTTTTGACACTGACATGTGTCAATATTGTTTTGTGCTTCTACCGCAAAGGCGGCTGACGTCTCTTTTCCCATCGTTAATTTTTGACAGTTCTAGAAACAAAATGTTGCGCGCCGTCATCCGTCAACAAAACGTTGCGCGCTGTCATCTGTCAAAAAATCACGATTATGCGCTAGACAAACGTCAAAAACGTTTACCGTTTCTACCACGAGAGGGCGTTAATGTGCTTTATTAATTCTACAATTTATTTTAACGATTGAAACTAGCCGTATTCGTAATTCGTCCATTTTTGTTCCTTGCTGCTAGATTTTAATAAATTAACAACGCATCTGTGTTAACGAAAAATATGAACTATTAGTTAAAAAAAAAGTATCACATGGTTAGGATGCTTCACGACATTTGAAAAAATTAATTTTTAGCGAAAAAAAATCGTTTTAGGATGCGCAGAATTCATTTTCAAACAATTTAAGATATGAATCGAGGAAACGCTGCAATTTGGATAAAAAATGTCGACCCGGCCATCTTGAAAAGGGCTTGCCATATCGAAAAGAGGCGTGGTTTGCAAGTGGCGTGGCCATCTTGAAATCACTCCTCCACATCTTGAAAAGGGGCGCCGAAAACGAATATTATATTTCATAAAACAAGTTGCCACGAGGATACATCGTTCCAAATAATTTTGTCACTTGCGATTCAATTGAGAAACAGACATTTCGGCCACGATTAAAATTCCGATTGGATGACAAAATTATCCGAATGTGGAACATTCGGGGTGGGGTCGGTCTGTAACTTGGAAACTACAAAGCGAACGCGTTTTTTTCGGGCGGTAATTTTTGTTATATTAAAGCATTTTACAGGTTATAAACTTTAGAAACCAAATGGCCATCGACTGGAGGGTAAAAAAAATATTTACTCCTTACTTTTACCGCGCACTGTATTCTATTTTTTTAATTAAATAAATTATTTTTAGTTCTTAATTTATAACACACGTAATGTCGCGAAACACCCTGTATTCTAAAGATTTATAGTTGCTAAGTTAATGTAACTTAATATATATTTTTTGTATTTTTGTTAACACAGAATTTTTTTAATTTCATTGACATTTTCGGCGTTGTTTGAAGGGGAACTTGCGTGGTATATATTTAGATGCAATTTTAATTAATTGCGCGTTAATTGTATCGTAAAATTGCAAGATTTCTTTTAATTATGTTGCCACCGCGTTCGTATGAAGGAATATACGGAAAATAACGTATTTTTTTTCAACAACCAGATAAGTAGTTTGATGGAATCGTCCAGTTTTTCGAGCTAATTTCAATTTTTATGCATATACATTAATAAAAAAAATAATAATAATATATATTTAAACTAGAAGAAACAATAAACCACTCGAACAGAAATAATGTAATTCCTTCAAAAAACACATTTAAACTATATTTTATAATTCACTTGGTTATAATTTAATAAATGTTCAATGTTTTTTTTAGCGCTTGCCATTGTTGAAATTCAGACTCCTCAATGGGGTCTTGAACGTCGATGCAGCTTGTTGCTGAAGCTGATATGCCAAAGGATGTATTTTGAATCCGAATAACCTGCAACGATATTACAATAAAAATACTCAATTTTTTTTTTTTCGACCGCGATAATTTTTAAACACGTCGACTGCCAACTACGTGATAACTCGTAGTTTGCGTTCTTTGCTAGGACGCCTACTACGACTTATTTCGTAGTAAAACAAACAAAAAACAAACGGTAAAACCGTAGTTTAAGGACAAAGCTGAAGTTGGCTACGAGTCGCCAATGGTTTTTGGTGAAATTGACAATTTCTCGCGACACAAGTCGAACATAAGGAAAAAAACCGGCAAATTTGAATATAAACGAAACTTTAAAATGTCAACGGTAGTACTTTGGAACAACAAACAATATCTAACCTAACCTGACACGTATCAAAATGTGACATCTGTCAATTCAAATTCAGAAATCATGGATTTAGGTAAATATTTAATGGGACGGTGAGTAACAACTGTCAAAACGTGACACCTGTCAGAATCTAACAACTGTCAAAACGTGACACCCGTCAGAATCTAACAACTGTCGAAATATGACACCTGACAGAATCTAACAACTGTCAAAATATGACTCCCGTCAGAATCTAACAACTGTCAGAATGTGACAATTGTCAAAATGTAACAATTGTCAAAATATGACACCTGTCAGAATATGACAAGTGTCAAAATGTTAACAATTGTCAAAATGACACCTGTCAGAATGTGACAATTGTCAAAATATGACAACTGTCACAATGTGACAAGTGTCAAAATGTAGCAACTGTCAAAATGGACACTTGTGAAAACGTGACAACTGTTAAAATGCGACACATGTGAAAATGTAACGACCGTCAAAATGTGACATCTGTGAAAAGTGACACATGTCAAAACGTAACAACTGTCGAACCGTGACACCTGCCGAAATGTGACAAGTATCGTAAACAAAAAATTCCCAATTTGCATTGGGGGTTGCTTTGTGGAAAGCTGAAGTTGGCTACAAGTCGCCAATGACTTTTAAAACTTTAAAATGTCAACGATAGTACTTTGGAAAAATGTGAGAATTTTTATTTTGATCTTTTTTCTTTGTGTTTTTCTCATTTGAAGAATACTCAGCAATTTTAGTTTACTTTAAGTTAGGTTAGATTAGGTTGGCTTTGTGTCACATTTTGACAGTTGTTACATTTTGACAGGTCACGTTTTCACATGTATCATTTTTAGTTTTTCACAGGTGTCACATTTGGACATGTGTCACGTTTTGACAGGTGCCACATATTGACAAATTTCACATTTTGACAGTTGTCACATATTGACAAGTTTGACAGTTAACAAAACGATATCGAATAAAATATTACTTTTGTTAGTGTTCATTAATTGGATATTTCTTAAATTTGAAATTTTTTAATATAACTATTTTGAACATCAATTTGAAAAATTGTTTAATTTTGTTTGTTGTTCCAAAACAACAAACAATATCTAACCTAACCTGACACATGTCGAAATGCGACAGCTGTCAAAATGTGACACCTGTCACAGCGTGACACATGTGAAAATGTAACATCTGCGGAAAGTGACACATGTCAATTTTAAATTAAGTATTTAAAAGAGATTTTGTCAATTAAATAACTATAAACATAATCATACAGGATAATAAAAAATAAAATGTTGAGTTTTTGCTGTATTTCAACAGTCAAAACGTAACAACTGTCAAAATGTGACACTATCGTACTTTTTTTATTTATTACAAAGATTTTACCCAACCTAGCCTAAAGTTAATTAAAGTAAACTAGTATTGCTCAGTATTCTTCAAATGAGAAAAATACAAAGAAAAAAAATCAAGGTTTAACCAAAAAACTATAAAAATCAACCCCCAATGCAAATTGCGAATTTTTTGCTTACGATACGTGTCACATTTTGACATTGTTACGTTTTGACATGTGTCACTTTTCACAGATGTCACATTTTCACGTGTCACGCTGACAGATGTTACAATTTGACCGGTGTCACATATTGACAAGTTTCACACTTTGACAGCTGTCACATTTTGACATGTGACATTTTTTGCTTCGTAAAGCTGTCAAAACTCTTTTGTGAGCTGTTTTTCTTGGTTAACGAATTATATAATAAGTGAACGTCAGACTAAATCGGTTCTAGATGGATTTCGGGGCAGAATATATATTTGGACTTACCTAGGAACAAACTGATTTGTAGGACGTTTAGGTCTATATTCAGGGTGAACCATGAACAACATGTGGGGGAATCCTGTGCCGAAATAGGCGCCATCCGTGTGATGATGCCGTGATGATTTTGGTGTGTAAACGTCCATACATTTTGGACAATAAGATTTCACCATAGCTTCACCAGGCACGTCAGATAAACCTAAATAAATATTAAGAGTGCAAAATCGAGGTAAAAAAAATGAAGGGGGTAATTGTTGAGTGATTTGGCGAGAAATAGTGAATTTTTTTTGGAAAATTAAGTGATTAATTGAACGAGAAAAAAAATTGTGGAAAAAAAATTGACGAAAACAAAAAATTGATGAAAAAAATTGTGGGAAAAAAAATTGACGAATACGAACAATTTTGTGGAAAAAAATTTGACGAAAACAAAAAATTTTGTGGAAAAAAATTGACAAAAACGAAAAATGAGGAAAAAAATTGATGAAAAAAATTGTGGAAAAAAAATTAACGAATACGAACAATTTTGTGGAAAAAAAATTGACGAAAACAAAAAATTTTGTGGAAAAAAAATTGACAAAAACGAAAAATGTGGAAAAAAAATTGATGAAAAAAATTATGGAAAAAAAATTTGATGAAAAACAAATTGTGGAAAAAAATTGACGAATACGAACAATTTTGTGGAAAAAAAATTGAACAAAAAATTTTGTGAAAAAAAATTGACAAAAACAAAAAAATGTAAAAAAAAAAAATTGATGAAAAAATTGTGGAAAAAAAAATTGACGAAAACAAAAAATTTTGTGGAAAAAAAATTGACAAAAACGAAAAATGTGGAAAAAAAATTGACGAAAAAAATTGTGGAAAAAAATGGACGAAAACGAAAAAAATTGACGAAAACGAAAAATTTTGTGGAACAAAAAATTGACAAAAACGAAAAATGTGGAAAAAAAATTGACGAAAACGAAAAATTTTGTGGAACATAAAATTGATCGTATGAATATTTCAGCCACAAATCGTAAAAAACCAACCCTCAAATTGAATATTTGGCTACCCCCACCCCCCTTCCGGAACTTTTAATTTGTCCAATTCATTTTTTTTAATTTACTTATATTTTACCATAAACTAAAAAAACGAGGGGCGTAATCGAAATCGTCAAAAAAAAAAATTGTTGAGTGATTTCGGCGAGGTTTTTTTTTTCACAACAAAAAATTTCAAATATTTTCTAAATTGTCTAATTTTTTGTTTGCATATTTCCTATTTTTTTGTACTGCACAATTATTTGTAATAAAATGGCTAAACTATAAATAAATTGCTTCATTAAAAAAAATCAGATTTTAATATTTTTTGTCTTTGTAAATGGATTTCTGTTGGGTGGTGTAAAAAATAAAATAAAAAAAAACCGAGGATTTCATTATTAAATAATATATATATAACGACTTACCTAAGGGTAACATGGGTTGTGATTCACAATAGACTCTAGGACAATATCCGAAATCACCAGATTGATATTTTTCTATCATCTGAGCTATGCCCCGATTTGTTAATATGTACCTAGCGTGAATCAATCCATAGAGCATTTCAGCGGCTTGTTCTATTAGGTCAGATTGATTAGGATTGTCGTCTAATTCGTCATCTAGAGAATATCATATTCATTTACCAACAGAAAAATGATTTAAACATATAAATTAAATTAACAATAATATTGGTAAATAAATATTAAACCTGCAACTGCTAGTCTGAGACTTAAATGCGAGGAAAGTTATAATTTTTAAACATTCGTTAAAATTAATTTAAAAAAAAAAACAGCGAGCAGTGCTGTATTACAAAAAATAATTGTGCATGTAACTAGCACCCAAAAAAAATCACCAATATTTTTCGCCATTGATACAGGTTGTTTCATAAGGAATGCTCAATATTTTAATCATAGGTTCAAGACCTCAAAATATTAATATTTTACTAAATAACTCTGGGTCAAATGTTATCTACTACTAAGATACAGGGTGTTCTGGATTGTACAGACACTCTGTATACGAGCAATTTGTTCAGTGGACTGTATATCTCTTTGAAGAAGACATCATCTTACATCAAACATAAAAAAAATGGATTTTTTGCGTGTAATTTTTAATTCTAAGCAACTTTTCTAAATACATTTTTTTGATATTGTCAAAAATAAGGGTACTTTACTATATTTAAAAAATAGAACTCAGTATATAGACGGTTATTCATCTGAGCCGTACCAACACCATCTGGAGTCCCACAGGGGTCCCATCTAGGTCCCTTATTTTTTATTTTCTATATTAATAACATTAAAAAAATGCTAACAATGCCAAATTTTTAATGTATGCTGATGTTAAGACTGTTTAAAAATTCACTAAGACTTAAACAATTTATTGGATTTTTGTGAACAAAACGAATTATATCTCAATTTCTCCATTACATTCACACGTAACAAAAGTATCTTTACATTTCCCTAACACATAAATAACATCTTGCTTTCACGAGTTAATTCATTTAAAGATTTAGGAGTTATTTTATAATAAACTAGAAGATATGGAAAATGATAAACCAAAAACAATTCTATAAAAAACTAAATATTCTTAGTGCTAAACCGAATACTGAGGTAAGAGGGATTAAAAACAAAGAAAGGGAGATAGGAAGAATATGGAAATAGCATTTGGAAGAAACATTGAATCTCAAGAATATCCAAGAAATAGAGAGAAAAGGAAGAAAACATAATAGCGGAAGATGATTCACTGGAAGTAGAATGTCCCTCTGAAAGAGAAATAAGAAGAGTAAGAAATGGAAAAGCACCAGGAGATGATAATATAGAAGCAGAGTTACTGAAATATGGAGGGAATGAACTACAAATTCTGGTACAGCAAATGTGGACACAAAATAAGATCCCAGAAGCATGGAATTTAGGTATCATATCTCCAATATATAAAAAAGGCGACAAAGAAAACTGTAATAATTATAGAACCATAACATTACTTAACACGGCTTACAAAATGACTGCAAACTTAATAAAGGCCAAGACCAGGAAGGTCAACAACAAATAATACAAAGAACATGGGAACATGGTAAGAAATCCACATAATTTTTATAGACTTCAAAAACGCTTTTGATATCATCGATAGACTAAAGATGTTGAAGAATCCGGGCCTGGATACTGTAGTGGATTTATTTCTTTTTGTAACCCAAATATTCTAAATTACAAAATACAGGGTGTCCTATTTAAAGTAAGAACGATATTGTCGTTTGAATATGTCATTTTGGACGCCCTGTATAATTTTAAACAACTCTAAATACGTTATTGCTTTCAATTATTAGTCTAATTTCTTTTAGTTAAAATTGGATTCGGCTGATTTCATAGATTTCCAAGTTATTGGTTTTTCTTGTAAGTGCTTCCATTTTTAGAAATATCAAAATATCTCGAAAAGTAAGAACCTTAGGTATAGGGAATACTTAAGAAAGTTTATCTTATTTTTAACGTACAATCTATAAACGCCACAAAATATACGGTCTTCCATAAGAAATAATATAACTTTGATACGTCACTTTTTCGGGACAACCTGTATAATCCAAAATAATTTTAAAACGTAGCCATTATCCACGAATAAACAAAATTTTCAAAATATTAACCGTTTACCCACAATGGACCGTCGCGTCTACCGTGACTCAGGACTCACCCTGTATACACTGCTTAATTTAATAATAAAAAAAGTTTACATTCGTTGCCTACTTTTTCACACACACTGTATTACAAGTAAATTTGATCAAAATAATTGGGTCACTAGATTTTACTCAAATCTGTAAACATTACGAATTTCTTAAGAAAAACACTGACCTAACCTCAAAATTATAACATATTTCTATGTTTTTTAATGAAGAATTGCACGATTATTCAAGCATGTTTATAAATAACGTCCGTTTTGGTTTAATCGCACACGTTGTATATGAAAAGTAACTCCCTAAATATTATACAATAAATTCCTTATAGGGGTCTACATTTGACAGCATTACTGAGTACCCCTCACCATATTTAAATATTCTATAAAACTTCTAACCTTATTTTAATGAAAATACTATTGCGATTCGCACAAATTTACCACAAATAATTCTTAAATCACTAAAATAACTTTTCTATAAACTAAAAAACGAGACTAAGTTTGAGCTAAACACTGTATATATATTTAGATTGAGACTAACCTGGTTCCAAGTCTAAAATCATATCTAAAGCTTGTCTATAATGTGGCACTTGTTCATTGAGCCCTGTAAGATTGAATTTATCTTGAATATAATCTTCGTCAACCTGAAACAAACACAGAATTATTAAGTTTTTAATGTTTTATTAAAAGAATTATGTACAAACCTCGCAGAAAAATTCGTTTCCTCTTAATCCACAAAACCATGAAATCCATGATACCTCCTCTGAGCTGCTCATTTTTCTAAAAAAAAATAAAATAATTACTGTTTATTGCTCCTTCAAACATTGAATGTTTTCCTAAAAATGGGTGTTACAACTTTGTTTTTGAACTGGATTTTTTGACAATCGCTGGAATTTTACGAACTTTTTTCTTGGACCAAAGAAAGTTAGAAGCTTCTAAATTAGGACAAATATAAAAATAACCCACCTGAATGACCAGAAATAATATTTTTAAAGCAAATTTACCTCTTTGTACCTTGATTAGCCACGCTTACGTTACTTCATCTACGCGAAAGGAAATCGACTAGACGGGCATCTACAGAACGAAGTGCTGAACTAAAATTTAAGAGGGAATTTTAAAATGCCTCATTACCGGACAGGAAGTTCATTTTATTCATTTTAAGACAATTTGATAAATACCGATATTGATAGATATAGTTAATTATGACTTAATGTGTCATATTATATTCTACGTAAATAAACGTTTTAAAATTTGAACCCATAACTTCAAAAGTTAGTGATGTAACTAAAAAGATTGGCTGTTACGAGTGCCGTGTTTTGAATATTTTTTATTGCTCGTTAAAAATTTTAGTCTAGGGATACCTTGTTACTTGCTGATTTTTCATTATACAGGTGAGACTGAATTAAAAAATAACTTGAAGAATTTTTGCTTTATATAATGACCTCGAACTTTACAAATATGTATAAATCATCTTGTTGCGTAAACAGCAATTGTTTAATTAATATATAAGTACTTGTTGGAGTGTACAGGGTAATTTAATGGTACGATTAGAAATATATGTATTTATTTCTCCGGTTTTACATAATGTAACGTACATTTTAAATGTTATTGTTGCCTATACCCACAGCGGTTTTATAAAAGAAACACCAGATAGTGCAATTTATTTTTAAATTATGGACAGTGACTTTTTTGTCAGAGGGTTGACATGAAGTCACTTGTTCGTGACCTTCAAATGACGTCATAAGTATTTTGAATGAAATAGAATAAGGATTCAAATGTAGTAGAAAGAAATGACAAAAAAGTGTACTAAGAAAAACATTGTCCCTTCTTTTCTTATGGTCTATTCACATGTTGATATTAAGGCCCATTGGCGTAATTTGAGAGTGACTGGGGGTGGTACTTGCCCTCCAATATTTTTAAGATCTTTTTTTTTATTTTTATTTTTATAAACATACATTTACATTAATTTTGGTTGCATTTAAATTAAATGGTCATTAACGTTGCAAAATAATTGTTTTTTATGTGAGTTTGCAGACAACATGGTCAATGCCCTTTACGGCGGTAAAACGATAAGGTATCTGAGGTCAGCCGTTTATTTTTAGTACTACTGAGTACTCAGGTTAGTCGTTATATTGAAATGAAATTTGATATATTTACAGAATTTAGTAGACAGTTTATATTTGCCTTCATTTCACGAAGGATTTTGTCAGGATTCTTTTCGTATGACAGGAACGCGTGACAAACTATTATCATTGATTCAGAATTATTAGAAAAGTGAAGCTTTCGAGTCAAGGCTGGATAAATTAATGTCATGCTCCCCAATGGTCACTAATGGGTCTTCATTTATTTATATCCTTTCAATGATCAGGGCCGGTCCTGCACTTGCAAAAATTTTATTTTATCAACATTTATAAACTGGCATATAAAATTACAAAGATTACCACATTTAATACCTTCCTAATTCGTAAATGTGTCATCATCTATTAGCAAAACTGATGAAATTAAGCTTAGAAGTAAGTTTTGGCAAGCAAAGGGTTCCCATCAACTTGCATTGGTGGTTGCAAACTTTTTTGACAGATGTCACTCTCTTCTACAAAGTAAACAAACGTTTGTTTACCTTCCTAATGTCTCAGTTTTAGAGAAAAGCAGGTATACGTGGCAACCTTGCAATCTAAAAAGATCTTAATTTACAAAGCAACGGATTCCCAACTTGCATTCGAGGTTGCAAACTTTTTTGACAAATGTCACTGTCTTCTACCGAGTAAACAAACGTTTGTTTGCCTTTCTAATGACTCAGTTTTAGAGAAAAATAGTTCTACGTGGCAACCTTGCATTATAAAAAAATCTTAATTTACAAAGCAACGGATTCCCACCTTGCATTCGGGGTTGTATACTTTTTGGCAGATGTCACTCTCTTCTACAAAGTAAACAAACGTTTGTTGTTTACTAATGTCTCAGTTTTAGAGAAAATCAGTTCTACGTGGCAACCTTGCATTCTAAAAAAATCTTCTCCCCTAAATTGGGCACTTTAAATAAATAAATAGAATTTTGGATTTTCTTATACAAAAGTACACACAAAATCCTTCTATTTAAGATAAAAAATTTTTCTCTATTATTGTATTTCAAAAAATGGCGGCTAATTTAATTTTTTTTTAGAAAAATGCCGATTTTGGCTGGACAAATATATTTTTTTTTTAAATTTTTACCATGTCTTCTCGACATAAAAATACATATTTTCTCCAATTTTTAAGAAAATTCGAGTATTCTTTGGTTATTTATTGCCAATTTAATAAAAAAAAATAAGGTGCGCGAATTCGTTTTTTGAGGTTAGGATGCATTTTTAAAACATCCCTACTATACGGATCGATACTCTACTTCATCACTGTCATTTTAATTTTTTTTTTATTTTTCCACGACTCTTAGAGCCGGAGATATTTAAAAAATAGTGAAGAAATCCACTCGAAAAATATCAAATATTTTTTAGCACATATCTCGCGAAACTCAAGCCCAAATTTATTGAAATTTTTTTTACAAGCTTCCCTTTATGTATAAAATCGAAAAAATTAAAAAAAATTGGCTTAGCTCTTACATCTATTTTTAGAATATTTTCGTCTAATTTCACTCCACTATAATTGCCTTTCAATATACGCTCTGCCTCAGAATAACCACATTGACCGTAACAAAGAAAATGTTAACTGTACGATCGCGAATTATCCTGTAAAAACCAAGAAAAGAGCCGCTCTGTATATTATCTACATTTTAAAATTCAATTAATGATTCATTTTCACTTGCTTTACGCATCTTGTGTGGTAGAAAAACCCACGATATACATGGACTCTTTATTCTTTAATAAACATTTATAGTATGTCCTAGATAATTACGCGAGCAAGTCTTCTTTGATGCATGTTAAAATATCGTCGCATTGAAGCGTAAAGGCCAGCCCATTTAGTAATAAAATCGTTTACTGCAGATTACCGGGTGTACCAAAAAATTTAAGAAGAAAGAAAGACAATGATAAACCCTGCACTAGGTATACATATTTTTTTGGCCGCCGCGTATATATTTGTTTCATTGTTACGACAACAAAGTTTTCATAATTCCGCAGAGTAGAACGTCGAGAACCGCGGCAGAGAATTGTATATAGAAACATATCTACCTTATTATTTCCACTTGTTGATTGTTATTTAACAAGAATATGGAATAACTACTGTTTCGCGCAAGGTCGTTATCGTTCTATTTTTACGCGGTTTTATTATTAATAATTTCAAACGATTTGCCAGAAGTCAATAACAACTAGGTAGTTGTATTTCAATTTTTACAGCTGATGTTGGGTGACAAAGTACGTGAAGTGAGTGAAAGTACGTAGTACCAGTGAAGAATGGATCCGGTTTGTACCTTCTTGATGATGTACCTACCTAGTTATAGTAGTACTAATGTATAGCCGTAGCCTTTAAAATAAATTTATCGTGTTTAAGAAACTTTAGGATCAGATGATACATAATATCTACTGAGAAGATTTTGGCGGACCAAATTTATTCATTTAATTGGGACAAGCTGTATATAATTGCATATATTTGATTTTTACGATAAAATTTAATTCTAGAAAAAAAGTTCAGGACATTTTTCTATATTTTTATCCATTTTTCTTCCTCCATATTTATTTAAAATTCCCGCGCCTATTGAAGTACATAAATTTAACAATTGACCCAATTAATCAACAGTAATATTTTCAGTGCAGCTGAAAAAAATATAAACCCTCCATTCTGAATGTGATCTAATTTTAAAAATCTCAAAAATAAGACTCGCTGTCACTGCTATTTTAGATCTTCTCCCAACGATATATCGGAGACGCTTTTAGGCGTTTGTCTGATGTTTTTGTTAATTCGTCATTTGTTTTTATTTTCGTAGGTGGTTCGTAATTGCGAGTGCACACTGTATAATTGCTTCAATAAACTTTAAGTGAGTTAAAGTACGTGCCTCATATCGAATTCGAAAAAAATAAAAAGGCGTATTGTTGTTGAGCAGTTTTAAATATTAATTAAGACCACTCTGTAGAGTGTGAAGTGTTAAAAATGTTTCCAAGAGTTCATCACACTCTTATTTATGATGCAGTGCAGTTTTTTTGTTTCTGGTATGATATACAATATTATTTTGAAGAATTAGAAAAAACTTCTTTGTTAAGCAGCTTTGAATAATACTTATAAGACCACCCTGTATGCTGCGAAGTGATAAAATTGTTTCTTATAGCTCTTATTTATGATATAGTGTAGTTGATTCCTTTCTGGTATAATATACAATATTATTTTGAAGAATTAGAAAAAGATTATTTGTTAAGCAGCTTTGTAATAATAATTAAGACCACCCTGTATGCTGCGAAGTGATTAAATTGTTTCTAATAGCTCTGATTTATGATACAGTGTAGTTTTTTCTCATAAAATATATACGATATTATTTGAAAAATTCAAAAAAGGCATCTTTGTTCAAAAACTTTGAATACTAATTAAGACCGCCCTGTAGACTGGAAGTGTCAAAAATGTTTCCTATATGTACATTATCAGACTCTTATTAATGATACAGTGCAGTTTTTGATATGCAGTTTTTTTATATCATTTAAAAAAATTTAAAGAAACATGTCTTTGTTTAGCCGGTTTGAATTTCAATTTAGGACACTCTGTATATATCGTATTATTAAATATTACCCCCAGAAGAAGATGAAGTGCAATTATTTTTCTTTAAAAAATTACTAAACATATTTATAAATAAAAAACAACGCTTTAATATGCCTACAAACAAATATTTACAGATATGTACTAATTATTTATTAATTATTCCAAAAATGATAATAAACTTTTAAATAATAATTATTTTAAGGACCTGTCAGGTCTTGTAGGATCATTAAAAAATAATTACCACCAAAATTGCTCGAATTTCAATGGAAATTTTGAAAATTCAAATAGTAGATTTAGTAAAGTTAAGATATAGTTAATTTTAATTTGTAAAACTTCATTTTATTAACTGACAAGTGGTTCTAGCCTAAAGTAGGATGATCAAATCACCTGTATAATTTTTATTTGTTTATTGGCTTTGATGTAGGGCGATTTCCGCTATTGTTTTATCTCTAGTAGGCGATAAGTGTGAAAGAATAACAATATTTTGGTAATATTGCTATGAATCACCTGAATATATCGCTCGTCAATTATGGTGTTTATTACTCACGATTTTATAAGAGGTAATTAAAATTGAGATTAATTAAAAAAAGTAAATAACCAGATGTGGCACACATAGTCAGAGCTGTGCTATTATTTTGTGTTTTTAAATTCTGCTAATATTAATAGATGTGATATTTTTATTAAATAAATTATTGTTCATATATTCAGAGCTTCAAGCCTACAAGATGTCAAAGCTTATTGTACTAGAGCTCTTGGAGGGAAACGAAAGCAAGGGCATTTTCGAAAATATATAATTTAAAGATCTTCGATTAGGAATATATGTAGAGGTATTTATTTGCGGGAATAATCAGAGGATAAACTTGAATGAAATTAAAAAAAAAAGATTATTTAACAGTTCGTTTAATCTGAAATAATCGATTAAGATGTATGAATCAGTTTTTCCTTTAAACAATACATCACATGTTTATCATTGTTTTATTGACAGTAACATTTTACGATTTTTCGTTATTTGCAATAGCACAGAGTTGGTCTAAGGTTTTTATAGCGGGAGACTCTGAAACACACAATCTAATCTAATAGTAAACCATTTTTCTGGAAAATCGCTACCTCACCTTCAAATTAAGACTAATTGAAATTTGTTTTCTGCTGAAGGTTACATAACAGAAATAACAGAAAGAATGCCCATTTCCTACCATGGTATAAAACATGCTACAATTATTTTTGGAGGAAGTCATATTTTCGTAGAATTAGAGCGTGGTTGTTCTAGGTTTCTGGTAGATTTTATAAGTAAATTTTTTTTTATTTTAATATTTTGTCGTACCTTATTATCAAAAGGAAAGCAGAACATGCGCTATTCCGGTTCTGATATATTTACATGGTCCTTATCTTAATAATCTAGCGTATTTGTATCTGCCATATAATGAAAATGAAATGTTATTTTCAGTCGTTGATTTGACGTCGATGTACCTACAACATGGCGAAGCCTGTTGATGAGAATGAACACGGTGAGTACTTGCGATATTATTAATAAATTATTGCTTTATCAGAATGTTATCTGATTTGTAAGTTTGTCTAACAGTTGTCATTGAAGGTGTTTCGAGATAAAGTGATGAATTATAGAGGCAAGTTTACCGTAAAATATAGACAACTTTATAACATTTAAGCGTATATAACTAGTGCCATCTTGCGTTCACCTATCGTAACTTTTTTGAGATAGATAAACTTTGATAATAAAATGATTATAAAGGCTTAAATGATAAAAGGCCTATAATTACAAAGACGTAAAAGACTTACGTCATAAAAGGATCGAATCATAAAGTATAGAAATCGTAAAATTTCAAATCAACGTTGCCAAACCGTACTAAAAATCATTGATTTTGCTTTATTTGTTATTTCAAAAGTTAGGCAACATTGATCCAGATATAGACACGTTGTAGAATTCGAATCTTTTGGGACTGTAGGTTTAAATATATTTTTTTGATCAGTGATGTTTAGTACAAATGTTTTCGAGGGAATCAAAGGGGCAGCGCCCCCTTGCCTTTTTCTAGCCGACACTCACCAACTGTTCTTTGTGCAAAAACAACTGAAAATATTAGATAATTATTAATGATTGAGTTAGAAATAATTACAGATTTGTTTGTTATGTATGATTTTAATTTATATTTTCAGTGCGTATAGATGAAAATAATTGGTCTTATTTAAAAATAGTAATTATTATTTGAATGTATTCATTATTGTTTTCATATATTTTTGCTTTTTTAAACAACTAAATCAAATAATAACTAAATTTTCATTGCCTTTTTTAAATGTTTGGGCCATTTTTGAGGGAAAAAGTGAGTTTTTTAGGATATAAATGGACCTAGATTCTACAAAAAAAATTCAAAAAAATTCAAATTTGGTTTACGCAGAATGAATTTTGAATAAGAAACTATTGGCAATGCCAAAATTACCGAAAAGAGATGTTTGGGCCATTTATGAGGTAAAAATTGAGTTTTTTAGGATATAAATACCTAGAATCTACAAAAAAATTAAAAAAAAATTAAAATTTAGTTTAAGCAGAATGAATATTATATAAAAAACAATTGGCAACATCAAAATTACCGAAAAAAAATGTTTGGGTCATTTTTGGGGGGAAAAGTGAGTTTTTTAAGGATATAAATGGACCTGGAAAATTCAAAAAAATTAAAATTTGGTTTACGCAGAATGAATTTTGTCTAAAAAACGATTGGCAATGTCAAAATTACCGAAAAAAAATGTTTGGTCCATTTTTGAGGGAAAAAGTGGGTTTTTTAGGATATAAATGGACCTAGAATCTACAAAAAAATTTAAATTTGATTTATGCAGATATGAGAAATATCCTTTTATTGCCCTACTTCCCCCTTGGAACCACCGTTGGTCTCTACATGTATTATATGTATTATTATTTAGTTTTTTAATTTATATTACATATCGCGTCAGTTTGTCAGCCAATGAAGATTTTATAATAAAATTTTGTCTTTGTAAATTTTTTTAAAGGTGTATCAGACAAGTATCTGATTTGTTCCTTTTTTCCCTTGTTTTTGAGAAGTATAAATCCTAAAAACCGTATTTCATAGTCCACCTAGCTCGGGTGCTTCATTACAAAACACAGTATTCAACATTTTCTCAGAAAATCGTGTTTTTATATCTTTGGATTACGTAAACTTTAAAGGCACATAGCATTAATATCAAAAGAATTCGTTAAAAACACGTTTTTTTCACAATTTTATTTTTTACACATACTGTGTTTTGGAATGGAGCAGCCGAGCTGATTAAAAAACATAAGTTTAACAAGATAAACAAATTTTTTTAATAATGTCGAACAAAACAAATTTCCTCGTGGCCCGATAAGACAATTTCCTTACAACACCTACACGTTTCAACTATTTGGAATAACCCTGTATCTGTTTGATAATGAAAATGGTAAATACGAAAGATGTTTAAGTAAATGAAGTTTATGAGTAAGAAATACATTGAGCTTGCGATGGTTCAGGTTGTACGTTGTTTTTGTGTCCTAGTGTGTGTTAAGAAATAATAATGAATTTTAAAACAAAACGTGAGTATCTTGATAACAAATAAACTATATTTTGTTTTCGAAAGAAATCCATTTGGACGTAAATATGCAATTAAAGTTCATTAGCAGTTATCTAATTATCTAATTTATAGTTATTTAAAGTGTTATTGCACTTAAAAGTCAGTTTTTATATCTGTGGAATCATCGAAAAATAAATATTTGTCTGAAACAAATTATATTTGAATTTATCGATATTTTTGTAAATGAATTTTTAAATCATTACTTGTTGCCTTTCATTCTAACAGTTTTATTATAGAAATTGGTTTTTTTATATATAATTTAGTATTTTTTTCATAGTTTGATAAAAATTGAAAATCCATAATTTCTATTTGATTTTTAGATGTGCTACCATCTATGGTAAGAAGAGAGTATTGACATTAAATTTTGACTGAATCTAGTCAAGATGTCACTCTCTTCTTTTTTATCCCTTTCAGAGATTAATACAAAGTGAGTAAACCGGTAAGGAATTTTAATTTATTAGATTCGACATCCTAAGACCGGTTTCTGCCTTTCGGCTTCATCAGTTAGGCTTTTCGAATCCAATAAATAAAAATTCCAAACTCGTACAAGTCAATAGCTATATCCGCTATAAGATAACATTTTTAGATGTGCTACCATCTATGGTAAGAAGAGAGTATTGACATTAAATTTTGACTGAATCTAGTCAAGATGTCACTCTCTTCTTTTTTATCCCTTTCAGAGATTAATACAAAGTGAGTAAACCGAAAGGCAGAAACCGGTCTTAGGATGTCGAATCTAATAAATTAAAATTCCTTACCGGTTTACTCACTTTGTATTAATCTCTGAAAGGGATAAAAAAGAAGAGAGTGACATCTTGACTAGATTCAGTCAAAATTTAATGTCAATACTCTCTTCTTACCATAGATGGTAGCACATCTAAAAATGTTATCTTATAGCGGATATAGCTATTGACTTGTACGAGTTTGGAATTTTTATTTATTGGATTCGAAAAGCCTAACTGATGAAGCCGAAAGGCAGAAACCGGTCTTAGGATGTCGAATCTAATAAATTAAAATTCCTTACCGGTTTACTTTCTATTTGATGTTAGAACATTTGCAAATTTACATATTTCTATGTAATTTGATCCAAAAAATCCGATTTTGATATAATTTTTTTGATATCTCTTCATTCAATATTATTTTCCTCATATTTTTCCCAAAATTCCCAATTTCTCTGGCCAAAAAAACTCAAAAAATTATTTTCCTTAAATTCTGACACCACCAATCCTTTTTTCTACCTCGATTTACCCACTGGGCTAATTTTCAACATTCTAACATTTTTTTTTTAGTGAATTTAGATTTTTTTAATATACAGGGTGTTTCATTGCGAAGTGTCCATACATTAAACGAAGATTTAACACAGACAATTCCAAAAAACCTATATTTGTTGGTTCTAATCCCCTTCCTAGTATTTTTTTCATAGTTTGATAAAAATTAAAAATCATTATAATTTCTATTTGATATTAGAACGTACATTTGCAAATTTACACAATGGGGTTGTTAATTTTTTTAATTTTTATTTACAGGAGAACCAATTCCATATGATCCGGATTTCAATGGTCCTTTAAGAAAAAGGTCCTGTACAGATATCCTTTGTTTGTCTGTTTTTATTTGTTTTGTGGCAGCTTGGGCCGGAATCGGCCTATACGGTAAGAAATATTTTTTTCTATGTAGTTTTTATCATAAATAAATAAATAAATAAATAAGACTACTGTAGGGGTTTTTGGGGTCGTTGAATCGGAATCCGAGGTCCGTTTGACCTTGACCCTGACCTGATGAGGTCAAGCTACCCTAGAAACCTTTGTATGAATTTTTTCAGATATTTCTAGAAGTTTTCCTCAATTTGACCTTCAAATGACCTTGACCCTGACCTGATGAGATCCAGCGGACCTCGGATTCCGATTCAGCGACCCCAAAAACCCCTAGTTACATTAGTGAAGTTCTTGGCGCTTTTTTTGTGGGCTGTGTAATTTATTTCATTCTTGAGATACTTTAAAAATTGTATCATGATTATTATTTTCTGCAATTTTCCAATTTTTTCTGGACAAAACAAACAACCTTGTTCTTAATTAATTTCCAAAGAATCTGTGCAATTTTAAAAGCTCAGTCTAATGCTAGAAATTTAAAATTATGCTGATAACTAATTGATAAAAAAAACTATCATTTTAAAATTATTTTTTTTTCTGTTTTAATAACAATTCAAACTTAAGTAGTCACAGATACACTTCTATTGTGTAAAAATAATAATATGAGATAAATCGGTAGTTATCTAAAAATTCTAGGAAACTTGGCTTAAACAATATAATAAATTTGGGTTTTTTTATTGATATTTGTGGTCTCAAAGCGTATATAAAATAATGGAATGTGGGAATATAATCCCTAAATACTTTTGTTTATCTTTGTCTATAATAAAAATTAAAATAAATATAATATTATTTATTGACTCAAAGATGCATATCTTCAAAATGATAGCTAGTATCCCGATGAAAATGATTTAAAAAAAAAACGTGTTCCAATAATTTTTTATTTGTATAAAAAAATGTTTGAGATATGAGGCATGAAATTAGACGAAAATATTCTGAAAATGGATGTAAGAAATAAGTCAAATTTTTTTAATTTTTTCGATTTTATACATTAAGGGAAGCTTGTAAAAATTTTTTTCAATAAATATGTGCCAAAAACGGCATTTTTGGTATTTTTCGAGTGGATTGCTTCACTATTTTTTAAATATCTCAGGTTGTAAGAGTCGTGGAAAAATAAAAAAAAAATTAAAATGACTGTGATGAAGTAGAGTATCGATCCGTATAGTAGGTTTTTTTTAAAAAATGTACCCTAACCTCAAAAAACGAATTCGCGCACATTATTAATATTCTTTTACTGAATTAGCAATAAATAACCAAAAAATCCTCGAAGTTTCTTAAAAATTGGAGAAAATATGTATTTTTATGTCAGGAAGACATGGTAAATATTTAAACAAAAAAAAAATGTATTTGTCCAGCCAAAATCGGTATTTTTCGGAAAAAAATTGAATTGGCCGCCATTTTTGAAAAAACAATAGTAGAGAAAAAATTTTTATCTCAAAAAAGAAGGATTTTTGTGTGTACTTTTGTCTAAGAAAATCCAACATTTTATTTCTTTATTTAATGTGCCCAATTTAGGGAATATTTGGCACATATCCCGCGAAACTAAAACTAATTTTTTTACAAGTTTCTCTTTACGTATAAAACCGAAAAAATTAAAAAAAATTTGAATTAGCTCTTACATTCATATAAAATTCTAATTTCTCTCCACTATAAATAAGATATTTTTCAGGTTATTAAACATTATACGACTTGATCTTTAAAGAGTTTTACATTTGACCTATTCAGTCTTTCAAAATTTTATCTTTTTTATTTTTAGCAATACTAAATGGCGATCCCAGCGTATTATTAATCCCCAGGGATTCGGCGGGACGTAGATGCGGAAGAGATGCCGAAGTTTTGAATAAACCCTATTTGCTCTTCCACGATTTAACGCAATGTCTAGCGCCAACAACCCCGTTTACGGGGTGTGCCACACCTCAGGTATGAAAAAAAAAATCATCTTAAAATGAAAATAAACTAAATATTATATCTGAATAAATTGGACCCTTTCGGATATCTTCTTACTCTACAACAGAACTACTACTGTACAAAATGTCCCCAAGCTAATATTTTTTCCATTCAAAATCCTGAGATTACAACAGTTGGTAAGCTTAGTGACAGATTTAACAGTTGGCAACTCTGATTACAGATTCCTACGTATGCTAATCTTACCGACACTCATTGACAGGTGGCGCTGCAATTTGGATAAAAAATGGCGAGCAGGCGTGACGCGGCCATCTTAAAAAAGGGGCGGAGCTTGTCATAAGAGCTGTTAACAAAATGTTCACACATTTAGGCTACTGAATGGTGATTGTGGGATTCTCCAATAAGATACGCAATTCCCCAGATTAATTTTTTCTCCAGAGGTGTTCCATATTATAATGTTTTTATTTTTCTTAGGTTTGCGTAAGCAGCTGTCCGAATAATTTTTGGAGCGAACCCGCAACGCCGCCACCCAATATCAATGATTATTGTAGCAACATCAATAGTATAGTTTGTCCGCAATATTTACTGCCTAGTACTCCATGTAAGTATTTATTTCAATTTTATAAAAGAATTCTTGTATTAATATTTATTGTGACTTTCCAGCATCCTATGTTTTATATAAGGTTTTAAATAAACTTTAATTAACACTTCTGAAGAACAACTCATACATGAATTAGGGATGTGTAACTGGAACAGTACCTGTTCCTTTTGGAACAGGTTTTTACAAATATTTCTTGGAACAGGTATTATTAGAGACATGGAACAGGTACGTTGGAACAGTCTCTGACGTCACTGTGACAGCCTCTGTCGTCACTGTGACAGCGCGTACCCTGTTCCAAACGGAACTGGTACAGGTCCTGTTCCAGTGTCACATCCCTACTCGTAGAAGAGGCCTTTTAAATTTCTTAAAAATAGCTACTTTGATAATATCGGCGAAAATAGAAGAAAATGTTAGGTTATTAAAAAGTCAGGAGTTAAGGGTATACAACTTGCAATACGTTGGAACTGGAACAGGTTTTTTGGAACAGGTATATTTTAGAACTGGAACAGGTTGTACCTGTTATTCAATTACGGCTGTTCCACCCATCCCTAACATGAATACAAAAACTGCGACCTCCAACAATGAATGACATGACATAGACAATTGACGCGACATTGACAATTGACGTTTAGTGCGTTCACATTACCAAACATCATAAATGAGATCCTGAACCGCCGCACATGAGAGATACAGGGGGTTAAATTGAAAATTCATCAAACGTGATTATTATTTGGAAATATCTTCATTTTTCTTTCTTTCTGTCCTGCCAAAATATTTAGCATATTGAGGATGATGACTTTTGTGATTGAGGTTTCTTTCTTAAGGAATATTAATCCAATATATCATCAAATAACGTTTTTATTTCATATGCAGTTCTATACAGATGCTTGCACAATGTAGCCGATCGTAAAAAACTGCGTAATCAAAGGATTTCACGAATACAAGGCGACGAAATTTCTTTAGCGAAACATTTTCTCGATCCATACCGGATGTTGATGAACTTAGGGATTGAAGCGTCCATAAAGATTTTTACCAATGATGAGAAAGCTCTACAGGTATAATTGTATTACGGTAAAATGTGCTGAGAATCCCTAATTTTCCTCACTATATTCAATTGAAACTAGACCCTTTTAATTTTCTTTAATAAACGCCTTCTTTATCCACTAACAGTTTTCACTACTTAGAATTATTTCAAACGTTTTTAAAATTATTGGGAACTCAGGTTGCACCCGTAGGTAGCGCAATTCACCCTCTTACGAGTGAACCCAAGAAGCAGAGCTTGTGCGGGGAAGCACAGCTGTTATATTATAAAACAGGAAATGGATAATGAACTAAATTTAAAATCGAGAATAATAAAAACCAATTTTTTTTATTTCTACAGTTCAAAAAAGATGCATTCCAAATATGAATCTAGTGAATTCCACTATGATTGCCCAAATAAGTCAAATAGTACCAGCTGTAACTTTAGATCATATTCATCAATCCATTGCAAATATCAAACTTATTTCTGAAGCTGAAGAGGTATGCAACACTCGAGTAGTATTTTCGTTTGTTTTTTTTGCTTCAATCTACTAAATAGCTCATATAGCATAAGCAACAAGCGCGAAATGATACAGCAAAAATAAATCTGAACTGTCACTATAGAAACAAACATTCTGACACTTAATTAACCCTTTCACTGCCAGCTACGCGCCTAGCACACAATACTGACTGTCTACTGTGTGCCTTCAAACCTACGTTAGTTGTTTGGTAGTTCCGGGCGGAGTCTAGAGTACTAATCCACTGATTGGTCAAATTTCGTCGATACCCGCTCATATCGTAAAGTTTGACAGATTAGACATATGTCAGATATTCTGTTTTAGCATATTATATCACATTAATTCCCATTTTATTTTATCCTACATGGAAGTCACTCATTCAACGGAAGTTTATGGAATGTAAATTTTATTTTAGACCATTCTGTACAAAATAAAAATTTCAAACTGAGTCTAAAAAAATCGCCAGTCCTTTGTCTTTCTACAATAGTAATTTTAAAGTTTTAGCGTAAAATTGGAAAAAGATGCCATGTTTTTAAAAAGGGATGTGCAAATTCAAATATTTTTTGGGAAAATGGTTGTTTTCTCCGATATAGCTGGGAGTTTTACAAAAAAAATTTGGGGGTGTGTAGTAATAACTTGCAACGAAGATATTTGAGTTATGAATTATATGAATATAACATTTTTGAGTTACTAGACGTCTTAAAATAATATTTTTTCAATAGCTGGATATTTTATACTTGATAGGCTGTGCTATACGAGTTATACTGTGGATTGTTTTGTGTTTTTTGATGTTTGTTACCAAAATACGTGTAAAATATTAAATTGGGAAAATATTTCACAAATTTTTCACCTTACCAGAGGTTGGTGTAGTTTTTTCTCTAAAAAATACTTACATTCACATTGCTGTTGCTTCGCTTGTAAGTTTCACTTTCACTAACACATTTTTAATACACCTGTGGTTGCTTTTTGTAAATATTTTATTACATACAGTGTGTTTAATTGAATGGCGATAATTCACAGGGAGCTTATATATTTTATATTTCACTTTTAGGTGGGCCAAAACATAGTTGAAGATGTAGTCCGATCCTGGTGGAAAATTTTAATAGGTGTAGTGGTGGCTTTATTGATATGTTTAATATACATATTTATACTAAGATGGCTAGCGGCCCCAATGATCTGGCTGTCCATTTTCGGTGTCCTAGTAGGTCTAGGTGCAGGTAAGATTAAAAAATACTGTTTTTCTACTGGATGGCTTAAATTACCAACTTTACGCACTTCAATAACAGTCAGAAGTTATTCCTGCTGTTACATAAACAACAGGTTATGGGCCCAGGCCATTTATAATTGCAAAATAACATATTATGTCCGCATTTTGCGTAATCACACCAAAAAAAAATACTTTACGAACTTGTTTGGTGTCCTGATGTGCCTAAAATAATATACTCGTAATTTTTAGGATTATATTTCACCGTCGTGAAATATATCGAAGCTCGAAATGCTTACTCAGAAGTTTTTAACCGAGTCCAGTATGAAGAAGAAAGAGACTATCTTAGTGCCCAATTAAAGACCAAACGTGATCTGTGGCTAACGGGCCTTATTATTTTATCGATTATTTTAGGTATTATCCTGTTAGTCCTTATATTTTTGAGAACGCGCATACATCTGGCTATTGCGTTAATCAAAGAGGGAAGCAAGTAAGTCGATACTAATTTATTTCTTTCACTTTTTTATTTCTACTTATTTTATTTTAGACCTGAAGATGACTTTAAGAGTCGAAACTATAAAATGTTTATTTCCGCGCTCGTTCTCCTCCTAACAATTGTTTTCTTTTAGGGCTGTAAGTTCGGTGACGGCATCATTATGTTTCCCAATTCTACCATGGATTCTACAAATTGGTGTTATAGCTTATGCTTTGGTAGTTGGTGTTTATCTTGCAAGTACTGGAGAGCCCTTATATAAAACAAGAAATGTAGATGAAGTTTGTAATACTCAAACGCAATTAGTGGTAAGCAAAATGCTATTTTTACTATGATTAGGTATTTTTTAAAAAGTACAATCAGCTCGTATTAGCGCAATGATACTGCGCAAAAAGTTAGCGAACTTGTTAATTTGGAAGGTATCGCGCTTGAATCAGCGAGCGCATTATGTTTACCTGTGCGATGATTGTATGTTTGGACGCCTTCGTCAGTTTCGAGTCATTCAAATGATAAATAAATAAAGTTAAACGATAATAAATCAGGAAAATATAAGTTTGTACAATTCAAACGCAATTAGTGGTAAGCAAACTGTTCCCTCACGTTATTTTTACTATGATTTAGTTATTTTTTAAAATGTACAATCAGCTCGTATTAGCTCAATGATCCTGCGCAAAAAGTTAGCGAACTTGTTAATTTGGAAGGTATCGCGCTTGAATCCGCGAGCGCATTATGTTTACCTGTGCGATGATTGTATGTTTGGACGCCTTCGTCAGTTTCGAGTCATTCAAATGATAAATAAATAAAGTTAAACGATAATAAATCAGGAAAATATAAGTTTGTACAATTCAAACGCAATTAGTGGTAAGCAAACTGTTCCCTCACGTTATTTTTACTATGATTTAGTTATTTTTTAAAATGTACAATCAGCTCATATTAGCTCAATGATCCTGCGCAAAAAGTTAGCGAACTTGTTAATTTGGAAGGTATCGCGCTTGAATCCGCGAGCGCATTATGTTTACCTGTGCGATGATTGTATGTTTGGACGCCTTCGTCAGTTTCGAGTCATTCAAATGATAAATAAATAAAGTTAAACGATAATAAATCAGGAAAATATAAGTTTGTACAATTCAAACGCAATTAGTGGTAAGCAAAATGTTCCCTCACGTTATTTTTACTATGATTTAGTTATTTTTTAAAATGTACAATCAGCTCATATTAGCTCAATGATCCTGCGCAAAAAGTTAGCGAACTTGTTAATGTGGAAGGTATCGCGCTTGAATCAGCGAGCGCATTATGTTTACCTGTGCGATGATTGTATGTTTGGACGCCTTCGTCAGTTTCGAGTCATTCAAATGATAAATAAATAAAGTTAAACGATAATAAATCAGGAAAATATAAGTTTGTACAATTCAAACGCAATTAGTGGTAAGCAAAATGTTCCCTCACGTTATTTTTACTACGATTTAGTTATTTTTTAAAAAGTACAATCAGCTCGTATTAGTTCAATGATCCTGCGCAAAAAGTTAGCGAACTTGTTAATGTGGAAGGTATCGCGCTTGAATCAGCGAGCGCATTATGTTTACCTTTGCGATGATTGTATGTTTGGACGCCTACGTCCGTTTCGAGTCATTCAGATGGTAAATAAATAAAGTTAAACGATAATAAATCAGGAAAATATAAGTTTGTACAATTGAAATGCAATTAGTGGTAAGCAAAATGTTCCCTCACGTTATTTTTACTATGATTTAGTTATTTTTTAAAATGTACAGTCAGCTCATATTAGCTCAATGATCCTGCGCAAAAAGTTAGCGAACTTGTTAATGTGGAAGGTATCGCGCTTGAATCAGCGAGCGCATTATGTTTACCTGTGCGATGATTGTATGTTTGGACGCCTTCGTCAGTTTCGAGTCATTCAGATGGTAAATAAATAAAGTTAAACGATAATAAATCAGGAAAATATAAGTTTGTACAATTCAAACGCAATTAGTGGTAAGCAAAATGTTCCCTCACGTTATTTTTACTACGATTTAGTTATTTTTTAAAATGTACAATCAGCTCGTATTAGTTCAATGATCCTGCGCAAAAAGTTAGCGAACTTGTTAATGTGGAAGGTATCGCGCTTGAATCAGCGAGCGCATTATGTTTACCTGTGCGATGATTGTATGTTTGGACGCCTACGTCCGTTTCGAGTCATTCAGATGGTAAATAAATAAAGTTAAACGATAATAAATCAGGAAAATATAAGTTTGTACAATTGAAATGCAATTAGTGGTAAGCAAAATGTTCCCTCACGTTATTTTTACTATGATTTAGTTATTTTTTAAAATGTACAATCAGCTCATATTAGCTCAATGATCCTGCGCAAAAAGTTAGCGAACTTGTTAATGTGGAAGGTATCGCGCTTGAATCAGCGAGCGCATTATGTTTACCTGTGCGATGATTGTATGTTTGGACGCCTTCGTCAGTTTCGAGTCATTCAGATGGTAAATAAATAAAGTTAAACGATAATAAATCAGGAAAATATAAGTTTGTACAATTCAAACGCAATTAGTGGTAAGCAAAATGTTCCCTCACGTTATTTTTACTACGATTTAGTTATTTTTTAAAAAGTACAATCAGCTCGTATTAGTTCAATGATCCTGCGCAAAAAGTTAGCGAACTTGTTAATGTGGAAGGTATCGCGCTTGAATCAGCGAGCGCATTATGTTTACCTGTGCGATGATTGTATGTTTGGACGCCTACGTCCGTTTCGAGTCATTCAGATGGTAAATAAATAAAGTTAAACGATAATAAATCAGGAAAATATAAGTTTGTACAATTGAAATGCAATTAGTGGTAAGCAAAATGTTCCCTCACGTTATTTTTACTATGATTTAGTTATTTTTTAAAATGTACAATCAGCTCATATTAGCTCAATGATCCTGCGCAAAAAGTTAGCGAACTTGTTAATGTGGAAGGTATCGCGCTTGAATCAGCGAGCGCATTATGTTTACCTTTGCGATGATTGTATGTTTGGACGCCTTCGTCAGTTTCGAGTCATTCAAATGATAAATAAATAAAGTTAAACGATAATAAATCAGGAAAATATAAGTTTGTACAATTCAAACGCAATTAGTGGTAAGCAAAATGTTCCCTCACGTTATTTTTACTACGATTTAGTTATTTTTTAAAAAGTACAATCAGCTCGTATTAGTTCAATGATCCTGCGCAAAAAGTTAGCGAACTTGTTAATGTGGAAGGTATCGCGCTTGAATCAGCGAGCGCATTATGTTTACCTTTGCGATGATTGTATGTTTGGACGCCTACGTCCGTTTCGAGTCATTCAGATGGTAAATAAATAAAGTTAAACGATAATAAATCAGGAAAATATAAGTTTGTACAATTGAAATGCAATTAGTGGTAAGCAAAATGTTCCCTCACGTTATTTTTACTATGATTTAGTTATTTTTTAAAATGTACAATCAGCTCATATTAGCTCAATGATCCTGCGCAAAAAGTTAGCGAACTTGTTAATGTGGAAGGTATCGCGCTTGAATCAGCGAGCGCATTATGTTTACCTGTGCGATGATTGTATGTTTGGACGCCTTCGTCAGTTTCGAGTCATTCAGATGGTAAATAAATAAAGTTAAACGATAATAAATCAGGAAAATATAAGTTTGTACAATTCAAACGCAATTAGTGGTAAGCAAAATGTTCCCTCACGTTATTTTTACTACGATTTAGTTATTTTTTAAAATGTACAATCAGCTCGTATTAGTTCAATGATCCTGCGCAAAAAGTTAGCGAACTTGTTAATGTGGAAGGTATCGCGCTTGAATCAGCGAGCGCATTATGTTTACCTGTGCGATGATTGTATGTTTGGACGCCTACGTCCGTTTCGAGTCATTCAGATGGTAAATAAATAAAGTTAAACGATAATAAATCAGGAAAATATTGTATACAAAAGATTTTTGTTTATTTTATAGGACGACGTTGAGTGTGATCCAGAAATATGGGCATATAATTTGACAAATAATCCCGCTGTAGCACAATTTTGTACGAACGCTTCTTGTAAATTTATTAGGATGAACAATGATGTCCTTTATCCATATTTACAAGGTACTAATGTTTTGCTTTAAAACTTATCGATACAAATTAATTTTCTTATTAAAATCTCTTTATACTTTTTTAGCTTACAATATTTTCGGATTCTTCTGGCTCGCGTTTTTCGTAACCGCATTAGGTCAAATGGTACTTGCTGGTATTTTTGCTCAATGGTACTGGACCTTTAATAAATCACAAATTCCGTTCTTTGCAGTTACTTCCGCATTCCTTAGGACGTTAAGGTAGGTACATAATTTAAAAAACTTTTCTCCTTCGGCATTTTATTTTAATTTTTTGGGCAATCAATTTTCTTTCAAGATTTTTTTACTCCGAAGCGGAATATACGGGCAAAAACCAAGGATAATGATCCCGGTGAGCCTGTCAAAAGACACCACATCATTTCGAGCAGAAGTAGCAGCAATACACCTCTGTATAGGAGAAATAAACAGACAAGACAAGTAGATAATAAATGAGCATAGCTCCATGGAGCCGCGATCAAAACCATGGGCAAGGTCATATGGAGCCGTGAAAAACCCAAGGTCATATGGAGCCATGATAAGCCCAAGGTCATCTGACAAGCCGCGATAAAAACCATGGGCAAGGTCATATGGAGCCGTGATAAGCCCAAGGTCATCTGATAAGCCGCGATATTTTTCCCAAATCTTCTTTGTTTTGTTGCATACTTTTCATCATTTTTCCCAAGTCTTCTTTGTCTTGTTGTCTTACTTCCCCTAGTGTTCTTAATTCCATTAAGACCATCATTATTCCATCGTTCTCTTCTTCTTTCTTTCGGGTTAACTCAATTTTAGCCCCACGTTGGGCGCAATTTGTAAGGATATTGAAAATACGAGGTTTTTACTTTTTAATGAATATTCTTTATTTTAAATTTCAGGTATCACATAGGGACACTCGCCTTTGGATCCCTAATAATAGCAATCTGCAGAATTATAAGAATAACTCTAGAATATTTAGATCAGAAGTTGAAAAAGTACGACAACGAATTTACGAAAGCTATTATGTGCCTTTTAAAATGTTTCTTCTATTGTTTGGAGAAATTCCTCAAGTTTTTAAACAAAAATGCATACATTATGTGCGCTATACATGGAAAGAATTTTTGTATTAGCGCTAAAAATGCTTTTATGCTGCTCATGAGGAACATTATCAGAGTTTGGGTATTGGATAAGGTAAAAATGGACGCATTTTCTCTTGTATTTAAAAAAAAAATAAATTTGCTTTTATTTTTTCAGGTCACAGATTTTCTGTTCTTCCTCAGCAAACTTATGCTAACACTTGGAGTTGGTGCTGTGTCGTACGTCTTCTTCGTATCAGAATTGTTGCCAACTAGTGTTATAGACAATTCATCTCTTCACTATGGAGTCGTACCCGTTGTGATAATAATGGTTTGTACGTACTTGATCACATCGCTGTTCTTCAGCGTCTACACCATGGCCGTTGACACCTTATTTTTGTGCTTTTGTAAGTATTTTTATATATTTCGTATTAAGAGTGTTCTATATCCATCAACTGTGTGCCAGTGTGCCTCCCAGCAAATATGGCCGACCTGTCACCTACGTCATCCTGAAATGGTCTATATTCAAGTCAACACAACAATCCAATGTAAATAAATGCAATCAGAATAACTATACCATGACCTTTTCTGATTGGCCAAGATTCTGTAAAACTCCGACAGAGCACGAGCGCAATGCGAGAGGTCCCGGAAGCCGCTACACACAAGACAAACTTTTCGAAATATAAAATTTTAATTTTTAATTGCTTTAAAAGAGGACCGTCGGGGGGCAGCACCTCCCGGTGCCCTCTGAGATTTTAGAAGAAACTTCAAAAATGGTAAATACAAAAGTTGTTCAGTGGCAAATGAAGAACGGCTGAGGATAACTTATATACGTCTATGACTTTTTTGATATTTTTTTTAAGTTATTTCTTTTATGTATATAAAAAAAGCGATCATCCGCCATTCTACGATGAATAATAAGCTCGGATACGAAAAAATATTTTTTTTTGTTGAGCATTAAGCCCGCAATTTTAACATTAGCATTTCCAATATGGCGGAGGGTATAGAACCCCCTTAAGTAAATTTAATAATTTTCTAAAAGATAGAAATTATGGCGGGGTTTTGTAGCACTTTAACTTACACTTTTTATGTTTTTTTTTTTAGTGGAAGACTGCGAGAGAAACGACGGTACCCCTGAGAAACCTTACTACATGTCTAAAAATCTAATGAAAATATTTGGAAGAAAGAATAAAATGGATTAAATGAGATTTAGAAAAAAAAAGTATTTTGCCATTCTGAAAAAAATTAATGATCCGATAAATACTGTTTTACAGCGAAAAAAATCATTTTATATAATTAATCAAAAATTTTAAATTCTAGTCTTTTTATTACATCAATTAGTTTTGGAGTCGCCAATTACTTTTGTAGGATCTGTATAAATGGAGCGTACAGTATGTTTTTATGAGAAAGAATATCTGTGATATAAATATTGTAAAAGTGAAGTCATGCTATACAGTATATGCCAAATTATATGGTAAATAAATTTTCCCGGAAATATATATGTATATTTTAAAGTATATTTATACATTTTATATATATATAATCTTGTTTTTTGTAATTCCCTTTTTATTAGTTTGTTGGCAACGCACCCTATCGATATAATTCAGAACTTTTGAGAGAAAGCAGTTCGATTTCTTTAGATGAATATCTAATTCTGCTATTAAAATGAAGATGGCGCTGTCCTTTTTCGAAAAATTTTGGGAAAGTAGAAAAATATGAAAGATTAAGGCTGCGACAATTCCGCCAGTTTTCATATAGCAAACTAAAACTTCAATACATTGTACATAGATGGCGAGAGGTGTACCATTAGCGCGATTTATAATTAGACCTTCCAGGAGCAACCGATGTTGCCAAATCGACGCAGACTTATTTAATTATTTTTGAAGAATAATGTGTATTTTGCGATATGCATTTTATATTGAATAATTGCACTGTAATATGAAAACTTAATCTGTAAAAAATTGTACCTAGTTGGTAAGTGTTAAATAGGTTAATTTGAAAAAAATAAAACAAATAACAAATTGTGCTATAAGAGCGACATCCTAGAGAACGTTTAAGGCCATAGACCTGCTTCCTAGCCGACAACGGTAAATGTAATGTAAACACCCGATGAATAATATCGAGATTTAATAGTGATTTTGATATTGAACGAGAGAGATTGTGTTATATTTGGTTCTGGAATATAAGTAAATTTTTAATTCATTTTGGGTGTGTTTTATTTAGTCGTTTGCAAATGGTTATAAAAGAATGTTTCATTCCAGATTTTATGGTCGTAATAAAAATTTTAATCTTAAAGAACCAGGGGCAATTGAACTATTCTGCTAAACATTTGCTTTCTCCAAGTATTAGAAATAATCAATAATCTATTTTTGGTTTTTGGAATGAGTTCAAAGGTCACTCCTTTGAATGGGGTGAAAATTTTTACTTTTATATAAAACCGAGCGAAATCGATTATTTTATAATTTGAATAATTTCTCGATTTATTTTGATAATAATTATTTGAAATGTATGCTTAATTGAGTAATAGGTAGTAGGTATATCGGTATATTATTATCTCTTTTAAATGCATATTGTTATAAAAATACACTCTGACAAGTACTGTTTTGATATATTAGACTGCGAAATTTAATAATCGATTCTAATGCGCATTCAAAATAAGCAAGCAGACAAACCAAATGTCAATTTGTTGAAGCACGAGATGAAGCTTTCTGGAAGGACAAGATGCTACCAAAATTAGTGTCGTTTTATAATGATTTTGTTCTTCCTGAAATAATTTACAGGAACATTCCAAAAGGTTTAACCCTTAAGTAGCATAACTATGTGTTACAAAAAATTGAGATTTGTGAAATTATGTTTGAAGTTTTTTTTTGTAATATTGTATCCATGTATCTCATTTTTTAATAAAATACTTTTAAATATTTTATACCTATTTATTGCCTTCCCCTTCCTAACGTGTCCTTAATATCAATAATTACAATTGAAGAGCTTATTGTATTAATCTGATAAGCCTCATTATTGTAGACAAGAGAGATGTCGCATTTATTGGTAATTATAAAGAATCAAACTTAAAATTAACCTTTGCACAGAAAAATCAACTTGAACGTGAGTGCACAGGCATCACTACTTAATATTAGTTAAGATGGTATGCATTCAGTCATTTTTGTAATGAATTTAATATGTTGTCAATCTTCTAATTAGCCTTCCCTGCAGCACAGTTTCCAACTTAGAAACAAAATTACAATTGCCTAAAAATCTTATTTTGTCACACTATACTAATATCTTTGTAACCTGTGTAAAAATATAGATAACGGCAACGTCGTATCATAAAATACAATTATTTGTAAACATCGTTTCGTATTGCGCGTTGAAATATTTTGACACATGCCGTTGGCATTTCTGATTGGTCAACCATTAATAATTTATGCATAGACTTAGCTTCTATCGAGATTCCAAGACATATGCCAACGCATCTTTGCATGTCGCATCAGTGGTGAACACCGTGTACTAAAATGACAAGGTAATTAACGCGTCAATTTTAAAAATTGTGTCAAAATTTGCAAAACGACATCATGCGTTTTGAGTTACTTATCCCACGCGCAGTCATTATATTTTGTGAAAGTTTTTAAAAAATGATAGAGAATTGATTGAATATAATTTTTTCATCAATCCTTGCAATTAAAATTTTAAAGTTTTTTATGATAATGTGAAATTATGTTTAGTTATTAAAGAGTATGTTTATATTCAATTCATTCTTACAACATTGCTGCTTATATTTATAGCTCAATTTACTCATAATTTTGCTTTATTATTCTGAAACGCATGATGTAGTAAAACCACCAAAACGGCCGCCATTTTTAGTCCATTGGCGGGAATGTCGCAGCCTTAAACAATAGCTAATAGGTTTTAACTTTTAAATAAAGTTTTTTATTATTTTGTTGGCAACGCGCCCTATCGATATAATTCAGAACTTTTGAAAGAAAGCAGCTCGATTTCTTTGAATGAATGTCTACGTAGGTAATATTTTTCTGCAATTTTGATTCTGCTATTAAAGTGAAGATGGCGCTGCCCTTTTTCGAAAATTTTTGGGAGAAAGTAGAAATCTGTAAGTATTGATATAATTTCAAAAAATATGAAAGATTAAAAATAATATGATTTTAGGGAATGAAGTTTCAGAAATTAAAGTACATTCAACAGTTGAGAAAAATGTATTTAAAACATAAATTCAATAAAAATGATGAATATATATTTCGATTCTGCTATTAAAGTGAAGATGGCGCTGTCCTTTTTCGAAAAATTTTGGTAGAAATCTGTAATTATTGATATAATTACAAAAAATATGAAAGATTAAAAATAACAGGATTTTAGGGAATGAACTGTCAGAAATTAAAACGCATTCAACAGTTGAAAAAAAATGTATTTAAAACATATAAATTCAGTAAAAATATAAAAATATGTAGTAAAAGTTATTTCTAAGCATTTTCTAACATCAATAATCTCTGTTGAGTTAAAATAGCGACATCTACCATGGCTTCTGGTATTAATAACTCGGGTACGCTGTATTTTAAAGATTCCTCATAGGCATATAAAATGCTGGTATCGTACAACATCATTTTACTCTGAGTTAATGCCAAAATGCAATTTCTGATCCTTCCAATCGTTTCTCGATCCTGTCTTGGCACTACCTAACAAAAAATATCCCGGTAAACGTTAAGAATACGGGGCCGGCTGGCTTGTCACGTATTCACAAGTGTCCATTTCGAAAGTTGTGACATTCCGACAGGTGTCATATTTTAACAGCCGTCATGTTTTGACAGTTGTTACATTCTGACAGGCGTCATATTTTGACAGATGTTATATTCTGACAGGTGTCACGTTTTGACAGTTGTTACTCACCGTTCCATTAAATATTAACCTAAATCCATGATTTCTGAAACTGAATTGGCAACGTTCTATTTCCAACATTGAATTTATGAGATTTTTAAATTTAAATTTCATTTCATTTAAAATGAAACTATCAGAATCTAACAACTGTCAAAATATGACACCTGTCAGAATGTAACAAGTGTCAAATTGTGACACCTGTCAAAATGGACACTTATGAGATGGCTGTCATTTGTCAAGCAAATTATTTTTAAATTGCATTCATATTTCATTTCATTTAAAATGAAACTGTCAAAACGTGACACCTGTCAGAACGTAACAAGTGTCAAAATGTGACACCTGTCAGAATGTAACAACTGTCAAAATGAACAATTATGAGATGGCTGTCATTTGTCAAGCAAATTATTTATGTCGGTCAAATGAACATTTTTTCTTTTTTATATACTTTTCAGGTTTATTTAATGAAAATCCCAGTTGGCCCCGTATTCTTAACGTTTCCCAATATCCCAATAAAAAAATAGTTTTAATAACTAAATCATTTATTTGTAAATAATTTACCTCTTCCAAATTTTGGACGAATCCACCGACACTTTCTTCGGAATTATTTATTGAAGAACAAATCCATATAAATCCGTTGTTTCCTAATATAACGCTCGCACCTACAGGTAAATTGTGGAAGTGAGTTTTACTTCTCTTTATTAAAGATGGGAAAACTTTAACTAAGACACCCTGTCCCAACTAAAATCCAACGTTACATTTTGAAAAAACAATTATATTATTAAAAAAAACTTACTTTGCCATATCTTAAGCTTCTCGTATGCAGTGACAACGCTCCATCTGAAAAAACGTTTTGTACTTCGGCACTAATGAGATCTCCTTCTTGCAAAAACTGTCTCATCATATGTTCATCTTCGACCGATCTTCTTCTTAGTTCTCCTCCGGGTAAATTAACCGATGACAAGAGTAATGCCGAGTCTAATCTAGAATTCGTGTCGACTTTCCACCTTTTTTGTTGCACTTCCGTGATTCTACCCACAACTACGTCGCCTATTTCGCCGTTGTATCTACTTTTAAGGGGCCTCACTGATATTAAATTGTTAACTTGCTCTCTTACACCCGCTACGGATGCCTTCAGTTCTCCTTTTTCTTCGTACGTACCATGTCCTCTGGAATATATACGTAATTAATAACAGTTTATATAACGATTTTGAGTAAAAAACCTCATGAATTCATTTTGAGCTGTAATAACCTCTCCGGGGGTAAATATTTTAGGATATCGTTGATTTACGGCTACTGAGGTGTTTACGCGATGGGAGGCTAGACGAATTTGAATTTTGTGAGGCATTTTTAATTAGATTTTTCAATATTATTAATAATTATTAACACTAATTTATTGTTTCAAACAATGAGGTTATTTTAAACTTTCACTTTACACTGTTGCCAATACTGAATTAAAAAAATACGTTTTTGACTGGTTTAGATTTTATCTTACAAAATTTCACTATTTGTGACGTATACATAAATATAGTTAAATAGTATCAGTAAAACTTTTGAATTCTTTTAAAAAATTGATATTATACACTTTTACCCTAAATTTTATTATCGACCTCTACCAAATTCTGCAGAAAGTGAAGATTTCTCCGCCTAGTGGCAACGTTGTAAATGACTGCTTATTCTTCTTCTTTCCCTTTGTGGGCTATACCCCCGATTGTAAATAGCTATAATTTTTTCTTCTTTTTTAAATAATATTCCGACCAGTAAAATAACAATAATTTAGCTACTTTTTGTAAAGCAGATAGATACTAAACATTCTGATTCTTTAATAACAAAGCAATGTGTATGCATATCAGATTTTTATATTTTTAAGTTGAGGTTCTATATGGTAAGGTCACTGTAGTGATTAGAAAAAGAAGAATTGCTGACGTTTTGACATAAATTTTTTTAAATTGACAGTGACAACAGCGAATAGAACCCAGTCACGTAGAATTTTCGAATTAGCTAAAATGTTTAAGTAAATTAAGTAAGATAATGAATACGAGCCAAAAATGAACGGATACACCTACCTGCTGTTTCTTTTAATTTGTGAAATAACTTTACAAAACGATATCCGAGGATTCGACGACACTATTTTGTACAGCATAAACTGGCCCGGAGACTTAACGAAGGACGACGGAACTTCTGGAGAATCTATAATAGTAACTTCAGCACATCAAGAAAAATATAAGTGTACGTTACCTACTACGGCCGAGGAAAAAGCGCAACTAGAAGAAAACTATGATGGACCCACAGCATTAGAACTATTATCACCATTATTTTCGCACAATACTCCCTGTTCGTTTAGATTGGAGTCTTACTGGACTTATCAGGTATGTCACGGTAGAAAAATTCGTCAATACCACGAAGACAGAGAGGGGAAAACGATGAGGCTACAAGAATACGTAATAGGAAAATGGGACGCTAATTATTACGAATCGTTATTAGAAAAAGCTAAAGAAGAGGAGAAAGATAAAAGTACTCCGCCCCCTGTGAAGAAAATAGACAATATTAACTTACCTTACTACGAAATAGTGATGGAAAATGGTACTTTATGCACTTTGAATAACAATAACAAACCGCGTATGACGAAGATACTTTATGTTTGTTATATACATGGCAAACACGAAATATACTCTGTGGACGAACCGCAAAGTTGTGTGTACGAAATCATCATTTTATCCCCTCTGATATGTGCACATCCCAAATACAAACCCAAAGAATCCGGGGAGAATAAAATCGATTGTGCTCCGATAGACGGAAGTTATAAAATGCCTTACAGTTTAGCGAAACTCCAATACGATTCCGCTTTATTAAGAAAAAAATCCGATTTAGACAGATTCAAAGTGGAATTAATAAAATTGGATAAAGAAGAACCTTTGGTCGATTTAGAACCCAAGTTAATCGATAGCGCCCCAGTGGAAAGTTTCTTGCGAGGAAAAAATTGTTTAAACGGCGGTACGGGATGGTGGAAGTTCGAATTCTGTTACGGGATGTCGGTGGAACAATATCACGTGGAAAAAGACGGCAGAAGAATATCGATTAATCTGGGGATATTCGATAAGAAAGCTCATTTGGATTGGATGAGCGAAAACCCTCATAAACGCCCCAAACCTCTGGCGGAGAGGAAACAGTTGTCTCATTTATACGCTAGTGGTTCCATCTGCGAGAAAACGGGGAAGCCCCGGCAAACCGAAGTTAAACTCAAGTGTTTGCAGAATCCGAGCAGTCCGAATGCGGTTTCTCTGTATTTACTCGAACCCAAACTGTGCCAGTACATTTTGGGGGTGGAATCGCCTTTGATTTGCGATATTTTAGCTCGAGCAGATGAAGATGGGTTGGTAGAAATAGACGGCACTGAGTTTGGGGAGAGTGAAAAAACTGCGACAGTAAATATTGGGTTGTGAACGAAAGGGTTAAAAACATTCCTAGTCATTTATGAACGTTTTTGCAATAGATGTGTATGTTTTAAATGATTTTTTTTTTTGTAAATAAAGTGTAATATCCAAAATTTGAAATTATTATTAGTTTATTAAATGTCCATTTTTTATTTAAGTTTCTTTTATTAATAAATTCGATCCTGTTATTAAAATATTAAGATAGAAAATGAATGAATTTATTTTGTCTCCAGGGGAATACCACAGAACACATAGAACTAGAAGTAAGGGCGGCTCCAAGGGGGGGGGGACTAGGGGCAATGGGATTCTCGGTTTGTTTATATCCTAAAAAAACTCACTTTTTCCCTCAAAAATGGCCCAAATATTTTTTTTCGGTAATTTTGACATTGTCAATCGTTTCTTATACAAAATTCATATGCGTAAAATAAATTTTAATTTTTTTGAATTTTTTTTGTAGATTCTAGGTCCATTTATATGCTAAAAAACTCACTTTTTTCCTCAAAAATGGCCCAAATATTTTTTCGGTAATTTTGACATTGCCAATCGTTTCTTATATAAAATTCATATGCGTAAAATAAATTTTAATTTTTTTGAATTTTTTTTGTAGATTCTAGGTCCATTTATATCCTAAAAAACCCACTTTTTCCCTCAAAAATGGACCAAACATTTTTTTTCGGTAATTTTGACATTGCCAATCGTTTCTTATACAAAATTCATATGCGTAAACCAAATTTTAATTTTTTTGAATTTTTTTTGTAGATTCTAGGTCCATTTATATGCTAAAAAACTCACTTTTTTCCTCAAAAATGGCCCAAATATTTTTTTCGGTAATTTTGACATTGCCAATCGTTTCTTATACAAAATTCATATGCGTAAACCAAATTTTAATTTTTTTGAATTTTTTTTGTAGATTCTAGGTCCATTTATATCCTAAAAAACCCACTTTTTCCCTCAAAAATGGACCAAACATTTTTTTTCGGTAATTTTGACATTGCCAATCGTTTCTTATACAAAATTCATATGCGTAAACCAAATTTTAATTTTTTTGAATTTTTTTTGTAGATTCTAGGTCCATTTATATGCTAAAAAACTCACTTTTTTCCTCAAAAATGGCCCAAATATTTTTTTCGGGAATTTTGACATTGCCAATCGTTTCTTATACAAAATTCATATGCGTAAAATAAATTTTAATTTTTTTCAATTTTTTTTGTAGATTCTAGGTCCATTTATATCCTAAAAAACCCACTTTTTCCCTCAAAAATGGACCAAACATTTTTTTTCGGTAATTTTGACATTGCCAATCGTTTCTTATACAAAATTCATATGCGTAAACCAAATTTTAATTTTTTTGAATTTTTTTTGTAGATTCTAGGTCCATTTATATGCTAAAAAACTCACTTTTTTCCTCAAAAATGGCCCAAATATTTTTTTCGGTAATTTTGACATTGCCAATCGTTTCTTATACAAAATTCATATGCGTAAAATAAATTTTAATTTTTTTGAATTTTTTTTGTAGATTCTAGGTCCATTTATATCATAAAAAACCCACTTTTTCCCTCAAAAATGGACCAAACATTTTTTTTCGGTAATTTTGACATTGCCAATCGTTTCTTATACAAAATTCATATGCGTAAACCAAATTTTAATTTTTTTGAATTTTTTTTGTAGATTCTAGGTCCATTTATATCCTAAAAAACTCACTTTTCCCCTCAAAAATGGCCCAAATATTTTTTTTCGGTAATTTTGACATTGCCAATCGTTTCTTATACAAAATTCATATGCGTAAACCAAATTTTAATTTTTTTGAATTTTTTTGTAGATTCTAGGTCCATTTATATCCTAAAAAACTCACTTTTTCCCCCAAAAATGGCCCAAACATTTTTTTCGGTAATTTTGACATTGCCAATCGTTTCTTATACAAAATTCATATGCGTAAAATAAATTTTAATTTTTTTGAATTTTTTTTGTAGATTCTAGGTCCATTTATATCCTAAAAAACCCACTTTTTCCCTCAAAAATGGCCCAAATATTTTTTTTCGGTAATTTTGACATTGCCAATCGTTTCTGATACAAAATTCATATGCGTAAAATAAATTTAATTTTTTTGAATTTTTTTTGTAAATTCTAGGTCCATTTATATCCTAAAAATCACACTTTTTCCCCCAAAAATGCCCCAAATATTTTTCTTCGGTAATTTTGACATTGCCAATCGTTTTTTATACAAAATTCATATGCGTAAACCAAATTTTAATTTTTTTGAATTTTTTTTGTAGATTCTATGTCCATTTATATCCTAAAAAACTCACTTTTTCCCTCAAAAATGGCCCAAACATTTTTTTTCGGTAATTTTGACATTGCCAATCGTTTCTTAGACAAAATTCATTCTGCATAAACCAAATTTTAATTTTTTTGAATTTTTTTTGTAGATTTTAGGTCCATTTATATCCTAAAAACTCACTTTTCGACCCAAAAATGGCCCAAATATTTTTTTTTCGGTAATTTTGACATTGCCAATCGTTTTTCATTCTGCGTAAACCAAATTTTAATTTTAAAATATTTTTTGTAGGATCTAGGTCCATTTATATCCTAAAAACTCACTATTTCGCTCAAAAATGGCCCAAACATTTTTTTTCGGTAATTTTGACATTGCCAATCGTTTCTTATACAAAATTCATATGCGTAAACCAAATTTTAATTTTGTTGAATTTTTTTTGTAGATTCTATGTCCATTTATATCCTAAAAAACTCACTTTTTCCCTCAAAAATGGCCCAAATATTTTTTTTCGGTAATTTTGACATTGCCAATCGTTTCTTATACAAAATTCATATGCGTAAACCAAATTTTAATTTTTTTGGATTTTTTTTGTAGATTTTAGGTCCATTTATATCCTAAAAAACTCACTTTTCCACCCAAAAATGGCCCAAATATTTTTTTTCGGTAATTTTGACATTGCCAATCGTTTCTTATACAAAATTCATATGCGTAAACCAAATTTTAATTTTTTTGAATTTTTTTGTAGATTCTAGGTCCATTTATATCCTAAAAAACTCACTTTTTCCCCCAAAAATGGCCCAAACATTTTTTTCGGTAATTTTGACATTGCCAATCGTTTCTTATACAAAATTCATATGCGTAAAATAAATTTTAATTTTTTTGAATTTTTTTTGTAGATTCTAGGTCCATTTATATCCTAAAAAACCCACTTTTTCCCTCAAAAATGGCCCAAATATTTTTTTTCGGTAATTTTGACATTGCCAATCGTTTCTGATACAAAATTCATATGCGTAAAATAAATTTAATTTTTTTGAATTTTTTTTGTAGATTCTAGGTCCATTTATATCCTAAAAATCACACTTTTTCCCCCAAAAATGCCCCAAATATTTTTCTTCGGTAATTTTGACATTGCCAATCGTTTCTTATACAAAATTCATATGCGTAAACCAAATTTTAATTTTTTTGAATTTTTTTTGTAGATTCTATGTCCATTTATATCCTAAAAAACTCACTTTTTCCCTCAAAAATGGCCCAAACATTTTTTTTCGGTAATTTTGACATTGCCAATCGTTTCTTAGACAAAATTCATTCTGCATAAACCAAATTTTAATTTTTTTGAATTTTTTTTGTAGATTTTAGGTCCATTTATATCCTAAAAACTCACTTTTCCACCCAAAAATGGCCCAAATATTTTTTTTTCGGTAATTTTGACATTGCCAATCGTTTTTCATTCTGCGTAAACCAAATTTTAATTTTAAAATTTTTTTTTGTAGGATCTAGGTCCATTTATATCCTAAAAACTCACTATTTCGCTCAAAAATGGCCCAAACATTTTTTTTCGGTAATTTTGACATTGCCAATCGTTTCTTATACAAAATTCATATGCGTAAACCAAATTTTAATTTTGTTGAATTTTTTTTGTAGATTCTATGTCCATTTATATCCTAAAAAACTCACTTTTTCCCTCAAAAATGGCCCAAACATTTTTTTTCGGTAATTTTGACATTGCCAATCGTTTCTTAGACAAAATTCATTCTGCATAAACCAAATTTTAATTTTTTTGGATTTTTTTTGTAGATTTTAGGTCCATTTATATCCTAAAAAACTCACTTTTCCACCCAAAAATGGCCCAAATATTTTTTTTCGGTAATTTTGACATTGCCAATCGTTTTTCATTCTGCGTAAACCAAATTTTAATTAAAATTTTTTTTTGTAGGATCTAGGTCCATTTATATCCTAAAAACTCACTATTTCGCTCAAAAATGGCCCAATAATTTTTTTTCGGAAATTTTGACATTGCCAATCGTTTCTTATACAAAATTCGAATATTATATACTGTGGGAATACCGACAAAAGTGGTTTTTAAAATTAAGGGTTTCATCAAAAAATTAAAAATAGTAATTTTTAAAACCGTTTATTAAATTAACAACAAATAAGTGAACAATATAACGCCTTAAATTAACAATATTCATTGACGAAACTACAAACCATCAAATTGTACGATTACTATCAAATAAGTCAATGCTATACCCAGAATTTCTAAAATAGTCGTTCGTTCAATCTCATAGAATTCTGCGGACGTAAACTTTGGTGGAAAATTAGAAATATATTCTATAAATTGAAGAAGCAGTTCTGTAAGTTCAGAGTTTTTACCGAAACTTACAGAATCGTTGAATAAATTGTAACAAATTTTTATTAAATATTTTCCTTCTCTCACTGTCGCGTCGCAACACATGATGGAGAATACAGTTGCCGCCTAAAAACATCATATAATATAAATAAATACCCTTTATGAGAATGGACCGTCACTGGTTCTACACATAACAGTGTAACCATAGCAACGCTGTCATAATTGTCAGTTTAAATGTGTAGTAACCATAGCAGCGATGTCATAGTTGTCAATCATGACAGATAAGTGACATCGTTGCCATGGTAACTTTGTTTTGTGTAGAACCATTTACATGTTTTTAGATGTGCTACCATCTATGGTAAGAAGAGAGTATTGACATTAAATTTTGACTGAATCTAGTCAAGATGTCACTCTCTTCTTTTTTATCCCTTTCAGAGATTAATACAAAGTGAGTAAACCAGTAAGGAATTTTAATTTATTAGATTCGACATCCTAAGACCGGTTTCTGTCTTTCGACTTCATCAGTTAGGCTTTTCGAATCCAATAAATAAAATTCCAAACTCGTACAAGTCAATAGCTATATCCGCTAACATTTTTAGATGGTAGCACATCTAAAATGTTATCTTACAGCGGATATAGCTATTGACTTGTACGAGTTTGGAATTTTATTTATTAGATTCGAAAAGCCTAACTGATGAAGTCGAAAGACAGAAACCGGTCTTAGGATGTCGAATCTAATAAATTAAAATTCCTTACTGGTTTACTCATTTACATGTTACCAACTTCGTCGTGACGTCACGACTTTCACGGTCCATTATCGATTATACAGGATGCCGCATTAGTGTGAGCAGGACCGTCTTTGAGTCTTTGGCCTCCCCGAGAAAATAATAAAGTGATAAATAAATCTTAGTAGTGAGTTTTTATTTGCATTGGGGCTTGCAAACGAAGAAGAAAGTGACATTTTGACCAGAATTTAGGAGCTGGTCTATTTATTAAACAAGTTTCTATTTCGTCCTCGCACTAATGCTGCTTGAGTCACATGTTTATACGTTCTATTTAAATCAAAGAGTAGGCCATCTAACAAGAGGCGAAAGAAAGCTGTTTTTCTTGATAACAAATGTGTATGCGCATGCGCGATTAATCTAGTTTAACTGTCAATGTCGCTGTATTGCCGTTTTGTGGGTAATTACTGGTATTTGCCGAAAATGAGAAATGCTGCCAGTGAAAAACTGAAATAAAACATTGTTTTTTTATTTAAAAGATAAATTATTTTTTGTTAATCTATATCTTAACCACCAATTGTAGCCATTTCCACCAAATTCATAGCATTTCTGATGTTGTTTCAGAACAAAAATATCCATGGCTGTATCCATTTAATTGGTGGTATAATTTTAAAGACTTGCCCTTCTACAGAGCAAAACGCTTTCACCCCCTCTCTCTCTTCTTGATTATCCTATCGAGTTCTTGTAAGGCTCAAATCAAATAGAAAAGAAAAACCTCATCCGATGGAGAATAAAAAATTTCCCCCAATTTACTCTTTCATTGCGAAAATTGAAAAATAAAATCATCATCTCCTTAATACATCCTGTAGCAGTGTCCTCAAAGAAAAAGTTTGTCATTTTGCTGTTCCGGATTGGTCAACAATTAAAAAAGTTATCTCGAGCCAAAGATTAATCAGTGTTTGCCCTCCCTCTCTCCCCCAAATTAAACTAGACTCTTGAAAGGTATTTCAAACATCTCATTTATAGACACCTGTCGACCTGTTTTTATCAACTTGAGAATTTTAACTGTGTATGGTCTTTATATTATTGGATTTAATGACATCAGTTCATAGAAATAAAAGCGATTATTTATGGAATAGTGATATTCATGCTTGTTTAATTTTCAATCGTAAAAATCAAACATATTCATTACATTCATAAAACTGACAACCACGCTAGATTATCCCTGCGCAACGGACAGGTTCAGCCATTTGGCAACGACGCATACACTCAACAAATCTAAATAAAACAAGACGTGGAAATCACATCTTAAAAGATCAGATTCCTCTTACAATTCATAGAGAATACATCTCCGTTCGGTCAACGTAAAAGCAATTTTCAATTTACTTTCTGAGTGAATTACTTTGTTGTGTTATTAAAAGATGTTAATCCTTAACTGTTATAAATGTTTAATCAAGTTTGTTTTTAAATAAAAAGTGCTAAATTCATAACTTGTGCATTGTCCACTGGTATCAACTCCGACAGCGCTTAAAAGTGCAGCATAAACTAAACCAAAAGAGGCTAGTACCCGGTAAGCGGCTGCATTAATAAGACATTGTTGCCACATTAGGACAAACAGGCTTCAGTGTCAAATTATTACAATGCTCATGACACAAGATATAAATCAGATTTCTCTATACCTGCAGTAATGGGAATGAAACTTTATAATAGTCTCCCACAATGTTTTAAAAATATTGCTTTAGTGCATAAATTTAAAGAGAAAACGAAAAACTCTCATTGACATGTGTCCATATTTCAAATTACTCGTTGAATTATGTCTAAACTGCAACATATACTTTGTTTGATATACATTTTTAACGTACCTGTGTGTTTCTAGTTTTTTTTTTGTAATATTTTCTGTATATTTACCTTACTGTATTTGTTAACCTAAGTATTTGCTTGATTTTAATATTTTAAGGTTCTTGTTTTAGCTAGACTTTTTAATTTAAATCTGTTTATGCTTGATCTGATATTGTGAGATCAATAAAAAATTTGAATTTGAATTTGGTCACGAAGTCTCGAAGTCACTTTCTTCCCTCAGAAAAACGCCAACACGGTTCTAGGTGTCTTCTCGCAGCTGCGAAAATCCCTATACTTTCAAATCGCAATATCTCGAGAACCGCTAGACCGATTTGGACGAGTTGAAATTCAGTTTATGCGTTTTCGCGAGCCCCTTATTAGATATCTATCTGTGACGTATTTCCTCTCAATATTGTGTCCATCCAACATCAAAGGAACCGATCAAGCTTTCGCCTCTTGTTAGACGGTGTACTCTTTGATTTAAATAACTCAATTTAATTTAAAAGTATACTTACAAACGTCATTAACGGCGGTACGATACAGCTTAAAATATTATATACTAAAAAATCCGCCGTCAAAATCTTCGTAATAATGGTATGAATATCGTTTACGACTTGTAATAACAGAAACAAATGGCACAATATGAAAAAATATCCAAAAATGTTTCCGATATGTTCGATTTCCTCCACAGTTTTCTGATAATTTTTTCTCACATTCAAAATATGTTTGATGACGTCTTTTTGATCGGGAAAAAGTTTCAACGAAACATTCTTCAAAGCCGTGTTGAATTGCTTAAATCTGTTTTTGAAAATAAGTATGATATGACCGGAAAATAGTATGGCAAAAAGAATTATGTACCTTGAAAATATCGTTACATATGTCAGTGATTGGGATTGAAATTTCATCCACATCACTTTGAAATCTAGAAAGCTGTAAACCACAAACAGAATATGAAAAATTATTTGCTCATAAGGGAACGGTGTTTGGGTGTGGCATTCGACTTTGAAAAAGTTAATACACTTTTCTAATTTAATGGAAGATTCCATTCCAGAAAAAAAGTGCGATGAAATAATTAAAATAATCACAGAAACGTCTGCAATGATGTAAGTAATGATTAAAGAAATTTCTGATACTACAGATAAGGATTGCACCAGTATAAACACAGAGCTCGATAATAACGCTATAAAAAAAATAGCGTAAAGCCTGTTGAATAATTTAGAACCTGTAAAAGGCAGCAGACATAACAATTTCGCCCAAAAAAGTATCACTTTACCACTTTTACTGGTTCCTATCTTATCGATTTTATTTTCAATAGTAACAATTTTATTATTCGTAAGAGTATGCATGTTCTTCTTTCTAATTTAGATATAACTCACAACTGACGAATTTATTCGAAAAAGTACGCGTTTTAAGCTTTTATATCTGATTAAAAAAACGTTACATGGTTGTTTGTTCCAAGTTGAACACGAAAGAGAAATTACTGGGTTCGTATTAATTGAAATATAATTATTGCTCGTTTTAAGTAGATGGTTTTATTTAATAAATAATTCAGAATTACCCACGAATTGTTTACTATAGAAACGTGAAGTCAAAATGACAATTTTTTTGATTATTGATCTAACATCAGTACCTTGTAACATTAAATGCAAAACCTTTATTCGAACATTATTTTTCGGTACTTTTGACATTGCCAATCATTTCTTATACAAAATTCATACTGCTTATATCAAATTTTAATTTTTTTGAATTTTTTTTGTAGATTCTAGGTCCATTTATACCATAAAAACTCACTTTTTCTCTCAAAAATTGCCCAAATATTTTTTTTCGGTAATTTTGACATTGCCAATCATTTATTATACAAAATTCATTCTGTTTAAATCAAATTTTAATTTTTGTGAACTTCTTTTGTAGATTCTAGGTCTGTTTATACCCTTATACCCTAAAAAACTCACTTTTTCTCTCAAAAATGGCCCAAACATTTTTTGTCGGTAATTTTGACATTGCTAATCATTTCTTATACAAAATTCATTCTGCTTAAATCAAATTTTAATTTTTTTGAATTTCTTTTGTAGATTATAGGTCTGTTTATACCCTTATACCCTAAAAAACTCACTTTTCTCTCAAAAACGGCCCAAACAGTTTTTTTTCGGTAATTTTGACACTGCCAATCGTTTCTTACAAGGGCAGCTCCAGCCTATAGTTTTTTTTATACAAAATTCATTCATACAGCTGCTGATTTCCATCCTACTTGTCGTTGGATTTGATCTATTGTCATGCCACTATTTGCCATTTTGAAGTTTGTCGCTCATATTTCGACACTTCATTCAAAGGCTGAGACATCTTGGATTTTAACTAGCATAGAAAATTTATTAATTTGCCCTCGTAAGACGATAAAAAATGATAGTCAACTAAAAAACATTCATTAAATTAATTGAGTAATTACCAAATTATTTACCTACTTTGCTACAAATAAAAAAGGAATTGATTATTATACAACAAGTTATATACAAACAATAACAAATCGTGTGCTTGAGTAGACAACAATGGCTTTTTGTGAAAGGTGTAAATTGAGAAAACTAACTAAAATTTTTAGTTATTGGGCAAACATTTTCGCCATTGTACCTTGGAAAGATTCTTTAAAAACGATCAATAAGATATATGCTTTGTTCGTAATTGCTTTATTAACTTTAATAATATTAATCTTCGATTTGATAATATTAGAAGATATTTATATAAATTTAATGCTTGAAGCCATAATAAACGCTTTTAGTACCTTCGAAGTGATTATTATATTATTCAAGTCAAATTTTGTAGACAGAACCAACTGGAGAGTAATTTTGAAAAGTCTAGAAAACATGGAAAATTGCTGGATTCGTTTTCCCTGGGAACAAATAATTCTAATGATGTATATCTCAGTTTGTTTAAATCTACAAGAGTATTCGATTTTGATAAGTATTTTCCTTCACAAATATATTAGTTTATTTACAACATTACTATCAGCTCATATAGCTTTAATGTATAAAAATCGATTTAAACAGTTAAATAAATGTATTAAAAACATTTCGTTAAACGATTCAAATGAATATGAGACCATTTGTAACGTTTACAGAAGTTACAACAAAGCTGTACATGATCTACATTCGTTTAATACAATTTTTGGATATAAATTTTTATGCAGTCACATGTTAATTATACTAAAAATTGTGAATAACATTCATTTGGTATGTTTAATTTTGATTCACGGAAATAAGGAAGATTTAAAACTGGTTATTATTGGATCTTCACATACAATCGCAGCGTTTTGGGTAAGATATTTGCGTTTATTTTTTCATCTGCCAAAATAGTCAGATTTTGTGGTTTCAAATACAAATACATTTTATCGGTGTTAACAATATACAGTTAAAAAGGCAAAAGTACAATGTTTAATATTTAAAACTATGACAACATTAAACGTAAAAAATTTAAAATTCTGACAGCAATCCACAAAACACTACAAAGTATTGTTGTCCATAAATTTCGTAACTTTAAGCTTAACCACCGCATACCTATGGCTATCCATAAATCAATGAAAATGGTAGGTTTTATCAAAAGGCTAACCCTATATTGTTCACTAGTCAGACCCCACTTAGATTATTGTTCCTCTGTCTGGTCTCCACATTATAGCAGGAACGTTGAAAAAGTGCAATATAATTTTATGAGATACATAGCTTATAAACTGGGAGCTTTTGCCGATTATGAATCATTAGAGCTTGTTCTTTTGTGCTACTATCTTTCTTGATGTAGCACAAGCGTTTGATAAGGTTTGGCATGAAGGCTTAATACATAAGCTCAAGCTTTTCCTTCCAAAACAATATACAGATATCCTCCATTCATATATATCGGAAAGATACTTTAGAATTAGGCAAGAAGAAGCCTATTCCGATCTTAAAGAAATTAAGGCTGGAGTACCACAAGGAAGTGTCCTAGGACCTGTCCTATACTTACTGTACACATGTGATATTCCAGAGTTAGAAAACAATATCATAGCCACCTTCGCCGACGACACTGCCATTCTAGCGGTAGGAAAGAGCAATGAAGAAACAGCCGTCCACCTTATCTATGATTGGACGAAGAGATGGAAAATTAAACTTAATAAAACTAAATCACTCCACATTAACTTTACAAACAAAAGGATAGATCATATTCCAGTCAGAATAAACAATAACCTGCATGTTAAAAAGAAAAGAGAAGAACTTGGACATAATAAGCTTATGCTTTATAAGCAGATATTTAAGACTGTATGGACCTATGGTATCCAACTATGGGGATGCACCAAAGCGAGCAACTTAGCAATCATCCAAAGATTTCAAAACAAAGCACTGAGGAACATAGTAAATGCCCCTTGGTACATTCGCAATAGTGACCTCCACAGGGATTTGGAAATGGACACTGTTGACCAGACCATCAAGAAATTAGCCAAGAGTCATGAAGAAAGACTTCATCATCATGTCAATGTCGAGGCTATCCAGCTCCTTGACAATACTGGGTTAGAAAGAAGACTTAAGAGGAGCAAGCCCTTTGAGTTAGTTTAGTGTTTTTAGTGCAAAAGCAGAGCTTATGTGTGCACGTTAAAGTTTAGTGCAATCCTTTCTACAGAACCTAAGGAACGCTGATGAGTATACCTTAGTTTTAAATTTCAAACTCTATTAGATTAAATTAGAATTAAATTGCTCATTGGTCACAGTTGACCAGATTGTAATATAAAAAAATTAGAGCTTGTTCTTAACATTCCTTCCTTAGAAACGAGGAGGAAAGAGAGACACCTCACATTGCTTTTTAATATTATCAATGGCAGTTGCAGCTGTAGTGAACTTGAACCAAAAATAAATCTTCTTGTTCCAACCCGCACAACTCGAGAGCAACAAACTTTTCATGTACCTTTATATCGTTTAAACCAAGCGTTTAATACTTGTATTCCAAGAATGTTAAGATTAGCCAATACTCACATTAATCTTGAGATGTTTAACACCTCCCTTCATCATTTTTCAACGCAATTACTGAATACAGAGCTTTAACGATTAATGTTTTAATGAACCTTTTCTGTATTGTCGACAGTAATATCCCAAGACCTTGACAAATAGCCGACTATTTTTATTGTATCTAAATTTCGAGTTTATTTTAGGATCAATTCGTCGAGACTTAATTTTGGCATTAATAATCTGAATAACTCCCGAGAGCTTTAGCTCGAGGGAGTTATTCTTTGATTATTAATGCCAAATTTGTCGAGACAAATTGTAAAATATACGAGAAATTTAGTAGCAATAAAAATAGTAGCTAATTTGTCAAGGTCGCGTTATATTTAATAAGATTATTTCCCGAGTCACAAAAAATTCTGTACATACGTATAAATTATACTAGTTTTGCTCTTTACTGTCTTAGCAGGTACGTTTAATTTAATTATATTATCAATTTCTTGAAGATTTTTACTCCCGAATCTACTCATTGTTAATACTTTTTAACAAAATGTGTCAAATTTAATTCTGTAATAAACTTTAATGCCAAACTGTCAAAATTCAGATGACGCGCGCCTACTATGTTTGTAGTAGTAGAAAGGTATGAATGAATATATTTATAGTTTCAGAAAAAGTGCGAAATCAGTTGGATTTGTGTATTTGCTACTAAAGATCGATAATTTATTAACTATAAGTAATTTTATAATACCATTAGTATAGGTTTTATTTGAAAAATTTGAAATTTACGGGTGGCTTCGTTATTGTTGGATACTGTTCTTCAGGTGAATATTGAGGACGATGATCAAATAGCCGAATATTTACCACCAAGGTGAATAGTCGCTTTATTTTGTTTTGATTGGCTGCGTCAAATCAGTTTCCAAGCACGTGATTGGTTAAAAATTGATATTTGACAGGCAAGGGAAATAATCCTTTATATTCCTTGCTTATTTTTACTACGTATGACAAGTGATTATGCCACTTTTATATGTTCTATGTTCTTGTACTTTAATTTTAATCATATTTCAAACTGTAATCTTTATGTTAAATGGGCTTGCCCGTAAATAAATAAATAAATAAATAAATAAAACTGTAGAAAGCCTTGTCTACTAAATATTTTTTTAATAGCCTTTTAAATTTAATTAGGGGGAGATCGATGATTTCTGTAGGTAACTTATTATAAAAAAGAGGCCCATAATAAATGTTCCATTTCTGTGTGTTACATTATTACATTCATAACTAGACAGATTCGATTTAACTTATACAGCACATAGATAAATATATAGTGCGAGCAAACTTGTCAAATACAACTGATCTGTGAGTGAAAATAATCTGCTTTGTTTTTTTTTCATTTATGCATAAGTTATTGTGATTAAACCATGTTTTAGCCTATAGCAGTGACTCGCCCATGCGCTGGTTTAGCAGCTCTAGATTTTTTTCTTCAAAAATTATTGTGCTATCATCTACTTATCTAGTTTAAGATCTGGTAATTCAATGTGTAAGTCATTTATATAGATAAGAAACAAAAGAGGGCCTAAAATCGATCCTTGAGGTACCCCATTTGTTACGTTCTTTATCTCAGAATTTTTTCCATTAACAGATGTAAATTGTTTTGTGTTATAAAATGGCATCAGTTATTTCCATTTTGTGAGACATCTTGGATTTGAACTCACATAGAAAATTTACTGATTCGCCCTCGTAACACGATAAAAAATGGTAGTCAACTAAAAAACATTCATTAAATTAATTGAATAATTACCCAAATTATCTACTTTGCCACAAATAAATTAATCCTTATACACAAAGTTAATATACGTGCTTTAGGTTTACAACAATGGCTTTTTGTGAAAAGTGTAAATTGAGAAAACTAAATAAAATATTTTGTTATTGGGCAAACATTTTCGCCATTGTACCTTGGAGAGATTCTTTAAAAACAATAAATAAGATATATGTTTTGTTCATAATTGCATTATTAACTTTAATAATATTAATCTTCGATTTGATAATATTAGAGGATATAACTTTAATGCTTGCAGCGATAATAAGTACTTTTAGCACCTTAGAAGTGATTATTATATTATTCAAGTCAAATTTTGTTGACGGAACAAACTGGAAAGTAATTTTGAAAGGTCTTCAAATTATGGAAAATTGCTGTGTTCGTTTTCCCTGGGAACAAATAATTCTAATGGTGTATTATTCAATTTGTTTAAATCTACAAGAGTATTCGATTTTGTTAAGTATTTTTCTTCAAGGATATATTAGTTTATTTACAACATTACTATCAGGTCATATGGCTTTAATGTATAAAAATCGATTTAAACAGTTAAGTAGATGTATTAAAAACATTTCGTTAAACGATTCAAATGAATATGAGACAATACGTACCATTTGTAATGTATACAGAAGTTACAATAAAGCTGTACATGATCTACATTCATTTAATACAATTTTTGGATATAAATTTTTATTCAGTCATGTGCTAGTTATACTAAGAATTGTGAATAACATTCATTTGGTATGTTTAATTTGGATTGACGGAAATACAGAAGACTTAAAATTGGTTATTATTGGTTCTTCACATACAGGCGCAGCAATTTGGGTAAGATATTTTTTTCTTTCGTAGCAAAACACTATGTGGGAATGTTTTCTATAATTACAATCAATAAGCAATTTTGTTCTAACCTAAGTTAACTAGAATTCTTAAATACTACGGTCCTACTCACTAGTGTACCTTAGGGTCTGATAATTTCAGTAACACTACCGGTAACGTGTAACACAATACTCTGTTTGTAACTAGTACTGTCACTAAACTAGTTCAAAAGGTTTGGTCCTCTTGAGTCTTCTTACTAAATTGGTATTATCGAGGAGCTGGATGACCTCAACGTTCCCATGTTGGAGCAGCCGTTGTTCAAGGCCGCTGGTAGATTTAGATATAGTCTTGTCAACAGTTTCTACTTCCAGGTCCCTATGAAGATCACTGTTGCAACAGTACCACGATGTTCCTTAATACTTTATTTTGAAAACGTTGGATAACTTGAATGTTACTTTTACTGGCGCAGCCCCAAAGCTGGGTGGCATACGTCCAAACGGGTTTCAATATCTGCTTGTAGAGGAGCAGTTTGTTATGTGTGGATAACTTGGAGTTTCTTCCTAATAACCAATACATTTTTTTTATATTTTATACCAAGCACTTCACGTTTCTTTTTAATGTGGACTTTCCAGCGAAGTCTAGCGTCGAGTGTCATTCCAAGATATTTTGCTGTATTAGCATAGGGAATCTGAGCGTTATTTATTCTTATGGGAATGTGTTGGTTTCGTTTATTAGTAAAGTTAACATGAACAGATTTATTTTCATTTAACTTAATACGCCATTTTTTAGTCCAGGTGTTAATTTGGTCTACAGATGTTTGTAATTTTCGGTTAGCTTCTTCATGGCCTTTTTCAACAGTATCATCAGCAAATGTTGCAATAGTATCGTGCTCAAGGTTAGGAATATCACTGGTATACAGTAAGTAGACTACTGGACCTAGTACACTACCTTAATTTCTCTTAGATCAGAAAATACATCTTCCTGTTTTATTCTGAAATATCTGTTTGATAAATAGGATTTTAAGAGTTCGGAATACTGACATGGTAGTAACAAATTTAACTTGTGGTTAAGGCCCTCATGCCAGACTTTATCAAAAGCCTGGGCCACGTCTAGGAAGACGGTGGAGCAGACTTTCTTTTCCTCTAAAGACTTTTCAATTATGTCTATGCACCTGGTCGATCGTTGAGTGTTTTTCCTTTTCTCCTATTGTAGGTTTTAATTTCTTAAGATGCAATTTTTCGTAGAGTTTCGAAATAACAGGCAACAAAGAGATGGGTTGGTATGACGCTACTTCTTGGGGAGGTTTACCTGGTTTAGGTATCATTATAACCTCTGCTACTTTCCATAGCTGAGGTACGTATCTCATCCTAAATGATGCACTGATAAGGTTGGTCAGTTTGACAACAGCTTTACGTGGGAGTTGTTTCAAGATTCCCCGGTAATGAGATCAAATCCAGGGGCTTTTTTAGGATTTATATTTGTTTCGATTTCCACATAAACTTCTTTTGGAGAAGTAGGTCTAACGACTGAATCTTCCTGTTCTGGTTCATTCCAGTATTGGGTCTCTTCACCATCGTTGGTCTGGAAAGTCTTTTCTAAGTGTTCTGCGAATCTGGTTGCTTTTTGTATATTATTTCGTGCCCAACTCCCGTCTTCCTTTCTGATTGGTGGGTTATGTGTAATAGGACTTTTTAATCGTTTGGTTGCTTTCCAGAGTGAATAATCGGTACTGCTGTCATTAGTTAATTCACTCAAGTACTCACCAATCGATTCATTTTTAATACGCTGAATTTCGCGTTTTAACTGTTGTGTTGCATTATTTAAAGCTGTTTTATCAGTTGGTGCTCTGGACTGTTGCCATTTTCTTCTGATTTTTCTTTTTTCTAGTATAAGGTCTCTGATCTCTTTTGGATAATTATTTCCTTTTGTTTTGTATTTAAAATCAGGGGTGTTCTCCCAAGCTGCTTGTTGAATATCTTTGACAAAACGTTCGACTTCCTGATCTAGTTGTTCTTCTGTTCTCAACGGAACCGAGATTAACCGTTCAAGTTTGATTTTGAAGCTTTGCCAGCCCGTTCGTTTGTTGACTAATTTAGGTTGATTTTCTTTTTTAATCACACAGTGTAAGAAGTATGGGTGAGTGATCTGAGTTCATGTCCCAAGCTTCTTCTACATGTATATAATTTGAGGATATATTTCTAATTACAAAGAAATCTATAAGATCAGGAATTTTGTTCGGATCTGTGGGCCAGTACGTTGGCTTTCCAGTTGAGAGTGTTTCACATTTGAGATTGTTGCATGTTGCTAATAGTTCTTTACCTTTAGATGTTATTAGTCTGGATCCCCAGTGGGTATGTTTCGCATTGAAGTCTCCTCCAACTATGAATCTGTCTTCTTGGCTATCCAGAAAGTCAGCATATTGTTCTCTTTTTATAGCATGTCTCGGTGGTGAGTATAAAGCTGTGATTGTAACTTCGTAAGTGTTTGTTTTAATTTTAACAGATGTGGCCTGTATCTAGGGTAAGATATTTAGCCGCCTTTTTATCCTTCTTCTTCTTATAGTGCATCTCCTATCGGAGGTTTGCTATCATCACAGCTATCGTGACCTTGTTGACTGCAGCTCTGAACAGTTGAACATTGCTACAGTTAAACCAATCCCTCAGGCTCTTTAGCCAGGACACACGGCATCTGCCAATGCTCCGCTTTCCCTGGTCTATCAGTTGGAGAAGTGTCCTCTCATTATATGACCCAGGTATTGAAGCTTTATTTTTTCATGGTGTTAATGATTTCAGATTCTACGGTAACACCACATTTCGAATGCTTGTAGTTTGTCGATGTGGTTTTTCCTTTTCCTTTCAATTCCATACAAGAGCGTGGAAAAAACATAACAACGCAGCATCCTCATCTTAAGTTTCATGTTAATATCCTGACTCGTAAATAACTTCTTCATTTTTACAAATGTTGATCTGGCTATCTCTATACTCGTTCTTCTTTCTATTGTTTGGTCACCCGATCGTTCTATCCAAGTTCCTAGATATTTATATGTCGACACATTCTCTAACATAGAAAATTTGTTGATTCCCCCTCGTAACACGATAAAAAATGATGCGCAACTAAAAAAACATTAATTAAATCAATTCAGTAATTACCCAAATTATTTGCTCTGCTACTAAAAAAATTAATATACAAAATATATCACAACGTGCTTGAGGTTTACAACAATGGCTTTTTGTGAAAGGTTTAATTTGAAAAAACTAAATAAAATATTTTGTTATTGGGCAAACATTTTCGCCATTGTACCTTGGAGTGATTCTTTGAAAACAATCAATGAGATATATGTTTTGTTCCTAATTGCATTATTAACTTTAATAATAATAATCTTCGATTTGGCAATATTACAGTATAATTATTCAAAATTAATTCTTGAAGCCATAATAAATGCTTTTAGTAGCGTAGAAGTGATTATTATATTATACAAGTCAAATTTTGTAGACAGAACAAACTGGAGAGTAATTTTGAAAAGTTTACAAAATATGGAAAATCGCTATTTTCTTCGTTTTCCCTGGGAACAAATAATTCTAATGATGTATTTCTCAGTTTGTTATCTACAAAAGCATTTGATTTTAATATGTATTAATCTTCAAGTATATATTAGTTTATTTACAACATTACTATCAGGTCATTTGGCTTTAATGTATAAAAATCGATTTAAACAGTTAAATAAATGTATTAAAAACGTTTCGTTAAAAGATTCAACTGAATATGTGACAATACGTACCATTTGTAATGTATACAGAAGTTACAATAAAGCTGTACATGATATTCATTCATTTAATACAATTTTTGGATATAAATTTTTATGCAGTCACGTGATAGTTATACTAAGAATTGTGAATAACATTCATTTGGTATGTTTATTTTGGACTGGAAATAAGGAACAATTAAAAGTTATTATTATTGGTACTTCACATATAGTCACTGCAATCTGGGTAAGATATTTATCCACTTATACTTTAATATACGAATTTTACCCAATAATTTGAATTATATTGATGAAAAATATTATTATTTGTTTTTTGGGTTGGTAAATATTGATTAAACCGAAAATTGCAAATTTAGAAAGAGAGGAACCAAAATAGTGGCAGGTATAATCAAAAAGCGAGGAGAAAAAAACCTGCGTAATCTATAAATTATCCTTTTTTAATGAATTAATTGTAAATACAATTTTTCATGAAAATAAACCCCTCCCGGGTTATAGGGCGTAGAAAATTACGATTTTTTTAATTTCAGATGTTCAATAAACCATTTTAAAGCTTAGGATATCGACGAAATGTCAAATTATGACAAACTTTTTCATTGGAATGACCGTTTTTTCAATATTTGACCCGAAAAAAAGACATTGACGGTTATAAATACAATGGTATGTAATTTCAAAAGACCATATCTCGTTACAGACAAAAGATAAAAAAAAAAGAAAATGGAAATAATAATAAATAATTGTTTTCTGAACGGTACTTTCCGAGAACAATTCAAAACTTCCAAAATTTCCCCTATATTTAAAAAGGGCAATGAATATCTACCTTAAAATTATCGTCCAATTGCCATAGTGAGGACAAAACAATCAAAATGTTATTTACTTCAAGGGCGCGGTCTTGTACGTCAAATATCAGCCAAATTATGTCAAATAAGATGCTGCCCGGGAGGTGCTGGTATCTCGTGATAAATGCTTAAATTAAACAAAATAGTTACAGAAACCTTCCTTTGAAATTTTCTCGTTACAGAAATCATTCTAGAAATTCACTGTTTATTATGTTTAATACGAGGGGAGAACAATATTTAGTATCATCAAAATGTATAATCTTAACTTTTTTTTTCATTTATTTTCTTTGTAGGTATATTTTATTTATACAGAGCCTTTCAATGAAAACGATACTTCCATAAGATCTTTCTTTTAATTCTTAAAATTAAAATAATTTGTTACTGCGGCATTGATAATATCAAAATAACATTTTCTTTTCAGTTATTTGTTCCTCGTTATGAAGTACCTACTTATATGAGAAACGAAAGAAAAATTAACCACGCGAACGATGAATAATTACGATTTAGGTGAACATGTCAAAGATATTTACAAGTCGGAAACAATTCGAAATAAAATGCCCTTTTCAAATGTATAGATACAGAGTGATGTTATTGCTCATTTCAAAGTTAGTATATAGCTATGATAACTATCGACACGTGTCAAGTTGCATCGGCGCTTCTTTGTAGATCAAAGAGCCGCTCTATAAGTCAAGGCGGCAGGCTTCCTTTGAACTTTGGTTCAGCTCACGGTGGCCCTAGACTCCTAGATAATTGTATCAAAGGAGTAAGCCGCTTTAGCAATATTGTTTCCTCGGTTTTATTGGTTCAAATTTTCTCCCGAATTTTTCTTGAAGACTATTTAAACCCAAGATCCTTGATTTTATCTGATAAAAAGTACGCCCGTGAGATCTGGTGCCGGATTCGGGGATCGTCGACTCTTTCCGTCAGCGCTCGGGCCTGGTGCCACGCGCGCGAGAGATTCAAGAGCTCTCTCGCAAGAGAATGTTCCCAAAATACACATGATATATACTTGCAACAAAATTATCAGAAAATTATGGCGCCTCCTCCGACTAATTTTGGTATTGAAGTTTACCAAAAAATAAAATGCAGCACACTCCCTTATTTTTACACGTTATTGCTATAATATTAGGTAAACTATAATTAGACAAACATTTTGACGTGAGAATTTTTCGATTGAAAATTAGACTGCTTTTTCGATAAGAAGTCAAAATAAGGTTAAAAAAATAAATATTTTAAAACAAAAAAATTACAGTGTGTTTGTGTCACTAAATTTCGTGGATTTTTTTTTTGTAAAAGATAAAAATAAAAAACCAAAAACTCGGTTATTTGAATTTTTCACATAAATTTTAAGGTTATGTGAAAAAAGTGTAAATACAAAAGTTGTCGATCTTTTTATTACCTACAACTTTGCCATTTAACTTTTTTCCATAGGACTTGTAGTTTTGCCGGAAATCGAGATAAACAGTTTTCTACCCTTAAAAACTCCCCCCTTCCACTTCCCGACCCCAGAGCGTCAATAAATTATTTTTCCTATCATTTTTGTCATATTCTCTTCCTTTTCCAATGTGTTTCATCCTACTATTATTTTATTTGGTTTCAAAAATTATCTGCACTGGTCTATCAATGCGGTTTTGTTAAAAAAAAACAATAATGAAATTAACTTGGTCATTACCTAATTTAATATTCTGAAATTAATGTACTAACAAATAAAATATTAGGTATTTAAACAATCATAATTGAATTTGATTTCTAACTTGACTCTTAGATATCTACGTATTATCTAATAATAACACCTAATGATAATAACAAAAGTAATATTTTTATTCAAAGAATACGATGAATATTTAAATATTCTAATTACCCCCGTCCTGCCACATTACAAAATGTGTATTATACGATTATACCCATAAAATTTTTAAACATTAGGAAGTCATGCAGAGGAATAGTCAACTGTTTTTCTGTAAGTATGCTTACAAGAATTATTTGGATCGCACTTACTGTGGAAACAACTTTATCACCGCCCTATATAGTTACATGGTCTTAATTTTACCTAATTATCTATATTAATACTTATGTTAGAATTATTATTGAAAACCCATTAGAATCTCTAAGTTTTTGTCTATTAATCACCAAGAATGTCTTTTTACAAATTTTTGCACCATTTTCATGATATCAGCGTATATAATTTAAAATTCAGTAAAATTTGCATTTCTTTGAGTAACAAATTATATGCACTTGAATCTCTCGCGCGCGTGGCACCAGACCCGAGCGCTGACGGAAAGAGTCGACGATCCCCGAATCCGGCACCAGATCTCACGGGCTGCAGACAAGAGTGAATCACAGTACCTATACAATCTCAAATTTCAAATTATCCGCCAAGCCGGTGTAAGATCGGAAAAGATTTCGTTAGCAATCGGACGGCGCCGGCGTTATTTAACTCGGGTTACTGAGGCAAATAATATACAATACGCTTACCGTATTAGATATTAACTTTTTACCTTTTTACTAATCCAAAATATTCACGAAGTGATAAATGGCAAAGGTCCGGAATTGCGCATGCGTGTGTGAACTTGGGATTTGTTTTGATTTCAGTGTGTTTACAGTACAGTTTACACTGTTAAATTCTTTGGTCGTTTAGTGTTCTTTGAAGATATACCAAAAGAAATTAAAGAAGCCAAATTTCTGGGAATCGTATTAGATTGCAAATTGCACTGGAAACAATACCTCCTCTACTTATCAAAAAAACTATCTAGCCTTATTTTTTTACTGAGAAAACTTTTAGCTACAACATCAGCTGAAGTAAGTCGTATAGCTTATATGGGGCTGTTTCATAGCTTGCTAAACTATGGTAACTCTACAGAATGTAACAAAATCTTTACTTTACAAAAAGCAGCAGTCAGAGCTATTCCAAAAAGGTCATCTATGTAATCTTGTGGGCCTATATTTAAACAACTACAAATTCTAACTATTCCCTCAATATATAGGTACATTAAATTATATTACTAGCTGATATATTTCGTCTACCGAAATATTTATGGGAGTAAACAAATTGCACAAATGAAAAGAAAAATAGTCAAATCTCCCAGGAATTAGACATTGATATGTCAACGTTGCCACAACGTCTGGACTTCAAACAACTACTCCTTGGGCTATATGTCCTAACAGGTATTGCATTATAGAAGTCCCGACGTTGGTTGGAACCTGAAAATCAGGACATAAAACAAACAACTTTAATTTTGTTATTAAAGGAGCCCGCCATCCTTAGACCGGTTTCGGCATTATTGTGCCTCTTCAGTAAGGAGTAGACAAGCTCGACTTTCCATCTCTAAGGAAAGTCGACTAGCCCAGTTCCTATAAGATACAGTTGCGTTAGCAAGTGTATAAAGAACTGAGAAAGCCCCAAGCATTAAATTGTTTAAACTAGATCAAAAACACCATTTGTAGTGCCACAACATTGACTAACATTAACAAATAGAAGCTTTATCTGTACTGCCCTAAAACTTTACAATAAGATTCCCACTGAAATTAAGAAAATACTACTTGAATCTGCATTATACAATCTACAAGATGATCTTGATCTGACCACTACCAATTTTATATTTCTATTTTATTTTATTTATTTTGTGCTCTTTGTAATCACCATCAGTGACGATATTATCTCAATTTTTTAAAAACTTTACTGTTACTTAGGTTAGGACTTTTAAGGACTCTTTGACGATGCTAAAACAATGTTACCATCTTGGATTTTAACTCGCATAGAAAATTTGTTGATTCCCCCTCGTAACACGATAAAAAATGATAGTCAACTAAAAAACATTCATTAAATGAATTCGGTAATTACCTAAATTATTTGCTATGCTACGAAAAAAGTTAATATACAAACGATATCAAAACGTGCTTGAGGTTTACAACAATGGTTTTTTGTGAAAGGTGTAGATTGAAAAAACTAAATAAAATCTTTTGTTATTGGGCAAACATTTTCGCCATTGTACCTTGGAGAGATTCTTTAAACTGCTTTTTTTACAGCATACCTGTACTGTGAATGAACAAAATTTTAGCCGCTTTGATAAACTTTTGATACACCACTGGTTGGTATTTAATAAAAAATAAATATTACATAAAAAAGCATTTATTAAATTAATTGAACAATTACCCAAATTTGATACAAATTAAGGTTATGATATTGATTCTTATAATATATAGTATACATTATCAAGTCGTGCTTGATGTTTATTACAATGGCTTTTAGTATTTGTAACTTAAAAAAAATTGATAAAATCTTTTACATTTGGGCTAAAATATTTGGAATTATACCTTGGAGAGATTCTTCAACAACATCTAACCGAATATATGTTCTTTTAGTAATCATATTATTAATTACGTTAATAGTTTTGGATTCAATACTATTATTGGGATATTCTGTACATCTCGTTCTTGAAGTTGTAATGGACGCGATAAGTACGTTAGAAGTAACTTTTATTTTAATCAAGTCTAATTTTATGGACAGAAATGATTGGAAGATGATTATAAAAAGTCTTAAAAATATGGAATTTCGCTTTCCACTTGAACAAATGATATTATTCGTCTATTTTTTATTTTGTTTCACTCTGATACCTCCTTCCTTTTTAATGACTATTTTTATTCACAAATATATTAACTTATTCACAACTCTACTATGTGGTCATATAGCTTTAATGTACAAAAATCAATTCAAGAAGTTGAGTAAACGTTTAAGCAACCTTCCGTTAGGGTTATTAGATGATAACCAGGCAAAAGAAACTTTATTTAAAATAACTAAATGTTACAGAAGTGCCGTTCTAGATCTAGATGCTTTTAATAAAATTTTTGGATATAAATTTCTATGGTCGCATTTATCAGTTTTACTAAAACTTGTAAGTAATATTCATTTGATAGCTTCAATATTGGTTCATGATGAAGCAAATTACGCCAAAATGATGTTTTTTGCGACTTCCCATACTGTAGCAGCAATTTGGGTAAGAAATTTGAAATTATAGTATAAAAAGTAAAGAACACAACCAAAACTGAGCTGTATATGCCATTTACTTGCTATCTTCAGTCTCAACAATATCTATGGATCTCTGAATTCTAATTTCGAAAAGCCTATGTAACATAATTATATTTTCTTTTGTATTTTGACATGCTACAATCGAATTTTTATAACAAATGTTTTTGTATCGCCAAAACTGAACTCTGTATGAGTGTTACCCCTGCTATTACCGTAATTTTAAGGAAAAATATGTCGTAATAATATTTTCTTATGTATTTTGAAAAGGTCCTGGACGTCAAGGATTCTTTAAATCGCGAAAACTGAGCCCTTCACACGCCTTTTGGGTAGTCAGGTTAATTATCTGACTACTTAAAAAGGCGTATTTTTGTAAAGATTGATTTTTATAAAACGTAAATAAACCTGTTGACGTTAGCTTGTTAGGTGAAGGCCAATATCCTATTGTTTCTAGGCATATAATACACCTTTTACTTGCTATTTTCAGTATAAACAAGATCTATGGATCTCTGAATCCTAATTTCGAAAAGCCTATGTAACATAATTATATTTTCTTTTGTATTTTGACATGCTACAATCGAATTTTTATAACAAATGTTTTTGTATCGCCAAAACTGAACTCTGTATGAGTGTTACCCCTGCTATTACCGTAATTTTAAGGAAAAATATGTCGTAATAATATTTTCTTATGTATTTTGAAAAGGTCCTGGACGTCAAGGATTCTTTAAATCGCGAAAACTGAGCCCTTCACACGCCTTTTGGGTAGTCAGGTTAATTATCTGACTACTTAAAAAGGCGTATTTTTGTAAAGATTGATTTTTATAAAACGTAAATAAACCTGTTGACGTTAGCTTGTTAGGTGAAGGCCAATATCCTATTGTTTCTAGGCATATAATACACCTTTTACTTGCTATTTTCAGTATAAACAAGATCTATGGATCTCTGAATCCTAATTTCGAAAAGCCTATGTAACATAATTATATTTTCTTTTGTATTTTGACATGCTACAATCGAATTTTTATAACAAATGTTTTTGAATCGCCAAAACTGAACTCTGTATGAGTGTTACCCCTGCTATTGCCGTAATTTTAAGGAAAAATATGTCGTAATAATATTTTCTTATGTATTTTGAAAAGGTCCTGGACGTCAAGGATTCTTTAAATCGCGAAAACTGAGCCCTTCACACGCCTTTTGGGTAGTCAGATTAATTATCTGACTACCCAAAAGGGCGTATTTTTGTAAAGATTGATTTTTATAAAATGAAATAAACCTGTTGACGTTAGCTTGTTAGGTGAAGGCCAATATCCTATTGTTTCTAGGCATATACTACACCTTTTACTTGCTATTTTCAGTATAAACAAGATCTATGGATCTCTGAATCTTAATTTCGAAAAGCCTATGTAACATAATTATATTTTCTTTTGTATTTTGACATGCTACAATCGAATTTTTATAACAAATGTTTTTGTATCGCCAAAACTGAACTCTGTATGAGTGTTACCCCTGCCATTATCGTAATTTTAACGAAAACTATGTCGTAATAATATTTTCTTATGTATTTTGAAAAGGTCCTGGACGTCAAGGATTCTTTAAATCGCGAAAACTGAGCCCTTCACACGCCTTTTGGGTGGTCAGATTAATTATCTGACTACCCAAAAAGGCGTATTTTTGTAAAGATTGATTTTTATAAAATGAAATAAACCTGTTGACGTTAGCTTGTTAGGTGAAGGCCAATATCCTATTGTTTCTAGGCATATACTACACCTTTTACTTGCTATTTTCAGTATAAACAAGATCTATGGATCTCTGAATCTTAATTTCGAAAAGCCTATGTAACATAATTATATTTTCTTTTGTATTTTGACATGCTACAATCGAATTTTTATAACAAATGTTTTTGTATCGCCAAAACTGAACTCTGTATGAGTGTTACCCCTGCCATTATCGTAATTTTAACGAAAACTATGTCGTAATAATATTTTCTTATGTATTTTGAAAAGGTCCTGGACGTCAAGGATTCTTTAAATCGCGAAAACTGAGCCCTTCACACGCCTTTTGGGTAGTCAGATTAATTATCTGACTACCCAAAAAGGCGTATTTTTGTAAAGATTGATTTTTATAAAATGAAATAAACCTGTTGACGTTAGCTTGTTAGGTGAAGGCCAATATCCTATTGTTTCTAGGCATATACTACACATTTTACTTGCTATTTTCAGTATAAACAAGATCTATGGATCTCTGAATCCTAATTTCGAAAAGCCTATGTAACATAATTATATTTTCTTTTGTATTTTGACATGCTACAATCGAATTTTTATAACAAATGTTTTTGTATCGCCAAAACTGAACTCTGTATGAGTGTTACCCCTGCCATTATCGTAATTTTAACGAAAACTATGTCGTAATAATATTTTCTTATGTATTTTGAAAAGGTCCTGGACGTCAAGGATTCTTTAAATCGCGAAAACTGAGCCCTTCACACGCCTTTTGGGTAGTCAGATTAATTATCTGACTACCCAAAAAGGCGTATTTTTGTAAAGATTGATTTTTATAAAACGTAAATAAACCTGTTGACGATAGCTCATAGGTCAAAAACGTAAAAGCTTCCTAATAATTATTAGCGATAATTGAACAATTACTGAATTATTTACTTTAAAAAATATCATTAATTTTGATCAGCACGCACATAACAATGTTTTTGGAGAAACGCTTGAATTAGTAATACTAAATATATTTATTATTAAACCTTGGTATGATTCTTTAAAAATAATTCATCAAATATACAGGGTGTTTCCTAAATCAACGCCGATATTTCACAGGGAGATTCTTGGGACATTTTAAAGATAAAATTGTCATATATAACAGAATTTTGCTTGAACGATAGAATGGCATAACTGTGCATTTTTTTGAGAAAAATGTTTACCTAGATTTCACTAAAAAAAACCAGAAAAATAGAACGTTTAAATAATATAGGCTGTGAAAAATAGGTCCATTACATCCCCCCCTTACTTCGTTAAGAAAAATGTGTTTTAAAAAAAAGGTATAATATTTTTTCTTCTAACACATTTACTGAATTTAATCTACCTAATTTATCAATACGAATGTATTCTGAATAAACAAGTATTAATTCCTGTAATTAATAAACCAACAAATAATTAGGATCATTAAGTTTGTTACTAACTTGTAAATTGTTTTTTTGGTCATTTAATCAAAAAAATAAGCTGTTGTGCTGACACATTTCTCAACAATGCTCAGAAATATCAGTAAAATTATTTTCGTGTGGGGGAAACTGATTGGTTTCATCCCGAATACAGATTTTTCAGAAATTTGGAGAAAAGTTTACAGTTCCATCATAATTATTCTATTAATTATCGCCATAGTTATTTTTGAAATAGTTTTATTTTCTACTTATCAAACAAAGGGAATTGTTGTTGGTGTATTACAGGCTTACAATTGTTTAGAAGTGATTATTATAATATCTGTCTCGAATTTTATGAACCGTGAAATTTGGGAAATAGTTCTGAAAAACTTTGAATATAATATTCGTTTTCCTTGGGAACAAATTATTTTTAATTTGTATTTTGCGATGGGCTTTATGCTTGAAATCTATGTACAAAAGTTACCAACAATTATGCTTTTGATATCTTTTCAAAAATACACTTCAATGTTTACGATTTTCTTAGCAGCTCACATGGTACGTGTTTATAAGAAAAAAATTAGATTTCTAAATGAAGCAATTCGAAATATTTCATATGGATTAATAAAAGAAAATATAAATATTTTGTACAGAGTAAAAGAAAATTATATTAAAATTATTGAAGACGTTGAATGTTTCAATAAAATTTTTCGACTTTGTTTTTTGTTGAGTTACTTATATGTATTGGTACAAGTGGTAAACGCGGTACATTTGGTTTTGTTGTATTGGAAAATTGATAAAGATTTCTCGGTATCCATGTTTATCAAAAATGTATATCTAGTTGTACTGAATTCGGTAAGTTTTTTTTGTCAATATGTGATTATACAGTGCAAGAAATGCATTTTCCAACGAGTTATGTACATCATTTTTTCTACGACCCAACATTTATAATATTCTAATTTTATTTTTTTTTTATAAAATATTAATATATTAATTTTAGGATTTAAAATAAAATTTTAAAAATAATCTTTTATTGTGATTTTAAGAAAATTCAAACATATTTATTAACTTAATTTAAAGTTTAAAAATATAAGAAAATTACTCTTTATTATTTGACAGAACCCCGCACGTAACTAAATTGCATATTTGAAAGTTATATTTTTTATTTTAAACACATTTTCTTTATAACAATTTTCGATATAGTTACAAACAAAAATATACTTTATTTTTGAGGAAAATTCATATTTTTTGACAAACCTCGTATACGAATACAAAAAATTGATGTCTGATTATTTCATTTTGGGTTTAATGCCGTACATAACTTTTTATCAAGAATAACTTTTTTCATAAAACAAATAATAAAAATGTTTTCCATAATTGGACACACTGTATTTGGATAGATGATATAAATGAATATTTTATGTATATTACATGTTTATGTATTAGATAGATAGACGTATAATGGATTATTACAAGGGGATGTTATGAGAATTATTGTGTATGCTCATTTTCGCCCTTAATAATAATAATAATAATAAATTCTATACTAGTCAAAAGTTTAAAATCTAAATTTAAAATCATAGTAGCATCTGCTACCTGCCAAAGCCACCATGAACCAAAGTTCTTAGCTAGCCCATCATTCCTCACTGTATTGGAAGTATGCCTTGAGAAAATTTCAGCTTTTATAAAATGAGGTAAGTCTGGCTCTATAAAGAGAAAAAATTCTATTTCGAAAAAACCAGTGGCGTATCGTAGCATGTTTTCTTTTCAAAATTTTTCACTTATTTAAAAATTTGTCTTAGCGAAAAAATGCGCAGTTACACCATTCAAACGTTCAGCAAAATTCCCTCAAATATTTGAGATAATTAAAAAAACGTTAAAAAAAATTTTATATGACAATTTTATCTTAAAAATGTCCCAAGAATCTCCATGTGAAATATCGGCATTCAATTAGGAAACACCCTGTATGCCTTTTTTTAAAATATTTTTCGCTATCAAGCAACAATCATATTTCGAGTTGCCACGCGCTAATATTTTTTATTATGTTATATTGAATTTAATTTAACTAATTCATCAATATTAAATGAATTCAGACAGGGGCGTAGCCAGCAATTTTTTTCGGAGGCGGCCCACCATTTCTCGTAGATAATACTTACTATAAATACTTTTTTTCAGCACGGATGGGGTAAATATACAGGGTGACCCAGGGTTAAACCATCGAACGTTCAGGATCGGTTTTTCAGGAAAAAATAAGATTTTTTATTCCCATAATTCTGGGTCCTAACTTGTTTTGATTTTAGAACACAAGAGTTTTTTATGAATTGCTTAAAAAACAATTTGGTTGATTTTGATAAAACTTTTCTTCGTTGAGCAACTTCGTTCAGTTCGTTCTACAGAGGCAGTGGTAACGGGTAAAACGGCTAAAATTTGGAATAGCGTAAAAATGTTCGGAAACAAACAAGGATCTGCTACATTTAAAGTATCTACTGCACTTTGACGAAGACAGAAATCTACTTTTTGGCATTTCACTGTCCAAATATCGCATTCACTCCGTAGAATAACCGTGTATATTGTTTGTAAATCATCTGAATATAACTTAATCGCTGGCTCAAAAACGTAAAATAATTATTATTTATATATTTGTAGATGTGCTACCATCTATGGTAAGAAGAGAGTATTGACATTAAATTTTGACTGAATCTAGTCAAGATGTCACTCTCTTCTTTTTTATCCCTTTCAGAGATTAATACAAAGTGAGTAACCCAGTAAGGAATTTTAATTTATTAGATTCGACATCCTAAGACCGGTTTCTGTCTTTTAACTTCATCAGTTAGGCTTTTCGAATCCAATAAATAAAATTCCAAACTCGTACAAGTCAATAGCTATATCTGCTATAAGATAACATTTGTAGATGTGCTACCATCTATGGTAAGAAGAGAGTATTGACATTAAATTTTGACTGAATCTAGTCAAGATGTCACTCTCTTCTTTTTTATCCCTTTCAGAGATTAATACAAAGTGAGTAACCCAGTAAGGAATTTTAATTTATTAGATTCGACATCCTAAGACCGGTTTCTGTCTTTTGACTTCATCAGTTAGGCTTTTCGAATCCAATAAATAAAATTCCAAACTCGTACAAGTCAATAGCTATATCTGCTATAAGATAACATTTGTAGATGTGCTACCATCTATGGTAAGAAGAGAGTATTGACATTAAATTTTGACTGAATCTAGTCAAGATGACACTCTCTTCTTTTTTATCCCTTTCAGAGATTAATACAAAGTGAGTAACCCAGTAAGGAATTTTAATTTATTAGATTCGACATCCTAAGACCGGTTTCTGTCTTTTGACTTCATCAGTTAGGCTTTTCGAATCCAATAAATAAAATTCCAAACTCGTACAAGTCAATAGCTATATCTGCTATAAGATAACATTTGTAGATGTGCTACCATCTATGGTAAGAAGAGAGTATTGACATTAAATTTTGACTGAATCTAGTCAAGATGTCACTCTCTTCTTTTTTATCCCTTTCAGAGATTAATACAAAGTGAGTAACCCAGTAAGGAATTTTAATTTATTAGATTCGACATCCTAAGACCGGTTTCTGTCTTTTGACTTCATCAGTTAGGCTTTTCGAATCCAATAAATAAAATTCCAAACTCGTACAAGTCAATAGCTATATCTGCTATAAGATAACATTTGTAGATGTGCTACCATCTATGGTAAGAAGAGAGTATTGAGTATTTTATTTATTGGATTCGAAAAGCCTAACTGATGAAGTCAAAAGACAGAAACCGGTCTTAGGATGTCGAATCTAATAAATTAAAATTCCTTACTGGGTTACTCACTTTGTATTAATCTCTGAAAGGGATAAAAAAGAAGAGAGTGACATCTTGACTAGATTCAGTCAAAATTTAATGTCAATACTCTCTTCTTACCATAGATGGTAGCACATCTACAAATGTTATCTTATAGCAGATATAGCTATTGACTTGTACGAGTTTGGAATTTTATTTATTGGATTCGAAAAGCCTAACTGATGAAGTCAAAAGACAGAAACCGGTCTTAGGATGTCGAATCTAATAAATTAAAATTCCTTACTGGGTTACTCATTATTTATATAGTTACCACATTTTCTTATAAACCTATAGAAATTCCCCCCCCCCCCTCTCCCCCTTGGCTACGCCACTGGCCGTCGCAGACATTGGCGTGTTCGTTCTTTGTGGATGCTATAGCCTAAACCTAGTAATTGCTGATGAAGCAAAATCATCAGTTAAGTCTACATCTTTATTGGGTATTTTACAACGCTCTAGTCACTAGTTCAATGAAGCGCTGGTATATAATAAGCGATCATACTAAAGCACTTACTCTAAAGCAAGTATGCGAAACGCTATGGAAATCTCGCATAAGTGATGTTCAGGCTGTTAGGCACCAATACGTGTAAGTTAGGAATGCATTGGTTGAGTTAATAGACAAAATTGATGATCCCCAAACAGCATCTGAAGCTCAATCTTTGACTAATCAGATGGAAGACTTATCATTCTTCGTAACTTTGATCTTGTGGAATGACATTCTTCTTGAAGTTAATTTGCTCAGTAAAGGCATTCAGGTCAGGTCAGGAATATCTGGGGGTAATAATTACAAACTGCAATGATGAACAACAAGAAATAGATAAAAGAATAGGAAAGGGGTGTAAAGCAACAGGAGCTATGAAGGAGATACTAAAATCAAAAAATGTTTCATTAGCAACGAAGATAGGACTTTATAACACAGTAATATGTCCGTTGGTAATGTACTGCTCTGAGTTATGGATATTAAACCAACAAGAAGCAAATAAATTGGAAATTTGGGAACGAAAGATATTGAGAGGAATCTATGGAGGAATTAAGGAACAAGATGGAATATGGAGAAGACGAACAAATAAAGAAATTAGGGATATTTATAATAAACCAACAATTACACAAAAAATTAGGAAGAATAAAGCAGGTTGGTTAGGGCATGTAGTGCGCATGAACCCTTGTAGAATCGCAAAACAGTTATTAGAAAGTAGAGGGGGAAAGAAAAAGAAAGGACGACCCAAAAGAAAATGGATAGAAGCAGTAACATCAGATTTAAGAAAAGTAGGAGTAGAAAGATGGAAACAAAAGACAGAGAATAGAAAAGAATGGAAAGAGATAATAAAAAATATAGAAAAAATAGAAGAATAGAGCCGCTCGAAGCCAAGGGCCTAAATGGCATGTAGTGCTGATATATATATATATATATATATAAAGGCATTCAAGGAAAAGAGGTAGACATCAGTGACTGTTCTGAGAAAGAATGGATATGTGGACGCATTAATATCCTCTAAAGAAATAGCTGCTGAACTTGGTACCGAACCTCTTGTTCCAGAGAAAAGGATTCGTCTTCTGAGGAAGCGCAATCGTCATCTGAAGAAACCTTTATGAACTCACTTAAGAGCGTTGAAAGAACATCAACACGTGTGGGGGATTTTGGGGTAATGTTACTCAATTTCCAGGGGGTGGGGGCCGATTAAAGCCTTGCTTTGGGCCCCTACAAACCACGCAACGGTCCTGTATTCAGAATTAACAAGCTTTAATTCCTCTCATTAATAAACCAAGGAATAAATAGTATATCACCAACTGGTAAATTGATTTTCTGGTAATTTAATAAAACAAAACTGCCGCATATTTCTCAGCGATGCTCAGAAGTATCAGTAAAAGTATTTTCGTGTGGGCGAAGTTAATCGGTTTCATTCCTTATACAGATTCTTCAGAAATTTTCAGTAAAATTTACAGTTTCATCATAATTATTCTATTAATTATCGGGATAGTTATTTTCGAAATAGTTTTATTTTCTACTTATCAAACAAAGACAATTGTAGTTGGTGTATTACAGGCTTACAATTGTTTAGAAGTGATTGTTATAATATGTGATTCCAATTTTACGAACCGTGAAATTTGGAAAATAGTTCTGAAAAACTTTGAATATAATATTCGTTTTCCTTGGGAACAAATTATTTTTAATTCGTATTTTGCGATGGGCTTTATGCTTGAAATATATGTACAAAAGATACCAACAATTATGTTTGTGATATTTGTTCAAAAATATTTTACACTGTTTACAATTTTCTTAGCTGCTCACATGGTATGTGTTTATAAGAAAAAAATTAGACTTCTAAATCAAACAGTTCGAAATATTTCATATGGATTAATACAAGAAAATGAAAATATTTTGTTCAGGGTAAAAGAAAATTATATTAAAATTATTGAAAACATAGAATGTTTCAATAAAATTTTTCGCCTTTGTTTTTTATTGAATCACTTTTATCTATTGGTACAAATGGTAAATGTAGTACATTTGGTTATTGGGTATTGGAAAATTGAAAAAGATTTCTCTTTATCCTTGTTTATCAAAAATGTAAATCATCTAATACTGAATTTGGTAAGTTTTTTGTCAATATGTGATTATACGGGGTGTTAATTAATACGTGTTATAGATTTTTAGGGCTTGTAGAATATGAAAAAGTAGAGTGAAAAGTTCCTATAAACATGTGCTTTGTTGAAACTCTGTTTACTTTTTTGAATTGTCAAATATAAACATCTAACAACTTTTATTTAGTATAATCAATTATTATTGTAGGTACTAAAATTTAAAAATGCATCTATAAACTAATCTGTTTTTATTTGTTTATTTTAAATCGCTTTAACATACATAACTTATCTTAACATTAACATGCTATACTTTATTTTACAAAGATTTAAAAGCATGTTTAATTTTAAATAAATTTTTCATTTAATCCTAGATTTGCTTAAATAATTTAGACTGTGAGAAATAGGTTCATTACATCCCCCCCTTACTTCGGTAAGAAATTTTTTTACAGCATACCTGTACTGTGAATGAACAAAATTTTAGCCGCTTTGATAAAACTTTTGATACACCACTGGTTGGTATTTAATAAAAAAATAAATATTACATAAAAAAGAGTTCAGTAAATTAATTGAATAATTACCCAAATTTGATACAAATTAAGGTTATGATATTGATTCTTATAATATATAGTATACATTATCAAGTCGTGCTTGATGTTTATTACAATGGCTTTTAGTATTTGTAACTTAAAAAAAATTGATAAAATCTTTTACATTTGGGCTAAAATATTTGGAATTATACCTTGGAGAGATTCTTCAACAACATCTAACCAAATATATGTTCTCTTAGTAATCATATTATTAATTACGTTAATAGTTTTGGATTCAATACTATTATTGGGATATTCTGTACATCTCGTTCTTGAAAAATGTATCTATAAACTAATCTGTTTTTATTTGTTTATTTTAAATCGCTTTAACATACATAACTTATCTTAACATTAACATGCTATACTTTATTTTACAAAGATTTAAAAGCATGTTTAATTTTAAATAAATTTTTCATTTAATCCTAGATTTGCTTAAATAATTTAGACTGTGAGAAATAGGTTCATTACATCCCCCCCTTACTTCGGTAAGAAATTTTTTTTACAGCATATTTGTACTGTGAATGAACAAAATTTTAGCCGCTTTGATAAAACTTTTGATACACCACTGGTTGGTATTTAATAAAAAAATAAATATTACATAAAAAAGAGTTCAGTAAATTAATTGAACAATTACCCAAATTTGATACAAATTAAGGTTATGATATTGATTCTTATAATATATAGTATACATTATCAAGTCGTGCTTGATGTTTATTACAATGGCTTTTAATATTTGTAACTTAAAAAAAATTGATAAAATCTTTTACATTTGGGCTAAAATATTTGGAATTATACCTTGGAGAGATTCTTCAACAACATCTAACCAAATATATGTTCTCTTAGTAATCATATTATTAATTACGTTAATAGTTTTGGATTCAATACTATTATTGGGATATTCTGTACATCTCGTTCTTGAAAAATGTATCTATAAACTAATCTGTTTTTATTTGTTTATTTTAAATCGCTTTAACATACATAACTTATCTTAACATTAACATGCTATACTTTATTTTACAAAGATTTAAAAGCATGTTTAATTTTAAATAAATTTTTCATTTAATCCTAGATTTGCATAAATAATTTAGACTGTGAGAAATAGGTTCATTACATCCCCCCCTTACTTCGGTAAGAAATTTTTTTTACAGCATACCTGTACTGTGAATGAACAAAATTTTAGCCGCTTTGATAAAACTTTTGATACACCACTGGTTGGTATTTAATAAAAAAATAAATATTACATAAAAAAGAGTTCAGTAAATTAATTGAATAATTACCCAAATTTGATACAAATTAAGGTTATGATATTGATTCTTATAATATATAGTATACATTATCAAGTCGTGCTTGATGTTTATTACAATGGCTTTTAGTATTTGTAACTTAAAAAAAATTGATAAAATCTTTTACATTTGGGCTAAAATATTTGGAATTATACCTTGGAGAGATTCTTCAACAACATCTAACCAAATATATGTTCTCTTAGTAATCATATTATTAATTACGTTAATAGTTTTGGATTCAATACTATTATTGGGATATTCTGTACATCTCGTTCTTGAAAAATGTACCTATAAACTAATCTGTTTTTATTTGTTTATTTTAAATCGCTTTAACATACATAACTTATCTTAACATTAACATGCTATACTTTATTTTACAAAGATTTAAAAGCATGTTTAATTTTAAATAAATTTTTCATTTAATCCTAGATTTGCTTAAATAATTTAGACTGTGAGAAATAGGTTCATTACATCCCCCCCTTACTTCGGTAAGAAATTTTTTTTACAGCATACCTGTACTGTGAATGAACAAAATTTTAGCCGCTTTGATAAAACTTTTGATACACCACTGGTTGGTATTTAATAAAAAAATAAATATTACATAAAAAAGAGTTCAGTAAATTAATTGAATAATTACCCAAATTTGATACAAATTAAGGTTATGATATTGATTCTTATAATATATAGTATACATTATCAAGTCGTGCTTGATGTTTATTACAATGGCTTTTAGTATTTGTAACTTAAAAAAAATTGATAAAATCTTTTACATTTGGGCTAAAATATTTGGAATTATACCTTGGAGAGATTCTTCAACAACATCTAACCAAATATATGTTCTCTTAGTAATCATATTATTAATTACGTTAATAGTTTTGGATTCAATACTATTATTGGGATATTCTGTACATCTCGTTCTTGAAAAATGTATCTATAAACTAATCTGTTTTTATTTGTTTATTTTAAATCGCTTTAACATACATAACTTATCTTAACATTAACATGCTATACTTTATTTTACAAAGATTTAAAAGCATGTTTAATTTTAAATAAATTTTTCATTTAATCCTAGATTTGCTTAAATAATTTAGACTGTGAGAAATAGGTTCATTACATCCCCCCCTTACTTCGGTAAGAAATTTTTTTTACAGCATACCTGTACTGTGAATGAACAAAATTTTAGCCGCTTTGATAAAACTTTTGATACACCACTGGTTGGTATTTAATAAAAAAATAAATATTACATAAAAAAGAGTTCAGTAAATTAATTGAATAATTACCCAAATTTGATACAAATTAAGGTTATGATATTGATTCTTATAATATATAGTATACATTATCAAGTCGTGCTTGATGTTTATTACAATGGCTTTTAGTATTTGTAACTTAAAAAAAATTGATAAAATCTTTTACATTTAGGCTAAAATATTTGGAATTATACCTTGGAAAGATTCTTCAACAACATCTAACCAAATATATGTTCTCTTAGTAATCATATTATTAATTACGTTAATAGTTTTGGATTCAATACTATTATTGGGATATTCTGTACATCTCGTTCTTGAAAAATGTATCTATAAACTAATCTGTTTTTATTTGTTTATTTTAAATCGCTTTAACATACATAACTTATCTTAACATTAACATGCTATACTTTATTTTACAAAGATTTAAAAGCATGTTTAATTTTAAATAAATTTTTCATTTAATCCTAGATTTGCATAAATAATTTAGACTGTGAGAAATAGGTTCATTACATCCCCCCCTTACTTCGGTAAGAAATTTTTTTTACAGCATACCTGTACTGTGAATGAACAAAATTTTAGCCGCTTTGATAAAACTTTTGATACACCACTGGTTGGTATTTAATAAAAAAATAAATATTACATAAAAAAGAGTTCAGTAAATTAATTGAATAATTACCCAAATTTGATACAAATTAAGGTTATGATATTGATTCTTATAATATATAGTATACATTATCAAGTCGTGCTTGATGTTTATTACAATGGCTTTTAGTATTTGTAACTTAAAAAAAATTGATAAAATCTTTTACAATTGGGCTAAAATATTTGGAATTAAACCTTGGAGAGATTCTTCAACAACATCTAACCAAATATATGTTCTCTTAGTAATCATATTATTAATTACGTTAATAGTTTTGGATTCAATACTATTATTGGGATATTCTGTACATCTCGTTCTTGAAAAATGTATCTATAAACTAATCTGTTTTTATTTGTTTATTTTAAATCGCTTTAACATACATAACTTATCTTAACATTAACATGCTATACTTTATTTTACAAAGATTTAAAAGCATGTTTAATTTTAAATAAATTTTTCATTTAATCCTAGATTTGCTTAAATAATTTAGACTGTGAGAAATAGGTTCATTACATCCCCCCCTTACTTCGGTAAGAAATTTTTTTTACAGCATACCTGTACTGTGAATGAACAAAATTTTAGCCGCTTTGATAAAACTTTTGATACACCACTGGTTGGTATTTAATAAAAAAATAAATATTACATAAAAAAGAGTTCAGTAAATGAATTGAACAATTACCCAAATTTGATACAAATTAAGGTTATGATATTGATTCTTATAATATATAGTATACATTATCAAGTCGTGCTTGATGTTTATTACAATGGCTTTTAGTATTTGTAACTTAAAAAAAATTGATAAAATCTTTTACATTTGGGCTAAAATATTTGGAATTATACCTTGGAGAGATTCTTCAACAACATCTAACCAAATATATGTTCTCTTAGTAATCATATTATTAATTACGTTAATAGTTTTGGATTCAATACTATTATTGGGATATTCTGTACATCTCGTTCTTGAAAAATGTATCTATAAACTAATCTGTTTTTATTTGTTTATTTTAAATCGCTTTAACATACATAACTTATCTTAACATTAACATGCTATACTTTATTTTACAAAGATTTAAAAGCATGTTTAATTTTAAATAAATTTTTCATTTAATCCTAGATTTGCTTAAATAATTTAGACTGTGAGAAATAGGTTCATTACATCCCCCCCTTACTTCGGTAAGAAATTTTTTTTTGTATATATTTAAATTGACAATCAAAACACAAAGCATTCTACAAGTCAATCTGTTGGCTTAAGAGTGGGTGTGGGTGGTCCTGTAACTTTTCATGAAGAAAAATAAGAGTGTTTTTGAGATAATAAAAAAAACGACATAAAATTTTTTCTTCTAACACATTTACTATATTATCTGAATTTAATTTATCTAATTCATCAATAATGAAAGTTTTAATTCCTGTAATTAGTAAACCAACAAAGATCATTAAGTCTATTACTGACTGGTAAATTGTTTTTCTGGTCATTTAATCAAAAAAATAAACTGTTGTGTTGACACATTTCTCAACGATGCTGAGAAATATCAGTAAAATTATTTTCGTGTGGGGGAAACTGATTGGTTTCATTCCATATACAGATTCTTCAGAAATATGGAGAAAAGTTTACAGTTTCATCATAATTATTCTGTTAATTATCGCCATAGTAATTTTTGAAATAGTTTTATTTTCTACTTATCAAACAAAGGCATTTGTAGTTGGAATATTACAGGCTTACAATTGTTTAGAAGTGATTATTATAATATGTGACTCGAATTTTATGAACCGGGAAATTTGGAAAATAGTTCTAAAAAAGTTTGATGAATATAATGTTCGATTTCCTTGGGAACAAATCATCTTTCATTCGTATTTCGCGATGGGGTTTATCCTTGAAATATATATACAAAAGGTACCAACAATTATGCTTTTGATATCTTTTCAAAAATACACTTCAATGTTTACGATTTTCTTAGCTGCTCACATGGTATGTGTTTATAAGAAAAAAATTAGATTTCTAAATGAAACAGTCCGAAATATTTCATATGGATTAATACAAGAAAATATAAATATTTTGTACAGGGTAAAAGAAAATTATATTAAAATTATTGAAGACGTCGAATGTTTCAATAAAATTTTTCGCCTTTGTTTTTTGTTGAGTCACTTATATGTATTGATACAAGTGGTAAACGCGGTACATTTGGTTATGTTCTATTGGAAAGTTGAAAAAGATTTCTCGTTAACCATGTTTATCAAAAATGTATATCTGCTAATATTAAATTCGGTAAGTTTTTTTGTCAATATGTGATTATACTGGGTGTTAATTAATACGTGTTACAGATTTTTAGGGCTTGTAGAACATGAAAAAGTAGAGCGAAAAGTTCCTATAAACATGTGCTTTTGGAGTTTTGTCAAAACTCTGTTTACCTTTTTTGAATTGTCAAATATAAATATCTAACAACTTTTATTTAGTATAATCAATTATTATTGTAGGTACTAAAATTTAAAAATGTATCTATAAACTAATCTGTTTTTATTTGTTTATTTTAAATCGCTTTAACATACATAACTTACTTCAACACTCAACTTTTGTTCATTAAACATCCTGTATTTCATTTCACCCTGTATTAAAGAAGCCACAGATAACAAGTAATTAATAGTGAGCATATCCAGCGATATGAGAATAACATTTGAATACAAAGACCTGTTGATTTATTTTGATTTACTCTTTCACAGAGTGTTAAAGATATGTGACTGAAGCTAGCCCACCACTTTTAGCCCACCACAAATCGGACAGTGGGAGAATTTATTACTTTATTACAATCTGAAAAAAAATTATTACGTCTCCCGTTTTCGAAATATGAGGTAGTGGGCCAGGTTTCGGGTGAAGCTAGCCCATATCGTAAAAAACTGGATAAATACGATAGAAATGAACGTGGAAATTTATTACAAATTTATTACAATTTATTACAATCTGAAAAAAATTTATTACACCTCCCGTTTTCGAAATATAAGGTTGTGGGCCAGGTTTCGGCTCAAGATAGGGGCGAACGTTGGATTGAAATGAATATATTTATTTATTACAGCGGCCCACTCACTTCTATAACGAAAAATATTATTCTCTTTAACTCTGAAATGCTCACCAAGTACATATTTCGTGAGTGGGCTACTGTAATAAATAAATACATTCATTCCAACCCAACGTTCACCTCTAATACTCTGTTTTAAATTTATTACAGTAGCCCACTCACGAAATATCTACTTGGTGAGCATTTCAGAGTTAAAGAGAATAATATTTTTCCATATAGAAGTGAGTGGGCTGCTGTAATAAATAAATATATTCATTTCAATCCAACGTTCACCCCTAATATTCTATTTACAATTTATTACAGTAGCCCACTCACGAAATATGTCTTTGGTGAGCGTTTCAGAGTTAAAGAGAATAATATTTTTCCATATAGAAGTGAGTGGGCTGCTGTAATAAATAAATATATTCATTTCAATCCAACGTTCACCCCTAATATTCTATTTACAATTTATTACAGTAGCCCACTCACGAAATATGTCTTTGGTGAGCGTTTCAGAGTTAAAGAGAATAATATTTTTCCATATAGAAGTGAGTGGGCTGCTGTAATAAATAAATATATTCATTTCAATCCAACGTTCACCCCTAATATTCTATTTATAATTTATTACAGTAGCCCACTCACGAAATATGTCTTTGGTGAGCGTTTCAGAGTTAAAGAGAATAATATTTTTCCATATAGAAGTGAGTGGGCTGCTGTAATAAATACATATATTCATTTCAATCCAACGTTCACCCCTAATATTCTATTTATAATTTATTACAGTAGCCCACTCACGAAATATGTCTTTGGTGAGCGTTTCAGAGTTAAAGAGAATAATATTTTTCCATATAGAAGTGAGTGGGCTGCTGTAATAAATAAATATATTCATTTCAATCCAACGTTCACCCCTAATATTCTATTTACAATTTATTACAGTAGCCCACTCACGAAATATGTCTTTGGTGAGCGTTTCAGAGTTAAAGAGAATAATATTTTTCCATATAGAAGTGAGTGGGCTGCTGTAATAAATAAATATATTCATTTCAATCCAACGTTCACCCCTAATATTCTATTTACAATTTATTACAGTAGCCCACTCACGAAATATGTCTTTGGTGAGCGTTTCAGAGTTAAAGAGAATAATATTTTTCCATATAGAAGTGAGTGGGCTGCTGTAATAAATAAATATATTCATTTCAATCCAACGTTCACCCCTAATATTCTATTTACAATTTATTACAGTAGCCCACTCACGAAATATGTCTTTGGTGAGCGTTTCAGAGTTAAAGAGAATAATATTTTTCCATATAGAAGTGAGTGGGCTGCTGTAATAAATAAATATATTCATTTCAATCCAACGTTCACCCCTAATATTCTATTTACAATTTATTACAGTAGCCCACTCACGAAATATGTCTTTGGTGAGCGTTTCAGAGTTAAAGAGAATAATATTTTTCCATATAGAAGTGAGTGGGCTGCTGTAATAAATAAATATATTCATTTCAATCCAACGTTCACCCCTAATATTCTATTTACAATTTATTACAGTAGCCCACTCACGCAATATGTCTTTGGTGAGCGTTTCAGAGTTAAAGAGAATAATATTTTTCCATATAGAAGTGAGTGGGCTGCTGTAATAAATAAATATATTCATTTCAATCCAACGTTCACCCCTAATATTCTATTTACAATTTATTACAGTAGCCCACTCACGAAATATGTCTTTGGTGAGCGTTTCAGAGTTAAAGAGAATAATATTTTTCCATATAGAAGTGAGTGGGCTGCTGTAATAAATAAATATATTCATTTCAATCCAACGTTCACCCCTAATATTCTATTTACAATTTATTACAGTAGCCCACTCACGAAATATGTCTTTGGTGAGCGTTTCAGAGTTAAAGAGAATAATATTTTTCCATATAGAAGTGAGTGGGCTGCTGTAATAAATAAATATATTCATTTCAATCCAACGTTCACCCCTAATATTCTATTTACAATTTATTACAGTAGCCCACTCACGCAATATGTCTTTGGTGAGCGTTTCAGAGTTAAAGAGAATAATATTTTTCCATATAGAAGTGAGTGGGCTGCTGTAATAAATAAATATATTCATTTCAATCCAACGTTCACCCCTAATATTCTATTTACAATTTATTACAGTAGCCCACTCACGAAATATGTCTTTGGTGAGCGTTTCAGAGTTAAAGAGAATAATATTTTTCCATATAGAAGTGAGTGGGCTGCTGTAATAAATAAATATATTCATTTCAATCCAACGTTCACCCCTAATATTCTATTTACAATTTATTACAGTAGCCCACTCACGAAATATGTCTTTGGTGAGCGTTTCAGAGTTAAAGAGAATAATATTTTTCCATATAGAAGTGAGTGGGCTGCTGTAATAAATAAATATATTCATTTCAATCCAACGTTCACCCCTAATATTCTATTTACAATTTATTACAGTAGCCCACTCACGAAATATGTCTTTGGTGAGCGTTTCAGAGTTAAAGAGAATAATATTTTTCCATATAGAAGTGAGTGGGCTGCTGTAATAAATAAATATATTCATTTCAATCCAACGTTCACCCCTAATATTCTATTTACAATTTATTACAGTAGCCCACTCACGAAATATGTCTTTGGTGAGCGTTTCAGAGTTAAAGAGAATAATATTTTTCCATATAGAAGTGAGTGGGCTGCTGTAATAAATAAATATATTCATTTCAATCCAACGTTCACCCCTAATATTCTATTTACAATTTATTACAGTAGCCCACTCACGCAATATGTCTTTGGTGAGCGTTTCAGAGTTAAAGAGAATAATATTTTTCCATATAGAAGTGAGTGGGCTGCTGTAATAAATAAATATATTCATTTCAATCCAACGTTCACCCCTAATATTCTATTTACAATTTATTACAGTAGCCCACTCACGAAATATGTCTTTGGTGAGCGTTTCAGAGTTAAAGAGAATAATATTTTTCCATATAGAAGTGAGTGGGCTGCTGTAATAAATACATATATTCATTTCAATCCAACGTTCACCTCTAATACTCTGTTTTAAATTTATTACAGTAGCCCACTCACCAAATATGTACTTGGTGGGCATTTCAGAGTTAAAGGGAATATTATTTTTCTATATAGAAGTGAGTGGGCTGCTGTAATAAATAAATATATTCATTTCATTCCAACGTTCACCTTTAAAACTGTTTACAATTTATTACAGTAGCCCACTCACGAAATATGTACTTGGTGAGCATTTCAAAGTTAAAGAGAATAATATTTTTCCATATAGAAGTGAGTGGGCTGCTGTAATAAATACATATATTCATTTCAATCCAACGTTCACCTCTAATACTCTGTTTTAAATTTATTACAGTAGCCCACTCACGAAATATGTCTTTGGTGAGCGTTTCAGAGTTAAAGAGAATAATATTTTTCCATATAGAAGTGAGTGGGCTACTGTAATAAATAAATATATTCATTTCAATCCAATATTCACCTCTGATACTCTGTTTACAATTTATTACAGTAGCCCAGTCACGAAATATGTCTTTGGTGAGCGTTTCAGAGTTAAAGAGAATAATATTTTTCCATATAGAAGTGAGTGGGCTGCTGTAATAAATACATATATTCATTTCAATCCAACGTTCACCTCTAATACTCTGTTTTAAATTTATTACAGTAGCCCACTCACCAAATATGTACTTGGTGGGCATTTCAGAGTTAAAGGGAATATTATTTTTCTATATAGAAGTGAGTGGGCTGCTGTAATAAATAAATATATTCATTTCAATCCAACGTTCACCTTTAAAACTGTTTACAATTTATTACAGTAGCCCACTCACGAAATATGTACTTGGTGAGCATTTCAGAGTTAAAGAGAATAATATTTTTCCATATAGAAGTGAGTGGGCTGCTGTAATAAATAAATATATTCATTTCAATCCAACGTTCACCTTTAAAACTGTTTACAATTTATTACAGTAGCCCACTCACGAAATATGTCTTTGGTGAGCGTTTCAGAGTTAAAGAGAATAATATTTTTCCATATAGAAGTGAGTGGGCTGCTGTAATAAATACATATATTCATTTCAATCCAACGTTCACCTCTAATATTCTATTTACAATTTATTACAGTAGCCCACTCACGAAATATGTCTTTGGTGAGCGTTTCAGAGTTAAAGAGAATAATATTTTTCCATATAGAAGTGAGTGGGCTGCTGTAATAAATACATATATTCATTTCAATCCAACGTTCACCTCTAATACTCTGTTTTAAATTTATTACAGTAGCCCACTCACCAAATATGTACTTGGTGGGCATTTCAGAGTTAAAGGGAATATTATTTTTCTATATAGAAGTGAGTGGGCTGCTGTAATAAATAAATATATTCATTTCATTCCAACGTTCACCTTTAAAACTGTTTACAATTTATTACAGTAGCCCACTCACGAAATATGTACTTGGTGAGCATTTCAGAGTTAAAGAAAATAATATTTTTCCATATAGAAGTGAGTGGGCTGCTGTAATAAATAAATATATTCATTTCAATCCAACGTTCACCCCTAATATTCTATTTACAATTTATTACAGTAGCCCACTCACGAAATATGTCTTTGGTGAGCGTTTCAGAGTTAAAGAGAATAATATTTTTCCATATAGAAGTGAGTGGGCTGCTGTAATAAATACATATATTCATTTCAATCCAACGTTCACCTCTAATATTCTATTTACAATTTATTACAGTAGCCCACTCACGAAATATGTCTTTGGTGAGCGTTTCAGAGTTAAAGAGAATAATATTTTTCCATATAGAAGTGAGTGGGCTGCTGTAATAAATACATATATTCATTTCAATCCAACGTTCACCTCTAATACTCTGTTTTAAATTTATTACAGTAGCCCACTCACCAAATATGTACTTGGTGGGCATTTCAGAGTTAAAGGGAATATTATTTTTCTATATAGAAGTGAGTGGGCTGCTGTAATAAATAAATATATTCATTTCATTCCAACGTTCACCTTTAAAACTGTTTACAATTTATTACAGTAGCCCACTCACGAAATATGTACTTGGTGAGCATTTCAGAGTTAAAGAAAATAATATTTTTCCATATAGAAGTGAGTGGGCTGCTGTAATAAATAAATATATTCATTTCAATCCAACGTTCACCCCTAATATTCTATTTACAATTTATTACAGTAGCCCACTCACGAAATATGTCTTTGGTGAGCGTTTCAGAGTTAAAGAGAATAATATTTTTCCATATAGAAGTGAGTGGGCTGCTGTAATAAATACATATATTCATTTCAATCCAACGTTCACCTCTAATATTCTATTTACAATTTATTACAGTAGCCCACTCACGAAATATGTCTTTGGTGAGCGTTTCAGAGTTAAAGAGAATAATATTTTTCCATATAGAAGTGAGTGGGCTGCTGTAATAAATACATATATTCATTTCAATCCAACGTTCACCTCTAATACTCTGTTTTAAATTTATTACAGTAGCCCACTCACCAAATATGTACTTGGTGGGCATTTCAGAGTTAAAGGGAATATTATTTTTCTATATAGAAGTGAGTGGGCTGCTGTAATAAATAAATATATTCATTTCATTCCAACGTTCACCTTTAAAACTGTTTACAATTTATTACAGTAGCCCACTCACGAAATATGTACTTGGTGAGCATTTCAGAGTTAAAGAGAATAATATTTTTCCATATAGAAGTGAGTGGGCTGCTGTAATAAATAAATATATTCATTTCAATCCAACGTTCACCTTTAAAACTGTTTACAATTTATTACAGTAGCCCACTCACGAAATATGTCTTTGGTGAGCGTTTCAGAGTTAAAGAGAATAATATTTTTCCATATAGAAGTGAGTGGGCTGCTGTAATAAATACATATATTCATTTCAATCCAACGTTCACCTCTAATATTCTATTTACAATTTATTACAGTAGCCCACTCACGAAATATGTCTTTGGTGAGCGTTTCAGAGTTAAAGAGAATAATATTTTTCCATATAGAAGTGAGTGGGCTGCTGTAATAAATACATATATTCATTTCAATCCAACGTTCACCTCTAATACTCTGTTTTAAATTTATTACAGTAGCCCACTCACCAAATATGTACTTGGTGGGCATTTCAGAGTTAAAGGGAATATTATTTTTCTATATAGAAGTGAGTGGGCTGCTGTAATAAATAAATATATTCATTTCATTCGAACGTTCACCTTTAAAACTGTTTACAATTTATTACAGTAGCCCACTCACGAAATATGTACTTGGTGAGCATTTCAGAGTTAAAGAAAATAATATTTTTCCATATAGAAGTGAGTGGGCTGCTGTAATAAATAAATATATTCATTTCAATCCAACGTTCACCCCTAATATTCTATTTACAATTTATTACAGTAGCCCACTCACGAAATATGTCTTTGGTGAGCGTTTCAGAGTTAAAGAGAATAATATTTTTCCATATAGAAGTGAGTGGGCTGCTGTAATAAATACATATATTCATTTCAATCCAACGTTCACCTCTAATATTCTATTTACAATTTATTACAGTAGCCCACTCACGAAATATGTCTTTGGTGAGCGTTTCAGAGTTAAAGAGAATAATATTTTTCCATATAGAAGTGAGTGGGCTGCTGTAATAAATACATATATTCATTTCAATCCAACGTTCACCTCTAATACTCTGTTTTAAATTTATTACAGTAGCCCACTCACCAAATATGTACTTGGTGGGCATTTCAGAGTTAAAGGGAATATTATTTTTCTATATAGAAGTGAGTGGGCTGCTGTAATAAATAAATATATTCATTTCATTCCAACGTTCACCTTTAAAACTGTTTACAATTTATTACAGTAGCCCACTCACGAAATATGTACTTGGTGAGCATTTCAGAGTTAAAGAAAATAATATTTTTCCATATAGAAGTGAGTGGGCTGCTGTAATAAATAAATATATTCATTTCAATCCAACGTTCACCCCTAATATTCTATTTACAATTTATTACAGTAGCCCACTCACGAAATATGTCTTTGGTGAGCGTTTCAGAGTTAAAGAGAATAATATTTTTCCATATAGAAGTGAGTGGGCTACTGTAATAAATAAATATATTCATATATATTTCGAAAACGGGAGGTGTAATAAATTTTTTTCAGATTGTAATAAATTCTCCCACGGTCCGATTTGTGGTGGGCTAAACGTGGTGGGCTAGCTTCAGTCACATGTTAAAGATGGGGTCATTTTTGCTAATAATTGGCCATATCTTTTTGAAACACCCATATAATATGAGTAAACCAGCAAGGAATTTTAATTTATTAGATTCGACATCCTAAGACCGGTTTCTGTCTTTCGACTTCATCAGTTAGGCTTTTCGAATCCAATAAATAAAATTCCAAACTCGTACAAGTCAATAGCTATATCCGCTATAAGATAACATTTTTAGATGTGCTACCATCTATGGTAAGAAGAGAGTATTGACATTAAATTTTGACTGAATCTAGTCAAGATGTCACTCTCTTCTTTTTTATCCCTTTCAGAGATTAATACAAAGTGAGTAAACCGGTCTTAGGATGTCGAATCTAATAAATTAAAATTCCTTGCTGGTTTACTCACTTTGTATTAATCTCTGAAAGGGATAAAAAAGAAGAGAGTGACATCTTGACTAGATTCAGTCAAAATTTAATGTCAATACTCTCTTCTTACCATAGATGGTAGCACATCTAAAAATGTTATCTTATAGCGGATATAGCTATTGACTTGTACGAGTTTGGAATTTTATTTATTGGATTCGAAAAGCCTAACTGATGAAGTCGAAAGACAGAAACCGGTCTTAGGATGTCGAATCTAATAAATTAAAATTCCTTGCTGGTTTACTCACTTTGTATTAATCTCTGAAAGGGATAAAAAAGAAGAGAGTGACATCTTGACTAGATTCAGTCAAAATTTAATGTCAATACTCTCTTCTTACCATAGATGGTAGCACATCTAAAAATGTTATCTTATAGCGGATATAGCTATTGACTTGTACGAGTTTGGAATTTTATTTATTGGATTCGAAAAGCCTAACTGATGAAGTCGAAAGACAGAAACCGGTCTTAGGATGTCGAATCTAATAAATTAAAATTCCTTGCTGGTTTACTCACTTTGTATTAATCTCTGAAAGGGATAAAAAAGAAGAGAGTGACATCTTGACTAGATTCAGTCAAAATTTAATGTCAATACTCTCTTCTTACCATAGATGGTAGCACATCTAAAAATGTTATCTTATAGCGGATATAGCTATTGACTTGTACGAGTTTGGAATTTTATTTATTGGATTCGAAAAGCCTAACTGATGAAGTCGAAAGACAGAAACCGGTCTTAGGATGTCGAATCTAATAAATTAAAATTCCTTACTGGTTTACTCACTTTGTATTAATCTCTGAAAGGGATAAAAAAGAAGAGAGTGACATCTTGACTAGATTCAGTCAAAATTTAATGTCAATACTCTCTTCTTACCATAGATGGTAGCACATCTAAAAATGTTATCTTATAGCGGATATAGCTATTGACTTGTACGAGTTTGGAATTTTATTTATTGGATTCGAAAAGCCTAACTGATGAAGTCGAAAGACAGAAACCGGTCTTAGGATGTCGAATCTAATAAATTAAAATTCCTTACTGGTTTACTCACTTTGTATTAATCTCTGAAAGGGATAAAAAAGAAGAGAGTGACATCTTGACTAGATTCAGTCAAAATTTAATGTCAATACTCTCTTCTTACCATAGATGGTAGCACATCTAAAAACCCATATAATATATTAACATGTTATATTTTTTTAACGCTCTCGATGAGATCTTTTCGATTTTTGAATAAAATATACTACGTTCTATTTAAAAAAATGTAAGTTTGTGCTGCCACGAGTTTTCGGAACACCCTGTATATTATTTTCAAAATGTAAACCCAGTAACTGTACTAGCTCACAAAAAATTTGAAAGTTTTATCTCTTTCCACATCGACGTAATCCTGTATATAAGATATTTTATTTTTCTGCAATTTATCGATGAATTACTTTTTAGGCCTGTACGATTTTTTCCATCATGTCCTGCGATTTGGCTACCAAAGAGGCAAAAAAATTAACGAAGCTCTGCTATAATTTATACAACGAAAATACCCGGTGCGGTAAAATTTCGGATAGTTCCAGGCTGTTGTTACGATTTATCCAGTATACCATTGGCGCTCCCGTCAAATTCACGGCTGCGGATTTTTACGAAATCCAAAGGAAAACGATATTGAAAATTTTAGGAATATCTTTAACCTATTTTGTAGTTGTTGTCCAGTTTGATAATATTATCAAAAAATAGATGGACATTGTAAGTACGAATAAAGTTCGTTTTGAATGATTTTTTATTGATTATTTTTTTTCATCTGTCAAAACAGTCAGATTTTGTGGTTTCAGCCAATAACAGCTCAGGATCCTAACCAATCATTGTGTTTTATACTGATAAAACTGCTTCGTCGTTTTTGATTAAACTATGTTTACCTATATAAAATGTATTGCAAATCTATGTTAATAACCAAATTTCAAAATGTATTTGTAAACTAACCTGTTTTTATTAGTTTATTTCGCCTGTAACATTTTTACATATCTCACTTTAACACTAGAGAGTTATTGCACATCATTTGTGGTATACCGTATGCCTTACAGTGACAGTTACGCGTGCGCAACAGTAAACAACCATTTTTAAGGTATAACGTCGTACGCTATATCTAAGGCATAAGGAGAGCCTTAAACCTTATACCTTATGCATATTTGATGTTCTAAAACCAAAAAGCGGCTTTTTCGCGATCGATTTTAGAATTAAATAACAGAAGAAGAGCAATGTTAAACCGTATTCAATGGTTAACGTAAATAAAGTTAAAAAATTGAAAATTTGTAAACAAAATTTTTCGACTGAACATTAGACTTTAATAAAAACGATTATTCTCGATAATTTTGAGTTTATGTTAAAAAGTAATACAAATTAATACAAAAGTTTTAATTATCTACATTTATATTAAACTGTTTACGATATATTTCAGCTACAAATTCTAAAAATCCAATATCCAACCCTCAAAACATAGGGCTTCGGTACCATAAAAGGGTTTGTTAGATGAATTAGTTTATGAGTATTTTGAAAAATAAATTATTGCATTATTTCAAGGAACTTAGTCTGTTTGGATTACAACAGATTGGGAAAACCTATAATCCAATCGTTATAATGTAAATTTAACTGCTGGCTGGGGATTAAAGAAATCATTTTCCAAAATTCTGTGCTTAATTGTAATGTTTTCTCTATATGTATTTAAATATATTATTGAAAGATGTTAATTATTTAAAATACAAAAAATGAAATTTTCCATTAGTTTTGATATCTGATATTTGCATTTTAGGTTTTAAATAAAACTAAAAAACTATCGAGTCTTAATTTATTGCTTAATAAAGGTAAGAAAGTTAAAAATATTTTATTTCAAAGTAATTTAAACTTAATTCTACAACATATTTCTATTTCTTGGTTTGTTTTTTGCTCCGATGGATCTTAAGAGTCTTTTCTTGTATGAACTTCCTGGTTCCCGGTTTTGATTGTTGAAATTTCATCAAAACCCTTCAACCTATTCGTATAATCTAATCTTCTAAGCAAAATGCACAATCCTTCAAGTGCTGTAACACAAAATTAGGGGTAATAGGTTTTTACTTTCATTAGGAGAAAGTCAATAGTTTATACCTGATATAACATTACTTCTTCTTGTTGTAAGAATACAATGTGTTCTCTTTCAAATCGGAAATTTGATTTTATGTAATGGGTTAACATTAACTCTAAATTGAGGCGATCATTGATATTTCTTCCTCGACCTTCCCTATTATTGATAAGGTGAAATAATATGGCTTCATCTATGTGTTCATCTTCATGTTCTTCCTCAACAAAAATATTCAAAAGTTCTTCCGTAATTTCGTTAATACTTTTCTACCATCAACTCAAGCACAATATCCAATATTTATATTTCGAAACCATTGACACCCCACTATTAGTATGTCAAACGTCACTACCTTGAGAAAAGCAACTGCAATAACTCACTATTTTACGCATACCTTACATCGTCATAGCGCTAAGGTATAACGTATACGGTATACATTCTGCCAGTTTGCAATAACTCTCTACTAAGCTTAAAATTAATTAAATTAAGAAAGACTTCATTTCATTCTTCTTCTTCGCTTTTATTTACGGCGCCGTTTCGCGGGGTAGCCAGTCAAGAAATGGCCTTGGTGGCCCTGTATGTAAAACTATAACAGCTCAGGTTTCAATTTAAATTGGTAAAGAAAATTTTCAATATTTGTGTGTAAAGTGTCTTTTGCATAAATGACTATGTTCTCTGTTTTTAATACAAAATGATTCAAAAAATAATCCTTTCAAATACGACTCGTCCTCTGAAATTTTATAGATTAAATTTTTGATCTTCATACTCAAACGCCTTTATTTTAGGCAAAACCACTCAAACAAACTGATTTAAGATAAAATCACTCGTCCTGCGGACTCGTGATTTTATCAATCAGTTTGTTTTCGTGGTATTTCCAAATAAAGCCGTTTACGTGAAAACCAAAAATTTAATCGATAAAATTTGGAGGACTCGTGGTATTACCTTTGATTACTTCTTTCATCTGTCAAAACGATACTGAAAATTTCACACCAACATTTTTTAACCAATAAGAAATTCTGAACACGTACAGGGTGTCCCAAATTGTTGTGTTTTGCAGGGTATCTCGTAAACTAGAACAGATAGAAGAAAAGCAGTTAAGATGTTATGACTTCTTTTTTTGTTAAAGTAACGATAGCCTAATTAAATCTTTAGTAACTCCCTGCAGTTGGAAGATACAGGGCGATTATTGAAAACTGTCGAAAACTACAAGGTACTATAACTTCTTAATTAAGAAAAATATAAAAAAACGTTATAAAACCTTTTGATAGATATAATATTAAAGAGTTCAGTGGCGCACAGATTATTTTTTTAAGGGGGCTCACTAAGGAAATATAATGCAAACTTATGTTTTTTTAAATGGGACACCCTGTATATTTTGACGTTTTTCGTTTCCTTGAAGCATTTTAAAGAGGAGACTCCAAGCTTTCTCAGGAAGCCATTAGTTTTTATTTTTTTTATCTTTTAAACATTTTTTTGACTGAAATACAGTTTTTCTAAGAGAATCAAGCATAAATATCGCCATAAAAAAATTGGAAAAAAATGAAAATCGAATTTTTTTTTATTATTCCCTAAATTGGGCACTTCAAATAATGAAATTGTAACGTTTAAATTCGGTATTAAGACCTTACTGCATTAATTAGTTTCCATATCTTGATTTTCTTGGGTAGATGTGAACCATATATCACATAAGATATTTTACATTTAGCCTCAAGTTTTTGACTCACTTTATATCCATTTGTACGAGCTAGTTAGTTTCGTATAAAGTATTTCGAACATTAAAATAGATTGTTGTTTACGTCTATTTTATCGAGTCATTTCTTCTGTTAAATTTGAGGTACTGTACGGCTGTGTTAGCCAGTCAACTGTTATATGATTGGTCAAGTCGTTTTTAGTGACCCGTGACGGTTAATAGGTGAATCTCTTTCTGGACTTGCGTGGTGGAATTCGTTCTAGAATGATTTCGATGGAAATTTCGGACCGGTTTTTTTTTCTTTGCTTGTTGGGTGACATAGTGTAACGTGGTTTAGACAAAATTTTGAGGAATCGCCCGGTGTTTATGAAGATTATTTCGTACCATTTGCCTATTTGATTTGGTGTGTTTACCCTGGTCTGAATCTCTTGAAGAGGAATTGATATTTTGTACCAAACCAAGCCACGTTCGTAACGACGCCATTTTTGCCAGGTAAGGCGTTTTTCATGACAGTCGAGTTTTATGTTATTTGGCAAGTGTGTAAGGCCTATTAATATTATAGGGATAGTACCTTCCACGGGAGACGATTTGATTCTCCGAGGATTCACCTTCCACGGAAGCATCTGTCAGGAAAGTTCCTGATTCGCCGAGAATTCCCCTTCACTGTATAAAAGGGTATGTTGAGATATGTAAATGTTTTTATTGTATAAACTGTTAGAGTTTGTAAATTTCTTTCTGGGCCGAGGGGTATTCGATTAGGGGTTTAATGTATATTATTTTAGGGTTCTCGTATTGGGCGGAGTGTTGACCACATTCTCGTGTTGTTCCACACCCCACTTCACTGTGGTTAGCCGGCATCCAAAGCGGATTACATAATCCCACGAAGGAATATCTTTAACCGAGAATAACTCGTGGCAAAATAAAATGTTGGATTTTCTTATACAAAAGTACACACAAAATCCTTCTTTTTAAGATAAAAAACTTTTCTCTTTTTTTGTTTTTCTAAAAATGACAGCCAATTCATTTTTTTTTCGAAGAATGCCGATTTTGACTGGACAAATAATTTTTTTTGAAATACTGGAAAATCATTTTTTGCATAAAAAAAATCGTACCAATTTGAAAATTTATATAATTTATGGAAGAAAACTGTGAAAATGACTTGAAAATTGTGTCAAATCATAAAATTGATGCAAAAATAGTTTTTTCAAAAGAAATTGTGAATTTAAATAAATAAAGGTATTACAAAATCTCCATAGTCATTCACCTGATATGACATATTATATATCTATTTTCAATGGTTGGAGCTACAGTGCAAATAAACCAGTTATGGATGTTATCAGGTGAAACACCCTTCAAAAATTGAACACTCAGTAACGAAATTTAACATTTTATTATAAGGATACTGATGTGTGACAATTTTATTTATCAAAATTATAATTAATAAAAAATAAAACCAGATTAAAAAAATAAAAACAATAAACTTATGAAACAACAAGAAACATTGTAACAACTAATCTACCTATAATGTAAAAATTACCTTAAATGTTCAAAATGATCTCCGTTTTCATCGATTAAAAAGTTTTTCGTTTAAATAATCTCTAACCAATTCAGCATTACCAAAAATAAAATCATAAAATAATATTTACAAGAGAGTAGGGAAGATTTATTACAAAATATTCATGCCGCATTTAGAAAAATAAAGCCAGTGCACCAGGGCCGGTTTAAGGCATACGCGAAGGATGCGGGCGCCGCGGCCAAGGGGGCGCCACTGCTTGAAATCTCTTTCTGAATGTAATGTAGAGGGTGGTTCATAACTATTGGGACAGAGGCTAAGGGCAGGTTATTTGGACCAAAATATGGCGATAGGACCAAATATACCTTAATAAAATATTGCTGTGGAATAAGATAAAGGACGTTAAAGTTGAAATTTTTTTTTCGTTTTTTTCTGATGATGTCCCTGTATATTTATCAATTGTTATCAAAATCGGCACAGAGCCATAACTTTGGACAAGGAATATTGTTTTATGTATTATTTCACATTTTGTTATAGGGGGCGCCACGTGAATAATTCCTGATGATGAAATTAAGTGGTATCTTTTTTGGCGAAACATCTTTTCTATGTAATTGTTGAGGGTTCTGGAATAAGCCCTATGTTGTGCCAGTTTCCCAGGACGGCCAACAATGTGTTACCGCCTTTTTAAATTGCATCGTAGTTCGAATTTCGAGTGGACTGTAATTTTAGATTGAAGAAATGTGCTGTAGTAGGTTTGCCTTCTCAACTTCATCCAACAAAAACAATGGACACTTTTATTTAACCATTTATTAGACTTGTTAAATAAATAAATGAACAAAAACAACAACGTAACAAAGATTACATTAAACTAGTAATCGTGAACAAAGTATTATAGTTAATTTAAAGAAATGACCACATCATTCAGAAAATATTAATTTTGCGTGTGTTAAATTCTCGAAGCACTGAGTTTTGATTTTGAGTATACAATGAACAGTAAAGTGGACCGCCTGATACGCAGCAAAGTACCACTGTGAAGAAATATTTTTAAAATAAAAATGGACCGCTTGATTGCAGCTAAGTCCCACTGGTTTAACGAGGCCTTGTTGTGGCCTCGGAGCGTCGCTGAGCACTGAGTTTAAAATCGGCGAAGTTTATCGGTTTCAAATATATCCCTTCCCGATTGCGTAATTGTACTAGAAAGTTCGTTAGCGTGAACCGCGTAAACAAGCATGTAAAATTTTTTCTATTGTCTAGACGAGACGGTTATATTTACGGCTTGATACCATCATTGTGAAATAGAGCAAAAAATTATCTTTGTCGACACCGCTTCCTGGTTTGACGCCGCTCGCCAACGTATTTTGGTGCGGCGTTGCCGGTTGAACGAATAAACGAATATGAGTTTACATGTTTAATTATCTGAAAATTAAACAGTAATAATGATACTCTTGTTTAAACACGATAATTTCAACCGATTGAACAGTTCTGAGAAGGGGATTTCAAATAACAGACAATAAAAAACTTGTAACATAAGGCTTCTATTACAACGGTTTATAAAGCAGAATTAAAAATAATTTTACATAAAAAGAGCAAACTTAAATTAAATGTTCTATGTGGCCTCCTCGACCTCTATGCCTTTTCTAATTCTTGTAATAAAGGATATCGAAGAAAACATTATAAAATTACCTGTTCAATTGCGTTTTTCTCGAAAACGGGTGAAATTATCGTGTATAAACAAGAGTACTAATATTATGTAGAAATGATGTTTACGTCATATTTTCTAATCAAAATCACTAAAAAGTTTCATCAAAAAAAGATACCACTTAATTTCATCATCAGGAACCATTCACGTGGCGCCCCCTATAACAAAATGTGAAATAATACATTACATAATATTCCTTGTCCAAAGTTATGCCTCTGTGCCGATTTTGATAACAATTGATAAATATACAAGGACATTATCAGAAAAAAACGAAAAAAAAATCAACTTTAACGCCCTGTATCTTATTCCACAGCAATATTTTATTAAGGTATATTTGGTTCTATCGCAATATTTTGGTCCCAATAATTTGCCCTTAGCCTATGTCCTAATAGTTATGAACCACCCTGTATAGTCCAAAACAGCGTTTTAGGCTACTCAAATTTTAAAAATTTTCTTTGACCCCTCGTATTACGCCCCCCAAGCTACGCCACTGTTATGAAAGGCGCCAGTGAATTGTTCGCATCCATTAGAAAAATGTCTAGGACCGGCACTGCAGTGCACATACTCAATTGTGTAAGATCAGTAAGAAAAAGGTGTCAATTATTAGTACAACAAAACGGAGGACATTTTGAACATTTAATGTAATTTTCACATTCTAATAAAATTAGTTATAGGTAGATTAGTTGTTACAATGTTTCTTGTTGTTTCATAAGTTTCATAAGTCATAAGTTCATAAAATTGTCACACATCAGTATCCTTATAATAAAATGTTAAATTTCGTTACTGAGTGTTCAATTTTTTAAGGGTGTTTCACCTGATAACATCCATAACTGGTTTATTTGTACTGTAGCTCCAACCATTGAAAATAGATATATAATATGTCATATCAGGTGAATGAGAATTAAAAAAGGAAACGAAAAACGTCAAAATATACAGGGTGTCCCATTTAAAAAAACATAAGTTTGCATTATATTTCCTTAGTGAGCCCCCTAAAAAAAATAATCTGTGCGCCAATGAACTCTTTAATATTATATCTATCAAAAGTTTTTATAACGTTTTTTTATATTTTTCTTAATTAAGAAGTTATAGTACCTTGTAGTTTTCGACAGTTTTCAATAATCGCCCTGTATCTTCCATAAAGATTTAATTAGGCTACCGATACTTTAACAAAAAAAGAAGTCATAACATCTTAACTGCTTTTCTTCTATCTCTTCTAGTTTACGAGATACCCTGCAAAACGCACCAATTTGGGACACCCTGTACAGTAAGTAGGACAATTCCTTGTGGTACTCCAACCTTGAACTCTGAGCAGTCCTTTTACCATGGTTGATAGACTATTACAGCAAGTGACTTAAAACAGGATTTTTTATTACCAAAAATAACATCTATTGATAATTTTAAATGAAATCTTTGTCGAAGTGAAGAAAAATTAAGTAATTCACTAGTAAAAAAGACACAAGAATCTTGGGATTGAAAACCTTATAATTATCTATCTTTTAAAGCGTTAAACGTAGTTTTTAATTAACATATGGTATAGAACATTTGCTCTGTTAGATAGCGGAAGTGTTTTATCATTTGCAAATAACCTACAAGTACTACATCATTCAAAGTTAACATGTAACAATGAGTAAAAGTAAAAAATGCATTTGAATTTCCGACATTTGCATTCTCGTTTATCTGTTTCGTATCAGTTTGTTGATGTAATTAAATATGTCAAACATAAATAAGTTACTTGTAAATTTGTAGCAAAGTAACAAAAACTGATATTTGCTATTATAAACTAAATGTAGATTTGTCTTTGCTTTGATTTTAATTTTAATTAATTCAGTACTACCCAAAAACAAACATTTTGATTTTGACACATCGCCTATGGAAATCCAAACGGTTTATCAAAATTTGGTATCCAAAAAAATATTTCTACATCTCTTCTAAACTTGTCTTCAAAATTTTAAATTTTTTCAGTAAACAGTTTTGTAATAGTGGGGGTTTGAAGATAACTCTTCCCAAATAAACCTTATTAAAAATTGAATGTTACGCTTACGAGAATTTACCCCATGAATCCATTAAAATCCTAACAACAGAAACCTCTAGGGGGGTGGGTGGCTCTGCGGTAGAGCACTGGACTCATAATCCAAGGGTTGTGGGTTCGAATCACACCAAAGGCAGAAATCTTTTTCTGATTTTTAATTAATTAAAAATTTAGAAATTGATTTTCATATACCAGGTGTGATTCCTCACTCGACCATTCACTGTTGGGTTCTAATTAACAGTGCTGTTCCTAAAGTGGCGCTGGGAAACAGTAACAAAGCCTACACAGAACACGAGGCTAATGGCCATAGTAGTCGATGCCGTTGACACAGAAGTAAAAAAAAAAAAAAAACAGAAACCTCTGTATTCTGTGTTAATTCTCCCACGGCGTCACAACCGCTTCAATGTCAATCATTCACGATTGCAAAACACACCAATTTGGGACACCTTGTACACAAATTATTACTTTAATTAAATTAGCCTATTCAGTTAACAAGCAAAATGGGGTGTGAAATATTTGTTCAATCCATTACCAATAAAAACAAACCAAATATTTTAACAGCATAATAAAATTACGTCGGTATATATTCATCAAGATCTAAGTTAGACTTGTACCTACTTACATCACAAAATCATGTCCTTATTATCCTTTTTTACGCTGTTAAAATTGGGTTACATATTTTCAATATCTCCTTGGTACGATCCAACGAAAAAAAATATTAAATATAAACGCCTGAATCAAATGTACGGCGTTTGTTTGATATTAATCTTTATTTTATCCTGGATTTATTCTATAGTTGATATGGCGGCAGGTAAAAATTTATTCGACTTGTTTAAAACACCGACATTTACCCTACAAAAAGTATCGTTGGTGTGTATTGGTATTCTAACAGCGATGGTGTGTAATTCTAAAGCGAAGAGAATGAAATGGGAAAAGTTGTTTCGATGTCTAACAATAATTGAAAGAAATATGGAGAACATGGTTAAAGCTAAAATTGAAGATTACATTTTATTAGAAGCTATATTAGCAAACATCGCATTGTCTTTGTACCACATATGCTTTCATTTGTACTTTTCAACGACAGCATTAATGTTGTGGATGGACTTCGTAACGCATTTAATCCTAATAGCGGTTTTAATATGCGGTTCGATAACGAAAATTCTAAGAAATAGATTTCAATTATTTAACGCGGAAATAACGAGACATTACAAAATCAAACATAACGGACGATGCGGTTATACGGAAATTCTAGCGTTTAAAAATTGTTATTTATCGTTTTTGGATAGCATTCGATGTTTCAATTCTATTTTTGGAAATTTCATTTTTGGATGCGTCACTTTAACTACCATCTATTTTCAAGTATGCATATTTTTTTTGATAAAGAATCAAACGTACGTCACGCGTCTTTTCCTCAGAACTGCCTGGAATACATTTTTTTGTTGTGTAAGTATTACTACAAATTTTAGTATTAAGAACGTAGGGGGCGGTGGAGAGAAGGCGAAGATCTGTCATCTGTCAACACGGGTAGACATATATCATCTGTTAAAAACGTTTCCAGATATCTGTCAATAATGAATCTGACATCTATCAACAATGTAAGACATCTAACATATGTCAACAGGATTGCCAACTTCCATTAAAGGCACTAACAAACGTAGGAGGCTCTGGCGAGAAGGCGGAGCTGTGTCATCTGTCAACACGGCTACCAGACATACATCATCTCTGTTAAAAACGTTGCCAGATATCTGTCAATAATGGATCTGACATCTATCAACAATGTAAGGCATCTAATATATGTCAACAGGATTGCCAAGTTCGATTGAAGGCACTAAACAAACGTAGGATAATGTATCTGACATCTATCAACAATGTAAGACATCTGACATATGTCAATAGTACTGCCAATTTCGATTGGAAGCACTAACAAACGTGGGAGGCTCAGAAGATTGTGCCTCACGAGAAGTGGAGCTCTGAGATTTGTTAACACGAATATCTGACATATATGATGTATTAGAGTCAACAACGTATCTGACATCTATCAACAATGTAAGACATCTGACATATGTCAACAGGATTGCCGATTTCGATTGAAGGCACTAACAAACATAGGGAGCGCTGGAGAGAAGCCGGAGCTCTGTCATCTGTCAACACGGGTATCACACATATATCACCTATTAAAAACGTTGCCAGATATCTGTTAACAATGTATCTGACATCTATCAACAATGTAAGACATCTAACATATGTCAACAGGATTGCCAACTTCGATTAAAAGTACTAACAAACGTAGGGAGCTCTGGAGAGAAGGCGGAGCTCTGTCATCTGTCAACACGGTTATAGTTGCCTTCAAAATAAATTGGACAAATTCTTTTGATCGTTTTAACCTATAATTTTTATTTCTAAAGAAATGCTATTCATATATATTTTTTTATACATTACTTTTCTACAGATAACATAACGACTTTCTTTTCAAGGAATAGGCCTGTAAGTTAAAACGATCAAAACAATTTGTCCAACTTATTTTAAAGGCAACTATCCCAGACATATATCATCTGTTAGAAACGTTGCCAGATATCTCTCAACAATGTATCTGACATTTAACAACAATATAAGACATCTGACATAAGTCAACAGGATTGCCAACTTCGATTGAAGGCCCTAACAAACGTAGGGTGCTCTGGAGAGAAGCCGGAGCTCTGTCATTTGTCAACACGGGTATCAGACATATATCATCTGTGAAAAACGTTGCCAGATATCTGTCAACAATGTATCTGACATCTATCAACAATGTTATACATCTAACGTATGTCAACAGTGCTGCCAACTTCGATTGGAAGCACTAACAGATGTAGGAGGCTCAGAAGAGTGGGCCTCGCGAGAAGGAGTGCTCTGTGATCTGTTAACACGGGTACATGTCATATATTATCTATTAAAGACGTTGTATATCTGTCATCTGTCAACAATGTATCTGACATCTATCAACAATGTAAGACATCTGACATATGTCAAAAGAGTTGCCAACTTCGATCGGAGGCATTAACATCACATATTTGTAGGGGACATAAATTTTTAGACCTCTATTAATTAAAAAAATGTGTTAGAACGCACTAACAAACGTAGGGAGCTCTGTCATCTGTCAACACGGGTACCAGATATATATCATCCATCTGTTAAAAACGTTGCCAGATATCTGTCAATAATCAATCTGACATCTATCAACAATGTAAGACATCTGACATATGTCAACAGTGCTGCCAACTTCGATTGGAAGCACTAATAAACGTAGGAGGCTCAGAAGAGTGGGCCTCACGAGAAGTGGAGCTCTATGATCTGTTAACACAGGTACCTGACATATATTATGTATTAGAGTCGTTGACAGACATCTGTCATCTGCCAACAATGTATCTGACATCTATCAACAATGTAAGACATCTCACATATGTCAACAGTGCTACAAACTTCGATTGAAAGCATTAACAAGCGTAGGAGGCTCAGAAGAGAAGCAGAGCTCTGTGATCTGTTAATACGGGTACACGTCATATATTATCTATTAAAGACGTTGACGTATATCTGTCATCTGTCAACAATGTATTTGACATCTGACATATGTCAAAAGTGTTGCCAACTTCGATCGGAGGCATTAACATCATATATTTGTAGGGGACATACATTTTTAGACCTCTAATAATTAAAAAAAGTGTGTTAGAACGCACTAACAAACGTAGCGAGTTCTGTCATCTGTCAACACGGGTACCAGACATATATCATCTGTGAAAAACGTTGCCAGATATCTGTCAACAATGCATCTGACATCTATCAACAATGTAAGACTTCTGACATATGTCAACAGTGCTGCCAACTTCGATTGGAAGCACTAACAAACGTAGTAGGCTCAGAAGAGTGGGCCTCGCGAGAAGCAGAACTCTGTGATCTATTAAAACGGGTACACGTCATATATTATCTTTTAAAGACGTTGACGTATATCTGTCATCTGTCAACAATGTATCTGACATCTATCAACAATGTAAGACATCTGACATATGTCAAAAGAGTAGATCACGAATTTGCAATTAAAAAAAATGTGTTAGAACTTTCCTAGAAGAGCACTAACAAACGTAGGAGGCTCAGAAGAGTGGGCCTCGCGAGAAGCAGAACTCTGTGATCTGTTAAAACGGGTAAACGTCATATATTATCTTTTAAAGACGTTGACGTATATCTGTCATCTGTCAACAATGTATCTGACATCTATCAACAATTTAAGAGATCTGACATATGTCAAAAGAGTAGATCACGAATTTGCAGTTAAAAAAAATGTGTTAGAACTCTCCTAGAATAACTACCATAATCTAGACGTGTTGTTTTGGGTTTATATTTAATAATTTCTGGGTTTTTCTCTTTCAGAGTTGCTGTCTATACATCATATTCTTCTGCGACGCCGTCGTAAAAGAAGCAAACAAATTAAGAAGAAATTTTTTCAGACTGTATCTACACAGCTTAATTCAAAATTGGCCGAGCGAATTTCAAGATAAAATTGCGAATATCATAGAAATTATGAACAATAATAAGCATCAGTTCACAGCCGGAAATTTTTTCGAAATCAAACGCGGAACCGTTTTGAATATTATAAGCATCGCTACGACGTATTTAGTGGCTACTGTTCAGCTACACTCTGTATAGTCCACATTTTTGTGTTTTCTGCAACTTGGCGTCACAATTTTTTCATACATTTTCACAGTTTCCTTAGTTTTACCACAGTTTTTCACCTCTTTTCTGAAGTTTAAAAAAATGTAGGAAATTGCTTACCACACCAGCCTATTGGAAAACGTTCAACATGGTCCTTCGAGCCGGATTTAATCCAGACATGGTCCTTCGAGCCGGATTAAATTCAGACGTGGTCCTTCGAGCCGGATTTCATTCAGGTTTAAACAAAATTATTACCGACATAAAGATTAGAGGTGATAAAATAAAATAAAATCATTAAAAAAGTATTTGAGTATTTATTTCATTTAAAATATTAAGGCATGTAAAAGGTATTACATAAAAATTGTAATAATTAAATTAATTAAATTCCTCAAGAGGTTTAGGTATGTACACGAAGAACCTAATAATCAATAAATAAAAGAATAAATAATCTAAAAAAAAATCACAAGGAACAAAGAGATTAAAGAAATCGGAAATCTTACCGTTACACAAAAAAAAATCAGTGCAAGAAAAATATTTAACAACGTCAACGGCTTTTAAGTACATGCGTCATTTTTCATCAAAAGGTCTGCTCATATATAAACGTCAAATGTCAAGGTCTGTTCAAATATAAACGTCAAAAGTCAAGATCTCTTCATGTATAAACGTCAAACGTCAAGGTCTGTTCATATTCAAACGTCAAATGTCAAGGTTTGTTCATATATAAACGTCAAATGTCAAGGTCTGTTCTTATATAAACGTCAAATATTAAAAGTTCATATATAAACGTCAAATGTCAAGGTCTGTTCTTATATAAACGTCAAATTCCTTGGTCCGTTCATATATAAACGTCAAATGCCAAGGTCTGTTCATATATAAACGCCAAATGTCAAGGTCTGTTCATATATAAACGTCAAATGTCAAGGGTTCATATATAAACGTCAAATCTCAAGGTCTGTTCATATATAAACGTCAAATGTCAAGGTTTCCATTAAAAAATGGTTAAAAATTCATTAACGCGTCAAAAAAGAAAGTAAAATATTTTTGTAACGGTAAAATATAGCAGTCCTTATACCAGGTAACTCAAAAATATATCCCTAGACAATTATACGGTTAGAATGATACCATAAATTTTTAAATAGACCCTTAAAACAATCGAAAATTGAGGTCTAGTTTATTGCACTTCTTCCCACTACGTAATTTTTGAGTGACCCCGTATATCACAGATTTACAAAGCCGTGTCCCACCACCAGTCCTCCACCAAACCCGAAATTTGAGTTACTTAAAAATAACTATTTCTTTTATGGGATTATCCCGCTCCCATAATTTATATGCTTGATTTAATAATATACGAGGGTCGACCAATAATTCGAATCGAGCGTTTTTGCCCGCCCCTCGTACATTTCGTTAAATATCCATTCGGTATGAAAAAATAATCTCTAAGCACCAAAGAGTCTTTTTTGTTCGTTAAATTAATTTCAGGCGATATGTTTGCCTGGGTTCAACCATTTTTTCATGTAATAACAAAACAGTGTGCTAATGTATAATAAAACTAATAAGGCACACGTTACTCCTAGGGCTAATACTGAGGTTTTCGTTGGACATGGCTCGATGATCGTCACCGTTTTATCTGAAAATTAAAAAAAAACTATTTAAAAATGCCTCTTCAGAGTCAAAAACATATTTGACATATGTCAATAAGGTTGCCAACTTCGATCTGTCATCTGTCAACGATGTATCTGACATCTATCGACGATGTAAGACATCTGACAGCAGCAGAAGATGCTATTTCCGGAAATCTAATGCCCTTTCACATCCAAAAACCTATTTGACATATGTCAATAAGGTTGGCAACTTCGATTGAAGTCTCTAACAAACGTAGGGGGCTCTGTCATCTGTCATAAAAGGGTGTTAGACATATATCATCTGTTAAAAACATTGTCAGATATTTGTCATCTGTCAACAATGTATCGTCACTAGAAAACGGGGCTCTGTCGTCTGTCAACGATATATCTGACATCTATCGACAATGTAAGACATCTGACAGCTGTCAACAGTGTTGACAATTTCGATTGGGGGATCAATAATAGAAGTAATTTAGTAAATTTTAAAAGAATTATATAATTCTCTGTCGTCTGTCAACGATGTATCGATTTAAAAGAATTGGATCTGATGTGGACTTTAGAGCAAGCAAAAATTATACAATGTATCTGACATCTATCAACAATGTATCTGACATCTATCAACAATGTAAGACATCTGACAGCTGTCAACAGTGTTGCCAAATTCGATTGGGGGATCAAAAACTTTTTAAATTTAAATTGAAATGAGGGAAGATGCTATTTCCGGAAATATAATGCCCTTTCACATCCAAAAACCTATTTGACATATGTCAATAAGGTTGCCAACTGCGATTGGAGGCACTAATAAACGTAGGGGGCTCTGGAGAGTAGAACTCACGAGAAGGCGGGGCTCTGTCAACTGTCATAAAAGGGTGTTAGACATATATCATCTGTTAAAAACATTGTCAGATATTTTTTATCTGTCAACAATGTATCGTCACGAGAAGACGGGGCTCTGTCATCTGTCAACGATGTATCTGACATCTATGAATAATGTAAGACATGTGACAGCTGTCAACAGTGTTGCCAATTTCGATTGGGGGATCAAAAACTTTTTAAATTTAAATTTAAATGAGAGAAGATGCTATATCCGGAAATATAATGCTCTTTCACATCCAAAAGCTATTTGACATATGTCAATAAGGTTGCCAACTTCGATTGGAGGCACTAACAAACGGAGGAGGCTCTGGAGAGTAGAACCCACGAGAAGGCGGGGCTCTGTCAGCTGTCACAAAGGGTGTTAGACATATATCATCTGTCAAAAACATTTTCAGATATTTGTCATCTGTCAACAATGTATCGACACGAGAAGACGGGGCTCTGTCGTCTGTCACCGATGTATCTGACATCTGTCAACATTGTAAGACATCTGAGATGTGTCAATTTCGATTAGGGATCAAATTAGTAAATTTTAAAAGAATTGGATCTGATGTGTGGACTTTAGAGCAAGCAAAAATTACACAGGTCGTTAAATATTCTAATTGTCGAGTATTTGATTAAAATCTGACTTACCTTTACCGAAATCGGTACTAGATAAGTCGTTCTTCAAGAATTCAGATTGTTTTTCGTCTCCAAAATCTAACACTAAGATTTCTTGGCTAAGGGTCATGTCTTCTTCTTTTTCATCATCGGTTTGGTTTCCAATGCTTCTCTTTTTTCTGCCCCAAGATTCTAGCGACTCCCTTCCCCATTCACAAACAGCCTAGAATAATAATAATAATAAATAATAATATAAGTGAAAAGGAAAAGGAAAATCTTCCTCGAATGGAATTAAATTCCAAGAGAGCATACAGAAATAAATTCTTGTACACCAGGGGTGAAAACTACTGAAGAAAGAAACCCAAAAATTTCGAACCCGCGTCTCCTGTATTCCGTACTGATGCCCTAACCTTCAGTAGGTTTCATCCCTGGTACGTTGAAGAAAAAAATACTTACAGGTTCACATGGTCCCAAACAATACTTGACGTTACATTGGAAAATAACTCCATACGATTCGGTAAATCTGAAAGCTTCGTAGACAGACTGGAGAGCAGTGCCGTCTGGTGAAAAGGCTGGGAAAATGGTAGCGTCAACTGGACATCCTTCGTCGTCAATAATTTGGAAGGTGCTCTTAGAATCCTTAGCCATAGCAACGCAGCTTCTTGCAAATATACCATACGGAGCTAAAAAGGTAATAAAATGTTTTTTTTTAATTCTATCAGAGTAATACAGAATTAAACATACTGTCTTCTGGAATTTCGATCCTGAATGTGAGTTTATCCCCGATCCTGACAGTTTCGACTTCTCGCAATCTGCTGTCCAGGATGCGTATCCTTGGAGGTGGAGCCTCTGGTGCGGAAGTAATGCTTATCATTTCCGGATCTCTGAAATGGCGTAACGAATAAATTTAAGAGAGATTTTAAAAGGATTCCAAGGGTTAGACATATTGAAAGTTATCGATGTTTTTATGGGAGCTCTATAAAGCCGATTTTTTCGTTTATTTCTTTTGAATTATGAACAAAGTTTATATGTGCGAAATTTAAAACACAAGTGAATCCAACAAATATGGATTAACGGATTGCGGAGGGCAATTTTGGTACTAACCTGATTGGCATCATGCCGAATGTGATATTCTTGGAAGACATATCGTAGGTGCATTTCACTTTGTAGATTTTATCGGCTTTGGTCATGACCACGCTGTGATGTTGGAGGACTACTGTGTTGCTGTATACGCCTATCTAAGAAAAAAAAACAAGTATTGTGTGTATTTCTAATAGTGTTCAGTGCTGTTATATTCATTTTTTATTTGTAGTGAAAAAAAAAAAACCTAAAAAAATACGGAATAAACGTTGAACTAGATTAAAACAATATAGTGGAACGTCGGACTCCGACAATAGTTTTTTTATACCCTAAAAATGAGCGTTATGGGATTTATTTATTTAAAATTTGATTGTCTGCTTACTAATTTTGCAGATATGTCAAAATATATCAGCGGATTTTAGTAAACTTTGTTTTTAAAAAATTCTACCGCCCAAAGTAATGTTTTCTGGTAAAACCAGTATATTGTACTAGACGTAGAATTTCATAAGAAATCCAAAAACGGTGGTTCCAAATTCCTACCATTTTTTTTAAGGAAGTTATGGACGATTTTGTGAAGACATGTCAAAATATATCATGGGATTTTAGCAAACTTTGTTTTTAAAAATTTCTACCGCCCAAAATAATTCTTTCTGGTTTAACCAGTATATTGTACTAGACGTAGAATTTCATAAGAAATCCAAAAACGGTGGTTCCAAATTCCTACCATTTTTTTTAAGGAAGTTATGGACGATTTTGTGAAGACATGTCAAAATATATCATCGGATTTTAACAATATTTGTTTTTAAAAAATTCTACCGCCTAAAATAATTCTTTCTGGTTTAACCAGTATATTGTACTAGACGTAGAATTTCATAAGAAATCCAAAAACGGTGGTTCCAAATTCCTACCATTTTTTTTAAGGAAGTTATGGACGATTTTGTGAAGACATGTCAAAATATATCATCGGATTTTAACAAACTTTGTTTTTAAAAATTTCTAGCGCCTAAAATAATTCTTTCTGGTTTAACCAGTATATTGTACTAGACGTAGAATTTCATAAGAAATCCAAAAACGGTGGTTCCAAATTCCTACCATTTTTTTTAAGGAAGTTATGGACGATTTTGTGAAGACATGTCAAAATATATCATCGGATTTTAACAATATTTGTTTTTAAAAAATTCTACCGCCTAAAATAATTCTTTCTGGTTTAACCAGTATATTGTACTAGACGTAGAATTTCATAAGAAATCCAAAAACGGTGGTTCCAAATTCCTACCATTTTTTTTAAGGAAGTTATGGACGATTTTGTGAAGACATGTCAAAATATATCATCGGATTTTAACAAACTTTGTTTTTAAAAATTTCTAGCGCCTAAAATAATTCTTTCTGGTTTAACCAGTATATTGTACTAGACGTAGAATTTCATAAGAAATCCAAAAACGGTGGTTCCAAATTCCTACCATTTTTTTTAAGGAAGTTATGGACGATTTTGTGAAGACATGTCAAAATATATCATGGGATTTTAGCAAACTTTGTTTTTAAAAATTTCTACCGCCTAAAATAATTCTTTCTGGTTTAACCAGTATATTGTACTAGACGTAGAATTTCATAAGAAATCCAAAAACGGTGGTTCCAAATTCCTACCATTTTTTTTAAGGAAGTTATGGACGATTTTGTGAAGACATGTCAAAATATATCATCGGATTTTAACAATATTTGTTTTTAAAAAATTCTACCGCCTAAAATAATTCTTTCTGGTTTAACCAGTATATTGTACTAGACGTAGAATTTCATAAGAAATCCAAAAACGGTGGTTCCAAATTCCTACCATTTTTTTTAAGGAAGTTATGGACGATTTTGTGAAGACATGTCAAAATATATCATCGGATTTTAACAAACTTTGTTTTTAAAAATTTCTAGCGCCTAAAATAATTCTTTCTGGTTTAACCAGTATATTGTACTAGACGTAGAATTTCATAAGAAATCCAAAAACGGTGGTTCCAAATTCCTACCATTTTTTTTAAGGAAGTTATGGACGATTTTGTGAAGACATGTCAAAATATATCATGGGATTTTAGCAAACTTTGTTTTTAAAAATTTCTACCGCCTAAAATAATTCTTTCTGGTTTAACCAGTATATTGTACTAGACGTAGAATTTCATAAGAAATCCAAAAACGGTGGTTCCAAATTCCTACCATTTTTTTTAAGGAAGTTATGGACGATTTTGTGAAGACATGTCAAAATATATCATGGGATTTTAGCAAACTTTGTTTTTAAAAATTTCTACCGCCTAAAATAATTCTTTCTGGTTTAACCAGTATATTGTACTAGACGTAGAATTTCATAAGAAATCCAAAAACGGTGGTTCCAAATTCCTACCATTTTTTTTAAGGAAGTTATGGACGATTTTGTGAAGACATGTCAAAATATATCATGGGATTTTAGCAAACTTTGTTTTTAAAAATTTCTACCGCCCAAAATAATTCTTTCTGGTTTAACCAGTATATTGTACTAGACGTAGAATTTCATAAGAAATCCAAAAACGGTGGTTCCAAATTCCTACCATTTTTTTTAAGGAAGTTATGGACGATTTTGTGAAGACATGTCAAAATATATCATCGGATTTTAACAATATTTGTTTTTAAAAAATTCTACCGCCTAAAATAATTCTTTCTGGTTTAACCAGTATATTGTACTAGACGTAGAATTTCATAAGAAATCCAAAAACGGTGGTTCCAAATTCCTACCATTTTTTTTAAGGAAGTTATGGACGATTTTGTGAAGACATGTCAAAATATATCATGGGATTTTAGCAAACTTTGTTTTTAAAAATTTCTACCGCCCAAAATAATTCTTTCTGGTTTAACCAGTATATTGTACTAGACGTAGAATTTCATAAGAAATCCAAAAACGGTGGTTCCAAATTCCTACCATTTTTTTTAAGGAAGTTATGGACGATTTTGTGAAGACATGTCAAAATATATCATGGGATTTTAGCAAACTTTGTTTTTAAAAATTTCTACCGCCTAAAATAATTCTTTCTGGTTTAACCAGTATATTGTACTAGACGTAGAATTTCATAAGAAATCCAAAAACGGTGGTTCCAAATTCCTACCATTTTTTTTAAGGAAGTTATGGACGATTTTGTGAAGACATGTCAAAATATATCATGGGATTTTAGCAAACTTTGTTTTTAAAAATTTCTACCGCCCAAAATAATTCTTTCTGGTTTAACCAGTATATTGTACTAGACGTAGAATTTCATAAGAAATCCAAAAACGGTGGTTCCAAATTCCTACCATTTTTTTTAAGGAAGTTATGGACGATTTTGTGAAGACATGTCAAAATATATCATCGGATTTTAACAATATTTGTTTTTAAAAAATTCTACCGCCTAAAATAATTCTTTCTGGTTTAACCAGTATATTGTACTAGACGTAGAATTTCATAAGAAATCCAAAAACGGTGGTTCCAAATTCCTACCATTTTTTTTTAAGGAAGTTATGGACGATTTTGTGAAGACATGTCAAAATATATCATGGGATTTTAGCAAACTTTGTTTTTAAAAATTTCTACCGCCCAAAATAATTCTTTCTGGTTTAACCAGTATATTGTACTAGACGTAGAATTTCATAAGAAATCCAAAAACGGTGGTTCCAAATTCCTACCATTTTTTTTAAGGAAGTTATGGACGATTTTGTGAAGACATGTCAAAATATATCATGGGATTTTAGCAAACTTTGTTTTTAAAAATTTCTACCGCCCAAAATAATTCTTTCTGGTTTAACCAGTATATTGTACTAGACGTAGAATTTCATAAGAAATCCAAAAACGGTGGTTCCAAATTCCTACCATTTTTTTTAAGGAAGTTATGGACGATTTTGTGAAGACATGTCAAAATATATCATGGGATTTTAGCAAACTTTGTTTTTAAAAATTTCTACCGCCCAAAATAATTCTTTCTGGTTTAACCAGTATATTGTACTAGACGTAGAATTTCATAAGAAATCCAAAAACGGTGGTTCCAAATTCCTACCATTTTTTTTAAGGAAGTTATGGACGATTTTGTGAAGACATGTCAAAATATATCATCGGATTTTAACAATATTTGTTTTTAAAAAATTCTACCGCCTAAAATAATTCTTTCTGGTTTAACCAGTATATTGTACTAGACGTAGAATTTCATAAGAAATCCAAAAACGGTGGTTCCAAATTCCTACCATTTTTTTTAAGGAAGTTATGGACGATTTTGTGAAGACATGTCAAAATATATCATGGGATTTTAGCAAACTTTGTTTTTAAAAATTTCTACCGCCCAAAATAATTCTTTCTGGTTTAACCAGTATATTGTACTAGACGTAGAATTTCATAAGAAATCCAAAAACGGTGGTTCCAAATTCCTACCATTTTTTTTAAGGAAGTTATGGACGATTTTGTGAAGACATGTCAAAATATATCATCGGATTTTAACAATATTTGTTTTTAAAAAATTCTACCGCCTAAAATAATTCTTTCTGGTTTAACCAGTATATTGTACTAGACGTAGAATTTCATAAGAAATCCAAAAACGGTGGTTCCAAATTCCTACCATTTTTTTTAAGGAAGTTATGGACGATTTTGTGAAGACATGTCAAAATATATCATGGGATTTTAGCAAACTTTGTTTTTAAAAATTTCTAGCGCCTAAAATAATTCTTTCTGGTTTAACCAGTATATTGTACTAGACGTAGAATTTCATAAGAAATCCAAAAACGGTGGTTCCAAATTCCTACCATTTTTTTTAAGGAAGTTATGGACGATTTTGTGAAGACATGTCAAAATATATCATCGGATTTTAACAATATTTGTTTTTAAAAAATTCTACCGCCTAAAATAATTCTTTCTGGTTTAACCAGTATATTGTACTAGACGTAGAATTTCATAAGAAATCCAAAAACGGTGGTTCCAAATTCCTACCATTTTTTTTAAGGAAGTTATGGACGATTTTGTGAAGACATGTCAAAATATATCATCGGATTTTAACAAACTTTGTTTTTAAAAATTTCTAGCGCCTAAAATAATTCTTTCTGGTTTAACCAGTATATTGTACTAGACGTAGAATTTCATAAGAAATCCAAAAACGGTGGTTCCAAATTCCTACCATTTTTTTTAAGGAAGTTATGGACGATTTTGTGAAGACATGTCAAAATATATCATGGGATTTTAGCAAACTTTGTTTTTAAAAATTTCTACCGCCTAAAATAATTCTTTCTGGTTTAACCAGTATATTGTACTAGACGTAGAATTTCATAAGAAATCCAAAAACGGTGGTTCCAAATTCCTACCATTTTTTTTAAGGAAGTTATGGACGATTTTGTGAAGACATGTCAAAATATATCATGGGATTTTAGCAAACTTTGTTTTTAAAAATTTCTACCGCCTAAAATAATTCTTTCTGGTTTAACCAGTATATTGTACTAGACGTAGAATTTCATAAGAAATCCAAAAACGGTGGTTCCAAATTCCTACCATTTTTTTTAAGGAAGTTATGGACGATTTTGTGAAGACATGTCAAAATATATCATCGGATTTTAACAAACTTTGTTTTTAAAAATTTCTAGCGCCTAAAATAATTCTTTCTGGTTTAACCAGTATATTGTACTAGACGTAGAATTTCATAAGAAATCCAAAAACGGTGGTTCCAAATTCCTACCATTTTTTTTAAGGAAGTTATGGACGATTTTGTGAAGACATGTCAAAATATATCATGGGATTTTAGCAAACTTTGTTTTTAAAAATTTCTACCGCCTAAAATAATTCCTTCTGGTTTAACCAGTATATTGTACTAGACGTAGAATTTCATAAGAAATCCAAAAACGGTGGTTCCAAATTCCTACCATTTTTTTTAAGGAAGTTATGGACGATTTTGTGAAGACATGTCAAAATATATCATGGGATTTTAGCAAACTTTGTTTTTAAAAATTTCTACCGCCCAAAATAATTCTTTCTGGTTTAACCAGTATATTGTACTAGACGTAGAATTTCATAAGAAATCCAAAAACGGTGGTTCCAAATTCCTACCATTTTTTTTAAGGAAGTTATGGACGATTTTGTGAAGACATGTCAAAATATATCATGGGATTTTAGCAAACTTTGTTTTTAAAAATTTCTACCGCCTAAAATAATTCTTTCTGGTTTAACCAGTATATTGTACTAGACGTAGAATTTCATAAGAAATCCAAAAACGGTGGTTCCAAATTCCTACCATTTTTTTTAAGGAAGTTATGGACGATTTTGTGAAGACATGTCAAAATATATCATGGGATTTTAGCAAACTTTGTTTTTAAAAATTTCTACCGCCCAAAATAATTCTTTCTGGTTTAACCAGTATATTGTACTAGACGTAGAATTTCATAAGAAATCCAAAAACGGTGGTTCCAAATTCCTACCATTTTTTTTAAGGAAGTTATGGACGATTTTGTGAAGACATGTCAAAATATATCATCGGATTTTAACAAACTTTGTTTTTAAAAATTTCTAGCGCCTAAAATAATTCTTTCTGGTTTAACCAGTATATTGTACTAGACGTAGAATTTCATAAGAAATCCAAAAACGGTGGTTCCAAATTCCTACCATTTTTTTTAAGGAAGTTATGGACGATTTTGTGAAGACATGTCAAAATATATCATGGGATTTTAGCAAACTTTGTTTTTAAAAATTTCTACCGCCTAAAATAATTCTTTCTGGTTTAACCAGTATATTGTACTAGACGTAGAATTTCATAAGAAATCCAAAAACGGTGGTTCCAAATTCCTACCATTTTTTTTAAGGAAGTTATGGACGATTTTGTGAAGACATGTCAAAATATATCATGGGATTTTAGCAAACTTTGTTTTTAAAAATTTCTACCGCCTAAAATAATTCTTTCTGGTTTAACCAGTATATTGTACTAGACGTAGAATTTCATAAGAAATCCAAAAACGGTGGTTCCAAATTCCTACCATTTTTTTTAAGGAAGTTATGGACGATTTTGTGAAGACATGTCAAAATATATCATGGGATTTTAGCAAACTTTGTTTTTAAAAATTTCTACCGCCCAAAATAATTCTTTCTGGTTTAACCAGTATATTGTACTAGACGTAGAATTTCATAAGAAATCCAAAAACGGTGGTTCCAAATTCCTACCATTTTTTTTAAGGAAGTTATGGACGATTTTGTGAAGACATGTCAAAATATATCATGGGATTTTAGCAAACTTTGTTTTTAAAAATTTCTACCGCCCAAAATAATTCTTTCTGGTTTAACCAGTATATTGTACTAGACGTAGAATTTCATAAGAAATCCAAAAACGGTGGTTCCAAATTCCTACCATTTTTTTTAAGGAAGTTATGGACGATTTTGTGAAGACATGTCAAAATATATCATCGGATTTTAACAATATTTGTTTTTAAAAAATTCTACCGCCTAAAATAATTCTTTCTGGTTTAACCAGTATATTGTACTAGACGTAGAATTTCATAAGAAATCCAAAAACGGTGGTTCCAAATTCCTACCATTTTTTTTAAGGAAGTTATGGACGATTTTGTGAAGACATGTCAAAATATATCATGGGATTTTAGCAAACTTTGTTTTTAAAAATTTCTACCGCCCAAAATAATTCTTTCTGATTTAACCAGTATATTGTACTAGACGTAGAATTTCATAAGAAATCCAAAAACGGTGGTTCCAAATTCCTACCATTTTTTTTAAGGAAGTTATGGACGATTTTGTGAAGACATGTCAAAATATATCATGGGATTTTAGCAAACTTTGTTTTTAAAAATTTCTACCGCCCAAAATAATTCTTTCTGGTTTAACCAGTATATTGTACTAGACGTAGAATTTCATAAGAAATCCAAAAACGGTGGTTCCAAATTCCTACCATTTTTTTTAAGGAAGTTATGGACGATTTTGTGAAGACATGTCAAAATATATCATGGGATTTTAGCAAACTTTGTTTTTAAAAATTTCTACCGCCCAAAATAATTCTTTCTGGTTTAACCAGTATATTGTACTAGACGTAGAATTTCATAAGAAATCCAAAAACGGTGGTTCCAAATTCCTACCATTTTTTTTAAGGAAGTTATGGACGATTTTGTGAAGACATGTCAAAATATATCATCGGATTTTAACAATATTTGTTTTTAAAAAATTCTACCGCCTAAAATAATTCTTTCTGGTTTAACCAGTATATTGTACTAGACGTAGAATTTCATAAGAAATCCAAAAACGGTGGTTCCAAATTCCTACCATTTTTTTTAAGGAAGTTATGGACGATTTTGTGAAGACATGTCAAAATATATCATGGGATTTTAGCAAACTTTGTTTTTAAAAATTTCTAGCGCCTAAAATAATTCTTTCTGGTTTAACCAGTATATTGTACTAGACGTAGAATTTCATAAGAAATCCAAAAACGGTGGTTCCAAATTCCTACCATTTTTTTTAAGGAAGTTATGGACGATTTTGTGAAGACATGTCAAAATATATCATCGGATTTTAACAATATTTGTTTTTAAAAAATTCTACCGCCTAAAATAATTCTTTCTGGTTTAACCAGTATATTGTACTAGACGTAGAATTTCATAAGAAATCCAAAAACGGTGGTTCCAAATTCCTACCATTTTTTTTAAGGAAGTTATGGACGATTTTGTGAAGACATGTCAAAATATATCATCGGATTTTAACAAACTTTGTTTTTAAAAATTTCTAGCGCCTAAAATAATTCTTTCTGGTTTAACCAGTATATTGTACTAGACGTAGAATTTCATAAGAAATCCAAAAACGGTGGTTCCAAATTCCTACCATTTTTTTTAAGGAAGTTATGGACGATTTTGTGAAGACATGTCAAAATATATCATCGGATTTTAACAATATTTGTTTTTAAAAAATTCTACCGCCTAAAATAATTCTTTCTGGTTTAACCAGTATATTGTACTAGACGTAGAATTTCATAAGAAATCCAAAAACGGTGGTTCCAAATTCCTACCATTTTTTTTAAGGAAGTTATGGACGATTTTGTGAAGACATGTCAAAATATATCATCGGATTTTAACAAACTTTGTTTTTAAAAATTTCTAGCGCCTAAAATAATTCTTTCTGGTTTAACCAGTATATTGTACTAGACGTAGAATTTCATAAGAAATCCAAAAACGGTGGTTCCAAATTCCTACCATTTTTTTTAAGGAAGTTATGGACGATTTTGTGAAGACATGTCAAAATATATCATGGGATTTTAGCAAACTTTGTTTTTAAAAATTTCTACCGCCTAAAATAATTCTTTCTGGTTTAACCAGTATATTGTACTAGACGTAGAATTTCATAAGAAATCCAAAAACGGTGGTTCCAAATTCCTACCATTTTTTTTAAGGAAGTTATGGACGATTTTGTGAAGACATGTCAAAATATATCATGGGATTTTAGCAAACTTTGTTTTTAAAAATTTCTACCGCCTAAAATAATTCTTTCTGGTTTAACCAGTATATTGTACTAGACGTAGAATTTCATAAGAAATCCAAAAACGGTGGTTCCAAATTCCTACCATTTTTTTTAAGGAAGTTATGGACGATTTTGTGAAGACATGTCAAAATATATCATGGGATTTTAGCAAACTTTGTTTTTAAAAATTTCTACCGCCCAAAATAATTCTTTCTGGTTTAACCAGTATATTGTACTAGACGTAGAATTTCATAAGAAATCCAAAAACGGTGGTTCCAAATTCCTACCATTTTTTTTAAGGAAGTTATGGACGATTTTGTGAAGACATGTCAAAATATATCATCGGATTTTAACAATATTTGTTTTTAAAAAATTCTACCGCCTAAAATAATTCTTTCTGGTTTAACCAGTATATTGTACTAGACGTAGAATTTCATAAGAAATCCAAAAACGGTGGTTCCAAATTCCTACCATTTTTTTTAAGGAAGTTATGGACGATTTTGTGAAGACATGTCAAAATATATCATGGGATTTTAGCAAACTTTGTTTTTAAAAATTTCTACCGCCCAAAATAATTCTTTCTGGTTTAACCAGTATATTGTACTAGACGTAGAATTTCATAAGAAATCCAAAAACGGTGGTTCCAAATTCCTACCATTTTTTTTAAGGAAGTTATGGACGATTTTGTGAAGACATGTCAAAATATATCATGGGATTTTAGCAAACTTTGTTTTTAAAAATTTCTACCGCCCAAAATAATTCTTTCTGGTTTAACCAGTATATTGTACTAGACGTAGAATTTCATAAGAAATCCAAAAACGGTGGTTCCAAATTCCTACCATTTTTTTTAAGGAAGTTATGGACGATTTTGTGAAGACATGTCAAAATATATCATCGGATTTTAACAAACTTTGTTTTTAAAAATTTCTAGCGCCTAAAATAATTCTTTCTGGTTTAACCAGTATATTGTACTAGACGTAGAATTTCATAAGAAATCCAAAAACGGTGGTTCCAAATTCCTACCATTTTTTTTAAGGAAGTTATGGACGATTTTGTGAAGACATGTCAAAATATATCATGGGATTTTAGCAAACTTTGTTTTTAAAAATTTCTACCGCCTAAAATAATTCTTTCTGGTTTAACCAGTATATTGTACTAGACGTAGAATTTCATAAGAAATCCAAAAACGGTGGTTCCAAATTCCTACCATTTTTTTTAAGGAAGTTATGGACGATTTTGTGAAGACATGTCAAAATATATCATGGGATTTTAGCAAACTTTGTTTTTAAAAATTTCTACCGCCTAAAATAATTCTTTCTGGTTTAACCAGTATATTGTACTAGACGTAGAATTTCATAAGAAATCCAAAAACGGTGGTTCCAAATTCCTACCATTTTTTTTAAGGAAGTTATGGACGATTTTGTGAAGACATGTCAAAATATATCATGGGATTTTAGCAAACTTTGTTTTTAAAAATTTCTACCGCCCAAAATAATTCTTTCTGGTTTAACCAGTATATTGTACTAGACGTAGAATTTCATAAGAAATCCAAAAACGGTGGTTCCAAATTCCTACCATTTTTTTTAAGGAAGTTATGGACGATTTTGTGAAGACATGTCAAAATATATCATGGGATTTTAGCAAACTTTGTTTTTAAAAATTTCTACCGCCCAAAATAATTCTTTCTGGTTTAACCAGTATATTGTACTAGACGTAGAATTTCATAAGAAATCCAAAAACGGTGGTTCCAAATTCCTACCATTTTTTTTAAGGAAGTTATGGACGATTTTGTGAAGACATGTCAAAATATATCATCGGATTTTAACAATATTTGTTTTTAAAAAATTCTACCGCCTAAAATAATTCTTTCTGGTTTAACCAGTATATTGTACTAGACGTAGAATTTCATAAGAAATCCAAAAACGGTGGTTCCAAATTCCTACCATTTTTTTTAAGGAAGTTATGGACGATTTTGTGAAGACATGTCAAAATATATCATGGGATTTTAGCAAACTTTGTTTTTAAAAATTTCTACCGCCCAAAATAATTCTTTCTGGTTTAACCAGTATATTGTACTAGACGTAGAATTTCATAAGAAATCCAAAAACGGTGGTTCCAAATTCCTACCATTTTTTTTAAGGAAGTTATGGACGATTTTGTGAAGACATGTCAAAATATATCATGGGATTTTAGCAAACTTTGTTTTTAAAAATTTCTACCGCCCAAAATAATTCTTTCTGGTTTAACCAGTATATTGTACTAGACGTAGAATTTCATAAGAAATCCAAAAACGGTGGTTCCAAATTCCTACCATTTTTTTTAAGGAAGTTATGGACGATTTTGTGAAGACATGTCAAAATATATCATGGGATTTTAGCAAACTTTGTTTTTAAAAATTTCTACCGCCCAAAATAATTCTTTCTGGTTTAACCAGTATATTGTACTAGACGTAGAATTTCATAAGAAATCCAAAAACGGTGGTTCCAAATTCCTACCATTTTTTTTAAGGAAGTTATGGACGATTTTGTGAAGACATGTCAAAATATATCATCGGATTTTAACAATATTTGTTTTTAAAAAATTCTACCGCCTAAAATAATTCTTTCTGGTTTAACCAGTATATTGTACTAGACGTAGAATTTCATAAGAAATCCAAAAACGGTGGTTCCAAATTCCTACCATTTTTTTTAAGGAAGTTATGGACGATTTTGTGAAGACATGTCAAAATATATCATGGGATTTTAGCAAACTTTGTTTTTAAAAATTTCTAGCGCCTAAAATAATTCTTTCTGGTTTAACCAGTATATTGTACTAGACGTAGAATTTCATAAGAAATCCAAAAACGGTGGTTCCAAATTCCTACCATTTTTTTTAAGGAAGTTATGGACGATTTTGTGAAGACATGTCAAAATATATCATCGGATTTTAACAATATTTGTTTTTAAAAAATTCTACCGCCTAAAATAATTCTTTCTGGTTTAACCAGTATATTGTACTAGACGTAGAATTTCATAAGAAATCCAAAAACGGTGGTTCCAAATTCCTACCATTTTTTTTAAGGAAGTTATGGACGATTTTGTGAAGACATGTCAAAATATATCATCGGATTTTAACAAACTTTGTTTTTAAAAATTTCTAGCGCCTAAAATAATTCTTTCTGGTTTAACCAGTATATTGTACTAGACGTAGAATTTCATAAGAAATCCAAAAACGGTGGTTCCAAATTCCTACCATTTTTTTTAAGGAAGTTATGGACGATTTTGTGAAGACATGTCAAAATATATCATGGGATTTTAGCAAACTTTGTTTTTAAAAATTTCTACCGCCTAAAATAATTCTTTCTGGTTTAACCAGTATATTGTACTAGACGTAGAATTTCATAAGAAATCCAAAAACGGTGGTTCCAAATTCCTACCATTTTTTTTAAGGAAGTTATGGACGATTTTGTGAAGACATGTCAAAATATATCATGGGATTTTAGCAAACTTTGTTTTTAAAAATTTCTACCGCCTAAAATAATTCTTTCTGGTTTAACCAGTATATTGTACTAGACGTAGAATTTCATAAGAAATCCAAAAACGGTGGTTCCAAATTCCTACCATTTTTTTTAAGGAAGTTATGGACGATTTTGTGAAGACATGTCAAAATATATCATGGGATTTTAGCAAACTTTGTTTTTAAAAATTTCTACCGCCCAAAATAATTCTTTCTGGTTTAACCAGTATATTGTACTAGACGTAGAATTTCATAAGAAATCCAAAAACGGTGGTTCCAAATTCCTACCATTTTTTTTAAGGAAGTTATGGACGATTTTGTGAAGACATGTCAAAATATATCATCGGATTTTAACAATATTTGTTTTTAAAAAATTCTACCGCCTAAAATAATTCTTTCTGGTTTAACCAGTATATTGTACTAGACGTAGAATTTCATAAGAAATCCAAAAACGGTGGTTCCAAATTCCTACCATTTTTTTTAAGGAAGTTATGGACGATTTTGTGAAGACATGTCAAAATATATCATCGGATTTTAACAAACTTTGTTTTTAAAAATTTCTAGCGCCTAAAATAATTCTTTCTGGTTTAACCAGTATATTGTACTAGACGTAGAATTTCATAAGAAATCCAAAAACGGTGGTTCCAAATTCCTACCATTTTTTTTAAGGAAGTTATGGACGATTTTGTGAAGACATGTCAAAATATATCATGGGATTTTAGCAAACTTTGTTTTTAAAAATTTCTACCGCCTAAAATAATTCTTTCTGGTTTAACCAGTATATTGTACTAGACGTAGAATTTCATAAGAAATCCAAAAACGGTGGTTCCAAATTCCTACCATTTTTTTTAAGGAAGTTATGGACGATTTTGTGAAGACATGTCAAAATATATCATGGGATTTTAGCAAACTTTGTTTTTAAAAATTTCTACCGCCCAAAATAATTCTTTCTGGTTTAACCAGTATATTGTACTAGACGTAGAATTTCATAAGAAATCCAAAAACGGTGGTTCCAAATTCCTACCATTTTTTTTAAGGAAGTTATGGACGATTTTGTGAAGACATGTCAAAATATATCATGGGATTTTAGCAAACTTTGTTTTTAAAAATTTCTACCGCCTAAAATAATTCTTTCTGGTTTAACCAGTATATTGTACTAGACGTAGAATTTCATAAGAAATCCAAAAACGGTGGTTCCAAATTCCTACCATTTTTTTTAAGGAAGTTATGGACGATTTTGTGAAGACATGTCAAAATATATCATGGGATTTTAGCAAACTTTGTTTTTAAAAATTTCTACCGCCCAAAATAATTCTTTCTGGTTTAACCAGTATATTGTACTAGACGTAGAATTTCATAAGAAATCCAAAAACGGTGGTTCCAAATTCCTACCATTTTTTTTAAGGAAGTTATGGACGATTTTGTGAAGACATGTCAAAATATATCATCGGATTTTAACAAACTTTGTTTTTAAAAATTTCTAGCGCCTAAAATAATTCTTTCTGGTTTAACCAGTATATTGTACTAGACGTAGAATTTCATAAGAAATCCAAAAACGGTGGTTCCAAATTCCTACCATTTTTTTTAAGGAAGTTATGGACGATTTTGTGAAGACATGTCAAAATATATCATGGGATTTTAGCAAACTTTGTTTTTAAAAATTTCTACCGCCTAAAATAATTCTTTCTGGTTTAACCAGTATATTGTACTAGACGTAGAATTTCATAAGAAATCCAAAAACGGTGGTTCCAAATTCCTACCATTTTTTTTAAGGAAGTTATGGACGATTTTGTGAAGACATGTCAAAATATATCATGGGATTTTAGCAAACTTTGTTTTTAAAAATTTCTACCGCCTAAAATAATTCTTTCTGGTTTAACCAGTATATTGTACTAGACGTAGAATTTCATAAGAAATCCAAAAACGGTGGTTCCAAATTCCTACCATTTTTTTTAAGGAAGTTATGGACGATTTTGTGAAGACATGTCAAAATATATCATGGGATTTTAGCAAACTTTGTTTTTAAAAATTTCTACCGCCCAAAATAATTCTTTCTGGTTTAACCAGTATATTGTACTAGACGTAGAATTTCATAAGAAATCCAAAAACGGTGGTTCCAAATTCCTACCATTTTTTTTAAGGAAGTTATGGACGATTTTGTGAAGACATGTCAAAATATATCATGGGATTTTAGCAAACTTTGTTTTTAAAAATTTCTACCGCCCAAAATAATTCTTTCTGGTTTAACCAGTATATTGTACTAGACGTAGAATTTCATAAGAAATCCAAAAACGGTGGTTCCAAATTCCTACCATTTTTTTTAAGGAAGTTATGGACGATTTTGTGAAGACATGTCAAAATATATCATCGGATTTTAACAATATTTGTTTTTAAAAAATTCTACCGCCTAAAATAATTCTTTCTGGTTTAACCAGTATATTGTACTAGACGTAGAATTTCATAAGAAATCCAAAAACGGTGGTTCCAAATTCCTACCATTTTTTTTAAGGAAGTTATGGACGATTTTGTGAAGACATGTCAAAATATATCATGGGATTTTAGCAAACTTTGTTTTTAAAAATTTCTACCGCCCAAAATAATTCTTTCTGGTTTAACCAGTATATTGTACTAGACGTAGAATTTCATAAGAAATCCAAAAACGGTGGTTCCAAATTCCTACCATTTTTTTTAAGGAAGTTATGGACGATTTTGTGAAGACATGTCAAAATATATCATGGGATTTTAGCAAACTTTGTTTTTAAAAATTTCTACCGCCCAAAATAATTCTTTCTGGTTTAACCAGTATATTGTACTAGACGTAGAATTTCATAAGAAATCCAAAAACGGTGGTTCCAAATTCCTACCATTTTTTTTAAGGAAGTTATGGACGATTTTGTGAAGACATGTCAAAATATATCATGGGATTTTAGCAAACTTTGTTTTTAAAAATTTCTACCGCCCAAAATAATTCTTTCTGGTTTAACCAGTATATTGTACTAGACGTAGAATTTCATAAGAAATCCAAAAACGGTGGTTCCAAATTCCTACCATTTTTTTTAAGGAAGTTATGGACGATTTTGTGAAGACATGTCAAAATATATCATCGGATTTTAACAATATTTGTTTTTAAAAAATTCTACCGCCTAAAATAATTCTTTCTGGTTTAACCAGTATATTGTACTAGACGTAGAATTTCATAAGAAATCCAAAAACGGTGGTTCCAAATTCCTACCATTTTTTTTAAGGAAGTTATGGACGATTTTGTGAAGACATGTCAAAATATATCATGGGATTTTAGCAAACTTTGTTTTTAAAAATTTCTAGCGCCTAAAATAATTCTTTCTGGTTTAACCAGTATATTGTACTAGACGTAGAATTTCATAAGAAATCCAAAAACGGTGGTTCCAAATTCCTACCATTTTTTTTAAGGAAGTTATGGACGATTTTGTGAAGACATGTCAAAATATATCATCGGATTTTAACAATATTTGTTTTTAAAAAATTCTACCGCCTAAAATAATTCTTTCTGGTTTAACCAGTATATTGTACTAGACGTAGAATTTCATAAGAAATCCAAAAACGGTGGTTCCAAATTCCTACCATTTTTTTTAAGGAAGTTATGGACGATTTTGTGAAGACATGTCAAAATATATCATGGGATTTTAGCAAACTTTGTTTTTAAAAATTTCTACCGCCCAAAATAATTCTTTCTGGTTTAACCAGTATATTGTACTAGACGTAGAATTTCATAAGAAATCCAAAAACGGTGGTTCCAAATTCCTACCATTTTTTTTAAGGAAGTTATGGACGATTTTGTGAAGACATGTCAAAATATATCATGGGATTTTAGCAAACTTTGTTTTTAAAAATTTCTACCGCCCAAAATAATTCTTTCTGGTTTAACCAGTATATTGTACTAGACGTAGAATTTCATAAGAAATCCAAAAACGGTGGTTCCAAATTCCTACCATTTTTTTTAAGGAAGTTATGGACGATTTTGTGAAGACATGTCAAAATATATCATCGGATTTTAACAATATTTGTTTTTAAAAAATTCTACCGCCTAAAATAATTCTTTCTGGTTTAACCAGTATATTGTACTAGACGTAGAATTTCATAAGAAATCCAAAAACGGTGGTTCCAAATTCCTACCATTTTTTTTAAGGAAGTTATGGACGATTTTGTGAAGACATGTCAAAATATATCATGGGATTTTAGCAAACTTTGTTTTTAAAAATTTCTACCGCCCAAAATAATTCTTTCTGGTTTAACCAGTATATTGTACTAGACGTAGAATTTCATAAGAAATCCAAAAACGGTGGTTCCAAATTCCTACCATTTTTTTTAAGGAAGTTATGGACGATTTTGTGAAGACATGTCAAAATATATCATGGGATTTTAGCAAACTTTGTTTTTAAAAATTTCTACCGCCCAAAATAATTCTTTCTGGTTTAACCAGTATATTGTACTAGACGTAGAATTTCATAAGAAATCCAAAAACGGTGGTTCCAAATTCCTACCATTTTTTTTAAGGAAGTTATGGACGATTTTGTGAAGACATGTCAAAATATATCATCGGATTTTAACAATATTTGTTTTTAAAAAATTCTACCGCCTAAAATAATTCTTTCTGGTTTAACCAGTATATTGTACTAGACGTAGAATTTCATAAGAAATCCAAAAACGGTGGTTCCAAATTCCTACCATTTTTTTTAAGGAAGTTATGGACGATTTTGTGAAGACATGTCAAAATATATCATGGGATTTTAGCAAACTTTGTTTTTAAAAATTTCTAGCGCCTAAAATAATTCTTTCTGGTTTAACCAGTATATTGTACTAGACGTAGAATTTCATAAGAAATCCAAAAACGGTGGTTCCAAATTCCTACCATTTTTTTTAAGGAAGTTATGGACGATTTTGTGAAGACATGTCAAAATATATCATCGGATTTTAACAATATTTGTTTTTAAAAAATTCTACCGCCTAAAATAATTCTTTCTGGTTTAACCAGTATATTGTACTAGACGTAGAATTTCATAAGAAATCCAAAAACGGTGGTTCCAAATTCCTACCATTTTTTTTAAGGAAGTTATGGACGATTTTGTGAAGACATGTCAAAATATATCATCGGATTTTAACAAACTTTGTTTTTAAAAATTTCTAGCGCCTAAAATAATTCTTTCTGGTTTAACCAGTATATTGTACTAGACGTAGAATTTCATAAGAAATCCAAAAACGGTGGTTCCAAATTCCTACCATTTTTTTTAAGGAAGTTATGGACGATTTTGTGAAGACATGTCAAAATATATCATCGGATTTTAACAATATTTGTTTTTAAAAAATTCTACCGCCTAAAATAATTCTTTCTGGTTTAACCAGTATATTGTACTAGACGTAGAATTTCATAAGAAATCCAAAAACGGTGGTTCCAAATTCCTACCATTTTTTTTAAGGAAGTTATGGACGATTTTGTGAAGACATGTCAAAATATATCATCGGATTTTAACAAACTTTGTTTTTAAAAATTTCTAGCGCCTAAAATAATTCTTTCTGGTTTAACCAGTATATTGTACTAGACGTAGAATTTCATAAGAAATCCAAAAACGGTGGTTCCAAATTCCTACCATTTTTTTTAAGGAAGTTATGGACGATTTTGTGAAGACATGTCAAAATATATCATGGGATTTTAGCAAACTTTGTTTTTAAAAATTTCTACCGCCTAAAATAATTCTTTCTGGTTTAACCAGTATATTGTACTAGACGTAGAATTTCATAAGAAATCCAAAAACGGTGGTTCCAAATTCCTACCATTTTTTTTAAGGAAGTTATGGACGATTTTGTGAAGACATGTCAAAATATATCATGGGATTTTAGCAAACTTTGTTTTTAAAAATTTCTACCGCCTAAAATAATTCTTTCTGGTTTAACCAGTATATTGTACTAGACGTAGAATTTCATAAGAAATCCAAAAACGGTGGTTCCAAATTCCTACCATTTTTTTTAAGGAAGTTATGGACGATTTTGTGAAGACATGTCAAAATATATCATGGGATTTTAGCAAACTTTGTTTTTAAAAATTTCTACCGCCCAAAATAATTCTTTCTGGTTTAACCAGTATATTGTACTAGACGTAGAATTTCATAAGAAATCCAAAAACGGTGGTTCCAAATTCCTACCATTTTTTTTAAGGAAGTTATGGACGATTTTGTGAAGACATGTCAAAATATATCATCGGATTTTAACAATATTTGTTTTTAAAAAATTCTACCGCCTAAAATAATTCTTTCTGGTTTAACCAGTATATTGTACTAGACGTAGAATTTCATAAGAAATCCAAAAACGGTGGTTCCAAATTCCTACCATTTTTTTTAAGGAAGTTATGGACGATTTTGTGAAGACATGTCAAAATATATCATCGGATTTTAACAAACTTTGTTTTTAAAAATTTCTAGCGCCTAAAATAATTCTTTCTGGTTTAACCAGTATATTGTACTAGACGTAGAATTTCATAAGAAATCCAAAAACGGTGGTTCCAAATTCCTACCATTTTTTTTAAGGAAGTTATGGACGATTTTGTGAAGACATGTCAAAATATATCATGGGATTTTAGCAAACTTTGTTTTTAAAAATTTCTACCGCCTAAAATAATTCTTTCTGGTTTAACCAGTATATTGTACTAGACGTAGAATTTCATAAGAAATCCAAAAACGGTGGTTCCAAATTCCTACCATTTTTTTTAAGGAAGTTATGGACGATTTTGTGAAGACATGTCAAAATATATCATGGGATTTTAGCAAACTTTGTTTTTAAAAATTTCTAGCGCCTAAAATAATTCTTTCTGGTTTAACCAGTATATTGTACTAGACGTAGAATTTCATAAGAAATCCAAAAACGGTGGTTCCAAATTCCTACCATTTTTTTTAAGGAAGTTATGGACGATTTTGTGAAGACATGTCAAAATATATCATGGGATTTTAGCAAACTTTGTTTTTAAAAATTTCTACCGCCTAAAATAATTCTTTCTGGTTTAACCAGTATATTGTACTAGACGTAGAATTTCATAAGAAATCCAAAAACGGTGGTTCCAAATTCCTACCATTTTTTTTAAGGAAGTTATGGACGATTTTGTGAAGACATGTCAAAATATATCATGGGATTTTAGCAAACTTTGTTTTTAAAAATTTCTACCGCCTAAAATAATTCTTTCTGGTTTAACCAGTATATTGTACTAGACGTAGAATTTCATAAGAAATCCAAAAACGGTGGTTCCAAATTCCTACCATTTTTTTTAAGGAAGTTATGGACGATTTTGTGAAGACATGTCAAAATATATCATCGGATTTTAACAATATTTGTTTTTAAAAAATTCTACCGCCCAAAATAATTTTTTCTGGTTTAAAAAATATATTTTACTATAAGTAGAATTTCATAAGAAATCCAAAAACGATGGTTCCAAATTCCTACTATTTTTTTTAAGGAAGTTATGGATGATTTTGTGAAGACATGTCAAAATGTATCATCGGATTTTAGCAAACTTTGTTTTTAAAAAATTCTACCGCCCAAAATAATGTTTTCTTGTTTAACCAATATATTGTACTAGACGTAAAATTTCATAAGAAATCCAAAACCGATGGTTTCAAATTCGTACGATTTTTTTTAAGGAAGTTATGGACGATTTTGTGAAGACATGTCAAAATATATCGTCGGATTTTAGCAAACTTTGTTTTTAAAAAATTCTACCGCCCAAAATAATGTTTTCTGGTTTAACCGATATATTGTACTAGACGTAAAATTGTCTGCTTACTAAGTGGATAAAATAAACTTACAGTAAGTATTTTTTTTAGAAATCCCCAATCTAAAGAGAAGAAGCTACAACTCACCATCTCCATCTAACAATCCACGATCTGCAGCTACCAATAAATAATTAAAAAAAAATACTCACCCGTTCTAATAATAAATAAATAGCGTTACTTACAGTCCATAAACATAAGTTAAACTTACCACTGATTGAGTATTGCAATCCTGTCCAGTCATGGTCAAGTCTAATCTGAATAGATCGCTGTTGGCGACGTCGACGTTGCATGTCTCCGACCTACCCAATGCATAAATTCTTCCGTTGAAAGGCTTATTAGTACGTACTTGGACGGCGATCTTGGTGTCTTTGCAGTTCACCGAGACTGGAAAGTGAAACCGATATGGTTAGAATTTACAATCAGTGCACTCTACAGGGAGGCATTCGAAGTACTTCCGTCGAAGCTCCCCATCGAAGTTAGTTTTAGGGATAATGGGAGAATCTTCTTTCGAAGCTTATGGTTAAACACAATTTTGCAGTAAAAAAATTAATAAACATTATGGTCTCGTCCATTAGTAGCCGTTACTCGGCCATTAGTAGCCATTACTTGGCCATTAGTAGCCATTACTCGGTCATTAGTAGCCATTACTTGGCCATTAGTAGCCATTACTCGGTCATTAGTAGCCATTAGTAGCCATCACTTGGCCATTAGTAGCCATTACTTGGCCATTAGTAGCCATTACTCGGTCATTAGTAGCCATTAGTAGCCCTTAGTAGCCATTACTCGGTCATTAGTAGCCATTACTTAGCCATTACTCGGTCATTAGTAGCCATTACTAGCCATTAGTAGCCATTACTCGGTCATTAGTAGGCATTAGTGCCATTACTAGCCATTAGTAGTCATTACTAACCATTAGTGAGCAATTACCGGCCATTACTAGCCAATAGTGAGGAGCCATTACTAGCCATTAATTTACCTCGCGATTTACCCCTCGGTCTGACCTATATTTCTGGTCATAAATCATCAACCCCTTGAGTTATCTAGCTACCTAGTTATCCAGTTATCTAGCCATTAAGTTCCCTTCTATGATATAATGATATATACAATACAAGCCGAATGAAACGTCACAAGGGAGATTATAAGAAGGCACAGAGGAAGAAATCATGCCGTGATTAGACCGGTATAAACAGTTATAGGATTATATGAAGCCGGAATGCATTCTTGGAATTGAAAATTAACGATAAAACGGTAGTAATTATAATAATTGGGTCTTTTTAACGGCGTTTATACCACAGATTACTGACTCTTTTTCTAAATTAAATCACCAATTAAATTTTTAATTATAGTTTGCAATTAGTGATAATTATAACACGAAATATGTGTAGTAGTACATCTATATTAGTTTAGATGATTTAGGTCGAACTAGGGGAAGAATTTCTTAAATGCCATCCTGTAAAGTAATCTAGTTCAACTTGAGGAGGTTTTTATACTATATTTATTGACAATAGCAAATGTAACGAGATGTTAGTGGAAACCTAACTACGTAATCTTTAACGATGTCTGTTAGTCTGTTTTGTATTTTTCAATGCCGCCAATGTCTTCTGTAGTTACATGCCAGTATCGTAGTTCGTAGTTAATGACAATTTACTCATCGTCATGTGACTGGTTCAATTGTCGTATTTTTTAATTGGTAACATAGAAAGAAATTTTCGCAGACAAGAGATCATCATCATGTCAGACAGCCAAGAAGCCAATAACCTTGAACTCCCACGTAATCAACTCCAAGATAGTTTAGGAGTCCCTACTATGGGTTTCGGGACATACTGGAGTGGAGGGTAATCAAATAACAGACGTATTCGCAAAAAAGGGGGTGAAACACCATTTCTGGGACCTGAACCCTTCTGCGAAATAAGCACCAGTACAATACTTGATGAACTTGGAAAAGAAGTAAATAAGAAAAGATCCCAATACTGGATAGGACTACAAGGAATGAGGCAGGCCAAGACGGTTGCAGTGTATTGACACCCCCATCATAGATAGATAGATAGATGACGTAATTTGGGCATTTTTGATGCCCCAATTGTTTCCTCTATCAAGATTATTACTAACTATCAAAGGGAATTAATTAGTGTGATATTTTTTCCTCACTAACTATTTTTTTAGTTAAAAAATGTTGACCATTTTTTATTTTTTTTACAAATTACAAATATTTTCTACTTCAAAGGACAATTTTTTCATCTTAACGACGAAAATTTGTTTCCTTCAATTTTGTTTATTTGCGGCAAAAACAATTTTCTTCAAATAAAACAAAATTTATTTTTTTTACTTCTGAAAACTTAACATTTTTTCAATAATTTGTTTTTTTGTATTTTTGTGATATTGTTTCCTACATTTTTTTTATTTGCGTCAAAATTTATTTTCTTTCATACTTTTTTTTACTTCACAAAACTTAATTGACATTTTTTTCGCAAATTTGTTTTTTATATTTTTTTATTGTTGCGATTATTTGTTTGTTACAATTTTGTCATCTTAAGGATGAACATTTGTTTCCTACAATTTTGTTTATTTGCGGCAAAAACAATTTTCTTCAAATAAAACAAAATTTATTTTTTTTACTTCAGAAAACTTAACATTTTTTCAATAATTTGTTTTTTTTTGTATTTTTGTGATATTGTTTCCTACATTTTTTTTATTTGCGTCAAAATTTATTTTCTTTCATACTTTTTTTTTACTTCACAAAACTTAATTGACATTTTTTTCGCAAATTTGTTTTTTATATTTTTTTATTGTTGCGATTATTTGTTTGTTACAATTTTTTCATCTTAAGGATGAACATTTGTTTCCTACAATTTTGTTTATTTGCGGCAAAAACAATTTTCTTCAAATAAAACAAATTTTATTTTTTTTACTTCAGAAAACTTAACATTTTTTCAATAATTTGCTTTTTTTTTATTTTTGTGATATTGTTTCCTACATTTTTTTTATTTGCGTCAAAATTTATTTTCTTTCATACTTTTTTTTACTTCACAAAACTTAATTGACATTTTTTTCGCAAATTTGTTTTTTATATTTTTTTATTGTTGCGATTATTTGTTTGTTACAATTTTTTCATCTTAAGGATGAACATTTGTTTCCTACAATTTTGTTTATTTGCGGCAAAAACAATTTTCTTCAAATAAAACAAAATTTATTTTTTTTACTTCAGAAAACTTAACATTTTTTCAATAATTTGTTTTTTTTTGTATTTTTGTGATATTGTTTCCTACATTTTTTTTATTTTCGTCAAAATTTATTTTCTTTCATACTTTTTTTTTACTTCACAAAACTTAATTGACATTTTTTTCGCAAATTTGTTTTTTATATTTTTTTATTGTTGCGATTATTTGTTTGTTACAATTTTTTCATCTTAAGGATGAACATTTTTTCCTACAATTTTGTTTATTTGCGGCAAAAACAATTTTCTTCAAATAAAACAAATTTTATTTTTTTTACTTCAGAAAACTTAACATTTTTTCAATAATTTGCTTTTTTTTTATTTTTGTGATATTGTTTCCTACATTTTTTTATTTGCGTCAAAATTTATTTTCTTTCATACTTTTTTATTAGTTCACATAACTTAATTCACATTTTTTTCGCAAATTTGTTTTTTATATTTTTTTATTTTTGCGATTATTTGTTTGTTACAATTTTTGTTATTTGCGGCAAAATTTATTTTCTGAAATGGAACACCCTATATATTTGATATTTTTTGGACTCTACGGCTTATTCGATAAAGAATTTAATTACCAATTCAACGCTATACATTATGTGCCACTTTCTTTTTGTTAAAACCTAAACATGATCATTTATTGAAAAAAAATATCTGAGAATATGAATTTTGGCAACACTGTCGTATGTAGTTTGAGCCATAGAATCAAAAAAATATAGGATGTTCCATTTAAAAAATCGAATTTGGTGACATTTTTGGCGAATCCGGACGTCGGCCATTTTGTTTTGATACGTCTGTCAATACAAAATGGTGTCTCATATCTATGTACCAATTTTTTTTCAAATCGATGGAAAAATGGAGGAGATATAGGCATGGCCCTAGTTTTATTTGAAAAAAATAAGTGTTGCCGCAAATAAAAAATGTAGGAAACAATATCGCAAAATAAAAGTGAAGGGGATATAGGTAGGCATGACCCTAGTCTCATTGTCACCCGGTATATATATTTTTATTTTTGCGATATTGTTTCCTACAATTTTTTTTATTTGCGGCAAAATTTATGTTCTTTAAATAAAACAAAATTTATACTCTTACATATTTTTTTACTCCAAAAAACTTAATTGACATTATTTTCGATAATTTGTTTTTTTTTATTTTTGCAACATTATTTGTTTCCTACAATTTTCTTTATTTGCGGCATTTATGTTTTTCCATATTTTTTTTTACTCCAAAAAACTTAATTGGCATTATTTTCGATAATTTGTTATTTTATATATTTTTTTATTTTGGCAACATTATTTGTTTCCTACACTTTTTTTTATTTGCGGCAAAATTTATGTTCTTAAAATAAAACAAAATTTATGTTATTCCATATTTTTTTACTCCAAAAAACTTAATTGACATTATTTTCGATAATTTGTTATTTTATATATTTTTTTTATTTGCGGCAAAACTTATGTTCTTCCATTTTTTTTACTTCAAAAAACTTAATTGACTATATTTTCGATAATTTGTTTTTTTTTTGTATATATTTTATTATTTTTGCAACATTCTTTGTTTCCTACACTTTTTTTTATTTGCGGCAAAATTTATGTTCTTTAAATAAAACAAAATTTATGTTCTTCCATATTTTTTTACTCCAAAAAACTTAATTGACATTATTTTCGATAATTTGTTTTTTTATATTTTTTTTATTTGCGGCAAAATTTATGTTCTTCCATTTTTTTTACCTCAAAAAACTTAATTGACAATATTTTCGATAATTTGTTTTTTTTTGTATATATTTTATTATTTTTGCAACATTATTTGTTTCCTACAATTTTTTTATTTGCGGCAAAATTTATGTTCTTTCATTTTTTTTACTTCAAATTGACAATATTTTCGATAATTAGTTTTTTTTGTATATATTTTATTATTTTTGCAACATTATTTGTTTCCTACAATTTTTTTTATTTGCGGCAAAATTATTATTTATTATATTACTTTCTTCAAATAAAACAAAATTGAAGTGAATAATTCCCTTTAAAGCTTAAAGTCGTACGCCTTTAATTTTTCCCCGTTTAAGTAGCAGTCGGCACATTTAACATTTTGAAATGCACTTCATGGAGGTGGATGTGGATGCTTTGATGATAATCACAGAACGCAGAAGGAAGTCGTAAAGTGTCTTGAGGACTGACTCACCTGGTGATCTTGTTTGCGAAAAAACGATTTCGAGCGAGCGCTGAATTTAAATTTATAAAAGGAATGCGACAGATTTTATAATAGGAACACATGTTTTCTTTTGGACCAGGGAAATTTGTGGAGAAAACATTTAGAATTTTTATATACAATATAAATGTCGTCTAGAAAGTATAACATGTATTAAATGTCCTAAAAATGCAAATATTTACTTTGTTACACCAATTTTTCTGTTTTCAAATATTATTTTCGTGACTTTTCAACTTCCTAATTTGTTCTTTTGACAATTTTTTTTTTATTTTTTACTATATTATTGATTTCTTCTAAAAAAAGTATTTCGGCAAAATTTATTTTGTTCAAATAAAACAAAATGTATTTTTTTCCTTTTTTTTCAATAATTTGTTTTTTTATATTTTTTTATTTTTGCGATATTATTTGTTTCCTACAGTTTTTTTATTTGCAGCAAATTTATTTTATTATTTGTTTCCTACATTTTTTTTATTTGCGGCAAAATTTATTTTCTTCCATATTTTTTTTAATTAAAAAAACTTATTTGACATTGTTTTCGATAATTTGTTTTTTTTACATATTTTTGCGATATTATTTGTTTCCTACAATTTTTTATTTGCGACAAATTTATTTTCTTCCATATTTTTTTTTTACTTTAAAAATTTAATTGATATTTTTTTCAATAATTTGTTTTTATATTTATTATTTTTGCGATATTATTTGTTTCCTACAGTTTTTTTATTTGCGGAAAATTTATTTTATCCCATAATTTTTTTAATTTAAAAAACTTAATTGACATTTTTTCAATAATTTGTTTTATATTTTTTTATTTTTGCGATATTATTTGTTTCCTGTTTTTTTATTTGCGGCCAATTTATTTTTATTATTTGTTTCCTATTTTTTTTTATTTGCGGCAAAATTTATTTTCCTCCATATTTTTTTTTACTTCAAAAAACTTAATTGACATTGTTTTCGAGGCTGTACATATTTCCTTCCATACTTTTTTTGGCAAAAAAAAAATTTTATTAATTTTTTGTAATTATTGAAAATTTGTTTTTTGACATTTTTTTTAAATCCTAAATTTTTCGTAGTCTAGAAAATAATGCATGGAATAGAAGCCCTAAAAATGGAAATATTTACATTATTACACCAATTTTTCTGTTTTCAAATATTATTTTCGTGACTTTTCAACTTTCTAATTGGTTTTTTTGACAATTTTTTTATTTTTTACTATATTATTGAATTCCTTTAAAAAAGTATTTCGGCAGAATTTATTTTCTTCAAATAAAACAATTTATTTTTTTACTTAATTTCTTTTTTATATTTTTTATTTTTGCGATGTTATTTGTTTCTTACAGTTTTTTTTATTTGCGGCAAATTTATTTTCTTCCATAATTTTTTTTACTTTAAAAACTTAATTGGCATTTTTTTCAATAATTTGTTTTTATATTTATTTATTTTTTTTTGCGACAAAATTTATTTTCTTCCATATTTTTTTTTAATTCAAAAAACTTAATTGATATTTTGAAATTTTTTTCAATAATTTTTTTTATATTTTTTTATTTTTGCGATATTATTTGTTTCTTACTATTTTTTTATTTGCGGCAAATTTATTTTTATTATTTGTTTCTTCCATTTTTTTATTTGCGGCAAAAATTAGTTTCTTCCATACTTTTTTCTAACAAAAAAAAATTTATTCATATTTTTTTCAATAATTTGTTTTTTTGACATTTTTTTTAAATCCGCGACTTTTCAAAATTTTTCCTTATGAAGTGACTACGCATTTTTGTGTAAATTGTAAGAAAACGTATAAAAACAATTCTTACCATCATAACAAGTACCAGTTTTGTCGCAATTAACGTCGGTCCTGCTAAGATTGTTCAAACTGGAATCTTCAGTAGTTTCAAATACCACTGGTAGAGTGTTATCAGATGATCCACCGGAAGCTGCAGGTGATTCTGCAAATAATAAAAAAGCGTATATAATGATTGAAATCTAAAATGCATAATTCATATTTTGTGATTTACTCGTTAATGAAGTACTTTTTGTATATTAATGGTCATGCCATCGTGATTCTATTACTGTCAGTATAACCAATTTGAATTATCAGAATCAACAATGTTTTACAGACGTATTTCTAATAAAATTACGTATTTAAATAATATATACACTAGTGAAACGATAAATGAAGTTTAGATCTTAGTTTTGACAATTTTAAAAAGGGATACGAAGAAGAGAGTGACATATTGTCTATGCAACTATGCAACTCTCAATGCAAATTGAGTTGGCAACCCCCAATACAAATTGGAAACTCTTTGCTTCATTTATAAGTTTTACTGATATATTTGTTAGTAATTCAGATCAAATCTGACTAATTACTTACGATATATGTATAATCTTAAAATTCTTGTGAACCAAAAATTAGGAAATTACTATAATTTCGTAATTGAAATTGAGCTGGTCTGTACACATTTTAATAATTATATACCCGGTTTTATGTCTTCATAATAAACCTCATTAATTTCTAAATATAGAGCGGAGTCAACAGGAAACACTGTATTTAAGAAATTTCGTACGGTTTATACTTTGTAATCTAAGAACAAAACAGAAATTATTTTTTCCGTTTTTAATAGGGGAATGTGTGAAAATAAGACGTTCGTGTTTATTTTATGAATACACAGTAAATTCAACTCGATTTTAGTGTCACATATTTACAAACTATGTAAACCATACAAATTTCGAATAAACTTAAAAATTCTGGCACCCTAGCGGCCTTTTATAGCATATTTTTAACATAGCATGCTTGTAAATAACAAGTTTTGTAAATAAAATGCCTATAAATAGTATATTTGTTAATAACATATTTGTAAATAGCATGTTTGTAAATTACATGTTTACAAATAGCACTTTTTTAACATAGCATGCTTGTAAATTTCAAGTTTTGCAAATAAAATCGTTTAAAATAGCATATTTGTAAATACAATGCTTGGAAATAGCACATTTGTAAATAATATGCTTACATATAGCACGTTTTTAACATAGCATGCTTGTAAATAGCAGGTTTTGTAAATAAAATGCCTATAAATAGTATATTTGTTAATAACATATTTGTAAATAGCATGTTTGTAAATTACATGTTTACAAATAGCACTTTTTTAACATAGCATGCTTGTAAATTTCAAGTTTTGCAAATAAAATCGTTTAAAATAGCATATTTGTAAATACAATGCTTGGAAATAGCACATTTGTAAATAATATGCTTACATATAGCACGTTTTTAACATAGCATGCTTGTAAATAGCAGGTTTTGTAAATAAAATGCTTATAAATAGGACGTTTGTAAATAACATGCTAATAAATAGCATATTTGTAAATAACATGTTTGGAAACAGCCTATTTGTAAATAAAATGCTTAAATATAGCATGTTTTTAACATAGCATGCTTGTAAATAGTATATTTGTAAATAACATACTTGTATTATAAACAAACAGCACCATTTTAACATAACATGCTTGTAAGTTGCAACTTTTATAAATAACTATTTTATAAATAGCATATTTGTAAATATCATCTTTGTAAATAGTACGTTTGTAAATTACATGCTTACAAATAGCACTTTTTTAGCATATCATGCTTGTAAATAGAAAGATTTGTAAATAAACTGCTTATAAATAGCACCTTTTTAACATAGCATGCTTGTAAATAGCAAGTTTTATAAATAACAAGTTTATAAATAGCATATTTGTAAATAGCATGCTTGTAAATAGCACTTTTTTAACATAGCATGTTTGTAAATAAAAAGTTTTGTAAATAAAATGCTCATAAATAGCACATTTTTAACACAGCATGCTTGTAAATAGCAAGTTTTATAAATAACAAGTTTATAAATAGCATATTTGTAAATAGCATGCTTGTAAATAGCGCGTTTGTAAATTATATGTTTACAAATAGTACTTTTTAACATAGCGTGCTTATAAATAGAAAGTTTTGTAAATAAAATGCTCATAAATAGCACCTTTTTAACATATCATGCTTGTAAATAGCGAGTTTTATAAATAACAAGTTTATAAATAGCATATTTGTAAATAGCATGATTGTAAATAGGGCGTTTGTAAATTACATGCTTACAAATAGCACTTTTTTAACATAACATGCTTGTAAATAGAAAGTTTTATAAATAACAAGTTTATAAATAGCGCGTTTGCAAATTACATTCTTATAAATAGCACTTGTTTAACATAGCATGATTGTAAATAGAAAGTTTTGTAAATAAAATCCTCATAAATAGCACCTTTTTAACATAGCATGCTTGTAAATGGCAAGTTTTATAAATAACAAGTTTACAAACAGCACTTTTTTAACATAGCATGTTTGTAAATAGAAAGTTTTGTAAATAAAATGCTTATAAATAGGACGTTTTTAACATAGCATGGTTGTAAATAGCAAGTTTTATAAATAGCATGTTTATAAATAGCATATTTGTAAATAGCACGATTGTAAATATGGCGTTTGCAAATTACAGCTTACAAATAACACTTTCTAACATAGCATACTTGTAAATAGAAAGTTTTGTAAATAAAATGCTTATATAGCACGTTTTTAATATAGCATGCTTGTGAATATCAAGATTTGTAAATAAAATGCTTGTAAATAGCATGTTTGTAAATAACATTTTTATAAGTGACACATTTATAAATAGCAAGATATTTAGTGCCGTGCATATCTTGTGTTTAAAATATAATTTTTTGCGATTGTGTGAACGTAGCCAGCAAGCTCGTTCTTCGTTAATAATATGAATAATTAGCGATTCTTGCAATCTTTTATCCTTCATATGTGTCATGTGAGATCAAGTGGTTCTCCAGACATCGCTATATCGCATGATTACTGAATAATTATGAAAATTAAAGGTTATATGTTGATTAGTTGGGACAGGACGATGTAAGTACTCGTAAAAGCTCAACGATCTATATAATTATATGGTACTTATTTAATACAGAATAACATCTAAACTTTGAACAAAGATTTAACGACGGGATATATTAATATTACATTGTAAAATGTACTTAATATAATAATTGTATGGTTTTGCGATTAATTTTTAATTCTATAAAGTTATTATTTGAATTTATTATCTACTTACTTTCGCAGTTATTTTCGAAATACGTTCCAATTCTTTCGCCATTATCAATCAAAGGTCTCTCGGCGTTCAAATACGTGCTTGGTCCATCTGGAAGAGTTTTGTGGTCCAAGTGGAACAATTGACAATTGTATTGGCTTCCTTGCGGGGGTCCCCTGAAAAATTATAACATTTTTTAAGAGGTACTACCTTGTATTTAACTTATCTTAACCGGAAAAGGCACGAAAAAATTAACTGAAGATCTTTACTTACTTGTAGAGGAAAGATCTGCATAAAAATTCGTTTTCAATCTCGCAAGCGAGCCTGCAAGCTGCCTCACTAGTAACTTGTAGTTCTTTATCAGTATAGTAATGCAAGCTCGCATACTGAGATACTTTGTCGTCTGCTACTCCAATTCTCGGAACTTGGAAGTTACGATTTCCTGTAAGAATATGATTTTTTTTTAAATTACCAATTATATATCGATTAAGCAGCTTTTTCCAAGAAACCTATTCATTAATTTTACCTTTACATGCTTGGTTTCCTTTGAGGCATAAATTTTCGAAGTAGTCCACCCCTTGGGCATCAACAAATTGGACGAATTGTCCCGCTGTCCTACGGTCCGTGTCGCTAAGTTGACACTGAAGCGTGACGTAGTTGTATTCCGCCGAACGGCACGTGAACCGATGCTGAAAAAAAAAGAGATCGAACAGATTAGATCCTACGTGGCGATAGAACACAGAGGACAAAGTTGGCTTTGAATCGTTTCTGCATCGCTTTTTTTTTTCATCGAATTTGTTAGTATGTGAGCCTACGTATTTTAGAAGTTATACGACATATTATATAAGTCTCGATTTTTTGGTTATTTTTTTTTATATATATTAAAATATCCCTTACGGGGCATTTGTTACGGTTACAATCTGATCACATAACGATCAATGAGTATGTTTAATTTTCAGACAATTAAACATATAAACTCATTCAACCGGCAACGCCGCACCAAAATACATTTGCAAACAGCACTCAGACCAGGAAGCGGCATCGTCAAAATAAGTTTTTTATTCTATTGCACAATAATAATATCACGCCATATATCTAACCGTCTCGTCTAGACAATAGAAAAAATTTTACATGTTTGTTAACGCGGCCCACGCTAAACAATCTTTCTAGAACAATCGCGAGCCGGGAAGGGATAAATTTGAAACCGACAAACTTCGCAGATCTTAAATCAGTGCACAGCGACGCTCCGGGGCAACAAGGCCTCGTCAAACCAGTGGGACTTAGCTGCAATCAAGCGGTCCATTTTATTTTAAAAATATTTCGTCAAACCAGTGGGACTTAGCTGCAATCAAGCGGTCCATTTTATTTTAAAAATATTTCGTCAAATCAGTGGGACTTAGCTGCAATCAAGCGGTCCACTTTATTGTTCATTCTATATTCAAATCAAAACTCAGTGCTTCGAGAATTTAAACAGTGTCTATTCATCACTCACTCAGACCACACGCAAAAAATATTTTCTGACTGATGCGGTCTTTTTAGTTTTTTACCTATGTGCTAGTGTTTGTTAAGCACATAGGGTACTTTTAATACTTTGTTTATTGATTACCAGTTAATGTAATCCTTTGTTACGTTGTTGTTTATTTATTTATTTATTTAATTTAAAATAAATCGTTAAATAAAGGTGTTAGTTGTTTTTGTCAATGGAGTGGGGAAGAAAAAGAAATACAGTCCACTTAGAACTACGATGCAGTTTAAAAAGGCGATAACACATTGTTGGTCGTCCTGGGAAACTGGCACAACATAGGGTTTATTCCAGAACCCTCAACAGAGTAATAATCTCGCTTAAAAAAAACATTGAGCCTTTCGGAGTTTTTCAATTCCAAAATTATAGAGCTGGGCCCATAACCTGTTAATAACCAGGGAGCGTAGACTATGCTCCTTAATGCTTTGTTCTGGAATCTCTGTATTATGAGTAAATTACTGGCACAGCCCCAAAGCAGCCGAAAAACAATTTTTTTTATCCAGCTCTTTGGTCTCTGGATGCTTCGTTGCTACCGGCAAGCCGCGCGTGTTCGTAATCTTATTCAGTTTTCACTCACATCTCGTCTAGTTAACATCGTAATTTAATCTCACTCAAGTCTTCGTTCAGTTCAGATCGCACAAATCGCGGCGATCGATCATTTGCAAATCGATTTAAAATTAGTATCTCTCAACACTCCGTTCAGTTCAGATCGCACAAAATCGATGTGATCGAATATTTGCAACTTTAATTTCCAAATTCATAGTACATGCTATTACCTGTTTTTATGTGTTGTTTTTGTTCTTCGTTAAAGAAATTTAAATAAAAGGTGTTATGAAATTCCTGATGTTTTATTGGTAATACTGGAGAGAAGGGAGAAAGAGTTCTTGTACGTTCTATATACAGTCCACATTATCAAACAGGGTTTAAAAGGTCAGCAAGACCGCTGCAAAGGTGCTCAAATCACTTCAGTTTGTATAACAATATTTTGTTATATAATGACAGGGTAGAATTTCTTCCAAGCAGCCAATACATTTTTATGAATTTTATGTTGAGTTCTTCACGTTTCTTTTTGACATGGACCTTCCAGCGTAGTGTCGCATCTAAGTGAAGGCCGGTCTCACTATTGACGTGTACATCCACTGCAGGATCTTTGGGTTACATCCCCAGTGTTTTCCCGCACAATTTCTGCACACTATTAGAGCTTTCGTGGCTACTGATATATATTATGCTAATAATTCCGAATACTGTTTTGGCAATAATCAATTCATTTTGTGTTTGAGTTCTTCATGCCAAACTCTATCGAAAGCTTGCGCTACATCAAGGAAGATAGTGGAGCTAACTTTTTCTTCTAAGGCTTTTTCGATGATATTAGTTATTCAATGGACTTGGTCTGTAGTTGAATGGTTTTCTCTAAATCCAAAGTGGTGTGATGGAATTAGTTTGTTTTCTTCTATAATAGGTTTTAGTCTTTTTAGTAATATTTTTTCATACAGTTTCAAGAATACAGGAAGTAGGGATATAGGCCTGTAAGACGTAATTTCATGTGGTGGTTTCACTGGTTTTGGTATCCTGATAACTTCTGATACTTTCCACATCCCTATGTAAGTTTTACTATAGCTTTACCCCGAAATTGTTTTAGTATCCTCTTCTATGAGTTCATCTCCTTCGTTAGGTATGAATGTATTCTCTAGGTGTTCGACAAATTCGCTAGCTTTTTGTATACTGTTTCTTGTCCAAGTTCCATCCATAGTTTTAATTGCTGGATTTTTTGGTTGTCCTACTTGGTCTGAGCATATCCGCAACGGGATTAGTAACTTCCTGTCAGGTTGAAGCCCTAAGTTTTCCATTTCTCTGCTATTTTACTTTTTTTTTGGCATCCTCTTCTATTTCTAATACTTTCATACCGGCTATTAGAGTGTAAATATCACAAGCACCTCAGACCACGGACCATCAGGACGGCGTCTTTGACTAGCTGGTTACCTTTTTGTTTTTAGGATGAAACGGGAGCGCGTTTCATTAATTTCCAATTAGCGCTGACGTGCCAATGACTAGTATGGTTTTTCAATTCGAGAAAGATACTGATTCACAGTTCCGTAGATTAGATTTATCGAATTAAGATCGGTTAAAAATAAAATCACGTATTTTTTTTCTTCAGCGCAAACGTTTTTCTTTCGAATTATTCATAATTCAATATATCTTCAATGACAATTTGTAACTGAAGATGGGCGCTTAGATGCCCGAAACATGTTTTACTCGTAATTTTTAATCGATTATACAGGGTGCGCCAATTATTTCCACTCGATCTCTAGCACCGAAACTAAAAGAGATTTTTCGTAGGGGTAGACAGTGTCACTCGGACTACAATTTTAAGATATTTTGATGTATACAGGGTGGCTACCTTTTGTGGAATGAAAATTAATTTGGTTTTTTTAAATTGAACACCCTGTATACGATTATGTCTTCTGATTCTACTTAATATTAGATTTACGGTAGTTTTTTGTATTTGTAAATCCGACGCGGCGTTGACAAGTTATTCCTATTTTAAGCAGATTTAATGAAAAAACAGCACTTCAGAAATATTAGCACAAAAACCACATTTTCTAAAAAATTCCTCAAAAAAGCTACTATGATGTAAATGTAACATGCACCTATCACAATAATCACACAACATCTTCACCTGTTGCACAGGGTGTTTGCAGATGGCGTGCCATTAGTCTAGTTTTCAAATGGCATTAACTTAATTTTTTCAATTGGGACACCCTGTATATTTTTCTTCAGTTAGAAGCTCTCTAATACGCATTAAAAAAATATAGGATTTTGCACATCTAACTTTACTATTTACTTTAATAATTGACGTTAAGTGACAAACAACATATTTTAATAAAACCCCTCAAGAAAAAATCGCAAGGTGTAAGGCAAGGCGATCTAGTAGACCAATTTATAGGTCCTCCCTTTCCAGTATCCATATCATATCAATATTTTCTTGAACACTATAATTCTTATTAAAATCCATTTTTATACACAATACCGATTAAATACAATACAAAATTTTATGTTGATAATTAATGCCATAACAAAATATACCTACTGTCATTTTCATAGGTAACTTGATTTCTTATTAAAAATTGTGTAAAATATGTTGTTTGTCACTTAACGTCAATTATTAAAGTAAATAGTGAAGTTAGATGTGCAAAATCCTATATTTTTTTAATGCGTATTAGGGAGAGCTTCTAACTGAAGAAAAATATACAGGGTGTCCCATTTGAAAAAATTAAGTTATTGCCATTTGAAAACTAGACTATTGGCAAACACCCTGTGCAACAGGTGAAGATGTTGTGTGATTATTGTGATAGGTGCATGTTTCATTTACATAATAGTAGCTTTTTTGAGGAATTTTTTAAAAAATGTGGTTTTTATGCTAATATTTCTGAAGTGCTGTTTTTTCATTAAATTTGCCTAAAATAGGAATAACTTGTCAACGCCGCGTCGTATTTACAAATACAAAAAACTACCGTAAATCTAATATTAAGTAGAATCAGAAGACATAATCGTATACAGGGTGTTCAATTTAAAAAAAACCAAATTCATTTTCATTTCACAAAAATTAGCCACCCTGTATACATCAAAATATTTTAAAATTGTAGTCCGAGTGACACTGTCTACCCCTACAAAAAATCTTGTTGATATCTCTTTTAGTTTCGTTGCTAGAGATCGAGTGGAAATAATTGGCGCACCCTGTATGTGGAGACGACATTGAATTTTATATTTTTTAAATATTAGTAAAACTTATCATTTTTTTTAAACAAAACATTGTGAAATATGGATAGTTCTACAGGGTGATTCATAAAGAATGGTAAAAAATTTAAGCTTAGGTTCAGATGCTTGAAATATTTAAAAAATAGGGTCTAAATTATTTTCCAATTAATTATATTTTGATTTTTGGCAATATTTTGGTTATTAATCAATGAATTTACCTAAAATTTAGCACAAGCACGGTTTCTATGGTATGTAATCGTATTTTTTAATCAATTTTGAGATATGACAAAGACGACATTGAATTTTATATTTTTTAAATATTAGTAAAACTTATCATTTTTTTTAAACAAAACATTGTTAAATATGGATAGCTCTACAGGGTGATTCATAAAGAATGGTAAAAAATTTAAGCTTAGGTTCAGATGCTTGAAATATTTAAAAAATAGAGACTAAATTATTTTTCAATTAATTATATTTTGATTTTTGGCAATATTTTGGTTATTAATCAATGAATTTACCTAAAATTTAGCACAAGCACGGTTTCTATGGTATGTAATCGTATTTTTTAATCAATTTTGAGATATGACAAAGATGGCGCTACATACGTCATGTTGAACGAAGAAAGTCGTTCGATTATGATACAACCTGTATATCTAAACTCTTTTATAGCATAAATGTAAAAATGTAAAAATTTTCTGTTAATTACCCCTACAAGCATCCCTCTGAAATATTATTTATTAAAAATATTTCGAGTTGAAATACATAGAAACATAACTAGAGAGAGAACAATCAGATGAAAAATTTAGGAAGCTGTCATCACCAAAGTAGATGAAGGTTATATCAATAACTACGTTCAGAGTAAAATTATTATTGCTAAGAAAGTTTAAATAACTGTTAAAAATATAACTAGCGAACTGTCAGTGGAGTTTTGACAAGTGTCAAAGTATTTTAGACGTTCTTGATTGTGTAGGTGTGATTCGTTATGCTTTCTTATGCATTTTTAGAATCTTCTCGCAACTCTGCCAGCGCCTTAACGCTTTCTGAAGGTCTAATAATGTAAATAAAAAATTACCGAGTGAACCGTAAAGTTATAAATCGAACTGTATGTTTAATTAACCAATTAGAAGCATGTTTATCAAACTTACACACATTTTTCACATATCTGTTTTAGTTAATACTAATATTAATTCTTTCAGCTGTAGACACAACCGGTTTATTTTCTCACAAGTTCTTTAAATTCCAACGGAACAAATAATTTAGAATAACTTTTTTTTTCGTCTACATTTACGGTTATTACGTACTTATTATGACTATCTTGTTTGCTTTGATGTTGAAATTGTCTTGAAGGTTTTGTTTTACGAGACAGTGACAATGCAAGTTATTCATATTGATAGTTCGCAGTGTTTGTTGATATTTTAATATATAAAAAATAATAAACTCACCTCATTTAAACAAGCTGCCAAACAAGCCTCCTTGGTTGACGTGTAGATTAAAGCGTTATCCAAACCCCTAATCATCTTGTTAGGGACCCTTTCGAACGCCCAAGGCCTCAAACAAATATTCTCCGATCTCAGTTGCAGCTTCGTCATGTAATACATGTTGGCCGCCCTCTGAGCCGTAGCAGAGGGGTTGTTCGAAGAAGTTTCATTTTGAAGTTGACAAAGCGTTTCTTGGATTGGGATGAGGGGATTTAATACGAAGCTGAAAGCTGCGGCTTGACAATCCGGCTCTTCTCGACACCAGCCTTGGCATTCGTATAAACTGAGGTTTTTGACGGTGTAGTACGTATTTCCGCGGTAGTCGAAATCGGTGAGTTTTTCGAAAGCTATTCGACCTGGAAATGGAAACGAGCGGGTAGTAGTTAATTGTCACCATGTCTATACTTTTTGTCATTTCGTAACTTCAAAACCAACCAATATTTTAAATTCTGGTGTTGATCGAAACATTTTTACATCTTTTCTTTACAACTCTTCCAAATATTAAAGATCTACAGCTGGATGTTTCGAGAAGGTTGAAAAATAAAGACGAACATGTCAGATTCATAAAAACCCAAACTTCAATTTCAACGAAAACATTCGATAGAAATAGATATTTTACTACAAATAGAGACAATTTACCATTGACTAAATGGAAAAAATTAGGGGCAAACTGAAATTTTGCAGGTAGTTTTTTCGTTTTCGACCTTCAACCCCTTGCAGAAGGGTGGTTTTTGGGGGTGAGTTTGTTTTTTGCAAATAACTCCCTCATTTTTGTTGCAGTGTTATTATTCAGTGTTACTTTTATTCATAGATTAAGTTGGCTAACAACTGAATATAAATAGTTTTGATGTTTACAAAAAGTAACCGTCAGTTTTAGCTTTTAACGTTGTTAATGTTTTAAATGGTCTTTAGTATAATAAACAGTTCTAGTTCAACTTGAAATCGTCCCGAAGTCTTTATTTATAAACAACCACAAAAATTTTTTATCTTACAAAAAAACTTTCAAGAGCAATTTTGTAGAGACTTACATTTGCAACAACTTTCAATTCTTGACTTTTTTTCATAACTGCATTATTTTGTTTATAATAATTGTTTAAAAAATTGCAAAAATGGTTTTTTCGTTCTTTTTCAGTTTTCCACCGATAAATAATGCAGTTATGAAAAAAAGTCAAGAATTAAATGTTGTTGCGAATGTAATTCTCTACAAAATTACTTTTGAGAGTTTTTTTGTAAGATTAAAAATGAGGGAGTTATTTGCAAAAAACAAACTCACCCCCAAAAACCACCCTTCCGCAAGGGGTTGAAGGTCGAAAACTTGGATTTGAGTTCGTCCCTTTGACCAAAAACAACCTGCAAAATTTCAGCTTGCCCCTAATTTTTTCCATCTACAATCCTAATTTTACTGTACTATTTCCATTTATAGTACAGTCACTGAAGATTTTCACCTCCGATTTCGTTGAATTTAGATCGATTTTCATGAAAATTGGTGAGTAGTTAGAGGATACCTCAAGAAACAAAAGTGACATGGTGCCAACTTGTGCTTTTCCCCTGCGGGTGGATGCCATCCCTTCTCGGGGGTGGAAATTATTTTATTAAAAATAACCCCAGGAATCGATAGAGGTACCAATTCTAAGCAAAATTTGGTATATAAAGTTATTAAAATAAATCAATACTTTTTGAGTTATTAAAGATCAAAGATTTTGATTTTTCGTGAAAAAAAAGCATGTTTTTTTAAGGGTGGAAAATTTCGCAATGAATAAATAAAGATTTTAATACTCAGTAAATGAGATTTCAATTCAGTAATGTATTATTCAAATGATTAAATTTTTTCAACGATTCTGCTTTAAGGGGCTGGTTTTTAAGGGTTGAAATTTCACAATCAACCGAAAAATTATATTATAAACATTAAACAAACTGTTTGTGTAATGTTAATATGCGATTTCATATTTCAGAAATATAAAAAATGATTTTTTCATGATTTTCGATTTAAGGGGTGGTTGCTAAAAGGGTTGAAAAATTAATTAAAATCATAAATAATGTATGTAAATGTTGAAAAATATTTATTTTATTTAATTAAACGAGATTACTTACGCTAGAATGTTTAAATCTGCATTTTTTACCATTTTTAACAAAAGGGGTGGATTTCACCCCTAAAATGTAAAAAACGCTAGTCGAGCATATGTCATTTTTGAAGTTGAGGGTAAATTTTCATGCAAATCGATGGAGGTTCACCGAAATCGGAGGTAATAGTTGATGTTTACCTTCATTCCCTTTAGTATATTCATTCATGCATTCATTGTTGGCAAAACTAAACATTTTTTTCCATTTTCATTCCTCTCATTTAACAATTAATCGTATAAAGTTTCACGAAGCATAAAAAATACACAAACAAAAAGCGACAATCATCGCAGTTTTAATCCTGCGTTCGTACGAACTTTTACTTCATTATTTAAAACACCATTCATCAAAATAAATATCACGAAAGCGCAGTCCCCCGTTGAAATCTAGCCAGAAAATATTAAAATCAAACCACTGGAAATGGAAATTACGAACCACATTTCGTATTCGCGATTCACACTTATCGTTATTCAGAGCTTCATTAATTTTATTCTCTGGAGTTGTGTTGGAAATCTCATTACCTGCACATACATACAAGAAAAAAACACAAATGAATAAACGCAACGTACTTGGAACATCTGATGAAATGAAATGGTTATTGTGTATAATTTCATAAAAAAAAAATAGAAAACAAACAGACATTGATGAAACGAGTCAAAGTTTAAAAAAGAAATATGTTTTTTTCTGTAAAAACTCTTACACTGAAAGAAATATTATTTTTAATCAAAATTATACGCTCATACAAGTTGATTCTTCTATACTCCGTTTGAAAATGCATAATAGCACAGTTTTTATGGATTGTTCAATGCAGAAAAAAAGTAAATGTTGATGCCTTCTTGTCTGAATTTTCACTAGATTTTAATACCCCTAAAAATCTCGAATACATTACATCATAAAATGTAAATAAGCAAACCCTAATATAAAAAATAGTAAACTGTCAATATTAAGTACCCACATTTGTTTTTATAAAAATAGTATACCTACTAGATATTAGGTTAGGACATTTCCTTAAAATTTAATCATAAATATACACACAACCAAATTTATATGATATAGATACTAAAAAAAAATCTTGTTTGTTTGTTTGTTTATATTTCGGGTACTAGCGTCATATAAACTTATTATAAGGAATCATCATCATCAGTTTCTTCACTTCCCACAGAAATATTAATTGGTTCTATTGTTTCCTCTATTAACATATTAAGTTTCTACACAAACAGAAATGTAAATTTTAACTAAAATAATTTACAATCTGCACAACACTGTCTGCCGATTAGAAATTTTAATCCTTTCTAAGAAAGTTGAGGGCTACTTAAATTGATCTTGAATTGTAAATATTTTCTACCTATAAAGATTACATACTTACCAAGAATTGAAATAAATTTTAGAAAGAAAACCAAAGATTTTATTTTGGAACAAATTTTAGAAATTATCCGCCACTGATTTATGATGTTATATTGGGACTTTGTCTTTTGGGTCATAAAAATTTTGCTATCAATCATTTTCAAACAGAGTATAAAGACAGAGGCTTTTCTGTACTTATTTTCGCAGTCAGCAATCATGGATATAATTATAGGATTAGTAATTCTAAACAGTCGTGAAAATTTATCAGATATATTATGAAAAGAGCTTAAAATACAATCTGGATAATGTGGAACACCCCGAAAGCCTTGCCAGACTCGTCTAATGATCGTCAGGCGAGTTTGATTCGGCACTTTCGATTATCCAGCTGATTAGTGTTACTTAATTAAATACAAAAAAATCAAATAAGCTGTAAAGAAAAATTTCCCTTTCTGCTATCTGGGATAAACCAGGCTGTTATTTTTATAATCTTATGTTCTACATTACTAAATGTAAAATATTTATGACTGGGAAAATAAGTGTATGTTTATTTTTTGAATATATCGAAAAATTTTAGGCAGACTGAAAAATTCTATATTTTTTTTCACTAAGATAACAGATTATTTTCATATAAAGGGACTGCGAAAATAAGTACGAAAAAATCAACTGGCTCCTGTACTATTAGTAAGAATGGAAAAATCTTCGACTTACCTAAAGTTCCATATAAATTTACTACGACTAGAATTAGGCCTATCACAAATATATTGGAGTTCGTCATCTGAAACAAAATAAAAATTAGTATATTTAGAAAAATAAAAAGAGTAGTAAAATGTTCTTTTTATGTTTGAAATAACACAAATAGCGGAGTGAAATTAGACGCAAATATTCTGAAAATGGACGTAAGAGCTAAGTCAAATTTAGTTAATTTTTTAGATTTTATACGTGATTAAGTAGAGTATATATACCTGGTTTGTGTCATATTTAAGTAACAGAAAACAAGCAGTGAGAATTGTATATACTGAGAATGGAAGGCAAGAAAAAATATTGTCAGATCTGACGTCAATGAACATGGGTATGCCTCAGGGCTCAGTACTGGGGCCACTTATGTTCATCATTTATATTAACGAATTCCCACTCTTAATAAAAAATGGATCGATTACTATGTTTGCAGATGATGCTACAGTTCTATTTCCTGATAAAACTCAAACAAATGAAATTAATCTTAGTCTAAATAATATATCGGAATGGCTTGCTCGAAATTCATTACTGTGTACTCCTTCCAAAACAACTTATATTCAATTTCATTATTATCAAAACAGACAAATAAGTTCTAAAGTCATTAAGATTGAGAATTCTAATATTATTGGCACTGAATCTACTAAATTCTTGGGGGTGCATATATAGATAGTACCTTTTTAGATGTGCTACCATCTATGGTAAGAAGAGAGTATTGACATTAAATTTTGACTGATGTCAAGATGTCACTCTCTTCTTTTTTATCCCTTTCAGAGATTAATACAAAGTGAGTAAACCAGTAAGGAATTTTAATTTAATTAGATTCGACATCCTAAGACCGGTTTCTGCCTTTCGGCTTCATCAGTTAGGCTTCCTCCTCATGTCAGTCAATGTGAAAGTTTTAAATGTGTATAATTCTTATTTATTATGTCAAACTATTTTCCTTTTACATATTTTTATATTGTATTTGTGACGTGTCCTATAACATTGTAGTGTTCTTCAAAGGACTAAATAAATTAGTTACTATTATTTATTTAATAAATAACCATAGAAGAGATTTCTTAAAAATTGGAGAAAATATGTATTTTTATGTCGGGAAGACATGGTAAAAATTAAAAAAAAAAATGTATTTGTTCAGCCAAAATCGGCATTTTTCGAGAAAAAATTGAATTTGCCGCCATTTTTGCAAAAACAATAGTAGAGAAAAACTTTTTATCTTAAAAAGAAGGATTTTGTATTTACTTTTGTCCCAATTTAGGGAATATTAAAAAAATAAAAATTTGGATTATCGTGGACAAAAGTACAGGGTGTCCCAAATTGCGTTTTGCAGGGTATCTCGTAAACTAGAAGAGATAGAAGAAAAGCAGTTAAGATGTTATGACTTCTTTTTTTGTTAAAGTAACGATATCCCAATTAAATCTTTAGTAACTCCCTGCAGTTGGAAGATACAGGGCGATTATTGAAAACTGTCGAAAACTACAAGGTACTATAACTTCTTAATTAAGAAAAATATAAAAAAACGTTATAGAAACTTTTGATAGATATAATATTAAAGAGTTCAGTGGCGCACAGATTATTTTTTTTTGGGGGCTCACTAAGGAAATATAATGCAAACTTATGTTTTTTTAAATGGGACACCCTGTATATTTTGACGTTTTTCGTTTGCTTTTTTAATTCTCAAAACTCACCAATTTGGGACACCCTGTACACACAAAATCCTTCTTTTTAAGATAAAAAGTTTTTCTCTACTATTATTTTTTCAAAAATGGCGGACATTTCAATTTTTTTTCGAAAAATGCTGATTTTGGCTGGACAAATATTTTTTTTTTGTTTAAATTTTTACCATGTCTTCCCGACATAAAAATACATATTTTCTCCAATTTTTAAGAAAATTCGAGGATTTTTTGGTTATTTATTGCTAATTCAGTAAAAAAATATTAATAATATGCGCGAATTCGTTTTTTGAGGTTAGGATACATTTTAAAAAAAAAAACCTACTATACGGATCGATACTCTACTTCATCACAGTCATTTTAATTTTTTTTTTATTTTTCCACGACTCTTACAGCCTGAGATATTTAAAAAATAGTGAAGCAATCCACTCGAAAAATACCAAAAATGCCGTTTTTGGCACACATCTCGCGAAGTTCCAGCCCAAATTTATTGACAAATTGTGTAAAAAATTAAAAAAAATTGACTTATATCTTAGATCCATATAAAATTCTATTTTCACTCCGCTAAAACTGCGACAGTGTCCAAAATTAAAAAAATGGTGAATTCACAAGGATTTGGAATTTTAAATAAATATTCCGTGTTCGATATGTAGAAAACATCTAAATTAAGAACTTTTTAACCTCCACAGGATCTTTTTTCATTTGAGTTCTCGTTGAATAAATGAAAAAATACAATTTTTATTCAAAAAAATCAAAATCTGGTGAAATTTCAACATCCAAAGGCCAGCTACTTATCTCTAACAAAACTTTTTGCTACTATTCAATATTGTATACGATGTAACTCTTATATTCCAATAACACTTGATGATCTGAGAAATCAGCGTGATTTATTTTCATATAAGACGATTACAAAAAAAAGCAAAAAGCGGTTTTTCTCAGGATATGAATTATTTACAGAATTAAAAAAACGAGGAAATCGTTTAAGTTTTTTCATATACGTTCGAATTTCTATCAATAACAAGATAATATGCATCTTTAGATATCGAAGGCATATCATTAGATCGGCAGGATATGCAGAATATCAAAGAAATAATAAACCGTTTAAGTTTTTGCTTCACAGTTTTTCATATTGGAAGATTAATTAACCTTACCTTTAGATCGAAAATAGCCAAAGAAATCTAAAATTAACGGAAGATAAATCAGCATTAACTTTAGATTGAAAATAGGCCAGAAATTTAAAATTAAATGGAGGATAGATCAACCTTAACTTTAGATTGAAAATGATCTAAAAATCTAAAAGTAGTAGACCTTAAGAGAGTTCTATACTCATCAACACTATCAATTTCATACATAACCTCGAAATCCTCGCCCCTTACGTCTTCGCTGAACCATCACTCTAAAGAAATTGTTAGGCAGCATGAAATACATGTGTGTATTTGCGGTTGCATAGTTACCAATTCACGGATAAGGACGACATCTAGACGTAGCATTTTCAGTTTCATAAACACAACTTTATGCGATCTAGCGAAACGCTTAATGTTTGTTTGAATTAAAGCGCGAACGAAACTAAAATGAGAGATAATAACTTGTTTCTATAGTAATATATACTGTAAAGGAGAGAGGAGCGCAGTAAAAGTGGGGATATAACGTCACATTCCATAGGCGTACTTTGCAAAATAAGTTTCTATAATATAAATAAGGTCACAGCATATAAAATATATATACGCACTTCGTAGATTAAATTTTGAAGTTATATTATTTACAAAAAATAAAAATAAACCTTATGCATCTGACACTTTAACTTTGAACGAATTAGATTTAACCAATAAATAACAAGGATGATTATATGTTGAGATTAAACTTTTTTTAATCTCTTGGCATTAAAAGTAACGCTTCAGTACTTACCTAAACTCAAAGTTTAAAAAAAAGTTAGTTTAAGAACTGTCTTCACTAAAACTGCTGGTGTCACTGTAATTGTCTTTTCTGAGGTTTATTATTATAGGTTCTATTAAATTTTCCATTGATATATCCACTTTCCTAAATGAATTTTCCACCTTTTTAACATGATCAATGCATTTTCCCCAATGTTCTCTATTTACATCTGAAACTGCCTTCAAAAACAAATTTCACACATCAGGAAATTTAAATGTTATATTGTTTTGAGAAACATAACCTTTTAATAATTGTGACCAGATCAGTTCAATGGGATTTAACTCTGCGTGGTAAGGAGGCAATCTGAGAATTTTAATTCCTTTTTCTCGGGCCATCTCATCTATAATATATTTTTTGAATTTGTTTTTATGTTGCCTTGCTATTACTAATAATTCTGCCTTCAAGGATTTAGGAGGACATAATATTTTTAGAATGAAGCCATTTGGAAATATATATTAATACAAAATTCCGAATCAATTAAAATACATACGATACGGCTATGAATAAATAGTCTGACTTATCTGTCAAAACAACAGGTTTATTACAGCAAAAACCATGGAAACAAGATTAAATCTAGACAAAAACTATATTAGGCTGATCAGATGTATTAAAAATTTAAATTTTAACTACAAAAAGTATTGAAGGATGAGGTAAAAATAAAATTTCTACCTTTTTAACCTGTACTACGTTCTGCAAATTAAATACTGCACTCCTTTCTTCTGTATAGTATAGTAGTAAAAAGGTTTGACTTTATTTAATTTCTGGCATTTCAATCTGAAAGAATTCAATTTTAAATTTGCCGCTTTTTATCCATAATGACCTACAAATAGAAATTTTTGCGCGTAAAAATATTTTTCACATTTTTTTATGAAAAAATATATGTTGGGATACTCACTCCCAAGACAAACAAATTCAGTGCGTTGAAACGGGTATTTAACATATTTTTCCAGTAAAAACGCATACATAACTTTTCTACAAATGCCCAAGTAGCAATTTATAACCAGAATAAACCTGAAAAGTATAAAAAAGGAAAGGTTCATTTGACGGACATAAATAATTTGCTTGTCAAATGACAGCCATCTCATAAATTCAAAGTTGAAAATACAACGTTGCCAATTCAATTTCAGAAATCATGGGTTTAGGTAAATATTTATAGGAACGTTGAGTAACACTGTTAAAATGGACACTTGTCAAAATGTGACACCTGTCAAAACGTGACAACTGTTAAAATGTTATACATGTCAGAATGTAACAACTGTCAAAATGAACAAATTTTTTTTAAAAGACCAATAATTCGCTCTACATGAATTTGTACAGTGGCAATATTATGTGTATTTTCCAAATCAGTGGGATGTAGTTGATTTTTTCCGTTTGTAAAGACTGGTATATTTAAATTCGCACCTAGTATTCGTAGAGAATCTTGAATTAAAAAACCTCTGTCGGCTAAAACAATATCACCTGGTAAAATTAAATTTAAAAAACCACAGTTTTCTGTCAAAAATTTGTCACTATAGCATTTTAACAGAGCAGGTTTACCGAAAATTTACACAAGTAATAATAAAAAAATACATATAAAAGATCGCCAAAAATACCTGTTATAAAATGCCTAGAACAAACACGTCTATTATTCACTTGGCTTTCAGAAAATGTACCTCGTGTCACTAGACAACCTATTTAAATCATCCCCTCCGGTTGTCAAAACAGCAGGAAGCCGGAAAAATGACACATTATCCCTTTCAGAACGAATTGAGCATTTAATAACTCTACAAAAATGTGGCATTTTCTATTTATTTCTTCTGAATAAAGAACTTTCTGATGTTTACATATGAAACTAACGTTGTGTCATAAAGTTGTGTGCCTCCCAGCAAATATGGCCGACCTGTCACCTACGTCATCCTGGAATGGTCTATATTCAAGTCAATACAACAATCCAATGTAAATAAATGCAATCAGAATAACTGTTGTCTTCAATTAACTTCCTCCTTTTTTTTGTTGAGTATTAAGCCCGCAATTTTAACATTAGCATTTCCAATATGGCGGAGGGCATAGAACCCCCTTAACTTTAGATTGAAAAGTTTAATAACAATAAGGAACGGATTGAAGAGGAATATGCGCTTTATTCTATTGCGATTCTGAAGTGACTATCAAGAATTTTGAAATTAGTTCTTTAAGATACGATAAAGAAAGTGATTAGGTCAATAAATTGTTTTTCAGATCTACCATGTTCCAAGAAATTCTTGAAAAACAACTTCTTTGGTCTCTGAGGACCGATTCGGGTTGAATTTGTGCTGAAACCCTGAAGGTACGTGTTAATTTAGGTTGGAAAACTTAAATCGAAGTTGCCAATTAGCAGGAAACGATCCTTTATAACCATTAAGAAGGGTCCCTCAATTATTTTGGTGTGTGGTTAGTCTAACGACCTGTCAACGCCCGATCGTTACAGATTTGTGGTTGGATTTTCACATTTTCTGATACAGGGGCGTAGCGACGTTTAAGGGGGTATCGTTTTATAGCTTTTTCAGGAAATAAATTGTAAAAATTTATAACATTCATGTTAAAAAATCTAAACAAGCGCATTTTATAACAACTATTTCCCTAGTCCTAATTTCTACCAATCACAAACAAATGGTTTCTAGATGAAAAAACTGTATGACAGCTCCTGTTAGCAGGTTTTTCGAGTTTACCCGAAAGACGAGGATTTTTGCACCTGCACGAATGCATTTTTTCGGAAAAATTAGATGCCATTATGCTATTACTTACGATTAAAAAATTCCCAGCCCAAGAAAAAACCACGATGTCTTAAATAAATATATATATATAACATATTTCAGTCAATTCTTGCTATCTCTGTCTGATCAATGACAACCTTATCACGTTTCGTGATTCTCGTGACATTCCTTCTCATGGGAATAATATTTAGAAACGGTTTGATTGATTCAAAGATTATGATTATTATACACGCAGTATATCCTTTCTTTGCTTATAATTTTTTTTTCTTGTAGATCCCGTAACTGTTTTCAACATCTTTTATCTTGTTAAAGTTGAATCGAATTGCGATGTACGCCGTCGTAATTTGACAAGATTGTCGTCATTACTGCAATAAGTATATCTTAAATGGCAAACGCTGTTTTCTCGGTAGAACAACCGAGAATAAGCGCTATAGGCTATAGAGATATCAAAAATGAGGTAAAAATGCTAAAAAACTCACTTTTTCCCTCAAAAATGGCCCATACATCTTTTTTCGGTAATTTTGACATTGCCCATCATCTCTTAGACAAAATTCATTCTGCGTAAACCAAATTTTAATTTTTTTGAATTTTTTTTGTAGATTCTAGGTCCATTTATATCCTAAAAAACTCACTTTTCCCCCCAAAAATGACCCAAATATTTTTTTTCGGTAATTTTGACATTTCCAATCGTTTCTTATACAAAATTCATAAGCGTAAACCAAATTTTAATTTTTTTAAATTTTTTTTTGTAGATTCTAGGTCCATTTATATCTCAAAAAACTCACTTTTCCCCCCAAAAATGGCCCAAATATTTTTTTTCGGTAATTTTAATATCGCCAATCGTTTCTTATACAAAATTCATATGCGTAAACCAAATTTTAATTTTTTTGAATTTTTTTTGTAGATTCTAGGCCCATTTATATCCTAAAAACCCACTTTTTCCCTCAAAAATGGCCCAAACATTTTTTTTTCGGTAATTTTGACATTGCCAATCGTTTCTTATACAAAATTTATTCTGCGTAAACCAAATTTTCATTTTTTTAAATTTTCTTTGTAGATTCTAGGTCCATTTATATCCTAAAAAACTCACTTTTTCCCTCAAAAATGGCCCAAACATTTTTTTCGGTAATTTTGACATTGCCAATCGTTTCTTAGACAAAATTCATTCTGCGTACACCAAATTTTAATTTTTTTGAATTTTTTTTGTAGATTCTTGGTCCATTTATATCCTAAAAAACTCACTTTCCCCCCCAAAAATGGCCCAAATATTTTTTTTCGGTAATTTTGACATTGCCAATCGTTTCTTATGCAAAATTCATATGCGTAAACCAAATTTTAATTTTTTTGAATTTTTTTTGTAGATTCTTGGTCCATTTATATCCTAAAAAACTCACTTTCCCCCCCAAAAATGGCCCAAATATTTTTTTTCGGTAATTTTGACATTGCCAATCGTTTCTTATGCAAAATTCATATGCGTAAACCAAATTTTAATTTTTTTGAATTTTTTTTGTAGATTCTAGGTCCATTTATATCCTAAAAAACTCACTTTTCCCCCAAAAATGGCCCAAATATTTTTTTTCGGTAATTTTGACATTGCCAATCGTTTCTTATACAAAATTTATTCTGCGTAAACCAAATTTTCATTTTTTTGAATTTTCTTTGTAGATTCTAGGTCCATTTATATCCTAAAAAACTCAATTTTTCACTCAAAAATGGCTCAAAAATTTTTTTCGGTAATTTTGACATTGCCAATCATTTCTTATACAAAATTCATTCTTCGTAAACCAAATTTTAATTTTTTGAATTTTTTCCTAAGACAAATACACCGTAGAATTCAATTTTCAAATTCCAAGTGTGAATTATTGCTCAAAAATTCATTCAAAATATGCATACCATGAACATTTTTCTTTCACGACACTATTGTATTTTATAAATTTGATATAACTTAAAGATGAAATGTAGCTTCCTCAAAATACATTTTCTAAACGCCTCAGTTTAATTTAAGGACATTGGACGTTGATAGTCCGTGGGTATGTGCTGTTCAAAGATTCATTTTCGAGTTCTTTAATAATCTGATAAAAATATCGCAACTATTGAGTGTTTTATACATCATAGCCTTAAAATGACCTCAATTACAGCCAGTTGATGTACCATTGTTCTTCTAAATTAATGAAGCTTTTACCCCAGCTCATATACTATTACAATTCTGCAACACGTCTTCCAGAATGCTGCTAGCATCGGTCAAAGGTGAGAATGCATGAACAGAAGACTTCCATAAACCATGGACATGCCTTTGGGGAAATGTGTTGGCTTTAATTTATAGTTGGACACCCAAGCAAGATGTAAATATCAGGATTCTAGTGAGAAAAGGTCTCGTTATCCTTGTCACATTGTTAATAAATATAATAAAACAGGAAATTAAATGTGCTTGCTTGAAATATTCCGCAGGAAATAATTATGAGTGATAATTTATAGCAACATTTTTATTTTTCGCGTACTTTAAAATACGCGAAAATCGGTAATGTAGAAAATTGAGGTTTCTCTAGGATTATGGAATGTTGCAAGCAGTTATTGGAGGTCAAATTTAATTTTTCAGGTCAAAATACATGAGGATATAAATGTCTCATAGATTTAAAATTTTTTTAAGACTAAAACTCTGGAATATCACATGTGTACAGGGTGTCCCAAATTGGTGCGTTTTGCAGGGTATCTCGTAAACTAGAAGAGATAGAAGAGAAACAGTTAAGATGTTATGACTTCTTTTTTTGTTAAAGTATCGGTAGCCTAATTAAATCTTTATGGAAGATACAGGGCGATTATTGAAAACTGTCGAAAACTACAAGGTACTATAACTTCTTAATTAAGAAAAATATAAAAAAACGTTATAAAAACTTTTTAAGATATAATATTAAAGAGTTCAGTGGCGCGCAGATTATTTTTTTTAGGGGGCTCACTAAGGAAATATAATGCAAACTTATGTTTTTTTAAATGGGACACCCTGTATATTTTGACGTTTTTCGTTTCCTTTTTTAATTCTCATTCACCTGATATGACATATTATATATCTATTTTGAATGGTTGGAGCTACAGTGCAAATAAACCATTTATGGATGTTATCAGGTGAAACACCCTTAAAAAATTGAACACTCAGTAACGAAATTTAACATTTTATTATAAGGATACCGATGTGTGACAATTTTATTTATCAAAATTATAATTATAAAAAATAAAACCAGATTAAAAAAATAAAAACAATAAACTTATGAAACAACAAGAAAGATTGTAAGAACTAATCTTATTAGAATGTGAAAATTACATTAAATGTTCAAAATGTCCTCCATTTTGTTGAAGTAATAATTGACACCTTTTTCTTACTGATCTTACACAATTGAGTATGTGCACTGGCTTTATTTTTCTAAATATTTTGTAATAAATCTTCCCTACTCTCGAAGTTAGTCTTGTAAATATTATTTTATGATTTTATTTTTGGTAATGCTGAATTGGTTGGAGATTATTTAAACGAAAAACTTTTTAATCGATGAAAACGGAGAGCATTTTGAACATTTAATGTAATTTTTACATTCTAATAAAATTAGTTATAGGTAGATTAGTTGTTACAATGTTTCTTGTTGATTCATAAGTTTATTGTTTTTATTTTTTTAATCTGGTTTTATTTTTTATTAATTATAATTTTGATAAATAAAATTGTCACACATCAGTATCCTTATAATAAAATGTTAAATTTCGTTACTGAGTCTTCAATTTTTTAAGGGTGTTTCACCTGATAACATCCATAAATGGTTTATTTGCACTGTAGCTCCAACCATTGAAAATAGATATATAATATGTCATATCAGGTAAATGAGAATTAAAAAAGGAAACGAAAAACGTAAAAATATACAGGGTGTCCCATTTAAAAAAACATAAGTTTGCATTATATTTCCTTAGTGAGCCCCCTAAAAAAATAAACTGTGCGCCACTGAACTCTTTAATATTATATCTATCAAAAGTTTTTATAACGCGTTTTTCTTAATTAAGAAGTTATAGTACCTTGTAGTTTTCGACAGTTTTCAATAATCGCCCTGTATCTTCCAACTGCAGGGAGTTACTAAAGATTTAATTAGGCTATCGTTACTTTAACAAAAAAAGAAGTCATAACATCTTAACTGCTTTTCTTCTATCTCTTCTAGTTTACGAGATACCCTGCAAAACGCACCAATTTGGGACAACCTGTACAGTAAGTAGGACAATTCCTTGTGGTACTCCAACCTTGAACTCTTTAAGCCATTCTATTTAAACACAAAATTACTTGAGCAGTCCTTTTACCATGGCCCATAGACTATTACAGCAAGTGACTTAAAACAGGATTTTTTATTACCAAAAATAACATCTATTGATAATTTTAAATGAAATCTTTGTCGAAGTTATAAAAAGTGAAGAAAAATTAAATAATTCACTAGTAAAAAAGACACAAGAATCTTGGGATTGAAAACCTTATAATTATCTATCTTTTAAAGCGTTAAACATAGTTTTTAATTAACATATGGTATAGAACAATTGCTCTGTTAGATAGCGGAAGTGTTTCATCATTTGCAAATAACCTACAAGTACTACATCATTCAAAGTTAACATGTAACAATGAGTAAAAGTAAAAAATGCATTTGAATTTCCGACATTTGCATTCTCGTTTATCTGTTTCGTATCAGTTTGTTGATGTAATTAAATATGTCAAACATAAATAAGTTACTTGTAAATTTGTAGCAAAGTAACAAAAACTGATATTTGCTATTATAAACTAAATGTAGATTTGTCTTTGCTTTGATTTTAATTTTACTTAATTCAGTACTACCCAAAAACAAACATTTTGATTTTGACACATCGCCTATGGAAATCCAAACGGTTTATCAAAATTTGGTATCCAAAAAAATATTTCTACATCTCTTCTAAACTTGTCTTCAAAATTTTAAATTTTTTCAGTAAACAGTTTTGAAATAGTGGGGGTTTGAAGATAACTCTTCCCAAATAAACGTTATTAAAAATTGAATGTTACGCTTACGAGAATTTACCCCATGAATCCATTAAAATCCTAACAACAGAAACCTCTGTATTCTGTGTTAATTCTCCCACGGCGTCACAACCGCTTCAATGTCAATCATTCACGATTTTCTTGTCCTAATTACCCCTATAACTTAATTGTGGTGAGAGAATTCAGGAAAGCAACATTTTCAAATTATTTTATTTGTCGTTAGAGCAAATTCCCATAAAAAAAAACATCTACATCTAGATTTTTATATATCCTAATCATCATTTTCTTTCAATTCATTTTTTAGAATCCACTTTTTTCTGTGATAACTAATTGTATATATTTTTTTTGATTTATCTTTAATATTGGTCGCCCTACTGTTCAAACTGGTGCTTTTGATTATTTTTTTCGTTAATTACCACTTCAAATTCTCTTGCTTCTACTAAATAATAAAGATCCTCCTTCAAGCGTTTCATCAAACATTTTATCTCTCCAACTCATGTTAAACAAATTTCAACAAAATTTGTCGTCATTAGTGCCTTCATTTTCAACTCTCGTTTGGTATAATGGAGAATATCACATCCGAAAATTGCGACGAAACATAATAATAGTAGTAAGTTTTGTCTCTTTCCCCTTCAGTAATTATCTATCACAGTAGGAAATTTCTTTTGATCTATCAACATAATTTCTTGCACAGAGAAGGGAGCGAGACTAGTAGGATTTCCTTTAAGGAAAATTGCGAAAATTATACATAGAAGAACCGAAATATAGAAATAAAATGTTATATTTCAAGAATTAATTCAAAAATTAATTTAAAATATAATTGGCAGTAACAAAATGTAATTATCTGGCGCTCGACCTCAATATAATTAGCCTTAGGCTCCCGGAAAGATTTTACGACATCATGAAGTGACTCAAATACCAAAGACAATCAGGAGTACATAGATAAAAGTTCAAAGGTTACATGTCTTCCGTTAATTGGGCCCTGGGCTGGGTCTTTGGGACCGTCGGACCCACTGACCTACATCTTCATCAGAGCGACCTATGGGTGCACGAAATTCTTGTAAGTTTATGAAGTTTGTGTGCCATATTAATCTTATTTATTTGTTTAGGATTTATTGAAAAATTTATATACAGGGTGCGCCAATTATTTCTACTCGATCTGTAGCACCGAAACTAAAAGAGATATCAACAAGATTTTTTGTAGGGGTAGACAGTGTCACTCGGACTACAATTTTAAAATATTTTGATGTATACAGGGTGGCTATACTGTATTTGAAAATCAAGAGAGAGTAAATTCCCAGAAATGTTTTGCAGTTATCAGTGTTAAAGGCAGTAAACCATAGACGTGCGTTTTCAAAATTAAATTAATATGGAAATAGAAATATTTAATTTGTTTTAGTTATTTATACCTAGATTACCAATTTTAGATAGATAAACATAATTCGTAAGTAGTAATTTAATTTGGGTAAAATGAAGAAAAAGTCAATATTATTTTAGGCATTTTGTTTTAGGCATATGTTTATTTACAAAATATGTATATAATATGTACAGATAATTACAATTATTTATAAATTAATATGAGGAGCTAAAAAAACAATTAAGTAGGTATATGAGAAAAAAAAACCAACCGCAAGGATAAAATTTGACGAGCAACATGCAAAAAATACGACAATATTAAATCTTAAAAAATAAAAATCTAAAAATAAAATTAAAGTACATAAATTAATAATTTTAAAGTTATGGTTCCTCGCACTCTGTGTCAGAAGATTCACCATCTGATTCTAGAGAAATTACAATGGGCTCTATAGTAATATCAATTATGTTATCTTGCTCCCACATTTTTTTTTCTATTTCTGTAACGTGTCTAATACATTTTTGCCAATTTTCACTTGTTACTTCAGATATTGCCTTATTGAAGAGATTTTTAACATCTGATAATTTAAAAGTAGTGTTATTTCTGGCAACATAACCTTTAACTTGAGCCCATATTAATTCTATCGGATTCAGCTCACAATGGTAGGGTGGTAAACGAAGGATTTCAATTTCTCGTTTTTTGGCTATCTCCTCAATATTATATTTTTTATAATTTTGCTTATGTTTTTTATCAATAGTTAACAATTCTGCCCTCAGCATTGTATTGTCAAAGGCTAAATTTTTAGAAGATAACCATTTTGCAATTTCACCCTTTTTCCATTTAGTGGTTGGTAAAGGTTCAAGTAATCTGGAGTGGTAACTTGCATTGTCCATTACAATAACCGATCCTTTTGGTATGAATTGAATCATCTGTTCAAAATATTCCTCAAACACGTCTCCATTCATTTCTTCGTGATAATCAACGGTTTTTTTTGATTCAAATAAGAGTAAACCATTCTCAAAAAAATCGTTTGTACTGCCTATATGACAAATAATTAATCTTTTACCTTTTCCTATAGGTTCCTTAAAACCAGTAGTATATCCCTCTAGAAAAGCTTGATGGGATGATTTTATATTTTTGTCTTTCCAAACTCTTCCTACACAATGTCCTTCATTAACCCATGTTTCATCTAAATAATAAATGTTTTTATTTTGAGCTTTAACTTGTTGTATTCTTCTGAGGTACTGTCTTCTCCAACATACAATTTCTTCAGAATCAATTAGCATTGAGTGTCTGCCCATTTTTTCAAATTTAAAGTTTAACTCATGTAACACTTTCCATAGTTTATCCCGGCTTATTGTGGGTACATCAACATCATTCGTAATGGCTTGCAAAACTTTATCTAAAGTTGGTATTTGCTTGTTTATGAGTGAACAAGCTTACGAATAGCATTTTTAAAAAACTCGTCCACGTTGACTTTTAATAGTTTTGGTCTACCTGGTTTCGGCTTTGGTGAGGTTACTCCACCTGATTTTTCCTCCTTTAGAACTCTATATATTGTAGATTTTCCATATCCCATTGCCTTAGATGTTGTTTCAACTACACTGTCAATAGTGTTTGAGGGATTTTGATGTTTAAAATAGTGGTACACATTCACTACAGCACTCTTTTCATTGAGCGATAAATGGTCTAGTTTTAATTTTTTCACTGGCGTATACTCACAAACTGCTTCCATTTTTAGTCACTACTATTTGTCACGTTTATCGAAAATCAAATAACTGCATTTCTAGAAACTATTTAAGTCAAAATATCTGTCATTAGAAGCTGTTGCCATTCGGAGGTCGTTAAATAACAATTATCCCTTTCTATTCTGGTTACGCCTATGACGCACGTTAATCCTCTTAGGCCTACTGTAGTAACAATGAAAGATCATAAAATAATGTGATAGTCCAAGAAATTTAATAAATTTTGTATTGAAATTAACAAAAACAATTTAGAATGCATTACAAATATTGAAGTTTTACCGCACGTACTGTACTATAGTTTTGCATACCGAATTACTTTTTATTCTGGGAATTTACTCTCTCTTGATTTTCAAATACAGTATAATTTTTGTGGAATGAAAATTAATTTGGTTTTTTTAAATTGAAATATTAGCACAAAAACCACATTTTTTAAAAAATTCCTCAAAAAAGCTACTATTATGTAAATGAAACATGCACCTATCACAATAATCACACAACATCTTCACCTGTTGCACAGGGTGTTTGCCGATTGCGTGCCAATAGTCTAGTTTTCAAATGACAATAACTTAATTTTTTCAAATGGGACACCCTGTATATTTTTCTTCAGTTAGAAGCTCTTTCTAATACGCATTAAAAAAATATAGGGTTTTGCACATCTAACTTTACTATTTACTTTACATTTAAACTTTAAGATGTTCTTGAACTATTATGTGACTCCATATCAAAAATTTCACCTGACAATTGGCAAAACGCTACAAGACATGTCATAGCAGAGGAAGAGAAATTCTGAAAACTTGATATGTTATTGGCCGCTTTCACATTTGGCGACACGACAACGACACGACGACGACACGACAGCGACACGACACCGACACGACATGAGCGTTTTTACACTTGACGACACGACATCCGACACGACACCAACAATGATTTTTATTTCACTTTGTTGATCATAGTGCATGGCGGATTATAATAAATTAGGTATGTTTACTACATATTCGACGACGTAGAAGGCAAAAACTTAGGCAGTTGTGGGTGCCCCCAATTATAAAAGTCAGATATTTTGAGGTAGTTATTTGAAAAATTGTGTAGCGACGAAATTAAATTTTTTAATTACTTTCGGATGATCAAAAATACATTTATTATATATTGAGCAGCTTACACGATAGTATAAAGAAAAATGATACTACAAGTCGAATGTCGATTAATTTAAATTTAACAAACTAACATTAAACAAACTAAAATTAAAAAAGAATTTTAAACAAAAACATTCTAAAATTTAGGCAACAACATAAATTATAAGTTTTTGATATGTTCTTTAAGTAACATTTTAAAATTATTAAGAATGGTACATTTTTTTATAGATTCAGGTAATTGGTTAAACTTTTGGTCTAAAGGACCCCGAGGTCCTTTGGCTCTCGCAACTGGGCAAATTACAAATAATAACCTCTTTTTTCTTTTCTGCAACTGACAGTTGATCAAATTCATTATCCAAATATTCATGGATTTCTTGCCAACACTTTTCTCTTAATATTTTATTTAGGTCAATTAATGTAACAATATCGAACTCAAAAGCCATCTTAGAACAAGAAAGAACTGAATTAAACTAATCAGATTTCGCTGTAGGAGATTTGCGCCTACCTGTACTAATCATCCAGACTGAAGGGGGTAATGATTAAAACGAGGGTGAGATATATTACCTAAATATAAACATTTTTCTAAATATTCGATTAGCACGTAATTCAAAATAGCAGAATAAACCCCAATAAAAGTTATTAAGAATCTATTATAAGGTTTATTGGTCCGAAATTGCTTTACGACGTTGTTAAGTACCTACTAAGTACCTACCAATAAAAACTGTCGTCCCGGCAGACGGCAGCCCGGCAAGGAGCATTCTGGCCACTGGTGTCGTCCCGATTTTTGAAACAAAATAATTAGTAAAAACAATAACTAAATACTGATTAGTTCAATTCAGTTCCTTCATGTGTTTTAAAATTGCGTTTAAGTTTGATGTTGTTACCTTAATTGACCTGGTTTAAAAAATCCCTCTGTTGAAAAATTATATGAAAATAATAAAAAAAATATTAACAGAAAAATGTTGGCAAGAAATCTATCAATACGTAGGTATATACGTCTGCACTAAATATTGTCACGCTAAACAAAAGAACACTCAGTACATCGAGTTTGCATTTTTGTGTTTAATATTAGTTAAGTAAATTATATAATCAAACCAGCGATTCGAATAAACAATAATAGTATTTTTTAATAACATAACATTGAGCTGGTCACGTCAGACCCAATTCGCGAGATATAAATATCCGCCGAGTTAGCAATAAAGGACTCTCTTGTCTAGGGGTCATTGTGTGTACGAGATCGTACAGCCCTATTTCCAAGCCAGCGTGACGTGCCCAACGAAAAGATATGTGTAACATATGGTAAGGCCCTTTGTATTTTATAAGTGTATATTTTTATAGTTGTTAATAAATTTGTCTACTGTTTAACCTGGTTTTATTTCATAAAGAAAGGTAGCAAATAATTATAAGTTAATAATTCTCACAACCATTAGGGTCGTGACAATATTTAGAACTCTCTTCCTGATATACAGGGTGAGTTATGAGGAACTGTATTGAAGCCCCTATGGGGAATATCAAATGACCATTAAAAAGTGTCTGCTCCCATTATTTAATAATATATATGAGGGTTGTGAATTTTGACTGAAATATTTTTTGGTCATTACCTTTGAACGATTAGTTTGATTTGTCTCATATTTTGGCAAAACTACTACCATCTAATTAACCTGCTAGAAAAAATCAGGTCTGGTATTAAAAAATTAGTTCGTTTTGTTCATATAAAACATTTCACCCTGTATATGGTTTTTGAAAACTCTAATAAGGATTTTACAAAGTACAGAAATAGACAATTTTTTCCCCCACGATTACTCAATTTCTTAAGTTTTTGTACAAAAATTTAATTTTTAATTACTAGTTCCACCACAGCTCGTGCTATATTTTTAATAATACAACCGTTTTAGTCAATTTCGAGAATCGGCTTCCAAAAGGAACAAGCTGTTTTGAATAATACTAAAACATCGCCCTGTATAATATTTCTTTAGTGATTCATCGCTATTGTGATTTTTTAGAATTCTCAGAATTTCATTTCGAAAGAAAAAAATATAGTTTGATCTTTTTAAATTTAAAGAAAAGAAAATAGAACATTAAAAATTAACGAATTTATTTATATTTTTAAGAAAATTTAGGAAAACACAAGAATAGACAACTACACAAAAAAAACTAAAACAAAATTAGATTAAGGAAATGGGGGCGGGCCTATTAGTTGATGTTCTATTATTATTATTATTTTCAAATTATTTTTCAATACAGCAATTTTTTTCAAGCAGTTCAATTAAGGTAACTATCAAACTTAAAAGCCATGTTAAAACACTTTAAGGAACTGAATTGAACTAATCAGTTTTATTTAAAATTCAACCCCACCGGCATCGTTGCCGTTGTCGTGTCGTTGTCGTGCTGCCTAATGTGAAAGCGCCCAATAGAGGAAACAATAGAGCCAATTATTATTTCTGTGGGAAGTGAGGAGACTGATGATGATGACTCTTTATCGGGAGAAAACGACTTACTTACTTAACTCTATATTTGACTGGCCTTTTATGTATAAAGTTGTTAGTCAAAAAATAAACTTCTATCACATACAGTGTCTAAGTAAGCAGATGATAGAACAATAAAAATTAAATTAATCAGTAGGTAAATCAAACCAATGAGAATAATTAAAAATTCATATACAATAGTTCATTATTTCACAGAATAAACGATTTAATCTGAAATTTTTGTCACAAAGGAATTTTTGATCATTTTTCAACCAATATCAATTTGCGTTTGATATTTGTGCAGTCACATGGGATTTATCAAAATGATTTATTACATTTCTTTCAATACTGTTCGGATGGCGATTTTTTTTAAATGAAAGAATTTAAATCTGCTGAAATAATAGTTAATTGAAAGTTGTGTATATGTAAATATTTCAATTTTTTAACTTTATCAGTTTGTAAACCAACTTTCTCGATTAAAAATTAGGATTTTTTTTTTAATTTAAATTCATATAAAATCTACAAAAAAATATTTTGCTTTGAAAAAATTACAGCTTATCTAGAACACAAAAAGGAACATTTTTACCAAGTTTCATAAAAAAAAATATATTTTTGTAAGGGATAAAAATTAAAAACGAAAAAAAAAACAGTTTTTAGCGATTTTCCCGATAATTTTGAGGTCAAGTAGAAAAATAATTAATACAAAAGTTTTAGATTTTTTAATTACCTACAACTTTTATATTAAACTTTTTTCGATGGGATCCATAAATCGTAATATACTGCCTAGAATTTTCCAAATAAAATCCCTTTGGCCTTGGACTATAAAACAAATTCCAGTTTGAAATTATACAATTTCACTAAGACCTCTAAACCTCTTTTGCTGAAATATCCATACTGGCGTGTGGTTTTCTAAGTGGTTATCGATCGGGGTTAACAAAAGTTTCGACATCGAATATATGTTTCATAATAGAAGATTTTAAAGTTATCCAAGTAGGTGTACGTCAGAATGTTTAGTTATGCTGGATTAATAAGATTTAAGTTTAGTCAAAACTGAAAAGTTTCCACTGAAATTCGGTAATTCTATAAATATCATCCGCATTTTGTAAGTGTAATTGGAGAGGTTGTAGAAGTTTTTTATTTCCCCAAACTTTGGAATGAGGAAAATTGGGTTTTTCCTCTAAACGAGCCTTGTTCTTTTTCGTCAGTAATCCCTATTTATTGTCAATTTGTACCTTTCTGGCATTCTTATTTTTCTATCTTAATTTTTAACATAATTCTCGTTTTTATAGCAAGTCTATGGGGGTAAATCTTTGGTGAACAGTTTTTGTTTGTCTTTTCTCATTTGCTTTATCAGTTTTTTAAATTCAGTATTAAAATTGTCTAATTTCAGTACCTCAAAAACTGTACAAGACCACCCAGTATATTTACACAAATTAATTTAATCCCGACTTCTTCTTGCGTTTATCTATTAATACGTTGTTAAGCTTTTAAGACTTCTATTTAGTCAACAAGGATAAAGCGTATATTTCTTTGTTATACGATTATTTACGTTGAAAAGCAATGAATCGAAAGGCACTTTAGTTTCTGACTATATACATTCGGAACTATTAAGCTGGTAAAGGCAGAGTCTCTGTTTACCTATGCTGAATAAATTTAAACAGTCTTTATTAAGTTGCTAGAACTCTTTAAAGTTATTTGTCTATTCAAGGTTCTAGGAAGGCTTGAATTTAACGTCGCTGAATTGCTATCCAAGTTTAAATAAATTTACTATAAACTAGACTAATCAATCAAATACTATTAAACGAGCAAGGTTTGTATGTATGTATGTATGTATGTATGTATGTGTTTATATATGTATGTATGTATGTATGTATGTATCTATTCAATTTTAAATTTGCCCGCTTTTTATCCATAATGACCTACAAATTTTGACAACTACTGACACGCACATCTCTGAGTAAACGTTAAGAAAATGGGGCCGACTGGGATTTTCATGAAACTTTCACAGATGCTATAAAACATGATAAAATCAATATACTTACCAATAGAAATTTTTGCGCGGAAAAATATTTTTCATATTTTTTTATGAAAAAATATATGTTGGGATACTCACTCCCAAGACAAACAAATTAAGTGCGTTGAAACGGTTATTTAACATATTTTTCCAGTACAAACGCATACATAACTTTTCAACAAATGCAATTTATAACCAGAATAAACCTGAAAAGTATAAAATAGGAAAGATTCATTTGACGGACATAAATAATTTGCTTGTCAAATGACAGCCATCTCATAAAATCAAAGTTGAAAATACAAAGTTGCCAATTCAATTTCAGAAATCATGGGTTTAGGTAAATATTTATAGGAACGTTGAGTAACAATTAAAATGGACACTTGTCAAAATGTGACACCTGTCAAAACGTGACAACTGTTCATAGTACATTTTAAGGTTGATTGTGACTTTGTATTTTTCAAGAACAAATTGTAATGTAATGTACGAATGAACTATTTTTGTAACTGAAAAAATATAATACCTATCAATACCTGCCACACGTCGAGAGTCTGGTCACAGGTTTTTTGTGGAGGTTTTTACCCAAGTATGAATATAAGACCTATAATTTTCCTTCACTGCAAATCAATTGAACATAGAGTTTTTCTTATATAGTCATAAATAGAGTGATCTGAGCGATCTTCTGTTGACGGGACCTGTGCCCTACACGCTGCTGTTGCCCGTCCCGGAAACGGGGCCTGTCCGCCGTGACTATTCGCGAAGATCAAGCGTCAGTAGATGTTGCTCTAAAAGGGTGAAATCCCCAGAAACTAGGCAACTTTTAATGCTTTTAACTAACCTCTGTGACAAGCAGTTGATAAACGTCAACAACAGCTGCAGCTAATTGAAAATTAACAATCACAGCTTTTTTAATTTTCCGGCCTACTTTCAAACCAATCGCCAATCAACTTTTTATTTATCTCTCTATCAGTAGTTCAAGTAGATGTCGCCCACTCCGTGATTTTCGCGAATTAATTAATAATTTGTCATGTTATAAATATATTTAAATTATATACTCATTGGGCTGCTTAAAAATGTAGATTTGAATAAAATTATTTTGTAATAAATATAAATTTAATATCTGTACGTTTTATTGAGTAATGAGATGCAAAAGGGAAGAAATATTTTTACGAATTTGATATTCCTCAGATATATTTATTTTTTTCACTTCAATTCTAAAATTTTCGATATAGAACAGTTGGTGTCGTCAAGTAAACTTGATTATAATTTACGCGACTAAACAATCGATCAATCATCTGCAAAACATCGGGTTTAAAATTGAAATACATCATTTAAATCAACGATAAATAGTATCGGCCTCAAAACGGATCCCTGATTGACACCACGATGTATAATAATAACAGTTTCTAATTAGCGTTCACTTATACAAACACTCTGTTTACGGTACGAAAGATAATTTGAAAAAAATGTAAGTATTCTCCGCTATGCCGATCGGCAAAATATCCGTCTGGTAGGCTAGCGGGCATTTAGCCACTTTAAAATAAATATCGACTTCATTAACGATTTTAAAATAAGGTCGAAAGAGACAAAAACGCCAGATGGTGTCATTATGGAACACTGTGCCATACCGTTAGAATACACAATATATACAGTCGATGAAATAATCCGCATGGGGCCACGAGCTGACCCCCGGGACCTAGTGCAATGGCTGGTGATGCTGACGACGTTAGTTTCTTGCATAGTTTTGATACCGCTATTATATTCACTTCAGGTTAGTCAAGCGTTTGGTAGAATTCTCCTCTGGTGAATTGAATTTATTCGAATATATAGTTCAATGTTTAAAAGCATACAAATTAGAAGGTATATTAGAACCAACAGGAAACCATCTCTTAGCTCTTTGAGTTTTTATACAATTTAATTTTTTTCTGGAATTTTTTTCTGCAGGCGCGCTTGTTCTTCTATTGATACTTGTCGTCTGTAGATATTCGTTAGAGATTCATAGACCTTACTTGGTTTCTAAAAGCTTGGCTTGAATTCAAACTCTTGAATAATCAAGCCAAGCCTTTGAAAACAGAAGCCAAACTTTCATAGTAGCAAAAAAAATTATTCTCGTTAAAATCCGGTGTAGGTAATTCTTTACAACGAGCAAAATTGCCAGAAAAAAGTCATAAATATCCAGATTTGTGCCGTATTGTCCAGTCCTGAATGTTTTTATTTATTCTATCCATACTTGAATGATCGTATATATAGTAATACATTTGAATACATGAATAGCAACTCAGCCTGATGACACACGATTTTTTTTTAAAGGACAGGCTTTTCTGATTGAATATATTTATTTATAAAATGCAGTCAATAACAGAAATTGGTGTAAACACGTTTATTTAAAATGGGCACGTCAACAATAGTTTACGGAACTGGAATTGAGGTCAGGTTATCATTTTTTCTAATAGATGGTAGCATACATTAAAAAAATATTTGTACGTATAGAAGTTTCGGGGGAGGGGCGGCTGCTCTTGGCTACGCCACTGATACATTAATATCCATCGTTCGTAACATTGATAACCTGCTATCATAGGTTTATCAATATCTGGTCACCGAGCTTCGCTCTTAATATTCAAATCTACATTTTTAAGCAGCCCAATGAGTATATAATTTTAGTATATTTATAAAATGACAAATTATTAATTAATTCGCGAAAATCACGGAGTGGGCGACATCTACTTGAACTACTGATAGGGAGATAAATAAAAAGTTGATTGGCGATTGGCTTGAAAGTAGGCGGGAAAATTAAAAAAGCTGTCAGTGTTAATTTTCAATTGGCTGCAGATGTTGTTGACGTTTATCAACTGCTTGTCACAGAGGTTAGTTAAATGCATTAAAGTTGCCTAGTTTCTGGGGATTTCACCCTTTTAGGGCAACTTCTACTGACGCTTGATCTTCGCGAATTGTCACGGTGGACAGGCCCCGTTTCCGGGACGTGCAACAGCAGCGTGTAGGGCACACGTCCCGTCAACAGAAGATCGCTCAGCTCACTCTATTTATCACTATATAAGAAAAACTCTATGTTCAATTGATTTTATTATTTTTTGATCTGCAGTGAAGGAAAATTATAGGTCTGATATTCATACTTGGGTAAAAACCTCCACAAATACCTGTGACCAGACTCTCGAGGTGTGGCAGATATTGATATCATATTTTTTCAAAAATTCTTTCTCTCTCTCTCTCTCTCTCTCTGATCATGAAAACTTAAATATTAAAACTGTCCGCATAATAAAATAGTAGCCGTAAGGGGTAGTCTCACATTATCGGGGAAGGGAAGACAGGTGTCCATTTTAACAGTGTTACTCAATGTTCCTATAAATATTTACCTAAACCCATGATTTCTGAAATTGAATTGGCAACGTTGTATTTTCAACTTTGAATTAATAAGATGGCTGTCATTTGACAAGCAAATTATTTATGTCCGTCAAATGAACCTTTCCTTTTTTATATAAAGCGACAAATTTAAAATTGAATTCTTTCTGATTAAAACGCCAGAAATTAAATAAAGTCAAACCTTTTTACTACTATACTATACAGAAGAAAGGAGTGCAGTATTTAATTTGCAGAACGTAGTACAGGTTCAAGAGGTAGAAATTTTATTTTTACCTCATCCTTCAATGCTTATTTGTAGTTAAAATTTAAATTTAAATCAATTAAAAATTTAAAAAATGACAATACAATTAAGATATTACCGGCAGATAAAGGTAACGCGACGGTTGTCATGAACAAAACAGATTATGATAACAAAATTAACGAAATTATTGCTATTCAAAATTAAATAAAGATCCAACTACTAGTATTGAAAACAAAATTTACAAAACTTTATATAAAAATAAAAAATTCCTAAGTGATAAAGAACGAAGATCTCTTACTTCTCATTATAGTAAACCTCCACATTTTTATGGTTTACCCAAAATTCATAAACAACAAATACCATTAAGACCAATAATAAGTTCTATAAATTCACCTTGTCAAAATTTAGCAAGATTTCTACTTAAAATAATAGATCCGTTATCAGGAAATACTAATTCCTTTATCAAAAATTCAAAACATTTTTTAGAAAAATTATCAAAAATCAAAATTACAAATTCAGATATAATGGTTAGTTTTGATGTAGTCAGTTTATTTCCAAATGTTCCTGTCGATAAAACTCTTAATCTTGTGAGAAAAAAGTTGACAAATGATAATACATTAATAAATAGAACTAAATTAAGCGTCTCAGCAATTCTAGAATTATTGGAACTATGTATTAAAACTACATATTTTCAATTAAATAGTGATTTTTATCAGCAAAATTTTGGCATGGCAATGGGTTCTCCTTTATCACCAAAATTGTGTGATATTTTCATGGAGAATTTTGAAATGGAAATTGTAAACAAACAAAATTTAAGACCTTCTGTCTGGTTTAGATATGTAGATGATATCTTTGCAATTTGGCAACACGATAGGGAAAATATTGATACATTTTTATATACTATTAATAATTCGGAACCTACTATTAAATTTACAATTGAAATTGAAAATAATAAAAAATTACCGTTTCTTGATGTACTAATACACAATAACAACAATTGTTTTGATACATCAGTTTTTAGAAAAGAAACACATACAAATAGATATCTAAATTTTAATTCAAACCACTCAATTTGTGTTAAACGAGGTATTGTCAAATCTCTTTCCGATAGAGCAAAAACAATTTGTTCAAATGACAATATCTTAAATAATGAATTATCACTTGTTAAATCTGTCTTGATTAAGAACAACTACCCAAGTAAATTTATAAATCGTGAACTTTACCGAGACATCAAAACTAAAGATCAAAATTTAAACCCCCTAATAATTCTTTCAAATATAGTAAAAATCCCTTATATTCCAAAATTATCCGAAAAAATTAGAAGGATTGGCAATAAATTTAATTTAAAAACAGTTTTTCAAACTAATAATACATTAAAATCTTTAATAGTAAATACAAAACCTTTTAATGAAATTCAAAACACAAAAAATTGTATTTACAAAATTCCATGCGAATGTAATAAATTTTATATAGGAGAAACATCTAGACCTTTTCATATTAGACTTAATGAACACCAATCGTACATTAAAAATAAACAATTCGAAAAATCTAAAATATGTGAACATGCATGGGATTTTGGTCATAAAATACAATGAAATTCTTCAACTAGATTATTAAAAGAACCGAATAATTATAACCGCAAAGTTAAAGAAGCAGCATTGATATGCTTAAATAATAACGAATGTGTTTCTAATTGTTCGGTTGATATTTCAAAAATTTGGATACCTATTTTACAAAAAGAGTTAATTGCAAAAAGGATACCCTCTATATCGGGATAGTATCATAAGTTTTTATCTGGTTTTTTCTTATGATAATATTAATAAGAAAACTTCATTTATGACGAAGTATAAATTCTCTTATAATATGCAAATGCGCTATCCTTTCAAAAATTCGTTCCCAGAAACGTCACAAAAATATGATTGAAACAGATTTTGACATCTTCAATCTCAAAATCTTATTCTATGTATACTATGTTGATGTCATATTTTTGCAAGATTATCAAGTGTTCTGTTTCTAGTAAATTTATTTATTTTATGTCATTTTGATAACGGCTTTCGATCTGGAAAGCCGAAACGTCAATAAAAAAACTTTTTTAACAACTAAGTGGTTTTAATCCAGTGGAAAGAGAGAGAAATTTAAATTTTAATACATCTGATCGGCCTAATATAGTTTTTGTCTAGATTCTTGTTTCCATGGTTTTTACTGTAATAAATTTGTTCTTTTGACAGATAAGTCAGACTTTATTTATTCATAGCCGTATCGTATGTATTTTAATTGATTCAGAATTTTGTATTAATATATATTTCAAAATGGCTTCATTCTAAAAATATTATCAGTCCTCCTAAATCCTTGAAGGCAGAATTATTAGTAATAGCAAGGCAACATAAAAACAAATTCAAAAAATATATTATGGATGAGATGGCCAGAGAAAAAGGAATTAAAATTCTCAGATTTCCTCCGAACCACGCAGAGTTAAATTCCATTGAACTGATCTGGTCTCAATTATTAAAAGGTTATGTTTCTCAAAACAATAAAACATTTAAATTTCCTGATGTGCGAAATTTGTTTTTGAAGGCAGTTTCAGATGTAAATAGAGAACATTGGGGAAAATGCATTGATCATGTTTAAAAATGTGGAAAATTCATTTAGGAAAGTGGATATATCAATGAATAATTTAATAGAACCGATAATAATAAACATCAGAAAAGACAATTATAGTGATGCCAGTAGTTTTAGTGAAGACAGTGACTTTTAAAGATAGTTCTTGAACTAACTTTTTTTTTAATCTTTGAGTTTAGGTAAGTACTGAAGCGTTACTTTTAATGCCAAGAGATTTAATTTAATCCCAACATATAATCCTCCTTGTTATTTATTGGTTAAATTTAATTCGTTCAATGTTAAAGTGTCGGATGCATAAAGTTTATTTTTATTTTTTGTAAATAATATAACTTCAAAATTTAATCTACGAAGTGCGTATATATATTTTATATGCTGTGACCTTATTTATATTATAGAAACTTATTTTGCAAAGTACGCCTATGGAATGTGACGTTATATCCCCACTTTGACTGTACTCATCTATCCTTTATAGTATATATTACTATAGAAACAAATTATTATTATGTGCCGTTGCTAGGAAATAAAACTAAAAGCTTAACTTTTCTTGTAAATATCTCGGAAGATCGAATTTTCACAGACATGGGACCTACATTTTTCGCCGATTTAGATAGGAATTAGTCTACCCTGAAAGTTTAAGGGTTATCTGTCAACTTAAGGGTTAAGAAAATTTACGTACGAACGTTTATTGTATTAATTATAGCCTTTTGGATACTGTATAACATTCACTTACTTTGACTCGATAAAAATAGTACTTAAACTATTTTAATTCTCAACGGAAAAGTCACATCCAATTACTGGGAGGATTCACGAGATCAAAATTTCCTTTTTATGGAGTATCGCCTATAAAAGGTCTATCCGATATGTGTAGGTATTCTTGGTAAAGATCAAAAAAGAAACAGAAGCAATTTAATTTAAAAAAAAAACTATACGCCAGACTGTTCAGCATACTAAAGAGTTAATTCACTAGGCCTATTAATAGCCGAGATCTACGTGACAACTTTTAAAAAATGGAGAGGAAAAAAAAATCGTATGACCTTGCACGAAGAAGTGATTCATGGCGCTTTGTACCAAACAACCACTATAACTAATCAAGTTTGTTCAATTTTATCAGCCATTATACGCCATTTGCCATCCAATTATGCCCGTTTCGAAACTAAAAATAGTCTCATTATTGTGGAATATACCCTAGGTGGATGCAAAAACCGAGATGGAGCTGAATCTCCGCATTTTTAGTCAGGCAGATTAGAATAAAAAAATATCTGGTCACCGAGCTTCGCTCTTAATATTCAAATCTACATTTTTAAGCAGCCCAATGAGTATATAATTTAAGTATATTTATAACATGACAAATTATTAATTAATTCGCGAAAATCGCGGAGTGGGCGACATCTACTTGAACTAGGCGGGAAAATTAAAAAAGCTGTCATAGTTAATTTTCAATTGGCCGCAGCTGTTGTTGACGTTTATCAACTGCTTGTCACAGAGGTTAGTTAAATGCATTAAAAGTTGCCTAGTTTCTGGGGATTTCACCCTTTTAGGGCAACATCTACTGACGCTTGATCTTCGCAAATAGTCACGGCGGACAGGCCCCGTTTCCGGGACGGGCAACAGCAGCGTGTAGGGCACAGGTCACGTTGACAGAAGATCGCTCAGCTCACTCTATTTATCACTATATAAGAAAAACTGCAGTGAAGGAAAATTATAGGTCTGATATTCATACTTGGGTAAAAACCTCCACACAAACCTGTGACGTGTGACATTTTGACATTTGTTACATTCTGACAGGTGTCACATTTTGACATTTGTTCATTTTGAGATTTGTTCATTTTGAAGTTGTTACATTCTGACACGTATCACATTTTAACAGTTGTCACGTTTTTACAGGTGTCACATTTTGACAAGTGTCCATTTTAACAGTGTTACTCAACGTTCCTATAAATATTTACCTAAACCCATGATTTCTGAAATTGAATTGGCAACGTTGTATTTTCAACTTTGAATTTATGAGATGGCTGTCATTTAACAAGCAAATTATTTATGTCCGTCAAATGAACCTTTCCTTTTTTATATAAAGCGGTAAATTTAAAATTGAATTCTTTCAGATTGAAACGCCAGAAATTAAATAAAGTCAAACCTTTTTACTACTGTACTATACAGAAGAAAGGAGTGCAGTATTTAATTTGCAGAACGTAGTACAGGTTCAAGAGGTAGAAATTTTATTTTTACCTCATCCTTCAATGCTTATTTGTAGTTAAAATTTAAATTTTATTACATCTGATCGGCCTAATATAGTTTTTGTCTAGATTTAATCTTGTTTCCATGGTTTTTACTGTAATAAACCTGTTCTTTTGACAGATAAGTCAGACTTTATTTATTCATAGCCGTATCGTATGTATTTTAATTGATTCAGAATTTTGTATTAATATATATTTCAAAATGGCTTCATTCTAAAAATATTATCAGTCCTCCGAAATCCTTGAAGGCAGAATTATTAGTAATAGCAAGGCAACATAAAAACAAATTCAAAAAATATATTATAGATGAGATGGCCAGAGAAAAAGGAATGAAAATTCTCAGATTGCCTCCGTACCACGCAGAGTTAAATCCCATTGAACTGATCTGGTCACAATTATTAAAAGGTTATGTTTCTCAAAACAATAAAACGTTTAAATTTCCTGATCTGCGAAATTTGTTTTTGAAAGCAGTTTCAGATGTAAATAGAGAACATTGGGGGAAATGCATTGATCATGTTAAAAATGTGGAAAATTCATTTAGGAAAGTGGATATATCAATGGATAATTTAATAGAACCTATAATAATAAACCTTTTAAAGATAGTTCTTGAACTAACTTTTTTTTTTAATCTTTGAGTTTAGGTAAGTACTGAAGCGTTACTTTTAATGCCAAGAGATTAAAAAAAGTTTAATCCCAACATATAATCCTCCTTGTTATTTGATGAGGCTTATACCAGGGCCATTAAAAAATTATTGAAACGTACGTTTCTTTTTATTAAAAATTATAGCAGAATTCTATGGTCTATTTTTATGTATGAGAGAGTAATAAAACAGCATTTCTAATGCAAAACTTAGTACGGTCATTTTAAATATTTTTACGGAATAATCTAAATATTTCCTAAAATTGTCATAAATGTACCTGAGCTAATACAAGTTTTGGATCTTTTATTGGTCTTTTATAACCATACGCTGTACAGAACAATAGAAAAAGGTTTGGACAGGCCAAAAGCCCTGTGTATTAAAGATAACATAGCCGTATCTTAAGATTATTTTCAATAAGTACCTATTTGCCAATTTTGTTTTATTTTGATTCCAAGAATTTCTTGCAGTAATCGAATTATAAGTAGATAAATCCCTTACCAACAAATTTCACCGAAAATGCGATTGTAGGTTTTCCATTTAGTAAGGAGGTCCAGTTGTGTATTCTTGACAGCTTACTAAATGTCGTTTAGTTGCAACATGCAAGGTGCAGTGTGCAGTATATTGTGAATTCTAGTGTGATCATGGAAAATTTGGAAGTACCGCGTAAACGACAAAAAATCGGTCCTTTAACAGTTAATGAAAAAACATTAATATTTAATTGTTTTAAATCATTTACAGACAAACATTTATGTAAAAGTGTTGATGACACAGTGGAATTAGTTAGTAGTACGCTTGGTGTTGGGAAATCTACGATTTACAGAGTTGTTAAAGAAGAGAAATGTGGCGAGTTTTAAACAGCAAGTAAAGCTCCAGGAAAACCAAAATTTCAAATAGAAAATCATTTGAAAGAAAGACTTCGAAGGAAAGTGCATGCGTTCTTCTTTAGAAAAGAATTTCCGACAGTAGACAAATTTCTTGCCACGGTTCGAGATGATAAGGATTACCCTGAAATGAGTCGAAGCACACTATGGAAACTTTTAAAAGAAATAGGTTTTCTATGGAAAAAGCATTCCAGATATCTATTTTAATAGAAAGAAGCGATATTGTAGTATGGAGAAGAAATTACCTAAGGACTATAAAAGAAATGAGAAACCAAAGAAGAAATATATTTTATTTAGATGAAACATGGATCAACGAGGGACATACACCAAATAAATTTTGGCAAGATGAAACTGTTACAAGTCGAAGACAGGCTTTTTTAAATAATTTATCTACTGGTTTAAATCCACCATCAGGAAAGGGGCGCAGACTGATAATAGTACACATCGGTAGTTCAAACGGTTTTGTTAAAGGTGGTTTATTGACTTTTGAATCTACTCGTACCGGTGACTACCATGAGGACATGAATGCTGATGTCTTTAAAGAGTGGTTCGAACAAATGATAGATCTTCTTCCTCAGAACTGTATAATGCAAGTTATCACTCGAGACTTACAGAAAAAATGCCCACAACCAAGTGGTTAAAAAAAGATTTACAGAATTGGCTAAATTCAAAGAATATTAAGTTCCATCCCGGTTCTGTGAGAAGAGAATTGTATCATTTGTGTTCCCTTCATAAAGTGAAATTAAAAAAATATGAAATTGATGAAATTGCAAAAAATCGTGGGATGACGATGGTTAGATCACCACCATATCATTGCGAAGTAAACCCGATTGAACTGATATGGGCACAGATAAAGGGAGAAGTTTCAAGAAAAAATAATTCTTTTAAAATGAGTGATGTTAAACAGTTGTTTTTGAAGGCTGTAAATAATGTGAAGCCTGAAAACTGGGAAAAGGCAGTAAATCATACGATTAAAGAAGAAGAGAAAATGTGGAAGTTGGACAATATTACTGATGAAATGATCGAGACACTCATTGTAAATATTGGTTGCGACAGTTCATCTTCTGATTTCGATTCTGATTTGGATTTGTAGGTAAGAAGTAGTTTTTATATTAAAATTATTATTTATGAACGTAACGTTGTTTAAAAGTCAAAGTTTAAACCCTTATACCTACATAACCCGTTTGACACAATGTTCTTAACATACCTTGTGGAAAAATAAAATATATTAGAAAAAATTGCACTTTTTTACCTTCAGCTGCTTAGAAGTTATAAGCAGGTTAATTAGGTGAAAATACACCCGATATATTTATTATATTTATACAAAGGTTTCATACGAAAATACTCGAGGTATAACTTCACAAAATATTTTAACTGTCTACTAAAAGAAGTGGTACGCCTATGGATTACGAACGCTTTATTATTTTAATACTCTCTCATACATAAAAATAGACTATAATCCCATCATATAATCCTCCTTGTTATTTATTGGTTAAATTTAATTCGTTCAATATTAAAGTGTCAGATGCATAAGGTTTATTTTTATTTTTTGTAAATAATATAACTTCAAAATTTAGTCTACGAAGTGCGTATATATATTTTATATGCTGTGACCTTATTTATATTATAGAAACTTATTTTGCAAAGTACGCCTATGGAATGTGACGTTATATCCCCACTTTTACTGTACTCCTCTCTCCTTTATAGTATATATTACTATAGAAACAAGTTGTTATATCTGTCGTTGCTAGGAAATAAAACTAAAAGCCTAACTTTTCTTGTAAATATCTCGGAAGATCGAATTTTCACAGACATGAGACCTAGATTTTTTGCCGATTTAGATAGGAATTAGTCTACCCTGAAAATTTCATTGAATTCTGACGAGTGGATTTCGAGATCCTCTGGACACACACACACACACACACACACACACACACACACACACACACACACACACATACATACATACAGGCCTTGCTCGTTTAATAGTATTTGATTTCTCGAGTCAGTTTTATAAAAAAAAAAAAATTTTTCTCAAAAAGAGCACTGATAAAGTGCTTTTATGACATTTTTCATACTTTTTCTGGAAGCTCATAGTGTGGACTAATTTGGTATGTCCTTATTTACAGGGTGTTCCATTGAAAAAAAACTGAGCAAAAGTGATCCCAAGTTTTGGTTGCCCCTGTATCGGGAACGAGACATTCGGTAAACGTATGAATATGAAATGAAAATACACCGTTTTCAAAGATATTTGGTGAGAAAATTTTTGGAATAAAGCTTTCATGGCTCTCTACAACTTTTATTTGAAACATTTTTTCCTATCTTAAAAAGGAAAACAGTTATCTTCCCCTCCTCTTCCGCAACTTTTACTCAGCCGTCTTGATTTTTCTTAATTTACTTGTAATAAACTCTAAGGTTTGGCCCTGGTTTATTTAGAGTTGTACTTTCGCCTTTGATGGTTATAAATTGTATTATATCCCCCAGACTATAAGTAACTTCAAGTACCCAATAATTCAGGAATACAAATCTCTGTATAAATCAAGAGAGGTCTGTAAATAGGTGCTGCATTTTAAATGCACGATTTTCATACACAGCCGACTTGTTTTACACTAGTATTATTACATGCTGCGTTGGGACGATTAGCATTTTGTAATTTCTAGAGCAACTCTATAAATCTTTTCGGTGTTGTGATATTAAATCGTCCGTATATGCAAAAGAAATTAATTGAAAGTTTTATTTTTTCTTTTAACATTTCTAAAATCACCTCGATCAAAGTCATACTTCTATTTTTTCAAGCAGTTGAAGCTAATTTTAGAAAATTCTAAGGAATTGAGCGAAATCAGAACCTCGAAAACTATCATCAAACAACAATGGCGCTAAAATGATAATTATCAATTACGTGTAAATCTTTCTGGATGTGCGCTAGTGGCTAATTCAGGAGAGATAGACCTCATCCATGAATTAAATATATTTTTTATTGTAAAAATAATGTTACGATTATGGCTTTTGATATAGAAGTACGTATAAAATTGATTAAAAATATTAACAATCACAGTGGAATCGAAATCTTCTACTGATTAATAATTCTATGCCTCTAAATTCGTATTACCCCTATTGCAACACGTCTCTGTATATCTAACAGGAAGAAAACCTTTGCACAACAGACTGACATTGAATTATCTAGATATTTTACAGAGCTTATTGAAACTAGACACATATCTATTGAAAATCGTTCACAATATGGGAAACGACATCGTGGTTGTTGAGAGGTATATCAGATTTCTCTAGAACGTATATATTCAACTGTCTATCTCAGAAAATAACATTGTCTGCAATACCTGTCAATCGTATTTTGAAATTTCCTGATTCAACGTAGAATTAGTACAAAAGGAATAATATGACTATGTTTCAAACGTAAATATAAGGTAATTACATATCTAAATTAGTTGCAAACAATCTTAGGGTCCGTCAACTTCTCAGCAATCTGTCAACTGCGGGTTTACCAACTTGGATTGGGTGGTTACCAACCTGACACTAACACTAACCCTGAAGTTGGCAACGCTGATAACAGGACTATGGACCAACTTCAGGGTTGGCAACAATATGTCATCTATCAACAGGATTGCCAACAATCTGTCATCACAGAGCCAACAACATCAATTGAGAACACTAACACTAACCCTGAAGTTGGTAACGCTGTTAACAGGTGACAAATGACAGATGACAGTTGACAGGGCGTCAAAAAGCTAGGTTAGGTGACGATCTCTACGAAGTCTTACGGTGACTCTCTTAGAACTGAGATAGCCTTACTATGGACCGGCCTCCGTCCCCCAAAAGGCGCCAACTTCAGGGTTGGCAACAATATGTCATCTATCAACAGGATTGCCAACAATCTGTCATCACAGAGCCAACAACATCAATTGAGAACACTAACACTAACCCTGAAGTTGGCAACGCTAATAACAGGTGACAAATGACAGTTGACAGGGCGTCAAAAAGCTAGGTTAGGTGACGATCTCTACGAAGTCTTACGGTGGCTCTCTTAGAACTGAGATAGCCTTACTATGGACCAACTTCAGGGTTGGCAACAATATGTCATCTATCAACAGGATTGCCAACAATCTGTCATCACAGAGCCAACAACATCAATTGAGAACACTAACACTAACCCTGAAGTTGGTAACGCTGTTAACAGGTGACAAATGACAGATGACAGTTGACAGGGCGTCAAAAAGCTAGGTTAGGTGACGATCTCTACGAAGTCTTACGGTGGCTCTCTTAGAACTGAGATAGCCTTACTATGGACCGGCCTCCGCCCCCCAAAAGGCGCTAACTTCAGGGTTGGCAACAATATGTCATCTATCAACAGGATTGCCAACAATCTGTCATCACAGAGCCAACAACATCAATTGAGAACACTAACACTAACCCTGAAGTTGGCAACGCTGTTAACAGGTGACAACTGACAGATGCCAGTTGACAGGGCGTCAAAAAGCTAGGTTAGGTGACGATCTCTACGAAGTCTTACGGTGGCTCTCTTAGAACTGAGATAGCCTTACTATGGACCGGCCTCCGTCCCCCAAAAGGCGCCAACTTCAGGGTTGGCAACAATATGTCATCTATCAACAGGATTGCCAACAATCTGTCATCACAGAGCCAACAACATCAATTGAGAACACTAACACTAACCCTGAAGTTGGCAACGCTGTTAACAGGTGACAAATGACAGTTGACAGGGCGTCAAAAAGCTAGGTTAGGTGACGATCTCTACGAAGTCTTACGGTGGCTCTCTTAGAACTGAGATAGCCTTACTATGGACCGGCCTCCGTCCCCCAAAAGGCGCTAACTTCAGGGTTGGCAACAATATGTCATCTATCAACAGGATTGCCAACAATCTGTCATCACAGAGCCAACAACATCAATTGAGAACACTAACACTAACCCTGAAGTTGGCAACGCTGTTAACAGGTGACAAATGACAGATGCCAGTTGACAGGGCGTCAAAAAGCTAGGTTAGGTGACGATCTCTACGAAGTCTTACGGTGGCTCTCTTAGAACTGAGATAGCCTTACTATGGACCGGCCTCCGCCCCCCCCCCCCCCAAAAGGCCCTAACTTCAGGGTTGGCAACAATATGTCATCTATCAACAGGATTGCCAACAATCTGTCATCACAGAGCCAACAACATCAATTGAGAACACTAACACTAACCCTGAAGTTGGCAACGCTGATAACAGGTGACAAATGACAGATGACAGTTGACAGGGCGTCAAAAAGCTAGGTTAGGTGACGATCTCTACGAAGTCTTACGGTGGCTCTCTTAGAACTGAGATAGCCTTACTATGGACCGGCCTCCGTCCCCCAAAAGGCGCCAACTTCAGGGTTGGCAACAATATGTCATCTATCAACAGGATTGCCAACAATCTGTCATCACAGAGCCATCAACATCAATTGAGAACACTAACACTAACCCTGAAGTTGGCAACGCTGATAACAGGTGACAGTTGACAGGGCGTCAAAAAGCTAGGTTAGGGCCCCTTTTTGGGGGGCGATTCGTACTGATGGCGTAATCTAAATCTAGTAGTTTTAGTCATCATAGAATCGTGTTCGTCTATATTCCAAGTACATGTAGTACTTTCTCCATGTAAGTACAAAAACTCAATTTATTATTATCGGCATTTTTAATAAACCGAATCACGTTATCACGTTTTTGACCGCCGAAACCGCTTTTATGGCAAACTATTAAGTTTAAATAACCTTATTCGGTGCGGAAAAAAAAATAGAATCCATTGAAATTCTTCGATAATTACACCGTTATTAAAGAAATTCTCGACACAGTTTATAGGCGGCGAATATTCGTGAAAAGATGAAATTGAAACATTATTGTTTGAAGAGATCGCGTGTAGTAAAGCCCGTCATTTACCATTAGGTTCGCTAATGGATCTTTTTGTACCATTGAGAAGTTATTTTTCTATCGAAATATATTGAAAAACTGTTGTTGCAACCGGTAATCATGACATTTGTACACGAATATCTACAGATGACAATTTTACGCAGTTGATGAACATATAAAGGCATTTCTGTGGATTCTTCTACTGACACATATTTGTGTTCCTTTCCCAAGAGATACGAGTAAAGCATATTCACATATAAACTCGATTATATATACTAAAACGGGCAAACTACTTAACCTTTGGTTGTTAAACATAACCAGCCCGTAGCTACTACCTACCGTCGAATAAAAGAATTTCAAGGTGCGATTAAAATGTCGGAAAACGGTAGAAAAACGGTGCCGAACGAGAAGTTCCAAGTTTGAGGTCAACCTGTAGACTCGTTGGAAGCCTTTTCAATGGTACCAGATCGACTACATACGAATCCGGTACCGTTTTGTTATGTAATGACTTGACAAACTGCTTCGAGTCTCTGTCACATTATAACGTTATACAAATTGCAGGTTTCGTGTGGTGTTTGCCTACAGGGTGGGATTTTTTATTAACTATTTGGAAATTTATTATAAAAATACTCTAAAATTGGTATTTGTGTGTTAGTTTTAAAATTCTTCCTGTATATTTTCGTTAAAATAAGATTGCGGTGGCTGTTATAAGATTTTAAGCAATTTTCCACACTTTTTTACAATTTTCTACGTCTTTCTACAATTTTCCACATCTTTCTACAATTTTCCACTCCATTCTACGATTTTCAACGTCTTTCTACAATTTTCCATACATTACTACAGTTTTTCTCAACTCTCTACGATTTTCCAGTTATTTCTAAAATTTTCCACACCTTTCTACGTTTTTCCACGTCTTTCTACAAATTTTCCACTCCATTCTACGATTTTATACGTCTTTCTACAATTTTCCACATCTTTTTACAGTTTTTCTCAACTCTCTACGATTTTCCAGTTATTTCTAAAATTTTCCACACCTTTCTACGTTTTTCCACGTCTTTCTACAAATTTTCCACTCCATTCTACGATTTTCTACGTCTTTCTACAATTTTCCACATCTTTTTACAATTTTCCACACATTACTACAGTTTTTCTCAACTCTCTACGATTTTCCAGTTATTTCTAAAATTTTCCACACCTTTCTACGTTTTTCCACGTCTTTCTACAAATTTTCCACTCCATTCTACGATTTTCTACGTCTTTCTACAATTTTCCACATCTTTTTACAATTTTCCACACATTACTACAGTTTTTCTCACCTCTCTACGATATTCCAGTTATTTCTACAATTTTCCACACCTTTCTACGTTTTTCTACAATTTTCCACACCTTTTTACAATTTTCCACACCTTTTTACAATTTTCCACACCTTTTTACAATTTTCCACACATTACTACAATTTTTCTCACCTCTCTACGATTTTCCAGATCTTTCTACAATTTTCAACACCTTTCTATGATTTTCCCATATATTTATACAATTTTCCACACCTTTCTACAATTCTACACACCTTTCTACAATTTTCCACACCTTTCTACGTTTTTCCACGTCTTTCTACAATTGTCCACTCCATTCTACGATTTTCTACGTCTTTCTACAATTTTCCACACATTACTACAGTTTTTCTTACCTCTTTACGATTTTCCAGTTATTTCTACAATTTTCCACACCTTTCTACGTTTTTCCACGTCTTTCTACAATTTTCCACACCTTTCTACAATTTTACACACATTACTACAATTTTTCTCACCTCTCTACGATTTTCCAGATCTTTCTACAATTTTCAACACCTTTCTATGATTTTCCCATATATTTCTACAATTTTACACAATTTTCAACAATTTTACACACTTTTTTATAACCTGCAAGTTGTTGAGGCTTCTGTGGGTTATTTGTAATGTTTATTATATTTTCTGTATTTGTACCAGACATATTTTCTTCAATAAACTTTTTACCAATAACATTTCTACGATTTTCCCACATTTTTCTACAATTTTCCGCATCTTTCCACATTTTTCTACATCTTTCTACAATTTTTTACATCTTTCTACAATTTTACACACCTTTCTACAATTTTCCACATCTTTCTACAATTTTACACACTTTTTTATGCCGTACAAGTTGTTGAGGCTTCTGTAGGTTATTTGTAATGTTTATTATATTTTTTGTATCTATACCAGACATATTTGTATTTATTGTCTTCAATAAACTTTTTAACAATAACATTTCTACGATTTTCCCACATTTTTCTACAATTTTCAACATCTTTCTTCAATTTTCCACACATTACTTCAGTTTTTCTCACCACTCTACGATTTTCTACACTTTTATACAATTTTCTGCATCTTTCTACAATTTTCCACTTCTTTCTACAATTTTCCACATCTTTCTACAATTTTCCACATCTTTCTACAATTGTCCACATCTTTCTACAATTTTCCATATCTTTCTATAATTTTCCACACTTTTCTACAATTTTCAACATCTTTCTGCAATTTTCAACGCTATTCTGCTATTTTCCAGACTCAAAAATGTTCATTGATTCAAATTGTTCATTAATTCAAAATGTTCATTAATTAAAAATTACCTCTTTGTGGATTTTTAACTTCAGGGATTTTATTTTATTTTTTTATGCTATTTCGTTGAAAAAATCAGTCCTAATTTCCTGCTTAACTTTATTTTCGTTAAAACAACCTGCGAATTAATGAACTTAATGACTTTTTCCTTCGGTCATTGTCTGCTTAACTGGACTAATGATATAATTTTCAAAATTCCTCATTTGTCACGGCTTATAACAAATTCGAACAGCTGTTTCGTTATAACTGGGCAATAAAAGTTTACCGTTACCTTCACACACGCCAACAATGGCCAATATAAGTCGAGAACGATCCAAATTAACAGAAACAAAGCGGTAATTTTTGGTTATTTTTATAATTTAATTAGATGTGAACGAATAAATTTCTTCTGGGCATTGATGTCCTTGAACCGAATTCACTTGTAATCAACCTGTCTGGGATTTGGCACATAATGTTTTCCAAACGAGAATTATCAGAAAAAAATGAAGAAAAAAATGAGAAAAAATGAAGAAAAAAAATGAAAAACATTGAATAAAGTTGAAAAAAAAATTGAAAAACTGAAAACAATTGAAAAAATGAAAAAAATTGAAAAAATTGAAAAATAATTAAAAAAATGAAGAAAAAAAAATGAGAAAAAACTGAAAAAAATGAAGAAAAAAAAATGAAATTGAATAAAGTTGAAAAAAATGGAAAAACTGAAAACAATTGAAAAAATGAAAAAAATTGAAAAAAATTTAAAAAATGAAAAAAATGTAGAAAAAAAATGAGAAAAAAATGAAAAACATTGAATAAAGTGGAAAAAAATTGAAAAACTGAAAACAATTGAAAAAATAAAAAAAATTGAAAAATTTTAATTTTTTTCAAAAATTAAAAAAAAATGAAGAAAAAAATGAAAAACATTGAATAAAGTTGAAAAAAAATTAAAAAACTGAAAACAATTGAAAAAATGAAAAAAATTGAAAAAAAATTCAAAAAAATGAAGAAAAAATTGAAAATGAATGAAAAAAATGAAGAAAAAAAATGAAATTGAATAAAGTTGAAAAAAATGGAAAAACTGAAAACAATTGAAAAAATGAAAAAAATTGAAAAAGATTTAAAAAAATGAAAAAAATGTAGAAAAAAAATGAGAAAAAAATGAAAAAAAAATGAAAAACATTGAATAAAGTTGAAAAAAAATTGAAAAACTGAAAACAATTGAAAAAATGAAAAAAATTGAAAAAAATTAAAAAAAATGACAAAAATGAAGAAAAAAAGTGAGAAAAAAAGAAGAAAAAAAATGAAAAACATTGAATAAAGTTGAAAAAAATTTGAAAAACTGAAAACAATTGAAGAAATGAAAAAAATTGAAAAAAATGAGAAAAAATGAAGAAAAAAATGAAAAACATTGAATAAAGTTAAAAAAAATGGAAAAACTGAAAACAATTGAAAAAATGAAGAAAAAAAAAATTAAAAACATTGAATAAGGTTGAAAAAAAATTGAAAAACTGAAAACAATTGAAAAATGAAAAAATTGAAAAAAAATTATAAATAAATGAAGAAAAAAAATTAGAAAAATTGAAAATAATGAAAAAAATGAAGAAAAAAAATTAAAACATTGAATAAGGTTGGAAAAAAATTGAAAAACTGAAAACAATTGAAAAAATGAAAAAATTGAAAAAAAATTATAAATAAATGAAGAAAAAAAATTAGAAAAATTGAAAATAATGAAAAAAATGAAGAAAAAAAATGAAAAACATTGAATAAGGTTGAAAAAAAATTGAAAAACTGAAAACAATTGAAAATAATTGAAAAAAATTTAAAAAAAAATGAAAAAAATGAAGAAAAAAAATGAGAAAAAAGAAGAAAAAAAAAAAGAAAAACATTGAATAAATTTGAAAAAAAATTGAAAACTGAAAACAATTGAAAAAATGAAAAAAATTTAAAAAATTGAAAAAAATTAAAAAATTGAAAAAAATGGGTAAACAAGGTTAGGTCAGGCCTTCAAACCCTTCAAAAAATTGAAAGAAATGAAAGAAATGAAAAAATTTGAAAAAAATGAAAAAAATGGAAAAAATTGAAAAAAAAATGGGTAAACCAGGTTAGGTCAGGTCAGGCCATCAAACCCTTCAAAAAAATAAAAAATGAAAAAAAAAATTGAATACTAGAATTTCTCCCTAATATTAATAATAAACGTATAGAAAAACAAACGTCCAATAGTCAAAATAGCAGATTTTTTTGACGATATTGCTAATTTTTTACAAAAAATAAATAAAAATTTTGCATTAAAATTGTACGAACATAACAAAAATTCACAAAAAAGGCATTATTTCCATTAACGAATAATAAAAATTGAAATGAAAAAGTGTAGAAAAAAATATCAAACTGGCACTAAAACTAGTAATTTCCTCGTTTAGAACACAAAGGACAATTTTATTCTCACTCGGATCGTATGAAACAGTAGATCTTTTATCTAGGTCAATTAAATCCTTTGAACTTTTAAATTGAAAAAGAATTTTATTCCAAACGAACAATAGAAGCTAAATTAAACCATTCGCGTGTTCGGGATAAATTTCTACATAGATTAACAACTTAACTAACCTAGGTTACAATGATAAATTAAAGATAGCTTTGCTGTTGCTTCCCGATTTCATTTTTTCAGTCGCGTATTTGGAATTTGAGTAACAAATCTTAAAATATCCAAATAAAGAACCTAAATGTCTTATTTATGCATCATACCTATATAAGTACAGACTATTATTTGCTATGCAAACCTTTTGAACTTCATATAAATAGACGCTTCAACTTTTACATAACCTCTTAACTTAAAATATCGTGATTCTACTAAAATGGAGCTTGAATTCTATAAAAACAGAACAAGAAACAATATAACTACAGCGATTTATATCAAATACTATTAAACGAGCAAGGTTTGTATGTGTGTGTGTCCAGAGGATCTCGAAATCCACTCGTCAGAATTCAATGAAACTTTCAGGGTAGACTAATTCCTATCTAAATCGGCGAAAAATGTAGGTCTCATGTCTGTGAAAATTCGATCTTCCGAGATATTTACAAGAAAAGTTAAGCTTTTAGTTTTATTTCCTAGCAACGGCACATAATAATAACTTGTTTCTATAGTAATATATACTATAAAGGAGAGATGAGTACAGTCAAAGTGGGGATATAACGTCACATTCCATAGGCGTACTTTGCAAAATAAGTTTCTATAATATAAATAAGGTCACAGCATATAAAATATATATATATATATATATATATATATATATATATATATATATATATATATATATATATATATATACGCACTTCGTAGATTAAATTTTGAAGTTATATTATTTACAAAAAATAAAAATAAACTTTATGCATCCGACACTTTAACATTGAACGAATTAAATTTAACCAATAAATAACAAGGAGGATTATATGTTGGGATTAAATTAAATCTCTTGGCATTAAAAGTAACGCTTCAGTACTTACCTAAACTCAAAGATTAAAAAAAAAGTTAGTTCAAGAAATATCTTTAAAAGTCACTGTCTTCACTAAAACTACTGGCATCACTATAATTGTCTTTTCTGATGTTTATTATTATCGGTTCTATTAAATTATCCATTGATATATCCACTTTCCTAAATGAATTTTCCATATTTTTAAACATGATCAATGCATTTTCCCCAATGTTCTCTATTTACATCTGAAACTGCCTTCAAAAACAAATTTCGCACATCAGGAAATTTAAATGTTTTATTGTTTTGAGAAACATAACCTTTTAATAATTGAGACCAGATCAGTTCAATGGAATTTAACTCTGCGTGGTTCGGAGGAAATCTGAGAATTTTAATTCCTTTTTCTCTGGCCATCTCATCCATAATATATTTTTTGAATTTGTTTTTATGTTGCCTTGCTATTACTAATAATTCTGCCTTCAAGGATTTAGGAGGACTGATAATATTTTTAGAATGAAGCCATTTTGAAATATATATTAATACAAAATTCTGAATCAATTAAAATACATACGATACGGCTATGAATAAATAAAGTCTGACTTATCTGTCAAAAGAACAAATTTATTACAGTAAAAACCATGGAAACAAGAATCTAGACAAAAACTATATTAGGCCGATCAGATGTATTAAAATTTAAATTTTAACTACAAATAAGCATTGAAGGATGAGGTAAAAATAAAATTTCTACCTCTTGAACCTGTACTACGTTCTGCAAATTAAATACTGCACTCCTTTCTTCTGTATAGTACAGTAGTAAAAAGGTTTGACTTTATTTAATTTCTGGCGTTTTAATCAGAAAGAATTCAATTTTAAATTTGTCGCTTTATATAAAAAAGGAAAGGTTCATTTGACGGACATAAATAATTTGCTTGTCAAATGACAGCCATCTTATTAATTCAAAGTTGAAAATACAACGTTGCCAATTCAATTTCAGAAATCATGGGTTTAGGTAAATATTTATAGGAACGTTGAGTAACACTGTTAAAATGGACACCTGTCTTCCCTTCCCCGATAGTGTGAGACTACCCCTTACGGCTACTATTTTATTATGCGGACAGTTTTAATATTTAAGTTTTCATGATCAGAGAGAGAGAGAGAGAGAAAGAATTTTTGAAAAAATATGATATCAATATCTGCCACACCTCGAGAGTCTGGTCACAGGTTTTTGTGGAGGTTTTTACCCAAGTATGAATATCAGACCTATAATTTTTCTTTACTGCAGATCAAAAAATAATAAAATCAATTGAACATAGAGTTTTTCTTATATAGTGATAAATAGAGTGAGCTGAGCGATCTTCTGTTGACGGGACGTGTGCCCTACACGCTGCTGTTGCACGTCCCGGAAACGGGGCCTGTCCACCGTGACAATTCGCGAAGATCAAGCGTCAGTAGAAGTTGCCCTAAAAGGGTGAAATCCCCAGAAACTAGGCAACTTTAATGCATTTAACTAACCTCTGTGACAAGCAGTTGATAAACGTCAACAACAGCTGCAGCCAATTGAAAATTAACACTGACAGCTTTTTTAATTTTCCCGCCTACTTTCAAGCCAATCGCCAATCAACTTTTTATTTATCTCCCTATCAGTAGTTCAAGTAGATGTCGCCCACTCCGTGATTTTCGCGAATTAATTAATAATTTGTCATGTTATAAATATACTTAAATTATATACTCATTGGGCTGCTTAAAAATGTAGATTTGAATATTAAGAGCGAAGCTCGGTGACCAGATATTGATAAATAGTTGAGAAAAGATCTGATGTTTGGGGAATAATATTTGAATAAGAATTTCCAGTTTAAAATCCCATTCTACAAGTTTAAATTTAGTAGGTACTCATTGTGAAAATTTTATATTTCTCTTTCGAATTAACTTCATTTGAAGCGTGAATTATTTATTAATAAATATAAACGAATGTCTTTTTTTTGTAAGGTGTGTATCTGTTTTTTTTTTACGAAATAATAACCCTTTACATTTCAAATTTCACATTTCATTCTAAATGAAAAGCCTTTTAACCCCAATAACGAAAAAAGATTAATGAGTTTTGACTCGGTTTTCTCGTCGAGAGAACTTCAATGTAGCCGTGAACATAAATGAAAATTGAAAGCAAATATCGGCAGTCATTAAGGGAATTTAATTATGAACTTTTAAGGGAATTGCGAATCAAAATTCAACCAAATACGGATTGGTGTAACAAGGAAATGCTTTAAAATTCTATGATTAGTTTTGTAAAACTATTTATCAATAATATACCACGATGAACTATAGAAATGAATAATTTTTAACCCCTACTTTCAGAAAATTTTGTGAAGATATTGACTCCACACCTGCTGCCGCTAGACTGTATAGAGTCATGGTAAAAGGTAGAGTCGATAACGCAATGGCTCTAAAGAAGCCAGAAAGTGAAAATGAAAGAGCGCAACTCTTACTGGACACTCATATTTCTATAGGGCACACTCCAGAACGGTATAGTAGACCTACCAGAGAAGATAAGGCAATGGCCAGACATATCTGAAGCATAAGATGGGCCTTGAACACCTTCCAATCGTTTAAATCAGCAGGAGCTGATGGAATATTCTCCGCCCTACTCCAGCGCGGGCAAGAAGAAATCAAAAATAATTAGTAACTGTTATTACAACTCCATTATAGAAAAACCATCTCTATAATCTCGGGTTAGAAAAGATCGCCAACCGTGACCGAGACACGTTCGCTCATTTGGCACCTATCTTTTGACTTCGTGATTTCTGTGTGAATCCCACGATTTGCGCGATTTTTTTTTCTTCTACCGTCTTTTGCCCAGTGTTTTCATCTACCAAATAAAACAAAACTTTATTCCATTCCTATTGTCAGATCATTGTGCCGCATTAAAGTCGCTTGTTGTTTTATGCAGAGTGTGCAGTACAGGACTTGAAGGAAAAATGAAAAATGGGTAGTTAAAATAAAGAAGAAAATTTATATTGAAGAATTCTTCTTTCAAACATAGCAAAAATTCCTTATATTACAAAATTTTCGGAAGAATTAGAAATTAAGACCAGTTTTTCAAACAACTAATATAGTAGAACCCACCGCTTTATGAGAAAGAAGAAAACGCTATAAAAACAGCAAAGGATACCGCCAATAGAAGAAATGCTAATTGATCTGGACATTTTTGAGTTCTTTAATGTCGAAAACGCCGTACACTGTCCATGTACATAAGAATAAAATGATATTTTGGCTATTAGGACCACTGTGCAAAGATTCAATAACCAACCTACTGGGTAATTTGCGTAAAATTTCTATATTGATTAACTTTCTTTAATATGAATTTACATTTTAATTTCTATAACGCATATTAGATTTCAATAGAGGTTGACCACTCCACGTCGCCGATAGGTTCATTTTCTGATCTCTTGTGAGATTCACAAACGTTGCTAATTACCCTATCTCAACCCTCATCATTGGATTCACTGTCATCAACGTTGATAATCAATTTGGTCGGACTCGTTATATAAGAATTTTCTTCTTTGATAACATGTTTGATTTTTGTCTGCCAATCATCAGCTGAACTTTTGTTAATTTCTTCTTTTACCAAATTTGCTATCAACCCGTCAAATTTGGGAAACACGTTATAACGTTTTATTCTTTTTTAATTTGTCCCCAAATTAATTCTGTGGGGTTAAATACACAAAAATAGGGCGGAAGGCGCAATACCTCGTGGCCCCTTTTTGATGCCATTTCGTCAATAAAAAGTTTTATAATATATTATAATGGTATGTTATTTTTCTTTTTATATTTATTATTAAATTTTCTATTTAATTTACCTTCTTCCGTAAATTTAGACAGAACGTGTTTTATAAATATTGTTATTGTAGTTGGGCGCCATCTGTCTTATTACATAGGAAATTATAGCCAATATCTATCTCAGGTTCTAGGGTTCTCTAAGAGGTTAGATTTTTATAAAATCAATGACAACGAACGTAATGAAAAATTATAAACATTTATTAAAGGAAAAAAAATTAACGATAAACTTTATCTGTACAGGAACAATTGTTTGGTGTAACAATTTTTTCTTTTAAATCGCGTTGCTTTAGGTTTTTCTTTTGTTTTTATGATACGGAGCGATGTGAACTCTTCAAAAGATTTTGGTCAAAAGCCTCGCTTTGACACACGAAACGCTTTTTATAAAGTACAATGTCACAGCTTCCTAGATGAGAATTTGACATTTTTTAACCTAAATTTTTACAAAATTAAAAAAAATTATTGATTTTATTGCAAATTTTGACTAATAACATCTTATTCTATAGATTAAAAGAAAATTTTTGATATACTTTTTATATCATTTCGAATTATATTAACTTCGTACAAAGACACTTTTTGTTCGTCATCATTGATTTTCTAAATATCATTAAACTTCATTATTGTTGTACTTTTTTGCTATATTTCTTTAATTTTATAAATCCTAAACTCTTTTTCGTTTAATTTACTATCGTTTCGTTTAACTTAAACTAATTATGTTGAATTCTTATTAGATTGAATTTTAAGGTTAACTTTTATAAGTAATATTTTCTTCCTGTCTCAGTTATACGTTAAAAAAAGGCTTTATATTCAATACCATTACAATATATGTAAAGATGCCCAAACGATATTTACAAATATTTAGAAGTGTCATTTCAAGTTGACATTTTTACTTGATTCCTTTTTCAAGTTAGAAAAATGGCGTCGAATGATGTAATTCCTGCTGGAATTAAAGTTGTAAATAGATAGATAGTTTATTAATCACGTTATGTACATATACATTTATGACAAGTCAAGAACAAGGAATTAGTGATACTAATGTTAAAATAACAAATAGATAAAAAATTTACATTAACTTAAATGAATAAAATATTACAATTCACACTTATGGTAATAGATAGATTATTAAAATGAACTAAATTACAGACATAATTAGATGTGCTACCATCTATGGTAAGAAGAGAGAATTGACATTAAATTTTGACTGAATCTAGTCAAGATGTCACTCTCTTCTTTTTTATCCCTTTCAGAGATTAATACAAAGTGAGTAAACCAGTAAGGAATTTTAATTTATTAGATTCGACATCCTAAGACCGGTTTCTGCCTTTCTGCTTCATCAGTTAGGCTTTTCGAATCCAATAAATAAAAATTCCAAACTCGTACAAGTCAATAGCTATATCCGCTACAAGATAACATTTTTAGATGTGCTACCATCTATGGTAAGAAGAGAGTATTGACATTAAATTTTGACTGAATCTAGTCAAGATGTCACTCTCTTCTTTTTTATCCCTTTCAGAGATTAATACAAAGTGAGTAAACCAGTAAGGAATTTTAATTTATTAGATTCGACATCCTAAGACCGGTATTTTTATTTATTGGATTCGAAAAGCCTAACTGATGAAGCCGAAAGGCAGAAACCGGTCTTAGGATGTCGAATCTAATAAATTAAAATTCCTTACTGGTTTACTCACTTTGTATTAATCTCTGAAAGGGATAAAAAAGAAGAGAGTGACATCTTGACTAGATTCAGTCAAAATTTAATGTCAATACTCTCTTCTTACCATAGATGGTAGCACATCTAAAAATGTTATCTTGTAGCGGATATAGCTGTTGACTTGTACGAGTTTGGAATTTTTATTTATTGGATTCGAAAAGCCTAACTGATGAAGCCGAAAGGCAGAAACCGGTCTTAGGATGTCGAATCTAATAAATTAAAATTCCTTACTGATTTACCTACAGACATAATTTCAAAATATTCCTGTTTAGTGTAGAAACAATGATCCAAGAGAATATTTTTGATGCAGCTTTTAAATTTATTATAATTTATTTCTTTAATTGACGTTGTTAAGACGTTATAGAGATTGACATTCAGAGAATTGCGGATTGTTGAATCTAATCTCATTCTTTGTGGTCTCAGGTGAGAGGCGTTTCTGGTGTGGTAGTTGTGGAAGTCACTGTTAGTTGTAAATTGTTTCTTGTTTTTGTGTATTTCCAATAGAGTGTAGTAGATATGAATCGAGGGAAGAGGCATAATTTTAAAATGTTTAAATAAAGGTTTACAAGGTTCGTTAAAACCAACCCCCGCTAAAACCCTTATAGCCTTTTTTTGCATTCTAAAAGCTTTAATTAAATGTGTCGATTGTCCCCAAACAATCAATCCATATGTTAAATGGCTATGAAAAAGAGAATAATAAGCTGTAAGTAAAACATTGTGGCTTAGAACTTGTTTTAATTGCCTTAATAAATAGAGTTGAGTGGCAAGTTTTCTGCAAAGTTGGTTGATATGTTTAACGTTATGATTTGATCTGGTGTTCCGGTTTGAAGAAATGATCAATTTTTGAGTTTTATCTCTATTTTATTTTAAGCTATTCAATGCAAACCAGTTTTCAGCATCCCTTTCAAATTTGCTAGTATGATTTAATAGATCTATTTCATTCTTATTTCCCAGCACCATTGTAGAATCATCAGCAAAGCAAATGATTGCAGCAGGCAACAATGCATGAAAGATATCATTGAAATAGACAAAAAATAGAATAGGTCCTAGAATAGATCCTTGGGGCATGCCATGGTGTATTATTTCAGTCTTACTAAGACAACCCTTACTGTAGGTGGCTTGTATTCTGTTACATAAATAAGATTTAAAGAAATTTAACGCAGTACCTTGGATTCCATAATGATTGAGCTTTTCTAGGAGAATATCATGATTTACACAATCAAATGCCTTGCTAAGATCCCACAATGTTACTGCGGTTAGCTCACCCTTTTCTAAATTGGAGACAATCGTAAGTATTACCTCTAGAACAGCTTGAGTTGTTGATCTGTTTGCAATAAATCCAAACTGATGGTTATGTAGGATTGAGTGTTTGGAGAGAAGTGACATTAAACGTTCTTTAACTATGATTTCAATAATTTTACCACATATGGGGATAATAGATATGGGACGGCAGTTGTCAGGCGAATTTGGATCTCCTTTTTAAATAAGCTAATTGTGGATGGATTACTAAAAATCAGAGAAAAAATTTCAAGTTTAAATTTTTATACAAAATAACCTCACAATTAGAACCCTCCGTGGATGGTTCACACTAGCGTCAGCGTCTATTTGGTATTTGAGGTATTTTTTTGTAAAATAAAGTGTAGAATTTTTTCTCTGATTTTTAGGAATCCATCCACAATTAGCTGATTTACAACTTTTATTCCAGCAGGAATCACATCATTTGACGCAATTTTTGTAACTTGAAACAGGACTCATTTAAATAAAAATATCAACTTGAAATGACTTGAATCAAATATTGAAATAGTATGAACGTTCACTTGAATTCAGGTTACTCCTTTCAAGTTACTTGAATTCAAGTAACTTGTAAAGTCTGAACGCCGCTTTATAGAAATTAAAATGTAAATTCATATTAAAGAAAGTTAATCGATATAGAAATTTTACGCAAATTACCCCTAACGATCTCCAGCTAAGTTGGTTATTGAATCTTTGCACAGTGGTCCTAATAGCCAAAATATCATTTTATTTTTATGTATATGGATAGAGTACGGTGTTTTCGACATTAAAGTACTTAAAAATATCCAGATCAATTAGCATTTCTTCTATTGGCGGTATCCTTTGCTGTTTTTTCTTTCTCATAAAGCGATTCTACTATACATTATAATCTTTAATAGTAAATACAAAACCTTTTAATGAAATCCAAAGTACGAAAAATTGTGTTTTTCCTAACAAATGGAAAGTTAAAATAAAAGTTTCAATTTTTTTGTTTTTACACACCTTTGTAAACAAGTAAACGTGATCAGGAGCTTCAATTATAAATTTTAGAAAAGGTTTTAGATTTTTTTGGGCAATATCCATCAGATTTTGGTTTTGAAAATGCTCGTAATTTGAAATATTTGGAAATATCAACGTTGTTTTTGATGAGGATTCAATATTGAATACTGGGCCCAAAGTGTTGAGGGTTTCATCTTTTTAGCTAATTCTGCAAAATATGCACCAAAGACTTCTTCCGAAAATGAATCAGTTCCTGTTTTAGATCTCCAATCCATAAATTTTTTATACGTAAAATCATAAACATGTTTTGATTTGACAGGAATTAAATTTGAAAATGCATTTTCAGCCTCATTTATAATTTCCTCTGGTTGTATATCACTATTATCCATACCAGCATCACTCATTGAGACATTTCAATGTCATCCGTAGAAAAAAGAAATTAATAATTATTTTAATTAAACGAAATTTAAAATAAGAACTTTTTAAATTTATTAACTTGAATATCATACAAAACCAGGATGTGAATGGTTGATTTGCATTGCATCAGTCCGATCCTGTTTCTCTATTTTGCATACAGAAGCTCTGGGTAGATATGTTAGTGGAAACGTTAAAAATTATTGATTAATGGAGAGTATTAGCTGAACGCTACTACCTCTAGTTTATTACGTATGCAACGAGGCGTGGTTCTTTAATTAAAAATATTCATCAAATTAATTAAGTTTTATTTATTTTGACCACCAACGTATTTCCTTGATTGCAACGTTTATCGACTTCTTTATATCTATCTTAAATTTGAGTATACGTACACGTAAATAATTAAGTAATAACATCAACTACTCCTTGGGCAATATGCCCAACAGGTATTGAATTACGTGAATGCAGACGCCGTTTTGGAACCCGAATAATCGAAACTTATACCCAAAACTTCTGATTTTGTTATTAAAGGAGCCTGTGATTCTTATACCGGTTTCGGCATTATTGTGCCTCGTCAGTAAGAAGTAGACTAGCGCGAATTTCTATCTCTAAAGAAATTCTGAAGATCGCTTTGAACCTACCAACTCTTAGTACAAACGGTTAAGTCGAAAAAGAGGAGGTGAGTGCACAGCGTCTGCATTCACGTAATTCAATAACTGTAGGGGTATATTGCCCAAGGAGTAGTTGTTGGGATGCAGACGTCCTTTTTTTGAATTTTTATTGGTCAAAAAATTTCACCTTTAGTAGTAAAAAACAAGTGTTTAAATTTCGGATCGTGATAGTTTTTTGTTTTAAGACATTGTTTTAAGGAAGGCATTTTTCCTTATCCCCCTTCATCCTCTCCTAGCCAGCAAATTACATCAGCGATGAGGGTAAGTTAAGAATTCTTTCAACTTTTTGGGTAATATTTTCAACAAAGGGCTAAGGACAGAACCTCGAGGGATACCACGTTTAGAAAATGTTCATCTGAATATTCTAGGAAAATTGTGATTTATACACTTTATTTTGATCGGTCCTAGGGTTTTTTATTTTTGACTCTATACTATGATGAATATTTTTACTCTGTTGTAGTTGCGCTTTTATCCAATTTTCCGTATGATTTAGTCGAAATGATACAGCGTAACATTATTAATTTATTTTGTTATATCGGTGTGTTTTCAGCCAACTGGATTAAAGCAAACAAAAATAATGATTGCGGTTTTCGATTATAATACTAGCGCAGAAGCTGTTATTGGTGTTCATATCCAACTTTAACTGCAATTTGGAGTTGAATACTCGTTTACAAATCCTCTCGGATTAATTTGCGGGTTGATTGATAGGTTGGGGATCTCTAAACATGGGTGTAGGTAAGATTACTCGATTAAGGTTGAACATTTTAACCCACTTTTACAAAAATTTAGGGTAAATTAAGAAAAATTATGGCGACAGAGTTGGATATTGGTTTTTTACGATTTGTGGCTGAAATATGCATAATATCGAAAAACGTTTCATTATAAAAGAAGTAGATAATTAAAAAATCTAAAACTTTTATATTAATCATTTTTCAACATGACCTCAAAATTATCGAGAAAATCGCTATAAACTATTTTTTTTTGTTTTAATTTTTAACTTTAATTTATATGTCGATTTTATATGAATTTAAATTAAAAAAATGCCTGCGAGACTTAAACGAAACAAATAAAGAAAATCTCTATCAAATGGCAAACCATTTTGTGCATTAGAAGAAACGTGAATTTCTAATGAAATCCACTTAAAACCAGTTTATTTCCGATTCACATAAATTATGTTTAAATTCGTTCCGACCTGTATTTATGAACTCTCCCAGAGATTCATTTGCATCCACTCACTTAATAACATCTATTAAAATGTACCTATAAATTTCAGATGTTTGTAATCCAATAAAATACCGCATCAAGCTTGAATCTAGTTAAATGCAACATTTGTATTCGCGAGCGTACGTAATGTGAAATGTTTGTTTAATTTTCAGACAATTAAACATATAAACTCATTCAACCGGCAACGCCGCACCAAAATACATTTGCAAACAGCACTCAGACCAGGAAGCGGCATCGTCAAAATAAGTTTTTTATTCTATTACACAATAATAATATCACGCCATATATCTAACCGTCTCGTCTAGACAATAGAAAAAATTTTACATGTTTGTTAACGCGGCCCACGTTAAACAATCTTTCTAGAACAATCGCGAGCCGGGAAGGGATAAATTTGAAACCGACAAACTTCGCAGATCTTAAATCAGTGCACAGTGACGCTCCGGGGCAACAAGGCCTCGTCAAACCAGTGGGACTTAGCTGCAATCAAGCGGTCCATTTTATTTTAAAAATATTTCGTCAAACCAGTGGGACTTAGCTGCAATCAAGCGGTCCATTTTATTTTAAAAATATTTCGTCAAATCAGTGGGACTTAGCTGCAATCAAGCGGTCCACTTTATTGTTCATTCTATATTCAAATCAAAACTCAGTGCTTCGAGAATTTAAACAGTATCACTCACTCAGACCACACGCAAAATATTTTCTGACTGATGCGGTCTTTTTAGTTTTTACCTATGTGCTAGTGTTTGTTAAGCACATAGGGTACTTATAATACTTTGTTCATTGATTACCAGTTAATGTAATCCTTTGTTAAGTTGTTGTTTATTTATTTATTTATTTAACTTAAAATAAATCGTTAAATAAAGGTGGTAGTTGTTTTTGTCCATGGAGTGGGGAAGAAAAAGAAATACAGTCCACTTAGAACTACGATGCAGTTTAAAAAGGCGATAACACATTGTTGGTCGTCCTGGGAAACTGGCACAACATAGGGTTTATTCCAGAACCCTCAACAATGTTTGTTTGTTATTAATATCGCAATTAATTTATCAAACATACGGTTTAAAATTGGATATGTACGATGCGGAAACTTAAAATTTAGTTCGTTTGCAAACATAATGAAAAATTATAAAAGGAGCAAAACTTATATACCAGAAGGAACTGTTATACCGAGGATAGAAATCAGTAAGTGCGTGCTAATTGTGAGGATTCTTCAAATCTGCCAATTAGCAGTGGAGTACCTCAAGGTTCAGTATTAGGTCCAATTTTATTCTTATTATTCATCAACGATATCACAGACGCAATGACACGAGTGTAACTTGGTGTAGTTCTGATATACAGGCATTACAATCTACTATAATCTGGTATAAATTTGCAAGGGACAATTTAAGACATTTTTACGCAACATCTTTGTAAAAAAATTATTGCGAAAGCCTTATTAAGATTTAAGTGTAGTAGACATTCGTTTAAAAAGTTTAATTACCTTCGCATTTAGTGCCTAATCAATAATATTAGCGATATCTCTCATTTATTAAAACTAATCAGTACATTTATCTGCCCGCTTCAACTGACATGCGCGTAATTAATTTATAGCTCTTATTTGGCGCCAAGTATTTAGTAGATATGAACAAACATAAATAAATTGCCTGCGTATTTGATTCCGCACCGAGAAATGATTATCTAACAGTATTTAAAATACGATTACGTTTACGGTCATACTTATATAGAGATAAAATATATATACAGACCACATGTTCCCATAACGGAAGTTCCTAACATTCAGTACATCTGATTTTCAAATAACTAATTTCTAGCGATCACGGATTAATTAAGTTTTAATAAGATCGAGGTGAATGTGACTAATAGATTATTATTTATAAAGCAACTAGTTAATGGGTAGTTTGATGAGAATATTTGGTTCAAAAAATGTTTGGAAAATCTCAGAAAAACATAATTTTACTAAATTTTGCATTCTTCAGTTACCTAAATATATGTTTTATAAACTTTAACTACAAAAATGGCTTTCTCAACCCCTTTTTACCCTTGAAACCGAATTTCAAGTTGATAGGGTTTTTTAAAATTATTTAGACAATTTTTTCGCATAAATTTTCAAGATGCGCAAATTTGGATTTTTTTCTGGACCACAATTTTGCGAATTTTGAACCAAAAAATCCTCTTATTATAGAAAATTTTACGTTATTTCTATTTCTTCAAGCCCGGAGTTTCTATCACCCACTGTTTTTTCGATATAAAAGATTTTTTGAATCCCTGTCAATTTTTTATAATTTAAAAAATTTTAAAATCTCATTCTATCACCAGATATTTTTCTAATATTCATTTTCTTACGTATTTTGGGCCCAAAAAGACGAATCTGCAGCTAAAAATTACATATTTTATTGATAAATCTCATAATCCCGGAAAAACTTTTAATTTTTCCAGGTTTTTCCGTCTCCAATCCCCAAAAATATATTTTTTTAAATTTTAATAACAAAAATGGCTTTATCTACTCCCGTTTACCCTTGAGACCGAATTTCAAGTTTATAGGATTTTTAAAAATTATTTCAATAACTAATTTTATAAATTTTCCACATCGTCAAATTTGAAATTTTTTCTGGACCACAATTTTGCGAATTTCAAGCCGAAAAATCCTCTTATTCTAGAAAATTTAGCGTTCTTTTCATTTTTTCTATCCAGGAGTCTCTATCTCTCTCTGTTTTTTTGATATAAACAATTTTATGATACCATGTCAATTTTGACAATTTTAAATGCGTTTTTAAGACACTTCCGATCGAGCTGTAAAATGGCATAAAAATCATGGAAATTTTCCAACTTTGAAAGCCTTTTTGAGGCATTTCCGTTAGAGCTAGACCAAAAATCTACGGACCAAAATCTATATAATAACATCAGGAACAGACAGCGAAATTTTTTCAAATTTTTTAATTTTACAGGGGGTGCCGAGGACATTTTTTTTAAACCCTATATCCCAACTATACGACGACATAGCTCAAAAATTAAAAAAAATATTCGGAATCTGCTCGACCAAATCTACAAAATGCCCTTTAGGCACAGGAATTTTTTCGAAAATCTCCCAAAACTCCCCCAAAATGATCCGAATTTAAATTCGAGATATGGAACAAATTAGTACATCTATTTACTACATTTTGGCCCAAGGAAATCTTGCCTTAAACCCTACCACTTTTTGTAAAAGGCAACCAATCTATTCTAAACAATTCGACACATTATACAATTTTTATAATAAATAAAATTACTTTAACTTCCAAGAACTTAGTAATCTCCCATGCATGACGTCTCTAGACATGCTCGATGAACACAGGGCCTAAATTAATATATTATTATTCCCTTTCCCTAGTTCCTTTACCCTTGATAAAAGAATACAAAATCATTTATTACGAGCAGTGACAAAAGGAGCATGTCAATAAATACTGGATATATCACGTTGTTTCACTAACCATTTATACTTTTTATTCATCGAAATTAAACTGTAACGTAGATGTTTTAAGCCAATAATCTGCTTGATTAAAACATGCCGGAAATAAATACATGTTGCGTTGCATGTATATATCTTCTTCGTATCCTGAACAAAATCAAAACAGTCAGTGGTGTAGTTATTCTATATATGGAAGAGAAAACAGTGTTCAAGAAACTAGCAAATGTATCGAAAAACAAATTTAGTATCCAGGAAGATGGATTGGGCAAGAAGAGACATTTTAGATGGCCAGCAAGATCACCAGATTTAAGTACAATAATATTTGTATAGGGTTATGTTAAAGAAATACTGTTTCTTCCGTAAATGCTTCGCTCGAACGCATACTCTGTATTTTTTGTCCTTTATTGCTTTTATCTATCTTCTTTTTTACTGTTTTAGTTAATATATATTTTAAACTAGCTCCAGAATTTGATTTGATCATTGGAGAGACTAAATTAGCTGCTGAGCAAAATATAGCTCTGATTTGACCAAAAATACACCCTTTTCTGCGCCACTGAAAAACTTCACGGCGCATTCTAGATTTTGCCATGCTGTGAATATTATTAGATTATTATAGAGTCAAAGCATATCAGCGGCTTCCTTTATCCCTAAAGACGTTGGAAAACTTGATTATATGTAATTAATTTCAGATTAGGAGCGTTACGATGAATTGTATTTGAAGCAAAGAATTTCCAGGAAATTTAAAATAAAAAGAAAAATAGGTAATTTGAATTAATAAAAAATGGTAACCATAGAAAAATTAAATTGATTATCCGGGTCAGCGATCCTAGAGTTTTGAGGCTTAAAAAAATTAAATTTGCACCTTAATTATAATAATTTATGTTGTTCGCTCTTAATATTCAAATCTACATTTTTAAGCAGCCCAATGAGTATATAATTTAAGTATATTTATAACATGACAAATTATTAATTAATTCGCGAAAATCACGGAGTGGGCGACATCTACTTGAGCTACTGAAAGGGAGATAAATAAAAAGTTGGGAAAATTAAAAAAGCTGTCAGTGTTAATTTTCAATTGGCTGCAGCTGTTGTTGACGTTTATCAACTGCTTGTCACAGAGGTTACTTAAATGCATTAAAAGTTGCCTAGTTTCTGGGTATTTCACGAAATTTCGCGAATAGTCAAGGCGGACAGGCCCCGTTTCCGGGACGGGCAACAGCAGCGTGTAGGGCACAGGTTCCGTCAACAAAAGATCGCTCAGCTCACTCTATTTATCACTATATAAGAAAAACTCTATGTTCAATTGATTTTATTATTTATTGATCTGCAGTGAAGGAAAATTATAGGTCTCATATTCATACTTGGTTAAAATCCTCCACAAAAACCTGTGACCAAACTCTCGACGTGTGGCAGATATTGATATCATATTTTTTTAAAGTTTTTCAGTTACAAAAATAATTCATTCGTACATTACATTACAATTTGGAAAATACAAAGTCACAATCAACCTTAAAATGTACTATGAAAATAGAGAATTTTAAATGTCTCTTTAAAGTTTCCTGTAAAATAAAAAATTGAAATCTATGTTAATAGTACACGTGTACAAGCATTTATTCTTTTTCTCTCTCTCTCTCTCTCTCTATGATAATGAAAACTTAAATATTAAAACTGTCCGCATAATAAAATAGTAGCCGTAAGGGGTAGTCTCACACTATCGGGGAAGGGAAGAACCTTTACCCGATGTGCATAAAGCTTTTCCACCCACCAAAAAAAAACATTAGCTTTAGGTTAGGTTAGATCTTTGTAATACATAAAGAAAAGTACGATACGTGTGACATTTTGACATTTGTTACATTCTGACAGGTGTCATATTTTGACATTTGTTCATTTTGAGATTTGTTCATTTTGACAGTTGTTACATTCTGACATGTATTACATTTTAACAGGTGTCACATTTTGACAAGTGTCCATTTTAACAGTGTTATTGATAGGTATCATATTTTTTCAGTTACAAAAATAGTTCATTCGTACATTACATTACAATTTGTTCTTGAAAAATATAAAGTCACAATCAACCTTAAAATGTACTATGAACAGTTGTCACGTTTTGACAGGTGTCACATTTTGACAAGTGTCCATTTTAATTGTTACTCAACGTTCCTATAAATATTTACCTAAACCCATGATTTCTGAAATTGAATTGGCAACGTTGTATTTTCAACTTTAAATTTATGAGATGGCTGTCATTTGACAAGCAAATTATTTATATCCGTCAAATGAACCTTTCCTTTTTTATACTTTTCAGGTTTATTCTGGTTATAAATTCCTTGGGCTTTTGTAGAAAAGTTATGTATGTGTTTGTACTGGAAAAATATGTTAAATAACCGTTTCAACGCACTGAATTTGTTTGTCTTGGGAGTGAGTATCCCAACATATATTTTTTCATAAAAAAATGTGAAAAATATTTTTCCCGGCAAAAATTTCTATTGCTAAGTTTATTGATTTTATCATGTTTTATAGCATCTGTGAAAATTTCATGAAAATCCCAGTCGGCCCCATTTTCTTAACGTTTACCCAGAGATGTGCGTGTCTGTAGTTGTTAAAATTTGTAGGTCATTATGGATAAAAAGCGGCAAATTTAAAATTGAATTCTTTCAGATTGAAACGTAAAGTCAAACCTTTTTACTACTATACTATACAGAAGAAAGGAGTGCAGTATTTAATTTGCAGAACGTAGTACAGGTTCAAGAGGTAGAAATTTTATTTTTACCTCATCTTTCAAAGCTTATTTGTAGTTAACATTTAAATTTTAATACATCCGATCGGCCTAATATAGTTTTTGTCTAGATTTAATCTTGTTTCCATGGTTTTTTACTGTAATAAACACCTGTTCTTTTGACAGATAAGTCAGACTTTATTTATTCATAGCCGTATCGTATTTATTTTAATTGATTCAGAATTTTGTATTAATATATATTTCAAAATGGCTTCATTCTAAAAATATTATCAGTCCTCCTAAATCCTTGAAGGCAGAATTATTAGTAATAGCAAGGCAACATAAAAACAAATTCAAAAAATATATTATAGATGAGATGGCCAGAGAAAAAGGAATTAAGATTCTCAGATTGCCTCCGTACCACGCAGAGTTAAATCCCATTGAACTGATCTGGTCACAATTATTAAAAGGTTATGTTTCTCAAAACAATAAAACATTTAAATTTCCTGATGTGCGAAATTTGTTTTTGAAGGCAGTTTCAGATGTAAATAGAGAACATTGGGGAAAATGCATTTATCATGTTAAAAAGGTGGAAAATTCATTTAGGAAAGTGGATATATCAATGGATAATTTAATAGAACCTGTAATAATAAACCTCAGAAAAGACAATTATAGTGATACCAGTAGTTTATATTTTTTATAATTTTGGACACCAATAAAAATATCAAAACATCACTGGAAAGACAGTGGCGGACCTCACAACTGGCCTGCATTGTTTGGGGATACCTGAAGAAAGAAGTAAAGAGATAAATTGAGAACGAATATGAGGAGTTGAGAAATGAATAGTTCTTTGATTACCTCTTCAAATTCTTCTTCACTTATATCTGCTTCGGTATTTGCTTTAACTGTATAAGCTTGTGGTATAAGAGTAGTGATTTTCAAATTAATTTTTGATGTGAAACTATTTACTAGATTCGTGATAGCTGTAAAATAATCTTAAGGTAGACACCACTGCGTATTTCATAAAGAAAAATCTCTAAAACTATTAACACCGAAATCCACCAAACTTAAATTGATTCACGAAGATTTACTTTTCCCTTAAACTGGGTTAAAGTTACATCTTGTCGTAATCAAACTACGGGCATGAAATTTAATTCAATTTAAATTTATAGACGTTTTTATTAGAAGTTACCCAAGGCAAATTGAAAAAAGTTCGGTAGCTGGTTATCGAGAAATTGAATCACGATTTTATGAGGTTTTCAGTTTTGTCTATAGAACGTATCTATCACCTGCCGAATTGAAGGTTATCGGGCTGTGCGTATAACAAAGTTAAAAAAAAACAAATTATAACGGTATAGGCAAAATATTAGAGGTATAAATAAAATATTGACCCTAGGGGGCCTAGTAATTTAAACCAAAAAAATTATTAGCATTTCCCAAGCCATGAAACTTTGTTTTTGTACGATGTTTTCTACATCGGCAATGTTCACGGAGTCGGCGACATCTACTTGAACTACTGAAAGGGAGATAAATAAAAAGTTGATTGGCGATTGGCTTGAAAGTAGGCGGGAAAATTAAAAAAGTTGTTAGTGTTAATTTTCAATCGGCTGCAGCTGTTATTGACGTTTATCAACTGCTTGTCACAGAGGTTAGTTAAATGCATTAAAAGTTGCGTAGTTTAGGGCAACTTCTACTGACGCTTGATCTTCGCGAATTGTCACGGTGGACAGGCCCCGTTTCCGGGACGTGCAACAGCAGCGTGTAGGGCACAGGTCCCATCAATAGAAGATCGCTCAGCTCACTCTATTTATCACTATATAAGAAAAACTCTATGTTCAATTGATTTTATTATTTATTGATCTGCAGTGAAGGAAAATTATAGGTCTGATATTCACACTTGGGTAAAAACCTCCACAAAAACCTGTGACCAGACTCTCGACGTGTGGCAGATATTGATATCATATTTTTTCAAAGTTTTTCAGTTACAAAAATAGTTCATTCGTACATTACATTACAATTTGTTCTTGGAAAATACAAAGTCACAATCCACCTTAAAATGTACTATGAAAATAGAGAATTTTTTTTTCTCTTTAAAGTTTCTTGTAAAATAAAAATTTAAATCTATGTTAATAGTACACATGTACAAACATTCATTCTCTTTCTCTCTCTCTCTCTCTCTCTATGATAATGAAAACTTAAAATATTAAAACTGTCCGTATAATAAAATATTACATTATAAAAAGGTATACAAAATATTCTTGACATTAAAACAACAGTAGCCAGTTAGCCAATTTTAAGTTCCGTATTACTAACATAAATGTGCATACTCGTCTTCCTTTTATAAATCTATAAATGATTCTATACAAATGACTTATCAAAAACACAAAGAGTATAAAATATCTTTACAATATAAAATATCTTTAATTTTATAACTCATCAGGTAAAAAATTTATCTCACACCTATCTTCTTGTATATACTGACCAAGGTTCTATTGGAATCAAAGCTTCAAAATGTTGGTTTTCTAACTTGACAAACATAATGTTAGAGTAATCAGACCTTGGATTAGGTTTAAAAATCTCAAGCGTAGTGGTTCGTAATTCATTTCGAGGATTAATTGATGTGTTTATTATAGCAATCGCTTTGTTTAAAGCAATTGCTGTGGCTAATTCGTGAATTCGGTCTGCCCAATAAAAATTGTTCACAGATTCCATAATGTTTTGGAATTTTGCTGGAGCACAAGATACGCCATAAGGTAACCGTTGATACTAGAAAAGACCTTTATGTGTTGAAATCGTGGCAACTACCTTAGATTTCCCATCCAAGCAAATTTGTGCATAGGCTTGAGAAAGATCTATTTTTGAAAATACTACACCTCCTTGCAACTTTGTGAATAACTCTTCAATGCAGGGAATAGGAAATTGATCAGTTTCTAAAACCAAATTTATTCCAATATATCATAGTAAGACATAGAACGATTTGTAACTTTAAAATTTGGAAGAAATATGTAAAAGAGATGTACCAAAACTCTTTGGGCTACACAAAAATAATGAAATTAAATCAATCAAAAAATTAAAACTACTTTTAAAAGTCGATTTTTTGGTTGAATACTCTGATTAGTTTCCCACAAAACTTGGTTAACAATGTGGTTTCTTCAGTTCAAAGACTTTAACTTCTTGTAAATAGGTAAAGTTAAAACAAAACACTGTAATTGAACTCTGCCTCTAGCATTGATAAAAACATGTACAATTTGTGCCAGTTGTAATTTGTTTTTTTAAGCAGAAAACAATCTGCGTCAGCGGCGTATCCAAAGCGTTTTAACTCAAAAAAATAACCATAGCGTATCATATTTTGTCAAGTTTTGTCGATATTTTTTTACAGGTAATAATTTTTGTATGAGCTTCTCTTTGAATCCATCTTTAGTCTTGCAAATAATTCAAAAATCAAACTAAAGACTCAAAAATTATTGTAACAGATTGCGTTTTAAATGCAGGATGATACAAAACAAATAATTTAAACAATTTTCGAAATTCTTCCCACATTTAGAGTCAATAAACTGCAGATGAATCAAAACTATTGGATTAAAAGTGCTGTTACTTGTTTGTTTATTATTTTTTAGTTTTTTCTTTATTATAACTTACAACAAAAATACATTTTGTCTTGTGTTGAAAATATGTATCGCTGATGTAATTTTCTGGCTAGGAGAGGATGAAGGGGTATAAGGAAAAATGCCTTTCTTAAAAACAATGTCTTCAAGCAAAAAACTATCACGATCCGAAATTTAAACACTCGTTTTTTAATTTAATTAAATTAAACGTATCTCGAAGAATACGGAACATATTGTTTGTAAAATAAGTCGTGTCACATTCCAAACCTACTCCACTGAACGTCCATACAAATCGTGAATATAGAATTATTACGGAATTACTGCGTGAAATTGAATAAATGTATTAAATAATTGGGTGTTTTTTTATATGAGATCTGCAATAAAAATAATAATTCTAAATTACTTGTTTTATTAAACACATTTTGCGTTAAAAATACAAAAACTTTCAATGAAGATCGAAACCTTAGTAGCTTCTATAGAAACCTGTAAAGTTAAATGTATGCCTTCTAGATAAATTTTCTATTCCAAATATAAGACCACACCTGCTAGTAAGTCAGGAGCATCCACCAAATATCCTTTCTTCCAAAAATCGGAAAAAGAGGGAGAGAGAGAGAATATCCTTTATTGTGATACAAAATTTGCAGGATTTTCTAGGTCGCAAATTCTACTTACCTGGGAAAGATTGGTACATAAAAAACATCAAGAGTCTTAAAGATATTAAAGCGTCATCGGTCGTTTGCTTTTTTCTTAAACAAAGAATGCAGAACCAATTATACGAATACGAATCATCGAATCTTCAAATCTATTATTTTTATGACTCGTGGCATCGAGAAAACATTTGTTACAATCGTAAAAGCCTCTATCCAATCGTAAAACGAGGTTGTAAAATAGATCTTGCCAAGTTTTATGCGTCCGGTGCTGCATCAAGTTCTGACTGGCTTTAAAGTAGCGAAAAGAACTTGAAGTAGCTTTCTTTTGCCCAATGGAATTTGTTACGAAAGGCTTTTAAAAAAGTTGTTGCAAATTTTTAAAGTTATATCATTGTATATAGATTATATAGTAGTATCGAGCTCTAGTTAAAAGTGTCTGATGCAGTCTCGAGCGGCATCTATTGACGTTCTATATGAAGTTATCAATTTTTAATGCTGTACAGATACTCCCTCTATATCTTCTTTCACATGGCCTTTATCAAGTAGTTCCTTCAGCTATTAAAGTTGCTGTCTGTAATATTGCAGTTACGTATTTAATAATAAACATCTGTTGAACAGATATTACATTTTCAAAATTCAGTCAGGATTTTCTACCAAACTGTGTGATTAGTCATCTTTATTTACTAATAAGGATAAAATTTATGATATGATGTGCTATATCAATTCTGTTGAGAATTTTGAGCATCATATTGAAATATGGAAGAATATACATTTTTATTTTAAAAATAGTGATTATTTATATAAATTAGAAATTATTTTTTTTTAAATAAAGATAAAAATTCACTTTATAATGTACATGGGCGGATCCAGACGATTTTCAAGAGGGGGTCCCCAGAAATTTTATTAAATATAAAGTACTTGAAAACTTCTTTTTGGGCTATTTTAAACGAAGGAATTTACCATTTTATTCCAATACAATTTATATAATTTTAAACAATTTTATAATAGCCCAGTTGCCAGAGCCACATTTACTCAAAAATCTCACATAAAATGTGATATCGCTGAAATTAGGCTCTTAGTACTTTATTGGGTGTAGAAAACGTTAAAAAAAATCTTTGCTGCTCTAAAGTGTATGCTTAAGTTTACAATTTCGAAAACAAAATCGAAAATTTGGTTTTTGCGTTATCTAATATCTCGAAAAATAAAAAAAATCGAGAAACCAACAGCACCACGTGTGAAACAGCGGAAAATTTTACTCAAATTTTTATTATTTATAACTATAAAAAATTATTAAATATAAGAAAAAGCGTATTCTAAAAATACAAAAAAAACAAAAGTACCTTTGCCTAAAATGTAAAAAAAGAATTTTATTCTCAGGAAGCTATTAGTTTTTAACTTTTTTTTTGCTCATAGATAATTTGACCGGAAGTTATAATTTCTAAATTTCTCACTTCGCAACTCTTAAAAGTGTGCTTTGAAAATTTTACTAGTATAATATGAAATGTGCAGTTTCGAAAACTTGAAAAAAAATGAGCAGTGATAAATAAGATAATTTTGTTAGTGAACTTTTTCGATTGAAAATTAGGCTTTTTTAATTTAAATTCGTATAAAATCGAAAAATAAATATTTTGTATTGAAAAAATTACAGCTTATTTAAAACACAAAGAAGCATGTTTTCACAAAGTTTCATAAAAAAAAATTATTTTTGCGGGAGATAAAAATTAAAAACTAAAAAAGCGGTTTTTAACGATTTTCTCAATAATTTTGAAGTTGAAAAATGATTAATACAAAAGTTTTACATTTTTTAATTATCCACAAATGTTACATTAAACTTTTTTCGATAGGATGCATGTTTCAGCCACAAATCGTAAAAACCAATATCCAACCCTCAAGTTGTATATTTAGCTACCCCCATCCCCTTCCAGAACTTTTAATTTGTCCAATTTATTTTTTTTAATTTACTTATACATTTTTTTATGAATTCGGGTAGGTACTTAAAATCGGTTTGGTCTACAAACATCATTCAAAACCAACGATAAGTTTTTATTATTGGCAGGGCATCAGATTCTGGTGCCCTTCAATTAACAACGCAAATCTATTCAAAACTATTTATTAACCCTATAAACAGGAAAATTCCACTGAAACTCAGGTTGTCTTGGTGTGACTAGAGTTTTGATGACAGCGTTTCCAAACTTTGGTGGATTACTCACAACTTTAAAATATCAATAGCAAGACAGTTTTTTTTAATATGATAAACTAATATCTATCTAACCAGCATCAGATAAAAAAGATTAAAGTTGTTTAGTATCAAACAACAACATATAATAATTTATTAATTTTACCAGAAAATAAAATACTAATAAATAAAAAATGAATTATTTTATACTTTTAAAATTAACTAAAACAATCATATAATATCCATATTATAAACAAGAAACCAAACTATTGCAAAAAATATACTTTAAGAAAACAATATTTCGATTTAACATTGACTCTCTAGTCCAAATTTTAATTTTAAAAGTTAAACGGATTTAATAAATTATCAGATTAGAATGTTTCATAATTACCATTATCGATAGTATAGACCTTTTGATTACAATTCACAATTGCTCTTTACTCACAAAATTACTTACAGACTAGTAAAATACTCACAAATTGACAACCCTGGTTTCTCGGGAGATAATTAAATATTTTGGGCCTTCAATTTCATATGTCTTCCAATTCCCTTTCGTTGTAACTAAATAACACATTAACAAAAGACAAGCAGAAATGAAAAAGAAGATTTCAAATTATAATTTCACTCAAGCAACGACATGACCTCAAGACATGACTTGTGTCCACTTGGAGTGCTGCCATCTCCAATGCGTTCACATAATCCTACTGATAAAAGTCCGTAAGGCGATACTACTATATAATCTATATACAATGGTTATATATCGAAGAATAAGTGTGAGCATTCGAATATCCTTTTTCTAACGAACCGTTTCGGGTTAAGGGTGAACCTCATCATCAGATTTATGTACCTGACATGTGTGATGTCACGAAAACCCTTGTAAATGATTAAATCCTTTAACAGACGTCGTTACGCGCGACTTAGCGCAGTCGTAACTATCGATTATCCAAGTAACAAAACAGTAATACAACAATAAGAGGAGAGAGGACCTTGACAATGTGGTGGCTGGCAAGTTCGATGTCCTGCATTGGCCTTCGTGTGGTTGGTGAGTTTCGGTGTTGCCGGTTCGATTCAAAATTAAGCATAGAGAAAGACTATTAATTACTGTTTATTAAATAATGATATATCTTCAGTGCCGGTCCTAGACATTTTTCTAGTGGATGCGAACAATTCATTGGCGCCCCTCATACCAGTAGCGTAGCTTGGGGGGCGTAATTCGGAGGGGGGGTCTGGGAAATTTTTTAAAATTTGAGTAGTCTAAAACGCTGTTTTGGACTACTTTTTATTATATTATTATGGGAAGGTCACCGAAATACACATACAGAAGCAGAATTAAATTCTAAGAAAAAGTGCACCTCTCGAGCTTTTCGGATTTATCAACTCTCGAGCTTTGTTTTTTCGCCACGCCCACGCCGAGACAGATACGACCGATCCGAGGGCGGGGTCGTATTTTTCGTCTCAGACGGTCCGGGAAAGTTGAATTCGAGTGATCCGAAAATTACTCGTATGGTCTCGAGAGGCAGTCAAATTTTCAAAACGTCGTACAGGGCGTAGTTTTCGTCCGATCCTTGCGAGATTTGGGGTAGGGGTATTAGGTCCTCGGACCTAAAAATCGAACCTGAAAAAAACCCCCCACCACCCCCACTCCCGACGGTGGAAGACCAGGTGACAAAAGATTTTTTTCGGAGGGCGCCACCTACTTAGTGCACACCTTTGGGTTCCTGGGAGTGGAGTGTCACCTCTCCCCCCCTTCCATTTTTAACACCCCTGGAGATTTTGGGATCGGCGAAATTTTTTTTCGAATTTTGCAAATTTGTGAAGACGGTCGTGTAGGGAGTTGACACGATATGCGAAAATCGATTTTCGTTACATAAGTCCATAAGTAATATTATATTCAGAAAAAAAATGTTTCAACCTGTGGCGTACCCCCTGGCCGTGGCCCGTGGCCCTGTATATCTTACTATGCGTAGTAATAGATTCCAGAGAAAGATCATGAAAGGAAATTGAAGAGAGGGTGAAGATCGCAGCGAAAGTATGTAACACAAGAAGGGTAAATGGAAGGATGCAATTTGGAATCGGAATTAGAGCTAATTGAGCAGAAGAATCAGAAAGAATACGCTGCTGACGAAAAGAAAGAGAGAATAAACTTCAGAATAATAAAAGACATAGAGATATCTTGTAGGTAATTGTTACTTACCGTCTATTTCTGAAATCGTTCTCGTGTGAAGCAAAATGTGAAATACTTAACTTTTATTCAATATATTACCTGTAGCTACACCTCGACGCCCTTCAAAACTGGTTCGACACATGGAGAATTAAAATTAACAAGAACAAATGAGCACAAATAACGTTCACAACTAGACATACCTTATGTCCACCAGTATCCATTCACAACTCACCGATACCAATTCAAACTGAAGTGAAGTACTTAGGATTGCACTTAGATCAAACACTTACATGGAAAAAACACGTTAAAACGAAACGACTGCAACTGAACATAAAAACAAGAGAAATGTCCTGGCTGATAGGACGTAAGTCAAAATTATCCATCGAGAATAAGCTGCTATTATACAAGTGCATGTTAAAGCCTATATGGACTTATGGGATACAGCTATGGGGATGTACCAAAGCATCAAACGTAAATATAATTCAAAGGTTACAATCAAAAGTATTACGCACATTAACAAACGCCCCATGGTATGTATCCAACTTCACTTTACACAACGACACAGAATTAAATTAAATAAAAAAAATATATTAATTTAACTTTAATTTATCTGAAATTTTAATTAATTCTAGACTCTAATTTGTTAATTTTTTTAGTCTTAGTCAGAACGTAATTAACTTCTGTTGGGCGCCACCTACTCGGTCAGTAGAGAAATGAGAGACTCTTAAATCTCAGTTGTGCTTCTGAAATTGGCCGCAAAATTATAAAAATCGATAATAACGACTCAATAAAATATGGAAGTATTTATTAACAACAAAAATAACGGTTGTAGTGAGATGATTATTGAGCAGAAGAAGGTAAGCGTAATGTTCTTATTTATTTGTGAATTTAACAATTACCACTGATTTAACAAATCATCCTCTTAACCTAATTAATTCAGTACTTTGGCCTTGATTTGTTTGTAAAAGTTTGAAATATCGATATTCAAGGTACCTTTAATACTATTTAAATCTTTTAGTTTATCTCTGGTTACTTTCTTTCCAAATTAACGATGTGACGAAAATAAATCTTCTAGGATTCTAATCAGGAATACGGGATAAAAATGCTACGGGATGTGGTTGTATCTGGATAATAGATGAAGAAACAACAGGAGCTGGATTTTTTTTCAGGAACAAACGATGGAATGTTAATTGGAATTCTTTTATTGATTTAATTCCAAGATTCTCTTGTAAACATCGATTCTAACCTCACTTAAAATTTGACAGGTAAAATTTCCTTACAATTTCTTTCTTCGATCAGAGTGGCTTTGATTTTGGTTTTCTTTTGTTTTCACGATAAGAATTGATGTGTACCATGGGCGCCGTTACTTAAGGGCAAGGGGGGCGGACACCACACTCGTAGTAAGTCATATTTTTGCTTCGAAATAATTTCAAGGTCATAGCGTATTCAATCGGTTTGACATTTGAGTAAGCTCTCTTGGGTACTTTTATTCTTTGATTCAGTTTTCCGTTGAACTAATAACCAAACCACCACATATGTGCAGTCACCTGAAGACCGAGGCGCATGCGCACTTTCAGGATATCTTAGGAGACTTCACATGACTTCCACGGACTTCATCTTGACTTCCATGGACTTCATCCTGACTTCCATGGACTTCCACGAACTTCATTATCACTTATTCCTTGAGACTGTACACCAGACTTCCTCAGCGGTTTGCCCCTCGTAGTAAGTATTGTTCAAAAGGATCTTTATTTCAATTTAATGAAAAAATGCCCCCCCCCCTGACATTTCTTGTAACGGCGCCCATGATGTGTACTGTTCGAAAGATTTTTAGCAAAAGCCTCGCTTGACATCAAGTTTTGGTTTTTATAAACCATCATGTCAAAGCCGTCTAGATCGGGATTTAACATAATTTTCAATTAAATTATTATAAAATTCAAAATTTTTTTAATTTTTATATGCTTTTTGACTATTACCAAATCATTCCTAAGATAAAAAGAATGATATTGGTATAATTTATTTTCTATTCTAACTTATATTAAATGTACATGAAGATTTTTTACTTTCGTCATTATCGATTTTATAAATTGTATTAAACTTTATTATTACTGCCTTTTTTACAATAATAGTTTAATTTTGGAAATCCCCACACTTTATTTTCTTGATTTATTATATTTCCCCTGAATTTACATTGATCATATTGTTAAATTAAGATTACTGCACTTTGGGGTTAAGTTTAAAATTTATTTCTCTTCTAATATTTAAAATAACAATGTTTTCATTGTTGTAATGATTGCAGACTTATCTAAGACTATTTTGTCTTAACTTCTACTATTTAGTTATTTGCTAAATTGTTTTTAACTGTTTTAAAATCTTCGATGAAAATTCCTTATGGAATTACCATGTTAAAATGTAATATTTTGTCATATGATTACTGCTCTAAAATTAGTTTCAAATTTTATTTTGTTAATTACGTTCTGCCTAGTGATTATTTAAATTAAAACAAATAGACAAATACACTACATATTGCTTTGAATGGACCCTTTTTATGTATCTTGTTGGTGATGAGACCTTAAACAGTGGCGTACTAAACTAGTTTTTGTTTCCCAACTCATGATCAACCATTGGGATTTTCCATTTGCTTATTAGTTTGGAACAGTGTGCCAACAATAACAAACAAAGCTTGGACATCTTGGTATGATGAGTTCAGACAAGGGCATCTCTATATCTTTTATTGTCCTGAGGGATAGACCGAGAACGATTAATAATATAGCGATAAAAAGTTAAAGGATACACAATATAAGATGCAAAAGAATTAGAGGAGAATGAAGTAACTTCTTCCTTAGGTTCTTCCTTTATCCTTTATGCGAAACTATTCTTGCAGACCTATTAACCAGTTAAACAATTCTACTTATTGAAATAAATACCTCACGTAAAAATAGTCGTATTTGGCAACACCGATGGAGCTGCAACTGGCTCTCGTTATGTGATCGTTCTGACGACATGCCGCCATGTTTACTTCCGGTGGACCTCCAAACCTAGTTTCGCGATCAACGCTGAAGGATAACGGGGGTGAGGAGGGGGCAGTACTTGAAATTCGCTAATTCGAGAATTAATAGGCAAAGTAGGCTAAAGCCTACTTTGTTATACAATGGCCTTGATGTGGGCGAAATGAGATATTGAAAATCGAGTAACAATTGATCGTTAAGTTGAATCTTTGTAAGATCTGGTATATGGTAATTTGTGGAATGTTGTTGAGTACCAACTATTGTACTATTTAAGGTATTGTGATCGTAAACATTCCGGTGTTAATCTATAAATCTATAAGAAATAAAAACTATAATTTTTTTTAACCCATTCTACGTCAAATCCGATCTCTGATTTCAATTTTTCTGCTTGAGTGACGAATTTAATGCCGTAGATTTAAATCTGGATATTCAAGGTATCCAGGCGATTTTGCAAGGCCAACGAATATACTAGTTTATGGGGTGGAAATGATCGCTTTTAGATAAGAAAATACAATTCAGTAGGTATATTAATTTTATCTGGAGTAAATGAAATTTTATTATTTCAAAAAGGGTGTAATTTGGATTTTTTAGTCATTCTACGTCCATTGATGAATAATTCAATGACCATTTTTGATTGAGTCTTGTCGTTCATGCTTCTCTATCTCGATTTTAAGAACAATTGAAATCTCTATTCAACTATTCGATACACATACCACAAAAGAAGTTGTTTTCTAAAATAAAAAACCGATCGTTCATCTAACTTTTTAGAAAACCTTTTATATGTTCCCTTCGATTTGATTCAAGCATTAAATCGAATCTTACAACGTCAGAACAAACAAGGCAAAAAATCGTACACTCTGTATAAAGGAATTGCATCCATTATACTGATTAATGATCCTCCTATACCTAACAATAGAATCAATCACAAAAAAAAACATTGAAGTTGAATTGCTTGCGACAGATTTGATGGTTTGTCTCGAGACATTTTCTATGTTTGCGCTCAAGCAAAAAGGGCATGAAATAAATCCTGAAAGAGGAAGATAAATGAAAATTTTGGAACATACGGACAATTTAAACAACATCCCTTAAAGGGACATGAGGAAGAGTGTGACATCTTGACTAGATTCAGTCAAATAAAAAATTTGCAACACACAATGCAAATTGAGTGTATGCAACACCCAATACACTCTCTTCTAGCCATAGATGGCAGCACATATAAGAATATAAAAAGATTGTTCCCTTTTCTGGATGAGATTATTATATTTCACGATTCCCCTTGGAGAATGAGCTTTAAAGGAATTTATTCCATCTAAAAGAAGGCCTCTTACTGTCTTACAAATTTTAATTTGCCGTTAGGACACAATTGCCTTCCGGAGCACCGTTAACGAATTTTTATTATCTGAAAGGAAATGACTTTACGCGTATCTGGAGATGGTATTTGGTCCTCCTTTTTCATGCAATAAATCACAGGGGACAAAATTGGACAATAAACGCAAAAGGATATAAATAGAAGTGGCGCTTTAATTTAAAATTCTAGAAATTGGTAGATAATAGGCCAGTAGATACAGACAATCAATTAACTTTAATTCCAAAAGTTTTGAAACTTCGATGGTGTATTAGTGCATTAATGAAAACAAACTATAAAATTTTGCAGAAATCTGCGATGAACGGAACATTGTTTAAATTACAAAAAACGCTTTATTTTTACACTCAAAATTGCAAAAGTTCTACAAACTAGGGATATCGCTAGTCTGAGGCTATTCATGCAAATAAAAGCAATTTAGATCTTTTATGGTCGATATTAGGAGTCCATTAGATCGATTTGAATCTTTAAAAACTTCTAGTGCCAATCTATAACTAAAAGTACAACATTTGTAATATAAACATTGTCAGGATAATATCTTATGACATCAAAATTTGCTTTTTTTTTCACAAACCTCAAAAACCAACAAGTAGGCGTGCGATTTATGTTCTATGCGGTTGTTTGTTCTTCAAAATTATCATTCTGGTTGCTTCCCTACGAACAAACCTCAAAAGCCAACAAGTAGGCGTGCGATTTATGTTCTATGTGGTTTTTGTTCTTCAAAATTGTCATTCTTGTTGCTTCCCTACGAATTAACCTCAAAAGCCAACACTTAGGCGTGAGATTTATGGTCTATGTGGTTGTTTGTTCTTATAAATTGTCATTCTGGTTGGTTCCCTACGAACAAACCTCAAAAGCCAACAAGTAGGCGTGCGATTTATGTTCTATGCGGTTGTTTGTTCTTAAACATTGTCATTCTGGTTGCCTCACTACGAACAAACCTCAAAAGCCTACAAGTAAGCGTCCGATTTATGTTCTATGTGGTTGTTTGTTCTTCAAAATTGTCATTCTGGTTGCTTCCCTACGAACAAACCTCAAAAGCCAACAAGTAGGCGTGCGATTTATGTTCTATGCGGTTGTTTGTTCTTAAACATTGTCATTCTGGTTGCCTCACTACGAACAAACCTCAAAAGCCTACAAGTAAGCGTCCGATTTATGTTCTATGTGGTTGTTTGTTCTTCAAAATTGTCATTCTGGTTGCTTCCCTACAAACAAACCTCAAAAGCCTACAAGTAAGCGTGCGATTTATGTTCTATGTGGTTGTTTGTTCTTCAAAATTGTCATTCTGGTTGCTTCCCTACGAACAAACCTCAAAAGCCAACAAGTAGGCGTGCGATTTATGTTCTATGTGGTTGTTTGTTCTTCAAAATTGTCATTCTGGTTGCTTCCCTACGAACAAACCTCAAAAGCCAACAAGTAGGCGTGCGATTTATGTTCTATGCGGTTGTTTGTTCTTAAACATTGTCATTCTGGTTGCCTCACTACGAACAAACCTCAAAAGCCTACAAGTAAGCATCCGATTTATGTTCTATGTGGTTGTTTGTTCTTCAAAATTGTCATTCTGGTTGCTTCCCTAAGAACAAACCTCAAAAACCAACACTTAGGCGTGAGATTTATGGTCTATGTGGTTGTTTGTTCTTATAAATTGTCATTCTGGTTGCTTCCCTACGAACAAACCTCAAAAGCCAACAAGTAGGCGTGCGATTTATGTTCTATGCGGTTGTTTGTTCTTAAACATTGTCATTCTGGTTGCCTCACTACGAACAAACCTCAAAAGCCTACAAGTAAGCGTCCGATTTATGTTCTATGTGGTTGTTTGTTCTTCAAAATTGTCATTTTGGTTGCTTCCCTACGAACAAACCTCAAAAGCCTACAAGTAAGCGTGCGATTTATGTTCTATGTGGTTGTTTGTTCTTAAACATTGTCATTCTGGTTGCTTCCCTAAGAACAAACCTCAAAAGCCAACAAGTAGGCGTGCGATTTATGTTCTATGTGGTTGTTTGTTCTTCAAAATTGTCATTCTGGTTGCTTCCCTACGAACAGACCTCAAAAGCCAACAAGTAGACGTGCGTTTTCCCAGCACGTCCGAAAGAACAACCCAGTGGTGACCCTTCCACGGTCTAACCGCGGCGAGAGCAGCTTAACTGTTAAATCGATGGTTTATTTACTGGATGCAGAAATTTATTTTAAATTTTTACAATCCCTCTTAGTTAATATTCCGCATAACTATCCAAATAAAAAAAAGAAGCAATTTTATTTTTCCGTTTGTGATTTCAGCGAAATTCATAATAAAGTTCTAAATGGCTTTTTTATTCGACGTGTTTCAAAAGAAAGAATTTCCGGAATTTTTGTAATCTAGTCGAAGTGAATTCGAAATGTTTTTAAATAATCGCGACAAAGAGAAAATGAACCTCCATGAAATTTACTTAGAAAAGTTACTGAGAATTTAAGTTATTCTCGCGCGAATGTCATTAAAACTGATATTTTTAATTCAAGATAATTGAATTAAAAATTAAATTTTATCAAAACTTCATAGATGTTTGGTAACTGCAATTTTTGTTTTTATAATTATATCTACAGGGTGTTTCATAGGTAAACGAACATACGCTAACTATAAATACGGTTTTTAACGATTTCCTCAATAATTGAGGTTATGTTGAAAAATAATTAATACAAAAGTTTTGCATTTTTTAATTATTTACAACCTTTACATTAAACTTTTTTCGATAGGATGCATATTTCAGCCACAAATAGTAAAAAACCAATATCCAACCCTCACATTGTATATTTATCTACCACCATCCCTCTTCCGGAACTTTTAGTTTGTCCAATTGATTTTTTTTTAATTTACTTATAATATATAATATAATAAGACTTTTTAGGGGGTGGGTGGCTTAGCGGTAGAGCACTGGACTCATCATCCAAGGGTTGTGGGTTCGAATCATACCAAAGGCAGAAATCATTTTCTGATTTTTAATTAATTAAAAATTTAGGAATTGATTTTCATATACCAGGTGTGATTCCTCACTCGACCATTCACTGTTGGGTTCCAATTAACAGTGCTGTTCCTAAAGTGGCGCTGGCAAACAGTAACAAAGCCTACACAGAATACGAGGCTAATGACCAGAGTAGTCGATGCCGTTGACACAGAAGTAAAAAAAAAATTAACATGTACTATAATTTAACTATAAGTAACTAGTGTGATACCTCAACTAGTTGAGCAATTCACTGAAGTGAATGTTTAAAAAATGAATTTGGAAATTGAAGTTGCAAATATTCGATCACATCGATTTTGTGCGATCTGAACTGAACGGAGTGTTGAGAGATACTAATTTTAAATCGATTTGAAAATTTGCAAATGATCGATCGCCGCGATTTGTGCGATCTGAACTGAACGAAGACTTGAGTGAAATTAAATTACGATGTTAACTAGACGAGATGTGAGTGAAAACTGAATAAGATTACGAACACGCGCGGCTTACCGGTAGCAACGAAGCATCCAGAGACCAAAGAGCTGGATAAAAAAATTATTTTTCGGCTGGCTAATATTCTAACCGTCGAAATCAAGGTTGAGTGTCTAGACTGTTTTTTTATTGTTATTTACCGCGTCGGCTTGTGCGAGGTGGCGTGTTTTTACGGCGTTGCCGGATTTATGCAATACTAATAATCGTTATGCAAATTACGATTTATGTTCAATTTTTGATTGAAAATTGAACACAAACAAATTCTGAATCCGGTATGGACATATGGTATTCAGCTTTGGGGCTGTACCAGTCAGAGTAATTTACTCATAATACAGAGATTCCAGAACAAAGCATTAAGGAGCATAGTCTACGCTCCCTGGTTATCAACAGGTTATGGGCCCAGCTCTATGATTTTGGTATTGAAAAACTCCGAAAGGTTCAATGTTTTTTTAAGCGAGATTATTACTCATTGATCATTACGTGACCAGATTGTAACCGAAACAAATGCCCTGTAAGGGATATTTTAATATATAAAAAAAAATAACCAAAAAATCGAGACTTATATATTATGATAAAACCACCTTCAATATTATCGAATTATACCAAAGGCATTATCGAATCATACCAAAGGCAGAAATCATTTTCTGATTTTTAATTAATTAAAACTTTAGGAATTGATTTTGATTGATTGGGTTCCAATTAACAGTGCTGTTCCTAAAGTGGCGCTGGCAAACAGTAACAAAGCCTACACAGAATACGAGGCTAATGACCAGAGTAGTCGATGCCGTAGACACAGAAGTAAAAAAAAAAAAAAAATAAGATTTTTTGATTGGTCTTGGTCGAAAGAATGCACCGTATGATTCGAATAAATATAATTTTCTTCTCTAGAGAATCCTTAGAATGCCGCTACATTGTCACTATTTACTGTTACACATTCAAACGAGTTAAATTCACATAGAATAGTTGCTTATTAAAAACAATATAATAGTTTTAAAGTGTGTGAATATATGCGAGATTAACAGAGTCTCGACCTAAATTTTTAAACTGTTGCTTATTGTTGCAGATAGACATCTGCACGCGCGGAGTTAAAAGTTACAGATCTTATAAACAAAAAAGGTGATATTAAAATTATTTATGAAAGGAATAACGTTATCGATGCGGTATTAAATAATCTTTTGTTTGTTAAATGCGGTACTTCGGTATTATCTTTGATTCTATCTGTGAACCGTGTGCATGTATTTTAATAAAAAAGGAACTGATAATTTTACTAACAGAAATTATTCAAGCGCCGATGATACAGCGGATATTGAAGTGAACAATGTAGGAGGATGTCTAGTTAAAAAAACAAAGTTCTAAATACCTTGTAATAAAAGAAATACATAGATAAATAGATACTGAACAAATCGACAGTTACAACTCTTTATTTATACCCTAAATTAAGTAGAAACATTAAAACAGCATCAGAAGATGCAAGACTCATTCCGAATTAAAAGTAGAATAATCAATAAAGAAAATGATGTAAGAATAGTATATTCTTCAACAAGTGTAGAATGATGGCTATTATTCACGCGGATGAAGTTTCCAAGTGAGTTTTGGAATCATCCATGGTTGGTATTGAATTATGATTAAAACTAGCAGTGCTAGTACTGGAGATCCTGTGATAAATTTATTTATAAATTCTGAGGTAAACGTTTTCGATTTCTTAGCTTGAAATCCTTCTCCTTTTCGTTTAAGGAACGCCCGCAATTTTGACTAATTTATTAATTAATAAAGTTTTGTGAAATATGCTAGGAGAAGGTTTTCGGAAAATGAACTTACTTTATTGGAATTTCTCCATACCATAAATGTTTCATAAATCTTATTATAGTCTTGCTTTGATCTCTCCGGTAGCAAATTCATTGTGGATGATTAAGCAATTTGTTTAATTTCGGGAGGCGTACATATTAACTCTTCACTATCGCTACTGTTGTCCATTTTGTTCTCTATATATGCGTAAAATTATGATTATATGATTATTTTGACGTTTCAAAGGACGCGCTGTCAGAAGCGATTTCGGTAGTTAGGTATTTGACGTTTTAAAAGAGATTTGATTTATTCATTTTAGCGTGATTTCTGATAACCATAGAATGTGATTGGTTAACGAGAGTTAATTCTTTTTCATTCTTCACTGGTGTGAAGAATTTACGTCATTATTCAGCTAAATATGTAAAAATAATTTGTGCATTATTATATAGTCGTGGAGAAATAAGTTTATATAATGTTAGAGAAGTGCACAATTCACTAATATCATCACAAACTTTTCTCATATGAATAATAATCACATAGATCAATTTACTACTATGTTCAATAAGTGCAAGATTTATCTAAAACCACATCCTGAAGTTTGCATTATCAATAGTGATAAAGGTAACGTAACTGTTGCAATGTACAAAGGCAAAGGCCAAATATTTCAAAATGATACAAAATATTACAAACCACTTAGAGCAGATCCGTCTTGCACCTTACAACAGAAAGCTAATAAAATTGTATCTGAACTAAAGAAGAAAACAATGATTGATACAATAACTGCTAAAAAGTTAACTATCTATAATTCAATTACACCACGTTTTTATACTTTACCAAAAAATCATAAACTCGTTTTATCAATGAGACCAATACCAGATGTCATGTTAGTGACTCTTTCTCCTTTAGTGAATTCAATATCTGGTCACCGAGCTTCGCTCTTAATATTCATATCTACATTTTTAAGCAGTCCAATGAGTATATAATTTAAGTATATTTATAACCTGACAAATTATTAATTAATTCGCGAAAATCACGGAGTGGGCGACATCTACTTGAACTACAGAAAAGTAGATAAATAGAAAGTTGATTGGCGATTGGCTTGAAAGTAGGCGGGAAAATTAAAAAAGCTGTCAGTGTTAATTTTCAATTGGCTGCAGCTGTTGTTGACGTTTATCAACTGCTTGTCACAGAGGTTAGTTAAATGCATTAAAAGTTGCCTAGTTTCTGGAGATTTTACCCTTTTAGGGCAACAGCAGCGTGTAGGGCACAGTGGTTTCAGTGGGGTGGTTTTAGTGAGTAGTGTGAGACTACCCCTTAAATCTCACACTATCGGGGAAATGAAGAACCTTTACCCGATGTGCATAAAGCATTTCCACCCGCCAAAAAAAAAAAAGATTAGCTTTAGGTTAGGTTAGATCTTTGTAATAAATAAAGAAAAGTACGATACGTGTGACATTTTGACATTTGTTACATTCTGACAGGTGTCATATTTTGACATTTGTTCATTTTGACAGTTGTAACATTCTGACACGTATCACATTTTAACAGTTGTCATGTTTTGACAGGTGCCACATTTTGACAAGTGTTCATTTTAACAGAACGGTTGTGTAAATAGACACAACTTCCATTATTATTCGGACCACAATGAACATTTATTTAGAACCACATCACAGTATCGATGGTCTTTGAATGTGTGGGCGGGAATAATTAGAATCAATTAGATGGTGCCACACCACATTACCTTGTAATGAACTTATTTTTTTTTAACATTCAATTTCAAATTAAATCAAAATTTATTTCAAATTAAATCAAAATTTATTTCAAATTAAATGGAATGTTCGATTTTTGGCTAGCTCACCCAGTACATTTTTAATTCTTTAACGAAACAAATACGGCCTAATCGCTAGATGCGCGCGCGATACTTTTATAGAAATAGTAGGGAAATTATCCGGAGAAGGGACTATTCAGAGCCCAAATGTTTTACGAATTTCAAAATAAGATTCATTCTTTTCCTGCGAGTTGAAAAATTAAGTTGAGTTAACATTTTAGTCCGTCGTGAATTTTTCCGCCGTTAAGCAAAAAACCCGAGGTAAACATTGATAAGTTTTTCACCGTGAAAGTCCGTCGTCAATTTGAAGCCAAAAGAATCGTTTTATTTTACACGCGTTTTAATTATTTTGATTTATAACTACGAAATCACATCCGAATTTTAAAATCTTATTTGATTTACATTTTTGCCGAAATTTAAGATTTGTTTTTGAGATTTATTTAATTAATTAAATTATTTCTGATTTAGATTTTGAGATTTAGTTTTTGGGAAAATTAAATTATTTTCAATTCCGTCCGCGTTTGGGTTTTCGAGATTTTGTTTTTGAATAATTAAATTTTTACTTTGTTGATCGAGTTAGATTATTGAAATTTTAATTTTGTTTTGGGAAATTAATTTAGAAATATTTTCAAGTTAACTGTTTTCGTTTCACTTTTAATTGTCGTGCCGTCCGGAAGCAAACGTTTGATTTTTAAATTTTCGTTTTGTAATATAATAAAAGCCGCTTAATATTTTCCTCTTAAAGAGCCGGAACGAGATTAGATACGACTTTACCAGGTTATTCCGAATTCGTATTCCTTTTCTTAATTATTTATATTCACTATAATTAATCAAAAACCGTATTTTGGATATATTCATTGAGGTCTAAGGTCTGACGGGACTTTTATTGATTTTCCTGGTTTGCTATCGTTAATCAATATTCTTCCTGTCTTAGGCTTGCGTCAACAGACATTAGCATTCCTGGTTAGCTATCGTTTGCTAATGAATGGTACGCTAAAGGCCTAAAAAGGGTCTGACAACCTCAAGCGTGTTTTTGTTTTGTATTTGGACCTACCGGGATTGGTATTGATTTTCCTGGTTTGCTATCGTTAATCAATATCAAGGGGTCCACTGTAAATTCACCCGTCGCGTTCCCGTTTAGAGGATTGTTGGAATTGATATTAATTCTCCTGGTTAGCTATCGTTTATTAATATCTTTTTCAAACTAGGCTTGCGTCAACAGGCATTAGCATTCCTGGTTAGCTATCGTTTGCTAATGAATGGTACGTTAAAAGCTTAGGACAAGACTCCGTTTCTGGCTAGAATTGCCGTTATTTAATAGAAACCTGGTAAATTCGATCGTAAGTCTGTATTTCCGTTTCTCCCGGTCGATTGAGTAGATAAATCATTTAAATAGATTTTTCCGGTTAATTTGAATTAATAAATGCTTCCGCCGAATATTAGTATTTAATTAATTCAATAATCTTACTCGAGTTTTTCCTTATTTTAATATCTTTAACTTAGTCTGATTGCGTCAGTCCGAATATTACGCGAAACCCGATTATTACGCGAAGCAAATTCCGAATCGAGCATTTAATTTAATTTTTTTTTGTTCAGGGTTGAGTAGGGTTGGGCTTTGAAATAAAACAAATTTTTATTGTGTAACATAGCTAAAAACAATATAAGTGTCACGTTTATTTCCTGGTTTATATTCACCAACCTTACCTCTTTTCAGGGTTATTAAAGGTATATAATAAATTAAAAATAATTAAGTCTGAAGTCAACAAGACCCCTGGAGATACCGTATCTCCATCTGAAGCTACCTGTGTCCCTAAGACGCCGTTTCTAAGGGTTGTGGAGTAAACCACATTAAATAATCTGGCGCTCGAGCAATTTCCGTACTAGGGTGTCACTTGTAAGGCATAATTTTCTTTGTGGCAAGAAAAAGCCTTACAACCTATTAGATGTTCGCAATTGGTTAAATAGGGAATTTCAGGATCGTTGGATAGGAAGGGGAGGACCTATAAATTGGCCTACTAGATCGCCTTGCCTTACACCTTGTGGGGTTTTATTAAAAATATTGTTTACAAAAAAGAGGTTACCACAAAAGATAATATGAAAGAAAGAATTACTGCAGCATTTAGACAGGTGACCCCTGCAATGCTAAGAGATGTGCGTAAATCAATGAAAAAAAGGGCAAGAAAATGTATAAATGAAAATGGAAGACATTTTGAACACCTACTATAAATTTTAATTTTCACTATTGTAGTTTTCTTACGATTAAACTTTGTAAAATTTTGTACTTATTAAAAATTTTGTAAAATATGTTGTTTGTCACTTAACGTCAATTATTAAAGTAAATAGTAAAGTTAGATGTGCCAAACCTTATATTTTTTTAATGCGTATTAGGGAAAGCTTCTAACTAATGAAAAACATACAGGGTGTCCCATTTGAAAAAATTAAGTTATTGCCATTTGAAAACTAGACTATTGGCACGCCATCGGCAAACACCCTGTGCAACAGGTGAAGATATTGTGTGATTATTGTGATAGGTGCATGTTTCATTTACATCATAGTAGCTTTTTTAAGGATTTTTTTAAAAAATGTGGTTTTTGTGCTAATATTTCTGAAGTGCTGTTTTTTCATTAAATCTGCTTAAAATAGGAATAACTTGTCAACGCCGCGTCGGATTTACAAATACAAAAAACTACCGTAAATCTAATATTAAGTAGAATCAGAAGACATAATCGTATACAGGGTGTTCAATTTAAAAAAACCAAATTAATTTTCATTCCACAAAAATTAGCCACCCTGTATACATCAAAATATTTTAAAATTGTAGTCCGAGTGACACTGTCTACCCCTACAAAAAATCTAGTTGATATTTCTTTTAGTTTCGGTGCTAGAGATCGAGTGGAAATAATTGGCGCACCCTGTATAATGTTACTGATAGATCCACTGGTGCTATCCCCTAAGAAAAGTAAGGTATAGATAACGGTGACTTACTGATTTCTACCTGGAATTTAAGAATGTACATTGCTGTTAAAATTTTTTCAGAAATTTGACAATTATTAAAAAAAAATCGTCCTGTTTCATGATTTTTGCACAAGTCAATCTCTAGCTTAAGTATCTGAATATTCCAAACTTAATCAACGCACTGTATATTATATTCTATACCTATTCAAAGACGAAATAATTATACGTAAAGCAACTTTGAGGAATTAATAGAACTACTATTAAACCTGCTTGTAAGGCATATATATTCATTTTTTATTTGGTATATAATTTTCAAGAAATTCCTATCTCATACAGATCTAAAAAAAGACTACCCGTTTCTATTATTTTTATTTATAATTTCACGGAACTGTTTTCAACTGGTAACTCTATACCGGGATTATCTGTACCTGGACTGGAATTTTAATTCAAGACCGCATTGTACTAGGTAGTTGGTAAGAATGAGCGCTATTAAAATCATTTACTAGTTTTCAGGAATTTTCAGTGGGAATTACAGAAATTCTGAAGCTTTTCCTTCCTGAAATTCTGCTTTTGCATAACTCCAATGAGAAAAGCCATGTCAAATATGCAATAGAGATATTTTGATTTGTTTTTATTAAACCAAAAATAAAAAGATTTAAATATAAAGTAGGTTATTAAAAAAAAATTTGGTGAATCCTTTTGAATATCCTACGTGTCTAAAATAATGATATACAGATTGTTACTGTGTGAAATGTGCATATACAAACCGATTTTAGATACTAGAATTAATGGAAAATTCTTAGGAGCTTAGTGGATGGTCGGAAAATTTAGGAAAATTCTAAGTAAATTAAGAAGAAGTCGAAAAAGTTGGTTTACAAATTTTCAACACAGCAAGTTTATTAATATCAGCTTTTCTTTCACTGTTTTATTTGCGTAAATAACTTTTGATTGTTATCACCCTAATGATCAGTTTCTCGCTTAAAAAACGTACTAATACTCTTAAGTTCGCATAAAATAGACCACTCTCATGAAAATAAGATGCAAAAACTACAATTTTCCCCGTTAAACAAACTGCAAAAAGAAAAACTAACTACTCCAGACTGTAAGATCTTTTCCGAAACACTTTATCTTGCAAAGAGGTTATCTTCATTATTTTAGAAACACTCTCGCATAAAAAAATCTGAAAACTGGTGCCGACTCTGTCATTTATCATCGTCATAGAATCGCTCTACGCTTCTCAACATGTTTATCGAAAACCCGACTACTCCATTTACATTGCTGTAATACAACCCGTTTCATATTTTTTTTACATCACTCACAGTTCGTTCTCACCATACGAAATTGTTAAATCTGCTCTACCGGGTGTTTTATTATATTTCACTATATTTCAAGAGCTTATAACTTTTAAAGGAATAAAGACAAATACATGCGATTTTCACTGAAATGCTTCGCAATGATACAAGATTTGTTTAAACTCACAAAAGTTTTTTTTTCTCATTTCCTGTTGCCCAAAAACAAAATGGCATTTTTTAAATTTTTTATTGTTTGCTTTTTTAAACGTAACACCCTGTATATTTTCGAATGAGATGAAAGGCACATCTTTCAGCTATCTGCCGGTATAAAGTTTTTTAAAATCGATGTAGAATTAACTGAACAATTAAAGTTTAAGCACACGCTTGCAAAATCAGCAATCCACAAATAATTATCAATAATTTTTTAGTAGGCCCTGGAATATTTTTGACGTAAACGTCACAACTCTTTTAGATGAGTATCCATCATTTTCTTCAATCAAATTTTACACTTATTGATATGCTTAAGGCTTTCTAAGATCTTTACTGTAAGATTTGATATTATATACTTGGATGGAAACTTTAAAAATGCATTTGGGTTGATGCCGGTACTGTCTACTGCCTTTATAACGGAAAATACAATTAGAATTTCTTTGATTGTCTATACAATCACGAATCTCATATTTGCCTATTTAATTTTCGGTTATGAGACCCGCTCTCGGCTATTTTGTGATTTTGATTTGCCCAAGTCCTAAGACTCTAATTAAAAAATAATCTTGCATTATAAAGAGACAGATTAAGGCCAATTTATACATGGAATTAGCCTTGTAAGTTAAAGGCGCGCATTTAAAAATACAAGTCGACTTTAATTCCATACTTTATAAATGTTTTACATTTGAAGAAGAACATGTTGACATGTCTATGATTAATTGAGTAATTTCCATTTGGTATAAAATTGTTACTGAAGCATCATTGTCTCGATGAGAAATGATGAAGAATTTTCTTCAATTCTTCATTATTCTTGACAAGAAGACGGAATAATACGTTCAGATGCTGGATGGTGTTCTTCATTATTTCTCTATTTGCGTTTACCTAAAATTCCGTTAAAGCGGCGCTCGTGTCAAGTTCAAAACGCTCAAAATGGTTTGTTTGTTTACCTTTACAGTGATGTGTGTAAACCTAAAGCGACATCTTGTGGTGCGGCCCCTAAGTTAATAGTTATTTTTGTTTATCATCGGATTTTAGCAAACTTTGTTTTTAAAAAATTCTACCGCCCAAAATAATTGTTTCTGGTTTAACTAATATATTGTACTAGACGTAAAATTTCATAAGAAATCCAAAAACGATGGTTCCAAAATTGTGTGATTTTTTTTAAGGAAGTTATTGACGATTTTGTTAAGACATGTCAAAATATTTCAGCGGATTTTAGCAAACTTTGTTTTTAAAAAATTCTACCGCACAAAATAATTGTTTCTGGTTTAACTAATATATTGTACTAGACGTAAAATTTCATAAGAAATTCAAAAACGATGTTTCCCAAGTCGTGCGATTTTTTTTAAGGAAGTTATGGACGATTTTGTGAAGACATGTCAAAATATATCATCGGATTTTAGCAAATTTTGTTTTTAAAAAAATTCTACCGCCCAAAATAATTGTTTCTGGTTTAACTAATATATTGTACTAGACGTAAAATTTCATAAGAAATCCAAAAACGACGTCTCGCAACTCGTATGATTTTTTTAAAGGAAGTTATGGACGATTTTGTTAAGACATGTCAAAATATATCAGCGGATTTTAACAAACTTTGTTTTAAAAAAATTCTACCGCCCAAAATAATTGTTTCTGGTTTAACCAATATACTGTACTAGACGTGAAATTTCATAATAAATCCAAAAACGACGTTTCCCAACTCGTACGATTTTTTTAAAGGAAGTTATGGACGATTTTGTTAAGACATGTCAAAATATATCAGCGGATTTTAACAAACTTTGTTTTAAAAAAATTCTACCGCCCAAAATAATTGTTTCTGGTTTAACCAATATACTGTACTAGACGTGAAATTTCATAATAAATCCAAAAACGACGTTTCCCAACTCGTACGATTTTTTTAAAGGAAGTTATGGACGATTTTGTTAAGACATGTCAAAATATATCAGCGGATTTTAACAAACTTTGTTTTAAAAAAATTCTACCGCCCAAAATAATTGTTTCTGGTTTAACCAATATACTGTACTAGACGTGAAATTTCATAATAAATCCAAAAACGACGTTTCCCAACTCGTATGATTTTTTTAAAGGAAGTTATGGACGATTTTGTTAAGACATGTCAAAATATATCAGCGGATTTTAGCAAACTTTGTTTTTAAAAAATTGTACCGCCCAAAATAATGATTTCTGGTTTAACCAATATATTGTACTAGACGTAAAATTTCATAATAAATCCAAAAACGATATTTCCCAAGTCGTGCGATTTTTTTTAAGGAAGTTATGGACGATTTTGTGAAGACATGTCAAAATATATCATCGGATTTTAGCAAACTTTGTTTTTAAAAAATTCTACCGCCCAAAATAATTGTTTCTGGTTTTAGCCAATATATTGTACTAGACGTAAAATTTCATAAGAAATCCAGAAACGACGTCTCCCAACACGTATGATTTTTTTAAAGAAAGTTATGGACGATTTTGTGAAGACATGTCAAAATATATCATCGGATTTTAGCAAATTTTGTTTTTAAAAAAATTCTACCGCCCAAAATAATTGTTTCTGGTTTAACTAATATATTGTACTAGACGTAAAATTTCATAAGAAATCCAAAAACGACGTCTCGCAACTCGTATGATTTTTTTAAAGGAAGTTATGGACGATTTTGTTAAGACATGTCAAAATATATCAGCGGATTTTAGCAAACTTTGTTTTTAAAAAATTGTACCGCCCAAAATAATGATTTCTGGTTTAACCAATATATTGTACTAGACGTAAAATTTCATAATAAATCCAAAAACGATATTTCCCAAGTCGTGCGATTTTTTTTAAGGAAGTTATGGACGATTTTGTGAAGACATGTCAAAATATATCATCGGATTTTAGCAAACTTTGTTTTTAAAAAATTCTACCGCCCAAAATAATTGTTTCTGGTTTTAGCCAATATATTGTACTAGACGTAAAATTTCATAAGAAATCCAGAAACGACGTCTCCCAACACGTATGATTTTTTTAAAGAAAGTTATGGACGATTTTGTGAAGACATGTCAAAATATATCATCGGATTTTAGCAAATTTTGTTTTTAAAAAAATTCTACCGCCCAAAATAATTGTTTCTGGTTTAACTAATATATTGTACTAGACGTAAAATTTCATAAGAAATCCAAAAACGACGTCTCGCAACTCGTATGATTTTTTTAAAGGAAGTTATGGACGATTTTGTTAAGACATGTCAAAATATATCAGCGGATTTTAACAAACTTTGTTTTAAAAAAATTCTACCGCCCAAAATAATTGTTTCTGGTTTAACCAATATACTGTACTAGACGTGAAATTTCATAATAAATCCAAAAACGACGTTTCCCAACTCGTACGATTTTTTTTAAGGAAGTTATGGACATGTCAAAATATATGGACATGGACCAAAATTCAGCAGGATTGAGAGTACCTCCCCTTCCCCGTTTTCGAGGATGCTGAACATGATGGCGGTATCAGAATTACTGTTTTCGATTGCTGAACTCAATAAAACGGCAAGAAACTACCCATTAAAGGGGTTAAACGGGCAGCGCATCATTTCCCTGGTAAAAAACATCTTTCCTCCCGTTTTCGAGGTTACTAAGCATGGTGGTAATGTCGAAGATTGCTTACGACCCTCACCATCCTCTCCACAGGCCAAAACTTACCCCCGACAGGGGTTTTTTTATATTTTTAATATCAGCGGCGAAACGTCTGTTTTCGAGGATGCTGAACACGATGGTGGTGTTCAATATCACTTCCGACCCCCACCAACCCCTCCACAGGTCAAAACTCTCCCGAAAGGGTCGTTTTTTTTAATCTCAGGGGCAAAACTGATGTCCCCCTGTTTTCGACCCTCACCTATCCCTTCACAGGTCAAAACTCACTCATTTATTGCTAATTCAGTAAACAAATGTGCGCGAATTAGTTTTTTGAGGTTAGGATGCATTTTTAAAAAAATCCTACTATACATCGATCCGTATAGTAGGATTTTTTCTTCATCTCGGTCATTTTAATTTTTTTTTATTTTCAAAAATGCCGTTTTTGGCATATATCTCGCGAAGCTCCAGCCCAAATTTATTGACAAATTTTTTACAAGCTTCTTCTTATGTATAAAATCATACGAAGTAAAAGTACTGGAAAGAGAACACTGGGAGGATCAGGTACACAGACGGCTCGAAAACCGAAGAAGGAGTCGGTGCCGGAATATACGGGCAAAAACCAAAGATAATGATCCCGGTGAGCCTGTCAAAAGACACCACAATATTTCAAGCAGAAGTAGCAGCAATACACCTCTGCATAGGAGAAATAAACAGACAAGATAGCATAAGTCAGTCCGTTGTTATATTCTCCGACAGTCAGGCAACACTAAAAGCACTAAAGCCCACCCAAGTAAACTCCAAACTTGTGTGGGACTGTGCCTGTGCCCTTAATGAATTAGCTAACCGCAAGAAACTGACCCTGGCATGGGTTCCAGGACACAAAGGGCATCGAGGAAATTTGGCCAGACAAGGCTCGTCAATGGCATTTTATGGTCCAGAACCCTTCTGCGGTATAGCAAAAGCAACAGTTAAAAAAGCAACCAGCAAATGGGTGGAAAAACAAGCCCAAACCTGGTGGGAACAATTCCCAGGACAGAGGCAGGCAAAAAGCAAGGACAGAAGGTCCGTAAAAGCAATAGTAGGCATGCTTACAGGACACTGTAAACTCAACAAGCATATGAAAAACATAGGTCTGGCAGAAGAAGACACATGCAGGTTTTGCCAGACAGAGGAAGAAACCTTAATCCATATTCTATGCGAATGCGATGGAATAGCAATAGGCCGTAGCGCCACCCCTTTTTACATCTATCTATGTATAAAATCGAAAAAATTAAAAAAAATTGACACCATTTTCAGAATATTTTCGTCTAATTTCACTCCGCTAAAACTAGTATTTTTTGTACTGCAACTAACGTCGAAAGTATCATGTTTTTTACGCGATCTTTTATTATTTTCGGGTTCAAATTACTTCCTAGTATTTCGCTCTCATCAAACTGTTTTTTTTTATTTGAACGTAAATTAAAATTTTCATACATAAACTGGTTTATCTGCTTCGCGATCATTGATATCTCTTGCTTGCGGTTTTAACAGAAGTTTTCTATTAATAACTACTTTAGACGACCTTGAGAGTTCAGGCTAGGTCAGTAACATGCCATCTACACGGTGCGACTGCCGAGCGTGCAGGCGATCGACGGTGAATGGCAGCGCCGCGAGATTTTCTTTATAGTTTTCGTTCGTATATCTATCACAGAACTCATAAAACTAGAAGGCTAAAATAGGTGGAAGAAATTAATATTATTCGTAACCATATGTCATAGATGGGACAACTTTGATCATGCGCAGATCATCAACAACATTGCCAGTTGTTCATCTACTTGTACGAAAATCTAAGATAATGGCAATTTGATTTACATATATTACATTATAATCCCATAAAAGAGCCCGAACTCATCATTTTACGATTATTTAGGGTCATTAAATTCTTTTTTCATATGTATTCAGAAGAAAATATACATGTTTGAGCATATAACAACTGCTGGCATTGTGGATGTTCGCGAGTTGTATAGAGACTGTTGAGGGTTCTGGAACCAACCCTGTGTTGTGCCAGTTTACCAGGACTACCGAGATAAGCATATAGCCTTTTTAAACTGCATCGTATCTTCTAAATGGACTGTATATTTGTTGTAATATTTTTATCTTCCCAACTCCATTGACAAAAACAACGAACACTTTTTATTTAACGGTTTATTTAAATTTTTAAGTAAATGAGTCACAAACGAAGTTAATATATGTGTTTAATAAACACTAACACATATTAGTAAAGAATTAAAAATGATCACATCATTCAGAAAATATTTGTAGATGTTTTATGTAAGAGTGATAAATAAGCACTGATTTTTGCTGCACTAAGGAGCACTGAGTTTAGATTTAAAATAACAATAAACAATAAAGTGGACCGCCTGATTCGCAGCTAAGTACCACAGTGAAAACGAAATTTGCTGCACTAAGGAGCGAGGTGTTGTATGTGTGAGTGTTGACAAGGCACTGATTTTTGCTGCACTAAGGAGCACTGAGTTTAGATTTAAAATAACAATAAAGAATAAAGTGGACCGCCTGATTCGCAGCTAAGTACCACAGTGAAAACGAAATTTGCTGCACTAAGGAGCGAGGTGTTGTATGTGTGAGTGTTGACAAGGCACTGATTTTTGCTGCACTAAGGAGCACTGAGTTTAGATTTAAAATAACAATAAACAATAAAGTGGACCGCCTGATTCGCAGCTAAGTACCACAGTGAAAACGAAATTTGCTGCACTAAGGAGTGAGGTGTTGTATGTGTGAGTATTGACAAGGCACTGATTTTTGCTTCACTAAGGAGCACTGAGTTTAGATTTAAAATAACAATAAACAATAAAGTGTACCGCCTGATTCGCAGCTAAGTACCACAGTGAAAACGAAATTTGCTGCACTAAGGAGCGAGGTGTTATATGTGTGAGTGTTGACAAGGCACTGATTTTTGCTGCACTAAGGAGCACTGAGTTTAGATTTAAAATAACAATAAACAATAAAGTGGACCGCCTGATTCGCAGCTAAGTACCACAGTGAAAACGAAATTTGCTGCACTAAGGAGCGAGGTGTTGTATGTGTGAGTGTTGACAAGGCACTGATTTTTGCTGCACTAAGGAGCACTGAGTTTAGATTTAAAATAACAATAAACAATAAAGTGGACCGCCTGATTCGCAGCTAAGTACCACAGTGAAAACGAAATTTGCTGCACTAAGGAGCGAGGTGTTGTATGTGTGAGTATTGACAAGGCACTGATTTTTGCTTCACTAAGGAGCACTGAGTTTAGATTTAAAATAACAATAAACAATAAAGTGTACCGCCTGATTCGCAGCTAAGTACCACAGTGAAAACGAAATTTGCTGCACTAAGGAGCGAGGTGTTATATGTGTGAGTGTTGACAAGGCACTGATTTTTGCTGCACTAAGGAGCACTGAGTTTAGATTTAAAATAACAATAAACAATAAAGTGGACCGCCTGATTCGCAGCTAAGTACCACAGTGAAAACGAAATTTGCTGCACTAAGGAGCGAGGTGTTGTATGTGTGAGTGTTGACAAGGCACTGATTTTTGCTGCACTAAGGAGCACTGAGTTTAGATTTAAAATAACAATAAACAATAAAGTGGACCGCCTGATTCGCAGCTAAGTACCACAGTGAAAACGAAATTTGCTGCACTAAGGAGCGAGGTGTTATATGTGTGAGTGTTGACAAGGCACTGATTTTTGCTGCACTAAGGAGCACTGAGTTTAGATTTAAAATAACAATAAACAATAAAGTGGACCGCCTGATTCGCAGCTAAGTACCACAGTGAAAACGAAATTTGCTGCACTAAGGAGCGAGGTGTTGTATGTGTGAGTGTTGACAAGGCACTGATTTTTGCTGCACTAAGGAGCACTGAGTTTAGATTTAAAATAACAATAAACAATAAAGTGGACCGCCTGATTCGCAGCTAAGTACCACAGTGAAAACGAAATTTGCTGCACTAAGGAGCGAGGTGTTATATGTGTGAGTGTTGACAAGGCACTGATTTTTGCTGCACTAAGGAGCACTGAGTTTAGATTTAAAATAACAATAAACAATAAAGTGGACCGCCTGATTCGCAGCTAAGTACCACAGTGAAAACGAAATTTGCTGCACTAAGGAGCGAGGTGTTGTATGTGTAAGTGTTGACAAGGCACTGATTTTTGCTGCACTAAGGAGCACTGAGTTTAGATTTAAAATAACAATAAACAATAAAGTGGACCGCCTGATTCGCAGCTAAGTACCACAGTGAAAACGAAATTTGCTGCACTAAGGAGCGAGGTGTTGTATGTGTGAGTGTTGACAAGGCACTGAACTTAAAGTTCGGGAAGTCTGTATCTTTTCAAAGTTTCTTCCCCCCCCGTCCGTTTGTTCTAGAAAGAAATATTCGTTATCTAGTGGGCGAATCGATTTGTTAGATATGTAAGTTTTTTATGTCTGTCTCTTTCTCTCCCGCTTGAGAAGACAAGGATTAATTTAATTACGTCGTTATGAGTTTTAGGTGGACGTGACGAATCTAACGTAAGCCTAGAAAAATTCGTTAGAATCTGCGCTGCAGATATTTGGATACGTGACGACGTAATGAAAAAAATATTCGTTGAGACTTTCTGTCTCAGCGCTGTTGTCAGGTTGAACGGGTTTGTGTTTCCTTTGGTTTGAAAATTAAACAGATGCGATGTTGTTGATTTGAGTTTATATGTTTAATTTGTTTTGAAAATTAAACAGAGACTAAAAGCCTTGTGCTTTTATCTGCGACAGGATTTTTTTAAAAGCGACATACAAATATGTTTGATGACTGCACACAAAGACTATTTCACTGCAAACTTCTTCGTTCCAATATAATCGCAAGATATTTTAAATTAATTATGATCTTCGCACATATTCATTAATAGCCATCGCGAATTCTTGAAAACGAGATTTTATAGAACTGAGGCCGTTGACCATAAAAAATATTGCGTGTTGGTTAATGCGATTATCTTGGTTTTGTATAATAAATTTTCAAATAAGCATCTACCATATATATCGTTGGAATTTATTGAGATAGCTCGTAAACCGAGATGAAATTATATCCACTCAAGGCAAATAATAAAACTAGAAATTAAAATTGATGTTACGTGTCAATTTCTCTTGAAATAATATAAAATGGAAAGATTTAAACGAAGACAGTTATTATAATTTGGCAACGGGTCCTTCGATCCTTTTTTCAGCTACTTTAGTTACTTGCGCTGGTATTTCTAGAGATTATTGTTTAAAAAATGATGAAATCTTTTGATTTACTATTTAAAAATAGCAACCAAAAGTCATAACAGCATTCTAAATATGTACACGAAGAAAATTATAGCTAAAAAACTAAAGATGGATAGCAATTATAATTATATCTTACACTCCCATTGTGGGAAGACTTTAAATGGCCCATGTGGGTGTTTAATTTCATATCCTTTATTACATATACTAAGTGTAAAATGTACAATTATTTTCTAACAGCATAATATGAAAGTAGAACTACTTATATAGAAGAGGAAGAAATACTTGGATATAAATATATTGCAAAAAATAAGTTATACATTAGCAATCCCATTGGCTAGAGTAGCTGGTAAATTATTTCAAAGATTCAGAAGGAAAGGAAGTATTGATGAAATTTGCATTTTCAACAGGACGTTGTCACCCTACTTTATCTCTTACATGTTTTCTCGAACGGCCTGCTAGATCTGTAGATATGAGAGCGATTGATTTCTTCCTGTGATAAATGTTTTTTTGTTTTCTTTCATTTTTATTATTTGTTCTTCCTTTGATTTTACCGTTTATTTTTTCTTCGTTTATTTTGTTAATTTTATCCATTACCGCACTCATGTCCTTTGTGTTTGATAAACAGTAAGTTAATTAAATGGGACCGATCCACTCATAAGGATCTGTAGGTAGAATGTGACAGAAGAGACAGGAAAATGGTTTCAAGAAGTAAAGAAAGATATACAGAGGTCAGGAAAAAATACAAACGCAGGATAGAGAGAAATGCCGTAAAGTTATTGGGACAGATTAATTTTAAAAGAGGTTACAATGAAATTTAAAATTTAAATTTAATAATAATAGTAGAAGATCAGGTGTATCATCATTCATAAGATTGGTATTGGCACTCGGTGTGACTATATCATTATCATAAAAGGAGTATTACATATGGGAGTATGTTTGTAAAGTCAGGCATTAAAAATTATTAATGCTTGTTGTTTTTGCGTTGACTTCTAAAGCATGAAAAAACTTACCAACTTTTTAATAACCATTTTCAAACTGGTTTACTCCTGTGTGGCCATTAATAAAAAAAATGGCGTCGTGTTATTAAACCGAGTAATAACATAATAATTTTGTCTTAAGATAAAATCAGCTAATCGAAATAGACCATTAAGTGTGGATTTAATAAATGTTAATATATTCATGCAAGTAACTGGTTAAAATTATTCAAATTTTCTGGTAATGGCGAATTAAGGCGCATAAGGATAGTACCTAATTTAGATCGGTTTAATAGATATGGTACTCGCCAGGACCGGTGTCTATAATTTGCTAAAACTTTTTTACATAACAAAAAAGTTGTTCTGTATTTGAAAATTTATGCATTCCTATGTATTTTGATCCTCCAAAGACGATTTTGATATTAACTTTGTGAGACCACATCGTTTTTTGTTAATCTGCAGCAATAGACGCATAAGATGGGCCTTGAACACCTTCCAACCGTTTAAATCAGCAGGAGCTGATGGAATATTCCACGCCCTACTCCAGCGCGGCTAAGAAGAAATCCTACCTAACAATAAATAGGTACCAATAAAAATATCTAGACTAGATGAGTGCAAAATTCTTCTATGATACATACCTAACCAGCCAGCATCTTTAAGTTTATGAGAAATACGTTCTCTCCTACGAATTCCAAAGATTAAACGGAGGCAGCGGTTTTGTACCTTCTGAATCTTGGTTGCATACTGGCTCGTTAAGCATGGACCATAGAGAGAGTCAGCATAGTTAAACACTGATAAAACCAAGGTTTCACATAATGTTTGTTTTAATTTACATGTCATAAGATGCCTACTCCCATAAAGTATGTTAAGAGTCATATATGCTCGTCTAAGTAAATGATTGATATGATTTTGAAATCTTAGATCAGAGTCCAATCTAACACCAACACTTTTAGCTTCATCTAAAATCTGAAGAGGTTCGTTATTAATCATTATATTGACATTATCTGAAATGTATTTTTAGTACCAAATATAATTAGGTTTGACTCACTACAGTTAATGTTCAAGCAATGATCAGTTGCACCTTTAATAAAAACTTGTAAATCTGTATTTATGTTGACACAAGCGTTATCTACCGTATTTGGATTAAAACTGTAGTAGACTTGGGTATTGTCTGCAAATGTATGTATATTACAGTATTGGAGATTCTTTTCAAGTCTAGATGTATAAATAGCGAACAACAAAGGACCCAGAATAGAACCTTGTGGAACCCCACAATAAAGTGGCATGTATTGTGAAGATAAATCATCAATAACAACTTTTTGCTCGCGACCAGTTAGGTAAGTCCTGAAGAAACCAATGGCATTTTCTGCGAGACCAATGTAATGCAAAATTGCCAACATTAAGTTATGGTTAAGAGTATCGAAAGCCCTGCTAAAGTCTAATAGCACTAAAATTGTACACATTCCTTTATCAATAGAGTGAATAATATCATCCGTTATGTTTAGGAGAGCACCTGATCTTACGCCAATGGACTTTTTTATTTGGGAACATTTAAAAAATATTGTTTATAAAAGAACATACACTACAAGAGAACAATTGGAAATTTCTGTTCGGGATGCTATTAACAGCATAACAGCAGATCAAATAAATCGAGCCTATGAGACAATTGTTAGTAGAGCAAGACTGTAAATATTTGTTTGTGTGTTTAAGGATTAGTATTTTTTTTAAATATTATTTATTGTTTATTTCTTTGGTATGTTATTTGAGCCAATTTTGATTTTTCGTATTTTTATGTGTAGCTCCTTAACTATTCACTTGAGATACCAAATATGTTATATCGATGAAATCAGGTTGTCATGTAGATTCCAAAAATGCAATAATCTACAGGGTGTCCCGTTTAAAATTCAAAAGTTGGTATCACTTCCGGTAAAACCGGAAGTAGTAAAAGTGAAACAAACTGACTAAAATGAGGTCACTAAGGTCCCATTTAATGCCCTAAAATTTTATAATTTTATCTTGAGAAACACAGATACTGTAGCCTGTTACATGGTTGCTGTGTCACCCTGTATATCTTGCTGCCTGGCCTTCTCCAACAAACGCAATCTCTTGTTAGATTTTACTGCTAATAAATCCAAAGATTTGCTATTTCTGATGGTGTATTTGGAAAATTTAAATTTAAAAAACCCATTATTGATATTTATTACTTTTCCAATTAGTTTTTCATTATTTACCCATTACTTTTCACTACGAATTCAACTTAATACAACTCATTCATTTTGAAAAAAGCTGAAATTACGTTCGATTGAACAGTTAATTACATGTTTATCCTGGCGCCTTGAAATTACCTTCCCAACATATTTCATTTGAATATAAAAAACGTCGTCGTTTAGGCAAAGCACGTTAATTTTACTCGACTTGAAATAGATTAATTACTTAATACTTGTTGATGAGATTCTTTTGTTGCTTCGTAGAACATCAAATGTCTAACATTATTCATACGAACGCGTCAAATTAAGAAAAAAAATCATTAAACCTGCTCTACAACTGTTAATTATCTCTTGAAAACCCGAGGAATTATTCACGTAAGGCTGCAAGAATGCTGTTCTAGATACAAATGAAGAGCTGTTGGAAAGGCGATAAAGACTCTTTGTCACTTTTTTTTTAATCAGCGAGCTCCAAAACGTTTACGATTATTTATAGCGGTTAAATGACGTTTTTTTTTGTGTTCTACTTTTCAAAAAGCCACGTATTATGTAAGACTTCTTGTAAGAAATTGTTTAATGTCCATATGGCTTTTTTACATTCAAAAATTTGCATACCATACAAGAAAATATACAATTTGAGGGTTGGATATTGTTTTCTTACCATTTGTTGTTGAAAATAGTGAAAAACGCTATCAGTATATACTTCGGAATTTTTTACTCGGACGGCTTGAAATGCAGACACTGAATAATCTGTCGCCACCATTGTACCTTTCCACCTTTCATCTTGATTTTTTTTTACTGATAATTTATTGGTGTTATCATTAAGTTTGTTCGAAATTTGTCACAGAGGGATACGGTATACTTTTCCAAATACAAAATTTAATTGCTTGTCATAAAGTATGCAATGAAAAATGGTTTCCAATCGTCTGGAGTTGATCCAGAGTGGAAGTCTAATTAGGGATTATTCACGTCAGCAAGCTGGAAAGGAAGCCACTTGAAGTGTAAGAGATTAGAAGGGTCGCAGTGAGACCTACAGTCTGATTAATGATGAACCAGATTCACAGTATACAGGGTAATTCAAAAAGAATGGTAAAGTATATCAAATACTATTAAACGAGCAAGGTTTGTATGTGTGTGTGTGTGTGTGTGTCCAGAGGATCTCGAAATCCACTCGTCAGAATTCAATGAAACTTTCAGGGTAGACTAATTCCTATCTAATTCGGCAAAAAATATTTACAAGAAAAGTTAAGCTTTTCGTTTTATTTCCTAGCAACGGCAGATATAATAACTTGTTTCTATAGTAATATATACTATAAAGGAGAGAGGAGTACAGTAAAAGTGGGGATATAACGTCACATTCCATAGGCGTACTTTGCAAAATAAGTTTCTATAATATAAATAAGGTCACAGCATATAAAATATATATACGCACTTCGTAGATTAAATTTTGAAGTTATATTATTTACAAAAAATAAAAATAAACCTCATCTAACACTTTAACATTGAACGAATTAAATTTAACCAATAAATAACAAGGAGGATTATTTGTTGGGATTAATTTTTTTTAATCTCTTGGCATTAAAAGTAACGCTTCAGTACTTACCTAAACTTAAAGATTAGAAAAAAAGTTAGCTCAAGAACTATCTTTAAAAGTAAAAACAATGGAAACAAGATTACATCTAGACAAAAACTATATTAGGCCGATCAGATGTATTAAAGTTTAAATTTTAACTACAAATAAGCATTGAAGGATGAGATAAAAATAAAATTTCGACATCTTGAACCTGTACTACGTTCTGCAAATTAAATACTGCACTACTTTCTTCTTTATAGTATAGTAGTAAAAAGGTTTGACTTTGTTTAATTTCTGGCGTTTCAATCTGAAAAAATTCAATTTTAAATTTATCGCATAAGGACCTACAAATTTTGACAACTACTGACACGCACATCTCTGGGTAAACGTTAAGAAAATGGGGCCGACTGGGATTTTCATGAAATTTTCACAGATGCTATAAAACATGATAAAATCAATATACTTAGCAATAGAAATTTTTGCGCGGAAAAATATTTTTCACATTTTTTTATGAAAAAATATATGTTGGGATACTCACTCCCAAGACATAAATATTTTGCTTGTCAAATGACAGCCATCTCATAAATTCAAAGTTGAAAATACAACGTTGCCAATTCAATTTCAGAAATCATGGGTTTAGGTAAATATTTATAGGAACGTTGAGTAACACTGTTAAAACGGACACTTGTCAAAATGTGACACCTGTCAAAACGTGACAACTGTTCATAGTACATTTTAAGGTTGATTGTGACTTTGTATTTTCCAAGAACAAATTGTAATATAATGTACGAATGAACTATTTCTGTCACACGTCGAGAGTCTGGTCACAGGTTTTTGTGGAGGTTTTTACCCAATTATGAATATCAGACCTATAATTTTCCTTCACTGCAGATCAATAAATAATAAAATATCAATTGAACATAGAGTTTTTCTTATATAGTGATAAATAGAGTAAGCTGAGCGATCTTTTGTTGACGGGACCTGTGCCCTACACGCTGCTGTTGCCCGTGACTATTCGCGAAGATCAAACAAGGAGATGTCGCCCACTCCGTGATTTTCGCGAATTAATTAATAATTTGTCATGTTATAAATATACTTAAATTATATACTCATCGGGCAGCTTAAAAATGTAGATTTGAATATTAAGAGCGAAGCTCAGTGACCAGATATATTCATTCCTTAATGATGTAGAGGGTATTTGTTTAAATAATTGACTACAAACAAACTTTATAGTATTCCTAGTTGGCTCCTATAAATAACCTTTACTTGTGCGAAAAAGGAAAGATGGGGCCTTACTTTTTAGGAAACAGTTACCGATCCACTGTGTAACAGCTGCGAGAAATGATGAACGGAATGTTTCTAGCATGCCGAAAAAGGTGAAGAAACTAATTTTAATATCCAATTAATTTAAAATTATCAATAATCTAAAATAAGATAACCTGAGGCACATTCTTTCATTTGAACATCGATTTGTTAATAATAATATGCTAATAAGAAATGATTTGTCTAATTCGTTTCTCACATCGATAATGTCTCTATTAAATCCCATGGGTTTGTAATTTTTTCTATCCGGCATGTTATTATTTATAATCTTAGAACAGAGAAAGTTCAATGGGAACCTTCAATTATAATTTTGACATTAATTTAAAGATACGTTAGAGTGAAAGACAAAAATTAACATTTAACACTTTTTTGAGATAATACAGCAGTAAACGAGCTATAAGACTTTCTAATTCTCTTCACCGCAAACTGATAACGCCGAGTAAGCGCGTGACCTTGAAGTGAACAAAAATTTGCAAATATAAAGATTTAGATAAGAAAATTCATCGTAATTTCATTGTTTAGCGCTAAATGTACATCCTATTCACAACAATTAAAATATTATACTCCCTACATTACCTACAAGCTATAAACAGATATGAATCGCTAAGATTTCTTCTTTTTATACATATACGATAAATAGCGGTCCACGGTGAATCCCCCGAGGAACAACACTTTTATTACCGTTACATCCTTATACGTGCACACATCCGTATAGTTAAACAAATGACTGAAAACTCCCTAATCTACCTTCGATAAGAGTTTACCTTAAAGGTAAACCAATATTCTACCGCGGTCTCCGATAAAAATGTCAATTTATGCAATTCGACGGGCCACCGGAGGCGGTTTTCGAATCCGTTATGAGCGCATCTACTTGACCCAATATCAACTTTGGCATCTATACGATGCTCGAAAGAAAAGTTACGAGGATCGGGCAAATATTTAAATCTAAATCCCGACTAAAAAAGTCTAATTTTCAATCTTTTTCTACTTAATAGAAAGAGCGAAATAGATACTTAAGAGTAGTCGTAGCTAACACTAGACTTTTTTTAACAGAAACATACGATTATTAATCACGCTTGTGGATTCCCGAAAATATACCTAGTGCTAGACTAAACTAAAATTGAACAGGAGACTTGACGGAGGCGCAACTGAATAAACCAAAAGGCAAAAAGGCGCATTGGGCTATTAAATCAAATAAATTAAATTCCAAACGCGATTATTTTCTCCGCTATGATTTTCTTGAACAAATAAAAAAAATGATTATTTTAAAATTGTAGATTTTTTTACGTCTATTAAGAGTCTTTTATGAATGTATAACAAATGAAATAGATTTGTTTATGTTCTATAAATATGGTTTGGTTCTCTTTATACTTTCTTGAACAATTGTAAAGAAAAACTGACCATTATAAGCATTGTAAGACATAACAAAAAGTAATAATGTACGGTATTGTACAACTTTATCTTTTTTTTAACAAATCATTCATTATAAACTCGAATAGAGAAAAAAACAGTAAACACGATTTCAATTAAATTATCTTTCAGTAAAATTTCAGATCACCTGATTTCAATCCAGTTGATTTCATGATAAATTCTAAAAATGACAAATTTAGTAATTTTTTTAAATCCTTTATACAGGGAGTTGTTTTTTTTATTTTATTTTATTTAGACTATTGCATATCTGTAGTCTTTAATCTCACAATCTCCTTTATTATACTTTAATTTAAAAAGAAACAAAGCTCAAAAATGAAAGGTATAGTAGAACCCACTTGTTTATGAGAACGAAAAAACGTTATAAAAACACAAAGGATACTGCCAATAGAAGGAATGCTGATGAATCTGGACATTTTTGAGCAGTTTAATGTCGAAAACACCGTACACTGTCCATATACATAAAAATAAAATAATATTTTGGCTATTAGCACCACTGTGCAAAGATTCAATAACCAACTTAGCTGGATATCGTTATAGGGGAGAATGGCGTATAATTATTTAATATTTGTACCAAGACATTTTTAATTGTTTTATTTATTTTGTTTAATACTTCAACTAGAGAGACAATTCTTTCATCATTTTATAGATGAGCAGGTGCAAGAATTTTCAGAAAATTTAAAACATTGATAACTTCGCTATATCGCTCTTTTTTTAAAAAGGCATCTTCGAAATTAACGTATCCAACGACCAGTAGCATTCCATTACAGGCAACTATAATTATACAAAAATATGCTTGATATTATTGTACAAGAATTGCGAACTAGCATGAGTTGAAAATCTTAAGCGTATTATAAATGCGTTAATATGTAAAAGTCATTGTTGTAGATTATCATTAGCTAATAAGCCATATAAGAAAGAAAATTAAAAAAAAGAAGTGTAGAAGATTCGGATTATTAGTTACGTACAGATTGCAGGCTGATATGACACAGCAACTTTATCTTGTTATATTCTTTGATGGTCTTATAAAATAGCATAACAAGGACGTAATATTTACAGCTAGGTGTTACAGAATGAACACTCCGACACTATAGTAAGAATGAAATACGTATAAAATACATAAGAGACAGTTGTTTCAGAATTTTCTTTCCATAATGTCTCTTTTCTGTTATTATAAGTGGTTTCAGAATAACTTCATTAGATGGTAAGCACATTCGCAAGCATAATAAATGTTACAGTAATTTTTATTTGAATTATGCGTGAAATTCCCAAAAAATCTAGCGCTTGTAAACTTCTTGGTGGAATAATTGACCATGAAAAATTGTACGAATAGTAGCAAATTAGCATACAATGTTGAACGAAAAACGTGTTGAGTTTTAGATGTTAATGACCAATGGCACTAATTCTTATATTTAGTGTAAACAATGCTCTTAACACTATTGTGGGAACTCTCTCAGAAATTTTTATGAAATTAAATGGGACATAATGCAGAAAATATGTTAATTTATTAAGAAAAATAATATTTAATTAGGTATTATTATTTAATGATAAGAAGTTATTTATAATCTAAGATGGATGAATTTACTTCCTCGTTATTTAAAATAAAAATTGTATTAATTAAAAACTTTAATAGAATCTGATGTTATCTATATTTCTAATGTTTTACAAAGTTGTATTTGGAATATAAAAATTTTTAAATGTAAAGCCGGAAATTGCCAAAGATACACGCGCGACGTGTGATTGAATTTTGTAATTAATTATAAAACAATTCAAGATTAATGCTTCATTGGATCAGGTTTTTGCATCATAACATTGACATTGAAAACATGAGTCCGGTAGAAAATTTTTCAATGGAATTTTATGTTTTTTGGGATACTGAACACGAATCTGAAGAAAAACGCAAAAAACCTCGAATTTTTCTGAGCTTTTCCGGTTTTCCGCTCAAGTCTTGCAAACGACGCATGGTACGGAAAATATCACGGTATTCAAAGTTGAAAAGCATAAAATTTTGCATCGAATCACCACCATAACTTTCTAACTTCCAAATTTATAAGGTCACCATCGTCATTCGAAAAACGCCAATTTTTACCATTTTTTTTAAACTGCAATATACTCACTGTTAGACGACTTTAATTTAAAAACAGCCACTTTACATGAAAAAGTGGTAGAATAAAACTTATAAAGCATCAAATTTTGAGTTCAGTGAGCACCAAAATTTTAAATTTGGATCAATATACCGTGTGGCACAGACTCATGGTACACCCCCTTTTTCTCCTTTGTTTCTCTACCTATATTTCTGAAATTTGGAACATTGAATATGCTCACTAGACGGCACTTTTTGACATATTTGAAAAAAAATATCAACTTCCGGTTTTTCCGGAAATGGCATCAACTTTAAATTTTCAAATGGAACACCCTGTATATTATTCTAATCTTCGTAATTTTCTGAATCCAATGATACCTCATAGTTGATATTTCATTCGTCAGAATACCCATTTTATTTTTCGATCTAGAGAACCATGAACCCCCTAAAATTATTCCAAATAATCAAAATAATCGTACAGGGTGTCCCAAATTGGTGTGTTTTGCAGGGTATCTCGTAAACTAGAAGAGATAGAAGAAAAGCAGTTAAGATGGTATGACTTCTTTTTTTGTTAAAGTAACGATATCCTAATTAAATCTTTAGTAACTCCCTGAAGTTGGAAGATACAGGGCGATTATTGAAAACTGTCGAAAACTACAAGGTACTATAACTTCTTAATTAAGAAAAATATAAAAATACGTTATAAAAACTTTTGATAGATATAATATTGAAGAGTTCAGTGGCGCACAGATTATTTTTTTTAGGGGGCTCACTAAGGAAATATAATGCAAACTTATGTTTTTTTAAATGGGACACCCTGTATATTTTGACGTTTTTCGTTTCCTTTTTTAATTCTCATTCACCTGATATGACATATTATATATCTATTTTCAATGGTTGGAGCTACAGTGCAAATAAACCATTATGGATGATATCAGGTGAAACACCCTTAAAAAATTGAACACGCAGTAACGAAATTTAACATTTTATTATAAGGATACTGATGTGTGACATTTTTATTTATCAAAATTATAATTAATAAAAAATAAAACCAGATTAAAAAAATAAAAACAATAAACTTATGAAACAACAAGAAACATTGTAACAACTAATCTACCTATAACTAATTTTATTACATTAAATGTTCAAAATGTCCTCCGTTTTGTTGTAATAATAATTGACACCTTTTTCTTACTGATCTTACACAATTGAGTATGTGCACTGGCTTTATTTTTCTAAATATTTTGTAATAAATCTTCCCTACTCTCGAAGTTAGTCTTGTAAATATTATTTTATGATTTTATTTTTGGTAATGCTGAATTGGTTGGAGATTATTTAAACGAAAAACTTTTTAATCGATGAAAACGGAGAGCATTTTGAACATTTAATGTAATTTTTACATTATAGGTAGTAGATTAGTTGTTACAATGTTTCTTGTTGTTTCATAAGTTTATTGTTTTTATTTTTTTAATCTGGTTTTATTTTTTATTATACTGTATTTGAAAATCAAGAGAGTAAATTCCCAGAATAAAAAGTAATTCGGTATGCAAAACTATAGTACAGTACGTGCGGTAAAACTTCAATATTTGTAATGCATTCTAAATTGTTTTTGTTAATTTCAATACAAAATTTATTAAATTTCTTGGACTATCACATTATTTTATGATCTTTCATTGTTACTACAGTAGGCCTAAGAGGATTAACGTGCGTCATAGGCGTAACCAGAATAGAAAGGGATAATTGTTATTTAACGACCTCCGAATGGCAACAGCTTCTAATGACAGATATTTTGACTTAAATAGTTTCTAGAAATGCAGTTATTTGATTTTCGATAAACGTGACAAATAGTAGTGACTAAAAATGGAAGCAGTTTGTGAGTATACGCCAGTGAAAAAATTAAAACTAGACCATTTATCCCTCAATGAAAAGAGTGCTGTAGTGAATGTGTACCACTATTTTAAACATCAAAATCCCTCAAACACTATTGACAGTGTAGTTGAAACAACATCTAAGGCAATGGGATATGGAAAATCTACAATATATAGAGTTCTAAAGGAGGAAAAATCAGGTGGAGTAACCTCACCAAAGCCGAAACCAGGTAGACCAAAACTATTAAAAGTCAACGTGGACGAATTTTTTAAAAATGCTATTCGTAAGCTTGTTCACTCATTTTTTATAAACAAGCAAATACCAACTTTAGATAAAGTTTTGCGAGCCATTACGAATGATGTTGATTTACCCACAATAAGCCGGGATAAACTATGGAAAGTGTTACATGAGTTAAACTTTAAATTTGAAAAAATGGGCAGACACTCAATGCTAATTGATTCTGAAGAAATTGTATGTTGGAGAAGACAGTACCTCAGAAGAATACAACAAGTTAAAGCTCAAAATAAAAACATTTATTATTTAGATGAAACATGGGTTAATGAAGGACATTGTGTAGGAAGAGTTTGGAAAGACAAAAATATAAAATCATCCCATCAAGCTTTTCTAGAAGGATATACTACTGGTTTTAAGGAACCTATAGGAAAAGGTAAAAGATTAATTATTTGTCATATAGGCAGTACAAACGGTTTTTTTGAGAATGGTTTACTCTTATTTGAATCAAAAAAAACCGTTGATTATCACGAAGAAATGAATGGAGACGTGTTTGAGGAATATTTTGAACAGATGATTCAATTCATACCAAAAGGATCGGTTATTGTAATGGACAATGCAAGTTACCACTCCAGATTACTTGAACCTTTACCAACCACTAAATGGAAAAAGGGTGAAATTGCAAAATGGTTATCTTCTAAAAATTTAGCCTTTGACAATACAATGCTGAGGGCAGAATTGTTAACTATTGCTAAAAAACATAAGCAAAATTATAAAAAATATAATATTGAGGAGAAATTGAAATCCTTCGTTTTCCACCCTACCATTGTGAGCTGAATCCGATAGAATTAATATGGGCTCAAGTTAAAGGTTATGTTGCCAGAAATAACACTACTTTTAAATTATCAGATGTTAAAAATCTCTTCAATAAGGCAATATCTGAAGTAACAAGTGAAAATTGGCAAAAATGTATTAGACACGTTACAGAAATAGAAAAAAAAATGTGGGAGCTAGATAACATAATTGATATTACTATAGAGCCCATTGTAATTTCTCTAGAATCAGATGGTGAATCTTCTGACACAGAGTGCGAGGAACCATAACTTTAAAATTATTAATTTATGTACTTTAATTTTATTTTTAGATTTTTATTTTTTAAGATTTAATATTGTCGTATTTTTTGCATGTTGCTCGTCAAATTTTATCCTTGCGGTTGGTTTTTTTTTTCTCATATACCTACTTAATTGTTTTTTTAGCTCCTCATATTAATTTATAAATAATTGTAATTATCTGTACATATTATATACATATTTTGTAAATAAACATATGCCTAAAACAAAATGCCTAAAATAATATTGACTTTTTCTTCATTTTACCCAAATTAAATTACTACTTACGAATTATGTTTATCTATCTAAAATTGGTAATCTAGGCATAAATAACTAAAACAAATTAAATATTTCTATTTCCATATTAATTTAATTTTGAAAACGCACGTCTATGGTTTACTGCCTTTAACACTGATAACTGCAAAACATTTCTGGGAATTTACTCTCTCTTGATTTTCAAATACAGTATAGTTATAATTTTAATAAATAAAATTGTCACACATCAGTATCCTTATAATAAAATGTTAAATTTCGTTACTGAGTGTTCAATTTTTTAAGGGTGTTTCACCTGATAACATCCATAAATGGTTTATTTGCACTGTAGCTCCAACCATTGAAAATAGATATATAATATGTCACGTCAGGTGAATGAGAATTAAAAAAGGAAACGAAAAACGTCAAAATATACAGGGTGTCCCATTTAAAAAAACATAAGTTTGCATTATATTTCCTTAATGAGTCCCCTAAAAAAAATAATCTGTGCGCCTCTGAACTCTTTAATATTATATCTATCAAAAGTTTTTATAACGTTTTTTTATATTTTTCTTAATTAAGAAGTTATAGTACCTTCCAACTGCAGGGAGTTACTAAAGATTTAATTAGGCTATCGTTACTTTAACAAAAAAAGAAGTCATAACATCTTAACTGCTTTTCTTCTATCTCTTCTAGTTTACGAGATACCCTGCAAAACACACCAATTTGGGACACCCTGTACACTATCGCATTTTCCATAAAAACTCAATTTTTTCAAATGGTGCCATAATGACGATTATTTTGATTATTTGGAATAATTTTAGGTTCTCTAGATCGAAAAATAAAATGGGTATTCTGACGAATGAAATATCAACTATGAGGTATCATTGGATTTAGATAATTAAGAAGATTCCAAAAATGTAATAACATACAGGGTGTTCCATTTGAAAATTTAAAGTTGATGCCATTTCCGGAAAAACCGGAAGTTGATATTTTTTTTCAAATATGTCAAAAAGTGTCGTCTAGTGAGCATATTCAATGTTCCAAATTTCAGAAATATAGCTAGAGAAACAAAGGAGAAAAGGGGGTGTACCATGAGTCTGTGTAACACGGTATACGCTTAGACTGATCATTTCTCCAATTTCCCTCTAAACGCTTATTTGACCATTATGAAGGGATCCAATAATAACAAAGTCTGCGAACCCCCCCTACCTGTCAAACCGCTCTTCCCAACCCTTAATTGAAATATCAATCCCCTTCCTCTCTATCAATCCCCTCTTCCCAACCCTAAGTTATTTCCCGCTTAAAAATCTTAGAATTTTCATTACCATTACAATAAACAGCTTTTATTTATTTATTTATTTATTTATTTATTTATTTTGATACACCACCCAACAGTTGTACCAACCATTTAATGGGTGGGAAAAGGACAACATAACAAAAATGTTAATAATAACAAGCACAATATATTTCTCTCTCTTTCCACTGGATTAAAACCACTTAGTTGTTAAAAAAGTTTTTTTATTGACGTTTCGGCTTTCCAGATCGAAAGCCGTTATCAAAATGACATAAAATAAATAAATTTACTAGAAACAGAACACTTGATAATCTTGCAAAAATATGACATCAACATAGTATACATAGAATAAGATTTTGAGATTGAAGATGTCAAAATCTGTTTCAATCATATTTTTGTGACGTTTCTGGGAACGAATTTTTTGAAAGGATAGCGCATTTGCATATTATAAGAGAATTTATACTTCGTCATAAATGAAGTTTTCTTATTAATATTATCATAAGAAAAAACCAGATAAAAACTTATGATACTATCCCGATATAGAGGGTATCCTTTTTGCAATTAACTCTTTTTGTAAAATAGGTATCCAAATTTTTGAAATATCAACCGAACAATTAGAAACACATTCGTTATTATTTAAGCATATCAATGCTGCTTCTTTAACTTTGCGGTTATAATTATTCGGTTCTTTTAATAATCTAGTTGAAGAATTCCATTGTATTTTATGACCAAAATCCCATGCATGTTCACATATTTTGGATTTTTCGAATTGTTTATTTTTAATGTACGATTGGTGTTCATTAAGTCTAATATGAAAAGGTCTAGATGTTTCTCCTATATAAAATTTATTACATTCGCATGGAATTTTGTAAATACAATTTTTTGTATTTTGAATTTAATTAAAAGGTTTTGTATTTACTATTAAAGATTTTAATGTATTATTAGTTTGAAAAACAGATTTGATTTCCATAAAATAATCCATTGTGTTTTAAATAGTTATGAGAAAGAATTCAATTGTACCAAAAATAGACAATTAAGAAAATTTAATAATCTAATTGAAGAAAAAAGTTTTTACAACCTTAGAAATTCAGAACAAAATTTAAATACGGTAATAAATATTTCAAGTAGAGATCTTAATCACACAAAAAATTTATTATTGGCTAAAGGTTTAAATTATTCGGTAACTCCAAAATATGTACCAAAATTTGATATTATTAGTTCTATAGAAAACGCTTCTCAAAATTTACCAACTGACTTAAGCAACGAATACAAGGTACATTGCAAAATTGAATTAGAAAAATCTTACAAAATTAATCAAAATTTAACCTCCGCAGAATTTAAATCAATTAAAAATTTAAAAAATGACAATACAATTAAGATTTTACCGGCAGATAAAGGTAACGCGACGGTTGTCATGAACAAAACAGATTATGATAACAACATTAACGAAATTATTGAAAACGGTAGCTATTCAAAATTAGATAAAGATCCAACTACTAGTATTGAAAACAAAATTTACAAAACTTTATATAAAAATAAAAAATTCCTAAGTGATAAAGAACGAAGATCTCTTACTTCTCATTATAGTAAACCTCCACATTTTTATGGTTTACCCAAAATTCATAAACAACAAATACCATTAAGACCAATAATAAGTTCTATAAATTCACCTTGTCAAAATTTAGCAAGATTTCTACTTAAAATAATAGATCCGTTATCAGGAAATACTAATTCCTTTATCAAAAATTCAAAACATTTTTTAGAAAAATTATCAAAAATCAAAATTACAAATTCAGATATAATGGTTAGTTTTGATGTAGTCAGTTTATTTCCAAATGTTCCTGTCGATAAAACTCTTAATCTTGTGAGAAAAAAGTTGACAAGTGATAATACATTAATAAATAGAACTAAATTAAGCGTCTCAGCAATTCTAGAATTATTGGAACTATGTATTAAAACTACATATTTTCAATTAAATAGTGATTTTTATCAGCAAAATTTTGGCATGGCAATGGGTTCTCCTTTATCACCAAAATTGTGTGATATTTTCATGGAGAATTTTGAAATGGAAATTGTAAACAAACAAAATTTAAGACCTTCTGTCTGGTTTAGATATGTAGATGATATCTTTGCAATTTGGCAACACGATAGGGAAAATTTTGATACATTTTTATATACTATTAATAATTCGGAACCTACTATTAAATTTACAATTGAAATTGAAAATAATAAAAAATTACCGTTTCTTGATGTACTAATACACAATAACAACAATTGTTTTGATACATCAGTTTTTAGAAAAGAAACACATACAAATAGATATCTAAATTTTAATTCAAACCACTCAATTTGTGTTAAACGAGGTATTGTCAAATCTCTTTCCGATAGAGCAAAAACAATTTGTTCAAATGACAATATCTTAAATAATGGATTATCACTTGTTAAATCTGTCTTGATTAAGAACAACTACCCAAGTAAATTTATAAATCGTGAACTTTACCGAGACATCAAAACTAAAGATCAAAATTTAAACCCCCCAATAATTCTTTCAAATATAGTAAAAATCCATTATACTTATTCCAAAATTATCCGAAAAAATTAGAAGGATTGGCAATAAATTTAATTTAAAAACAGTTTTTCAAACTAATAATACATTAAAATCTTTAATAGTAAATACAAAACCTTTTAATGAAATTCAAAATACAAAAAATTGTATTTACAAAATTCCATGCGAATGTAATAAATTTTATATAGGAGAAACATCTAGACCTTTTCATATTAGACTTAATGAACACCAATCGTACATTAAAAATAAACAATTCGAAAAATCCAAAATATGTGAACATGCATGGGATTTTGGTCATAAAATACAATGGAATTCTTCAACTAGATTATTAAAAGAACCGAATAATTATAACCGCAAAGTTAAAGAAGCAGCATTGATATGCTTAAATAATAACGAATGTGTTTCTAATTGTTCGGTTGATATTTCAAAAATTTGGATACCTATTTTACAAAAAGAGTTAATTGCAAAAAGGATACCCTCTATATCGGGATAGTATCATAAGTTTTTATCTGCTTTTTTCTTATGATAATATTAATAAGAAAACTTCATTTATGACGAAGTATAAATTCTCTTATAATATGCAAATGCGCTATCCTTTCAAAAAATTCGTTCCCAGAAACGTCACAAAAATATGATTGAAACAGATTTTGACATCTTCAATCTCAAAATCGTATTCTATGTATACTATGTTGATGTCATATTTTTGCAAGATTATCAAGTGTTCTGTTTCTAGTAAATTTATTTATTTTATGTCATTTTGATAACGGCTTTCGATCTGGAAAGACGAAACGTCAATAAAAAAACTTTTTTAACAACTAAGTGGTTTTAATCCAGTGGAAAGAGAGAGAAATTAAAATACAAACCACTATGAGCTTCCGAAATGAAGCACAATATATATAATACAAAAACTGCCAGCAGTCCAGGGTTAACGTCCATTAAAAAAAAACCTGTGTCTGCGTGAGACAGGAAAAAAAATGGACGTTAACATTGGACAACTTGGTAGTGTACGGAACATCTACTATGCAATTACACAATTTTCTAAAAGTTCGTAATACTTATATAATACACATCAGTACCTAGAGAATTACACTTTTGATTTGGTATTTATTACAGGCAAATATATCCAAGCTGTCCTGGATGTTATGATACTCATTGATTGCTTGGTATAATGGGGATGAATTTAAAATATTTGTTCTTGCAGCTGGCAAATAGAAACTACAATAAACTCTTAGACCCGCGCGTGGTATTTTAAAATGAACATAATTTAACAAATCAATGCTATCTATTTGACCATTAAGAATTTTCCAGAGTAATGAAATTTGCTGATAGGTTCGACGTTTTTCTAGATCAGGAAGTTTAAATCGTGTTAATAGTAGATCATGAGGGTAGCCCCTTGGAGGGTAAATACCGTCCAATATAAAAGAAGCCGATTTCATAAATTTCCTCTGAACTTTTTCAATTAGGTCAATATAGACTTTCTGCCTAGGACACCATACCTCCGATGCATATTCGAGTTTCGATCGGACGAAGCTGTTAAATAAGATTTTTAATGTAGAGATATCTGAGAATTCTTTGCAGCTTCTTATGACAAACCCTAAACTTTTATTAGCAGATGACACCATTGATTCTATATGTTTAACAAAATTTAGCTCGGGATCAAAGTATATTCCAAGATCTCTCACAAAATTCGGCCTGCTAAGAATAATATTATGCAATTCATAATTAAAAATAAGAGCTGTATGTCGCCTGGTAAAAGACATAACAGAACATTTGTCTGGATTTAACGGAAGTGAGTTATTTTGACACCAATTTGCTATATCATTTAGACAGTTTTGGAGAAGTAAAGAGTCATTAAAAGAACGAATTTCAACTAATAGTTTCAGGTCATCTGCGTACATTAAAACTTTTATATCGTTGGTGTTAATAACAATATCATTTAGAAAAATAGTAAATAAAAGCGGTCCCAAAATTGATCCCTGCGGAACTCCTGATGCCTGATGGAATTTATCTGATCTGAAACCGCGACACTGGACATACTGATGTCTGTTCTTCAAATACGAAGACATTAGCAGATGTAGCTGTGGACTTAAACCTATAGATGACAGCTTCTGGAGTAAAATGACATGGTCAATTCTATCAAAGGCCTTAGAAAAGTCAGTATTTCACATAGGTTTTTTTCGAATGACGATGGTGACCTTATAAATTTTGAGGTTGGGATGTTAATGAGGTCATTCGACGCAGAATTTTATGCTCTTCAACTTTGAATACCGCGACATTTTCCGTACGAAGCTTTATCTTGTTTCCTGCTATTCTTTGAAAAGGTTTATTGACTCTATAAATAACCTCCAAATTTTTTAACCCCGTTTTAGCGCCATACCCTCGATACTCACCGGTGTCATTGGATGATTCAATTTACAGTTATGAGAGTACTGAATTATAACCAAGTAATCTTTTAGTCATCTTCAAATCAGAACCGACGTTGTCCTACTTTTGATAAACAATAAGAAATATACAAAACCATAAAAAATTATTCTTAGATATAAACTAGAGGTAAATACTTCCCACTCGTCCAAGTTTAGGACGGTGTCCTAGTTGAAGAGACAATATAAATATTAAGTATCTTATAAAACTCTAATTGGCGAACTTATTACCTTCCCGATTAACCCACCGAATGTTCGACTGACTTACATAACCATTCATGGGGCCAGTATGCAAATTAACTACCAGAAATTCATCTCGTTTGTTTACAGTTATTTACCTCTATATATACGAGGATCGGTTAATATAGAATAATATCCACTTACGCTGTTTTCATATTACACATTTTTTGTACGACTTGACTGAAGTAACTGTTATTTACACTCGTATGGCAGACCACAAGTTGTTTATTTTTAATTAACTATGTTTCTCTAACAATTGTTATTATTTATGTAGTCATTCGTTCGTATAGGCGGGCTTTCTGCGGTTTTGCTATCCTATTTATTTCTCACTTTCCAAGTTATATTTTTGCTATCTCCAAAGAGTCCAAACTGTTTAGCATTTTAAAAATGCACGTCTATTGTTTAGCTAAATATAGACGTTTTGGTTTTTTAAAATTCGCGATTTTAATCAGGAACCATAATTACAACAACATTTCATCATAATTCTGGTGTAACAGAAGAAATACGTTGGAATTCTGAATTATTTGGCATTTTTTAGCGAAATTTGAAAAATAACCTTTTTTTCGAAGCGCCATATCTCGGTAAAGCATTGGCATACAAACATGTTTGAATAGTCATAATTGTAGAGAATTTAACGCTCTATAAGAAAGTATAGAAATGCCTTTGCCGTAGGACGTAAGGGAAAAAAGCAATTGAGGAAAAACCGGAGGAAGGTCGAAAATTTTCCAGTTTTCCCCCCTCTCCTCTTTTAGCACAGGGTCCTCGAGGTCCAAAACTTGAGAAAATGTTAATTAACCATCCCTAAACAACATCCCAAAGTTTCATTAACTTCCGACCTTCTTTCATCTGAACTTTGAATCATGAAAAAATATTTGTAATCCGCTTGGGAGTGTCATTCCTTTAGACTTAATATTAACATAAGTTATTGTTATTAATCAATTGCAACTTTCTGTTGGTGGTGGATTTAAATTTTTCTTTTTAATATTTCTCAATTTTCCAAAAAACCTTTTGACATCCCCTTTCTTTCAGTAACTCTCAAAATCCCCTTCTGTCACTATTTTTTATTTTTTCCTAATAATACATTAAAATCTTTAATAGTAAATACAAAACCTTTTAATGAAATTCAAAACACAAAAAATTGTATTTACAAAAATCCATGCGAATGTAATAAATTTTATATAGGAGAAACATCTAGACATTTTCATATTAGACTTAATGAACACCAATCATACAAAAAAAATATGTGAATATGCATGGGATTTTGGTCATAAAATACAATGGAATTCTTCAACTAGATTATTAAAAGAACCGAATAATTATAACCGCAAAGTTAAAGAAGCAGCGTTGATATGCTTAAATAATAACGAATTGTTCGGTAGATATTTCAAAAATTTGGATACCTATTTTACAAAAAGAGTTAATTGCCAAAAGGATACCCTCTATATCGGGATAGTATCAAGTTTTTATCTGGTATTTTCTTATGATAACATTAATAAGAAAACTTCATTTATGACAAAGTATAAATTCTCTTATAATATGCAAATGCGCTATCCTTTCAAAATTCGTTCCCAGAAACGTCACAAAAATATGATTGAAACAGATATTGCCATCTTCAATCTCAAATTCTTATTCTATGTATACTATGTTGATATCATATTTTTGCAAGATTATCAAGAGTTCTGTTTCTATAGTAAATTTATTTATTTTGTTATGTCATTTTGATAACGGCTTTCGATATAGAAAGCCGAAACGTCAATTAAAATCTTTTTTACCAACTAAGTGGTTTTAATCCAGTGAAGAGAGAGAGAGAGAGAGTGAGAGAGAGAGGATCTTTTTGTAGGTATAATGAAATGATCTTCATTTTCGTCCAAACAAAAATTCTCTAAGTGTCATATTTTCGGAAATATCGGCGAAAATAGGCGAAAAAAAAATTTTTTGAGTCCAATGGGCCATTTTCGCGCCCTTCCACAAATTTTAGACAGCTGAGATTTTCGGGAGTGAATGTGAATATACCTTTGTTTATTGGACTATTAGTTCTGATAGAAGTTTTGAAGATTATATAAATGAGAAATAAAAATAGAAAGGACCCCGCACAAAAAGGTAGGAAATGGCCGCTCGGTCAAATTGTCTGAATTTTTGATATGTTACACATTTTGTCATTCTGAACAAAAGTCTCAATGGGCACTAAGCTCCAAAGTCCATGGTTTTGTCTGCTCCTCCATAGCACTTATGGAAACCTTTAAAACGCATATCACCTTTTTAAAAATCATATTTTAATTATTTTAATGTATGTTCTTAAGTTTTTGAGGATGCTGAATTTAAATATGATATCAAATGCATAATATTGACAGTTGACGCTGTCAAATAGCTGTCAAATGCTTTAAAGAAAAAATAAATCTTATATTAAAGAATGTTATCATATGTTTTTGACGACGCTGAATTCATATAAGATGTCAAATCGATAATATTGACAGTTGACAGCTGTCAAATAGCTGTCAAATGCTTTAAAGAAAAAATAAATCTTATATTAAAGAATGTTATCATATGTTTTTGACGACGCTGAATTCATATAAGATGTCAAATCGATAATATTGACAGTTGACAGCTGTCAAATAGCTGTCAAATGCTTTAAAGAAAAAATAAATCTTATATTAAAGAATGTTATCATATGTTTTTGACGACGCTGAATTCATATAAGATGTCAAATCGATAATATTGACAGTTGACAGCTGTCAAATAGCTGTCAAATGCTTTAAAGAAAAAATAAATCTTATATTAAAGAATGTTATCATATGTTTTTGACGACGCTGAATTCATATAAGATGTCAAATCGATAATATTGACAGTTGACAGCTGTCAAATAGCTGTCAAATGCTTTAAAGAAAAAATAAATCTTATATTAAAGAATGTTATCATATGTTTTTGACGACGCTGAATTCATATAAGATGTCAAATCGATAATATTGACAGTTGACGCTGTCAAATGCTTTAAAGAAAAAATAAATCTTATATTAAAGAATGTTATCATATGTTTTTGACGACGCTGAATTCATATAAGATGTCAAATCGATAATATTGACAGTTGACAGCTGTCAAATAGCTGTCAAATGCTTTAAAGAAAAAATAAATCTTATATTAAAGAATGTTATATGTTTTTGACGACGATGAATTCATATAAGATGTCAAATCGATAATATTGACAGTTGACAGCTGTCAAATAGCTGTCAAATGCTTTAAAGAAAAAATAAATCTTATATTAAAGAACGTTATCATATGTTTTTGACGACGCTGAATTCATATAAGATGTCAAATCGATAATATTGACAGTTGACGCTGTCAAATGCTTTAAAGAAAAAATAAATCTTATATTAAAGAATGTTATCATATGTTTTTGACGACGCTGAATTCATATAAGATGTCAAATCGATAATATTGACAGTTGACAGCTGTCAAATAGCTTCTCCTCTTATAATAACATACAGTGCCTTTTCTCTTTCGCGCAAGACAGCTACCGGCCAAGCTGAGAGCCAGTATTGTATATACTCTTTATATACTTTTCATACACGTGCGTCGGGCTTTCTATATATATATATAGTTTATATACTTTGTGGTTATCGGGCTGCCGTTCGGCAGGTTTACAACTATTATGCAACTATGACTTGGACAGGGGCGAGATATATTTTTTAACACTTATATACATTCAATAATCCATTTCACTTTCGAGAAATCTTAAGCAATTATTAAGTTAGTAGTAGTTAATAAGTAATAATAGTTAACATTATTATATGAAAAATAGTATTTGGGTTTAAAAATTCAAATATAATGTGATACTGAAAAATTGTCAGTTGGAAAAAATCATTTGACTGTAAGGTGACAGCTGCTAACTGTCAAGTTTATTGGTTTCAACAAACGTATTTTAAAATCATTTTTGAATTGAGCGTCTTCAAAAACAATCCTATTCCTTAGTGTAAGATTTATTTTTTTAAGAGCATTTGACAGCTATTTGACAGCTGTCGACTGTCAATATTATCGATTTGACATTTTATTTGAATTCAGCGTCGTCAAAAACATATGATAACATTCTTTAATATAAGATTTATTTTTTCTTTAAAGCATTTGACAGCTCTTTGACAGCTGTCAACTGTCAATATTATGGATTTGATATCATATTTAAATAATAATTAAAATATGATTTTTAAAAAGGTGATATGCGTTTTAAAGGTTTCTATACTATTGTGGAGTCGCGGAGCTTCGGAGCTCCATAGCAGTTAAACCATGAACTTTGGAGCTTAGTGCCCATTAATACTTTTGTTCAGAATGACAAAATGTTTAACATATCAAAAATTCAGACAATTTGACCGAGCGGCCATTTCCTATGTTTTTGTGCGGGGTCCTTGGTTATGTTTATATGATCTAATAGTTTAAATTAATTTTTTAGTTCTTGTATTATATTGTTATCGAGTATTATTTTATATTTACTGATAGATACTGAAACAGGTGTTCTTCACCTATCAGATCACATTTATTCACACTTTCTATGTTGTATTTTTTTCTTGTAAATAAATTATTATTATTATTATTTATAAACATCCAAACTATATGAACGTGAATGATAGTGTATAGAAAAGGGACTGAAAGTTGACTTTTAATGACATTTTATGACTTTCAGTTAGAAATTTTTTTTTTTTTTTATTTACATTTAATCAGCAATCAGAATACAATCCTATAAGCTAATTTGCTAACAATGGACTAAGGTAAAAGTATTAGTCCATAAAATGTCGTGATTAGGACTCTTCCACTGAAGGGCCCTCCTGAACTTCACTTGAAGTCAATCGGCATTTTTCTTTTTAGTCTTCTGGTATCCAGTTGCTGTGTAAGTGGTTGTAAGAGTGGGTTCGAGTGTTCATTTAGTCTTTGGTAATGTTTCCCGCCTCGTTCTTTGATGACCTCTTCGATGAATGGTATTCCAAGATCCTTATGAATTGTGTCATTTGACACATACCATGGTGCGTCTGTGATAGCTCTCAGTATCTTGGATTGGACCCTTTGAAGAATGGCAGTATTAGTTAGAAATGCTTGAGATTCTTTTGCAAGAGGCCTACCTCTACCTCCGCCTATGAATATTCCTGGTTTCTATTACACTGTATACTAAATAGCGAGGAATATCCATTAGTAGAATAATTATCTTAACTTGTGGCTAGAAAACCTTTTACAGAAATATTGGCAAAAACACCATATGGTTCCAAATAAAGAATGCCAATTACTTACATTAAAATACATGATTCTTGTACGTAGTAGTCATTCAAACGGTATATTCCGTTATAAAAGTTAAGTCTGATCATTGTAAGTAAGAAAGATTCGTTTAAAACTTGCTAGGTTACCTACTAATGAAACGGTCTCACTGGAATTATTTCTTGAAAAAAAAAATGTGTTGATTGGTAAGCGAGAAACGTGGCAAACGACAACGGGGGGAGAATATTAATTGATATAAAAAAAGTATATTTCATTTAAGGACACACGTCGACAGTTTTTGCAAAATCTACCGCCCTTTTGCCGCCCACTATTAGTTAAAGTTTTAGGTCCTGAATGAGGCAAAGTAATTAAACAAAATCTAGTTTGATGAAATAATAGTATATTCTTCAACGAGTGTAGAATGATGGCTATTATTCACGCGGATGAAGTTTCCAAGTGAATAATAGCCATTCTATACAAGTAAAAGACTATACTTTCTCCACGACTATGTATAAAAAAATCTTTAATTGGGAATCAAACCTCGATCGCCCGCGAAAGAGTCAAGTATCTCTACCAGCTTTCGACCACATTTATTTATGAAAATTTAAAGAACATAGATATAGGTAACTCAATTTTTAGTACAAACCTTTACATTTTTAAATGAAATTATAACATTATTAGAAATAATAATAGAAACAACATAAATATAGGTACTTAATTTAGAACTCATTCTTTTGCAAAATTTCTCCATACCATAAATGTTTCATAAGTCTTGGTTTGATCTCTCCGGTAGCAAATTCATTGTGGATGATTGAGCAATTTGTTTAATTTCGGGAGGCGTACATATTAACTCCTCACTATCGCTACTGTTGTCCATTTTGTTCTCTATATATACGTAAAATTATGATTATATGATTATTTTGACGTTTCAAACGACGCGCTGTCAGAAGGGATTTTCGTAGTTAGGTATTTGACGTTTTAAAAGAGACGATTAGATTTATTCATTTTAGCGTGATTTCTGATAATCATAGAATGTGATTGGTTAACGAGAGTGAATTCTTTTTCATTCTTCACTGGTGTGAAGAATTTATGTCATTATTCAGCTAAATATGTAAAAATAATTTGTGGATTATTATATAGTCGTGGAGAAAAAATTTTACACAATTAAAACTTTTCCTTCGTAATTGATTAATTTTTTTACTCATTTTAAAATATGGTGATTTGTGGTAGATGCGGTGAAAACAACATGTTCTGAAAGTGTTTTCTTTTTGGTTACAGAACCACAAAACGTGAAGAAAAGTTAAACAAGTTTTTGCTTTCTACATTTCTGCTAGAATATTTTTTTGAAAATTGAAAGGGTACAAAACCCTTATGCCTGTTTGTTTATTAAATAGACAAGCCTAATATACAAAAAAAATTAGAAATATATAAATATCTTACATTAAAAGTAAACCAAAGTATTCTATGTTACTGTCATATTTGTGTAAGATTATGAAGCGTTCTGTTTCTATAGTAAATTATTTGTTATATATTTTTGGTTTTTTGGCAAGTGGTTTTAATATCCATAAGGAAAAGTATTTGAAGTACAAAGCCAGTATAAGTTTTAGAAATGTAATACAATGAGCTGTCGCTAATATTTTTCTTTAAGTTTATTAAATTCATTTACGTCTTTATGAAACATCCAAATTTAGTGTTAGATTTTTTAATGTAAAAACTCGAAAATGACAACAATTGATAGGGCTGCTTTGAGGTAACCCAATCAGCCCCAAAACTCATTTTTGGTATTGCAACTTCTTGCGCAAAATTTTTTTAGCCCAATCAGAATACTTAGGGAGCTCAAATTTTGACAGATTGTAGCTGTAACTTTATTTAAGAGCACGGTTGGGCCAAAAAGAATTGCGAGACCAAAATTAATTTTGGGGCCCTTTGGAGGTGACTGTAAGTTAATTTTGAATGGCAAGTATATATAAAAATTGTTTCAAAAATCTGAAAATGCCATTAAGAAGTTTGTGCGATCCTTATTTTATTATTTAAGGATTTAAAAAAAAATCTCTCGCTAACGAAATTTTTAAATATTAAAAATTACAAAAAAAATAGTCTTTTTAGGGAATTTTGGTCTGGAAATTCTCAATAAGAACTTATGAAAGTAATTGGTAAGCTTTCCTTTTTGCAGCTTAAATATACAGATCATAGTCATAAATAATAAACGCTCTTCAACTGAAAACCAGTCTAACAATTTTTATAGCATCATTTTCCCAAACAATTTGTTTATATAAGATGTCAAAATCATAGTTTTTGTTTTGCTGACATTTAGTTTAAGTTTATTATTAAATAAATATGTTTCAATGCTACTTAAAAACCTATTAAAAGACTCGTGGCCCTTTTCGCCCTTTTCCGAAACTTTCCATCATTATTTTAACCAATTTTCAAAATTAAATACTGTTTTCATAAATTTTAACATTGCTAAAATATTTTTCATCAAAAATTCCCATGTATTTTAAAAAATTTGGCCTTCAGATTGGTATTTTTCCTATTGACACTTTTCTGTGCATTTTCATTTGAATTTTTTCTTACGAATTTACCAGTTTGACTAACTTTTTAATTTTTCCAATTTTTATTGCAGGAATTTCACTTTTTAAATCTACAGTTTTCTAATATTTTTATAGGAAAGAACAATTTGCAGACATTTTCAGTATTTTTTCGCATTTTCTTACACTTTTCACATTTTTTTCCACAATTTTTTACCGCCCCCATGACTTTTCTATTTTCCAAGAATTTTCGCCCAAAAAAATTAATTTTGACAATAATTCGAGTTAATTTTTCGTACTGTATCATCATTATTTTAACCATTTTTCAAAATTAAATAAATTTTAATATTGATAAAATATTTTTCATCCAAAATTCCCATCTATTTTAAAAAGTTTGGCCTTCAGATTTGTATTTTTTATATTCACGCTTTTCTGTGCATTTTCATTTGAATTTTTTCTTACGAATTTACCAGTTTGACAGAGTTTTTAATTTTTCCAATTTTTATTGCAGGAATTTCACTTTTTAAATCCACAATTTCCTAATTTTTTTATAGGAAAGAACAATTTGCAGACATTTTCAGTATTTTTTCGCATTTTCTTACACTTTTCACATTTTTTCCACAATTTTTTACTGCCCCAATGACTTTTCTATTTTCTAAGAATTTTCGTTAATTTTTCGTACTGTATCAATATTTTCTCCCATTTTCCGCCCTTTTTTCACTAATATTACTCGAAATTATTGTTAATTTGGTCCGACTTTAATTTTTTTTGCAAAATCAAAAACAAATTTGAATAAAAAAATTGAGTGTTAAAATAAATTCTTTACAGATAAAATCATCGTGTCCTAACAATCAAAGCCGCGAGATAATCGAACCTGCGAAATTAAAAATCACAGCATGACGCATTAACAAATCTGACATTCGCATCGGACACCATTAAGACCATCAAAACACCATCAACGTACCTTTGATACTCTCCAAAAATAAAAAAGAATCGGTGTCTGTCCTCTAACGCAGCAGGCGTTGAACTCACTTGTTACACACTAAGTCACAGCACACTGCGCGGATAACGTAATGTCAAAGTCACTTCTTCACTGCAAGATCAAGTTCACCGGAATGCACGCGAGAGAGAGACTTAAATCGACCCAGTCCAGTGCCTACTGAGAGAGCAAGAACTTAGAAATGAGTTCATTTCGCAGGTGTCTGGTCTTATACTTGGCTCAAGACGGTTATGCAAGGGCGGCTATTGGTCGAAAAGAAGAATCCTCGAAGAGGATTGGGCGATGCCGGTCTTTTTACATGGTGGCTGAGTCGCTGAACAGTTAGGTCTTTGCGTTGGTGAGACGTCGAAGATCGGCGATAGCCCGGTTAGATGATTAGAAATTTTTGACGTTTCGAGGAATAGGTTAAAAATTAATGTTTTTTTTAAAAAATGATTTTTTTTGCATAGATATACAGTGTGACCCATGAATATTCCCTCGTTCTCTTCTTTAAATTATTTGCAATTATACAGGGTGATCCAGAAAATTGCAATTTATCAAAGTTAGGTTTCTTAAATGCAACACCCTGTATTTTATGACATTTTTTAGATTGTACGTTAAAAACTAAGTCACCCTGTATAATTGCAAATAATTTAAACTATGATTCGGTGATTGGGAGAATAATTTCACGTTATAAAACAATTAACTAGTGCATTAAAACAATAACCGAAAAATCGTTAAGCAATAAACGCAAAACATCAAAAACTAATTAACTTAATATAATACAAATATTAATCAAATCAATGTTTTGCGATTATAAACTTATGTACTTTACTATTAAAACCATAAAAAAATTTATAAATCAAAGAACTACAAACTTTTGAAAATTAATTAACGGTTTTCATTGTTTTGATAATCACTAAACGTTACATCTATGAATGCCACCATTGACTGCTTAAAAAACGCACCAATAGTAAATCAATCTCTACGAACGTTAATATTACGAACAACTAGATGTTTAACTCTTCGCGCCGCGCCCATAGCCCATATAAGTGCAACCACATGTAGAGATTAGGTGTTCCGATACAGTTTGTGTTTTGTGGACAGTAAAATAATAGTTATTGTGCCAAATTAGTTCATTCTGGACTGGAGATCGACAAATAAAGGAAAGTACATTCTGATAGTTACAAAAAACAGTGGGGATACCGCTTGGTAAATATTATTTTGACACACATTATACCTATACTGAAATTCTATGTCTAAGATGTTAAAAAATTGCTGCTTTTTTAACTTAAATATTTATTTTAGGTTGATATGGATTATAATGTCGCGTTCGAAAGTGGGGAATTCTTTTTAAAAAATTGGGAAAAACTGGCATTTTTGCAGAAATGATAAAGCTGCTAGAGCTCTATTAGATAACGCCTTCAAGGAAACGTGCGACGAAAGTAAGTTCAAATTATAATATACCAAAAAGTAGTATATTAATTTTGTATTTTTTTAGATAGAAAATGTGCTTCACTTTTATATTTGGTGCAATCTACCAAATTTTGTTCCAAAAATTCATTGTTATAGTTTTAAATACAGTGCCACCAAGGCATACGTGATTGCGTTTGGCTTAATTCGGATATAGAGTTTGACATTTGTCAGTTTTAAAGAGATTTATGGATTTTTAAGTATTTGGATATTCAAAAACTGATGTTGTGTGTGTGTGAATAAACGAATAAACAGGTTAGTTTACAAATAAATTTTGAAATTTGTATATTAACATAGATTTGCAATACATTTTAGTATAATAATAATTGATAATGCTAAATAAAAGTTGTTAAATGTTTATATTTGACATTTCAAAAAAGGTAAACACAGTTTAATCAAAAAACAATTACGAAGAAGCGGTTTTATCAAAGTTAATACCACGAGTCCTCCAAATTTTATCGATTAAATTTTTGGTTTTCACGAAAACGGCTTTATTTGGAAAAACCACGAAAATAAACTGATTGATAAAATCACGAGTTCGTAGGACGAGTGATTTTATCTCAAATCAGTTTGTTTGAGTGGTTTCGCCTAAAATAAAGGCGTTTGAGTATGAAGATCAAAAATTTAATCTATAAAATTTCAGAGGACGAGTCGTATTTGAAAGGATTATTTTTTGAATCATTTTGTATTAAAAACAGAGAACATAGTCATTTATGCAAAAGACACTTTACACACAAATATTGAAAATTTTCTTTACCAATTTAAATTGAAACCTGAGCTGTTATAGTTTTATATACAGGGCCACCAAGGCGATTTTTTAACTGGCTACCCCGCGAAACGGCGCCGTAAATAAAAGCGAAGAAGAATAATGAAATGAAGTCTTTCTTAATTTAATTAATTTTAAGTTTAGTGTTGAAGTGAGGTATGTAAAAATGTTAAAGGCGATTTGAAATAAACTAATAAAAACAGGTTAGTTTACAAATACATTTTGACATTTGGTTATTAACATAGATGTGCAATACATTTTAGTATAATAATAATTGATAATGCTAAATAAAAGTTGTTAAATGTTTATATTTGACATTTCAAAAAAGGTAAACACAGTTTAATCAAAAAACAATTACGCAAAAGCGGTTTTATCAAAGTTAATACCACGAGTCCTCCAAATTTTATCGATAAAATTTCAGAGGACGAGTCGTATTTGAAAGGATTATTTTTTGAATCATTTTGTATTAAAAACAGAGAACATAGTCATTTATGCAAAAGACACTTTACACACCAATATTGAAAATTTTCTTTACCAATTTAAATTGAAACCTGAGCTGTTATAGTTTTATATACAGGGCCACCAAGGCGATTTTTTAACTGGCTACCCCGCGAAACGGCGCCGTAAATAAAAGCGAAGAAGAAGAATGAAATGAAGTCTTTCTTAATTTAATTAATTTTAAGTTTAGTGTTGAAGTGAGGTATGTAAAAATGTTAAAGGCGATTTGAAATAAACTAATAAAAACAGGTTAGTTTACAAATACATTTTGAAATTTGGTTATTAACATAGATTTGCAATACATTTTAGTATAATAATAATTGATAAATGTTTACATTTGACATCTCAAATAGGTAAACACAGTTTAATCAAAAAACAAAAACGACGAAGCGGTTTTATCAAAGGTAATACCACGAGTCCTCCAAATTTTATCGATTAAATTTTTGGTTTTCACGAAAACGGCTTTATTTGGAAAAACCACGAAAACAAACTGATTGATAAAATCACGAGTCCGCAGGACGAGTGATTTTATCTTAAATCAGTTTGTTTGAGTGGTTTTGCCTAAAATAAAGGCGTTTGAGTATGAAGATCAAAAATTTAATCTATAAAATTTCAGAGGACGAGTCGTATTTGAAAGGATTATTTTTTGAATCATTTTGTATTAAAAACAGAGAACATAGTCATTTATGCAAAAGACACTTTACACACAAATATTGAAAATTTTCTTTACCAATTTAAATTGAAACCTGAGCTGTTATAGTTTTACATACAGGGCCACCAAGGCGATTTTTTGACTGGCTACCCCGCGAAACGGCGCCGTTAATAAAAGCGAAGAAGAATGAAATGAAGTCTTTCTTAATTTAATTAATTTTAAGTTTAGTGTTATGTTATGTAAAAATGTTAAAGGCATTTTGAAATCAACTAATAAAAACAGGTTAGTTTACAAATACATTTTGAAATTTGGTTATTAACATAGATTTGCAATACATTTTAGTATAATAAAAATTGTTAAATGTTTACATTTGACATTTCAAAAAAGGTAAACACAGTTTAATCAAGAAACAAATACGAAGAAGCGGTTTTATCAGTATAAAACACAATGATTGGTTAGGATCCTGAGCTGTTATTGGCTGAAACCACAAAATCTGACTGTATTGACAGATGAAAAAAATAATCAGTATAAAACACAATGATTGGTTAGGATCCTGAGTTGTTATTGGCTGAAACCACAAAATCTGACTGTTTTGACAGATGAAAAAAATAATCAGTATAAAACACAATGATTGGTTAGGATCCTGAGTTGTTATTGGCTGAAACCACAAAATCTGACTGTTTTGACAGATGAAAAAAATAATCAGTATAAAACACAATGATTGGTTAGGATCCGGAGCTGTTATTGGCTGAAACCACAAAATCTGACTGTTTTGACAGATGAAAAAAATAATCAGTATAAAACTCAATGATTGGTTAGGATTGTGAGCTCTTATTGGCTGAAACCACAAAATCTGACTGTTTTGACAGATGAAAAAAATAATCAAAGTTAATACCACGAGTCCTCCAAATTTTATCGATTAAATTTTTGGTTTTCACGAAAACGGCTTTATTTGGAAAAACCACGAAAATAAACTGATTGATAAAATCACGAGTTCGTAGGACGAGTGATTTTATCTCAAATCAGTTTGTTTGAGTGGTTTTGCCTAAAATAAAGGCGTTTGAGTATGAAGATCAAAAATTTAATCTATAAAATTTCAGAGGACGAGTCGTATTTGAAAGGATTATTTTTTGAATCATTTTGTATTAAAAACAGAGAACATAGTCATTTATGCAAAAGACACTTTACACACAAATATTGAAAATTTTCTTTACCAATTTAAATTGAAACCTGAGCTGTTATAGTTTTATATACAGGGCCACCAAGGCGATTTTTTAACTGGCTACCCCGCGAAACGGCGCCGTAAATAAAAGCGAAGAAGAAGAATGAAATGAAGTCTTTCTTAATTTAATTAATTTTAAGTTTAGTGTTGAAGTGAGGTATGTAAAAATGTTAAAGGCGATTTGAAATAAACTAATAAAAACAGGTTAGTTTACAAATACATTTTGACATTTGGTTATTAACATAGATTTGCAATACATTTTAGTATAATAAAAATTGTAAATGTTTACATTTGACATTTCAAAAAAGGTAAACAATCAAAAAACAAAAACGACGATTTAATTATCATTTTTTATCATAGAATTTGAAAGTATTTTCTTAGAAAATATATAAGTTACTTATTTATTAAAAAAGAAACTAAAAAAAGTATTTGCAGACTTTTCAGAATCTCACAATACCTAACAAACAAATGGCAAAGCTGAAAAGACGTTATTTGTAGTACAAAAAAAAATTCTTATTTACACAATAATCAAATCCTGTTGAGTTAAACGGCCAGCTAATATTCTGACAAGGTTGTTGTACGGGTAAATACGGCGATCAAAGCAGAAACTTCCAACGTAGCTAATTGTAAATACGTATTGTGTGAAAAATGGCATGGGTTTCGAGTATGTTCACTATTTACCGAAGTCATCGATTATTTTTAAAAAAAAATATTTACCATGGGCTTCAGAAATTCCACCAAAGCATAATTTTCAGTACTTTTCGACATATGTTGTAGTTCTACCAAAGCGGTAAAATGGAGATATCAACTTCAGAATTATTGAACATTTGTGTCTTTTGTTTGTTGTTGTTTTTATTACAGAATGATTAAAAAATAACCTTTCCAAATACCACTCATCCTCTTAAATTTTATTGATTAAATTTGAAGGGACTCTGATTAATTCGGGACCATACGTAAAATATTTTTCAATATTGTTTCCAACAATTGTAAAAACATAAATAGTATTATCCTAGTTCTAGTTTATGAATCGAACGATAAGTATCACTTCATGCATGAACTGATTGATGCCATTCTTTTCTTTAGTTCGTTCTTCAATTCTTCATGTTTCCTACTATTAAATAAAAATGAAAAAAAATGACCTACATGAATTCATCACGCTTGATAGTAAATAAAAATGTTTAATTTCATTAAGCGATTTCCAAAACGGTATATACCGAATTTCGATAGATTGTGGACCTAATAGTCAATGAAGTGAAAGAAAATTTATTGTTTTTTCTTTTAATTCTATTGTACAAGTTTTAATTTTAACACTGGCGCTGAGAATATTTGACAAAGTAGAATTTATATCTCGATCACGCTAGAACAAAATTCTGAATACTTACATGAACAATTCGAGTTTATCATTCTGGACGTATTTCATTTTCGCACAGAAGCGTATTTGGAGATTTTAATAATGTGAATGATGAGTTTATCTAGATTTCTTACTAGGATATTATTGATACAAATCCTTTGATAAAAGACTAGTTGGTCTAGATGGAACATGTGAAAATTGTACTTTAATTTGGAAGGATCACAAATGATTGATCCTTCTAATAAAGCTTCTAGGATGTCTTTTTAGGCGGGGAAAAAGAAGAAGAAGAAGAAGAAGAAGAAGGAGGAGGAGGAGGAGGAGGAGGAGGAGGAGGAGGAGGAGGAGGAGGAGGAGGAGGAGGAGGAGGAGGAGGAGGAGGAGGAGGAGGAGGAGGAGGAGGAGGAGGAGGAGGAGGAGGAGGAGGAGGAGGAGGAGGAGGAGGAGGAGGAGGAGGAGGAGGAGGAGGAGGAGGAGGAGGAGGAGGAGGAGGAGGAGGAGGAGGAGGAGGAGGAGGAGGAGGAGGAGGAGGAGGAGGAGGAGGAGGAGGAGGAGGAGGAGGAGGAGGAGGAGGAGGAGGAGGAGGAGGAGGAGGAGGAGGAGGAGGAGGAGGAGGAGGAGGAGGAGGGAGGAGGAGGAGGAGGAGGAGGAGGAGGAGGAGGAGGAGGAGGAGGAGGAGGAGGAGGAGGAGGAGGAGGAGGAGGAGGAGGAGGAGGAGGAGGAGGAGGAGGAGGAGGAGGAGGAGGAGGAGGAGGAGGAGGAGGAGGAGGAAGGAGAAGAAGAAGAAGAAGAAGAAGAAGAAGAAGAAGAAGAAGAAGAAGAAGAAGAAGAAGAAGAAGAAGAAGAAGAAGAAGAAGAAGAAGAAGAAGAAGAAGAAGAAGAAGAAGAAGAAGAAGAAGAAGAAGAAGAAGAAGAAAAGAAGAAGAAAAGAAGAAGAAGAAGAAGAAGAAGAAGAAGAAGAAGAAGAAGAAGAAGAAGAAGAAGAAGAAGAAGAAGAAGAAGAAGAAGAAGAAGAAGAAGAAGAAGAAGAAGAAGAAGAAGAAGAAGAAGAAGAAGAAGAAGAAGAAGAAGAAGAAGAAGAAGAAGAAGAAGAAGAAGAAGAAGAAGAAGAAGAAGAAGAAGAAGAAGAAGAAGAAGAAGAAGAAGAAGAAGAAGAAGAAGAAGAAGAAGAAGAAGAAGAAGAAGAAGAAGAAGAAGAAGAAGAAGAAGAAGAAGAAGAAGAAGAAGAAGAAATTACAGACTGAGTATTGATACAAGGCTTGTAAAGTATATAAATATTTGCTTGGAGTATATTATTATATTTTTAGAGTTCCTTTTGTGAGCTCTTATTGGCTGAAACCACAAAATCTGAGTATTTTGAGAGACGAAATAAATAATCGTGAAAAAATTTAAGTAGACTCAACAGTTTATCCTAAAGTGAGTCGACTGAAGGTTCCTGTTCGTGCCCCATTCTTCCAGACGCTCCTGTCTAGTTGTTTCATTTATGTAATAGATTTTTATTTTTATTTCTGTTCACCCCTCTTTGGTTTCCTTATTTTCTCTAATTTCCTGCAATTTGCTTGTAGTGGAAGAAATTTTGTCCAACTTTCAATGACCACCACACAATTTTCTTGTATTTTCGCTGAAGGAATAACTTGAGTAATATCACAGTTCTTAAATAAATTTCCGTTTTCAGTAAAAAGTTATACACATTCCAAAATCCTAAATTACTTTTTTCTTCTATAAGAATCATTGATTGATGAGCTACATTTTTCGTTAGCCCAAGTATCATCGAGTTTTAAAATCTGATAGCTTTCTTTGGTTAGTATAAAAATAAATCTGATGCTCTGAAATCATGGCATACTATATAAATTATTTTTTTAATTTTATTTAACGCTTAGCTAGACCTTACATCAATCAAATCGATCGTTTATATACAATACATGAAAAAAACCAGTAGCCAAAACAGTTTCTATACATGCTTAATTTATTTCCGTTATATTCTATTAACATTTTTTGAAGAATTACACTAACAGTTGTCTTCAATAGAAAATCTAATGTATGGAGAAATAACAGAGGTAGACAAAACGATAAGTGGGGTCAAAAAAAAAATTGAAGCCATTTTGGAAGGAAAAAGTGAATTTTTGGGATATAAATACAATTGAAATATACAAAAACAAATCCAAGAAAAATCAAGTTTGCTAAATATCGATAACAGAGGTATGCAAAGGATAGGGGGGGTTAAAATTAACGAAAAAAACTTTGAAGCCATTTTGGAGTGAAAAAGTGAGTTTTTGGGATATAAATACAATTAAAATCTACAAAAAAATGTTAAAATTTGGCTGATAAAAATAACAAAGGTCGCCACGACGATAGATGGAGTAAAAATGATCGAAAACAATTTTTGAAGCTAGTTTCTTATAGAAAAGTGAGTTTTTGGGATATAAATCTACAACAAAAATAGAAAAAAGTGATTCTTGGTAAGAATTTAATTTAAATAAACAGTTTTTAGCGCGCAAAATAGTTGTGGTATTTTCTCAAAATTTTAATAAATTACTTTCTAATGAATGACCGTTATTTTATCAGTGTGTCAATCCGATAAAATATTCCAAGACGAAATACAGTTATTTACATAATTCCGTTTTTAAAATATGCGACAAAACACGTTTCGTCTTCGTATCATATATTTCTGGCTGCATCAAGGTCAATATAATCGTAATTCATATTGATCAGAATAATTAATAGTCCGAAGACAATAGCCCATAATAGAATAAGAGCTTTAGGCATTATTTTTCCGCTTTTTCAGGTAAAATAATAGTATGAGTTTGTGTAGTGGTGTTTAATATGTTTTTTTTACGGATCATTAAATATAGTTTTATCTGATCAACTTTGTAAATGTGTCTACCCAAGAATAGAAGATCGTCAGGTAAATTTGATTATTAATATCAGAAATTAAAACACCTGACACAGCAAAAAACATAAATTGCACAAAATTTGACTGTTTAAAAATCCACAATTTGTAAAAAATAGGATTTTATTTCTTTCAAAGTCAGTTTTCAGATGGAAAAGCAGAAGGGAACCTCCAGCTCATTAACGAAAGTTCTGCAAATTTGAAAAAATAACTAAAATAGCGTTATTGAGAAGTGCTGTAATTTGCAACCTCTTGCGACAAACGGAAAACATATTTTTTCATGAAATTGTTTTTTTCTATTAAAATAAACATCGAAGTTTTTACAAAAGTTTTGAATAATGCTTGCAAATGAAGATGTCCTAACGTACAATGTTTTCATTAATTTGCAACCTCGCCCGTAATAAGGAAGTGGAGGTAAAACTAAAAAAAACATATTTTCGCATTTGTACTCCACTATAGTCTATTTTTATGTATGAGAGAGTAATAAAACAGCATTTCTAATGCAAAACTTAGTACGGTCATTTTAAATATTTTTACGGAATAATCTAAATATTTCCTAAAATTGTCGTAAATGTACCTGAGCTAATACAAGTTTTGGGTCTTTTATTGGTCTTTTATAACCATAAGCTGTACAGAACAATAGAAAAAGGTTTGGACAGGCCAAAAGCCCTGTGTATTAAAGATAACATAAGATTATTTTCAATAAGTACCTATTTGCCAATTTTGTTTTATTTTAATTCCAAGAATTTCTTACAGTAATCGAATTATAAGTAGATAAATCCCTTACCAACAAATTTCACCGAAAATGCGATCGTAAGGAGGTCCAGTTCTGTATTCTTGACAGCTTACTAAATGTCGTTTAGTTGCAACATGCAAGGTGCAGTGTGCAGTCTATTGTGAATTCTAGTGTGATCATGGAAAATTTGGAAGTACCGCGTAAACGACAAAAAATCGGTCATTTAACAGTTAATGAAAAAACATTAATATTTAATTGTTTTAAATCATTTACAGACAAACATTTATGTAAAAGTGTTGATGACACAGTGGAATTAGTTAGTAGCGTTACGCTTGGTGTTGGGAAATCTACGATTTACAGAGTTGTTAAAGAAGAGAAATGTGGCGAGTTTTAAACAGCACGTAAAGCTCCAGGAAAACCAAAATTTCAAATAGAAAATCATTTGAAAGAAAGACTTCGAAGGAAAGTGCATGCGTTCTTCTTTAGAAAAGAATTTCCGACAGTAGAAAAAGTTCTTGCCACGGTTCGAGATGATAAGGATTACCCTGAAATGAGTCGAAGCACACTATGGAAACTTTTAAAAGAAATAGGTTTTCTATGGAAAAAGCATTCCAGAAAGTCTATTTTAATAGAAAGAAGCGATATTGTAGTATGGAGAAGAAATTACCTAAGGACTATAAAAGAAATGAGAAACCAAAGAAGAAATATATTTTATTTAGATGAAACATGGATCAACGAGGGACATACACCCAATAAATTTTGGCAAGATGAAACTGTTACAAGTCGAAGACAGGCTTTTTTAAATAATTTATCTACTGGTTTAAATCCACCATCAGGAAAGGGGCGCAGACTGATAATAGTACACATCGGTAGTTCAAACGGTTTTGTTAAAGGTGGTTTATTGACTTTTGAATCTACTCGTACCGGTGACTACCATGAGGACATGAATGCTGATGTCTTTAAAGAGTGGTTCGAACAAATGATAGATCTTCTTCCTCAGAACTGTATAATAGTAATGGATAATGCAAGTTATCACTCGATACTTACAGAAAAAATGCCCACAACCAAGTGGTTCTGTGAGAAGAGAACTAACTGTATCATTTGTGTTCTTCATAAAGAGAAATTAAAAAAATATGAAATTGATGAAATTGCAAAAAATCGTGGGATGACGGTGGTTAGATCACCACAATATCATTGCGAAGTAAACCCGATTGAACTGATATGGGCACAGATAAAGGGAGAAGTTTCAAGAAAAAATAATTCTTTTAAAATAAGTGATGTTAAACAGTTTTGGAGGCTGTAAATAATGTGAAGCCTGAAAACTGGGAAAAGGCAGTAAATCATACGATTAAAGAAGAAGAGAAAATGATCGAGCCACTCATTGTAAATATTGGTTGCGACAGTTCATATTCTGATTTCGATTCTGATTTGGATTTGTAGGTAAGAAGTAGTTTTTATATTAAAATTATTATGTATGAACGTAACGTTGTTTAAAAGTCAAAGTTTAAACCCTTATACCTACATAACCCGTTTGACACAATGTTCTTAACATACCTTGTGGAAAAATAAAATATTTTAGAAAAAATTGCACTTTTTTACCTTCAGCTGCTTAGAAGTTATAAGCAGGTTAATTAGGTGAAAATATAAGTGTACACCCGATATATTTATTATATTTATACAAAGTTTATTTCATACGAAAATACTCGAGGTATAACTTCACAAAATATTTTAACTGTCTACTAAAGTGGTACGCCTATGGATTACGAACGCTTTATTATTTTAATACTCTCTCATACATAAAAATAGACTATAGTGCATTACTAAATTTAGAGGCCAACTCAAATATGCAGTATATGCTTAGAATTTCGTGTGTGGTATGCTGAAATATTTTACGAAAGAATGTTAATTAATTACTGTGCCTAACGACAGAAAGATAAATTTGTTTTGTAGATTCGAATGGCGTAATTTGAAAATGAGAATCATTTAAAAAATTAATTGGAGATACATATTAAATTTACAGAACAAAACAAACAACAATTAAGGCAGCAAAAGTAGGCGTGCCTAAATATAAATCTTTTCCAAAGTTTGGCAACACAGCATAATACATTTACCAAAAGATATTGCCACAGAATAAATAAATCATTTATGCATTCTTAGTATCAAATGGCCAGTGGCGTGCAGAATATAAAAATTAGGTGACCAAACCCATCCAATGAGGTATGTTTTCTTTGATTCAACCTACAAAAATGCAATAAAGTTGTATTTAGAAAATTAGGTAAGGTAAAATAGTAAATATAGTGTTTTAAAAAGGATTTAATAGTGACAATGATATTAAGAAGAGTGTAACTAATAGTGAAAAACATTTCCAAAAAATTTAACCATGTACATTGATTTTGACACAAAAATCCAAGAATTTGACATCTCAGCAAGCTGTGAGATGCTGATTTATAAAAACTAAATTTTGACAAAATCAATTACAGTCCATCATTACCTGTTGTAAGAGCAACGTCTATTCGTCGCGTTGTGAAGTCGATAAAGCAGAACCCTGTTTTTCCTGCCAAGTGAATTTTTGTATTGACAGCTGTGACGTTTGTCAAATTGTTTATTTTTTCTAACTTCGAGAATTTGAATTATTATCATTATTTCATGGAACGATAATACAGAACTGAAGCAGAATAAAATAATAAAGGTACCCAACATTTTATATTGAGCTCAATAATTAAATTGATAAATATATTATAATGGTATGTGATTTTTCTTTTTATTTATTATTAATTTTTATTTTACCTTCTTTCGTAAATTTAGACAGAATGTGTTTTATAAATATTGTTGTTGTTGTTGGGCGCCATCTGTCTTTATTACGTAGGAAAGTATAGACAATCTCAATCTCAGGTAGTAGGGTTCTCTAAGAGGTTAGATTTTTATAAATATCAATGACAACGAACGCAGTGAAAAATTTATTAAAGAAAAATTAACGATAAACTTTATCTATACAGGAACAATTGTTTGGTGGAATACGGTAAGTGTAGTTTTTATTAAAATAATATTTGCAAGTGTGATACGAAATTTTCTTAAACTTCTTACCTTATTCACAGAATTACTTTCTAACCTAACATAATTAAACCTTTATAGGGTTAGATTGTTTTCAATCTAACTTTATTATTGTGGCCTTTTATAGTTTAAACTTTTTAAATATCGATATTTAGTAATTAAAATGGTACCTTTTATTCAATTTAACCTTTTCGTTGTTCAAATAAATGGGATTTTATAAAATCGTTTTTCCATATAACACCAAAATCAGGAAACAGGATGGATAGTTTTACGCCGAATATAGTTGGATCTGGATATTTGTATACAGAAATACAGCTAGGACTGGAGATGTCCAAACAGGAACACAGGATAGGATGGATAATTTTGGACAAAGCCACTTTTTAAGATTGTTTTTCTTGTATTATTTTTATTTTCCATTAACCTCACTTTTTCTGACAGGTAACAATTTATTCTTTTAAATGCTTTCAGTTTTTCTTTTGTTTTTATGATACGGAGCGACGTGAACTCTTCAAAATATTTTGGTAAAAAGCCTCGCTTTGACACGCGAAATGGTTTTTAAAATTACAAAGTCATAGCTTGCTAGATGAAAATTTGACATTTCTTAACCTAAATTTTTACAAAATTATTGATTTTATTGCAAATTTTGACTAATAACATCTTATTCTAGAGATTAAACGAAAATTTTTGATATACTTTTTATATAATTTCGAATTATATTAACTTTGTACCAAGACACTTTTTGTTCGTCATCATTGATTTTCTAAATATCATTAAACTTTATTATTATTGTACTTTTTTACTATATTTCTTTAATTTTAGAAATCCTAAACTCTTTTTCATTTAATTTACCATCGTTTCGTTTAACTCAAACGAATTATGTTGAGAAAACGAGTAAGGAATTTAATTTATCAGATTCGACATCCTAAGACCGGTTTCTGCCTTTCGGCTTCGTCAGTTAGGCTTTTCGAATCCAATAAATAAAATTCCAAACTCGTACAAGTCAGTAGCTATATCCGCTATAAGATAAAATGTTTAGATGTGCTGCCATCTATGATTAGAAGAGAGTATTGACAATTATTAAAAGCAAAAAATTCCCGGTGTATTGGGGTTGCATACACAATTTGCATTGTGTGTTGCAAAGCTTTTATTTGACTGATTCTAGTCAAAATGTCACTCTCTTCTTTCGTATCCCTTTCAGAGATTAATACAAAGTTAGAAAACGAGTAAGGAATTTAATTTATCAGATTCGACATCCTAAGACCGGTTTCTGCCTTTCGGCTTCGTCAGTTAGGCTTTTCGAATCCAATAAATAAAATTCCAAACTCGTACAAGTCAGTAGCTATATCCGCTATAAGATAAAATGTTTAGATGTGCTGCCATCTATGATTAGAAGAGAGTATTGACAATTATTAAAAGCAAAAAATTCCCGGTGTATTGGGGTTGCATACACAATTTGCATTGTGTGTTGCAAAGCTTTTATTTGACTGATTCTAGTCAAAATGTCACTCTCTTCTTTCGTATTCCTTTCAGAGATTAATACAAAGTTAGAAAACGAGTAAGGAATTTAATTTATCAGATTCGACATCCTAAGACCGGTTTCTGCCTTTCGGCTTCGTCAGTTAGGCTTTTCGAATCCAATAAATAAAATTCCAAACTCGTACAAGTCAGTAGCTATATCCGCTATAAGATACAATGTTTAGATGTGCTGCCATCTATGATTAGAAGAGAGTATTGACAATTATTAAAAGCAAAAAATTCCCGGTGTATTAGGGTTGCATACACAATTTGCATTGTGTGTTGCAAAGCTTTTATTTGACTGATTCTAGTCAAAATGTCACTCTCTTCTTTCGTATCCCTTTCAGAGATTAATACAAAGTTAAAAAACGAGTAAGGAATTTAATTTATCAGATTCGACATCCTATTTATCTTATAGCGGATATAGCTACTGACTTGTACGAGTTTGGAATTTTATTTATTGGATTCGAAAAGCCTAACTGACGAAGCCGAAAGGCGGAAACCGGTTTTAGGATGTCGAATCTGATAAATTAAATTCCTTACTCGTTTTCTAACTTTGTATTAATCTCTGAAAGGGATACGAAAGAAGAGAGTGACATTTTGACTAGAATCAGTCAAATAAAAGCTTTGCAACACACAATGCAAATTGTGTATGCAACCCCAATATACCGGGAATTTTTTGCTTTTAATAATTGTCAATACTCTCTGCTAATCATAGATGGCAGCACATCTAAATAATTATGTTGAATTATTATTAGATTGAATTTTAAGGTTAACTTTTGATTTTCTTTCTCTGCTATAATAACATTCTTAGTGTTATTATATCAGCAGATTTATCTGTGATCATTCTATTATGGATTTTTCTATTCAGTTCTACGTTAAAATGTCAGTAAATGCTTTAAATCTGTTAATCTAAATTTCTTATGTGATTACAATATTAACTTTTATAAGTAATATTTTCTTCCTGTCTAAGTTATTAGTTATACATTTAAAAAAGGCTTTATATTCAACACCATTACAATATCTATAATCAAACAAATAAAGATTAGAACAGAATGCATTCGATTATTAGTAAATCCTCGTACTAAAATTAATTTCTATAAAAAAATTTACTTTCTAAATCAATAGACACTTATGTTAACCTTAAAATTTTTTAATTGATAATAAAACTTACCACATTTCATTTTAATCTTAAGATAAATTTTGTATGTATTTACGATTTTATAACAATAATTTGTAGGTAGATGAAGATAATCAAACACTCAAAGGAATTGTAATTCTAATAGCATTTCTTGGTCTACAAATAATTTTTTGTGTTCAGATAAAGATGGTTTTTGCTGACAATACAGAGTCAGACGATTTAAATCTTCTTAGATCAGGAATTTATCGGAACAATTAGATATTTTTCGAAACAATTTCATGTCGTCCACAAACTCCAAGAATTTTGTATTGATGAAACAAGAGGAGATATCGTTAATGTATATGTTGAACGGAAGGGGGCCCAGGCGTGACCCTTGAGGAACCCCTGAGGTTATTCTAGAAACTTTCCGATGGATATAGATTGGGATCTGTTCTGATGTATCTAAGTAGGATGTGGAAGTAGTAAATGGCGTCTATCTGATAACCCGTGTTCCTAGTTTCAGATATATAATGTATGTTAACAAATCAATCACTGTTTAACCTTATATTTATTTTTCCACCATCATTGATAAATAAAAAAACTTATATAACGAGGTATATCTTATTATTTTCTTAAACACAGTAACAGATAACAGGAAGTAGTTTCCATAATAGTCGACAGAGGACTCTGCTTATATTTTAATTCAGCAAATAAGAGGAACACCAAAATTTTTTTTCAAGTTAGTTAGGCATTAATCTTGGATAAATTTTGCTGGTGCCCAGTGATTTTTTTTATAGTAAATCATTAATGATTAATAATTTTCTTTTGCAAAGTAATTTCCGCAGGCTGCTATAAATAAAATGAAATAAACAAGCAAATTCAGCGTCGTTCCCCAGGTACGATTAATAATAATATACGTTGAAAATAATTCTGTACATTCACCAAAATACACAAGAGCCATTGACTCCCAAGTTATAGATAGTAAAATCACCTCCGCACGCAAATACAAAACATAACTGTGGTCTCTCTCTCTGCATTCCGTATTCCTAGCATCCGGTCTGATATTCTTGATCTTAAACAACTCTTTTGAAATGCTAAAAAGTGTATATACGATATGATATAATCGAAGAAACGACATTGCAAATTGAAAATTGGTAATCGTGCATCATAAATTTGTACGTAATATTTATGAATCAATTTGGGATGGAACGTTTTAACCAGTAGCAAATGCAAAACATGGGAAATATTTGCAACTTCCTCGTTATTGTTTATGTATCATGAGTCTGTTATGCGGAATGTATTTCAGTTTATTCAAAGAGATTAAAGGTTAACTATGATAGTTTGCTATGATTTGTTGTACGGTGAGGAAAAATTGAAATTTGTGAATTTTGACAAATCGTCGTTTTCTGACATTTTGTTTTTTTTATGAAAAACTTCATCTGAATTGACTTTATAACTGTGGCTGTAATTTTATTGCTCTTTTTATCAGTATACAGACAGTTGGTCACTTTAGAGCCAAATGGCCATAGGATAAGTCGTACACATACATTGAATACAACAATTAAAAAAGAGAAAGAAAAAAATAGACTCAATACACAATAACAAAACATAGTTATAGTTTTCAAAGTCATCATAAAAATCCTCTAAAGTATAAAGAATTATATCTTAAAACAATTAAAAGAAGTAATGTTTTTCAAATCAGTAGATAAAGCATTATAAAGGTGAGAATATTTATCAGCAATCAACAAATCCACTACGCATTTAAAAATAAATAAATCCACTATGCATTGAAAAATAAACAAATCCACTATGCATTTAAAAATTCAAAAATAAAAATAAAAAAATCGACTATGCATTTAAAAACCAACAAATCCACGACGCATTTAAAAATAAATAAATCCACTATGTATTTAAAAATAAACAAATCCACTATGCATTTAAAAATCAACAAATCCACTATGCATTTAAAAACCAACAAATCCACTACGCATTTAAAAATAAATAAATCCACTATGTATTTAAAAATAAACAAATCCACTATGCATTTAAAAATCAACAAATCCACTATACATTTAAAAACCAACAAATCCACTACGCATATAAAAATAAATAAATCCACTATGCATTTAAAAATAAACAAATGGCTAAGCCTGAAACTAAACTGGTAAGCATCTAAGAACTGCTACGGGAAAAACACCATAAATGCCTTTCGGTTTACCATATACTTACCATTTTAAAAATTTTATTTAAATATGTGAAAATAAATTCTCAACGAAAAAAGGATTGTTTTCATTTGAATTTTTTTATGAAAAATTATAACATAGGCCACTTTTGGATTACGCATTGTTTGAATGTTAACATAACCTTTGAGGTCATTTTCCTTTGTGATAAAAATGTAACATAGACTAGTTTAATTTAAATAAACAAATCCACTATGCATTTAAAAATAACAATTCCACTACGTATTTAAAAATAAACAAATGCACTATGCATTTAAAAATAAACAAATGCACTATGCATTTAAAAATAAACAAATCCACAATGCATTTAAAAATAAACAAATGCACTCTGAATTTAAAAATAAAAAAATCCACTAAGCATTTAAAAATAAACAAATCCACTATGCATTTAAAAATAAACAAATCCACTATGCATTTAAAAATTCAAAAATAAAAATAAAAAAATCGACTATGCATTTAAAAACCAACAAATCCACTACGCATTTAAAAATAAATAAATCCACTATGCATTTAAAAATAAACAAATCCACTATGCATTTAAAAATCAACAAATCCACTATGCATTTAAAAACCAACAAATCCACTACGCATTTAAAAATAAATAAATCCACTATGCATTTAAAAATAAACAAATGGCTAAGCCTGAAACTAAACTGGTAAGCATCTAAGAACTGCTACGGGAAAAACACCATAAATGCCTTTCGGTTTACCATATACTTACCATTTTAAAAATTTTATTTAAATATGTGAAAATAAATTCTCAACGAAAAAAGGATTGTTTTCATTTGAATTTTTTTATGAAAAATTATAACATAGGCCACTTTTGGATTACGCATTGTTTGAATGTTAACATAACCTTTGAGGTCATTTTCCTTTGTGATAAAAATGTAACATAGACTAGTTTAATTTAAATAAACAAATCCACTATGCATTTAAAAATAACAATTCCACTACGTATTTAAAAATAAACAAATGCACTATGCATTTAAAAATAAAAAAATGCACTATGCATTTAAAAATAAACAAATCCACAATGCATTTAAAAATAAACAAATGCACTCTGAATTTAAAAATAAAAAAATCCACTAAGCATTTAAAAATAAACAAATCCACTATGCATTTAAAAATAAACAAATCCACTATGCATTTAAAAATTCAAAAATAAAAATAAAAAAATCGACTATGCATTTAAAAACCAACAAATCCACTACGCATTTAAAAATAAATAAATCCACTATGCATTTAAAAATAAACAAATCCACTATGCATTTAAAAATCAACAAATCCACTATGCATTTAAAAACCAACAAATCCACTACGCATATAAAAATAAATAAATCCACTATGCATTTAAAAATAAACAAATGGCTAAGCCTGAAACTAAACTGGTAAGCATCTAAGAACTGCTACGGGAAAAACACCATAAATGCCTTTCGGTTTACCATATACTTACCATTTTAAAAATTTTATTTAAATATGTGAAAATAAATTCTCAACGAAAAAAGGATTGTTTTCATTTGAATTTTTTTATGAAAAATTATAACATAGGCCACTTTTGGATTACGCATTGTTTGAATGTTAACATAACCTTTGAGGTCATTTTCCTTTGTGATAAAAATGTAACATAGACTAGTTTAATTTAAATAAACAAATCCACTATGCATTTAAAAATAACAATTCCACTACGTATTTAAAAATAAACAAATGCACTATGCATTTAAAAATAAACAAATGCACTATGCATTTAAAAATAAACAAATCCACAATGCATTTAAAAATAAACAAATGCACTCTGAATTTAAAAATAAAAAAATCCACTAAGCATTTAAAAATAAACAAATCCACTATGCATTTAAAAATAAACAAATCCACTATGTATTTAAAAATAAACAAGTCCACTAGGCATTTAAAAATAAACAAATCCACTATGCATTTAAAAATAAACAAATGCACTATGAATTTAAAAATAAAAAATCCACTATGCATTTAAAAATCAATAAATCCACTATGTATTTAAAAACTAAACATTCCACTACATATTTAAAAATAAACAAATGCACTATGCATTTAAAAATAAATAAATCCACTATGCATTTAAAAATAAACAAATGCGCTATGAATTTAAAAATAAAAAAATCCACTAAGCATTTAAAAATAAAAAAATCCACTATGCATTTAAAAATAAACAAATGCACTATGAATTTAAAAATAAAAAAATCCACTATGCATTTAAGAATAAAAAAATCCACTATGCATTTAAAAATAAACAAATCCACTATGCATTTAAAAATAAACAAATCCACTATGTATTTAAAAATAAACAAGTCCACTAGGCATTTAAAAATAAACAAATCCACTATGCATTTAAAAATAAACAAATGCACTATGAACTTAAAAATAAAAAATCCACTATGCATTTAAAAATCAACAAATCCACTATGTATTTAAAAACTAAACATTCCACTACGTATTTAAAAATAAAAAAATCCACTATGCATTTAAAAATAAAAAAATCCACTATGCATATAAAAATAAACAAATCCACTATGTATTTAAAAATAATCAAATCCACTATGTATTTAAAAATAAACAATTCCACTAGGCATTTAAAAATAAACAAATCCACTATGCATTTAAAAATAAACAAATCCACTATGTATTTAAAAAAAACAATTGCACTATGCATTTAAAAATCAACAAATTCACTATGTATTTAAAAATAATCAAATCCACTATGTATTTAAAAATAAACAAATCCACTATGCATTTAAAAATAAACAAATCCACTATGCATTTAAAAATAAACAAATCCACTATGCATTTAAAAATCAACAAATCCACTATACATTTAAAAACCAACAAATCCACTACGCATATAAAAATAAATAAATCCACTATGCATTTAAAAATAAACAAATGGCTAAGCCTGAAACTAAACTGGTAAGCATCTAAGAACTGCTACGGGAAAAACACCATAAATGCCTTTCGGTTTACCATATACTTACCATTTTAAAAATTTTATTTAAATATGTGAAAATAAATTCTCAACGAAAAAAGGATTGTTTTCATTTGAATTTTTTTATGAAAAATTATAACATAGGCCACTTTTGGATTACGCATTGTTTGAATGTTAACATAACCTTTGAGGTCATTTTCCTTTGTGATAAAAATGTAACATAGACTAGTTTAATTTAAATAAACAAATCCACTATGCATTTAAAAATAACAATTCCACTACGTATTTAAAAATAAACAAATGCACTATGCATTTAAAAATAAACAAATGCACTATGCATTTAAAAATAAACAAATCCACAATGCATTTAAAAATAAACAAATGCACTCTGAATTTAAAAATAAAAAAATCCACTAAGCATTTAAAAATAAACAAATCCACTATGCATTTAAAAATAAACAAATCCACTATGTATTTAAAAATAAACAAGTCCACTAGGCATTTAAAAATAAACAAATCCACTATGCATTTAAAAATAAACAAATGCACTATGAATTTAAAAATAAAAAATCCACTATGCATTTAAAAATCAATAAATCCACTATGTATTTAAAAACTAAACATTCCACTACATATTTAAAAATAAACAAATGCACTATGCATTTAAAAATAAATAAATCCACTATGCATTTAAAAATAAAAAAATCCACTAAGCATTTAAAAATAAAAAAATCCACTATGCATTTAAAAATAAACAAATGCACTATGAATTTAAAAATAAAAAAATCCACTATGCATTTAAGAATAAAAAAATCCACTATGCATTTAAAAATAAACAAATCCACTATGCATTTAAAAATAAACAAATCCACTATGTATTTAAAAATAAACAAGTCCACTAGGCATTTAAAAATAAACAAATCCACTATGCATTTAAAAATAAACAAATGCACTATGAACTTAAAAATAAAAAATCCACTATGCATTTAAAAATCAACAAATCCACTATGTATTTAAAAACTAAACATTCCACTACGTATTTAAAAATAAAAAAATCCACTATGCATTTAAAAATAAAAAAATCCACTATGCATATAAAAATAAACAAATCCACTATGTATTTAAAAATAATCAAATCCACTATGTATTTAAAAATAAACAATTGCACTAGGCATTTAAAAATAAACAAATCCACTATGCATTTAAAAATAAACAAATCCACTATGTATTTAAAAAAAACAATTGCACTATGCATTTAAAAATCAACAAATTCACTATGTATTTAAAAATAATCAAATCCACTATGTATTTAAAAATAAACAAATCCACTATGCATTTAAAAATAAACAAATCCACTATGTATTTAAAAAAAACAATTGCACTATGCATTTAAAAATCAACAAATTCACTATGTATTTAAACATAAACAAATGCTCTATGCATTTAAAAATAAACAAATACACTATGCATTTAAAAACCAATAAATCCACTATGCATTTAAAAACCAACAAATCCACTATGTATTTAAAAATAAACAAATGCACATAAGACATAGTAGTTACGAGACTTATTTACCTAACACCCTGTATATTCTTCCAGTTCCATTTAATCTTTCATTTATCTCCTTACTCTATATTTTGTCCATTTAATTTAATACTATGTGTTTTATCCTCCTTTGCAATTATTAAACAGAATCTGTTTGTTGAATAGATTCATTATTTATTATTACATCATACGAGGGTAAGTTTGACTTCCATTGAGTGTGGAAGGTCATATAATTAGTTTTACTGGTGTTTATATATAACTGAGATTTGTCAGTAATAAGCATTATCTGCATATTAACGAGTAAGACACTGTGAAAGGTTTTTAGGTAAATCATTTAGATAGGGAGTGATTAATAATGGTCCTAGGATTGAACCCTGTGGAACTCAAAATATTATTTGATTCTGATCATTTACGTTGTACACCTCTTTTTTGCCTATAAAGCTTTTTATATTAAAACTGCATTTTATAACCTTTGGTGTTGCTACAAATATGAGAAATACCTGCATAATTGGAAGGTGTGTGTGTATACAAAATTTATCACTACTGTAAGTGATTATTGTTGGTCTTAGAACTATAAAAATTGACCACAATAATTTGTAAATTTCTAACTGTATACCCATGAACATATAAGAACTCTCCTACGTTTCAGGTTATACTGTACGTTTCAAAATAAGTGAAAAGAATTACATTTAGACTTTTTTTTTATTTGTTGACAAAATTATCCTGATTTAAATATGAATGATGAAAATATTTGGACATTTTGTGTCGTCTAAAATATCCATCAAAATTATTTTTAAAAAAGGCGTCATAATGTAAGGAAAAAGACTGGAAATTCTTTATTTAAAATACACATTTTTAATGTTTTTGTTTACTAGAAAAATTAAAATCTAAGTTCAAAGAAGATTTCAAATTGTTATTTATGTATGTATGTGGCACATGCAGGACATGCAGAATATAAGACGCTTCAAGCAATTATATCATAATGATGTAAATTATCTCATTGCTTTTAATAATATTCGCAATTTTTCATAGAATTGACACGCTTTTCGCGAACTAGATTATGGGGTGGGACAAGCATGAAATTATTCAATTTTAATTATATTGACGAGATTCAGAGCAGGTTAAAATAAATATTTTGCTTTGAGAAAAAATTACAGCTTATTTAAAACACAAAAAAGAACGTTTTCACCAAATTTTGAGGGTATGTTGACAAATGATCAATACAATACAACTTTTACATTAAAACAAATCGTAAAAAAACAATATCCAACCCTCAAAACATATTTAATAATTTCTTTGTTTCCAAAAATAATTGGCCCTGTTGTATTATTGTATTTAATAAAGAAACCAAGACAATCAGGTAATTACGGTACCCATGGCTCGTCTACGTGTACGTCTACCCATGAGAAAAATATGCCGTGGACGTTAAATTTATGTAGGTAACGATACTTGTCTTAATGTTTTAATTTTATACATAGAAACAAGATACTAACAAGTTTTCGATCCATTATTATTCTAATATCTGAAAATCGTGACTTTCTCAATATACTATACCTACACATTATTAAAATAATTACTCTAGTGATTATTTTAATAACTAGGAAATCAATACCGACTCATTTATTTACCCAGATCTCAGCTACTCATCACAAAAACAAGCAGTTTCTTCCAGTGACAGTGTGAAAGATCTCTAAACTAGGGTACAAAAAATAAATACTAGAGGGTAAGCAATCGAATTATGAATTTGAAAAATCTATTTCACAAAATAAAATTGAGACTTTTTCAGAATCAATCAATGACTAAATAATTTGGAGTACTTTAAACACGATAATTTCACCCGTTTTCGAGAAAAACGCAATTGAACAATTCTGAGAAGGAGATTTCAAATAACAGACAATAAAAAACTTGTAACGTAAGGGTATTTCGATGGTAGCTCAGAAAAAAACAATTTAACATAAAAAGAGCAAACTTATAGCAGACTTATATGCCTTTTCTAATTCTTGTAATAAAGGATGTCAAAGAAAACATTAGTCTGACGCCATATAAAATTATCTGTTCTTTGTACAAAATTATGACTCTGTGCCGATTTTGATAACAATTGATAAATATACAGTGACATCAGAAAAAAACAAAAAAAAATTTCAACTTTAACGCCCTGTATCTTATTACACAGCAATTTTTTTTGTTAAGGTATTAATCACACAGAAAATTTATTATTGGCCAAAGGTTTAAATTATTCGGTAACTCCAAAATATGTACCAAAATTTGATATTATTAGTTCTATAGAAAACGCTTCTCAAAATTTACCAACTGACTTAAGCAACGAATACAAGGTACATTGCAAAATTGAATTAGAAAAATCTTACAAAATTAATCAAAATTTAACCTCCGCAGAATTTAAATCAATTAAAAATTTAAAAAATGACAATACAATTAAGATTTTACCGGCAGATAAAGGTAACGCGACGGTTGTCATGAACAAAACAGATTATGATAACAAAATTAACGAAATTATTGAAAACGGTAGCTATTCAAAATTAAATAAAGATCCAACTACTAGTATTGAAAACAAAATTTACAAAACTATATATAAAAATAAAAAATTCCTAAGTGATAAAGAACGAAGATCTCTTACTTCTCATTATAGTAAACCTCCACATTTTTATGGTTTACCCAAAATTCATAAACAACAAATACCATTAAGACCAATAATAAGTTCTATAAATTCACCTTGTCAAAATTTAGCAAGATTTCTACTTAAAATAATAGATCCGTTATCAGGAAATACTAATTCCTTTATCAAAAATTCAAAACATTTTTTAGAAAAATTATCAAAAATCAAAATTACAAAATCAGATATAATGGTTAGTTTTGATGTAGTCAGTTTATTTCCAAATGTTCCTGTCGATAAAACTCTTAATATTGTGAGAAAAAAGTTGACAAGTGATAATACATTAATAAATAGAACTAAATTAAGCGTCTCAGCAATTCTAGAATTATTGGAACTATGTATTAAAACTACATATTTTCAATTAAATAGTGATTTTTATCAGCAAAATTTTGGCATGGCAATGGGTTCTCCTTTATCACCAAAATTGTGTGATATTTTCATGGAGAATTTTGAAATGGAAATTGTAAACAAACAAAATTTAAGACCTTCTGTCTGGTTTAGATATGTAGATGATATCTTTGCAATTTGGCAACACGATAGGGAAAATATTGATACATTTTTATATACTATTAATAATTCGGAACCTACTATTAAATTTACAATTGAAATTAAAAATAATAAAAAATTACCGTTTCTTGATGTACTAATACACAATAACAACAATTGTTTTGATACATCAGTTTTTAGAAAAGAAACACATACAAATAGATATCTAAATTTTAATTCAAACCACTCAATTTGTGTTAAACGAGGTATTGTCAAATCTCTTTCCGATAGAGCAAAAACAATTTGTTCAAATGACAATATCTTAAATAATGAATTATCACTTGTTAAATCTGTCTTGATTAAGAACAACTACCCAAGTAAATTTATAAATCGTGAACTTTACCGAGACATCAAAACTAAAGATCAAAATTTAAACCCCCCAATAGTTCTTTCAAATATAGTAAAAATCCCTTATATTCCAAAATTATCAGAAAAAATTAGAAGGATTGGCAATAAATTTAATTTAAAAACAGTTTTTCAAACTAATAATACATTAAAATCTTTAATAGTAAATACAAAATCTTTTAATGAAATTCAAAACACAAAAAATTGTATTTACAAAATTCCATGCGAATGTAATAAATTTTATATAGGAGAAACATCTAGACCTTTTCATATTAGACTTAATGAACACCAATCGTACATTAAAAATAAACAATTCGAAAAATCCAAAATATGTGAACACGCATGGGATTCTGGTCATAAAATACAATGGAATTTTTCAACTAGATTATTAAAAGAACCGAATAATTATAACCGCAAAGTTAAAGAAGCAACATTGATATGCTTAAATAATAACGAATGTGTTTCTAATTGTTCGGTTGATATTTCAAAAATTTGGATACCTATTTTACAAAAAGAGTTAATTGCAAAAAGGATACCCTCTATATCGGGATAGTATCATAAGTTTTTATCTGGTTTTTTCTTATGATAATATTAATAAGAAAACTTCATTTATGACGAAGTATAAATTCTCTTATAATATGCAAATGCGCTATCCTTTCAAAAAATTCGTTCCCAGAAACGTCACAAAAATATGATTGAAACAGATTTTGACATCTTCAATCTCAAAATCTTATTCTATGTATACTATGTTGATGTCATATTTTTGCAAGATTATCAAGTGTTCTGTTTCTAGTAAATTTATTTATTTTGTCATTTTGATAACGGCTTTCGATCTGGAAAGCCGAAACGTCAATAAAAAAACTTTTTTAACAACTAAGTGGTTTTAATCCAATGGAAAGAGAGAGAAAGTATATTTGGTCCTATCGCCATATTTTGGTCCCCTTAGCCGATGTCCCAATAGTATGAATGAATCACCCTGTATATCAAAATAATTAAAAAATTGAAAATGCGAATTTTGTCATGAAAATAGGTATGTGGGTTTAAAATAATATTCTGAACAGCTTTTTCTAATAAATTTTTTTGATATCTCTAACGCGAAGCAGAATATCGAGTTTAATTTTCAGATTTTCGCTGATTATCTTAAAAAATGTGACCCATCACCCTGTATGAGTGTGCAAATATTCAAATCAGTATTCCTTCATCTTAAGTGCGACACACTGTATATATGCGTATTAATATATATATGGATATATATGGACAGTCAGTTCATTATTACTTATAGTATACAGGCCAAATAAGATTTAGACGTTTAAAACATCAAAATCCGTTCATTATTTTTTTTCGCGGCCATGGAGACATTTAATGAGAACGGTATGACTGATAGTTTTCAGCAGGTTTAAGCGAAATTGAGTGAAACCCAATCCCCCTTTAAAAACTGCGGGGTCCTTTAATAGTAGGTTCCGAATTATTAATATTATACAGGGTGATTCATTCAGAAATGCTCATAGAGTTAGGGTAGATGGAGGACACCGAAGGTGCTTCTAAATAACCTATATTTTATCGGTCTATCTTTCTTTATAACCAAGATACAGGGTGATTTATTAATTTTCCCCATTTTTCCTCATTTTTTTTTATGAACCACCCTAAACATTTTTATAATATTTGGTTCATATGGTCTTTGTCCCCAGTGGCGTCGATTTACATAATAAAAAAAAGTCTTATTACAGGTCCGGCTTTAAAAAAATTAATACGTAAGTTTCGAATCGAAACAACACCCTGCATGTCAATATTTTAAAATTTTATTTACAAATTTGGAAAGAGCAGAAAAAAATAAGTAAGGCTAATTTGGTGTTTCCCCATACAATTTTATTACTTATTAACATGAGTCAAATCTAATTAAGGTGGCACAAAATTTAAAAAAAAATAAATTTTCTGCCCCAAATGGTATTTTTCCAGCTTTAATCCACAAAATCATCAACTACTTCTTTTTCTCCCAATTTTTGGATCCCAACCTTATTAAACAACGAGAGGACAGGTCCGTATTTACGACAAATTATTATTATCATTGACTAACTTTCAAACGCCCTGTATGCGTAAAAAATGATCAAAAAATTATAAAAATGAGGAAAAATGCCCATTCCGAAAAAACATAACTTTATTTTAAACAAAAATAATGTTGCAACGAATTGTTTTAAGTTAAACTAGTTACTAATTTTTGGATCATTTTGTACAAGGTTAAGAATATCTTGGAAATAATAATTGGAAATTTACCGTGTTCTAAGGTAAAAAGTCTTGTCACTAGGTAACCTCCGGCCAGGAAATCGCCGTGCATATTCTCTTTGGGCAGCTTTTCCATTACATACAATATGTCTGCATATTCATTATTGTCAAATTTGTGTGGCATTTTAAGTAAGCAATCAACAAATAATGTAACAATACAAGTACAAACTCTAAAGACATCAACTAACGTCAAAATTGTACCCTGACATCAGCCAACTTGAGATTTATCAGTTTGTTTACAAATTTGTGCGGTATGAGATCAGACACTGAATAAATTCTAGTCATCACCTAACGTCAAAATTGTACCCTGACATCAGCCACCTTGAGATTTATCAGTTTGTTTACAAATTTGTGCGGTATGAGATTAGACACTGAATAAATTCTAGTCATCAACTAACGTCAAAATTGTACCCTGACATCAGCCAACTTGAGATTTATCAGTTTTTTTACAAATCCGAGATCCGACACTGAATTTTCCGGCATCTCTCCGTATTGATCCACTTTTTAACAAATTAAATTGCTTAATTAGCAGCTAATTACATTGTGAAATTTCTTTTTATAAATTATAGGAGTATAATGCTGCTTTTCACCGCACAAATTCGCCTGTTTCTCAGCTAGATTAGATCTATGCATGAAAATGTACTTCTTCTTGTTTCGTCCGCAATTATATAAATGTTGGTCCCCCAGGGTTGGCCGTAGGTTATTTTGCGTTCCAATAATAAGGATTTAAGGTTATTTAAATTATGGTTATCCTCGATCTGCGTGTTTCGAGATTGTATTGAGTGACCTTCTGACCGACAGAGTCCATTGTGGTTTCTTGAAGAACGTTTTTTTTTTGCTGGAACGTGAGGAACGTTTGTTCGGATATGTAGACCAATATAGAAGTGATTTCTGATGGAAAATTTAGTGTAAATTATAAGTAAATTAAGAAAAATCAATACAACTCAGTAAAGTTTCCTGAATTAAAGAGAATTCGTTACAAGGGGTTGGATATACTACTTCGCATAACGGTATACCCAGCTAGCAATTTAACTTTTATAATGGAGGGTTGCCAGATTTAAACTGTTTTACGACTGCATTTAATTAATGATAAAGAAACTGCTTGTATACAATGTTTCCTAAAAACTTGGATGTAACACGATATGGTACTACATAAAGTTCACAGAAAAATATCTACAGGGTGCGCCAATTATTTCCACTCGATCTCTAGCACCGAAACTAAAAGAGATATCAACAAGATTTTTTGTAGGGGTAGACAGTGTCACTCGGACAACAATTTTAAAATATTTTGATGTATACAGGGTGGCTAATTTTTGTGGAATGAAAATTAATTTGGTTTTTTAAATTGAACACCCTGTATACGATTATGTCTTCTGATTCTACTTAATATTAGATTTACGGTAGTTTTTTGTATTTGGAAATCCGACGCGGCGTTGCCAAGTTATTCCTATTTTAAGCAGATTTAATGAAAAAACAGCACTTCAGAAATATTAGCACAAAAACCACATTTTTTAAAAAATTCCTCAAAAAAGCTACTATGATGTAAATGAAACATGCACCTATCACATTAATCACACAACATCTTCACCTGTTGCACAGGGTGTTTGCCGATGGCGTGCCAATAGTCTAGTTTTGAAATGGCAATAACTTAATTTTTTCAAATGGGACACCCTGTATATTTTTCTTCAGTTAGAAGCTCTCCCTAATACGCATTAAAAAAATATAGGGTTTTGCACATCTAACTTTACTATTTACTTTAATAATTGACGTTAAGTGACAAACAACATATTTTACACAATTTTTAATAAGTACAAAATTTTACAAAGTTTAATCGTAAGAAAACTACAATAGTGAAAGTTAAAATTTATAGTAGGTGTTCAAAATGTCTTCCATTCTCATTTATATATTTTCTTGCCCTTTTTTTCATTGATTTACGCACATCTCTTAGCATTGTAGGGGTCACCTGTCTAAATGCTGCAGTAATTCTTTCTTTCATATTTTCTTTTGTGGTAACCTCTTCTTTGTAACCAATATTTTTAATAAAACCCCACAAGAAAAAATCGCAAGGTGTAAGGCAAGTTCCTATCCAACGATCCTGAAATTCTCTATTTAATCAATTGCGAACATCTAATAGGTAATGTGATGTGGCACCATCTAATTGAAACCACATTCCGTTGCGATAATTTTGAGGCACATCTTGCAATAAGTTGCGAAAATCATGTTCTAAAAAATCTAAAAATATAGCTCCATTTACAGTCCCATCAAAGAAATAGGGACCAATTACATAATCACCTATTATTCCCGCCCACACATTCAAAGACCATCGATACTGTGATGTGGTTCTAAATAAATGTTCATTGTGGTCCGAATAATAATGGAAGTTGTGTCTATTTACACAACCGTTCTTATGAAACGTGGCTTCGTCGGAGAATAAAACTTTGTTTAAAAAGTTACGCTCTGTATTTATCTTGTTTATTAACCATCTACAGTATTCCACTCTACGCGCGAAATCACGTGGTAACAATTCTTGGTGAAGCTGGATATGATAGGGGTGATATTTATTCTTTTTTATTATGCGTCTAATTGTGGTATTGGAAATATCTAACTGATTGCTTAATTGCCTTGTGCTTATATTGGGATCTTCAACTATACTGATCATTACCTTATATTCGTTGTCAATAGTAACAGCTGTAGTTTCACGTGAATGTTTTTCATACTTGACGGTTCCTGTTCTATTAAATCTATTCTTTAAATTCTCAAAAGTATCCTTTTGTGGATGACGTCTTTTTGGGTATCTTTGACGATAGACCCTACTAGCAAGAAACGCATTTTTTTGACATTTACCCAGTATCCATATCATATCAATATTTTCTTGAACACTATAATTCTTATTAAAATCCATTTTTTATACACAATACCGATTAAATATAGTAGACGTGATACAATACAAAATTTTATGTTGACAATTAATGCCATAACAAAATACTGTCATTTTCATAGGTAACTTGATTTCTTATTAAAAATTGTGTAAAATTTGTTGTTTGTCACTTAACGTCAATTATTAAAGTAAATAGTAAAGTTAGATGTGCAAAACCCTATATTTTTTTAATGCGTATTAGGGAGAGCTTCTAACTGAAGAAAAATATACAGGGTGTCCCATTTGAAAAAATTAAGTTATTGCCATTTGAAAACTAGACTATTGGCACGCCATCGGCAAAGACCCTGTGCAACAGGTGAAGATATTGTGTGATTTGAGGAATTTTTTAAAAATGTTATTTCTCACGTTTATTTGTTTTTAAATGTAATAATTATTTATATTAAACGGTTTAAAATCTAACTATTGATTTATTACCACTCGTTATATTTTTTCTTTATTCTGCAGTAATCACGACATCTCGCGTGATTAAATTTAACCAGTGAATGAGTCTCTAAGTTTAACGATTTGAAATACAAGAAAGAACGTTGAATAAACTTACTGGTATAAGAAAAAGGAAGTTCGTCGGACCATTTGAAGTCTCCTTCATGGGTTTTATCTGAGGCGCCGATCCAGTATGCGTTGTGATCACGATAGCTGGGGCTGTAAAAAAAAAGAGGTCATGATAACGATGATTTGAAAAAAAAATCAAAATTTTGTATGTAAGAAACCATACGTTTAAATATAATTTGATTTTAATCCTGCATTTTAAAATTTTTTAAATAAAAAGTCAAAAAAAAGTCGAAAGTAGTCAAAAAAAGTCGAAAAAAAGTCAAAAAAAAGTCAAAAAAAAGTCGAAAAAAGTAAAAAAAAGTCGAGAAAAGTTGAAAAAAAGGCAAAAAAAGTCGAAAAAAGTCAAAAATAGTCGAAAAAGGAAAAAAAAAGTCAAAAAAGTTTTTTCATTAAATCTGCTTAAAATAGGAATAACTTGTCAACTCCGCGTCGGATTATAAATACAAAAAACTAAAAAAAGTCGAAAAAAATTCGTAAAAGTCAAAAATAGTCGAAAAAAGTCAAAAAAAGTCGAAAAAAAGTTGAAAAAAAGTCGAAAGAAAGTCTAAAATAGTCGAAAAAAAGTCAAAAAAAGTCAGAAAAAGTCGAAAAAGGAAAAAAAAAGTCAAAAAAGTTCAAAAAAAAGTCGAAAGTAGTCAAAAAAATGTCGAAAGTAGTCAAAAAAAGTCGAAAAAAAGTCAAAAAAAAGTCAAAAAAAAGTCGAAAAAAGTAATAAAAAAGTCGAGAAAAGTTGAATAAAAGGCAAAAAAGTCGAAAATAGTCCAAAAAAAGTCGAAAAAAGTCAAAAATAGTCGAAAAAGGAAAAAAAAAGTCAAAAAAGTTAAGAAAAAAGTCGAAAATACAGGGTGTCCCATTTGAAAAAATCAAAATTTTGTATGTAAGAAACCATACGTTTAAATATAATTTGATTTTATTCCTGCATTTTAAAATTTTTTAAATTTTCAGCCTTCAGAAAAAGTCGAAAAAGGAAAAAAAAAGTCAAAAAAGTTCAAAAAAAAGTCAAAAAAATGTCGAAAGTAGTCAAAAAAAGTCGAAAAAAAGTCAAAAAAAAGTCAAAAAAAAAGTCGAAAAAAGTAAAAAAAAAGTCGAGAAAAGTTGAAAAAAAGGCAAAAAAAGTCAAAAATAGTCGAAAAAGGAAAAAAAAAGTCAAAAAAGTTCAAAAAAAAGTCGAAAATACAGGGTGTCCCATTTGAAAAAATTAAGTTATTGCCATTTCAAAACTAGACTATTGGCACGCCATCGGCAAAGACCCTGTGCAACAGGTGAAGATATTGTGTGATTTGAGGAATTTTTTAAAAATGTTTTTTTTGTGCTAATATTTCTGAAGTGCTGTTTTTTCATTAAATCTGCTTAAAATAGGAATAACTTGTCAACGTCGCGTCGGATTTACAAATACAAAAAACTACCGTAAATCTAATATTAAATAGAATCAGAAGACATAATCGTATACAGGGTGTTCAATTTAAAAAAAGCAAATTAATTTTCATTCCACAAAAATTAGTATACATCAAAATATTTTAAAATTGTAGTACGAGTGACACTGTCTACCCCTACAAAAAATCTTGTTGATATCTCTTTTAGTTTCGGTGCTAGAGATCGAGTGGAAATAATTGGCGCACCCTGTATATGAAAATCGAATCATATGAAATGCTTCTGACAATTCGAAGATATAGGGTATAAGTACTATGTAATATTACAAATCTCGTCTAATCCGACTGTCAGCCAGAAACGCCGCTTATTGTGTGTTAGAGTTATTTAGGTATATGTAAACCCAAGAAAGGTATTGACCAAAAAATAATCAATTCTTCCTCTGATCGGCACAACATGACAACCCTGTATTTTAAACGTTTGATAATGTCATGTAGAGCGAAGAAACATTCCGTATTAGAACAAAATTGTCGTTTAAACATAATATAAGTATTTTATAAGGATATACAATGATATAAGTATAACAACAGTATACAATCATTTTGTTCTCTTGTGTTGAAATTCGCTACGCTATAAAATACGTTAGAAATATAACCTAGAAATTTCAATGATATTACGATATTACAGTTACTAGTTGAATGGTTATGGCAAGAGGGGGTTGACAATCCTGTCCAGACTGCGAAAAAAAAACAATTTGGATTAATATTTAGCACACAATTTTGTTAAGTAATTTTCAAAATTTCCATCCTTCCAACCAGTGAGTAATCTACTCATTATCCCTAGATCAATAATCAAAACTTTAATTTTTTTCCATTGGGATGCTAAATCCATTTTTGACCCAATGAGATTATGTATAATCAGATTTTATAACGCAGCATTTGGGAGACTTTTATCTTTGTAAACTATATTTTTGTTCTATAAACAATTTATAATAGGGTCAAAGGATGTAGTTACAGATTAATTATAAAAGGTTTTTATACTTGTTGTATAATGCTGCCGAACAGAATGGTACTATTATACTTATCATATAAACTTTAATACAACTTGTTATATAATCTTTATAAGAATATTGCATAACGCAGATATTAAAGGTTATAAGAATAGGTTTACAACTGTAATATGATCTTTATAAATTTCTTTTAAAATATTTTTATAAAGATTGTATATAGCTTTATGGACTTGTTATAAAATGTTTAAGTTTAAAATCAAACACACTAAGAAATAATTTATTTCGTCTAGAGTTCTATTTTGCTAGTTGGGTAGACAGATTTTACAAATTTACCAGCCTTTAAAAAATGTATTCTTTCTCTGTGCTTATTATTTACGATTGTAAGAATATTTTTGCGTGTCATCCCGTTAAATTCATTGGTTTCTTTGCCAACCATATGCGTATTCCTCTCTATTGTATTAAACAATTTTTTTATAACCTCTTTAAATCACTCTAATCTTTTCGCGTCAGCTCAAGCTGTGTACTTAGTGTTTCTATTGTAAAATAATTAATTGTGAACAAAAAAGTTATTGACCTCCGTTGCACCTTCTCCCGATCTCTTCTGGTGATAACGGCCGTACATTTTTATCTGTTAATATTTATACATTTTCGATGGGAAGCTCATTCATTGTTTCAAAACAATAACCCAATTAACATTACTTTTTGAATGATCAATGATTTATAACATTATGTAATTTTAATAAGAAAAAAAACGCCATTTTACCTTCCGTTCACACAACAAAATGGGTTTACTGTTAGGATGGGTGGGCAGTTTTGATTCATTTTACTTTTAGCTTCCATATTTAATTATGGATATCAAATTAATTTCACTAAATAGTTGCGTTTTGTATAATTTGTTTCAATTAAACTCGAAACCGGTTTTTGCTTATATTAAAGATAGATAAATAGATTACAATGCGATCTGAAGACAAGGAGATTTATTCCTTTAATTGATTAATTATAATTGTAAATTACAGAAGGGGATCGTTCAACTTTTCGTCAGTGAAGCCAAGTAGACTCGCGAATCAATTAGCTGAGCTGTAATTGTAACACAATGAGATTATTATCAAAAGATGTTAGTGAATTTTTCTGAAAGAGATTTGACAGGTGAAAAACTGAATTTTAACTTGTAATCTCCCAAGTGTTTGCATTTTTACCGGAAATTTCCTATTATTAGATGTCAGGTTCTCTTAATTGGCAAAATGTTTCGATACAAAGAGAAATTTATCCGATAAAAAAAAGCTCTTGTGTTTTTACTATTGATTATTTTTTTCATCTGTCAAAACAGTCAGATTTTGTGGTTTCAGCCAATAACAACTCAGGATCCTAACCAATCATTGTGTTTTATACTGATAAAACCGCTTCGTCGTTTTTGTTTTTTGATTAAACTGTGTTTACCTATTTGAGATGTCAAATGTAAATATTTATCAATTATTATTATACTAACATGTATTGCAAATATATGTTAATACCCAAATTTCAAAATTTATTTGTAAACTAACCTGTTTTTATTAGTTTATTTCAAAACGCCTTTAACATTTTTACATACCTCACTTTAACACTAAATTTAAAATTAATTAAATTAAAAAAGACTTCATTTCATTCTTCTTCTTCGCTTTTATTTAAGGCGCCGTTTCGCGGGGTACCCAGTCAAAAAATCGCCTTGGTGGCCCTGTATGTAAAACTATAACAGCTCAGGTTTCAATTTAAATTGGTAAAGAAAATTTTCAATGTTTGTGTGTAAAGTGTCTTTTGCATAAATGACTATGTTCTCTGTTTTTAATACAAAATGATTCAAAAAATAATCCTTTCAAATACGACTCGTCCTCTGAAATTTTATAGATTAAATTTTTGATCTTCATACTCAAACGCCTTTATTTTAGGCAAAACCACTCAAACAAACTGATTTAAGATAAAATCACTCGTCCTGCGGACTCGTGATTTTATCAATCAGTTTGTTTTCGTGGTTTTTCCACATAAAGCCGTTTTTTTGAAAACCAAAAATTTAATCGATAAAATTTGGAGGACTCGTGGTATTACCTTTGATAAAACCGCTTCGTCGTTTTTGTTTTTTTGATTAAACTGTGTTTACCTTTTTTGAAATGTCAAATGTAAACATTTAACAATTTTTATTATACTAAAATGTATTGCAAATATATGTTAATACCCAAATTTCAAAATTTATTTGTAAACTAACCTGTTTTTATTAGTTTATTTCAAAACGCCTTTAACATTTTTACATACCTCACTTCAACACTAAACTTAAAATTAATTAAATTAAAAAAGACTTCATTTCATTCTTCTTCTTCGCTTTTATTTACGGCGCCGTTTCGCGGGGTATCCAGTCAAAAAATCGCCTTGGTGGCCCTGTATGTAAAACTATAACAGCTCAGGTTTCAATTTAAATTGGTAAAGAAGATTTTCAATATTTGTGTGTAAAGTGTCTTTTGCATAAATGACTATATTCTCTGTTTTTAATACAAAATGATTCAAAAAATAATCCTTTCAAATACGACTCGTCCTCTGAAATTTTATAGATTAAATTTTTGATCTTCATACTCAAACGCCTTTATTTTAGGCAAAACCACTCAAACAAACTGATTTAAGATAAAATCACCAAATAAAGCCACTAGATAGGCAACTTATATTACGTTTGTAATATTTGGCGTTTAAATGTAAAAGAAAATATCGAACTTTTGAGTGTAAAGTGTCTTTCTCTGTTTTTAACACAAAATGATTCAAAAAATAATCTTTCAAAATACCACTCGTCCTGTCAAATTTTCGGTTTCCATACTCAAACGCCTTTATTTCAGGCAAAACCACTCAAACAAACTGATTTGAGATAAAATCACTCGTCCTGCGGACTCGTGATTTTATCAATCAGTTTATTTTCGTGGTTTTTCCAAATAAAGCCGTTTTCGTGAAAACCAAAAATTTTATCGATAAAATTTGGAGGTCTCGTGGTATTACCTTTGACTATTTTCCTCGTCTTAATTTCCACTAATCACAAACCCGCAATTTTGAATTACAACGAGCTTTTGGAAAATACAAGTTTAGATCAACTAAACCTAATCCTGAAATATTGGGCGTGGAATATGAAGAAAGAGAACGGTAAAAATTACAAAGAACTAGTTGTGAAGATAATGTGTAGATAGCACCTCGCCAATCCAATCCTGAGGAACTTCTCTTGCATTATTATGATTGCTGCCTTTGCAGTTAAAGTAACAGTGACTGCCATCATTTTATTCCTTATCGGTCTGATTTCCCCCAGCTTATAATTCTCATTCCACTGCCCAATCTTGCCCTCGAGGGCTTCTATGATTTCTTCTCTCTTAATTCCTTCTTCCATTCCTCTGATGTGTACCGTTTCTTTAGCGGCGTTTCCTAACTCTATTGCCTTAAGATCTGTTGATGTCTCCTTGAGAAGTTTGCCAATGTTTACCATTATGTCCTGGTCCTTGTCCATTATCAGCATCAGTTTTCCCTCCCTGGTGCTCCTGATGCTCCTTATAGAGTCTTTGCTTTCATCAGATGAGAGCGCTTTCTTTACTGTGCTTAGTACTTCGGTGTATGACTTTTTGCCTTCACTTATCACCATTCTATATGTGTTCGCTGTTCTTGTTCTTTTTGAGACTTGCTGGTCTGCCCCATCTCCATCTTTGAACTTATCCGTTGTGAAAATTGTGGCCCTCACTCTTGTGTTATTAAATATCACTTGAGTCTTTTTCTAAAAATGTTCGAGAGTCATGGAGAGCACATGGTGAAGAGCAACTTCTATTTCGGCTCCTTCAAGTTCCCCCCTTAGCAGGGTTATTTTACTCCAAATGTCCGGTATAGTGCCGTCGTGTTTTATTCTAACTATCCGTCTTCCAAATGTGCTGTCCTTTTTGGTCCTTAATCTTGTCATCTGCTCCATTACCTCGAAGTCTTCTGTGATCCTAGTCAAATCGGGGAACTTGTTAACAAAGATTTCAAACCAAAATTGCAACCAAAATTGCAACTTATATTTTAATTCTACCATAAATAATTAAGTTTGTATAGTGAGTAAACCAGTAAGGAATTTTAATTTATTAGATTCGACATCCTAAGACCGGTTTCTGCCTTTCGGCTTCATCAGTTAGGCTTTTCGAATTCAATAAATAAAATTTCAAACTCGTACAAGTCAATAGCTATATCTGCTATAATATAACATTTTTAGATGTGCTACCATCTATGGTAAGAAGAGAGTATTGACATTAAATTTTGACTGAATCTAGTTAAGATGTCACTCTCTTCTTTTTTATCCCTTTCAGAGACTAATACAAAGTGAGTAAACCAGTAAAATTTAATGTCAATACTCTCTTCTTACCATAGATGGTAGCACATCTAAAAATGTTATCTTATAGCAGATATAGCTATTGACTTGTACGAGTTTGGAATTTTATTTATTGGATTCGAAAAGCCTAACTGATGAAGCCGAAATGCCGAAACCTGTCTTAGGATGTCGAATCTATAATAAATTAAAATTTTTTACTGGTTTACTCACTTTGTATTAATCTCTGAAAGGGATAAAAAAGAAGAGAGTGACATCTTGACTAGATTCAGTCAAAATTTAATGTCAATACTTACCATAGATGGTAGCACATCTAAAAATAAGTTTGTAGTATTTTGTGTTTAAATAAATTACCTGTTTTTCAGTTTTAAAATGTATGCAGAATAATCTGTTACTCATGAAATAGTCTTGTCAAATACCATTCGGGTATTTAATTTTTCCTATGAAAAAAATGCATTCGTGCAAAAATCCTCGTCTTAGACTCGGATTTTTGTTGCCACCAGCTTCTTGTTAATATATTACTTAGCAACGTGTTTTTTCGATTTTTTTCACAGGAAAAATTAGATGCTCTTATGTTATCACTTACGTTTTCACCAAGTTTCATAAAAAAAATGATTTTTGCAAGAGATAAAAATTCAAAGTGAAAAATAAAACGATTTTTAGCGTTTTTCTCCATAACAAAAAACTTTTTCTTCATAAAAAACTTGAACACTTTATGCTTTTCTTGTAAGTTTATAATTATTATTTGGGTAAATCGAACATAACCTCAAATCTGTTTGAATCAGTTCCTTTTTTATTGCCTTGGCTAGAGAGAGAAAGAAACATAACAGTCAGTTCTTTGAGAATGAAGGTTTACTTATAATTACTTATAATAAAAGTATAAAATGTGGGAAAGTTATGAAGAAAAAGTTTTTTGTTTCAACTTACATACTTCATTCCAACTTTTTTTGTGTTAGGGTATCAAATTTTTCTCTCGCTATAACTGACACGACTTGTAATTGGTGCATGGTTCCAATTTTCGTAATTTTTTAGTAACACAAACCTGTTTCGGTGTTTCTTTCGTATCATCATCTAGGGTTATTATAATAATAATAATAATCTTTATTCAATAAATACAAAGAATGATAAGCGACAAATGCTGCTGCCCTTGTTTCGCAGAAATGTCATCGTAAATCATCATCATCAACATTATAAATAGAATTATACCCAAAGACCAGACATCTGTATGAACCTTGAGCGATCTTCTTTCCAATTAAGTATTTCCTTTTTTCCAGAGCATTTACTTCAGAAATTCGTGGACTCCAGTCTTTTGGTATTGCTCGAGATAAATTTTGAGAAAATGACATGTCATACTTTTATTAGTTTGAATAAATTTATATTGTAAGTTGGCCACCCTGTAACTCACTAACAATCCGTTTGCAAAATCAATAGGTGGATTGAAATACCATCTGCATTCATCAGCTGAATCTAGGTAGGTACATGCCAACCTGTGTAATTATTAAAGCCGTTCTAGTAATTAGTGCAAATGTATTGATCCACTATCTGAAAGTGGTTACGTATTAACTGTATTAAATTTTATACGAATTTAAAAATTTAATAAAATATTCTGAAGAGCTATTTATTTAAAAGTAGCCTAAAAATTACAATTGCTGAACCCCATTAAAGTTCAAACAATGTCGACTTCATTACTTGATGGGTAACCACTAGTCAGACTTCCTAGTTCATTATAATTTGTACCGTTTTCGCAAAAATCTCTATGGACCGCTAGGTACATCAAATTCCGGATTGTAAATATTGCCCCATACTTATTCTGCAAGTAATTATTTGTCATTATTATGAAACGAGTTTGGGAATTTAATGAATGCCGTAGTGGAATATTAGACCAGTTCATTAGTATAGACTAATGAATATAATTATCGCGATTAAAATCATTTAAATTGTTTTCAAAAAATTCATGAGATAAACAGATATATCATCATACCGATATCAATTTATATGGGCAATTGCTTGGGATGTTGTGAGAATTACATAATATTAATTTTATAGGTATAGTAGAACCCACTTGTTTATGAGAATGAAAAAACGTTATAAAAACACAAAGGATACCGCCAATAGAAGGAATGCTGATGAATCTGGACATTTTTGAGCAGTTTAATGTCGAAGACACCATACACTGTCCATATACATAAAAATAAAATAATATTTTGGCTATTAGGACCACTGTGTAAAGATTCAATAACCAACTTAGCTAGATATCGTTATTGGGGAGAATGGCGTATAATTGTGAGATTAACAAACGTTACTAATTAAAATTTTGTCTCAAATTTTAATTCTAAAATTAAAAACACAGCGAATAAAGTCATAAATATTATAAATTAATTAAGCTTACCTACCCTATCTCAATCCTCACCATCGGATTCACTGTCATCAACATTGATAATAAATTGGGTCGAACTCGTTACATAAGAATTTTCTTCTTTGATGACATGTTTGATTTTTTTCTGCCAATCATCAGCTGAAATTTTGTTAATTTCTTCTTTTACCAAATTTGCAACCAACCCGTCAAATTTGGGAAACATGTTATGACGCCTTATTCTTTTTTTAAGTTGTCCCCAAATTAATTCTATGGAGTTAAATACACAAAAATAGGGCGGAAGGCGCAATACCTCCTGACCCCTTTTTGATGCAATTTCATCAATAAAGAATTTTTTTTCAAATGATTGTGTGCCTAATACTTGGAGCAATTGTTTTTTTGTATAATTTTCTTCGAAATAAAGTTCATGATTTCTTAAAAATTCCTGAATCTCAGACTTATTTGAGTTGGTATTGGGAACTTTTTCTATTAAGCGGGAATGATATGAAGCATTATCCATCACTATGATGCTATTCTCTTCAATATTGTTTAACAGCTGATTTTCAAACCAATCTTCAAAATGAGTAAACCAGTAAGGAATTTTAATTTATTAGATTCGACATCCTAAGACCGGTTTCTGTCTTTCGACTTCATCAGTTAGGCTTTTCGAATCCAATAAATAAAATTCCAAACTCGTACAAGTCAATAGCTATATCCGCTATAAGATAACATTTTTAGATGTGCTACCATCTATGGTAAGAAGAGAGTATTGACATTAAATTTTGACTGAATCTACTCAAGATGTCACTCTCTTCTTTTTTATCCCTTTCAGAGATTAATACAAAGTGAGTAAACCAGTAAGGAATTTTAATTTATTAGATTCGACATCCTAAGACCGGTTTCTGTCTTTCGACTTCATCAGTTAGGCTTTTCGAATCCAATAAATAAAATTCCAAACTCGTACAAGCCAATAGCTATATCCGCTATAAGATAACATTTTTAGATGTGCTACCATCTATGGTAAGAAGAGAGTATTGACATTAAATTTTGACTGAATCTAGTCAAGATGTCACTCTCTTCTTTTTTATCCCTTTCAGAGATTAATACAAAGTGAGTAAACCATAGATACCATAGATGGTAGCACATCTAAAAATGTTATCTTATAGCGGATATAGCTATTGACTTGTACGAGTTTGGAATTTTATTTATTGGATTCGAAAAGCCTAACTGATGAAGTCGAAAGACAGAAACCGGTCTTAGGATGTCGAATCTAATAAATTAAAATTCCTTACTGGTTTACTCACTTTGTATTAATCTCTGAAAGGGATAAAAAAGAAGAGAGTGACATCTTGACTAGATTCAGTCAAAATTTAATGTCAATACTCTCTTCTTACCTTAGATGGTAGCACATCTAACAATCTTCAAAACTTTCTCCAGACATATTTTTGTGGTAATCTAAATTACAATCTTCCAAATTTTTTCCAGAGAGTTTGAGGCAATTTTGTACCCACCCTGAGTCCGATCCACAGTGAAGAATTGTAAGTCGAGTTCCCTTGTTACAAGGAACATTTACTGAACATCTTCTTGTTCCATCAGTCCATCCTTTCTTTGGCGTATCGAACCACGTTTCATCTAAATAGTATATTTTTCTGTTACTATTTCGAGATGCCTTAATTTTTTCCAAATATTGTATCCTCCATTTTATGATCCTCTGGCTTTCCATTATTACAGTCCTCTTGTTGAGAGTTTGGTATTTAAATCCAATTTTCGATATCCAACGCTGTTTTGTGCTTTTAGAAATTCTTAAATCTGGCCTTTTACTTTTTATCCACTGTTGGGAGCTCATTTCTTTGGTAAGATTCATAAATAATACTACCAATTAATTTTGATATTGAAGGATCTAAAGTTTTAACACATCCTTTATCACACCTCTCTTTACGATTTTTGTACCATTCTTTATAATTCTATAAAGAGTGCTAATGGGAACATTTGTTAAAAAAGATGTTTCTTCAATGGCACTCCTTTCACCTTCGGAAGTTACAATATTCTTATAAACATTTATACATATGGTTTGGGCATCTTTACAAAGATATTGTTTTTTCGAGGTGGATAGTTCTTGATACTCTGAAGTTCTTTCACCAAAAATGTTCTCTTCCTCATTGGAGCTACAGGAATCTTTGGGACTACAACCTGATACCACATAATCCATTGGAATATCATTTAATGATTGTTTCGATTCTTTAGATCCACTTAAAGAAACTGTATTTTCCCAAGGACTAAACATATTGAAATTGACACCGAATAAATAAATAAGAAGTACACTGTAACAATGTTTCAAAATAAAAAAAGTATGTATATACACGGAAGCCAAGAATAATATTAACTAACGCCACGAATCACCTACCACCTACTATTCACTAAATCAAAAATCAAGTGCGAACACAAGCACAGTGTATCACTGTATGAATATTTTCCTAGCCCCCACTACTGAAGACAATATTTGTCTAACTTCTACTTCCTACTTTAATTGCAGAACAAAATGATCCCGCTTTATACAAGTCGCTAATACCGACAAATCCACTTGTCGGCACATCTACATGCCGCTAATTCCGACAAAGCCACTTGTCGGCACATCTACAAGCCGACAATGCAACCTATCTGCACATCTGTGAATTTTGTTTCTGCAATTGAAAATGTAAAAACTATAACCACACTTCCATTGTCGCCTCTTATGAGTGTAACCTCACACCCCACAGTTTAGTTAAATTAATTTAAGACAAAATTTTAATTAGTAATTCAAATCTAATATGCGTTATAGAAATTAAAATGTTAATTCATATTAAACTCATAATTAATAATTATACGCCATTCTCCCCTATAACGATATCCAGCTAAGTTGGTTATTGAATCTGTTTAATTTTCAGATAATTAAACATGTAAACTCATATTCGTTCAACCGGCAACGTCGCACCAAATACGTTTGGAAACTGTGCTCAGACAGGATAGTTTTTTTACTCTATTTCACAATAAATATCACGCCATAAATTCTAACCGTTTCGTCTAGACAATATAAAAAACCCACGCTAACGAACTTTCTAGAACAATTGCCAGCCGGGGAAGGGATAAATCTGAAACCGACAAAACTTCGCCGAGCTTAACTCAGTTTGCATCGAGCCCTCATCATGAGCGCATACTCCGGGGTTACAGAAAACCTCTTAAATAAATTCATTTTTCATAATGCCTCTTAGTACGGCAAGTCAGTGCGTTCTTAACTGCGAATCAGGTTAGACCCTTCGTTGACACCAGCTCAACGTAAAAATATTTCATCTTAACAGTGGTACTTTGCTGCGTATCAGGCGGTACACTTTATTGTTCACTTTATATTTTCAAAATCAAAACTCAGTGCTTCGAGAATTTAAATAGTGTGTCGCTAGCTGCGAATCAGGCTAGGACCCTCCAGTGTCTAATTATCACTCACGCAGAACACACGCAAAAATAATATTTTCTGAATGATGTGATCATTTCTTTTAATTAATTATAATACTTTGTTCATGATTACTAGTTTAATGTAATCTTTTGTTACGTTATTGTTTTATTCATTTATTTATTTAACAAGTTTAATAAATGGTTAAATAAAAGTGTTCATTGTTTTTGTTGGATGAAGTTGAGAAGACAAACCTACTACAGTACACATATCTTCAATCTAAAAAATACAGTCCATTTTACGAATACAACAATAAAAATATTACGGATTATGACTTTCTCGGATCATTGATAAAAGCTCTTCAGTTATTGAGGTTGTTCTTCAATTTCTGAAGCTTCAAAGGTAGTTTCTACATTACGAGAAGAAGTTTTTTAGAGCCCGTATTAACATATACAAAACTTGTTCCACATTATTTAAGCTTCAATTCTTCCAATAGAGATTTCTATGTACTTAAATTAAATTTAATTCAAATACTTATTATTGCCATTAAAAAAACGTCTAAACGTGGGTCTCTTAACCGTTTTAATCCTTCCTTTATAAACTTGTATAATCAATTCAATGTTAAAAAATCATAGACAGTAAATACCAATATAATCAACAATTTGCCGTTACAATCTGCGGCCTTTATTCCGTCTAACAATTATCAAAACTTTATTTAATAATCTGTCATTGCACATTAGTTTTCGATAAATCATTTTGAATAACCGGTGTCAGGACACATTACCATAGCCGTTCGCAATAGGCATTCCCATCTTTGAAATGACTATGGCTAATAATTTATGACCTAACCTTTGCTCGCCTACAATCAATGGGCCTTAAATTGTCTGAGCTTCGAATGAGAAAAAATGTACAATTGATGATTAGTAGATTTTAGAAGTTTTACAGCATACAAACAGTATTATTTCCAATGAAATAATTGCATTATTTGAATTCCAATCGTCGACATACCTCATACATTTTTATTATTAGTAAATTCTACGTATAACTAGTTTTTTATTATAATTTTTTTAAGGTATTGCACGTCCTTCTGAATATCAAGTTTTTCTTCCAAGTTATCATGCAGTTATACCGAGAAATTATTTCGTAAAAGGTAAATGTGCATAAAAAAATGTATAAAGAAATTGTAGCTTCGCCTATTTTATCGTTTTTATATGATAATTTGGGGTTTATATTCGAGACAGTTAGATCATATCGCATATTTTTTTGTTATAAGAATGTTTTTTACTGTTATTATTATGTGCATTATTTGAAAAACCCAAATATTTACTTTAACCCTTTGAAGTGCTAAACTGTACACGCTCGAGATAAGTAAAGGAAAGATAAGAAAAATTCCTGTTAAATCTATTATTTACTGGAATTTCCTGTAAAAACTGAAGTTCGAAACTTCGAATACAACTATCCAGTTTGTTTATTAAAATAATGAACTCTGCAATTGACTGCTTCTTCACCTCTCTAGGCAAGTTCTGCTGGAGTCCCGTCAGAGTGTTTTCGTCACACAATAAAACCATTGCGTAGTATTCGTCCAATTTTAATGAAGCAGAGCTCGATTTCCTTTTATTGGCGCACATCTACAAATTCCTTCGTTTCGCATTACGAGCTTCCCTACTAAACTTGAAGATAACATCTTTAGATGGTTTAAAAATTATTTTTTCTACTAGCGTGCGGAAAAGTCCACTTTTCCGCACTCATTTTAGTGTTGAAAGAGTAACTTTTCCGCACTAGTGAACTATTTTCCGCACTAGTAAATTTGTTAAGTTTTTGGGGAGTATACTAACATTTGAATATATATTTGTATGGTTGTAGTTTACAAAATGACTGAAAAATTAAGAAACTTATTATAGTCTATTTTTATGTATGAGAGAGTATTAAAATAATAAAGCGTTCGTAATCCACTTCTTTTAGTAGACAGTTAAAATATTTTGTGAAGTTATACCTCGAGTATTTTCGTATGAAATAACCTTTGTATAAATATAATAAATATATCGGGTGTACACTTATATTTTCACCTAATTAACCTGCTTATAACTTCTAAGCAGCTGAAGGTAAAAAAGTGCAATTTTTTCTAAAATATTTTATTTTTCCACAAGGTATGTTAAGAACATTGTGTCAAACGGGTTATGCAGGTATAAGGGTTTAAACTTTGACTTTTAAACAACGTTACGTTCATAAATAATAATTTTAATATAAAAACTACTTCTTACCTACAAATCCAAATCAGAATCGAAATCAGAAGATGAACTGTCGCAACCAATATTTACAATGAGTGGCTCGATCATTTCATCAGTAATATTGTCCAACTTCCACATTTTCTCTTCTTCTTTAATCGTATGATTTACTGCCTTTTCCCAGTTTTCAGGCTTCACATTATTTACAGCCTCCAAAAACAACTGTTTAACATCGCTCATTTCAAAAGAATTATTTTTTCTTGAAACTTCTCCCTTTATTTGTGCCCATATCAGTTCAATCGGGTTTACTTCGCAATGATATGGTGGTGATCTAACCACCGTCATCCCACGATTTTTTGCAATTTCATCAATTTCATATTTTTTTAATTTCTCTTTATGAAGGGAACACAAATGATATAGTTCTCTTCTCACAGAACCGGGATGGAACTTAATATTCTTTGAATTTAGCCAATTCTGTAAATCTTTTTTTAACCACTTGGTTGTGGGCATTTTTTCTGTAAGTCTCGAGTGATAACTTGCATTATCCATTACTATTATACAGTTCTGAGGAAGAAGATCTATCATTTGTTCGAACCACTCTTTAAAGACATCAGCATTCATGTCCTCATGGTAGTCACCGGTACGAGTAGATTCAAAAGTCAATAAACCACCTTTAACAAAACCGTTTGAACTACCGATGTGTACTATTATCAGTCTGTGCCCCTTTCCTGATGGTGGATTTAAACCAGTAGATAAATTATTTAAAAAAGCCTGTCTTCGACTTTTAACAGTTTCATCTTGCCAAAATTTATTTGGTGTATGTCTCTCGTTGATCCATGTTTCATCTAAATAAAATATATTTCTTCTTTGGTTTCTCATTTCTTTTATAGTCCTTAGGTAATTTCTTCTCCATACTACAATATCGCTTCTTTCTATTAAAATAGACTTTCTGGAATGCTTTTTCCATAGAAAACCTAATTCTTTTAAAAGTTTCCATAGTGTGCTTCGACTCATTTCAAGGTAATCCTTATCATCTCGAACCGTGGCAAGAACTTTGTCTACTGTCGGAAATTCTTTTCTAAAGAAGAACGCATGCACTTTCCTTCGAAGTCTTTCTTTCAAATGATTTTCTATTTGAAATTTTGGTTTTCCTGGAGCTTTACGTGCTGTTTGAAACTCGCCACATTTCTCTTCTTTAACAACTCTGTAAATCGTAGATTTCCCAACACCAAGCGTACTACTAACTAATTCCACTGTGTCATCAACACTTTTACATAAATGTTTGTCTGTAAATGATTTAAAACAATTAAATATTAATGTTTTTTCATTAACTGTTAAAGGACCGATTTTTTGTCGTTTACGCGGTACTTCCAAATTTTCCATGATCACACTAGAATTCACAATAGACTGCACACTACACCTTGCATGTTGCAACTAAACGACATTTAGTAATCTGTCAAGAATACACAACTAGACCTCCTTAATAAATGGAAAACCTACAATCGCATTTTCGGTGAAATTTGTTGGTAAGGGATTTATCTACTTATAATTCGATTACTGTAAGAAATTCTTGGAATTAAAATAAAACAAAATTGGCAAATAGGTACTTATTGAAAATAATCTTATGTTATCTTTAATACACAGGGCTTTTGGCCTGTCCAAACCTTTTTCTATTGTTCTGTACAGCTTATGGTTATAAAAGACCAATAAAAGACCCAAAACTTGTATTAGCTCAGGTACATTTATGACAATTTTAGGAAATATTTAGATTATTCCGTAAAAATATTTAAAATGACCGTACTAAGTTTTGCATTAGAAATGCTGTTTTATTACTCTCTCATACATAAAAATAGACCATAGAATTCTGCTATAATTTTTAATAAAAAGAAACGTACGTTTCAATAATTTTTTAATGGCCCTGGTATAAGCCTCATCAAATGAATGTCAAATAATAATAAACATCTGACATTTTTTATTTGTCACTTTGAATCACCGTAGCAATAAAGAAAAAATAAACCTGTCAGTCAAAACACTATCTTGTCAAAACACTATCTTGTCAAAAACAATTTTACGGTCGCATCTTTTTTTAGAAGATTATTTTTCATGGATTCTTCGGACGAAGATTTGCCAGAGTCAGTTTTGGAAGCGGCTAGAACTGCAAACTTGGGTCTACTACCGTCAAAATCCCGTTATAGGTATGAAAAGGAATATATTTTGTTTGAAAACTGGTGCTAGAATAAGGGAATTAAAACTTTTAAAGGAGATGTTTTTTTGGCTTATTTCGCTGACATTTCCAAAACATGCAAGCCAAACACTCTTTGGTCCAGGTACTCAATGTTGAAAAGTGTAATTAAACTCAAAAGGCGAGAAGAATTAACAAAGATGTCTTTAGATCATATTGATGACAAAGGAAATATCCCAGACACAAAAAACCACTCTTTCAGAAGCTTTGCGATTTATGAGGAAGCTGAAAATGGAAAATTGCTAAATTTGTTTAGAAAGTATGTGAGTTTAAAAAAGCTTGAAACCCCACATAAGCGATTTTTCGTGAAATATAAGAAAGGAACCTGCACACCTTCGGAAAAATGCCATCAGAGATTGCAAGTTATCTGAAGCTTCCAAATCCTGAATTATATACGGGCCACAGTTTCCGACGTTCCGCAGCCACAATGCTTGCAGATTCCGGAGAAGGAATAACAAATATTAAACGCCTCGGAGGTTGGAAATCTTCTAGCGTCGCAGAAGGTTATGTAGAAAGCTCACCAAGTTTCCAAAAGAGCCTATCGAATAAAATATTAAACTTCAGGGACGCTGTCGCTGGCCCTTCCACTAGTCAGCAGCTGTCGCCAGTAAAGCCTTCCAAAATGACCTCTTCCAGTCACGGTTACAACAATCAGTGCTGACAAAGCAGTGGAAAACCGAAATCTGACTTCATTGGAAAACATTTTAGCCTCTGCAATTAATTTGCAGAATGCTACAAATTGCACGTTCAATATTAACATGAAGAATAATTAATTTGTTGATATGTATTTAATAATAAATGTTTCTTTATGTTAACTTTTGGGTTTTTTCCGCACGCTAGTAGAAAAAATAGTGTACCTAACACGTGCGTAAAGTGACTTTTCCGCTCTTGTTAGGTAAACTACTATTTCACATGTGATATGGTTTCCCCGTCTTCCCATAATTTGTTCGTGATTGGTGGAAATTGAGACTAGGGAAATAGTCGATTTATCGTATAATGTTGTTGATATTTTCATCATCTTACTTACAACGAAGATCAATCATATATGCGGAGGACGCCGTGTATATCCAGTTTAATAAACGGTTAGGTGAAAAAAAAAGACTTATAACTGTTCGCGCATGTTTAAGACTGCATATTTTGCATTTTTTAAAATCTGGAAGTTGGTTAACACCGTTTCTGGTTTACATACTGTATTTGTTTTATGTTATACGTACGGTAAATAGATCTTCAGAAAAAATATGTAAAATGGAGGAGAGTTTTATGGGCATCAAAGTTAAGAAAGTGATTTTGCTAGACATTTATAATTTAGCGGTTGTATTTAATTAGTTTTTTTTTAAACTAGGTTTATAGAAAGATGTTGGCATATTTAAATATTTTCAATTTGTCCAGAAGATACAAATAAAATAACTTTAAATATTAGAATCACTTGATTTGGGTTCTCAAACATTATAATTTGTTTGAAAAATATATAAAAATATGTCGCAGGTTGTACAATTTATAACTAATAATTATATCATTTATATTACCGCCCCTGGTAAGTTTAAATGTTATATTTTTGACTATAATATTTTACAAAATCATTAGAATTAATTTATTATAATTTTTTGTAGATTTTGAAACTAAATTTTAACAATAAGGAAGAAAATCAAACGACCACTTGTACCAGCTAGAATTTGTCTTCTGTATACTTTATTTTGGTGGACAAAAATTAGTGTCACATTTATTTTTCTGTTTAGATTTTTATATTTGATTAAACTTTAATTTTAAATAAACTTGAAACACCTATTTTTCCCCATCTTCAAAATAATTAAATCCGTATATGTTTGACACAAAACTCCTGAAACAATTTGTGTGAAATGTGATCAAAACACGATACAAAACCTGACCCCACGCTGTGTTTTAATTATTAACAGTTTTCTTAGCATGTTCTGTAGCTCTTTCAATTATAAACTTGCGTGATTTCGCAATGTTTCCATACACTGTTTACATGCGAGATAGATTTATTTTCGATTTTTTCATCTGAAAATACCATCAAGTTCATCACCTACTTTGCTCGATTCTCGTACGTATGTGCTACTTAAATTGAGATTAGTTGATGAGAGATTAGGAAAACGTGAGAAGGTTAAAATTGCTTTAAATGCAAATTTGAAGAGTAGATGAATAAATAGATAATTACTAAAAACGATTGTTCGTTCAAAGTTTAAATCGATAGCGATATCCGAAGCTCTCCAATTGGTTAAGCATATCGTTGGGACAGTTCTATTGAAAATTTAGAGGAGAGCAACGGCGGCTCCAAGAGGGGGGGGGGGCAGTAGGGGTAATTCTAGATTCTAGGTCCATTTATATCCTAAAAAACTCAATTTTTTCGTTCAAAAATGGCCCAAACATTTTTTTTTCGGTAATTTTGGCATTGCCAATTGTTTACTATACAAAATTCATTCGGTGTAAATCAAATTTTAATTTTTTTGTATATTCTAGGTCCATTTATATCCTAAAAAACTCACTTTTTACCTTAAAAATGGTCCAAACATTTTTCTCTCGGTAATTTTGGCATTGCCAATCGTTTCTTATACAAAATTCATTCTGTGTAAAGCAAGTTTGAATTTTTTTGTACATTGTAGGTCCATTTATATCCTAAAAAACTCAATTTTTCTTTCAAAAATGGCCCAAACATTTTTTTCTCGGTAATTTTGGCATTGCCAATTGTTTCTTATACAAAATTCATTCTGTGTAAACCAAATTTTAATTTTGTTGTAGATTCTAAGTCCATTTATATCCTAAAAAACTCACTTTTTCCTTCAAAAATGGCCCAAACATTTTTTTCTCGGTAATTTTGGCATTGCCAATCGTTTCTTATACAAAATTCATTCTGTGTAAACCAAATTTGAATTTTTTTGATTTTTTTTGTACATTCTAGGTCCATTTATATCCTAAAAAACTCACTTTTTACCTTAAAAATGGTCCAAACATTTTTCTCTCGGTAATTTTGGCATTGCCAATCGTTTCTTATACAAAATTCATTCTGTGTAAACCAAATTTGAATTTTTTTATAGATTCTAGGTCCATTTATATCCTAAAAAACTCAATTTTTCCTTCAAAAATGGCCCAAACATTTTTTCTCGGTAATTTTGGCATTGCCAATCGTTTCTTATACAAAATTCATTCTGTGTAAACCAAATTTTAATTTTTTTGAATTATTTTGTAGATACTAGGTCCATTTGTATCCTAAAAAACTCACTTTTTCCTTCAAAAATGGCTCAAACATTTTTTTCTCGGTAATTTTGGCATTGCCAATCGATTCTTATACAAAATTCATTCTGTGTAAACCAAATTTGAATTTTTTTGTAGATTCTAGGTCCATTTATATCCTAAAAAACTCACTTTTCCCCCCAAAAATGGTCCAAATATTTTTTTTTTGTTAATTTTCGCATTGCCAATCGTTTCTTCAAATATAAATCTTCAAATATATTCAAATTTAAAATAGGTAAAAATACTTTCACCATAGTCATTTTTTCGATTTTTTAAAAATGTTTCAAAATATTTAGCTGACAAAGACAGAGATATTGACACAATTTCTTAAAAAAATTCATTTTACATCATTTTGAAATTTTTTTACAATTTTGATATTTTTTTCTTCATTCCGTTTAAAATGGGAAAGCAACAAAACTATAAATAAAATTATTAATACTTATTTATTTATTTGTTTCTTACTCTTTTAAATAATATTTTACAAATCTATATTTCTGTATTTGTTCGTTTCACTGATAAGTACATTTTAACTAGCGAGTAAGTAGTAATCCGTTTCCTACCTGCTTCTACCAGGAACGTAACATCGTAGGGTTGATTTAGAATCACGATTATTTAATGGCTAATAAATGCATTCAGGGAATTAGCTTAGACAGATAATAAATGACAAATAGAAAATGTCTCGTCAAGAGGCAGTTTTGATTGTGTACTGATACAATACAGTCGCTTTCAAAGATTTCTAAACAATTCCAAATTTATTGTACTCATAAAATGGGAGACATGGCAGGGCCTTTCACGTTCCAAAAGGTAAAACGATCAAAGTCTCGATCAGTACGTGAAAAACAAATTGTATTTCACTGTTTGAAAGGGATCATCCTCGTCCAAAAGTTAAGGTAGTTGACATGGGCTGTGATTATACGGGTATACCCAAATCAGCTAAGTGAAAGCAGAATTCATGGGGGGAAGTACAAGAGCCAAAAATCAGCAGCGGACGAAGAAAAATTACCGTTGATGAAAATGCCAAAACCGCCATACGCAGAAGTACTCAAAGTTTTTTTTTTCAGAAATGAGCTGCCCACTTTGCAAAAAGTTATGGAGGTTGTTGGGAATCACGAACTCATCCCACGAATGAGTAAAAAAGTTTGAGGAAAATATTACATGAAATGAAATTTACGTATGGAAAAGTCGATAGGAAAAGCATTCTCATTGAACGTCCAGAAGTAAAAAAACTTCGGAAGCTTAACAGCGGAAACAAGACACGATATTTGAATGTAGTTTGAGGTTTTACATAAATAATTTTTAAAAACTTACCCAAATTTCTACGTATTTAGCACGCAATTGCTTCTTCATTCAACCACATTCGATCAAACCCAAAGAGAGAAAGAAATTTTCTTAAACTCAACGCTACCACGTGCTACCCCCATACTCACCACTACAATACCGTGAACGTTGCCGGGAAAGTCAATCATTTAGTAATTAGTTCAATCATTAAGACATTAAATAAAGTAAGCCCTTTGATTGATTCAATGAATTTGAATATTATGACAATCTTTAGGTGTAATTAACGTATTCTTTTAAGAATAATTATTAAAGAGGTTACTACTGATTAATATCAATTATAATAATAATTACATCAATTCTATAAAAAAAAAAAAAAAAAAAAAAAAAAAATCGGGAGTCTCATTCGACCATACAACAATGCCATCGAATAGTTCATAAAATATCCCAATCATTAGAAGACAAAAAATATTGTACTGCAGTATTCCTTGATATAAGTCAAGCCTTCGACAAGGTTTGGCACGAAGGCCTACTTTATAAAGTTAAACAATCCATTCCTTCAGAATTTCAATTACTTAAGTCATACCTAAACGAGAGACAATTCAGAACCAGAGTTAAAAATGAAACATCAACTTTCTTTAACATCAAAAGTGGAGTCCCACAGGGCAGTGTATTAGGCCCAAAACTCTACCTTCTTTATACATCAGACCTGCCTACATCACCTAATACAGAAACTGGCACATTTGCTGACGATACGGGAATAATCGCAAGCCATGAGAACCCAAACACAGCTTCCTACTACCTACAACAACACCTAAATTTGATAGAAGAATGGACAAAAAAAATGGAAGATAACAATAAACGAATCCAAGTGCACACAAATAACATTCACCCTAAGAAAAGGTCGCTGCCCTCCAGTCCATGTAAATAATGCTATCATCACTCAAGACGTTATTTAGGTTTACATTTAGACAATAAACTTACGTGGAAAGATCATATTAAGAAAAAGAGGAAACAAATCGAGATCAGATTCAGAGAACTATACTGGCTTCTTGGAAGAAAATCTAAATTATCTGTAGAAAACAAGGTATTAGTTTACAAAGCAGTAATAAAGCCAATCTGGACTTACGGCATAGAACTCTGGGGATGTGCCAGTAAGTCGAATACTGCCATTCTTCAAAGGGTCCAATCCAAGATACTGAGAGCTATCACAGACGCACCATGGTCATCAAAGAACGAGGCGGGAAACATTACCAAAGACTAAATGAACACTCCAACCCACTCTTACAACCACTTACACAGCAACTGGATACCAGAAGACTAAAAAGAAAAATGCCAATTGACTTGAAGTGAAGTTCAGGAGGGCCCTTCAGTGGAAGAGTCCTAATCACGACATTTTATGAACTAATACTTTTACCTTAGTCCATTGTTAGCAAATTAGCTTATAGGATTGCTGATTAAATGTAAATAAAAAAAAAAATTCTATAAAAATAATTCTTATAATGGTCAGTTTAATTAAATATATTACATTTATGATTAAAATCGATCTTCGCTGGTCAATCACAGCTAGTGATTCATATTAGGTTCATTATTATTTTCAGTGTTTGTTATTATATCTTGCACTCGCTGAATTAAATAAAATTGCAGTCACCAGGCGCCGTTCTAGGATAACATTACGTAACAATAATGCGCTACTATCAACATTACAGATTTCACGGAATGCCGCGGTACACGTGAATCGTGATATTAAACAGATCTTAACAGATTCCAGCACCGAAATGTTAAACGTGTATGGAAAGATATGTGTAAATATGCTTCCGGGACTCAACTTGGGTTTTCAGCGAAGCTCCACGAATAACAGGGAAAGAAGAAGACGAAGAAGACGATGAGCAGGAAGTTGAGGACGAGGCGATGACCATGGCTTAGATGGAGTGTCCGCTGACGCCCCTTGCAACGCCGTTTTCAACGGTCTTTCGTAGTGTCGTAGGTCATGCACGAATACATCGACATAGTGATGCCAATTTCGCGACGCTCAAGAATTTCCGCGCTTATACAGGGTCACTCCAAAATGCTATACGAACTTTTGTTTTCTTATGTTAAAGAGTACAGTTTAGAACAGAAATGAGTGCAGTAATTTAATTTGTAGAAGTAGTACAGGTTTAAGAGCTAGACATTTTATTTTTACCTCATCCTTCAATCTTATTTGTAGTTAAAATGAACATTTTAATGCATTTTATCGGCCTAATAATGATTTAATCATGTTTCCATGGTTTTTACTGTAATAAACCTGTTCTTTTGACAGATAAGTCCTTCGGACGTTTCTGCTACTTCTTCCTTCATCTTCTTTATATTCTTTCCTGATTTGCCACTCTCTTCTGACGGATTTCCCTTACTTCTTAACTTCATAACATGTGTCACTTCAAACCATGCACTTGTCCTTTTTTTTTCTGTATCCCTCTTTTTTATATCACTACAATATATTTCAAAATGGCATCATTCTAAAGATATTACCAGTCCTTCTAAATCCTTGACGACAGAATTACTCTTAATAACAAAGCAACAAATTAAAAAATATTGTGAAGATGATGAAGGTACAAAGAGTATAGAATAATGTTTTATAAAGTTTCGACATGTTATAATCTTGATAATGTGAAAGAATTTGAATTAGATTTTGAGATTTTAAAATATTGACAATTAGTTAAAATTAAAATAAAACACAAAATATCCAGACTATGTACAATCCAATATTTTTCCAAAAGAGATAAATTGGCTTTTAAATATTAATTGAAACAGTACCTAAAAACATAAGCAGATTTACCAAGAAATAAGAGAATTATGAATTAACTTACCTTTGGGATGATTTAATGTGAGATGACTATGACAATGAATAGCTCTGATAATAACCTAAAAAAATTTAAAACCAAAATTAAATAATATTCAAAATTCAAAATTTTATTAACAATTTATTTGGGACAATCTTTATAATAAATTATAATATCAGGACAACTATTTAAAATGATATGTCAAGATACCAACTTTGTTAACTAAATTAGAAATTAATAAATTGTATGAAATTGGACGTCAGAATATAAAGCAAAAATATGTTAATCGTTATAAATAAAATTATGAAAGCTAAAACACATAAAACTTATAATAAAGTAGCACAGAATCAAAATTTTGAAATAATTTAAGAGTTTTTGCATGACGTCAGAAGGGAACCTAGCAACAGAAAAAAAAGAAAGTAAAAAGTTTGGTAAAATGGTAGAAGAGAGTTCAGTATAAAAAAAATTTAAGAATTTTGAATTAAAAAAATAGTTAGTTTTTTTGAGATGGTGGAAGTTTTTTAGTAGAAGAATTTAAGAAAATACTTTAATTTAAAAGTTTAAAAGAAAGTAATTCATTGGAAAATGGTAGAAAAAGGAGAAAGAAAATTATATTAAAATTATTAATCGAAATTTCAAAAGAAGAAATTAGTGAAATAAAGAAAAAACTTTGTATTCTGAAGTCTAATGGTAACTGCGACTATGTTTAGTGTTTAATAAGCGAAGTATCTAAAATAATATTTAAGCAAAAACTTGCCTGGAAGACAGCGATTTCACACTCTGTATATCCTGAGAATTGGTTCCAGAATAATTCACTCTAACCAAGAAAATATCTTTTGAAGAATCCACAAAGTTGGAGAAATCACATTATTAGAAGTCTTGCCAAAACACATCACTGGTTGTAAGATTTGAAAGAAGTTCAAGAACAAATAGTTGAGGTATACATTTTCCATTTTTACTAATTGCGTGCTTAAACTGATAGCAAAGTGAATCACGTGTTTGCGTTTTAAGACAGACAGGTTAGCCAATTGCTGGTTCTAAGAGATGCCAACCTTAATTTTAGAAAATATTTCGCCAAATTCTAATTTTTCAATTTTTTGTTATGTTTTATAGTAATAGGAGATATAGAGTGAATGTGTGTGCGTGTAAGAAATTCCCATAATTAAATTTAGTCTGGTCATGGTTTATGTTTTTCGTCTATGTTCTTTATTAAATAAAATTATCTAATTGTTGACCCATTTTATTTTATTAAAAAAAATACAGAAAAAAATCAGTAGCAGAAATTAAAAGAGGGCTCTAAAAAACTTTTGAACTCACAATTAAATAATCCCTGAGGTCAGAAAGAATTTCAAATTTCACAAACATTTAATTTAAATCCTTAAATTGGATTAAGTGATTAAAGTTACGATAGTAAATATCTTAACAATATATATTATAGGTGAGAGGGCCCGAGAAATAGGAATTGAAATTTTCATATTGCCTCCTTACCATGCAGAGTTAAGTCCCATTGAACTGATCTGGTCACAAATAAAAGGTTATGTTTCTCAAAACAATACAACATTTAAATAACCTGATGTGTGCGAAATTTGTTTTTGAAGGCAGTTTCAGATGGAAATGGAGAACATTTGAGAAAAGTGGAAAATTCATTTTGGAAAGTGGATATAGCAATATAAAACTTAATAGACCCTATAATAATAAACCGCAGAAAAGACAATGATAATTATATCAGAACGCTACATTTCGTTTTGGCCGATCTCTTCTCTTCGCGTCCCATATAGTTTTTAGGGAAAAATCGCTGACAGTGCAGAGTCCGTACTTTCGCTAGATTGCCCTACATTTACTTCTACTATAGTCTCTCAATTAGGCAATCTAACATCGATTTTCGGGTTTCTGCACATCAGCGAAATTTTGCACCTGGTTTAATTAAATGTTTATATTTTAAATTTCTATTGAGTAAATAAGTTTAAACTAAAATAATTTTGATAAATGGAATTCCTAAATGTTTTTCACTTTGTTTTTTCGGAAATTATTATTTTTGTATAATTTAGGATTCGTGACAATACCAGTAGTTATAGTGAAGAAAGAAAGTTCTTGAACTTTTTATTTTTTCTAATCTTTACTGCACTCCTGTTTGATTCAGAGTATAGATCTCAAAAATAACGTGAAGGTGCGTGGGTAAACTGTTTTTTTAAATAAAATATTGGCCTTGTGAATACTAATTTTTTCCTCGGAATAAAACATTTATCGGAAAAATTAACAATAAAAAATTTTGCACAAAAAATTACCGTAAAAGTAAATAAATTAAATGTATCAAAACATGATCATTCAAAATTTTTTTAAGTAATGAAACAATTTTCAATAAATATTGTTACAAAAAATTGTAAAAAACATTCTTAGAAACCAAAATGTTCTCGGAAAAAAAATTTTGTGTGAAAAAATATCAAATTTTCGAAGTGGGCACTTGTCAATGAAATACAGGGTGACCCAGGGGTGTGTGCATACATGCTCCATAACTTTTTTTCTACCCAAGCTATCGATTTGATGTTTTTTTAAAACGATAGTACCGACAATGAGGAACATTCTAGAAATATTTCTATTTATATACAGGATGTCCTAAATAAGATACATTTTTGTTACATATTTAGATTCGCCATTAAATTGTCGATATAACGCACCCGGGTTTCTTAGACTTACCTGCAATAGTTTTTGACTTACGTCAATTTATGTGTCAAAATAGCGTCGTGCAGAGATCCACAAAAAAATTCAGAACTTCAGAATCTGTTCAAGATAACTTAATCAACTTTTTTCCAGTCGATTCCTTAAGCTTTAGAGCATCTTTCGAGATGTTCTATCGCCTACTATGATTTTTTGAAAATGACAAATTACAAATAGCAATAACTCGATTTTTTCAAATGCATCACCCTATATTTTATTACATTATTGCATGCCATTTTTTAAGAGTTTTTTGCTGATATAGGGTTTATTTTGTAAAACTTACGAGATATATGCAAAATAAGAAATGTTTGACGGTTTATTCGAGAAAAAATGGAATCGAGTAGGCCGCTGTCGTAAAATTTGACAGATTGATACAATTTTGAAAAGAAAATGTTTCAACAAAATGAAATTGTAATAGAAACAGAAATACTCTACAAAGTAAACAATTTTAGTAATACAATTTGCAAGAACATGAAAGAATGATTAATAGGAAACAATGTAAACATTTTTGATTTATAACAAATGCTCGTACTTAAGCCACCGTCATGTTCCACACAAAAATCATTATTTCATGTTCTTGTAAATAGTATTACTAAAAGAAAATAACAATCCATTTAAAGAAATTGATGTGGCGGCCAAAAAAATATACAACATTTATATTTAAACATCAAGTATTTAAGTTATGATATTACGCACTCCACTGATTTAAGCGGTAAACACGAAATTACATTTTCTTGAAACCCAAAAGAAAGGATACTTAAAAACAATGGAAACATCCTTGCCAAGTGCTAAGACAAGAGTTCCAGGAATAGTATGAATGAATTTAAGTGTCTTTAAAGTGTGTAGAATTCCATATATAGGCAAAACAAAGAGACCGCGAAAGGGAAGATCAACAGAACATAGAAATTACATTATATAATTCTTTAGAAATAATAAAATAAGTTTGGATAAGGAATTTCAGCGAACGAGTACGTAAATAGAAATATAATAGTACGGGATGTTTAATTCTGTTTGAATATATTGTTAAAGATCGTTAAGAAGGTATAACCAACCTTTGTTATTTGCATTTTTGAGATAATTTTATGTTATTGTCTATCACCATCACCTTGTAGGACTTTTGTTGTATTCTATAAGAAATTATACCAGAAATATCTTTCATAGATGTCAAATTACTTATTTTTATCAAATACAATGCGTTACTTATTGCTGCATATTCCAATTGTCCGGGCTATAAATAAAATTCAATATCAGAAGACTTACATACATACGTATCTATTGATTTATTATCGCGAGCGCAGTATTGTCAGGACTAAAGATTTATCTCCTTTTACGAGGTTAATTCCTATTCAACATTCAAATGAACTTCCTATTTATGGACAAGGTATTGTTCATTTATCTCTGGCCAATTTAAATGAAGTACCCTCTTCGAATAGATGCATGTAAATCTCTGGTTAATAACCGCGACAGTATTTTTTATTTATTTCTTAATATGTTTGCACGCTTAAAAGCAAATTAAATTCGTTGAGACGCTTTCCCAGACAGACTGTTGTTTTTGTTCGTTTAAAATTGCAGAGCCACCCAAATTACAAACGGTGGATTCAGAAAATTAAGACGACAAACACGGAAATTGACAAGGACGGTGATTTCCTTGTAAAGAATGTTAGTTTTTACATGGTTACTTTGTTGTCTACGATAAAAACAAAGTACCGTGTGAAAGGTCCATATAAATACTAGAAATTTGAAAAAGACATTAAGTATCATTAAGTTAAATTTTTTCAAGAGGAAAATATACGCCCAACTTATCCTAATGAACAAATACTTTTTGTACTTTAAAAATTGTGTAAAATATGTTGTTTGTCACTTAACGTCAATTATTAAAGTAAATAGTAAAGTTCGATGTGCAAAACCCTATATTTTTTTAATGCGTATTAGGGAGAGCTTTTAACTGAAGAAAAATATACAGGGTGTCCCATTTGAAAAAATTAAGTTATTGCCATTTGAAAACTAGACTATTGGCACGCCATCGGCAAACACCCTGTGCAACAGGTGAAGATGTTGTGTGATTATTGTGATAGGTGCATGTTTCATTTACGTCATAGTAGCTTTTTTGAGGAATTTTTTAAAAAATGTGGTTTTTGTGCTAATATTTCTGAAGTGCTGTTTTTTCATTCAATCTGCTTAAAATAGGAATAACTTGTCAACGCCGCGTCGGATTTACAAATACAAAAAACTACCGTAAATCTAATATTAAGTAGAATCAGAAGACATAATCGTATACAGGGTATTCAATTTAAAAAAACCAAATTGATTTTCATTCCACAAAAATTAGCCACCCTGTATACATCAAAATATTTTAAAATTGTAGTCCGAGTGACACTGTCTACCCCTACAAAAAATCTTGTTGATATCTCTTTTAGTTTCGGTGCTAGAGATCGAGTGGAAATAAATGGCGCACCCTGTATACTCTTATAGATTTTTGTTAATTAATCATATCCCAACATTCTTTGATGGTTATTTAACAAACAAGTGTATTAATCGCCATTTTAATTCATGAGTTCGTTACTGAACTTTTCCGTCGTGCGTACTTTTCAAAAACTCTATACATAGAGTTTTTGAATTTTAAGAAATTAAATAATGACAGATAGTATTAACACACCTTCTTGATTTCAAATGTATGTTTGGTTGCCATGGTAACTGTCAATATAGATGTATAATAGGTGTGTACGTTAGGTTGCATATAATAAAATCGTTGATTAATAGAAAATCATTCATTAACAGGGGTCATTAATAATAGTATTTTATCGGTCTATAACGGAAGAGAGATGAATTTTAATATTAATTTTAATATCAGAATATTCTGGAACACATTTCGTATTACCATAAGCGGCGCATAAAGCAATTTAAGCCCAATGGTAACAACCTGTTCCAAATTAAAATATCGCAAGCTCATTTCATATCTCATATCTCATTTTTCATATCTCATAACCTCGTATTTCCGTCATGTTCTTCACACACTTACGAAAATAATATCGTAACCGTTTATTCAAATTATGTACAGGGCAGAAATAAATAGGCTTCCCAGAATTTTAAATTAAATTTTTGGCTTGGCCCCGAGGGATTACAGAATATTCGTGAACGATGACATGCCATCATGTTTTCGACAACCTTTTTTGGTATGATAATAGGATTGGAGAAAAAAAAAATAAATTCGGGGCTTCGAATTTGGCGAAAGAAAATTGTTTTTGATCAAATCGTCCGATACAAAAAAGATGACTGCGTGAGAAGGAATAGATACTTGCGATTTTTAAATAATCTCCGATTGAGATCTTCGAATGCTTTAATCTATATGGATAAGTAGATGAATTTTTCAAATTAGTCAGATTCTCAATATGTTTGTAGACGTGTCGGAATACTATGCTGAAAAAGTGAAATAAAATAAAAACAATGGCTCCTAAAGATAATGGCCATTTCCACAAGGATTGGCAACCGCATCAAGAAAGCCCGTGCTATTGCTCCTAGGCCTGCTGCTGGACCCTTAAGAGCAGTGGTAAGATGTCCTTCAGTAAGGTATCATACTAAAGTACGCGCAAGACGTGGATTTACATTGCAAGAATTGAAAGCAGCCGGACTAAATCCCAGATTTGCCAGAACAGTTGGTGTCGCAGTTGATCACAGAAGGAGAAACAAGTCCGTAGAATCCATTCAGCTAAACGCTCAACGTCTAAAAGATTACAAATTTAAGGTAATCCTGTTCCCTATCCATAACAAGAAGAAGCTTCGTGCTGGTGAGTCCGCTGAAGAAGAATGCAGAATAGCTTCACAATTGGAAGGTGAAGTATTGCCTATTAGACAACCAATCCTCAGGACAAAAGCCAGAGTACCTACTGAAGATGAAAATAAATTCGAAGCATATGTAACTTTGAGAAAAGCTCGTGCTGATGGTCGTTTGGTAGGTATCCGTGCTAAGAGGATCAAGGAAGCAGCAGAAAACCCTGACGATGTCACCAAAGCTCATTATAAATGTAGCCAATAGCAGTTGCAATTTTTACTTAGTTACCATGTATTAATAAGCGATTATTTCAGAGGCAGTTTTTTTCGTTAAATTGCCAGGCAACAAAATTCTTATTGATACATGTCAAGATTACTTCGACAAAAAAAAAGCTGTCGTGTGAAAATAAAAGTACCAACATAGAACTATTTAAACTTTTCAAGGAAACGTAGCCAGAACTAATCTAGAATGCAAAACATCTGCAATGTTTAAGGAAATATTCTAGAAGTAGCGGTATTTACCTGTACTATCAAGTTAGAAATTAATTCTCCTTAGGCTAGGACAATTATGTAAAACGAATGTAGGTATTATTGTACGGTTCTAACACGTATAATGAGCGCGAAACGTTTATTGAAAATTATACCTATAAACGAATATTATTCTCTAAAATTTGTAGCTGTGGGCCAAGCCAAAGTTCACTTGGTTATTTTTATTTGGCGCTATATGAGGTGTTTAAAAACATGGCAATTTAGCTTTTGTGTTAATCCTTAGACAAAACTGTCCCACCTTTTCAATAATTGAAGATGCATTGTGTGACAATTTCCATACCACGTTCAAATTACGTAGTTGGTAAGGGTTAATATTTTATTTATTTATTTAAGAGGTCATAAGATCATACGATATTTCCCCTTGACCCTAAATATAAATCATTTCCAAATTTTGGCAACACAGCAAAATACATTTACCAAAAGATATTGCGACGGAATAAATAAATCATTTAAGCATTCTTAGGAGCCAGTGGCGTGCAGAACATAAAAATTAGGTGACCAAAAACATCTATTTATTTTTAAATAAACAATAGCAGCACTTTCAGTTAGAAATCTAATATAATGAATCCAGGAAACTATTTTTTTTTTCTGTCAAAACTGCATTATAAAAATTGTGGCAAAGGATACTGTAAAAACTAGAAAATAGGCAATTCCTATATTTTAAAAATAATCAAATTCTTACCCTAACATTACTCGATTTCGGCGTCGGGACAATCTTTTGGTACTCGTTTACTGTTCTCTCCCTTTCTGTTTTTCGGACCATAATTTTATTCATCTATATGACTTACAACACCAATCAACAATTGCCCTAATATCCCCTTCACGAGACTAACTCACTTTACATCTAGATACGTATTTTTATCCCCATACGAACTTAAATTTAAAAAAAAACCTAATTTTTCATTATCTATTACATGTATTTTTTTCACACCATCTTAAAGTCAAGGTTTCCACGAAGAAAATGAGCACTGATAAAGGTTAAAAAATGAAAATTTGTAAAATAACTTTTTCGATTAAAAATTAGCCTTTTTTAATTTAAATTCGTATAAAATCGAAAAATAAATATTTTGCTCTGAGAAAATTACAGCTTACTTAAAAACACAAAAAACACAAGTAGTTTCATAAAAAAATATTCTAGGTTGTATTTATTTTAAATTAATTAAAATCAATGGGTTTGAGACTTTTTCCAACACTCATATTTAATAAAATATAATTAAAAAAAGTTTAAAAACTAATAAATTTCAAAAAAGTACTAACTTTAAAACCTTAAATAAAGTTAAAACAAAAAAGTACCACACTGATCAATAAAATAAAAAAAAAATTGTGGGACGCCCCTGAAAAAGGATTAAAATTAAACTAAAAATTGTATATTAATTTATTGAATTTTGCAATATAATTTTGTTGAATATGTTTCATTCATATTTCACATCATACTCATATAATAAAATACCGCGGAAGCCGCAAATATTTTAAATTTAAAACTTAGTGGTATTGTGGGAGATATTGAAATATATTATTTTCATATCAAGTGTATCGTAAATTTGCGGAACTACAAATTTATTTATTAAAAATTTGGTGGTATTTCCCGGGATTATTAAATTCCAAAGGTTATCAGAATAAATAATATAACAGCAACCTGGAATATTGTGGTTTCTATACGTTTTAATTTAAGTTAGAAATTTCATAAATCAAAAGCGATATTTGAAAGGTATCTTGATATTTTTCTGACTTCATATTTAAAATAAACTTTTACTTGACCAAATTAAAAAAAAATGAAATTTATTGCTGTCCCACCATGTATATCATTATTTTATTACATTCAAGACTCTTTTTATAAATAATTCGTCCCATATAAATCGTGGCTTGTCACTTGACTTACCAGTCAGTGATTCTTCTTCTTCTTCTTCTTATTCTTCGGATCTGATAACATCCTTCCGGTTTTCAAAATTACGGACTCTCTTAATGTCATTGCATTCTTGTAACCGAGTGAGTGAGATGTCACTGTCTCATAGAGGTTTTTTTTACGGTTACTTAATTACTCAAGTTCCTAACTATGACCGAACACGGACCAATCAGGAAGGAAGGTTATTTCGCGACCCAGAACCGATGTAGACAGTAAGTATAGTCCTTAACGCAGACTTGAAAAAATTTAAATTTTGGGCAACGACGGGCTAATAAGTAATTACGGTAAGTTTAGGCGTAATTTGGGAAACGGTGCTTAGCCCAATAACACACGAGTTATGTTAAACAACGGTTTTTAGTTTTGGTTCGTTTATTGAGTATATAAAATTCACACACAGAAAAAAATAATTTCTTAAATCAAATATATTGTTCTTTTTTGATTGAGATTGTCAATATCAATTCTTTTGGTTCCAGAGTTGTTGAGAATCTTTGTCAAAAGAGCTATTTTTATTTTTTTAACGTCTGTTAGTTACTGTAGTCACTACCTCCTAAAGTCAGCTGTTTCTGGTCATTTATCATTTACTTAAAATTTATAAAATGTCTAAAAAAATTTTTTGACGTAAGTTTTTGTAGGCTAGTTAATTGTTATATAGAAACTTGTAAAACCCCTCTTTTAGGGTGCTGCTCTGAAGATGACCGTATGGTTAAACGCGCTTAGCTAATTTTAAATAAATTTTACACACTTCTAAGAGATTTTAATTTTTTCAAAGTTACAAAAGATTTTATCCGTTGCTAAATTCAAGTGTGTACAAGTCTTTTCTAAATATATTGTTGCTTACTATCTATTTCCCCTTGGTTGTTCGTGAAACAAAATGTGAGAAATATTTAACTTTTATTCAATATTTTAACTTTAGTTTAGATGACATTTGTTTTCTTTGTAAACAACCTATCAAAAACTATAGATTTTATTATTATAAGATTTAATAAATAGATTCTTTAAACTCGACTATAACTCATTAATATTTTAAAATATTACTAAAAATATTTTTTTGTTTATTACCTTCTGTCGTAATCTTAGCCAGAATGTAATTATTTGTTGGGCGCCATCTACTCAGTCGGTAGAAAAATGAGTCCTAATCCCAGCCGTGCTTCTGTAATTGGCCGTGAATTGCCAAAATCAATAATAATGACTCAGTTGGTAAATGTAGAAATATTTATTAACAATCAAATAAAAAACGCTTAAACATATGGTTTTGTGAAGGGTTTGTTGGACAGAAGAAGGTAAGCGTAATGTTTTTTCTTATTTATGAAATTAACAATAATACCAATTTTACAATTACCCTCTTACCTTATTCCAGTCTAAATTTAGTTACTTGCTAAAATGTGATCTAACCTAATTATATGAAATACTTTTGACCTTGTATTGTTTATAGACGTTTTTAAATATCGATATTTAATAATAAATGATTGGTAACATACGACTTATATCTTTTTAGTTACTTCATTTCTAAATTAAAAATGTGACGAATATAATATCCTCCAAGAATCAAATCAGGAATATAGGATAAATTACTACGGGATACAGTTGGATGTGGATAATAAAGCAGGATGCAACAGAATCTGGATTCTCTTTCAGGAACAAACGAAGGAATACATGATTGGAATTTTTTTCTTGACTTACTTCTCAATTTTCTTGGTTTACACAAAATATAACCTCACTTAAAATTTGACAGGTAAAATTTCTTTTTAACTTCTTTCGTCAATCAGTGTGGCTTTGATTCTGACTTTCTTTTGTTTTTGTGACGAGCTCTGATGTGGACAGTTCAAAAGATTTTGAGCAAAAGCCTCGCTTGACGGCGAAATTTGGTTTTTATAAACCATCATATCAAAGCCCACTCGATTGGGATTTGACAGAATTTTAAATTAAATTAATATAAAATTCAAAAATTATTCATTTTTATACACTTTTTGATTTTTACCACATCATTCTCGAGACAAAAAGAATGATTTTCACATAATTTATTTACTATTCCTACTTATATTAAATTTACTTTTTAATTTCGTCATTATCGATTTCTTAAATTATATTAAACATTATTATTACTGCCTTTTTCACAGTGATACTTTAATTTTAGAAGTCCCAACACTTTATTTTCCCGATTTATTGTATTTCCCCTGAATTTAAATTGATCATATTGATAAATCAAGACATTGCATTTTGAGGTTAAGTTTAAAATGTATTTCTCTTCTAACATTTAAAATACACAATGTTCTCATTGTTGTAGTGAGCTCAGACTTATCTGAGATTATTCTACTTTAACTTTTTCTATTTGGTTTTTTGCTAAATTATTTGTAAATATTGTAAAATTGTCGATGAAAATCCCTTATGGAATTACCATGTTAAAATTTTCACAGTGTGTCCTACCACTTAAACCAAATATATAAAGAGGTATAAGCTCAAGAACCCCAGAATGGTAAACCATAGCGAAGGTGAGATTCGAATAAGGAAAAATAGGTCATTAATGCAGTAGTAGGGGTTAGCTCTTTAGAAACAGTTTTAATGGCAAAACATGCAGAAGATAATTTTTTTGCCAAGGTTTCAATATGAGTGGCCCATTTCAGAATTTTGTCTATATAAAGACCTAAAAACTTAATTGAGTTCACCGTTAGAATCGGATTATTGCTTAGAGTTATAGGCTGTAAAGTACCTCTGTAAGACAGTGTGCTACGGTTTTACTGGTGTTGAAACAAAGCCCATTCGAGTCAGACCATGACTTGATAGTTACTAGATCTTTGTTAATGCTAGATTGTAATGTCTGTATATCAGAACTACTCCAGGTTACACTCGTGTCATCGCTAAATAAAGTAATTCTTCCACTTATTTTTAAGTCTGTGATATCATTGATGAATAATAAAAATAAAATCGGACCTAATACTGAACCTTGAGGTACTCCACTGCTAATTGGCAGATTTGAAGAATCTTCATCATTAGCCCGTACCTGCTGATTTCTATTTTCTAAGTAAGTTTTAAACCATTGCAAAGGAGAACCCCGTATACCATAAATTTGTAGTTTCTTAATTAAGATTTCATGATTAACACAATCAAAGGCCTTTGCGAAGTCACAAAATACTGAATCTGTGAAAAGTTTATCATTAAGTGATGTATATATTTCATTAAGAACGGAAAACATTGCGTCACTAGTGCATTTTTTTCTAACATCATATTGATGAGGTGTTATGATGTTTTGTTTGGAAAGAAAGGACAGTAGGCGATTTTTCATTAGCCTTTAGGTAATAAAGCAATAGGTCTATAGTTACAGATTCATTAATCAGCGAAGTTAACATGTTAATTACTACATCAGGTATATTTGAAAATATTTTAGTGGACAAGCCATCATTTCCACAGGAAGATTTATTTTGAATGCTGTTTATGGTTTGCACTAGTTCGTGCTTATCTACTGGTCCTAGGAAGAAACTATTAGTGCTCCTTTTAGTAGGTAGGAGGAAGGAGATGTGTTCTGATGACGAAAGCACGTACACATGACTCCCTCGACCAATAAGCAGAATTAAGTATTAGCGCTTGCATCTTCTTTTTTTAATCTTAAACGTTGCCATGCTGTGCTAAAATTCTTGAAAAATTGCTTAAGAATAAGACTAAATCTGACGTTTTCTGGCTTAATTTGAGCCAAGGCAAAATCAGAAACTTCTCCGATATCTTTATTATTGTGATGAATCTTTTTTAAACATTTACTATTTTCTATAAAAATATGTCTTCATTTACTTTTAACATCTCGCAATAAAATCCATTTATTAGGGTAATTCATTAAATTCCTCGGTATATGTCTTTCAACAGTCCTCAAGTTTTATAGCCGCCATTACCTTTTTGTAAAGTTTGTAAGAAGTCTTTAGCATGACGTTACATTCTCAATTCAAATCTTGATATACGTTTCCTACACCTCTATAAAACGTGAGAAGCTTCACTAAGTGCTGAAATTTATTTTAGTAAAGGCGTATTATCCAGACGATGTTAAGTGAATATGTTAATAGGCGTCTAAAACAAGGTTTCTCGATTAATTATACCATGAAACAGAAACTGAGGTTGGTTCCTCTCGAAATAATAGATTTAGACACCGTCATTTTGAGTTTTGAGTTCTTCGTAAGCTCTCTTATTTCTACAGTCATCTGTCAGTTGTGAGGCAACATTTAAACGTTTAAATAAAAATACACTCGCATCTGTAAATCATTAATGTCTTGTTAGACGTACAAAAAGCCATTTAAGTAATGGTCTCTTAGATAATGTTCAATTATACTAATTTTGTACTCCACATTTATCCTATGGCTACCTATCTCTTTATCTACCGGATGCTATACGCTTATACCTCCACTCATTTTAATAATATCGTTATGTTAAAAGGCGATTTATTCAAATAATAATTAGTCAATTTGAGCACGTAGCCGGGTAGTTAGAATGGCTTCGTGTAGAAGCATCTATCCTCTTTTATCTATGGATTATTATTCTTGGTTAGTGCCCTATTGAATAATTTGTACGACAGTGTAGGCGACTATTTAATTTGTAATGTTTAACATGCTTATTAATGATGATGAAAAAGTGTTACCTTATTTTGGTTGGCTAGAACGAGCAGGGTTTGTAGGCAGTTCCAGAACAATTTTGATCTGATTTTGTTACATGATAAGGCCTGTAGGGCAGCTTGACTGTCAGAGTAAATGAGGATTCTGTCAATATTCTCCCTCAAACAAAGCTCTATAGCATGTTCTTCTGCTTGAAATACTGATGCGTAATTCCCCAATGATGCGTTTAGGTTGCATCTGGGTGTTTCACCATATATTCCAGCTCCAGTTCTACTTGCGGTTTTTGACCCATCAGTATACCTACCAACTCAGCTGAACGCTGAGCTTTGTGAAGTTGTTGTTTGGTGCCATTTCATCACTTATCATCTCCATCAACGAGTTTGTGATGATTTTTGTGATTCTACTGCGTCCTTGTTCCCCCATTCTCGCCTCCGCACTGATATAAATATCAAGTGGAAGGTTTAGTATGGTTTCCATTGCTGCTGTTGGAGTGCTCCTCATAGCACTTGTAATGCAAATGCAGGCTAAACGCTGGAGTTTAGCAAGCTCCAGTATCGCCTTCCTTTGTATTACTTTAGGCCACCACACTAAAGAGCCATATGTTAACATGGGTCTTACCACTGCAGTGTACAACCAGTGTACCATACGTTGTTTTAAGCCCCATTAGATCTGTTTGAATTGTATTTATATTTAAATTTTACATGTATAGAAACAAACTTACGAGTTTCAACATATTTTCAGCATGATTAGTTGAGCGACAAATAAAAATAAATCGCAGTTTCCGATCGATCAAGAAAGATTGTAAATTATTCATGAGATTTGCAAGTAATAATCTACGTATACGTTAGGATGAGCGATCAAACTCTTGCATTACAGCAGCAATTTTGCATGTAGCCGCTTCCGAGATAATCGTCCAAGGGCGTACGTAGGCAAAAGTGACAGAAATTACTGAGAATAAAATTTTTTGTTTAATCCCTACTTCGTTTCTTACCTACTACATTTTCTGAATGAATTTTAAATCATCCAAATTTAAGAATAAAAATATTAAAGTATATCTCAAAGCGCAAGCAAATACTATGCTCTAAAACGCATTTTACTGGAACCAAATATAAATAATAGCAGACGTATTCGCAAAAAAAAGGGGGCGGTCCCTCTTCTGAGGCAGGCCAAGGCGCTATTGGGAAACCATAACCAGAAGAGATGACAGAGATCTACCTAACCTGAAACCTACCGACAGCTTTTAAACAATCAATTGTTACTCCATTACATAAAATGGGAGATGTAACTTACAGACCCACTTCTCAAAAGTGTTTGAAACAAATATGAAATACTCTCAAAACAACAGTTTGGTTTTAGAGAGAAAACATCCACACAAGACGCCATAATTGCCTTAACCTCACAAGTAAGTGAATCACTTGAATGAAAGCGAGCCCTGTTTGTGTATATTTCTAGATCTATCGAAAGCATTTGACACTGTTAGTCATCATCTTCTCCTAGAGTGTTTGCAAGATACTGGTATACGAAATAATTATCTAATTCTTTTTAAAAGGTATCTCACCCATAATAGGCAACATACTGTGAGAATAGATGATGTACAGGGACGATATGGAGTACCGCAAGGATCCGTACTTGGTCCTATCTTATTCAACATATATATTAATGGCTTGTTTTCCTTAAAAACCACTGGTAACGTTATTGGCTTCGCAGATGATGCTGCTATATTCTATAGGGCAGATAATTGGGAAGACCTAAAACAGAAAGCGGAGATAGAGTTTTTAGAAATAAAAAAATGGATTGACTTTAAACGATAAACACTTAATATAAGCAAAACTAATTACTTAAATAACATTTAAAAAACTAAGAACAAATGAAAATCAATATTTAAAAATAAAATGAAGTCGGTAATCGTGTCACGCGATTTTAAGTTATTCCGTGGATACCTACCCAACTTTCAGAGGCGTTTTTTTTTCTGGTCAAATAATAATAAGAAAAATATTAATATATACCTTGTATTTCTTTCAAGAGACGCCCCTGTATCCGTAAGAAAGTTGGTACGCATCAGCGGTTCGAGATTAAATTTAATTTTCTTGGGCCTCTTTTTTCAAAAAATAATAAAAAAAAAGAAGGTTGTTGATAGTTCGTATTTCACAATACAGTACCGGCCTGGGCATCTAATTTTTCCGAAAAAAATCGAAAAAACACATTGCTAAGTAATATTTTAACAAGATGGTGTTTTTTCGATTTTTTTCAAAGGAAAAATTAATTATTTTTTATTGAAGCATATTCAGCTCGTACATGCCGCATCCGCTGAATAAATAAATCCTTTCATTTTCAGTTTTTTTAAATATTAGACAGTCAAGTAACTGCCAGGCAAATATATGAAGTATGGCGAGTTTTTGGGGGACGGTCAAATTCATTATATGCTTTGATATTCAGCGTTTAAATGTTTGTAACCTGTGGGAGTTCAGTAAAAATCGACATTTATAAGCAAAAAAAAAATCTAGTCTTCTCGGCGCCTTAACGCCCTAACAGGGCCTAGTCAAAAATTCTGTGTGTCTCCTAAAAAGCCTTAGACTTATTAGTAATAACCAGATATTTCATTATAGCGTTTGCTTCAAAATAAAAAACTTAAGACTTAGACTTAAATCTCCACACTCAAGCATAGTAATAATTCCAGTTCTTTGCAGCCAACAATTTTTCAACACCCGGTAGACCGTCAATATTCAAAAACATACATACACATACATCAAAAATTAAATTAATAACAAATACCTAATTAGAATTTTACAAATTTTTAATAATCTCCAATTTGCTTACTAAAAATCATATTCCAAACACAGAATATGAAATCCGTAAAATATATACAGGGTGCGCCAATTATTTCCACTCGATCTCTAGCACCGGAACTAAAAGAGATATCAAAAAGATTTTTTGTAGGGGTAGACACTGTCACTCGGACTACAATTTTAAATTATTTTGATGTATACAGGATGGCTAATTTTTGTGGAATGAAAATTAATTTGGTTTTTTTAAATTGAACACCCTGTATACGAATTTGGTTTTTTTAAATTGAACACCCTGTATACGATTATGTCTTCTGATTCTACTTAATATTAGATTTACGATAGTTTTTTGTATTTGTAAATCCGACGCGGCGTTGACAAGTTATTCCTATTTTAAGCAGATTTAATGAAAAAACAGCACTTCAGAAATATTAGCACAAAAACCACATTTTTTAAAAAATTCCTCAAAAAAGCTACTATGATGTAAATGAAACATGCACCTATCACAATAATCACATAACATCTTCACCTGTTGCACAGGGTGTTTGCCGATTGCGTGCCAATAGTCTAGTTTTCAAATGGCAATAACTTAATTTTTTCAAATGGGACACCCTGTATATTTTTCTTCAGCTAGAAGCTCTCCCTACGCATTAAAAAAATATAGGGTTTTGCACATTTAACTTTACTATTTACTTTAATAATTGACGTTAAGTGACAAACAACATATTTTACACAATTTTTAATAAGTACAAAATTTTATAAAGTTTAATCGTAAGAAAACTACAATAGTGAAAGTTAAAATTTATACTAGGTGTCTTCGATTTTCATTTATACATTTTCTTGCCCTTTTTTCCATTAATTTACGCACATCTCTTAGCATTGCAGGGGTCACCTGTCTAAATGCTGCAGTAATTCTTTCTTTCATATTTTCTTTTGTGGTAACCCCTTCTTTGTAAACAATATTTTTAATAAAACCCCACAAGAAAAAATCGCAAGGTGTAAGGCAAGGCGATCTAGTAGGCCAATTTATAGGTCCTCCCCTTCCTATCCAACGATCCTGAAATTCCCTATTTAACCAATTGCGAACATCTAATAGGTAATGTGGTGTGGCACCATCTAATTGAAACCACATTCCGTTGCGATAATTTTGAGGCACATTTTGCAATAAGTTGCGAAAATCATGTTCTAAAAAATCTAAAAATATAGCTCCATTTACAGTCCCATCAAAGAAATAGGGACCAATTACATAATCACCTATTATTCCCGCCCACATGTTCAAAGACCATCGATACTGTGATGTGGTTCTAAATAAATGTTCATTGTGGTCCGAATAATAATGGAAGTTGTGTCTATTTACACAACCGTTCTTATGAAACGTGGCTTCGTCGGAGAATAAAACTTTTTTTAAAAAGTTACGCTCTGTATTTATCTTGTTTATTAACCATCTACAGTATTCCACTCTACGGGCGAAATCACGTGGTAACAATTCTTGGTGAAGCTGGATATGATAGGGGTGATATTTATTCTTTTTTATTATGCGTCTAATTGTGGTATTGGAAATATCTAACTGATTGCTTAATTGCCTTGTGCTTATATTGGGATCTTCAACTATACTGATCATTACCTTATATTCGTTGTCAATAGTAACAGCTGTAGTTTCACGTGAATGTTTTTCATACTTGACGGTTCCTGTTCTATCAAATCTATTCTTTAAATTCTCAAAAGTATCCTTTTGTGGATGACGTCTTTCTGGGTATCTTTGACGATAGACCCTACTAGCAAGAAACGCATTTTTTTGACATTCACCCAGTATCCATATCATATCAATATTTTCTTGAACACTATAATTCTTATTAAAATCCATTTTTTATACACAATACCGATTAAATATAGTAGACGTGATACAATACAAAATTTTATGTTGACAATTAATGCCATAACAAAATATACCTACTGTCATTTTCATAGGTAACTTGATTTCTTATTAAAAATTGTGTAAAATATGTTGTTTGTCACTTAACGTCAATTATTAAAGTAAATAGTAAAGTTAGATGTGCAAAACCCTATATTTTTTTAATGCGTATTAGGGACAGCTTCTAACTGAAGAAAAATATGTAGGGTGTCCCATTTGAAAAAATTAAGTTATTGCCATTTGAAAACTAGACTATTGGCACGCCATCGGCAAACACCCTGTGCAACAGGTGAAGATGTTGTGTGATTATTGTGATAGGTGCATGTTTCATTTACATCATAGTAGCTTTTGATTGATAACGTTGGGTGTAGGTAAACCATTAATGTTGTTGATGGGTCCAGCTGTAGAGTGAGAAGCTCGAGGAGAGGCTGCAAGATTTTCTGTTTACTGTTTTTTAGCTGGAAGTTCTGAAGCGTCACTTCTAAGGGTGTTTATGATGTTGGAATAATGTTCATTATCCATTTGCAGGTAACGCTTAATTGAATTGGCTGAACTGTGGCCAGTAATTTTAATTCATTGTTGTTCACCCACCCCTACTTTAGCCAGGCTACTGACTGCTGTCGACAGCATTTTTATTTCTTCTGTATTTAATCCTGCCTTCTTCGCTGCTTCTTTAGTCCATTGCGAAATTTCGTTTTTTCCCACTGAAGTGTTTTTGTACCATCCACTTGATTGTTGTTTGTTGTATCAGTTGTTATTCTAGATGAACGTTTAACCATTAGAATTTTAAAAAGACGGACTTTTTCTTTCTCCACCCTGGGCCGTTTTATTTAAGATAAATATATAAAGTAGGATTTTTGAAAAATAGTTTAGAAATCAAAATAAAATCTTCTAAAAGACGCTAAATGTGTGCGTGTGTGTGTATGACTTATATCCATCATATAAACCATAAACGTAAAGAGGTGAACGCCTAACTTGCCGATAAATGCGCATATATCGAGTTCCCCCTAATCATTTTAAACTCGCGCTAGCTCGAAATCTGTACATAGGATTGAGTTGGGCCCGTGGACACTTTTGATCGGGATGGGATGAAGAATAAATTTCCGAAGTTTGAGAGAAATCCACCGAAAGCCTATCAAAAACTGCGGGGTCCTTTATGAAATTTTTTTTTTCTAAATAATTGTTTTATATTATTTACTTCTGCGTTTTTCTTTAAAACCTCGTACATCTATGCTGTGGTAATATGGCGCATTGCAGAGATATAAAAGAAAATGAGGACCGTGCCAATTAGTATAGCGAAAAACTGAAAACGCTCTTCACAACTCCGCACCTGAAAAATTCTGAAAATCGAGAAAGTTGACCTGAAAAAAGTTGTTCAACTGCTTGTAGGTTAAAAAGTTTGTGGAGTTTCTACGGTTGTTTCGTAAATTGGAATTGATTTTCCTATCTAATTAATTTTTTACACGTAATTCGGTTTATCTCTTACACAATTAATATCTTAAGTGGGAAAGTTTTATTGGAAAACTGAATTCGTGTCAAAATTTCCGCTAGTTCAATCGTTGGGAGTTTGGAACTGTAATGAAGTTATTTTTTTTAACATTCAATTTCAAATTAAATCAAAATTTATTTCAAATTAAATGGAATGTTCGATTTTTGGCTAGCTCACCCAGTACATTTTTAATTCTTTAACGAAACAAATACGGCCTAATCGCTAGATGCGCGCGCGATACTTTTATAGAAATAGTAGGGAAATTATCCGGAGAAGGGACTATTCAGAGCCCAAATGTTTTACGAATTTCAAAATAAGATTCATTCTTTTCCTGCGAGTTGAAAAATTAAGTTGAGTTAACATTTTAGTCCGTCGTGAATTTTTCCGCCGTTAAGCAAAAAACCCGAGGTAAACATTGATAAGTTTTTCACCGTGAAAGTCCGTCGTCAATTTGAAGCCAAAAGAATCGTTTTATTTTACACGCGTTTTAATTATTTTGATTTATAACTACGAAATCACATCCGAATTTTAAAATCTTATTTGATTTACATTTTTGCCGAAATTTAAGATTTGTTTTTTTGAGATTAATTTAATTAATTAAATTATTTCTGATTTAGATTTTGAGATTTAGTTTTTTTTTGGGAAAAATAAATTATTTTTTTAATTCCGTCCGCGTTTGGGTTTTCGAGAATTTGTTTTTGAATAATTAAATTTTTACTTTGTTGATCGAGTTAGATTATTGAAATTTTAATTTTGTTTTGGGAAATTAATTTAGAAATATTTTCAAGTTAACTGTTTTCGTTTCACTTTTATACTGTATTTGAAAATCAAGAGAGAGTAAATTCCCAGAAATGTTTTGCAGTTATCAGTGTTAAAGGCAGTAAACCATAGACGTGCGTTTTCAAAATTAAATTAATATGGAAATAGAAATATTTAATTTGTTTTAGTTATTTATACCTAGATTACCAATTTTAGATAGATAAACATAATTCGTAAGTAGTAATTTAATTTGGGTAAAATGAAGAAAAAGTCAATATTATTTTAGGCATTTTGTTTTAGGCATATGTTTATTTACAAAATATGTATATAATATGTACAGATAATTACAATTATTTATAAATTAATATTAGGAGCTAAAAAAACAATTAAGTAGGTATATGAGAAAAAAAAACCAACCGCAAGGATAAAATTTGACGAGCAACATGCAAAAAATACGACAATATTAAATCTTAAAAAATAAAAATCTAAAAATAAAATTAAAGTACATAAATTAATAATTTTAAAGTTATGGTTCCTCGCACTCTGTGTCAGAAGATTCACCATCTGATTCTAGAGAAATTACAATGGGCTCTATAGTAATATCAATTATGTTATCTAGCTCCCACATTTTTTTTTCTATTTCTGTAACGTGTCTAATACATTTTTGCCAATTTTCACTTGTTACTTCAGATATTGCCTTATTGAAGAGATTTTTAACATCTGATAATTTAAAAGTAGTGTTATTTCTGGCAACATAACCTTTAACTTGAGCCCATATTAATTCTATCGGATTCAGCTCACAATGGTAGGGTGGTAAACGAAGGATTTCAATTTCTCTCCTCAATATTATATTTTTTATAATTTTGCTTATGTTTTTTAGCAATAGTTAACAATTCTGCCCTCAGCATTGTATTGTCAAAGGCTAAATTTTTAGAAGATAACCATTTTGCAATTTCACCCTTTTTCCATTTAGTGGTTGGTAAAGGTTCAAGTAATCTGGAGTGGTAACTTGCATTGTCCATTACAATAACCGATCCTTTTGGTATGAATTGAATCATCTGTTCAAAATATTCCTCAAACACGTCTCCATTCATTTCTTCGTGATAATCAACAGTTTTTTTTTATTCAAATAAGAGTAAACCATTCTCCAAAAAACCGTTTGTACTGCCTATATGACAAATAATTAATCTTTTACCTTTTCCTATAGGTTCCTTAAAACCAGTAGTATATCCTTCTAGAAAAGCTTGATGGGATGATTTTATATTTTTGTCTTTCCAAACTCTTCCTACACAATGTCCTTCATTAACCGATGTTTCATCTAAATAATAAATGTTTTTATTTTGAGCTTTAACTTGTTGTATTCTTCTGAGGTACTGTCTTCTCCAACATACAATTTCTTCAGAATCAATTAGCATTGAGTGTCTGCCCATTTTTTCAAATTTAAAGTTTAACTCATGTAACACTTTCCATAGTTTATCCCGGCTTATTGTGGGTAAATCAACATCATTCGTAATGGCTTGCAAAACTTTATCTAAAGTTGGTATTTGCTTGTTTATAAAAAATGAGTGAACAAGCTTACGAATAGCATTTTTAAAAAACTCGTCCACGTTGACTTTTAATAGTTTTGGTCTACCTGGTTTCGGCTTTGGTGAGGTTACTCCACCTGATTTTTCCTCCTTTAGAACTCTATATATTGTAGATTTTCCATATCCCATTACCTTAGATGTTGTTTCAACTACACTGTCAATAGTGTTTGAGGGATTTTGATGTTTAAAATAGTGGTACACATTCACTACAGCACTCTTTTCATTGAGCGATAAATGGTGTCTAGTTTTAATTTTTTCACTGGCGTATACTCACAAACTGCTTCCATTTTTAGTCACTACTATTTGTCACGTTTATCGAAAATCAAATAACTGCATTTCTAGAAACTATTTAAGTCAAAATATCTGTCATTAGAAGCTGTTGCCATTCGGAGGTCGTTAAATAACAATTATCCCTTTCTATTCTGGTTACGCCTATGACGCACGTTAATCCTCTTAGGCCTACTCTAGTAACAATGAAAGATCATAAAATAATGTGATAGTCCAAGAAATTTAATAAATTTTGTATTGAAATTAACAAAAACAATTTAGAATGCATTACAAATATTGAAGTTTTACCGCACGTACTGTACTATAGTTTTGCATACCGAATTACTTTTTATTCTGGGAATTTACTCTCTCTTGATTTTCAAATACAGTATAATTGTCGTGCCGTCCGGAAGCAAACGTTTGATTTTTAAATTTTCGTTTTGTAATATAATAAAAGCCGCTTAGTATTTTCCTCTTAAAAAGCCGGAACGAGATTAGATACGACTTTACCAGGTTATTCCGAATTCGTATTCCTTTTCTTAATTATTTATATTCACTATAATTAATCAAAAACCGTATTTTGGATATATTCATTGAGGTCTAAGGTCTGACGGGACTTTTATTGGTTTTCCTGGTTTGCTATCGTTAATCAATATTCGTCCTGTCTTAGGCTTGCGTCAACAGACATTAGCATTCCTGGTTAGCTATCGTTTGCTAATGAATGGTACGCTAAACGCCTAAAAAGGGTCTGACAACCTCAAGCGTGTTTTTGTTTTGTATTTGGACTTGCCGGGATTGGTATTGATTTTCCTGGTTTGCTATCGTTAATCAATATCAAGGGGTCCACTGTAAATTCACCCGCCGCGTTTCCGTTTAGAGGATTGTTGGAATTGATATTAATTCTCCTGGTTAGCTATCGTTTATTAATATCTTTTTCAAACTAGGCTTGCGTCAACAGGCATTAGCATTCCTGGTTAGCTATCGTTTGCTAATGAATGGTACGTTAAAAGCTTAGGACAAGACTCCGTTTCTGGCTAAAATTGCAGTTATTTTGTAGAAACCTGGTAAATTCGATCGTAAGTCTGTATTCCCGTTTCTCCCGGTCGATTGAGTAGATAAATCATTTAAATAGATTTTTCCGGTTAATTTGAATTAATAAATTTAACGAATGCTTCCGCCGAATATTAGTATTTAATTAATTCAATAATCTTACTCGAGTTTTTCCTTATTTTAATATCTTTAACTTAGTCTGATTGAGTCAGTCCGATTATTACGCGAAACCCGATTATTACGCGAAGTAAATTCCGAATCGAGCATTTAATTTAATTTTTTTTTTGTTCAGGGTTGAATAGGGTTGGGCTTTGAAATAAAACAAATTTTTATTGTGTAACATAGCTAAAAACAATATAAGTGTCACGTTTATTTCCTGGTTTATATTCACCAACCTTACCTCTTTTCAGGGTTATTAAAGGTATATAATAAATTAAAAATAATTAAGTCTGAAGTCAACAAGACCCCTGGAGATACCGTATCTCCATCTGAAGCTACCTGTGTCCCTAAGACGCCGTTTCTAAGGGTTGTGGAGTAAACCACATTAAATAATCTGGCGCTCGAGCAATTTCCGTACTAGGGTGTCACTTGTAAGGCATATTTTTCTTTGTGGCAAGAAAAAGCCTTACAGAACATGAAGATTTCCTATACAGTGTGTCTCTCGATCTATTTCGTAAAAAAAATAAAGATATCAAAGAAGGCCGCACAAGAGAGAAACATGGATAATTGTTAGGTATATCATGGTATCTTTAAATAGATTTCAGCGTCCTTGATTGCTGAAGTACCCACACGTTATGTTACATTTTTAACCGAACAATCACAATCACATCCACCGATAATTTTAATGAGATGCGCTGTCCTGGGGGTCTACATAACACTGTCCGGTGTCGACTTGTTATCTGATAGCTATTGAGCATTCATTAATAATACCACAATGGCCTTGATTTCAGCACGGAGATGGTAAGCATGAAGTGTTAAGGATAAACATAAAATTGCCCATCGGGTATAAATTTCCACCGCGCTGAGGGATGATAGAAGAAGATTGGGGCTTATGACAGGCTGCAAAAGAATATAATATGATGAAAGATATTAGCAAAAAATATATATATTTCATTCACTTTCGAAATTTTAGCTTACGGGGCCTCGATGGGGATTTTTGAGTTGAATAAAGTAGAAATATTTTGCTGCATGAAAAAATCCAACGAATGGTATTTATTTTAGCGTATGGCAACAACAGTAAACAAAACAGAATTTATAAAATACAAAAATGTAAAGTTGTATATATAAAACACATACACAAACATAAACGTAGAAACATAAAAGAAATAACACATTTATAATTCATTTCGGAAGCTCATTGTGGTTTGTATTTTAATTTCTCTCTCTTTCCACTGGATTAAAACCACTTAGTTGTTAAAAAAGTTTTTTTATTGACGTTTCGGCTTTCCAGATCGTAAGCCGTTATCAAAATGACATAAAATAAATAAATTTACTAGAAACAGAACACTTGACAATCTTGCAAAAATATGACATCAACATAGTATACATAGAATAAGATTTTGAGATTGAAGATGTCAAAATCTGTTTCAATCATATTTTTGGTGACGTTTCTGGGAACGAATTTTTGAAAGAATAGCGCATTTGCATATTATAAGAGAATTTATACTTCGTCATAAATGAAGTTTTCTTATTAATATTATCATAAGAAAAAACCAGATAAAAACTTATGATACTATCCCGATATAGAGGGTATCCTTTTTGCAATTAACTCTTTTTGTAAAATAGGTATCCAAATTTTTGAAATATCAACCGAACAATTAGAAACACATTCGTTATTATTTGAGCATATCAATGCTGCTTCTTTAACTTTGCGGTTATAATTATTCGGTTCTTTTAATAATCTAGTTGAAAAATTCCATTGTATTTTATGACCAGAATCCCATGCGTGTTCACATATTTTGGATTTTTCGAATTGTTTATTTTTAATGTACGATTGGTGTTCATTAAGTCTAATATGAAAAGGTCTAGATGTTTCTCCTATATAAAATTTATTACATTCGCATGGAATTTTGTAAATACAATTTTTTGTGTTTTGAATTTCATTAAAAGGTTTTGTATTTACTATTAAAGATTTTAATGTATTATTAGTTTGAAAAACTGTTTTTAAATTAAATTTATTGCCAATCCTTCTAATTTTTTCGGATAATTTTGGAATATAAGGGATTTTTACTATATTTGAAAGAATTATTGGGGGTTTTAAATTTTGATCTTTAGTTTTGATGTCTCGGTAAAGTTCACGATTTATAAATTTACTTGGGTAGTTGTTCTTAATCAAGACAGATTTAACAAGTGATAATTCATTATTTAAGATATTGTCATTTGAACAAATTGTTTTTGCTCTATCGGAAAGAGATTTGACAATACCTCGTTTAACACAAATTGAGTGGTTTGAATTAAAATTTAGATATCTATTTGTATGTGTTTCTTTTCTAAAAACTGATGTATCAAAACAATTGTTGTTATTGTGTATTAGTACATCAAGAAACGGTAATTTTTTATTATTTTCAATTTCAATTGTAAATTTAATAGTAGGTTCCGAATTTTTAATAGTATATAAAAATGTGTCAATATTTTCCCTATCGTGTTGCCAAATTGCAAAGATATCATCTACATATCTAAACCAGACACTAAATTTTGTTTGTTTACAATTTCCATTTCAAAATTCTCCATGAAAATATCACACAATTTTGGTGATAAAGGAGAACCCATTGCCATGCCAAAATTTTGCTGATAAAAATCACTATTTAATTGAAAATATGTAGTTTTAATACATAGTTCCAATAATTCTAGAATTGCTGAGACGCTTAATTTAGTTCTATTTATTAATGTATTATCACTTGTCAACTTTTTTCTCACAAAATTAAGAGTTTTATCGACAGGAACATTTGGAAATAAACTGACTACATCAAAACTAACCATTATATCTGAATTTGTAATTTTGATTTTTGATAATTTTTCTAAAAAATGTTTTGAATTTTTGATAAAGGAATTAGTATTTCCTGATTAAATTTACAATTGAAATTGAAAATAATAAAAAATTACCGTTTCTTGATGTACTAATACACAATAACAACAATTGTTTTGATACATCAGTTTTTAGAAAAGAAACACATACAAATAGATATCTAAATTTTAATTCAAACCACTCAATTTGTGTTAAACGAGGTATTGTCAAATCTCTTTCCGATAGAGCAAAAACAATTTGTTCAAATGACAATATCTTAAATAATGGATTATCACTTGTTAAATCTGTCTTGATTAAGAACAACTACCCAAGTAAATTTATAAATCGTGAACTTTACCGAGACATCAAAACTAAAGATCAAAATTTAAACCCCCCAATAATTCTTTCAAATATAGTAAAAATCCCTTATATTCCAAAATTATCCGAAAAAATTAGAAGGATTGGCAATAAATTTAATTTAAAAACAGTTTTTCAAACTAATAATACATTAAAATCTTTAATAGTAAATACAAAACCTTTTAATGAAATTCAAAACACAAAAAATTGTATTTACAAAATTCCATGCGAATGTAATAAATTTTATATAGGAGAAACATCTAGACCTTTTCATATTAGACTTAATGAAAACCAATCGTACATTAAAAATAACCAATTCGAAAAATCCAAAATATGTGAACACGCATGGGATTCTGGTCATAAAATACAATGGAATTTTTCAACTAGATTATTAAAAGAACCGAATAATTATAACCGCAAAGTTAAAGAAGCAGCATTGATATGCTTAAATAATAACGAATGTGTTTCTAATTGTTCGGTTGATATTTCAAAAATTTGGATACCTATTTTACAAAAAGAGTTAATTGCAAAAAGGATACCCTCTATATCGGGATAGTATCATAAGTTTTTATCTGGTTTTTTCTTATGATAATATTAATAAGAAAACTTCATTTATGACGAAGTATAAATTCTCTTATAATATGCAAATGCGCTATTCTTTCAAAAATTCGTTCCCAGAAACGTCACCAAAAATATGATTGAAACAGATTTTGACATCTTCAATCTCAAAATCTTATTCTATGTATACTATGTTGATGTCATATTTTTGCAAGATTATCAAGTGTTCTGTTTCTAGTAAATTTATTTATTTTATGTCATTTTGATAACGGCTTTCGATCTGGAAAGCCGAAACGTCAATAAAAAAACTTTTTTAACAACTAAGTGGTTTTAATCCAGTGGAAAGAGAGAGAAACACATTTATATCTCTATCGATAAATTTTCAATCCATTGAATCGCCGTATGTGGGAGTGTGAGGAAATCAGACATTACACCAGGGTAGGCCGTGGTCTCGCAGTTCTCCACAATATGCTGAATGGTCTGGTTTTCCCTTCCGCAGTCACACAGTGGGTCCCGAATTTTATCCCATTTATGTAGTGAGTCCCTACAAAGACCGTGATTTGTCCGAATTCGGTTAGCGATTTTCCAGATGCGTCGTGGTAGGTCGAAACCGGCTGGCTTATCATGCGTGTTCAAGTGCTGACTTACTTCAGGAGGGACAGCTCGATTCCATGATGATTCCCATCTCTGCTCGATGGACAAATTCTCGTCGAGCAGGTTTTTAGCTGTTTTTATTACGGGGCATCTGGATTTAAGCCTAGTGGATGTGGCTGCCGGGATGTAGTTATGGATTGGGAGTTGTTCGTTATGCAGTATTTTTCTATATTCTCGGATTAGAGCTCCTTGTCTTCTTAATTGAGGTGGTGGGATATGGCTGAGAGAGGGGAGCCAATGGGTCGGGGTACTCTTTATGCAGCCAGTGATTGTTCTCATAGTAGAGTTTAGTTGAACGTCTAATTTGCCAGTATGACTACTATTAAGCCATATGGGAGCGCCATACTCGGCCGAGCTATACACAAGTCCAAGAGCTGCACTTCGCAGGGTTGAGGCTGTAGATCCCCACGTTGTACCGCATAACTTCTGGATGATGTTGTTTCTTGTGCGGGCTTTAGCTGCTGTTTTTTGCAAGTGAGAGTTGTATGTGAGGGACCTATCAAGAGTGATACCAAGGTACTTCGGGGTTGGGTTATGTTTCACAGGGTGTCCATCAAACTGGATATTCAGTTGGCGTGCGGCTTCCTTGTTGTTGAGATGGAAACATATGCACTCTGTCTTGTTTGGATTTGGTGTCAGTCTCCATTTTCTGTAATATGCTCCCAATATAGCCAGATCGTTTGTTAGGATTCTTTCTGTATCCTCCAACGAATGGTAATTTGACTGGGTTAAGGTAAGACCGCACTATAGGCGGTATTGCACTTGAGCTCAGCTTAGCGTCGATGCAAAATAATTATAGGGGTACCGCACTATTAATTGCACTTCAGTTTTGTTTACATTTGACATAGAGAGAGTAGTGTTGGTACTAGAAATCAGTTAGTCAAAATCATACTTGATATATTTTAAAGTAAATTATTAATGTATTTTTTTAACGCAATAAAGATACTTTTTTGTGCTTGTCTATCAACATTAAATTTTTGTTGAACAGTTATATAAGGTCTCTGTTGAGCAAGATGGCTGATAGGCTGATTTCAGGATATTCACTAATTAAATTAATTATTTCTTCATCTATCACCATCTTAACAGCGACAAATCTTAACAGCAAATAAGTTTTTCCCCCCAAGTCCCCCAACACGAATGACAAATGAAGTATTGTGTCGCGCTGCTGCCATTTGCTATACCGCACTAGCACCAGCGTATCTGAACTGAGATGGTCAGCGATGCAGAGTTGGTAGAAAAGTCAACTTTGCATCGCAGGTGTTGTGATGCGAGTCTAGTGCGGGTTAGGTCATATAGATTCCATTAAAGAATATTTTGCATCAACGCTCCGTTCAGCCTAGTGCGGTCTTACCTTTAATATGCCACCGCAGTGGAGAATTTGCATCTGATGTGAAATAATCTTTCTTCTTCGCTAGCAACTGTCTCTTTTTCCCAGCAATTCAGCCACATGACGAGCTGCGTTGTCCTCAACAAAATGGTATGAAAATGGAAGTAAATGTCCTTGATTCGTATGAGGGAATTGGTCAAAAGTGAGCATTTCTATTGCTAAATATGCCACAACTGATCAACATATTTTGTATAGGACTAAATCAAATACTATTAAACGAGCAAGGTTTGTATGCATGTATGTATGTGTGTGTGTGTCCAGAGGATCTCGAAATCCACTCGTCAGAATTCAATGAAACTTTCAGGGTAGACTAATTCCTATCTAAATCGGCAAAAAATGCAGGTCTCATGTCCGTGAACATTCGATCTTCCGAGATATTTACAAGAAAAGTTAAGCTTTTTTGTATAGTAATATATACTATAAAGGAGAGAGGAGCGCAGTAAAAGTGGGGATATAACGTCACATTCCATAGGCGTACTTTGCAAAATAAGTTTCTATAATATAAATAAGGTCACAGCATATAAAATATATATATAGGCACTTCGTAGATTAAATTTTGAAGTTATATTATTTACAAAAAATAAAAATAAACCTTATGCATCTGACACTTTAACATTGAACGAATAAAATTTAACCAATAAATAACAAGGAGGATTATATGTTGGGATTAAATTTTTGGCATTAAAAGTAACGCTTCAGTACTTACCTAAACTCAAAGATTAAAAAAAAGTTAGTTCAAGAACTATCTTTAAAAGTCACTGTCTTCACTAAAACTACTGGTGTCACTATAATTGTCTTTTCTGAGGTTTATTATTATAGGTTCTATTAAATTTTCCGTTGATATATCCACTTTCCTAAATGAATTTTCCACCTTTTTAACATGATCAATGCATTTTCCCCAATGTTCTCTATTTACATCTGAAACTGCCTTCAAAAACAAATTTAAATGTTATATAGTTTTGAGAAACATAACCTTTTAATAATTGTGACCAGATCAGTTCAATGGGATTTAACTCTGCGTGGTAAGGAGGCTATTACTAATAATTCTGCCTTCAAGGATTTAGGAGGACTGATAATATGTTTAGAATGAAGCCATTTTGAAATATATATTAACACAAAATTCCGAATCAATTAAAATACATACGATACGGCTATGAATACATAAAGTCTGACTTATCTGTCAAAAGAACAGGTTTATTACAGTAAAAACCATGAAAACAAGTTTAAAGCTAGACAAAAACTATATTAGGCCGATCAGATGTATTAAAATTTAAATTTTAACTACAAATAAGCATTGAAGGATGAGGTAAAAATAAAATTTCTACCTCTTGAACCTGTACTACGTTCTGCAAATTAAATACTGCACTCCTTTCTTCTGTATAGTATAGTAGTAAAAAGGTTTGACTTTATTTAATTTCTGGCGTTTCAATCTGAAAGAATTCAATTTTAAATTTGCCGCTTTTTATCCATAATGACCTACAAATTTTGACAACTACTGACACGCACATCTCTGGGTAAACGTTAAGAAAATGGGGCCGACTGGGATTTTCATGAAATTTTCACAGATGCTATAAAACATGATAAAATCAATATACTTAGCAATAGAAATTCTTGCGCGGAAAAATATTTTTCAAATTTTTTTACGAAAAAATATATGTTGGGATACTCACTCCCAAGACAAACAAATTCAGTGCGTTGAAACGGTTATTTAACATATTTTTCCAGTACAAACGCATACATAACTTTTCAACAAATCCCAAGTAGCAATTTATAACCAGAATAAACCTGAAAAGTATAAAAACGAAAGGTTCATTTGACGGACATAAATAATTTGCTTGTCAAATGACAGCCATCTCATAAATTCAAAGTTGAAAATACAACGTTGCCAATTCAATTTCAGAAATCATGGGTTTAGGTAAATATTTATAGGAACGTTGAGTAACAGTTAAAATGCACACTTGTCAAAATGTGACACCTGTCAAAACGTGACAACTGTTCATAGTACAGTTTAAGGTTGATTGTGACTTTGTATTTTCCAAGAACAAATTGTAATGTAATGTACGAATGAACTATTTTTGCAACTGAAAAACTTTGAAAAAATATGATATCAATATCTGCCACACGTCGAGAGTCTGGTCACAGGTTTTTGTGGAGGTTTTTACCCAAGTATGAATATCAGACCTATAATTTTCCTTCACTGCATATCAATAAATAATAAAATCAATTGAACATAGAGTTTTTCTTATATAGTGATAAATAGAGTGAGCTGAGCGATCTTCTGTTGACGGGACCTGTGCCCTACACGCTGCTGTTGCCCGTCCCGGAAACGGGGTCTGTCCGCCGTGACTATTCGCGAAGATCAAGCGTCAGTAGATGTTGCTCTAAAAGAGTGAAATCTAGGCAACTTTTAATGCATTTAACTAACCTCTGTGACAAGCAGTTGATAAACGTCAACAACAGCTGCAGCCAATTGAAAATTAACACTGACAGCTTTTTTAATTTTCCCGCCTACTTTCAAGCCAAGCGCCAATCAACTTTTTATTTATCTCCCTGTCAGTAGTTCAAGTAGATGTCGCCTACTCCGTGATTTTCGCGAATTAATTAATAATTTGTCATGTTATAAATATACTTAAATTATATACTCATTGGGCTGCTTAAAAATGTATTAAGTTTTCTAACAATATTACCAAATTTTTACTAACCCTCAAGTTGTATTTTAACGTTCAAGCCACATTTCTTCTACAACAAGTCTTGCTACGTGACCATTTCTAACAATAATATCATAATAAATAACTATAGTCTAAGTACCATTGTACGATAATTTATAGAACGGATGTCAACCCTACGAGGTACTGGGTACTTACAAACAGCAGTCATTTATTTTGAATATATTACTAACGAGTCGTAGTTCTAAGAACGTACTCAAATCCAAAGAGCGTAACTATTTAAGGAGATTTCGCGTTTTACCTTCTGGGAAATACCAGATAATTATTGGATTCTGGCATGAAAGTGAATATCGAACAGTGAAACTGGAGAAAGATTAAAACTCCAGTTATGGGTACATTGAAGAGAAATGGAAAGATCGTTTAAATTGATTTGTCTATCTTCGGAATATTATTTTGTTTCTTTTTGTAGGTATAACACAATATTTTTCTTATATAGGGTGTAATAGAATATCAAAAAATCCACTCTAGCGATGTATGTCGGTTTTTTGGATTATTTATTTATATGAAATATGAAAATTTTGAAGTTTAAAATCATTTAGAAGATTTTTTTTTTTGTAAAAATGTTCATACAGGGTGCCCCAATTATTTCCACTCGATCTCTAGCACCGAAACTAAAAGAGATATCAACAAGATTTTTTGCAGCGGTAGACAGTGTCACTCGGACTACAATTTTAAAATATTTTGATGTATACAGGGTGGCTAATTTTTGTGGAATGAAAATTAATTTGGTTTTTTTAAATTGAACACCCTATATACGATTATGTCTTCTGATTCTACTTAATATTAGATTTACGGTAGTTTTTTGTATTTGTAAATCCGACGCGGCGTTGACAAGTTATTCCTATTTTAAGCAGATTTAATGAAAAAACAGCACTTCAGAAATATTAGCACAAAAACCACATTTTTTAAAAAATTCCTCAAAAAAGCTACTCTGATGTAAATGAAACGTGCACCTATCATAATAATCACACAACATCTTCACCTGTTGCACAGGGTGTTTGCCGATGGCGTGCCAATAGTCTAGTTTTCAAATGGCAATAACTCAATTTTTTCAAAAGGGATACCCTGTATATTTTTCTTCAGTTAGAAGTTCTCCCTAATACGCATTAAAAAAATATAGGATTTTGCATATCTAACTTTACTATTTACTTTAATAATTGACGTTAAGTGACAAACAACATATTTTACACAATTTTTAATAAGTACAAAATTTTACAAAGTTTAATCGTAAGAAAACTACAATAGTGAAAGTTAAAATTTATAGTAGGTGTTCAAAATGTCTTCCATTTTCATTTATACATTTTCTTGCCCTTTTTTTCATTGATTTACGCACATCTCTTAGCATTGCAGGGGTCACCTATCTAAATGCTGCAGTAATTCGTTCTTTCATATTTTCTTTTGTGGTAACCTCTTCTTTATAAACAATATTTTTAATAAAACCCCACAAGAAAAAATCGCAAGGTGTAAGGCAAGGCGATCTAGTAGGCCAATTTATAGTTCCTCCCCTTCCTATCCAACGATCCTGAAATTCCCTATTTAACCAATTGCGAACATCTAATAGGTAATGTGGTGTGGCACCATCTAATTGAAACTACATTCCATTGCGATAATTTTGAGGCACATTTTGCAATAAGTTGCGAAAATCATGTTCTAAAAAATCTAAAAATATAGCTCCATTTACAGCCCCATCAAAGAAATAGGGACCAATTACATAATCACCTATTATTCCCGCCCACACATTCAAAGACCATCGATACTGTGATGTGGTTCTAAATAAATGTTGATTGTGGTCCGAATAATAATGGAAGTTGTGTCTATTTACACAACCGTTCTTATGAAACGTGGCTTCGTCGGAGAATAAAACTTTGTTTAAAAAGTTACGCTCTGTATTTATCTTGTTTATTAACCATCTACAGTATTCCACTCTACGCGCGAAATCACGTGGTAACAATTCTTGGTGAAGCTGGATATGATAGGGGTGATATTTATTCTTTTTTATTATGCGTCTAATTGTAGTATTGGAAATATCTAACTGATTGCTTAATTGCCTTGTGCTTATATTGGGATCTTCAACTATACTGATCATTACCTTATATTCGTTGTCAATAGTAACAGCTGTGAATGTTTTTCATACTTGACGGTTCCTGTTCTATCAAATTTATTCTTTAAATTCTCAAAAGCATCCTTTTGTGGATGACGTCTTTCTGGGTATCTTTGACGATAGACCCTACTAGCAAGAAACGCATTTTTTTGACATTCACCCAGTATCCATATCATATCAATATTTTCTTGAACACTATAATTCTTATTAAAATCCATTTTTATACACAATACCGATTAAATATAGTAGACGTCATACAATACAAAATTTTATGTTGACAATTAATCCCATAACAAAATATATTTACTGTCATTTTCATAGGTAACTTGATTTCTTATTAAAAATTGTGTAAAATATGTTGTTTGTCACTTAACGTCAATTATTAAAGTAAATAGTAAAGTTAGATGTGCAAAACCCTATATTTTTTTAATGCGTATTAAGGAGGGCTTCTAACTGAGGAAAAATATACAGGGTGTCCCATTTGAAAAAATTAAGTTATTGCTATTTGAAAACTTGACTATTGGCACGCCATCGGCAAACACCCTGTGCAACAGGTGAAGATGTTGTGTGATTATTGTGATAGGTGCCTGTTTCATTTACATCATAGTAGCTTTTTTGAGGAATTTTTTAAAAAATGTGGTTTTTGTGCTAATATTTCTGAAGTGCTTAAAATAGGAATAACTTGTCAACGCCGCGTCGGATTTACAAATATAAAAAACTACCGTAAATCTAATAGTAAGTAGAATCAGAAGACATAATCGTATAATCAATTAAAAAAAACCAAATTAATTTTTATTCCACAAAAATTAGCCACCCTGTATACATCAAAATATTTTAAAATTGTAGTCCGAGTGACACTGTCTACCCCTACAAAAAATCTTGTTGATATCTCTTTTAGTTTCGGTGCTAGAGATCGAGTGGAAATAATTGGCGCACCCTGTATATCATTAAGAAACGAAGTACATGTGTTCTTGCTCTAAATAGTTGCTTCCACAGTATGAATGAATTTCTTGCTTTCAATGTTTAGAATCATCTCGAAATTTTGTATTTTTCTTTTTTGACTAGTCCAATAAGTTTTTTCATGTATTTAATTTTGTAATTGCAACAAATTTAATTTAAAAACAGTTTTTCAAACTAATAATACATTAAAATCTTTAATAGTAAATACAAAACGTAATAAATTTTATATAGGAGAAACATCTAGACATTTTTATATTAGACTTAATGAACATCAATCATACATTAAAAATAAACAATTCGAAAAATCCAAAATATGTGAACATGCATGGGATTTTGGTCATAAAATACAATGGAATTCTTCAACTAGATTATTAAAAGAACCTAAATAATTATAACCGCAAAGTTAAAGAAGCTGCATTGATATGGTTAAATAATAACGAATGTGTTTCTAATTGTTCGGTTGATATTTCAAAAATTTGGATGCCTACTTTACAAAAAGAATTAATTATTACGAAATATATCACAAGAAAGGAAAATTTTGAATAATTATTTTAAAACAAACATTATTTCTGCTGAAAAAGTATATAATATAAATATTTTTACTGAAAAAATCGTTTCTTTTGCCAAAACAAGGCTCTAAAATTGATTTTTTCCGGTTTTTTTTCTTCAAAAAACGTGTGGGGTTAAAAAAAATCGTGTTAACCTTGGAAAATTAAAAAACAAAGTTTGCTAAAATCCCGAGTTACTTATTTTTTGAAATAAATATTCTTTTTTTTTATTTTGAGAAAAATACTAGTTTGTCAAGTTTTTTCTTATGATAATATTATTAAGAAAACTTCATTTATGACGAATTATAAATTCTCTTATAATATGCAACATGCGCTATCCTTCTTTCAAAAATTCGTTCCCAGAAACGTCACAAATATATGATGGAAACAGATTTTGACATTTTCAATTTCAAAATATTTTTGTAAGATTATCAAGTGTTCTGTTTCTATAATAAATTTTTTATTATATATTGTAATTATATAGCTTTTATTTTATTTATATTATAAATTTTTATGTTTTGCAATTTGCAAAAATTTTGATTGTTTTACTAAATTTCAATTTTGTTAAAAAAAAACTTAATAATGTGTTGGTATCGCCACGACTATGCTCAGAATTTTTATTATATCCATTTAAATATTTTACCTCATTTGTGAGTGAGTTCAAAATTTTGTAACCTTCTTTTACTCTAATGCTACTGATAATCTCTGTAATTTTTTTTTATCAAAAATAAAATATTGTTTCAACTTTTAGATGTGCTGCCATCTATGATTAGAAGAAAATATTGACAATTACTAAAAGCAAAAAATTCCCGGTGTATTGGGGTTGCATACACAATTTGCATTGTGTGTTGCAAAGCTTTTATTTGACTGAATCTAGTCAAAATGTCACTCTCTTCTTTCGTAACCCTTTCAGAGATTAATACAAAGTTAGAAAACGAGTAAGGAATTTAATTTATCAGATTCGACATCCTAAGACCGGTTTCTGCCTTTCGGCTTCGTCAGTTAGGCTTTTCGAATCCAATAAATAAAATTCCAAACTCGTACAAGTCAATAGCTATATCCGCTATAAGATAAAATTTTTAGATGTGCTGCCATCTATGATTAGAAGAGAGTATTGACAATTACTAAAAGCAAAAAATTCCAGGTAATATAGAAAATATTAACAAGTGTGATCAAAACAAAATACCTTATGTTATATGAGTTCCTATCATGCATCACATTCATCCAATGATAATCTTAAATGTAATTATTGTTTTAAATTTGGCGCAATAAAATTTTTACTTCTAATGTTGGCACACCTTCTTTAAGACATTATCTTAATTACTATTATCAACACAATGAAGCACTTTATAAGTAAAATGATGGTCTTATACCTTATAAATATTTGTGATTGTTCCTCAACACGATTCTCACAACCAGTGATTTATTGTGCCCCTGGAATTCTTGTGATGTTCTTTCTCCTAGTTCGGCGTCTCTCAACCAGTGAATAGGCCTGTATACACACTGCTGAGTACTATGCAAAAAGTCGCCCTTCGGGTTCAAAACAAAGTAACAACGAAGTTTTATTCTTCCATCAGGCAAGTGATTGTTTAAATAATATTTAATGTTAGTCACTTACTAATTATAGTACATTCTCGTAGTCGTAAACAGATCTCCAGAATATAAAACTTTCTAAATTTTTTTATTTTCTTCTTTAAATTTAAATAAAAATATTCTGCCTCAAATTTTCTACCATTTTCTAACAACCTTTTTCTTTTTTTCTTTTTGTTGCTATGTTACATCATAAAGCAAAACAAAAACCTATCAAATTATTTTCTTAATTAGCTATTATTATTATTTCAAATTTTTAATTCTATTATATTTTATTTTAAATTTTGTGTTTTAGTTTTTATAATTTTAATTATAACGATTAACAGGTTTTTCCTTTATATTCTGGTGTCTGTTTTGATACATTTCACTATTTTGTAACTTAGTCACCAATGTTGGTAACTTTGAATTTCATTTTAAACAGTTTAATTTAATTTTGTTATACAGATTGTCGTGAAATTAAATTGTTGGTAAAATTCAATAAAATTTCACATTAAATCAGTCCCAGAGGTAAGTAATAATTCTTCTATTTCTTTTAAACTTTATTTTAACAATACCATTTCTTTGTTTCTAGGTGATGTTTCAATTAATATTTAAACTGACAAGATACCCTTTTAGAAGAAATATTGGATTGTCCATAGTATGGGTATTTGGTATTTTAATTTAATTTTAACTAAATAATATAATTTTGATAATGTCAAATTCCATTTCAATATTTTGTTATGTCATTTTGAAAACGGCTTTCATTCAAGAAAGACAAAACGTCAATTAAAGCCCCCTTTTTCTTTGAAATAAGTGGTTTCATTTCCATTAGAAGAGAAACTGATAAATATTAGTTTAATTTGTCAGTTTTTGGCATTGCCAAAAGTAATCAATCATCGATCATCATATGTTTGTGCAAAGCAACGTTCAGTAACGTAGTCAATCGCGATACATAATGTTGGTCTAACAGTGGCCGAAAACGTTGGTGGAGTGATGATGGAAACTCGTTATATGAAAAAAAAAGTGGTTTTACTATCCATTAAGAAGAGTATTTGAAATAAATATGTGTTCGTCCATCTAAAGTTAGCGTAAAACACTTTATTAATTAAGAAATTTTTAACTGCACATATATCACACGTTATTTTTTTTTTCAGTGCATAAATTTCTAGTATTCAGGTGTTTGTGCATTCACTTCAATCGACGGAGTGAAGTAGCCGAGAGCGAATCGCGCTATCGTGCAATTTCACTACAAAAGGAAAAGACGATAAAGAATAAGAGGAGTTGATAGAATGATCGTTACATGCAAGGTCGTTTAGTCAACGACCGCATTTGCTACTTCCTTGAACTTGGCAGAAAACTGGATCTCTCATATTATAAATAGTGTCCCATGCATTCAAATACAACATAATACTCATGGATTAATATTCAATAAAAAGGTATTTTATCATATTTTCACGTTCAGTGCGCCGTTCGATCCATTGGCGTAGATCTATCCAACGGGATACAAATAAAAATCTGTAATTGTAGAAAAAGGTTTCTTTTAAATTAATAACGTTGAGCTCTTTAGAGAACGTCAACCAAACAAACATCTAAATTTCTAGTTTGTGGCTTTCCCATTTTAAACCGAATGAATTGTAAAAAAAATTCAAAATGATGTAAAATGATTTTTTTTTAAAGAAATTCAACTTTTTAACATTGTTGTTTCGGTAATGGTTCTAAAAGTTTAATGATACCTTCAAACCATTTTTCAAACACCTCTGCATTCATCTCCTGATGGCAATCGCCAGTTTTTTTAAATTTAAAGGCTTCCTGTATTTAATTTTTGCTATTCTAATTCTTCTTTATTCTAAATCAACCCGACGTTCGTGGAATTAGCAGGTAGAAAACGGATTCCTACTTACTCGCTCGTTAAAATGTACTTATCATTGAAACGGACAGTTTTTTAGATGAAAATATCGGTTCACCGTTTGGTAGAAATCCGTTGTTTTAACCCAGTTGACAACCCTTCAATATGTATATTAAAGAATTCTCAGATAACCCCCTAAGATTAAATTATCATCTCAAATCTCAAATCTACTAAGAAAAACTATTATAAAAATCGCATTTCAAGAGCTAAAAACTCTTCCGAAGAAACCTGGTCTATTATAAATGACTTAAGAAATAAAACCTGTTCCTCAAACACTGTTAATCCTAGTCCTGATGAACTAAACAATTATTTTGTTAATGTAATTAAGAATATCAGCTCTAACATAGCTCCGGGCCAGGATGCTCTCTCCTTCCTCCTACCTACTAAAAGGGTCACTAATAGTTTCTTCCTAGGACCAGTAGATAAGCACGAACTAGTGCAAAGCATAAACAGCTTTCAAAATAAATCTTCCTGTGGAAATGTTGGCTTGTCCACTAAAATATTTTCAAATATACCTGATGTAGTAATTAACTTCGCTGATTAATGAATCCTTCGAATCTGGTATCTTTCCGAGCTGTCTAAAAATAGCTATAATAATCCTACTTCACAAGGGTGGCGACAAAACGGAAATCTGTAACTATAGACCTATTGCTTTATTACCTACCTTATCGAAGATAATAGAAAGTGCTTTCTATCTCACAAGTAACTTGTGAGATAAAAAGGACTTTATTTTCTTCCATACCTTCAGTAATAACTACTCATATATGGCTAACCCTACTTTAGATAATAGAAAGGCTAATGAAAAATCGCCTACTGCCCTTTCTTTCCAAACAAAACATCTTAACACATCATCAGTATGGTTTCCTTTCTAAAAAATGCACTAGTGACGCAATGTTTTCCGTTCTGAATGAAATATATACATCACTTAATGATAATCTTTTCACAACTTCAGTATTTTGTGACTTCGCAAAGGCCTTTGATTGTGTCAATCATGAAATCTTAATTAAGAAACTACAAATTTATGGCGTACGGGGTTCTCCTTTGCAATGGTTTAAAACTTACTTAGAAAGTAGAAATCAGCAGGTACGGGCTAATGGTGAGGATTCTTCAAATCTTCCAATTAGCAGTGGAGTACCTCAAGGTTCAGTATTAGGTCCGATTTTATTTTTATTATTCATCAATGATATCACAGACTTAAAAATAAGTGGAAGAATTACTTTATTTGTCGATGACACGAGTGTAACCTAGAGTAGTTCTGATATACAGACATTACAATCTAGCATTAACAAAGATCTAGTAACTATCAAGTCCTGGTCTGACTCGAATGGGCTTTGTTTCAATACCAGTAAAACCGTAGCAATGTCTTAGAGAGGTACTTTGCAGCCTATAACTCTAAGCAATAATCCGATTCTAACGGTGAACTCAATTAAGTTTTTAGGTCTTTATATAGACAAATTCCTGAAATGATTCACATGTTTTGCCATTAAAACTGTTTCTAAAGAGCTAACCCCTACTACTGCATTGATGACCTACTTTTCCTTATTAGAATCTCACCTTCGCTATGGTTTAGGTACCATTCTGGGGTTCTTGTAGCTTATACAACTTCGAATCTATTTTCAAATTACAAAAAAATTGTTTAATAACCTCCCGATACAGTTAAAATCTATAAATTCATATAAGTTCAGAAGATCGACTTGGGCTTTTCTTCAAGAAAGACCATTTTACACAGTGGCAGAATTCTATAACGTGCCATAGACTTTTGGGTTGCAGCATATAGGAGCAATAATTTAATTAAGTTAATTTGAAAATTTTAATTTGAACAATAATTTATAGTGTAATAAATTATTTTGTTTATATATTTTGTTACAATGTCCCTGGCAACTAGTTTCAAGCTAGAACGTCAGATTATAGAACAGTTTCCAACAGAAAGGCTTGTAAGTTAGTTGCATATTTTAATACTATTGTTTAATTTTCAGACAATTAAACATGTAAACTCATACTCATTCAACCGGCAACGCCGCACTAGGACGCATTTGCAAAACAGCGCTCAAACACGAGGCATCGACAAATAGTTTTTTTTTAGTTTTTTTTTCCCATTACGCTACGATTGACACGTAGGCCAATATTTACCGCGTAGAATCTATAACGAACTTTCTAAGCTTACGTTACAGAAATCACGTCCGCCCTGAAATTCATAATGACGTAATTTGAGTTAATCCTTGTCTTCTCAAGCGGGAGAGAGAGACAGCATAAAAAACTTACAATCTTTCTAGAACAATTGTGCGAGACTTTTTTAATACAGTGTATATTCATTACTCACGCAGAACACACGCAAAAATAATATTTTCTGAATGATGTGATCATTTTTTAATTCGTTTCATTAATATGTGTTAGTGCTTGTTAAACACATGTTAACTATAATACTTTGTTTTTAATTACTTATTAAAGTAATCCATTGTTAAGCTGTTATGATGTTTATATTTATTTAACATTTTAATAAATAGTTAAATAAAAGTGTTCATTGTTTTTGTTGAATGGAGTTGAGAAGATAAACATACAGTACACCCATAACCAATATAAGATCTACAGTCCACTTAGAACTACGATGCTGTTTAAAAAGGCGATAACACACTGTTGGTCGTCCTGGGAAACTGGCACAACATAGGGTTTATTCCAGAACCCTCAACAACTATATTTCTTCGTGCTTTTGTTTTTTCTTTAGGTTTAAATTTTTCTTTCATTTTCTAGGATTATTACAGAACAAGCAAACGAGGAAAAATTTTTAATACATGGCGTAATTTAAATGCACATTCAAAATCTACAATTGATAAAGTAAACCCAAAGGTTACAAGACAAAAATCGGTGCAATACAACGTTTTCAGGAAGATAATATTAATTAATAAGTCACAATTTTTTATTTTTTTTATTAACCATTTTTTAGTACCGGAAGACTTGCATCGATACTTTAAAATATAGTCATTTATCTTCAGAAGAATTTGACAATATCTGGAAAGCATGTAGCAATTTAAGGTTACACCAAATTAAAACTTTTGATTCAACATGATGCATGGCCTTTTTACAAACAGCCCTCTGGATTTCGTTTGGTAAAAATTAAGAATTATTGCGTTCAAAACTAAGGGAAAGTTTTTTATTATTTTAGATTCTTCTGATGCCATTTTGTTGTGGGGTCTGCACGGTTATCTTGTACCCACCCACAAAGCAGTTAACAAAGATGTAACAAGAAAAAATACTACAACAAAATTCACCATTAGAGATTCCCAGATGTCCATTTCTGTTTTTAGGAAGAACTATACAAGAAGTGGAGGACCATATTACACTTTTAAAACAAAAGAAGAGACACGTCCAACCGTTTGTATACTGTGTACATTTTTACGATTGAGAGTGTTGGTTTTATTATTGATGATATTAGGTATCAATTTTTTCCAAATTTTAAAAGTAATTGATTGCTGCTTTCAAATTTTCTATTTATTTAATTTGCAATTTCCAAATGAATCAATTATGCCATGGACTTTCTTAGAAAACCATTTTTTTGATTTCAAAACTAAACATAATCTTTCCAAAGTGTATATTTTATGTGATTACCTCAAAGAAATGAAAAATAAAGAGAATTGAGCTAATATTTGTTGTATTATTTTAAAGTATTTGTTAACAATTGTAATCACAATAATCAGTAAAATTAATTTTTAGAGACCCATTAATACATTAGGGGGCAATTCAGTTATATTACTAATTAATGTGTCCAGGCCTTTTTGATAACATTAATTGGCAATAAAATTAAATTGCTCCCCAATAATGGTTATTTATCAAATCTGTAAATATTAATTTTAATACAATATTGTAATTAAAACAATTAACCAAAAGTCTTGAAATTCATTTCCAAAAGTAATAATTAATAGGGATCAATTTTATCACACAAGTAATTATATTAATTACGAGTTTATTTATATTAAGCACTGATAATGATTACTTATTGGACTATAAACATTAATACTGATACCTTAATGTATTGTCTTAATCTTTAAGAAGGCCGGGTATGGAGTAGCTTTGGAAACGTTTTTCTGAAATTGCAAAATGAAGATGATGTACGTAAGATTGAATCATTGGATAACCTAAACAATCTTAAATGATGAACAATGGAAAATAAAAATATAACTGTATCCTTAAATAATATGTGTTGGACAATATGCAGGTTTTTATAAATATAATTAAAATAAGAATATATATTATTTTCACTTAAGTTCAATCTCAAAATTTATTTAAATTAGACAGGGCACGTGCAATCGGCACATACCCACTTTAAAAGAACGTCTGATTTGTGTTATTAGTTTTTTTTGTTTTTCATACTATCTTGTCTCTTTGTATAGGTGATTAAAACACAAATTTATTTTCATTATCCTTATTTTACTCTATTATCTTATCTTAGGTAGCTATATTTGTAAACGTTTTGGTTTAAACATTAATTATAATTTGATATCCTTTAGAAATATTACTATTATTCTATATTTTTAATATTATTATTCTGAGAAACTTTAATCATTTAAATGAATCAGTTTATCAGAGATTTCAATTATGTCCCCGTTATCGCTAAAGAATGCCGAATTAAATAGAAACTTTAGATATTGCAATAAAAAAAACTTCAAAATTCTTCACCAAAACATTCAAAGCATAAATAAAAATTTAAATGAGTACAAGATTTATTTGAAGCAAATAAATATAGACTTTGATATTATTGTTTTGACAGAAACTTTTAAAGTTCCGGATATTAACTGCCATAAAATTAATAACTATAATGTGATGTATAGTGAAGGATCTTTCAATAAAAATGACGGAGTGGTGGTATACGTTAAAAAAGGTTTCGAGTATACTTCCAGAAATGTAGATATGGCATATTGTAGGGTTGTAGAAGTAAAGGTTGAAGTTGAAAGGAACAAATACGTGTTAATTACATCAATATACAGATCTCCTGCTGGCGATAAAGAGACCTTTATAAACTCCTTGCGCTTATATCTAGAACAAACCAAAAATTATTTAGTTAAACAGCACTATCTGGTTGGAGATATAAATATAGATATTCTAAAAGGGGAACAAAACGAAATTATAACTGAATATTTGAACTTAATGAGTGAATTTAATTTTGTTTCATTAATAAATGCAACAACAAATGAACAGGGTGATTCTACTAGCTGCATTGATCACATATTCTTAAAAACTAAACAAGATATACAAAATACAAGCTTTTCCTTTACTTGTAGAACTGGTATAAATAATCACAAAAGTATAGTTGGCGGTGCTCTTTTAGAACGTGAAGAGACTAATGATACAGAGAAAAATATATATAAGTTTTTTATTAATTATCAAAAACTAAAGGAAGATATTGTTGATATAAATTGGAATACTTTTTACTCCTCCAAGGATCCAGTCTTTTTATCTGAATATTTAACGGAAAAAATAAAATATCTAATAAACTCGAATACAACTAAAGTTAAAATTAAAAAAAAACTACAACCACGTAAAGACTGGATTACAGATGGTATCATAAACTCCACAAAAACAAAAGCTGAACTATACAAAATTCATAAATCAGATCCGGATAATGCTACAAAAAAAAAGGATTACTCAAAATACAGAAATAGGTTAAATAGGCTAATAATTGATGCTAAATCGGTATACTATCAAAAACAAATTGAATATAATAAAGGTAACACAAAAAATCTTTGGAAGACTGTACAGGAAATAACTTGTGAAAATAAAGATCATACAATTAAAGAAATACAATCTGAAAATAATGAAATCTTAACTCAATCACTTGATATAGCTAATTATTTTAATGATCATTACTCATCGGTAGGCAAAAAGTATGCTTCCAAAATAAAAAAACCACATTCACCACCCCCTAAAACTCAAACAACTCTGAGATCCTTTTATCTGTTTCCAACCGAAAACAAAGAAATCTCCTCGTTAATAAAAAATCTGAAAACAGGAAAAGCACCTGGCGAAGACGGAATTAAATCAGAAACAGTTAAAATGATCTCAGATGAAATAACCCCAGCTTTAGTGTACTTAATAAACAAAATTTACGAGACGGGAATATGTCCCGATTTATTCAAAAAGGCTATAGTCATTCCAATCTACAAAAAGGGTGATAAAAAAAAAGTAGCTAATTATAGACCAATTTCATTAATTAACACCTTTGCTAAAATATTTGAAACTTCTTTGAAAAATAGGCTAAACGATTATCTGGATATAACGAACCAAATCTCAAATAAACAGTTTGGATTCCGCGCGGGTATCTCAACAAATGACGCGACAGCTGCGTTAATCGGTGAAGTTTATAATAGAGTTGACACTAGGAAACCTACTGCATGCATTTTCTTAGATCTTGCCAAGGCCTTTGACACTGTGGATCATACACAGCTGTTAGAAACCTTGGAGGATGCTGGTATAAGGGGACCAACACTAGCACTACTTAAAAATTATTTAAAAGATCGCAAACAAGCTGTAAAAATCAAACAAACACTAAGCAATGAAAAATTTTTGGGTTACGGAGTGCCTCAAGGTTCCATCCTCGGGCCCTTATTATTCTCCTTATATATAAATGGATTACTAACCCAAAAAATTGCAGGGACCATATATAGTTTTGCTGATGATACTGCAATACTGTACTCATCTGATTCGTGGCTGAACCTAAAAACAAAAATGGAGTTAGATCTGGCAAAAATCTTCAATTGGTTTAATCACAAGTTACTATCCATAAACTTTGAGAAAACTTTTTACGTACCTTTTGCTAGTTATGAAAACCACTTACCGAATTTTAATACCCTTAGTATAGGTAATGACGCCATAATACACCAATTAACTCATATAAAACATAAACAGATATTAAAAAACATCGAACACAACTATGACACAAGACAAAAAATAAATAAATTTTTATTACTAATTATGCCAACAAATTATTAGGCCAAATGTGCTATACTTACCTCTCCCTAAAAATTTATAATAACTTACCAGAATTCTACAAAACTCTTCTATTAACCTTAAACAACTTCAATTTATTTAAAAAATATTTCAAATCCTTCACATTTCAATTAGATAGTTATATAGTCTGCGATTTTATTGAAATCTCTGATATACAAACGCCCTTTTATAATAATTAAATTTGTTTTTATTTTTTCTTTAGAGTATTCTCTTTCTTTAAATTCACGTTTTACATTTTTATATAACTACATGAGATTAAACAGCAATTAATACTAGAATACAAACAGCCATCCCTAATACAACCATAATGGTTTCTAAGGGATAACTGTTTATTTCATTTAAATGTAATATATTATAAAAATAAATGTAATAACTAAAAATTTTGAAATAAATATTATTATTATTATTATTATTATTATTATTATTAACGAGATTGAATTTGGTAGTTCTTGTGCTTAAATCAATTCTTCAATTGTATTTAAATAATTAGAGTAAATAATTGAATTAATAACATTAAATAATTGTATTAAATACTTGGTGATTATTCAATTACATACAAATGTTTGTATTGACTTTTAAATATCATAATAATTTAACTAATTACTTTTTTTATTAAATAGTGGCTACTTTTTGGTTCAGTGAAATATAAATATGGGTTGTAAAAAACACAACAAAGTTTAGTTCAGCGTCAGGCTAGAGGAGATCTTGATATTAACTCTTCCAACAGAGGCGCCATCTTTAAACGTATTCGAGAGAGAAAATGTAGAAAAAAAATATTGACTATACTATAACTATTCTAGTTATAGACGGCGGGTTAGTCTCGTCAAATTATCAGGTAATTAAAAAACTAATTACCTCGTTTACATGGACTCTCAATTACTCACGGAGATTAAATTTGTGTTTTTTTTTTCGGTCGCCTTAACTGGGGCTATTTTTTATTCTGTAAAGAGCCTATTTAGTTTAATTGGTTTTCAAAAAGCTTAAAACGTTAAGAAACAACTGGAATTAAAAATTGGAGGTATAAAAATGTTTGTAAAGTTTTATTATATATTAACCCCTTACCGCACACCTTTTTTTGAAAAAAATCAATTTTGGTTTATTTAAGAAAACACGTTTTAGATCTAGTTGGGAATCTGAGGTGCTCCTCTATACAACTCGCGCAAGTTTGAGAAAAATTGACATAAGTCATCAAAACTTTTTTCGCTGTCATAATGACAAAATCAAGCGGCTTATGGGATTTTTTATACATAAATTAAATTGTCAGTGAATAAAACATTTTTTCAGGGGATATTATAATGATATATGGGTTGGGTTTGATGTTAAAATATATTAAGATGACATTTGGATTAGGAAGTTTGTTTGCTTAAAAGGAAAAATTATGTGGAGTTGACTTTAAAAAATTTGACAGTTTTGTTTGATTTAGATTGTAAAAAAATGTCAAAATTACAATTCAAAAATAAATAAAACTAAAATTTAACATTTATAATTATTAAAGATGTTTTATTCTAGATAGTCTCATATTTTGCAAAATAAATTTTTTAGAATTTAAAAATACATATGAATGAATCTTCCTATTACAAGTGTTTCCCTGATCCAGTTTTAGGTTTAGGTTGTAGGAAAATGTTCACATTAAGATAATATCTTCCTCAGAAGCTTGAATGCTTGTAAAAGCTTGAAAGCTTGGCTTGAAAAATCAAGTTTTTTGTAAGAAAAGCTTAGATTGACTACTATGAAAGCTTGGCAAGTTTTTTCAAAGACTTGGCTTGATTATTTAAGAGCTCTTCTTGGTTATCACCCTTTCTGGGATTTGTATTTACTTGGAAAAATTCCTGGGAGGGTCTAGGCGACTAATCAAACCCTTCAGATCCCTTCTTGGCTACGGCCTAGCTACAACTGTACTTTTTTTATTCCAATTTAAGATAATAATTTCATTAATAGGTATTCTAATGATTACCGACACGAAATACAATTTTTTATACGCGTATAGTTCTCACAATAAATACGGAATTATACAGTCAGGAAACCTGCAACCGGAATTATATCAAATCATTTAAACAATTTTAAGCATAATTAGTAAAACAATAAACTTACAAAAAAAACATTCGTTCTGAAATAATAGCTCGACTATAATAGAGATGAAAAGATAATATCGGTTTTTCTCGGTGAGAATGTATGAAAGAAATTTTATTTCTAATTACAGTTCTGTCTAAACGGTCTTATATTGTTACATATTATTGTCTTCACTTTTCTTGAAGGAACTGGTTATCAGGAAGCGAAGAGGTATCGGTTTACTGTTAGGTTAAATGTAATTGCTGTGAATTCTTAGATATCTTAGTTACAACGGATACGTAAAGAAAAAGAAGGGAAACTATTTAAAGGCCGTAGCTAGAAACATATTTTGGGGGGAGTTCTAGCACCTATTCTAAAAATTTTCACTTTTTTCTTTTTTTAGTTTTAGAGAGTATTGAGCGCAGTGAAACTACGGTAGGGATATTTTGTGATTTCAGACGGGCTTTCGACTGTGTTCAACACAATATATTAGGTGATAAATTATATAAATACGGGGTGAGAGGTAAAGCTCTTGACAGGTATTCCTCTTACTTATTAAATCGAGTGCTAAATGTTAAAATTATTAAAGATTTTTTTTATTATTATTAAACACGCATAAAGGCATTTAGTATATTACAATCTGGTCAACAGTGACCAATGAGCAATTTAATTCTAACTTAATCTAATAGAGTTTGAAATTTAAAACTAAGGTATACTCATCAGCGTTCCTTAGGTTCTGTAGAAAGGATTGTACTAAACTTTAACGTGCACACATGAACTCTGCTTTTGCACTAAAAACACTAAACTAACTCAAAGGACTTGATCCTCTTAAGTCTTCTTTCTAACCCAGTATTGTCAAGGAGCTGGATAGCCTCGACATTGACATGATGATGAAGTCTTTCTTCATGACTCTTGGCTAATTTCTTGATGGTCTGGTCAACAGTGTCCATTTCCAGATCCCTATTGCGAATGTACCAAGGGGCATTTACTATGTTCCTCAGTGGTTTGTTTTGAAATCTTTGGATGATTGCTAAGTTGCTTGCTTTGGTGCATCCCCATAGTTGGATACCATAGGTCCATACAGGCTTAAGTATCTGCTTATAAAGCATAAGCTTATTATGTAGAGACAGAGTGGAGTTTCTTCCAATTAGCCAGTACATTTTTCTATATTTCAGTCCAAGTTCTTCTCTTTTCTTTTTCTTCTAATGATTTCTCTATAATGTTGGTTATTCTATGAACTTGGTCGATCGTAGAGTGCTTATTTCTAAATCCAAATTGGTGATCAGGGATAATTTCTCTTTCTTCGATAAGTGGTTTTAGTCTTTTGAGTAGGAGTTTCTCAAATAGTTTCGACATAACAGGCAGTAATGAGATCGGTCTGTATGACGATGCCTCATGTGGTGGTTTCCCTGGCTTGGGTATCATTATGACTTCCGCAATTTTCCAAAGGCTGGGTACATACTTCAATCTGAAGGCAGCATTTATTAGGTTAGTTATTTTAATTATTGCTTTTTTGGGTAATTGTTTTAAAATTTCTCCAGTAATTAAGTCAAAACCTGGAGCTTTTTTCGGATTGATATTTTCTTCTATTTTGGTAATTACTTCTTTGGGAGAGGTAAATTCTATTTCTTGACCAATCTGTGGCTGATCTTCCAGAGTGGGTTCTTCATCTTGATGAGGTTGAAAGATTTTTTCTAGATGATTTGCAAATCTTGTTGCTTTTTGCTCATTATTTCTAGCCCATTTACCATCTTCCAATCTGACAGATGGTATTCGCATTGTGGGTCTTTTCAATCTCTTAGTAGCTTTCCAGAGTGAATAATCAGTACTTCTGTCGTCTGTCAATTCTCTTAGGTAAATACTAATCGATTCTTCTTTAATTTGTTGTATTTCTCTTTTGAGTCTTTGGGTAACATTGTTGAGTATAGTTTTATCTTGTGGGGCTCTAGTTTGCTGCCATTTTCTTCTAAGCTTTCTTTTTTCAGAGATTAGTTCCCTTATTTCTCTAGGATAGTTGTTTCCTACCGTCCTTCTATTAATAGCAGGTGTAGTTTCCCAAGCTGCTTGTTGGATATTATCATTAAGCAATTTCACTTCGTCGTCTAGTTGTTGTTTATTTCTTAAAGGAACAGATAGATTAATTTTTTCTTCAAGAATGATTTTGAAGCTTTTCCAATCTGTTAATTTGTTAGTCAATGTAGGGTTATTAGTGTTAAAATGATAGGGGAATGATCAGAATTCATGTCCCATCCTTCTTCTATTTCTAAAAAGTTGACTGATATGTTTTTGATTATAAAGAAATCAATAAGGTCTGGAATCTTGTTGGGATCGGTTGTCCAATAATTATTAAAGATGGCTCTAATATGTTTTCCAAGCAAAGAATTAACACTAATGGCGTGCCTCAAGGGTCAATCCTAGGCCCGATTTTATTTATTCTATATATTAATGAATTGCCTCTGACATTGCCTGAATGCTTTACATCACTTTATGCTGATGACTCAACATTGTTATTTAGTGAAAAAATCATAAATATATTGCAAGCCTTTGTTGCAATTCTCTGCGTGGCCCAGGGATCAATCTTTATTGTTTAACATTTCAAAAACTAACTTTGTAACTGTTCATACTCGTCAAAAAACATTATTGCCTGACCTTAATATATCTATTATTAACTGGGATATTGCTGAAAGTGAAAATGTGAAGTTTATGTTTCCAGTTTAGAAATTTAACACAAACTTTAAATTTACAACAATGTTTTATTTTGGTCAAATTCAATCCAGAATTAATTATGGAATCAGCGTCTGGAGTTGGAGTTGCTTACATAAGAATAAAACAAATTATGTCTGCAATAGCAACGTATATATTTATAATGCACGTCAAAAAGACAATTTGTCTGTACCCTTTAGACGTCTTGATATTACATCAACTGTTCTTGGAATTCAGTTATACAACAAACTGCCGACTCATTTTAAAGACATTAAAACAAAATTCAGAGTCAAAGTTAAGAACTTTTTAATAGATATACCATATAACACACAGGAGTACTCAAATTCCTGACCATCAGGTGCCAAATTGCATCATCACCTGCCCTTTTTCAATGAGTCATGTGTTCTTTAAAGCTGACATTTACGAATATCTCAGTTTGTCCAACATACAGTATAAGAATCTGTTACATTAGGGGTGAATTATATTTTTTTAAATATTTTGATATGTTTTGCTCTTGTTTTGTGAGATTAATCTACCGATTTGTCATCCTCTTTTATATTAAACGAATTAATGTTCACGATATAAATCGAATTAGGCAGTTACGTTGATAAAGTTACTTATAGAATACATAACGGTAGGAGTAAATTTCGTGTAACGAAAATAAATATTCATTCAACTGAAACTTACTTATAATTACCAAAGTATAAAAATATTAGAACGGTTCGTTGATCACCACAAAAAAAAACGCTAATAAGTTAAATTCGGTTTTTTAATTTGATATATTATAGACCCACCAAGTCGATTTGAATTGGAAGCTTTAAGTTTTTAGATTTATTTTTAATCGTTAACCGTTTATTGCCGGATTCTTTATAATATTACGAGAAATCGTGCATACCAAATTTTTTAAAACTCGAAACATTCAAATCTTTCCAAATAAACGACAAAAAATCAAAAAATTATAGAAGCTTGAATCATATATAAGACATACAAATCACTACTGAGAAAAGTACAAGACGCTAGAAGAGATCTAAAAAAGAAGAAAAAAGGAAAACATGGATAAAAGGATTTAAAGAATTAATTTTTATGTTCTGCACGCCACTGGCTACTGTCTAATAAGAATGCATAAATGATTTATTTATTCGGTGGCAATATCTTTTGGTAAATGTATTATCCTGTGTTGCCAAAGTTTTTCAAAAGATTTTTATATTTTATGAACAGTTTTCGCCTAGCTATTGATTAAATCTTCCTTCTGAACCCCTTCGAACAAATAGTACATTTCCTTCAATAAATAATAGAAAATAGATAAAACAAATAACCGTTTCTCCTTACTTGAAACACAAATTAACTTTTTACCTTTTATTGCAGTTAAATCTCAACCTCTCTGTAAAGGTAATAGACTTTGAGATTTATAAATTCTTTCGTAATCATATTTGCGCATCTTAAAGACTAAAAACAAAGTGATTTACAATAATCGCTACAAAAGGCGGTACGCTCTTATAAAAGTTTAAAACATTTATTGCACACAAGAAAGTTACAGCTTAAGAAGCTTCTACAAGTAATATTACAGGAGATGGAGCTTGTATCATAAAGAGCGCGTTAGAAGCTTTAAACGATAATGGTCAACACATAACGTGCTTTATAGCCTGTTAAATCTAAAACGAGACGTTTCACTTTCCATATAATCATGAAAAAATGCCCTCCGATTTTTAAATTATTAATAAAATATTTTTTAACTTCATCCAATACTAAATGGACACAAAAGCGAATTAAAAATCAGGTTACTTCCAATATACGAAGAATTCCATATGTGGCATATAAAAGCACATCGCCCAGTAGAATCATTCATGAAATTATTAGTAATAGTTTAAGGTCATGTTATTGTACACGTAATGTAAATATGAAGGTTGATGCCTTATCACGTACATTATTTGTTTAATCATTTAATATCTGGTCACCGAGTTTCGCTCTTAATATTCAAATCTACATTTTTAAGCAGCCCAATGAGTATATAATTTAAGTATATTTATAACATGACAAATTATTAATCAATTCGCGAAAATCACGGAGTGGGCGACATCTACTTGAACTACTGAAAGGGAGATAAATAAAAAGTTGATTTCACTCTTTTAGAGCAACAATAGTCACGGCGGATAGGCCCCGTTTCCAAGACGGGCAACAGCAGCGTGTAGGGCATACATAAGATCGCCCAGCTCACTCTATTTATCACTATATAAGAAAAACTCTATGTTCAATTGATTTTATTATTTATTGATCTGCAGTGAAGGAAAATTATAGGTCTGATATTCATACTTGAGTAAAAACATCCACAAAAACCTGTGACCAGACTCTCGACGTGTGGCAGATATTGATATCATATTTTTTTCAGTTACAAAAATAGTTCATTCGTACATTACATTACAATTTGTTCTTAGAAAATACAAAGTCACAATCAAACTTAAAATTTACTATGAACAGTTGTCACGTTTTGACAGGTGTCACATTTTTATAAGTGTCTATTTTAACAGTGTTACTCAACGTTCCTATAAATATTTACCTAAACCCATGATTTCCGAAATTGAATTGGCAACGTTGTATTTTCAACTTTGAATTTATGAGATGGCTGTCATTTGACAAGCAAATTATTTATGTTCGTCAAATGAACCTTTCCTTTTTTATATTTTTCAGGTTTATTCTGGTTACAAATTCCTACTTGGGCTTTTGTAGAAACGTTATGTATGCGATTGTACTGGAAAAATATGTTAAATAACCGTTTCAACGCACTGAATTTGTTTGTCTTGGGAGTGAGTATCCCAACATATATTGATTTTATCATGTTTTATAACATCTCTGAAAATTTCATGAAAATCCCAGTCGGCCCCATTTTCTTAACGTTTACCCAAAGATGTGCGTGTCAGTAGTTATCAAAATTTGTAGGTCATTATGGATAAAAAGCGGCAAATTTAAAATTGAATTATTTCAGATTGAAACGCCAGAAATTAAATAAAGTCAAACCTTTTTACTACTATACTATACAGAAGAAAGGAGTGCAGTATTTAATTTGCAGAACGTAGTATAGGTTCAAGAGGTAGAAATTTTATTTCTACCTCATCCTTCAATGCTTATTTGTAGTTAAAATTTAAATTTTAATACATCTGATCGGCCTAATATAGTTTTTGTCTAGATTTAATCTTGTTTCCATGGTTTTTGCTGTAATAAACCTGTTCTTTTGACAGATAAGTCAGACTTTATTTATTCATAGCCATCTCGTATGTATTTTAATTGATTCGGAATTTTGTATTAATATATATATTTCAAAATAGCTTCATTCTAAAAATTTTATCAGTTCTAAATCCTTGAAGGCAGAATTATTAGTAATAACAACGCAACATAAGAACAAATTCAAAAAATATATTATAGATGAGATGGCCCGAGAAAAAGGAATTAAAATTCTCAGATTGCCTCCTTACCACGCAGAGTTAAGTCCCATTGAACTGATCTGGTCACAATTAGTAAAAGGTTATGTTTCTCAAAACAATATAACATTTAAATTTCCTGTTGTGCGAAATTTGTTTTTGAAGGCAGTTTCAGATGTAAATAGAGAACATTGGGGAAAATGCATTGATCATGTTAAAAAGGTGGAAAATTCATTTAGAAAAGTGGATATTTCAATGAAAAATTTAATAGAACCTATAATAATAAACCTCAGAAAAGACAATTATATTGACACCAGTAGTTTTAGTGAAGACAGTGACTATTAAAGATAGTTCTTGAACTAACTTTTTTTTTAATCTTTGAGTTTAGGTAAGTACTGAAGCGTTACTTTTAATGCCAAAAGATTAAAAAAAGTTTAATCTCAACATATAATCTTCCTTGTTATTTATTGGTTAAATTTAATTCGTTCAATGTTAAAGTGTTAGATGCATAAAGTTTATTTTTATTTTTTGTAAATAATATAACTTATTTTGCAAAGTACGCCTATGGAATATGACGTTATATCCCCACTTTTACTGTACTCATCTATCCTTTATAATATATATTACTATAGAAACCAGTTATTATTATATGCCGTTGCTAGGAAATAAAACTAAAAGCTTAACTTTTCTTGTAAATATCTCGGAAGATCGAATTGTCACAAACATGAGACCTACATTTTTTGCCGATTTAGATAGGAATTAGTCTACCCTGAAAGTTTCATTGAATTCTGACGAGTGGATTTCGAGATCCTCTGGACACACACACATACATACATACATACATACAAACCTTGATTGATAAAATTTGATATTTCTATGGTCCTCCTGATGCTTCATCCAAATAGAAACGTATCCGTGCTATAAACTGGAATTTACCGAACCTTCAGCTTTCTCGTCTTCCTGTATATTTTAAGAAATGGCCTATCGCCCCTTGAGCTTCAATTTCGAGAACTCGTTAACGATTTCCATAAAAGCAATCAACCTTGGTCGCCAACCTGTAACCCATAATGTAATGTCAAATCGTCCTGGGGGCTACCTAAGCTCACTTTAACCGAGATAGAATCTCGCATCGCGCACACAAACTGTGTTTAATTTATTCCAATAAGGTATCGGTACAACGACCCACATTCTCTGCATAATGCGCAGACTTGTCTTTTGTTGTTACTGTTTGTTGATTTTTTTTATTTTTTAGATCGTTTCGTTCTCACAGGCCGACTAGAATATGTAATAGGGGAAACCCGGGTACTAGTATAAACTGTTAATAGAAACGGTACGTAAATTTAACAACTATATTAGTCTAAGTCTAAGAAAATCAATTAAGATCTTAAAATTTACTTTATTTGAATGAAAAACCGATTTTTAAATCGATTCAGTGGTCCTAGCATTTTCTTTCTACTGTTTTTCCTTCCTTGATATTTCCCAAGCTTTTGATAAAGTGTGACACAGCGGACTCCAAGTCAAACTTAAAAAACTACTACTTCCCCATCCTCACTATCAACTCCTCAAATCATACATAACTAACAGACATTTCACTGTGATGCAAGGCAATGAACATACTGATATCCAACCCCATACACTCTGGCTTTCTACAAGGAAGTGTCTTAGGACCAATTCTTTACCTGATGTACACAGCAGATTTACCGACTTCAAGATCCACCCTCATGCCAACATATGCTGACGACACTGCTGTACTATCGTCTCAGACTGATCCAACAATGGCCTCCAACATCTTACAAGCTACTCTAAACAAACTACAGTGCTGGCTGAAAACATGGCGTATCAAAACCAATGTTCATGTTCATTATTTTAAAGAGGAAGTGGATAATTCTGTTACATATTTTTTAAAATAACTGATTTTCAAAAATCTTACTTTTTAGGAAGTGTAGAATATAATCCTCTCTTCAATAAAACAACTGATAGATTATTCTTAAGAGTAAACCCATCATGGAACAAAGAACAACCAAGTGGCCTAGACTAAACAAGCAGTAGAGAAGGCAGGATTAAATACAAAAGAAATAAAAATAACAAACCACTCTATGCTGTCGACAGCAGTCAGTAACCTGGCTAAAGGAGGGGTTGGTGAACAACAATTAATTCAAATTACTGGCCACAGTTCAGCGAACTCAATTAAACCTTATCTGCAAATGGATAATGAGCATTATTCCAACATCATAAACACCCTTAGAAGTGATGCCTCAGAACCTCCAGCTAAAAAACAGAAAACAGAGGATCCTGCAGCCACTTCTCGAGCTTTTCACTCTATAGTTATCAATGAATTAACAAATATTACCTACATATTTAGGTAGTATGTTTTGTAAGCTATGTGTATGCAGAATAATCTGTTACTCATGAAATAGTCTTGTCAAATACCATTCGGGCATCTAATTTTTGAAAAATTAGATTCTCTTATGATATTACTTACGATAATCCAAACTTAATAGCTATAAAAATGTTTGTAGTAACGAAAAAAAACACACTAGTTTAGAAAAAAGTCTAAAACAGTATCGGAAGATGAGAAAATTTTAAAGATTTTAAAGATGCATTCTACCCTACTTTCCCCTATATGGCTAACTGAAGGTAAATGTCATTTACATATGCGGTATTTTTTTTTATTTCACCTTCAAGACGAAGAAAGTGTTTATCTAAGATTATCCTCTAAAAAAACACTTAAATTTCAAGCTAAGAAAGATTAGTTGCTTCTCTTATCAAAAGGATATATTAAAATTAAGCAGTAAGTCTCATTTTTTTTTAAAAAAAAATTCCTATTTATTAGAATTTAAAAATATATATGAATGAATCTTCCTTTTTTTCTTCTAAATTTTTGATAAGTTGTCTAGGATAGTTAGAGAGAATTTAAAATGCAAAATGCACAATTCTTCCCTCTTCGTTTCCGAAAAACCAAAAAAAATCGGCAATTTTTTCAGATTTTCGCTTATATCTTCGTTTAAGTGCATTTTAGCTAGAAAAGAGTTTTTCACAATGTTGTAGAGAATTAAATTTCCTATAATTTACGTTTTTAAATTTTGTTTCTAGGATAAATAGTTACGGAGATATTTTTAAAACAATGAAAAATCGCATTTTCGGGAAATTTGTCAAACTTCTAACTTTAGAACGCTGTAATTCAGTTATGACACTGGAAAATAATTAGTGAATTTTTTTTTAATACAATGTGGAGTCACAATAGCAAAAAAATCAACCGTTGTTTTAACTATTACTTTTACCCCCCACTCCGTCCAGTTGGTTTAAAAAATGTACATGAGTTTTGTAGGTAATTAATTTCCCTGCAAATTTTATTATATACTTGTTTTCCTAGAATAGGCCATGACTGAATTACACCGTTCTAAAGTTAGAAGTTTAACAAATTTCCCGATTTTTTTTCATTTTTTTAAAAAGTGCATATCTCCGTAACTGTCTGTCCTAGAAACAAAATTTAAAAACATAAATTATAGGAAATTTAATTCTCTACAACATTATGTAAAACTCTTTTCTAGCTAAAATGCACCTAAACGAAGATATAATCGAAAATCTGAAGAAATTGTCGATTTTTTTCGGATTCTTCAATATGGCGGCGGGCGCGGAGGGGGAGGAGTTATGCATTTTGCATTTTAAATACTCACTAACTATCCTAGACGACAAAAATTTAGAACTAGCAGACTATTTGGAAGGTAACCCCCTCTATTCACTGGATTAAAAATGTACCGGGTGTCCCATTTTAATCCGCCAGTAGCGATAATTCTGAAACATTGCATTGAATCAAAAAGTGTTCCAAATGAAAAGTTAATGGTTCTGAGGGGGACATCTGATGCCGTAGACTTTGCCGCCCCAGCCCCCCAAGGGGGGCGGGAACAGGGGGCAACTTTAAAATCTTAAATGGAAACCCCTATTTTTTATTGCAGATTTTGATAGAGGGTTAAAAAGTATGTAAGTTTTATCCGAAACATTTTTTTTATTGGTCGAGAGATGGCGCTGCAAATGTAAAAATTAGGTTTTTTGTCAATTAAATTGCGAAAATCGTCACGTAATTAACTGTTATATTACTTAAGACTTACTCACAACCTTACAAGGTTGTTTTTTTTCTCAGCCTGCCCAGATACTACCCCCGCCCCCCCCCCCCTACAAAGACGTAAAGTACTCAAAAATAGCGATTGAGTACTTATTTTTCAAATTAAATAATGGTAAAATAATTCAAAAAAGAATGTCATTTTTTTTTCAAACAGTGTTGAATTATTTTAACCATTATTTAATTTGAAAAATAAGTATTTTTGAGTAATATAACAGTTAATTACGTGACGATTTTCGCAATTTAATTGACAAAAAACCTAATTTTTACATTTGCAGCGCCATCTCTCGACCAATAAAAAAAATGTTTCGGATAAAACTTACATACTTTTTAACCTTCTATCAGAATCTGCAATAAAAAATAGAGGTTTCCATTTAAGATTTTAAAGTTGCCCCCTGTTCCCGCCCCCCTTGGGGTGCTGGGGGGGCAAAGTCTACGGCATCAGATGTCCCCCTCAGAACCATTAACTTTTCATTTGGAACACTTTTTGATTCAATGCAATGTTTCAGAATTATCGCTACTGGCGGATTAAAATGGGACACCCGGTATGTGCCAATTTTTTTTGGCTTTCGTACTTGTGGCGGTCAGAAAAACATCATCCTGTAGGTTGTCAGAACTATACTGTATTTGAAAATCAAGAGAGAGTAAATTCCCAGAAATGTTTTGCAGTTATCAGTGTTAAAGGCAGTAAACCATAGACGTGCGTTTTCAAAATTAAATTAATATGGAAATAGAAATATTTAATTTGTTTTAGTTATTTATACCTAGATTACCAATTTTAGATAGATAAACATAATTCGTAAGTAGTAATTTAATTTGGGTAAAATGAAGAAAAAGTCAATATTATTTTAGGCATTTTGTTTTAGGCATATGTTTATTTACAAAATATGTATATAATATGTACAGATAATTACAATTATTTATAAATCAATATGAGGAGCTAAAAAAACAATTAAGTAGGTATATGAGAAAAAAAAACCAACCGCAAGGATAAAATTTGACGAGCAACATGCAAAAAATACGACAATATTAAATCTTAAAAAATAAAAATCTAAAAATAAAATTAAAGTACATAAATTAATAATTTTAAAGTTATGGTTCCTCGCACTCTGTGTCAGAAGATTCACCATCTGATTCTAGAGAAATTACAATGGGCTCTATAGTAATATCAATTATGTTATCTAGCTCCCACATTTTTTTTTCTATTTCTGTAACGTGTCTAATACATTTTTGCCAATTTTCACTTGTTACTTCAGATATTGCCTTATTGAAGAGATTTTTAACATCTGATAATTTAAAAGTAGTGTTATTTCTGGCAACATAACCTTTAACTTGAGCCCATATTAATTCTATCGGATTCAGCTCACAATGGTAGGATGGTAAACGAAGGATTTCAATTTCTCGTTTTTTGGCTATCTCCTCAATATTATATTTTTTATAATTTTGCTTATGTTTTTTAGCAATAGTTAACAATTCTGCCCTCAGCATTGTATTGTCAAAGGCTAAATTTTTAGAAGATAACCATTTTGCAATTTCACCCTTTTTCCATTTAGTGGTTGGTAAAGGTTCAAGTAATCTGGAGTGGTAACTTGCATTGTCCATTACAATAACCGATCCTTTTGGTATGAATTGAATCATCTGTTCAAAATATTCCTCAAACACGTCTCCATTCATTTCTTCGTGATAATCAACGGTTTTTTTTGATTCAAATAAGAGTAAACCATTCTCAAAAAAACCGTTTGTACTGCCTATATGACAAATAATTAATCTTTTACCTTTTCCTATAGGTTCCTTAAAACCAGTAGTATATCCTTCTAGAAAAGCTTGATGGGATGATTTTATATTTTTGTCTTTCCAAACTCTTCCTACACAATGTCCTTCATTAACCCATGTTTCATCTAAATAATAAATGTTTTTATTTTGAGCTTTAACTTGTTGTATTCTTCTGAGGTACTGTCTTCTCCAACATACAATTTCTTCAGAATCAATTAGCATTGAGTGTCTGCCCATTTTTTCAAATTTAAAGTTTAACTCATGTAACACTTTCCATAGTTTATCCCGGCTTATTGTGGGTAAATCAACATCATTCGTAATGACTTGCAAAACTTTATCTAAAGTTGGTATTTGCTTGTTTATAAAAAATGAGTGAACAAGCTTACGAATAGCATTTTTAAAAAATTCGTCCACGTTGACTTTTAATAGTTTTGGTCTACCTGGTTTCGGCTTTGGTGAGGTTACTTCACCTGATTTTTCCTCCTGTAGAACTCTATATATTGTAGATTTTCCATATCCCATTGCCTTAGATGTTGTTTCAACTACACTGTCAATAGTGTTTGAGGGATTTTGATGTTTAAAATAGTGGTACACATTCACTACAGCACTCTTTTCATTGAGCGATAAATGGTCTAGTTTTAATTTTTTTCACTGGCGTATACTCACAAACTGCTTCCATTTTTAGTCACTACTATTTGTCACGTTTATCGAAAATCAAATAACTGCATTTCTAGAAACTATTTAAGTCAAAATATCTGTCATTAGAAGCTGTTGCCATTCGGAGGTCGTTAAATAACAATTATCCCTTTCTATTCTGGTTACGCCTATGACGCACGTTAATCCTCTTAGGCCTACTGTAGTAACAATGAAAGATCATAAAATAATGTGATAGTCCAAGAAATTTAATAAATTTTGTATTGAAATTAACAAAAACAATTTAGAATGCATTACAAATATTGAAGTTTTACCGCACGTACTGTACTATAGTTTTGCATACCGAATTACTTTTTATTCTGGGAATTTACTCTCTCTTGATTTTCAAATACAGTATAGTTCTGAACGTACCGCAGGTAGACGGAGAAAACCAAAAAAAGACAGTTACTCACTAACTCTGGTCGCGACACGTCTTTTACTTTATAAATTTAAATTGAGTATATCTACATTAAAATAGTTACATACATTATTCGTGTTTTAATCACCAAACCAACCCCTCAGTACTTGTTCGGAAATATTTCACTTATTACACGAGAGCTTTTTTTTTGTCGAAGTATCAATAATAATTTTATGTGATCAAAGATCAATCCATCCCTGGTAATGCTTATTCAAAAATATTCATTTGTACGTTTAATTGAACATTTAGATTTGACTGGTAGGTGTATAGTGGTTTTATTTATTGAATACGTTCGAAGATTTTGCATAATCTGCTGATATAATGCAGAAATTGCATATCACGATGCGCATACATTGACATTATTGACCTCCGCTAGCTTCAGAACAATTCACGGTTTTACTTGTGCTTGTAACTCTCACGGTAGTAGTAGCAGTTGGAAAAAAACAACAACAAATTTCGAATTTTCCAGTTGTACAGTCCAATCAAATCACCATTTACAGTTTTTTTTATCTTACAACATCTAAAAATGATAATAATCCTTTTTACTAATTACACTGTATGAATTGTAAAATCTTAAATGAAATTAACTTCCTCATAGTCAAGCTTAACCTTCTCTCTTCTGATCTTTCATCACCATTATGCGGACAATTTCATTATCCTTAGGAATCTCACGGAAATTTGATATACATTCATTCACTCGCGAGTTTAACTTCCAATATCTAATTACGCCATGAATATACCGAGAGATACTTAACAATGTTAGCATTCCTCAATAGAAGGCTATTTGCTAACCAACTTAGAATTTTACCATCAAAAACGACCCGGGGTTCTCGGAGAGTTTCAAGTCGCAGAAAATGTGATATCGATGAAACTTGGCAGTTAAGTACTTGAGAGGGTGTAGAAAATGATAAAAAAATCTTTGCTGCTCCATCGAAAATTTGGTTTTTCCATTATATCTCGAAAAAAAAATACAAATTTCGAAAAACTAATAGCACCACGTGAAAGAGCGGAAAATTTTACTATAAATAGTATTATAAGTTATTTTTAAAAAAAAATTGTATTACTATAAAAAATTATTCAAAATAAGAAAGCAAATTCGAAAACTCTACAAATACTCAGGCGAGGCGTTCGGAAAAAACTAAAGTAGCTTTGCCTAAAATGTACCCAAAGAAAAAAAAGGAAGCATATATTTTGTACCAAACCAAGCCACGTTCGTAACGACGCCATTTTTGTCTGGTAAGGCGTTTTTCATGACAGTCGAGTATTATGTTATTTGGCAAGTGTGTAAGGCCTATTAATATTATAGGGATAGTACCTTCCACGGGAGACGATTTGATTCTCCGAGGATTCACCTTCCACGGAAGCATCTGTCAGGAAAGTTCCTGATTCGCCGAGAATTCCCCTTCACTGTATAAAAGGGTATGTTGAGATATTTAAATGTTTTTATTGTATAAACTGTTAGAGTTTGTAAATTTCTTTCTGGGCCGAGGGGTATTCGATTAGGGGTTTAATGTATATTATTTTAGGGTTCTCGTGTTGACCACATTCTCGTGTTGTTCCACACCCCACTTCACTGTGGTTAGCCGGCATCCAAAGCGGATTACATAATCCCACGAAGGAATATCTTTAACCGAGAATAACTCGTGGCAAAATAAAATGTTGGATTTTCTTAGACAAAAGTAGACACAAAATCCTTCTTTTTAAGATAAAAAACTTTTCTCTACTTTTGTTTTTCTAAAAATGACAGCCAATTAATTTTTTTTTTCGAAAAATGCCGATTTTGACTGGACAAATAATTTTTTTTGAAATACTGGAAAACCATTTTTTGCATAAAAAAAATCGTACCAATTTGAAAATTTATATAAATGTAAGAAAACTGTGAAAATGGCTTGAAAATTGTGTCAAATCATAAAATAGTTTTTTCGAAAGAAGTTGTGAATTTAAATAAATGAAGGTATTACAAAATCTCCATAGTGGGATTTTTCGAATATTTTTTTCATTTTTTTTTCGAAATAAAAATGAAAATCTTACAAAAAAATCGTACGAAATTGAAAATTCATGTGAAAGGATAATTGTGGTTGAAAAATCAATTGGTTTTTTCTAAATTTACAAAAAAAAAGTGTTAATAGAAAAAAGAGACTGAAAGTATAGGAAAATGTAACAAACCTGTGAAAATTCTGTGAAATCATAAAATTGATGCAAAAATATTTTTTCGGACGCAATTGTGAATATAAAAAAATGAAGGTTTCTGATACAGATTTAAGTAAAACCAAACGGCTTTATTTAACTTTTAAAATAACAGGGTAATGTATGAATGACAATCTTTATACAGGGTGGTTCATAACTATTGGAACACTGACTAAGGGCAAGTTATTGGGACCAAAATATTGCGACAGGACCAAATATACCTTAATAAAATATTGCTGTGTAATAAGATACAGGGCGTTAAAGTCATATGTTCTAATCAAAATCACTAAAAAGTTTCGTCAAAAAAAGATGCCACTTAATTTCATCATCAGGAATCGTTCACGTGGCGCCCCCTATAAGAAAATGTGAAATAATACATAAATTAATATTCCTTATCTAAAGTTATGCTTCTGTGCCGATTTTGATAACAATTGATAAATATACAGGGACATCATCAGAAAAAAACGAAAAAAAAATTCCAACTTTAACGCCCTGTATCTTCTTGTACCACAGCAATATTTTATTAAGGTATATTTGGTCCTATCGCCATATTTTGGTCCAAATAACCTGCCCTTGGCCTCTGTCCCAATAGTTATGACTCACCCTGTATATGTCGTCATTTTGAACCCGCCGAATAAACCATATTAAAATCATTAATCTCAAAATAGATATCAGATAATTGTCAGTCAGTAATATTGTATGCATAAACAAATTATTACATCAAACAGGTTCCATCATCATACTAAATGCGAATGCATAATGGAGGAATATTTAATTCAATATTCACTTTGTACATAAACTAATAAACTATGTCTTTTCGACTGGCGTTTCATGATGTATTTAGTGCAAATTCGAAATTAAATGATGTGTAAACAACTGTTAAATACATCCGAGATAATTTAATAATAGGAGCAAAATTTGAAATCAATTAAACAAGCTAATTTCATATACGATATATTTACAACTTTCATATTTGTCGATGGCAATTAAATTGCAGAGTATTATTCGCGATCATGTAGATTTCTGACCTTTTTGAAGACTTATAGTCATACTATGAATTATTTAGTATAGCCATACTTTCCATCCTAGATCAACTCCTTCTAATGAGTAGTTAATTATATTAACAGAATGCGGATATTGGCATAAAGTAATGGCAATAAAGTTAATCGATTATTTTGTAATTTCAAAAATGTTAATGATGTTTTTTGCTAATGTGCACTTAAATCCGATTAATTTAAATACCAATCTTAAATTAGTAAATAACAATCGAAATATACGTCTTAAGAAAACCAGGAAATTAAGATTTACCATATTCGAAATTCAGCAAAGAACTTATTTAATCTTTAACTTCAAAATTCTAAAGGGAATAACAATGTCATCTTTTTCTATTAAGCTCTTATTTTATACGAACTTCAAGTGATCTGAATCGTCGTTTTTTCATAAAGGAAAATCCAGGTACATCCTAATAATTTCTCTAGTATTTGGAACCGATTATCCCACCCAAAAGCACCACCGTGAATTAAAGTAGTAATTTTTTCAAAGCAAAATATTTCATTTTCAAATTTATACGAATTTAAATTAAGAACAAGCCTAATTTTCAATCGAAAAAGTTAGTTTATAAATTTTCAATTCGTGTGCGAGAATGTACCACGTGATCACTCCTCACTCTCTCAGCGTATGTTTGAAACCAAGAGAAATCATCTACAAGTTCGCATAGAAGTGCTCTACTGGGTTGTACCAGTAGAGTTGAGTTTAGTAAGAGAGAAGGAGTGTGACACCAGGATGCTATTGTCAGATAAGCAGTATGGTTTCCGAAGAGGAAGAACAACGGTTGATGCGATTGGCAAGGTGATCCAGCTTGCCAGCGACAAACAGTGGATTTGGGGAGCGATTGTCCTCATAGATGTTAAGAATGCGTTTAACACCGCAAAATGGAGCCATATTGCCAGGACACTGGAGGACATGGGCGTTAGCCAGTACCTGGTCAACATAGTTAAAGACTACTTCAAAGATAGAACCATCATGGTGGACAAGGAAGAGATGTCGGTCACTCAGGGAGTACCCCAAGGATCGGTCCTGGGGCCTTTGCTCTGGAACGTTCTATACAATGAGGTGCTCGAGGTCAACCTGGCAAGACACTGTAGACAGGTGGGGTACGCTGATGATTTGGCTTTAGTAATAAATTCAAATAATACAGAAGATCTCATGCATGAGACGAATATGGCTCTTCGGAATGTGGAGGAATGGATGGAGGGCAAGGGCCTGGAGCTAGCACCCGAAAAGACAGAGGCTATCATAATAAGAGGGAAAAGAAAAAGAGAAGGCTTACGCTTACAGAACCGTCTCAGCGAAAGCGGTTGCAGTGGTGACAGGCACTTAATGGTGGAGGAGCGCTGCAGGCTGGGTCTCCGTATAGCCGTAACGGAAGCTGACAAGGAGGAGGAGAGGAGGACAACTGCGAATTGGTGGCAGGAAAGGTGGAACGGCGTAACAACTGTTGCACAATGGACAAAGAAGCTCATACCAGACCTGGATGCATGGCTTGGATGCAAACACAGGAGAACGAACTTTTTTATGACACAAGTGTTGACAGGGCATGGTAGTTTCAACACCTACCTGTACAGGATCAACAAGGTGAGGTCAGAAGACTGCCTGTACTGCGGGCAGAGGGACGACCCGGAACATACGATGGCGACCTGCAAAAGGTGGCACGCCTTAAGAACGGCCCTGGAGACGAGGATGGGAGAGGCAGTGACAACAAAAGGCCTCCTGGAATGGATGATGGTAAACAAGAGTAACTGGGAGAGCGGCGAAAGATACATAAAAGAGGTCATGAAAAAGAAGACGGAAGAGGAGCATATTGTCGTAATAGATTAATAAGACTTGCAACCCATGGACTGACGCAATGTCGTGAAGACGGTCCTGGTCCATAGGGAGTTTCCGGGGTGGTTTTAGTGGGTATAAGGAGTCCCACACTACCCGGGAAGGGTAGAACCTGTACCCAGTGCGCATAAAGCGTTTCCACCCGTCAAAAAAAAAAAAAAAAAAAAAAAAAAAGTAAGAGAGGAAACATGCGCAATAGCGCCATGAAGGCATTAAGTGCAGTGTTGCCGATGCCAATTTATCATATTCCCCAATATCCCAAGTCAAATTCCCAAAATTTGGGGACAAAAATCTGCTGATTCCCCAAAAATTCCCCTCAATAGGTTAAGTACCTTACCTTAGGATTATCTTCTTGGTTTTGAACTTTTATTAACCATTTATCCATATTTGCACAAAATCGTATCGTTATTTCGCGACAGAATACAAAATCAACTTATCTAACGCAAAGCTAGCAAATTAGAAGCGTCTAAAACTAAGGGAATCACAGAAAGGTTTTCTCTATGTGTTCACGTTCGCACCGCGCGGAGATAAACGAACTTACCCGATTATAATAAGATTTATTATAACAAAAGTAGGTACAATGGACAAATGATTTGCTGCTGTACAAATGGTCTTGAGTTCTATGCCCAATCTGAACTGTTTTTTTATTTTAATTTTAATTTTAATTCCTGCATGATTATTTATTATATTGTTTAACGATGAGATTTCAAAATGCCCGCATTTTCCCCGCATAATGCCAATCATCTTGAGATTCCCCGCAGTTTGGCAACGCTGGTTAAGTGTCGAGACTATCAAGTCAAAGGACCCCGCACAAAAGGATAGGATTTTGCCGTTTGGTCGAATTGGCTGATTTTTGGATATGTTGTAGGTTTTGTCAACCTGAACAAAAGTCTCCATGGGCACCAAGGTCCAAAGTCCATATTTTGGCCGAAATCAAGCTCCAAAGGTCCATTTCTCCATCATAACGTAACCTCTTGAACCTCATTGAAATATCGTTTTTGATTTATTTTATTATCTAGTTATATGTTTTCGAGGTCGCTGAGTTGGAATCTGATGTCAAAATGACAGAATTGACAGTTGACAGCTGTCAACAAGCTGTCAAATTGACGGAAAAATACCAAAAACTTAAAATAATGATGTGACCATATGTTTCCGAGGTCCGTGAGCTTGAATCTGATGTCAAAATGACAGAATTGACAGTTGACAGCTGTCAACAAGCTGTCAAGTTGACGGAAAAATCCAAAAACTTGAAATAATGATGTGACCATATGTTTTCGAGGTCCGTGAGCTTGAATCTGATGTCAAAATGACAGAGTTGACAGTTGACAGCTGTCAACAAGCTGTCAAGTTGACGAAAAAATACAAAAAACTTGAAATAATGATGTGACCATATGTTTTCGAGGTCGCTGAGCTTGAATCTGATGTCAAAATGACAGAATTGACAGTTTATATATTATTATTATATTAAAAAGACTAACTAACAGTTTTTTATTTAAAAATCTAAAATGCAACTATCTCATCAAATTTTTTCAGTCGTATACGAGATTTGCCAAAAAATATGAAATTTACTCAGGAATAAAGTACCTTTATTTTTGAAATACCGGGTGTCCCAGAAGTTTCTGACCCATTTTAACTGCAAATATCTCGGAACTCAGAAATGATAGGAAGGTGCGGTTTTCACTGAACAGTTTCTTTTTATATAAAGTTTTTTTCAGTATAAATGTTTATTTAGTAAAATCTTATATTGGGTGTTTTAAAAAAGCGGTCTTTTTAAAATGCAAATAACATCGATTTTTTTAACGACACACCCTATATATTTTTATTCTATCTGAAAGGTGAACTCTTTCCCTTTCCGAAAATGTATAATATGTTGAAGTTTAGATGAAAAATAAGTGAGTTATTTGATTTTTAAGGATAGGCAGTTATGTAGACATATACCATTAGATAATTAACAAATGAGCTCTGGATAAAATTATAAATTGAAAATGTATAAACTAATTTTTTCGATTGAAAATTAAGCTTTTTCTTAATTTAAATTCGTATAACTGTGAAAAATAAATATTTTTCTGAAAAATGTTTTATATTTTGAATTAATATTTCCATAACGGATCTAAAGAGCTGTCTGTCCTAATCACTTCTTCTATTTCTTCTTGTACGAAGGTTCCAAGTGAACTAAAATATATGTTTTGCTCTACTTTTTGTTGAACTGTCTAAATTTAAATTTGGCAACGTTGACACGATTTCGAGATGGTCACGTGGTACATTCTCGCACACGAGTTGTACTCACACATTTCAAACATCGGGGCCCTGACGTCTCCTGAAGAAGCGGTTCAAAACCACAAATAATAATATTTTCAGCAAGTGGAACTTAAAAACTATCAGCCAGTTCCGCCACTGTCACTGAAGTTACTAATACTGATATTGACATATTTCGAGTCAAATGGTTGTAAATATTTCGCAAGGATTTGCATAAATGGGTGGAGTGTTAATTTTAGAATATATTTAAATAACTGTAAAATAATTAGTTTCACACACTATTTTGAAAGGTGTGGGTGAATATAGTGTATAGTAGCAAATATTACTGGATATTTTATTCGGCACCTATACCTTTATTTTTTATTCTACCCCTCTTTCTTCTAGTGTTCTTTTGACGGCTTCGTGTGGTTAGTTGTCAAAAGCCCCTTCTATGTCTAGAAAGGCACATACTATAGATTCTTTGTTCTCTAGTGCATCCTAGATTTCAACTGTCAATTGCAGTTCCAGTTTTGTATATACAAATAGCTTAAAGCGGGTAATTATTTGCTTTATACCCTATAAATTATTCTTTTTAGATAAAACTTTGTAACTTCTTCGTTCTGCATACGAAAATATTTTAATAAACTATTAATACTTACATCCCACTTCCCATGTTTATATTCTTTAACACAATTCCCTTTCAGGCAGTTTACACCCTCGTATTTTCGTTGATGTTTCCCCTCAGTTATTTCTCAGAGACTTAACAGTACCCCGAGGCAATTTGGCAAGTTGTATAGCAAACATTTGAAGCCCTACAACATTCTCCACTAAAGAAAACAAACTATATAACCGAAGGGACATCAACTGATATATTTACTCGTAGATATCAAGAAATTTGAATTTATGATGAAAATTAGCATAAAAGGTGCGTTGGAGGAAAAGTTGACCCATTTCAAATGAGTTACAACTATTAATGAAGGAGTTATTAAACATGAGATAATTCAACTGTGTTTAAATATTTACAGTTACTAATTCTGAACAAAAAGTAAATTGAAATCCTAATTTTTCTAACAAATTACATAGAATCTATTCAAAAAGATACCACAAAATATATTAGAGAAAAAAAATACAACCTACTTCCTATCACTGTTAAATTACCCAATAATTTTAATGCTTATTATTATTTATAATTCCCTTATTAGGTATACCGTTATTATCATCTGCTACAATATGTTAGTTGACCTATAACATAACTTATGTTCATATAACAATATAAATACACGAAGGTTTCAAGTTTAAAGTTGATATTGGCACGATTCTACCATCTTTAAACGGTCAATCCAAATTGGATCTAATAAGTAAACCGTTCGGTTGAGAAAGAAAGCTCGCATATGTTTCAATTTTAAAACCAACGGTATACCTTGATTATTTTACGGAGAATAGATTACGTCACAATGGGCAGAAGCCAAATTGAGTTTGAAGGCGTGGTCATACAGCTTCAAGAGCACTGACGCGCAATGATTTGCGTATGAAAGTTGCATTTAGAGCTACAAAGGCTTGGCTTGAATTAAAGCCAAGCTTTTAAAAGCAAGCCAAGCCTGTGAACCTCTGTTGTTTCAGCTGCTAGATTTACATGCTGTCCCAAACAGACGTAATTTATACAGATTTCTCTAAAGCCTTCGTCAGGCTTGACCATGGGCTTTTACTTCACAAACTCTCTCTGTTTGGTCTTTCAGATGCTCTCCTTGACCTCTTTAGTTCTTACTTAAATAACCGAAGGCAATATGTACAGATTAGTGGTTTCAAGTCTGACGAATATCTAGCTACGTCCTGCATTCCCCAAGGATCCAATCTGGGTCCGTTATTATTCAACATTTCTATCAACGATATATGTCATATCAAAACTAGAATATGCCTTGGTTTTAGATGTGCTACCATCTATGGTAAGAAGAGAGTATTGACATTAAATTTTGACTGAATCTAGTCAAGATGTCACTCTCTTCTTTTTTATCCCTTTCAGAGATTAATACAAAGTGAGTAAACCAGTAAGGAATTTTAATTTATTAGATTCGACATCCTAAGACCGGTTTCTGTCTTTCGACTTCATCAGTTAGGCTTTTCGAATCCAATAAATAAAATTCCAAACTCGTACAAGTCAATAGCTATATCCGCTATAAGATAACATTTTTAGATGTGCTACCATCTATGCTAAGAAGAGAGTATTGACATTAAATTTTGACTGAATCTAGTCAAGATGTCACTCTCTTCTTTTTTATCCCTTTCAGAGATTAATACAAAGTGAGTAAACCAGTAAGGAATTTTAATTTATTAGATTCGACATCCTAAGACCGGTTTCTGTCTTTCGACTTCATCAGTTAGGCTTTTCGGATCCAATAAATAAAATTCCAAACTCGTACAAGTCAATAGCTATAAGATAACATTTTTAGATGTGCTACCATCTATGGTAAGAAGAGAGTATTGACATTAAATTTTGACTGAATCTAGTCAAGATGTCACTCTCTTCTTTTTTATCCCTTTCAGAGATTAATACAAAGTGAGTAAACCAGTAAGGAATTTTAATTTATTAGATTCGACATACTAAGACCGGTTTCTGTCTTTCGACTTCATCAGTTAGGCTTTTCGGATCCAATAAATAAAATTCCAAACTCGTACAAGTCAATAGCTATATCCGCTATAAGATAACATTTTTAGATGTGCCACCATCTATGGTAAGAAGAGAGTATTGACATTAAATTTTGACTGAATCTAGTCAAGATGTCACTCTCTTCTTTTTTATCCCTTTCAGAGATTAATACAAAGTGAGTAAACCAGTAAGGAATTTTAATTTATTAGATTCGACATCCTAAGACCGGTTTCTTTCTTTCGACTTCATCAGTTAGGCTTTTCGGATCCAATAAATAAAATTCCAAACTCGTACAAGTCAATAGCTATATCCGCTATAAGATAACATTTTTAGATGTGCTACCATCTATGGTAAGAAGAGAGTATTGACATTAAATTTTGACTGAATCTAGTCAAGATGTCACTCTCTTCTTTTTTATCCCTTTCAGAGATTAATACAAAGTGAGTAAACCAGTAAGGAATTTTAATTTATTAGATTCGACATCCTAAGACCGGTTTCTGTCTTTCGACTTCATCAGTTAGGCTTTTCGGATCCAATAAATAAAATTCCAAACTCGTACAAGTCAATAGCTATATCCGCTATAAGATAACATTTTTAGATGTGCTACCATCTATGGTAAGAAGAGAGTATTGACATTAAATTTTGACTGAATCTAGTCAAGATGTCACTCTCTTCTTTTTTATCCCTTTCAGAGATTAATACAAAGTGAGTAAACCAGTAAGGAATTTTAATTTATTAGATTCGACATCCTAAGACCGGTTTCTGTCTTTCGACTTCATCAGTTAGGCTTTTCGGATCCAATAAATAAAATTCCAAACTCGTACAAGTCAATAGCTATATCCGCTATAAGATAACATTTTTAGATGTGCTACCATCTATGGTAAGAAGAGAGTATTGACATTAAATTTTGACTGAATCTAGTCAAGATGTCACTCTCTTCTTTTTTATCCCTTTCAGAGATTAATACAAAGTGAGTAAACCAGTAAGGAATTTTAATTTATTAGATTCGACATCCTAAGACCGGTTTCTGTCTTTCGACTTCATCAGTTAGGCTTTTCGGATCCAATAAATAAAATTCCAAACTCGTACAAGTCAATAGCTATATCCGCTATAAGATAACATTTTTAGATGTGCTACCATCTATGGTAAGAAGAGAGTATTGACATTAAATTTTGACTGAATCTAGTCAAGATGTCACTCTCTTCTTTTTTATCCCTTTCAGAGATTAATACAAAGTGAGTAAACCAGTAAGGAATTTTAATTTATTAGATTCGACATCCTAAGACCGGTTTCTGTCTTTCGACTTCATCAGTTAGGCTTTTCGGATCCAATAAATAAAATTCCAAACTCGTACAAGTCAATAGCTATATCCGCTATAAGATAACATTTTTAGATGTGCTACCATCTATGGTAAGAAGAGAGTATTGACATTAAATTTTGACTGAATCTAGTCAAGATGTCACTCTCTTCTTTTTTATCCCTTTCAGAGATTAATACAAAGTGAGTAAACCAGTAAGGAATTTTAATTTATTAGATTCGACATCCTAAGACCGGTTTCTTTGTATTAATCTCTGAAAGGGATAAAAAAGAAGAGAGTGACATCTTGACTAGATTCAGTCAAAATTTAATGTCAATACTCTCTTCTTACCATAGATGGTAGCACATCTAAAAATGTTATCTTATAGCGGATATAGCTATTGACTTGTACGAGTTTGGAATTTTATTTATTGGATTCGAAAAGCCTAACTGATGAAGTCGAAAGACAGAAACCGGTCTTAGGATGTCGAATCTAATAAATTAAAATTCCTTACTGGTTTACATGCCTTGGTTGTTTGGGGTCGCTATTATCAGGTTTCTTATTGATCAATGGGAAAATCTTCAACGTCGTTTTTTGAAATTGCTAACTTTAAAAACTAACGGAATTTATCCTCCAATCGACATATCTCATGCATACTTACTTCTCAACAAAGCTTCTTTAGTCTTGAAGCACGTCGTAGATATTACAGCTTTCTACGTAAATAAATAAATAAATAAATAACTGCCCTATATTTATTTAGGTAGTTGGTAAAAAGGTATGCCTAGTTACAGTATTTATTTATGCAATATTTTTAACACTATAATGAAGATTTTTTATTTGTTGGAAGAGACATTTAGATAAATTTGAAGTTTAGAATTATGTTTACTATAAAATCACTTTTCAAATCAGCTTCACAACGGTTTCAAGTACCAAAAAAATTTGGTTATTGCATCGATAAAATTTTAGATTAATCTAAAATCAGCGCATCGACGTTTCGCCTACAGTGAAACAACAATTTGAATATGTGGGTTAGATTCGAATCTAACTCGTGAAATTCTACACCTGAGCTATTAAATAAATAATAGGGAATTCGATAGTGATAAGAAAAACACGCTATGACATGACAAACATCATCCGAAATAATTACGGTCTCATGAAGTATAAAAAAATTAATAACATGTCTCGTCACGATTCACAGGCCTAACTTTGTAGGCATCAACAAGTGTTTTTCTCAAGTATTGATGGCTACGCTGTCGCAATCTATCAATACCGAACGAAGCATTGAATAAGCAAAGGTAACTATCAAGGTGGAGCCCGGGTTCTTTGTTCAAAGGGAAGCGAAAGTTGATCGTACGCTCTTGTACATGAGTTAATCTGAGAAGTAATAAAAATGTGTAATTCGAAAAAAAGGAAAAAGTTATCGTTAAGTAAACGCGACAGCTGAATTGATTCACCTTTCTGCTTGTCTGAGTGTCAATTATGACAGCTAGAATAATAAAGTAAAGTTCAGAGTATATACAAAATTGTAAGAATGCCTTCAGAAAATATTGTTAAGATATTACTATCGTAACTTTAACCACTTAATCCAATTTAAGGATTTAAATTATTTGTTTGTGAAATTTGAAATTCTTTCTGACCTCAGGGACTATTTAATTGTGAGTTCAAAAGTTTTTTAGAGCCCTCTTTTAATTTATGCTACTGATTTTTTTCTGTACTTTTTTTTAATAAAATAAAATGGTTCAACACTTATATAATTTTATTTAATAAAGAATATAGACGAAAAAACATAAACCAGGATCAGACTAAATTTAATTATGGGAATTTCTTACACGCACACACATTCACTCCTAATACTATAAAAAATAACAAAAATTGAAAAATTAGAATTTGGCGAAATATTATCTAAAATTAAGGTTGGTGTCGGTGTCTCTTAGAACCAGCAATTGGCTAATGGCAATTAGTAAAAATGGAAAATGTATACCTCAACTATTTGTTCTTGAACTTCTTTCAAATCGTACAACCAGTGATGTATTTTGACAAGACTTCTAATAATGTGATTCCTCCAACTTTGTGGATTCTTCAAAGGATATTTTCTTGGTTTGAGTGAATTATTCTGGAACCAATTCTCAGGATATACAGAATGTGAAATCGCTGTCTTCCAGGCAAGTTTTTGCTTAAATATTATTTTAGATACTTCGCTTATTAAACACTAAACATAGTCGCAGTTACCATTAGACTTCAGAATATAAAGTTTTTTCTTTATTTCACTAATTTCTTCTTTTGAAATTTCGATTAATAATTTTAATATAATTTTCTTTCTCCTTTTTCTACCATTTTCCAATTAACTACTTTCTTTTAAACTTTTAAATTAAAGTATTTTCTTGAATTTTTCTCTACTCAAAAACTTCCACCATCTCAAAAAAACTAACTATTTTTTTTAATTCAAAATTATTAAATTTTTTTATACTGAACTCTCTTCTACCATTTTACAAAACTTTTTTTCTTTTTTTTTTGTTTTAGCTTTCATAATTTTATTTATAACGATTAACATATTTTTGCTTTATATTCTGACGTCCAATTTCATACATTTTATTAATTTCTAATTTAGTTAACAAAGTTGGTACCTTGACATTTCATTTTAAATAGTTGTCAGCACCTTATTTTATTTTGCCATACAGGTTGTCCTGATATTATAATTTATTATAAAGATTGTCCCAAATAATTTGTTAATAAAATTTTGAATTTTGAATATTATTTAATTTTGGTTTTAAAATTTTTTTTAGGTTGTTATCAGAGCTATTCATTGTCATAGTTATCTCACATTAAATCATCCCAAAGGTAAGTTAATTCATCATTCTCTTATTTTTTAGTAAATCTGCTTACGTTTTTAGGTGCTGTTTCAATTAATATTTAAAAGCCAAATTATCTCTTTTGGAAAAATATTGGATTGTACATAGTCTGGGTATTTTGTGTTTTTTGCTATTATAAACCTATGTATTTTACCATTCAAATCATAAAACCTTTTTATAAATCCAAGAACTACAAACTTTCAAAATTAATTAACGGTTTTCATTGTTTTGATGAACACTAAACGTTAAAACTATGAATGCCACCATTGACTGCTTAAAAACGCGCTAAAATAGTGCTACCTAATAGTAAATCAATCTCTACGAACATTAATATTACGAACAACTAGCGTAGATGTTCAACTCTTCGCGCCGCGCCCATAGCCCATATAAGTGCAACCACATTCAGAGGTTAGGTGTTTCGATACAGTTTGTGTTTTGTGGAAAGTAAGAAACATTAACCATAGATTAATATCCATCGTTCGTAACATTGATAACCGGCTATCATAAATATATGCTCATATTTTATTGATTTGACGTACAAAAATCGTAACTTAAGGATTAAGAAAATTTACGTACGAACGTTGACGTCCATTGATTTGATGTACTTTTTTATTAATTACACATACTTTTTTGGTTCAGTGTTCTTTCAACATTTTTCCCAATTCATCTTCCATCTTTCTTCCCAAATCTTCTGTATTTTTATTCATTTGCTTTCCCATATCAGTCATCATTTTTATTAAAACATCCGTTTGGTCGTGATTAATTAATTTTTCTTATTCTCGTTCTTTTTCAGGGTCTTCTATTATCGTATTGTCTATATCTTGTTCCTTGTCACTTGTTTCTTCATTTTCTTGTCCTATTTGTACTTCTTGCTGTCTTGTTAATCCCTATTCTTTTACCATCTATTAAATCCATGTTATTTTTTTTTAATTATAAATTACTATTTACTTATTTAAATTTATAGAGCCTCTTTATTTGAGAGCCCCACGTTGGGCGCCGTTTATAAAGTATTTAATAATTATAAATGTTAAATTTTACTTTTCTTTATTTTTGTCATCTTAACCTTTTTTAACATCAAACCCCAACCCATATAATATCATTACAATATATAACGCTTTATCTAAAATGAAACAACAGAAATACCGATTTCTTTTTTTTTCATAAAACAAAAAATACATCATGCTCAACAATTAAACGCATACTTAAAGCAATAAATCGATAGTTAGTGCTAAAAGATCCGCTTTTATCCCTAAAAAAAAAAATATCCGACGATGTAATTTAATACGTTTCTTTGAACTTGATTACATTTCATATGAAAATTACAGTTGTTGCGGTTTCGTGGCCTTGAAGTTTCTTTCAATTACAAGATGAAGAACAACCGATACCAGTAGCGGCGCCAAAATTAGAGGATCCCAAGAAAAAATTTAAAAAACTATAAGAAATCGAAGAAAAAAAGAATTCAATTTTCCAGACTGGATATACAATCAGCGATAACGTTTTCAACTGCTTTTTAAGCAGAAATCTGCGGTAATTACTTATGGCAAACTTATTCTTTCTTATAATGTTCCAGCATGAATGAGTTTATGTTTCTATACAATTGCAAACTTTGGTGTTGGGCTCTCTTCCATTTACTTCGGCTCAACCAGTTGTTTTAAGTATCTGGTGGGTCCAATGCAGTCTTCGAACATCTTCTTACTGATGAGGCACAATAATGCCGAAAACTGTAATTCTGTAATTCAATACCTGTTGGGGCATATAGTTCAAGGAGTAGTTGTTTGAATTCCGGACGTTGGTGCAGTGTTTGATATTTTCTAATGTCGTATTTCTTGGGAGCTGTGATTTTAACTTATTTCACATCATTTGTAGAGTTTATGTTTATTATTTTAAATATTTCGCGCCTATTTTAGTCTCAAATCAAACAGGCAAGCGTGTTTGAGACTCGTATCCTTTTAATTGTTTTAAAACCAGCCTGTTTGAGATTCGTTTTCTCCAAACTGAAGGATTGCATCACAAATGCTTACACAATAAAGAATTTAATCTTCTCGACATACAAGTAATAACGCGGCGCCACTGTAAATTCAGTACATCGTTCAATGTCTACAAATAAAAGCAATTCTGTACTCTATATCAACCGGAACGGCATTTTGATTTATATTTTATATCGCAGTTCGATGCAACTAGTCTCCTTTATTTAGTTTTTGTTTATACATCACAGAGAATAACGTATCGTGGATCTTTATCGTTTTTGTTACGTCTTTCAACACGTCTTGCCATCCATCCATCAGGATCGGCTCTTGAAAATCCATTTGGTATTTAGTCTTAGATTTTGAGTCCTTGAAATTTTGAAGCAAATGTTCTGGACGAAAAGGGAATACGTAATTGGAAAGAAAATCGGTCAAGGTTCATACAGATGTCTAGTCTTTGGGTATAATTTTATTTATAATGTTGATGATGTTTTTTATGATGCCTTTTTGTAATATATATGGCTTATATCACGTACAAGCGATACATGTACATTCGATAAATAAACTTTATTATTATTATTATTATTATCCATCTCCTTTTAGTATTACGTATTTTTTGAAAGATCTGTCGCATTTTCCAATTATTTTAGGAGATATGGAAGTCGAAAGGGACGTTTCGAGGGTTTCAAGCAGCAAATCGGCTTGCCTCTACATTAAATTAGAAATTTTCAACCACCAACAAGCTCCTGATAGGCTTTTCTTCTTTTTGTTCTTTACCAATTTAAACAACGTTACTACATTTCTATTTAGCAGAAATCTCTTAACCATAAGTCTTGCGAAATCTTATATCGATAATTGACTTTCGTAGTAGGAAATGGAAACTGCAATCCAGAACATGGTAGCGAAACAATAAGCCGATAGCTGATGGCGGAGACATAAATCCAAACCCAACTAATTGCTGTTTCGTTTCAGGCATAGAGAAAAATATTTTTATTGCTACCGGCTTTTCTGAAGCTGCCTGTAATGACGAACAACCTTCTTTCTGCTTTGATACGGTAATTAGTACTTAGATGTATACGAATCGTAATTCAAAATTCGATGTTATTAACGATGAAGATTGAGGATTATTTACGGGATGTTCGCATTCGAAAATTCGCATTTGGTTGTCCGAAATAGTTAGACGAAGCGTCTGATTCCACAAACTGGCAAGGAAATTTAATCCTTTATTAATTTTCAGTTATAGGCTTCAATGTACCCGCTTAAACAGCTTAATATACCTTAAATTTTGACTCTTTTGATTCTCTTAGATAAATACTAATATATTGAAAACAGTCAAACAAGGTGTAAATGGATGAAATAATAATAATCATCAAATTTTACAAATAAATAACATTAAATAATCATTTCAATTTCAAATCAATCTTGAAGTAGCAATTAATTCATAAAATGTTACATTTCTGAAGGTTAATATTAACGCAGTAACTCCATAAGCAGCTTTCATCGACGATTTTAAGACAATTACAAATATTTTGGCAAATAATACTATAGTAAAAATCAAAACTGAATAGTCTCAGACAAGTCTGTAATCGTTACATCTAAGTAAAAGTTATTATTTTAAACCTATGTGAGAAAGAAATTTTCCACATAACCTCAAAAAGAAATATTCAAATTTAAACAAATCATTAATCTAAATGTAGGGGAAAGTCAATGAAAATTAGAAAACAAAGCGTGGGAATTGCTAAAATCATAATATTATTGTAAAATAAACAATAATAATAGAGTTTAACAGAATTATAACTTCAATAATAACGAAAACAAAAAAACCTTCATGTATTTTTAATATTAGTCAAAATAGCAAATAATTTCCACCAAAATCATTCTTTTTACCTAAGGAATAATTTGGTAATGGTTAAAAGATGTATAAGAGTATTTTTTTTTATATTATAATAATTTATTTAAGAATTTTATGTCAAATTCCGATCTAGGTAGCTGTGACATATAAGTTCATAAAAACCAAATTTCGCTGTCAAGCGAGGCTTTTGCTTAAAAACCTCCGAAGTGTCCACATCAATGCTTGTAACGTAAACAAATGAAAATCTATGTCAAAGCCATTGTAGATCGATGAAATAATTGTAGAAATTTACCTGTCAATTTCTAAAGTGAGGTTAGAATTAATTTTTCATCTGAAGATTTTGGAATTTAAATAAAATAGACTTTCCAATCAACATTTCATCATCCTTTTCTGAAATAAATCCAGTTCCTGCAATTTTGTATCCTGTAGAACATAATCCCGTATTCCTGATTGAAACCTGGTAGAATCATTTGGACCACAGCGTCGATTTGCAAACAAGCAACTAAAGTTTGCTAAAAGAATTCAGAAAGTATTAAAGGGTACCTTTTCATTTTCTCAAAATCTCGATATTTAAAACTTTAAAATAAACAATAAGGCCAGGGTACTCAACTAAATTAACCGATATTTTTAATTTATAATAATAACAACACATTGTGGAGTATAGTTTTATCTTGTAGAAAGTAAATTGAAATTAAAAAAATCATCAAATCGCAAGAAAAATTGAAACTGCCTGCCACCTTGACCACCCTGTAGACACAAATATCAACTCTAAATGATAGTTACTAGGTAACGAATTTGTTATTTTCTATAATAGCGTCCAGTTCTATTCGATAACGACGGTCATTAAACGTTCTGCGTTATAATAGACGTGGTACTCATCTGAAAAATTTTATTAATATGCGATATCCTTTTTAGTGAAGGTATTATAATGCCGTTACATAAAATTATCAAAAGATAATGATAATTACTGAAACACTGGCATTATTAAGAGTCATTGCTCCTTCGAATTTTACTGAATAAGCAAAAAATTAACTTCTTCCCCTGAATAATTTGTAAAATAAGTTTTCTCGAGGGGTAAAGCGAGGTCCATTTTGGTGTATATACCTCGTCCATTAGTAGCCATTACTCAGCCATTACTAGCCATTAGCACCCATTACTAGCCATTACTCGGCCATTAGTAGCCATTATTAGCCATTAGCAGCCATTAGTAGCCATTACTCGGCCATTAGTAGCCATTACAAGCCATTAGTAGCCATTATTAGCCATTAGCAGCTATTACTAGCCATTAGTAGCCATTAGTAGCCATTATTAGCCATTATTAGCCATTACTAGCCATTACTCGGCCATTAGTAGCCATTATTAGCCATTACTCGGCCATTAGTAGCCATTATTAGCCATTAGTAGCCATTACTCGGCCATTAGTAGCCATTATTAGCTATTAGCAGCCATTACTAGCTATTAGTAGCCATTACTCGGCCATTAGTAGCCATTATTAGCCATTAGCAGCTATTACTAGCCATTAGTAGCCATTATTAGCCATTACTAGCCATTACTCGGCCATTAGTAGCCATTATTAGCCATTACTAGCCATTACTCGGCCATTAGTAGCCATTATTAGCCATTAGTAGCCATTAGTAGCCATTACTCGGCCATTAGTAGCCATTACTAGCCATTATTAGCCATTATTAGCCATTACTAGCCATTATTAGCCATTATTAGCCATTACTAGCCATTACTCGGCCATTAGTAGCCATTAGTAGCCATTATCAGCCATTAGTAGCCATTACTCGGCCATTAGTAGCCATTAGCAGCCATTACTCGGTCATTAGTAACCATTATTAGCCATTAGTAGCAATTACTCGGCCATTAGTAGCCATTACTACCCATTAGTAACCATGACTCAGCCATTAGTAGCCATTATTAGCCATTAGTAGCCATTAGTAGCCATTACCGGCCATTACTAGCCAATAGTGAGGAGCCATTACTAGCCATTAGTGTACGAAAATTTAACTCGCGGTTTACCCGTCAAGTTTTCTTTTTCTTGAACTGGTAATCGACTCATATATTTACATAATTCCTTATTTACAACACGTCCAGAATTACTTATTACGCCCTAGAGATTTTTGCGTTGGTATCATTGATTCGAGATTTAATTTGTATCCTATAAATGCCATTCGGCTGCGGCGCAGATTCCTCATTAAGAACAATTTGTTCGCGAAACTCGTACCTAGCAAGTCCGCAGACCCAGAAGATGGTTATCACACAACGCGGCGAATCACATTTGCATTAAATTATTAATAAATAATGACTTTCGAATGGAATTCGATAGTAGATATTGTAGACTATACGCTAGTATATATATACAAAGCCCTGGACGAAAAAATTTGACATACGTCTATCAGGTTTGCCAACTTTAAATTTTAATGCGGGGACATCACTACCGGCTTTAGAATTTTATATATCTACCTTAATCTTGAAAAAAAAACCCTTATATGATATTTAAGAGACAAAAAAATACTGAAATTATTCACTTGTGTCAAAAACTTTCTTTCATCTTCATATTTTTTATATTTAATGGCTATAATAAAGTTAACAGTTATATAAAAAAACTATTGCAGTTAAAGAAACTCGATTTAACAAAAACATTAATGAATTGTGTGATTATCTTACCTTAAATATTTTATCTCGAACTGAAAAATCATTTTGTGTGTTCAGACATATTTATATATAAATTTTCTTTGATAATTTTCACATAAACTTTCTCAACACCAAACACAAGTAGCCATTTTTAATTTAAATATGTAATAAAACTTCATTAGACGAAATTACGTACCAAAGCCTTCTAGACGAAAAATTTTGACGTATGTTCATCAGGTTTGCCAACTTTAAATTTTAATGCAAGAACACCAGTACCGGCTTTAGAATTTTTGTTAGTTATGTAACATTGATAATGAGTAAATTTGAATCATCTCTTAAAATAAAGTATTACCATTAAACAACGAATTCTAAATACCCGGTATAAAGATTCTTTTAGGAGTGAAATTTGGTAAAATAACGACTTAAACAAAACTCGGAAAACTTTTGAATACTTTCGAGTTGGCCAGTAAATAAGTTCATTTTCCGCATGAGCAAGTTTACTTCATTAAATTTGACAACGGGGTAAACCAGGGGAGGTTGTGGTTGTATAACTTTCTCCAAAATGTAGTTAATGTGTTTAAAATTCGGCCAACTGGGTTTCGCACCAGCGTTAGCTCGATATTCAATTACAAGAGCCTAACCACTATAATGTCCGTAATTTTGAATATATTTTTTTCCTGGTTCTTTGGAAATTGACGCTAGTTCTTCAGCCACACGTTAATTCATTTATGAAGCTCATAGTGGTTGCCTTGTTAGTTCAATTTCACTTCTCATGGAATAAAACCACTTATTTATTTGACTGATTTTAGTCAAAATGTCACTCTCTTCTTTGTATTAATCTCTGAAAGGGATACGAAAGAAGAGAGTGACATTTTGACTAGAATCAGTCAAATAAAAGCTTTGCAACACACAATGCAAATTGTGTATGCAACCCCAATACATCGGGAATTATTTGCTTTAAAAATTGTCAATACTCACTTCTAATCATAGATGGCAGCACATCTAAAAATTTTATCTTATAGCGGATATAGCTATTGACTTGTACGAGTTTGGAATTTTATTTAATGGATTCGAAAAGCCTAACTGACGAAGCCGAAAGGCAGAATCTGATAAATTAAATTCCTTACTCGTTTTCTAACTTTGTATTAATCTCTGAAAGGGATACGAAAGAAGAGAGTGACATTTTGACTAGAATCAGTCAAATAAAAGCTTTGCAACACACAATGCAAATTGTGTATGCAACCCCACTACATCGGGAATTATTTGCTTTAAAAATTGTCAATACTCTCTTCTAATCATAGATGGCAGCACATCTAAAGATAGATAGATATTTTAGCAAAAATGACCCCATCTCGAACACTCTGTACAACAGTAAATCAAAATAAATCAACAGGTCTTTATATTCAAATGTCATTCTCATATCGTTGGTTGTGCTCACTATGAATTACGTTTTTATCTATAGCTTCGTTAATACAGGGTGAAACAGAACTCAAATCAAGCAATATCTCAAAAATTTTAAATGGATTTTTTTGGGAAGTTCCAAATAATGTCAAATTTGGAGACCCAAACTTATTAGGCCACACCCTTTAGATGTGCCTGTCCCAACTTATTGTAGATTTAAGTTGGCAGAGAAATGATGTGGACTGTATACATATAGGTTATATCGAAATTATACTCTGAGTACTTGGATTTTATATATTAACGATAACGTAAAACAAAACACTTTACAACAAACATAGAATATAACAAATTCAAAACTGTGTTTGCAATTGCTCAAAAAATTAACGGACTGTGAACGAACAGTCTAAGTGCGACCTGTTCCATACGGATTCTGATTTGATTTGATTTATTTTAGCCGCGTGTCGACCGACGAGATTCTTCCTTGGCCAATCACGGGTACGTATTTTCGGCGTTATTGTTGTGCCTTTTTTTGATGCAACTTCCAGTCTCGCCCCTGGCCGCGGAGCATGTAAAAGCGGTCGCCCCCAAAGACGACTTTTCTTATTGAAGTCATCTCGAGTGAGTTACTTCCGCGTTGGTTATCTGCGCGCTGGCCTTGATTCACGATGTATGCTTACACTGTTGCTATGCGCGAGGTTCGTTTATTTTATTTCCCTTGTTGCCATGGGCGTAGGTAAAAATGTTCGATTTCGAACATGGATCACCCTATGAATCTTTTTACAATTTGTTAGTACAATTAATAAGCTTTCAAACGAGATAGTACATTAAGGGCATAAGTTAATGGAAAACTAAATATTTTATGATAACGGAAGATCATATATTTTGACGCACCCTGTATGTATATGAATAGTTGTATATGATATGTTTAAAAAAATCTTCAAGAATCTGAAAGTATGGAGAAAATGGACGGCTTGAACAGAAAAACTTGTAAATTACTTGTTCGAAGCAAACGATGATGTGTGTTTAGTATATTTGGATAGTTACCTTTCCTCTGAACAAGATGTGTAAAAATAACCTGGAGAAATACGACTTATGGGCAAGGGACTAAAAGCAGAATCAAAGTCTGATCCTAAATAAACAAAAAGAAAGTCAAAAAACCCGAATAAGGTTGACAAAATACGTTAAAGGAACTTTTAAAAGTGCTTAAAGGTTTTTTAATTTCCTTTCGATCTTTCCCTAACAAGTACAGATGACGTTTTAAATTTTTTTTTAATATTTTTAGCTAAAAATGAACACAGGTTTAAATAAAATATATTTCCTACAGTGGCGTACAAAATATGGGATTAAAATTCCAAGACAGTTCACGCTTACATTTACCTCACATCACGCAAATGTTCTGGGAAAAAATCAAATGAATTTTCTGGCATACAAACTGGTCCAACTGTTTAAACGTTTTCAGCCTCTCATTTGTCTAACGTCTCGCAGAGATAATTAGAACAATGTCCATCTTGCAGGCCATTTTTTTAAGCAAATTAAATTAATTTTTTCGCTTTATTTGTACCACAAAAACCAATTCCAGAAAGTCAGTAAACAGAAACATCATCAAAGGTTCAACTTGCTTGGCATTTACGGATTTTAATCATAGATTAGCCGCTACCAAAACGTGTAATTAACGACCCTGTATACCACAGAATTCAATTTCCTCCTCATTTTAAAGCGATATCTATACCTCATAAGATAATCTCGTATATTATTAGAAAACCTATACAGAAAATATGAACGAACGCTTAAAATCAATAGTGGTTTATTTGGACGATGGGTTTACTTGATATCGCGGAATGTAAATGATGGATTAAGAGATTAAACCATTGGCGGAGGCTTAAGGAAATTTGCTTGAAATAAATAGAATATAATTTTGCTACGATTATAAAGAAAAGTGCAAGTTTCATATGCGCCTTCGATTAAGACAGTTTGACAGTTTGATAAAACTTCACTGACAGCAACTGACAGTTCTTAAGCGCAATAGGGGAGATTGGGGTTAGTTGGAACGCGGAGTTGGTCAGTCAGTTATATTTAAGCTTCCGTACGGCAGAAGCCGCTGAGAGTTCCATTGCATGTTAGAAATGTGATTTAGTTAGTTGGTGTTCAAGCAAGTGTAAGTAAAAATTAAAATTAAACGTCCAACCGTGACCAACTAACCCCGGTCTCCCCTGCATTCAATATAGCCCGGGAGACAGTGAGGATTTTCGGTACTTGCGGCAAAAAAGTTATTACTAAAATGGCCAATAGAAATTTTTTTTGAAATGGCCGCCAGGGGGCGTCACTGCAATCTTGGATCTAAAAAAGTGATGTTTCTGTGAATTCCCCTATATTAACCTAACAAAAAAATACCTGATCTTTAAAGTCGAGGATAATCTGAAACTTTTGTGTTCGACAATTTTTGCTGTATCTCTGAAAGTAAAGTGGTGGGGGGTATTCAAAGGTTTCAGTAAAAAACACCCTGTATATTCGAAACGGCTGAGCCGATTTTAACGAACTTGGGCTCGTTGAATAGAGCTGTTCTTGGGCTACAAACGTTATAATATTTGAAGTTTTGATAGTTTCACATGTCGCCGCCAGAGGGCTTTTTTCGACATTCCGACAGAAATGGTTAATTTTCTCAAAAAAAATAAATGCATCCATTTGATTTTTTTTCTTAAAAAAGTAGCTGACTGATGCTTAAACAAGCTCACGAAAACCGCATCTCGATATCTTGTTCCTAACCTAAAATTTAGGCCAAAGAAAATTTGTTACTAAGTAAAATTTCAATTCTACAATTATACTTACCCTGTTAACCCACCCATACGACAGCCCCTGGTAATACGGTATATAAATTCGCATTAAACTTTTACCTAAACATATCCACAACAATGGACTACAATTGGACAATGGAGAATTTGACTTTGTCGACCTCACAGGTGTATCACAAATGTAACATAAATTCCCGAGAGATACGTCATGAGGACAATGGGCGAATTATAAATTTCGATAATGATTAAATAAATTAGGGTGTAGGTATACGCCTGTGAGAGGTAAAAGAGCAGAATGGAAGAAAGAAGAAACAATAAATTAAGTAGCTATTGTATCGTTCTGTACAATTTCTGATTGTTTTTTTGAAGTAAACTGCGTGCCGCAGGAAACAGGATGTAAAAGTTGTCGGAACAAACGAACTTATTTATGGGTTCATAAGACAACGCTTGACAATTGTTTTTTGTTAGGTAGGAATGATTGTGAATAATAAAACAATAGTACAGACAAAGTAGATGAAATAGATCTATATTTTAGTATTTTTATATTCAAAACATTTTTTAGAAAAATTATCAAAAATCAAAATTACAAATTCAGATATAATGGTTTAGTTTTGATGTAGTTCTATCTATCTATCTGTGATGTACCAGTAACTGTACTAGCTTACACAAAATTTGAAAGTTTTATCACTTACCACAACGACATAATTCACAGTTTGGCCCACCCTGTATAAAAAAAAAGTTCTCATGTAAATAAATGGCTTTATTTATCAAATTAACTAAAAAATCTACAAACAAACCACCATGATCTATAGAAATGAATCAACATTTCTAAATAATAAACAATATCCTGAATTACTGTTTAGTGCGAAATAGAAATATACGCTCCTTCGCCATATTTTTAAATCAAGTTAACTTACAGCTTTTTAAAATTATGGTGAGAGAGCGTAATACAATTCAAAAAATGGTGGAGGAATTTTTAAAACGAATTTAATGCTTTAAGTTTTATAGATGCTGATGTTTTGTAAAAGCACTAGTACCTAAAAGTAATATTTTTAATTGCATTTTATCATGTTTGTATAAAAAATATTTTATTATATAGTTATGGGTTTAATTCCAAAGGGGCAAATCGAAATAGCGATGTAACATTATCGCTCACATTAATTACGGTTAGAACTATAGACCTGATTCCCCGTGAAATACGTCAGGGCGGAACAATAAGTAGATAATTATGTAAAATACGCAGGTCGGTCCTTTGAGTCTAACCTCGGTGTTAATTTACTTGTCCAGGATGGGGTGGCTTTGTTTCATGTATTCCCTGAATATATATCCAGCGTTCCCTAAATTTGTGGTTGATACGCTAACCACGCGGGAAATTAACAATGTTATACGTCAATTTGGACGGCTGGTTAAATAATACTTTCGCGTTTTGGATAAAATTCAGGAAGTTAACATTCAAAACGTGTCTCTAAATTAATTAAATTTTAGACATTCCGTGGATTTTCTGCCAAAGATGGAGGATGATAAGTTTTTTATTATTTGTTTAATCGAATTAATAGTGCAGGAGAGATAAGTAATTTAATGGAAAAAACGTAAAATAATTTTCAGCATGAACGATAAAAAAATTCGTCCAACAAGAGAGGTGCTAAAGGGTTAATTTGAGGGGGGTGAAAATGGGGGCAAAATCGAAACTTGACGATGTTTAATTGTTTTACGCTCAGTCCCTTTGCATGAAAACAAAAAAAGTGATTTCTTTGAATTTTAATAAATAATTTTAGTAATGTCAATGAAAACCGATAATAAATTATTAAAAAAAGTCTTTCAATTCAAGTACTTAATCATCATCATCGTTAAAGGTCCTTAGAGTTAATAAAAGATATTTCATTTGATGTAATTTGCACGATTTTACCGCAGCTTCCCAAACATATACCACGTGTGGTGCCTTGGCAGGTATAAAAAACCATTTGATCCCTTCTTGAGCTAAATATTCTGATTCTTCATAATTATGTTTACTATCAAATACTATTCGACGAGCAAGGTTTGTATGTATGTAAAAGTATATTTATTTGACGGACATAAATAATTTGCTTGTCAAATGACAGCCATCTTATAAATTCAAAGTTAAAAATACAACGTTGCCAATTCAATTTCAGAAATCATGGGTTTAGGTAAATATTTATAGGAGCGTTGAGTAACACTATTAAAATGGACACTTGTCAAAATGTGACACCTGTCAAAACGTGACAACTGTTCATAGTACATTTTAAGGTTGATTGTGACTTTGTATTTTCCAAGATCAAATTGTAATGTAATGTACGAATGAACTATTTTTGTAACTGAAAAACTATGATATCAATATCTGACACACGTCGAGAGTCTGGTCACAAGTTTTTGTGGAGGTTTTTACCCAAGTATGAATATCACACCTATAATTTTCCTCCACTGCAGATTAATAAATAATAAAATGAATTGAACATAGAGTTTTTCTTATATAGTGATAAATAGAGTGAGCTGAGCGATCTTCTGTTGACGGGACTTGTGCCCTACACGCTGCTGTTGCCCGTCCTGGAATCAAGCGTCAGTAGATGTTGCTCTAAAAGGGTGAAATCCCCAGAAACTAGGCAACTTTTAATGCATTTAACTAACCTCTGTGACAAGCAGTTGATAAACGTCAACAACTGCTGCAGCCAATTGAAAATTAACACTGACAGCCTACTTTCAAGCCAATCGCCAATCAACTTTTTATATTTACCTCCCTTTCAGTGGTTCAAGTAGATGTCGCCCACTCCGTGATTTTCGCGAATTAATTAATAATTTGTCATGTTATAAACATACCTAAATTATATACTCATTGGGCTGCTTAAAAATGTAGATTTGAATATTAAGAGCGAAGCTCGGTGACCAGATATTTGACAATGAAGTCAGGAAAATTGTTTGCGTCGTTTTCTAGTGTCCTAGGAGACCGTAATTACTTGTCATCAAAGGTATTGTATGTTTTAGTGACAACAGCTGTCAAGAAAAAATGAAAAAGTGAATCAACATTTAAAATTTTCATTGCTACTTTACTAAACGTTAAGTTACAATTGCAATACAATACTTGTATCCCGTTTTTATATCTCTTAACGTTATTTCTTTTTACTTTCCAGGAAGACAGCTTCAATATATTTGACATATTTTTGTCTGTTTTCATAAGCTTGCTCCATCATTTTTTCAGATTCCTTTCTCACTACTAAAAAGTATAAAATGTATTTTAATTAAATTTAAATTAATTCTTTTTTGTAATGTGTTTCTAATCGAAAGATAAAATTACCATCAAACCAATCATTAATTTTGCTTAATTTTCGTTTTTCTTCTAACAAAAATTTCGTCTTAAATTTTTGTACAAAATCTATTTCAATAAGGTCATTTGCATGACACGTTAATGTATCGTATTGTGACTTCCATTTATCGGCTTCTGATTGCAAAGTTCTAAAAAATAATATAGGCTTTGAATCAAATACTGTATTGGAGACATAAGGAATTAAAGGCAATTCTTTAAAATTGATTTCAATATTTCAATATCTAAACTTTAAAATAGACAACAGAACTAAAGAAGTTAATTCTAATGTTAGATACACATACGGGAGTTCCACAAGGGTCAATTTTGGGGCCAATATTGTTTGTTTTATATCCCGTTACATTACAGTGTATTTCTGGAAGGAAATTAAATATCTTGGAGCATAAGTATAAAAAAGATCTTTGACCCCACAGGTTTTCCCACAACTGTAAAGCAAATGCGTCATCAAGCATCAGTAAGTCGCCCCAGAGCGCCACGGCAAATAATAATAATAGCCTTTACACGGAAAAGAAACATTAACCTCAAAACCATCGAATTGAAAGGGAAAGTTATTGAATGGAAGCCAGATGTCAAATATCTGGGACTAATATTAGATAATAAACTCATCTAGAATAAGCACGGAAAAGAAGTAACCAGCAAAGCCACAAAAGCTTTAATGGTGTGCAGAAATTACTTGTTATCAAAGATATTGTATTTTTTGGTGACAACAGTTGTCAAGTTTTGCCGCGGGTAAACTCGAAAAAACTATTGACAGGAGCTGTCATACAGTTTTTTCATCTAGAAACCATTAACTCCAAGCATAATGAGAATTAAATATCAATATTTTTTTCATATAATTATAAAAACTTACCTCCATATTACTTGTTCTATAGGTTTCGAGTAATAATTCGTAAAGTCTAAGGGCGGCATAATTTTGTATAAAAAAATTTGATTGTCCAATGATCTTTCGTAAGGATCAGTACACACGTTTTCGTTTGTTATTAAATTTTCTTCGATAAACTGGTCTCTGAAAATTATTTAAATACATATCAGTAGTAGGGCTATACCATTACTAGCTCAAGATGGCCGCCATTTCCGGTTTAAGACACGCCCCTTTTCAAGATACCCCCTCCACCTTGCCCCTTGACCGATAGCAACGCCCCTCCCCCTCTTAAGCCACGCCCCTCCCACGCCACTTTTCAAGATGGCCATACCCTATAGGCCCCGTCCTCTTTTCAAGACGGACACGCCCCTTTCCAAGATGGCTGTTGATGACGTAGGCCAAGATGTTTGGCGCCAGGATGGCGGCAATAGATAACGTCTGGAGCCATGATGTCTGGCGCCTAGGTGGCTGCAATAGATAACGTCTGGCGCCAGTTGATGACCTCACTGTCTGGGGGGTCAAGGCCAAGATGGCTGCTATCGGCAGTAGATAACGTCTGGCGCCATGATGTCTAGGTTCAAGGTCAAGGTAAATTTTTTGTCCCATTTAAACAAAATAAAGACACTTAAAAATGCTCACCTAAGTTGTTTGGACTTTAAATGTCTACCCGGATCAATATTGCCCCATGAAAGTTTGATGGATTTCAGTAAAACATCTTTTTCAGTATCTTTGTTGAACGTTACGTAATCGGTGTTATTGCAAAAAACCTCCATGGTCCATCTAGGACCTTCGAACCTTCAATAATCACTTTTAACACAGGTACACTGAGAAAAATAAAACTTACGTCGGTGTGACGGGCATAGCATAAACGCTTTTAGACTCCAACAGCAATTTGTCTCTTTCTTTTTCGACATTGCTCCACTCTCTAGCAGTTAGAGGCCAAGAACGTTTTTCTATAAACGCTTCAATAACGAAGTAATCAGAATCGACTATAGAAGGAGAAACGTGTAAAGGACTCGATTCTGAAACTCGACTCATCCTTTTTCCACGGGTGGTCTTGCTTGAACTGACTAAAATTGATGTAATTTCGTTAAAACAGATTATCGAAAAAGGACCCCGCAGTTTTTGATAGGAGAATGGCTTTCGGTGGATTTCTCTCAAACTCAAAAGTGTTCACGGGCCCAACTCAATCCTATGTACAGATTTCGAGCTAGCGCGAGTTTAAAATGCTTAGGGGGAACTCGATATATGCGCATTTATCGGCAAGTTAGGCGTTCACCTCTTTACGTTTAAACTCGCGCTAGCTCGAAATCTGTACATAGGATTGAGTTGGGCCCGTGAACACTTTTGAGTTTGAGAGAAATCCACCGAAAGCCATTTTCCTATCAAAAACTGCGGGGTCCTTTCATTTTTTACTTACATTTCAATATTATCGATTTCCTTGACGGTACGTGCTTTTCTCTTTCGGAGTTTTTATTGTTTAGGACTAATATGGGAATAGTGACGTAACCAATACCCTCTATATCTACTAACTTGGTGTCTGGATTAGTTGCAGTGAAGATGTTTAGTTTTATTTTGACTTTTGGGTAATCCGTGTATAGATGAAGGGTCATAATCGTACATTCAGATTTTAAATCAAGTTCGTATCTAGAAGAATTAAAAATTTTAAACTTAATAATAATTATATACATCATGACATGCAAGACAACAATAGGACAATAAATCCAGCTATTGGATTGCTTGCAATGATTTTTCGAAAAATTCGAGATTTAATCCTGTCAGACAAAAATCATTACTATTCAATTTGTTATATTTCAGTTTGAAAATACGAGCTTTTGGAAACTATAAGTTTATTGCAACTAAATCTAATCCTGAAAGATTGGGCGTTGAATATGAAGACAGAAAACGGTAAAAATTACAAAGAACTAGTTGTGAAGACAATGTGGAGCTTCAGCGAAAATTTTACCATGTCGCTTCAGTAGAACTTGCCTGGAGAGGTGGAGAAACAGTCAATTGAAACGTCTCGATAAACGCGTGTATGTACACCCCAGCACTATGGATGAAATAAAACTAATGTTTTACCGATCGTTAAAATCAGTTGTCTTAATGACAACTGGATATATGCCGCTAGCTTGTGGTCGGTGAGAGGGAGGATTCGACAATTTTCCCCAGACACTTAGTCAGTATAAGTGTATCTTTAAACATGTCTTAAGTCAGTCAAAAACCCCACAATTACCATTCTAACCTAACACAAAGGTTACTGGTGTCACCAGCGGTTGAACAAATTAGAAAAATTAAGTAAAAAATCTACACAGACTGAACTATAAATAGAATTAAAATGTTAATACCCAAATAGGGGTTCTTCAGTTACGGAAAGGTGGAAAAATTCTACAACGTGTGAGGTGAATCTAGATCTTCATAATCCCGAATCCGGATCGTTTGGGAGAACTAATCTCAGAAATATCTCAGGAATAATATCCAGCCAATTTTCCACAAACTATTTGGCAAATTTCGGTTAAATCCCACTAAGGATGACTCTATACATCACGGTCATAAATTTCCAAAAATTTACCAGCAGAACTAATCACCTCACATTCACGGCACGAAAGACTTGACACGTCACCACTCAGAAAAAGAATACCACAAGCCCAGAAAGTTGGTCGAGACCACTTGGACCTGGTTAAGACAGAAGAAACACAGCAGAAGCGGGCCTGAATTCTACAGCCAACCTTGGCGGACAGCTGACGGTAAAGACAATATTATAACCTGTTTTATTAGTAAATAAAATAGAAATAAACTTTATCTAAGAAATAAATAGACGGAAATTGCTTTAGAGATGAAAAATGGACAATTAAATGTGGAAAAGATACAGGTAACATCGTCAACTAGACAATGTGGTTGTTTGTAATAATAATAATAATGATTTGCAGGTACAAAGAATATAAAAATAAATTACGGATGTAGACTAAATTTGGAACTGATTCCTATAAAACAAAAACGAAAATTACTGGCCGCAGGTCAGTCAACTGAATTAAGCATTATCTGCAAATGGATAATGAACATTATTCCAACATCATAAACACCCTAAGAAGTGACGCCTCAGAAACTCCAGCTATAAAACAGAAAACAGAAGATCCTACAGCCACTCCTCGAGCTTCTCACTCTACAGCTGGACCCATCAACAACATTAATGATTTACCTACACCCAAAGTTATCAAAATTTCAAACAATACTCCTACTGTGCTATGTAAACTGGAGAAGCATATTATAAATTTGGTTGTACGAGAGATAAGTTCATAGATTTTAGGGTGTTGATGGAAAAACTATAGGGATTTCTCAGGAGAAAACCTAGCATTTGGAAAGCTCTACTGATAACTGCGTGTAGATGATCAGTGAAGGATAATTTAGTATCACGAACTGAACTCAGTCTGGATTATTCATTTCCCAAATAGTAATAGTAAATGATAGGGTTTTTAGATCTAGTACAGATGATACAGTGACACTTCCAGCTCGAAGCGTATCACAATTATTTGCATTGCTAACCTCATGGAAAATTTTCAAATCATCTGCAAAAAGTAGGAATTTGCAGTGCTGAAAAACGAAACTAATATCGTTGATAAATAGATTAAAAAGAAGAGGGCCAAGGTGGGACCCCTGCGGAACTCCAAAGGTTACCACGAATGGAAACGGTACATGGTTTTTGATTCTTACTATTCGAGTTCTATCTGATAGATAACTTTGTAATCAATTTCTGAGCCATAGAGGAAAGCCAATAGATGTAAGTTTTGTTTTTACGAATTAATGTAATTTTAAAATGCTTGGACTCAAATACTTTTTATAGCTTGTTTGATACATTTGTTTACATCGTGTTCTTAAATCTGAGAAGATTGCGTATCGCCTTTTTACTTACTTAAATAAAATATTATCCTCGTTGGGAACATACAGATCCGATATAACATTTTTCTTAGGCGTATTCGTAGAAAACGCTACCAAATCTTCTATATCGTCTTGCTCGTGACAACAAAAAATAATTTTACAATTGATATTTGGCTGATCATCGGCCCATCCGTAAGCGACAGCCGTATAACCGTAATTATTAGGAGGATATTCGTTTACGGCGACGTTATTAACGAATGCCTTCATTTCTTCTGATGTATCGTTGTTATACACTCTGATGTAGTATTGGGATAAGTTACAAAAAATGTTTATCCTTATTTTTAAGGAGGAGTTAGTTCGGATGTAGAAAATACGCCTTTCGATAAAGGTCCAACCTGGTTTTGTTACTTTTGTATTGACTACGACCACCGATGTAGAAATATCGTTGTCTAGCGTTTCGGTCCATGAATATTTTTGACGTAAATTTGGTATGGTCGTATTTTGAATGAATCTTCTTAGTACGATTGCTCCTAAAACATTAAATTTTAAATATTACGAGATGTCTAAATGCCTTTTACTAACCAAGTTTTCTTTCATTTTGCGTAAATCTTTCCCCTGCACTTTCTAACGTTGACAATGTTTTCTGGTAATGTTTCGTTGTTGGATCGTGATGGTGCAGCAAAGTTCTTTCGTAAATTCCCCGAAAAAATGATTGTATCTTTATAGCGGACGTTTGCATGATTTTCATGTAAACCATGTCGTCTTCTTCTAATGGATAGCACAACTCCGATAGATCATTAAAATCACATCTATTGCTCGATCGAAATTGCCACATTTTGAACAAAATCTTCATTGCCTGTTAATATATTTTTCAAATTATTAATTGTTACATAATAAGCTGTACAAATTATAATCAAAATGTCAGATACACAGAGATGTAAACTCCAGAAGATTTGCAAAGCAAATTATTCCAAAGAGAATTGAAACCTGTTTGGACGTATGGTAGCCAGCTTTGGGGCTGCGTCAGTAAAAGTAACATTCAAGTTATCCAACGTTTTCAAAATAAAGTATTAAGGAACATCGTCGATGTACCCTGGTACTGTCCCAACAGTGATCTTCATAGGGACCTGGATGTAGAAACTGTTGACAAGACTATATCTAAATCTGCCAGCAGCCATGAACAACGGCTGCTCCAACATGGGAACGTTGAGGTCATCCAGCTCCTCGATAATACCAATTTAGTAAGAAGACTCAAGAGGACCAAACCTTTTGAACCCTAAGGTACACTAGTGAGTAGGACCTTAGTATTTAAGAATTCTAGTTAAGTTAGGTTGAAACAAAATTGCTTATTGATCTTCATGATCAGATTGTAATTATAGAAAACATTCTTTGCTACGAAAAAAAAAAATGATAATTTTTTCAAAAAAAAGAACTGAATGAACTGAAATAAGCGACATTCAAAAGGTTAGTACAAAAATTATCCGTAAAATTTATCTGTATATACATATACTAACCCTGAGCGTTTCAGAGCCAAGAGATTCACTAACAGCATCAAAAAATTCTTTGAAGAAAACTTCTTGAATTCCCAACCATTCTGATTTAGTAATCTCGCACTTGGGTTTAAAAGATTTGTAAAATTCCGTTAAATCCTGTTTATACAGATTTCTTCCAAAAGAATATATAAGTAGTTGAAGATTTTCCACCAGATTCCAGTAGGTTTCACTAAATAATAGTGAATCTGTACCTAAAAAACTAATTTAGTTAAACGTCAACATTTCCAGACTAAAATACTACAAACTTAATTATTTATGGTACAATTAAAATATAAATTGCAATTTTGGTACACAGTAAAAGTATTGTTTAAAATCTTTGTTAACTCATTGATAACGTTGAGTGTATGTAAATCATTAATGTAAAACCCAACAACCACAAATAACAAAAAATAACCCAGTTAATATATTTATATACAATTATTCTTACTCATCAAAGTTAAGGTTTCCTCTAAAGTTCCTGCGCAAAGATAGCTATTAGTTATAACTTGTACAGAATAAGGACATTCTGTTTTAATCCATAAAGCAAATATATGACGTCCTGGTTTTAAGTTCAAAACAATACATCCTGAACCAAAGGTTGTTAATGATGATACAATATCATCTGTACGGTTCGAGTCCCATTTAAACTTCGTAACTATTATCGATGATTTTGGAAAATCATGATTAATGTTCGGAATTGCCTAGAATGAAACGAGTGGATATAAATAATAAAACATATATTTGGCCAAAAACTTTTATTGAAAATAAGGCGTAAGGTATTTGTTATGTTAATTTCTGGCTAGCACAACAAACAATTTTGGAAAATTCAGATTACACACATGATGAGCCAGCCTTCTAAGTTCTCCAGTAAAATGACAATGGTCCTTTGCTACAAAAGATTTATTAGGTTTAGACGCCATTTTTATAATATTTTTGTTTGTAGTAGGAGAGTTCTAAGCTTTTTTTACTCTGCGCAAAAACATGTATGATGTTGTTAATTTGTTGTTTCAACACTGTACCTTAATTATATTTTTCCTACGCTCTTGAATTTTCTCATTCATAGACTTGGCACAATTTCTTTTCACCCTATCTAAGAAGGTTTGTGTACACCAGCCACATTCTGACGATGTTTCAGACGGAATGACTTCTGATTCTAACTGTCGTTCTGTAACAGTTTGTAGACAACCTGTTTGGGTTAAATTGATAACGATGCTTTGTTTGAACAAGCAGTCAGAAAAAATATAAATAGGTTCGTTTCTGTGATCTTCCGGAAATATCGGACACACAATTTCCTTCCAATTTAAGCACTTCAAATCAACCAAAGATTTAACGAACGGATATTTTTGTTCTTTCGCTAAATTATCGCTACATACGTTCGATATTCTGCTTTTCGATTTGTAATTTGAACACATGTAATATATGGTGACGTATTTTAAAAAATCATCGATGTATTCTAGGTCCAACCAGTCTGTAATTTCTTTTTCTTTTACTTTTACGGTCGACTTGTTTTTCGCCTTGGAGGAATTTGATATTTCGGCTAAAAAAAAAACTTTCTGATGTCCACAACAAAATTTTGAGGGGCGTAATGCACTTACAATCGCGCTTTGCAGCCTGGACGACTGTATCAGTGGAGATCAAATATTCATACTGGTTTCTAAAAGGATCCACTGTTTTAAAACTTCTGATTGGGTTTGGGGGAGATCTAGGGTTTATTAAATTGTGTTCGATTGCCCAATCTATCCATCTGTAACGTTTCCAAGCCTCAAACTCTATAAATAAATGTAATCTAAGTTTTAAAACAACTTTATCTTTAAAAAGAGCTTCAATAGACAGTTATTTAACATATTAATACCTTCGTCTGTTGAAGGCTTCAGGATAGGCACTGTCCTTGTTTGGGTAACTAAAAAACCATGCCTCCATGGTTGCTGATCTGCCTTCTGCAACCTATTAATAATGAAAATATGTTATTAGAATATTTCAGAGCTAAAATTGGACAAACACATAGGAAAACGAATTTAAATAAATAAATAAAAGTGTCTATACTTGTTAAGTTGTATTCCCACAACAACCACATATCGATTTTTATCGACAAGTTCTTCCTTGGGTGTCAACTGCATGTGAGTTTTTTTATCTAAAGCAGATCGAGAAACGGACTTCAGACTTTTTCTGCTTCCAGTGAGTTTGATTTCAGAGTGTTTGCTTCTACGGTTTTTACTTTTAGCAATTAACAATTCCGTACTTTTTGTGTCAGGCATTTGCGTATCTTCTTGGTTGTACCAAGTATATTGCAAAGTGTGATCGACGCAAGTTTGCCAAACTTCCAATGGGTCTATATCTACAAAAATAATTGTTTTGTGACATAATTAAGGGTCGGTGGTAACAATTCTATTAGGTAATCAACACTACAGTGTTACAAATAACCTAAAACGAAATAGGGTCAATAGATTAATTAAAGAATTCACTTAAGAGCATACAGGACGCATATGCCTTTACCAAAAATTTTGATTACTTCTCATGTCATTATTAGTACATGCATGGATGCAATATTTCACCAGTAGGTGTACAAATTAATACTTGAGACTTCTACAGAGAGAAAAAATAAATTTTCCTCAAAATGTGGGTTTATAAGATGTTTTTTGATCAAACATTTTTTTTCTCTCTGTAGCAGTCTCCTATACACAAATACCTAAATAATTGTTAAGCAAAGTTTTTTAAAATAATCAACCAATTTTAAATTATATATGCCGCTGGAAAAAGCGCCGCTCAACGTCAGCCAGCCTATTTACACCGATTATTTCTAGTTACAGTGTAAATTGGCAACATTGTATTATTGCACACACTTGCTGATCTGTCGGGCGCTATGTAATTCCAGAGAGAAGGTTGGAAAGTTTCGCCAATCCAAATATTGTTTTTAAAAATATATAAGAACTTTTTGCATGTAATTTTATTTTGTGTTGACGCCATTTTTTTCGTTACACAGTATCTGTGGGCAGAATTTATTTTATTTTGAATGTATTCTTAGTGAAGCAATCCACTCGAAAAATACCAAAAATGCCGTTATTGGTACCTATCTCGCGAAGCTTCAGCCCAAATTGATTGACAATTTTTTTACAAGCTTCTCTTTATGTATAAATTCGAAAAAGTTAAAAAAAATTGACTTAGCTCTTACATCCATGTAAAATTCTATAGTCTATTTTTATGTATGAGAGAGTATTAAAATAATAAAGCGTTCGTAATCCATAGTGAAGTTGTTAAAATATTTTGTGAAGTTATACTTCGAGTATTTTCGTATGAAATAACCTTTGTATAAATATAATAAATATATCGGGTGTTAACTTATATTTTCACCTAATTAACCTGCTTATAACTTCTAAACAGCCGAGGGTAAAAAAGTGCAATTTTTTCTAAAATATTTTATTTTTCCACAAGGTATGTTAAAAACATTGTGTCAAACGGGTTATGTAAGTATAAGGGTTTAAACTTTGACTTTTAAACAACGTTACGTTCATAAATAATAATTTTAATATAAAAACTACTTCTTACCTACAAATCCAAATCAGAATCGAAATCAGAAGATGAACTGTCGCAACCAATATTTACAATGAGTGGCTCGATCATTTCATCAGTAATATTGTCCAACTTCCACATTTTCTCTTCTTCTTTAATCGTATGATTTACTGCCTTTTCCCAGTTTTCAGGCTTCACATTATTTACAGCCTCCAAAAACAATTGTTTAACATCACTCATTTTAAAAGAATTATTTTTTCTTGAAACTTCTCCCTTTATCTGTGCCCATATCAGTTCAATCGGGTTTACTTCGCAATGATATGGTGGTGATCTAACCACCGTCATCCCACGATTTTTTGCAATTTCATCAATTTCATATTTTTTTTAATTTCTCTTTATGAAGGGAACACAAATGATACAGTTCTCTTCTCACAGAACCGGGATGGAACTTAATATTCTTTGAATTTAGCCAATTCTGTAAATCTTTTTTTAACCACTTGGTTGTGGGCATTTTTTCTGTAAGTCTCGAGTGATAACTTACATTATCCATTACTATTATACAGTTCTGAGGAAGAAGATCTATCATTTGTTCGAACCAATCTTTAAAGACATCAGCATTCATGTCCTCATGGTAGTCACCGGTACGAGTAGATTCAAAAGTCAATAAACCACCTTTAACAAAACCATTTGAACTACCGATGTGTACTATTATCAGTTTGCGCCCCTTTCCTGATGGTGGATTTAAACCAGTAGATAAATTATTTAAAAAAGCCTGTCTTCGACTTGTAACAGTTTCATCTTGCCAAAATTTATTTGGTGTATGTCCCTCGTTGATCCATGTTTCATCTAAACAAAATATATTTCTTCTTTGGTTTCTCATTTCTTTTATAGTCCTTAGGTAATTTCTTCTCCATACTACAATATCGCTTCTTTCTATTAAAATAGACTTTCTGGAATGCTTTTTCCATAGAAAACCTATTTCTTTTAAAAGTTTCCATAGTGTGCTTCGACTCATTTCAGAGTAATCCTTATCATCTCGAACCGTGGCAAGAACTTTGTCTACTGTCGGAAATTCTTTTCTAAAGAAGAACGCATGCACTTTCCTTAGAAGTCTTTCTTTCAAATGCTTTTCTATTTGAAATTTTGGTTTTCCTGGAGCTTTACGTGCTGTTTGAAACTCGCCACATTTCTCTTCTTTAACAACTCTGTAAATCGTAGATTTCCCAACACCAAGCGTATTACTAACTAATTCCACTGTGTCATCAACACTTTTACATAAATGTTTGTCTGTAAATGATTTAAAACAATTAAATATTAATGTTTTTTCATTAACTGTTAAAGGACCGATTTTTTGTCGTTTACGCGGTACTTCCAAATTTTCCATGATCACACTAGAATTCACAATAGACTGCACACTGCACCTTGCATGTTGCAACTAAACGACATTTAGTAAGCTGTCAAGAATACACAACTGGACCTCCTTACTAAATGGAAAACCTACAATCGCATTTTCGGTGAAATTTGTTGGTAAGGTACTTATAATTCGATTACTGTAAGAAATAGGTACTTATTGAAAATAATCTTAAGATACGGCTATGTTATCTTTAATACACAGGGCTTTTGGCCTGTCCAAACCTTTTTCTATTGTTCTGTACAGCTTATGGTTATAAAAGACCAATAAAAGACCCAAAACTTGTATTAGCTCAGGTATATTTATGACAATTTTAGGAAATATGTAGATTATTCCGTAAAAATATTTAAAATGACCGTACTAAGTTTTGCATTAGAAATGCTGTTTTATTACTCTCTCATACATAAAAATAGATTATAATTTCACTCTGGTAGCAGGTGAATTGAATTGAGAAAAATATTTTTAAAATGAAAAGAGGAGAGCGTATAAAACTGTAATTTAATAAAATGTCAAATCGATTTTAGTAGATTTTATTTTTGTCAATGGTGTCCCTAATATGCCAATAAGTCTACCCAACTACAACTTAAATAAAATTAGGTATAGCCCTTGTTTAATTTTCAGATAATTAAACATGTAAACTCATATTCGTTCAACCGGCAACGCCGCACCAAAATACATTTGCAAACGGCATTCAAACCAGGAAGCGGTTTCATCAAAGATAATTTTTTACTCTATTTCACAATGATGGTATCAAGCCATAAATCTAACCGTCTCGTCTAGACAATAGAAAAAATTTTACATGCTTGTTTACGCGGTTCACGCTAACGAACTTTCTAGAACAATTGCGCAATCGGGAAGGGATACATTTGAAACCGATAAACTTCCCCGATTTTAAACTCAGTGCGTTCTTAACTGCGAATCAGGTGAGACCCTCCGTTGACACCAGCTCAACGTAAAAATATTTCGTTTTACACAGTGGTACTTAGCTGCGTATCAGGCGGTCCACTTTATTTTTCATTTCATATTCAAATTTAAACTAAGTGCGTCTCTAGCTGCAATCAGGCTAGGACCCTCCAGTGTCTTTTCATCACTCACGCAGAATGCACGCAAAAATAATATTTTCTGAATGATGTGATCATTTCTTTTAATTAATTATAATACTTTGTTCATGATTACTAGTTTAATGTAATCTTTGTTACGTTGTTGTTTTTGTTCATTTATTTATTTAACAAGTTTAATAAATGGTTAAATAAAAGTGTTCATTGTTTTTGTTGGATGAAGTTGAGAAGACAAACATACTACAGTACACATATCTTCAATCTAAAATTACAGTCCACTAGAAATTCGAACTACGATGCAGTTTAAAAAGGCGGTAACACATTGTTGGCCGTCCTGGGAAACTGGCACAACATAGGGTTTATTCCAGAACCCTCAACAGCCCTATTTTACTGAGGAAAAAGACATTTGGAGCGTACTGTATCCACTTAACGTATAAGGTTCTAATTCAACTAGAAGTTCAATTAACTTCTTTTTTAATTGTGTAATATTGTCAATATGCTTTAGAGTTAAAGGAAGACTATTATAAATACGTTTACATGTTCTGTGGGATGGATACGCATAGTTTATTGACCTAGTTATGTAATTACTTTGTGGTTTATCTTTGTCAAAAAGTGATAGATTCTTGAAGAAAAATAACACTGAATCTTGTATGAAGATTGCTGTAGTCACCACAGACAAAACACCAGACAGAACATCAGTAATAAAAAGTAGAGATAATACTCACTTGTTGCGTCAGTTCTATGTGAAATCCAACCAGTCAAACATTGTATTATATCAAAATCTAACAGCTCATTTTCTTTTGTCCACGTTAGGCTTGCCAGAATCATTAAAGCCTTTGCTAATAAGAACGGCCATATTTCTATAATTCTTCTATACGACTATAACAGAAGATTTGGAGATCACTCTCTATGGTGATGATTATATTTTTTCCAATTAATAATCTACTTACATCTGCTCTAAATTTTGCAGAGGAAATTTCTTCTATTTGTTGTTCAGACACGGAAGGCAAAAGCGGATGGTTATTACTATCTACGGGAATTTTATCGCTGATGTAAATTTTTTTCCACGATCCTAACCAATATAATCGAACGATATATTTTCCTATAATATAATGAAAATAAATTCTTTAGTTCCTTATATGAAATTAATCTGAGTTCTTTACAAGGGAGTGGATAGATTACGTCGCCTTAAAGTGTAGACGTTTTTTTTATAACCCTTAAGTTTAACGTTAATTTTTTTGAAAAAATGATAGTCCAGTCAACAGGTATTAGAACCGCGAACATATAAATTTACACTTTGTCGCCTTCTCCCGCTAAATAGAGATATTAGAAATCGGTCTTCAACGTGGTTTAATGGCAATATAATTCACATGATTCGACAAAAAGAAAAAGCGTTCAAAAGCTATAAATCCACCCAGCTCTTGGACACTTTGAATAAATTTAAAATCCTCCGCTCTAAAATTAAACGAGAAATCTCAACTGCTCGCACTTTATATTTGCAAAATATTGAAAGAGACATAAAAAGAGATCCCAAACAATTCTGGAGTTATGTGATTTCTAAAAATTCTTCATTTTCCGTACCAACATCAGTTGAGTATAATGGCTGCTTTATTGAATCTCCACAATCAATTGTCCAGGCTTTTGCAGATCATTTTTGCAACAATTTTTCTCAGACAGCAACCACCAATTATGTAACTGAATTAACATCAAATTTGCCAATGCTACATATAACATCAGTATCACACGATGAAACTATCAAAGCTATTAAAAAATTGAAATCTAACATGACAATGACAATGATCTTAAAATCTTGTACTCTCCCTAGTGACTGGAAAATATCTCGCGTAACTCCTATTCATAAAAAAGGCAACAAAAATGATGTTCAGAATTATAGACCCATTAGCATCATATGTAACTTCGCTAAGATATTCGAGATCGTTCTGCATGATCATATGTCAAATCATATCAAACGATCTATATCCCCTGATCAACACGGATTCATGGCAGGTAGGTCTACGGTTTCAAATCTTATTTGCTCTACACAGTTCATATCGGAGGCCTTAGATAGAAGAGGTCAAGTAGATGTAATATATACTGACTTTTCTAAGGCCTTTGATAGAATTGACCATGTCATTTTACTCCAGAAGCTGTCATCTATAGGTTTAAGTCCACAGCTACATCTGCTAATGTCTTCGTATTTGAAGAACAGACATCAGTATGTCCAGTGTCGCGGTTTCAGATCAGATAAATTCCATCAGGCATCAGGAGTTCCGCAGGGATCAATTTTGGGACCGCTTTTATTTACTATTTTTCTAAATGATATTGTTATTAACACCAACGATATAAAAGTTTTAATGTACGCAGATGACCTGAAACTATTAGTTGAAATTCGTTCTTTTAATGACTCTTTACTTCTCCAAAACTGTCTAAATGATATAGCAAATTGGTGTCAAAATAACTCACTTCCGTTAAATCCAGACAAATGTTCTGTTATGTCTTTTACCAGGCGACATACAGCTCTTATTTTTAATTATGAATTGCATAATATTATTCTTAGCAGGCCGAATTTTGTGAGAGATCTTGGAATATACTTTGATCCCGAGCTAAATTTTGTTAAACATATAGAATCAATGGTGTCATCTGCTAATAAAAGTTTAGGGTTTGTCATAAAAAGCTGCAAAGAATTCTCAGATATCTCTACATTAAAAATCTTATTTAACAGCTTCATCCGATCGAAACTCGAATATGCATCGGAGGTATGGTGTCCTAGGCAGAAAGTCTATATTGACCTAATTGAAAAAGTTCAAAGGAAATTTATGAAATCGGTTTCTTTTATATTGGACGGTATTTACCCTCCAAGGGGCTACCCTCATGATTTACTATTAACACGATTTAAACTTCCTGATCTAGAAAAACGTCGAACCTATCAGCAAATTTCATTACTCTGGAAAATTCTTAATGGTCAAATAGATAGCATTGATTTGTTAAATTATGTTCATTTTAAAATACCACGCGCGGGTCTAAGAGTTTATTGTAGTTTCTATTTGCCAGCTGCAAGAACAAATATTTTAAATTCATCCCCATTATACCAAGCAATCAATGAGTATCATAACATCCAGGACAGCTTGGATATATTTGCCTGTAATAAATACCAAATCAAAAGTGTAATTCTCTAGGTACTGATGTGTATTATATAAGTAGTACGAACTTTTAGAAAATTGTGTAATTGCATAGTAGATGTTCCGTACACTACCAAGTTGTCCAATGTTAACGTCCATTTTTTTTCCTGTCTCACGCAGACACAGGTTTTTTTTAATGGACGTTAACCCTGGACTGCTGGCAGTTTTTGTATTATATATATTGTGCTTGTTATTATTAACATTTTTGTTATGTTGTCCTTTTCCCACCCATTAAATGGTTGGTACAACTGTTGGGTGGTGTATCAAAATAAATAAATAAATAAATAAATAAATAAATAAAACATTTCTACATCCTATTTGAACATATCTTCCAAAAATGAAAGATGTAGAGTTGTTAGTTTTAGAGAAATAACCAGACAATCAATACCAACATGATGTGAATGCTTTTGCCGTATAGAAAAAGCTCTACGCTCTTTTGCGGAAAAACCCGAGGAAGGTCAAACATTTTGCACTATAGAAAATGTTAATTAACCATCCCCGAACAACATCCCAAAGTTCTTCCAACCTATCAACTGGAGTAGTAAGTGTTAGTCATAAAAAAAGGTACAAACCAAATTTATTAGCAGAAGGTATATGCGGGTAAGTCTTTCCAGATTTGCAATTTGAATAAATATGTTGCCAAGGGCGCCATTTTCCTTTTTCAAACGAAGGAGTAAAATTTGACGACGTATGTTCTACCGGGAACATTTGAACATTGCTCAAATAGTATAACGTTTCTATGCTTGAGATGAAGCTGCGAATAAATTCCGAATGAAAGAGATGTGAGTTGCTTGTAGTAAGATCGGGATAATTGAGTGTATCGGCTTGATGTACTTTAAAATCCGTCTAAAAATTAGTAAAAAAGCGATTTTTAAGAAATCTAAAGACACAATATTTATTCAATTTAAGGACGCTAAAAAAGGATAGTGGAAAGACCTCCGATCTTTCTTCTGTTATTCATCTACTAGTCAGACCAGATCGCTAGCACAATAATTCACCTCAAAACTCTGTCCAGTTCTTTTATAGCAAGAGTATCTAGATGTCTATTCCTCTATATGTTCTATACACTACACCTCAGCCTCATGGGCTTTTTGTGCCTTATGATATATGTTTAGCTGTTTCTGTCCCTTTATCACATTGTCTGCAGGAAATTTCTCCGTTGTACAGCCACATTGGACTGTGACTAGTGAGAAGGCCCGTCATTGTTCTAAGTTAATTCCTGTTCATCTTGAGTAGTCCTTCAGTTTTGCGTTTGGATGGTTCTTTAGACCTTTCTCTTTGTTTTCTTTAAACTATTCCGAAATTAAATGGAGAATGTGAGTAGAAAAGAAGGCAGATACAATCAACGAAATTGATAAAGCTAGGAAAAATGAAGAAAAACGGTGGACAGATTCAGTAAAAATTGTAATTTGTTTTGCTTACATTCGGAAAAACATCCTCGATGGACCTCCATTCAAAACCATCCAAACTTGGAGGTAATAGAACGGTGTAGATATCAGAAAATTTTTCTGGTGGCTAAAAGAGATGTTCAAATAACGCTGATATATGTTATTCTATTGTATCTTAATTAAAATTGAGATTTGTGATTCATTTTAAATAGTAAAAAAATAAATACCCCGGAAGTTCTCATGCTTGAATCCCATTTTTCGTTATTCACATCGGCATCTATAAATTCTTGAAATGGAATTTGATTGGAATCACTCGGCTGGTGTAAAGGAGTATACATTTCTGGAATTCCAACATCAGCATCAACATTTTTTCGTCCGGTAAGTTTCACTGTGGAATACATTTTTAGAATGACAAGATTCGTCTAGTGACAGTTGGGAATTTAAAGCTAAATTTATGTTCTGGTAAAAAGTCGGCCTATCAAAAGATAGAAGGTGTAAAAATTTATAAAAAAAATTTTGATTGATAAATTTCCACCAATCACAAACGCGCAATTTTGAATTACAAATGGTTTCTAGATGACTATTTAATTCAAAACCAAAAGACTTAAGGTACAAGATAGGTCAAGTCTGGTTAGATTAATGATGTACACAGTAATATTTCAGCTAAATATACTAAATTATAAAAGATAACCTAAAAATTCATACAGCAATTTGACGTACTGACATTTGGCAATACTAAGGTCACTTGAGTTGCGATTATCGTAAACTCTCGCTGTAGCTAGCGTCCCGTCCTTCCGGCACTCAATTTTTTTCTCGTCTGTGATGAACGCATCTCTATTGCGTATTACTTGAAATTAATAGAATCTGGCTTATTCAGACGACAATTAGTTATTTCTCAATAAACAACATTGGTTATCAGGATTCCTCAATGTTAAATTTTTCCAAGAATTTTTTTTGTGTGGAGATATCCGACCTGTCCCAAAATCAATAGGCGTCATCCTTTTATCATTTCAGTGGTCTCAACCCGATCGGTTCCATACGTATTTTTTCGCGTTTTGCAGACCAAATAACGATGAATGGGCGCAAAAAAAAAATATTTTTTGGACTTTTTTTTTGCACGAATACATTACTTTTCCTCTATGGTATAGCGGTGGGTGGAAAAGTAAAAATTTTACTCACAAATATCAATTATTATTCTTCTGACACAACAAAACAAATGTGTAACAGACAAAATTCAAATAACCAATACTCAAAATAGTAGCCTGAGCACTATTTTTAAAATCCAATATTCAATTATCTGTTCTTGCTTAAAAATGTTCTTCTGAATAGGGCTATTGAAGAACTAATGCCAGTTGTGTTTCAACTTTCAATGTGCACCTGAATAGGAAACCGCCATGATTATTGGTTATTGAAAAATAACCAATATCCAATGGACGTCTGAATAAACCAGAATTTAACAGATCAGGTGAGATCTGATAAGATAAGGTCAGGTGTGATCAGATTAACGATGTACAAAATAATAAGGTCAGATAAGAGATAAGGTCAGGTGTGCTCATATTAATGATGTACAAAATAATATAAGGTCAGGTAAGAGATAAGTTCAGGTGTGCTCATATTAATGAGGTACAAAATAATATGAGGTCAGGTAAGAGATAAGTTTAAGTGTTCTCATATTAATGATGTACAAAATAATATGAGGCCAGGTAAATGATAAGTTCAGGTGTGCTCATATTAATGAGATACAAAATAATATGAGGTCAGGTAAGAGATAAGTTTAAGTGTGCTCATATTAATGAGGTACAAAATAATATGAGGTCAGGTAAGAGATAAGTTCAAGTGTGCTCATATTAATGATGTACAAAATAATATGAGGTCAGGTAAAAGATAAGTTCAGGTGTGCTCATATTAATGAGGTACAAAATAATATGAGGTCAGGTAAAAGATAAGTTCAGGTGTGCTCAGATTAATGAGGTACAAAATAATATGAGGTCAGGTAAGAGATAAGTTTAAGTGTTCTCATATTAATGATGTACAAAATAATATGAGGTCAGGTAAGAGATAAGTTTAAGTGTGCTCATATTAATGAGGTACAAAATAATATGAGGTCAAGTAAGAGATAAGTTCAAGTGTGCTCATATTAATGATGTACAAAATAATATGAGGTCAGGTAAAAGATAAGTTCAGGTGTGCTCATATTAATGAGGTACAAAATAATATGAGGTCAGGTAAAAGATAAGTTCAGGTGTGCTCAGATTAATGAGGTACAAAATAATATGAGGTCAGGTGAGAGATAAGTTTAAGTGTTCTCATATTAATGATGTACAAAATAATATGAGGTCAGGTAAGAGATGAGTTTAAGTGTTCTCATATTAATGATGTACAAAATAATATGAGGTCAGGTAAAAGATAAGTTCAGGTGTGGTCAGATTAATGATGTGCAAAATAATGAGGTCAGGTAAAAGATAAGTTCAGGTGTGCTCATATTAATGAGGTACAAAGTAATATTTCAAGTAAATATATTTATTATGTTACGCAATGCGCATGCGTTTATTAGACGGGAAAAATTGGAGTTCCGAGGGACGGGACCCTAGCCACAGCGAAAAATATGACAAGAGTTTACGTTCTGACCGCTATTCAGGTGACCATTTTACTTAAAAAAATTCATAACTTTGTTGTTTGATGAGACCGCAGGAAACTGATTGCAGATTCATGATCAGCGACCCAAAATTAGTCTAAAAAAAATATCCCATCAAAATTGGGGCTGAGCCCCAATAGTAAAATTTTTCCGTTGCCAGCATTGTAAACAAATTTTTGATGACGTTATGTGTGGTATTGTCAGTAGTAATACCCCTAGGGCCTTGATAATACCGAGATAATTTTGTCATAGAGAATGCTGAAAGCGTGTTGCTTGATAATGGCCCGAGGCCGAAGGCCGAGGGCTATTATCCTTAAGCAACACGCTTGAAGGATTCTCTATGACAAAATTTTGAGGATTTATCAAGGCCCGAGGGGTATTCGATAAGATAATTTTTTACTTTGTAGATTTAAACATTTTTAAACTAGTTGTCAGTTTGACGTTTAATTAATTTTTAATCAAAAACTTGACTTGCTGAAAACACCAAACTGAAAACACCACATGTAGGGTGTTATCGCTGTAATCCATAGCTGATTGGATGAAATTTGACACATGACTCTAAATTAAGTAATTTGATTGGTTACAATAGTTAGTAAAAAATTATCTATTCAAACAAGTACTTTACAAGTTTAGTGCTTTATTAAATAAGCTATCTCATTATAATATGACATGAATCCAAACGTGCTTCCCTCAAAGTCCCCCTCCCAGTCCCGACGTCCTTGACAGACGTTCATCTCACAGACAGGTTGTGTCTATGAGACCAACGTCCGTTCTTTTAGAACGTCTGTCAAGGACGTCGGGACTGGGAGGGGGACTTTAACATTCTGGTTTGAGGTACCAGGCTTATTTTTCCAATCATTCTTTTTATCGAACTTAGTTTTATTCCACTTTTTGACCAGTGTTACCTTATCAGCAGCATTATTATTTGAAGAACTTCTAAGGGTTTCTTGCTGATTTTTCACAATTTCTGTTTGCCTTGCTTTGGTAACAGCTGTCTTAAGAGTCAATTGCGGGTCCAATTGTAATTTTTCTAAAAGATTTTTGTCCAAAATTCCGACCACCACTTGATCCCTTATTGCCTTATTTACAAAACTAACAGGGAAGTCGCAATTTTCAGCTATGGTATGTAAATCAGTGACGAAATCTTCTACTGGTTCCCCTTCTTGTTGTTTCCTTGTGTGAAACAAATATCTTTCATATATAACATTTTTAGTAGGAATAAAATGAGTATCAAACTGTCTTAACACCGTGTCAAATGACTCCAGATCTTGAGCACTCAATTTAAAAGACTTAAAAATATTCTCTGCTTGAGGCCCCATTAGATAAATTAGTGAATCCACCTGCTCGTCTGATGATTTGTTTATTCCTGAATCTTTGGAATCGAGACTTCCATTGCTCCCATTCATCCCCACATTTAAAAGAAAATGGTTCTGGAGCCGGTATTTGGTAGACTGGGGCCACTGGCAAAATTATTGTTCCATTTCTATCTTCTTCCTCACTAATTTTGCATATTTATAGTTGGTATAGTTCGAAATCCTTTTTCGCTGCCACCATGTGGTATTGTCTATTCAAACAAGTACTTTACAAGTTTAGTGCTTTATTAAATAAGCTAATGCTCTAATGCTCTCACAAAACGAGAAATTTTTGAAATGGCACTGTCCTAGAATGAAGAAGAACCTGTAGGCCTCCAAAGAAAATGTTATCACATTGCTGCGTATGAATTGGCTTGGAGAGGTGGAGAAGCAGCAAATTGTAAGGTATTCTATTTTAAAATCGAGACAGACAACCGTGGAAGAGAGACCGGAAGAGTTGAATATAACCCAGTGTTTTCGAAGACAGCACAAGGGGGAAATCAGAAGTTGGCAGACAGTAAATGGTTGAGCAGTAAAAAAATATCAAGCTTACTTGCAGAATTACATTTGACACGCATGTTATGCAGTGGAGAGTATTTCAAAACATCTATTCGTGGTGTCTACTGTATACGATGGTCTAGATACATTGAAATTGAGTTTTTGTAGAATATGTGGGTCAATGATTATGTTGTTAATAAGTTTGAACAAAAAAATTGTGGAGTGACAATCACGACGACAGCTTAGGCTATTCATAGCGTGTCTAGCTAATAATGCGTCATGGAGGAAACCAATTGGTGGATATATGTTGTCCGTTCTATAGGAGAGAAGTTTGAGGAAGCGTCGTTGAACCGATTCTACCTTTTCTATGTATAACTGATGAGATGGGTTTCAAATTATAGATGCATATTCTAATTTTGATCTGACGATGTACTTCAGCCAACTCAATTAAGACTTATCTGCATATGGATAATGCGCATTATTCCAACATCATAAACACCCTTAGAAGTGACGCCTCAGAACCTCCAGTTAAAAAACAGAAGATCCTGCAGCCACTCCTCTACAGCTGGACCCATCAACAACATTAATGACTTACCTGCACCCAGCGTAGCATATATGATCTAAGGGGGAATCTGACTTCATCAGTTGGGATCAAAACATTACCAGCCATGTTTTACGCCCGATCTACTTCATTATCAAGCCAAACTCTTGAATAATCCACCCAAGCCCAACCTAATCCCTTCTCTTAAGTCGATTTTTTTGTACTGTTTATGATACTAATTAAATTAATATTAAAAAAATGGTATTGTCTAACTACTAGAGAATTTTCGATTCAACTAGATTTAAAATCCAAATAGACGAATATTTTTATCCATTTCACATTTTTTTCTTCGCGAAATTCTTTTACAAAACCAACAATTTTCTTCCGTCTTATTTCCGCTCACTATCATTGTTTTTATTTCCATTCAAATACGGATAGTAATAGACGCGCATGACTCCTCTTCTGGATACCAAACCAGTTTGAAACTTGAGCGTGAATTTCAGACTTTCAGCAGATTTCACCGTAGCTACTGAACATCATATCGAAATCGCTCGAAACCGGTACGCGGGTTTAACGAAAAATATAACACGATTAAAATGTTTCCGTTTTGAAAATTTAAGTTATTTCTAGTAATATTTTATATTAGTGGCAAATATTCAATTAAAATTAATTAGAATAATAAGTTTAAGTTATGTGAAAGTTTGAAAACATGTTTGATATGTAGACAAATTTATTTTTACGAAAGGTAAGTAGAGAAAATGTAAATATATTGATGTTTTGTACAGATATTGTATAAAATTAGTCTAAAAGATTTAATATAATTCTTTTTCAAAGAATTTATTTATTTAATTTGTAGAAATACACACGCAGGACCGTAAGGACCTAATTACATGATTTCTCTTTCCTAAAATAAACTAGAAGCTAAAGAAATAAATTTATACATACCACTAAGTTGATTAACTAATTAAAAAGAATACAAAACTTATGTTCAATACGCAGAAACAAAATTAAACAAATAATTTATTTTACTTCAATAAATCACAGGACAGAATGTAATTTCGAAAATAATATTTGAAACTAATTTTAACGTAGTAATTGCAAAAGAAAATATAAAATTCCAGATGTCATATTTTAACACGTTAATCCCATAAGAGATTTTCACCAACAATTTTAGGATATTTAAAAACAATTTAGCAAAGATTTAGGTGTTAGGTTTTGGTAATAAGCAAAAATTGTATAAAAATTGATAATTTTTGAATTTTATAAAAAAAAATTAAGTAAAAAACTGTCAAATTTTAATCTAGACAGCCGTGATATGATGGTTTATAAAAACTACTTTTCAATGTCAAAATCAAAATCTCTTGAACTGTTCACTTCGGTGCTCGCAATAAAACAAAAGAAATTTAAAATCAAAGCAATACTGATTGAAGATAAAAATTAAATGAAATTTACCTGTCAAATTAAGTGAGGTTATATTTTTGTAAATCAAGAGAAGATGGCCGATATTTGTTTCATCTTTGTTCCTTTTAAACTATCCAGATCCAATTGTATGCTGTATTGATTTATCCTGTTCCTGATTTTGATACAGGGTGACACAGGGGTACGTGCATGCTCCATAACTTTTTTCTATCCAAGCTATCGGTTTGATTTTTTTTAAACGACAATGGGGCACATTCTAAAAATATTTCTATTTATATGCAGGATGTCCCAAATAAGATAAACAACTAAGTTCTGGTTTTTTAAACGGCAACCCCGCATTTTTATTACATTTTTAGATTCGCCATTAAATTGTTGATATAACGCACCTGGATTTCTTAGACTTATCTGCAATAGTTTTTGACTTAAATCAATTTATGTGTCAAAATAGCGTCGTGCAGAGATCCACAAAAAAATTCAGAACTTCAGAACTGTACAAGATAACTTAATCAACTTTTTTCCAGTCGATTCCTTAAGCTTCAGCGCATCTTCTGAGTTGTAGGCGAATTCAGAGTCGACGTTCTACCGCGTACTACGATTTTTTAAAAATTACAAATTACAAATAGCAATAACTCGACTTTTTCAAATGCATCACCCTATATTTTATTACATCATTGCATGGCATTTTTTAAGAGCTTTTTGCTGATATAGGATTTGTTGGGTCTATTTTGTAAAATTTGCGAGATTTATTGCAAAATAAGAAATGTTGACGGTTTATTCGAGAAAAAAAAAAGGAATCGAGTAGGCCGCTGTCTTAAAATTTGACACATCCATATACTTTCAATAATTGTACGCGTCTAATTAAAAGAAAAAAAGAATAGAGTAGGCCACTGTTTGGCACATTCATATAATTTTGAAAAGAATATGTTTCAACAAAAGGAAATTGTAATAGAAACAGAAATACATTACAAAGTAAACAATGTTTATAATATTTACAAGAACATGAAAGAATGATTAATAGGATACAATATAAATATTTTTGATTTTTAACAAATGCTCGAATAGATCACCATCATATTCCACGCAAACTGCTTCTAGTAAATGAGTCCCGAACTCTAGCAAGCATTGCTCCATCAACTGAACGGAAGGCTTCCGTAATCCTGTTTTTCGTATCATCTGCAGTTGTTGGACGATCTCTGAAAACAGTTTCCTTCACGTACCCCCAAAGAAAAATATCTATAGGAGTAAGGTCTGGAGATCGCGCGGGCCAAGGAATAGTACCTCTCCCTATCCAACGATTAGGGTAGGAATTATCTAAAAATTCTCGCACAATCCTATGGTTATGCACTGAAGCAGCATCGTGTTGAAACTACATTGTCACTCTGGTATTCAAATCCACTTCTTCTTAAATATTGGGAAGATGTTCGCGAAGAAACTGTAAATACCTTTCACCATTGTCAAAAAACAATTTCCTTTTTGGTATAAGATACAATACCAGTGACTTCAAACCGATCTCTCAACTTTAGGAATGAAGACACCCGTGGAGTGCTTGCTTCTGGATATTTTTGCAGGTAGATTCTGCTTGCTAATAAAGGATTTCTGTCAGCTTCGCCAATACAGTAAACCATATTCACTAATTCCTCGCGATTAAAACTCATGATTAATACTTAGATGCGTACAATTATTGAAAGTATATGGATGTGTCAAATTTTAAGACAGCGGCCTACTCGATTCCTTTTTTTCTCGAATAAACCGTCAACATTTCTTATTTTGCAATAAATCTCGCAAATTTTACAAAATAGACCCAACAAACCCTATATCATCAAAAAGCTCTTAAAAAATGCCATGCAATGATGTAATAAAATATAGGGTGATGCATTTGAAAAAGTCGAGTTATTGCTATTTGTAATTTGTAATTTTCAAAAAATCGTAGTAGGCGGTATAACGTCGACTCCGAGTTCGTCTATATCTCAAAAGATGCTCTAAAGCTTAAGGAATCGACTGGAAAAAAGTTGATTAAGTTATCTCGAACAGTTCTGAAGTTTTGAACTTTTTTGTGGATCTCTGCACGACGCTATTTTGACACATAAATTGACATAAGTCAAAAACTATTGCAGATAAGTCTAAGAAACCCGGGTGCGTTATATTGACACTTTAATGGCGAATCTAAAAATGTAACAAAAATGCGGGGTTGCCATTTAAAAAACCAGAACTTAGTTGTGTATCTTATTTGGTACATCCTGTATATAAATAGAAATATTTTTAGAATGTGCCCCATTGTCGGTCTTATCGTTTAAAAAAAATCAAATCGATAGCTTGAATAGAAAGAAAGTTATGGAGCATGCACGTACCCCTGGGTCACCCTGTATCATGGAAGATATTGCATCCATCCCATTTTGAATTGACCAGGAAAGTAACCAGAATTAAAAATAAAATCTAAGTCGTATTAAAGGTATCAATTCACAATATTAAATATCGATATTTAAAAACGTTTCAAAATAAAAAAAGGCCACAAGTATTTTATTTAATTAGGTTAGATTAGACTTTAATTAATAACTAAATAATTTAGATTAGAATAAGGTAAGAGAGTAATTATAAGATTTGTATTAATTGTTGATTTTATAAATAAGAAATTTAATACTCTTACCTTATTCTGGCAAACAACTCTTATTCTCACATAAATCAAAAGGTTAACCGTCATTTTTATGATTATTAATAAATGTTTTCATATTTACTGAGTCGTTATTATCGATTTTTACAATCACGCGGCCAATAACTGAAGCACTACCAGGGATTAAGACTCTCAATTTTTCTACTGGAAAGTAGATGGCGCCCAAAATTATCAACAACAAATGATCACATTCTGTCTGAGATTACGACAGAAGACGATAAAAAAATCAACAGTAATTTAATAGGTTATGTACTAGAACTAAAATTCAAAATAAATTAAATATTGAACAAAAGTAATTTTTTTAAAAAGATAAAAGTAACAAAATCAAATAGGTTTGATAAGGATTCTCAGCGAAGATACTTTAGTGGGGGCGCTAGGGGACCCTTAAAACATGTTTCGACTAGTACCTCATTTTAAATACATTAAAAGCTGGAAGTATTTGGAGAAAACTCGTGATCTTTATGTTGTCGCGATTTGAAATGTGGTTAAAACTTAAGAAAAAAATTAAAAATAGCAAAATCATCATTTTAAAACACTTCTTTACCTCCTCTTGTTTCTTATTTCACGAATCATCCCTTATATCCAATAAAAGTTTAACCATAACGAGAGATTTTCTTTATATAATTTCTTCCATAAATTTTTCTTCGGTTAAATAATTTTTCATTGTACGTAAAAACTTTCGAACTACAAGAAAGTTTTTGACATCAGCTCGTAAATCTCACGGTATGATATTATCATCGCTGATGGAACCTGCATTTTTGATCTCATAAATTTTACTATTTATTCGTGACTCTCATGTACCTATTCAGATTTTACTAAAGACAACTTTCAAGCAAACTTTCGAAATATGCGAAAAGTTAAGAACATTCCTTGTTCGCATAAATCTCTATATTTTCACTTACTAAAGATTTGTCGCTAGAAACCACAACTAGGGCTCGTTACAGATACCAGACATTGTTTTCGAGTTCGGAATGCAGGAGGGAGGTTTGTAAAGAGTTTGGTTACTAAGTAATATTTTAATCTGTAAATCTAGAAGGACCATTGTGCGTCCTTCTGAGGTTGTTCGTACCCTTAAACTTGTCAAGGGAGTGCTTCTTTAGTAGGTCAGCCTAAGCTGTCGTCGTGATTGTCACTCCACAATTTTTCTGCTCATTAACAACATAATCATTGACGCACATATTCTTCAATGTACCAAGACCATCGTCTAGAGTAGACAATACGTTTTATTTACCAACACCACGGTCAGATATTTTGAAATACTCTCCACTGCATAACATGCGTGTCAAATGTAATTCTGCAAGTGAGCTTGATATTTTTAACTGCTTAATCTCTGTGATTAAATTCTATTTATTCAGTTTATTCTGTTATTTTGTATTTATCTATACTGTATTTGAAAATCAAGAGAGAGTAAATTCCCAGAATAAAAAGTAATTCGGTATGCAAAACTATAGTACAGTACGTGCGGTAAAACTTCAATATTTGTAATGCATTCTAAATTGTTTTTGTTAATTTCAATACAAAATTTATTAAATTTCTTGGACTATCACATTATTTTATGATCTTTCATTGTTACTACAGTAGGCCTAAGAGGATTAACGTGCGTCATAGGCGTAACCAGAATAGAAAGGGATAATTGTTATTTAACGACCTCCGAATGGCAACAGCTTCTAATGACAGATATTTTGACTTAAATAGTTTCTAGAAATGCAGTTATTTGATTTTCGATAAACGTGACAAATAGTAGTGACTAAAAATGGAAGCAGTTTGTGAGTATACGCCAGTGAAAAAATTAAAACTAGACCATTTATCGCTCAATGAAAAGAGCGCTGTAGTGAATGTGTACCACTATTTTAAACATCAAAATCCCTCAAACACTATTGACAGTGTAGTTGAAACAACATCTAAGGCAATGGGATATGGAAAATCTACAATATATAGAGTTCTAAAGGAGGAAAAATCACCAAAGCCGAAACCAGGTAGACCAAAACTATTAAAAGTCAACGTGGACGAGTTTTTTAAAAATGCTATTCGTAAGCTTGTTCACTCATTTTTTATAAACAAGCAAATACCAACTTTAGATAAAGTTTTGCAAGCCATTACGAATGATGTTGATTTACCCACAATAAGCCGGGATAAACTATGGAAAGTGTTACATGAGTTAAACTTTAAATTTGAAAAAATGGGCAGACACTCAATGCTAATTGATTCTGAAGAAATTGTATGTTGGAGAAGACAGTACCTCAGAAGAATACAACAAGTTAAAGCTCAAAATAAAAACATTTATTATTTAGATGAAACATGGGTTAATGAAGGACATTGTGTAGGAAGAGTTTGGAAAGACAAAAATATAAAATCATCCCATCAAGCTTTTCTAGAAGGATATACTACTGGTTTTAAGGAACCTATAGGAAAAGGTAAAAGATTAATTATTTGTCATATAGGCAGTACAAACGGTTTTTTTGAGAATGGTTTACTCTTATTTGAATCAAAAAAAACCGTTGATTATCACGAAGAAATGAATGGAGACGTGTTTGAGGAATATTTTGAACAGATGATTCAATTCATACCAAAAGGATCGGTTATTGTAATGGACAATGCAAGTTACCACTCCAGATTACTTGAACCTTTACCAACCACTAAATGGAAAAAGGGTGAAATTGCAAAATGGTTATCTTCTAAAAATTTAGCCTTTGACAATACAATGCTGAGGGCAGAATTGTTAACTATTGCTAAAAAACATAAGCAAAATTATAAAAAATATAATATTGAGGAGATAGCCAAAAAACGAGAAATTGAAATCCTTCGTTTACCATTGTGAGCTGAATCCGATAGAATTAATATGGGCTCAAGTTAAAGGTTATGTTGCCAGAAATAACACTACTTTTAAATTATCAGATGTTAAAAATCTCTTCAATAAGGCAATATCTGAAGTAACAAGTGAAAATTGGCAAAAATGTATTAGACACGTTACAGAAATAGAAAAAAAAATGTGGGAGCTAGATAACATAATTGATATTACTATAGAGCCCATTGTAATTTCTCTAGAATCAGATGGTGAATCTTCTGACACAGAGTGCGAGGAACCATAACTTTAAAATTATTAATTTATGTACTTTAATTTTATTTTTAGATTTTTATTTTTTAAGATTTAATATTGTCGTATTTTTTGCATGTTGCTCGTCAAATTTTATCCTTGCGGTTGGTTTTTTTTTTCTCATATACCTACTTAATTGTTTTTTTAGCTCCTCATATTAATTTATAAATAATTGTAATTATCTGTACATATTATATACATATTTTGTAAATAAACATATGCCTAAAATAATATTGACTTTTTCTTCATTTTACCCAAATTAAATTACTACTTACGAATTATGTTTATCTATCTAAAATTGGTAATCTAGGTATAAATAACTAAAACAAATTAAATATTTCTATTTCCATATTAATTTAATTTTGAAAACGCACGTCTATGGTTTACTGCCTTTAACACTGATAACTGCAAAACATTTCTGGGAATTTACTCTCTCTTGATTTTCAAATACAGTATATAATAAAATCAGAAAAATTGTTTAGCGTCGTTTTCTGGTATCCTAGGAGACCATAATTACTTGTTATCAAAGGTATTGTAATTTTTGGTGACAACAGCTGTCAAGTTTTGCCGCGGGATTCAAAATTGCGCGTTTGTGATTGGTGGAAATTAAGAGGAAGGAAATAGTCATATCAATTGACATAATTTTTATAAAAGATACACGTAAATACAAGATTTAAAGTGCCATTTTAAGACCAAAATACTTGCCGAACTATTTCGAGAAAATATGTGCCCTTCAAGGATCTCTCGCTAAATTATTCATAGCAAACCCTTCATGTTACTCTCTATAAGGACAACATTTAACATAAAATTGTTCTTAAACGCCACTTAGAATTCATTATAGGGGATGGGCGTATATTATAAACACCTAAGGGATTATTAATAAGCCTGCAGAAGACCCTGTTAAGCAATTTGTTGTGAGGTGATAAGAATTTATCAGCTTAAGCAAACTATTAAATTTATCTTACTCCTACTAGATTTTGTAACCCTCTTGGTTTGTTTTTAGTGTAATTAAAATTATTAGAAGTTAAAAAATATCCTTAAGAAATTAATTAAATGTTTATTTACTATTATGAAATTCTAATTTGAAGAATAGAAATCAAAAACATCATAAATCATTATTAAAACAGTTTCTTCTTTTTTCTAGGCCTGATAATGATGAAGACCGAAACTAATTGTCTCTGTGTATTTTTATTTGAGGATTTTTTACTTTCTTAAGTAGTCAAAACTTCTGCTGACAAATGGTTGTAGCAGGGTAGCGTGAATTTATGTCTATCGAAAAAAGTTGCATTGTTTGTCATCCTGTATTTACAGTAAATCAAACTGTCATCACAACTTTCCCAACTAAGTTGTGTAATGAAAGGGATTATTAAGGAAAGTTTCTTTAATTTCCATTGATTCGCGTTCTATTAAGAAAGTTGGCAGGGGAGTTTCTTTGAGTTTTAATGGCGATAGTAAAGGTAGTTCATTTTACTCAACTTCATTAGAAATATTTTATATTTTTTATTAAAAATTTTTGCAATGAATATTCTCTTAAACAGTTTTATGTGAATCACGCTATGTACGAAAATGTTGGGTGGGGATAAAATTGGAAAAACTGGAGGATTTTCCGAGAACGCACCTAATTTTCTTCCTCAAAGACAATTAAATATTAATTGAATAGAACAAATTTATTGAAAAATTAAATTAAATATTCGATTCCATACCTGTATCACCCTGTATACATTAGGAGATTTAAAATTTTTGGAAAAGAATTGATTCTATTTTTGCGATCGAAACAATACAGTCCGGTAAAATCTCCGAATTTCAAGCTATCCGATTAAAAAAAAACCTATGTACCCACTGATATCGTTTTTCAATATTTCGATTTTATTTTTCACCGTATATACAAAATATACAATAGAAAATTTATTTAACAGGCGCCATCTGTACGGACATTAGTTCCACGTGTGTATTATTCCGCGGCACTTTTTGTTTCGTGGCCGCGGCCATGACATGGCCGCGGCCATGACAGCGCTCATTTTGAGTAAAATATTTCTTGCTCTTTTTACTGGTGCATATTTCATTTCGTTTTCAGTGAGGCGAAAAACCGGGAAAAGTATACAAAGTTATAAAAATGTGACGTGATTTATGAAGTACGTATTTTAAAATTTTCCTTCGTTAAATAGAGATTTTCTTGTAAAAACATAACATTTTCTTTAGTGAAAAATAGGTAGTAAGTGTGCTACTTTTAAAAGTGATAAATTAAGGACAACAAAACGTGTTTTTTGTAAAAGAAAAACGCCTCCTTGGGCGTATATTATAATTATTCAAACTACTAATGTTACTAACTAACTTATCTACATTACCTAAATAGAACTTTCTCAATTTCCTTTTCGAAGCTTAATGTCAAGTCTTGTTTCAGTAACTGGCCGATAATTAAACAATGGAGCTCTAAAATTTCTCGTAGTTTCATTTACACAATATAACGTCCTTGTGTCAATACAAAATCGGGAAATTCAAACTGCTGATACGGCATTATGGTTATGCTGGATCGTCTGGCGTATCTGTTCACGCTTCGCCTCATCCATATTTACGTCTCTCGTGGGTGATTGCTTTTAATAAATGGTTATTAATAGAATGCAAAAGTTGAAAGGTTTATTTTATAAAACTAGGTTCGAAATAGATATTTGTGTATTAAAAGCGGAAACTGCTACTTTGCGGCTTCAGATAAAATTTTTTGACTCGTACTAATACTCAACGATGAATTGCTCACATCATGCATACTGAATAATGCAGGAGTTCCACGGGGTTCAATCCTGGGGCCATTATTATTCATTCAGCTGTAACTCGTTATATATAAACCCAAGTAAAACTAATTATATGACGCCATCTATGATTAGAAGAGAGTATTGACAATTATTAAAAGCAAAAATTCCCGGTGTATTGGGGTTGCATACACAATTTGCATTGTGTGTTGCAAAGCTTTTATTTGACTGATTCTAGTCAAAATGTCACTCTCTTCTTTTGTATCCCTTTCAGAGATTAATACAAAGTTAGAAAACGAGTAAGGAATTTAATTTATCAGATTCGACATCCTAAGACCGGTTTCTGCCTTTCGGCTTCGTCAGTTAGGCTTTTAGAATCCAATAAATAAAATTCGAATCTGATAAATTAAATTCCTTACTCGTTTTCTAACTTTGTATTAATCTCTGAAAGGGATACGAAAGAAGAGAGTGACATTTTGACTAGAATCAGTCAAATAAAAGCTTTGCAACACATAATGCAAATTGTGTATGCAACCCCAATACACCGGGAATTTTTTGCTTTTAATAATTGTCAATACTCTCTTCTAATCATAGATGGCAGCACATCTAAAAATTTTATCTTATAGCGGATATAGCTACTGACTTGTACGAGTTTGGAATTTTATTTATTGGATTCGAAAAGCCTAACTGACGAAGCCGAAAGGCAGAAACCGGTCTTAGGATGTCGAATCTGATAAATTAAATTCCTTACTCGTTTTCTAATTATATGACCTTTCACACTCAATGGAAGTCAAACTTACCCTTGTATGATGTAATATAATAAATAATGAATCTGAACAAATTGATTCTCTTACAATTTTAGTATGGACAGTAATATGACTTATTGCATTGTATTAAAATGATAAAATCGCTGAACTATACAGTGTGTTTCATTGGGAGAAGGAAACATTTTAACAGTGGATAGGTGTCACTGGGGTGATTCCAAATAACCCATATTTTATTGGTCTAAAATCCCTTATAGCTGAGAGCTTTTGTACATTTTTGTCATTTCTTCATTGCCTCCTGTACTTTTAACCACTCTGTATAATTATATAATATTTGGTACACATACTCTCTGTATCTTAATAAATTAATTGAGATATTATTAATATTGAAAATCCAGGCCCGGCTTCACTAAAAGTTGACAAATTCGTTCCGCTCATAAACAACACCCTGTATGTTAAAATTTCAAAAATATTTTACCATAGCTAAAAAGAGGACAAAAAATTGAATTTAACGATATACTTTTTATTTTTGCACATATGATTTTACTACTCATAAATAGTAAAGTTTTCTTACATTTTTGGGCTAAAAGTACAGGAGGCAATGAAGAAATTACCAAAATGTACAAAACACTCTGTATCTCAGTTATAAGGGATTTTAGACCCATAAAATATGGGTTATTTGGAATCACCCCAGTGACACCTATCCACCGTTAAAATGTTTCCCTCTCCCAATGAAACACCCTGTATATGTTATAAGATTAGAATAATAAGAGAGGTTCTTAAATTTTTGTTTTTGGTGAAGCGCAATCCAAACTATTATGAAATAACATTTTGGGGGTGTTCTACTAGAAATTACGATGTTTTTTTAGGTAACAAACGAGCTCTTGCAAATAAACCACCAACATTTTCGTGTAGATCTTTATTGAAGAAATTCAATATATTTTTACTTGCTGATAAATATTCGTAAGGGCATCTAATTTTTTCACAGGAAAGATTAGATGCCCGAGTGGTATTTGACAAGACCATTTCATGAGTGACAGATTATTCTGCATACACATAGCTTACAAAGCATACTACAAACTTAATTATTTATGGTACATACAATTTAAATATAAATTGCAATTTTGGTTAAACAGTAGAAGTATTGTTTGAAATCTTTGTTAACTCATTGGTAACGTTGGGTGTAGGTAAATTATTAATGTTGTTGTTGGGTCCAGCTCTAGAGTGAGAAGCTCCTGAACGGATTAAAAATTCTTTTATAATCTTTAAAGTACTTCTCTTGTAACATTTTTGCTGAAGAAGAAAAAAAACCTGACATTGGTCGAATTTGAAATATCCCAACTCATTTTCTGTTTAATAAAAAAAAAATAGGCTGGATGTGTTTTCATATATTTCACCAATTCACTTAAGAACGTAATCAAAAACCATTTTATTATTTTCAAATTCCCATTGTTCATTTTACATCCCTCCTAAATTTAATTCCGCGGCAAAGATTTATTTGGCCATATAAATTTTCAAACTTAGCATATTTGCATGAAAATGAGTTTTCGCTTGTCTGGTATGGTATGAAAGTTTTCAGTTTTCAGAAAAGCTGCTTTTAGTTTCCACTTTCCAGTTCGTTACTGAATCTTCCATTGCAAATACTAACCCGACTGTAAACATCAGTTTTGCTGGAACATTTTCTGGTGATAAAGAAAAGACACGAATGTTGAGGTACATTTTAATTCAAACAAGAAACTGAAACTAAAACTTTGGCTCTTTATAGATTTATTTGCGGTAAGGTAAACTTTCGCAAGAGTTCAATGGATCTTTATGAAAATAGAGAAATAGAAAAAAAATAAATTTAATGTAAAAGAATTGATCATTTTTTAAATAATTATTAGTTATTGGTAGAAGTTCCAAATTTTACAAAAATACGTATAAAAGATGTACAGGGTTATTCATTATAAATTACCCACCCCTTATCATCGTTATTATTGCCTATAGAAAAAATTTTTTAAATAAAAGTTGTGTTATGACTGAATTTTTGAAAAATGCTCTCAAAAGTACAGCGTGAAGATTTCAGGAAATACAACAAAATAATATATTTTTTTAAATGGGATACCCTGTATAATATTAAATTTTTGGAATGATCCTTTTTCCCTGATTTCAAAAATATACCATACAGGGTGACCCAGGGGTACGTGCATGCTCAATAACTTTTTTTCTATTCAAGCTATCGGTTTGATTTTTTTTTAACAATGGGGCACATTTAAAAAAAAAATTAACACAACTAAGTTCTGATTTTTTAAATGGCAACCCCCCATTTTTGTTACATTTTTAGATTCGCCATTAAATTGTCGATATAACGCACCCGGGTTTCTTAGACTTATCTGCAATAATTTTTGACTTATGTCAATTTATGTGTCAAAATAGCGTCGTGCAGAGATCCACAAAAAAGTTCAGAACTTCAGAACTGTTCAAGATAACTTAATCAACTTTTTTCCAGTCGATTCCTTAAGCTTCAGCGCATCTTCTGAGTTGTAGGTGAATTCGGAGTCGACGTTCTACCGCTTACTACGATTTTTTAAAAATTACAAATTACAAATAGCAATAACTCGACTTTTTCAAATGCATCACCCTATATTTTATTACATTATTGCATGGCATTTTTTAAGAGCTTTTTGCTGATATAACGTTTGTTGGGTCTATTTTGGAAAATTTGCGAGATTTCTTGCAAAATAAGAAATGTTGACGGTTTATTCGAGAAAAAAAAGGAATCGAGTAGGCCGCTGTCTTAAAATTTGACACATCCACATACTTTCAATAATTGTATGCGTTTAATTAAAAGAAAAAAAAGGAATCGAGTAGGCCGCTGTTTTAAAATTTGACACATCCATATACTTTCAATAATTGTACGCATCTAATTATTAATTATGAGTTTTACTCGCGAGGAATTAGTGAATATGGTCTAAGCAGAATCTACCTGCAAAAATATCCAGAAGCAAGAACTCCACGGGTGTCTTCATTCCTAAAGTTGAGAGATCGGTTTGAACTCACTGCATGGTGAAAGGTATTTACAATTTCTTCCCAATATTTAAGAAGAAGTGGATTTGAATACCAAAGGGACAATGTGGTTTCAACACCATGGTGCTTCAGTGCATAACCATAGAATGGTGCGAGAATTTTTAGATAATTCCTACCCTAATCGTTGGATAGGGAGAGATACTATTCCTTGGCCCGCGCGATTTCCAGACCTTACTCCTATAGAATTTTTTCTTTGGGGGTACGTGAAGGAAACTGTTTTCAGAGATCGTCCAACAACTGCAGATGATATGAAAAACAGAATCACGGAAGCCTTCCGTTCAGTTGATGGAGCAATGCTTGCTAGAGTTCGGGACTCATTTACTAGAAGACTAGCAGTTTGCGTGAAACATGATGGTGACCTGTTCGAGCATTTGTTATAAATCAAAAATATTTATATTGTATCCTATTAGTCATTCTTTCATGTTCTTGTAAATATTATAAACATTGTTTACTTTGTAATGTATTTCTGTTTCTATTACAATTTCCTTTTGTTGAAACATATTCTTTTCAAAATTATATGAATGTGTCAAACAGTGGCCTACTCGATTCTTTTTTTCTTTTAATTAGACGCGTACAATTATTGAAAGTATATGGATGTGTCAAATTTTAAGACAGCGGCCTACTCGATTCCTTTTTTTTTCTCGAATAAACCGTCAACATTTCTTATTTTGCAATAAATCTCGCAAATTTTACAAAATAGACCCAACAAACCCTATATGAGCAAAAAGCTCTTAACAAATTCCATGCAATGATGTAATAAAATATAGGGTGATGCATTTGAAAAAGTCGAGTTATTGCTATTTGTAATTTGTCATTTTTAAAAAATCGTAGTAGGCGGTAGAACATCGACTCCGAATTCGCCTACAACTCAGAAGATGCGCTGAAGCTTAAGGAATCGACTGGAAAAAAGTTGATTAAGTTATCTTGAACAGTTCTAAAGTTCTGAATTTTTTTGTGGATCTCTGCACGACGCTATTTTGACACATAAATTGACATAAGTCAAAAACTATTGCAGGTAAGTCTAAGAAACCCGGGTGCTTTATATCGACAATTTAATGACGAATCTAAAAATGTAACAAAAATGCGGGGTTGCCATTTAAAAAACCAGAACTTAGTTGTGTATCTTATTTGGGACATACTGTATATAAATAGAAATATTTTTAGAATGTGCCCCATTGTCGGTCTTATCGTTTAAAAAAAATCAAACCGATAGCTTGAATAGAAAAAAAGTTATGGAGCATGCACGTACCCCTGGGGCACCCTGTATGTTACCCCTACCATATACCGTTTTTGAGTGATTGAACTCGAATATTATAATTAAAATAGTTACTCTGAATATGGAAAAGTTAATATCATTAAAGTGAGCTGTGAAAATGACAACTATTATGTTTGATAAGTGTCATTTCTGTAATGAAATAATCAAAACGGTTTACAGTGAGGAAGATATAGTTGAAATATTTACACTGTCAATGCATAATTGATAACTACGTCTTCTATTTATAATTGCACAGGAAATGGCTTCATTATTTACATCAAGATTGTTTATTTCAAGTCGAATCCTATCTTTAAAGACTTGAATATTATTATTATTACCATTGACAATGTCTTTTAGAAATCTCCAAAAAAATTAATCCATAGGGGTCAAATCCGCACTATTAGGTGGCTATTTAATTGTTCCATTATTCCGTATCCATGTTGGGAATACATTATCCAAATGATCTCGAACGGCTAGGGCCTAAAATATAAGCCCAACAATTTGATTTCTGAAAATTCCGCACCAAACACTAACAGCTTTTCTTCCTGATTTACCAATCTTTTTCTGTTGTGCTTGTTTTCCCATGACCTTCGGTTTTTCCTATTAAAAACTCCTGCCGTAGAAAAGAATGATTTATCAGTCCGTAGTAAAAAAATCGGGATCAGAAAATTGACTAATTTGCCTGGTCTAAATCGTGAAAAATTTTATTTTAATTTCTCTCTTGGTTTTCTGTAGGCAACATGTCAAAGTGAAAATATAATTTTAATATTTGAAAGAATATATGGAAAAGATTTTTAAAAGTTTTCTTAAAATTTCTCAAAGCTTTTTCCGTCCCTGGAAGCAAAAAAGTTCTTAATATTTGAAGTTATTTTCTTTTTATTTTATATTTACATTTATATGTACCTATACAGGGTGGTTCATAAAAGAGACAGATGTCGGAGGAGTTTGCTCTTTTTATGTTAAATTATTTTTAATTCTGCTTTATAAACAGTTGAAATAGAAGCCTTACGTCACAAGTTTTTTATTGTCTGTTGCTTGAAATCCCCTTCTCAGAACTGTTCAATCGCGGTTTTCTCGAAAACGGGTGAAATTATCGTGTTTGAACAAGAGTATCAATATTAAAATCACTAAAAAGTTTCGTCAAAAAAAGATACCACTTAATTTCATCATCAGGAATCATTCACGTGGCGCCCCCTATAACAAAATAATACATAAAATAATAGTCCTTATCCAAAGTTATGCCTCTGTACCGATTTTGATAACAATTGATAAATATACAGGGACATTATCAGAAAAAAACGAAAAAAAAATTCCAACTTTAACGCCCTGTATCTTCTTATTCCACAGCAATATTTTATTAAGGTATATTTGGTCCTATCACAATATTTTGGTACCAATAACTTGCCCTTAGCCCAATAGTTATGAACCAGGGCCAAACACATTTCAAATACCCGTAGATATTTAAAATCTGTCTGTCTGTATGTTTTTCCGGTTTCAAATCGTACCATCAGATGCCACTCACTTCGTTTACGGTTAGAAATGAAATGAACGCAAATCAAATGGGTATCAATTCTCGTACAACAAAAATTTCCCTGCTGTCTTTCTGTACTTCAATTAAACTGTCGTTAAATGACATTCTTAATCAAAAAATGACGTATTTAAATTTTTTCCTTAAATGGGGATATTCGGGTTAATATGGTCTCCTAAAATAGTTGAATTGACATCCGAAAATTTTATCATTTTTATCAGAAATAACCGATACGTTTTAGTGAATTTTTATTCACCAAAATGCAGATTTTGCAAAAAGTTTGCACCTGAATTCGAGAAAGTTGCTTATACTTTACAACGTATGAATCGACCGATCACATTAGCTCGAATAAATGCCTCAGTTCAAAGTACTATAGCCACCGAGCAAGGAATCAACAGGTAAAATACAACAATTTTTAAAAATTCTAGGTGTTCTTTAGTGATTTACAAGAGAACCCAATAAACATTTTTGTGTATATAATAGTTACCGTAAATGTTATATCACCTACCTTAAATAACTTGTATTTATGTAATTAGGTAACCGAACTATTACCCTTATAATCCCCTTAAAGAGCTTAAATATAGCATTTATAGAGGTTACGAACACCTTTGTTTAGTAACGCTATATAGCTTCAAGTTTTGCTACCACAAGGAACAGAAACGTTATGGAAACCGCTATATAACTTCCTAAATAACCGCAGCTGATCACCTGTAGTCACGTAATATAGTGTTATACGTGTTTCGGAAGACCTTATAAAACTTGCATATAATGGTCTTAGTAATATTTCTGTTACCAAGTTCTGCTACTTCTTCCTGTCACTTATCAATCCTCTCACATTCTTAATAGGTTATAAGTTTCTCTCTCTTGAACACATTTATAATATGAATGGATTTATCTCATTTTAAAATTATGCTTTCACATGATGAACAACAGAATCATAATAAACTATAATTGATATATTTCGTAAATCTCTTTGAGACTGTATTATTAGTATGACACAAAATTCAAGTGGAAAATTTTTTTACCGCAAATTTTAACAGGATACTTAGAAAAAAAACAGGGGCCTTCAAAATTCCCAGTAATAATAAAATTTCATTTTAGATTTTATGGGATGCATATTGTGAAGATGAAGGTACAAAGAGTATAGAATAATGTTTTATAAAGTTTCGACATGTTATAATCTTGATAATGTGACAATTGTGAATATTGACAATTAGTTAAAATTAAAATAAAACACAAAATACCCAGACTATGTACAATCCAATATTTTTCCAAAAGAGATAATTTGGCTTTTAAATATTAATTGAAACAGCACCTAAAAACGTAAGCAGATTTACTAAGAAATAAGAGAATTATGAATTAACTTACCTTTGGGATGATTTAATGTGAGTTAACCATGACAATGAAGATTTTCTTTGAATAGTTCTGATAATAAACTAAAAATTTAAAACCAAAATTAAATAATATTCAAAATTCAAAATTTTATTAACAATTTATTTTGGGACAATCTATAACTAATTATAATATCAGGACAACCTGTACTGCAAAATAAAATAAGGTGGTGAGAACTATTTAAAATGAAATGTCAAGATACCAACTTTGTTAACTAAATTAGAAATTTATAAAATGTATGAAATTGGACGTCAGAATATAAAGCAAAAATATGTTAATCGTTATAAATAAAATTATGAAAGCTAAAACACATAAAACTTATAATAAAGTAGCACAGAATCAAAATTTTGAAATAATTTTATGGGATGCATATTGTGAAGATGAAGGTACAAAGAGTATAGAATAATGTTTTATAAAGTTTCGACATGTTATAATCTTGATAATGTGACAATTGTGAATATTGACAATTAGTTAAAATTAAAATAAAACACAAAATACCCAGACTATGTACAATCCAATATTTTTCCAAAAGAGATAATTTGGCTTTTAAATATTAATTGAAACAGCACCTAAAAACGTAAGCACATTTACTAATAAATAAGAGAATTATGAATTAACTTACCTTTGGGATGATTTAATGTGAGTTAACCATGACAATGAAGATTTTCTTTGAATAGTTCTGATAATAAACTAAAAATTTAAAACCAAAATTAAATAATATTCAAAATTCAAAATTTTATTAACAATTTATTTTGGGACAATCTATAACTAATTATAATATCAGGACAACCTGTACTGCAAAATAAAATAAGGTGGTGAGAACTATTTAAAATGAAATGTCAAGATACCAACTTTGTTAACTAAATTAGAAATTTATAAAATGTATGAAATTGGACGTCAGAATATAAAGCAAAAATATGTTAATCGTTATAAATAAAATTATGAAAGCTAAAACACATAAAACTTATAATAAAGTAGCACAGAATCAAAATTTTGAAATAATTTTATGGGATGCATATTGTGAAGATGAAGGTACAAAGAGTATAGAATAATGTTTTATAAAGTTTCGACATGTTATAATCTTGATAATGTGACAATTGTGAATATTGACAATTAGTTAAAATTAAAATAAAACACAAAATACCCAGACTATGTACAATCCAATATTTTTCCAAAAGAGATAATTTGGCTTTTAAATATTAATTGAAACAGCACCTAAAAACGTAAGCACATTTACTAAGAAATAAGAGAATTATGAATTAACTTACCTTTGGGATGATTTAATGTGAGTTAACCATGACAATGAAGATTTTCTTTGAATAGCTCTGATAATAAACTAAAAATTTAAAACCAAAATTAAATAATATTCAAAATTCAAAATTTTATTAACAATTTATTTTGGGACAATCTTTATAACAAATTATAATATCAGGACAACCTGTATTGCAAAATAAAATAAGGTGGTGAGAACTATTTAAAATGAAATGTCAAGATACCAACTTTGTTAACTAAATTAGAAATTTATAAAATGTATGAAATTGGACGTCAGAATATAAAGCAAAAATATGTTAATCGTTATGAAAGCTAAAACACATAAAACTTATAATAAAGTAGCACAGAATCAAAATTTTGAAATAATTTAAGAGTTTTTGCATGACGTCAGAAGGGAACCACAGAAAAAAAGAAGGTAGTAAGTTTTGTAAAATGGTAGAAGAGAGTTCAGTATAAGAAATTTTTAAGATTTTTTTGAAAAAATAAAAAAAGGAGTTAGTTTTTTGAGATGGTGGAAGTTTTTTAGTAGAGAAAAATTTAAGAAAATATTTTTATTTAAAAAGTTTAAAAGGAAGTAGTTAATTGGAAAATGGTAGAAAGAGGAGAAAGAAAATTATATTAAAATTAATTATATTAAACTTTGTATTCTGAAGTCTAATGGTAACTGCGACTATGTTTAGTGTTTAGTAAGCGAAGTATCTAAAATAATATTTAAACAAAAACTTGCCTGGAAGGTAGTGATTTCATATTCTGTATATCCTGAGAATTGGTTCCAGAACAATTCACTCAAACCAAGAAAATATCCTTTGAAGAATCCACAAAGTTGGAGGAATCACATTATTGGAAGTCTTGTCAAAATATATCACTGGTTGTACGATAATAAAAGTGTTCTTTTATTTGTCAAAATAACTTCAAGGTTTATAAGGGTAATTTGTATCGATAATGGTAACGGTAGTTTTAAAAAAGAAACGATCGTTACCAACATGATCACTAAAAGTTTTATAACGTAATCACGCGAACACTACTGTCTTCAAGCTTTTATTGAGGTGATCAGAACACTACTATATAACTCAGGATACATCAGTTGTATAGAAGAGGTACTGACAACCTTTATATACCTTTCTTATAAATACATTGGTAACCATCACTACAAGTTCTTTAAAAATGGTTATATAATAGTTATATAACTTTATTATATTACTAGAGTTTACAGTTGTGTAATAAAACCTTAATAAAACTACATTACTAAAGGTGAGAATATAAAACTTCTTATATAATCCCGTTAACATTATATTTCCTTTATATACTATAAGTTGCGAAAATTGTTTATTGGGAATTAACATATGAAAGAATGAGAAACGAATTTCACTTTACGAATTTACAAGAAAACACCTGAGGTCACTTGAACTCATTGTTTTTTATTGAAAAATGTCCAAAATTCTTTAACATATGTGTATAAAAACAGTCTCCCTTTGCAAAGTTCATTTTCTTGAATATTCTCCTTTGATTAACGCTATCAACTCTATGCCTGATTATCGGCTTTTTGCCTTTCTTTTCAGCAGTTTTTTCGTGAGTTAGAAAGGCATGTTTGCAGCTATTATCCTTTTCCTAATTTCCTTTCTTACTTTGCAATTTACCATAAGGGTTATTAGCTGTGGCAGAATAAGCAATTGGAAAACATTATAGCATATGTATTATTACTTTTAATACTCGATTATATCATTTTCGATAAACATTGATATTTTCAGGTACCCCACAGTGAAATTATTTAAAAATTCTGTAGGTATTAAATATCAAGGACCTCAAGATGCAACCAAACTAATTCAGTGGCTAGAAAACCGATTGGTTAATATTTAATTGTGTAATTCATGTCATTTTATTCAATAAAAATGTATGTCTGTAAATAAAGGATTCGGTATTATTTAAAATGTTGATAAACTAGAAATATCTCTAATAGTAGAGTATGAGAGGTACACAGAAATTGCCTCATATGAGATGTTATTATAATCGATTAGATTAAGAGAATTAGTTTGACAAAATTCAAAAAGAAATGCTTTGAAAAATGTAACAAAATTGTTTAAAATTTCGAATAAGCAGGTACACTGATAAAAAAGAATATGTAAAATCACATAATATTACTTTGGCCATTTGTAACCATCGTAAAATCATGTGAAAATACAGATGTACAAATCCTTATGAACTCTGTAATTCTCCTATTTCTATGGCAACTATATCGTGGAAGAGAAAATAAACTACATCCTGTACACGTAAATATAATATTAAAAGATTCTGGTCGACTCCCACCACAAAACTGCTTGAAATACAAATAAATATTACTATATAGACCAAAAAACTGGACATTTTTGAAATCTACGAACCAAAATCTATAAGATAACATCAAAAACAGACATCGAAATTTTTTCAAAATTTTCAATTTTACAGGGGGATGCCGAGGACGATTTAGGTCATTTTTTGAACGCCTATTTCTCGACTATCCGAAGAGATATCTCAAAAATTAAAAAAGATTCGGAATCTGCTCGTCCAAATCTACAAAATACCATTCGATATCGTTAATAATAAGGGAGATACGACACATGGATTTTTTAGAAAATCACTCAAAAACCCATATAACTCCCCAAAATCGGCAGAATTTAAATTTCGAGATATATAATAAATTATTTGTAGATAATTAAAAAATCTAAAACTTTTGTTATTTGACATTTTTCACATAACCTTAAAATTAGCGAGAAAAACGGTTTTTTACGATTTGCGCATGGCATATGCGTCCTATCGAAAAATGCTTGATGTAAAAGTTGTAGATAATTAAAAAATCTAAGTTTTCACATAACCTCAAAATTACCGAGAAAAACTAAACCTGTACAATTTCATTCACACAATGAATTCTCTAAATCAGTAATTCTCACAATGTAGGTCACACAGTATATTTTGTGATTACCATACTTATCAAGTTTTTTCACAACCATTTTTTAGAGTGTACATTTTAAACTGTTTTAAGTTTTAACTAGGAAACAAAAAATTATGTATTCTTTATCATAATTTGTGGTAAATAAAAACGCATCGCTATTAAGCCATTTCATCACTTAGTGAGTGGATAATTTTAACAAATGGATGTTTTGAAGTGTTTTAATAATTTCAATGTAAACTGTGTCTACTCGAAATAAGCGCTGAATGAAAAATAGCAAATATCGAGTGAAAATTGAAGCATTATTCAAACTGGCAGTTAGTAATGGATATTGATGTATCTATAATCAGTATTTATGTTCCTAGAAAAATTGTTAACTGGATGTTATAAAAATTTAATTTATTCTTCAATATTTCAAATGATTTTGAAATATATTTGAAATTAGATGCTCGAATGGTATTTGACAAGACTATTTCATGAGTAACAGATTATTCTGCATACTTTTTATTACTTTTATACAGGGTGCGCCAATTATATCCACTCGATCTCTAGCACCGAAACTAAAAGAGATATCAACAAGATTTTTTGTAGGGGTAGACAGTGTCATTCGGACTATAATTTTAAAATATTTTGATGTATAAAAGGTGGCTAATTTTTGTGGAATGAAAATTAATTTGGTTTTTTTAAATTGAATACCCTGTATACGTTTATGTCTTCTGATTCTACTTAATATTAGATTTACGGTAGTTTTTTGTATTTGTAAATCCGACGCGGCGTTGACAAGTTATTCCTATTTTAAGGAGATTTAATGAAAAAACAGCACTTCAGAAATATTAGCACAAAAACCACATTTTTTAAAAAATTCCTCAAAAAAGCTACTACGATGTAAATGAAACATGAACCTATCACAATAATCACACAACATCTTCACTTGTTGCACAGGGTGTTTGCCGATGGCGTGCCAATAGTCTAGTTTTCAAATGGCAATAACTTAATTTTTTCAAATGGGACACCCTGTATATTTTTTTTCAGTTAGAAGCTCTCTCTAATACGCATTAAAAAAATATAGGGTTTTGCACATCTAACTTTACTATTTACTTAAATAATTGACGTTAAGTGACAAACAACATATTTTACACAATTTTTAATAAGTACAAAATTTTACAAAGTTTAATCGTAAGAAAACTAAAATAGTGAAAGTTAAAATTTATAGTGGGTGTTCAAAATGTCTTCCATTTTCATTTATACATTTTCTTGCCCTTTTTTGTAGTTTTGTAGTCGGAGTCCGAGTAACACTGTCTACCCCTACAAAAAATCTTGTTGATATCTCTTTTAGTTTCGGTGTTAGAGATCGAGTATTTAATTCTGCTTTCTCTGCTGCTTCTTTAGTCCATTCTGTTTCTGTTGAGTAATAATTGACAATCACATTTCATAAGTGGCGCTGGAAACAGCAGCACAGACTGCGCAGAAAATAAGGCTATTGATCGTAGCAATCGATTCAGATAAAAAAAATTACATACGTAAAAGCAATCAAATATCCATTACATTTTTTACGGTTTTGTTTTTGCCATCGAAATGGAAAATCCGTAGTAATCTATTCAAGCTTATCCAGATAAAGAACAAAATCAAAACAATGTAAAATTCGCATTATTTAAAGTATTACCCATTCTCATTTATTCCTTTTTCCTGCAAAATCTGAATAACAAATGCTTATGTGAATTTTCCTGAGCAATGGATTGAATTGAGTATTCCAATAAATTGGGATTGATCGGAAAAATGCCGATGGAAAAAGAAAAGCAATTTTGTAAAATTTAAATACTTTTGTTAAACTTTGGAATGAGTTTTACCATTGTTTTGTTTGTTATCAATTTAAACAAGGATCAATACTGTTTTTGAACAATATAACAGTCATTAATTATTGGTGATTGATTGAAATGATTAAGTGATATTAAATAGAGTTTTAAATTTTAAATTAAGATGCTTAATATTTCCCAGTAAATGTTGGTTCATCAAAGAAAATGTCACGAGTTTTATGTCTAGTACAATATATTTGTGAAACCAGAAAAAATTAATTTATGCGGTAGAATTTTTTAAAACAAAGTTTGCTAAAATCCGACGATATATTTTGACAGGTCTTCACAAAATCGTCCATAACTTCCTTAAAAAAAATCGCTCAGATTTGGAACCATCGTTTTTGGATTTTCTATGAAATTATACGTCTAGTACAGTATATTTTTGAAACCAGAAAACAATATTTTGTGCGGTATAATTTTTTAAAAACAAAGTTTGCTAAAATCCGATGATATATTTTGACATGTCTTCACAAAATCGTCCATAACGTCCTTAAAAAAAATCGCACGAATTTGAAACCATCATTTTTGGATTTTCTATGAAATTTTATATCTAGTACAATATATTTGTGAGACGAGAAAAAATTATTGTGGGCGGTAGAATTTTTTAAAAACAAAGTTTGCTAAAATCCGATGATATATTTTGACATGTCTTCACAAAATCGTCCATAACGTCCTTACAAAAAATCGCACAAATTTGGAACCATCGTTTTTTGATTTCTTATGAAATTTTACGTCTAGTTCAGTATATTTGTGAAACCAGAAAACAATATTTTGTGCGGTATAATTTTTTAAAAACAAAATTTGCTAAAATCCGATGATATATTTTGACATGTCTTCGCAAAATCGTCCATAACTTCTTTAAAAAAAATCGCACAAATTTGGAACCATCGTTTTTTGATTTCTTATGAAATTTTACGTCTAGTACAGTATATTTGTGAAACCAGAAAACAATATTTTGTGCGGTATAATTTTTTAAAAACAAAATTTGCTAAAATCTGATGATATATTTTGACATGTCTTCACAAAATCGTCCATAACGTCCTTACAAAAAATCGCACAAATTTGGAACCATCGTTTTTTGATTTCTTATGAAATTTTACGTCTAGTACAGTATATTTGTGAAACCAGAAAACAATATTTTGTGCGGTATAATTTTTTAAAAACAAAATTTGCTAAAATCCGATGATATATTTTGACATGTCTTCACAAAATCGTCCATAACGTCCTTACAAAAAATCGCACAAATTTGGAACCATCGTTTTTTGATTTCTTATGAAATTTTACGTCTAGTACAGTATATTTGTGAAACCAGAAAACAATATTTTGTGCGGTATAATTTTTTAAAAACAAAATTTGCTAAAATCCGATGATATATTTTGACATGTCTTCACAAAATCGTCCATAACGTCCTTACAAAAAATCGCACAAATTTGGAACCATCGTTTTTTGATTTCTTATGAAATTTTACGTCTAGTACAGTATATTTGTGAAACCAGAAAACAATATTTTGTGCGATATAATTTTTTAAAAACAAAATTTGCTAAAATCCGATGATATATTTTGACATGTCTTCACAAAATCGTCCATAATTTCCTTAAACAAAATCGCACAAATTTGGAACCATCGTTTTTTGATTTCTTATGAAATTTTACGTCTAGTACAGTATATTTGTGAAACCAGAAAACAATATTTTGTGCGGTATAATTTTTTAAAAACAAAATTTGCTAAAATCCGATGATATATTTTGACATGTCTTCACAAAATCGTCCATAACGTCCTTACAAAAAATCGCACAAATTTGGAACCATCGTTTTTTGATTTCTTATGAAATTTTACGTCTAGTACAGTATATTTGTGAAACCAGAAAACAATATTTTGTGCGGTATAATTTTTTAAAAACAAAATTTGCTAAAATCCGATGATATATTTTGACATGTCTTCACAAAATCGTCCATAACGTCCTTACAAAAAATCGCACAAATTTGGAACCATCGTTTTTTGATTTCTTATGAAATTTTACGTCTAGTACAGTATATTTGTGAAACCAGAAAACAATATTTTGTGCGGTATAATTTTTTAAAAACAAAATTTGCTAAAATCCGATGATATATTTTGACATGTCTTCACAAAATCGTCCATAACGTCCTTACAAAAAATCGCACAAATTTGGAACCATCGTTTTTTGATTTCTTATGAAATTTTACGTCTAGTACAGTATATTTGTGAAACCAGAAAACAATATTTTGTGCGATATAATTTTTTAAAAACAAAATTTGCTAAAATCCGATGATATATTTTGACATGTCTTCACAAAATCGTCCATAATTTCCTTAAACAAAATCGCACAAATTTGGAACCATCGTTTTTTGATTTCTTATGAAATTTTACGTCTAGTACAGTATATTTGTGAAACCAGAAAACAATATTTTGTGCGGTATAATTTTTTAAAAACAAAATTTGCTAAAATCCGATGATATATTTTGACATGTCTTCACAAAATCGTCCATAACGTCCTTACAAAAAATCGCACAAATTTGGAACCATCGTTTTTTGATTTCTTATGAAATTTTACGTCTAGTACAGTATATTTGTGAAACCAGAAAACAATATTTTGTGCGATATAATTTTTTAAAAACAAAATTTGCTAAAATCCGATGATATATTTTGACATGTCTTCACAAAATCGTCCATAATTTCCTTAAACAAAATCGCACAAATTTGGAACCATCGTTTTTTGATTTCTTATGAAATTTTACGTCTAGTACAGTATATTTGTGAAACCAGAAAACAATATTTTGTGCGGTATAATTTTTTAAAAACAAAATTTGCTAAAATCCGATGATATATTTTGACATGTCTTCACAAAATCGTCCATAACGTCCTTACAAAAAATCGCACAAATTTGGAACCATCGTTTTTTGATTTCTTATGAAATTTTACGTCTAGTACAGTATATTTGTGAAACCAGAAAACAATATTTTGTGCGATATAATTTTTTAAAAACAAAATTTGCTAAAATCCGATGATATATTTTGACATGTCTTCACAAAATCGTCCATAATTTCCTTAAACAAAATCGCACAAATTTGGAACCATCGTTTTTTGATTTCTTATGAAATTTTACATCTAATACAATATATTTGTTAATTTTATTTGAAGGATGTGGAATATATTGTTATGCAATTGAATATTCTTCTAAATACTTTTTAATCTTTATTTTACTTTTTAAACATCTGACATCTCATAAAATCATTAACATATCATATAAACTTCAAACTTTTTTTATCAATCTGTCAACACACTATCACCTTTTTTTTATTTCACATAATTTTCACATCATTTTTCTTTTATAATTTATTTTAACATCACAACAATATATTATATATATAAAGTGGTAGTAAGGGGTTTGTTTCTTGTTTTCCATGCCAGATTTCAAAATTGTCCTTAGTGATAATAAATAAGTCTGCCATATAGTTCTTCATTTAAGTCCAAAAATGCGTGTACATGTGGTTTTTCATTTCTATCATAGGCTAATGTGTCAGCTAGCCGAGCAAATGATGTTTGAACTAATTCTATTAGGCTATTAGGCATAGACTGCTTAGATTTAAAATGTCAGGTGTTTTTGGTAGCATCAAAGGGTGTTAAATTGGGGATACTATATGTTATTGCACGAATTATAACGTAGATTTAGGGAAAATTGTATTTTTCAACGTGATATTAAGTAAAAGCGACTTTTTGTTTCGGTGTATATCCCCTGAGGAATTTGCCACAATCTAAAAGACAATAAACAGACAGCGTGAAAATAAGTTCATCAGTAGAAAAACCCTCCAACGAATACACACATTCAGGAATCCGCTGATAACACACTCTAGCGAAACAAAAGATATTCGTAACACGTCATTCTATCCGTTTATTTTTGTAATAAGTTGCTTTGAGACATCATCCTCGTTCTAACACTTAGAGATCATATTTTTACAGCTTTCTAATAAAATTGTAAAAGAAAAAATAAATGTAAAAAGAAATAAAAAAAGTTACGGTTTTGTTTTATATTGATATTGATTCTAGAAATGTGAACGAGGGCCTATGGATATGTTTAATATTCTACTGTCAACAGTTTGGATAATTTATTTTTACGAGAAATCGTTATTATGTGTTATGGTGATTCTATACTTAGAACAAACTTTTTTTTTAGAATTCTGAAGCGTTTATTATTTAAAAAATTCTGAAAAAAATCTTGAAAATAATGTTTATACGATTTGTGGCTGAAATATGCATACTATTGAAAAAAGTCTAATATAAAAGTTGTAGATCATTAAAAAAGCTAAAACTTTTGTATTAATCATTTTTCACATAACCTCAAAATTATCGAGAAAATAGCTAAAAACATTTTTTTTTTCGTTTTTAATTTGTAATTGGCAGAGGAATTTTGAGAGAATTAATTAGATTATAACTTTAGATTTTATTTGAAACACCCGGTATATTTAAATTTCATTAGCTAAAGTTATCGAAAAGCGTGAACCTTCGAGAATCAAGCAGAATGAATGTATGTATGTATGTATTATATAGTGATAAATAGAGTGAGCTGAGCGATCTTCTGTTGACGGGACCTGTGCCCTACACGCTGCTGTTGCCCGTCCCGGAAACGGGGCCTGTCCGCCGTGACTATTCGCGAAGATCAAGTGTCAGTAGATGTTGCTCTAAAATGGTGAAATCCCCAGAAACTAGGCAACTTTTAATGCATTTAACTAACCTCTGTGACAAGCAGTTGATAAACGTCAACAACAGCTGCAGCCAATTGAAAATTAACACTGACAGCTTTTTTAATTTTCCCGCATACTTTCAAGCCAATCGCCAATCAACTTTTTATTTATCTCCCTTTCAGTAGTTCAAGTAGATGTCGCGCACTCCGTGATTTTCGCGAATTAATTAATAATTTGTCATGTTATAAATATACTTAAATTATATACCCATTGAACCTGAAAGAATTCCATTTTAAATTTGCCACTTTTTATCCATAATGACCTACAAATTTTGACAACTACTAACACGCACATCTCTGGGTAAACGTTAAGAAAATGGGGCCGACTGGGATTTTCATGAATTTAATGAACATACTTAGTAATAGAAATTTTTGCGCGGAAAAATATTTTTCACATTTTTTTATGAAAAAATATATGTTGGGATACTCACTCCCAAGACAAACAAATTCAGTGCGTTGAAACGGTTATTTAACATATTTTTCCAGTACAAACGCATATATAACTTTTCAACAAATGCCCAAGTAGCAATTTATAACCAGAACAAACCTGAAAAGTATAAAAAAGGAAAGGTTCATTTGACGGACATAAATAATTTGCTTGTCAAATGACAGCCATCTCATAAATTCAAAGTTGAAAATACAACGTTGCCAATTCAATTTCAGAAATCATGGGTTTAGGTAAATATTTATAGGAACGTTGAGTAACAGTTAAAATGGACACTTGTCAAAATGTGACACCTGTCAAAACTTGACAACTGTTCATAGTACATTTTAAGGTTGATTGTGACTTTGTATTTTCCAAGAACAAATTGTAATGTAATGTACGAATGAACTATTTTTGTAACCGAAAAACTTTGAAAAAATATGATATCAATATCTGCCACACGTCGAGAGTCTGGTCACAGGTTTTTGTGGACGTTTTTACCCAAGTATGAATATCAGACTTATAATTTTCCTTCACTGCAGATCAATAAATAATAAAATCAATTGAACATAGAGTTTTTCTTATATAGTGATGAATAGAGTGAGCTGAGCGATCTTCTGTTGACGGGACCTGTGCCCTACACGCTGCTGTTGCCCGTCCCGGAAACCGGGCTGCCCGCCGAGGCTATTCGAGAAGATCAAGCCTCAGTAGATGTTGCTCCAAAAGGGTGAACTCCCCAGAAATTAGGCAACTTTTAATGCATTTAACTAACCTCTGTGACAAGCAGTTGATAAACGTCAACAACAGCTGCAGCCAATTGAAAATTAACACTGACAGCTTTTTTAATTTTCCCGCCTACTTTCAAGCTAATCGCCAATCAACTTTTTATTTATCTTCCTTTCAGTAGTTCAAGTAGATGTCGCGCGCTCGGTGATTTTCGCGAATTAATTAATAATTTGTCATGGGCTGCTTAAAAATGTAGATTTGAATATTAAGAGCGAAGCTCGATGACCAGATATTATAAGTTAAATAAAAATTATAACGTATTACAACATATTAGATTCATTAAATTCCACGGATACAAGGTATAACATAAAATCGAACATAGCATCCTGCTTAGAAAGCTTTCCAAAATTGGTATACATGACAATCTGCTTAGGTGGTTTGGTTCATACATCAGCAACATATCCCAATCTATATCCATCTGAAAGTTTCGTTCTCCTACTTCTAGAATAACCTCGGGGGTTCCTCAAGGGTAACACCTGGGCCCCCCCTTCTGTTCAACATATGCATTAACGATATCTCCGCTTATTTCATTAAAAGTGCTGAATATTAACTTGCGAATTAAGGCAATATGATTGGCATGAGAAAAATACGTCAGTCAGTGATTGGCAAAAGTAATAATGGCTACAGAATAGCCAAGCATCTGATTGGCGATAAAAAATTCAACAAATCAAATGTAGGACATTTGGGGAAGGGTCCAGACTCTTTCTAGAAACTAAATTTTTCGCGGAAGACAGGGAACTGGACTGTAGCTTTGAAATTTTGCCATATTTTCCATAGAACAATATATTTTTTTCATACCATCTTAAAGTCAAGGTTTCGACGAGGAAAATGAACGCTGATAAAGTTAAAAAATTGGAAATTTGTAAACCAACTTTTACATTGAAAATTAGTCTTTAATTTTATTTAATATGTCCCCTTTCTACAATTATTTTGATCATATTTATTAATTTCATTATTCTCGGAAATAGTCCTTCTAGATAACCGTCTGATGTTACTATCGATTTGTTTTCCTTTTATATCGTTTTGTCACGAAATCGGACAGTATTGTTCGGATGATATGAGTATACACTCCCTAAAAGCGTGGCACAATAATTAATAAATAAACACCGTAATGGTTAATGGAAGCTATTATATTCTCGGTGTAGCAAGGAAATCTTACATAATGTAAAGAAAATTAATGATATGTTCTTGAAATTATGTGCCTATAAAGATTTAAACTTTAATGGGCAACGTATGTGATATTTCTCAATTTTACTACTTGAATATTTGATTTAGAGCGTACAGAAGAATAACGAGTCACTTTGTAATGCAATAAAAAATAAATTCAACGATATTAATAAATAAAAAAGTAGGTACAAGTCATCAAAAATCATAATTAAGTGATTAAAACTAACACAAAGGTTATACAACAATTTTAAGGACGATATTTTCCTTCGTTATAAATTTTATTCTAAATTCTCGTATAATTCCACTTAATTTCAAATTCTCTAGACGAAATTCTTTGACACGCCATTTTCGAGTGATTTATTTTCTTTCATTTAGCCGTCTGGGAAAAGAAACAAATCGAACGGCCATATTTTGTACCAGCAAAAACCAATTTACCGCTAGATTACACAACTGCAAGGCTGAGATAACGTGCTGACATTTAAAGTCAAAACGTCTGTCGAAATATCCAAAGGAACAAATATCAAAGACGGTTTATAGAACATGCAATTGCGTTAAAAAAATAGGCTTATGATTAAATAATTAAAATTAAGTTTTGTATAAAAGCTTTAAGCTGCTAATATTTTTTTTTATAATTAAACACCCACAAAGGCATTTAATCAAATACTATTAAACCAGCAAGGTTTGTATGTATGTCCCGAGGATCTCAAAATCCACTCGTCAGAATTCAATGAGACTTTCAGGATAGACTAATTCCTATCAAAAAATGCAGGTCTCATGTCTGTTAAAATTCGATCTTCCGAGATATTTACAAGAAAAGTTAAGCTTTTAGTTTATTTCCCAGCAACGACAGATATAATATAACTTGTTTCTATAGTAATATATACTATAAAGGAAAGAGGAGTACAGTAAAAGTGGGGATATAACGTCACATTCCATAGGCGTACCTTGCAAAATAAGTTTCTATAATATAAATAAGGTCACAGCATATAAAATATATATACGCACTTCGTAGATTAAATTTTGAAGTTATATTATTTACAAAAATAAAAATAAACCTCATGCATCTGACACTTTAACATTGAATGAATTAAATTTAACCAATAAATAACAAGGAGGATTATATGTTGGGATTAAATTTTTTTTAATTTTTTGGCATTAAAAGTAACGCTTCAGTACTTACCTAAACTCTACGGCCATATACAGTGTGCCAAAAAGTCTGGACTTATGACAGGGTACTTAATTTCTTCAATTAGATTTTTTGAACAATTTTATTTCAAACAATTTTACAAAATTCTCTTCATTTCACTTGACATATTGAAAATGTAGGTATTCTTTTTTATTTAAGAAAATATGACACCGCTCGAATTATCTCGAGCGTTTATTTAGGATGCTCGAATTATCTCGAGCGTTTATTTAGGATGCTCGAATTATCTCGAGCGTTTATTTAGAGCGCTCGAATTATCTCGAGCGTTTATTTAAGGTGCTCGAATTATCTCCAGCGTATACTTAGGATGCTCGAATTATCTCGAACGTTTATTTATAGCGCTAGAATTATTTAGAGCGCTCGAATATTCTAGAGCATTTATTTAGGGTGCTCGAATTATCTAGAGCGTTTATTTGGGAGTTTTCGAATTATCTCGTGTTTATCTGGGGTGCTCGAATTATCTCGAGCGTTTATTTAGAGCGCTAGAATTACCTCGAGCGTTTATTTGGGGAGCTCCAATTATCTCGAGCGTTTATTTAAGGTGCTCGAATTATCTCGAGCGTTTATTTATAGCGCTCGAATTATCTCGAGCGTTTATTTAGGATGCTCGAATTATCTCGAGCGTTTATTTATGGTGCTCGAATTATCTCGAGCGTTTATTTAGGGTGCTCGAATTATCTCGAGCGTTTATTTAGGAAGCTCGAATTATCTCGAGCGTTTATTTAAGGTGCTCGAATTATCTCGAGCGTTTATTTATATCGCTCGAATTATCTCGAGCGTATACTTAGGGTGCTCGAATTATCTCGAACTTTTATTTATAGCGCTAGAATTATTTAGAGCGCTCGAATATTCTAGAGCATTTATTTAGGGTGCTCGAATTATCTAGAGCGTTTATTTGGGAGTTTTCGAATTATCTCGTGTTTATCTGGGGTGCTCGAATTATCTCGAGCGTTTATTTAGAGCGCTAGAATTACCTCGAGCGTTTATTTGGGGAGCTCGAATTATCTCGAGCGTTTATTTAAGGTGCTCGAATTATCTCGAGCGTTTATTTATAGCGCTCGAATTATCTCGAGCGTTTATTTAGGATGCTCGAATTATCTCGAGCGTTTATTTAGGGTGCTCGAATTATCTCGAGCGTTTATTTAGGGTGCTCGAATTATCTCGAGCGTTTATTTAGGAAGCTCGAATTATCTCGAGCGTTTATTTAAGGTGCTCGAATTATCTCGAGCGTTTATTTATATCGCTCGAATTATCTCGAGCGTATACTTAGGGTGCTCGAATTATCTCGAACTTTTATTTATAGCGCTAGAATTATTTAGAGCGCTCGAATATTCTAGAGCATTTATTTAGGGTGCTCGAATTATCTAGAGGGTTTATTTGGGAGTTTTCGAATTATCTCGTGTTTATCTGGGGTGCCGAATTATCTCGAGCGTTTATTTAGAGCGCTAGAATTACCTCGAGCGTTTATTTGGGGAGCTCGAATTATCTCGAGCGTTTATTTAAGGTGCTCGAATTATCTCGAGCGTTTATTTATAGCGCTCGAATTATCTCGAGCGTTTATTCAGGATGCTCGAATTATCTCGAGCGTTTATTTAGGATGCTCGAATTATCTCGAGCGTTTATTTAAGGTGCTCGAATTATCTCGAGCGCTTATTTATATCGCTCGAATTATCTCGAGCGTTTACTTAGGGTGCTCGAATTATCTCGAACGTCTATTTATAGCGCTAGAATTATTTAGAGCGCTCGAATATTCTAGAGCATTTATTTAGGGTGCTCTAATTATCTAGAGCGTTTATTTGGGGGTTTTCGAATTATCTCGTGTTTATCTGGGGTGCTCGAATTATCTCGAGCGTTTATTTAGAGCGCTAGAATTACCTCGAGCGTTTATTTGGGGAGCTCGAATTATCTCGAGCGTTTATTTAAGGTGCTCGAATTATCTCGAGCGTTTATTTATAGCGCTCGAATTATCTCGAGCGTTTATTTAGGGTGCTCGAATTATCTCGAGCGTTTATTTATAGCGATTACGCGATCACTACCTACTTGCGTGTAACATAATGTATTATATAGTATTAGTAGTAGTTTTAGTATTTGTAGTGTTACTATTGGCTTATTACTACCTGTCTTTGAGGTCATGTCAGACATAAGTGACATACAGAATTTTGTAATTATAATTATATGTTCATTCAGTTATATGTTTATTAAAGTATTATAAAGTATACAACCTATATTATTACATGGCGCAGTCAGTAGGATTAGGGAAATTTCAACAAAAACGTAAGTTACAGTTAAAAAAGGACGCAAAACCTTTTGCTAGGCCACCTCGCAGAGTTCCATTGGCTATTAAAAATCAATTAAAAAATCAGTTAAAGGAAATGGGCTGGGGTAGTCTTACTTCCATTATTTTTTTTTTTTTAGATTTTTAATCGCATCTATTTTATCATCATCAGGTTTCATACCTTCTCCATCAAAAATATTTCCTAAATATTTTACTTTCTCTAATCTATACTGAATTTTTTTCTTATTAAATTTTATATTTAACTCCCTTGCCCTATCTATAACTTTACTTAGTGCTTCATCATGTCTTTCAAGTGTTCCTCCATAGACTAGTAAGTCGTCAAAATAAACAGTGCACCCTGGAATATTATTAAAATAATCACTGTTTAGTTTTTGAAAAAATTCTGGGGCTACATTCAGGCCAAAAGGAGGTCTGTTAAATTTATACACCCCAAACACAGTGCCGAAAGTGCACAATTTACTTTACCAGCTCCACCTGGTAAAACCCGTCTTTAAAATCTAACACTGTAAAAAATTTAGTTCTAATCTCATCCAGAGTTGGTATTATACAGAACTGTTTCTCTAATGCCTGATTAATATCCCTGGGTTCCAAACAAATACGCAGTAGGCTCCTCAAATTTTGAAATGATACCTCGTTTTTTCAATAAAATTACGTTTAAAATTACATAAGGGTTTTCAAAACAATTATGTCAGATCCCTACAAATACAAATTTTTACTTTGACACCTAGCTAATTAAAAACCAATCATTATTAAAAAATTTGGTGTACAAGAGAACATTTCTACATCGTTTCTATACGTCTATGCTAAATTTTAAACTTCTGGCTCAAGTTGTTTTAAAACATAAGGGTTTTCAAAACAATTATGTCAGATCCCTAAAATTACAAATTTTTACTTTGACACCTAGCTAATTAAAAACCAATCATTATTAAAAAATTTGGTGTACAAGAGAACATTTCTACATCGTTTCCATAGGTCTATGCTAAATTTTAAACTTCTGGCTCAAGTTGTTTTAAAACATAAGGGTTTTCAAAACAATTATGTCAGATCCCTAAAAATACAAATTTTTACTTTGACACCTAGCTAATTAAAAACCAATCATTATTAAAAAATTTGGTATACAAAAGAACATTTCTACATCGTTTCTATTCGTCTATGCTAAATTTTAAACTTGTGGCTCAAATTGTTTTAAAACATAAGGGTTTTCAAAACAATTATGTCAGATCCCTAAAAATACAAATTTTTACTTTGACACCTAGCTAATTAAAAACCAATCATTATTAAAAAATTTGGTGTACAAGAGAACATTTCTACATCGTTTCTATAGGTCTATGCTAAATTTTAAACTTCTGGCTCAAGTTGTTTTAAAACATAAGGGTTTTCAAAACAATTATGTCAGATCCCTAAAAATACAAATTTTTACTTTGACGCCTAGCTAATTAAAAACCAATCATTATTAAAAAATTTGGTGTACAAGAGAACATTTCTACATCGTTTCTATACGTCTATGCTAAATTTTAAACTTGTGGCTCAAATTGTTTTAAAACATAAGGGTTTTCAAACAATTATGTCAGATCCCTAAAAATACAAATTTTTTTTTGACACCTAGCTAATTAAAAACCAATCATTATTAAAAAATTTGGTGTACAAGAGAACATTTCTACATCGTTTCTATACGTCTATGCTAAATTTTAAACTTCTGGCTCAAGTTGTTTTAAAACATAAGGGTTTTCAAAACAATTATGTCAGATCCCTAAAAATACAAATTTTTACTTTGACACCTAGCTAATTAAAAACCAATCATTATTAAAAAATTTGGTGTACAAGAGAACATTTCTACATCGTTTCTATACGTCTATGCTAAATTTTAAACTTGTGGCTCAAATTGTTTTAAAACAGAAGGGTTTTCAAAACAATTATGTCAGATCCCTAAAAATACAAATTTTTACTTTGACACCTAGCTAATTAAAAACCAATCATTATTAAAAAATTTGGTGTACAAGAGAACATTTCTACATCGTTTCTATACGTCTATGCTAAATTTTAAACTTGTGGCTCAAATTGTTTTAAAACATAAGGGTTTTCAAAACAATTATGTCAGATCCCTAAAAATACAAATTTTTTCTTTGACACCTAGCTAATTAAAAACCAATCATTATTAAAAAATTTGGTGTACAAGAGAACATTTCTACATCGTTTCTATACGTCTATGCTAAATTTTAAACTTCTGGCTCAAGTTGTTTTAAAACATAAGGGTTTTCAAAACAATTATGTCAGATCCCTAAAAATACAAATTTTTACTTTGACACCTAGCTAATTAAAAACCAATCATTATTAAAAAATTTGGTGTACAAGAGAACATTTGTACATCGTTTCTATACGTCTATGCTAAATTTTAAACTTGTGGCTCAAATTGTTTTAAAACATAAGTGTTTTCAAAACAATTATGTCAGATCCCTAAAAATACAAATTTTTAATTTGACACCTAGCTAATTAAAAACCAATCATTATTAAAAAATTTGGTGTACAAGAGAACATTTCTACATCGTTTCTATAGGTCTATGCTAAATTTTAAACTTCTGGCTCAAGTTGTTTTAAAACATAAGGGTTTTCAAAACAATTATGTCAGATCCCTAAAAATACAAATTTTTACTTTGACACCTAGCTAATTAAAAACCAATCATTATTAAAAAATTTGGTGTACAAGAGAACATTTCTACATCGTTTCTATACGTCTATGCTAAATTTTAAACTTCTGGCTCAAGTTGTTTTAAAACATAAGGGTTTTCAAAACAATTATGTCAGATCCCTAAAAATACAAATTTTTACTTTGACACCTAGCTAATTAAAAACCAATCATTATTAAAAAATTTGGTGTACAAGAGAACATTTCTACATCGTTTCTATACGTCTATGCTAAATTTTAAACTTCTGGCTCAAGTTGTTTTAAAACATAAGGGTTTTCAAAACAATTATGTCAGATCCCTAAAAATACAAATTTTTACTTTGACACCTAGCTAATTAAAAACCAATCATTATTAAAAAATTTGGTGTACAAGAGAACATTTCTACATCGTTTCTATACGTCTGTGCTAAATTTTAAACTTCTGGCTCAAGTTGTTTTAAAACATAAGGGTTTTCAAAACAATTATGTCAGATCCCTAAAAATACAAATTTTTACTTTGACACCTAGCTAATTAAAAACCAATCATTATTAAAAAATTTGGTGTACAAGAGAACATTTCTACATCGTTTCTATACGTCTGTGCTAAATTTTAAACTTCTGGCTCAAGTTGTTTTAAAACATAAGGGTTTTCAAAACAATTATGTCAGATCCCTAAAAATACAAATTTTTACTTTGACACCTAGCTAATTAAAAACCAATCATTATTAAAAAATTTGGTGTACAAGAGAACATTTGTACATCGTTTCTATACGTCTATGCTAAATTTTAAACTTGTGGCTCAAATTGTTTTAAAACATAAGTGTTTTCAAAACAATTATGTCAGATCCCTAAAAATACAAATTTTTAATTTGACACCTAGCTAATTAAAAACCAATCATTATTAAAAAATTTGGTGTACAAGAGAACATTTCTACATCGTTTCTATAGGTCTATGCTAAATTTTAAACTTCTGGCTCAAGTTGTTTTAAAACATAAGGGTTTTCAAAACAATTATGTCAGATCCCTAAAAATACAAATTTTTACTTTGACACCTAGCTAATTAAAAACCAATCATTATTAAAAAATTTGGTGTACAAGAGAACATTTCTACATCGTTTCTATACGTCTATGCTAAATTTTAAACTTCTGGCTCAAGTTGTTTTAAAACATAAGGGTTTTCAAAACAATTATGTCAGATCCCTAAAAATACAAATTTTTACTTTGACACCTAGCTAATTAAAAACCAATCATTATTAAAAAATTTGGTGTACAAGAGAACATTTCTACATCGTTTCTATACGTCTATGCTAAATTTTAAACTTCTGGCTCAAGTTGTTTTAAAACATAAGGGTTTTCAAAACAATTATGTCAGATCCCTAAAAATACAAATTTTTACTTTGACACCTAGCTAATTAAAAACCAATCATTATTAAAAAATTTGGTGTACAAGAGAACATTTCTACATCGTTTCTATACGTCTGTGCTAAATTTTAAACTTCTGGCTCAAGTTGTTTTAAAACATAAGGGTTTTCAAAACAATTATGTCAGATCCCTAAAAATACAAATTTTTACTTTGACACCTAGCTAATTAAAAACCAATCATTATTAAAAAATTTGGTGTACAAGAGAACATTTCTACATCGTTTCTATAGGTCTATGCTAAATTTTAAACTTCTGGCTCAAGTTGTTTTAAAACATAAGGGTTTTCAAAACAATTATGTCAGATCCCTAAAAATACAAATTTTTACTTTGACACCTAGCTAATTAAAAACCAATCATTATTAAAAAATTTGGTGTACAAGAGAACATTTCTACATCGTTTCTATACGTCTATGCTAAATTTTAAACTTCTGGCTCAAGTTGTTTTAAAACATAAGGGTTTTCAAAACAATTATGTCAGATCCCTAAAAATACAAATTTTTACTTTGACACCTAGCTAATTAAAAACCAATCATTATTAAAAAATTTGGTGTAGAAGAGAACATTTCTACATCGTTTCTATACGTCTATGCTAAATTTTAAACTTCTGGCTCAAGTTGTTTTAAAACATAAGGGTTTTCAAAACAATTATGTCAGATCCCTAAAAATACAAATTTTTACTTTGACACCTAGCTAATTAAAAACCAATCATTATTAAAAAATTTGGTGTACAAGAGAACATTTCTACATCGTTTCTATACGTCTGTGCTAAATTTTAAACTTCTGGCTCAAGTTGTTTTAAAACATAAGGGTTTTCAAAACAATTATGTCAGATCCCTAAAAATACAAATTTTTACTTTGACACCTAGCTAATTAAAAACCAATCATTATTAAAAAATTTGGTGTACAAGAGAACATTTCTACATCGTTTCTATACGTCTGTGCTAAATTTTAAACTTCTGGCTCAAGTTGTTTTAAAACATAAGGGTTTTCAAAACAATTATGTCAGATCCCTAAAAATACAAATTTTTACTTTGACACCTAGCTAATTAAAAACCAATCATTATTAAAAAATTTGGTGTACAAGAGAACATTTCTACATCGTTTCTATACGTCTATGCTAAATTTTAAACTTGTGGCTCAAATTGTTTTAAAACATAAGGGTTTTCAAAACAATTATGTCAGATCCCTAAAAATACAAATTTTTACTTTGACACCTAGCTAATTAAAAACCAATCATTATTAAAAAATTTGGTGTACAAGAGAACATTTCTACATCGTTTCTATACGTCTATGCTAAATTTTAAATTTGTGGCTCAAATTGTTTTAAAACAGAAGGGTTTTCAAGACAACTATGTCAGACCCCTAAAAATACAAATTTTTACTTTGACACCTGGCCAATTAAAAACCAATCAATATTAAAAAAATTTGTATACAAGAAAACATTTCTACATCGTTTCTATACGTCTTTGTTAAATTTTAAACGTAATTACACTTACTTTTACGTATAAACTGTGCGTTTTGTTTACCAAAACCGTGCGTTTTGTTTACGGTAAACAAGTAGCACGGTTTTGTGTTTACCGTGCGTAATGAGCTATTTACTGAGGCTGTATGTCGTGTGTTTTTACCTGTTTTCTATAGTGGCCGTAGGTAAATATATGTAACGTTAGTCTGTAATTAGACAATACGTATCACGCCCTAATGTAATATCAGTATTGTCTGTGGTAGTTTTGCATTTTTTACACGTTCTTGTAACTAATAGAATTTATTAAATTTTCGACTCTATTTATTCAAGAACGCACTCTCAATTCTTAAAATAAAATATACTATTCCATCATTGTTTCTCGGTGTTAAATCTTTTTCGAAAATTCTTCTTACTTCTATATACACCGTTAGAATAATTTAGCATATAAACGGGCGAATCTGCATGCCAATAAGTTTACCATTTCAAATTCATCATTTTTGAAGCGTTTTGTATTGCAAACTGACATGGGATCGAATGTGTTCAGATTTCTAAACCTTATATATGACGAAAGAGGAATTTGGATCGCCAGAAAATCCAGAGTTTCGAGTAAACAAATATACAAAAAGAAAAAACGTGGAAATATATGATCGACACTTTCTCTAGCTTCAACATACCGAGTATTTGATCACGGTATAAAATATTTTTGGAATTCTAAAATGGTTTATCTTATACGAATCGACAGTTTTTAGAAGATTTATTGCTTGTCCAGGGATTTACACAGCGCTGATGTTTAAAAATCTTTTGATGAAATCGACCATTCTGATCATTTTTTAAAAAATTAAAAAACAGTTTTCCATCTAAATCTTTTCCAGATTATAATTAAATATTCTTGTCAAATTAGCTTCAGTTCGTGCAGTAATTCATCCAGTCAGAAAAGCCAACGATGCTCGACAAAACCCAATTTCCTTTCCTCGCTAGAAAACCACGGAAAACCTAAATATAGCCCGGAAAATCGTATTCATACTTCTTGCACAAATATTTACTTGGTTCGCTTTCACGCTAGAGTTGTGAAGAAAGACAATTCTGACAATTATGAAACGACGGGTTTGTCAACATCCCAACAATCCCAAGTGGATTACAAGATTTCTGGGAAATGGAAAATATTGAAAATTAGCGGAATATTTACGCCTCGAAGTTCCAATTCCGGTTTCCTGGAACTGGAAGGGAACAAAGTTTGAAATCAATTTCAAGCTTCTGTGACAAAAAATGATTTAATATATTTAGAATGAAATTTAACCTTTTTTTTCGCACGGCATGTTATACAAAAGGAGCGATATTTTTACTCAACACTTCAGAGTTCGTTTTTAAAAGTATGAAAAAAATAATTTTCGATTTCTTTTCACATAGAAATCTTTGGAAAAATCATATAAAAATGAAATGTGGGTCTTCTGACTTGAAAAATTAAAAGTGACTAATATTTTCCTACAATACTGAGATTTTTTCCTTTAAAATTTATTAAAAATGAGAGATACTTTTTTTTTCAAGCTTTTGGAACAAACCAGAACGATCGACAAAGTCGAATACCCTCATGAGATCGCAGATGATCTGTATTGGCATGACTCTTTAAAAGACCAAAAATCCGAAGATAAATAAAATAATTCATATTAGCAGCATTCCGATCTTAAAGAAATTAAGGCTGGAGTACCACAAGGAAGTGTCCTAGGACCTGTCTTATACTTACTGCCATGTTTAATAATTAAAAAAAATTTGCCGGCAACTTGATTTTAGTCATTGAACTGTTTAAAAATTACAGATTTCTCTACCGCTGTGTGAAACTAAAATCAGATAAAATTTTAAACGGTAATTCAAATTCTTATTAAAAATAATTCTATAGAAGTCAATTTAGTTGTTAAACATTCCATTTTCCGCGCTCAGAGCTAATTTTAATAAAACCTCGATCAGTAATAATTAATATGATAATGATGAAACATTTTGAAAAGCCCAGTTATCTCACTTAATACAAATTTAATTAAATTTTGATCTTACATTTAATACCTGGATAATGGGGTGTTTTAACGCTAGAAGCAAAATTTGGAAGAGTTAGGGAAACCCGGATATGAATTTCGTTCTAGGGTCGATCTAACCCCACTAACTTAATTAATATTAATATAATGTAAACAGTAGGTTAATTTTTTAATGGAAGTAACATTTTAAAAATATTGACAGTATCACAGAATATTTTAGACCCTTTTAGACAGTATTTCAGCATTTTTTGTGTTCAAGTTTACCATGGACTTACTTTCTCTCTATGTGCTGCAAGTTTGTATAGCGTTTTATGGCTTCGTCCGCCAAATTTTTTAAAACGCGTTCTCACCAAAATTAAAGAAAGCGTGTTCACCAAAATTTAAAAATATTGGAATATACAGGGTGCGCCAATTATTTCCACTCGATCTCTAGCACCGAAACTAAAAGAGATATCAACAAGATTTTTTGCAGGGGTAGACAGTGTCACTCGGACTACAATTTTAAAATATTTTGATGTATGCAGGGTGGCTAATTTTTGTGGAATGAAAATTAATTTGGTTTTTTTTAAATTGTATACGATTATGTCTTCTGATTCTACTTAATATTAGACTTACGGTAGTTTTTTGTATTTGTAAATCCGAGGCGGCGTTGACAAGTTATTCCTATTTTAAGCAGATTTAATGAAAAAACAGCAATTCAGAAATATTAGCACAAAAATCACAGTTTTTAAAAAATTCCTCAAAAAAGCTACTATGATGTAAATGAAGCATGCACCTACCACAATAATCACACAACATCTTCACCTGTTGCACAGGGTGTTTGCCGATGGCGTGCCAATAGTCTAGTTTTCAAATGGCAATAACTTAATTTTTTCAAATGGGACACCCTGTATATTTTTCTTCAGTTAGAAGCTCTCCCTAATACGCATTAAAAAAATATAAGGTTTTGCACATCTAACTTTACTATTTACTTTAATAATTGACGTTAAGTGACAAACAACATATTTTACACAATTTTTAATAAGTACAAAATTTTACAAAGTTTAATCGTAAGAAAACTACAATAGTCAAAGTTAAAATTTATAGTAGGTGTTCAAAATGTCTTCCATTTTCATATATACATTTTTTTGCCCTTTTTTTCATTGATTTACGCACATCTCTTAGCATTGCAGGGGTCACCTGTCTAAATGCTGCAGTAATTCTTTCTTTCATATTTTCTTTTGTGGTAACCTCTTCTTTGTAAACAATATTTTTAATAAAACCCCACAAGAAAAAATCGCAAGGTATAAGGCAAGGCGATCTAGTAGGCCAATTTATAGGTCCTCCCCTTCCTATCCAACGATCCTGAAATTCCCTATTTAACCAATTGCGAACATCTAATAGGTAATGTGGTGTGGCACCATCTAATTGAAACCACATTCCGCTGCGATAATTTTGAGGCACATTTTGCAATAAGTTGCGAAAATCATGTTCTAAAAAATCTAAAAATATAGCTCCATTTACAGCCCCATCAAAGAAATAGGGACCAATTACAAAATCACCTATTATTCCCGTCCACAAATTCAAAGACCATCGATACTGTGATGTGGTTCTAAATAAATGTTCATTGTGGTCCGAATAATAATGGAAATTGTGTCTATTTACACAATGGTTCTTATGAAACGTGGCTTCGTCGGAGAATAAAACTTTGTTTAAAAAGTCACGCTCTGTATTTATCTTGTTTATTAACCATCTACAGTATTCAACTCTACGCGCGAAATGACGTGGTAACAATTCTTGATGAAGCTGGATATGATAGGGGTGATATTCTTTTTTATTATGCGTCTAATTGTGGTATTGTAAATATCTAACTGATTGCTTAATTGGTTTGTGCTTATATTGGGATCTTCAACTATACTGATCATTACCTTATATTCGTTGTCAATAGTAACAGCTGTAGTTTCACGTGAACGTTTTTCATACTTGACGGTTCCTGTTCTATCAAATCTATTCTTTAAATTATCAAAAGTGTCCTTTTATGGATGACGTCTTTCTGGGTATCTTTGACGATAGACCCTACTAGCAAGAAACGCATTTTTTGACATTCACCCAGTATCCATATCATATCAATATTTTCTTGAACACTATAATTCTTATTAAAATCCATTTTCTATACAAAATACCGATTAAATATAGTAGACGTGATATAATACAAAATTTTATGTTGACAATTAATGCCATAATAAAATATACCTACTGTTATTTTCATAGGTAACTTGATCTCTTATTAAACATTGTGTAAAATATGTTGTTTGGCACTTAACGTCAATTATTAAAGTAAATAGTAAAGTTAGATGTGCAAAACCCTATATTTTTTTAATGCGTATTAGGGAGAGCTTCTAACTGAAGAAAAATATACAGGGTATCCCATTTGAAAAAATTAAGTTATTGCCATTTGATAACTAGACTATTGGCACGCAGGATTTATCTAAACGTAGAAGGTTCCTACTATACCAACATTATTTATTTTTATTTCAGGATGATACAACTAATAATTCATCAGTGTTTAATTTGTAGTTAGTTCCCTATTCCTACCTCAATCCCGAATAGCCTGATAGTCGAACAGCCTGATAAAAACAATATCGACACATTTGCAAGGAAATGATGAATTTTCCCTTGATCCTGCATTGACCAACACTAAGTGTTCTGAGCGGACTAGCGAAATAACTGATCCTAAATTTTTTTACGATTAATTAGATTAAGAGGGGCCTTGCAACTGCCGACCTCGTTTTCAGTTGGCAATACTGAATATGCATAAAAATTTGACGATTTTTTGGAGAGTTAATCTCGAGAACGGAATTTTTGTTTGTGGAAATATTTATACCCGTTATAGCTTATACCTTGGAATAGGACATCTCCTTTTTTGAGTCAATTTTAAGGATTAATAAAAAAGATATCAGCCATTTAGTGGAGGTGTGTTTTTGACAGTTTTGACAATTTGTGATCACCAATTTTAACGTGAAAAGGAGATGTCCTAAATGAAGGATACAGAATTAATTTCCGAGAATACCAATTCGCAAAACTTTATAATTTTTGAGATTAACTCTCCAGAAAAAAAAAATTTATGTAAGTTGCCTATATCCCAGTAAGATTTTCTCTTTCCATAGTTCAGGCGTTTTCCGCCTCACACTTTGAGACAGTGGCGCTTTTTGGTTTTATTTTGAACGATGTATGCAACCAGTTTTACGAATACGAAGAAAGTTTAGATGTTTAGAACTGACATTTTATGTTATGTTGGCTAATTTATTCGTGTGTTTTGCAATTTTGTTTAATGAGTACATTAGTATTAACTAAAACCAGTTTTTCAGTTTAAAGTATTTCAATTAATGCCGTATACCTCATGTAGGGCATGTTTCACTTTAAAATTGGTGATAACAAATTGTCAAAAGCACACCTTCCACTAAATGATTAATATGTTTATTATTCTTTAAAATTTGTTGAAAAATGGAGATGTCCTATTCCAAGGTGTAAGCTATAACGGGTAAAAATATTTCCACGAACAAAAATTCCATTCTCGAGAGGCTGTTCAAAAAATCTTCAATTTTTATGCATATTCGAAGGAAGTTGTCAGTGTTAAAAATTAGTGAGAGAATGTGCAATTCAACTATAACAGTTTTTTGTGATTTTTATTCGTGCATTCAAAATAGTGCCTGCATAGTTGGGAATCACAGACATTTGCAGAAATTAATATTTACAGTATGTCTCACATATTAACCCGTCCATGGGACTCTTGATGTAGGTTTGTTACACATTTTATTTGCTATTATGTCTTTTGTCCATTGCTAAAAAGCAATGCAGTTTTTTCATAGTGTATTGTTTTGTTTTTGTTTTAGTGAATAACTGTAATTAGGTACTTTTAAATAAAGAAATAATTATTAATTATTCAATTTATTTTCTTACAAAAATGATTTTATAATATTTAATGATTTACAATAAAGTTAACATTAAAGAAATGAGTTTACGATTAATACATGCAAGTATATTAGAACTAAGAATCTGAAATAAATTTATGATTAATAAATGCAAGTACTAGCACTTATTTATTTATTTATCGTATCACTGCATATGGTTGGATGGTTGGATTAAATGTCGCGTCAGGCATCATGTGCTTTAGCCGGGAGATCAAAAGATTGTCCGGCTGCCAAGTTTGTTAGCTCTTTAGCGTTACCCAGGGTGCACCACGTGGAGGCGAGCTAACTTTACACCCCTGAATCTGAAATAAATTTATGATTAATAAATGCAAGTACTAGAAATAAGAATCTGAAATAAATTTATGATTAATAAATGCAAGTACTCGAACTGAAAATCTGAAATAAATTTATGATTAATAAATGCAAGTACTCAAACTGAAAATCTGAAATAAATTTATGATTAATAATTGCAAGTACTAAAACTAAGAATCTGAAATAAATTTATGATTAATAAATGCAAGTAGTCGAACTGAAAATCTGAAATAAATTTATGATTAATAAATGCAAGTATTCTATTTGAATGTACTTACTAAGGGTCACAATTACTATTAATATTTAATGGGCTTCAACTTCAATTTTATAGACTGCATTCTAAAAGATAAAAGAATAAAAAAAACTAATTTCTATTTGAATGTACTTACTTAGGTATGTAAGGGTCACAATTACTATTAATATTTAATGGGATTGTTATTATTTATATTTCAATGAGCTTTTCAAACATTAATTTTGGATACTGCACTCTGAAAGATAAAAAAAATTAAATATTCTGCAATTTTTTCATTCGGATAGAGACTTACTTAGATTTGTAAAGGTCACAATTGCTATTATTTATATTTCAATGAGATTTTCAAACATCAATTTTGGATACTGAACTCTGAAAGATAAAAAAAATTAAATATACTGCAATTTTTTCATTCGGATAGAGACTTACTTAGATTTGTAAAGGTCACAATTGCTATTATTTATATTTCAATGAGCTTTCAAACATTAATTTGTATTCTTCACTGTTATGTATTTTTGTATTGTACTTTGATTATATGAAAATAATAGAAACAAGGTATTTTACCAGCAATATATAGGTCCCCACCCAAGTCCTACGACCCCAGAGTGGCTATATTAGAGCCAATCAACTATCTAATTTCTATTTTTTCCAAATAATATCAATTTGTGCATATAAATTCAGCCAACTGTTGCTAGTTTAGATTGTATTTATATTTTTATACTGTTTATCAATTATATTCATCCTCTAGACTTAAGTTTTTGACTTGTGCTATACATTGTATAATGTCTGAATGGATTAATGAATATTATTATTATTATTAACATTAAACACATTCCATTAATTATCATCATTTACCATTGGTCTAGCAACAGCTTTCTTCTTTTTCTTTGCTTCATATTCTAAAATTGCTTGTCTAATATATGGTGGGTCAATGCATTTTTGTCCTTTTCTTATACAATTTCGAATTATTTCTGGTGCTACACATTCATTATAAAATGTTTGCAGTTTTGGAAGCATTATTTCATTCCATAATTGAACATCCTTATGAATTTCTTCAATATATAAATTAATATCATCACCAAATCACGACTAATAACTAAATTGTAAAATCACGTCACAAAACGGATGGAAAACCGCCAAAATCACAAAACATTAGTTGCAAACATTTTCAAAGAATCCCCGCTCGAAGACACAATAAGAACTGCTGCCGCTCTTTGTCTAATCATTAAAATTAGTAGTGTTATCTTATTTTATTTCAGAATTAGAGAGCGGACAGAGCGAAAACAAAGACAAACAGGCAAAAAACTAACAACTGAAATGAAAAAACACACCAATGTTGCCGTAATGCCCGCACCTCTAAATTATCAATGACTAAAAAGCTTTTTTAAAATAAATGTACATATTATATTTTCCATTTAAAATATTTTGGAATGTAATATAAAAACGCTTTTCATATAAATTCATATCGTATATTGATAATAAAGAAATATCTAGGTAGGTATTTTCGACACTGTTCTGATGCTGCGGTAAATAAATAAAGTATAAAGTTTAGAATGGATACTAAATACGTGTCACTGGTTTTTTGGGTAAAATTTTAAAGTAGGTTTATTGTTGTATATTATTCTTATATGAAAAATCACACTGAATACAATGGTGACATTAAAAAATTTATAAATAGCCGTCTTCATTGTTAAAAAATTTCAAGGGATGAAACATGAACAATTTATCATAACCCATGGTTTAAGACTTGCAGCGATTTTTTATCTGTAACCGTTCAATTGTTATATACAAATTAATGCTCCAACATTAACAATTTTTTTTTATAAAAGGACTTGCAGATAATTTATTGTGGTTACAATGTTGCATTTTGTTCATAGAACGCAGTTTTTTGTGTCGATAACTCATGTATTCTGCAATTGTTTAAACAAATAGATATTGATAAAAACATTTTGCGTTTGGGGCCGCCAATTATTTATTAATTCATTTTTTAAAAAAATTCTTGCTTCACCTTAAAGAGTATACATTTATATAATTCTCAATTTTCGTATGAATCCATTGATGTTTAAATATTTTTTTTATGTTAGAAATATTATTTTCCGAGCTCCATTCCTATCTGATGTATTTAGAGAGATTAGTCGCGTGGCAGCGCTATTCATATTAAAATAAACGGATTTATTCGAAAATAATTGAAAATTAATTAAATTATAAAATATAAACTCTATTTTGATGCTAGAAAAAAAATAGTAAACAAAAAAAATGAAATTTCCTAAAAATAAAAAATAAAATTTCTGTCGTGGCTGAAGCTGGTATCGAACTCATGACAAATGGATTATTAGCGCTCTCTGCGGCAAGACCAATCGTGAAAATAAAGAAAATTTATTCTCTCAGATTCCTTAGATATCTCAAATAATATATTATATTTTAATACTAGCAGCGCCACCTAGGATACAGGAGATTCACTGAAGTCTTAAGATATGTATCTCTCTTCATTATTGCAGAAAGACAGTGATAAAAGATAAAGATAAAAATGGGGATTTTTGGTGTTTGTAGTTTGGCATACCTGTCGCGACGCCCCTCTTAAATAAATATATTTTCATTAGTATTTTAAATTTCCTATGTAACCGGTAAAATTAAAATCGTTAAAAAAAATAAATATGTTGTGTCACATCCCATTTCCCTCTGATCGAAGCATAAATTCGTTGCCATGTTCTGGACTTTTATATATCTATCTCACTTCATCCTTGGGCACGGAATATTTGAAACTTATGAATGACTTGTTGGGGATGTGCTTTCAATCATAGGAATAGAATTGCTTTTTCGATTAAATTTTTCCTAAAATTCCAAAGTGAGTTACAGATTGTGCTTAAATTTTTCAACAATTCCGTCATTTTTTTATAGCAAATATTTTAATTCGTTTGTTTATTTCACCACATTACCTATTAGAGGTTTGTTCCAACAACAATTTTGTGACTGTACGTAAACTTGTCCACAACTTATTGTCGAAGACATGTCAACGACTGTTAGTCGATGACCTGTCGAGGATCCGGCACTCAATTCGGAAGTGTTCCAACAAATTTTTTGTCAAATTTATACTGTCAATAACGTCACAACCAATGTCAAATTTTGAATTTGGGAAATAACAAAAACTAATGAAAATATTTATAAATTTGGATGTCTACAATCCTAAATAATAATTATGTGTTTACACAAGTGTACCTATTAAATAATATGAATGTTTACATAATAAAAATACAATCATAAAATTTTCAGGTTAGGATGACGTTTTACAAACTCGTTTTGCGCAAGTCTTGACAATTTGTACCTACTCAAACCCAGGAACAGATTTGACAGTACATAAACTGGTTTGTGATTAGTTTTGGTTGTGTTGGAACACTACATTTTTGTACAGGTTTGAGTCCGAAGTTTGTTGGAACACCAAATCTAGACTGCGCAGAATCCCGACAGTACGCAAACTGGTTTTGTGTTATGTTGGAACAAACCTTAGATGTTCGCAATTGGTTAAATAGGGAATTTCAGGATCGTTGGATAGGAAGGGGAGGACCTATAAATTGGCCTACTAGATCGCCTTGCCTTATACCCTACGATTTTTTCTTGTGGGGTTTTATTAAAAATATTGTTTACAAAGAAGAGGTTACCACAAAAGAAAATATGAAAGAAAGAATTACTGCAGCATTTAGACAGGTGACCCCTGCAATGCTCAGAGATGTGCGTAAATCAATGAAAAAAAGGGCAAGAAAATGTATATATGAAAATGGAAGACATTTTAAAGACCTACTATAAATTTTAACTTTCACTATTGTAGTTTTCTTACGATTAAACTTTGTAAAATTTTGTACTTATTAAAAATTGTGTAAAATATGTTGTTTGTCACTTAACGTCAATTATTAAAGTAAATAGTAAAGTTAGATGTGCAAAACCCTATATTTTTTTAATGCGTATTAGAGAGAGAGATACTAACTGAGGAAAAATATACAGGGTGTCCCATTTGAAAAAATTAACTTATTGCCATTTGAAAACTAGACTATTGGCACGCCATCGGCAAACACCCTGTGCAACAGGTGAAGATGTTGTGTGATTATTGTGATAGGTGCATGTTTCATTTACATTGTAATGAAGTTATTTTTTTTTAACATTCAATTTCAAATTAAATCAAAATTTATTTCAAATTAAATGGAATGTTCGATTTTTGGCTAGCTCACCCAGTACATTTTTAATTCTTTAACGAAACAAATACAAATACGGCCTAATCGCTAGATGCGCGCGCGATACTTTTATAGAAATAGTAGGGAAATTATCCGGAGAAGGGACTATTCAGAGCCCAAATGTTTTACGAATTTCAAAATAAGATTCATTCTTTTCCTGCGAGTTGAAAAATTAAGTTGAGTTAACATTTTAGTCCGTCGTGAATTTTTCCGCCGTTAAGCAAAAAACCCGAGGTAAACATTGATAAGTTTTTCACCGTGAAAGTCCGTCGTCAATTTGAAGCCAAAAGAATCGTTTTATTTTACACGCGTTTTAATTATTTTAATTTATAACTACGAAATCACATCCGAATTTTAAAATCTTATTTGATTTACATTTTTGCCGAAATTTAAGATTTGTTTTTGAGATTTATTTAATTAATTAAATTATTTCTGATTTATACTGTATTTGAAAATCAAGAGAGAGTAAATTCCCAGAAATGTTTTGCAGTTATCAGTGTTAAAGGCAGTAAACCATAGACGTGCGTTTTCAAAATTAAATTAATATGGAAATAGAAATATTTAATTTGTTTTAGTTATTTATACCTAGATTACCAATTTTAGATAGATAAACATAATTCGTAAGTAGTAATTTAATTTGGGTAAAATGAAGAAAAAGTCAATATTATATTAGGCATTTTGTTTTAGGCATATGTTTATTTACAAAATATGTATATAATATGTACAGATAATTACAATTATTTATAAATTAATATGAGGAGCTAAAAAAACAATTAAGTAGGTATATGAGAAAAAAAAACCAACCGCAAGGATAAAATTTGACGAGCAACATGCAAAAAATACGACAATATTAAATCTTAAAAAATAAAAATCTAAAAATAAAATTAAAGTACATAAATTAATAATTTTAAAGTTATGGTTCCTCACACTCTGTGTCAGAAGATTCACCATCTGATTCTAGAGAAATTACAATGGGCTCTATAGTAATATCAATTATGTTATCTAGCTCCCACATTTTTTTTTCTATTTCTGTAACGTGTCTAATACATTTTTGCCAATTTTCACTTGTTACTTCAGATATTGCCTTATTGAAGAGATTTTTAACATCTGATAATTTAAAAGTAGTGTTATTTCTGGCAACATAACCTTTAACTTGAGCCCATATTAATTCTATCGGATTCAGCTCACAATGGTAGGGTGGTAAACGAAGGATTTCAATTTCTCGTTTTTTGGCTATCTCCTCAATATTATATTTTTTATAATTTTGCTTATGTTTTTTAGCAATAGTTAACAATTTTGCCCTCAGCATTGTATTGTCAAAGGCTAAATTTTTAGAAGATAACCATTTTGCAATTTCACCCTTTTTCCATTTAGTGGTTGGTAAAGGTTCAAGTAATCTGGAGTGGTAACTTGCATTGTCCATTACAATAACCGATCCTTTTGGTATGAATTGAATCATCTGTTTAAAATATTCCTCAAACACGTCTCCATTCATTTCTTCGTGATAATCAACGGTTTTTTTTGATTCAAATAAGAGTAAACCATTCTCAAAAAAACCGTTTGTACTGCCTATATGACAAATAATTAATCTTTTACCTTTTCCTATAGGTTCCTTAAAACCAGTAGTATATCCTTCTAGAAAAGCTTGATGGGATGATTTTATATTTTTGTCTTTCCAAACTCTTCCTACACAATGTCCTTCATTAACCCATGTTTCATCTAAATAATAAATGTTTTTATTTTGAGCTTTAACTTGTTGTATTCTTCTGAGGTACTGTCTTCTCCAACATACAATTTCTTCAGAATCAATTAGCATTGAGTGTCTGCCCATTTTTTCAAATTTAAAGTTTAACTCATGTAACACTTTCCATAGTTTATCCCGGCTTATTGTGGGTAAATCAACATCATTCGTAATGGCTTGCAAAACTTTATCTAAAGTTGGTATTTGCTTGTTTATAAAAAATGAGTGAACAAGCTTACGAATAGCATTTTTAAAAAACTCGTCCACGTTGACTTTTAATAGTTTTGGTCTACCTGGTTTCGGCTTTGGTGAGGTTACTCCACCTGATTTTTCCTCCTTTAGAACTCTATATATTGTAGATTTTCCATATCCCATTGCCTTAGATGTTGTTTCAACTACACTGTCAATAGTGTTTGAGGGATTTTGATGTTTAAAATAGTGGTACACATTCACTACAGCACTCTTTTCATTGAGCGATAAATGGTCTAGTTTTAATTTTTTCACTGGCGTATACTCACAAACTGCTTCCATTTTTAGTCACTACTATTTGTCACGTTTATCGAAAATCAAATAACTGCATTTCTAGAAACTATTTAAGTCAAAATATCTGTCATTAGAAGCTGTTGCCATTCGGAGGTCGTTAAATAACAATTATCCCTTTCTATTCTGGTTACGCCTATGACGCACGTTAATCCTCTTAGGCCTACTGTAGTAACAATGAAAGATCATAAAATAATATGATAGTCCAAGAAATTTAATAAATTTTGTATTGAAATTAACAAAAACAATTTAGAATGCATTACAAATATTGAAGTTTTACCGCACGTACTGTACTATAGTTTTGCATACCGAATTACTTTTTATTCTGGGAATTTACTCTCTCTTGATTTTCAAATACAGTATAGATTTTGAGATTTAGTTTTTGGGAAAATTAAATTATTTTCAATTCCGTCCGCGTTTGGGTTTTCGAGATTTTGTTTTTGAATAATTAAATTTTTACTTTGTTGATCGAGTTAGATTATTGAAATTTTAATTTTGTTTTGGGAAATTAATTTAGAAATATTTTCAAGTTAACTGTTTTCGTTTCACTTTTAATTGTCGTGCCGTCCGGAAGCAAACGTTTGATTTTTAAATTTTCGTTTTGTAATATAATAAAAGCCGTTTAGTATTTTCCTCTTAAAAAGCCGGAACGAGATTAGATACGACTTTACCAGGTTATTCCGAATTCGTATTCCTTTTCTTAATTATTTATATTCACTATAATTAATCAAAAACCGTATTTTGGATATATTCATTGAGGTCTAAGGTCTGACGGGACTTTTATTGGTTTTCCTGGTTTGCTATCGTTAATCAATATTCGTCCTGTCTTAGGCTTGCGTCAACAGACATTAGCATTCCTGGTTAGCTATCGTTTGCTAAGGAATGGTACGCTAAACGCCTAAAAAGGGTCTGACAACCTCAAGCGTGTTTTTGTTTTGTATTTGGACTTGCCGGGATTGGTATTGATTTTCCTGGTTTGCTATCGTTAATCAATATCAAGGGGTCCACTGTAAATTCACCCGCCGCGTTCCCGTTTAGAGGATTGTTGGAATTGATATTAATTTTCCTGGTTAGCTATCGTTTATTAATATCTTTTTCAAACTAGGCTTGCGTCAACAGGCATTAGCATTCCTGGTTAGCTATCGTTTGCTAATGAATGGTACGTTAAAAGCTTAGGACAAGACTCCGTTTCTGGCTAGAATTGCCGTTATTTAATAGAAACCTGGTAAATTCGATCGTAAGTCTGTATTCCCGTTTCTCCCGGTCGATTGAGTAGATAAATCATTTAAATATATTTTTCCGGTTAATTTGAATTAATAAATTTAACGAATGCTTCCGCCGAATATTAGTATTTAATTAATTCAATAATCTTACTCGAGTTTTTCCTTATTTTAATATCTTTAACTTAGTCTGATTGAGTCAGTCCGATTATTACGCGAAACCCGATTATTACGCGAAGTAAATTCCGAATCGAGCATTTAATTTAATTTTTTTTTGTTCAGGGTTGAATAGGGTTGGGCTTTGAAATAAAACAAATTTTTATTGTGTAACATAGCTAAAAACAATATAAGTGTCACGTTTATTTCCTGGTTTATATTCACCAACCTTACCTCTTTTCAGGGTTATTAAAGGTATATAATAAATTAAAATAATTAAGTCTGAAGTCAACAAGACCCCTGGAGATACCGTATCTCCATCTGAAGCTACCTGTGTCCCTAAGACGCCGTTTCTAAGGGTTGTGGAGTAAACCACATTAAATAATCTGGCGCTCGAGCAATTTCCGTACTAGGGTGTCACTTGTAAGGCATAATTTTCTTTGTGGCAAGAAAAAGCCTTACAACATCATAGTAGCTTTTTTGAGGAATTTTTTTAAAAAATGTGGTTTTTGTGCTAATATTTCTGAAGTGCTGTTTTTTCATTAAATCTGCTTAAAATTGGAATAACTTGTCAACGCCGCGTCGGATTTACAAATACAAAAAACTACCGTAAATCTAATATTAAGTAGAATCAATCGTACAAAGGATGTTCAATTTAAAAAAACCAAATTAATTTTCATTCCACAAAAATTAGCCACCCTGTATACATAAAAATATTTTAAAATTGTAGTCCGAGTGACACTGTCTACCCCTACAAAAAATCTTTTAGTTTCGGTGCTAGAGATCGAGTGGAAATAATTGGCGCACCCTGTATACCATTTCAAAGACTAAGTGTACTTATTTGTTTATATATTTTTCAAATGGGATAAAGAAAAACATTTTAAAATTTCTCTAAAACTAACTTTTGTATCACGCAATGACGCATTTGGAAAAGCACGAAAATAAGCTGAGACTGCTATTTCCAATTCTTCATCAACTTTTGATTTGGCCTTTTTAACTTTTGGTTTATTCAATCCGTGCAATAAAAGATTGTCTATAATATTCCTGACCCTTTTTCTATTGGGTCTGCGTTTTCTGAGTATCTGCGAATAATTGGCACGTACCTACGATTAATTATGCGATTGCATGTACCATAAATCATTATCTACCAGATTTAATAAATCTTCATACAACCCAGAAAAGCCATTTTCACTACAAATTGAACGAAATTAGAAAATAAAATAATCTAATTGTCCAGTAGTTTGTTTATTACAACTGTCTTTTCAATTTTCATGGCACGCTATATTATATTAGACACCAATTTATGGAAAAAATCTCCAAATTATAATAAATCTAGCAATAACTCAGAAAAACATAACATTAGGTACAGGCAATGCTAGTGCAGATCGAAAGAGAATAAAAAACTGATTCAGGCATGATAATAAAATACAGGGTGTTTCATTTGAAATTATCGACTTATTGAGAATTGAAAATATGAATATTGGACGCTCCATTCTAGACACCCTGTATAAAATATCGCATTTGGTGTTTCACCGCAAGCTAGAAGGATATTCTCATAATATCTGTATAAAATTTGAAATTAATAGCTTAACAAATAAGCCAGATACGGAAATTAAAGTAAATTCGTGTATTTAAAATATCTCGGAAACTGTTAAACTTAGACCTATGGTATGTTGATAATTTTTTGTTCAAATTTTGATGCTGAATCCAAAAATAAAAAGAAAAATTATACATGCCATTTGAAATAACAAAGTTGATGTCTACTTCCGGTATAACCGGAAGTAACCGGAAGTTGAAAATATTTTCATTGAATAGATCGTAATGATAAGATCAAATAATTTTGTTTCTTTAATACCACAATTTGTCTGTATGGCAAAAATAATTTCATTTCATCCTATTACAGCTCTCATCCTGTCAGTTTATGTTTTATATGGAGACCGCCTGATGTTTATGTTTAATTAACTTTTGAGAATGCCAAACCCAAATACTCGAATGTTAATTTAATGGCAAAATGGACAATACGCACGACCAGTTTGTTATTTTGAGAGGTTGGAGAGTTTTATTCCATATTTTAATCCTGAAAGATATAATTACAGTGCAAAACTCAACAGGAATTGTATGGGTATGAAAATAAAATGGACGTTAATAAAAAGCTTTTTCGCATTTTTATGTTTGTTCTACGAATATTCTGTCTATTTGATATTTTGACGCATAAATTATATATCGTCAAGAATGTTTACCCCAGAAAATATCGATTAAAATTTTGTTGGCAAACTTTATTAGTACGATTGATTAATTAACGTATTGGCTGTATATCGTACGAGCAAACAGGCAACACCTGAAACTATTACGGAATATGGCACGAAGACAATGCAACTTGATTGAATGCAGCGGGTTTCCCAAATTACATCAAACCTCAAGTTGGCGTGCATCTATTGAGGGAATTAGACAGTCATGGATAGTTTGATATGGAAGACAGATTGATTGGTGTGCTTTGAAATAAGTTATTTACGTCAAAATTCACTTATCAGTTTTACTAATAGATTATAGTAGTTTTAGTTACTAATTTTTCTATCTCCTATCAAATACTATTAAACGAGCAAGGTTTGTATTATGTATGTATGTATGTATGTGTGTGTGTGTCCAGAGGATCTCGAAATCCACTCGTCAGAATTCAATGAAACTTTCAGGGTAGACTAATTCCTATCTAAATCGGCAAACAATGCAGGTCTCATGTCTGTGAAAATTCGATCTTCCGAGATATTTACAAGAAAAGTTACATTAAAAGTAACGCTTCAGTACTTACTTAAACTCAAAGATTAAAAAAAAAGTTAGTTCAAGAACTATCTTTAAAAGTCACTGTCTTCACTAAAACTACTGGTATCACTATAATTGTCTTTTCTGAGGTTTGATATTATAGGTTCTATTAAATTTTCCATTGATATATCCACTTTCCTAAATGAATTTTCCACCTTTTTAACATGATCAATGCATTTTCCCCAATGTTCTCTATTTACATCTGAAACTGCCTTCAAAAACAAATTTCGCACATCAGGAAATTAAATGTTATATTGTTGTGAGAAACATAACCTTTTAATAATTGTGACCAGATCAGTTCAATGGGATTTAACTCTGCGTGGTAAGGAGGCAATCTGAGAATTTTAATTCCTTTTTCTCGGGCCATCTCATCTATAATATATTTTTTGAATTTGTTTTTATGTTGCCTTGCTATTACTAATAATTCTGCCTTCAAGGATTTAGGAGGACTGATAATATTTTTAGAATGAAACCATTTTGAAATATATATTAATACAAAATTCTGAATCAATTAAAATACATACGATACGGCTATGAATAAATATAGTCTGACTTATATGTCAAAAGAACAGGTTTTTTTACAGTAAAAACCATGGAAACAAGATTAAATCTAGACAAAAACTATATAAGGCCGATCAGATGTATTAAAATTTAAATTTTAACTACAAATAAGCATTGAAGGATGAGGTAAAAATAAAATTTCTACCTCTTGAACCTGTACTACGTTCTGCAAATTAAATACTGCACTCCTTTCTTCCGTATAGTATAATAGTAAAAAGATTTGACTTTATTTAATTTCTGGTGTTTCAATCTGAAAGAATTCAATTTTAAAGGACCCCGCATAAAAAGATAGGAAATGGCCGCTCGGTCAAATTGTCTGAATTTTTGATATGTTATGCATTTTGTCATTCTGAACAAAAGTCTCAATGGGCACTAAGCTCTAAAGTCCATGGTTTGGCTGCTATGAAGCTCCGAAGCTCCGTGACTCCATCATGGTATAGAAACCTTTAACGCATATCACCTTTTTAAAAATCATATTTTAATTATTTTAATGTGTGCCCTTAAGTTTTTGAGGATGCTGAATTTAAATATGATGTCAAATCCATAATATTGACAGCTGTCAAATAGCTGTCAAATGCTTTAAAGAAAAAAGAAATCTTATATTAAAGAATGCTATCATATGTTTTTGAGGACGCTGAATTCAAATAAAATGTCAAATGGATAATATTGACAGTTGACAGCTGTCAAATGCTCTTAAAAAATAAATCTTACACTAAGGAATAAGAACTTTATGTTTTTGAGGACGTTGAATTCAAATGTGATGTCAAATCGATAATATCGATAATATGTCAAATGCTTTTTAGTAATAAGAAATCTTATTTTAAAGAATATAATCATATATTTTTGAGGACGCTGCCTTCAAATGCAATGTCAAATCATTAATATTAACAATTGACAGCTGTCAAATAGTTGTCAAATGTTCTTAAAATAAAGAAATCTTACATTAAGGAAAAGAAACTTATGATATAATATAAGATTTCTTATTACTAAAAAGCATTTGACAGCTATTTGACAGCTGTCAACTGTCAATATTATCGATTTGACATCACATTTGAATTCAGCATCCTCAAAAACATAAAGTTCTTATTCCTTAGTGTTAGATTTATTTTTTTTAAGAGCATTTGACAGCTATTTGACAGCTGTCAACTGTCAATATTATGGATTTGATATCATCTTTAAATTCAGTGTCCTCAAAAACATATGATAACATTCTTTAATATAAGATTTATTTTTTCTTTAAAGCATTTGACAGCTGTCAACTGTCAATATTATGGATTTGACATCATATTTAAATTCAGCATCCTCAAAAACTTAAGAGCATACATTAAAATATGATTTTTAAAAAGGTGCAGCCAAACCATAGACTTTGGAGCTTAGTGTCCATTGAGACTTTTGTTCAGAATGGCAAAATGTATAACATATCAAAAATTCAGACAATTTGACCGAGCGGCCATTTCCTATCTTTTTGTGCGGGGTCCTTTGCCGCTTTATATAAAAAAGGAAAGGTTTATTTGTCGGACATAAATAATTTGCTTGTCAAATGACAGCCATCTCATAAATTCAAACTTGAAAATACAACGTTGCCAATTCAATTTCAGAAATCATGGGTTTCGGTAAATATTTATAGGAACGTTGAGTAACACCGTTAAAATGGACACTTGTCAAAATGTGACACCTGTCAAAACGTGGCAACTGTTAAGAAAAAGAATGAATGCTTGTACACGTGTACTATTAACATAGATTTCAATTTTTTATTTTACAAGAAACTTTAAAGAGACATTTAAAATTATCTATTTTCATAGTACATTTTAAGGTTAATTGTGACTTTGTATTTTCCAAGAACAAATTATAATGCAATGTACGAATGAACTATTTTTGTAACTGAAAATTTTTGAAAAAATATGATATCAATATATGCCACACGTCGAGAGTCTGGTCACAGGTTTTTGTGGAGGTTTTTACCCAAGTATGAATATCAGACCTATAATTTTTCTTCACTGCAGATCAATAAATAATAAAATCAATTGAACATAGAGTTTTTCTTATATATAAATAGAGTGAGCCGAGCGATCTTCTGTTGACGGGACGTGTGCCCTACACGCTGCTGTTGCCCGTCCAGCAAACGGGGCCTGCCCACCGTGACAATTCGCGAAGATCAAGCATCAGTAGATGTTGCCCTAAAAGGGTGAAATCCCCAGAAACTAGGCAACTTTTAATGCATTTAACTAACCTCTGTGACAAGCAGTTGATAAACGTCAACAACAGCTGCAGCCAATTGAAAATTGACACTGACAGCTTTTTTAATTTTCCCGCCTACTTTCAAGCCAATCAACTTTTTATTTATCTCCCTATCAGTAGTTCGCCAACTCCGTGATTTTCGCGAATTAATTAATAATTTGTCATGTTATAAATATACTTAAATTATATACTCATTGGGCTGCTTAAAAATGTAGATTTGAATATTAAGAGCGAAGCTCGGTGACCAGATATTCTTATTATTAATGCGGGTTTGTTTGGAATTTATAATCAAGTGGGGTTTTTGGTTAGAGTAAATTTATAAATAAAAAATATGTGTAGGGGACTTCAAAATGTGTCAGGGTTGTTATGGGATGTTTGTTTTTTGGTTGATGTTGATTTTTTTGAATAAAATTATTCAATATTGTCAAAGGAGATTATAAAAATAAAATCTTTGAAAAATAAACCGCAAATTTCATATTTCATAACAATACGTATTTAATATATCAACATACAATACAGAAATGGTCATGACATCTCTTTATATGAATTTTTGAGTCGTAAAAATTCGCATAAACGCAAAAAGAAACAGCTGAATTTAAGGAAATTATTTTCCTTTCAGCGATATAAAGAAAAAGTCATTTTTTATTCAAGACAACAAAGAACAGAATATTTTTTTCAAATAACCGTTTCAGGTATACCGAAAGAATTCTTTTGGCTTAGACGTAGCTATATTATAAAAGTATCAGCATGAGTTATGGATGATATTTCCGTTTAGTTTGAATAAAAAAAACTCTATTCTTTTTCACTCATGTTAAGCACATTTTAATGATTGTTTTTGAGATAGAAAGTAACCGCATTTTACAATGACTTTGTTATAATTTTTTAAAGCCCCCTCAAAGAAAGTGGAAAATATTTTAGCTATAAATGAAAGTTTGTATTATATGATGTCTGCTTGGGATATTGTTCCTGTTTATGCGAAATAACTTTACGTTCGCGGATTTGCAGGAAAATTAGTTTAGTGGTTGCCTCTCTATATTCGAGAACTGAGGATATTTGGCTTTTATATATCCGCGGGTCGTAGGTTTATTGCCTACAGGGTCGGTTTGAGGTCCAAATACTTATTCACAAAATCAAATCGGAACATTACCAGTAGAATGGGACTCGGGAATATTAATGCTTCTCCTCAAGAAAGGCGATGATAGAGAAATCGAAGAATAATAGGGATTATGTTAAAAGGTGTTGACCATAATTTATTTTAACTCTTTAGATAACTTTTTCTCTAAGTTCGGTCCTTATTTATATTCAACTCCTGTTAATGCTTCCTGGCACGAATTTAACTTCTGGTATTGTTGATTTTATACCGCATTCTCGTTTTGAAATGCGAAGCTCCAAACATTAAACTTCAGTTATTTGTTTTTAGTTGTTCGGGTTTGTAAATAAAAAAGGAATAAAACCGTATGCGGAATTAAAGCAATATTTAGGTTATGCTAAGAACTTTGAAAGTATTTTAATTCTAATTCTATTTATATGGTTTATAAAGTTAATAAATAACTGCGCAAATATTTAGAAAAAATTTATTTCTGCATAATTTTTAATAATCAATAAAACTCAGGAACAAAAGCGAGTTCCTCTGGCTACTCTTGTTATGAGCAGTATAATTTTTTTTATTTATATAGTTATATCAAATTTTTTTTAACAAAATACAAAATTTTAAAACACTAATAAATTTTTATTTATGAAATTTTTTAATACGAAAATGTTTAAATTATAATATATAATTATTATGATTGAAAATATTTCAGTACAAAACTGTAGGTATCTACAGGGTGTTTCCAAATGACACTTACAACGTACAAAAATAAGTGTTTTTATTTAAAAACTTTAAAACGGATTAATATATTAATTTGAAATTTAGCAGGTCGTTTTTAAATGTAAAAATACATATTTTAGTAAAAAATCATGTTTCATATCTAGATCCAGTGGCGTGCAGTTAGAAGAGTATATCCCCTTTTCCCAACCATTTTCTACGCCCATGGTATTTGAAGCTATTTTTATTTTTTTTTGTATTGCTTAACAATTTTTAATCTTGTGGTTTTTAAGATATTTAATGTTTTTATGAAGTCTGTAAGATCTTTTATTAATGAAATAAAGAAAATAATGAACATTTGTGTGTGAAGTGTATTTTGCATAAATTACTATTTTCTCTGTTTTTAATACAAAATGATTCAAAAAATAAACCTTCCAAATACCACAGGTCCTCTCAAATTTTATAGATTAAATTTTTGGTCTCCATACTCAAATTTTTCTTTCTCCAATTTTTAATTGTCATCCATCTATCGAACCCAAAAATTATTATCCTCCTTTCATTTTTTGTTTCCCTGGAAACCCTTCAGGCATCCCGATTTTCGAATTTTTAACTTCCTTCAAAATTTTCTTAACCTCACTTTTTTTTTATATTTCACAACACTAATTTTTTGTTTAATCTTTAAATTTTAAAAACTTCATTAATTAGATTTATACTTTTTTTTATAATAACATTTTCTATGTTTATTTTTAATTTTTAGGTATCAAAAAGTTTAATGAATGTTATAAAATGTATATATCAAAAATTAGTTCGACCATCGGCCTTCAGAACACAACGAATTGTTATTAGGATAATGCATATTTTATATTTTTAGACTATAGACACTATATCATTGATGAGAAGGTTAGAATGTGATCTTTTATTTAGTACAATTCCTAACCGCAAAAAATTAGCACGAAAGGAAAATAATAATGTCGATTTTTCATAGGAATTTTCCAGAAAACCAAAAAATATGAAAAAAAAAGTCATCGACAAGGGGAGGGTCAAACAAATTTTGGCCCGGTTTTTCAATAATCCATATAAATAGATAAAAGGAAAAAGTAATATGATATTATAACTACAGGTTCCTTCTTTCATCTGAAGTTTGAATCATAAAAAAATATTAATTTTTACGTGATTTATTGAAAACTTTGTAATCCGCTTGGGAGTGTCATTCCTATAGAGCGTGCTCTCTAAATGCAGGGCAGCCGGTTATGTCGAAAAGTATCATATTTTTGTAGGTAATGAACTGATCTTCATTTTCGTCCAAACAAAAATTCTCTAAGCGTCATATTTTCGGAAATATCGGCAAAAATAGGCAAAAAAAAAACACATTTTTGAGACCAATGGGCCATTTTCCCGCGCTTCTGCAAATATCAGACACCTGAGATTTTCGGGGGTGAATGTACCCATTGTGACATGTGACATGTTAAAAGACTGGCAGGATCGCCATGTGACATGTACTGATGTCGTAGGGAGAGAAAGTAAACTCTGGGTAATACAATAACAATTATAATTTGGGGATGTTTAACCCCTAATAATGAATACAATAGTTATGATAGGTATGAACCAATCTTAAGTTATATCTCTCCTAATGCCTACAATAATTTGGTATATATATTGTGAAGATGATGATGGTACAAAGAGTATAGAATAATGTTTCATAAAGTTTCGACATGTTATGATCTTGATAATGTGAAAGAATTTGAATTAGATTTCGAGATTTTAAAATATTGACAATTAGTTAAAATTAAAATAAAACACAAAATACCCAGACTATGTACAATCCAATATTTTTCCAAAAGAGATAATTTGGCTTTTAAATATTAATTGAAACGGCACCTAAAAACGTAAGCAGATTTACTAAGAAATAAGAGAATTATGAATTAACTTACCTTTGGGATGATTTAATGTGAGATAACTATGACAATGAATAGCTCTGATAACAACCTAAAAAAAATTTAAAACCAAAATTAAATAATATTCAAAATTCAAAATTTTATTAACAATTTATTTGGGACAATCTTTATAATAAATTATAATATCAGGACAACCTGTATGGCAAAATAAAATAAGGTGGTGACAACTATTTAAAATGAAATGTCAAGATACCAACTTTGTTAACTAAATTAGAAATTAATAAAATGTATGAAATTGGACGTCAGAATATAAAGCAAAAATATGTTAATCGTTATAAATAAAATTATGAAAGCTAAAACACATAAAACTTATAATAAAGTAGCACAGAATCAAAATTTTGAAATAATCTAAGAGTTTTTGCATGACGTCAGAAGGGAACCTAGCGACAGAAAAAAAAGAAAGTAGGAAGTTTTGTAAAATGGTAGAAGAGAGTTAAGTATAAAGAAATTTAAGAATTTGGAATTAAAAAAATAGTTAATTTTTTTGAGATGGTGGAAGTTTTTGAGTAGAGAAAAATTTAAGAAAATATTTTAACTTAAAAGTTTAAAAGAAAGTAGTTATTTGGAAAATGGTAAAAGAGGAGAAAGAAAATTATATTAAAATTATTAATCGAAATTTCAAAAGAAGAAATTTGTAAAATAAAACAAAAAAACTTCGTATTCTGAAGTCTAATGGTAACTGCGACTATGTTTAGTGTTTAATAAGCGAAGTACTTAAAATAATATTTAAGAAAAAACTTGCCTGGAAGACAGTGATTTCACATTCTGTATATATTCAGAGAATTGGTTCCAGAATAATTCACTCAAACCAAGAAAATGTCCTTTGAAGAATCCACAAAGTTGGAGGAATCACATTATTAGAAGTCTTGCCAAAATACATCACTGGTTGTACGATTTGAAAGAAGTTCAAGAACAAATAGTTGAGGTATACATTTGCCATTTTTACTAATTGCGTGCTTATAATGATAGCAAAGTGAATCACGTGTTTGCGTTTTAAGACAGACAGGTTAGCCAATTTTAGAAAATATTTCGCCAAATTCTAATTTTTCAATTTTTGTTATGTTTTATAGTAATAGGAGATCATAGAGTGAATGTGTGTGCGTGTAAGATATTCCCATAATTAAATTTAGTCTGATCACATTGTTTATGTTTTACGTCTATATTCTTTATTAAATAAAATTATCTAATTGTTGAACCATTTTATTTTATTAAAAAGAAAACACAGAAAAAAAAAATCAGTAGCATAAATTAAAAGAGGGCTCTAAAAAACTTTTGAACTCACAATTAAATAGTCCCTGAGGTCAGAAAGAATTTCAAATTTCACAAACATTTAATTTAAATCCTTAAATTGGATTAAGTGGTTAAAGTTACGAAAAATCATGTGATGATGTCTCTTATATTATAGAAAATAATTTATTAATAAATGCTGTAGAAAAGGAACTTGGAGCAATAAAAAATGTTAAAGTACTAAATGAAAGTAAAGTAAGAGATTACCATCTTCCAGATGCTACTGAGAAGCATGTCCAGATTTCTCTTGAAAATGGAAAACAATATAGCTGTGATTTATTAATTGAGAGATAGACAACTGTATTGCGTGGCAGCTATTTTTGCCTATAGCACTCTTGCCTCTTACCAGTACCATGAGCTCTTTGGTTTGGTCCACAACAAAAGAACATGCTCAACAACTACTAAGGCTGTCAAACGAACAATTTGTTGATGCTCTTAATGAAGCTTGGTGGAAAGTCTATGAGCGAAACAGTTTAATTGATGGGGCAGTAAAAGCGTTTGATTCTTTTCTAAGAACTATAAACGTACCAGCAGATGTAACTCGTAGATTTCCTCCAAAAATTGAATCAGTTGAAGAAGGAAGCCGAGCTAGTTTTCCTCTTGGATTCGGTCATCCTACCAGCTATATAGGAAAAGGTGTAGCTCTAGTGGGAGATGCAGCTCACAGAATACATCCATTAGCTGGACAAGGTGTCAATTTGGGATTTGGAGATATTGCTTCTCTTAATAAAGTATTGAGTGAAGCACTTTATGCAGGTTCTAATTTAGGTAATGTCAGCTACCTGAGGGACTATGAAAATCAGAGGCAAATAAGATGTCTCTAAGGCGATATGTGTATCCGGAAGAAGAGCTCAGAAAAGAATATTTGGATGCAAATTTCGGACGGACAAAGACAGTGCAGGACTATGGTTGACCGCTAGTGAAGCAAGTAGTTTAGGTTATGAAGAAGTTTCAGAGAGATTAAAAGTAGATATTAGGAAAGGTTTAAATTGGCAAGAAGCCACCGATAGGCGGAAAGTATCAGGTTATAACGAATTGTCAGTAAAAAACGGCGACCCGCCATGGAAAAAGTACTTAGAACAATTCAAAAACCCTCTAATATTACTGCTGTTGGCATCAGCAGTAGTATCGGCGGGTATGAGTCAATTCGACGATGCTATCAGTATTACAGTAGCCATAGTTATAGTAGTTACCGTTGCCTTTGTGCAGGAATATCGATCTGAAAAATCCTTGCAGGAATTGACTAAATTTGGCGCCCAACGTGGGGCAGGGCGAATGAAATTAAAATTAAATGTACAAAATTGAACATCAGATAACTAGTATTTAAAAAAAAAATAATAATAATAATAATATATTCAAAAATGGATAAAATAAATATAGAAAAGGGGCACAGATTGGTGGATTTAAGAGTAGCGGAATTAAAAGTTATTTTAAATAAAAGAGGACTTATTACAACTGGCAATAAGAAAGAACTAATGGAAAGACTTTGGAAACATTTAGCAGAGGAAGGGATAGATCCTGAAACATTTACTATACAAATTGATACATTAGAAGAAGATATTGGTGAAACACAACGACAAATAGAGGAAAAAGGAAATGGAGATAGATTGAGTGCAGATGAAGGAGATGAAGAAGAACAAAGGATGAGACAAGTAAATATTCTGGAACAATTTGTAATAGCACCCCAAATAAGAGAAGAAGAAACTAAAAAAGTTGCAAGCACACAAGATTTAGAAAATGGAATAATACAAGCAATGATGAATATGATACAAGAAGTTGGAAATAAAATAGATGGAGGCCACAAAACTAAAGAAGAAGAAGTGGGCCTAGTTTAAAGTTTAAAAATATAATTTTGATAATTTGTGTCTAATATTATTAGAGAGAAATATTTTATCCGTTTAAGACGGAAAAAATGTCTTGTTAAACCGAATTTACATTTTTTGATAAAAAGGAGTTTTGCTTCATCAACTTCTCTAAAAGACAACTCGGCGGATTACTATGATATCATTATTGCGGGGGGTGGAATCGTTGGAAGTTCTCTTTCCTCTGCATCTCCTCTCCATGTACCTTTCGATGAGTTTCTTAATCTCAGAAAACACCCATACAGAAGACGTAAGGGCGGTCAGAAACGCCATATCCCACGCAGTCAATGCTTCAGTTTGAAATATGCTCTGTAGTGGTCGAACATATACCACAAGCAACTGACCAAGAACTGACAATCCCACAGCTAATAAGAACATTTTATTGGAGAAAAAACCGATTGTAAATACACTCTTTGTTTGAGAACGGCAAGAAAGGGCGTTCCACATATCGAAGAATACAAAACACGTAAATGTCATCGTCGTGTCTCTGGCAGTTATTCCTTCCGAACTTAAACTCTTTCTGGAATATAGTAAATATCTTAACAATATACATGCATTGACCTCTAGTCAAGAGTCATCTACAGGTCATCCACGTAAGATCAAGGCTCGACCTTGTCGTACAAGTCGATAACAAATACAATAGCAATAACCTAACATTAACATAACTGTTTAATTTTCAGATAATTAAACATGTAAACTCATATTCGTTTATTCGTTCAACCGGCAACGCCGCACCAAAATACGTTGGCGAGCGGCGTCAAACCAGGAAGCGGTGTCGACAAAGATAATTTTTTGCTCTATTTAACAATGATGGTATCAAGTCGTAAATCTAACCGTCTCGTCTAGACAATAGAAAAAATTTTACATGCTTGTTTACGCGGTTCACGATAACGAACTTTCTGGAACGGTTGCCAGCTAAGTAACAAAAGCGAATGGGACAAAGATACCATCCCAAAACTCAAGAGAAGTGCCATTAAATGGTACACAGATGGTTCTAGAACAACAGAAGGAACAGGAATAGGAGTATATGGGCCTGGAACCAAATATTCTGAAAGTTTAGGCAAATCTCCGAGCATTTTCCAAGCTGAAATATACGCCATCGGAAAATGTGTCCAGTTCAACATAGAAAGAAATTTTCGCAGACAAGAGATCATCATCATGTCAGACAGCCAAGCAGCCATTAATGCTTTGAACTCCCACGAAATCAACTCCCAGATGGTTTGGGAGTGTCTAGAGAATCTAAACGAACTGGGCAAGAATAACACTGTTACCCTCCTATGGGTTCCGGGACACACTGGAGTGGAGGGTAATGAAATAGCAGACGTACTCGCAAAAAAAGGGGCTGAAACACCATTTCTGGGTCCTGAACCCTTCTGCGGAATAAGCACCAGTACAATACTTGATGAACTTGGAAAAGAAGTAAATAGCAAAAGATCCCAATACTGGATGGGACTACAAGGAATGAGGCAGGCCAAGACACTACTGGGAAACTATAACCAGAAGAGATCTGACGACTGCGTCAGTAAAAGTAAAAATAAGCTCAGAATACTAACGGGTATCCTAACAGGGCACTGCCGGCTGAGAGGCCACCTAAAGAAACTCGGATTAGTAGACAAAGAAGAATGCAGATTCTGCGAGGAAGAGGAGGAAACCTCTATCCACATTCTCTCAGAATGCTTTACCCTGCAAAATCCAAGGGTACGATACCTCGGAGAATATCAAATAGAAGAGGAAGATCTACCTAACCTGAAGCCTACCGACATCCTGAACTTTTTGAAAGCAATAGGACTGGAGGAACTGCTCTAATCGTTGAGACATCCTCAACGATTGGGCAGCAGTAGGGGGCACAATAGATCTTATAGGTCGCAGTGTATCGACACCCCCATCACAGATAGATAGATAGATAGATAGAACAATGATGGTATCAAGTCGTAAATCTAACCGTCTCGTCTAGACAATAGAAAAAATTTTACATGCTTGTTTACGCGGTTCACGATAACGAACTTTCTGGAACGGTTGCCAGCCGGGGAAGGGATATATCTGAAACCGATGAACTTCGCCGATTTTAAATTCAGTGTGCTTCTAACTGCGAACCAAGTTAGAACCCTCCGTTACCCAGCTCAACGTAAAAATAATATTTTCTGAATGATGTGGTCATTTCTTTAAATTAACTATAATACTTTGTTCACGATTACTAGTTTAATGTAATCTTTGTTACGTTGTTGTTTTTGTTCATTTATTTATTTAACAAGTTTAATAAATGGTTAAATAAAAGTGTCCATTGTTTTTGTTGGATGAAGTTGAGAAGGCAAACCTACTACAGCACATTTCTTCAATCTAAAATTACAGTCCACTCGAAATTCGAACTACGATGCAGTTTAAAAAGGCGGTAACACATTGTTGGCCGTCCTGGGAAACTGGGACAACATAGGGCTTATTCCAGAGCCCTCAACAATAACAATAATAATTATACACTATACGGGGTGCTCGATATACACGTGGTATATCACACCATGAATAATTGCAAATTAAAAAAAAATCGTGCCTGACATTATTAGATTAAATGATATTTTAAAAAAGATAAAATATGGAGAATTGTAAAAATAAATTAACTCCAGGTAGTCTGTTACTTTGGATGCGAACTCTCGACGTAAAATGATTAGCTGAGCTTTTTTCAAACCCTGCAAAATTTGCAGCTAAAATTCAGTCATAAATAAAACATCGGATAATGAAAAATTCCTTAAAACTCTTTGATTTACAGGCGACATGAAAGTAAAAATATCGCGTGTCGGCTAATTCGAAGCTTCGGACGTCTAATAATTTCCATTACGTTTCATCTTAATAATTTAACATCGTCTGTCGTTTTTGATTTTACTTTAAAAAGGAAGTTTTCTGAATTTAATGAAAAAAGCGAACATAGCAAAATTACTTTTCAACTCGAGGATTTCCACCGGAAAATCTTTTAGCTTGGGTAAAGTAGTTGAGCACTCATTCAATAAAAATGTTATACATGGTTTCGCACGGTTTTATAACTTTTATAAAGTTTATTTTTCGATGTTGACAGACACATTCATTCGACAAAAAAATATCAAAAAAAGATGTTTCAATCCGAAGTGAATTCAGCGAAGGAGAAATTTTATATTGCGATATAAAATACGTAGTTTTTAAAATATTTATTATTATAAATATTCTTGACGTTTAAAAGACGTTTACACAATAACAGATTGACCGAATAACAAAATGGTAATTACAGCAATACGACAATTGCTGTATCTCTCCCGCACAAGCTCTGCTTTCGCAATTTTGAATTAAAAATTGGTTTCTAGATGATTATTTTTTTCATCTGTCAAAACAGGCAGATTTTGTGGTTTCAGCCAATAACAACTCAGGATTCTAACCAATCATTGTGTTTTATACTGATTATTTTTTTCATCTGTCAATACAGTCAGATTTTGTGGTTTCAGCCAATAACAGCTCAGGATCCTAACCAATCATTGTGTTTTATACTGATTATTTTTTTCATCTGTCAATACAGTCAGATTTTGTGGTTTCAGCCAATAACAGCTCAGGATCCTAACCAATCATTGTGTTTTATACTGATAAAACCGCTTCTTCGTATTTGTTTCTTGATTAAACTGTGTTTACCTTTTTTGAAATGTCAAATGTAAACATTTAACAATTTTTATTATACTAAAATGTATTGCAAATCTATGTTAATAACCAAATTTCAAAATGTATTTGTAAACTAACCTGTTTTTATTAGTTGATTTCCAAATGCCTTTAACATTTTTACATAACATAACACTAAACTTAAAATTAATTAAATTAAGAAAGACTTCATTTCATTCTTCTTCGCTTTTATTAACGGCGCCGTTTCGCGGGGTAGCCAGTCAAAAAATCGCCTTGGTGGCCCTGTATGTAAAACTATAACAGCTCAGGTTTCAATTTAAATTGGTAAAGAAAATTTTCAATATTTGTGTGTAAAGTGTCTTTTGCATAAATGACTATGTTCTCTGTTTTTAATACAAAATGATTCAAAAAATAATCCTTTCAAATACGACTCGTCCTCTGAAATTTTATAGATTAAATTTTTGATCTTCGTACTCAAACGCCTTTATTTTAGGCAAAACCACTCAAACAAACTGATTTAAGATAAAATCACTCGTCCTGCGGACTCGTGATTTTATCAATCAGTTTGTTTTCGTGGTTTTTCCAAATAAAGCCGTTTTCGTGAAAACCAAAAATTTAATCGATAAAATTTGGAGGACTCGTGGTATTACCTTTGATAAAACCGCTTCGTCGTTTTTGTTTTTTGATTAAACTATGTTTACCTATTTGAGATGTCAAATGTAAACATTTGTCAATTATTATTATACTAAAATGTATTGCAAATCTATGTTAATAACCAAATTTCAAAATGTATTTGTAAACTAACCTGTTTTTATTAGTTTATTTCAACATTCATTTAACATTTTTAGATACCTCACTTTAACAATAAACTTAAAATTAATTAAATTAAGAAAGACATCATTTCATTCTTCTTCTTCGCTTTTATTTAAGGCGCCGTTTCGCGGGGTAGCCAGTCAAAAAATCGCCTTGGTGGCCCTGTATGTAAAATTATAACAGCTCAGGTTTCAATTTAAATTGGTAAAGAAAATTTTCAATATTTGTGTGTAAAGTGTCTTTTGCATAAGTGACTATGTTCTCTGTTTTTAATACAAAATGATTCAAAAAATAATCCTTTCAAATACGACTCGTCCTCTGAAATTTTATAGATTAAATTTTTGATCTTCATACTCAAACGCCTTTATTTTAGGCAAAACCACTCAAACAAACTGATTTAAGATAAAATCACGAGTCCGCAGGACAATCAGTTTGTTTTCGTGGTTTTTCCAAATAAAGCCGTTTTCGTGAAAACCAAAAATTTAATCGATAAAATTTGGAGGACTCGTGGTATTACCTTTGAAAAAACAGTATGACAGCACCTGTCAGTGGATTTTTCGAGTTTACCCGCAGCAAAACTTGACAGCTGCTGTCACCAAAGTTACAAAACCTTTGATAACAAATAATTATGGTCTCCCAAGACACCATAAAACGACGCTAAACAATTTTTCTGATTTTATTGTCAATAAATTTTGTAATATTGTTTTTAAACAGTGCTAGTCAGCTTATGTAGAGAAAACGAGTCGCTTTGGAAGTGATTCTATGACTAATATTGATCTGGCGAATGGGAAAAGTCTACCGTACAATAGCCAGTGCCGGTTCTAGACATTTTTCTAGTGGATGCGAACAATGAAGAATATCACCAACTTTTGATTTTTACCCTACAATAGACTCTATTAAAAATACAAAAATACCGTAAAAAATTTTTTTTGATACGTCTGATAGTTTCCGAGATATTTAATTTTTTAGCTATGCGTGCGACGACGCGGTGTCATCGGCTGCTGTGACGTCACTTTACAACGGTCGGTCTGCTCCCCACCTTTGAAAATGGACCAAAATTTACCCGGATCGATCTCCCCCCCCCTTTTTTGAGGATACTGAACACAATAGCGGTATCAGAATTTCTCTTTTTGCCAGCCGAACCCCTAAAACTGCCAAAAACTACCCCCTAATGTGGTTAAACGGGCAGCACATCATTTCACTGTAAAAACACGTCTTTCCCACCGTATTCGAGAATGCTAAGCACGGTGGTGGTGTTGAAGATTACTTCCAACCCTCACCAACTCCTCTACCGGCCAAAACTCACCCCCGACAGGGATGTTTTTTTTTCTTTTAACAGCGGCAAGACGCCTGTTTCCCCGTTTTCGAGGATACTGAACACAATGGTGGGGGGGATGACTTTGGCCAGTGGAGGGTTGGTGAGGGTTGGAAGTAATCTTCAACAACACAACCGTGCTCAGCATCCTCAAAAACGGGAGGAAAGACGTGATATTCTTCATTCACTGGCGCCCCTCATATACCAGTGGCGTAATTTAGGGGGGCGTAATACCGGGGGGTCTTTAAAATTTGAGTAGCCTAAAACGCTGTTTGGGCTACTTTTTATTATTAGATGTGCTGCCATCTATGATTATTACATTACATTCACAAAAAAAATTTCAATCTGCGGCGCCCCCATGGCCGCGGCGCCCGCTTCCTTCGCGTATGCCTTAAACCGGCCCTGACAATAGCGTTAAAACCCATACGTCAATATGGAAACAGTTTACGGAATTCTGCAAGGCAAAGAAATACGAGCTTTTGGAAACTACAAGTTTAGAGCAGTGGCGGATCCAGAGACATGTTCTGCGCTATTTTTTTTTGTTAACGAGTGGGCGACAAAACCACAGATCACCTTATCTATACAGAAGCGAAAGTCTGCCTTCCCGCCCAAACTTTTTCTGAGAGCGCTTGCGCGATGCTAAGGGTAAAAACACAGTGAAGCAGAGCAGGTCGCTTCAGCACGGGTCAGACTAGGCTAGTTACCAGCTGCGAATTAAAGAAGCCGCTACTATCAGCTTGGTGTGATTACAAAACCCGTAGCTGACACTTTCAGCCGGCGAATATTTGTCAGCAGCTGGCTAAGTTGGACATGTTCAACTTTTGGTAGCAGGTAGCGGGTCACGTGATTCAGCTGATCAGCAGCGGCTGCTAACCAGCCTAGTCTGACCCGTGCTTTACTCGCATACTCGCTGGTTACCTGACAGGAAGCTGTAAACACACACGCTGGAGCTTCAGTCAGTCGCTTGTCGGCGCGTTAAAGATGGAGAGTTTATTTTTATTAACAATAAAAACATTTTGTTGCATACTTGAAAATATTGTATCTCCAGAATATTCAAAGTAGGTATAAATTCAACATACAAAAGCGTGTCTTGCAGAATTAAATTACACATACAACTTAATTTTCGTAGTATAAATTACGCTACATGCTACATATCATGTTAATAATAATAAAATTGAATTACCAATCTATTAACTTTAAGAATTAATCACCTATTATTAATTAAATGGTGTTTTTATAAAATGGTATTATTTAAAGACATATAAAATGTGTTAATGCGCGAGCCGGAGCATCCTCGCTCTAAGCGATCTAAACAAACGACTTGGCAATTATGTCAGCTTACAGCTAAAGCACGGGTCAGACTAGGCTGGTTATCAGCCGCTGCTGATCAGCGGCTGCCTGCTACCAAAAGTTGAACATGTCCAACTTTGCCAGCTGTTGACAAACACTCACCGGCTGGCAGTATCAGCTGCGAGTTCTGTGATCACACCAAGCTGATAGTAGCCGCTTCTTTAATTCGCGACTGGTAACCAGCCTAGTCTGACCCGTGCTTAAAGGCTTGGTTTGTCGTTGAGACATCTCTAAGGGTGAAAACACAGTGGAGCATGGCAGGACGCTGGTAGCCTAGCTGGTTGCTTACTCGCTTAAGCACGGGTCAGACTAGGCTGCTGACAAATATTCGCCGACTGACGGTGTCAGCTGCGGGTTCTGTGATCACACCCAGCTGAGAGTAGCGGCTTTTTTAATTCGCGGCTGGTAACCAGCCTAGTCTGACCCGTGCTTTAGAGCGAAGTAGAATTAAAGCGTGAATACTTACGGGCGTGTACACGGTGGAGCATAGCAGTTAGCTGGGATAGTAGCAGTGAGCTTAGCTGTAAGCTGATATAATTGCCAAGTCGACTGTTTACATCGCTTAGATCGAGTATCCTCCGACTTGGGTCTCCGCATGTTAGTATACGTAAAAAAAAATAGGACTCTTGGGGGGGTCCATGGCCCCCGAGCCCCCCCCTGGATCCGCCACTGGTTTAGAGCAACTAATCCAGAAATATTGGGCGTGGAATATTTTTTTTATTTGACATTCTGCATTCTACTGATTATTGTCTTGTGGGTATTGATTGGTCTGAGATTTTTACTTTTCGATATACTTAACATAGAATAATTCACATATTTTCAAATATCACCCTGTATATCCGTCAAAAACGCAACAAGGCATTTTTTAATACCAGATATGAAATGGCCTCAGTCCATAGTACTTATGGTTGGACTGTGTACAGTACGTCGTGGGACACCCTGAATAGTCTTGTCAAATACCATTCGGGCATCTAATTTTTCCTGTCCCATTTTATTGTTTTTTATAAAAGATCCACTCTAATACTCGAATATTATAACGAAATATGACGTTGGAAATTGTTTGAAAATAGCAAAGTCGGTTCTGTAAATATGCTCCGAAGTCCGTATATTTTTTAGGATCCTTCAGGAAAGGTTCTCAATTAATTTCCCCTTTATCGGATTAACGAAAATATTTTTTTCTCTGGAATATAATTGAACCTACAGATTTATGTTTCGTACAAGTAGATTGTCTATGCCATTCCTAGGCCAGATATGTGCCTCAGCATTATTATTTGAATAGATTTGAATGTGATAAAAGACTTTATTTTGTTTTTTATAAGAGTTTTAAAAGCAAATAATAAATTATTACTTTTTACACTATATTTTTAAATAATTTGTGACTGTAGAGTGGCGCCTAATTGAATTTCGCTCTGCTTGAAACGATCCAGTGAATATTTAACCTCTAACCAGACGAAACGTTTGCATAGTAACCCTAATATACCTTATTATATATAATTCTTATCACGTTGATCGCGCCCATCTCCTGTGGGAAATCAGGAATTTCCTGGGCTTTCCAGAAATATTAAATTTTGATACGAGCGCTGCAGACTCAGTGGACGATGTAGACCTATATTTTATTAAAAGTATTTGATAGGTTCACATGCGGACAACGTTATGTACATTTGTTTCTCCCACAGGCAGTAATAATATTGGCAAAAATGGGAATACGTTGTCGGCGGAAGTTATCATGCGAAGGGAAATTAATAAGCTTTTAGGGTTCGCTTACGAGAATGAAATAGAATGATTTTGGAAACGGAAATGATCTAAATTCGTAAAAATGAATACTCGAGAGACGTACGTCGAAACTTTCATGTCAGCGGAAACAAAAAATACTGATTGAAAGTAAATAAGTAATTATTTTGTTCGTTTTTAATCTTTATCTCCAGCAAAAATAGTTTTTTTTTTGTATTTTAAATAGATCTAACAGTAAATGTTTCCTTTAACCCACAGATAACCCATAAGGAAAACAGAAAAGCCGAGTCTATTCGATAAAAACTCCGTTTGTAAAGACTCTTCAAACCTAAAATTGGCTTTTTGTAGTATTTGTTCATTGCCATACAAACCAAATAAAGTTCTAAACATCCGAACATCATTCAGAGATCCACAAAATCCATTTGATGTGCTAAAAGGCCGTTTGACTGAGGCTCACAATTGTTTTTTTTAGAAAGAATTAATGGCAAAAGAGGGAAAAGAAACGAATTAATGACATCAAATGCGATCAGCTCTGGTAAAAAAAGTCGTGAAATTACCACAGCTTTTAAATTGAACCAATAAAAAAACAAATTAGGTATATACAGGGTACAGTACCGGGTGGCCAAATAAGCAAGGTAAGCGGCTGTATCTCAGGACCTGCTCATCTGACAACAATGGAATTTTTTTTATTACTATAAATGTGGCCATAAAAAAACTCTGGAAATTACTTTCGAGTTCCTATAATAGTATAATGGTATAATAGTTCATAAAAGCTTAATTTTCTCGCTTAAAGTCCCAATGAAGTGGGTCTGAAAATATTGTCATGGCAATCTACGATCATTGTTGAATAAAAAATCTTGCATCAATTTTTTTGACAGCTGTTAAATAAAGTGGTGGGGGAAGGTTTTACCATGATAAAGAAAAATCGTTGTAGTGTCAGTTTGGCTTGGCCGATTTTATTGAAAAAAATTTTGATTAAAAGAGCATTTTTGGAAGTATTTTTCTATAACAATGAAACAACAATTTATTTTTCCATTGTTCTGCGAGAGGGCGATGATTTATAACTTACCATATTTCTTTAAATAAGTTAAAGTAGAGCATTAAAAACGAAAAAAAAATAGTGAAAACCGCAAAACGATATCTCTATTTATAACGAAATTATTAACCAAAATGTTTCAAATTTTCTTAGGGCACCGGAAGCGCGTCCTCAGGCGCATTGTTCGTCCCATAAACGAGTAATCATAATCAAATGGGCCATGAACGTATTAAAAATAGTCAGTTTTTATTATTTTTAAGTTTGTAAAATGTCCGCCAGGGGGATTTAATATTTTATATTTAATAATTTGATATTTTTGCCGGAGATGTTGTTAAGAAATAAAATCATTTTACTATATTGTTAGTAGGCTTTGAAAACAAAAACTTGTTGGTAAGCAAACATTGGGTTTAAACGTCAAAACGATCATTTTACATTTTGGTTGTCATTTAACTCAATTCAAAATGCCTTTTACTAATGACGAGGCTGATGATTTATTAGCTGTTTATATCAAAAAATAATAAAAACTGACTATTTTTAATACGTTCATGGCCCATTTGATTATGATTACTCGTTTATGGGACGAACAATGCGCCTGAGGACGCGCTTCCGGTGCCTTAAGAAAATTTGAAACATTTTTGTTAATAACTTCGTTATAAATAGAGATATCGTTTTGCGGTTTTCACTATTTTTTTTAGTTTTTAATGCTCTACCTATTTTCTTAAGAAAAAATATATGATTTCATTTAACTTTTTAGAGATATTTAAATAAATATGGTAAGTTATAAATCAACGCCCTCTCGCAGAACAATGGAAAAATAAATTGTTGTTTCATTTTTATAGAAAAATACTTCCAAAAATGCTCTTTTAATCAAAATTTTTTTCAATAAAATCGGCCAAGCCAAACTGACACTACAAGCATTTTTCTTTTTCATGGTAAAACCTTCCCCCACCACTTTATTTAACAGCTGTCAAAAAAATTGATGCAAGGTTTTTTATTCAACAATAATCGTAGATTGCCATGACAATATTTTCAGACCCACTTCATTGGGACTTTAAGCGAGAAAATTAAGCTTTTATGAACTATTATACCAAATACGCCCCCTAGCGGCCATCCTAGGAACTCGAAAGTAATTTTTTTATGGCCACATTTATAGTATATATATAGCAGGTCCTGAGATACAGCCGCTTACCTCGCTTATTTGGCCACCCGGTACACAAAATTTGTTTCTCGGGATATTTAGATTTCAGTGCATTTTATGGTTAAAAGTTTAATCAAAGTTTTCTTCCGCTAATGGCAGCTTTTCTGCGGTATATTTCGGTGAAAAAATAAGGGTAAATTATTATAAATAAATAATTTCGACCAGGACAGCTCCAGCTGCAGTTTTTTATATCAAATTCTATGTTCAGTTAAACCTAACAAAATGTAAGTACGTCTATGTGCTCATTATTTTTAAATTTCATACATGGATTCATTCATCCTGTCTTGTTATTATATTTTCTTGGCCCCCTTTTTAATTTTCATTGAAAAAGCTCTTTAAACAAATCTGTATAGAAGAAAACGTAATTTCATGAAAGCAGACCTTTTGCGTTGTTTACAGTTATTAAAAAGGGGAAAAAATAAGCACATTTAGCGGTTAGGGTGTCAGTTATTTTAATGGTGAATCTCTGGAAAAGGAACGACGCGGAGGGAGTGCTGCATCTGCTTGATAAACCTTTATCATCCTTTATTTACCGTAATATTATTAAAAGGGTCGAGTGGCGTCAAATAAGAAGATTTAGAACTTTTTTTTTAAACACAAATTTACATATTTTCACGGTTTAATAAAACTTAAAAAATATTATTCTATTACCAGCTCTGTATACAATAAATTCGTCAATTTACAGGCGGCAAGTTTTCCGTCAATTAATTTTCTTAATATAGTTTAAAAAAAAATCTTAAAATGTCATCAAATTATGATTTTTTAGATCTGATTATCACTGCCCTATGTTTAGGGTTTATTTATCGTAAGAAATATCATAAGGGCATCTAATTTTTTCACTTATAATTACACGAGAGCTTTTCTTTTTGTCGAAGTAAACTTGTTGCCTGGCAATTTAACGAAAAAAACTGCCTGGCATAACGGCAAAATCATGCGGCTTATGGGATTTTTTATACATGAATTAAATTGTCGACAGTAATATCCCAAGACCTTGACAAATAACCGACTATTTTTATTGTATCTAAATTTCGAGTTTATTTTAGGATCAATTCGTCGAGACTTAATTTTGGCATTAATAATCTGAATAAATCCCGAGAGCTTTAGCTCGAGGGAGTTATTCTTTGATTATTAATGCCAAAATTGTCGAGTCAAATTGTAAAATATACGAGAAATTTAGTAGCAATAAAAATAGTAGCTAATTTGTCAAGATCGCGTTATATTTAATAAGATTATTTCCCGAGTCAAAAAAATTCTGTACTTACGTATAAATTATACCAGTTTTGCTCTTTACTGTCTTGGCAGGTACGTTTAATTTAATTATATTATCAATTTCTTGAAGATTTTTACTCCCGAATCTACTCATTGTTAATACTTTTTAACAAAATGTGTCAAGTTTAATTCTGTAATAAACTTTAATGGCAAACTGTCAAAATTCAGATGACGCGCGCCTACTATGTTTTGTAAAATGGACGGTATTATATAGAAAGGAATGAATGAATATATTTATAGTTTCAGAAAAAGTGCGAAATCAATTGGATTTGTGTATTTGCTACTAAAGATCGATAATTTATTAACTATAAGCAATTTTATAATACCATTAGTATAGGTTTTATTTGAAAAATTTGAAATTTACGGGCGGCTTAGTTATTGTTGGATACCGTCCTTCAGGTGAATATTGAGGACGATGATCAAATAGCCGAATATTTACCACCTAGGTGAATAGTCGCTTTATTTTGTTTTGATTGGCTGCGTCAAATCAGTTTTCAAGCACGTGATTGGTTAAAAATTGATATTTGACAGGCAAGGGAAATAATCAAAGGTATTGTAACAGCTGTCAAACCAAATATTTCACACACAACACGTTGTAAAAATGGTTTTAACTTCTATACTAAGTAATCCTTTAATTGTAAGTAATAATTTTTTGATAAACCACAAAGATTATTCTATAAAAAACGTATATTCCAAAAACTTTACTTTGCTTCCGACATTTTGTATTGATTTTATTTTTGTAAATAAACTAAAATATCCAACGCTTGTCTAGACTGTGTTGGTTGAATGTTTTATATGGATTGTTAACGCCCGATACGCCGACAGATGTCAAGTTATTTCAGCGAGGAAAATGTGTTTAAAATCTTAAGTTGTTTGGTGTATGTAATATCGGTTGTTCTTTTTCATTCTTTCCTTCAGATCAAACGTAAACTTCTCGCTCATCAGAAAATTTAATAGCTGTTTTTTTTGTGTGTTGAAATTTTATTGCGAAACACTCAAATCGTTCAGATTTAGAGGAAAATCACAGTAGGGGCGTCGTTTATATTTACATCTTAAATTTCAAACTATTGATTATACGGAAGCTGAAGCGGAAATTTAAAGCTTTCTGTCGACTTTCCGCTGGTTCAAATCCCAGCTAAATACTGTTTACGCTTGTTTAGACTTATGGAGCAGTAGTCTGGGCCAGCAGAACTAAGCTGGCCAGTACAAAGTCAAATCTAGCGAAAATCCAAAGACTAGCCCGCGTATGCATAACAGGTGCAATGAAGGTAATCCCAAACCTTACACCCCTCCATATAGTAGTGGATAATGACCAGAGAAGGATCAACCAAACGCAAGTTTCGACTCCTTCCTGGAAATCATCAAACCTGGGACATGCCCCAAGATGAGTTGACAAAGAAGTTTAGCTTTGTGAAAGAATTCAACACAAAGCTAAGTAACAAAAGCGAATGGGACAAAGATACCATCCTAAAACTCAAGAGAAGTGTCATTAAATGGTACACAGATGGTTCTAGAACAACAGAAGGAACAGGAATAGGAGTATATGGGCCTGGAACCAAATATTCTGAAAGTTTAGGCAAATCTCCGAGCATTTTCCAAGCAGAAATATACGCCATCGGAAAGTGTGTCCAGTTCAACATAGAAAGAAATTTTCGCAGACAAGAGATCATCATCATTAATGCCTTGAACTCCCACGTAATCAACTCCAAGATAGTTTGGGAGTGCCTAGAGAATCTAAACGAACTAGGCAAGAATAACAGTGTTTCACTGGAATGGAGGGTAATGAAATAGCAGACGTACTTGCAAACAAAGGGGCTGAAACACCATTTCTGAGACCTGAACCCTTCTGCGGAATAAGCACCAGTACAATACTTGATGAACTTGGAAAAGAAGTAAATAATAAAAGATACCAATACTGGTTAGGACTACAAGGAATGAGGCAGGCCAAGACACTACTGGGAAACTATAACCAGAAGAGATCTGACGACTGCGTCAGTAAAAGTAAAAATAAGCTCAAAACACTAACGGGTACCCTAACAGGGCACTACCAGCTGAGAGGCCACTTAAAGAAACTCGGATTAGTAGACAAAGAGGAAGAGGAAGAGGAGGAAACCTCTATCCACATTCTCTCAGAATGCATTACACTGCAAAATCCCCAGCTCACCACATTTATTACACTTTTTATCATATGTATAACACCTTCCCCTCACGTGTCTTCTTTCACACCTCCAACAGTCAAATGACTCATTATCTTCTCTTCTGTTCCAACTGTGATTTCTTCTTTCGGTCCACTTCTCATTCATTACATTTCTGGTCGCCTCTTTCTTTATTGCACACACTTCTTCTCCTTTTATTACCTCTTTCAGCTGCCTTTTATTTGCTTCTGTGCTCAGACAAATGCAACGCACAAATGTCAGTAAAACTGCCATAATTCTTGTTGTAAATAATGGACCGTTTATAAAACCTCTTACATTTCCTTATTCGTTCGTAATGTACCCTTAAACACATTTGGAAGGCTGACAATCGACATTTTCGTTTTGTTGCGCGGCAATATTGAAGTCGTTAATCAGGAACATTCACCCTTAAGAATGTCGAGTGCGAAGACAGCGAGCGGGATCATCAAGTGAATCTTATATTGTAACTCGTATTTGTCTGCTCCCTTTATTTCCATTTCCCATCCATGTCACAAAGAGCGACTTAACGTGTCGCTTCAATGGAAGTTCTTTTTCTTTTCGGTAAAGTTTTATTCATTGTGTTGGTCAAGAACCAATTTAAAATTTTCTTTCAGTCTAGAGAATCATATTGTAATTTAAAATTCAACAAAAAATTAATACTAAATAAATAAGCGGATGCTTTATGTTTCCCTAGGGGCAACGTTGTCGCGTAATTTATTGTAATAACAAGATATTTCTTGAATGCCACTTTTGGGGATAGTGAACATTAGGAGCTAAGATATTTCGTTATACACTGATCACTGTTTAAGTGCAGAGATTCACAGGCTTGGCCTGGTTTTGTAAAAGCTTCGTTTGTATTCAAGCCAAACTCTTGAATAATCAAGCCAAACCTTTGAAGAAACAAGCCATGCTTTCATAGTAGCCATTAATTTGAAGAATATTCATGAAATCAAGCGCTGCTAAGTGTTTAAAATGTGAGTAAAACACATGTCTTGCGAATGACAATTTTCATTTAAGTTTGCTGACTCTGTGACAAAAGTAAAATTACCGTTGGTATTGTCTGTCTTATACCCTAAAATTAAAATGTCTTTCAGTATCTAAAATTTTCTTTCGCCGTCAGAAATGATCTCCTGTCATTTAATAATGTCTTTCACGAATCTATTCATCCGATATTCTCACGTATATAAAAACATTGTTGAAAAACTTTTTCAATAAACTTCATCCTCGACGGTTTCTTTCACATGTAAATAAAACTTTTTTATATAAATCTCGGTACATTTTGGCATGTCGGTATTGGAAATTTCGTAATATGGCGAGACCGGTGATGTGAAGTTACCAAAACTTTTTTTCGACCTAAAATATGAAGTCGAAGTATCTGAAGTTGGTTGTAAAGAAAAATTTGTTTTTAAAAGAAAAATTACCAACTTTATATAATAAAGCAAGTAAACGCTATTCAGCAGTAATTATGTATTAGAGTTTTAAGACTTTAAAATCGCGTTTGTGTCTATCAGGCTTCATTGTTTAAATAAATCAAATACTATTAAACGAGCAAGGTTTGTATGTATGTATGTGTATGTGTGTGTGTGTGTGTGTGTGTGTGTGTGTGTGTGTGTGTGTGTGTGTGTGTGTGTGTGTGTGTGTGTGTGTGTGTGTGTGTGTGTGTGTGTGTGTGTGTGTGTGTGTGTGTGTGTGTGTGTGTGTGTGTGTGTGTGTGTGTGTGTGTGTGTGTGTGTGTGTGTGTGTGTGTGTGTGTGTGTGTGTGTGTGTGTGTGTGTGTGTGTGTGTGTGTGTGTGTGTGTGTGTGTGTGTGTGTGTGTGTGTGTGTGTGTGTGTGTGTGTGTGTGTGTGTGTGTGTGTGTGTGTGTGTGTGTGTGTGTGTGTGTGTGTGTGTGTGTGTGTGTGTGTGTGTGTGTGTGTGTGTGTGTGTGTGTGTGTGTGTGTGTGTGTGTGTGTGTGTGTGTGTGTGTGTGTGTGTGTGTGTGTGTGTGTGTGTGTGTGTGTGTGTGTGTGTGTGTGTGTGTGTGTGTGTGTGTGTGTGTGTGTGTGTGTGTGTGTGTGTGTGTGTGTGTGTGTGTGTGTGTGTGTGTGTGTGTGTGTGTGTGTGTGTGTGTGTGTGTGTGTGTGTGTGTGTGTGTGTGTGTGTGTGTGTGTGTGTGTGTGTGTGTGTGTGTGTGTGTGTGTGTGTGTGTGTGTGTGTGTGTGTGTGTGTGTGTGTGTGTGTGTGTGTGTGTGTGTGTGTGTGTGTGTGTGTGTGTGTGTGTGTGTGTGTGTGTGTGTGTGTGTGTGTGTGTGTGTGTGTGTGTGTGTGTGTGTGTGTGTGTGTGTGTGTGTGTGTGTGTGTGTGTGTGTGTGTGTGTGTGTGTGTGTGTGTGTGTGTGTGTGTGTGTGTGTGTGTGTGTGTGTGTGTGTGTGTGTGTGTGTGTGTGTGTGTGTGTGTGTGTGTGTATTTTTAAATTTTAACTCTCGAAATTCCTCAAATAATCGCGAATTTTCACTTTCACCCAACTAATCGCGTAAAATAATTAGATAAAGCACCCGATTCTTTAAGCCCTACAAAATGTCATCTTCTCTCAACTTCCAGCTGTTTGAGATCGATATATTTTTCCAATAAAAAATATTTTCGTTGATTTTTCTAACTTTTTCTACCCTTTTAAACGACGCTCCAACTTTTACTACAAAAAAATTTCCTGACGCTGCAAATATTTCTATTTTAACCAAAACAAACCAAATATAATGGACTATATTTTCTTTAATATCTCTCAACGGCATCAGTTATAGGCCATTAAAGTTTGATGACTCTTCTCTAAGTCCTAGAGCAGAATTATGTTTCAGACAATGTAGCAACGGGGTAAATGCATTACGAAGTAAGATTATTATAATGATAATTTCAAAATGTATTACCTAAAATACTCCGATTTGGTTTCATCTCCTTTGTTAGAACTAGAACAAATTAAGAGCATTGCTCTGTTTGTAGCTGGTGAAATATCAGCACTATTATGTATATTCCGGGTTAAGAGATTAGTAAATAATTGAAAGTTGAATGTAACGGGTGTAATATGTCATACGAGTGTAGAAATTGCCTTCAACACTTGTTGTACAACAATTTTCTATATTTTTTCACCAGACACTTGTCTAATCAGTGGACGAGATCTAATTTGAACTGTATTATTTAAATATGAGTTGCCTTGCTGTATTCTTCCGCATCGTAGAAAATATTTACGCAAAGCAAATAAAGACTAATGTAACCACGCGAAATAAACATGTTTCGATTCTTTAGTGAATTCGGTAGAAAAAACGTACCATTGTTTTCTTGCTAAATATACAGCTTTATGTATTTGTGACATGTGACATGTTAAGGACTGGCAGGATCGCCATGTGACATGTACTGATGTCTTAGGGAGAGAATATAACAATTATAATTTGGGGATTAACCCCTAATAATGAATACAATACTTATGATAGGTATGAACCAATCTTAAGTTATATCTAATCTAACGCCTACAATAATTTGGTATATATACAGGGTGTCCCACGACGTACTGTACACAGTCCAACCATAAGTACTATGGACCGAGGCCATTTCATATCTGGTATTAAAAAATGGCTTGTTGCGTTTTTGACGGATATACAGGGTGATATTTGAAAATATGTGAATTATTCTACGTTAAGTATATCTGAAAGTAAAAATCTCAGACCAATCAAAATAGGTTTTAAAAAAATTTTAATTTCAGGTCCGGACTTAGTTTTTTTTAGATTTTTATTGGTTTTTTGAAAACAACACCCTGTAAGCCAGATCAGACAATTTTTATTTTTCTCACTTTAAAGCTTAAGGATGATACTAAGCAACAGTCAAAAAAAATTTAATGCGCAACTTTTTGTTTTCTGCAGAAAAAAATAAATAGTATAATTTTAATGGATTCACATTCTTCTTATGACTAATGCGGCACTACATTGATAGCACATCATCATTTTTCAACAAAAATCATAAATGCAGTTCATTTTACTCGATATAAAGTATTATTCAATCGACCGTTGAAATTCCAGGGCCGTTTTAATTTTTTTATTGATCCTGCAAAAACAACACCCTGTAAAACGAGTTTTACAAATTTTCTTTCTGTAACGTCAAAAAAAAACTATTACTTTTGATTATTTTGCAAATGCAAGTAGGCTTTGAATTCGCTTTGACGTCCATTTTGACAGTTTGTGAAAGAACGTGGTGAGCGACTGACAGAAGACCAGAAAGAGGGTATTTTGGAAATGGTAAATCAACATGAGAAGCTAAGTACCCGGCGAATATCCAGTATTTTGAATATTTCTAAGTCCACAGTTTTCAGGACGTTAAAGAAAGGTCTCTTCAATCCATATCACCCCGACAGAGACTGCAAAAAATAAATACGGCTCTGGAATTTTCAACGGTTGATTGAATAATACTTTATATCGAGTAAAATGAGCTTTCCTTATGATTTTTGTTGAAAAATGATGATATGCTATCAATGTAGTGCCGCATCAGTCATAAGAAGAATGTGAATCCATTAAAATTATACTATTTTTCAAAGTTCTATTTTTTTCTGCATAAAACAAAAAGTTGCGCGTAAAATTTTTTTACCTGTTGCTTAATATCATCCTTAAGCTTTAAAGTGAGAAAAATAAAAATTGTCTGATCTGGCTTACAGGGTGTTGTTTTCAAAAAACCAATAAAAATCTAAAAAAAACTAAGTCCGGACCTGAAATTAAAATTTTTTTAAAATCTATTTTATTAAGCTCAGGGAGCACACCCAGATATGAAATGGTCTCGGTCCATAGTACTTATTGTTTTGGGAAGTTCCAAATAATGACAAATTTGGAGACCCAAACTTATTAGGCCACACCCTTTAGATGTGCCTGTCCCAACTTATTGTAGATTTAAGTTGGCAGAGAGAGGTTGATGTGGACTGTATATATAGGTTATAGCGAAATTATACTCTGAGTACTTTGATTTTATATATTAACGATAACGTAAAACAAAACACTTTATAACAAACAAAGAATATAACAAACAAAGAATATAACAAACTTAAAACTGTGTTTGCAATTGCTCAAAAAATACTGTGAATACGAATTTGTATAAGTTAAAATTGATGAAGTTATTACGTAAGAAACAGTCTAAGTGCGACCTGTTCCTTACGGAGTCGGATGTGCTACTGATTTGATTTAATTTATTCTAGTCGCGTGTGGTCTGCCGATATTCTTCCTTGGCCAATCACGGGTACGTATTTTCGGCGTTATTGTTGTGTCTTTTTTTTATGCAACTTCCAATCTTGCCCCTGGCCGCGGAGCATCTAAAGGCGGCAGCCGCTAAAGAGGTAGCCGATAAAGCGGTTTTTAACTATTGATGTTTATATGGACTGTAAATTACTTCCGGGTTCTTAGCTGCGCTCTGGCCTTGATTTACGATGTGTGCTTACACTGTTGCTATGCGCGAGGTTCGGTTATTTTATTTCTCTTGTTGCCATGGGCGTAGTTAAAAATGTTCGATTTCGAACACTTATTATGGTTGGACATGTATGTATGTGTTCAGTACGTCGTGGGACACCCTGTATACATGCATTGACCTCTAGTCAAGAGTCATCTACAGGTCATCCATGTAAGATCAAGGCTCGACCTTGTCGTACAAGTCGATAACAAATACAATAGCAATAACCTAACATTAACATAACAATAATAATTATACACTATACGGGGTGCTCGATATACATGTGGTATATCACATATTTGTGTATTAAATGTACTTGTTTAATAAGATTTTGTCACATATCCCTCAACTTATCTGGATTCTTGACCATAGTGGACTTCACACGAGTTTAATGCAAATTTTGAACTCTTTAATATTTATTTGGGCTTTGATGTTTAAGGTGGAAAGCCTTTGAAATGAGTGAAATTGGGAATATTGTTAATGGATTTGAGGGTTTCTAGAATTAAGTATGAACATATAGATGTAAATTAATTCAAAAATTACAAACATTTCGAAATTGCAGGACTGAAACGAATATTATATCTGACAAGCTGTATAATTTAAACAAAAATATGTGAAATAGAAACATTTATGTACAAAGCAGATAATTTGTACAGATAAGATAAGTATTTGGTGTAAAAATAGCAAAAAATCAATAATTTCATGTTCTCCTTAAGTTTCCAGCTTTATATAAAAATAAAAACATATGCAATGGCTTAGTCGTAATCGAATAAAAGGCCGGCTAAGCCAAATGCATTTCACGGTGCGGTGAACTTATCTAGAAAATTTTAGCGGTCTAATTTAGAAGGAGACGGTGAAATACATCGATTTATAATAAACTGAAAAATGAGTTAAAAATTATTATTATAATGTGCAGTAGATAGGCTAGGGGGATTGTAAATCATTTAAAACTAGGGGGATTCTAACTCAACGAGTCACGCCGGCCGCCATTTTTTATCCAAGATAGGCTAGGGGGATTGTAAATCATTTAAAACTAGGGGGATTCTAACTCAACGAGTCACGCCGGCCGCCATTTTTTATCCAAGATAGGCTAGGGGGATTGTAAATCATTTAAAACTAGGGGGATTCTAACTCAACGAGTCACGCCGGCTGCTATTTTTTATCCAAGCTAGGCTAGGGGGATTGTAAATCATTTAAAACTAGGGGGATTCTAACTCAACGAGTCACGCCGGCCGCCATTTTTTATCGAAGATAGGCTAGGGGGATTGTAAATCATTTAAAACTAGGGGGATTCTAACTCAACGAGTCACGCCGGCCGCCATTTTTTATCCAAGCTAGGCTAGGGGGATTGTAAATCATTTAAAACTAGGGGGGTTCTAACTCAACGAGTCACGCCGGCCGCCATTTTTTATCCAAGATAGGCTAGGGGGATTGTAAATCATTTAAAACTAGGGGGATTCTAACTCAACGAGTCACGCCGGCCGCCATTTTTTATCCAAGATAGGCTAGGGGGATTGTAAATCATTTAAAACTAGGGGGATTCTAACTCAACGAAATCAAGGGGGATTCTAACTCAACGAGTCACGCCGGCCGCCATTTTTTATCCAAGCCACCTAATGGTGTAAACGGCATTGTGGTGCATGGGGTATACAGATTAAATACGACTAATCATGCGCAGTAGCGATGGCAGAAGGGTCTTAGCTAATATCTCAGCTATTATTGGTCTGATTTGAATGGGATAAACGGCATTGTAATGTACGAATCGTATAGATTAAATAGGTAAAGAAAAATCTTGCGCAGAAGCGATGGCAGGAGGGCGTTAGCGTTATTATTGGTCCGAATGGTTTTATATGTTTTTAATAATAAATTATTTTTTATGGGACATTAAAATATTCTTTGTAAGTATAACTTTTATTTTGTACTAAAAAAATTATTATTTTTTGAATTAAAACTTCGTATTTCCACCAAAAACAACCTCCCCTACGGTGTTTTTATAACTCCGCAAAATATTTGGATATTTTCACTCGTTTTTACGAGCCATGAAACCGAGAAGTTTTTTCATTAGTATGCTCAGAAAAATCTTGAAGGCAATCAGAATGCAACGAGCGAATCCTGGAAATTACAGGAAATTCCTCCTGAATTAAGTCGGCCCACATAATTTTCTTGTTTCCTCGTGTATGTCACCGCTGAGGGTGAAATAAAAACATTTTTTTTGTCTGGCATTTTTATCTGATTTTTATACAGTGCAATAAAAAAGGTTAAATTTAATAAAATTTTCTCTCGCCCGCGAAACCGAGCGTGTTCTTTCGCACAGCGGCTTTTGCAGGAACGTACTTTCCTGGAACGACAATTATTTTCCTGCTAAGGCGTTGAAAAAATCGAGAAAATTTAAATAATTTTATAAAATCCATGCTAAAATCGTTTTTTCAACCAAAATATTTAGAAATACATCGAAGAAAATTAAAATCCTGCAATAAAACTTTATACAACAAAAGAGAAAAAAAGGAAACTATTTACAGCTCCGACCCACGTTTTTCCACATATTTAAGATGATAAATAAGTTGAAGTCATGTCTAGAATATTCGCAGCTGTTCCACATAATTTCATCCACTCAATTTTCCGCATGAAAAACTAGGAAAAACAGCAATTTTCCTCTTTCTCCATCCCTGTTTTTTTGATGCGAGAACGCCCTACTATAATTATAGATCCTGGCAAGTTCATAAGAGAGACACGACCTTTATGATATTATCTTTTTTTCCTGCTGTGCGCTGAAACCATTTTAGCAATTGATTTATAGAACCTTCCCTAATTACGGGGACCACCCGGCTTTGTGATTCCTGCGGAGTAGAGGAAAAAGAAGCAACGATGATCCGGCAGCTTGGTTTTTTTTTTCTCTTGAATTGATATAATTAAGAAGTTTTGTAAACAGCAAGTTTCCTGCTGACGAATCTCAAGAATCTCATTAATTTTGATTCATTTTCAATCGCATCTAACGAGCATTTTAATAATTAGAAAAGGAATTCAAAATTTTTGAATAGACGATTTTAAATATATATGTTAAGATACGGCAAAACTCAGGATCACTAGAATGTAGAATGCGAAACTTATGTATAACTTCAATATGGCCGCTCTCGGGGGCCTCGGGTTTCCAGTCGGTTCAGAAAAACTGATACATAAAGCCCTGAAAAGGGTTTTGACAACTTTACGAAGCAAAAATTCCTGATTCGCATTAGGGTTGCAGTTTTTTGCCCATTTTTGCTCAAAATATAATTTTCTTCTTCATATCATTCGATTTATTCAACTTGAAATTTGAAAAACACCTCAGATATCATACTCTCATACTTACCCTGAGATGATAGCATTCTCAATTGTTCAAATTGTTTTGATGCTTATTGGTATTTACGGTATATATTGTAACGGTTAACTAATTCCAATAGCTCGAAAAGAGAATAAAAAATTTAATATCTAGCACAAAGAAGTTTATTAATATGATTATTTTTTTCATCTGTCAAAACAGTCAGATTTTGTGGTTTCAGCCAATAACAACTCAGGATCCTAACCTGATCATAATACTGATAAAACCGCTTCGTCGTTTTTGTTTTTTGATTAAACTGTGTTTACCTATTTGAGATGTCAAATGTAAACATTTATCAATTATTATTATACTAAAATGTATTGCAAATCTATGTTAATAACCAAATTTCAAAATGTATTTGTAAACTAACCTGTTTTTATTATTTCAAAACACCTTTAACATTTTTACATACCTCACTTTAACACTAAACTTAAAATTAATTAAATTAAGAAAGACTTCATTTTATTCTTCTTCTTCGCTTTTATTTACGGCGCCGTTTCGCGGGATAGCCAGTCAAAAAATCGCCTTGGTGGCCCTGTATGTAATATTTATCTATTTTGCAATAAAAAGTAATTCAGGATATTGCTTATTATTTAGAAATTTTGATTCATTTTTTTATTAATAATGAAATAAACAATATATGTGGTGTTATTATTAAATCCTGCATACATTGATATTTCACTATAAGATTCCCGTTTACATTGTCATTAGCCACTTCCAGAGTATCATTAAGTGACAATTTAAAGAAAAAATATTCATCTGCGTTTAATTAATATCTTGTTTTCGTCTGGTAATTGTCACGAGAATAGCTCGGAAACCAATTAGGAAAGAAAAATCGGGAAAATTAGGTTAAAAAGTTAAACAGCAGCAATTTCTGAAACTTTGGGAAATTTATTCGCGAAACAAATTAAGGAATGTAAATGATGAGATGAGAAAAAAACTCTGAAGTAATGGCGAAAAGTTTCCTTCATTATTTTATGTCCGAAAAATTCGTTGACAAGAATCTCATTTAAAGTATCATCGTCAATTATTCGAGAGTGTCATAATTTTCTATTCGGATAGTTAATTTATCTAATTATTTCATTTCACCCGGTATAACTTTGGTTTAAAAGTAAGAAAATAAAATCAGATTCAACGTCGTATTTCGTTAATGTGTTCTTGATTACCATTTATGTCTAGATTAGGGTAATTCTAGATAAAACTATTCCAGAATTTTGATTTACTCCAGATAAAAGAAACAACAGCTTGAAGATGCCGTTCTCTATTAAATTCCAGGGGAAAATATCTGCACTAAAGAGGAATTATAGCATGTCCAAAGTATAACCATAATAGAAGTAACTGAAGCGATTGGGGATTAAATTTCCATTAAATAAATTTATAGTTAAAGAATCCTAAATAAACATTTGAAGAGGGTTTTATCCCACACTCTCATATTTTCTGGGGCAAATGGATTCGACCCGATGTTAATTAAATGAAAGAAAAAGAATAAATTTCGAGATCAGATACTATATTAGAATTATGTCAGACTTTGAGTTTTTTAATTCCTTTGAAAGAAATTGATAATAAACAGCGTTACACTTTATGTGAATCTATATTTTATAGAAGCAGCTGTTTGTTTCTGGCTTTATTGACATCATGAAAATGCAGATTAACTACGCAAATTATCTTACAAGGAAACTCCATTAATTTATACGACATAGTTTTCATAGCTCTCCAAAGAACAGAGTAGGATTAACTTACAACATTGTTAGTCACCAGATTAAAAAAAGAAGATAATTTTATAGCAGGATTTAAGAATTGTTAAGGGTTCTGGAATAAACCCTATGTTGTGCCAGTTTCCCAGGACGACCAACAATGTGTTATCGCCTTTTTAAACTGCATCGTAGTTCTAAATGGACTCTAGTTTTTATGTTGGTTATGGGTGTACTGTATGTTTATCTTCTCAACTGATTTAAGATCGGCGAAGTTTGTCGGTTTCAAATTTATCCCTTCCCGGGTCGCACGATTACTTCTAGAAAGATTCTTTAGCGTGAGCCGCGTAAACAAACATGTAAAATTTTTTCTATTGTCTAGACGAGACGGTTAGATATATGGCGTGATATTATCATTGTGCAATAGAATAAAAAAAACTTATTTTTGACGATGCCGCTTCCTGGTTTGAACGCTGTTCGCAAATGTATTTTGGTGCGGCGTTGCCGGTTGAATGAGTTTATCTGTTTAATTGTCTGAAAATTAAACAAGAATCGATCTCGATTTCCAACCATTTTAGGGAGAAAAAATGAAAAAAATTACATCAAAATTTCTCTCTTTATTTCTATCATGCGTTTTCCTAATACGTCTATTTCACGCTAAGAAAACAAAACCAAATTAAGACCGATCGTCTAGCGAACAAACGAAGAAGTCTTATAGTAAAAGTTTTCGATGGGTAAGGCGTGTTCCCACAAATCATTCACGGGAGTTGTAAAACCCTTCGAAACCCTAACAAACGATGCCTCTATATAGCTCGAACTCGAAATTCTGCTTTCTCCGGAATCCTGGAGCGGTTTTGGATCAATTCTTTTTACTTTCTTTTCACTTCCGGTCTATAGTGAATTCTTCGATGTGGCGAGCGTGTGTCGCAACTTGATCTTTTCTACATTTGTCGGAATTAATAACGAAAAGGTGTAGAAATAGTTATTTTTTTCGGAGAGAGAGTCTCAAAAGTAAGTTTTTTGTTGGTAAATAACTAAGGGCAACGTGTCTGTCGGAGGTAGAAAATTTGGTACTGATGGGTGGAGCCTAAATACTATGCAAAATTATTTACTTACGAGGGGGACTCTAAATTCCGCGAATCCGGATGCAAAATGTTGTCATGCAAAGGTTTGGTATTCCCTAACTTTTAAGGTTTATTTTTTATTATTAGTAGATGAAACAATTCGTACTTGTTGTTAAAGATCTAATCGACGTTCAGACGTACTCACTTTTTTAAAATTTGCTTTGTTTCTATTCTAAAAAAAAATGGGACGATCAGTTTTTCTCCCATTTAGATTCATTGTATTAACTCTTATTTTGGTCTATGCTAGGGAGGGTTTCTTCCAAATTATCCTGACAATAGTTCTAAAATTCTTGCTTTTCAAATTTCAACCTATTGCTTTTGTCCTGTTACCAATATATGTTTCCAATATTTTAGAGACTTATAAAGAAAGGATATAAAATTGTTTATTTGAATACCACATTTAAAATTTTTAGAAATGAATTGTATTATATCGAAATTAAGACTCGAACTTCTCAAAAACGCACGTTACAGTGAAAAAATGAATAAAGAAAAGATTTAGAGCTTTACTGGACTATAAAGAATTATTGATTCTAAATTAAAAGAACAAATAAGCGTTTATTTCTAATTAATATATTCGATGGGGTTGTACAAATATTAAACAGTCTTTGCGATGGAAATTTATTTAAAACAATTATTTTATAGATAATGGTTATTTGAAGAGTATCACGTTCTTGAAAGTTTGTTTAGGATTTAGTGAATTTTTTTTAAAAGGTTTAGATTTAATTTCCCATACAGGGTAAAAAAAACATTGCAAAAAATGAATTTTTGGAATTTTTTGTGAGTAGCGGATTTACAGGATATTCCTGCTATACTTACCCGGTTTTTCCTGTTTATACAACTCAAGTCACTTTAACAGGAATTTATTTAATCGGAAATTCCCGAGATTCAGTGTAATAACAAAAAAAAATCGTATTTCTTATTTTGTGTTTGGCCTAATTGCATACTATAAATACTATAAATGAATTCCCCCGGAATTCTAAATATGACACGACCAAAACTTCTTTCGCCAATATTAAATATATTTTTCTGACTCGGGTTCATATAAATTGAGCATTTCTTTGTTTGGTATTCCTTCAAGTCTCTCTTGAAACGAATTTAATCGCGCCTAGCGCCTAATTTCTCTTTTGTTTTTCATGATTTCTTCGTATATAATGAGGCGTCATTCTTGAGAGTGAATTATTCCGTCTTTCTTGTGTACAATATACTTGCTCTACGCATTGTAATCTCTAGGATTTATTATACTTTTCAAAAAACCCCCGACGCTTAAATTATGTGCAAAATGGTGGTAAAGCAAAATTAAAGATTAGACGGATTTTTCGCCTAAATAATTTGATTTTTTCTTAATGACAGCACATTTAGTGAAAATTCGATCTTCCGAGATATTTACAAGAAAAGTTAATCTTTTAGTTTTATTTCCTAGCAACGGGAGATATAATAACTTGTTTCTATAGTAATATATACTATAAAGGAGAGAGGAGTACAGTAAAAGTGGGGATATAACGTCACATTCCATAGGCGTACTTTGCAAAATAAGTTTCTATAATATAAATAAGGTCATAGCATATAAAATATATATAAGCACTTCGAAGATTAAATTTTGAAGTTGTATTATTTACAAAAAATAAAAATAAACCTTATGCATTTGACACTTTAACATTGAACGAATTAAATTTAACCAGTAAATAACAAGGAGGATTATATGTTAGGATTAAACTTTTTTTAATCTCGTGGCATTAAAAGTAACGCTTCAGTACTTACCTAAACTCAAAGATTAAAAAAAAAGTTAGTTCAAGAACTATCTTTAAAAGTCACTGTCTTCACTAAAACTACTGGTATCACTATAATTGTCTTTTCAGAGGTTTATTATTATAGGTTCTATTAAATAATCCATTGATATATCCACAAAAACAAATTTCGCACATCAGGAAATTTAAATGTTTTATTGTTTTGAGAAACATAACCTTTTAATTGTGACCAGATCAGTTCAATGGGATTTAACTCTGCGTGGTACGGAGGCAATCTGAGAATTTTAATTCCTTTTTCTCTGGCCATCTCATCTATAATATATTTTTTGAATTTGTTTTTATGTTGGCTTGCTATTACTAATAATTCTGCCTTCAAGAATTTAGGAGGACTGAGGAATGAACTATTTTTGTAACTGAAAAACTTTGAAAAAATATGATATCAATATCTGCCACACGTCGAGAGTTTGGTCACAGGTTTGTGTGAACGTTTTTACCCAAGTATGAATATCAGACCTATAATTTTCCTTCACTGCAGATCAATAAATAATAAAATCAATTGAACATAGAGTTTTTCTTATGTAGTGATAAATAGAGTGAGCTGAGCGATCTTATGTTGACGGGACCTATGCCCTACACGCTGCTGTTGCCCGTCTCGGAAACGGGACCTGTCCGCCGTGAGTATTCGCGAAGATCAAGCATCAGTAGATGTTGCTCTAAAAGGGTGAAATCCCCAGAAACTAGGCAACTTTTAATGCATTTAACTAACCTCTGTGACAAGCAGTTGTTATAAATATACTTAAATTATATACTTATTGGGCTGCTTAAAAATGTAGATTTGAATATTAAAAGCGAAGCTCGATGACCAGATATTAAATTATTATTCTTATATCCGATATCTTAAAATGAACAAAGTTAGTAAACAGTAATAGATTAACTTCCAAGGGCGCTTTGTCCGGTCCCGGAGGTGTCACGAATATCCTCCTGGGAAAAGGGTTCGAATTAATATTATTTATCGCTACGTTGGCAGATAAAACTCCCATGGGAAACTTTGCGAAAGGATTAGGACCTTCGGTGACTTGCGAACTTTGAATTCTCAACTTAATATACTCCCCACTGAGTACGCGGTTTAGGAATTTTAAAAGTTTTATCTTTTTCAAGTTCATAATCGACTTTTATTATTCTTTAAAGATATAGCGATCTTAGATAAAAAAGTTGCCGATGGTTTTATGTTTTATAATCTGATTAATTAAGTGATGTCCTAAAGGACTGGCAGGATCGCCATGTGATGTCCTTGATAAGGACATTTAATAAGGGTGGTAATTAACTGCAACCATACTAGTGATAGGATATATTAATAACAACAATACAGCAACATGAATCTTAATGAATAGGAAGATTGACATTTTATATACACAATATTTAATAACACAAATTCTCTACGTATTGGTTGTCGACCTTCCTATCTCACGTAATATAAATATATACAAATACCTGACCTAATACCTTAATACTAATAACTACATATTTTAATATACTGGGCGATGCGACTCCACATGACACAATTATTACTTAAAAATATTTTTTTTGATTATTATTAATTAAGCAAGAATTAAAACTAGTATGAACAAAATTTTGTTTTATCCTGAAATGCTACTAAAACTTTTTACAAAACAATACGATTTTTACATTAATGTAGGTTCACAAATAGACATTTCACTTGTCCAAATCCTAAATCCCACAGGAGTATATTTAAAACATTTACCCCCCGGCCTTGAGAGAAGGTACCTGTAATTCCCTTATTGTGTTTAATATTTTATGTAATCAACCCCAATCCTATAAGCAGACTTACTGCGTCGACAACCCCATACATTATTTACGGAATACATCTGATCCTAATTTGGATCCCTAATATTCAGTGAAACGATTTCGACGTACTCCCTTGTTCAAATTATATTGATCTCTCGAATGAAAACTGATGCTACAAGTACAGTTTGTTTTCTTTATTACAAAAACCAAAATATTCGTGAGTTTTGGTTAAGTGGAAATAACTGCAACTTGTTTGGAATCGAAAAAGTCTTGGATCGAAATTTTTACTTTGCTTTAGACATTTTTATTTATATTTTTATTTGGGCTTAAAATTGTAAAATGTAAGAGTAAAATTAGGATATAAAATACAGAGACTTATTTACAATTACTTCAATTACTTCAATTACTTCAATTACTTCAATTACTTCAATTACTTCAATTACTTCAATTACTTCAATTACTTCAATTACTTCAATTACTTCAATTACTTCAATTACTTCAATTACTTCAATTACTTCAATTACTTCAATTACTTCAATTACTTCAATTACTTCAATTACTTCAATTACTTCAATTACTTCAATTACTTCAATTACTTCAATTACTTCAATTACTTCAATTACTTCAATTACTTCAATTACTTCAATTACTTCAATTACTTCAATTACTTCAATTACTTCAATTACTTCAATTACTTCAATTACTTCAATTACTTCAATTACTTCAATTACTTCAATTACTTCAATTACTTCAATTACTTCAATTACTTCAATTACTTCAATTACTTCAATTACTTCAATTACTTCAATTACTTCAATTACTTCAATTACTTCAATTACTTCAATTACTTCAATTACTTCAATTACTTCAATTACTTCAATTACTTCAATTACTTCAATTACTTCAATTACTTCAATTACTTCAATTACTTCAATTACTTCAATTACTTCAATTACTTCAATTACTTCAATTACTTCAATTACTTCAATTACTTCAATTACTTCAATTACTTCAATTACTTCAATTACTTCAATTACTTCAATTACTTCAATTACTTCAATTACTTCAATTACTTCAATTACTTCAATTACTTCAATTACTTCAATTACTTCAATTACTTCAATTACTTCAATTACTTCAATTACTTCAATTACTTCAATTACTTCAATTACTTCAATTACTTCAATTACTTCAATTACTTCAATTACTTCGATTACTTCAATAAACTTGATCAAACTGCGTTGTCCCTATATCGTCCCTTATATTACTCATTTAATAAATTTTTGCATCACTGAAAATGCTTGGAGAAAAGCCATATTTAAAGTTTTACCAAAGAAGCAAACTCCTATTGAATTCAAATTACGATCTAGGCGGCTTTGAAATGGTGGTTTATAAAAACCAATTTTCGCCTTCAAGCGAGGCTTTTGCTTAAAATCCTTCGTCGAGTTCACATCAGTGTCTGTTGTAAAAACAAAAAAGAATCAAGTCAAAGCCACCTTGAGTAAAATTGTTACCTGTCAAAATTAACAAGTGAGGTTAGAATTGATATTCACGAGGAAATTCGTATAAGTAAATAACTAAACGAATTACAAACAACATTTCACCTATATCCTATTCCAAATAATATTCCGAAGAATTTTATCCAGTATTCCTGATTTGGATCTTGGGAGATCTAATTTGATGTATCGTCGATTTTGGGAAAGTAGATAAACAAAGATATCTAAAAGATTAAACATTAATTAACTAGGTTAGGTTAGATATTAGTATATAAGTGAAATTAGGATAAGATAAGAGAATAATTTATCGAGTCAAAAAAGGAAATTACGCTTACCTTTTTCTAATAAACAATTTTTTTCACAATAACTGCATAGTCATTAATAAACATTTTTAAAGTCTTGAACCATTATTATCGATCTTACAATTTTGCGGCCAATTTTTGAAGCACAACTGGAATTAGGAGACTCATTTTCTCTACTGCGTTAAAGGCGAAAATTGATTACGTTCTGACTAAGGCTACGTCGGAACGAAACAAAATAAAAAAAAATAATCTAACAAAATTTAAAAAAAAAAGAAGAATCTAATAATAATCAGATCTAATAATAAAATCATAGTTTTTTTTTGAAAGCTACTTACTAGAGTAGGCGGTAAGTAACAATATCTTAAAATATATTGGTTTTTTAATATAATAAAATTTCAATTAATATTTCTGGATTTTGTCATTGTTATGCTGTTTTTACACAGGTCGTTTAGGATTAAGTGGACATTTAAAAATAAACTTCGTCCTTTCTTTTCCCAAATTTTCTTAGATTATTACTTTTTATCATGCAAATATTGTATCTTGAAAAATAATAATTCCTAAAAATGTAATAAAAGATATACTTTTCAAAGTACATCTTATTGACCCACTTCTATTCGTATCCACGTAGATTTCTATTCATAAAGTTGACCTGGTTCCTGATTCAAGTACTCTATTTTGTGAATGTATGTAAAGGATTTATCATATACGCTTCAGAAAAGAAGTAGCGATATTCACGGTGTAAGGATATATCGTCGGTAGTGAATCGAGGCCTGAGGGGATGAATGGGTCTGAAATCCCTGATAAATCGCTATTTTCTTATATGGGAAGATGATACGGGCAACGGAGCAAGGAAGCAGTCGGTTTAATACAAGCCAAATTTTATTCAAATCTTATAGTACAGATGTACAATAATCATGAGTTCTCAATGTGTGGGTCGAGATAATAGATGGCGACAGTTACTTGGTTATATAATAGAGAGAGAGAGAATATGCTTTATTGTCATAGAAAAATTACAAAAATTTTATAGACAAAGCGAAACTAAATAATAAAAATAAATTACTAGACAAAACAAAGCAAAAACAAAATATGAATAACAATTCTACAGGGTGCGCCAATTATTTCCACTCGATCTCTAGCACCGAAACTAAAAGAGATATCAACAAGATTTTTTGTAGGGGTAGACAGTGTCACTCGCACTACAATTTTAAAATATTTTGATGTATACAGGGTGGCTGCTAATTTTTGTGGAATGAAAATTAATTTGGTTTTTTTAAATTGAACACCCTGTATACGATTATGTCATCTGATTCTACTTAATATTAGATTTACGGTAGTTTTTTATATTTGTAAATCCGACGCGGCGTTGACAAGTTATTCCTATTTTAAGCAGATTTAATGAAAAAACAGCACTTCAGAAATATTAGCACAAAAAATCACATTTTTTAAAAAATTCCTCAAAAAAGCTACTATGATGTAAATGAAACATGCACCTATCACAATAATCACACAACATCTTCACCTGTTGCACAGGGTGTTTGCCGATGGCGTGCCAATAGTCTAGTTTTCAAATGGCGATAACTTAATTTTTTCAAATGGGACACCCTGTATATTTTTCTTCAGTTAGAAGCTCTCCCTAATACGCATTAAAAAAATATAGGGTTTTGCACATCTAACTTTACTATTTACTTTAATAATTGATGTTAATTGACAAACAACATATTTTACACAATTTTTAATAAGAAATCAAGTTACCTATGAAAATGACAGTAGGTATATTTTGTTATGGCATTAATTGTCATACAGGGTGTTCAATTTAAAAAAACCAAATTAATTTTCATTCCACAAAAATTAGCCACCCTGTATACATCAAAATATTTTAAAATTGTAGTGCGAATGACACTGTCTACCCCTACAAAAAATCTTGTTGATATCTCTTTTAGTTTCGGTGCTAGAGATCGAGTGGAAATAATTGGCGCACCCTGTATATGCAATATGCAATATCCGTCACTATAAATTATTGTTCAAATTAACTTAATTTAATTATTGCTCCTATATGCTGCAATCCAAAAGTCTAAGGCACGTTATAGAATTCTGTCACTGTGTAAAATGGTCTTTCTTGAAGAAAAGGCCTAGCGAAGGTGAGATTCGAATAAGGAAAAGTAGGTCATTAATGCATTAAAGAAAAGATCGAAAGGAGACTTAGAGCCACAGAAATGGATTACTGGAGAAGAGCAGCAGGGAAATCAAGGCTAGAAAGAGTTACAAATGAGAGAATTAAACAAATAATGGGAGTACGGGCATATTCAAAGAATGCCAATGGACAGAATTCCAAATAAAATACTACGGTAGAACCTCATAGGAAGAAAAAGAAGAGGAAGGCCACGAAAGAGTTGGAGAGAAGGCATACAAAAAGAGATGGATGAGAGAGATCTTGAAGAGGACATGTGGATGAACAGAGAGGAATGGAGATGGGGAATCGCACAACGTCGACGCACGTTTTAACGCGATAGAGATAGAGATAGATAGGTCATTAATGCAGTAGTAGGATTAGCTGTTTAGAAACAGTTTTAATGGCAAAACATGCAGAAGATAATTTTTTTGCCAAGGTCTCAATATGAGTGGACCATTTCAGGAATTTGTCTATATAAAGACCTAAAAACTTAATTGAGTTCACCGTTAGAATCGGATTATTTCTTAGAGTTATAAGCTGCAAAGTACCTCTGTAAGACATTGCTACTGGTGTTGAAACAAAGCCCATTTGAGTCAGACCATGACTTGATAGTTACTAGATCTTTGTTAATGCTAGATTGTAATGTCTGTATATCAGAACTACTCCAGGTTACACTCGTGTCATCGGTAAATAAAGTAATTCTTCCACTTATTTTTAAGTCTATGATATCGTTAATGAATAATAAAAATAAAATCGGACCTAATACTGAACCTTGAGGTACTCTACTGCTAATTGGCAGATTTGAAGAATCCTCACCATTGGCCTATACCTGCTGATTTCTATTTTCTAAATAAGTTTTAAACCATAAATTTGTAGTTTCTTAATTAAGATTTCATGATTAACACAATCAAAGGCCTTTGCGAAGTCACAAAATACTGAAGCTGTGAAAAGTTTATCATTAAGTGATGTATAAATTTCATTCAGAACGGAAAACATTGCGTCACTAGTGCATTTTTTAGGGAGGAAACCATAGTGATAAGGTGTTAAGATGTTTTGTTTGGAAAGAAAGGGCAGTAGGCGATTTTTCATTAGCCTTTCTATTATCTTCGATAAGGTAGGTAATAAAGCAGTAGGTCTATAGTGAAGTGGGATTATTGTGGCGGTTTTTAGACAGCTCGGAAAGATACCAGATTCGAAGGATTCATTAATCAGCGAAGTTAATTACTACATCAGGTATATTTGAAAATATTTTAGTGGACAAGCCATCATTTCCACAGGAAGATTTATTTTGAATGCTGTTTATGATTTGCACTAGTTCGTGCTTCTTTCGTGATTCTTTTAGTAGGTAGGAGGAAGGAGAGAGCATCCTGGCCTGGAGCTATGTTAGAGCTGATATTCTTACTTACATTAACAAAATAATTGTTTAGTTCATCAGGAGTAGGATTAACAGTGTTTAAGGAACTGGTTTTATTTCTTAAGTCATTTATAATTGACCAGGTTTCTTTGAAAGAGTTTTTAGCTCTTGAGATGCGAGTTTTATAATAGTTTTTCTTAATAGATTTGATAATTTTCCGATGCAGTATTAACATGGCGACAGTTACTTGGTTATAGAATAGATGTAACTAAATTGTGTATGAACTAACCCAATAAGAGAAATGTAGGACAATTGTTTTTTTCTGCACATTCAAAACTATTTTGTTTAGTGTCTTTTTGAAGCTTTTATGAAAGATTGGCTTGCTGCTTTTATTTACCATCGTAAAATAGGCGTTTATCGAGAAGAGGGCGATAAATAACCTCGTATTTGTCTTTCACGACGGGCGACAAATAAAAATTTACGTTCTTTTAGACTCTTTGGAGTATTTTGTTATATTAGAAATGGTAAAAAACCTCATTTATGATTAGTTTATCTTTTTCTTAGCCAAATTCAAGGTTCGTCCTCAAAAAATTGCACATCAAATGATGATTAACTCTTGTTTCGCTTGTTTCAGGATCGAGCCCATTATTTTTGGCGATAGAAGAACACAAAAATGTCGGTACAACAGGAAGGCATCAATAAAGTGGCTGCGCCTACGGGAAACGTGAACCATCATAATAAACGACCAGTGGTGCTCGTTTATCCAACGGGTAAGTTGAATTATTTTATTGGGATGTTTTCACGTCATTGAGCAGGTTACACGTCAATGAAAAAAGAAGGTTGGAGGCCTATAATTGGCCATTTCAGTAAGGATGAAATAATTGGGATTTTTCTTGATACTGGCGGTCGAAAAATTCCCACACGTTATATTATATACTTGTTAGGTTGTTTTTAGAATCTGTAAACATTGTCTGGTACATTTTCCGGTGTCCTAATTTTAAATTTACTGTTCCTCTTTCAATCCAATACAACTAAAATTAGTAGTAGGCTAAGGAAACATCCTTGTTTCTCTTCTATTTTTGTTTCGAATTCCCTTGACTCTTCATTGTTTGCTATAACTATTTTTATACATGGCGTTGACTATTTCTACTAAGATCTCATCTATTTCCCTTATTTTCGAATATTCTCCATATAAACGAGTTTCTTATTCTGTTAAACGCATGCATATCTTTATCTATACTCACACATGGTTGGTCACATTGAGTTTCTTCTATTGTCATCTCCATTTTATTTCTTATCCTTTTTTCAATGGTTCTGACAAAAACCTTTCCTGCAACGCTTGACAAAGGACCCCGCAGTTTTTGATAGGAAAATGGCTTTCGGTGGATTTCTCTCAAACTTGGGAAATTTATTCTTCATCCCATCCCGATCAAAAGCGTTCACGGGCCCAACTCAATCCTATGTACAGATTTCGAGCTAGCGAGAGTTTAAAATGATTAGGGGGAACTCGATATATGCGCATTTATCGGCAAGTTAGGCGTTCACCTCTTTACGTTTATCAAATACTATTAAACGAGCAAGGTTTGTATGTGTGTGTGTATGTGTGTGTGTCCAGAGGATCTCGAAATCCACTCGTCAGAATTCAATGAAACTTTCAGGGTAGACTAATTCCTATCTAAATCGACAGAAAATGTAGGTCTCATGTCTGTGAAAATTCGATCTTCCGAGATATTTACAATTTTAGTTAAGCTTTTAGTTTTATTTCCTAGCAACGGCAACTTGTTTCTATAGTAATATACTATAAAGGAGAGAGGATATAACGTCACATTCCATAGGCGTACTTTGCAAAATAAGTTTCTATAATATAAATAAGGTCACAGCATATAAAATATATATACCCACTTCGTAGATTAAATTTTGAAGTTATATTATTTACAAAAAATAAAAATAAACCTTATGCATCTGACACTTTAACATTGAACGAATTAAATTTAACCAATAAATAACAAGGAGGATTATATGTTGGGATTAAACTGTTTTTAATCTCTTGGCATTAAAAGTAACGCTTCAGTACTTACCTAAACTCAAAGATTAAAAAAAAAGTTAGTTCAAGAACTATCTATAAAAGTCACTGTCTTCACTAAAACTACTGGTATTACTATAATTGTCTTTACTGAGGTTTATTATTATAGGTTCTATTAAATTATCCATTGATAGTGGATATACTTTCCTAAATGAATTTTCCACCTTTTTAACATGATCAATGCATTTTCCCCAATGTTCTCTATTTACATCTGAAAATGCCTTCAAAAACAAATTTCGCACATCAGGAAATTTAAATGTTTTATTGGTTTGAGAAACATAATCTTTTAATAATTGTGACCAGATCAGTTCAATGGGATTTAACTCTGCGTGGTACGGAGGCAATCTGAGAATTTTAATTAGTTTTTCTCTGGCCATCTCATCTATAATATATTTTTTGAATTTTGAATTTGAATTACTAATAATTCTGCCTTCAAGGATTTAGGAGGACTGATAATATTTTTAGAATGAAGCCATTTTGAAATATATATTTTATTACAAAATTCCGAATCAATTAAAATACATACGATACGGCTATGAATAAATAAAGTCTGACTTATCTGTCAAAATAACAGGTTTATTACAGTAAAAACCATGGAAACAAGATTAAATCTAGACAAAAACTATATTAGGCCGATCAGATGTATTAAAATTTAAATTTTAACTACAAATAAGCATTGAAGGATGAGGTAAAAATAAAATTTCTACCTCTTGAACCTATACTACGTTCTGCAAATTAAATACTGCACTCCTTTCTTCTGTATAGTATAGTACTAAAAAGGTTTGACTTTATTTAATTTCTGGCGTTTAAATCTGAAAGAATTCAATTTTAAATTTGCCGCTTTTTATCCATAATGACCTACAAATTTTGACAACTACTGACACGCACATCTCTGGTTAAACGTTAAGAAAATGGGACCGGCTGGGATTTTCATGAAATTTTCGCAGATGCTATAAAACATGATAAAATCAATATACCTACTTAGCAATAGAAATTTTTGCGCGGAAAAATATTTTTCACATTTTTTTATTCTGCAAATGCCCAAGTAGCAATTTATAACCAGAATAAACCTGAAAAGTATAAAAAAGAAAAGGTTCATTTGACGGACATAAATAATTTGCTTGTCAAATGACAGCCATCTCATAAATTCTAAGTTGAAAATACAACGTTGCCAATTCAATTTCAGAAATCATGGGTTTAGGTAAATATTTATAGGAACGTTGAGTAACACTGTTAAAATGGACACTTGTCAAAACGTGACAACTGTTAAAATGTGATACGTGTCAGAATGTTACAACTGTCAAAATATGACACCTGTCAGAATGTAACAAATGTCAACATGTCACACGTATCGTACTTTTCTTTATTTATTACACAGATCTAACCTAACCTAAAGCTAATCTTTTTTTTTTGGCGGGTGGAAATTCTTTATGCACATCGGGTAAAGGTTCTTCCCTTCCCCGATAGTGTGAGACTACCCCTTACGGTTACTCACTAAAACCACCCCACTGAAACCACTATAAAAGATAAAAGATAAAGAAACTTTATTTATCAAAGATAATACATACAATAATTCAAAATAAACATAAATATAAACTTCATAATTAATTCAAAAAATAAATAAATAATAAATATAAACAAAAAAAATTCTACAATTGACCCTCGTATATATAATTTCTGTCGAAAACTGTACATAAAGAGCAAAAAAAAAAAAATAAAAAAAAAATATAACAAAACACAATTTATTTAATAACAAATTTTAAAATTTAAATAAAACAGCTAAAACAGCTCAATTAAATAAAAATTAATAAGTAAAGTAAAGACTAACTTTATACTTTTTAATTCATAATTTATTTATTTTTAACATACTTAATAAGCTCTTTTTTAAAATGACTAGACTTAGGAGTTGTTTTAATATTTTGAGGCAGATGATTGAATTGATCTATCCCTTTATGAAATAAGCTTTTCATGGAACTACTTTTATTAGTTGTTTGAATGTAAAATTTGTTGGAATTTGCTGCTCTTGTATTCCTTTGATGTACCTCTGTGAGTGGTATTAGTTGACAATTAAGATATTCAGGCAACATATTGTTTACTATTTTGAATATGAAAACCATTGTTTGCACATACAGCAATTGTTCAACATTTAACCAATTTAATGCATCTAACATAAACTGAATAGGCGTATATCTGTTACAACTTAGTATAACTCGCATCGCCTTATTTTGTAAAATCTGTAATCTGTCAAAATTGGAACATCCTGTGTATACTAAAGAACAGCAATAGTAAAAATGGGGCAGAATAAGTGTATTATATACAGTCAGTTTAGTTGAAATTGATAAGTATGGTGACACTCTCCGTAAAAACCCAATTTTTTTCCCTACTTTTTTACTGATATAATCAATATGTTTATTAAATTTAAGTTCTCTATCCAACATGACTCCTAAATACTTTATTTCATGTACCATTTCCACTTTTTCATTATTTATTTTGATATCTAGCTCTAAATTTACAAATCTATTATATAAAAAGTTGTTACCAATAAACATAAATTTTGATTTCATCTCATTAACTTTTAATTTATTTTGTTTAAATTTAGTTGTTAATAATCCCAATTCGCTGTTGACAGTTTCAGCAACTTCAACAAAATCTTCCCCAAAATAGTAGATGAACGTGTCATCAGCAAAAAGTTTGATTTTACATTTCTTAAGAACCTTTCCTAAGTCGTTTATATAAATTATGAACAGTAATGGCCCTAACACGCTCCCCTGTGGTACCCCACACGTATTTAATTCTGGATTCGACACCTCACTATTGATTTTAGTTACCTGATACCTATTTACTAAGTAATTGTACAACCAATCATAGACAGCTCCCTTAAATCCATATTTTTTTAACTTTTGAAGTAAAATGTTACGGTCAATTGTTTCAAATGCACGTTTTAGCCCTACACGCTGCTGTTGCCCGTCCCGGAAACGGGGCCTGTCCGCCGTGACTATTCGCGAAGATCAAGCGTCAGTAGATGTTGCCCCAAAAGGGTGAAATCTCCAGAAACTAGGCAACTTTTAATGCATTTAACTAACCTCTGGGACAAGCAGTTGATAAACGTCAACAACACCTGCAGCAAATTGAAAATTAACACTGACAGCTTTTTTAATTTTCCCGCCTACTTTCTATTTATCTACCTTTCTGTAGTTCAAGTAGATGTCGCCCACTCCGTGATTTTCACGAATTAATTAATAATTTGTCAGGTTATAAATATACTTAAATTATATACTCATTGGACTGCTTAAAAATGTAGATTTGAATATTAAGAGCGAAGCTCGGTGACCAGATATTGGTTTATATGATGGATATATGTCATACACACCCAGATACACACACACGCACATATTTTTCATTTTTCAATCACTTTTTTGTTACCGTGACTATGTCCGACAGGGGCGTTTCATTAACAGGGTTAAACACAGCAAGTCACCTTGAAATAAATTAATTAATTAATTTTAATTATGGCTTTGGGTCGGTAAGAAAACCACTTTCTCCTCAGAGATGCCAACAAGGGTCAAAGAGAGCAAGAAATTTCAGTCCATAATGTAAATTAGATAATTCCCGAATATAGGAATTAATTATAACTTCGCGAACTGTCTCTGTGGAAATGATTTGTACGAAATAAGCTGACAATGTTTGATATTTAAGGAGATTGTTGTGATTTGTTGAAAAAATATAAATTTGACGTGGTTGGCTTTGTTTATCAAATATTATTAAACGAGCAAGGTTTGTATGTGTGTGTGTATGTGTGTGTGTCCAGAGGATCTCGAAATCCACTCGTCAGAATTCAATGAAACTTTCAGGGTAGACTAATTCCTATCTAAATCGGCGAAAAGTGTTGGTCTCATGTCTGTGAAAATTCGATCTTCCGAGATATTTACAAGAAAAGTTAAGCTTTTAGTTTTATTTCCTAGCAACGGCACATAATAATAACTTGTTTCTATAGTAATATATACTATAAAGGATAGATGAGTACAGTAAAAGTGGGGATATAACGTCACATTCCATAGGCGTACTTTGCAAAATAAGTTTCTATAATATAAATAAGGTCACAGCATATAAAATATATATACGCACTTCGTAGATTAAATTTTGAAGTTATATTATTTAAAAAAAATAAAAATAAACTTTATGCATCCGACACTTTAACATTGAACGAATTAAATTTAACCAATAAATAACAAGGAGGATTATATGTTGGGATTAAATTAAATCTCTTGGCATTAAAAGTAACGCTTCAGTACTTACCTAAACTCAAAGATTAAAAAAAAAGTTAGTTCAAGAACTATCTTTAAAAGTCACTGTCTTCACTAAAACTACTGGCATCACTATAATTGTCTTTTCTGATGTTTATTATTATCGGTTCTATTAAATTATCCATTCATATATCCACTTTCCTAAATGAATTTTCCACATTTTTAAACATGATCAATGCATTTTCCCCAATGTTCTCTATTTACATCTGAAACTGCCTTCAAAAACAAATTTCGCACATCAGGAAATTTAAATGTTTTATTGTTTTGAGAAACATAACCTTTTAATAATTGAGACCAGATCAGTTCATTGGAATTTAACTCTGCGTGGTTCGGAGGAAATCTGAGAATTTTAATTCCTTTTTCTCTGGCCATCTCATCCATAATATATTTTTTGAATTTGTTTTTATGTTGCCTTGCTATTACTAATAATTCTGCCTTCAAGGATTTAGAAGGACTGATAATATTTTTAGAATGAAGCCATTTTGAAATATATATTAATACAAAATTCTGAATCAATTAAAATACATACGGTACGGCTATGAATAAATAAGGTCTGACTTATCTGTCAAAAGAACAGGTTGATTACAGTAAAAACCATGGAAATAAGATTAAATCTACACAAAAACTATATTAGGCCGAACAGATGTATTAAAATTTAAATTTTAACTACAAATAAGCATTGAAGGATGAGGTAAAAATAAAATTTCTACCTCTTGAACCTGTACTACGTTCTGCAAATTAAATACTGCACTCCTTTCTTCTGTATAGTATAGTAGTAAAAAGGTTTGACTTTATTTAATTTCTGGCGTTTTAATCAGAAAGAATTCAATTTTAAATTTGTCGCTTTATATAAAAAAGGAAAGGTTCATTTGACGGACATAAATAATTTGCTTGTCAAATGACAGCCATCTTATTAATTCAAAGTTGAAAATACAACGTTGCCAATTCAATTTCAGAAATCATGGGTTTAGGTAAATATTTATAGGAACGTTGAGTAACACTGTTAAAATGGACACTTGTCTTCCCTTCCCCGATAGTGTGAGACTACCCCTTACGGCTACTATTTTATTATGCGGACAGTTTTAATATTTAAGTTTTCATGATCAGAGAGAGAGAGAGAGAGAGAAAGAATTTTTGAAAAAATATGATATCAATATCTGCCACACCTCGAGAGTCTGGTCACAGGTTTTTGTGGAGGTTTTTACCCAAGTATGAATATCAGACCTATAATTTTCCTTCACTGCAGATCAAAAAATAATAAAATCAATTGAACATAGAGTTTTTCTTATATAGTGATAAATAGAGTGAGCTGAGCGATCTTCTGTTGACGGGACGTGTGCCCTACACGCTGCTGTTGCACGTCCCGGAAACGGGGCCTGTCCACCGTGACAATTCGCGAAGATCAAGCGTCAGTAGAAGTTGCCCTAAAAGGGTGAAATCCCCAGAAACTAGGCAACTTTAATGCATTTAACTAACCTCTGTGACAAGCAGTTGATAAACGTCAACAACAGCTGCAGCCAATTGAAAATTAACACTGACAGCTTTTTTAATTTTCCCGCCTACTTTCAATCCAATCGCCAATCAACTTTTTATTTATCTCCCTATCAGTAGTTCGCCAACTCCGTGATTTTCGCGAATTAATTAATAATTTGTCATGTTATAAATATACTTAAATTATATACTCATTGGGCTGCTTAAAAATGTAGATTTGAATATTAAGAGCGAAGCTCGGTGACCAGATATTTTATTATTATTTCTAGAAGAGAAAATTCCTTAAACCGCGAAAGGTGAAACGTTGGAAAACACAGAGAGAAATAAGAAAAAAAATCCTCTTTCGAAATTATTCTCTACATTTGAGCTTTAAAACGAAAAGGTACAAACGTAGTTAGTTTCAGAAATTCCTGAGAAGGGTGCGAACTGAATTATGACGGTCATTGTTATGAAAATCGAAAGCCATATTTTGAATTCCAAGTCGACTGATATCAGGGAGAGTAAATTCAATTTGGCTTCATTGCTTCCATTCAAGCGAATGGATATTGTGAATGAAAATTAAAGGTACAGACGTTTTTTATGCGTGAGTTCGTATGAGAATATAAGGATGTAACCAGAGGGGATCACCATCACAAAGTTTTTTTCGATCGAAAATGTGTAGGATAATCCATTTTCCGACATTTTAAAGCTCGTTGCGTTGAAAGTGGACCTCGTAGGAGGAGTATTAATGTTATGAGACTTGGTTTTGCTTGCTGGAGTTGAGTTCCAGTTCCAATTCTCCGTTCTAGGATTTAATAGATTTTTCGAGGTATTTTTTCCTTTGCAGGAGACCAAAAGACGTGGAAATATAATGGTCAGGTGTTCTAAGTTTTTAATCAGTCTTTATATTTGTTTCGTTTCGTTTTCGCTACGCTATTATCAGCTAAACTGTTAAAAATACTCATCAGGATATTTGCGGTGACGAAAGCGCATCATTATGTCGACTTCCATTTCAAAAAAGGCGACCCATATCCCATATAAGCATCGAGAGCAACTTTTCCAATTAAAACTTCTGGGATATTTCAGCACATCAATTTGATTCCTGGATGGAATGGGACAATGCCGATTGAAGGTTAGAGGCCTCGTTCATAATCGTCAGTTCGTTACGTAGATTTCCTTTCATAGATCAATTACAGAAACCATCGGTTCGAGACCGTTTCCCAGTGGCGGGACCAACATCGGGATAGCAGATTCAGTCAAATATTTGAACGCTTTTTTGAGATAATTTTTTCAAGGTCCTGTACCTTCAAGAGGAAACCTTTGCGGACTTACTTTTATATAAAAATTTTATTTTAAAGAGTCTTCCCGCGGTTCGAGAGAGAAATGACCAAATTTAATAAAACTCTCTGTATCTCTGTTAAGAAAGGGGTTACACCCAACAAATACAGGTTTTTTGGAAGTGTATAATTGTGTTATATCAAATACTATTAAACGAGCAAGGTTTGTATGTGTGTATGTATGTATGCATGTATCTCAAAATCTACTCGTCAGAATTCAATAAAACTTTCAGGGTAGACTAATTCCTATCTAAATCGGCAAAAAATGCGGGTCTCATGTCTGTGAAAATTCGATCTTCCGAGATATTTACAAAAAAAGTTAAGCTTTTAGTTTATTTCCTAGCAACGACAGAGATAATATAACTTATTTCTATACTATAAAGGAGAGAGGAGCGCAGTAAAAGTGGGGATATAACGTCACATTCCATAGGCGTACTTTGCAAAATAAAAAATAAAAATACCGACTGGGATTTTCATGAAATTTTCACAGATGCTATAAAACATGATAAAATCAATATACTTAGCAATAGAAATTTTTGCGCGGAAAAATATTTTTAACATTTTTTTATGAAAAAATATATGTTGGGATACTCACTCCCAAGACAAACAAAATCAGTGCGTTGAAACGGTTATTTAACATATTTTTCCAGTACAAAGGCATACATAACTTTTCTACAAGTGCCCAAGTAGCAATTTATAACCAGAATAAACCTGAAAAGTATAAAAAAGGAAAGGTTCATTTGACGGACATAAATAATTTGCTTGTCAAATGACAGCCATCTCATAAATTCAAAGTTGAAAATACAACGTTGCCAATTCAATTTCAGAAATCATGGGTGTATGTAAATATTTATAGGAACGTTGAGTAACACTGTTAAAATGGACACTTGTCAAAATGTGACACCTGTCAAAACGTAACAACTGTTAAAATGTGATACATGTCAGAATGTAACAACTGTCAAAATGAACAAATCTCAAAATGAACAAATGTCAAAATATGACACCTGTCAGAATGTAACAAATGTCAAAATGTCAGACGTATTGTACTTTTCTTTATTTATTACAAAGATCTAACCCAACCTAAAGCTAATCTTTTTTTTTGGCGTGTGGAAATGCTTTATGCACATCGTGTAAAGGTTCTTCCCTTCCCCGAGAGTGTGAGACTACCCTTTAGGGCTACTATTTTATTATGCGGACAGTTTTAATATTTTAAATTTTCATTATCATAGAGAGAGAGAGAGAAAAAGAATGAATGCTTATACACGTGTACTATTAACATAGATTTCAATTTTTTATTTTACAAAAAACTTTAAAGAGACATTTAAATTTCTCTATTTTCATAGTACATTTTAAGGTTGTGCTACCATCTATGGTAAGAAGAGAGTATTGACATTAAATTTTGACTGAATCTAGTCAAGATGTCACTCTCTTCTTTTTTATCCCTTTCAGAGATTAATACAAAGTGAGTAAACCAGTAAGGAATTTTAATTTATTAGATTCGACATCCTAAGACCGGTTTCTGTCTTTCGACTTCATCAGTTAGGCTTTTCGAATCCAATAAATAAAATTCCAAACTCGTACAAGTCAATAGCTATATCCGCTATAAGATAACATTTTTAGATGTGCTACCATCTATGGTAAGAAGAGAGTATTGACATTAAATTTTGACTGAATCTAGTCAATATGTCACTCTCTTCTTTTTTATCCCTTTCAGAGATTAATACAAAGTGAGTAAACCAGTAAGGAATTTTAATTTATTAGATTCGACATCCTAAGACCGGTTTCTGTCTTTCGACTTCATCAGTTAGGCTTTTCGAATCCAATAAATAAAATTCCAAACTCGTACAAGTCAATAGCTATATCCGCTATAAGATAACATTTTTAGATGTGCTACCATCTATGGTAAGAAGAGAGTATTGACATTAAATTTTGACTGAATCTAGTCAATATGTCACTCTCTTCTTTTTTATCCCTTTCAGAGATTAATACAAAGTGAGTAAACCAGTAAGGAATTTTAATTTATTAGATTCGACATCCTAAGACCGGTTTCTGTCTTTCGACTTCATCAGTTAGGCTTTTCGAATCCAATAAATAAAATTCCAAACTCGTACAAGTCAATAGCTATATCCGCTATAAGATAACATTTTTAGATGTGCTACCATCTATGGTAAGAAGAGAGTATTGACATTAAATTTTGACTGAATCTAGTCAAGATGTCACTCTCTTCTTTTTTATCCCTTTCAGAGATTAATACAAAGTGAGTAAACCAGTAAGGAATTTTAATTTATTAGATTCGACATCCTAAGACCAGTTTCTGTCTTTCGACTTCATCAGTTAGGCTTTTCGAATCCAATAAATAAAATTCCAAACTCGTACAAGTCAATAGCTATATCCGCTATAAGATAACATTTTCAGATGTGCTACCATCTATGGTAAGAAGAGAGTATTGACATTAAATTTTGACTGAATCTAGTCAAGATGTCACTCTCTTCTTTTTTATCCCTTTCAGAGATTAATACAAAGTGAGTAAACCAGTAAGGAATTTTAATTTATTAGATTCGACATCCTAAGACCGGTTTCTGTCTTTCGACTTCATCAGTTAGGCTTTTCGAATCCAATAAATAAAATTCCAAACTCGTACAAGTCAATAGCTATATCCGCTATAAGATAACATTTTTAGATGTGCTACCATCTATGGTAAGAAGAGAGTATTGACATTAAATTTTGACTGAATCTAGTCAAGATGTCACTCTTTTCTTTTTTATCCCTTTCAGAGATTAATACAAAGTGAGTAAACCAGTAAGGAATTTTAATTTATTAGATTCGACATCCTAAGACCGGTTTCTGTCTTTCGACTTCATCAGTTAGGCTTTTCGAATCCAATAAATAAAATTCCAAACTCGTACAAGTCAATAGCTATATCCGCTATAAGATAACATTTTTAGATGTGCTACCATCTATGGTAAGAAGAGAGTATTGACATTAAATTTTGACTGAATCTAGTCAATATGTCACTCTCTTCTTTTTTATCCCTTTCAGAGATTAATACAAAGTGAGTAAACCAGTAAGGAATTTTAATTTATTAGATTCGACATCCTAAGACCGGTTTCTGTCTTTCTACTTCATCAGTTAGGCTTTTCGAATCCAATAAATAAAATTCCAAACTCGTACAAGTCAATAGCTATATCCGCTATAAGATAACATTTTTAGATGTGCTACCATCTATGGTAAGAAGAGAGTATTGACATTAAATTTTGACTGAATCTAGTCAATATGTCACTCTCTTCTTTTTTATCCCTTTCAGAGATTAATACAAAGTGAGTAAACCAGTAAGGAATTTTAATTTATTAGATTCGACATCCTAAGACCGGTTTCTGTCTTTCGACTTCATCAGTTAGGCTTTTCGAATCCAATAAATAAAATTCCAAACTCGTACAAGTCAATAGCTATATCCGCTATAAGATAACATTTTTAGATGTGCTACCATCTATGGTAAGAAGAGAGTATTGACATTAAATTTTGACTGAATCTAGTCAATATGTCACTCTCTTCTTTTTTATCCCTTTCAGAGATTAATACAAAGTGAGTAAACCAGTAAGGAATTTTAATTTATTAGATTCGACATCCTAAGACCGGTTTCTGTCTTTCGACTTCATCAGTTAGGCTTTTCGAATCCAATAAATAAAATTCCAAACTCGTACAAGTCAATAGCTATATCCGCTATAAGATAACATTTTTAGATGTGCTACCATCTATGGTAAGAAGAGAGGATGTCGAATCTAATAAATTAAAATTCCTTACTGGTTTACTCACTTTGTATTAATCTCTGAAAGGGATAAAAAAGAAGAGAGTGACATATTGACTAGATTCAGTCAAAATTTAATGTCAATACTCTCTTCTTACCATAGATGGTAGCACATCTAAAAATGTTATCTTATAGCGGATATAGCTATTGACTTGTACGAGTTTGGAATTTTATTTATTGGATTCGAAAAGCCTAACTGATGAAGTCGAAAGACAGAAACCGGTCTTAGGATGTCGAATCTAATAAATTAAAATTCCTTACTGGTTTACTCATTTTAAGGTTGATTGTGACTTTGTATTTTCCAAGAACAAATTGTAATGTAATGTACGAATGAACTATTTTTGTAACTGAAAAACTTTGAAAAAATATGATATCAATATCTGCCACACGTCGAGAGTCTGGTCAAAGGTTTTTGTGGAGATTTTTACCCAAGTATGAATATCAGACCTATAATTTTCCTTCAGTGTAGATCATTAAATAATAAAATCAATTGAACATACAGTTTTTCTTATATAGTGATAAATAGAGTGAGCTGAGCGATCTTCTGTTGACGGGACCTGTGCCCTACACGCTGCTGTTGTCCGTTTGCCCTAAAAGGGTGAAATCCCCATAAACTAGGCAACTTTTAATGCATTTAACTAACCTCTGTGACAAGCACTTGATAAACGTCAACAACAGCTTCAGCCAATTGAAAATTAACACTGACAGCTTTTTTAATTTCCGCCTACTTTCAAGCCAATCGCCAATCAACTTTTTATTTATCTCCCTTTCAGTAGTTCAAGTAGATGTCGCCCACTCCGTGATTTTCGCGAATTAATTAATAATTTGTCATGTAGATTTGTAAAAATGTAGATTTGAATAATAAGAGCGAAGCTCGGTGACCAGATATTCTTCGTTTAATGTATGTACACTTCGCAATGAAACACCCTGTATACTCATTTACAAAAAAGACGATAAGAAATCAATAAGACTGTAATTCCAGAATTTCAAAACGTTCCATAAACACTAAATAAAGTATAATCAGTCTAAAATGCTATGAGAAAGAAAATTAAATTTTAATCAAAATCTTTTATCAGTAAAGAAATCCAGAACGAGCCCGCGCCATATTTTTAATTTCAATGTCGACATCTGGCTGAATAAATTGAACGAAACCCACCCATATCCAATCAATCAATTAATTCGGAATTAAAAAAAAAACCTCGATTCGATCGAGGTCGAATTTAGGGCGAATTCAGGTGGAATGTCCCGTTTGTCCTCATCCCAAAACCGTAAATTCAAATGACGTTAATTCACAAACGACATCAAATACTCCTTTCTAGCAGCACACACAGAGCCGAGCCCGATGAACCATATATGTTTCTAGAACATGGAAGAAACGTCGAAAAAGAATTTTCAACGTCGCTTGTTTCGTTGCGGAATAAGACCAAAGCAATTTTGTGAAAATTGGAAATTTCGATTAACGGTTCTTTGTTGGGTGTAGACTATTTCGAGATAATTAGTTTTGACTTACTAAGCACATAATTATTTAATTTAAAACAATTTTAAAGTTGTCAGAGGGTTTGAGATAGCACAAAATGTGATCTTGATGAAACTTGGCATTTTAGAAAACAATAAAAAAATCTTTGCTGCTATAAAGTATATCACAATTTCGAAAATTTGGTTTTTCCATTATATCTCGAAAGAAAATAAAAATTTCGAGAAACTAATAGCACCACGCGAAAGAGCGGAAAATTTTACTAAAAAATAATATTAGAAGTTATTTTAAAAATAAAAAAAAGTCCTTGTATATTGTAATTATGTAAATGTTGTCATTTAGGAATTTAGATATTTTAAATTATGTGTTGCGGACTTAATAGAAAAGTGAGTTTGAAGGTTGAGATGTTTGAAAAATATCAAAAGTTGACAAATTGAAAAATAGATTATTAAAAAAGTAAAATCTTAGAATTGAGGCAGAAGTGGAAACATCAAAACATGGTCAGAAGAGAAAGGACAAGGGGACAAAGAAATAGAAACGAATATCATTGAAGAGAACCCAATAGAAACACAGGAGGAAATAGAAAGTATAGACGAGATAATAACAAAAGATCAAGAAGAAGACGCAATGATGCAGATGTTAGCCTTTCTGAAGCATATGAAAGAGGAAATGAAGAGAGAACAAGAAGATATTAACAAAGGACAAGAAAAGTTGGAAAAGAAGCTAGAGCATGTAAGTGTTGAAATTAAAAGAGCAATAAGTAGAGAGGAGAACCATAAAACCGAAGAAATAAAGAAGAATAGTGAAAATAATAAGAAAATACAAGAAGAACAAGGACAGATAAAAATCGAATTGAAAAAGAGAAGCATAAACGTAATAGGAAAAGAAGAGTTAGAAAGGAAAATAATTAAAAACAGTAAGCAAATACAATTATTGGAAACAGATCTAAGAGAAGAAATCAGGCAAAACCTAAGCATAGGAGAAGTAGAAAATCAAAAACTAAGATATTTAATTAAAAATGAAAAGGAAAAAATTGAAAATAACATAAAAAATAACAAAAGAAACTTTACAAAAGGAAGATCCAGTAGTGAAAGAATTATTATAAATAATGTACACCACTATCAAGAAAATATGATTAAATTTGATGGGGATGTTAGGAAAATACACCCCAGGATTTTTGGCCGAACTTGCGAAACAAGATAAGAGAAAATGAGAAAGAATGGAGAGAAACAGTAAGAAACAGCTTGAGTGGACAGGCATAACTACGGTTCTAGTGGGTAGAGGAAAATCTAACTGAAGGGGAGAGAAAAAGATGTAAGATGAAAGAAAACGTGTATCCAGGGTGCGCCAATTATTTCCAATCGATCTCTAGCACCGAAACTAAAAGAGATATCAACAAGATTTTTTGTAGGAGTAGACAGTGTCACTCGGACTACAATTTTAAAATATTTTGATGTATACAGGGTGGCTAATTTTTGTGGAATGAAAATTAATTTGGTTTTTTTAAATTGAACACCCTGTATCCGATTATGTCTTCTGATTCTATTTAATATTAGATTTACGGTAGATTTTTGTATTTGTAAATCCGACGCGGCGTTGACAAGTTATTCCTATTTTAAGCAGATTTAATGAAAAAACAGCACTTCAGAAATATTAGCACAAAAACCACATTTTTTAAAAAAATTCCTCAAAAAAGCTACTATGATGTAAATGAAACATGCACCTATCACAATAATCACACCACATCTTCACCTGTTGCACAGGGTGTTTGCCGATGGCGTGCCAATAGTCTAGTTTTCAAATGGCAATAACTTAATTTTTTCAAATGGGACACCCTGTATATTTTTCTTCAGTTAGAAGCTCTCCCTAATACGCATTAAAAAAATATAGGGTTTTGCCCATCTAACTTTACTATTTACTTTAATAATTGACGTTAAGTGACAAACAACATATTTTACACAATTTTTAATAAGAAAACTAGACTATTGGCACGCCATCGGCAAACACCTTGTGCAGGTGAAGATGTTGTGTGATTATTGTGATAGGTGCATGTTTCATTTACGTCATAGTAGCTTTTTTGAGGAATTTTTTAAAAAATGTGGTTTTTACAAATACAAAAAAACTACCGTAAATCTAATATTAAGTAGAATCAGAAGACATAATCGTATACAGGGTGTTCAATTTAAGAAACCAAATTAATTTTCATTCCACAAAAATTAGCCACCCTTTATACATCAAAATATTTTAAAATTGTAGTCCGAGTGACACTGTCTACCCCTACAAAAATCTTGTTGATATCTCTTTTAGTTTCGGTGCTAGAGATCAAGTGGAAATAATTGGCGCACCCTGTATAAGGTTTAATTAGGATTTTTTTGAGTTGAAATAAACCAATGCTTGTTGCTTCTAAAAATACAAGATTTTATTATTATTATTATGTACAATTATCACACCCACAAAACTCTTACCTAAATATACAAGAAACGACAATTGAAGTTCATTTCTTCCCTTTTACAACTTTAATTTTTAACCAAAATATTAATAAGAATTTTATTCATAATTATTAATAGAAAATTAAAGGCGCCAAATTTAAAATTAGACATATCTTCTTTACATACATTACTGAATTGAAATCTCATATATAGCTATTGACTTGTACGAGTTTGGAATTTTATTTATTGGATTCGAAAAGCCTAACTGATGAAGTCGAAAGACAGAAACGGGTCTTAGGATGTCGAATCTAATAAATTAAAATTCCTTACTGGTTTACTCACTTTGTATTAATCTCTGAAAGGGATAAAAAAGAAGAGAGTGACATCTTGACTAGATTCAGTCAAAATTTAATGTCAATACTCTCTTCTTACCATAGATGGTAGCACATCTAAAAATGTTATCTTATAGCGGATATAGCTATTGACTTGTACGAGTTTGGAATTTTATTTATTGGATTCGAAAAGCCTAACTGATGAAGTCGAAAGACAGAAACCGGTCTTAGGATGTCGAATCTAATAAATTAAAATTCCTTACTGGTTTACTCACTTTGTATTAATCTCTGAAAGGGATAAAAAAGAAGAGAGTGACATCTTGACTAGATTCAGTCAAAATTTAATGTCAATACTCTCTTCTTACCATAGATGGTAGCACATCTAAAAATGTTATCTTATAGCGGATATAGCTATTGACTTGTACGAGTTTGGAATTTTATTTATTGGATTCGAAAAGCCCAACTGATGAAGTCGAAAGACAGAAACCGGTCTTAGGATGTCGAATCTAATAAATTAAAATTCCTTACTGGTTTACTCATTTACTGAGTATTAAAATCTTTATTTATTTATTGCGAAATTTTCCACCCTTAAAAACTACCCCTTGTGATAAAAATAAAGGAAAATTTGTTATGTACAGAATTCCTTTCACTTTTTCTATCTTCAAAATATACATACACACACCCACACATGTATATTTTGTGATACATACAAAATCATTGCTCCAAAATTTTTTCCAAAAAAATGTTATTGGTTTTTTTACAATAACTCCGTTAATTTTTATGATATCAGGTTCATCCAAAAACCACTTGAAAGGTAAATTCAAGAGCTATAACATTGTATTAAATTTAATCTTTTAAATCCCTTATTTTTAAAAAGATAAAAGGTTAAAGGGGCCCGGTTACATAGTTATTTTTCATCCTACAAAAATAAAAAAAAAGTAAAATCTCATTTTGAATTAATATTAAAAGATTTTTCAAGTAAGGAATTTATTCGATTTTTTATTAGCTTCAATTTTGGTAAAAACAAATATTCCTGCTGTCGTTCATATAGGGGGAATTTCCTGTAGAATTTGCCAAATTCCTGTTGTATAAGCGGGTAAATTTCATTGAGTGTGAAGACCGCATAATATAATACATGTATTTGAATTTCCAACGTACCAAAATCGGGTGATCTTGGCGGCCATTCTACGGATTCATTTTCCTAACAGTAAAGCCCATTCGAGCATGGGGAATTTTGATATTTTTATTTAATTAAGTGACATCGTGGGCCGAAAATATGTATTAGACAAATTTATAGCCAAAAAATATATAATATAATTGCCCAAGTTTATTTTTCATGACCTCAATGTTTTTTTTTCTATTACTTCGTACGATTTTCTTTGTAGAACAATTTAATTTTGCCTCAGCTGGAATAAATGATTTCCAAATGCGACACTGGTAGAGATCTAGCACATCACAAAAAGCAAAAATCGACAGGGATTAAAAATTTCTTGGACTTAGGCCATCTGGCATTTGCTGCAAATTGAACTTTAATCTGATTCATTATTTGGCGCAGTTCCTGCTGTATTATCACTACAGAAGTTGATTGCGTATTTTATATTAAAATTAAATTAAGATGTGAATCAATAGGCACTTCCAAATTAATTTTCTGATTGTTTGAAAAAGGATGGCAACATTTGACGTTTGTTTTTTGACATGTGATTTTAGTTTTTCTAAGCTTTCTTGACACTTGATGTAGGTTTTTAACATTTGACGTTTACATTTTGACGTTTGAAGTCCATTTTTAACGCTTGATGTCCATTTTTGACGTTTGACGTCCATTTTTGACGTTTGACGTACATTTTTGACGTTTGACAAGTTTGACTTTTCGCTTAAAATCTAAATATTTAGGTTAAATTCATTGAATGAAAGACAGAAGTTATTTTTATGCACTACCGACTATATTCTGGCAATCTTCCATAGTTGTATCCACATTTAGACCGAAATGCATATACGCGTTCATGAATAATTTCTCAATATACCGTATCCAGATTGTGTACTTCAAAGTTTTCATATCGAGAAGTGCCAGTATGTTGCCTTTTAGAGAAACAATCCAGGAGAGCTTTATAAATTGATATTTTAAAATGAAAAGGCAATAGTGCATATAAAGTACGAGGAAATGGTTTGTTGTTCGCGAGCATTTGAGTTGGTATATATGAAAATCTTTTGTATGTTAAGATTGCAGAATTTTTAGGAGTACAATGAATTTTGTAAAGTATAGAACAGATGGTCGTAAAAATGGATTAGGGTCAACAATAAATAGAGTGTTCTTGAGACATTTTTAAAATAAACATTTTATATGAAAGTAGGTCCGCAAATGTTTCCTCTTGAAGATAGTCGAGAAAGAAATAACCAAAATTAATAAAACACTCTGTATTTCAATTAAGAAGGGGGTTTAATGTATGGACACTTCGCAATTAAACGCCCTGTATATAAATTCGTCCAAAAATATATCTAGAAAATTTCTCAAGTTTCATACGAGTCTGTATATATGTGATACTCACTATCACGTTTCATATTTTACATTATTAAATTTCAACTCACATTTTTACCGCATTTTCTTTATAAATAAAATAGTCGCAATCGCAATATTTCCCGATATATGATACTCGATACTTGGTATTTGTTTCAAATCGCTCTAGCGTGCTTGATATACTCAGAAAACATCCAATGCCATCTAAGATCCTGTTTATCCTTTTAGAACGTGAGGACTCTCTTAAAAAAAAAGGTTCTATCGAGAAGCCATTTTACACTTGGCTAGTTACTTACTTTTTGCGATCTTTTAGGGGCGTTTTGGGGCACGAATCTAAAAGAAAGATTTATAAGTATTACGCTGAAAAACAAATATCATCGATCAATGCTTGAACGATCTCAGAATACAGAAAATAGGGAGTTATTAAGTGTGGGGAAATAGTGAAAGTTTGTGAAAAATGAAGTCAAATACTAGAAGAATTTTTTTCATATAAATTGAGAATTTAAAAGGTAGAAATGTTCAATAAACTCACTAAAAACGTCTAGACTTTAAGGCGACGTAGTATATCCAACTTCTTGCATTAATTCTATAGGAGAAAACATAGAAAAAGTAAGTAAACCAGTAAGGAATTTTAATTTATTAGATTCGACATCCTAAGACCGGTTTCTGTCTTTCGACTTCATCAGTTCGGCTTTTCGAATCCAATAAATAAAATTCCAAACTCGTACAAGTCAATAGCTATAAGATAACATTTTTAGATGTGCTACCATCTATGGTAAGAAGAGAGTATTGACATTAAATTTTGACTGAATCTAGTCAAGATGTCACTCTCTTCTTTTTTATCCCTTTCAGAGATTAATACAAAGTGAGTAAACCAGTAAGGAATTTTAATTTATTAGATTCGACATCCTAAGACCGGTTTCTGTCTTTCGACTTCATCAGTTAGGCTTTTCGAATCCATCTTGACTAGATTCAGTCAAAATTTAATGTCAATACTCTCTTCTTACCATAGATGGTAGCACATCTAAAAATGTTATCTTATAGCGGATATAGCTATTGACTTGTACGAGTTTGGAATTTTATTTATTGGATTCGAAAAGCCTAACTGATGAAGTCGAAAGACAGAAACCGGTCTTAGGATGTCGAATCTAATAAATTAAAATTCCTTACTGGTTTACTCACTTTGTATTAATCTCTGAAAGGGATAAAAAAGAAGAGAGTGATATCTTGACTAGATTCAGTCAAAATTTAATGTCAATACTCTCTTCTTACCATAGATGGTAGCACATCTAAAAATGTTATCTTATAGCGGATATAGCTATTGACTTGTACGAATTTGGAATTTTATTTATTGGATTCGAAAAGCCTAACTGATGAAGTCGAAAGACAGAAACCGGTCTTAGGATGTCGAATCTAATAAATTAAAATTCCTTACTGGTTTACTCACTTTGTATTAATCTCTGAAAGGGATAAAAAAGAAGAGAGTGACATCTTGACTAGATTCAGTCAAAATTTAATGTCAATACTCTCTTCTTACCATAGATGGTAGCACATCTAAAAATAGAAAAAGTACTTTGGACAATTGATAGAAGCGTAAGAATAACAATTTTCTTCGACATTACTCAACCTTGTTCACCTACAATTGATCCAATACTTACCAAAATTTAAAATAATGTAAAATTTTACTTATTTTCAACCCGACAAACTTAATAATACTTATTTTTTTTGTTACAGTATCTCCAGAAACGGTGGTAATCCCCATCATATCCTGCATATTCGGATTCCCACTACTAGCACTTCTGGTTATTTGTTGTTTGAGAAGAAGAGCGAAATTAGCCAGGGAGCAGGCGCGAAGACGCAACTGCGATACAGATCACGGTACTTTCTCTATTGTCAGGTTCAGCCCAATACACTATCTAGGTAACTAATGTTCTCTTTTAAATCCCCACTCCTCCTATAAGGTTGTCATTTTACGGTAATTGTTTCATAACTGCTAATCGTGTTGATATTAGTGAAAATTTAAATTATAAAATGTGTTAAAAATAGATGCTAGAACGCAGAAGTGTAATAAGTATTTTTGCAAACAAGTAAGTTCACTTAAGTAGCGATTTTAAGTCTCCCCAAACGTTTTCTAAACGATTGAGAAGTTTTAGCATCCCAATATTACATTATCCAAATATTCTTTTAGAATTTAGCGTCCCATCAGAAAACCCAGTAAGTTTCTACTGACATCTACGCCCAAACTTTTATAGGAAACCTTCTAGATCTGTCGTTTGATGAAACATACTCAAATACTCAAAAGCCTAAACGGGGATAATACTTATATTTTTCACTAGGCACTAAGCACATCCAGGTTAGGGCATCAGTACGAAATACTGGAGACGCGGGTAGTTTAGGAGTTTATTTCTGTATGCTCCCATGGAATTTAATTCCATTCTAGGAAGATTTTCCGTTAGCTTTTCACTTGTATTTTCACTAGTATTAACAGAAAGCTGGTATGAGACAAATTTTTTTGATTTAGTTGCCTACATAGTTGGGTTTCATTTAAATTTAATGCTAAACTTATAACTGTTTATATATAGAACACTCGAAACACAATAACCGTTTTAATTCAAGTGATTTTCAAATTTTACAACCAGAATTACCAAGGTCGATCTAAGGAAAGCCATAAAAGGTAAAATGTCAAAAGAAAAACGAGCAAATTTAGCTTCTAAACTTTCAATTCAATTTCCACCAAACATAAACGCGCAATTTTTAATTACAAATGGTTTTTAGATGAACAGCAGATGAATAGCAGAGGTGCTCCCCCTCTGCTTTTACGTATATTACACCACCCTATGCCGTTCTTCCCATTGAAATCGGACCAATAATAACCGACATATTGGCTAAAGCCCTTTTGGTCACGTTATTTTTAGGCCTCTTCCTGTGGCGTCATTAGCCAAGTCCCCAGTCTTAGCTAAATTTAGAACCGAGTTGGGACCCTTTAGGCCCGCCCATATATTTGTGCCCTTTACCCCTTAAGCCTGCCCATATATTTGTGCCCCTACGACGTTATCACCGCCCGCCGACGTTATCTCTAAGCAATGACGCTCCCCCTCTGGTTTAACGTATATTATACCAGCCTATGCCGTTTTTCCCGTTCAAATCGGACCAATAATAACCGAGATATTATATTTTTATATTTGTGCCCTTTGCCCCTTAAGTCTGCCCATACATTTGTGCCCCTGAAGCCGTCTCATACTACAACGTTATCTCTAAGCAATGACGCGTGACCTCGAAGTGAGTAAAAATTGCTAAATTGGACTTTAGAACTCCTTATGAAGATTTACATGTAAAAATGAGGGTTTTGATTGTAGAACTCTTGGTGCTCCTTTATTTATGTGTATGCAGAATAATCTGTTACTCATGAAATAGTCTTGTCAAATACCATTCGGACATCTAAATTTTCCTGTGAAAAAAATCGAAAAAACACAATGCAAAGTAATATTTTTTTAACAAAATGCTTTCGGGCAGGTGCAAAAATCCTCGTCTTCGACTGGGATTTTTGTTGCCACCAGCACTCATGCTTCTTGGTAAAATATTACTTTTCGATTTTTTTCGGAAAAATTAGATGCCCTTACTTACCAGAATCTACAAGAATATCCAGGAATTGATAAATAGGAATCATCTATATTGACAGTTATTATAAATATATTATAATAAAGTGAGATATGATTAAACACATTTTTAAAATTGTTTCTTACTTAAATTTTCAAGTAATTTTAAGCATATAAGTAGAAAATGGAATTTTATAGTCTGCTGCTGCTTAGATCACATAAAATCCTTATAAGAATTTACCATAATTAATATAGAAACAACTTATTGCATTCCTCTATTCAAAAAACCGTTTCTTATAAAGGTTTTTTTGGCATGAAAAACGATTTTGACCTTAACCACTATTTAAACATAAGAACTTCAACTCCAGGACTTTCGTATAAAAAGTCCTTGTCAGGACTTTTAATTTACGATAGGATGATTCCGTAAACTCACGGGATCGCAAACGTAACATCTCTAAATCACCCTGCGTATTACGAGAGACCATTATTTTTGTCTGAAATCCTGCAACGGTGACTCGTAAACCCTTTGCTCTTTCCTGCTACTGGATCTATTTACCTGCTGTCGGGCTATAAATTTTGGACGAGACACAATTAGACCAAAGATTGTTAACTCAATAATCCTGTTTTGCTTGATGTACATTTAACATCCTCGTGTCGGAATATCCAAGAATAGTGAAGGCCAGTAATGATCCTGCCTGATTAACCGGATAAGATTTGGGAGAATAGAAACTGGGGTTGTGGTGTATGATGTCAAAACACGAAAGTGTTTTCGTTTGATTAAAATCGCTATTGGGTAAAGATTATTTGAGATTATATTCGAATCCACAAAATGAAATTCCTTAATATTATATGAATAGGTGGCTGAAAATAAATATAATACAGGGTGGGATCTTCTTTTTTTAAATTATTTAATTATAGAAATTAAATCGCGCGGCATAATAAATGTCCCAAAAACTCTATACCATGATTCTGAACCCTTCCATTTATTTCTTTCCTTTCCAACTGCTATAAATTTTAACTCAACGCGATTAGACCAAGAACTGTAACCCGATAATGCAGGTTTGTTCGATCTGACACATATTAAACGTGTCCTAGTAGCCCTGATATTCCCTCCGGGAATATTCGAAGAATTCCCGTGTTGATCCAATCCTGCAATCCACTCCGATCAGCAGGATGAGATGTGGGAAAACGTCTGGATACGCGCTGGCTAACGGCGAAAAGAAATTTATTCAGTGTTAGAAAATAAAATAAATCAGGTTTTTAAGTTCATCCGGGATGCATTAAAAGAGAATAAACTCGAGTGTAAATCGGTAAAACAAGAAGTAAAACTCTTTAGTTTTAAGAAAAAGACAGAAAAATACGGTAATTGAATTTTTTTCCGACTTTTCAAACGTCTTTACGGAAGCATATAAAAGAATGGGTGGAATAGGAACTGTCTTTGTTTTTATAAATGATAGGTTTTTCTTAAATTTGCATCTAGAGACAAATATTTACTTTTAAATACATATTGTAACAAAGTAATTGTAAAAGAAACTATAAAATTTCATGTGTCAAAGTTTAACATGATAATCCCATAAGAGATTTTCATCAACAGATTTAGGGTATTTACAGGTAATCTAGCAAAGAACTGAATAGAAAAATTTAAAATAATAATATTAATTAGAAAACGAGTAAGGAATTTAATTTATCAGATTCGACATCCTAAGACCGGTTTCTGCCTTTCGGCTTCGTCAGTTAGGCTTTTCGAATCCAATAAATAAAATTCCAAACTCGTACAAGTCTATATCCGCTATAAGATAAAATTTTTGGATGTGCTGCCATCTATGATTAGAAGAGAGTATTGACAATTATTAAAAGCAAAAATTCCCGGTGTATTGGGGTTGCATACACAATTTGCATTGTGTGTTGTAAAGCTTTTATTTGACTGATTCTAGTCAAAAAGTCACTCTCTTCTTTAGTATCCCTTTCAGAGATTAATACAAAGTTAGAAAACGAGTAAGGAATTTAATTTATCAGATTCGACATGCTAAGACCGGTTTCTGCCTTTCGGCTTCGTCAGTTAGGCTTTTCGAATCCAATAAATAAAATTCCAAACTCGTACAAGTCAGTAGCTATATCCGCTATAAGATAAAATTTTTAGATGTGCTGCCATCTATGATTAGAAGAGAGTATTGACAATTATTAAAAGCAAAAATTCCCGGTGTATTGGGGTTGCATACACAATTTGCATTGTGTGTTGTAAAGCTTTTATTTGACTGATTCTAGTCAAAAAGTCACTCTCTTCTTTCGTATCCCTTTCAGAGATTAATACTGACTTTTACGAGTTTGGAATTTTATTTATTGGATTCGAAAAGCCTAACTGACGAAGCCGAAAGGCAGAAACCGGTCTTAGGATGTCGAATCTGATAAATTAAATTCCTTACTCGTTTTCTAACTTTGTATTAATTTTTGAAAGGGATACGAAAGAAGAGAGTGACTTTTTGACTAGAATCAGTCAAATAAAAGCTTTACAACACACAATGCAAATTGTGTATGCAACGCCAATACACCGGGAATTTTTGCTTATAATAATTGTCAATACTCTCTTCTAATCATAGATGGCAGCACATCTAAAAATTTTATCTTATAGCGGATATAGCTACTGACTTGTACGAGTTTGGAATTTTATTTATTGGATTCGAAAAGCCTAACTGACGAAGCCGAAAGGCAGAAACCGGTCTTAGCAAGTCGAATCTGATAAATTAAATTCCTTACTCGTTTTCTAACTTTGTATTAATCTCTGAAAGGGATACGAAAGAAGAGAGTGACTTTTTGACTAGAATCAGTCAAATAAAAGCTTTACAACACATAATACAATTTGTGTATGCAACCCCAATACACCGGGAATTTTTGCTTTTAATAATTGTTAATACTCTCTTCTAATCATAGATGGCAGCACATCGAAAAATAATATTAATATTAGAAAAGAAATTTTAAACTTAAAAATTCCATGATAAATCAATATAATCAATTCAAATTCAAGGGAAATACTATAAAACGGGAAAATAGAGTGTTGGGACTTCTAAAATTGAAGAATTGCAGTAAAAAAAGGTAATAATAATAACTATTTATGAGATTTAAGAAATCAATAATAACTAACATAAAAAGCCTTTGTATAAAGTTAATACAAGTAGAAATTGTACAAAAATTACATCAAAATTATTCTTTTTGTCTCTAGACTAATTTGGTGCTAATTAAAAATTGTATAAAAATTAATAATTTTTGAATTTTGTAAAAATTTAAGTTAAAAAACTGTCAAATCTAGTAAGCTATGACTTATAAAAACTATTTCTCGCTGTCAAACATGACTAAAACAAACGAAGTCGAGTCAAAGCAACACTGATAAAAGAATAAAAATCATTACCTGTCAAGAAGTGACGCCTATAAAAAAAATCAAGAGAAGAAGCCACAATTATCCATCCAGAGTATCCTGATCGAATTGTATCCTGATTAAATTTATCCAGTTTCCGTTTTGAAAAACATTGGAGAATCAGGCATTCCAATGGCCTGTCAAAACAAATTCAATATGGCGACTGTGGGCAAACAATTCGTTGGTGTTATGATATTGTGCTATTAAAAAGTTGATTTAGATTTTGTGAGAGTGTTGTTTTTGTGACTTTTTATATTAATTAGGACTTATAGTAGTATTTATGGATAGCAGCAATAAAACAGATTTGTAACAACACAGAGTTGGGAAATATTCGAATACATTAATATAATTTTTTTAATAATTTTAAAATTTCGTGCCAGACTGCGGTTTGTCATGACTGTACTTTAACAAGAGACTTACTCAATACTCTTCATTGTGTTTATTTCATTCACATCTTTATTTTATCTAGCTGTCTTACAGGTTACATTAAAAAGTTTTTTTTTGTTACTTTTCTTTCTATATAAGCTGTAAAACCATTTTTGCTGATCTAGATGTAAATATGTAATATAAATTAGATTTTACTTATAATAAATACATTTTTATTATATTATTAATGTATTTTTCTAAGTATATTACAATGTAATTAAAGTTGTATTAAGTGATGTAATATTATGTATTTGGGGATTTTGATAATATATATCGGTATAGAATAAAAGGAAAAACTATTTTATTATGTTTTATTTACTTATATACAAAATATATACACAAATTTACAATAAACCAGTTGAGAATGCTCTAATAATGTCTTTAAATAATCATTCTGCATCTTAAAAAGTCTATAAACAACCACAAACTCACATAACTTTGGAGATAATGCGGTTTAAACGATTTAGTCACCACGTACCGTAATAAATTTTACCTGTAACTGTTAATTTTTTTTGTAGTAAACAAAATACACTTACCTTATTCGACCAAATATTTATTGCGTTACTGATGTTTCTTGTTATTAATAAATGTCTATGAAGCCAATTAGAAACACATCTGAGGTTAAGAATTTCTACTCTGCATAGTAGATGGCGCCCAATGCATTCTGTCAAACGTGAGAAATTTACATTCTGTCTGAGCTTACGAAGGAGGTACGAATAAAAATGTTTCCCATACATTTTAAATTTATTTAAAAAAAGAAAAGTTAGTTAATAAAGTAAGTAAATTAGAAATAAATTAAATTAAATAAAAAAGGAGAGGTTAGTTGATTCAAAATTAGAACAACGAAATTTTATAGGTTATGTACTAAAATTTAGAATTAAAGACAATAAAATTAAAATAAATTATAAACAACATCCTATCACAAAAAAGTAACAGTACGTAACAATATTTCATTTACTTTAAAATTGGCTATTAGGGCATCGTCAAAGGCTTCTACAAAAATTAAGATAATTATAGATAGTTATTCTAATTTTGCCGCTTTAATATATAAAATAAAAAATATTCGTTTCAAGATAATCATAGCATATTTCCACAATTAACCCACATAATGAAAAAAGTGCAATTTTTGGTGAATACGCATTTCAAAATTTAAATTTTGGTGGACTGAAATTATAATGTCTATTTTAGGCTCTTTCCGCTCGATTTAATCCAATTTCATGCAAATTTACTACCAAAGTGACATAAAAAACAAACGAATAACATTAGCGCCAACGCGAAAATTCAATTTTCGTACTGAAATAATTTTCAATGTACTGAAAGAAAGTTACTTAGTAGAATCAACGATAGTAATACGTACAGACTAATTATTGCAGGAATTATAATAAAGAGAATTAAAAGCGCCTTTAATAACAGAATCAAAGGATTGGAATGTCCCCACAAAGTTTCTGATAATCTTCTATTGTTTCCTTCCGTTTAAAATATCCTGTATTTCTTCTAGAGATTTACCTCTAGTTTCCAGCACGAAAAATTTAATAAATAAGCAACAAACGAAACAACATCCAGAAAAGACGAGAAAAACAACGCCAATACCAATAGCTTCGACTACAGAGTTAAAGAATTGAGCGATGAAAAATCCAGTTCCATAATATATCGATATTAACATTGAGATTGTAGCAACTTTAACTCTTGCAGGCATAATTTCTCCTGGTATTACCCAGCACAAAGGACCGAAACCAAAATTGTAGGTAAACATATACATGGTAAGGGTTAGAAGTGGTAGAAAATTAATCGAGTCTAGATCTTTCCCAGAATCTTTTAGGATACAATAGATTCCTAGCACTAGTTCTGATATAATCATCCCTAATCCGGAACAGAGTAAAATAGTTTTCCTATCAAATCTATAAACCATAAATGGTGCTATTGCACCACTTACGAGTTGTATACCCGCTATTATCATAGAACAAACTTCTGACGTTAAGGTGGAACCTGTCAGATCAAAAATAGTCTGACTGTACATTAGTATAGCATTGATTCCAGTCAATTGCTGACCGATCAACAATATGGCTCCAATAACGACAGCTTTTTTATATCCGCTTGTTTGAATGATATCCATTATCTTCCCTTCTTTTTGTTCCTTTATTTGAGCCTTCATCTCCTCAATTTCGCTTTGAAAATCAGCGTTAGGGCCTCTATATGTTTTTAAAGCCTTTGTAGCCAGTTCTTCTTCATTTTTTATCAGGTAAAAATAAGGCGATTCCTCACAGAATAAAGAACTAACTACTAGATAGATAATAGGAAATATTAATTGGACCAAATTAAAAGTTGTTACCGATACATAAGGTCCGACGGCATAGCAAAACAAAGCTCCTGAACTAACCATCATACCAGACAAAGTCATTACTATACCTCTATTATCTTTACTACATATTTCGCCTAAGTAAGTCATATTTAGATTAGTCCCTCCTCCTATGCATAACCCTTGCAAAAATCTTGCGGCGTAAAAAGCTTCTACCTTAGGAACAGCCGCCATTAATACGTAACCTAAGAGAGTCAGCGCTCCAAAAGAAATAAACACTATTCTTCTACCAAATACGTCGGATAGTGACCCGAATATCCAGCATCCAATGACAGCTCCTAGAGTCAGCAAAGATGACATCCAAGACGCTTGAGTTTTCGTGATGATTTCATCGAACGGATTGTCAGATGTATTATTTTCCAGCTTGGGAATTACTGGAGAACTCCAGCCGTTCAAATTTCCAAAAGCTATTGCCAAGCAACATGCTGAAAGATAAAATAATTCAATAATTAAAACCAACAGAAAAATGTAAAGGGTCTAAAGGGTCATTCACAGATGTCACTTGACCCTCCGCAATCTTATTACGGAAAGTGGTTTTCCAAATTTTCAGCTTAAAATACAACAAGGAAAATTTTTAAGCTCCGTTTTAAATTTGTTAACGATACATAAAAAAAAGCAACAAATATATTTTTGACGTAAAATTTCTCGTACAACCGTTTTCAATGATTCCCCTCGGAAAAGCCTGAAAATGCAGAACATTTTTCTTTATTTTCAAATTTCTCGATTTAGCTGAAATTCACAGTACATATTTTTGGAATTATGCTTTTCCAAATCTATATACTAGTACTTTAACTTTTATATAAGTTTCATGAGTTATATATCATATCATAAGAAAGGTTAAGATGACATTTGGATTAGGAAGTTTGTTTGTTTAAAACACAGATTACTCCATCTAACAACAGGCGAAAGCTTGATCAAAGCATTGACACCTAAATAAAATTAAATAGTAATTGTTTAATTTTCAAAACAAATTAAACATATAAACTCAAATCAACAACATCGCATTTGTTTAATTTTCAAACCAAAGGAAACACAAACCCGTTCAACCTGACAACAGCGCTGAGACAGGAAGTCTCAACGAATATTTTTTTTCATTACGCTACGATCGTCACGTATCCAAATATCTGCAGCGCAGATTCTAACGAATTTTTCTAGGCTTACGCTAGATTCACCACGTCCACCCAAAACTCATAACGACGTAATCAAATTAATCCTTGTCTTCTCAAGCGGGAGAGAAAGAGACAGACATAAAAAACTTACATATCTAACAAATCGATTCGCCCACTAGATAACGAATATTTCTTTCTAGAACAAACGGACGGGGGGGAAGAAACTTTGAAAAGATACAGACTTCATAAACTTTTAAATCAGTGCCTTGTCAACATTCACACACACAACACCTCGCTCCTTAGTGCAGCAAATTTCGTTTTCACTGTGGTACTTAGCTGCGAATCAGGCGGTCCACTTTATTGTTTATTGTTATTTTAAATCTAAACTCAGTGCTCCTTAGTGCAGCAAAAATCAGTGCTTATTTATCACTCTTACATACAACATCTAAAAATATTTTCTGAATGATGTGATCATTTTTAATTCTTTACTAATATGTGTTAGTGTTTGTTAAACACATATGTTAACTAATAATTTGTCGTTGATTACTTATTAAAGTAATGTCAGTCGTTTGTGACTCATTTACTTAAAAATTTAAATAAACCGTTAAATAGAAAGTGTTCGTTGTTTTTGTCAATGGAGGTGGGAAGATAAAAATACTACAACAAATATACAGTCCATTTAGAAGATACGATGCAGTTTAAAAAGGCTATGTGCTTATCTCGGTAGTCCTGGTAAACTGACACAACATAGGGTTGGTTCCAGAACCCTCAACAGTAATTTATAATTTTAAAAAAATAACGTGGATTTAAGAGATGGTAAAAGAATAGGAGATTAACAAGACAACAAGAAGTAAAGAAATAATAAGTGACAAGGAACAAGATATAGACGATACAATAATACAAGAACCTGAAAAAGAACGAGAACAAGAAAAGTTAAATCACTACCAAATGGATGTTTTAATAAAGTTGATGACTGAATAAGGGAAAGCAAATGAATAAAAATACAGAAGATTTGGGATGAAAGATGGAAGACAAATTGGGAAAAATGTTGAAAGAAGAACTTACTGAAATTAAAATAGAAAAGACGAAAAAGGAAATAAGAGTGGAGATGATAGAATAAAAGAAGTAGAGGTGTCACAAAAGATAAAATTAAAAGAAACTGAGAACAAGTTAAAGAAAGAGATACAAGAAAACAAAAGTAACATCAATTCAAGAATAGAAGAAATTGAAACGAAAATAGAAACAAATAAAGAAGAGTGTAAAGAAGCATTAAAGCAATTGGAAGAAAATTTGAAGAAAAAGCCAGAAACAAATTAACAAAAAGTGATTATTATTGGAAGTGAACAGGAAAATGCATTAGAAAATTAGATGAAAAATTAAAATAAATAGGATTTGAATTTTGGAAGAAATAAGTGGATAAATCTATAAAATGACAAGCAGCACCATGGTGGAGTATCAATGAAGAAATAAACCAACAAGCAAAGAAAAGAGAAACTATTTTGAGAAATAAAATTAAAAGAAATTATCACAGATAGAAGATTAAATTAAAAAAATATTTTTGTAAGGATAATAGGAACTGGGACTCAAAATTAGGTATTATTGAGGAATTTATATGAACAGTAGTACAGTTACAGAAAATCGACCAATCACGTTAATGAAAAAAATGTATCCAAAAAGACCTTGGAAGTTTGAAAATAAAGAAAATTATGAATTATTAATAGACAAAGTAAACAGTAGGTTAAAAAGAAATCATGAAAGATTTATAAAGAGACAAGAAAAGAAGAATAATAAAAAAAATTGAATTTAAAAAAGGAGATTTGGTTATTTTTATGTGGTATGTTTCATTAACTTATCAACAAATGATAATAAATAAAACATTTTTTCAGGGGATATTATAATGATATTATATAGGTTGGGTTTGATGTTAAAAAATCTATGGGACTTAGCATCACCCCATCCCCTTAGTTGCCTTTACACGGAAAAGAAACATTAACCTCAAAACCATCGAATTGGACGGGAAAGTTATTGAATGGAAGCCAGATGTCGAATATCTGGGACTAATACTAGATAATAAACTCATCTGGAATAAGCACGAAAAAGAAGTAACCAGCAAAGCCACGAAAGCTCTAATGGTGTGCAGCGGATGTACACGTCAATAGTGAGACCAGCCATCACTTATGAAGCAGTAGTCTGGGGCAGCAGAACTAAGCTGGCCAGTACAAAGGCAAATCTAGCGAAAATCCAAAGACTAGCCTGCGTATGCATAACAGGTGCAATAGCTAGGCATACACCAGATCTGTCATTCCATCTTACAGATCTTATCTGTCATGGACCAAAACCGACATTACCCACTAACGTAAACGTCTAGTCAGATCTGATGTGTGGGATGACGAATCCGTTAGTTAATGGTAAAATCTCGAGAGGTCTGGACGGCCGATCAGATATTTTATACTTGTTTAAAATCCTGGCGGACGGAGGGACAGATCGTAACGACAGTGGTGTGAAAAATGTTGGAAATTGAGAAGAAAAAAAGATTGGCCCTACTGGGTTTATGCAGTTAGCTGGAAGAAAGCTAGATTTGTCTTCATTCCAAAGCCTGGTTAAATCATTTAGACCCATTACTCTATCATCTTTTATGATGAAGCTAATGGAAAAACTGGTTGAGGTACATGTCAGGGAAAACTTTATAAAAGAAAGTCCACTTCATAAAAGCCAGCATTAGGAGCATTTCTGGATATAGAGGGTGCATTCGACCACACCTCTTTTAGAACAATGGGCGCAGCAAGCGTGGCGTTGACGACATCACATGCAGGTGGATGTCAATTTCCAAAGGATGTCCCACAGGGAGGAGTCTTAGCACCTCTACTATGGGATTTGGTAATTGACGAGCTACTGAAACAGCTCAGCAGGTATGCAGACGAAGTACTCATACTTATAGTGGGTAATTTTAAAACTATTGTTTCAACAGGCAATAGAAAAAATAAAAACAACTACCTAACCTAACTGCTAACTGCTTGATATTATTTGGTAGTACATTATAGTACCTATAGTTGAGAGAATTAGAAAACACTGTTTGAAAAAAAATGACATTCTTTTTTGAATTATTTTACCATTATTTAATTTGAAAAATAAGTATTCAATCGCTATTTTTGAGTACTTTACGTCTTTGTAGGGTGGGGGGGGGTAGTATTTGGGCAGGCTGAGAAAAAAAAAACCTTGTAAGGTTGTGAGTAAGTCTTAAGTAATAATAACAGTTAATTACGTGACGATTTTCGCAATTTAATTGACAAAAAACCTAATTTTTACATTTGCAGCGCCATCTCTCGACCAATAAAAAAAATGTTTCGGATAAAACTTACATACTTTTTAACCCTCTATCAGAATCTGCAATAAAAAATAGGGGTTTCCATTTAAGATTTTAAAGTTGCCCCCTGTTCCCGCCCCCCTTGGGGGGCTGGGGGGGCAAAGTCTACGGCATCAGATGTTCCCCTCGGAACCATTAACTTTTCATTTGGAACACTTTTTGATTCAATGCAATGTTTCAGAATTATCGCTACTGGCGGATTAAAATGGGACACCCGGTATAGTGACATTGCCGAGTGTTGTGAACATGAAAATCAAATTGCTTGTGTAAAACAAACACCATCACAGATAGATGTTAAAAGAGGTTAAAAACTATGTGGAGTTGACTAAAAAATTTGACAGTTATGTTTGATTTAGGTTGTAAAAAATGTCAATGTTACAATTCAAAAATAAAGAAAACTAAAATTTAAAATATTTATAATTATTAAATACATTATAATATACAGGGTGTCCCATTAAGAATGGGACATAGAACAACCGCAGATTCTCCAATTCAAAATAAAACGATTAAGCGAAATATGCTTAGATAAAATGTTACTCGTTTCCGAAATACGGGGTGTTGAAGTTGAAAACTGAAAAATTATTAATGGCCATAAATTTTTTAATACACCGTATAATTTTACTCAAATCGGCACACTTGTTAAATATTATAAAATGCACGTAACAGTGAAAAAAACAGTTCAATACGCTCTACCAGTGGCGTACGGCAGGAGTAAGTAATGCTTGTACCCCTTCTAAATGTTACGCCGCTGTCTAAATTTTAATTTTGATTATAATTTTAATTTTTTTGATATTTTCTAAGTCAATAATGTACACTTGTTAGTTTGTTGTAAAGTCATTGTTTTTCGAGATATTCGCAGTTAAAGATAGATAGACTTTTTATTTGTATTATTATTAATACTATATTCATTTTTACAATTAATGAGATTCGCGACCAAACAGCTTTATTCTATTTTTTTTATTTTTTTGTTCTGATTTGAAATGCTAAGTTCCTAATAGGCACGTTGCGATTGTGAGAATATTTATTAATTTATAATTGAAAATTTTGACAGTAGGCTTTGATTTATAATGAAGTTCTGTCACTGTCAGTTAAACATTTTCGTAGTAACTATCTGTTGCCGATAAGTGATTATTGTTATTAATAACTGTAATATTATAGTAAAATGCCACGTCATAACGAATTTTTCAATTTAGAAATGAGGGACATGGTTTGTATTTATGCCCAGAATAATTTTAATGGTAGAGCTGCTACTAGGCGATATTCAGAATTGTATCCAAATAGACAACAAATGTCTATATGACAGGTTGGGTGAAAAGGGTGCAATTCGACCAAGCATTACTTACTCCTGCCGAACGCCACTGGTAGAGCGTACTGAACTGTTTTTTTTACTGTTAGGTGCATTTTATGATATTTAACAAGTGTGCCGATTTAAGTAAAATTATACGGTGTATTAAAAAAATTATGGCCATTAATAAATTTTCAGTTTTCAACTTCAAACGAGTAACATTTTATCTAAGCATATTTCGCTTAATCGTTTTATTTTGAATTGAAGAATCTGCGGTTGTTCTATGTCCCATTCTTAATGGGACACCCTGTATAGCGCATTCTGTGAGTCGGAAAATAACTCGAAAAATACAAATAAATGTTTGACGCCCGCCATTTTCAAGGATGCTGAACACGATGGCGGGCCAAAAACCACCCCCAAACAAGTCATAGCGAAAAAATGGTAATAGATACTGAGTTATGAGTTAAAGAAATGAAAAGTACTTAAAATTTTCTACGAACTAGGATTTTCAAAAACTGTAAGCCAAATTTGCGGAGAGCCAATTTCTTTAGTAAGAAAATGACACTTCTAAAAACCTAATTTAATATAATAATCGAACAATATAAAATACCTGCTAATGTAGTTCCAACTAAATTATTCAAAAAACCAACATTAATAATCATCGTTACAATGTAACTCACAATAGTTTATAAACAAATGATTATGAAACCGATCTTATTTATAATGAATTATATTAATCTTAAAAATCTCGATCTATCGTTATCACTAAATGGACTTTTTTTGTTCGTAATGATTAGATTTCAATAAAATCTTTATCACTAAATTAACACTTTTTTTTTGTCTGTAATAATCAGATTTATGTAAAACAATTTCGTAACAATTATAAATAAATTATCGATGTTTATTTATACTTTTATCGACAGGGCGATCATCCAGAGCGATTTCTCTTCGCTCAGAACGAGGTATGAGCAGGGGATTCCCTTCTTTGGAATTGGATACAGTCGTGGAAGAACGTTCAGATCCTGAACCCGAACAAACCGTGATTGAAATGATGACGCCAGATGGCGATAGCGACCATAATCATACTATAAGATAGCATCAAAAGGACGTTTGTGCTGAAAGGTCAGTATGGTGACTGTTTTTCTATTTAAAAAACTGTCAAATGTCAAACTCTTATTGACCAATTTCACGTTCACAACAAGCATCAGTATAAATTTAAAATTCGTTCTTGCACTACCTATTATCATTTTTCAAGTGCAGTTGAGTTTTTTCAAATTCCAATGGATTTTTTTTTTATTAAACACCCATAAAGGCACAATCTGGTCAACAGTGACCAATAAGCAATTTATGGCTTATGTATCATTATGACTTCCGCAATTTTCCAAAGGCTGGATACTTCAGTCTGAAGGCAGCATTTATTAGATTAGTTTTTTTTTTTTTTTTTTTTTTTTTTTTTTTTTTTTTTTTTTTTTTTTTGCGGAAGTGAAGGAAAACCCTTTATGGGGAAGTTATGAGCCTGATATCTCAAGGTCTACTGTGAGACTCTCCTTTCAAAGCATACTCACTAAAAAACTGGTTGGGTCCGCCTGACCGAAGCCTCCGGTGACACTTAGGCCTGTCGGCCCATTGTATCTTCCCTCTCTGTTTACAATACCCAGTCCAGTACCTTAGTGTCCTGTACAAGCTTGTACAGGTCCTGTACTGAGTGGGAGTTGTATAGTTCTGGGTCACCTATTGGCTGCCCAAAAATTTGCTGTCTTTTGCGGTCCAGTGCCTCGCATCTACACAGTATATGTGTCACTGTTTCTGTTTCCTTACCGCACAGTCTGCAGGTAAGGTCACCATTGTACAGTCCCATCTTGTTGAGAGGCCCCTTAACTGGCGCGTGGCCAGTAAGGAGTCCCGTAACTGTTTTCAGCTGGCTCCTGTTCATCTTTAACAGGTCTGCCGCTCTTTTGTGGCACGGTCCTTTGATGTATTCTTTCCCGTGTTTGTTTCCCGGGACGTTTTCACAGTAATTTTTATGTTTGTCCCAGATCCAGTTTATTACAGACACTCTTGCTGTACGCTTTGGTACCTCTAGTGTCCGTCTATGGTTTGGGGGGTTTTCCGAGCCTCTTCTTGCGAGTTCGTCTGCTTTCTCGTTACCTACAATTCCCTGATGTCCCGGCACCCATATCAGTTTGACGTGATTATGGTCTGCCAGCGATCTCAGTTCCTTTTTGCAGTCCCATACCAGTCTCGACGTCACTTACTTGCTGCACAAGGCCTTGAGTGCCGCTTGACTGTCTGATAGAATATTAATACGCGCGTTAGCTATATCTCTCCTGTTATTCTCCCTCGCGCATCGGAGAATAGCATATACCTCTGCCTGCCTCCTGGAGAACACACCCGAGCCCGCTCCATTCTCAGTCTTGGATCCATCTGTGTACCAGATTTTCCCCTGTAGAATGTTCCTGAGCTGTGAGTCGTTCCATTCAGTTCTATCTGGCACCACTACTTTGATTGGGTTGTTGAAGTCGTATCTTTTCGGAATATGATCTGTTCTCGTCCCTTGTACGTCTCCGGTCACTATTCCGACGATACTCATATGTCCAGTCCCAACGTTCATATTGGTTTGTGTGTTCTGTAGTCTGAGAGCACCAAGCCTTGCCTCCCCTTGTACCACAAAATGGAGAGAAGGCAATCCCAATAGTGTCTCCATCGCTAGAGTAGACACGTTGACTTTATTGCCTCCGTGATTCCAAGACATGCAAGTCTTTGCACCTTGCTTAGTCTTGTAATGGCTCCTCTCTGATGCGTCTTTGGCCACCACACCAGAGAGGCGTAGGTAATGGCGGGCATGACCACCTTGTTGTACAGCCAATGCAACATTTGTGGTCTTAGTCCCCATTTTTTCCCAAAAGAACGTCTGGCTACAATTAGTGAGGTCACCGCCTTTCTGGTGGTTTTTTCCAGATGTTGGTCAAGAACTACTCCGAGATATCTGACTTCTCCCTTGAGCTGTATGTCTTCCCCTCGAAGTCTTATAGGTCCAAGACCATCCAAGTTGCGTCTTCGGGTGAACGCTATGATGTCCGCCTTGCTGGGATTGATATTCAACCCCTGCGGGTCCGTCCATCTTATTGCCAGGTTGAGAGCCTCCTGCATGTGATCTCTAACCGTCGTGTTGTATTTTCCTTGTACAAGGACTACTATGTCATCGGCATATCCAAGGGCTCGATGACCTACATCTTTTAGTTTAGATTAGTTAGTTTAATTATTGTTTTTTTGGGTAATTGTTTTAAAATTTCTCCAGTAGTTAACCAATGGAATTGAACATATTTAGGTATGCCTGATACTTTTTCACCCTACCACTGGTAAAGGGGTATCGCAAAATTAAAACAAAATAAGTCAACGAAACACAGGCGCAGATATCCGCCGTCCCTGAGCTTGAAAATACGCAACAAATTCAAAAGTTCAGTTGCAACATATTTTATTTTTTTTATTCTACCGGAAAACAAATATTAAATTTCATAAAACGAGCGGTCACAAAGGTACATTGTTAGAAGGAACAGGAATAGGAGTATATGGGCCTGGAACCGAATATTCCAAAAGTTTAGGCAAATCTCCGAGCCAGTGGCGTAGCCAGGAATTTTTTTCGGAGGGGGACCACTATTTCTCGTAGATAATACTTACTATAAATACTTTTTTCAGCAGGGATGGGGTAAATATACAGGGTGGCCCAGAGTTAAACCGTCAAACGTTCAGGATCGGGTTTTCAGGAAAAAATAAGATTTTTTTTTCCCATAATCCTGGGTCCTAACTTGTTTTGGTTTTAGAAGAAAAGAGTTTTTTATGAATTGCTCAAAAAACAATTTGGTTGATTTTGATAAAACTTGGCACGCTAATAATTTAAATATTATTAGAATTAAATTATTAATTCCAGTGACGTTCCACAAGGTAATTTAATTGATATTGGGACAAATCATTGTACGCCACTGTTTTTTTGTATGTTCGTTACTTTTCTTGGATTAAACAGTTGAACAAACAAATTTTTTGCTTCTTCAATTTTATTCGTATCTCGCTTAGTTTTTGAGAAAAAAATTAAAATCTTATTTTTTCCTGAAAACCCGATCCTGAACGTTTAACGTTTAACTCTGGGTTATTTTATTTAACAACAATTTGTTAATTATTAAGAAAAGATTAAAAGACAACTATATAATAATATAAGATCTACAGAGGCGGTGGTAACGGGTAAAACGGCTAAAATTTTAAATAGCGTAAAAATGTTCGGAAACAAACAAGGATCTGCTACGTCTAAAGTATCGACTACACTTTGAGGAATACAGGAATCTACTTTTTGGCATTTCACTGTCCAAATATCCCATTCACTGCGTAGAATAACCGTGTATATTGTATCTGAATATAACTTAATCGCTGGCTCAAAAACGTAAAATAATTATGATTTATATAGTTACCACATTTTCTTATAAACTTAAAGAAGTTTCGGGGGAGGGTTAGATAGATAGAGATAGATAAAAGTTACAAGGAACTCACAGAGCTTTTTACTACATATTTTAAAAAGTCAGAATCTACTTTTGTTGTACGCTATAAGTTATTACAGAGACAGGCGAACAAATGATTCAAATACAAATCAAACTACGCAGTTTCTTCGATTATCTATAATAAAACACATATCCTTTTGTACAAAAACTGTTAAACAAATGTAAATAATTTATTTGTGTTATAAATAGAAAACTTAAAAGGCTTTCAGATCCAATACACTTCACTATGATTCTAGTAAAGATCTGAAGGCTACGTTTAAGAGTTTGGTGAGAAAACAGGCTGAAATCTTATCAAATTCTGTTGAAAAAATAATTGTCCAATTCTCCTAACACATACCACACTTGTTTGTGACCTCTATAAAATATTTTCCAAAATTAGCATTGAGTCGAAAGTCCTTATACATTCAAAAGTACGTACTCGACCCTTTTTCAACGATATTTCATAATTACGTCGCTTCCATGTGTTTCCAAGCTCTTCTAGCGAGAAAAGTTCGCCAAACTACAACTCCGACATGAAACTTTGAGTTTAGAGCCTTTGATTCAATTAAACTCGATGCGAGAGGCGAAATTCTTTGTAGAAAAAAGTTGGTTGCTTTTGAAGGGCAATCCCTACGCTACTAAGTGTTGGATGAACATGAAAATGTCTTAAGAAAGTTTGGGAAAAATCATCCTTAAAGGAATTGAGTTGATACTTTGTAAAACGAGCTTCAATTGGATATCGCAAATCTCTAAGGCATCGAGTTTTCTCGATGGCATATAATTGTTGCTTTCTGAAACTGATAGAATAATTTTGGATCAGTTTATCATTAGAAGAATCTACTACATGTAACAATTCTTCTTGAGCAGTGAAACTTTTTTGAATTCCAAAGCTTTGGGCTTTTTATTTATTTATTTATATATTGTAACGGTTAACTAAATTTACCAGCTTAAAAAGAGAACACAAAATTTAATATACAATACGAAGAGTAAAAAAGAAACAGATAATTTTATTAAGAGCAATAAAATAACTATTTTATTATACTTTAAGTAACCACAGGACAGAATGTGATTTTAAAAATAATGTTTGAAACTAATTTTAACCTAGTAATTGTAAAAGAAACTATAAAATTTCATGTGTCAAAATTTAACACGGTAATCCCATAAGAGATTTTCATCAACAGATTTAGGGAATTTACAAATAATCTAGCAAAGAACTGAATAGAAAAATTTAAAATAATATAGTCTTGGATAAGTCTGCGATCACAATAACAATGAGAACCTTATTATATTAAGTGTTTGGAGAAAAATAAATTTTAAACTTGACCTCAAATTTCAATATCATGATACATCAATATAATCAATTCAAATTCAAGGGTATAAATAGGGAAAATTGAAGAAATACAGTAAAAAATGGCAATAATAATAAAGTTTTATGAGATTTAAGAAATCGATAATAACGAACATAAAAAGTCTTTGTATAAAGTTAATATAAGTAGAAATTATTCTTTTTGTCTCTAGAATAATTTGGTGCTAATTAAAAATTGTATAAAAATTAATAATGTTTGAATTTTGTAAAAATTTAAGTCAAAAAACTGTCAAATTCCAATCTAGTAAGCTATGACTTGGGTTTTTATAAAAACTATTTCTCGCTGTCAACCGAGGCTTTTTGCTTAAAATTCATCGCTCTGCATGACTAAAAACAAACCAAGTGAAGTCAAAGCAACACTGATAAAATAATAAAAATCATTACATGTCAAGAAGTGACGCTATTTTTCAAGAAAAAAAAAAGAAAAAACTTTTAAATCAAGAGAAGAAGCTACAATTATCCATCCCGTACTGCATCCCGATTAAGAGATCCAGAGTATCCTGATCGAATTGTGTCCTGACTAAATTTATCCAGTTTCGATTTTGAAAAACATTACATTTGTATTAATAAGGAAGACTTAGTCTTAAATAAAGATAACAATTTTCATTAATTGTCGATATTTAAAAACATCCTAAAACAATAAAAGGCCATAACTAATTTTTCTAAGGTTAAAAATTACTTAACCTATAAATAACTTAACTGTTAATTTTTTTTGTAGTAAATAAAAATACACTTACCTTATTCATGTTCATAAATTTATCTCAGTAGTTTTTTAAAATTACAAGCCAATTAGAAACACACTTGAGGTTAAGAATCTCTACTCTGTATAGTAGATGGCGCCCAATGCATTCTGTCAAACGTAAGAATTTACATTCTGACTGAGGTAAGAATAAAAATATTTCCCATAAATTTTAAATTTAACAATTCTTCTTGAGCAGTGAAACTTTTCTGAATTCCAAAGCTTTGTGTTTTTTATTTATTTATTTCTATATATTTTTTTTTCAGATCACCACTATGGGCTGCTCTAACCCACGCACACTCCATGACAATCGTTTGTGAACCAAAGACCAGTTGACAAAACGATGATAGTGAACATAACGATGACGATGATGAAGATGAAGATGATGAGGATAATGATGATGAGGAAACAGACGACGATAACGCTATACATCGTCATTCTGATCCAGTGATTCCCCAAATGGTTCCCTTGCCGTTTATCAAAGGCCATTGAAGCTAGAGCTGTGTGCCAAAGTCATTTTTAAAGTTCGAAATTCAAAAAATCTGAAATATGTGTTAAAATTTCGCTAAAGCTGAATTAAAAATGTCCAGTAGGTTTTTGGCGATTAATAATTTGAACTCCAGTCAATTTATTGTGCATCACGCTAGAGAAATGGGTTTTCTACAGTCTACACTATACTTTTTCTACGACCACTACAATTTTTTTAGTCACATTCTTCTGTTAAACCTTACCTGTACCTGAAATGTCTTCCTTTCTTCCCGTTTAAAGTTATGCAAAAAAAGTGTGTAGAACTGTCAACTTTGACGTTTAAAAATGAGATTTTCTGTAGCGGTCGTTGAAAAAAAAATTCAATACAGGAAAATTTTAACATTTATCTGTGTTACGTCAGTGAATGTATCCAAATTAACTTCCTAACGCGTTTGCTTACTTTGTATCAGTCCCTTAAAGTGATACGAAGAAGAGAATGACATCTGTCAAAAAAGTTGGCAACACCTAATGCAAGTTGGGAATTCGTTGCTTTGTAAAATTGTCAAAGCTCACTTGAAAGCTTCATTTATCAGTTTTATTGATAAATGATAGCATATTTGCGAAGAAAGAATATATTAATTCGATTTTAAGTCCATTAGTTAATTAATACATGAAATATATATAAAAAAGGAAAACCCAGATATAAGTATAAATGCAATTACAATAGATTTTTATCATTTAAAACCCAATTGTCAATTTAGATAACGAAATATTGAAAGTCATCTTTAGAAAGATAAAATACTGAGTTTGAGTCAAATTAAAAAACATTTAAACGACAAAATATATTCTTTTTTTCATATAAATCCTAGCACAAAATATAATAGCGTATTTTTATACCTTATACTATCAGCTATTCAATGTTCAATATTTCTAGAATATAATTAAATTGTATAAACGTTTTTGTTGATTGCGAAATGTATTGTTTTAAAAATGTAAATAAATATCAGTGTTAGTCGTATTTTTATTTCGTTTTTGTTTATTTTCGTGCTGTATTTTGACTTTAATCATCGATCTGATGCACCTGTTAGCGAATTTTAAGTTCTAGGATTTTTTTTTCAATTATTTTGACATATTTCGTTATCAGCAATTTTTTGAATTTTGTGTGGTATATAAAAATTATTTTATTATAGCAAATTTTCCGTAAATATACAAATTTGTTGCCAAAAAAACAAAAAAAAATGGATCAAAATTAATTTCGTATCAAAATATGACTATTGTAACATATACAGGGTTTCCCCCGACGAACTGTACATAGTCAAACCATAAGTACTATGGACCGAGGCCATTTCATATCTGTATGTACAATTCGTCGTGGGACACCCTGTATATTTATTGAGAAGGAATCTATCATATTTAACGAAATTTCTCTACGATTTTACATCAGTCACTTCAGGGGTACCTCAAGGATCTGTCCTTGGACCCCTACTTTTCTCAATATATATTTCTGACTTTTATACATCTTTGTATAGTTTAAAATTACAATCATTGTACCAGAATCTGTAAATCTAGCATCTCGAATAATAAATCGGGATTTAGAAGATATTTGTACCTACTCAAGTAATGCTACAAAGTGTAATTCTCTTGTCTATTGTCCTCATGCCTCCAAAGCCACTTTACATTACGCAAATTACTTTGTGAGACTATGGTGATGTCAATTCTTAAGTATGGGATTTTGGTGTTTTATCTTTGCTGAGATCAAGTTACTACATTTCGATTGCAAAAATTTCAAAATAATTGTTGCCCTCAAGGGCGACTCCAGCCCTGATATTGGGGGGAGGAGGGGGACGTAGTCGGCTGCTAGGGTTATATATATAAAAGGTTAATATTTTGAGATTGTTGATATAAATGGATCTACAAAAAAATTCAAATTTTGTATAATAAACGATTGGCAATGTCAAAATTACCGAAAAAAAAATGTTTGGGCCATTTTTGAGGGAAAAAGTGAGTTTTTTAGGATACAAATTTACATAGAATCTAGAAAAAAAATTTTAAAAATTAAAATTTGGTTTACGCAGAATCCATTTTTTCTAAGAAACGATTGGCAATGACAAAATTAGCGAAAAAAAAAGGTTGGGCCATTTTTGAGGGAAAAAGTGAGTTTTTTTTGGATATAGATTGACCTAGAATCTACAAAAAAAATTAAAAAAATTAATATTTGGTTTACGCAGAATGAATTTTGAATAAGAAACGATTGGCAATGTCAAAATTACCGAAAAAAAATGTTTGGGACATTTTTGAGGGAAAAAGTGAGTTTTTTAGGATATAAATGGACCTAGAATCTACATAAAAATTCAAAAAAATTAAAATTTGGTTTACGCAGAATGAATTTTGTATAAGAAACGATAGGCAATGGCAAAATTACCAAAAAAAAATGTTTGGGCCATTTTTGAGGGAAAAAGTGAGTTTTTTAGGATACAAATTTACATAGAATCTAGAAAAAAAATTTTAAAAATTATAATTTGGTTTACGCAGAATCCATTTTGTCTAAGAAACGATTGGCAATGACAAAATTAGCGAAAAAAAAAAGGTTGTGCCATTTTTGAGGGAAAAAGTGAGTTTTTTTAGGATATAGATTGACCTAGAATCTACAAAAAAAATTCAAAAAATTAATATTTGGTTTACGCAGAATGAATTTTGAATAAGAAACGATTGGCAATGTCAAAATTACCGAAAAAAAATGTTTGGGACATTTTTGAGGGAAAAAGTGAGTTTTTTAGGATATAAATGGACTTAGAATCTACATAAAAATTCAAAAAAATTAAAATTTGGTTTACGCAGAATGAATTTTGTATAAGAAACGATAGGCAATGTCAAAATTACCAAAAAAAAATGTTTGGGCCATTTTTGAGGGAAAAAGTGAGTTTTTTAGGATACAAATTTACATAGAATCTAGAAAAAAAATTTTAAAAATTAAAATTTGGTTTACGCAGAATCCATTTTGTCTAAGAAACGATTGGCAATGACAAAATTACCGAAAAAAAAATGTTTGGGCCATTTTTGAGGGAAAAAGTGAGTTTTTTAGGATACAAATTTACTTAGAATCTAGAAAAAAAATTTTAAAAATTAAAATTTGGTTTACGCAGAATCCATTTTGTCTAAGAAAGATTGGCAATGTCAAAATTACTGAAAAAAAATGTTTGGGCCATTTTTGAGGGGAAAAGTAAGTTTTTTAGGATATAAATGGACCTAGAATCTACAAAAAAATTCAAAAAAATTAAAATTTGGTTTACGCAGAATGAATTTTGTATAAGAAACAATTGGCAATGTCAAAATTACCAAAAAAAATGTTTGGGCCATTTTTGAGCGAAAAAGTGAGTTTTTTAGGATATAAATGGACCTAGAATCTACAAAAAAATTAAAATTTGGTTTACGCAGAATGAATTTTGTCTAAGAAGCTATTGGCAATGTCAAAATTACCGAAAAAAAATGTTAGTGCCATTTTGACGGCAAAAAATTAGTTTTTTATGATATAAATGGACCTAGAATCTACAAAAAAATTCAAAAAAATTAAAATTTAGTTTACGCAGAATGAATTTTGTATAAGAAACGATTGGCAATGTCAAAATTACCGACAAAAGAATGTTTGGTCCATTTTTGAGGAAAAAAATGAGTTTTTAGGATATAAATAGACTTAGAATCTACAAAAAAAATTAAAATTTGGTTTACGGAGATATGAGAAATATTTCCGGATTCTTGGAGGGGTAGGTGCAATTGCTCCTACTGCCCCCCTTGGAGCCGCCGTTGGTTTCCCCTTTGTCTTTGTCCTAAGGAAATATATCAATGTATAAACAACTTGATGGTTGAATCCTATTTATTTGAGGAACAAATTAGTTTATCGAGATATCCGCATAGTCTCATGTTACCAAGATATAGGTTATCAATTTTTAATCGGTCATTCACTTATAATTCAATTTTAGTTTTTAACAGTATATCGCAAAGTCCAAGAGTCAAATCTCTCAGTTTTTTAACTTAACCTTATTAGCAAGTTTGTTGAATATTAAATTGAAAAAACTTGCTAATTAAAGAAATCCTGATTGAAAAATGTCGCAACGAAATAATAAGAGATTTGTCTGTTAAATAATATACTTTTTGGTTGAATACAAACCAAGGACTCTTGGATCGTGAGTTCAAACTCAAATTCAAAATTCTTTTTTTTACGTTATCAAATAGTTTTATATACAAAATATATAATATACAGAATATTCTACACTTTTAACACTGCACTGAATGATGTAAATTCTTCAACCCAGTCTTGTCAACTTCTTCAATCATTTTACTATTATTTGTGTACTAATAATGCAAGTTAATGTGGATTTTCGATTTGTGGTAAATTGTCTAGAAACGTTAGAAAAAAAAAACAGAGTATTCCAGTTTGTCGAGGTTTCCTTCTGTATCATCTCTGTCATGGTTAATTGATGCGGAAAATATAAGAATCAACTTTGATCTATTGTTTTTCTGCCGTTTAAAATATCCTGTATTTCCTCTAGAGATTTACCGCTAGTTTCCAGCATCAAAAATTTAATAAATAAGCAACAAACGAAACAACATCCAGCAAAGATGAGAAAAACAACGCCAATTCCAACGGCTTCGACCACAGAGTTGAAGAATTGGGCTATCAGAAATCCAATTCCAAAATACATTGATATTAACATTGATATCGTAGCCACTTTTACTCTTGCAGGCATAATCTCGCCGGGTATCACCCAGCACAAAGGACCAAAGCCAAAATTGTAGCTAAACATAAATACGGTAAGGGTTAGAAGTGGTAGAAAATTAATAGAGTCTAGATCTTTCCCTGAATCGTTTAGGATGCAATAAATTCCTAGAACTAATTCGGATATAATCATACCTAATCCGGAAAAGAGTAAAATAGTTTTCCTACCAAACCTATAAACTATAAATGGTGCCATTGCTCCACTTATGAGTTGTATACCCGCTATTATCATGGAACAAACTTCTGATGTTAAGGTGGAACCTGTTAGATTAAAAATAGTCTGACTGTACATAAGTATAGCATTGATTCCAGTAAATTGCTGACCGATCAACAATATCACTCCAATAACGACAGCTTTTTTGTATCCTCTTGTTCGAATAATATCCATTATCTTCCCTTCTTTTTGTTCCTTGATTTGTGCCTTCATCTCTTTAATTTCGCTTTCAAAATCAGCATTAGGACCTCTGTATGTTTTTAAAGCCTCTCTGGCCAGTTTTTCTTCATTTTTTATCAGGTAAAAATAAGGAGATTCTTCACAAAATAATGAACCCACTGACAGAAAAGCTATAGGGAATATCATCTGGATTAAATTGAAAGTTGTTACTGATACATAAGGTCCGACAGCATAGCAAAACAAAGCTCCAGCACTAGCCATCATACCAATCGTAGTCATTACAATGCCTCTGTTGTCCTTACTACATATTTCACTTAAGTAAGCCATGCTTATATTGAATCCTCCTCCCATGGAAAACCCTTGTAAAAATCTAGCAATATAAAACACTTCTACTTTAGGTATAGCAGCCATCAATATATAACCCAAGAGAATCGGTACTCCAAAAGAAACGAACACTATTTTTCTACCAATTATTTCTGATATTGATCCAAATATCCAGCATCCTATCACAGCTCCTAGAGTCAGCAAAGATGATAACCAAGATGCTTGAGTCGCCGTGACGATTTCATCGAACGGATTGTCAGATGTATTGTTTTCAAGCTTGGGAACTACTGGAGAACTCCAGCCGTTCAAATTTCCAAAAGTTAGTGATAAGCAACATGCTAGAAAAAATAGTTTAGTAAGTGTGTTACAATAATAGACCAGGGCCAATCATTTTTGAAACAAAAAATATTCTTAGCAGTACGTGGATCAGAATATGACATGAGTTCCCCCCCCCCATCGCCCACTCTTTTCCCCTAAGTTTTCCTCTAAAGGACCCCGCACCATTCTTATGGAAACGGGAGCACCATCAAATTGTCTGAATTTTTGATATGTGGTAGTACTTGATGTATAGGTATATGACTTAGCTGTCTTTAAAAACCCATTATGCTAAAAGTACTTGATGTTGAACCCTATTGGTTTTAAGATCGAAGCGCCATTGCGGACAAAAATCGAACTTCACAAAAAGTGATTACTTCAATAAAGGTGAGAGGTTCTTCAAATTAATGTTGAAATACTGAGTGAACTTTTTTATCTGAGAATATTTCCAAAAAACGGATTTTGAAAAAGACACTCTCATGAATTTCGTAACTGGTTTTCCTACGGCTATATTTCTATATACAGGGCGTTAAAGTTCAAGATCCCGAAATTTTAAAATGTGTACCAAAAAGTCCCTGCAGAATATTTTAAAAAGTTTCTGGCGTGTATATGTAGTCAAAATACATACGTAAGAAAGAAAGAAAGAATTTATGTGACTACGTTATGCAAAATACATTTGTAGCAGGTCAATATAACAAGGCATAATTAAAAGTAAAGAAAAAGACAAAAAAACACTATATACAAGTGACATAAAAGGTATAAATTGTATAAACAGATCATAAAGAATAAAAAGTTAAAGAGAAAAACATACAGAATATATTCATTAAACTGAAATTTAATTTACAATAGGCACTTCTAGTGAGTTATAAAAGTCTTCTTTGAGTGAGTAAACCAGTAAGGAATTTTAATTTATTAGATTCGACATCCTAAGACCGGTTTCTACCTTTCGGCTTCATCAGTTAGGCTTTTCGAATCCAATAAATAAAATTCCAAACTCGTACAAGTCAATAGCTATATCCGCTATAAGATAACATTTTTAGATGTGCTACCATCTATGGTAAGAAGAGAGTATTGACATTAAATTTTGACTGAATCTAGTCAAGATGTCACTCTCTTCTTTTTTATCCCTTTCAGAGATTAATACAAAGTGAGTAAACCAGTAAGGAATTTTAATTTATTAGATTCGACATCCTAAGACCGGTTTCTGCCTTTCGGCTTCATCAGTTAGGCTTTTCGAATCCAATAAATAAAATTCCAAACTCGTACAAGTCAATAGCTATATCCGCTATAAGATAACATTTTTAGATGTGCTACCATCTATGGTAAGAAGAGAGTATTGACATTAAATTTTGACTGAATCTAGTATTAATCTCTGAAAGGGATAAAAAAGAAGAGAGTGACATCTTGACTAGAAAAAAAGATATGATATTAAAGAGTTCAGTGGCGCACAGATTATTTTTTTTAGGGGGCTCACTAAGGAAATATAATGCAAACTTATGTTTTTTTAAATGGGACACCCTGTATATTTTGACGTTTTTCGTTTCCTTTTTTAATTCTCATTCACCTGATATGACATATTATATATCTATTTTTAATGGTTGGAGCTACAGTGCAAATAAATCATTTATGGATGTTATCAGGTGAAACACCCTTAAAAAATTGAACACTCAGTAACGAAATTTAACATTTTATTATAAGTATACTGATGTGTGACAATTTTATTTATCAAAATTATAATTAATAAAAAATAAAACCAGATTAAAAAAATAAAGACAATAAACTTATGAAACAACAAGAAACATTGTAACAACTAATCTACCTATAATGTAAAAATTACATTAAATGTTCAAAATGCTCTCCGTTTTCATCGATTAAAAAGTTTTTCGTTTAAATAATCTCCAACCAATTCAGCATTACCAAAAATAAAATCATAAAATAATATTTACAAGACTAACTTCGAGAGTAGGGAAGATTTATTACAAAACATTCATGCCGCATTTAGAAAAATAAATCCAGTGCACATACTCAATTGTGTAAGATCAGTAAGAAAAAGGTGTCAATTATTACTACAACAAAACGGAGGACATTTTGAACATTTAATGTAATTTTCACATTCTAATAAAATTAGTTATAGGTAGATTAGTTGTTACAATGTTTCTTGTTGTTTCTCATAAGTTTGTTTTTATTTTTTTAATCTGGTTTTATTTTTTATTAATTATAATTTTGATAAATAAAATTGTCACACATCAGTATCCTTATAATAAAATGTTAAATTTCGTTACTGAGTGTTCAATTTTTTAAGGGTGTTTCACCTGATAACATCCATAAATGGTTTATTTGCACTGTAGCTCCAACCATTGAAAATAGATATATAATATGTCATATCAGGTGAATGAGAATTAAAAAAGGAAACGAAAAACGTCAAAATATACAGGGTGTCCCATTTAAAAAAACATAAATTTGCATTATATTTCCTTAGTGAGCCCCCTAAAAAAAATAATCTGTGCGCCACTGAACTCTTTAATATCATATCTATCAAAAGTTTTTATAACGTTTTTTTATATTTTTCTTAATTAAGAAGTTATAGTACCTTGTAGTTTTCGACAGTTTTCAATAATCGCCCTGTATCTTCCAACTGCAGGGAGTTACTAAAGATTTAATTAGGATATCGTTACTTTAACAAAAAAGAAGTCATAACATCTTAACTGCTTTTCTTCTATCTCTTCTAGTTTACGAGATACCCTGCAAAACACACCAATTTGGGACACCCTGTACAAGTTCAGATTAAGAGAGTTTTTTTGTGACTTAGACGAAATTTTTTTGTTCTTAAATTATCTGACTGTCTAGTACCGTAATGGTGAATATTAGACTGCCTCAATAAGTGTGCGCGATTTTCATGTATTTCAATAAGGCTATTATAAATATATAACGTTGGGAGTGGCATTATTTTTAATTTTTTAAAGAGAGGTTGGCAGTGATCATGCATTGCTACTTTCATCATAATTCTAATAATTTTCTTCTGTAAACGAAATGTCCTAATAGCCTCAGATGAGTTTCCCACAAAATAACCCCATAATTAATCTGAGAGTGAAACATCGAAAAATAAACATTTTTTTGACATTCCATACTAGTAATAGAGGCTAATCTACGAAATAAGAAAATTATACTGGAGAGTTTTTTGACTATCATGTCAATATGACAAGACCATGATAAGTTATTGTCTATTTTAATACCTAGCAATTTAACGCTCTCTGCTACTGATGATGAGTTACCAGATCTGAAGTGAAGTTTTTGTGTTTTTTCCTCATTTAGTTTTAGTTTATTTACACAAAACCAATTTTTTGCCTGCTGATAAAGATAAAGATAAAGTCATCTGCAAAAATAGTATTTTTGAAGGGGTACATGTGCTTTGGTAAATCATTGATATAAATTAAGAATAATAAAGGCCCCAGAACGGATCCTTGTGGCACTCCATGATTTATTTTTTGTATTGTGACATAGTATTATTTGTGTAAATGGCCTGGAATCTGTTATTTAAAAAAGAAGCAATAAGTTAAAGGGCTACACCTCTTACTCCATAATGATGAAGTTTTGTGAGTAAAATGTCATGAGACACATAATCGAAGGCCTTGGTAAGATCACATAGAGTGACTGCGATTTGTTCACCCGCCTCAATTCACTCAATTATGTCATTGATTACATTAAGAACTGCTTTCACTGTAGATCGTTATTGGATTTAATAAACCACTATGTGGTGAAGAATCTCTCGTAAAAATTAAGAAACGCTATTAAATAAATGTATAGGGTAGTGTAATAGGAGGTATTTCAAAGCTCGATGGAATAATCGATTTTCCACAATTGCATATGATTCTCCAAAAATATCAGTGAAATATTCCTAGAAAATCTACAAAAAATACAAAAGTCCATTATAAAATATATGTATAATAAACCTCGATCTTACCCTTCTGAATCACTTTATCAAGAAACAAAAATATTCAACATGTACCAGCTCTATGCTAAAGTTTTATTGTTAAACCATTACAAAATCAGTAAGAAGTATACTTTTTTTTTTTTTTTTTTTTAGTTTATTATTTATTTTATATATTACATTTTCTAGGACATTTCATTTTCCTAATTCCCTGCTATAGGAGTTTTCCTCCTTTTCAGGGTGAAAGAAGTATACAAATATCACTCATATTTATAATACCAGATACAGTGCGGATCATAAGTGTTACCCCCCCCCCCCCCTATCTAACTCGTTACTGGCCTCTTGTTAGGAAAATCGATACCGGTCGACTTTTGATTTCTACAATGTACATTTTTGTATGAATATTTTACCCCTAATGTCATCCCTTACTGGAGGGGAGCAACCCTTTCGAAAAATTTAAATAGCATGGGGTGGTGAGTAATAGCTCATTTCAAAGAGGTTTTATTCTCTATTCAACCGTGTTTTTTTTTATTTATTTATTTTTTTTATTTTTTTAATTTTTGTTTCCATTTTTATGTACATTTACATATTTCTATATTTTAATTATATATATTCTGCGTATTTTCTCTTTGGTAAATAAAAATTATTATTAGTATTAAAAAGTAAAATGTTTATTTACTAAAATAAAATAATATACACATTTAGGCAATAAAATATTACACAATGTAAATAAACAAGGAATGTCACTGAATCTGTTCACTGTACTAACAATGACAGATTGTGCGTGACATATATATATAATATATATATATAATATATATAGAAAAAATATAATATCATAAATGTAAGAATATATGACTAACAGTATACATAAAACTAATAATATATATAATAATTTCAGTTTTAGCGAAAGCAAGAGTGATCCAAACTATAGGAATCCAAAACATACTACTTATTTATTTTTAATTTTAAATAATTTCCTTTACAACATGTATGAATTTAATTATACACAAATTTCAGTACTTTTAACTCTTACAGATTTCAATTTTTTGTATACTTTATTCTATTATATTATGGAAGAAGTGAAGCGGAATTTTTTTATACATTCTTTTGTAGATTTTTTAAATTTTAAAAAAAAAAATTTTTTCTAATTTTTTTTTTTTTACATTATATCCAATATTGAAAAACTTTCACGGTGACTTTTTTATCGATATTTGAGGCTATTTCTGCATCTATAAGAAAATATATTTTAATTTTATTTATTACATATGTATTTTGACTACATATATCCGTCAGAAACTTTTAAAAATATTTTGCAGGGACTTTTTGGTACACATTTTAAAATCTTGAACTTTAACGCACTGTATATAGAAATCTAGCCATGGGCCCATGGACACTATTGATCAGGTCATCAAGTACTGCCACATATCAAAAATTCAGACAATTTGACGGTGTTCCCGTTTCCATAAGAATGGTGCGGGGTCCTTTTGCTTTGAAAAAATTACAGCTTATTTAAAATACAAAGAAGAACCTTTTTCCACCAATAAAAATTATTTCTTCGGGAGATAAAAAATAAAAAGAAAAAAACTATTTTTTCATTTTTCTCGATAATTTTCAGGTTATATTAAAAAATAATTCATACAAAAGTTGTACATTTTTTAATTATCTACAACTTTTACATTAAACTTTTTTTCGATAATAAGCATATTTCAGCCACAAATCGTAAAAAACCAATATCCAATATATTGTAATAATATTTTAATTATTATTACTTTAGATTTTTAACTTTTATTTTATTTATTATAAAATTTTTATAATTTTGATTTTGATTTGATTTAATTTCAGGTAAATGTTTTTGTTAATTTGTTATATAATTTTTAAATAATTTGTGAATATCGCCACGACTATGCTCAAATTGATGTTTTATATCCTTAAATCTTTTTTTTATCTCAGGTATCTTTTTATTGTGAGTTCAAGTTCTTAGAGCTCCCTTTTAATCTATCCTACTGATATTTCCCTGTACTTTTCAAGAAAATAAAATGTTGGTTCAACAATTAGTTAAGTTTATTTTAATAGAGAATATAGAAAAACATGAACAAAGATCAGACTAAATTTACTAATATGAATTGCTTGCACTCACACACATTCATTCAATGATATCTTATTTCTAAAATGATTTGAAATTTGGCGCAATAATTTTTTTTTTAAAACTAAGGTTGGATTTACTAAGACAGTGAGTAATCTGTCTGTCTTAACCACAAATGCACGTGTCACACACGTTATTTAAAGTATGAAGCACGTTGTAAATGATATAATGAGTTTATACCTTCAAATATTAGTGTTTCTTATTCTTCTAACTCGTACAACCAGTGATATGTTGTAACTAGACTTCTAGTGATGTGATGTTTCCAATTTTTGTTGATTCTTCAGGTGATATATGCTCGGTTGAGCAAATTGTTCAGAACACAATCCTCAGGATACACAAAATAAACCCAATACCTTCCAGGCAAGTTTTTGTTTGAATATTATTTGATATTATCCACTTACTAATCATTAAACAAAGTCGCAATTATAATTAGACTTCCCGAATATAAATGCTTTTCATTTTATTAACTTTTTCTTGTAAAATTTCGATAAATAATTTCCCAAATTTCTATACTAGACTCTCTCTACCATTTTTCAAAACTTACTACTTTTAAAACTTTCTTAATTTTTATAATGTTTAAAAAAAAATCTTCCTAAACTTTTTTAGACCAGTCTTTTTTACCATGTTCAACTAACTTCTTTTAAAACTTTTTAAATTAAAAATCTTCTTAAATTTTCATACTAAACTCTCTTCTACCATTTTATAAACTCACTACTTTCTTTTTTCTCGTTGCTATGTTACCTTATGACGTCAAACAGAAACTCTCAAATTATATCTGAATTTGTTCTAATTATTTCAAAATTTTGATTCTATGATATTTTATTATCAATTTTATGGGTTTTGATTTTAATTATAACAATTAACATGCTTTTCCTTTATATTCTGGTGTCTATTTTTATACATTTCATTAATTAATAATTTAGTAACCAATGTTGGCTACTCTGAATTTCATTTTAAACAGTTGTCACAACTTTTTATTTCATTTTGTTATACTGATTGTCCCGAAATTATATTTTGTTATATCGATTGTCCCGAAATTAAATTGTTGGTAAAATTTTGAATGTTGAATATTATTTAATTTTGATTTTAATTTTCAAAAGGATTTTCACTGTAATATTGATCTCACATTAAATCATTCCCTTCGGTAAGTTAACTTTTAACTTTTATCTTTGTTAATAAAATAACATTTTGTTTATTATTTTAAATTTTATTTTAATAATACTATTTCTTTATTTTTAGCTGATGTTTCATTTAATATTTAACCTGACAAGATATTTTTTTAAGAAGAGATATTGGATTGGGCATAGTCTGGGTATTTGGTTTCATTAATTTTTAATTTAATTTTATCTAGATATCATTAACTTCACAATATATATTTATACCACCACCCCTTTTCCGGAACTTTTAATTTGTCCAATTGATAAATCTTAAAAGTAATAGTAAGCAAGAAAAAATAATAAAAATAAAATACCTGCTAAAGTAGTTCCAATTAAATTATTTAAAAATCCAAAATTAATGATCATCGTGTTCTATTTTTTCAATGTCAATACACTTCGGAAACAATTGAAGAACTTTATTAATTGATAATGAAGTTTATTTACTTATTTATATAAATATTGAAAATCTCAATATCTATCATATTATCAGTAAGTATTTGGTGACTACACGATTTATTGGCGTCTAAGCCAGTGTACAATAGCTTATCTTTTTTTTTAACTTCATGACTTATTTGAAGTAGGTATATGTCGTTTATTTTTATATTAATCGAAATTTTTTTCTTTGGATTAAAACCACTTATTTGTTAAAAAAGTTTTTAATTGACGTTTCGGCTTTCTCTATTGAATCGCTTATGTATTGTTTTAACTTTCGTGTCTCTTTCGGGATTAATGTGGACTGTACTTTCTTTGTATTATATATTTTTTGATGATTAAAACATTTTCAATACTTACTAATAACTTTATTAAACATCTTGACAATATGACAAATCAGTTAACAATGATTAAAAAACAAAAAACTGCTTGACATCCCCTGCTACCGATAATATTTTATAGGCGAGGTTGCCAAATTATATAAAAATACGATATTATAATTAAAAAATAAAAAAGTCAAATGAGGCCGAACCAGCTTAGTTTTTGAGAAAAAAATTAAAATCTTATTTTTTTCCTGAAAACCCGATCCTGAACGTTTAACGTTTAACTCTGGGTCACCCTGTATACAATGTAGGTTATTTAAATACATTATTTTATTTAACAACAATTTGTTAATTATTAAGATAAGAGTAAAAGACAACTAATTATTAATATAAGATTGAACTTTGAATGAGCATTATTCAAAGGCATTCTGCGAGTTTGTCTGACATCAAAGCTAGGCCTGTTAATCAATTGGTAGATGTATTATTCCGAAAATATGATTTCAGTGTTTTCATCGTTGAGAAACTTCGTTCAGTTCGTTCTACGGAGGCGGTGGTAACGGGTAAAACGGCTAAAATTTGGAATATCTGGATCTGCTACATTTAAAGTATCGACTGCACTTTGAGGAAGACAGAAATCTACTTTTTGGCATTTCACTGTCCAAATATCCCATTCACTGCGTAGAATAACCGTGTATATTGTTTGTAAATCATCTGAATATAACTTAATCACTGGCTCAAAAGCGTAAAATAATTATGATTTATATAGTTACCACATTTTCTTATAATAAACTTATAGAAGTTTCGGGGGGGGGGGCAACACACCCCCTTCCCCTTGGCTACGCCACTGTCTCTGAGATATCCGCATAGTCTCATGTTACCAAGATATAGGTTATCAGTCATTCACTCATAATTCAGTTTTAGTTTTTAACAGTATTTCTCAAAGTCCAAGAGTTAAGTCTCTAAGTTTTTTAACTTAACCTTATTAGCAAGTTTGTTGAATATTTAATTGAAAAAACTTGCTTATTTAAGAAGTCCTGATTGAAAAATGTCACAACGAAATAATAAGAGATCTGTCTGTTAAATAATATACTTTTTGGTTGAATACAAACCAAGGACTCTTGGATCGTGAGTTCAAACTCAAATTCAAAATTCTTTTTTTTGCCTTATCAAATAGTTTTATATACAAAATATATAATATACAGAATATTCTACACTTTTAACACTGCACTGAATGATTTAAATTCTTGCACTCAGTCTAGTCAACTTCTTCAATTATTTTACCGTTATTTGTGTACTGATAAAGCAAGTTAATGTGGATTTTCGATTTGGGGTAAATTGTCTGGAAACGCTAGAAAAAAAAACAGAGTAAACTTTGTCTGTATTCCAGTTTGTCGAGGTTTCCTTCTGTATCATCTCTGTCATGGTTAATTGATGCCGAAAATATAAGAATCAACTTTGATCTATTGTTTTTCTGCCGTTTAAAATATCCTGTATTTCCTCTAGAGATTTACCGCTAGTTTCCAGCATGAAAAATTTAATAAATAAGCAACTAACAAAACAACATCCAGCAAAGATGAGAAAAACAACGCCAATACCAACGGCTTCGACCACAGAGTTGAAGAATTGGGCTATTAGAAATCCAATTCCAAAATACATTGATATTAACATAGAGATTGTAGCCACTTTTACTCTTGCAGGCATAATCTCGCCGGGTATCACCCAGCACAAAGGACCAAAGCCAAAATTGTAGCTAAACATAAACACGGTAAGGGTTAGAAGTGGTAGAAAACTAATCGAGTCTAGATCTTTCCCTGAATCGTTTAGGATGCAATAAATTCCTAGTACTAATTCGGATATAATCATCCCTAATCCGGAAAAGAGTAAAATTGTTTTCCTACCAAACCTATAAACTATAAATGGCGCTAGAGCACCACTAAAGAATTGTATACCCCCTATTATCATGGAACAAACTTCTGATGTTAAGGTGGAACCTGTTAGATTAAAAATAGTCTGACTGTACATAAGTATAGCATTGATTCCAGTAAATTGCTGACCGATCAACAATATCACTCCAATAATGACAGCTTTTTTGTATCCTCTTGTTCGAATAATATCCATTATCTTCCCTTCTTTTTGTTCCTTGATTTGTGCTTTCATCTCTTTAATTTCGCTTTCAAAATCAGCATTAGGACCTCTGTATGTTTTTAAAGCCTCTCTGGCCAATTTTTCTTCATTTTTTATCAGGTAAAAATAAGGAGATTCTTCGCAGAATAATGAACCCACTGACAGAAAAGCTATAGGGAATATCATCTGGATTAAGTTGAAAGTTGTTACTGATACATAAGGTCCGACGGCATAGCAAAACAAAGCTCCAGCACTAACCATCATACCAAATGTAGTCATTACAATGCCTCTGTTGTCCTTACTACATATTTCACCTAAGTAAGTCATGCTTAGGTTAAATCCTCCTCCCATGGATATACCTTGTAGAAATCTAGCAATATAAAACACTTCTACTTTAGGTATAGCAGCCATCAATATATAACCCAAGAGAATCGGTACTCCAAAAGAAATGAACACTATTTTTCTACCAATTATTTCTGATATTGATCCAAATATCCAGCATCCTATCAAAGCTCCTAGAGTCAGCAAAGATGATAACCAAGATGCTTGAGTCGCCGTGACGATTTCATCGAACGGATTGTCAGATGTATTGTTTTCAAGCTTGGGAACTACTGGAGAACTCCAGCCGTTCAAATTTCCAAAAGTTAGTGATAAGCAACATGCTAGAAAAAATAGTTTAGTAAGTGTGTTACAATAATAGACCAGGGCCAATCATTTTTGAAACAAAAAATATTCTTAGCAGTACGTGGATCAGAATATGACCTCAGTTCCCCCCCCCCACCTCATCGCCCTCCGTTTTCCCCTAAATTTTCCTCTAAAGGACCCCGCACCATTCTTATGGAAACGGGAGCACCATCAAATTGTCTGAATTTTTGATATTTGATAGTACTTGATGTCCTGATCAATAGTGTCCAAGGGCCCAATACTATCCTACGGCTATATTTCTATACAGGGTGGGCCACGCTCAACGGGACGGAGCTTACTGGGAAAACGAAAAATGTTATGAAAAAGTTATTTGGCAGGAGTACGTAGGTTAGTGACGACTACATTTCTAAATTAGTTAGACATATACAGGGTGTTCCAAAAAAGCGTGATATATCAAAGTTATGTTTTTTTTAATGGAACACCCTGTATTTTATTTTATTTTTGAAGTATATTGAACAAAATAATGTCACTTTATTAAGGGCTCCCTATACCCATTCTTGATAGTTTTCGATTTAAATGACTATTTTTGCGAAATTAATATGGTTTAAATACATTCATTACACTTCGTCCCATAAAAATTAACTAACGCATTTTTGTTTATTAATTGCCAATTAGGAAGGCCATCGATACGAATTATTGTAATGTAAAGTTTATTTACAGGGTGTTGTTAATTGAGAGTTTCATGACAATACAATATTTTATACGATTACTGCGTTATTCTAAATGGGACACCCTGTATTTTGTTATTGTAATAAAAGGGTAAAACAATTCCCTTTCAAATTACTACAAGGTTCCCTATACCAATATCCACCAATTTCAGACTTATTTGCATTATTTTACCTGCATCAATAAAAATCGGTAATTTTATAACACGTTTTTATTAAGTAAGCTATGAAATAGACAAAACACTAGTTTGCTGTCAAACTGTGACAATAGTTTAATTTTTACCGTGTTATTAGCTGTCGTTCAGATACAAAATAAAAGAATATACAGTTGAAGATAGAGTTAATATGATTTTCATACTCGGAGAATGTTTTCAAAACTGTCTATTAGCATCACGAGTTTATGCCGAGAGATATCCCTTAAAAGATCATCCTCGCAAAGAGGTAGTTGAAAGGCTGCTAGCAAGGTTTCGTGAAACCGGCAGTGTTTCTTACAAAAAACGAGATATTAGAAAGCTCGTAACTCGCAACGAAAATACAGAGTTGGAAGTTCTCCAATCACTTATTGAAAAACCAAACACTAGCACAAGAGTTATGGCCAGGGAATTGGAAATAAGTCGGACTAGTATCAGAAGAATTATTAAAAATCATTGTTACCATCCATACCACATTCAGATGCACCAACATTTGTATGGAACGGATTTTCACCGTAGATTGGAATTTTGTTTATGGTTTCTCGAAAAAGCGGGAGAAGACGAATTCTTTTTTGATAAAATATTATTCACAGACGAATCTACGTTCCATAATAGTGGACTAGTGAATAGACACAACTTTCACTATTACAGTACCGAAAATAAAAAAGAATTTAGAACGATAGATCGTCAAAACCGATGGTCTTTAAACGTTTATGGAGGATTAATAGGAGAATATGTTGTGGGACCGTATTTTTTTAATGGCATTTTAAATGGACGTAAGTTTTCGAGATTCCCTCAGAGAGATTTTTCTGTTCTGTTAGAAAATATCCCTTTGAATGTAAGAAGCAGAATGTGGGTACAGCTCGATGGTGCTCCCGCACATTTTTCTCTCATTGTAAGATCATATTTAAATCGAAAATTTCCGGAAAAGTGGATTGGTAGAGGTAGTCCTAACAATTGGCCCCCTAGATCTCCCTGTTTAACCAACATGGACTTCTTTTTATGGGGGTACATTAAAAATTTAGTGTATCAGACTCCACCCACGACTGCCCAAGATATGAAAATTCGTATCCGTGAAGCGTTTGCAACAGTAACGCCAGAAATGTTAAGAAGTGTAAAAAAAAATTTTGAGAAGAGAGTCCGATTATGTATCGAACAAAATGGGCACCATTTTGAACATTTGTTGTAAAGTTATTTGTTTTGTCTATTTCATAGCTTACTTAATAAAGACGTGTTATAAAATTACCGATTTTTATTGATGCAGGTAAAATAATGCAAATAAGTCTGAAATTGGTGGATATTGGTATAGGGAACCTTGTAGTAATTTGAAAGGGAATTGTTTTACCCTTTTATTACAATAACAAAATACAGGGTGTCCCATTTAGAATAACGCAGTAATCGTATAAAATATTGTATTGTCATGAAACTCTCAATTAACAACACCCTGTAAATAAACTTTACATTACAATAATTCGTATCGATGGCCTTCCTAATTGGCAATTAATAAAGAAAAATGCGTTAGTTAATTTTTATGGGACGAAGTGTAATGAATGTATTTAAACCATATTAATTTCGCAAAAAAAGTCATTTAAATCGAAAACTATCAAGAATGGGTAGAGGGAGCCCTTAATAAAGTGACATTATTTTGTTCAATATACTTCAAAAATAAAATAAAATACAGGGTGTTCCATTAAAAAAAACATAACTTTGATATATCACGCTTTTTTGGAACACCCTGTATATGTCTAACTAATTTAGAAATGTAGTCGTCACTAACCTACGTACTCCTGCCAAATAACTTTTTCATAACATTTTTCGTTTTCCCAGTAAGCTCCATCCCGTTGAGCGTGGCCCACCCTGTATACAGGGCGTGAAAGTTCAAGATCCCGAAATTTTAAAATGTGTATCAAAAAGTCCCTGCAAAATATTTTTAAAAGTTTCTGGCGGATATATGTAGTCAATATACATACGTAATAAATAAAATCAAAATATATTTCCTTACAGGACGATTCATGTTTCTACATGCCTTATTGTTCAAAGTATGTATTTATAATTAATTGGAGGCAGGCTAAAAATTCATACTTACAGGGTGATGTCACTTGAGCTTGTAAGATGACAAAATCAACAAATCTAAAAGTTCTGCCAAACAATTAAATGGCTTATTGTTCCAATAAGTAAAAAAATAGGTAGTGTTTAATTTTCAGATAATTAAACATGTAAACTCATATTCGTTTATTCGTACAACCGGCAACGCCGCACCAAAATACGTTGGCGAGCGGCATCAAACCAGGAAGCGGGTTCATCAAAGATAATTTTTTGCTCTATTTTAATGATGGTATTAGGTCGTAAATTTAACCGTCGCGTCTAGACAATAGAAAAAATCTTACACTTGTTTGCGCGGCTCACGATAAAGAATCTTTCGAGAACGGTTGCCAGCCGGGGAAGGGATATATCTGAAACCGATGAACTTCGCCGATTTTAAAATCAGTTTTGCATCGAGCCCTCATCATGAGTGCATACTCCGGGGTTACAGAAAACCTCGTCAATAAATTCATTTTTCATAATGCTTCGTAGTACAGCAAATTAATATTTTCTGAATGATGTGGTCATTTCTTTAAATTAACTATAATACTTTGTTCACGATTACTAGTTTAATGTAATCTTTGTTACGTTGTTGTTTTTGTTCATTTATTTATTTAACAAGTCTAATAAATGGTTAAATAAAAGTGTCCATTGTTTTTATTGGATGAAGTTGAGAAGGAAACCCTACTACAGCACATTTCTTCAACCTAAAAGTACAGTCCACGAAATTCGAAATACGATGCAGTTTAAAAAGGCGGTAACACATTGTTGGCCGTCCTGGGAAACTGGCACAACATAGGGCTTATTCCAGAGCCCTCAACAGGTTTATATTTGTATATTTGAGTTTTTTTTTATCGATCCCATAATTCATATTTTTAGCTCGTTTCTACAACACCAATGCGTTAGATCCCTAGCGTTTGGTTTACTTGTTATCCCTTTTTAAGAATGTTTCACTGATATTTTTGGAGAATCTATGCAATTGTGGAAAATCGATTATTCCATCGTGCTTTGAAATACCTTCTATTACACCACCCTATACATTTATTTAATTTTTACGAAGAGATTCTTCACATGAAAATTATATTTTTTATTACTAAAAGTTGTTATTTTTCTTATGTAGTTTATTAAATCCAATAAATAATTCAATAATCTGAAAAAAATACAGTGTAAATAATTAAACAATCCACTATGAGTTTAAAGCTTTATTATGATATTAAAGCTGGTTCTAAGACCATTATTTAATTTTTTTTTAATTATCAAAGTATCAAAAAAAATATACTGATAACCCTGTATATTGTAATGTAATCTGAGGTTGTTTAATTGTAGATGTGTAGCAATTAGTTATAATAGTGTATATAGTAAAATGATCCTATTTTAATAATAACAATAAAAATAAATTAGAAAAGTCAATTTTGACAGATATAAAAAAAATAGAAATCGAGGAGTAGAAAAAAATAAAAAAAAGAGGGTTGTTGAGGGAAGTTTTTTTTTTGGAAATATTGAAATGGAGAACTGAAGTTTGTTAGTAAACAATGAATAATAAATAAATTATTTACGAAGCAGAAGAGGGAGTGAAGAATATTAAAGGAGTGGTTTAAGAATTCTAGTTAGGAAATAAGAGGGGAGATTAAAAAAAGGTGGGAAGGAGAAGACGATAAATTTGTTTGTAGTAGTGATTGATTGATTTATTTGGTTATAGGTATAAAATTATTAATAAACAACTTCAGATTATATATAAACTGACATTTGTACATTTGAATATAGGGTGATATAATTTTGATTTTTTTTGTCAGTGTGAAGTAAAAAAAATAAATAAAATGGAATCATTTTAAATTTTAAATTTTGTTTCGTTTTTTTTTTAGGGGGTAAATTTATTTTTTTTTTTCATTTGTTTTATTATTCAAAAATAAATTTTAATTATAAAATTGTGTTAAAATAAAAAAAAATTATATATTATTATTACCAATGAATCCAAGCCCTATAGAGTTTCAAAATTATAAATAAATTTAAATTGCTTATGTTCTTAAAACAAGACAATATATACAGGGTGATTGATTATTGTGACAAAGCTCACTAGATCTGTTATAACAAATGATACGGAAAAATGTTATTTACAAAAATTGTAGGCACCTTTAAGCTTTACATTTTAAAATTAGTTACGATGTTACAGGGTGTTTCATAACGCCCTGCCAGATCAAAGTTTTTAATGGAACGCCATATGTATTTTAATATTTTTAAAATTTCAACGATATATCATCATCATATCGTCTTTATTATTTTCAGTTTTCAATTTACAATACAGTAGGTATAAAGTTAATGTAATAGAAATACACAAAATAACTGAAAACAAGTGCGGAATTTATTTTTATTGCCGAATGACAATAAAAATATTCTATTTCGGGTTAAGAAATGTGTGTTAAATATCAAATATTAACAGATTTTAAAAAATAAATAGAGAAAAAAAAATGGTTTTGCAAAATTTTATTCTAGATTCTAGAAGAAATTGTTTATATAATATTTTAAATATGGGAACATTGTGGGACTTATAATTGGTGTCAATAGAATTATAAAGAAAATAAGGCAGGTATTATACAGGGTGTCCCGATTACAATATGCACATAAATAATTCGAGTTTTGTCCAAATTTTGAAAAAATGTCGAAACAGATCAATTTTAACCTAGAGAGGGCTCAATTTTTATCGTAGATTCAAACTTTCATCCCTCTAGCGCCCAGAACCACCCCTTGAAAAATCTTAAAATGACAAAGGGTGTTAAGTGGCACCTCATTTTGAAGCTGATTTCATTGTCCCGTTCTTTTTTTTATTTTTAATGGCTCTTTTTTGAGAAAAAAAATTATTTTTGCGGAAGATAAAAAATAAAAAACTGTTTTTACGTTTTTCTCGATAATTTTCAGGTCATGTGAAAAAATAAATAATACAAAAGTTGTACATTTTTTAATTATCTACAACTTTTACATTAAACTTTTTTCGATAATATGCTCATTTCAGCCACAAATCGTAAAAAACCAATATCCAACCCTCAAGTTGTACATTTAGCTACCCCCACCCCACTTACGGAACTTTTAATTAGTCTAATTTAATTTTTTTTAATTTACTTATAATTTACCCTAAATTTTCCGACCATCCACATACTGCTAAGGATTTTTTACGAATTCTGGTATTTAAATCGGTTTGGCCTTGGTCTATGTAAGTAAATAAAATACAACTACAAGTAAAGAATATTTTCAACAGTAATGAGAAAATTCTTAAAAGTAATCGCAAAAAAGTTTTTGGCACATTTATGCCACAAATGTGGCTTAACTAACGCCCTCTACAAATTACATCGAAGTAGATACCAGATTCTAATTTTTCGCGCCCAAAAACCCCCAGTTCCAAATTTTTTTGTGTACATATCCAAAAACGCTAAAGTTATTTCAAAAAATAAATCTTAAATGTAACCTTCACCACCCTGTATATTCCTTATTAGCAATATTTTACTAGAGCAAGTCGGTTCAAATGGTAGGGACCACCCTGTATAATTTGTTGTTGCTGTTTTATTTATTTACATGATGTTCTTTGAGCCAGTAGTGTTAAGAATTGTGGATAGTAATTATTTTTAGTTTTCGAGTGAATATTTTAAAAATTATAATAATAATATCGTCTTTATTATTTTCAGTTTTCAATTTACAATACAGTAGGTATAAAGATAATATAATAGAAATACACAAAATAACTAAAAACAAAGGGCGAAATTTATTTTTATTGCCGTATGACAATAAAAATATTCTATCTCGTGTTAAGAAATGTATATTAAATAGCAAATATTAACAGATTTTAACAAAAAACATCGAGAAAAAATAAATAGAGAAAAAAAATGGTTTTGCAAAATTTTATTCTAGATTCTAGATTCTAGAAGAAATTGTTTATACAATATTTTAAATATGGGAACATTGTGGGACTTATAATTGGTGTCAATAAAGAAAATAAGGCAGGTATTATACAGGGTGTCCCAATTACAATATGCACATAAATAATTCGAGTTTTGTCCAAATTTTGAAAAAATGTCGTAACAGGTCAATTTTAACCTAGAGAGGGCTCAATTTTTATCGTAATTTCAAACTTCTTTTTTCATCCCTCTAGCGCCCAGAACCACCCCTTGAAAAATCTTAAAATGACAAAGGGTGTTAAGTGGCACCTCATTTTGAAGCTGATTTCATTGTCCCGTTCTTTTTTTTATTTTTAATGGCTCTTTTTTGAGAAAAAAAATTATTTTTGCGGAAGATAAAAAATAAAAAACTGTTTTTACGTTTTTCTCGATAATTTTCAGGTCATGTGAAAAAATAAATAATACAAAAGTTGTACATTTTTTAATTATCTACAACTTTTACATTAAACTTTTTTCGATAATATGCTCATTTCAGCCACAAATCGTAAAAAACCAATATCCAACCCTCAAGTTGTACATTTAGCTACCCCCACCCCACTTACGGAACTTTTAATTAGTCTAATTTAATTTTTTTAATTTACTTATAATTTACTGCTAAGGATTTTTTACGAATTCTGGTATTTAAATCGGTTTGGCCTTGGTCTATGTAAGTAAATAAAATACAACTACAAGTAAAGAATATTTTCAACAGTAATGAGAAAATTCTTAAAAGTAATCGTAAGCAAGAAAAAATAATAAAAATAAAATACCTGCTAAAGTAGTTCCAACTAAATTATTAAAAAATCCAAAATTAATGATCATCGCGTTCTAATTTTTTTCGTCAATACACTTCGGAAACAACTGAAGAATTTTTTTAATTGATAATGAAGTTTATTTACTTATTTATATAACTAAGTATCGAAAATCTCAATATCTATCATTATCTGTAAGTATGCGGTGACTACACGATTTATTGGCGTCTAAGCCAGTGTACAGACAGACAATAGTTTATCTTTTTTTTTTACTTCATGACTTTGAAAAATTTGAAGTAGGTATGTCGTTTATTTTTATATTAATCTACAATTCCACTCATATTTAAAAAAATACCGTATGCAAGTTCATAAATCGCAGTTTACTACCGGATAGTTAGCATATGTACGGGAAAAGAAAATGTAACTGGATAAATAATCGATAATACCACGTTACCCCGATTCGCGGTTTGAAGTGAAAGGTTGTATGTGACTGAGTACTCTGTGTCCGCACCCCACCGCTGATTTGATACAATTTGAAAAAATCTTTAAAATCGGTGAAATTTGTAATAAGTTACTAGTTAATTAAGTATGTATGTACAGGGTGGCCAAATAAAAATGCGAGGTACTGTATCTGGGAAACTATCCATCGTAGAGGCAGTGGCGGATCCAGGGGGGGGGGGGGGGGGGGGGGCAAGGGGGGCAAGGGGCCACCCCCCTTGCCCCCCCCCCCCAACGATAGAAAATTCGCCTTTCGCATTGACTTAAAAAAATAGCAAAGTCAACATCAGAAAATTTGTCATGATTTAAACTGAATTAATACAATTTTAAATACACCCCCAAAATTCAGTGCAAAATCGAGGTGTGTTTTCATAGTAAGTAAGATCAACGAACTGTATGTTGTTTAATTTTCAGATAATTAAACATGTAAACTCATATTCGTTTATTCGTACAACCGGCAACGCCGCACCAAAATACGTTGGCGAGCGGCATCAAACCAGGAAGCGGGTTCATCAAAGAGAATTTTTTGCTCTATTTTAATGATGGTATCAAGTCGTAAATCTAACGGTCGCGTCTAGACAATAGAAAAAATCTTACACTTGTTTACGCGGTTCACGGTAAAGAATCTTTCGAGAACGGTTGCCAGCCGGGGAAGGGATATATCTGAAACCGATGAACTTCGCCGATTTTAAAATCAGTTTGTATCGAGCCCTCATTATGAACGCATACTCCGGGGTTACAGAAAACCTCGTCAATAAATTCATTTTTCATAATGCCTCTTAGTACGGCAAGTTAGTGGGACTTAGCTACGTATCAAGCAGTCCAATTCAATTTAAAATCAGTTTTGCATCGAGCCCTCATCATGAGCGCATACTCCGGGGTTACAGAAAACCTCGTCAATAAATTCATTTTTCATAATGCTTCGTAGTACAGCAAAATTAATATTTTCTGAATGATGTGGTCATTTCTTTAAATTAACTATAATACTTTGTTCACGATTACTAGTTTAATGTAATCTTTGTTACGTTGTTGTTTTGTTCATTTATTTATTTAACAAGTCTAATAAATGGTTAAATAAAAGTGTCCATTGTTTTTATTGGATGAAGTTGAGAAGGCAAACCTACTACAGCACATTTCTTCAATCTAAAAGTACAGTCCACGAAATTCGAACTACGATGCAGTTTAAAAAGGCGGTAACACATTGTTGGCCGTCCTGGGAAACTGGCACAACATAGGGCTTATTCCAGAGCCCTCAACATATGTAATATTATTTTGATTATGGATGCCCCACCCCCAAATGAAGTCTAGATCCGCCACTGCGTAGAGGCTTGTGGAAAAAAAAGTTATTACTAAAACGGCCAAGAGAAAAACCTGGAAAATATTTTCAAGTTTCTGAAATGGCCGCTAGGGGGCGTAACTGCAATCTTGAATCTAAGAAAGTGGTGTTTCTGTGAATTCCGCTGTATTAACCTAACAAAAAAATACCTGATCTTTATAGTAGAAAATTATCTGAACCTTTTTTGTTTGACAATTTTTGCTGTATCTCTAAAAATAAAGTGGTGGGGTGTATTCAAAAGTTTCAGTAAAAAACACCCTGTATATTCGAAACGGCTAAACCGATTTTAACAAACTTTGGCTAGTTGAAAAGAGCTATTATTGGGCTACAAATGCTATAATATTTGAAGTTTTGTTAGTTTGAGATGTCGCCGCTAGATGGCTTTCTTCGCCATTTCGATAGAAATGGTTAATTTTTTCAAAAAAATTAAATGCATCGGTATGATTTCTTTTTCATGAAAAAGTAGCTAAATGATGCCTAAACAAGATCGCGAAAACCGCATCTCGATATCTTGTTCCTAACCTAAAATTTAGGCCAAAGAAAATTTTATACGGATATCCCTTAAATTTTTATTTTATTATATAATTTAAAGTAGGGTTAGCCGTATGTGAGTAGTAGGTACTGAGGTTAGGAAGAAAAAAAGGTCCTTTATTTCTTTCTCACAAGTTATTTCACAATGACAGTTTAGTTAAGTTATAAAGTTTAAGGAATTTGTTTTAATTTAATTTATTTTAATTTTAAGTAAAAAACTCACCATAACTTTTCCACGTAGGAAAAACACCAAGAACATGTCAACACAGTAGATTAAAATACAATTTTATGTTTGTAAAAACAAGGAAGATCTTATAGATCATAAGTTTTATTATTTAAAATTTAATTTATATTTTATTTTATAAAAACGTAGTTATAAAATTTAATTTTTTTTTTTTAGTATGTTACATAATGCATTACGAATTCGGTTTTTCATATCTCCTTGGTCGTAGGTTGAGTCTGAAAAGCAAGACAAGTTAAGTCTGGTGATCGCGCAGGCCATGGAAACAGACTTCATCTTCCAATCGACCGCTGTTGTAATACTGCATTAATATGCTCTCTCACAATGGCACATCTTCATGAAAAGTTTTGTTGAAGACCACATTTTAATATCTTTATTGGTTTTGACAGAAAGAGGCGACAAAGTTGGAAATTTAGATTTTAGTTGTTCTAACATTCCCTTCTTTGTTATATCACTCCTATAAAACTTACAGCTGTAGATCTTTCATTTTTGAAAGAGATGTTAGGAAAGGATGTAGAAATATTTTGTTGAAGGCCGCATTTTACTTTATTGGTTTTGACAGAAAGAGGCGACAAAGTTGGAAGTTTAGATTTTAGTTATTCTAACATTCCCTTCTTTGTTACATCACTGGTATAAAACTTCGAGCTGTAGATCTTTCATTTTTGAAAGAGATGTTAGGAAAGGATGTAGAAATATTTTGTTGAAGGCCGCATATTAGTATCTTTATTGGTTTTGACAGAAAGAGGCGACAAAGTTGGAAGTTTAGATTTTAGTTATTCTAACATTCCCTTCTTTGTTACATCACTGGTATAAAACTTCGAGCTGTAGATCTTTCATTTTTGAAAGAGATGTTAGGAAAGGATGTAGAAATATTTTGTTGAAGGCCGCATATTAGTATCTTTATTGGTTTTGACAGAAAGAGGCGACATAGTTGGAAGTTTAGATTTTAGTTGTTCTAACATTCCCTTCTTTGTTACATCACTGCTATAAAACTTACAGCTCTAGATCTTTCATTTTTGAAAGAGATGTCAAGAAAGGTTGTAGAAATGGTTTGTTGAAGACCGCATTTTAATATCTTTATTGGTTTTGACAGGATGAAGCGTCAAAGTGGAAGTTTAGATTTGTGCAGATTTTACATTCTAGTCTTTGTTTCGCTATTTCTCTAAAACTAGCAACTGTAGATCTTTCATTTTTGGAGATGTCAAAAAAGGCTGTAGAAATGTTTTGTTGAAGACCGAATTTTAATATCTTTATTGGTTTTGACAGGATGAGGCGCCAAAGAAAGTTTAGATTTTTGCAGATTTTACATTCTAGTCTTTGTTTCGCTATTTCTCTAAAACTAACAACTGTAGATCTTTCATTTTTGGAAGAGATGTTAAGAAATGATGTAGAAATGTTTTGTTGAAGACCGCACTTTAATATCTTTATTGGTTTTGACAGGATGAAGCCTCAAAGTGGAAGTTTAGATTTTTGCAGATTTTATTCTAGTCTTTGTTTCTCTATAACTAGCAAACCTAGATCTTTCATTTTTGGAAGAGATGTCAAGAAAGGTTATAGAAATGTTTTCTTGAAGACCGCATTTTAATATCTTATTGGTTTTGACAGGATGAGGCGTCAAAGTGAAAGCTTAGATTTTTGCAGATTTTACATTCTAGTCTTTGTTTCGGGATTTCTCTAAAACTAGCAACTGTAGATCTTTCATTTTTGGAAGAGATGTCAAGAAAGGTTGTAGAAATGTTTTGTTGAAGACCGCATTTTAATATCTTTATTGATTTTGACAGGATGAGGCGTCAAAGTGGAAGATTTTACATTCTAGTCTTTGTTTCGCTATTTCTCTAAAACTAGCAACTGTAGATCTTTCATTTTTGGAAGAGATGTCAAGAAAGGTTGTAGAAATGTTTTGTTCAAGACCGCATTTTAATATCTTTATTGATTTTGACAGGATGAGGCGTCAAAGTGGAAGATTTTACATTCTAGTCTTTGTTTCGCTATTTCTCTAAAACTAGCAACTGTAGATCTTTCATTTTTGGAAGAGATGTCAAGAAAGGTTGTAGAAATGTTTTGTTGAAGACCGCATTTTAATATCTTTATTGGTTTTGACAGGATGAAGCGTCAAAGAGGAAGTTTAGATTTTTGCAGATTTTACATTCTAGTCTTTGTTTCGCGATTTCTCTAAAACTAGCAACTGTAGATCTTTTATTTTTGGAAGAGATGTCAAGAAAGGTTGTAGAAATGTTTTGTTGAAGACCGCATTTTAATATCTTTATTGATTTTGACAGGATGAGGCGTCAAAGTGGAAGATTTTACATTCTAGTCTTTGTTTCGCTATTTCTCTAAAACTAGCAACTGTAGATCTTTCATTTTTGGAAGAGATGTCAAGAAAGGTTGTAGAAATGTTTTGTTGAAGACCGCATTTTAATATCTTTATTGGTTTTGACCGGATGAGACGTCAAAATGGAAGTTTAGATTTTTGCAGATTTTACATTCTAGTCTTTGTTTCGCCATTTCTGTAAAAGTAGCAATTGTAGATCTTTCATTTTTGAAAGAGATGTCAAAAAAGGTTGTAGAAATGTTTTGTTCAAGACCGCATTTTAATATCTTTATTGGTTTTGACCGGATGAGACGTCAAAATGGAAGTTTAGATTTTTGCAGATTTTACATTCTAGTCTTTGTTTCGCCATTTCTGTAAAACTAGCAATTGTAGATCTTTCATTTTTGAAAGAGATGTCAAAAAAGGTTGTAAAAATGTTTTGTTCAAGACCGCATTTTAATATCTTTATTGGTTTTGACAGGATGAGGCGTCAAAGTGGAAGTTTAGATTTTTGCAGATTTTACATTCTAGTCTTTGTTTCGCCATTTCTCTAAAACTAGCAACTGTACATCTTTCATTTTTGGAAGAGATGTCAACAAAGGTTGTAGAAATGTTTTGTTCAAGACCGCATTTTAATATCTTTATTGGTTTTGACAGGATGAGGCGTCAAAGTGGAAGTTTAGATTTTTGCAGATTTTACATTCTAGTCTTTGTTTCGCCATTTCTCTAAAACTAGCAACTGTACATCTTTCATTTTTGGAAGAGATATCAACAAAGGTTGTAGAAATGTTTTGTTCAAGACCGCATTTTAATATCTTTATTGATTTTGACAGGATGAGGCGTCAAAGTGGAAGATTTTACATTCTAGTCTTTGTTTCGCTATTTCTCTAAAACTAGCAACTGTAGATCTTTCATTTTTGGAAGAGATGTCAAGAAAGGTTGTAGAAATGTTTTGTTGAAGACCGCATTTTAATATCTTTATTGATTTTGACAGGATGAGGCGTTAAAGTGGAAGATTTTACATTCTAGTCTTTGTTTCGCTATTTCTCTAAAACTAGCAACTGTAGATCTTTCATTTTTGGAAGAGATGTCAAGAAAGGTTGTAGAAATGTTTTGTTGAAGACCGCATTTTAATATCTTTATTGGTTTTGACAGGATGAAGCGTCAAAGAGGAAGTTTAGATTTTTGCAGATTTTACATTCTAGTCTTTGTTTCGCGATTTCTCTAAAACTAGCAACTGTAGATCTTTTATTTTTGGAAGAGATGTCAAGAAAGGTTGTAGAAATGTTTTGTTGAAGACCGCATTTTAATATCTTTATTGGTTTTGACAGGATGAAGCGTCAAAGAGGAAGTTTAGATTTTTGCAGATTTTACATTCTAATCTTTGTTTCGCGATTTCTCTAAAACTAGCAATTGTAGATCTTTCATTTTTGAAAGAGATGTCAAAAAAGGTTGTAAAAATGTTTTGTTCAAGACAGCATTTTAATATCTTTATTGATTTTGACAGGATGAGGCGTCAAAGTGGAAGATTTTACATTCTAGTCTTTGTTTCGCTATTTCTCTAAAACTAGCAACTGTAGATCTTTCATTTTTGGAAGAGATGTCAAGAAAGGTTGTAGAAATGTTTTGTTCAAGACCGCATTTTAATATCTTTATTGGTTTTGACAGGATGAAGCGTCAAAGTGGAAGTTTAGATTTTTGCAGATTTTACATTCTAGTCTTTGTTTCGCTATTTCTCTAAAACTAGCAACTGTAGATCTTTCATTTTTGGAAGAGATGTCAAGAAAGGTTGTAGAAATGTTTTGTTGAAGACCGCATTTTAATATCTTTATTGGTTTTGACAGGATGAAGCGTCAAAGTGGAAGTTTAGATTTTTGCAGATTTTACATTCTAGTCTTTGTTTCGCTATTTTTCTAAAACTAATAACTGTAGATCTTTCATTTTTGGAAGAGATATCAACAAAGGTTGTAGAAATGTTTTGTTCAAGACCGCATTTTAATATCTTTATTGATTTTGACAGGATGAGGCGTCAAAGTGGAAGATTTTACATTCTAGTCTTTGTTTCGCTATTTCTCTAAAACTAGCAACTGTAGATCTTTCATTTTTGGAAGAGATGTCAAGAAAGGTTGTAGAAATGTTTTGTTGAAGACCGCATTTTAATATCTTTATTGATTTTGACAGGATGAGGCGTTAAAGTGGAAGATTTTACATTCTAGTCTTTGTTTCGCTATTTCTCTAAAACTAGCAACTGTAGATCTTTCATTTTTGGAAGAGATGTCAAGAAAGGTTGTAGAAATGTTTTGTTGAAGACCGCATTTTAATATCTTTATTGGTTTTGACAGGATGAAGCGTCAAAGAGGAAGTTTAGATTTTTGCAGATTTTACATTCTAGTCTTTGTTTCGCGATTTCTCTAAAACTAGCAACTGTAGATCTTTTATTTTTGGAAGAGATGTCAAGAAAGGTTGTAGAAATGTTTTGTTGAAGACCGCATTTTAATATCTTTATTGGTTTTGACAGGATGAAGCGTCAAAGAGGAAGTTTAGATTTTTGCAGATTTTACATTCTAATCTTTGTTTCGCGATTTCTCTAAAACTAGCAATTGTAGATCTTTCATTTTTGAAAGAGATGTCAAAAAAGGTTGTAAAAATGTTTTGTTCAAGACAGCATTTTAATATCTTTATTGATTTTGACAGGATGAGGCGTCAAAGTGGAAGATTTTACATTCTAGTCTTTGTTTCGCTATTTCTCTAAAACTAGCAACTGTAGATCTTTCATTTTTGGAAGAGATGTCAAGAAAGGTTGTAGAAATGTTTTGTTCAAGACCGCATTTTAATATCTTTATTGGTTTTGACAGGATGAAGCGTCAAAGTGGAAGTTTAGATTTTTGCAGATTTTACATTCTAGTCTTTGTTTCGCTATTTCTCTAAAACTAGCAACTGTAGATCTTTCATTTTTGGAAGAGATGTCAAGAAAGGTTGTAGAAATGTTTTGTTGAAGACCGCATTTTAATATCTTTATTGGTTTTGACAGGATGAAGCGTCAAAGTGGAAGTTTAGATTTTTGCAGATTTTACATTCTAGTCTTTGTTTCGCTATTTCTCTAAAACTAGCAACTGTAGATCTTTCATTTTTGGAAGAGATGTCAAGAAAGGTTGTAGAAATGTTTTGTTGAAGACCGCATTTTAATATCTTTATTGGTTTTGACAGGATGAAGCGTCAAAGTGGAAGTTTAGATTTTTGCAGATTTTACATTCTAGTCTTTGTTTCGCTATTTTTCTAAAACTAGCAACTGTAGATCTTTCATTTTTGGAAGAGATGTCAAGAAAGGTTGTAGAAATGTTTTGTTGAAGACCGCATTTCAATATCTTTATTGGTATTGACAGGAGGAAGCGACAAAATCGAAGTTCCATTTTTCTACCTTCATCCTCCGTAAAAAAAATTCTGTACTGAGATTTTTTTAATTATTAAACAAATTATAAAAACAGTGCAGATAAATAACGCCAAATAAAAAACAAAATACACAAAAAAATATAGAAAAAATCCAAATCTTTGGTGTTTTATTTAAACGTTTCGTAAATTTACAACTATACAGCAAATCGATTAATATACTACTGAAAAGAATAGTTTCCCGAACTACTAGACTGCTGTTCGCCTAACGCCGAAGGATCATCCATTGGGGGTAATTGGGGCTGGAACTGTTCTGCTGAAAGTCTGGTAAAAAGAATACCGACTCCTTCGATTAAAGCTAACAAAACTCCACCTATAAAAGCGCTACCAGCCATCGCGGGTAATCCATTTCTAGCCGCTAAAATACCTAAAAATTATCATATAAAGCACAGTTAAATCGATAAATTCCGACTTACCTCCAGTCGCTGCACCGCTAATTATAGAATTCCAAGGGTCTTCCTTCTTTCTTACATGAATTAAAGCGCAATCTATCGTCGAAAACATACCACCCCAGACCGCAAAATTCCCAGCAATAATCGGGGATCTTTGTTTTATCGAAGTTAAACTTCCAATCTATCGTAAAATAAATAAATAAAACACTTATTTTCATTCTAAATGATATAAACTTACCAATCTTTTGTTCATTCCAGAGGGGGCATTTCGAAAGCCTTTAATACTTTGAAAAACTCCTCCCCCGATCAGTCCCATCGTAAAGGCACCCCCGCAATCGTCTACTATCCTCCAGGGACACGGTTCTCTCGTATATTCCTCCATTTGTTATGTATTTTTTGAGAAATTTTAAAAACCTAACCTGAAAATATTCGTTTCGTAATCTTTCGTCATAGATACACAAAATGATTTAACGACGTACCTCACACTTTCAACAAACAATAAAACAGTTTTTCTTTTACAAAATCCAAATAATCACTTCAATTACAACACCACAATGAGAAATTCTAAAGGTCATCCGGACAAAAAACTTTTAAGTTACACTTTTATATTCTACATAATAATGATTTACGAAACTATTAGTTGCTTCGACCTGAGGTGTCTTTTGGTTATTTTTCTTAATTTTTGAAAGACTTACAAAAAATTATTTGACAACCTGATCTACGCTTTTTGAGGTTAGATTGAAGAAGATCGATTATGCATGGGACGTGACGTAATTATTTTGACGTTTTAGAAAATAGCGATGTTGCCACATTGAAAGTCGTTACTCGAATACTTCGTTGGAAAATTATATGATCTTTATCCGATACTCATTTGGTTGTACTTTAACTTATTAGATTTGTAATTAATTGGGAGCATGAATAAAATACATTCGTTAAACAGGTTCCATTTTAACAGTAACTCTTTATTGTCAACCTCTTATAACTACTGACATTCGTATGCAACACACAATACTGTAGTGTATTGTGGGTTGCCACCCTCACAGTATGCGATACTTAATTAAGCGCTGAAATTCAAATTATTTGCCAGAATTAATTAAAAAGAATCCTTTTTTTAATAACCATATAGCGGATTTACAGATTAAGGATTCCTGCATAGAAAAATAACACCGAAAACGTCGCATTTTCATAAAGAAACGAGGGAAATTCAAATTCCAGTTAAAACTCTTAATTTCTAAATTTAAACTTCAATGAGAAGTCACCTACAAATCTAAAAATATGCCTTTTCTCCGTACGCTTCGCGTTCAACAACATTTCAGTTTTTACGCCTTAACTTACCAGAATGGCAGAAGCGCAGGTAATTTATTTTTGATGAAAATTAAAAATTTATTGTTAAATTTACATTTATCTTAGGTAGCACCGCTGAATTTTAACCCAGCAGAATTAATAAAAAGGGTGGAAGATACAGAAAAACGATTACAGGTATGTACTATTTGGGTCATATATTTTGGTGCTTGTTGCTTCAATAAAATTTGTTTTTTAAAGATGCTGACGCTATATCTAGCTTTAACTTCCGGATACCAAAAATAGCGATTTCGCGGCCCTCTACATGCTTAGTAGCACGATATTTTGTAAATCTTTTTACTTTAGATATTTTAATTAGTATTTTTTTAATTTTCGCCAATGTTTTCATTCATTAGAATCAATAATAGACACTACACGCGTCAGTAGAATACTGTAATCTGTCTACGGCAATTTATGTATTATTACTTTTGGCATAATTTCATTGTCCCTCTGCGTCATCGAGTATGATGTACCCATCTAAGATTAATCATGCTGTATCATCATAAAATGCATTTTATTTTTAAATATCCTAATTTTGTTGTTATTACTTTAAACTGTGGATGTTTTTGAGGGAGAATATAATTAAAAATTGTATGCCACTTCACCATAAAATTCAATTCAAGCCAGAACACGTTTCCGAACATAGAAATGTTCATCATCAGTTGATTTAACAGGAACAATATTACAAAGGCATGGAGACACATTTAAAATCTTCCTTATGACACTTTATGCTTGGCTTGGGTTTGGAGACTGATCGTTGATCTGCGCAAACAAAGATGGCCGCGTGACGTCACACTCCTGGCCTTCATTGGCCCATTGCTGGCTGGATTATAGGTATCCGGTTACAGTTTGCCTTACAGTAGGCCATCATTTTGCCGATGTAGCTTTGATGCTTGTTTTTAGGCCATTTTAAATTCTTTAAACTAACAGAAATGTCTCCACGTTCGGGGGAAATTATTTTCGCTATATTTAGGAGAAATTATGTAACTTTTTTCAGACAAAAGATGCTGAGATCCAAGTTTACAAAATGCTCATGTCTCAAATGGAAGAAGAGCTAGCGCAAGCAAAAAAATACAAAGCGATACAAGAAAAACAAACGCAGGATGTTGATTCGATGAAAGTAGAATCAGAAAAAACTCTGACAAAAGCGAAAAGTTTAATTTTTGAACGAACCAAAATTATCAAGAACCAAGAACTTCAAATTGAAGCGTTCGTCCAACAAATTGATTCTTTGAAAGAGGTAATTATTCAATATAAAAACATTTTAAATGTTAAATATATTTAACCACAGGTGGTACGCATTACCAAAGACCTTCTAGAACTTCGTAATCTAGAAATTAAACAACTCGAAAAGAAAATATCCGCCATTGAAGGTAAGATGAAAGCCGAACAAGAACGTTACGATTTAATGCACAAAAAATTGGAACAGATGATCAGACACAACGGCGAACTGAAGAGGGAATACGAAACGCAGCTTTGCCTCTTTTCCGCATTGCGGGAAAGATACAACGAGAGAGAACTCGCTAAGGACGTAGTAGATGATTTAAAGGAAGAATTAGTTGACGCGAAAACTAAAAGGGATCAAGCTGTTGTTAATAATGAAAATCTGGAAAACGTCGCAGTTGAAAATTGTGTTGAAAATGAAAAACTATCGATTGATCTAGGTAAGTAAAAAAATACGGCTATGAATAAATAAAGTCTGACTTATCTGTCAAAAGAACAGGTTTATTATATATAATAAATAATTTGCTTGTCAAATCACAGCCATCTCATAAATTTGAAAATACAACGTTGCCAATTCAATTTCAGAAATCATGGGTTTAGGTAAATATTTATAGGAACGTTGGGTAACAGTAAAAATGGACACTTGTCAAAATGTGACACCAGTCAAAACGTGACAACTGTTCATAGTACATTTTAAGGTTGATTGTGACTTTGTATTTTCCAAAAACAAGTATTAATATCAGACCTATAATTTTCCTTCACTGCAGATCAATAAATAATAAAATCAATTGAACATAGAGTTTTTCTTATATAGTGATAAATAGAGTAAGCTGTGCCCTACACGCTGCTGTTGCCCGTCCCGGAAACGGGGCCTGTCCGCCGTGACTATTCGCGAAGATCAAGCGTCAGTAGATGCTGCTCTAAAAGGGTGAAATCCCCAGAAACTAGGCAACTTTTAATGCATTTAACTAACCTCTGTGACAAGCAGTTGATTAACAAGCAGTTGATTAACGTCAACAACAATTGAAAATTAACACTGACAGCTTTTTTAATTTTCCCGCCTACTTTCAAGCCAATCGCCAATCAACTTTTTATTTATCTCCCTTTCAGTAGTTCAAGTAGATGTCGCCCACTCCGTGATTTTCGCGAATTAATTAATAATTTGTCAGGTTATAAATATACTTAAATTATATACTCATTGGGCTGCTTAAAAATGTAGATTTGAATATTAAGAGCGAAGATCGGTGACCAGATATTAATATTTAATTCCAGATAAAACTAAGCAAACTGACAACACCAAATCAGACGTAGATAATACAAAAAATAATGTTGAAGACGTCACTGTTGAAAATAATGCTGAAAATCAAAAACTATCGATTGATCTAGGTAAGTAAACAAATTTTGTCCAAATTTATGATGAAACAATAATATTTAATTCCAGATAAAACTAAGCAAACTGACAACACCAACTCAGACGTAGATAATACAAAAAATAACGTTGAAGAGACCAATGATAAAAAAGAAGATTTAGAACCTGAAAACAATAATAGCGCATTAGTTGACGCGAAAAATAGACTTGACAACATTCTTTCAGTATTAGAAAACACATTCGGAATAGACAATATGATTCCTAATTCTGATGACAACAAAAAGGAGAAAGGCGGTTTGGAAAATATCTCAACCGAAAAAAATAAACCAACTAAAGAAGAAGCAAGCAAAGGACAAACCTTAACTGGTATTTTAAAGCCTGCAATTGCAGTTGATGAAAGCCAAAGTGGAAAAGTAACAGCTCAACCTGATGCCAGCAGGAATTCAGAACAAGCTGGAACTGAAAATGTGGTTACAACGCAACCTGATGCCAGCAGGACTTCAGAACAAGCTGGAACTGAAAATGTGGTTACAATGCAACCTGAAACCAGTACTTTAGATAACATAATTTCTGCTATAAAAACTACTGTCGGTTTAGGATCTGTTCCTATACCTCAAAACAAAGTCGATGATAAAAGCGTTTCTAAAGACACAACCCAGAACGAGAAGTAATGTAAAAGCGTTATTTGCATTTACGGGAATGTAATAAGCAATCCTGTAATTGTAGCCATTTTTTTTGTAATATGTAAGTCGTGAGAATTTTTTGTGAAACGTTAAAATAAATTGTTGTGGAAGAAATTATCGTTTTGTTTAATTTACTTTTAGATAATTCATTTCTACAGTTCGTAGTGGCTTGGTACTTCTTTCTGGGTATTAAAACCCAACTTATTTTATCAAAAAAGTTTTTAATTTTAACTTTTTGACTTGTAAATCTAAAGTCGTTGTCAAAAAATTGATTTAAGAAAAGATATAATAATAATTTACTACAGAAACAGATCACTGCATAATCTCACAAAAAAGGCCAACAACATAGGACAGAGAAATAAGATTTTGAAATGTAAGATGTCAAAATTTGTAGACAAACATATTTTTGACGTTTCTGAGAACTATTTTAAAGAAGGATAGCGCATTAGCATATTCTAAGAGAATTTATACTTCGTCGTAATAATATTATCGTAAGAAAAGAACCCAGATAAAAAACTTATGATATACAGGGTGTTTCGTACTTAGCATACGTTAACTGTGGATAGAGGACACTTAGAGGGTTCAGAAACACCCCTATAGTTTGGGTCTATCTCGCTTTATTACCGAGTTACGGGGTGTTTTATCAATTTTGGTCATTTCTTTTAGTCGCTGTATATTTTGAACCACACTGTATATTTCTATGAAATTTGGCATGAATATTCTCCCTTACAAGGACAATCGATACCGTAGTAAGAAAATTAAAAAATCCAGGTCCGTCTTTAAAAAAAGTTATCAAAATCATTTTGATTTAGAACAACACCCTGTATATGGAATTTCAAAAAAATTCGAAAAGAGGGGAAAAAATTAATTAAGATTAAATATTTTATTTAAATGCACATCCTATTTTACTACCAATATTTTAACATAAAACTTAAAATGTATTCTACAGTTCTATTGGTATTTTCATCACCAGCGGCCCTCTAACGGAATTTTAGGTAAACAAGCATTAACTATTAACTTACCACAAGATGTCGCTTTGAGCGTAAGTTAACAGTTATAAGTGAAAAGCTAGCTGAAAATCTTCCTAGAAAATGGAATTGAATTCCAAGGGAGCATACAGAAATAAAATCCTGTACACTAGGGGTGAAAACTACTGAAGAAAGAAACCTTAATATATCTCCTCTTAACCAGCTAGATCATTGCCTGATTACATGCCTCGGTGGTCTAGCGGTTAGGGCATCAGCACGGAATGCTGGAGACGTGGGTTCGCTTCCCGCCTGAGGCAGAAATAATCGAAAAAGATGAATCGAACATCGTGAAGGGGGGTTTTTTGAGGCGCTGAATCCGAAATTCGTGTCGAAAACGACCCCCCGAGCACCTGGTGCATAAGAACATGGCCCTAAACGTCGTCTTCGAGGTTTTTCCAGACATAATCGAAAAAGATGAATCGAACATCGTGATGGGGGGTTTTTTGAGGCGCTGAATCCGAAATTCGTGTCGAAAACGACCCCCCCGAGCACCTGGTGCACCTGAACCTAGCCCTGAACGTCATCTTCGCGGCTTTTCCTGAAAATATCAACAAAAACGAACTGAAAATCGTTGAGGGGGGTTTTTTGAGGCCCTGGATCCGAATTTCGTGTCGAAAACGACCCCCGAGCACCTGGTGCACCTGAACCTGGCCCTGAACGTCATCCGCCGATTTTTGGTGAGTTCTTTGCTGCCTTGTCTGTAAAGGCCATGGAGATGAGATTCAGGGCCAGGTTCCGGTGCACCAGGTAGTCGGGGGGTCGTTTTCGACACGAAATTCGGTTTCAGCGACCCAAAAACCCCCCTCAACGATTTTCAGTTCGTTTTTGTCGATATTTTCAGGAAAAGCCGCGAAGATGACGTTCAGGGCCAGGTTCAGGTGCACCAGGTGCTCGGGGGGTCGTTTTCGCCACGAATTTCGGATTCAGCGCCTCAAAAAAACCCCCTTCACGATGTTCGATTCATCTTTTTCGATTATGCTATGATTTCATTTAACTTTTTAGAGGTATTTAAAAAAATATGGTAAGTTATAAATCAACGCCCTCTCGCAGAACAATGGAAAAATAAATTGTTGTTTCATTTTTATAGAAAAATACTTCCAAAAATGCTCTTTTAATCAAAAATTTTTTCAATAAAATCGGCCAAGCCAAGCTGACACTACAAGCATTTTTCTTTTCATGGTAAAACCTTCCCCCACCACTTTATTTAACAGCTGTCAAAAAAATTGATGCAAGGTTTTTTATTCAACAATGATCGTAGATTGCCATGACAATATTTTCAGACCCACTTCATTGGGACTTTAAGCGAGAAAATTAAGCTTTTATGAACTATTATACCAAATACGCCCCCTAGCGGCCATCCTAGGAACTCGAAAGTAATTTCCAGAGTTTTTTTATGGCCACATTTATAGTAATAAAAAAAATTCCATTGTTGTCAGATGAGCAGGTCCTGAGATACAGCCGCTTACCTCGCTTTTTTGGCCACCCTGTACTGGTCTATAAATGAAGTTTTCATAAAATAATTTTTATTCGGTCTTTTATAATCCCAATACATTTTTTCTGTGATTCCCGCAGTGAAAATGACCTAAAATTCAACGAATAACAAAACACAAAATTTTTAATAAAAATACTCGAATAAAAATATAACTTATTTATTAAAACATATTGCTATATAGAATATACACAATTAAACGAACAATTAAAATAATTCAATAACCTAATTGGTATACTTTAAATTTTATTCCATCAAGAAAATACCGTTTAAAACAGGGATGGGCAATAAAAAAGTTGTAATAGTCCAGTAAATGAAGGCCGGAAAAGGTATCAACCTTACACAGGTCGGGAGCTAAAAATACGACATGCGGTTGGGGCCGATTATGTCGAAAACCATTACATTTTCGAGAAAAATGATAAGGATCATTTTTGTAGGCAATAAACTGCTCTTTATTTGTTGTCTGAACAAAAATTCTCTGAGAGTCATATTTTGGGAGATATCGGCCAAAAACGGATTTTCCAGAACTCTGGGGCGATTTTCCCACCCTTCCACAAATTTAAAGGAGTTGAGATTTTCACAGTTCAATGTAACCATGAATAGGTGCAAATTAAAAAAATAATTATTCTTGTGCAACCTGTTGCCCAGTTCGTTATCTTCGTTTACTGGACTATAAGGAGAAACAAGTGTGAACGGTATAGTACATTGATATTAGCATATTTAGAAAAAAAAATTATAAAGTTTTGATACTAAAAGGAGAATTTTTAAAATCAAAAGAGTTCTTAAGTTTAAAGTGTGAGTTTCACCCCCAAAAACCACCCCCAACGCGCACCGCAATGGTTTTTCTCGTTTTTCTCAGAAACCGTTGGTCGCACAAAAAATTTTATACTCACTAAAAATATTCCTTATAAAATTTTCTACAAAAAAGGTTTTATTAAATATTTTTATTGATCCAATGCGTTTCGAGCAATAACCGTTTGAAAACGAACACTATAATTTGGAAGGCGACCTGTATCCCATTTTTCAAACGGTTATTGCTCGAAACGCATTGAACCAATAAAAATATTTAATAGAACCTTTTTTGTAGAAAATTTTATAAGGAATATTTTTAGTAAGTATAAAATTTTTTGCGCGACTAACGGTTTCTGAGAAAAACGAGAAAAACCAGTGTAGTGCGTCTTGGAAGTCAACAGATATCAAAGCTTTATATATTTTTTTTCTATTCGGCTATTCTAGGTCTAATATAAATATACTAGTAGCGAAAATGACACAATAAATAGTTCGGAAAATTATATTCAGAGTGCCTTAACGTACTCTGTGGTTTCTGTGGCCTGAAGATGAAAAAAGTGGCCGAGACATACCCACTGTATTTTTCTATCGTGAAGAAAGCGTATGGATTTTTATCAGTAATAAAATTGCGTAAATTCAACGTAATAACCTAAAATTGTACCGCGTTAGCAGCGTTTTATAAAAATAACTTATTTTTGAAAAATTTTTAAAATTGTACCCATTAATTTTTTTTTTATTTGGAACAAGTAGTTCTTCTAGCTTGGCACGCGACATAACTAACGTGTTTTATTCTTAATTATTATTTGTAGTCTGAATCAACAAAAAGGAATGTTTTAGAATTAAATAAAAAAAAACAACATTAAAGTTTTGATTTTTGGAGGTCTGAATAGGTAAAGGGCCCTTTTAAGCCACGCCCCTTCTGTCATCTGTCACTTGTCAACAGGGTTGCCAACTCCCTTAATATTTGGAGGAGATATATAACAATTATTTGAAAGAAAAATCAAAAATGTTGTTTTTTTATGTAATACAATAACATTTCCAATCTTATGTGCATGTGAAAGTTAACAAACTGCATGTATTCGTTTAAGAAATTTTAAGCAGAGAAAATTCGAACTTTTACAATTATTTTTTTATACTTATGTTGTACTTAGCAGTTTTCTTCAAGTATATCACAAAATTTTAAATACGTTTTGATAACTATGGTACTAATGAACTATTTCAAGGAAAAATCGAAAAATAGACTATTCCAGGATGACGTAGGTGACAGGTGGCGGCCATATTTGCTGGGAGGCACACAACTTTATATGACACAACGTTAGTTTCGTATGTAAACATTAGAAAGATTTTGTTAAAGTTATTTTTTCGGAAGAAATAAATAGAAAATCCCACATTTTTGTAGAGTTATTAAATGCTTAATGCATTCCTGCTGTTTTAACGTTTGTCTAGTGAACGAAGAAATGCTTGGATTAAAGCTTTGAAACGAGGAACGTTTTTGAAAGCCAAGTGAATAACAGACGTATTTGTTCTAGACATTTTATATAACAGGTATTTTTGGTCATCTTTTATGTATATTTTTTTATTATTACTTGCGTAAATTTTAGGTAAACGTGATCTGTTAAAGGACTAGTGACAAATTTTTGACAGAAAACTGTGGTTTTTTAAATTTAATTTAAATTTTATTGTGTATCAGGTAATATTGTTTTTGCCAATGTAAGAATTGTTTGTATGCCTCCCAGCAAATATGGCCGACCTATCAAAGTCGCGTGTTCCGGAATGGTATATAATTAAATAATTATAGCGTAACTTTTTATACAATCGGGAGTTCCCCTGAAATAATTAAATAATTATAGCGTAACTTTTTTATTATTTATTTTAGGAAAAAAGTTATTCTTCATAAAAAATCGTGCATGCTCTAAAACCTAAAATGCAACCATCAGATATCAATTTTTTTTAGTCGTATACGAGGTGTGTCAAAAAATATGAATTTTGCTCAGGAATAAAGTACCTTTATTTTTGAAGTATGAAAAAAAAGTTATTAAAAAAACTTGTTTATAATGACATTTTACGTCACCATACCAATTTTTAACAAGATATTCCGACTTTAACAAAATTTTCATTTTTAATATTTTTTGATACACCCCCGTAAGTGACAATTTTGAATTCATTGAAAAATTTAAGAATGTTCACAGGGACCGTATGTAATTCTTGCCTTTTCGTTCCATTTAAGCCTTTTTTTAATGAATTCAAAATTGTCAGTTACGGGGGTATATCAAAAAATGTAAAAAATGAAAATTTTCTTAAAGTTGGAATATCTTGTTCAAAATCGGTATGTTGACGTAAAATATCAGTAAAAACAAGTTTTTTTAATAACTTTTTTTCATATTTCAAAAATAAAGGTACTTTACTCTTGAGCAAAATTCATATTTTTTGACAAACCTCGTATACGACTGTAAAAATTTGATTTCTGATAGTTGCATTTTAGGTTTCAGAATATTCACGATGTTTTATCATGAATAACTTTTTTTCGTAAAACAAATAATAAAAAAGTTTTCCATATATGGTGCCAATTTAATTGGACACACTGTATAACTGGAAGTTCCCCTGATGTTTTAAACCATTTTCAAATGCTAGAATTCTAAAATGAAATGATCCTGAAATGTGATTATTTTGAATTGCGCTAAATGTTCTCTAGTAAAAATTTATACACGAATTTAAAATCGTTCAAAATATCGAGGGTCCTTATTTGTACTGTAGTTTTTTAAATTATATTTAGTATATTCAGTAAAAAGTCCAACAACGTACGTACGTACAAACTACTTGCTCATTCTATTTATTTATTAAAAATTATAAACAACATATATCCTTTTCTAAATTTGGTTTTAGATGAACTTTTTCGAATAAATTCAAAATTCAAAAGTGCGTACGTAAAATTTTATAAGAAAATTCCCAATAATGACGGAGTTACCTACATTCAAATCTTCACCTCAATTGACGCCATCTTGGATAGGCCACGCCCCCCATCTCAGATCCCAATAATAAATATCAAACTTGAACTTAAGTTTGGAATTAAATTTATGTTTCGACAACCTGAGAACGGTTTCTGCCTTTCGGCTTCATCAGTTGACCGTGTTGCCATCTATTAGAAAACTAGTGAACAACGTATGAGATGATTCGCTGTTAATTATAAATTAATTACAGCTTTGTAAATGGAATGTGTGTAAAATTGTCCAAAAATAACACAAATGATCTAAAATTGTCTAAAAATGGACAAAATTGACCAAAATTACCAAAAATTGCCTAAAATTATATTTTTTAAATTGTCTAAAATTGTCTAAAAAAGTGTAAAATTGTCCAAAAATAACACAAATTGTCTAAAATGATCTAAAATTGTCTAAAAATGTGCAAAATTCTCCACAATTACCAAAAATTGCCTAAAATGATATTTTTTAAATTGTCTAAAATTGTCTAAAAATGTGTAAAATTGTCCAAAAATAACACAAATTGTCTAAAATAATCTAAAATTGTCTAAAAATGTGCAAAATTCTCCAAAATTACCAAAAATTGTCTAAAATGATATTTTTAAATTGTCTAAAAATGTGTAAAATTGTCCAAAAATAACAAAAATTGTCCAAAATGATCTAAAATTGTCTAAAAATGTGCAAAATTCTCCAAAATTACCAAAAATTGCCTAAAATGATATTTTTTAAATTGTCTAAAATTGTCCAAAAATGTGTAAAATTGTCCAAAAATAACACAAATTGTCTAAAATGATCTAAAATTGTCTAAAATTGTGCAAAATTCTTCAAAATTACCAAAAATTGTCCAAAATGATCTAAATTTTTCTAAAAATATTCAATATTCTCCAAAATTACCAAAAATTGTCTAAAATGATATTTTTTAAATTGTCTAAAAATGTGTAAAATTGTCCAAAAATAACACAAATTGTCCAAAATGATCTAAAAATGTGCAAAATTCTCCAAAATTACCAAAAATTGCCTAAAATGACATTTTTTAAATTGTCTAAAAATGTGTAAAATTGTCCAAAAATAACACAAATTGTCCAAAATGATCTAAAATTGTCTAAAAATGTGCAAAATTCTCCAAAATTACCAAAAATTGCCTAAAATGATATTCTTTAAATTGTCTAAAATTGTCTAAAAATGTGTAAAATTGTCCAAAAATAACACAAATTGTCCAAAATGATCTAAAAATGTGCAAAATTCTCCAAAATTACTAAAAATTGCCTAAAATGATATTTTTTAAATTGTCTAAAATTGTCTAAAAATGTGTAAAATTGTCCAAAAATAACACAAATTGTCCAAAATGATCTAAAATTGTCTAAAAATGTGCAAAATTCTCCAAAATTACCAAAAATTGCCTAAAATGATATTCTTTAAATTGTCTAAAATTGTCTAAAAATGTGTAAAATTGTCCAAAAATAACACAAATTGTCCAAAATGATCTAAAAATGTGCAAAATTCTCCAAAATTACTAAAAATTGCCTAAAATGATATTTTTTAAATTGTCTAAAATTGTCTAAAAATGTGTAAAATTGTCCAAAAATAACACAAATTGTCCAAAATGATCTAAAAATGTGCAAAATTCTCCAAAATTACTAAAAATTGCCTAAAATGATATTTTTTAAATTGTCTAAAATTGTCTAAAAATGTGTAAAATTGTCCAAAAATAACACAAATTGTCCAAAATGATCTAAAAATGTGCAAAATTCTCCAAAATTACTAAAAATTGCCTAAAATGATATTTTTTAAATTGTCTAAAATTGTCTAAAAATGTGTAAAATTGTCCAAAAATAACACAAATTATCCAATATGATCTAAAATTGTCTAAAAATGTGCAAAATTTTCCAAAATTACGAAAAATTGCCTAAAATGATATTTTTTAAATTGTCTAAAAATGTGTAAAATTGTCCAAAAATAACACAAATTGTCCAAAATGATCTAAAATTGTCTAAAAATGTGCAAAATTCTCCAAAATTACCAAAAATTGCCTAAAATGATATTCTTTAAATTGTCTAAAATTGTCTAAAAATGTGTAAAATTGTCCAAAAATAACACAATTTGTCTAAAATGATCTAAAATTGTCTAAAAATGTGCAAAATTTTCCAAAATTACCAAAAATTGCCTAAAATGATATATTTTAAATTGTCTAAAATTGTCTAAAAATGTGTAAAATTGTCCAAAAATAACACAAATTGTCCAAAATGATCTAAAAATGTGCAAAATTCTCCAAAATTACCAAAAATTGCCTAAAATGATATTCTTTAAATTGTCTAAAAATGTGTAAAATTGTCCAAAAATAACACAATTTGTCTAAAATGATCTAAAATTGTCTAAAAATGTGCAAAATTCTTCAAAATTACCAAAAATTGTCCAAAATGATATTTTTTAAATTGTCTAAAATTGCCCAAAGATCCCAAAAATTTTCCAAAATGATCTTTTTTCAAATTGTCTAAAAATGTGTCAAATTGTCCAAAATTAATTACAGTTTTGTAAATGGATTATGGAAAGAAATTGTAAATAAATGGTCAAAGCAAAATTTTGTGGAAAAACAGACGGGATTGCCTTACCATGGCAGACCCTCTTCACTTTTTTGACACCTGTCACTTCTGGCCGCCATTTTTTGTCCAAAAAATTTAAAAACAGATTTAAGTTCATCTAAAACCACTTTCTTATTATGTACATCAAATCTTACCTACATATATTTCTCTCGCCTAAATTACCAACAAAAAAAAACCTTTTTTTCTTCTCTGGTTAGAAACGAAGAAATTGTGCAAAGAAACGAAGAAGTGAAAAAAAAATAATGTCTAATGGCAGTGTAAGTTTTGCTGGTCTCAAGATATGTCTGGCTAAATGTCAAACAAGTACCTCCATTTTATTTCCTTTCCTTAACACTCTTATCTGACCCGGTTGGACTTCCGGGAGGCCGCATTTGAACGTGAATGTGACCGTTTGAGATCCGAAATTCGCCTCGAACCTGAAAATTTATTCAAATCCATACAAATCCAAAAAAATTAATTTTCAGATAATTAAACATGTAAACTCATATTCGTTCAACCGGCAACGCCGCACCAAAATACATTTGCAAACGGCATTCAAACCAGGAAGCGGTTTCATCAAAGATAATTTTTTTACTCTATTTCACAATAAATATCAAGACGCAATTCTAACCGTCTCGTCTAGACAATAGAAAAAATTTTACATGCTTGTTTACGCGGTTCACGCTAACGAACTTTCTAGAACAATTGCGCAATCGAGAAGGGATACATTTGAAACCGATAAACTTCGCCGATTTTAAACTCAGTGCTCAGCGACGCTCCGAGGCAACAAGGCCTCGTTAAACCAGTGGGACTTAGCTGCAATCAAGCGGTCCACTTTATTGTTCATTCTATATTTAAATCAAAACTCAGTGTGTATCTAGCTGCGAATCAGGCTAGAACCCTCCGTTGTCCAACACAACGTAAATACATATCGTTTCTCAAATCAGTTCATATCAGTGTGTTGCTAGCCGCGAATCAGGCTAGGACCCTCCAGTGTCTAATTATCACTCACGCAGAACACACGCAAAAATAATATTTTCTGAATGATGTGATCATTTCTTTTAACTAATTATAATACTTTGTTCATGATTACTAGTTTAATGTAATCTTTGTTACGTTGTTGTTTTTGTTCATTTATTTATTTAACAAGTTTAATAAATGGTTAAATAAAAGTGTTCATTGTTTTTGTTGGATGAAGTTGAGAAGACAAACATACTACAGTACACATATCTTCAATCTAAAATTACAGTCCATTAGAAATTCGAACTACGATGCAGTTTAAAAAGGCGGTAACACATCCTGGGAAACTGGCACAACATAGGGTTTATTCCAGAACCCTCAACAATCATGGAAAGTTGAAAACGATTGACGTAGGTCAATAACAACGCATACATTCAGAAAAAAAGCTTCTAGGGATAAAAATAATGTTGATATCCATCTAAAACTGCCAGAAATTGAAAGAAAGAATGAATGATCGATTTTGTATCAGAACTGGCACAGCTTATCTACTCATTTATGACTTCTTTGTTTTATTGGGAAATAAACAACATTATTATTTAAAATATTCGTTTTTCTGGATTAAAAAACTGTTTAATATTACATATTAGTTAAAAAATACTCACTCTGTGGTAATGTTGACCTCTGGGGGCTTCCCAGTAGCGTTCTGAACGACCAAAAACAATTTGGTAACGATTTCGATGACGTGACCAGTTTGAAAAACGAAATCTCCTTTTTTCTTGCTCAGATCGCTCTGAAATAGACAGCTCGTCTGGTCAGATGAGGCACTAGACGTTTCTGGATTTGCTAGGGACGACTGCGGAACAAACAACAAACTAATCTAGCGCTAGACGATACTCTACAGAAAGGAAGTTAGCGGGAGCGAGGTTCGGGTAGGTCCGTTAAGAGCGCGAAGTCTGTACCGATAAAAACCGGTGTTGAAAATCAACATAACGCCGCCCCTGTGCTCTAAATAAGCGCGCTGATGTATTCCCTTAATTCTAGAACAAATCTATCATGCGATTAAGGTTGGAACAGCACAATTCCCGTCTAATTCCCGACACCAATTGAAAAATATAGTATTAACACCCTCGCAAATATGGTTCGAGATCATATCATGCCTGTTCCAACACACATGTCTGGATTCCTAAATGTCTTTCACCATCTTCCTGATTTCCCCCTACAAACAACCCTCAAAATCCAACAGGAGCCTTGTCCGGATTAGAACTGAGGGTGTTCTACCCTTTAAAGTGCGATTTCTCGAAAAAACAACCCGATCTGCTTGCCGGTGGTCACCCATCCACAGTGTAACCTTACTAGTTAAGGATTTAATAAAGATTTAAATAATGTTTCAAGTGTCCAAAATTACCAAAAATTGGCTAAAATGATGTTTTTTAAATTGTCTAAAACTGTCAAATATTACTAAAATTTTTCCAAAATGATCTAAAATGATATTTTTTAAATTGTCTAAAAATGTGTAAAATTGTCCAAAAATACCAAAAATTGTCCAAAATAATATTCTTAGATTGTCTAAAATTGTCCAAAAATACCAAAAATTGTCCAAAATGATCTAAAAAAGTGCAAAATTCTCCAAAATTACCAAAAATTGTCTAAAATCGTCTAAAAATGTGCAAAATTAGCAAAAATTGTCGAAATTATATTTTTTAAATTGTCAAAAAATCTGTAAATTTGTCCAAAAATAACAAAAATTGTTTAAAATACCAAAAATTGTCCAAACTGATATTCTTAAATTGCCTAAAATTGTCCAAAATTGTATAAAATTGCCCAAAAATACTAAAAATTATCCAAAATGATCTAAAAATGTGCAAAATTCTTCAAAATTACCAAAAATTGTCTAAAAATTCTCCAAAATTAGCAAAAATTGTCGAAATTATATTTTTTAAATTGTCTAAAATTGTATAAAATTGTCCAAAAATACTAAAAATTATCCAAAATGATCTAAAAATGTGCAAAATTCTCAAAAATTACCAAAAATTGCCTAAAATTGTCTAAAAATTTGCAAAATTGTTTAAAAATGTGTAAATTTGTCCAAAACTACCAAAAATTGTCCAAAATGATCCAAAAATGTGAAAGTTCTCCAAAATTACAAAAAATTGTCTAAAATGATATTTTTTAAATTATCTAAAAATGTGTAAATTGTCCAGAAATACCAAAAAATATCAAAAATATCTAAAATTGTCTGAAAATGTGCAAAATTACCAAAAATTGTTCAAAATTATATTTTTTAAATTGTCTAAAATTGTCCAAAAAAAAATTTCGAAAAAAACCAAAAATTGCCCAAAATGATCTAAAATTGTCTAAAAATGTGCAAAATTCTCCAAAATTACCAAAAATTGTTTAAAATGGTGTTTTTTAAATTGTCTAAAATTGTCCAAAACTACCACAAATGATCCAAAATGATCTAAAAATGATCAAAATTCTCCAAAATTAGCCAAAATTTTCGAAATTATATTTTTTAAATTGTCTAAAAATGTGTACAATTGTCCAAAAATGCAAAAAATTGTCCAAAATGATCTAAAATTGTCTAAAAATGTTCAAAATTATCCAAAATTAGCAAAAAAATTTCTAAAATGATATTTTTTAAGTTGTCTAAAATTGTCTTAAAATGTGCAAAATTCTCCAAAATTACCAAAAATTGTCCAAAATGATCTAAAATTGTCTAAAAATGTTCAAAACTCTCCAAAATTACCAAAAATTGTCTAAAATGATATTTTTTAAATCGTCTAAAATTGTCTAAAAATGTGTCAAATTGTACAGAAATACCAAAAATTGTCCAAAATGATCTAAAAATGTGCAAAATTCTCCAAAAATACCAAGAATTGTCCAAAATGATCTAATATTGTCCAGAAATGTTCAAAACTCTCCAAAATTACCAAAAATTGTCTAAAATGATATTTTTTAAATCGTCTAAAATTGTCTAAAAATGTGTAAAATTATCCAAAAATACCAAAAATTGTCCAAAATGATCTAAAATTGTCTAAACATGTGAAAAATTCTCCAAAATTACCAAAAATTGTCTAAAATTATATTTTTTAAATTGTCTAAAATTGTCTAAAAATGTGTAAAATTGTCCAAAATGATAGAGTTGAAATTCGATGATTTTTGCTAAAGAGGAAGATTTGGAAATAACTAAAATAAAATCTACGGTATGCTTAATAAAAATATTTTGCTTACTGCTTTCACGTGAACCACGGCAACGTCATCGAGAAACGGCGACAAGGACATTCTGTATATCTCGGTAGCAGGCACTCGATATTTGATTTGCAAAGTCCTTTGATCCAACACCAACATCGACCTTGTTGATATGACCAGAAGAATTGGTACGAACTGAAATTAATTTATAAATAAATTATTATTTTCATTGATTATATTAACTTACTTTTCCGCTAGATCTGGTAATTTTGTTAATAATATCAGCAAATACTACATATTGGTCGTTATTTTCCAGACACATTTTCTTCCATTGCACGTTCTGTCTCAAACGAACGTAGTCTCCCACAAAAGGATGAGAAACACTGGAAAATATAATACGAGTATCATTTTTTAGATCAAATTTTACAAATAAATAATCACAGTGTGAAAAATCCAAATCGACGAGTCCCAAACACGCTTACCTGTTATAGCATATCAAATTAAAAGTAAAAATGACGGACGACAGTTGATAGATGACATGTGACAGTTAATAGATGACATATGACAGTTAATAGATGACATATGGCAGTTAATAGATGACAGTTGACAGAAGGTGCGTGGTTTTTTTTTTCTTAAAACTATTAAAACCAAAATAAATCGTTTACCTTCTAGGATATGAACATTTCCTGTCTTTAAATATAAAACTCGCCGTCACTTTCTCCCTCATACGATTACGAGCCGTCTGATCGAATTTCATTCTAAATTTATGACAGCGCCATCTGTGATGAATTTTATTCAACAACGTACTACATTCGATCAATCTATTCGTTACTTGCGGCCAATCTCTGCAAACGGGAGAATCCGCGTCTTCCGGCAACGTTCTACAGAGATTCATAAGAAATTGTCGACGCTGGAAAAAAATTAATCATTTACCACTAATAGTCCAGGCAAAAATTTATTTCAACTTAATGATCAAGTTACGATAGGGTTTCAAGATGACAAACGGCATATGGCAGATGACGTATGACAGTTGACAGATGACAGTTGACAGATGACAGTTGACAGATGACAGATGATAGATGACAGTTGATAGATGACAGTTGACAGAAGGGACGTGGCTTAAAAGTGGATTGGAGGGGGTCCTGTCAACTGACGCTACACCTACTCGAAAAAAATTATTTCAACTTGAAGATCAAGTCACGTTAGGGTTTCTAGATGACAGACGGCATATGGCAGATGACATATGACAGTTGACAGATGACAGTTGACAGATGAGACAGAAGGGACGTGGCTTAAAAGTGGATTGGAGACGGTCCTGCCAACTGACTCTAATAGTCCAGGCAATTGATAAACAAAATTATTTTATTTTTTGGGTTGGGAAAGCTACGAAAAATTGCAATTAAAGGACAACAAAGATTTTTTTGGAAAGGGGAAATATTTAAAACTGCAATAAAATCCGGTCTAAAGGAAATTTGTCGCCAAAAAAAATATTTTTCTACTCACGATTAGGGTGAAAACTTAATGTCCAAAAACACATACATTTTTTCTTATAAAAAATCTAATTTGTCTGGACTATAAGGTAAATAAATTAATATTCAAGTATTAAAGCAGGAAAAACGATTTTAAAATGTTGAAATATTTTATGTACTAACCTTCCACTGAATATAATGTCTTTGAATAATCCTAGTAGCCCATTCAACTTCTTTTCTATGTTTTAATATTCTAAATTCTTCCCTAGCCTGTGAAATATTTAATTTTATATATAAAAAAAAAATATATTTGTTACTAAAAATTTTTTTTCGTGAATTTTTATTGGAGTAGGACCAAAAACCAACCATTTAAAAAAAATTACAAGGACAGTTGCTAATAATTCTAAAAGCTTTGTTATTTAATTTCGACATAGTGTAGGGGCCGCTTTAGTCTAAAATTTAAATTATTTAGAATGCACTTTTTTTATGTTTTAAAGAAAAAATAAGGAGAGGATTCGAAGCATTTTATTTTATATTGAAAAGTAAATCAGGGATGTGCGTAAATTATTTATTATTTTTTAAGTTGTTAAATTTCTAGCAAATACTATAATACAATAAAACTACTTGTATTGTTAGCGGTACGGAAAAGCTTTAAATCATACCGCGTTGTATAGACACCATAAGTGTTTTCGACCTTGAATTTGTATACCACATTTTAATTCCTGAAATAATAAAATTGTTTTTTTGGGTTCAAAATTGTACTTTTTTTAAAATCTACATTTTTTATTTTTTTTTAATATTTCTTTTCGTCAAAATCATGTTTTTGCAGTACAATCCATTTATTTTTAAATCAAAAATTGTTTTTAGTGAAAATATTTTTTTTTAAATAAAATATATTTTTTTAATTAAATATTTTTTAAATGAATATCTTTTTTTTTTAATTAATATATTTTTTTAAATAAACAATAAGACAAAATAGTCTTTTTTAAAATCAAAGTTTTTAATTTTTTTCGTTTTTTTTTTCGTCAAAAAATTTATTGTTTTTAGTAAAAATAATTTTTTTTAAATAAAATATATTTTTTTAATTAAATATTTTTTAAATGAAAATCATTTTTTTTAATTAAAATATATTTTTTAAATAAACAATAAAACAAGATAATCTTTTTTAAAATCAAAATTTTTTTTATTATTTTTTTTCCCTCAAAATCATGTTTTTGGAGTAATCCATTTATTTTTAAATCAAAATTTATTGTTTTTAGTGAAAATAATTTGTTTTAAATAAAATATATTTTTTTTAATTAAATATTTTTTAAATGAAAAATATTTTTTTTTAATTAAAATATATTTTTTTAAATAAACAATAAAACAAAATAATCTTTTTTAAAATCAAAAATTATTTTTTTAATATTTTTTTCTTCAAAAAATTTATTGTTTTTAGTGAAAATAATTTTTTTTTATTTTTTTAATTAAATATTTTTTAAATGAAAATCATTTTTTTTAATTAAAATATATTTTTTAAATAAACAATAAAACAAAATAATCATTTTTAAAATAAAAATTTTATATTTTTTTTAATATTTTTTTTCGTCAAAAATTTATTGTTTTTAGTGAAAATAATTTTTTTTAAAATAAAATAAATTTTTTTAATAAAAAATTTTTTAAGTGAAAATCATTTTTTTAATTAAAATATATTTTTTAAATAAACAATAAAACAAAATTTTTTCTCGTCAAAATCATGTTTTTACAGTAATCAATCTATTTTTAAATCAAAATTTATTGTTTTTAGTGAAAATAATTTTTTTTTAATAAAATATATTTTTTTAAATAACCAACAAAACAAAATAAAAAATTTCTTACCTTCCAACTTCTCCACGCCGACGCTATCACGACTTGGCTTTGTTTCATTTTCCTATAATTTTTCTTATCCCTATAACCCCTCCAAATTTTTTGTATCAGCATAGCCAGATCGTGTAGCCTGGCTTTTCTAAAATCTTCCAATTCAAAAACCGTTCTGGGACTTCTCACGAACAATTTCGTCCTGCCGAAAGTGAACTCGGCGCTCGGTATAGGCAGCGACCTAACAATTTTTACATTTCAAATTTTCAAAAACTAACCAAAATTAATTACCAAATACCAAAAAATGTTATTATATTAAAAATCACTTTGTTTGATTATCATCTTCATCAAATGTACCATTTTTATTTTTTCTAGTGCCCCGATGATGAATATCTGAGTTGTCAGAGACTTTGGCATCTCACAAAGAGTAATATCGATGAAATTTGGCACTTAGGTACTTGAAGTACACAAGTTTTTTTTAAACAGAGAACAATGTTCACCATTTTAATTATTGCCTCTATTGTAATGATATAAAAATTGTAATTTTTTTGTATATGGGTTAAAGAAGATGTCAGAAAAGGTTGAGATGTCATTTAGAGCAGAAATTTAGTTATTCAAAACTAATGATGTAAAGCTTACGTCAAAAAAATGTGACATGGCTTTTTAGATATGAAATGTCAAAGGGAAAATTAGAAATAAATAATACTAAAAAAGTAAAAATCTTATAATTACTTAATCATCACAATTGGCGCCCAACCTGGGGCTCTAAAATAAAAAGGCAATTAAAATAAAGAATTTAAATAATATTTTTTTAAATTAAATCAAAACGCGCGCGCGCGCGGATCTAAGAACTGGAAACGTTAAAACAAGGTCAGAAGAAACAAGGAAATAGAAACGAATAGCATTGAAGAGAAACCAATAGAAGCACAGGAAGAAATAGAAAGTATAGAGGAGATAATAACAAAAGATCAAGAAGAAGACACAATGATGGAGATGTTAGCCTTTGTGAAGCAAATGAAGAGAGGACAAGAAGATCTGAAAGAGGAAATGAAGAGAGGGCGAGAAGATATTAAAAAAAGTGACAAATAAAAATAAACAATACTAAAAAAGTAAAATTGAATGATTAAAGTTTCTTGAAACCATTTTTTCAATGATTCTGCTTTAAGGGGGTGGTTTTTAAGGGTTGAAATTTTACAGTCAACCAAAAATTATATCATAAACATTAAACAGACTGTTTGTGTAACGTTAATATGCGATTTCATATTTCATAAATATAAAAAATGATTTTCGACTTAAGGGGTGGCTGCTAAAAGGGTTGAAAAATTAATTAAAATCATAAATCATGCATATAAATGTTGAAAAATATTTATTTTATTTAATTAAACGAGATTGCTTACGCCAGAATGTTTAAATCTGCATTTTTTACCATTTTCAACATAAGGGGTGAATTTCACCCCTTAAATGCAAAAAGCTTAAATCGAGCATATGTCATTTTTGAAGTTGAGGGTAAAATATACTCAATCCCAAATTTTCATGCAAATCGATGGAGGTTAACCGAAATCGGAGGTAATAATTGATTTTTACCTTCATTCACTTGCCTGAAGAAACTTAACTTTTAACGTTACCGATCGCTTGTCTTTTTCAGAGACCTTTTCGGCCAAACACCCACCTATTGACTCTGCAGCCAACAAACTAACTCATCAATTTTTCCCGTCGCGAATAGTTTTTAGGAAAAACTCGCTGACACTGCAGAGTTGACATTTTCGATAAATCGCCCTATAGGTTTATCTCTGTAATAATTTTGGTAAATAAAATTCCTAAATGGTTTTGACTTTGTTACCTACTTTTTCGGAAATTAATATTTTAATTAAAAACCTGCTTAATTCACGAAATTCCGAAGTAAATGCTCTGGAAAAAAGAAAATTCTTAATCAGACAAATTTTCTATGAGAAAACTAAAAAAAAATTAAAAACTAATGGCTTCCTGGGAAAGCTTAGAGTCTCCTCTTTAAAACGCTTTCTTTTTTTTCTCTTTGCGTACATTTTAGGCAAAGATACTTTAGTTTAGCAACTCGGCGCGCGTAGAGTTTTCGAATTCGTTTTCTTATTTTTAATAATTTTTTATAGCAATACAATTTTTTAAAAAAATAACTTATAATATAATTTTTAGTAAAATTTTCCGCTCTTTCACGTGGTGCTATTAGTTTTTAGAAATTTTAATTTTTTTATCGTTTTCTACTCCCTTTCAAGTACCTTAGTGCGATATCACTTCTTGTGCGAGCCTTTGGTCAATATCTATCTCTGGAAACTAGGCTGGAATTAAAGTAAAGATACCTGAGAATCAAAGATACTCCCTCGATGGGGGAACCCCTCCATCTCGGCCAAGTGTTACCGGAAATCATTTTATATCTCGAAACGAATTGGATATAAGATAGACGATAACAATGTCCGGTACGCCATAATTGAACGGTGGGTAGCAAACACAAATATCGCACCTAAAATCGTTGCCATTTAGAACCAATAATCCCAACTCCAAACGAAATAATTACATACCTGGTGTTGTATGAGAGCCATCTCGAATATCCTAGGTTGTTTCATCTCGTTCGGCTTTAAACATCTGATATAATGCGCCTGTCTACCGCTGAGTTCTTTCAAAAGGGAATTTAACGATATTTGAAGTTGAAACGTCTTAGAAACCGGTCGTTTAGGATTACATCTTTTCGGATTACCTTCGGGAAATAGCATCGGGATGATAGGGTGATCACAACGAAACATCGCCCTAGAAACTTCTCTAGGCAGAGTATCGCGGTTTTTTTCGACGAAACCGTGCACGCTGTACGTCACAGCACCGGCGTAATGCCTAATCCTGCAAAATTAGATATTTGATTTGAACACTCTCGGGGGATATTTCGCGCGGGGTACTTCGAGCCGCGCATACTTTGCGCGTGGTCCTTCGAGCCGCGCATACTTTGCGCGTGGTCCTTCGAGCCGCGCATACTTTGCGCGGGGTCCTTCGAGCCGTTCATAATTAAATGATGTTTTTCGAGATAATGTTATGCTAAGAATTGGGACTTGGTTTAAAATGAAGGTTACTTACTGAAAACTATGTAATGGCAGTAGAGAATCGGCTGCTAAACAATAAGAATGACCAGCACAACATTGTTCTACCCTAGTTAGATATGCGGCATCACATTGAACATGAGCTTCTTCTAATAACGACAATATACCGTGACTCTCATGTTCTAACAATTGACATATTGCTCTAAAAATATCAAAAAAAAAATTCTAATGTAGATAAAAATTTGTTAAATTATTAAAGCTTTAAGATTAAGTCAGGATGACAGCAGGATAGAGTGGAGGATTGTCTCAGAAGAGGTGGAGGGAGAATAATAATTATATTTTATAAAAAAAAATGATCTCAGCTCAAATTAAATTACTTACATATTATTGAAATAATCTATTTTCGTCCACTCAAGGCCCTCTTTTATGATCTCGGCCTGTTCTTCTTTTAAAGTTGAATTGACGATGAATTGCTGCAATTTTTCGTTGCAGTAATTTATCATTAGTTGTTCGAAACCGTTATTTTCTAGAATTTCGAAACCGTAAATGTCTAAAACGCCCAATTCTTTTCGTTTACCTAAAGTTTTCGCCTGAAAATAATTTTTAAATTATTCAGCAGGAATTGCATTGCCATTTTTCCATCAACAAAAGTGCGTACATTTCTAACTAATTTATTTATCAAAGTTAATATTTATCTAAATTAAATAAATAATAATGAAGGGTTAGTAGTATCGCCTATATATTTTTTTATTTATTTATTTTTAATATTTTTATTTGCTTTAGGTATGTTTTGTCAATATTTTTTGTTTTAATCATAAATGTAAGTACCAATAATTTGTTTTTGCCGTTTTTCTTTTTTTAAGTTGTCAATTTTTTATATTTTTTTATTTATTTTATTTTTTTTTAATATTTTTATTTGCTTTAGGTATGTTTTGTGTCAATATTTTTTGTTTTGATCATAAATGTACTAATAATTTGTTTTTGTCTTTTTTCTTTTTTTTTCAATTTTTTATTTTTTTTTTATTTTTTTTATTTTTTTTAATATTTTTATTTGCTTTATGTATGTTTTGTGTCAATATTTTTTTGTTTTGATCATAAATGTACTAATAATTTGTTTTTGTCTTTTTTCTTTTTTTTTCAATTTTTTATTATTTTTTTTTTTTATTTTTTTTTTAATATTTTTATTTGCCTTAGGTATGTTTTATGTCAATATTTTTTGTTTTGATCATAAATGTACTAATAATTTGTTTTTGTCTTTTTTCTTTTTTTTCAATTTTTTATTTTTTTATTTTTTTTTTAATATTTTTATTTGCTTTAGGTATGTTTTATGTCAATATTTTTTGTTTTGATCATAAATGTACTAATAATTTGTTTTTGTCTTTTTTCTTTTTTTTTCAATTTTTTATTTATTTTGTTTTTAATATTTTTATTTGTTTTAGGTATGTTTTGTGTCAATATTTTTTGTTTTGATCATAAATGTACTAATAATTTGTTTTTGTCTTTTTTCTTTTTTTCAATTTTTTATTTTTTTATTTTTTTTTTTAATATTTTTATTTGCTTTAGGTATGTTTTGTGTCAATATTTTTTGTTTTGATCATAAATGTACTAATAATTTGTTTTTGTCTTTTTTCTTTTTTTTTCTTTATTTTTTTCATTTTTTTTTAATATTTTTATTTGCTGGTATATTTTGTGTCAATATTTTTTGTTTTGATCATAAATGTACTAATAATTTGTTTTTGCCTTTTTTCTTTTTTTTAAGTTTTCAATTTTTTATTTTTTTTATTTTTTTTAAATATTTTTATTTGCTTTAGGTATGTTTTGTGTCAATATTTTTTGTTTTGATCATAAATGTACTAATAATTTGTTTTTGTCTTTTTTCTTTTTTTTCTTTATTTTTTTCATTTTTTTTTAATATTTTTATTTGCTTTTGGTATATTTTGTGTCAATATTTTTTGTTTTGATCATAAATGTACTAATAATTTGTTTTTGCCTTTTTTCTTTTTTTTAAGTTTTCAATTTTTTTATTTTTTTTAAATATTTTTATTTGCTTTAGGTATGTTTTGCATCAATATTTTTTGTTTTGATCATAAATGTACAGGGTTATTCATTATAAATTACCCATTATCGTTATTATTGCCTATAGAAAAAAAAGTTTCAAATAAAAGTTGTATGGTTATAACTGTTTTTTGTTAAAATGGTATCAAATGTACAGTGGCGTGCAGATTTCAGGGGATACAAAAAAATAATATTTTTTTTAAATGGGATACCCTATATATTTTTACATTTTTATAATCCTCTCGATGAGCTTATTTCAACGATGTATCACACTTGTGTCTAATCTGGATAGTAAAGGATCTACAGCCACCTGAAAAATCACATTTTTTGAGTTAAAGTAGCTGTAGTAGCCAAACGGTTGAAAATCGAGAAAAACGGCTTACATGTCTCTATCCTAACTTTTCAAATTCTATACTGTGGCACCAAAATATATTGTATACAGGGTGATTAAAAATCAGATGGGATTTCCAATATCCAAAAAATGTGATTTTCAGGTGGCTGTAGATCCATTATTATCCAGATTAGACATCAAGTGTGATACATTGTTGAAATCAGCTCGTCGAGAGGATTATAAAAATGTAAAAATATATAGGGTATCCCATTTAAAAAAAAATATTATTTTTTTGTATCCCCTGAAATCTGCACGCCACTGTACATTTGATAGCATTTTAATAAAAAACAGTTATAACCATACAACTTTTATTTGAAACTACTTTTTTTTCTATAGGCAATAATAACGGTAATTAGGGGTGGGTAATTTATAGTGAATAACCCTGTACCTATTAATAATTTGTTTTTGCATTTTCTTTTTTTAAGTTTTCAATTTTTTATTTTTTTTTATTTTTTTTATTTTTAGCAACGCTACTAGCAATTTTGAGTTACATTTTAGCAAGCGAAAGATTGGGACCTTTACCTTTATGACGTCATTAATCTTATTAATCAGCCAAGTAAACAAACGACTGTACAAAGTTCTACATAGCGTATCTCGGATTTTCGCGGCATCTGCTGCGTTCAAATCGGTCATTATACCTTCTTCAATTTGATGACTTATCAACGCCCTCTGTAGCCATCTGGATTCCGCTCCCAAGAGTTCGCATATATCAAACAACTCTATACGATAAAAATTATTAAATTTATTTTCTTCCGTATTGGGATCTGACATCCAGCGATACGCCATCTGGCGCTTTGTTCTCGAACGCAAAGTAGGGTGAAGATTCCACAAGGAACTACATTACGTCCACACAGCTACTGTCACTTTCATTAATTTTTTTCCCTCGTTTAACCAAGTCTCCATATAAAATGCGTTCAGCTCATTTAAAATTTAGTTTTGCAAATTTAAATATTCACCATAATTGGGAAAATCGTGAAAAATCGAAAAATAAAGTGTACCAGGGTGTAATAATAGCTCTAATAAATGTCTGGACCTCGTATTAACATATAAACCACAAACAAAATAACCACATATAAATTTAGACAACTGAAGAGGATGACAGCGTTGCTATGGTTACTCTGTTATGTGTAGAATCAGTGACATAGGCCACGCCCCCGTGTCAGATCCCAATAGTATTGAAGATTTATTATTTTTTTTTGCTTACCATATTCATTATTTATGGAACATCCCTCAGTACCGTCAATGTTACTACAAGGCACATATTGCAAATTACCTAATTTCAAAATAATCGCTAAAACGCGAAAAATATCAATAATTTCGATATCGGTAAAACCGAGCACTTCTAGAGCACCCCTCGTATAAACGAACAAAGATTTGTCATCCTCGTCCGACAAGGTGGGTTGATTATTTTCGGTCAACAAAATGGCGTAAAGTTCCACGTTACGTTGTAATTTGAGGGTTTCTAAAAAGACGATTATTATTTAGAGGGAAAATATTGTTTTTTTTATAAACTTACTTAGCAAATGAATGTCAGCTCCGGACAAAAGTTGGTAAAATATGTGAAAATTTCTATCCGACGATGCTAGGCGGGTAATTCTTGCCTAATAAAAAAAATAAATTACGATGACTTTTTCAAAGTGGGGTTATAGATCATTTTTTAAACAACAAAAAAAATCTTAGCTGATACCTTTTGGTTTTTTTACGATTTGTGGCTGAAATATGCATCCTATCGAAAAAAGTTTACCGTGAAAGTTGTAGATAATTAAAAAATCTAAAACTTTTGTATTAATCATTTTTCAACATAACCTCAAAATTATAGAGAAAAACGCTAAATTGTACCTGGTCTGTTACAAGAGAAACATTACTTACTTTGTCAAGAAAATCTGTTAGCATGAAAAGATTTTTAAATTTAGAATGTGTAGGAGCATGTCTTTAACCCCTTAGTGCGACCCTGTCCAGCTCCATCAAGGTTAGAAGGGATATTGGCGCCCAACGTGGGGCAACAATTGTAAGTGATAAACTGGGTAAAACTAGGTAAAATATAGGCAAAAAAAAACTATATCTGTCAAATGTCCAATGTCCCCTCTAGCCTTGATGGAGGTGGACAGGGTCGCACTAAGGGGTTAAAGACATGCCGCTACAAATGTTAATAATTAATTTTTATTCTTTGAAAACAAGCTATTTTTTAAAATTATATTTTAAATAACTTACAATGAGTAAGATGTCCACCTATAGGATCTCCTTTAAAATTAAACTCAATATCTAGAAATTTTCCCTGAAAAACAAAAAAAATCTTCATTTTTTCCATCCCAAATTTAATTTCAGATATAAATAATTCCGAACAAATTTTAGACTTACAAATCGTGAGGCGTTATCATTTTTCACGGTTCGGGCGTTTCCGAAAGCTTCTAAAAGTGTGTTAGCTTGTACTAGACGGTCTTTTACTATCTTAGTATCAGGCCCATCACCAGATACTAGTACCAAAAACTGCAGAACTATTCTAGCCGCTTCCGTTTTTCCGGACCCGCTCTCCCCTACAGAAAAATATAAAATTTTACAAATTTTCTTGTTTGTGTCCCCATATAATATTTTTTATCTATAAATTTACCTGTTACCATTATACATTGGTCCTCATTTCTTTCGTTAAGCCAACGATAAGCTGTACCAGCAATGCCGTATCTATGGAAATAGATAAAGTAGAGAGTGTTAATTACGAACACAATTTGTATTATAAAGTATGCAACATTTATATCAGCAGTGTATTATATGTTGCCTATCGTCTAACTGTATCAGTTCAGTGTTGAGAAAGTAACTCAAACATTTTGATTATTGAATAAGTCAGTCAGTAATCAATGAGACTTTATTTGTCGGGTGTTAGGGTTATATATACAGTGTGACCCATTTAAAATAGAACCACCCCTGTAGAATACGCATTTTTCAGTCAATCTCAATTTTTTGACATCTAATCAAAAATAACTAATAGTTGTTAGGTACGTGCATTTAATAATGGCTCTGCAATTATCATTAGAAGAAAGAATTGAAATTGTAAGAATTGACAATTTATCATAGTAGGCTAGAATATTTAATCAAAGACATTGATAGACACGTTCCATTGATAGAAGCACGAATCGCTGACATTACCATATTTTCAGGAGTTATAACTGTAGAAAGGATTGAGCTATTGACTTAGGATTTCCACTGTACAAGTTCATTGGTGTTCTATTTTGTATGGGCAGTGTTGCCAGATTTCAAATATGTCTATAATCTAAATAAAAATAACAATCAAATACTTTGTTTCCAAAATTGAAGTTGTTGTAACTTCGTTGTTAACCAATATTTTTTTATGAAATTTTGATGGTTTTTATTTATAATGATTACGAATCCAGTGGTGTAGTCAAATTTGAAAACAAAAAATTTTTATTAGGGAATTTTGCCGTTTTTGACAAAGAAAAAAAAACACAGTTATGAAAATTTGTGTCAAAAAAAATTCAAAAAAATTAAAATTTGGTTTACGCAGAATGAATTTTGTCTAAGAAGCTATTGGCAATGTCAAAATTACCGAAAAAAAATGTTTGTGCCATTTTGGCAGCAAAAATGAGTTTTTTAGGATATAAATGGACCTAGAATGTACAAAAAAAATTCAAAAAAATTAAAATTTGGTTTACGCAGAATTAATTTTGTATAAAAAACTATTGGCAATGTAAAATTTATCGAAAAAAAAATGTTTGGGCCATTATGGAGGCAAAAAGTGAGTTTTTAGGTTATAAATGGACCAAGAACCTCCAAAAAAAATTCAAAAAAATTAAAATTTGGTTTACGAAGATATGAGAATATCCTCTCATTGCCGGACTTGGGGGGGAGGGGAGGCAATTGCCCCTACTATCCCGTTAGAGCCGCCGTTGATTCATATAGAAATAAAATTAGGTTAGAATTGTTATTTTGACAGTTCTATAATTTAACCAACGGCTTTTTATTGTTATAAACAATGATTGGTTAGAATTACGCATTGCTATTGGTTAAGATTGACAATTGAAAAAATAATCGTTAATAATTTTAAATTTATTCTCATTTAAATCGATAGTTTTGTATTTATATTTTGTTATATATACAAAATTTAGTGTGTCGTAAAAGGTTTAAAGACTTACATGTGGGGTGGTAGCTGAAATGGCCCTCTTTTAACATAACCCTCAACGAAATCGGCAGAATAAAGGGCGAGTTTTTTATAGGGATTAACCGATATGAGTACATTTCCTATGTAAGTATAGATGTGGTCTCTCTTAAAACGCTGCTGCAAATTGGCTACGAAGGAATCTTCGGTTAAGGGCTCAAGCAGGACAGAATCCCAAGCACCGATTTCCTGCTCTAGATTTAGCATCCTGGCCAAGGTTCTGGCTGGAGCGCCGCCAGGGCGGCATCTAGTCCTCAAGTTGCTTTTCAGTGTGCTCCAAAATCTATCTCTTCTGTTAATTAAACAAAAAAGATGGAAACCATTTTATCAAACGAAATTATCATCATTGTTTTTGGAGTTGGATTAAGGAAGGAGTTACCCGATTAAAACCATTTTTAATTAAGTTAATAAATTAAATAGACTTGAACGGGATGAATTTGTGGACTTTTTTACTCACTTGTCATTTTTGACAGTGACTCTAGTGACGTTCGAACGAAATCGGGGGCTTTAAATTATACCGTCGGTTCGAAATCCCGTTTGTTAAAATCGTCCTTGAAATTGGAGATCAAAGCCCATCTAAAATTTTACGGAAACGGCCGAGCGGTCACGGGCGTAGCGAAATTTATTTCTGTAGAGAAAATTTGCTTTTGGAATTAAATAAAACACATCAAAAATTATACATGAAACCCGTAACAAAAAAATAAGAACCTCTAGGAGGGTATATAAGAATTTTTTCATCCCCCAACAATTTTTGCTTTATTTTTAAGACTGTAAAATATGGTAGAGATCATTCTTATTGACCTCCAAAAGAGGAAACTATCCTAGATGCCCTAAAGAAAGATTACGTGTCGTATGTATGTAGATTTTTTTTGTTTTGGGTCATATAGCAAGAGTTTTAATGTTAGTTTTTCCGAAAATGTACAAATTTTTTCTATTTATAAAGTAATTACGCATTTATATATATTTTATTTAATTCCTTATAGGGATTGGTCTATTAAAATAATATTGGTGCGCCCATGGGCTTTCGGCTATTTCCGTCTAATTATTTGTTGGATAACTGAAGGCGCTAGCACTACCAGAGATGTTTCATAACGATTTTAGTTAAGTCGATTTTACAAATGATCCACTAGTGGAAAGATGGCGCCAGTAGATTCAGTTTAGCGCGTAAATATGTGGATTTATTTGATTGGAAGATTAAATAAAATACAAAAGTTGCGATAAAATTATTTTTTAATAATACCTACAATTACAAAATTGGTTTATTTGGTAACATGAAATTGAGAATTATTTTTAAACTGACGAATATTTAAGTCGTTATTGTATTTTTATTTAAAACTCAACAAACATAAATAATTTAAAAAATAATAAAAAACATTTATAAAAATAAAAGAAAACTTAAAAACAATATGGCATAATTATAATAAATAATAATTACATAAAAGTGATTTTTAAATGGGGGATATTGTAAAATTTTAAATTAATCATTTTTTCTGTGATATTACAAACCTAAATATTAGGAATATCAAACATAACTTTCGTTCTGAGATGAATACGCTAAAAACGAGTCAAGAAGTTTTGGTTCTACCAATTCTTGGGCATCTTGAGCACTTAAGACGTCACATCCGCAAGTATCGACGATCTTTCTAAGTGTGGCCTGAAATAGATTAAACAGTTTCGTTAATTAATGGTAATTTTGAATTAGTTTCAAGTGTTGTAATCAAATTTATCGCTGCAAGTAGTTAAAATATTTATTTTCATAAACGATGTACTTGTGTGTTAATGAATCGAAATTTGTGGGTATTCAAAGAGTATATAAGAATAAAATAACATTATGTTGCATGAAAATTAATCTTTTTCATCAATTTTAATGCTCATTTGTATTAAGAAATAAAAAAATTGTCTATATTAACTGAAAAATCGATTATGAAAAAGACGTTGTTTGGTTTTTTGCATTTTTAACGATATTTTTCCATACGAACAATATATTTTTTCATACTATCTTAAAGTCGAGGTTTTAATGAAGAAAATGAGTACTGATAAAGTTAAAAAATTGAAAATTTTTATGGGAAATTTTTCGATTGAAAATTAGGCTTTTTTTTTTCAAATTTAAATTCGTATAAAATCAAAAAATAAATATTTTGCTTTGGAAAAATTACAGCTTATTTATAACTCAAAGAAGAACCTTTTCACCAAGTTTCATAAAAGAAACATTATTTTTGCGGGAGATAAAAATTAAAAACGAAAAATACAGTTTTTAGCGATTTTCTCGATAATTTTGAGGTTACGTTGAAAAAAAATTAATACAAAAGTTTTAGATTTTTTAATCATCTACAACTTTTACATTAAAATTTTTTCGATAGGATGCATATTTCAGCCATAAATCTAAAAAAACCAATATCCAACCCTCAAATTGTATATTTAGCTACCCCCACTCCCCTTCCGGAATTTTTAATTGGTCCAATTGATTTTTTTTAATTTACTTATAATTTACCCTAAATTTTCCGACCATCCACATACTGCTAAGAATTTTTTATGAATTCGGGTATTTAAAATAAGTTGTTCCCTGGTCTATACCTAAACCAACCGTGCAAAACTTGTATTATTAGTCCAGGAAAAGTAGACAAAAAATAACCAAGTAGAAGAAAAATTCTGTTTTTGATTTTTTTTGTAATTAACTCCAAAGCGGGTTATGATTAAGAGACAACAAGGTTTCCACTCTTCTCTTTGATGAAAAAATTACCCCTAGAGGGGATTTCTTGCAGTTTTCTTTTTATTTTTATAAGGGATTGTCAAAGAAAACAATCAAAAAATTACAGCTTATTTAAAACACAAAAAAGAACGTTTTCAGCAAATTTCATGAAAAATAAATTATATTTGCGGGAGATAAAAATTAAAAACGAAAAACCCGATTTTTAGCGATTTTCTCGATAATTTTGAGGTTATGTTGAAAAATGATGAATACAAAAGTTTTAGATTTTTTAATTATCTACAACTTTTACATTAAAACTTTTTCGATAGGATGCATATTTCAGCCATAAATCTAAAATAAACCAATATCCAACCCTCAAATTGTATATTTAGCTACCCCCACTCCCCTTCCGGAATTTTTAATTGGTCCAATTGATTTTTTTTAATTTACTTATAATGTACTGCTAAGAATTTTTTATGAATTCGGGTATTTAAAATCAGTTTGTTCCCTGGTCTATACCTAAACCAACCGTGCAAAACATGTATTAATAGTCCAGGAAAAGTGGACAGAAAATAACCAAATAGAAGAAAAATTCTGTTTTTGATTTTTTTTTAAATTTAAATGGACCTAGAATCTACAAAAAAAATCAAAAAAATTAAAATTTTGTTTACGCAGAATGAATTTTGTATAAGAAACGATTGGCAATATCAAAATTACCGAAAAAAAATATTTGGGCCATTTTTGAGGGAAAAAGTGAGTTTTTTAGAATATAAATGGACCTAGAATCTACAAAAAACTAAAAAAAAAATAAAATTTGGATTACGCCGAATGAATTTTGTATAAGAAACGATTGGCAATGTCAAAATTACCGAAAAAAAACGTTTGGGCCATTTTTGAGGAAAATAATGAGTTTTTTGCAATTGCACCTACTGCCTCCCCCCCCTCTTGGAGCCGCCGTTGACTGACTATCTGCTAAACAACGTCATCATACTTCGACGTTTTATTTTACTCTTACATAAATGTACTGTTGGAAAATTTGACAAATGATTTTAACTTACCAAAGCTGCGACTAACACAGCATCACCATCGAATCGTTCTTCCTTTTCCCTACACATTTTGACTAGTTTCTCCACTCCTCCCAACTCTACTACTTGCAACGAAGCTTCTTTCTCTCCACATAACCTTGACAGTGCTATGATGCTTTTTTGTTGTAGCCTTTTTTCTACGTCTTGGACGCCGCAATCCTGAAAGATAGCAAATGCCTTATATAATTACAATTACATATTTATAATATACACTTACAGTTGCAAAATTCATTTTTAGAAAGCACAGTAACGCAGCTGGAGCATTAATTTCGGTCAACTGCTTCCTAGCAACATCCGAAGCTGATAGATTCGCCAATAAAGTGGCTACTTGTTCCAGAAGATAAATAGAAGCCGCCGGACCTCGAGATTCCACAGTTTCCATAAGAATGCTAGCCGTATTACTGTTAATCATATATTTAATGGATTTCGGATCCATAGTGCTTAGATTTGCTAGGGCAGCAGTACATAGAAGCAGATTCTGACAGCACCTCGTAGAAGCTGCAAATTTTGTTAACGAATGGACTAACGTTCCAGAATATTCTTGTAAGCCTGAAAAAGAGTTACGGAATGTACATTAAATCAAAAACCAACAACATGAACTTGTATATATGTACCTTTAACAGAATGATTATCCTCCAACCACGGTGCAGTCACCTGAGCCAACAAAGCAACAGCTTCGGATCTCTCAGGCTCCGGTCTAGGATATTCTTCTAATATATCAGCGATGATTTGAACTCCCGAGAACTTCTCAAACTGTCTAACAGCCGTAGAACTGCTGCACATCGTAGCTAAGGCTCTTAGGAGGAGACTTCTTATGGAGGAACCTTCACATTTTTCACAAAGGATCAATAGAATGGGGACTACGTCAGCTTTGGTAAATAAATCCACTATTTCTTCGTTTCTTAGAGCTATGGAAGTTACGCCTGTAATAATAGCTCTAAGGTCTAATTCAGAAGTGGGACACTCTAATTTGCTGACTAGGGTTTTGATTTCTTTGGAGAGAACTTCTTGGCGGATTTCTTGCCAATGAGTGAAAAGTACCGAGATCAATTTTAAGGAATCTTCTGTTTTTGATGATCGGATTTGGTCGCATAGTTGAAGGATGTTTGAGGGTATTCGATTGGTGTGGGTTTTTATGAATTCTGTAATATTTCCGGTAAGGCTTTGGATTAGAGGACTTATGTTTCTGGAATCGCTGAAAATGAGACAATATTTTTGAAAAAACTAGAAAATAAAATAAAAACAATTCTTTGAAGGGCACTAAACGCCAGTTTATAATCTGGCGATCCTGCATTATATTTTTAAATTTTGGAAAAAATTTTGAAAATTTTTTTTGTTCCAAAACGCATAAAAAGACGTGATTCCTGCAGAAAACACAAAAAAAAATTGAAAAAATGATGTAAAATAAGAAAATGTTGTATTAGTATTACTTTTTTTGAGCGGAAAGGTTCGTTTTAGGCTAAAACCATTCATTTTAAATTAAAACACTTCAACCTACCTATTATTAAGACTACGATACTCTATTTCGATACATCGCGCGTGAGAAATCACCCCCCTGACTATAGTAGTGGAACAAGCGGCTAGATGCGTGACTTTCTGATTCAGCTCCCCGACTATAGACTTGCATTGAAGGGTGGTCATGCACTCTTGGTCGTAGCTCTGTCTCGCTTCTTTCATCCACATTTCTACGGCTTTGTTGTCCAGGTCAGAGTAGGCATCGGTGGGAATCGGTGGAACCCTAAAAGTACACGGAAACCTGTAAGTTTTGTGAGAAATGCGAGGTTTAAAAAGGAAGTAGGTAAATTTCAGAAGTGGGACAGAATTGGGGAAAATCAGAAGTGGGGTTGTTGCGATTATGAGGGGTTATTATTTACTGGGAAGTGTGTGTGTGGAATCTCTAATTATCATGAGAAAGTGTTTGTAGATAATTTTGCAGCTTTTATTTTTTCATATGAACTTTATAGATAATTTTTGAAACCAAAAAAAATAATAGTGGGATGAAACGCATTGGAAACGGAAGAGATTATAACAGAAATGAAAGGAAAATAGTTAAAGGGCGATCTGTGGTCGGGAAGAGGAAGGGGGTGAGTTTTTAAGGGTAAAAAACTGTTCCGGCAAAACTACATGTCCTATGGAAAAAAGTTAAATGGCAAAGTTGTAGGTAATAAAAAGATCTACAATTTTTGTATTTACACTTTTTTCACATAACCTCAAAATTTATGTGAAAAATTCAAATAACCAAGTTTTTGGTTTTTTATTTTTATCTTTTACAAAAAAACAATGATTTTCACGAAATTTGGTGAAAACTTACCTCTTTATGTCCTAAACACACTGTAATTTTTTTGATTTAAAATATTTATTTTTCACCTTATTTTGAATTAATATCGAAAAAGCACCCTAATTTTCAATCGACAATTTTCACGTCACAGTATCTGCTTTTTTAAAAAGCTCGGTGGGCTTTTTGTTCGTTGGAATCTATACTCTTTGATGGTGTAAAAAAAAATACATTACTATGGTAAATGTTCTCAAAAACTCGAATCCCAAATTGTTTTTAAATCATCATGTACAATTTTGAGCTATTTATTTCTTTGCATTTTTTGAGAACATTTACCATAGTAATGTATATTTTTTTCACACCATCAAAAAGTATAGATTCCAACGAACAAAAAGCCCACCGAGTTCTTTAAAAAAGCAGATATTTTGACGTGAGAATTTTCGATTGAAAATTAGGGTGCTTTTTCGATATTAAGTCAAAATAAGGTGAAAAAATAAATATTTTAAATCAAAAAAATTACAGTGCGTTTGGGACATAAAAAGGTAAGTTTTTGTGAAAAAAAATTGTTTTTGTAAAAGATAAAAATAAAAAACCAAAAACTTGGTTATTTGAATTTTCACATAAATTTTGAGGTTATGTGAAAAAAGTGTAAATACAATAGTTGTAAATCTTTTTATTACCTAGAACTTTCCTATTTAACATTTTTCCATAGGACTTGTAGTTTTGCAGGAAATCGAGATAAACAGTTTTTAACCCTTAAAAACTCACCTCCTTCCACTTACCGATCTCAGATCGCCCGTAAATTATTTTTCCTTTCATTTTTGTTATATTTTCTCTTCCTTTTCCAATGGGTGTCATCCTACTATTATTTTTTTTTCACTAGCCGTGGTCTATTATCATTATTTTAGGTTACATTTTTTTCAGTGTAGAATTCGATGATTTCTTGGATTATTGAGTAATTATTTCTTACCTTATATTCTATGTACGTGATATTTGTAATAAATAGTTTTAAATGAATCACATTAATGTAATCGATAAATATGTATATTTTATACGAATTTATATTAAAAAGCCTCATTTTTCCATCTTAAATTCGAAGAAAATGAGCACTGATAAAGTTAAAAAAATTGAAAATTTATAAACCAACTTTTTTTTATTGAAAATTAGGCTTTTTTTTTATTTAAAACGAAAAAAACCCGGTTTTTAGCATTTTTCTCGGTAAGTTTGAGGTTATGTAGAAAAATGATTAATACAAAAGTTGTAGATTGTTTAATTATCTACAACTTTTATATTAAACTTTTTTCGAAAGAATCCCTATTTCAGCCACAAATCGTAAAAAACGAATATCCAACCTTCAAAACTTATATTTAGCTACCCCCACCCTCCTTCCGGATCTTTTACGGGTTGGTCCTGGACTATAAGATGAAAAAAAAGGTTTTCCCCCAAAAAACTTCATTTCTCCCTCCTTAACAATAATCAACAAATAAAAAATATCGTTTACCTCTCATGCTGATATTTCAAAAACAAATTCAAAGGAAATGTATCCCTCTTTTGTCGCATAACTCCTGCTGCCTCAGTCTTGGGGGTAGAAGACTCCAATTTGCTATTAAACAAACACTCGAGCTCACTTTCACAATCACTAGATAAAGAATTATTGAAACTTGTCACTGTTTCGTAGTCACTAATTTCTTTAGATTCTCTAATAGGCTCTAGAATTTCGGGTGCAGATTTGCTGATTTCATCTAAAGTATGGCTATTAGTGGTAGAGAAAATAGGCAGTGACTGCGTTGTATATTCAAAAGAGTCTAATGTCTGGTTTGTTTTGTATGAATAACTATCGTCTACTGTCACTTCTTCGCTAGTATTAAGAAATGTGTTCGCGTCTTGTACATTTTCGGAATATTGATTAGAAGTACATGATATTCTTTTAGAATTGGAGGTAAATAAGTTTCTACTGACTTTAGGTGAATTTTTTAAATAACGTAACTTTCGCGTCGGTTCCGATTTCGTCAATTCACTTTCCTTGTCTTTCTTTACTTCGGTTTGAATCAATCTTTTCGCTAAATTTTCTTTTTCCGGTGTAGATTTCTCTTTAAAATTACAACTCAAATTTTCCTTCGCGTTTTCCGATGCCAACTCTTTAAATATATCTTTGGGGATTCTTTGAGATGGAGATTCTTTTTTTGGAGTTGCTGTTTGATTTTCGACGATTTCCTGGTTTTGTTGTTGTTGATTTGGCGAAGTTTCTGTATCTGAAAATCCTGAATCTTGGCTGCCAGGACTTGTAGAAACCTCGTGCCATTCCATATCGCTTCCCCACCAAACTTTACTAGGACTCCTTTTGAAATCCGACGGCATTTTAAAAGTTGAGGACTGAAAAAAAAATGGTGAAATTAGTATCGCCAGAATACAACAAGAACAGGAAGTAAAAATCATTGAAAAATACTGAAAATGCACTCATCCATCATCTTCAACGGTTTAGACAGAATTTAGACTCCCCCTCGTAAGCGTTCGATATCGATATTTAGGCTCCACCCACCTGTGGCAAATCTGATATCTCTGCCTCGCTAAGAAAGCTACTTATTAAACATTATGATTGTTTTTATAATCATCAACTATCAAATAGTTTTTTCAATAATTCCGAATCACAGAATATACGTTCTAAAAGTTATTATCAATCTGTAGAAATCCCACAAAGATTCAATAATAATTTGTTGGTATATTTGTTGCTTTGTGAAAATAACCATTTCTCTGAAACTTATTACAGAGTAATTTGATCAATTATTTATTGATTTTGTGCTTTCTATATTTAAAATAAATTGACGAAAGATTGACTTTAAATTTAAATGAAAAATTTTGAGGTACTTTGTTTTACCTTTTTTTAATTTATTTATTCGCCATTTTGGGTCAAAGAGTCAATGAGAAACATGACACATTAGATGGCTTTAGAAATGTCTTTAATAATGAAGAGTCAGTATATAGAGATAACCACTAATGAAAGCTAGATCAGTCATTCTGCTAGATTTTTCTAAAGCTTTTGACACTATCGATCATGCTCTTCTGTGTGCATCAGTCACTTCAGGAGTACCACAAGGTTCCGTTCTTGGACCCCTTCTTTTCTCAATATATATATTTCTGACATTTATAATTCTTTGGATAGTTTAAAATTACACTCATTTGCAGACGATACACAACTGTATTTTTCATTTGTAGCTGAATCTGTAAATTTAGCATCTCAAATAATAAATCGGGATTTAGAATCTATGTTATTATCTGTAAACTTGAGGTTAATAGTTGGGAATCTGAGGTGCTGAATTCGATCATCTCTATACAACTCGCGAACATCCAGAGCAGAGTAAAATAATAATAATATTGTGTTTTATGCTTGTAAAAAAATTATTATTATTATTCCTATCATACCCCCTATAGTGTCATATTAATATTGTAATGCGCGTCATCTTTGTTGCGCGTATGAAGAAGGCTGTGGTGTTTACTCTCTTTGACACACTGATCGCTTTATTCGCACCCACAGTGATAAAGCCAAGAGATGCGACGCGCCGATTCAATTTCGTTCGGTTTTAAAAAAGTACACAACCCAAACTAAACGTCGTATGAAAAAAAAGTTAAAGTAAAATTGTTTCCTTGCTGTATTGGCAATATAAAATGCCGATATTTTGTATCATCTAGCGAAAAAAAAATGACGTAGCTTTTATTTGACGTTTTTTCAAAAATGTCATGTTTTGACACATTTCGCAATCTTTAAAACGCTTCCTAGAAGGCCTCAGATTCCCGACTGTAAGTAATCCTCATTGTTTGTATTTTTTACAGCAAATAAAGCCAATTTATTATTAAAATTAACCAATAAAATAGTCAAATTTTCTCGATTACTATAACTGCAACAAGCGTCTTGAAATCCGTTACATTGTTACCTTCTAATATTTACTTATTCACTTCCCGTCTATTTTTAATAAAAATGGGATTTGATTGGGACCGTTGCGGAATAAATACAGCTGTCTGAACAATTATTCAAATAAGGCCTTTACTGCATAAAGGAGAAGATTCTCTTTGATTCGATCGCGTATATCGTGAGATTACTTTCCCAATTTTCTGTTCAAGGAAGCGCTAAATCTGAGAATAGTTTCTATTGATTTATAGGGATAACCAGCCGGTTTGAATTATTTTCAATTGATGTCAGACTATTTTGACACCCATTTTATGAGGAATTATTATTTTTGGTTTAAAATCGACTTCATTTAATATATTTTTTGTAAATTTTCATTATCTAGAAGCACCGTTACTGCTTAAAACAGACAGAAACTCAAATGTCCTCCAATCTCAGAACTACCGCCGTTTTAAGCTGATATTTCTTCCTCTAAAGTTCTCTAATTATTTTTTTCCACAAACTTTGTATTTTATTGTTCGATACGTATTTTTTTCACTACAATTTGTGTATGGCGAACGTCTGGTAAATTGTGAAAAATGTGTGGAAAATTAAGAAGAAGAAAAAAGAAAATTACGACTGTCAAATAACGAATTTTTAAAGCTACAAACCCTGAAAATATGAAATACTCTTCTTTGTGGATATTAAAACCACTTATTTTGTTTAAAAGTTTTTTAATTTTTGACTTCCATTGTTTTATATAACCAAAATCCCATGCATGTTCACATATTTTAGATTTTTCGAATTGTTTCTTTTTAATGTATGATTGGTGTTCATTAAGTCTAATCTGAAAAGGTCTAGATGTTTCTCCTATATAAAATTTATTACATTCGCATGGAATTTTGTAAATACAATTTTTTGTATTTTGAATTTCATTAAAAGGTTTTGTATTTTCTATTAATATTTTGGAATATAAGGGATTTTTACTATATTTGAATGAATTATTGGGGGTTTTAAATTTTGATCTTTAGTTTTGATGTCTACGATTTATAAATTTACTTGGGTAGTTGTTCTTAATCAAGACAGATTTAACAAGTGATAATTCATTATTTAAAATATTGTCGTTTGAACAAAAGAGATTTGACAATACCTCGTTTAACACAAATTGAGAGGTTTGAATTAAATTTTTATATATCTATTTGTATGTGTTTCTTTTCTAAAAACTGATGTATCAATACAATTGTTGTTATTGTGTATTAATACATCAAGAAACGGTAATTTTTTTATTATTTTCAATTTGAATTGTGACAAGGTGAATTTATAGAACTTACTATTGGTCTTAATGGTATTTGTTGTTTATGAATTTTAGGTAAACCATAAAAATGTGGATCTTTATCAGTTAGGAATTTTTTATTTTTATATAAAGTTTTGTAAATTTTGTTTTCAATACTAGTAGTTGGATATTTATTTAATTTTACTTATAGTTTTATGAATTTTGATCCAAAAATCTCATTAATATAGACAGTTTTCCGTTTTCTTTTGACTAAAAATAAATAAAAATCTAAAACTAACCCCAGATATATTTTAAACTACCTAAAATGCCCATCAGACAAGAAAATGCCTCCGGACCATTTCTAGTGACAGGTAGTCCACCCTTTTTGATCCGCAAATCGACCTTCTAATTTTTTTTTCATTTGCCTCACCGATATCAATCAAAAATATAAATAATAATCTTGGATCAATTCAACTCATTTGGAAAAACGAATTATTAAATTGTAACCAATGCAAATATTTTTCTACACACCTCCAACATTAATTATTGACATAACGGCATTAAACAATAGCAACATTCCTGTCTTAACAAATAAATCCAAGCTGAATATTAAAGTGGCTAATTTTCTAAGTAAGGATTTGCCATCAGTCAATTAGTTATTTTGGAATTTGATGACTCATCAATTTGGTTCAATAACTGAACGAGATGTTTTTACTAGAAGCTTTTTGTCGGTGACAATTACTACATTTCGTTTTTTTTTTAAATTCCACTTCAAATCCGTTAGATGCTTATTGAGAAACGCTTAATAATAATGTAAACCTTTATTAATCCATAAAGAATAATAAGGATAAGTATAAGAGTTGTGAATTACAGATATATGAATAAAAAAACATCAAAATTCGGATCAAAAAGGGTGGATTACCTGCAGCTAGAAACGGTCCTACAATCCTAGATGAAATCTGCGCATCAGACCCTGTTTTATCACCCGAAATTTTGATTTTGATTTGTGAATGACTCAATAAAGTCAAATTGTGTAAATTGAGTAATAAATCATTTTTAGCATGATTTATTGAAACATGTATAAACGTTTCGCGATTCAGATAATGAAACATTCGTTCCAATTTGGTTAAATCAGTATTTAATAAACAAACAACAATGCATGATTAATTTAAAACATTGTAAATTATTACAACAATTGTTACTCATCCCAGAGATTATTCATTATCGCAAATAATTGTTTACAAATGTATGTGAGAAAGGTTTATCTGATTTTCCTTGTTTTTGTAATCGTAAAGGCGGAAATGAATGATATGCATCTGCATAGAAAAGAAATTGTTAAGGTTACTGTCCAGTTTTTAAAAAACATTTTTTCATATCGGTTCAAATCTTGAGTTTGGCGCAAAAATTGTGATAAAAAAATATAAAAAAAAGGATATTGAACACACTAAAAAGATTTATTCTACGTATTTTAAGCGTATTTGAGCATGAAAGATTATTGGAATTACCAGGATAGCATTTGCTAACAGAATATTTGTTTCTTCAGCTCTCTTGCCCAGCTGATGGAAGAACAATGGAGAAGATTATAAAGAGAGTACGATTTGGAACACTCCAGCAAAAATGTTACAAGCAATCCCAGAAAAAAGGGAGGCGAGTTCTAATGCTCTCACAAAAAGAGAAATTTTTGAAATGACACTGTCCTGGAGTGAAGAAGAACCTGTAGGCCTCCAAAGAAAATTTCATCACTTTGCTGCGTATGAATTGGCTTGGAGAGGTGGAGAAGCAGCAAATTGAGAGACATACAACCGTGGAAGAGAGACAGGAAGAGTTGAATATAACCCAGTTGGAAGACAGCACAAGGGGGAAATCAGAAGTTGGCTGACAGTAAATGGTTGGTAACAAACACTGCAGAAGATTGTGTATATCCAGTAAGATTGTTTAAACAAATTATGGGAAGATGGGGAAACCATATAACATCTGAAAAGTTTTTTTTAACTCCAAATCCTTTCTGGCAAAAAACAAATTCGAAAGGATGGTATAAGAATTCTCCTATTGGGATAAACGATATAGCTAAACTGGACCAAATCTTCGGCGAGAAATATTGGACAAGCGAGTGAAAATTACGAACCATTCTGAATTGTCCAGGAGTGGTATAAGTGAACAAAAACTTGTGAAAATTACGGGACATAGCAACCCATCGTCATTAAAACCGTACCTTCAATTAGATGAAGAACATCATAGAGAAATCATTAAGATAAAGATATTATCTTCAAGTCTAGTAGGGAAACTCGTAATGCGAAACGAAGGAATTTGCAGATGTGCGCCAATAAAAGGAAATTTGTGGTTGCAGAGAGAAGTTTTGTTATTTCTTAAATAACATATAATATTATCATTTAAATACTGTAACTACCAGATTTGAGTATGGATGAAACTGACACTAATTGATAAGTATAAAAATACGATTATAAAGATGAAATGTGGGACCCAAACGTAGAAATTAGCTCTAGATACGTAAATATAGATAATCTTATCGTTTTGGGTCATGTTTCAAAATATATACATAATACACGCAGTATCATCAAGCTAGATCCATAACTAAGTACAGACGACAAGTTGTTATGATAATGATAACGATCTTATGAGTTACCTGAAAGGAATGTTGTATAACTTTAGATTAAAATATATAATTAAATTTTGCAGTAGTAGATATACAAGTGAATTTATTTTAGTACATTGACGATATTATAAAAGTTTAGGTTTCAAAAGTTTGTGCCCTGATAAAACATCGTTTGAAGATTATAATTGCAACAATATTTTAATTTCTATTTAACTATTTTTAAAGAAACCATGTCTAATAAAGATGAAGGATTCATTGATAAAGAATGAGAATATCAGGAAGCTGAAAGGGTTAAATTGTCGAAAAATTTATTAATTTCAACAAAATATAAGAACATTATAATTTTTTCACAGATTATTTAATAATATTTCGTATGTTTTTGGTAGGGGAAATAGACTTGTAGATTTGTAAATACGTAAATTTTGGAACAGTTTGAGAGAAAAAATGGCAAATATTATAAAATGATGACAATTTCTTGTGTTAAAAATCCATTTTAAGACAAACTTAAATAACCACTTCATAATTTCGTATAACATCAGTCATTTTCATGCATCTTTCCCAAATAAATAAAATCATTTTTCATTAGAACCTTTAAGGCGAAACGCCTCCTAGATCAGTAAAGCTTTCTTATTTTTTTTTTTTTTGAATTACTTCAAATAAGAATATACGAACCAAAAAAATTTAAGTAGAGAGCTAGCAGAAGCACGAAATAAAGTAAACAAACAAATATTTATCAAATAAAGATTAAAACGAGGTAGTGTACAGGGCGGCCAAATAAGAATGCGAGGTACTGTATCTTGGAAACCATCCATCGTAGAGGCTTGCGGAAAAAAAAGTTATAACTAAAACGACCAAGAGGAAAATCAGGAAAATATTTTCAAGTTTCTGAAATGGCCGCTAGGGGGCGTAACTGCGATCTTGAAGCTAAGAAAGTGATGTTTCTGCGAATTCCGCTATATTAACCTACCAAAAAAATACCTGATCTTTAAAGTAGAGGATAATCTGAACCTTTTTTGTTTAACAATTTTTGCTATATCTCTAAAAATAAAGTGGTGGGGGGTATTCAAAGGTTTCAGTAAAAAACACCCTGTATATTCGAAACGGCTGAGCCGATGTTAACAAACTTGGGCTAGTTGAAAAGAGCTATTCTTGGGCTACAAATGCTATAATATTTGAAGTTTTGTTAGTTTCAGATGTCGCCGCTAGAGGGCTTTTTTCGACATCTCGTCAGAAATGGTTAATTTTCTCAAAAAAATTAAACGCATTGGTATGATTTCTTTTTCATGAAAAAGTAGCTAAATGATGCCTAAACAAGCTCCCGAAAACCGCATCTCGATATCTTGTTCCTAACCTAAAATTTAGCCCAAAGAAAATTTTATACGGAAATCCGTTAAATTTTTATTTTTTAAACTAATTAATTCCTTTTATTATGTAAGTTGTGTGGCCCTAAAAAGGACCGATTTAAATAAGAAAAGAGACCAGAGAGATACGAAAAATCGGATTCGTAATGCATTACGTAATATACCGAGAGCCGATATTGAAGCTGCAGTTTTGTCTACCCATGAGAGGCTTCAGAATTTCGAGCATTTACGGGGACATTAAAAACCTTTCTTTTTTAATTCGGTCCTTTTTAGGGCCACAACTTACATAACAAAAGGAATTAATTAGTTTAAAAAATTAAAAATTTAAGGGATTTCCGAATAAAATTTTCTTTGGCCTAAATTTTAGGTTAGGAACAAGATACCGAGATGCGGTTTTCGCAAGCTTGTTTAGGTATCATTTAGCTACTTTTTCGTGAAAAAGAAATCATACCAATACATTTAATTTTTTTGAGAAAATTAACCATTTCTTTCGAAATGTCGAAAAAAGCCCTCTAGCGGCGACATCTGAAACTAAAAAAACTTCAAATATTACAGCATTTTTAGCCCAAGAATAGCTCTTTTCAACTAGCCCAAGTTTGTTAAAATCGGCTCAGCCGTTTCGAATATACAGGGTGTTTTTTACTGAAACATTTGAATACCCCCACCACTTTATTTTTAGAGATGCAGCAAAAATTGTCAAACAAAAAAGATTCAGATTATCCTCTACTTTAAAGATCATGTATTTTTTTGAACTACAGATGCAATATTTATCATGAAGCAAATTAAGGAAAAGGCAATAGAGTACAACACACCCGCTTATATGTGCTTTATAGACTTAACTAAAGCATTTGATAAAGTCAGACTTGAAGACATACTACGGATTCTCATGGAGAAAGGCACACCGGCCAACATGCTAAAGGTTATTAAAAACTTAAACTCAAATTGCACAACAAAAATCAAAACAGGCGGAGACACCACCGGAAAGATTCCCACGCCAGGAGGAATAAGACAGGGTGACAGCCTTAGTCACTTGCTGTTTAATATATTAATGGACAGAATGATAGAAGAAGTAGAAACACTAAGGTTAGGATACAGAATCGGCAATAGCAGAGTGGGCATAGTGTGCTATGCAAATGATGCTGCCCTAATCACGGAAAATGAGGATGACCTGCAAAGAGAGCTTTTTAGGTTCTACCAAGTTAGTCGACAGCTTAACATGAATATATCTATTGAAAAGACCAAAACCATCACAATTTCTAAAGACCCAATTAGATGCAAACTCGTAGTAGAAAATAAACCAATAGAACAATTATCACAGTTTAGATACCTTGGTGTAGATCTTTCAAGTTGCCATGACCCAGTTAAGGACCTCAGAAGCCTAATTAACAAGGCAGCAATTACCTCAGGATGTTTGAGAGATGTGATATGGGATAACCGATACATGGGACTGGACAGTAAGATCAAGATCTATAAAACTTGCGTTAGACCTATAATGACCTATGGTATAGAAGCTCGAGAAGACACCAGTAAAACGAAGAAAATGCTGCGGGTCGCCGAAATGAAAACATTAAGAGCTATAGTGGGCATCACAAGGAGGGACCGAATACGAAACACCGATACCAGAGAGCAATGCGGTATCCAGGATATAGTAAGGTGGGGAAGGCAACGAAGGAGACAATGGTACAATCACGTTAGAAGAATGGAGGAACACCGACTACCGAAGATCGTGTTAGAAGGAAACCCTATAGGCAGGCGTCCACTGGGAAGACCACCAAAAAGATGGAGAGATAGCTGGCAGTCTACCTCTCAAGAAATTTTACGGCAGGCTCGAAATTAACAGATCAACAGATCTATAAAAAGAAAAAGAAGAAGAAGAAGAAGTATTTTTTTGTTAGGTTAATATAGCGGAATTCACAGAAACATCACTTTCTTAGATTCAAGATTGCAGTTACGCCCCTTAGCGGCCATTTTAGAAACTTAAAAATATTTTCCAGGTTTTTCTCTTGGCCGTTTTAGTCATAACTTTTTTTTGCGCAAGCCTCTACGATGGATAGTTTCCCAGATACAGTACCTCGCATTCTTATTTGGCCACCCTGTACATGTTCTTCTTGTTTAATCTTAATATACATAATGATGTTAAAACACACAATATGCAAACATTGTTAATATTTTAGTAAGAAGAAGAAAATCGGAATTCAATGTCGAATAAAACAGATATAAAAGATTTTTCTGTCTAGATTTTGATTCTATATTTTAATATTAAACATCTTCCTTTCTCAAAAATCCTTTCCAATAGCAAGAAAAATACATTTTCACGTCAATTTCGATAGCTACAATTATTAATACTTGTAATAATATTTTTTTAACGATTTAAAGATGAATTAAAAAAAAGATAATTAAATATTATTTTGATTGTGTGATTTATTTGACCCAATTTTGAACAAATACGTATCAAAACCGTTAAAATTCTTAGGTCACGAACATGTATCGAATTGTATATCATTTTTAGTTTGTTTATATTTATTTCTATAATGTTTTACAATGACCTGACTATTTCAAAACATATGGATGCTCGTACGATAAAAAAAAATTGCTTACACTTAACAAATCAAGAAAATTAGGCTGCATATGTAAGCATTAATTAACAGTATATTTAAGGACCAATGATCCTTTAAATTTTAGTTATTAAATTTGTCGATATTTATCATACCTTGTCCAAGTATCGTAAAGATAAAGCACATAAAACATAATTTGTAGTATCATACAAAACGGAAGTCAGACATTATTTTTACCAGGCTCATTTGATGAGATATTTTAAATTTTTAACATATTTGTGATTATGACTACCTCCATATACAGGGTGATTGATAAAAACTGTACGTAATCTTCCGGTATTTTGTTTTACACTAAGAAAAAAAATTATTCATAATTGTATGTTTAAAATTGTAATTCAACAATAAATAATTGATTTTGAATCATTTTATCAAGGAAAATTCAACCCTGTATATAATTCTTACTCTAAACATGGAGATTGGAACGTTGAAGTTCCTAAAAGCTTACTCACATTTCGAAAATATAGATAAAAATATTTTTTTAATGACATCAAAACGAAAATATTTGGTAGATTACTAAAGGATGTTTCATGAAAAAATAATTTATTCCAATATTAAAAAACAATATTATGGAAAATATTATTCAAACCGCAAGTTATTAGCCAGAAAATTTACGTGATTACAAGCTTACTCATTTTAATCCCGAGAATTCGAAATTTATAAAAATGTATGTTTACGAGATACTATACAGGGTCCTGCAACAGTGTTAGGAATATAATTTTCTATAATGTTGCCCTATTGATCGAGCTCGACAAAATAAGAAAAAATTCAGTCACACAGGGTGTTTAATTATTTCTGGGCGGGTCCCAACTTTGTTTTTTTAATGGCAACGTGTATTTTTTATCACTTTTTCGGTTTCTATATGAAAAATAAAAGATATTTTATGCATGTTTATATTTCGAAAAGTTTTTTTTCCAATATTCGTCACTCAGAATATTTGATATTGTGAAGTTATGCCAAGTCCCATTAGAATTTATTTTTGGTCAAATATTCTACATTGGTGACTCTCTCAAACGGTCCATCTGAACTCGACCTGTGATATACAGGGTGTGAAAAACAGCTTGCTATACATTGTCAATAAAAATTTGCAGAATCTTCCTTATTTCAAATGGAACACCCTGTATATTATCGATCCTTAAGAAGCGCCAACAAAGGCTCTACAAATTTCATCGAGTATTCCCACTAGTTTTTTTTAAAACGGCTGTTTTTTTTTAGAAAAATGGCAAATATTCATATTTTTACGACTGATAAGATTATACATGTATTTTCCCCCTTTTTCTAAATTTCTATATAGCCCAATTGCTCGCACAAAATGTGATATCGATGAAACTTGGCACTTAAGTACTTGAAAGGGTGTAAAGAACGATAAAAACATCTTTGCTGCTCTAAAATATATGCTAACTTCACAATTTTGAAAACAAAATCGAAAATTTGGTTTTTTTCATTATATCTCGAAAAAAAAAATTTAAGATTTTCCTAAAAATTACATTATAAGTCAAGATTTAAAGTCAAAAACTTTTTAATGTAAACAAAAAAAAAATTTTAAATTAAATGAAAGTTAAATGTTTAACTTTATATTTGAAAAAGTACCAAACCTTACAGGGGCGGATTCACAATTAAATTTAGGGGAGTCATTTTGATCAATAGCATGAAACTATTAGTGGAGTGAAATTAGACGGAAATATCCTGAAAATGGATGTAAGACTAAGTCAAATTTTTTTAATTATATAGTATAGTATAGTAGAAGAAATGCTAATTGATCTGGACATTTTTGAGTACTTTAATGTCGAAAACACCGCACACTATCCATATACATAAAAATATTTTGGCTATTAGGACCACTGTGCAAAGATTCAATAACCAACTTAGCTGGAGATCGTTAGGGGTAATTTGCGTAAAATTTCTATATTGATTAACTTTCTTTAATACGAATTTACATTTTAATTTCTATAAAGCGGCGTTCAGACTTTACAAGTTACTTGAATTCAAGTAACTTGAAAGGAGTAACCTGAATTCAAGTGAACGTTCATACTATTTCAATATTTGATTCAAGTCATTTCAAGTTGACATTTTTATTTAAATGATTCCTGTTTCAAGTTACAAAAATTGCGTCAAATGATGTGATTCCTGCTGGAATAAAAGTTGTAAATCAGCTAATTGTGGATGGATTCCTAAAAATCAGAGAAAAAATTCTACACTTTATTTTACAAAAAAATACCTCAAATACCAAATAGACGCTGACGCTAGTGTGAACCATCCACGGAGGGTTCTAACTGCGAGGTTATTTTGTATAAAAATTTCAACTTGAAATTTTTTCTCTGATTTTTAGTAATCCATCCACAATTAGCTTATTTACAACTTTTATTTCAGCAGGAATTACATCATTCGACGCCATTTTTCTAACTTGAAAAAGGAATCAAGTAAAAATGTCAACTTGAAATGACACTTCTACATATATATTATAAAAATTTTTATTGATGAAATGGCATCAAAAAGGGGCCACGAGGTATTGCGCCTTCCGCCCTATTTTTGTGTATTTAACCCCACAGAATTAATTTGGGGACAAATTAAAAAAGAATAAGGCGTTATAACGTGTTTCCCAAATTTGACGGGTTGATAGCAAATTTGGTAAAAGAAGAAATTAACAAAAGTTCAGCTGATGATTGGCAGACAAAAATCAAACATGTTATCAAAGAAGAAAATTCTTATATAACGAGTCCGACCAAATTGATTATCAATGTTGATGACAGTGAATCCAATGGTGAGGGTTGAGATAGGGTAATTAGCAACGTTTGTGAATCTCACAAGAGATCAGAAAATGAACCTATGGGCGAGGTGGAGTGGTCAACCTCTATTGAAATCTAATATGCGTTATAGAAATTAAAATATAAATTCATATTAAAGAAAGTTAATCAATATAGAAATTTTACGCAAATTACCCCTAACGATCTCCAGTAAGTTGGTTATTGAATCTTTGCACAGTGGTCCTAATAGCCAAAATATCATTTTATTTTTATGTATATGGACAGTGTACTTGTTACATATACAGTGTAATTGTTACATATACAAATTAGTAATAGAAATTACAATTTAACATTAAACATAGATACTAGCAAAAGAGAAAAAATAAATATTGCAATCAATTTTGGAAAATTACCTTCTTTTAAATTTTGTACTTAAAGTCTCTCCAAAAAATCCATTATAAGAACTTACCATTACATCAAATCAAAACTACCTGTCACTAGAAATGGTCCGGGGGCATTTTCTTGTTTGGTGCGCATTTTAGGTAGCTTAAAATATATCTGGGGTTAGTTTAAAATTTTTATTTATTTTTTGGTCAAAAGTGAAGAAGAAAACGGAAAATTGTCTACATCAATGAGATTTTTGGATTAAAATTTATAAAACTATAAGTTAAAATATATTTTCAGGGTTTGTAGCTTATATACTTTTAAAAATTTGTTATTGGACAGTCGTAATTTTTTTTCTTCTTAATTTTCCACACCTTTTCACAATTTTCCACACTTTTGTCATACACAAATTTTGGTGAACTGATAAGAATATACAAACAACTGATAAGCATATACAAACGACTGATAAGCATATACAAACGACTGATAAAAATAGACAAACGACTGATAAAAATATACAAACGACTGATAAGAATATACAAACGACTGATAAGAATATACAAACGACTGATAAGAATATACAAACGACTGATAAGCATATACAAACGACTGATAAAAATATACAAACGACTGATAAAAATATACAAACGACTGATAAGAATATACAAACGACTGATATGAATATACAAACGACTGATAAGAATATACAAACGACTGATAAGAATATACAAACGACTGATAAGAATATACATGTATTTTCCCCCTTTTTCTAAATTTCTATGTAGCCCAATTGCCAGATATTGACCAATAGCTCGCACAAAATGTGATATCATGAAACTTGGCACTTAAATACTTGGATGGTTCACACTAGCGTCAGCGTCTATTTGGTATTTGAGGTATTTTTTTGTAAAATAAAGTGTAGAATTTTTTCTCTGATTTTTAGGAATCCATCCACAATCAGCTGATTACAACTTTTATTCCAGCAGGAATCACATCATTTGATGCAATTTTTGTAACTTGAAACAGGAATCATTTAAATAAAAATGTCAACTTGAAATGACTTGAATCAAATATTGAAATAGTATGAACGTTCACTTGAATTCAGGTTACTCCTTTCAAGTTACTTGAATTCAAGTAAAGTCTGAACGCCGCTTTATAGAAATTAAAATGTAAATTCATATTAAAGAAAGTTAATCAATATAGAAATTTTACGCAAATTACCCCTAACGATCTCCAGCTAAGTTGGTTATTGAATCTTTGCACAGTGGTCCTAATAGCCAAAATATCATTTTATTTTTATGGGTGGGTTCTACTATACCAAGTTTATAAGTATACTCAAATTACAAGGAAAAAATGTTTTCTTCAGATCGAACTCCTGATTATAGAGTATCAAAGCACTTTGTTGCACTAGTGCAACAAAGTAAAACTTTTAGCACAGTTGAGGGTGCAAAAAGTAGTAACCTTTTGCACGGGGGCTTTAAACCAAAAACTTTGATTTTATTATTAAAGGAGCTTGCCATTCTTAGACCGGTTTCGGAATTATTGTTCCTCATCAGTATGAAGCAGGCTCTTTTCAGACAGCCCTTAAAGATGGGATGTCGGGCTAAATGCCGTTTTTGGCACATATCTCGCGAAGCTCAGGCCCAAATTTGTTGAAAAATTTTTTACAAGCTTCTCTTTATGTCTAAAATCGAAAAAATTAATAAAATTTGACTTAGCTCTTACATCCGTATAAAATTCTAATTTCACATGTACCTGTAAATTTTGATATTTCTTTGTTTATTTGATACATTAGTAATAGAAATTACAATTTAACATTAAACATAGATACTAGCAAAAAAGAAAAAAATAAATATTGCAATCAATTTTGGATTTTAAATATTGTACTTAAAGTCTCTCCAAAAAATCCATTATAAGAACTTACCATTACATCAAATCAAAACTAAAACCAAAACCAATTAAAATAATAATCCACGATTTTCAATACAGCACATTATTATCCACCGCACCGATATCGCGTAATTCTTCTTCGGGTAAAACCGCGCCGCGAGTCAATTTCCAAATTTACGCGAGCACGATCAAGTACGTTTGGAGTCAGACCAGGTAATGAAATGAATAATGCGCTTGTGATTGTTGGCTGCAACGTAAAAGTAGTAGTGGAAACGGTAAAGATCCTGAAGAATTTGAAGATTCCGGTGGGAAGTTGGGGTGATGATCAGGAAGTGCTACTTGACAATAGAATGTGTAATTTATGCTAATCAACACCTTTCCGAATAGAATAGAAGGAAATTAGGATACAGTCAAAATTTAACTACAAGAACGTCCCGCGGTGTCATAATGTCCTGATTCTTGTAGATTGGAGTCCTTAATGATACACTTGCATTTATAATTCTGCCAGGATGAGTCTAAAATTTGGAAGACATGTATACAGGGTGTCCCAAATTGGTGCGTTTTGCAGGGTATCTCGTAAACTAGAAGAGATAGAAGAAAAGCAGTTAAGATGTTATGACTTCTTTTTTTGTTAAAGTAACGATATCCTAATTAAATCTTTAGTAACTCCCTGCAGTTGGAAGATACAGGGCGATTATTGAAAACTGTCGAAAACTACAAGGTACTATACTGTATTTGAAAATCAAGAGAGAGTAAATTCCCAGAATAAAAAGTAATTCGGTATGCAAAACTATAGTACAGTACGTGCGGTAAAACTTCAATATTTGTAATGCATTCTAAATTGTTTTTGTTAATTTCAATACAAAATTTATTAAATTTCTTGGACTATCACATTATTTTATGATCTTTCATTGTTACTACAGTAGGCCTAAGAGGATAATTGTTATTTAACGACCTCCGAATGGCAACAACTTCTAATGACAGATATTTTGACTTAAATAGTTTCTAGAAATGCAGTTATTTGATTTTCGATAAACGTGACAAATAGTAGTGACTAAAAATGGAAGCAGTTTGTGAGTATACGCCAGTGAAAAAATTAAAACTAGACCATTTATCGCTCAATGAAAAGAGTGCTGTAGTGAATGTGTACCACTATTTTAAACATCAAAATCCCTCAAACACTATTGACAGTGTAGTTGAAACAACATCTAAGGCAATGGGATATGGAAAATCTACAATATATAGAGTTCTAAAGGAGGAAAAATCAGGTGGAGTAACCTCACCAAAGCCGAAACCAGGTAGACCAAAACTATTAAAAGTCAACGTGGACGAGTTTTTTAAAAATGCTATTCGTAAGCTTGTTCACTCATTTTTTATAAACAAGCAAATACCAACTTTAGATAAAGTTTTGCAAGCCATTACGAATGATGTTGATTTACCCACATTAAGCCGGGATAAACTATGGAAAGTGTTACATGAGTTAAACTTTAAATTTGAAAAAATGGGCAGACACTCAATGCTAATTGATTCTGAAGAAATTGTATGTTGGAGAAGACAGTACCTCAGAAGAATACAACAAGTTAAAGCTCAAAATAAAAACATTTATTATTTAGATGAAACATGGGTTAATGAAGGACATTGTGTAGGAAGAGTTTGGAAAGACAAAAATATAAAATCATCCCATCAAGCTTTTCTAGAAGGATATACTACTGGTTTTAAGGAACCTATAGAAAAAGGTAAAAGATTAATTATTTGTCATATAGGCAGTACAAACGGTTTTTTTGAGAATGGTTTACTCTTATTTGAATCAAAAAAAACCGTTGATTATCACGAAGAAATGAATGGAGACGTGTTTGAGGAATATTTTGAACAGATGATTCAATTCATACCAAAAGGATCGGTTATTGTAATGGACAATGCAAGTTACCACTCCAGATTACTTGAACCTTTACCAACCACTAAATGGAAAAAGGGTGAAATTGCAAAATGGTTATCTTCTAAAAATTTAGCCTTTGACAATACAATGCTGAGGGCAGAATTGTTAACTATTGCTAAAAAACATAAGCAAAATTATAAAAAATATAATATTGAGGAGATAGCCAAAAAACGAGAAATTGAAATCCTTCGTTTACCACCCTACCATTGTGAGCTGAATCCGATAGAATTAATATGGGCTCAAGTTAAAGGTTATGTTGCCAGAAATAACACTACTTTTAAATTATCAGATGTTAAAAATCTCTTCAATAAGGCAATATCTGAAGTAACAAGTGAAAATTGGCAAAAATGTATTAGACACGTTACAGAAATAGAAAAAAAAATGTGGGAGCTAGATAACATAATTGATATTACTATAGAGCCCATTGTAATTTCTCTAGAATCAGATGGTGAATCTTCTGACACAGAGTGCGAGGAACCATAACTTTAAAATTATTAATTTATGTACTTTAATTTTATTTTTAGATTTTTATTTTTTAAGATTTAATTTTGTCGTATTTTTTGCATGTTGCTCGTCAAATTTTATCCTTGCGGTTGGTTTTTTTTCTCATATACCTACTTAATTGTTTTTTTAGCTCCTCATATTAATTTATAAATAATTGTAATTATCTGTACATATTATATACATATTTTGTAAATAAACATATGCCTAAAACAAAATGCCTAAAATAATATTGACTTTTTCTTCATTTTACCCAAATTAAATTACTACTTACGAATTATGTTTATCTATCTAAAATTGGTAATCTAGGTATAAATAACTAAAACAAATTAAATATTTCTATTTCCATATTAATTTAATTTTGAAAACGCACGTCTATGGTTTACTGCCTTTAACACTGATAACTGCAAAACATTTCTGGGAATTTACTCTCTCTTGATTTTCAAATACAGTATATAACTTCTTAATTAAGAAAAATATAAAAAAACGTTATAAAAACTTTTGATAGATATAATATTAAAGAGTTCAGTGGCGCACAGATTATTTTTTTTAGGGGGCTCACTAAGGAAATATAATGCAAACTTATGTTTTTTTAAATGGGACACCCTGTATATTTTGACGTTTTTCGTTTCCTTTTTTAATTCTCATTCACCTGATATGACATACTATATATCTATTTTCAATGGTTGGAGCTACAATGCAAATAAACCATTTATGAATGTTATCAGGTGAAACTCCCTTAAAAAATTGAACACTCAGTAACGAAATTTAACATTTTATTATAAGGATACTGATGTGTGACAATTTTATTTATCAAAATTATAATTAATAAAAAATAAAACCAGATTAAAAAATAAAAACAATAAACTTATGAAACAACAAGAAACATTGTAACGACTAATCTACCTATAACTAATTTTATTAGAATGTGAAAATTACATTAAATGTTCAAAATATCATCCATTTTGTTGTAGTAATAATTGACACCTTTTTCTTACTGATCTTACACAATTGAGTATGTGCACTGGCTTTATTTTTCTAAATGCGGCATGAATATTTTGTAATAAATCTTCCCTACTCTCGAAGTTAGTCTTGTAAATATTATTTTATGATTTTATTTTTGGTAATGCTGAATTGGTTGGAGATTATTTAAACGAAAAACTTTTTAATCGATGAAAACGGAGAGCATTTTGAACATTTAATATAATTTTTACATTCTAATAAAATTAGTTATAGGTAGATTAGTTGTTACAATGTTTCTTGTTGTTTCATAAGTTTATTGTTTTTATTTTTTTAATCTAGTTTTATTTTTTATTAATTATAATTTCGATAAATAAAATTGTCACATATCAGTATCCTTATAATAAAATGTTAAATTTCGTTACTGAGTGTTCAATTTTTTAAGGGTGTTTCACCTGATAACATCCATAAATGGTTTATTTGCACTGTAGCTCCAACCATTGAAAATAGATATATAATATGTCATATCAGGTGAATGAGAATTAAAAAAGGAAACGAAAAACGTCAAAATATACAGGGTGTCCCATTTAAAAAAACATAAGTTTGCATTATATTTCCTTAGTGAGCCCCCTAAAAAAATTAATCTGTGCGCCACTGAACTCTTTAATATTATATCTATCAAAAGTTTTTATAACGTTTTTTTATATTTTTCTTAATTAAGAAGTTATAGTACCTTGTAGTTTTCGACAGTTTTCAATAATCGCCCTGTATCTTCCAACTGCAGGGAGTTACTAAAGATTTAATTAGGATATCGTTACTTTAACAAAAAAAGAAGTCATAACATCTTAACTGCTTTTCTTCTATCTCTTCTAGTTTACGAGATACCCTGCAAAACACACCAATTTGGGACACCCTGTACCGTGTAGAAAACATGTAGAAATTGTTTCCTGAAGATGGAATTTTTATATCTTGATTAGCTATGAATTGGCGAGATGTTTTTTAGAATTTCAAATTTGGAGACGGTGTATTGAAAAGTCCTGATTCTTGTAGTCCTCAATGATACACTTGCATTTATAATTCTGCCAGCATAAGTCTAAAATTAGGAAAACATTTGCAGTGTGTAGAAAACATGTAGAAATTGTTTCCTGAAGATGGAATTTTTATATCTTGATTAGCTATAAATTGGCGAGATGTTTTTTAGAATTTCAAATTTGGAGACGGTGTATTGAAAAGTCCTGATTCTTGTAGTCCTCAATGATACACTTGCATTTATAATTCTGCTAGCATAAGTCTAAAATTAGGAAAACATTTGCAGTGTGTAGAAAACATGTAGAAATTGTTTCCTGAAGATGGAATTTTTATATCTTGATTAGCTATGAATTGGCGAGATGTTTTTTAGAATTTCAAATTTGGAGACGGTGTATTGAAAAGTCCTGATTCTTGTAGTCCTCAATGATACACTTGCATTTATAATTCTGCTAGCATAAGTCTAAAATTAGGAAAACATTTGCAGTGTGTAGAAAACATGTAGAAATTGTTTCCTGAAGATGGAATTTTTATATCTTGATTAGCTATGAATTGGCGAGATGTTTTTTAGAATTTCAAATTTGGAGACGGTGTATTGAAAAGTCCTGATTCTTGTAGTCCTCAATGATACACTTGCATTTATAATTCTGCCAGCATAAGTCTAAAATTAGGAAAACATTTGCAGTGTGTAGAAAACATGTAGAAATTGTTTCCTGAAGATGGAATTTTTATATCTTGATTAGCTATAAATTGGCGAGATGTTTTTTAGAATTTCAAATTTGGAGACGGTGTATTGAAAAGTCCTGATTCTTGTAGTCCTCAATGATACACTTGCATTTATAATTCTGCTAGCATAAGTCTAAAATTAGGAAAACATTTGCAGTGTGTAGAAAACATGTAGAAATTGTTTCCTGAAGATGGAATTTTTATATCTTGATTAGCTATGAATTGGCGAGATGTTTTTTAGAATTTCAAATTTGGAGACGGTGTATTGAAAAGTCCTGATTCTTGTAGTCCTCAATGATACACTTGCATTTATAATTCTGCCAGCATAAGTCTAAAATTAGGAAAACATTTGCAGTGTGTAGAAAACATGTAGAAATTGTTTCCTGAAGATGGAATTTTTATATCTTGATTAGCTATGAATTGGCGAGATGTTTTTTAGAATTTCAAATTTGGAGACGGTGTATTGAAAAGTCCTGATTCTTGTAGTCCTCAATGATACACTTGCATTTATAATTCTGCCAGCATAAGTCTAAAATTAGGAAAACATTTGCAGTGTGTAGAAAACATGTAGAAACAGTTTCTTGAAGATGGAATTTTTATATCTTGATTAGCTATGAATTGGCGAGATGTTTTTTAGAATTTCAGATACACTTGCATTTATAATTCTGCCAGCATAAGTCTAAAATTAGGAAAACATTTGCAGTGTGTAGAAAACATGTAGAAATTGTTTCCTGAAGATGGAATTTTTATATCTTGATTAGCTATGAATTGGCGAGATGTTTTTTAGAATTTCAAATTTGGAGACGGTGTATTGAAAAGTCCTGATTCTTGTAGTCCTCAATGATACACTTGCATTTATAATTCTGCCAGCATAAGTCTAAAATTAGGAAAACATTTGCAGTGTGTAGAAAACATGTAGAAAGAGTTTCTTGAAGATGGAATTTTTATATCTTGATTAGCTATGAATTGGCGAGATGTTTTTTAGAATTTCAGATACACTTGCATTTATAATTCTGCCAGCATAAGTCTAAAATTAGGAAAACATTTGCAGTGTGTAGAAAACATGTAGAAATTGTTTCCTGAAGATGGAATTTTTATATCTTGATTAGCTATGAATTGGCGAGATGTTTTTTAGAATTTCAAATTTGGAGACGGTGTATTGAAAAGTCCTGATTCTTGTAGTCCTCAATGATACACTTGCATTTATAATTCTGCCAGCATAAGTCTAAAATTAGGAAAACATTTGCAGTGTGTAGAAAACATGTAGAAAGAGTTTCTTGAAGATGGAATTTTTATATCTTGATTAGCTATGAATTGGCGAGATGTTTTTTAGAATTTCAAATTTGGAGACGGTGTATTGAAAAGTCCTGATTCTTGTAGTCCTCAATGATACACTTGCATTTATAATTCTGCCAGCATAAGTCTAAAATTAGGAAAACATTTGCAGTGTGTAGAAAACATGTAGAAATTGTTTCCTGAAGATGGAATTTTTATATCTTGATTAGCTATGAATTGGCGAGATGTTTTTTAGAATTTCAAATTTGGAGACGGTGTATTGAAAAGTCCTGATTCTTGTAGTCCTCAATGATACACTTGCATTTATAATTCTGCCAGCATAAGTCTAAAATTAGGAAAACATTTGCAGTGTGTAGAAAACATGTAGAAAGAGTTTCTTGAAGATGGAATTTTTATATCTTGATTAGCTATGAATTGGCGAGATGTTTTTTAGAATTTCAGATACACTTGCATTTATAATTCTGCCAGCATAAGTCTAAAATTAGGAAAACATTTGCAGTGTGTAGAAAACATGTAGAAATTGTTTCCTGAAGATGGAATTTTTATATCTTGATTAGCTATGAATTGGCGAGATGTTTTTTAGAATTTCAAATTTGGAGACGGTGTATTGAAAAGTCCTGATTCTTGTAGTCCTCAATGATACACTTGCATTTATAATTCTGCCAGCATAAGTCTAAAATTAGGAAAACATTTGCAGTGTGTAGAAAACATGTAGAAATTGTTTCCTGAAGATGGAATTTTTATATCTTGATTAGCTATGAATTGGCGAGATGTTTTTTAGAATTTCAAATTTGGAGACGGTGTATTGAAAAGTCCTGATTCTTGTAGTCCTCAATGATACACTTGCATTTATAATTCTGCCAGCATAAGTCTAAAATTAGGAAAACATTTGCAGTGTGTAGAAAACATGTAGAAATTGTTTCCTGAAGATGGAATTTTTATATCTTGATTAGCTATGAATTGGCGAGATGTTTTTTAGAATTTCAAATTTGGAGACGGTGTATTGAAAAGTCCTGATTCTTGTAGTCCTCAATGATACACTTGCATTTATAATTCTGCCAGCATAAGTCTAAAATTAGGAAAACATTTGCAGTGTGTAGAAAACATGTAGAAATTGTTTCCTGAAGATGGAATTTTTATATCTTGATTAGCTATGAATTGGCGAGATGTTTTTTAGAATTTCAAATTTGGAGACGGTGTATTGAAAAGTCCTGATTCTTGTAGTCCTCAATGATACACTTGCATTTATAATTCTGCCAGCATAAGTCTAAAATTAGGAAAACATTTGCAGTGTGTAGAAAACATGTAGAAATTGTTTCCTGAAGATGGAATTTTTATATCTTGATTAGCTATGAATTGGCGAGATGTTTTTTAGAATTTCAAATTTGGAGACGGTATATTGAAAAGTCTTGATTCTTGGAGTCCTTAATAATACACTTGCATTTATAATTCTGGCAGGATAAGTCTAAATTTTGGAAGACTTGTGTACTGTGTAGAATTATAACTTTCGGTCAAATTTTCTATGAGAAAACAAAAAAAAAAATTAAAAACTAATGGCTTCCTGAGAAAGCTTAGAGTCTCCTCTTTAAAAGGCTTTCTTTTTTTTCTTTGCGTACATTTTAGACAAAGATACTTTAGTTTTTCCGAACGCCTCGCCTGAATATTTGTATTCAACGGCTCGGCGCGCGTAGAGCTTTCGAATTTGCTTTCTTATTTTTAATAATTTTTTATTATAACTTATAATATCATTTTTAGTAAAATTTTCCGCTCTTTCGCGTAGTGCTATTAGATTTTCGAAATTTTTATTTTTTTTCGAGATATAATGGAAAAACCAAATTTTCGATTTCATTTTCAAAATTGTGAAGATAGCATACACTTTAGAGCAGCAAAGATATCGTTTTCTACACCCATTCAAGTACTTAAATGCCAAGTTTCAACGATATCACATTTTGCACGAGGTCAAACTCTGCTGGGCTATTACATTTTTAGACGTTTGGAAATAACATGAAATAATACGAAATCTAATTTTGATTACATTCTTGTTTCAAATCATGACTGTTGTTTGGTAGAAATTGGTCAGAATTAGATGTTATTGTAAATTTTGTTAATAAAAGATTTTCAAGATTTTATCGCTGTTTAAAAACGGGCACTAATTCTCCAGATTATTTATAGAATTTAAAATAGTTTGTTTATTTACTTAATCTGTGCAAACACACTTTTCTACCAGATGTATGAGTTTCAATTCAAAGTTACATTTAAACGATAAACAAGAGCTTGAGCTGTGGTTAGTGCGAAAACAGGAGCGACCGTTTTGACCAGGTGTGCACGTGCCCTGCCACGAGACTTCTAACTATCATGGAATTGCCACCCTCATGTATTTGGATTAGAACAGCGGCGTAACACTTGGGTAGAAAACGCTCAGCTCCTCGGGAATTGTCATCTCAAGTATGGAAAGTTCATCTTCAATCAAAATGTGCAAAAAAGCTACCAAAATTTTGTACACCTGACTTCCAAACTTCCATGACTTCTACTTAACTTCTGTGGACTTCATATGACTTCCACTGACTTTCATGGACTTCCATTTATTTTCAAGGAACTTCGTTGAGACTGTACACCGGACTTCCTCAGCGGTTTGCCCCTCGGCAAAAACAGGGTGTTCTAAATAAACTACAAGTTCCCTTTGCAACATCCTTTGGATAAAAAATTAACGCTCTTCAGTCCCAGATGATTAAACAAATTATTTAAACCTTGCAACAAGTTGCGTCAAATTTCCTGCATGATTTTTTAATTTTTTTGTTGACAACTTCGAAATTTTATCAGCAACAAAACATACATTTTTAAATTCTGTATTTGATTTACAATCTTTAATAATATTTACTTTTTTCATTTGCGATTGTGTACCCCATTGACCGATTGTATTACCACTGAACGTGAATGTGAACAGGGGTCACCCTAATTTATATGCGTGAGGGTTGCAGCTGTTTTCCAACCCATATGGTACAAAGTAACGGTCTGATGAACCAGCCGTACTGCGAGATGATATTCTGGAATTTCTATCTGGTGAATAATCTTATTATTAATACGTACCTTTGAGAATTGTTGCGAGATTGATACCGATAATTATTTGTTGCAATTTTCAGTCTAGAAAATTCATAAAAGTAGATATTTGAATATTTTTCAAAAATTATCGCGAATTACCTAAAAGGACCCCGCAGTTTTTGATAGGTGGATTTCTCTCAAACTTCTCTCAAAAGTGTTCACGGGCCCAACTCAGATTTCGAGCTAGCGCGAGTTTAAAATGATTAGGGGGAACTCGATATATGCGCATTTATCGGCAAGTTAGGCGTTCACCTCTTTACGTTTATGGTTTATATGATGGATATAAAAGTTTGAAAAATTAATTAAAAATAGATTAGTTTCATACCTAAACAAATATGAAATACTCTCAAAACAACAGTTTGGTTTTAGATAGAAAACATCCACACAAAACGCCGTTAGTGTCCTAACTTCACAAGTACCTAAGTGAATCACTTAATGAAAGCAAGCCCTGTTTGTGTATATTTCTGGATCTTTCAAATGCATTTGACACGGTTAGTCATCATCTTATCCTGCAGAGGGTGCCATGGCTCAGCGTTAGCATATACACTTCTCAACGAGACGACCCGGGTTCGATTCTCAAGAAAATCAAGTGGTTCATAATATCGGCAACCCACCATGGCTCGGTGAGTACGTATAAACCGTTGGTCATGGCTATAAATAAATAAGAATAATAAACATAATGATTATGCTGCATTTTTGCTCTATGCGAGTAAATAAAAGAATAGGGTTTAGATGAGATAACGACAAGTGACGCTTGTGCTGGACATATTAATTGTTAAGCGTTCTCTTACAAAAAATATTTCTCCATTGAACATTTATTTAGTTTTTTAATTTATATCAAGGTGACTGGCTGTGTTTAACCCTGTTAATGAAACGCCCATGTCGGACATAGTCATGGTAACAAAAAAGTGATTGAAAAATGAAAAATGTAATGTCAATAAAAAATAAATTCTTAAGTAGTAGTTTAGAAATCAAAATAAAATCTTCTAAAAGACGCTAAATGTGTGCATCTGGGTGTGTATGACATATATCCATCATATAAACCATAAACGTAAAGAGGTGAACGCCTAACTTGCCGATAAATGCGCATATATCGAGTTCCCCCTAATCATTTTAAACTCGCGCTAGCTCGAAATCTGTACATAGGATTGAGTTGGGCCCGTGAACACTTTTGATCGGGATGGGATGAAGAATAAATTTCCGAATTTCCTATCAAAAACTGCGGGGTCCTTTGAAGTAGAAGTTTCCCGATTTGTTCAAACAGTTTAAGTAATTTTGTTTAAGACAATTTTCTCCTTTTTCTGTTGGTCTAATACATGAGCGGATCCAGCCGATTTTCAAGGGGGGCTGTCTTTCACCCGAGGGGGACATGGAATATAAAGGGGAGCCACAGCTTCCCCCCTGGATCCGCCAATGGTCTAATATGTGTTTTCCTATATCTCTTTGCTGGTTCCAGATATTTGTGGATTTGTGAGGTGATGTACTAAAAAATAATTCAATTTTCTAGATGCAACCCTTTTCTTCTTCTTTTCAATGCAAATTGAGATTTACAATCTTAAGTATATTTAATAAATTTATTTATAATTTTTAGGATCTCAATTTCCCAGTAATAATTACTGTGTTATCATGCATTTCTCCCATTTATAACTAATACAATTTTTGTCAGACTTAGCGCAATTAAAAAGCAATCTAGTAAGCTTAGGTCTCGGCTTTAAAAATAATTATGTAAGTCGTTAATGGGATTTTGTGGCTAGTTATTTACATCTTTTAGACTTTTTATGTATCTGGGAATTTTAAATTTACAAGTAGAAATTTTTAATTGAAGTTTTTCGAAAGGTTGCATATATAAATATATAGTCAAAATATTAAGTATCTTAGATATAAATGAAACTGTGTTAAATAAATAAAATATGACATCTCGTCAATTAAAAACGAATTAAAATATTACAATTCTGTTTGAAATAAAACGTTTTCTTATCTATTTTACATTTTTTCTTTGCAAATTTTAAATTTCTACCTAAAGAAATATTTATTTATTTATACAAATCAATTTCTAATTTATTTTTAACTTTATTTAAAAAAAAATTAATTTCTGATTTATATAAACACTATTTTGAAAATAAAAATTGCTTGGAATGAATATTGTAAAAAAAATTATAATTTTAAAACATAAGTTTTATTAAACAGAGATAATGTTCATCATTTTAATTATATTTAAGTGTTGTGTGGTTTTTCTGGATTTTCCCACAACTGTAAAGCAAATGCGCCATCAAGCATCAGTAAGTCGCCCCAAAGCGCCACGGCAAATAATAATAATAGCCGTCCCTCCCCCGCACAAGCTGCAGAGCTTCTGGGGTTCACTCGTAAGGGAGTGAATTGCATGGCGTATATTATTATTATTAATGATGATAAATCTACAAGGATTTGTTTTTGTTATGCCTTTATTAATAGATATCTTCAGTTTTATAAAAATCAGTAAGAATTTTAGAAATTAAAAACTAATGGCTTCCTGAGAAAGCTTAGAGTCTCCTCTTTAAAATGCTTTCTTTTTTTTTGCGTACATTTAAGGCAAAGATACTTTAGTTTTTTGTGCGAGCTTTTGGACAATCTCCTTCTCGGGCAACTGGGCTATAAGTAAGACGACCTTTGATTTAAAACACATTGAATCATTTGCATGATTCACCCTGTAATTCCATTAAGTACCCCTGATGTACACGGTGTTGTAAACACACCGGAAGGATATTTGAAAGAACGATACTCCCAGAAAGACCTACTAACCTAACAATTAACTTTGTGTGTTTGTTTCATTAAATTAACTGAAAAATCTGTTTAATGATCGATGATAGAAAGCGTACAGGATACGAATTTTAATGTTTTGTTTATATATGGGTTTATGGGTTCGATGTTTTTAAACTGTGGTACAAGAAAATAGAGTCTTGGAGAGGTTAGTTTTCTAGTGGTAATTATTTTACGAAGAGTCAGTTTTTTATATCCTTTTTGCTCGTTTTTCGTGGCTAAAAATTGTGTGTTTGTTTCATTAAATTAACTGAAAAATCTGTTTAATGATCGATGATAGAAAGCGTACAGGATACGAATTTTAATGTTTTGTTTATATATGGGTTTATGGGTTCGATGTTTTTAAACTGTGGTACAAGAAAATAGAGTCTTGGAGAGGTTAGTTTTCTAGTGGTAATTATTTTACGAAGAGTCAGTTTTTTATATCCTTTTTGCTCGTTTTTCGTGGCTAAAAATTATCATAAAATCATCATCTATTTTTGCCACACGTTGTACAAGATCGCTCATCAATTATCCGATTAGTTAACCTTTACTTAATTCCGTCGTTAGAATAGATTGTTATTATATTAACGTAATCACTGATGCATCCCTGCTAATGTATTCAATAATTAAATATTCAGAAATTCATGCGTTAACATTATTTTAACTTTCCATAAATTTTTTAAACGACTAATGCACTTTATAGTGGCGCTATCTACTCGTAAGATAATCAATTATATCATATAATGTTTGTAATTAATTCTTTTTAGTTTAAATCTTTGCAGTATAACAGTTTTACCGTGAAACGGTTAGGTCGAAAATAAATTTTCTATTTTTCTTCATCTATACTGTTACTTTTCTCATAGTTTTTACTATAATGACAGAAAAAGCGTCATTGGTAGATTTAATGATGCCTATAAAATACAAACGTATAACTGTTTCAGTTTTGATTCCAAATGCGCTACTTACATAAAAATTGGTTATATGTACCATAAAATAACAGCTGGACATCACTAGGAATCATTAATTTGATCTATAAGGAAGCTTTTAAAAAAATTCTAAACCGCTGTTAAAATCTACCAGTATTATTGCGAAATACCTAAAATTTACAAAGCACTTTTTTTAATAGAAAACCATTTTATTTTACGGTAAAACATGTAAAAAAAAAACAAACTTCATGTCAATTACTATTGGACAATGCGTTTTAATAGATCATTTTGTGTAAGATATAATGTAGCGTAAAATAACGGTGTCAATAAAGGGTCACTAGCACTTAATAGCCTATCATTGACAGCTATTATGCATTTTATTTTTATCAGAGGAGAACTGAGGTTACTTTTTAAGGGATAAAATTGAAAGTATCATATGTATTTCTAAAACAAAATGATACTGTAGTATGAACAAACGATATGGGAAATTTAATTTAATCGATCCGAAATCTCAAGACCAGTTTCTGTCATCTGTCACTTGTCAACTATCATCTGGCACTTGTCAGCTGTCGCTTGTCATCTAAAATTTTTAGTTTAATATTTATTTTCTCTTTTAAGTGTGTGTTACATTTTTCTAGGACATTTCATTTTCCTAATTCCCTGCTATGAGAGTTGTCTTCCTTTTCAGCGCCATCTTCACTTTAAAGTATATATACTTGTTTTGTAAAGAAATCACAAAAGAAATGTTGAAGTGAAACTTCCTAATATCGTCCCTATAATTGCAAAATGTCGTATGTCAACAAAGCCACTTTTCAGGAGAGCAAAAAAACTTAATATCTTTTTACTTTTTTGTTTCAATTATTTCAGAAATAAATTTATAGCTTATTTTTATGATGTAACATCATGTTATATGGCATTTAAGGCGTTAACTTAACGTGTTTGTGTTTTATACGCACATACGGAATTTTTGACATACGACATTTTGCAATTACAGGGACGATATGCCGTTTACCTTACGAAATCAACTTATATTTTTTAGTCATCTGTCACTTGTCAGCTGCCATCTGTCACTTGTCACTTGTCAGCTGTCATTTGTCGCTTGTCATCTAAAATGTTTAGTTTAATATTTATTTTATCTTTCAAGTGTGTGTTACATTTTTCTAGGACATTTCATTTTCCTAATTCCCTGCCATGAGAGTTATCTTCCTTTTCAGCGCAATCTTCACTTTAAAGTATATATATATATACTTGTTTTGTAAAGAAATCACAAAAGAAATGTTGAAGTGAAACTTCCTAATATGTCGTTTACCTTACGAAATCAACTTATATTTTTTAGTCATCTGTCACTCGTCATCTGTCATTTGTCAGCTGTCATCTGTCAGCTGTTATCTGTCACTTGTCAGCTGTCATTTGTCGCTTGTCATCTAAAATGTTTAGTTTAATATTTATTTTATCTTTCAAGTGTGTGTTACATTTTTCTAGGACATTTCATTTTCCTAATTCCCTGCTATGAGAGTTATCTTCCTTTTCAGCGCCATCTTCACTTTAAAGTATATATACTTGTTATGTAAAGAAATCACAAAAGAAATGTTGAAGTGAAACTTCCTAATATGTCGTTTACTTTACGAAATCAACTTATATTTTTTTAGTCATCTGTCACTTGTCAGCTGTCATTTGTCGCTTGTCATCTAAAATGTTTAGTTTAATATTTATTTTATCTTTTAAGTGTGTGTTACATTTTTCTAGGACATTTCATTTTCCTAATTCCCTGCCATGATAGTTATCTTCCTTTTCAGCGCCATCTTCACTTTAAAGTATATATACTTGTTATGTAAAGAAATCACAAAAGAAAGGTTGAAGTGCAACTTTCTATATCGTTTACCTTACGAAATCAACTTCTATTTTTTTTAGTCCTCTGTCACTGGTCAGCTGTCATCTGTCACTGGTCAGCTGTCATCTGTCACTTGTCAGCTGTCACCTGTCACTTGTCAACTGCTATTTGTCGCTTATCAACTGTCATTTGTCGCTTGTCATCTAAATTTTTTAGTTTAATATTTATTTTATCTTTTAAGTGTGTGTGTGTGTTAACTTCCATTTTTTTAACTGGGTCCGGACCTGATTCCGATCCATCTTCGCACATCGTACGTCCATTTTCCGCATAAATCTCGGTAATATGATGCACACCTTCATTATATATATATTCCCTTGGTTAAATCCGTCGAAAGATAACTGTGTTTGATTGAACGATAATGTACTCTTCGAAACCAATTTGATATAATTGTTACAATTAAATGGTAATGACATGGGAAATATGCGAAGAAGTTAATCAGAGGAAAGGCTGGGAAACGAAAGGGAAAATTAATTATGTAATTGCGTATATTGCGGAAATAAATCTTTAATGGATAAATTTCGAGCTATTTAAACTCTTGCTGTGAGTTAAAAAAATCAATTTCTTGTTTTATTTATACTATACTTTCTACAGGGTGTATCATAAGGAATGGTCAATATTTTAATCATAAGTTCAGGGCTCTGGGTCAAATGTTATCTACTACTAAGATACAGGGTGTTGAAGATAAAATTTATTTTTCGTTTTTTTGCAGTAATTTCTTTATAGCTTAATATATTGACTTGAAATTTGGTATGGTTATAATTTAGAGTTAGTAAATCGTAAGCGTGTTATCAATTTTGAGATTAAATAAAGAGGGCGCCACCTACACTCTACTGGATGAAGAAAAGTATTAATTTTTTTTATTCCTTTAATTATTATGATTAAAATATTGACCATTCCTTATGATACGCCCTGTATAACTTGGCTGATGGTCAAAAAACTTGGGCAATAGATATCTGTCATATATACATATTTTTTCATTGTTCGAAATCGTGACTAAATCCATTATTAACAAACAACTCTCAACAAGGTATATACCTTAACACAATTCAAAAAGAGAGTAAATAGTGACTAACGATGGAAACAATCGATCTGGCGTATGTATCCATAACAAGAAATAGAAAAAACGTATGTTACTAATAAAGAAAATGGCTGAGTTCGCTCACGTTCAATTCATTGTGATGTCAAGTTCTTTGTTAAAGTTCACTGCTAATTACTTCGTATTGTAAAATTGTGTCAGGCTAAAACCATTTTGATTCGCAAATAATGCAAATTCTTTAAAAAACCCTGTAGTTTGGTTCAAATTATATCTCATAGAAAGCTTCCTTACTTTTTTGCATTAACATCTATCAATATTAGTAAATCTATTGGTAGATTAGATGCAATAGATTTTCAATAACCTCAAGGAATTCAAATTACAAAGCGTCTGACGTCAGATAACTCTTAATTCTGATTCAATTTACGTTTCCTCGAACTTGGATGATTAATCTGCATTGTAAACGTCTTTTTTTTATTCAAGGATGCTTGGGTGATGAATATACACACATATATTTTCTGTTTTCTACCTATTTTTAATGTCATTTACAGGATTCTGTACCGTTTTATTTAGTTTAGATTCTTTTAGATAGTAAAATAAAAATTTATGAGTAAAATAATACAGTTTACTACAAGATAACGGTTATAATTAATTTAATTAGCCATCAAAATTAATTTTATTAGTTTATAATTAATGAATTCGAATTCATTCATAAGAATCCCATCTCTTTGATACTATTTATTGATATATAATTATGAGAAAAATTCCTAAATGTCGAATAAAACCACAAATTTTTAACATTTTTCATTTTTTTCATGGTGGTTGAACAACGAAAAATGTCAGTTAAGAAATTAACCATCAGACCGCGAGTGTTCGGTACATCACTTAACAGTCAGCACGCGACTCACCCTATGCCACTTTACAGGGTGAAACTGATTATTACATTAAAAAAGAACGTATCTACCAGTATATTGAAAACAAAAATTTTAAATTATAGAAAAATAAGGAAAAAATATAAATATATTTTTAAAAAACTAGTGAAAAGAATTGTACAAAAAACAGCTTGAAAAAAGTGCATTAAAATGCCAAAAACTAAAATTATGTCTGCTAAGAAGCTAGGGAAAGATTGGAAAAAAATTAAAATCGGTTAAGATTCCAAAGGTTGTTCGATACCATCCTTATAACTCCCTTTAATGAGTGATTTTCATGTTTAAAACACTTCGAAATATTAGAAATTATATGATGTTCATAATTATGGACTATTTTCTTAGAGTTATGAACCAAACGACAAAAATACCAACTCAAAAAATTAAAAAATATGGCACGTGAACAAATTAAACAAATCCTAATAGATAAAAACTAAAAATTGAGTTGGAACTAGATTTCTTCTGACGGGATAAAATCGAGGATTTTTCAGGGTCAAAATTGGTTCAAAAATAAAGTTACAGCTGAAAAACTCTATGCTAGATAGAAATTTATTTTTTTCATTTTAAAATATCACGTAATTATTTACTTTTGCTGCACCTGTAACGATGTTTAATTTGCAAAATTGATTGAAATTAGCAATAATTGTCTTGATCAATTTGCGCCACACCTATTTGTTTTTTATTCAGTCAATTCAAATGATGCGCAAAAGTTAGAAATTCCACTCCAATGTCAGAATGCAAATTATAGGATTTGCATTTTTTCTGATGTTCTTTGAGATGCGAGAAAGACAGTCAACTTACATTCTCAACAGTGTAGAAGGGTTTTTTTCAGTTTAATAGCCCCTTTTGTGTGATTTTTTGCAAATAGGTCCATTTATATCCTAAAAAACTCACTTTTTGTCTCCAAAATGGCACAAACATTTTTTTTGATATTACCAATCTTATACAAAATTCATTCTGCGTAAACCAAATGTTAATTTTTTTGAATTTTTTTTGTAAATTCTGGGTCTATTTATATCCCAAAAATTAAAAAAAAAATAAAATTTGGTTTACGCAGAATGGATTTTGTATAAGAAACGATTGACAATATCAAAATTACCGAAAAAAAATGTTTGGGCCATTTTTGAGGGAAAAACTGAGTTTTTAGGATATAAATGGACCTAGAATCTACAAAAAAAATTCAAAAAAATTAAAATTTGGTTTACGCAGAATGAATTTTGTCTAAGAAACGATTGGCAATATCAATATTACCGAAAAAAAATGTTTGGGCCATTTTTGGTTTACGCAGATATGAGAAATATCCTCTTACTGCCTGTCGGACTTTGGGGAAAGGGGGCAATTGCCCCTCCCCTTGGAACTGCAGTTGTTTGCAACCCCCAGATCAATTTGAGAAAACTCATTTCTAGCTTCACATATAAAGAATATAAAGTTATTTCTTACCTTTTTAATCAATCGTCGAATGTATTTGCATACGAAACATGAGTCAAAAAAAAATTTCTCACGGTCCATGGTGCTTTTATCATATTTCAGCAAGTGTTATTTTATTATGGGTATCAAACATATCGGCTTACAAAAATTGCCAGCATTGCATACACAATTTTAATTGTGTACCTAATTATTAACATACTAAATGATTACGAAAAAAATATAATTACAAAGATGTTTTATTTTTACTTCATGTTTAAAATATTGTTCCTATTGATCACTTTAACTAGCATGCCAAATAAATTAAATGCCTATTGTATTGTAAAAGAAAATATTTTTTATATTTTACCTTTTGAGTGAATATCCACTTAACGTTTGGGTAAATCCATAAAAATTAAGAAAACATCATTTCTAGATACACAAACACACAAAATTCTAAGTTTTAACACAAAATCTCAATTATATACAATAGTTAAATATTTCAATAAATACATTTTAATTACCATTACAATTTCATTTTATTACAGAGCACAAGAATAATTATATATTCTTTGACTGAACAATTTCAAATCAAATAATCCAACGACGATCCCGCTGGTAAAATTATTCCCTAAGGCGACTGCGCTTTGTATCTAAACAGATTTTAGGGGTGTGCAGTTAAAAAAATCCTTTATTAAACCAGTATTTGTATGGAAAGTATAAGTTTTTAATCCTGTACCTATATGAAGTAATCTTTTTTGAACTAGGTGACCAGTAATACACATAATTGTAAAAGGAGTTGCCTACCCAATTTTCATTAATTTTTATTATAATAGGTTACTAAAATTTAACGTATCGTACAAATGATATTTTTAGGAGTTATTTTGCATTTATGACTTTTTTGTAATTTTTAATATTTAAATAAATTATTCATGTTTAGTGATCAATTTGATCGGAAATAGGATTTACACAACACACAACTGTCAACTGTCAACTTGTACTTCCTTTTTCTGTCTTTCACAATGCAGGCTCCATCAACGAAGGTATAAAATAGGTTTTTTTATAAATAAATAGTGAATTTTTAGTATTAAATTATATGAAATAACTAATCCACGTATTTTTCGTTTCAGCAAAAGAGAGAACCAATCCACTCTGTCCAAGTTTTTGGCAGAAAAGTAAGTTTGTTCAACTTAACCTATCTCTGTACATAAGGACACGTGTTTTGATATAAAAAATGTCGAAAATGATTTTATAAGAGTTATATTAATTATTATTTTGTTTTGCAGAAATCCGCTACGGCTGTAGCATACTGTAAAAGAGGAAGGGGAGTTCTTAGAGTAAATGGCAGGCCCCTCAGTCAAGTGGAGCCAAAAATGCTCCAAGATAAACTCCAGGAACCTATTCTTTTGTTGGGAAAGGTATTTATATGCTTTTATATTATATACAGGTCAACATAACGCTTTGAAAATGCCTTAAGAGGCTTATTAAAAAGAGTTTTCTTTTGCATGTCTTTGAAGTGTACATGATGATTACTTTATCCCGAATATGAGCTGCTCAGCATTGAAATCAAGCGATTCTGATCAAAATATTAAAGCAACTGTTACATATTTTATTATAAAGAGTAGGAGGGTTAAAGGAATGTTTCTTTTAGGATAAATTTTCTGCCGTTGACATCAGAGTTCGAGTAAACGGAGGTGGACATGTATCCCAAATTTATGCTATTAGGCAAGCAATTTCTAAAGCTCTGGTAGCGTACTATCAAAAATGTAAGTGTATTTGTTATAATTTAATACTTTTCCAGGTTCTTTTACTGTTTGTTATTTATTTAAACCCTTATTTTCTATGACACCGAGATAATTGTGTATGATCACCTTTAGGATTTTATATAGTTCGGAGGCTTATTGTACTTTTTATTTTACATCTTAATTTCTAGGGAATTAAGTTTTCTTTTTTTTTATCACACAAAAATGAAAGGAAAAATAATTTACGGGCGATCTAAGGTCAGGAAGTGGAAGGGGGGGGGGGGTGAGTTTTTAAGGGTAAAAAACTGTTTATATCTTGATTTCCCGCAAAACTACAAGTCCTATGGAAAAATTTAAATGGCAAAGTTGTAGGTAATAAAAAGATATACAAATTTTGTATTTACACTTTTTTCACATAACCTCAAAATTTATGTGAAAAATTCAAATAACCAAGTTTTTGGTTTTTTATTTTTATCTTTCACAAACAAAATAGTTCTTTCACGAAATTTGGTGAAAACTTACCTTTTTATGTCCCAAACACACTGTAATTTTTTTGTTTTAAAATATTTATTTTTTTAACCTTATTTTGACTTAATATCGAAAAAGCAGTCTAATTTTCAATCGAAAATTCTCACGTCAAAATATCTGCTTTTTTAAAAAACTCGGTGGGCTTTTTGTTCGTTGAAATCTCTACTTTTTGATGGTGTAAAAAAATATACATTACTATGGTAAATGTTCTCAAAAAATGCAAAGAAACGAAAAAACTCGAATCCGAAATTTTTTTTAAATCATGTACAATTTTGAGCTATTTATTAAGAAAAAATTCGGATTTGAGTTTTTTTCGTTTCTTTGCATTGTTTGAGAACATTTACCACAGTAATGTATTTTTTTATACCATCAAAAAGTAGAGATTTCAGCGAACAAAAAGCCAACCAGGGTTTTTTGTTTGGGACATAAAAAGGTAAGTTTTTACCAAATTTCCTGAATTTTTTTTTTGACTTTTGCCTTTTTTGAGTTATTTTGACATTCTTGGACTTTTTTTTGATTTGACTTTTTGGACTTTTTTGATTTATTTCTGAGTTTTTTTTTAACTTTTTTTGACTTTTTTTTACCTTTTTGGACTTTTTTTACTTATTTTTGACTTTTTATACCTCCTGACCTTTTGAATTTTTGTGATTTTTTTTACTTTTTGACCTTTCGAATTTTTTACTTTTTTTGACATTTTTTTGGTTTTGACTTTTTTTACCTTTTTTGACTTATTTTTGAGTTTTTTACCTTTTTGCCTTTTTTTTTGAATTTTGATTTTTTTTGACTTTTTTTTTACTTTTTTTGGCTTTTTATTGTTAACGAAAAAGCCATTTTCAGTGTGTCAGTCAGTTCTGGGAAGAAATCGTCAATTTGAAACCGCTGCCGCCGCGATATGTAGTGGTAAGCCTGTTTAGGTGTGGCGGGGGGTTTTGTAAAAGATAAAAATAAAAAACAAAAAACTTGGTTATTTGAATTTTTCACATAAATTTTGAGGTTATGTGAAACTTTTTTCCATAGGACTTGTAGTTGTGCCGAAAATAGAGATAAACAGTTTTCTACCCTTAAAAACTCACTCCCTTCCACTTCCCGACCTCAGATCACTCGTAAATTATTTTTTCTTTCATTTTTGTTATATTCCCTTCCTTTTCCAATGGGTTTCATCATATTGTCCCTTTTTATAGACGTTGATGAGGCATCCAAGAAAGAATTAAAGGACATCCTCATTCAATATGACAGGACATTATTGGTAGCCGATCCTCGTCGTTGCGAACCCAAGAAATTCGGTGGTCCAGGCGCCCGCGCCCGCTTCCAAAAATCTTACCGTTAAGTTGTTTAGGTTTATTTTTTGTGTTTTTTTGTATTTATTTAAGCATTTACAATAAACACAAGTTTTGCTAAGTGACTTTTGAATTATTTATTAATTTCCTTGTCCCTTATATGACAAAATATCTCAATATTACAAGGTATAATAATAAAAATAATATATTCACCCCCAGGTATCTGAAAAATGATGAAATAACCCACAACATTAATTTTATTTATTTATTTTTTCACAATAAGGTTAATAACTATTTTTAAACAATTATTGAAGAAAATGGAATAATTGTGCCTGGAAATAATTCATAAATAACAATTGTACAAAAAAAAGAGTCTACAAAAGAAAGAAAAAGCGTAAAAGTTTTATTTTTATTGGGTTGGGTTAATGCAGAAATATAAACATTAGTCCGTCTAAATTTGTGAGTAAGCGCCTTGACTATTAAACGTGTTTAAAGGCGGCCGTACACATAAAATGTTACTAAAATATTGTAAGATAAATAGTGGAGTGAAATTAGACGAAAATATTCCGAAAATGTCAATTTTTTTAAATTTTTTCGATTTTATACATAAAGAAGATTGTAAAAAAATTTTCAATAAATTTGGGCTGGTGCTTCGCGAGATGTGCCAAAAACGGTATTTTTCGAGTGGATTGCTTCACTATTTTTTATTTCTCCGGCTCTAAGAATCGTGGAAAAATAAAAAAAAAATTAAAATGCATCCTAACCTCAAAAAACGAATTTCAAAATAAATTTATTTTGTTTTGAATTCGATACAGGTGGCATCATCAGTGTGTATCCACGTTCAAATAAACAAATTATTTTTAATCCTATTAAATAATCTTAATTCATTAAAAGCGTACTTAAATGACAACAGCGATAGCGATTTTTTTTAGATAAATTTAACGCGATTATAGATATCTCTATCTCGTTTAGTCGGAATAGCAACAAACGCAAGTTTATTCAGAATTTCGATAACAACTTCCGAAAATATTTATTTTTACGTTTACGTGTAACTGTTTTCAGACGAACATTAAAAAAATCCAAATTATTGAAATATAAGCTTAAAATTTGTGTTATAAAAACATTTGTCAGGTAAGTGCAAAGTAACTTTAATTTTAATTTGTAAAAATATCATTCTCCCACTCTGTATGTGTCTATTTTGACAAATCAGGTGTCTATCGATTTCGTCACCATATAGGTTATGTTATACCCATAGAAATCGTAATATTAGACACCTAAATATCATAAATGAATTTTGTACAATAATGTAGCAGATTTCATTGAAAAGATATAGACCGTGCAACAGCGCTTTTCCTTCCTGATGACAAATGACATTATTGAATGCCTTGCCAGAGACGGTTTATGGTATTGTGCATTTTTTGGAATAATGGAAGATTGCTAGCTTAAATTCTAGTTTGCTGATGATTCCAAATTTACCATTCAAATAACTGTTGAACATTACCAATAAATTCAAAACAACCACTAGTGTCAAATACAAATTTTGAATAAGATATTAATTTATTTCAACTTCAATAATAGCATAATATTTTATTGAAGCCGGTCCTGTTCAGAAATAAACTGATTGCGCGCGTGCGCATTAAAGACATCTATGAACTCTTCTTCGCTTTGTTTATGGCCTGCATACTAGTGCGTTTGCCAGCCCATTTGATTGTAACGAGCACTCTAAACTTTTTACAACAATTCTAGAGTAAGTATATACAAGCCCAATAAATATACGAGTGATTCAACAAAACACAGGGTCGGGTTTTCCTCTTACCAATTTTTTTAAAAAATATAGTGAGATGTTTTATTTTTTTTTATTTGACTAGGTTTCATCAAATCCGTTTCTGTTTATATAGAAATAATTTTGATTTCCGCTTTACCTAATCAATTCCTTTGATTCAAAATCGACGATGGGTAGGGTTCATCCGCCTAGCAAAACACGTATTTTATAATTACTTCATATAAAACACTCCCTGTGTCACGTGACTCGCGGTGCACTGGCGTCGGGATGGGTTCTAATTTTGGCGCGATTTGAGCGGCGTCTACGTCACCACGCTGATTCCTGTTCGAAATCGAAAAAGACGCTTCGTGTCGGGAATTCAGTTTATGAAATAGATGCGAAGTATCATGTCGGTTGGCGGTGGTTTGAAAAGTTTTTCGTAGACGTTCCGTATATACTGTTCGACAGTTGATTTTCGATTAAAATAAGGACCATTTTAAAAGGTAAAATTCTTTTATTTGTATTACATATATTTAAAGCAATATTAATAGTGGAAGAAGTCTTCAAATGATTTAAAAACTAGAATATGTTGAACGGAAATATTACTGAACAAAAAATTATTTTTTTTCCAGTGTTCTGTCGCCTAATTTTTTTTTATTTGAACTAAAATAATGTTATTTGTATTGTTTTTGATGTCCAGTGTAAAACTTAGGGGGTGGATTTGGCTTTTAAGTTAAGATTCATATTTTCTTTATTGATATGAAAAAATAAAAAATTATCCGATTTTAAATATCCGAAGTATTTAAAAATTCTTAGCAGTAGACGGAAAATTCAGGGTAAATTATAAGAAAATTAAGAAAAATCAAGAGGACCGAGTTAAAGTTTCGAAAGGGGGGGTTGGGTATTGGTTTGATGTAAAAGTTATAGATAATTAAAAAATCTACAACTTTTGTATTAATCATTTTTCAATATAACTCCTCTAGACGTAATTTTTCATCAAAGAGAAGAGTGGAAACCTTGTTGTCTCTTAATTATAACCCGCTTTGGAGTTAATTACAAAAAAATCAAAAACAGAATTTTTCTTATATTTGGTTATTTTTTGTCTACTTTTCCTGGACTAATAATACATGTTTAGCACCGTTGGTTTGGATATAGACCAGGGAACAAACTGATTTTAAATACCCGAATTCATAAAAAATTCTTAGCAGTATGTGGATGGTCGGAAAATTTAGGGTAAATTATAAGTAAATTAAAAAAAATCAATTGAACCAATTAAAAATTCCGGAAGGGGAGTGGGGGTAGCTAAATATACAATTTGAGGATTGGATATTGGTTTTTTACGATTTGTGGCTGAAATATGCATACTATCGAAAAAAGTTTGATGTAAAAGTTGTGCATTATTAAAAAATCTAAAACTTTTGTATTAATCATTTTTCAACATAACCTCAAAATTATCCAGAAAATCGCTAAAAATCGGGGTTTTGGTTTTTAATTTTTATCTACCTCAAAAATAATTTTTTTTTCATGAAATTTGCTGAAAACGTTCTTTTTTGTGTTTTAAATAAGCTGTAATTTTTTCAAAGCAAAATATTTATTGCTAAAACTTTCGTATTAATCATTTTTCAACATAACCCCTCTATGGGTAATTTTTCATCTCTTAATTATAACCCGCTTTGGAGTTAATTACAAAAAAATCAAAAACAGAATTTTTCTTCTATTTGGTTATTTTTTGTCAAGGTTTCCTGGACTAATAATACATGTTTTGCACCGTTGGTTTAGATATAGACCAGGGAACAAACTAATTTTAAATACCCGAATTCATAAAAAATTCCTAACAGTATGTGGATGGTCGGAAAATTTAGGGTAAATTATAAGTAAATTAAAAAAAATCAATTGGACCAATTAAAAATTCCGGAAGGGGAGTGGGGGTAGTTAAATATACAATTTGAGGGTTGGATGTTGGTTTTTTTAGATTTATGGCTGAAATATGCATCCTATCGAAAAAAGTTTAATATAAAAGTTGTAGATAATTAAAAAATCTAAAACTTTTGTATTAATCATTTTTCAACATAACCTAAAAATTATCGAGAAAACCGCTAAAAATCGGGTTTTTCGTTTTTAATTTTTATCTCCCGCAAATATAATTTTTTTTTCATGAAATTTGCTGAAAACGTACTTTTTTGTGTTTTAAATAAGCTGTAATTTTTTCAAAGCAAAATATTTATTGCTAGTATAAGATTTCTATTTTGCCAAGTGATTCAACCAAATTATTTAGCCAGTTGCACTTTATATAAATATTTGTTAATGTTCGATATATACATTTAACCTCGTTTTTATCTACACGTTCCAAAGTTATTATTTTTGGCCTAAAATTTATTAGCAACGTAATTTTGAGCATATTTCAAACGTTGCGGTGTTTTTAAAGTTAAAACTATTAATCATAATTTAAAAAAAATATATGTTTTTATATCGCCTCTGCGTTTTTAGCAATTTATAGATTTATCTCCAACGAAAATGTGTAACTTTTACTGTCAAACAGAAAAATAATCAACAAATGTTCATATATACTGGGTTATTTAGAGTTGGTTTTATTTTAATAAAATCCCACTTCTGAAAATAAAAGTATAAGTACTATCTACTACATGTTTTTAATCAAAAATGCCACAAAAATAACATTTTGAAAAACTTCTACGTATTTCTCTAGTCATTAATATGTAGACGATGATTTTTTTTTTAATAATATAGTGAACAAAGATCAAATTAAAGTAAATCCATCCTGTTTTTGCTTCTCTGGATAATTATAAAGGATTATATGAAATCTAAGAGCATTTTACCACCCTTAGTATTAAAAGTTAGGGAAAATTTTGTTGAAAACAAAGTATTTAATTTTTAGCAATAATTGTTATTTTTAAATTATCGTTTCCGGATACTGTACTATTAAAAACATGTTTCTTTAACCCTTGGGGGCTAGTTGGGTGCAAAACTGTCCCACCTTTAAGAAATTTGAAGTGAATAACAACATTTTTATACGTTAAAACTTTAAATGCTACAGTATAATATTACGTAAAACCAGGAAGCAGGTGTTAACTTTGTCAAGAGAAAATTCGAAATATTTATTCTTGGAAACCGTAAAATCTTCTCAGAATGAATAAACAAGTCGTTCAGTCTATCCGATAGAAATGGATCTTCAAGACGTGTATATCCGTATACACAAGGTTGTTATTCTGTTTCATAATATACTTAAAATAAAAAAAAATTATATGAAACAAGACTAAATAAAATGAAAAACTTGGACGAACCATTTTGCCCCCCTTTTCACCCCCTTTAGCACACCTCTTATTGGATGATTTTTTATTACCTTCATTGAAAGCCCCTTTACCATTTCCAATCGTAAAATCCTGCAGAAAATTATTATTATTGACTCTAAATCTAATATGCCTACTCTAAAGATTAAATCAGCCACCAGAATTAAATGAAGCAAATGGTCTACAGACTATTTAATCCAAAACAAATACAGATCGTGCATATCCACATACACACTCCCGATCGGTTTATTTTTAGTTATAAAAATTCCCAGGACGACTTTGATTTACGGTTTTTTATTTTGTTTAATGTGTGTGTACGTATATCGGCAATTGTAGCCTTTCCGGCTTTTGAAACGAATGAAACGACTTTTATTGGAGAGTAAAATGCCTTTTTTTGGCAAGATAAATCTTTAAACAGTTAAACAGTACAAACAAAAAAACGCTTTTCGAGAAATGAAAACTCATTGATTTAAAATGTATCGTGTCAAAACAATAAAAAACGAAACAGGAGTACCACAAGGAAGTGTTCTTGGTCCAACATTCTATTTACTATATAAAGCTGACATAACAGTAATAAAAACGTCAAAAAAGCATCTTTGCATTCAGCATAGAAAATACAGTAAACCGCAAATTAAATTTTCGTACACTAATGGCTACTAATCGCCGAGTAAAAAATGGACCTCGCGGTTTACCCCTCGGGCAGCACGTTCACCAGATATGTCGCCACTAGATTTAAATGTGTTTTTTGCTTCTCTGTTATTGTAAGAAATTAAAGGAAAATTTATAAACATTTAAATACAACTGGAAAAATAAAGTTTGTTCATCAGCCACTTGATATTTAAATTGAAATCTACACGGGATATGATTAAAAAGAAAGAATGGATAAACAAATAAGTAGCATTTCAAGTTTAAGGTTGTTGTAAAGGTGCCAAAATGGCAATGCACTCTCTTCTTCTACAGCGTGTCCCGTAAACCTTGTACAATATTGGAACTGGTTATAGATCAAGGTCATGACTGTTCAGAATATCAGAATTTCACATCAGTAAAAATCTCAGAGGGTACCGGGAGGTGCTGCCCCCCGACGGCCCTCTTCTAAAGCAATTAAAAATTAAAATTTTACCAGAAGATTTATATTTCGAAAGGTTTGTCTTGTGTGCAGCGGCTCCCGGGGCCTCTCGCTTCGCGCTCGTGCTCTGTCGGAGTTTTACAGAATCCTGGCCAAGCCTGAATTCGAGTTTCGTTAACGCAAACGATGAAGTTAATTGAAGACAACAGTTATTCTGATTGCATTTATTTACATTGGATCGTTCTGTTGATTTGAATATAAACCATTCCAGGATGACGTAGGTGACAGGTCGGCCATATTTGCTGGGAGGCACACAAATTTATGACACAACGTTAGTTTCATATGTAAACATGAGAAATATTTTTTTAAAGTTCTTTATTCAGAAGAAATAAATAGAAAATGCCACATTTTTGTAATGTTATTAAATGCTCAATGCGTTGTCTAGTGAATGAAGAAATGCTTGGATTAAATCTTTGAAACTAGGTACATTTTCTGAAAGCCAAGTGAATAATAGACGTGTTTGTTCTAGGCATTTTATAACAGGTATTTTTGGCGATCTTTTATATGTATTTTTTTATTATTACTTGTGTAAATTTTTGGTAAACCTGCTCTATTAAAACACTAGTGACAAACTGTGATTTTTTTATATTCAATTTTACCAGGTGACATTGTTTTAGCCGACAGAGGTTTTTTAATTCAAGATTCTCTACAAATATTAGGTGCGAATTTAAATATACCAACATTTTTGTTTTATTTGTATTATTTCTGTATATTAAACACAATTTTCACAATTTGGCTAAAACACTATGAACAGCCCTGGCCTCATACTGCTTGCAAACTTTTGTAAGCCTTAAGCTGTTGTCCCGAATAAAAACTGAGTTAGTATGCAAAATTTATAGAAAATAAGTTTCTATTCAAGTTACTCATATTAGTTTCGTTCGCGCTCAAATTCAAACGCTCAAATGTCAAACTGCAGATAACCATGCAACCGCAAATACACAGATGTATTTCATGCTGCCTACCAATTTCTTTAGAGGGGGTTGTTCAGCGAAGACGTAAGGGGCCAGGATTTCGAGGTTATGTATGAAATTGACAGAGTTGAAGGGTATAGAACACTCTTAAGACTAATTCAAATATCTTTGTTGCTGAAGATTACTGATGAGTGATGCTTTCAGACGTACAGAAGAGTTTTTCAGAAATTGATACAATTTTTCGAGAAATGTGGGTAAAATGCCAGATTTGAATCCCACTAATTTTTATTGGGATTTTACTAAAGCAACAGCCGCAATAAGTGAACATTTATTGCTTCTATTTATTTACGAATTTTTGAATAAATTAATTATTATTTTAGACGATTATAATATAGAACAAATATATCTAAATATTTTTTTTTCAGAGGAACCACAATGATAAAAGTTGATGAAGATGACCCAGTTGGAGGTAAGTTTATAAGTTTCAGATATATACAGGATTTTTAGATGTGCTGCCATCTATGATTAGAAGAGAGTATTGACAATTATTAAAAGCAAAAAATTCCCGGTGTATTGGAGTTGCATACACAATTTGCATTGTGTGTTGCAAAGCTTTTATTTGACTGATTCTAGTTAAAATGTCACTCTCTTCTTTCGTATCCCTTTCAGAGATTAATACAAAGTTAGAAAACGAGTAAGGAATTTAATTTATCAGATTCGACATCCTAAGACCGGTTTCTGCCTTTCGGCTTCGTCAGTTAGGCTTTTCGAATCCAATAAATAAATTTCCAAACTCGTACAAGTCAGTAGCTATATCCGCTATAAGATAAAATTTTTAGATGTGCTGCCATCTATGATTAGAAGAGAGTATTGACAATTATTAAAAGCAAAAAATTCCCGGTGTATTGGGATACGAAAGAAGAGAGTGACATTTTGACTAGAATCAGTCAAATAAAAGCTTTGCAACACACAATGCAAATTGTGTATGCAACCCCAATACACCGGGAATTTTTTGCTTTTAATAATTGTCAATACTCTCTTCTAATCATAGATGGCAGCACATCTAAAAATTTTATCTTATAGCGGATATAGCTACTGACTTGTACGAGTTTGGAATTTTATTTATTGGATTCGAAAAGCTTAACTGACGAAGCCGAAAGGCAGAAACCGGTCTTAGGATGTCGAATCTGATAAATTAAATTCCTTACTCGTTTTCTATATACAGGATGTTTCATGGGTAATAGGCCAAATTAATAATTGAAAAATATGAATATTTTGGTTCAAAAATGTTTCGTTAATTTTGTTTAAAAAAAAAGATTTAAAAAGTGTAGACAAAACATGAAATAAATGTTCGGACAAATTACGTTGTATGTTAAAATAAAAATAGAAAACAATTTTGATTGAGTTATACGGTTTTGGCGTCGATTGAAATAGACAGTTAATAAATATCATTTTATTTTCGATCGTATCTATAAAATCTAAATCGATGGCGCAGTATTAAAGTATATTATCGTTTTGGATATTCCTTGAGGTCAGGGTCTATACCATGTGTTAACCCTAGCACTTCTACTTATAGACTGAAATCACGGAAAATATGTTTTCAATTTTCCCAAAAATTTTCCACCCTCGTTTCAACGAGGGGCTTATGCCAACTTTTCCGGAGTGTTTTTTGACTAAAACTTCTATTTTTACACCAGCATGTGATTTAAAAACGCGAAAATCCTATTTATTTTTTTACGTGACCCTTTGAGCCCTTTCAGCTACTGTGAATTGCATGCATTTAATTATTACAGCTTTAATTTGGGTTGACTACCTTATGTTACAAAGGCAGGCACTAAAGAACACTTTTATCTTTATTATCTTAGGGTTATTTATATTATTATTGCTTCCTAACATTCTAATATCTAGTAAATACATCAAATTTTTACTCCCACCGTGCATCTTCTACAATTTCATGGATCGATATTAAATTTATAGACCAATGTTAATGATTTCTTAACATAACCCTGACACAAATATTACGTAGTGGTAAATATAACATTTTAATATAGGTTTTCATCGAAAAATCTGTCTAAATTTTATTTAAGAACGTTATTGTCTTTAACTACAGAACTTATGTGATCGTGAATTATGATTTACTAGAAAAAGATGTCGTTATTTATCATGCGCTAATTTTAAAATGTGAAATTGACAGGTTGGTGCAATTTTCCTAATATTTTTTTTGTATCTCAAATGTAGGAGATACTGGACCTCTAATTAATCACCCAGTACATACAGGGTGTTTCATAGTTAAACCGGCATACGTTAACTGTAAATAGAGGGTGTGTGTGGGGGGGGGGGGGACAATGGCCTCGGAACTAGTCCATTAGCCACAGAATTAAATAGAGGGTACTTAGGTGATTCCAAAAAACCTGGGTTACTGAGTCTAACGCGTTTAATAACCGAGATACGGGGTGTTTCATCCATTTCGGCCAATATTGTGATAAGACGTAACTTTAGAACCACCCTGTAGATTTCTCTCATACTTGGTACAGGTATAGTGTGTTAATAGCCCAATCCCGTAGTGCAAGAACTACAATTAAAATCCAGATCCGGATTAAGAAGAATTTGGAAAATTTGAAAAACCCCCAGAACAACACCCTGTATCACAGATTTTTTAAAATTGGGATGGATATTTGAAAAGAACGGAAAAAAAGAGTTAAAGTGAATTTTTTTTAAGTGCACATCCCATTCTACTACTGGAGTTTTAACGTCAAATTACATCAAATGCATTTTTTTCATTTTCACAAGCAGTAACTTTCGAAATACCTGGTAGATTTCTTTCATATTTGGTACAGGTATCCCAATCGTATAATGTAAGGACTACACTACAGTTAAAATCCAGATACGGATTAAGAAAAAATTTGAAAATCCCCAAAGCAATATGCTGTACATCAGATTTTTTTTAAATTGGATCAGACATTTGAAACGAATGGAAAAAACCGAGATATACTGACATATTTTTATAAATGCACATCTCAATTCTTCTTAGTCCGGATCTGGATTTTAATTGTAGTTCTTGCACTATCGGATTGGGCTATTAACACACTATACCTGTACCAAGTATGAGAGAAATCTACAGGGTGGTTCTAAAGTTACGGCTTATCAAAATATTGGCAGAAATGGTTGAAACACCCCGTATCTCGGTTATTAAAGGCGTTAGGCTCAGTAATCAAGGTTATTTGGAATCACCTAACTACCCTCTATGTATATTTAACGTATGTCGGTTTAACTATGAAACACCCTGTATATAAAAAATTAAATAATTTTTATCTGAGATAACGCGCAAGATGTAAAAAATATAATATTTGTTATATCACCTACTATTAATTATAGCCATATAAATTTAGTTTTTGTGATGGCTTCAGTTCCAGAGATATTAATCAAAGCAAGACTCTTACTTGTAATAGATTTTTTAAATAAATTCCCATGTAAAAAATAATTTAGTCACTGAACTTTTTAAAATGTATACTATTTGAAAAACAAATAATTCATTCATAATTAAACCGTAGTAGACACATCGTGTTTTTAAAAAAATTCAACGCAGAAAAATACTTTGAAACATTTCCAACTTTCCGTTCTATTTTATATTAAGCACACATAATTTCAGTTTAATATAAGTTGATTCAAATAATTGGTAATCGAGCTTGTCATGACATTTACAAAAACGTTGGAACCAATAATCTTGTCATTTAAAGGAGAGATGGCTACTCTATAATAGTATATTATGTAACGATCCTTACGTGAAAGTTGCATACAGTATTTTTTCTACGACCATTAATAAATGAAACAAATACCTATTTATTTTAAGAATACTATATGTACTATCATAATTGAAAAGGAATTCTTTTTATAATATATTAATTAGTTAATCTTTTTACAACTTATGATATTTAGTTGTAATTCTTCACAATAAACTATTAACACATTCTCTGAGAACGATGATATGTTTTTGGTGTTTTTCTTTAGTCCACAAAAAGTCTATATAATTGTTTAATTTTCAGATAATTAAACATGTAAACTCATATTCGTTCAACCGGCAACGCCGCACCGGGATGCATTTGAAAAACAACTCTCAAACGCGAGACATCGACAAACAGTTTTTTTTAGTTTTTTTCCCATTACGCTACGATTGTCACGTACGCCAATATTTACTGCGTAGAATCTATAACGGACTTTCTTAAGACTACGGTCAGAGAGTCACGTCCGCCCTAAACTCATGATGACGTGATTTGAGTTAATCCTTGTCATCTCAAGCGGGAGAGAGAGACAGCATAAAAAGCTTAAAATCCTTCTAGAACAATTAGGCGGCCGGAAGGGATAAATTTGAAACCGCTTCGCCGATCTTATCTCAGTGTGTCTCTAGCTGCGAATCAGGCTAGGACCCTCCGAATGCACGCAAAAATAATATTTTCTGAATGATGCGATCATTTCTTTTTAATTCGTTTTCATTAATATGTGTTAGTGCTTGTTAAACACATATTAATTATAATACTTGTTCATTGATTACTAGTTTAATGTAATCTTTTGTTACATTGTTGTTTTATTCATTTATTTATTTAACAGTTTAATAAATGGTTAAATAAAAGTGTCACATAACCAATATAACCAATATAAAAACTACAGTCCATTTTACGAATACAACGATGCAGTTTAAAAAGGCAATAACACATTGTTGGTCGTCCTGGGAAACTGGCACAACATAGGGTTTATTCCAGAACCCTCAACAATAATCTTTCGTAGGTGTTTCTTGGACTTGTTCGGTAGTATATCGTTAATTGCATTTGTCGCCATTTCTCTAATTTCTAGAGGTGTGACTGAAAATTCTTCGTTATCACTCATTATTTCTATAATAATTCGATGAAAATTTAGGTATTTTGACAAATTCCAAATCACTGCACTAAAAAATGGTGGTATTTAGACTAAAAAAATGTATTTAGGTAATTTAAGTAACAAACATGTCTTAGAAAAAGAGTTACTACTGGAGTCTAAATATTTGTTATTGAAGAAAACCTTGAATCGACTTTTGAATGAGTTATTTGATTTTACAATTTTGGCAAGAGTGTTGGAATTAAAATCTTTAGGAATGTGATCACAGGCCAAAAATCGAGAAAAATTACAAGAAAAATTATGTCGTTCATTGCATACCAACCAATTCCAACAAGTTTTTTATTTTTTTACATGAAATTACTAAAAAATTATTCCTTTATAAGCTACATAATTAAAACTGTCTGGGGTGGTATGGAAATTGTCGCACAGTGCATCTCCCAATTACGAAAAAATGGGACAATTTTGTATCCACCTATCTGATAATATTCCCAGTATGTTGTAATAACTTTCATCGCCCCTTTCGTGCACCAATTCGTTACTTTTAATGTATTCAATTTTATTATGTATGATGTGGAATGTCCATTGTTTTTGAAAGTTTTGTAATTGAACGTGTTCCAGTTGGCAACAGTCCTAAGGGAAAATTAACGTTAATAAGCTTTGTAGTTTGGCCATTAACATGCTCGTATGTATGGTTAATATCATTTAGGTTTTCTGAGTCACAATGTTAAATAGATTTCTAAATAAACAATAATAAAACAGATCCTGTTCACAGCCAATTTAAAATAAAAAAAAGCTTAATTTTTTCATACCATCTTAAACTCGAGGTTTTAACGAAGAAAATGAGCTTTGATAAAGTTAAAAAATTTAAAATGTGTAAACTAACTTCTCCCTTATAGTCCAGTAACTGAAGGGTCAAACCTGGGAATAAGTCTGGCATGAGTTCCCACATTTTGTAGGTCACCGCAGGTGTTTTAACATGAGAAAATCCTTAACGCGTTGTGGTCAAGGGGAGGGGCTAAAAATGGGCCCCAAAACCTGGAAAATGGGTTTCCCGCTAATATCTAGCTAAATATGCCAATTAGAGAATTTTTGTTCAGACAAAAAATGGAGATCAGCTCATTCTCTACAAAAATGGCCCTTATCATTTTCTTCGAAAATTCAATAGTTTTCGAGATAATGGCACTTAAAAGTCCCCTCATTTCAGCTGCTGCTCTACCTTCAGGAATTCCGCTTTCTATGAATTAACGCGTAACCGGGCGGACGAATTGTTCAATATCTCGGGAAAAACTTAATATTTTTCGATGATTCAAAGTTCATCGGAATGGGAAAACCCGTACCTACAATTCCAGGAACATCATACCCTTAAGTAATCTTCGTCCCGACTTTCCTTGGCATATCCAATTTTGTAATCGCTTTCTAGTACATCAGTGATACTACGCATACTATACAGTTCAACTGATAAAACAGATGTAATAAAAGCTGAATAAGAATTATAAATCAAGACTGTTAAAAATAACGCTACTATTACAATTGTTTTTTCTGTCAGAGATCTTGTTTTCCATATGCTACCTAAAAGAAGTCATTTTTTAACTATTGGGGACTAAATATTTCATTGCCAGTGCAATTGATCTTTTCCTTTTATAGTCCAGTAAATGAATGACTGAAAAGATCGAAAGCTGGGAATAAGTCGCGTTGTGGTCAAGGGGAGGGGCTGAAAATGCCAATTAGAGAATTTTTGTTCAGACAAAAAATGGAGATCAGCTAATTCTCTACAAAAATGACCCTTATCATTTTCTTCGAAAATACAATAGTTTTCGAGATAATGGCACTCAAAAGTCCCCTCATTTCAGCTGCTGCTCTACCTTCAGGAATTCCGCTTTTTATGAATTAACGCGTAACCGGGCGGACGAATTGTTCAATATCTCGGGAAAAAATTAATATTTTTCGATGATTCAAAGTTCATCGGAATGGGAAAACCCGTAGCTACAATTCCATGTGACTTGAAGTCAGTTCGTATTTACCCAAAATATTTAAAAAAGCGGTCAAAGTTTTTTTCAACAATATTTAGAGGCTGCTTCATTAATTTATTCATATTTTCTTTCAAAATAGTCATTTATTCTAATTTTGCCTTGATAATGGGACCTTAGGGGGTCTTGAATGACCTTAAAAATTTTTTTGCATTACTTTTCTGGCGTTCTAATATACAATTGATTTGTTTATTTGCATATTTTAGCCGATTTCGGAGTTCCAGAGAATCTTCGGAACAAGCGCGAATTATAATCTTAGATGGTCTACTTTTCAAATATATTTTTTTATTTTTAATAGTCTAATAATTTTCGAGAAATGAGGAAAATTGGTCACACGAGTCAAAACCGGCCTTTTTTTGTTTATCCATTTCTTGTTCCCCCGCTCTTTATTTCTTGAGGATTAATAATTAGATGAAAGTAAATTTCTGAGGTAATTCAAGACCCCCTAAGGCAAAATTAGAATAAATGACTATTTTTAAAGAAAATATGAATAAATTAATGAAGCAGCCTCTAAATATTGTTGAAAAAAACTTTGACCGCTTTTTGAAATATTTTTGGTAAATACGAACTGACTTCAATTTCGAAGAAAATGATAAGGACCATTTTTGTAGAGAATGAGCTGATCTCCATTTTTTGTCTGAACAAAAATTCTCTAATTGGCATATTTAGCCAAATATTAGCGGGAAACCCATTTTCCAGGTTTTGGGGCCCATTTTCAGCCCCTTCCCTTGACCACAACGCGTTAAGGATTTTCTCATGTTAAAACACCTGCGATGACCTATAAATTGCGCTATGTGGGAACTCATGCCCGACTTATTCCCAGCTTTCGATCTTTTCAGTCCTTCATTTACTGGACTATTATGTAATTAGATATTTTATTAAAAAAAATCCTGTATTCCCGAAAAAAATCCATTTTCTCAAGCCTCTCAATTTTTTTTCGTTTATTTTGACTTCAGAAATCAATTTTTGACCCTTAATTACCCTTATTACGGAATTAGTAGTTTATAGTATTTTTTTGTTTATTTCGACAATTTCAAAGACAATTTTAACATGTAATATAACTAAAAGTAAAAACACGAATTTAGAACTTAATCTATTTAAGTCGCTATCCCAACACCTTTTAGCTTCATCAGTTGGGCTTTAGAATGCAAAAACCGAATCCCGAACACGACCAGACAATTGCTTAGTAAATAATTATATATTTATATAATGTAGAAATTTTTTCTGACAGGACTTCGATCAATTTACTTTTAATTTTTCTTTATTTTTCAGAAATCGACTTGAGTTTTCCGCATAGAGACGTTAACATTCAAAGAGGAGTAGACCCCAAAGAATTATACATATTGGAAGAGGAAATTGGAAGGTAAACAATTATATTTGACATATTTTTAGGTTTTTAAAAAAAAAATCCAACAAAAAGTCAAAATAAACTTTTATATAAAACTTTTCTTTATTTATTATGCGGTACACCCTGTATACAAATAAATAAATAATAATTTTAATAAACAGATGATTGACAGGCTTTATAATTACTCTATGAATATTCCAAATCGAATTATATATTTAATTATAATAACATATCATACATTTTTATCCACTTTGTTTTCTATTATACTCTGAAATAGAACAGCCTGACATTGTTAGTTTATAAATGACACACACCTACTACGATAGACGAACAAAAGCGTACAAAATTAGATTAAACAAATAATGCAAAATCCATATTGTACCTTCATACTGAAAATCAACACTTGCAAATGGTGCATTGTTCATAACAGATGATAAATATTGAATGGAAAGCTGTTTATTAATTTTCAAGCTAATAAATCGCGACTGTGGGGGTTGAATGTAAGCAGTATTACTTATCAATCAACATTTATTTTGCCTGTAACTAAAAAGCAACTTATTTTATTTATATTTCTTGTTACCTACCCTAGAAATCAGTAGAAATTGATGGGGTGTTCCTTTAAAAAATTTCTAAATCTGAAACCGATTTTATTGTATACACTGATCTGGCACAGTACCAAGGGCGTCGCTAGGTTTTTTTTCTGGGAGGGGTAATTGAAAATTCGTAGATGATATTATTATTTAATGACTGAAAGGGTAAATAGAAACATATGCTGTAACAAAGTATAAAATTCAGCTCATAAAATAAATTCTAATATTCTCTTTTTCTGGGAAGCAAATCTATTCAGCACGTTCTCGATAGAAATGTAAAAGTGCTAAGCCTACTTGCCTCTCTTGACCCATAGTCGATCTTAAGTAAGTTTTTAGGGGTTTTAATAAAGATTTTCAACGCACAGCTCAATATCTAGCAGTAATTTATTGAAAATATACTCTTTACTCTCTTTGAAAATTATGTCAAATCCCGATCTAGACGGCTTTGACATGATGGTTTATAAAAACCAAAACTTGCTGTCAAGCGAGGCTTTTGCTAAAAAACTTTCGAAGAGTACACATCAAATCTTATCGTGAAAACAAAATAAAACCAAAATCAAAGCCACTCTGATCGAAGAAAGAAATTTAAATAGTATTATATATGCATTTTTGAATATCGATATTTCAAAATAAGAGGGTAATTTGTTAAATCAGTGATAATTGTTAATTTCAGAAATAAATAAGAACATTACGCTTACCTTCTTCTGCTCAATAATCATCTCACTACAACTACAAGTTCAACCGTTATTTTTGTTGTTAATCAATACTTCCATATTTTATTGAGTCGTTATAATCGATTTTTATAATTTTGCGGCCAATTTCAGAAGCACGACTGAAATTTAAAAGACTCTCATTTCTCTACTGACCAAGTAGGTGGCGCCCAATAGAAGTTAATTACGTTCTGACTAAGATTACGTCGGAAAGTATCAAACAAAAAATTAACTTAATAAAATTTGATAAAAAATTAACAAATTAGAGCCTAGAATTTATTTATTAAATCCAATAATAAAATTAATAATTTTTAATAAGTTACTTATTTTAATTTTTTATTTCAGAGGAAAATTCGGCACAGTATATAAGTGCAAAGAACAATCAACAGGATTAAGTCTCGCAGCCAAATTCATCGGGTGTCCGAAAAAAGAAGACAGAAGAAATGTTGAAAGAGAAATCGACATCATGAAATCCCTTCAACATCCTAGGTTACTTCAAATATACGACGCGTTTGAAAATGGGAAAATTATGACAGTTATACTGGAGCTGTAAGTTCAATTTTTCAATACTTTAAACTATACTATAAAATAGTGTATGCAACAGTTTCGTAGTCTCTAACTTTTTAGGTTCATTTGTCATTTTGAGAGAATGAAAAAATAGGTACATATTGGTAAAGGTCTAATCTATGTTACGACGAACTTACTTTTTCAAAATTTGATTTAGTTTTTTCTAAAAAAAATCGCAAAATCCCATATTTTTTCATAATTTTTCCAATTTTTTTTTTAAAAGAACCAAAGCAAATTTAAAAAACGTGAGTTTGTCGTACTATAGAATGGACCTTTACCAATAAGTACAAATTTTTTCATCCACTAATCATAAAAAATAAACCTTAAAAGTTAGGGACTACGAAACCCTTGCATAGGCAACATTTTCAGAATTGAAAGGAAATAATCATTTATTTATTTATCCAAACATTTGATTACATTGACACAAAAATGTTTTTTTTCTCCGTTACAAATTTTTACGAAATTAAACAGTTTTAAATGAAAGAAATAAATCTTTAGAAACCAGAGTTTTTAGATCTGAAACGATGTCAACATATCTGCACCGTTTCAAAAATTCCTGTTCCCAGTAAATCAGCAAAAGTATTTAGGCCAGTGCATTTTCTACGTCAAAATATAACCTGGGAGTATATAGTAACTCTCTCGCGAGATGTTGACATTCGTTTTTAGTGGCTAGACCGGGATGGCCCAAAATTTTTATTCAATTTATTGAAAAAAAAAAAGAAAAAAATGTAAACTGATTGCTTTATATTAGTATAAAAAATCCAGGGCCACAAAATTCTAACAACATAGTTGACATGACTTCAGAAAATCGTCCGTAAGTTTCTTAAAAAAAATTTTAGGTTATTGGGACCATTCGATTTCGATTTCTCATTAAATTTTACATCTTGTGAAGTATATTTATTGACCCAAGAATTTTTTTGCCCGAGATCGAAATTAAAAACGAAAAAATAAACGGTTTTTAGCGTTTATCTCGATAATTTTGAGGTTATGTTGAAAAATGCTTAATACAAAAGTTTTAGATTTTTTAATTATCTACAACTTTCACACTAAACCATTTTGGTGGGAAAAGTGACTTTTGTTCTTCAGTAATTGAAACTCTTTCCTACACTAGCCGCGAGGGGGAGCCTTGTTCGCATTTGTTTTGATCGTTTTCTTTGACAATCGCTTATAAAAATAAATGGAAAACTGCAAAAAATCCCCTCCTGTTTTGGGTTTTGGAGTTAATTAAATGAAAAACAGAATTTTTCTTCTATTTGGTTATTTTTTGTCTACTTTTCCTGGACTAATAATACACAATAGACATAATAGACCAGGGAACAATTTGGTTTTAGATACCCGAATTCTTGAAAAATTCTTTGCAGTATGAGGTTGGTCGGAAAATTTAGGGCAAATTATAAGTTAATTAAGAAAAATCAAGAAGACTGAGTAAAAGTTCCGGAAGGGGGGTTGGGGTGACTAAATGTGGGTTTTGAGGGTTGAATATTGGTTTTTTACGATTTGTTGCTGAAATATGCATCATATCGAAAAAAGTTTAATGCAAAAGTTGTAGATAATTAATAAATCTAAAACTTTTGTATAGATCATTTTTCAACATAACCTCAAAATTATTTAGAAAATCGCTAAAAACAGTATTTTTCGTTTTTTAACGATTTTCAGGATAATTTTGAGGTTAAGTTGAAAAATTATCAATACAAATGTTTTAGATTTTTTAATTATCTACAACTTTATTAAACTTTTTTCGATAGGATACATATTTCAGCAACAAATCGTAAAAAACAAAAAATCCCACAATAATAATTCCCTGAAGACGGCTCTGTTACTCGAAACCGCAACATATTTGTATTTTAAGAAGGCGAGTAAAAATAACAGCCGTGGAAATTTTTTTATTATTTCAGGATCGAAGGCGGCGAGCTATTCGAGAGAGTCATTGACGACGATTTCATATTGACGGAGAAAAGTTGCACCGTTTTTATGAAGCAAATATGCGAAGGAGTCGATTTTATACATAAACAGAGGATACTACATTTAGATATGAAGGTATGTATAGCATTCCGGCTTCGATTTCGATAACAAATTACAGAGGCGGGTCAAGCGATATATCCCTTCTATTAAATCCCGAAAAATTGGGCATTTTTTAAACCAAAAACTGTCACGCTTGACGTAAGTTTCACTAACAAGGTCAGCATCATCAGATGAAGGAATTTTAAGGTCAAATCTGGCAATTTTTGTCCATAACAAGGTCATGCCCACGTCCCTTCGGTCAATTGTAATATACCACATGTCATATGTCAACTGTCACAAGTTAAATGTCATTTGTCGACTGTCATACGTCCTCTGTTATATGTCAATTCTTCTACAATACAACAAATCGTAAAACCACTACATTAACAACTGTCACGCTTGACGTAAGTTTCATTAACAAGGTCAGCATCATCAGATGAAGGAATTTTAAGGTCAAATCTGGCAATTTTTGTCCATAACAAGATCACGGCCACGCCCCTTCGGTAAACTGTCATACATCATATATCAACTGTCACATGTTAAATGTCATTTGTCGACTGTCATACGTCCTCTGTTATATGTCAATTCTTCTACAAAGAAAAAATGGTAAAATCACTACATCAAAAACTGTCACGCTTGACGTAAGTTTCATTAACAAGTTTAGCATCATCAGATAAAGGAATTTTAAGGTCCAACCTGGCAATTTTTGTCCATAACAAGATCACGGCCACGCCCCTTGGGTAAACTGCCATACATCACATGTCATATGTCAACTGTCACATGTTAAACGTCATTTGTCGACTGTCATACGTCCTCTGTTATATGTCAATTCTTCTACAACACAAAGAATCGTAAAACCACTACACCAAAAACTGTCACGCCTGACGTAAGTTTCATTAACAAGGTCAGCATCATCAGTTGAAGGAATGTTAAGGTCCAATCTGGCAATTTTCGTCCATAACAAGGTCAAAAGGGCACGCCCCTTCGGTCAACTATCATATATCACATGTCATATGTCAACTGTCACATGTTAAATGTCATTTGTCGACTGTCATACGTCCTCTGTTATATGTCAATTCTTCTACAATACAAAAAATCGTAAAACCTCTACACCAAAAACTGTCACGCTTGACGTAAGTTTCATTAACAAGGTCAGCATCATCAGATCCAGGAATTTTAAGGTCCAATCTGGCAATTTTTGTCCATAACAAGATCACGGCCACGCCCCTTCGGTCAACTGTAACATATCACAAGTCATATATCAACTGTCACATGTTAAATGTCATTTGTCGAGTGTGACATGTTAAATGTCATTTGTCAATTCTTCTACAATACAAAAAATCGTAAAACCACTACACCAAAAACTGTTACGCCTGACGTAAGTTTCACTAACAAGGTCAGCATCATCAGATGAAGGAATTTGAAGGTCCATTCTGGCAATTTTTGTCCATAACAAGGTCACGCCCACGTCCCTTCGGTCAACTGTAATATATCACATGTCATATGTCAACTGTCATATGTTAAATGCCATTATTATATGCACTCTCTTATATGTCAATTGCCATCTGTCATATGTCTTCTGTCATCTGTCATATGTCTTCTGTCATCTGTCAAAGTTCTTTATGTAGATTTACATGTAAAAATGACTGTTTTGATTGTGGAACTCATGTAGTACCTTTACTGGCTTTATTATTAATTATTTACTAGTATTTTCTTTTGTTTTACGGTAAATATTTATTAATTTCAGCCCGAAAACATTCTGTGTCTAACGAAAACCGGTAATAGAATCAAAATAATCGATTTCGGTCTAGCGAGGAAGTTTGATCCCAACAAAAAACTGCAGGTACTCTTCGGCACTCCCGAATTCGTAGCTCCGGAAGTGGTAAATTTCGACGAAATCGGATACGGGACTGATATGTGGTCGGTGGGAGTCATTTGTTACGTACTGTAAGTATATTTTGATTTTTTAAAATAAAATTTATAAATACTGGCAAAATTATATGAGCATATTTTCGTTTTTTTTTTTTTTAGAAAATGTTGTTGCGCTGGCCAAATTATTGAGTCTATTATTGGAAAAAGAACTTTAAAATAAATATTTATCTCTAAAATATTAAAGAAAATATCCCGGAATATTTTTTTTTCATTACAACACACATTTTCATTCAGTTTTTTTTATACAAACGAGGTAATAACAAATCAATGTTTATTCTCGATAAATTTACCACCTGTTTAGTGGGAGTGGTACAATTACAACTGATTTGTTCTAGATTAAATTGGTACGAAATCAAGATTTTTTAATATATCGGTCTTTTTCTAACAAGTCGTTCTCTATGGACTTAACTAGTATTGTTTGTTCAATGACGCAATTGTTTGTATATGATTTATAGCCCGCGGCGAGACACAAAGTATTACGCCGTAATTAAATATTCTATAACGTGATGGATTCGTTCGAGAACAATCTGAAATATTTCATTTGTATTAATTTCCGTTACAGATTGTCCGGACTTTCTCCATTCATGGGACACACGGACGTAGAAACAATGGCGAACGTCACGATCGCCAAATACGACTTTGACGATGAAGCTTTCGATGAAATTTCCGAAAACGCCAAAGATTTTATAAGAAAATTACTCGTCAAAGATATGAGGTAAGATTTTGATAATTTTTTTTATATATAATACTAGCACACTTAGATAACATGGCCAAATAAGCAAACAAAACAATTATTTTCGTTTTAATAAACTAAGTAGCTTGAAAATTATGAATTTTACTACCGCAATTGTTTTATTCATAATTATTTTCAGTATTTTAAAATGTAATTATAAAAAAAATGGTTTCTAACATTTTAAATATAAATAAATAATAACCCTGTACGGTCATCTGTCACCTGTCAGATGTCACTTGTCATTTGCCATCTGTCAGCCGTCATTTGTCACCTGTCAGCCGTCATTTGTCATCTGTCAGCCGTCATTTTTCATCTGTCAGCCGTCATTTGTCAGCCGTCATTTGTCATCTGTCAGCCGTCATATGTCATCTGTCAGCCGTCATTTTCCATCTGTCAGCCGTCATTTGTCATCTGTCATTTGCCATCTGCCAGCCGTCATTTGTCATCTGTCAGCCGTCATTTGTCATCTGTCAGCCGTTGAAGTGCCGGAACCCCTGCTTATATTTTTTGTCTTTTCTTCCGGAAAGAAAATAAATGAGACCGATGGTTTGTCGACACCCGAGCACGCAACGTACAAGTGCCCATGCGAAAAGCACGGCAATTCAAGATTTATTTCACACACTTCCAATGATTGACATTGTGATTATTCGCATTCTGTTTGCCTCCAAACGCTGGCTACGCTCTTCCTCAGCTTCTACTAAACGTCAATCTGTCAATTCTGTCAATATTTTTGTCTCTGTCTCACTCAAGCACTCACTTTTTTATATAATAAATTTTTCACTTTTCGATATTTATTTTTGACAATCACTGTATTTTATTTTTGTTACCGAGCGTGTTGTTACATCCAAAAATAGAAGTTAGACCTACGAAATGTCACATTAATGAACTTGACTAATTGATAGAATTTGTCATTGACATTGAAAGTTATCGGCGAAAAATTATCGCGTAATAAGTTAAATGTGAAAAAAAAAAATAAATTTCATCACTTGGCGTGGGCGTATTTCACAATAATATTTGCCAATTATGTATTATTAACGTATGGATTGTTGCCGGGTTAAGTAAAAAAAAAATATTGGAGCTGTCAAAATTGGCGGAAAGAAGAAATTGGGTATTTTTTGGGGAAAATGGGGCTAAACTGAGGTGGGGTTATCAAAATAGCGTTTTTTGGGTCAAAATGCAATTAGGAACGTTTTCGACAAGTGACAAATGACAGCACTACCAAGTTGGCACCACCATTGACAGATGACGGGGCCTAAACGACATTAAAATTGGCAACATTTGACAGATGACAGGTCAGGTCAGATCGCCCTAAAACTGTAGCAAATCTTAGCCAGGATACTTGGCTCCTGGAGATCTGGATCCTGAATTAGGATCCCCAAAATTGTAGCCTTAAATTGAATCAGTTGTCACTTGTCATAAAAAATGACAGATTTTTAATGTAAATCAGTTGTCACTTGTCATAAAAAATGACAGATTTTTAATATGAATCAGTTGTCACTTGTCATAATGAAATGACAGCTTTTTAATATGAATCAGTTGTCACTTGTCATAATAAAAAGTTTTCGAGTAAGTTTTTAACTATTTCGGCATATAGAAATTCGCGAAAATTGGGTAATTTTGATCATTACATTGTTCATATTTAAAATAAAAATATCAGGAAGCCGAAATTTTGAAAAAAATGAGTACTTAAATGTTTATTATTAAAAATAATTATATTTCAGTAATTTATTGAAAAATTATTCAAATCGGCAACATTGCAATTTTGTTGTATTGTTTGCTCTTTGGCCCTGAATACAAATTTAACTTTGGCATGAACGCTGCATTTTAAAAGTAACAGGATCTTGGATCTGAGACATCCAATGAGGTGATGTAATGCAACTTGAATATTTTGTGTATATTTGTTTTTATTTTAAATGTATTGGTATATTTTTTACAAAAAAGAAAAAACTCGTTTTGATATTTAGATAATCACACAATCACAATTACTGACGTTTAATGAAAATTTATGTCAAACGTCAAAGTCAAAGGTGTCTAGATAGTGAAAAACTATAAAATCGTGTTGTAATGATTTTTATCTACTAATTTCAAATAATAAACCAAAAAACAAACCGAAATTTTAGCTTCATTATCCAAAAGTGCGTTAGTAAAATGGATTTGATTGGTTAAAAAGCGTTAAGTAATGAAAATTCAACACTTTTAATAACAAATTGGGATCTGACATGGGGGCGTGGCCTATCCAAGATGGCGTCAATAAGGGTGAAGGTTTAAATGTGACATGAGTGCTAGTCGCGCATTTTATATGCTGATCACCAACGGTGGCTCCAAGTGGGGGGGCAGTAGGGGTAATTGCCCCTTAAAAAAAGTCTGACAGTGAGAGGATATTTCTCATATCTGTGTAAACCAAATTTGAATTTTTTTGTAGATTCTAGGTCCATTTATATCCTAAAAAACTCACTTTTTCCCTCAAAAATGGCCCAAACATTTTCTTTCGGTAATTTTGATATTGCCAATTGTTTCTTATACAAAATTCATTCTGCGTAAACCAAATTTTAATTTTTTTGATTTTTTTTGTAGATTCTAGGTCCATTTAAATTTAAAAAAAAATCAAAAACAGAATTTTTCTTCTATTTGGTTATTTTTGTCCACTTTTCCTGGACTATTAATACATGTTTTGCACGGATGGTTTAGGTATAGACCAGGGAACAAACTGATTTTAAATACCCGAATTCATAAAAAATTCTTAGCAGTACATTATAAGTAAATTAAAAAAAATCAATTGTACCAATTAAAAATTCCGGGAGGGGAGTGGGGGTAGCTAAATATACAATTTGAGGGTTGTATATTGGTTTTGTGGCTGAAATATATATCCTATCGAAAAAAGTTTATTTCTCATATCTGTATAAACCAAATTTGAATTTTTTTTTGTAGATATTTTTTACATGTACATTTTTTTCGGTAATTTTGACATTGCCAATCGTTTCTTCAACAAAATTCATTCTAGTAAACCAAATTTTAATTTTTTTGATTTTTTTTGTAGATGCTAGGTCCATTTATATCCTAAAAATTCACTTTTTTCCTCAAAAATGGCCCAAACATTTTTCATTAAATTTGACATTGCCAATCGTTTCTTATACAAAATTCATTTTGGAGCCGTCCTAGCTGGAGACTTGGTTAAATGCAGGAAAAAATTAATGAAAGTAACAGTGGCAGTGTGGACTTAGTGGCTGTCTGTTTATCAACGTCGAATTTGCGAGGTCATTCTTATCAAATTAAAGGGAAAATCAGTGGGGCCGATTAGGGGGGGCGTAGGGGGCAGCTGCCCCCCCCACTTTTAGAGGGATGTATCGATAAATAAATATTGTGTTTATTCTGTTTTAAACATTTCAGGGTAGGAGTTATGTAAAAATTATTTGTACAAAGTCTTCGCCCCCCTACTTCTAATGTCCAATCGCCGCCACTGGCGAAAATTGCAAGAGATGGACAAGTGTTGTTTGTTCCTGCAAGGCTTCCATACCAATAATGGGCTGATAGTCCTTAAATTCTGCTGATTCTGCAGGTTATTTTTCCTTGCTTTGCTCACTGGATTCATCAAGTTCCATTTTCTTTGTTTCAATATTCCGATTTCTTTCTTATTTTCTTGCTCTTCACAACTATTTTCATACTTTATGTTAGGATATGACATTCACACGTGTCTTTGGAATGTACACACTCAACATTCTTCTAAACATACAATATAGAACATTTCGAACAATTTTGTTTATATGAAAATGATCTACATATAGCTTCAACATTATCATCCATTAAACCGTTTAGAAATCGGCAGCGTGGAACAAACAATTTATCACTGGACGCGAGTCGAATATTTTGGAGCACGAAATCACTTCGAGCCTCCCTCAAGAAAGGTTAGGTTCAGACTGTCGTCAGCTGAATACCTGAGGGCGTTTCGCTAGAGGTCAGATCCCAATAATAATCATATTAAAAAAAGGATTATACGTGTAAAATAAATAGCATTACAGACCTCACTAAGAGCGATATTTTTACCAACTAAAATATATACGAGATCAGACAAAGACCCAAATTAGTTGACACAATATCACTTATTTAACACTAACTCAATTTTTGTATACTAATTTGGGTTAATTTGCATGCTCTCGCATAATCAAATTAATATTACTAACAGGGTCTTTGTCTACATCTTTTCAGCAAACGCCTATCAGCGTCGGAATGCTTAAATCACGAATGGTTGACAAGAAAGAAGATTCCCAAAGTGCCGAAGGTACCGCTCCCGAAAACCCCAAGCATGGACGTCACCAAAGATAATCTAAAACAATTCGTGGAACGATGGAACGAGCATCCTAATTCTCCATACATTTTCGAGATCAGTAATCATACTGTCTCGCCGTCTATGCTACCTATTGGAGGGGAGAGCCTATCAGGCTCTAGCCAAAGTCTAATCGGTGAGTCTCCTTCGCCTTGCGGGTCTTTAGCATCATCACCGGGTTCGGATAACGCTTTTATGCCAGAGGGACAAGAACCGGAACGTCAATTGCTAGCACCGACTAGTTTAGAACATTTTAGAAGAGCTTCGGACAGTACTTGCGTCATGAAATCGAACGATATAGCAGAAAGGATCAATCTGGCGGAAGAAATCAGAAAGCTATCTGATAAACTATTCCAACTTTCTAATTTTAACACGAATCTTACTAATAAGGTCGAAATTTCCAAACCCAAAGAAGAGAACGTAGTGAGAAGCGTACCAATAACTATAACGGGGATGAAGCATAAAAGAATCATAGGAACCGAGACTATTCAGAACGAGAATTTAGGAATACCTTGGAGAAAAACCAAATTCAAAATAAGTAACATGTCCAGAGACGTACCTCTGGCGGTGCAAAATATTCACAAATCGCAAAATTCTTACTTCACCACCAAAACCAATTCCATAAATAGCCCGAACGGTACTAAGGATCTTCTTCTTCAACTACTAGAACAATGGGAGGGTCCTAAAGGACGTAATAGACAAAATATACGCCACGGATCGATTTCTACCGATTCCGAAAGTGATTCGTTGGGGCAAAAAACTATAAGTTCTCTTAATAATTTTTTCCAATCGAGAGCAACCAATAAGTTAACGCAACTCAAATTAGATAAGAATTAAATTGTTTTTCGCGGTAGAACTAACGATTAATTAATTTTTTCTGTGAGAGAAAGAAGTACTGACATGTTATAAATCGATTAAAAGTCCTTCTTCTTCTTTTTATATGGGCTCGGTCAGCTAAGACTGTTTATCCAGGGATTAAAAGTCATAATCAAGCAGTAGGCGCGGGTGAATTTTGTGACAGGAGTAAACGTCGGATAAAAAAGAAGATTTCTAGCCTAAAAATATTAAAATCTGATTTTTGGATTCCAGATTTTAGAAAAAATGAATTGGGTCTACGAAATAAATATTAAAATCGAGTTTTTAGGGTCAAAATACGTAGAAAACATTAAATTTTGTCACAATCATGCAGTAGGCGCGGGTGAATTTTGTGACAAGATGAAAGTAGGCGCGGGTGAATTTTGTGACAAGATGAAAAATAAGAAGATTTCTAGCCTAAAAATATTAAAATCGAGTTTTTAGGGTCAAAATACGTAGAAAAACATTAATTTTGTCATAATCATGCAGTAGGCGCGGGTGAATTTTGTGACAGGATGAAAAATAAGAAGATTTCTAGCCTAAAAATATTAAAATCGAGTTTTTAGGGTCAAAATACGTAGAAAATATTAAATTTTGTCACAATCATGCAGTAGGCGCTGGTGACTTTTGTGACAGGATGAAAAATAAGAAGATTTCTAGCCTAAAAATATTAAAATCGAGTTTTTAGGGTCAAAATACGTAGAAAACATTAAATTTTGTCACAATCCTGCAGTAGGCGCTGGTGAATTTTGTGACAGGATGAAAAATAAGAAGATTTCTAGCCTAAAAATATTAAAATCTAATTTTGGGCTTCCAAAAGTGATTTTTTTTTAGAAAAAATGAATTGGGTCTACGAAATAAATATTAAAATCGAGTTTTTAGGGTCAAAATATGTAGAAAAACATTAATTTTGTCATAATCATGCAGTAGGCGCGGGTGAATTTTGTGACAGGATAAAAAAAAGAAGATTTCTAGGCTAAAAATATTAAAATCTGATTTTTGGATTCCAGATTTTAGAAAAAATGAATTGAGTCTACGAAATAAATATTAAAATCGAGTTTTTAGGGTCAAAATACGTAGAAAACATTAAATTTTGTCACAATCATGCAGTAGGCGCGGGTGAATTTTGTGACAAGATGAAAAATAAGAAGATTTCTAGCCTAAAAATATTAAAATCGAGTTTTTAGGGTCAAAATACGTAGAAAAACATTAATTTTGTCATAATCATGCAGTAGGCGCGGGTGAATTTTGTGACATGACGAAAAATAAGAAGATTTCTAGCCTAAAAATATTAAAATCGAGTTTTTAGGGTCAAAATACTTAGAAAATATTAAATTTTGTCACAATCATGCAGTAGGCGCTGGTGACTTTTGTGACAGGATGAAAAATAAGAAGATTTCTAGCCTAAAAATATTAAAATCGAGTTTTTAGGGTCAAAATACGTAGAAAACATTAAATTTTGTCACAATCCTGCAGTAGGCGCTGGTGAATTTTGTGACAGGATGAAAAATAAGAAGATTTCTAGCCTAAAAATATTAAAATCTAATTTTGGCCTTCCAAAAGTGATTTTTTTTTAGAAAAAATGAATTGGGTCTACGAAATAAATATTAAAATCGAGTTTTTAGGGTCAAAATATGTAGAAAAACATTAATTTTGTCATAATCATGCAGTAGGCGCGGGTGAATTTTGTGACAGGATAAAAAATAAGAAGAAAACATTAAATTTTGTCACAATCATGCAGTAGGCGCGGGTGAATTTTGTGACAGGATGAAAAATAAGAAGATTTCTAGCCTAAAAATATTAAAATCTAATTTTGGGCTTCCAAAAGTGATTTTTTTTTAGAAAAAATGAATTGGGTCTACGAAATAAATATTAAAATCGAGTTTTTAGGGTCAAAATATGTAGAAAAACATTAATTTTGTCATAATCATGCAGTAGGCGCGGGTGAATTTTGTGACAGGATAAAAAAAAGAAGATTTCTAGCCTAAAAATATTAAAATCTGATTTTTGGATTCCAGATTTTAGAAAAAATGAATTGGGTCTACGAAATAAATATTAAAATCGAGTTTTTAGGGTCAAAATACGTAGAAAATATTAAATTTTGTCACAATCATGCAGTAGGCGCTGGTGACTTTTATGACAGGATGAAAAATAAGAAGATTTCTAGCCTAAAAATATTAAAATCGAGTTTTTAGGGTCAAAATACGTAGAAAACATTAAATTTTGTCACAATCCTGCAGTAGGCGCTGGTGAATTTTGTGACAGGATGAAAAATAAGAAGATTTCTAGCCTAAAAATATTAAAATCTAATTTTGGGCTTCCAAAAGTGATTTTTTTTTAGAAAAAATGAATTGGGTCTACGAAATAAATATTAAAATCGAGTTTTTAGGGTCAAAATATGTAGAAAAACATTAATTTTGTCATAATCATGCAGTAGGCGCGGGTGAATTTTGTGACAGGATAAAAAAAAGAAGATTTCTAGGCTAAAAATATTAAAATCTGATTTTTGGATTCCAGATTTTAGAAAAAATGAATTGAGTCTACGAAATAAATATTAAAATCGAGTTTTTAGGGTCAAAATACGTAGAAAACATTAAATTTTGTCACAATCATGCAGTAGGCGCGGGTGAATTTTGTGACAAGATGAAAAATAAGAAGATTTCTAGCCTAAAAATATTAAAATCGAGTTTTTAGGGTCAAAATACGTAGAAAAACATTAATTTTGTCATAATCATGCAGTAGGCGCGGGTGAATTTTGTGACATGACGAAAAATAAGAAGATTTCTAGCCTAAAAATATTAAAATCGAGTTTTTAGGGTCAAAATACTTAGAAAATATTAAATTTTGTCACAATCATGCAGTAGGCGCTGGTGACTTTTGTGACAGGATGAAAAATAAGAAGATTTCTAGCCTAAAAATATTAAAATCGAGTTTTTAGGGTCAAAATACGTAGAAAACATTAAATTTTGTCACAATCCTGCAGTAGGCGCTGGTGAATTTTGTGACAGGATGAAAAATAAGAAGATTTCTAGCCTAAAAATATTAAAATCTAATTTTGGCCTTCCAAAAGTGATTTTTTTTTAGAAAAAATGAATTGGGTCTACGAAATAAATATTAAAATCGAGTTTTTAGGGTCAAAATATGTAGAAAAACATTAATTTTGTCATAATCATGCAGTAGGCGCGGGTGAATTTTGTGACAGGATAAAAAAAAGAAGATTTCTAGCCTAAAAATATTAAAATCTGATTTTTGGATTCCAGATTTTAGAAAAAATGAATTGGGTCTACGAAATAAATATTAAAATCGAGTTTTTAGGGTCAAAATACGTAGAAAACATTAAATTTTGTCACAATCCTGCAGTAGGCGCTGGTGAATTTTGTGACAGGATGAAAAATAAGAAGATTTCTAGCCTAAAAATATTAAAATCTAATTTTGGGCTTCCAAAAGTGATTTTTTTTTAGAAAAAATGAATTGGGTCTACGAAATAAATATTAAAATCGAGTTTTTAGGGTCAAAATATGTAGAAAAACATTAATTTTGTCATAATCATGCAGTAGGCGCGGGTGAATTTTGTGACAGGATAAAAAAAAGAAGATTTCTAGCCTAAAAATATTAAAATCTGATTTTTGGATTCCAGATTTTAGAAAAAATGAATTGGGTCTACGAAATAAATATTAAAATCGAGTTTTTAGGGTCAAAATACGTAGAAAATATTAAATTTTGTCACAATCATGCAGTAGGCGCTGGTGACTTTTATGACAGGATGAAAAATAAGAAGATTTCTAGCCTAAAAATATTAAAATCGAGTTTTTAGGGTCAAAATACGTAGAAAACATTAAATTTTGTCACAATCCTGCAGTAGGCGCTGGTGAATTTTGTGACAGGATGAAAAATAAGAAGATTTCTAGCCTAAAAATATTAAAATCTAATTTTGGGCTTCCAAAAGTGATTTTTTTTTAGAAAAAATGAATTGGGTCTACGAAATAAATATTAAAATCGAGTTTTTAGGGTCAAAATATGTAGAAAAACATTAATTTTGTCATAATCATGCAGTAGGCGCGGGTGAATTTTGTGACAGGATAAAAAAAAGAAGATTTCTAGGCTAAAAATATTAAAATCTGATTTTTGGATTCCAGATTTTAGAAAAAATGAATTGAGTCTACGAAATAAATATTAAAATCGAGTTTTTAGGGTCAAAATACGTAGAAAACATTAAATTTTGTCACAATCATGCAGTAGGCGCGGGTGAATTTTGTGACAAGATGAAAAATAAGAAGATTTCTAGCCTAAAAATATTAAAATCGAGTTTTTAGGGTCAAAATACGTAGAAAAACATTAATTTTGTCATAATCATGCAGTAGGCGCGGGTGAATTTTGTGACATGACGAAAAATAAGAAGATTTCTAGCCTAAAAATATTAAAATCGAGTTTTTAGGGTCAAAATACTTAGAAAATATTAAATTTTGTCACAATCATGCAGTAGGCGCTGGTGACTTTTGTGACAGGATGAAAAATAAGAAGATTTCTAGCCTAAAAATATTAAAATCGAGTTTTTAGGGTCAAAATACGTAGAAAACATTAAATTTTGTCACAATCCTGCAGTAGGCGCTGGTGAATTTTGTGACAGGATGAAAAATAAGAAGATTTCTAGCCTAAAAATATTAAAATCTAATTTTGGCCTTCCAAAAGTGATTTTTTTTTAGAAAAAATGAATTGGGTCTACGAAATAAATATTAAAATCGAGTTTTTAGGGTCAAAATATGTAGAAAAACATTAATTTTGTCATAATCATGCAGTAGGCGCGGGTGAATTTTGTGACAGGATAAAAAAAAGAAGATTTCTAGCCTAAAAATATTAAAATCTGATTTTTGGATTCCAGATTTTAGAAAAAATGAATTGGGTCTACGAAATAAATATTAAAATCGAGTTTTTAGGGTCAAAATACGTAGAAAACATTAAATTTTGTCACAATCATGCAGTAGGCGCGGGTGAATTTTGTGACAAGATGAAAAATAAGAAGAAAACATTAAATTTTGTCACAATCATGCAGTAGGCGCGGGTGAATTTTGTGACAAGATGAAAAATAAGAAGATTTCTAGCCTAAAAATATTAAAATCGAGTTTTTAGGGTCAAAATACGTAGAAAAACATTAATTTTGTCATAATCATGCAGTAGGCGCGGGTGAATTTTGTGACAGGATGAAAAATAAGAAGATTTCTAGCCTAAAAATATTAAAATCGAGTTTTTAGGGTCAAAATACGTAGAAAATATTAAATTTTGTCACAATCATGCAGTAGGCGCTGGTGACTTTTGTGACAGGATGAAAAATAAGAAGATTTCTAGCCTAAAAATATTAAAATCGAGTTTTTAGGGTCAAAATACGTAGAAAACATTAAATTTTGTCACAATCCTGCAGTAGGCGCTGGTGAATTTTGTGACAGGATGAAAAATAAGAAGATTTCTAGCCTAAAAATATTAAAATCTAATTTTGGGCTTCCAAAAGTGATTTTTTTTTAGAAAAAATGAATTGGGTCTACGAAATAAATATTAAAATCGAGTTTTTAGGGTCAAAATATGTAGAAAAACATTAATTTTGTCATAATCATGCAGTAGGCGCGGGTGAATTTTGTGACAGGATAATAAAAAGAAGATTTCTAGCCTAAAAATATTAAAATCTGATTTTTGGATTCCAGATTTTAGAAAAAATGAATTGGGTCTACGAAATAAATATTAAAATCGAGTTTTTAGGGTCAAAATACGTAGAAAATATTAAATTTTGTCACAATCATGCAGTAGGCGCTGGTGACTTTTGTGACAGGATGAAAAATAAGAAGATTTCTAGCCTAAAAATATTAAAATCGAGTTTTTAGGGTCAAAATACGTAGAAAACATTAAATTTTGTCACAATCCTGCAGTAGGCGCTGGTGAATTTTGTGACAGGATTGAAAATAAGAAGATTTCTAGCCTAAAAATATTAAAATCTAATTTTGGGCTTCCAAAAGTGATTTTTTTTTAGAAAAAATGAACTGGGTCTACGAAATAAATATTAAAATCGAGTTTTTAGGGTCAAAATATGTAGAAAAACATTAATTTTGTCATAATCATGCAGTAGGCGCGGGTGAATTTTGTGACAGGATAAAAAAAAGAAGATTTCTAGCCTAAAAATATTAAAATCTGATTTTTGGATTCCAGATTTTAGAAAAAATGAATTGGGTCTACGAAATAAATATTAAAATCGAGTTTTTAGGGTCAAAATACGTAGAAAACATTAAATTTTGTCACAATCATGCAGTAGGCGCGGGTGAATTTTGTGACAAGATGAAAAATAAGAAGATTTCTAGCCTAAAAATATTAAAATCGAGTTTTTAGGGTCAAAATACGTAGAAAAACATTAATTTTGTCATAATCATGCAGTTGGCGCGGGTGAATTTTGTGACATGACAAAAAATAAGAAGATTTCTAGCCTAAAAATATTAAAATCGAGTTTTTAGGGTCAAAATACTTAGAAAATATTAAATTTTGTCACAATCATGCAGTAGGCGCTGGTGACTTTTGTGACAGGATGAAAAATAAGAAGATTTCTAGCCTAAAAATATTAAAATCGAGTTTTTAGGGTCAAAATACGTAGAAAACATTAAATTTTGTCACAATCCTGCAGTAGGCGCTGGTGAATTTTGTGACAGGATTGAAAATAAGAAGATTTCTAGCCTAAAAATATTAAAATCTGATTTTGGGCTTCCAAAAGTGATTTTTTTTTTAGAAAAAATGAATTGGGTCTACGAAATAAATATTAAAATCGAGTTTTTAGGGTCAAAATATGTAGAAAAACATTAATTTTGTCATAATCATGCAGTAGGCGCGGGTGAATTTTGTGACAGGATGAAAAATAAGAAGATTTCTAGCCTAAAAATATTAAAATCGAGTTTTTAGGGTTAAAATACGTAGAAAAACATTAATTTTGTCGTAATCATGCAATAGACGCTGGCGAATTTTGTGACAGGATAAAAAAAGAAGATTTCTAGCCTAAAAATATGAAAATCTGATTTTTGGATTCCAAAAGTGATTTTTTTTTAGAAAAAATGAATTGGGTCTACGAAATAAATATTAAAATCAAGTTTTTAGGGTCAAAATACGTAGAAAACATTAAATTTTGTCACAATCATGCAGTAGGCGCGGGTGAATTTTGTGACAGGATGAAAAATAAGAAGATTTCTAGCCTAAAAATATTAAAATCTGATTTTTGGATTCCTCAAGTGATTTTTAATTAGAAAAAATGAATTGGGTCTACGAAATAAATATTAAAATCGAGTTTTTAGGGTCAAAATATGTAGAAAAACATTAATTTTGTCATAATCATGCAGTAGGCGCTGGTGACTTTTGTGACAGGATGAAAAATAAGAAGATTTCTAGCCTAAAAATATTAAAATCGAGTTTTTAGGGTCAAAATACGTAGAAAAACATTAATTTTGTCATAATCATGCAGTAGGCGCGGATGAATTTCGTGACAGGATGAAAAATAAGAAGATTTCTAGCCTAAAAATATTAAAATCTGATTTTTGGATTCCAAAAGTGATTTTTTTTTAGAAAAAATGAATTGGGTCTACGAAATAAATATTAAAATAGAGTTTTAGGGTCAAAATACGTAGAAAAACATTAATTTTGTCATAATCATGCAGTAGGCGCGAGTGAATTTTGTGACAGGATAAAAAAAGAAGATTTCTAGCCTAACAATATTAAAATCGAGTTTTTAGGGTCAAAATACGTAGAAAAACATTAATTTTGTCAAAATCATGCAGTAGGCGCGGGTGAATTTTGTGACAGGATAAAAAAAAGAAGATTTCTAGCCTAAAAATATTAAAATCTGATTTTGGCTTCCAAAAGTGATTTTTTTTAGAAAAAATGAATTGGGTCTACGAAATAAATATTAAAATCGAGTTTTTAGGGTCAAAATACGTAGAAAAACATTAATTTTGTGTAAAAAATATTTTTTTGGTTAATTACGAGCCTAAAAATATTAAAATACATAGGAAAAAATCTGAAACGCTTGAAATACAGTATAACGGAGTTATTGAGGTAGAAAAAAAATAATTCAAAAGGGACCATTTTGGCGGGAAAAGGGACTTTTGTTCTTCAGTAATTGAAAATGTTTCGTACACTACCCGCGAGGGGGAGCCTTGTTCGAATTTGTTTTTAATTAATTTTTGATTGTTTTCTTTGACAATCACTTATAAAAATAAATGGAAAACTGCAAAAAATCTCCTCTAGGGCTAATTTTTCGTCAAAGAGAAGAGTGGAAACATTGTTGTCCCTTAATTATAACCCGTTTTGGGTTTTGGAGTTAATTAAATCAAAAATAGAATTTTTCTTCTATTTGGTTATTTTTTGTCTACTCTTCCTGGACTAATAATACATAATAGACATAATAGACCAGGGAACAACTTGATTTTAAATACCCGAATTCTTGAAAAATTCTTTGCAGTATGAGGTTGGTCGGAAAATTTAGGGCGAATTATAAGTTAATTAAGAAAAATCAAGAAGACTGAGTAAAAGTTCCAGAAGGGGGGTTGGGGTGACTAAATGTAGGTTTTGAGGGTTAAATATTGGTTTTTACGATTTGTTGCTGAAATATGCATCATATCGAAAAAAGTTTAATGTAAAAGTTGTAGATAATTAAAAAATCTAAAACTTTTGTATTGATCATTTTTCAACATAACCTCAAAACTATTGAGAAAATCGTTAAAAACGAAAAAAATAGTTTTTTTGCATTTTCTTGATACTTTTGAGGTTATGTTGAAAAATGATCAATACAAAAGTTTTAGATTTTTTAATTATCTACAACTTTTACATTACACTTTTTTCGATAGGATGATTATTTCCAGCACAAATCGTAAAAAACCAAAATCCAACCCTGCTAAAAAATTTTTTGCTTCAAAAATGATTGACCCTGGTCTGTAGATAAGGAAATGTAGTTTCCTCACAGAAAAATTACTCTTCGTTAAGTATACGGTGGAGATTTTTGATTATAGCATAGTTATTTATATCAGCATTTTTTATTATTGTATTTTTACAATGTACATACGGGACCATTTTTAGTTTTCAAAGATTATATTGATGTTTGTGAAATCGTTGTTGTTTCGAAATCTAAATAAAGGAAATTATTTGATGTGTTATTTTTTGCTTTTCCCGAAATACACACAGCACAAATGCTAAGATTGTTTATAAAATTATAAAGATTCTTGGATACGGTTTAAAAAACATTCGTGAAAAAGATATTTTCGAACACATTTTAAAGAAATTTTATTGCTTACGCTCCAAAAAATAAATAAAAATCACTGTCAACTTTAAATAAATAAACTTCAAAAAATGATTGAAAATAAAAACAAACAATTAGACCAGCGCGTTTACCAGATTTAACACCCATTTATAATACATCATGGAATATATTGACAAGTTTTCTTGTGAATAAAAATCACTGTCAACTTTAAATAAATAAATTTCAAGGAATGATTGAAAAAAAAACAAACAATTAGACCAGCGCGTTTACCAGATTTAACACCCTTGTGTAATTCGTATGGATATATTTGAAAAATGTATAATACATCATGGAATATATTGAGAAGTTTTCTTGTGAAATTTGATACTAAATTTTCATAAATATTTCGCCAGATAAATTATTAACAGTCCGGCAAATTTCAGTTTTGCATGTGCTGATGTCTATCTAAATTGATACAATTTGGAACAAGATCTGGTTGTACTTTTTTCACATTGTTGGAACTGTGACAAAAGACTGTTTAAAATATCATTTGTTTTGTTAAAACCGGTAGAAATATAAACAAAAATACACTGGTCAAGATTTTAAAATTAATATATTATTTGAGTAGGTACTAAAATTGAATAAAAATTAGTAGAGAGGAACAAATTGTTTGGCATTAGTTTCTATCTTGTATAATGAGTCAAGATTTTAAAATCTACGTAACTGGTCCAAAGAAACGTCAAGATTACAACAAAAATAGTAAAAGTAAATAAAAAAAAACTTTTGGTCGATTTTGCCGCGAAAAATGAATTCCGGAATGATAATTTTGAAGGACAAATTTTTTTATATAATTTAATCCTTGAATGTCCTTCCTTAAATGAGGACTGGAATATAAATTATAAGAAAATTAAGAAGATAGAAGAAAGCCCATAAAGGTACGTTAATTTTTTACAATTGTTTTTAGCTTTGGCTGAAAAAATGCTTAATTAAAAATTAAAAAAAAATCGTGAAGTCTTGAGGTCCAAAGAAATCTTTAACTCATTACTATGCTTCTTGCTGTGATTTATTGCAACTATTTAGTACTAAATATTTTATCTTTATTTTTTTTGTTAACTTCAAATTGTAGGGGTACAAACAAAAATATTTAAAACATAATTTTTTCTTATATTACAGTGGATCTACGTAATTTGGAATCATATATCAAACATAAAGTTTATATTTTTTGACGAACCTCGTATATGACTCAAAAAAATTTATATCTGATGATGGTATTTAAGGTTTCAGATCATGCAGAACTTTTTATGAAGAATAACTTTTTTCCTAAAATTGATAATAAAAAAGTTTTCCAAATGATTCCAACATACGTAGTAAACACACTGTATATACCCAAAATATTATTTTGCAGGTCAAGATCAACAGCTGAAGATGCAATGAACCATCCTTGGTTAGCAAGTGACACAATCCATCCGGAATCCAAAATTGATACGTCAAAATTGAAACGTTACGTCATTAAGAAACGATGGATAAAAGCAGTCAATACCATAATAGCTTTGAAAAGAATGGGCGCTAAGATAGACACTGATCTGATACATAGTGATTTGCAATGAGTGTGATAAAAAATGTATTAATTTTCTACAAAAGAATTCCTTAGAAATTAAGATGTAAAATAAAAAGTACGATAAGCCTCCGAACTATAAAACATTTTAAAAATCCTAAAGGTGATCGTACACAATAAAAAATTGGTACTTTTTAAATATTTTTAAAAACCGTTAATACAAATTAAAAGATTCTGGTGAAGCTTCAACACAAACAATAGTCAATTACCTTAAAAAAAATTGGCATCGGAATCTGTGAACTCCAAGCCCAGTCCAACATTAACGAATAGTGGAGTGAAATTAGACGAAAATATTCTGAAAATGGAGGTTAAGAGCCAAGTCAAATCTTACATCCATTTTCAGAATATTTTCGTCTAATTTCACTCCACTATTTATCTTACAATATTTTAGTAACATTTTATGTGTATGGCCGCCTTTAAACACGTTTAATAGTCAAGGCGCTTACCCACAAATTTAGACGGACTAATGTTTCAATATTTCTGCATTAACCCAACCCAATAAAAATAAAACTTTTACGCTTTTTCTTTCTTTTGTAGACTCTTTTTTGTACAATATTTGTACGCTGTGAAAACAGTAGCCATTTAAAACTAAGAATTATGTTATTTATGAATTATTTCCAGGCACAATTGTTATTCCATTTTCTTCAATAATTGTTTAAAAATAGTTATTAACCTTATTGTGAAAAAATAAATAAATAAAATTAATATGTTGTGGGATGTTTCATTACCTTCTAATATTGATCGATTTTTTTATTATTCCCTAAATTGGACACTTTAAATAAAAGAAATAAAATTTTGGATTTTCTTAGACAAAAGTACACACATAATCCTTCTTTTTAAGATAATTTTTTTTCTCTACTATTGTTTTTCCAAAAATGGCGGCCAATTCAATTTTTTTTCGAAAAATGCCGATTTTGGCTGGAGAAATACTTTTTTTTGTTTTTAAATTTTTACCATGTCTTCCCGACATAAAAATACATATTTTCTCCAATTTTTAAGAAAATTCAAGGATTCTTTGGTTATTTATTGGCAATTCAGTAAAAAAAAATAATAATGTGCGCGAATTCGTCTATACGAATCGATACTCTACTTCATGACGGTCATTTTAATTTTTTTTTTATTTTTCCACGACTCTTAGAGCCGGATATATTTAAAAAATAGTGAAGCAATCTACTCGAAAAATACCAAAAATGCGTTTTTGGCACATATCTCGCGAAGCTCCAGCCCAAATTTATTGAAATTTTTTTTACAAGCTTCTCTTTATGTATAAAATGGAAAAAATTAAAAAAAATTCACTTAGGTCTTACATGCATTTTCTAAAACTGAACAGGATCGTACTTAGAAAAATTCCTAAAGTACAGTTCATTGTAAAAACTTAATAAAAAAAATTAAGTCTTCTACATGGCTGGATAGAGAAAAAAAAAGGGATTTAAAAAATGAAATAAAAAGTACAGATCCGTATTTAAAAAAAAATAGTTGAGGGTAGCCCTTCTAAGACGAAACGTTGTTTTACAAAATTGGATACGCTATGTTAAGCGATATTTGTCCTTCAATAAAAAAGTTTTATAAACTTTTTTTCTATCTTTGAAAATTAAGGTCTTAATTAAATAAAACGAAAATCGTCGATTTCGTTTTTTCCCAAATATCTCCGAAACCGGACCTGATATTTTAATTCTGAAAAAACCAATAAAATTGTCTTGAAAATACACATATTTTACCCCATTTAATCAACTTTGTATCTAAAACGGTTTACGAGATCCCAATAGAGTTCAATTAAATTTGCGTCACCCTGTATAACACAATTCTCCATCAAAATCGGTCGAGTAAAATTAAGAGGCACGCGTGGGATAAAAAAAACTCTTGTTTTTCACATTTTTTTTTAAATATAATTCATTATAAAAAAATCAAACACTATAATCTTAAGAATAATATTCAAGAACACATCAAATTTAAAAATGCAATAATTATCATATAAAACTTTAAAAACTAATAAACACAATACAATACAATTAAGATTCCGATCTTTTTTTGTCTTTATGCTCAACAACCCAAGGGTGTTTCATCACTTCAGGTAGCGAAAGTCTTTTCTCACTTCTATCGACCAAAAGCTGTAAAAATATGAAACACTAAATATTCTACAGACAACAGACTCTGAAAAATATCAGTAAACTAATATACAGGCGTCAAAAGATAACAGACTCATATGAAATATTCTACAGACAACAGACTCATATGAAACACTAAATATTCTACAGACTCATATGAAACACTAAACATTCTACAGACAACAGACTCATATGAAACACTAAATATTCTACAGACAACAGACTCATATGAAACACTAAATATTCTAGACAATAGACTCATATGAAACACTAAATATTCTACAGACAACAGACTCATATGAAACACTAAATATTCTAGACAATAGTCTCAGAAAAATATCAGTAAAACTGATAGAGGCGTCAAAAGATAAAAATAGGATACACTAAATATTTTACAGACAACAGACTCAGTAAAATATCAGTAAAACTCTAATAGAGGCGTCAAAAGATAAAAATATGAAACACTAAATATTCTACAGACAACAGACTCATATGAAACATTAAATATTCTACAGACAACAGACTCATATGAAACACTAAATATTCTACAGACTCATATGAAACACTAAACATTCTACAGACAACAGACTCTGAAAAATATCAGTAAACTAATATACAGGCGTCAAAAGATAACAGACTCATATGAAATATTCTACAGACAACATACTCATATGAAACACTAAATATTCTACAGACTCATATGAAACACTAAACATTCTACAGACAACAGACTCATATGAAACACTAAATATTCTACAGACTCATATGAAACACTAAATATTCTACAGACTAATATGAAACACTAAACATTCTACAGACAACAGACTCATATGAAACACTAAATATTCTACAGACAACAGACTCATATGAAACACTAAATATTCTAGACAATAGACTCATATGAAACACTAAATATTCTACAGACAACAGACTCATATGAAACACTAAATATTCTAGACAATAGTCTCAGAAAAATATCAGTAAAACTGATAGAGGCGTCAAAAGATAAAAATATGATACACTAAATATTCTACAAACAACAGACTCAGTAAAATATCAGTAAAACTCTAATAGAGGCGTCAAAAGATAAAAATATGAAACACTAAATATTCTACAGACAACAGACTCATATGAAACACTAAATATTCTACAGACAACAGACTCATATGAAACACTAAATATTCTACAGACAACAGACTCATATGAAACACTAAATATTTCTACAGACAACAGACTCAGAAAAAAACTAATAGATGCGTCAAAAGAGGGAATTTCTCTTGCACTTTATTTGAAAGACACGGGCACAAATAAAAACTGATTGTCCTAGTGAAAATCAAGACTAACCTTAGATATAAGATCTTTAGCTCCAGCAGATACATAATCTGGATAATTTACGCGTCCACTTTTGATCTTAGCGTAGGTTTCTTCTTGTCCTTTACTTTCGAAAGGTGGTTTACCAGTTAAGAATTCATAACATAAAATACCTTAAAACCAAATACATTTATTTATTGTTTAATTTAATTGTTATGGTTTTAAAAATGCAAATTATGTCATATTATTTAATTTTTGTCATTTTTTTTTAGTTTTTGGCTTAAATCTCGGTAAGTATGCATTTTTTCGAAAAGGCTATTCTACACAGAATTGAAGGTGACAAAATTTCCCACAAGTTTCATAAACAACTATTTTTTCTACGACCAATAGTTACGCCGCATTGTTTTTTTTTTGCAAAAAAAGAGCAAATTTTGTCATTTTTTTTTAGTTTTTGGCCTAAATCTCGGTAAGTATGCATTTTTTCGAAAAGGCTATTCTATACAGAATTGAAGGTGACAAAATTTCCCACACGTTTCATAAACAACAATTTTTTCTACGACCAATAGTTACGTCGCATTATTTTTTTTTTTTACAAAAAAATGCAAATTTTGTCATTTTTGTTTTTAGTTTTTGGCCTAAATCTCGGTAAGTATGCATTTTTTCGAAAAGGCTATTCTATACAGAATTGAAGGTGACAAAATTTCCCACAAGTTTCATGAACAACAATTTTTTCTACGACCAATAGTTACGCCGCATTGTTTTTTTTTTTTGCAAAAAAAGTGCAAATTTTGTAATTTTTTTTAGTTTTTGGCCTAAATCTCGGTAAGTATGCATTTTTTCGAAAAGGCTATTCTATACAGAATTGAAGGTGACAAAATTTCCCACAAGTTTCATAAACAACTATTTTTTCTACGACCAATAGTTACGCCGCATTGTTTTTTTTTTGCAAAAAAAGAGCAAATTTTGTCATTTTTTTTTAGTTTTTGGCCTAAATCTCGGTAAGTATGCATTTTTTCGAAAAGGCTATTCTATACAGAATTGAAGGTGACAAAATTTCCCACAAGTTTCATGAACAACAATTTTTTCTACGACCAATAGTTACGCCGCATTGTTTTTTTTTTTTGCAAAAAAAGTGCAAATTTTGTAATTTTTTTTAGTTTTTGGCCTAAATCTCGGTAAGTATGCATTTTTTCGAAAAGGCTATTCTATACAGAATTGAAGGTGACAAAATTTCCCACAAGTTTCATAAACAACAACTTTTTTTACGACCAATAGTTACGCCGCATTGTTTTTTTTTGCAAAAAAAGTGCAAATTTTGTAATTTTTTTTAGTTTTTGGTCTAAATCTCGGTAAGTATACATTTTTTCGAAAAGGCTATTCTATACAGAATTGAAGGTGACAAAATTTCCCACAAGTTTCATAAACAAAAATTTTTTCTACTACCAATAGTTACGCCGCTAGAGGGCAATTTAATTTAAATGGATACTTACCGAGATTTAGGCGAAAAACTAAAAAAAATGACAAAATTTGCTTAACTTAACTTTACTAAGATGAAAATAAATTAAGAAAACAAATTTTGGGAATGTTGTTATGGTTTAAAAAAATGAGACAAAATTATGGGAAGCGTATTTTAAAAGAATTAAAAAAAATTATGTAAAGCAAACTTATAAAATAATTTTTGGGTTTTTTTTCTTACCCAAACACCAATGATCGACGTAATGCCTGTATTGTTGACTTTTAACCATTTCAGGAGGCAAATAATCCAAAGTTCCACATAATGTTTCCCTATGCAAAGAAGGGGCATGAACGGACCAACCAAAATCCGCTAATTTAATATCCCCAGTAATGGTTAATAAAAGATTTTCAGGTTTTATATCTCTATGTATTACTTTATTTTGATGACAATAATGTAAAGCATCTGCTACTTGGTATATGTACTTCGCTGCCCTACAATATTTACACATCGATTTACAACATTTTTCTAACTATCTAAATCTAAATAAATAACACTTACAGATGTTCGTTGAATCTCCCACCTTCAGCGGCTTTCATATGCTTATAAAGTTCCCCCTTTCCAGCATATTCTAATACTAAATAAATCCTATGCGAATCATGAAAATAAGTCAACAACTGCAAGATATTCCGATGTCTAAAAAAAGCATTTTTTGTATTATCATTTCAAAAATTGTTTAGCGGTTTATACCTTAGATGACTTTGAATCTCAATTTCTCTTAAAATCTGTCGTTCCACTCGCCCCTTAACTACTTCTTTTTTTATTATCGTTTTTAGAGCTACAATGAAACCAGTCTCTTTTTCACGAGCCAGATAAACCCTACCGAACTTCCCTCTTCCTAATCTATAGCCGATCTCGAAATTATCTAACGACCACGTGTAACTAAAGACAAAAAGTGTTTTTATATACTAGTTCAATAAAAAAAGTTTAAACTTACTCTTTTTGTCCGAAAGCTTCGTGACAAACCATTTTTTTAACCAAATTTCGAGTTTCATTTTCTAGATTCGATGGTATGTTAAGCCTTTTTAGGTACATCTCCGCTTTTTGTTCTTTTTTGTGTGCCATTTTAATTATTTTCTTTTAAATCTCAACCACTTTAAACAAACCGAGGAAATAAACGTTACAATCTTCAAATTTAAATAGGCATTTGACATTTGAAATGTCACTAATGTCAGATTTCAGAAGGTGGGTTCCGTTGTCACGAATAATTATCAGTCTCTTTCGTTTAGCTGTGAGTGATTGAGAACTTACGAAAAGACAAAAAATAAGATAATAAACTAATTAAATTTTTCGAGTTGTGTGAATAAATGAATGAGATATAATATTTATAGTATGAAAAATAAGGCGAATTTAAATTTAGTTTTAATTATAATTTTAAATTTGGCGGGCGTGGCTTGACAATGTGGTTAACTTGGCAACACTGAATAGATAAGCACAAGATAAATAAAACGAAAAAATAGTGGTGCCCTACGTCTCTAATTTTTCGGTTTTAGAGATCAAAAATATCCCGTTTTTAGTGTTAATCTATATTTGAACATCTCTAGCAATAATATTAATAAGTTATAGTTGTATATCTTCGCGAAATTTGTGAAATGCCTATGGATCAATAGCATGATATACAATAGTGAAATGACTGTTTCCCCTCTTGCTCAATAATTAGTGATTATTGTGAATGGTGATAGATTTTGTTGAATAATTTTATAGTTCGTCACTATCCGAAGCAATATCGCGTGGAAATACCGTAAGTATGAGTATGTAGTATAATAGCTTGTAGTTATATTTAGCCTGGGATATGCTTATAGGTACCAAAATGAATTCCAATAACCACAACCCACATCGCAGAAACTCGTCGAATTTCAATAGACATAACAATGGTCACCCAAATCGGTCCAATCATCCTATAAACCATTCTCACAATCACCAAAAATGGCCAAGCAGATACCCTAAAGAGTATAATAGAGAGTATGAAACTAATTTTTCTAGACGGTGAGTGCATGACGTCAATTAACTTTATTTTGTAACATTTTTCGAGTATTTTTTCGGTTTTTAGCGAATGCCTTGTTCCTCCTAATGGTAGTCCTAAAGAGCCGAATCACTTGCACAGTTACCCAAAGAACCCCCAGCTGAGTCCAGGTGCAAGAAATAACCACAATCATTATGGCAATGAAGCTTCAGGTAAGTGACATTGATGTGAGGTCATTAGATTCGCTGTAACTACAGCACGTTTTTGTTTAAACGTACATTAATTACTTCCAATTTTTGAAATTCTTTGTTTTGAAAACATTGTAACGACCTTGAAAATTTGATTCATCAATTCAATTCGCTATCATGATTTTTTAGTACCTTGAATTAAAGTACTTTAAAAAGTGAAACTCGTAGATACCAACCTTTGAAGTTTTATTGTATTAAGATTCCAATTAAATTTTGTTTGCTGTATTTTTATTCATAGGCTAATCAACAGTAAAGTTAAGTTAAGCAAATTTTGTCATTTTTTTTTTAGTTTTTGGCCTAAATCTCGGTAAGTATGCATTTTTTCGAAAATACAATTCTATACGAAATTGAAGGTGACAAAATTTCCCACAAGTTTCGTAAACAATAGTTTTTTCTACGACCAATAGTTACGCCGCTAGAGTGCGTTGAAAAATGTGCAGATTTTCCAAGGGCAATTTAATTTTGCACTCTAGCCGAGTAACTATTGGTCATGGAAAAAATTGTTGTTTATGAAACTTGTGGGATATTTTGTCACCTTTAATTTTGTATAGAATATTTTTTTCGAAAAAATGCATACTTACCGAGATTTAGGCCAAAAACTAGAAAAAAATGACAACATTTGCACTTTTTTTGCAAAAAAAAAAACAATGCGGCGTAACTATTGGTCGTAGAAAAAATTGTTGTTTATAAATCTTGTGGGAAATTTTGTCACCTTCAATTCTGTAGAGAACAGTATTTTCGAAAAAATGCATACTTACCGAGATTTAGGCCAAAAACTAAAAAAAAAATAATTTTTGAAACAAAAAAAATTATAATAGGAAAAACCCATTGGAAAAGGAAGAGAACATAATAAAAAATGAAAGGAAAAATAATTTCCGGACGATCTGAGGTGGGGAAGTGAGTTTTTTAAGGGTAAAAACTGTTTCTCTCGATTTCCGGCAAAACTACAAGTCCTATGGAAAAAAGTTAAATGGCAAAGTTGTAGGTAATAAAAAGATCTACAACTTTTGTATTTACACTTTTTTCACATAACCTCAAAATTCATGTGAAAAATTCAAATAACCAAGTTTTTACTCGAGCCCCACGTTGGGCGCCATTTCCTAAGATAATAAAATTCAAAGATTTTTTTTACTTTTTAATATTTTTCATTTTCAAATTTCATATATTTGACAAATTGCATTATAATACTTTTCTCAGGGATTCATTCAGGACACCAACATCCAACGGTACGCGTGGTCTCGATGCCTATAGGCCACGGTGGTAACGGCGGCGCTCCGAATTATCACGGCGGGGGTGGGGGCGGTCCGGTAGGAAACAACGTAGATCGCCGCCATATGCCGAGCTTAGTGGATAGGCGACATATATCGCCGCCGTTACACATCAACATATGCGAAAACGGCAACGGGATGATGAACATGAACAACCCACCGGCGGAGGGGATGCAGATGCATCAGAGGGCCATGATGGACTTCTCTCATGGTAGGAGAAGGCATGGGATAGGTATTTAAACTCTATTATTCGATGAATTTGAAGGGAATGTAACGTTTTCTTCGAGTTTTTTCAAATTTTACACACATTTACAAATTTTACACACTTTTTCAAATTTTACAAACTTTTACAAATTTTTAGAAATCTTCCACATTTTTACAAATTTTACACACTTTTACAAATTTTACACTCACAAATTTTACAAACTATTACAAATTTTCAGAAATCTACCAAATTTTTACAAATTTTACACAGTTCTAAAATTTTACAAATTTTTAGAAATTTTACAAATTTTACCCTTCAAATTTTACACACAAATTTTTTAGAAATCTTATAAATTTTACAAATTTTAGAAATGTTTCCAAAATTTACACTTACAAATTTTACAAACATTTACAAATTTTAAAAAATCTGGAAGATTTTTACAAATTTTACACTTTTACAAATTTTACACACTTTTACAAATTTTTAGTAATCTTCCAGATTTTTCCAAATTTTACACTTTTACAAATTTTACACACTTTAACAAATTATACACACAAAGTTTTAGAAATCTTACAAATTTTTCCAAATTTTACAAACTTTTACAAATTTTTAGACATCTTACAAATTTTACACACTATTACAAATTTTACACACTATTACAAATTTTACAAATTTTTAGAAATCTACCAAATTTTTACAAATTTTACATATTTTACACACTTTTACAAATTTTACAAATTTTTAGAAATTTTACAAATTTTACCCTTCAAATTTTACACACAAATTTTTTAGAAATCTTATAAATTTTACAAATTTTAGAAATGTTTCCAAAATTTACACTTACAAATTTTACAAACATTTACAAATTTTAAAAAATCTGGAAGATTTTTACAAATTTTACAATTTTACAAATTTTACACACTTTTACAAATTTTTAGTAATCTTCCAGATTTTTCCAAATTTTACACTTTTACAAATTTTACACACTTTTACAAATTATACACACAAAGTTTTAGAAATCTTACAAATTTTTCCAAATTTTACAAGCTTTTACAAATTTTACACACTATTACAAATTTTACACACTTTTACAAATTTTTAGAAATCTTCCAGATTTTTACATATTTTACACAAACTTTTACAAATTTTTAGAAATATTACAAATTTGAGGGAAATTTAACGTTTTCTTCAACTTTTTCAAATGTTATTGTAGCTTTTTGTAGTGTATGTATAATGCTAACGTTTTCTTCAGGTGTACTTAACACAGTTATAAAAAAGCTGACTAGGAAGGCTTAAAAACGGTGTGATCTAAGGTGCTATTTAAAAAAAAATATAAGGAAATGTAGGTATTAATTTATATATTCTAACTGTAGATATGTATAATTTCAAAGCTGCAACAAATTTTGTTTAGTAGTAAAACATACAGAGCGCGGTGAAAAAATAATGGGTGCTAAAAATAATATAATGTAAAAATCGCGCTCCACGTTGGGCGCAATTTATAAAAATATTTTATTTTACAATTATTTTCTTTCCTTGAATAAAATTGTCCTTTTCTACTCCGAAAATGTTTTTTCCATATTCCCTCCTCTCTTCCAAAATCCGTTTTACATTGAAAATTTTATTACAGACCATGTTTTACATCTACTACATATCATTAAAAATGATAAATTCTGTGAAAATATTGGTTATAACTGTAAAATAACTATAATTTACAAATGCGCCCCACGTTGGGCGCAATTTTTCAAATAAAGATTGTAAAATAACTGTTTTACAATTGCGCCCCACGTTGGGCGGCATTTTTCAAATAAAAATTGTAAAATAACTATATTTTACAAATGCGCCCAACCTGGGTCGCCATTTTTCAAATAAACATTGTAAAATAACTATATTTTACAAATGCGCCCCACGTTGGGCGCTATTTTTCAAATAAAAATTGTAAAATAACTAAATTTTACAAATGCGTCCAACCTCTGTCGCCATTTTCAAATAAAAATTGTAAAATAACTAAATTTTACAAATGCGCCCAACCTGGGTCGCAATTTTTAAATAAAAATTGTAAAATAACTAAATTTTACAAATGCGCCCAACCTGGGTCGCCATTTTTCAAATAAAAATTTTAAAATAACTGTTTTACAATTGCGCCCCTCGTTGGGCGGCATTTTTCAAATAAAAATTGTAAAATAACTATATTTTACAAATGCGCCCCATGTTGGGCGCAATTTTTCAAATAAAGATTGTAAAATAACTATATTTTACAAATGCGCCCCACGTTGGGCGCCATTTTTAAAATAAAAATTGTAAAATAACTAAATTTTACAAATGCGTCCAACCTCTGTCGCCATTTTCAAATAAAAATTGTAAAATAACTAAATTTTACAAATGCGCCCAACCTGGGTCGCAATTTTTAAATAAAAATTGTAAAATAACTAAATTTTACAAATGCGCCCAACCTGGGTCGCCATTTTTCAAATAAAAATTTTAAAATAACTGTTTTACAATTGCGCCCCTCGTTGGGCGGCATTTTTCAAATAAAAATTGTAAAATAACTATATTTTACAAATGCGCCCAACCTGGGTCGCCATTTTTCAAATAAACATTGTAAAATAACTATATTTTACAAATGCGCCCCACGTTGGGCGCTATTTTTCAAATAAAAATTGTAAAATAACTAAATTTTACAAATGCGTCCAACCTCTGTCGCCATTTTCAAATAAAAATTGTAAAATAACTAAATTTTACAAATGCGCCCAACCTGGGTCGCAATTTTTAAATAAAAATTGTAAAATAACTAAATTTTACAAATGCGCCCAACCTGGGTCGCCATTTTTCAAATAAAAATTTTAAAATAACTGTTTTACAATTGCGCCCCTCGTTGGGCGGCATTTTTCAAATAAAAATTGTAAAATAACTATATTTTACAAATGCGCCCAACCTGGGTCGCCATTTTCAAATAAAAATTGTAAAATAACTATATTTTACAAATGCGCCCAACCTGGGTCGCCATTTTCAAATAAAAATGGTAAAATAACTATATTTTACAAATGCGCCCAACCTGGGTCGCCATTTTTCAAATAAAAATTTTAAAATAACTGTTTTACAATTGCGCCCCTCGTTGGGCGGCATTTTTCAAATAAAAATTGTAAAATAACTATATTTTACAAATGCGCCCAACCTGGGTCGCCATTTTCAAATAAAAATTGTAAAATAACTATATTTTACAAATGCGCCCAACCTGGGTCGCCATTTTCAAATAAAAATGGTAAAATAACTATATTTTACAAATGCGCCCAACCTGGGTCGCCATTTTTCAAATAAACATTGTAAAATAACTAAATTTTACAAATGCGTCCAACCTGGGTCGCCATTTTTCAAATAAATTAACATAATTTCCAGATATGCGCGTTAGTCCGGTGCATTTCCAACAGCATTCGCCTCCGTTCTATAGACAGTCGAGCGACGAGTACATCAAAAGCGAGAGTCCGTCTTGCAAACGCAGGCGTTTGTCCCGTTCCGGTCATCACATCGATTTGAACGTCCAACCTCCATCGCCTCCTCGACGTTCTCCGAGACAACATCCGCCGTCTACGTCTCATCCGCCGATGCAGGTGCCGGTGACGATTCCAGTGAATCACGAAACGGTGTGGAGCTATTCGACTTCGCCGCACGTTTCCATATGCACCGTACCGCCGAGCGCACCGCCCCACATGCACAATTGTCACCTGCATAACGTGTACGCCGCCGTACCGCCGCTCGTACCTCAACAGTTTCCGCCCGGATGCATCCCTCATCAGACGTTCGCCACGTTCGGGCCTCCGGCGCCTAGCGCCGTTCCGATGCCGGCTCAGCATTACGGCCATCAACGTATTCCGCCACAGGTGAGTTCGATAATAAGTTTTCTGTTCGGATTCAACGTAAAGTTTTACGTCAAAATGTTATGAAGCGGATGTTGAAAATTCAACATAAAACGCCGCCACTTTTACAAATTTTACAAATTTTTAGAAATCTTACAAACTTTTACAAATTTTTAGAAATCTTACAAACTTACAAATGTTTATAAATCTTACAAATTTTACAAATCTTACTAACTTACAAATGTTTAGAAGTCTTACAAATTTTTAGAAATCTTACAAACTTACAAATGTTTATAAATCTTACAAACTTACAAATGTTTAGAAATCTTACAAACTTTTACAAATTTTTAGAAATCATACAAACTTACAAATGTTTATAAATTTTACAAACTTACAAATGTTTATAAATCTTACAAACTTTCAAATGTTTATAAATCTTACAAATTTTACAAATCTTTAGAAATCTTACAAATTTTTAGAAATCTTACAAACTTACAAATGTTTAGAAATCTTACAAACTTACAAATGTTTATAAATCTTACAAATGTTTATAAATCTTACAAATTTTACAAATCTTTAGAAATCTTACAAACTTTTACAAATTTTACAAAGTTTTACAAACTTTTACAAATCTTACAAAGTTACAAATGTTTATAAATCTTACAAATTTTACAAATCTTTAGAAATCTTACAAACTTTTACAAATTTTTAGAAATCTTACAAACTTACAAATGTTTATAAATTTTATAAACTTACAAATGTTTATATATCTTACAAATTTTACAAATCTTTAGAAATCTTACAAATTTTTAGAAATCTTACAAACTTACAAATGTTTAGAAATCTTACAAACTTACAAATGTTTATAAATCTTACAAATTTTACAAATCTTTAGAAATCTTACAAACTTTTAGAAATCTTACAAACTTACAAATGTTTATAAATTTTATAAACTTACAAATGTTTATATATCTTACAAATTTTACAAATCTTTAGAAATCTTACAAATTTTTAGAAATCTTACAAACTTACAAATGTTTAGAAATCTTACAAACTTACAAATGTTTATAAATCTTACAAATTTTACAAATCTTTAGAAATCTTACAAACTTTTACAAATTTTACAAACTTTTACAAATCTTACAAAGTTACAAATGTTTATAAATCTTACAAATTTTACAAATCTTTAGAAATCTTACAAACTTTTACAAATTTTTAGAAATCTTACAAACTTACAAATGTTTATAAATTTTATAAACTTACAAATGTTTATATATCTTACAAATTTTACAAATCTTTAGAAATCTTACAAATTTTTACAAATTTTACAAATCTTTAGAAATCTTACGAACTTTTACAAATTTTTAGAAATCTTACAACCTTACAAATGTTTATAAATCTTACAAATTTTACAAATCTTTAGAAATCTTACAAACTTTTACAAATGTCTAGAAATCTTACAAACTTACAAATTTTTAGAAATCTTACAAACTTACAAATGTTTATAAATCTTACAAATTTTACAAACCTTACAAACTTTTACAAATTTTTAGAAATCTTACAAATTTACAAATGTTTAGAAATCTTACAAACTTACAAATGTTTATAAATCTTTCAAATTTTACAAATCTTTAGAAATCTTACAAACTTTTACAAATGTTTAGAAATCTTACAAACTTACAAATGTTTATAAATCTTACAAACTTACAAATGTTTATAAATCTTACAAATTTTACAAATCTTTAGAAATCTTACAAATTTTTACAAATCTTTAGAAATCTTACAAACTTTTACAAATTTTTAGAAATCTTACAAACTTACAAATGTTTATAAATTTTATAAACTTACAAATGTTTATATATCTTACAAATTTTACAAATCTTTAGAAATCTTACAAATTTTTAGAAATCTTACAAACTTACAAATGTTTAGAAATCTTACAAACTTACAAATGTTTATAAATCTTACAAATTTTACAAATCTTTAGAAATCTTACAAACTTTTAGAAATCTTACAAACTTACAAATGTTTATAAATTTTATAAACTTACAAATGTTTATAAATCTTACAAATTTTACAAATCTTTAGAAATCTTACAAACTTTTACAAATGTCTAGAAATCTTACAAACTTACAAATTTTTAGAAATCTTACAAACTTACAAATGTTTATAAATCTTACAAATTTTACAAACCTTACAAACTTTTACAAATTTTTAGAAATCTTACAAATTTACAAATGTTTAGAAATCTTACAAACTTACAAATGTTTATAAATCTTTCAAATTTTACAAATCTTTAGAAATCTTACAAACTTTTACAAATGTTTAGAAATCTTACAAACTTACAAATGTTTATAAATCTTACAAACTTACAAATGTTTATAAATCTTACAAATTTTACAAATCTTTAGAAATCTTACAAATTTTTACAAATCTTTAGAAATCTTACAAACTTTTACAAATTTTTAGAAATCTTACAAACTTACAAATGTTTATAAATTTTATAAACTTACAAATGTTTATATATCTTACAAATTTTACAAATCTTTAGAAATCTTACAAATTTTTAGAAATCTTACAAACTTACAAATGTTTAGAAATCTTACAAACTTACAAATGTTTATAAATCTTACAAATTTTACAAATCTTTAGAAATCTTACAAACTTTTAGAAATCTTACAAACTTACAAATGTTTATAAATTTTATAAACTTACAAATGTTTATATATCTTACAAATTTTACAAATCTTTAGAAATCTTACAAATTTTTAGAAATCTTACAAACTTACAAATGTTTAGAAATCTTACAAACTTACAAATGTTTATAAATCTTACAAATTTTACAAATCTTTAGAAATCTTACAAACTTTTACAAATTTTACAAACTTTTACAAATCTTACAAAGTTACAAATGTTTATAAATCTTACAAATTTTACAAATCTTTAGAAATCTTACAAACTTTTACAAATTTTTAGAAATCTTACAAACTTACAAATGTTTATAAATTTTATAAACTTACAAATGTTTATATATCTTACAAATTTTACAAATCTTTAGAAATCTTACAAATTTTTACAAATTTTACAAATCTTTAGAAATCTTACGAACTTTTACAAATTTTTAGAAATCTTACAACCTTACAAATGTTTATAAATCTTACAAATTTTACAAATCTTTAGAAATCTTACAAACTTTTACAAATGTCTAGAAATCTTACAAACTTACAAATTTTTAGAAATCTTACAAACTTACAAATGTTTATAAATCTTACAAATTTTACAAACCTTACAAACTTTTACAAATTTTTAGAAATCTTACAAATTTACAAATGTTTAGAAATCTTACAAACTTACAAATGTTTATAAATCTTTCAAATTTTACAAATCTTTAGAAATCTTACAAACTTTTACAAATGTTTAGAAATCTTACAAACTTACAAATGTTTATAAATCTTACAAACTTACAAATGTTTATAAATCTTACAAATTTTACAAATCTTTAGAAATCTTACAAATTTTTACAAATTTTCACAAATCTTATAAACTTACAAATGTTTATAAATCTTACAAATTTTACAAATCTTTAGAAATGTTGGGCACCTTGAAGATACACCCGCCATTTTAGCTCACCACAAAAAACCTATGGGGGAATTTACTAAACTTTTATTAAATACTCTAGCTTCAAGTTGAACCTACACCGCCCACTAGCCCACCAAAAAAACCTATGGGGGAATTTACTAAACTTTTATTAAATACTCTAGCTTCAAGTTGAACCTACACCGCCCACTAGCCCACCAAAAAAAACCTATGGGGGAATTTACTAAACTTTTATTAAATACTCTAGCTTCAAGTTGAACCTACACCGCCCACTAGCCCACCAAAAAAAACCTATGGGGGAATTTACTAGACTTTTATTAAATACTCTAGCTTCAAGTTAAACCTACACCGCCCACTAGCCCACCAAAAAAAACCTATGGGGGAATTTACTAAACTTTTATTAAATACTCTAGCTTCAAGTTGAACCTACACCGCCCACTAGCCCACCAAAAAAACCTATGGGGGAATTTACTAAACTTTTATTAAATAAGCTTCAAGTTGAACCTACACCGCCCACTAGCCCACCAAAAAAAACCTATGGGGGAATTTACTAGACTTTTATTAAATACTCTAGCTTCAAGTTGAACCTACACCGCCCACTAGCCCACCAAAAAAAACCTATGGGGGAATTTACTAAACTTTTTTATTAAATACTCTAGCTTCAAGTTGAACCTACACCGCCCACTAGCCCACCAAAAAAAACCTATGGGGGAATTTATTAAACTTTTTCGTAATAAATTTCTAATAAAAGTTTAGTAAATTCCCCCATAGGTTTTTTTTGGTGGGCTAATGGGCGGTGTAGGTTCAACTTGAAGCTAGAGTATTTAATAAAAGTTTAGCAAATTTCTCCATAGGTTTTTTTGGTGGGCCAGTGGGCGGTGTAGGTTCAACTTGAAGCTAGAGCATTTAATAAAAGTTTAGTAAATTCCCCCATAGGTTTTTTTTGGTGGGCTAATGGGCGGTGTAGGTTCAACTTGAAGCTAGAGTATTTAATAAAAGTTTAGCAAATTTCTCCATAGGTTTTTTTGGTGGGCCAGTGGGCGGTGTAGGTTCAACTTGAAGCTAGAGTATTTAATAAAAGTTTAGCAAATTTCCCCATAGGTTTTTTTGGTGGGCCAGTGGGCGGTGTAGGTTCAACTTGAAGCTAGAGCATTTAATAAAAGTTTAGTAAATTCCCCCATAGGTTTTTTTGGTGGGCCAGTGGGCGGTGTAGGTTCAACTTGAAGCTAGAGCATTTAATAAAAGTTTAGTAAATTCCCCCATAGGTTTTTTTGGTGGGCTAATGGGCGGTGTAGGTTCAACTTGAAGCTAGAGCATTTAATAAAAGTTTAGTAAATTCCCCCATAGGTTTTTTTGGTGGGCTAATGGGCGGTGTAGGTTCAACTTGAAGCTAGAGTATTTAATAAAAGTTTAGCAAATTTCCCCATAGGTTTTTTTGGTGGGCCAGTGGGCGGTGTAGGTTCAACTTGAAGCTAGAGCATTTAATAAAAGTTTAGTAAATTCCCCCATAGGTTTTTTTGGTGGGCTAATGGGCGGTGTAGGTTCAACTTGAAGCTAGAGTATTTAATAAAAGTTTAGCAAATTTCCCCATAGGTTTTTTTGGTGGGCCAGTGGGCGGTGTAGGTTCAACTTGAAGCTAGAGTATTTAATAAAAGTTTAGCAAATTTCCCCATAGGTTTTTTTGGTGGGCCAGTGGGCGGTGTAGGTTCAACTTGAAGCTAGAGCATTTAATAAAAGTTTAGTAAATTCCCCCATAGGTTTTTTTGGTGGGCCAGTGGGCGGTGTAGGTTCAACTTGAAGCTAGAGCATTTAATAAAAGTTTAGTAAATTCCCCCATAGGTTTTTTTGGTGGGCTAATGGGCGGTGTAGGTTCAACTTGAAGCTAGAGCATTTAATAAAAGTTTAGTAAATTCCCCCATAGGTTTTTTTGGTGGGCTAATGGGCGGTGTAGGTTCAACTTGAAGCTAGAGTATTTAATAAAAGTTTAGCAAATTTCCCCATAGGTTTTTTTGGTGGGCCAGTGGGCGGTGTAGGTTCAACTTGAAGCTAGAGCATTTAATAAAAGTTTAGTAAATTCCCCCATAGGTTTTTTTGGTGGGCTAATGGGCGGTGTAGGTTCAACTTGAAGCTAGAGTATTTAATAAAAGTTTAGCAAATTTCCCCATAGGTTTTTTTGGTGGGCCAGTGGGCGGTGTAGGTTCAACTTGAAGCTAGAGAATTTAATAAAAGTTTAGTAAATTCCCCCATAGGTTTTTTTGGTGGGCTAATGGGCGGTGTAGGTTCAACTTGAAGCTAGAGTATTTAATAAAAGTTTAGCAAATTTCCCCATAGGTTTTTTTGGTGGGCCAGTGGGCGGTGTAGGTTCAACTTGAAGCTAGAGCATTTAATAAAAGTTTAGTAAATTCCCCCATAGGTTTTTTTGGTGGGCTAATGGGCGGTGTAGGTTCAACTTGAAGCTAGAGCATTTAATAAAAGTTTAGTAAATTCCCCCATAGGTTTTTTTGGTGGGCCAGTGGGCGGTGTAGGTTCAACTTGAAGCTAGAGCATTTAATAAAAGTTTAGTAAATTCCCCCATAGGTTTTTTTGGTGGGCTAATGGGCGGTGTAGGTTCAACTTGAAGCTAGAGCATTTAATAAAAGTTTAGTAAATTCCCCCATAGGTTTTTTTGGTGGGCTAATGGGCGGTGTAGGTTCAACTTGAAGCTAGAGTATTTAATAAAAGTTTAGCAAATTTCCCCATAGGTTTTTTTGGTGGGCCAGTGGGCGGTGTAGGTTCAACTTGAAGCTAGAGCATTTAATAAAAGTTTAGTAAATTCCCCCATAGGTTTTTTTGGTGGGCTAATGGGCGGTGTAGGTTCAACTTGAAGCTAGAGTATTTAATAAAAGTTTAGCAAATTTCCCCATAGGTTTTTTTGGTGGGCCAGTGGGCGGTGTAGGTTCAACTTGAAGCTAGAGAATTTAATAAAAGTTTAGTAAATTCCCCCATAGGTTTTTTTGGTGGGCTAATGGGCGGTGTAGGTTCAACTTGAAGCTAGAGTATTTAATAAAAGTTTAGCAAATTTCCCCATAGGTTTTTTTGGTGGGCCAGTGGGCGGTGTAGGTTCAACTTGAAGCTAGAGCATTTAATAAAAGTTTAGTAAATTCCCCCATAGGTTTTTTTGGTGGGCTAATGGGCGGTGTAGGTTCAACTTGAAGCTAGAGTATTTAATAAAAGTTTAGCAAATTTCCCCATAGGTTTTTTTGGTGGGCCAGTGGGCGGTGTAGGTTCAACTTGAAGCTAGAGAATTTAATAAAAGTTTAGTAAATTCCCCCATAGGTTTTTTTGGTGGGCTAATGGGCGGTGTAGGTTCAACTTGAAGCTAGAGTATTTAATAAAAGTTTAGCAAATTTCCCCATAGGTTTTTTTGGTGGGCCAGTGGGCGGTGTAGGTTCAACTTGAAGCTAGAGAATTTAATAAAAGTTTAGTAAATTCCCCCATAGGTTTTTTTGGTGGGCTAATGGGCGGTGTAGGTTCAACTTGAAGCTAGAGTATTTAATAAAAGTTTAGCAAATTTCCCCATAGGTTTTTTTGGTGGGCCAGTGGGCGGTGTAGGTTCAACTTGAAGCTAGAGCATTTAATAAAAGTTTAGTAAATTCCCCCATAGGTTTTTTTTGGTGGGCTAAAATGGCTGGTGTAGCTTCAAGGTACTCGGATGTTGAAAATTCAACATAAAACGCCGTCACTGGACAGACAAATGTTAATTTTTTCTCAAACAGTCTTCGTTAGCTAGCTAGGAGGAATTGTACCCAATGAGCGGGAGGTACACGATTCTACAGCGAAGTAAAGAATATTTGATCGTTTCAGAGACCCGATACCTTCGAATTGGACCTGCTCAACGATCACCATCATCACGCTCACACACATTCCGCTATCCATGGAGCCTCATCTCTGCACGTACCACCCATTCAAATGTCTTCTCCGGCTTCTCTCTTCCTATCGACGGAAACTCGGGCTACGCCGTTGGATCTTTTGCACGCCGCCCGCACCCGTCAACATAGAAACACTCGTTTACCGCCTCCTAGGGCCCGTTGGCACCACAGCCCGCCGCTCATCGCAGCTCCCGCCGGATTTTTGCTTCACTTCTTGTAAGTGTAAACTCGTCGCGATGATTCTTATTCTAATTTATTATTTTTTCTTCTTTTTTTTTCTAGCACAATGTTTTCCAATTCGCCAATGTCTCCGTTCAGCCAAAGCAGTTCCGATTCCACCGAAACGGAGAATTACGAAGCGCTGCTCAATCTCGCCGAGCAACTCGGCGAAGTCATACCGCGCGGTTTGAGCAAACTCGAGATCGAGCAACTCGTCAGTTACAAATACGATGCTGAGACGCACGAGGGCGATCAAACTTCGTGCGTCGTCTGCATGTGCGACTTTGAGGCTCGTCAGGTGCTCAGGGTGTTGCCATGTTCGCACGAGTTCCACGCCAAATGTATCGATAAGTGGTTGAGGGTGAGTACGCAATTTTTTTTTTATGTTTTCGATTTTTATTTATTGCGTTACGAGCGGCCGTTGACAGGTGATAGATGACAGATGGCAGTTGACAGAACGGGAGTGGCTTAGCAGTGGAGTGGAGGGGGGGTCCTCCCGGATAAGGAGGAGTCTGAAGATGATAAAAATAATATTATTTTTTATTTGAATTATTTTACAAATTTTTAGAAACTTTTACAAATTTTTTGATATTTTACAAACTTTACACGTTTGGAAACTTTTACAAATTTTTAAAAATCTTGAAAATTTTACAAAATTTTACAAACTTTTACACATTTTACAAACTTTTACAAACTTACAAATTTTACAAATCTTACAAACTTATACAAATCTTACAAACTTTTACAAATTTTTAGAAATCTTACAAATCTTACAAACTTTTAGACATTTTACAAACTTACAAATTTTACAAACTTTTACAAATCTTACAAACTTTTACAAATCTTACAATTTTTAGAAATCTTACAAATCTTACAAACTTTTACACATTTTACAAACTTTTACAAATCTTACACATTTTTAGATACCTTACAAACTTTTACACATTTTACAAACTTTTACAAATCTTACAAATTTTTAGATACCTTACAAACTTTTACACATTATACAAACTTTTACAAATTTTACAAACTTACAAATCTTACAAACTTTTGCACATTATACAAACTTAGAGTTTACAAACTTACAAACTTTTACAAATCTTACAAACTTTTAAAATCTTACAAACTTTTACACATTATACAAACATTTACAAATTTTACAAACTTTTACAAATCTTTAGAAAGAAAGATGGTTTTTATCATTAAAACTCGAGTTTTGGGAAAATAAAAAAATTGTTTTCCGAAGGTTTTATGTTTGATAAGTGAGTTATATAAATATTTTTCTCTTTTTCTTTCAAATTACAAATTCTACAAACTTTTACACATTTTACAAACTTACAAATTTTACAAACTTTTACAAATCTTACAAACTTACAGAGTTTACAAACTTACAAATTTTACAAACTTTTACAAATCTTACAAACTTTTACAAATTTTACAAACTTTTACAAATCTTTAGAAAGAAAGATGGTTTTGATCATTAAAATTCGAGTTTTGGGAAAATAAAAAAATTGTTTTCCGAACATTTTATGTTTGATAAGCGAGTTGTATAAATATTTTTCTTTTTCTTTCAAATTACAAATTCTACAAACTTTTACACATTTTACAAACTTACAAATTTTTAGAAATCTTACAAACTTTTACACATTTTACATACTTTTACAAATCTTACAAACTTTTAAAATCTTACAAACTTTTACACATACAAACTTTTACAAATTTTACAAACTTACTAATTTTACAAACTTTTACAAATCTTACAAACTTTTACACATACAAACCTTTACACAATATACAAACTTTTACAAATCTTACAAACCTTTAAAATCTTACAAACTTTTACAAATTTTACAAACTTACAGAGTTTACAAACTTACGAATTTTACACATTATACAAACTTTTACACATTTTACAAATTTACAAACTTTTACACATTTTACATACTTTTACAAATCTTACAAACTTTTAAAATCTTACAAACTTTTACAAACTTTTACACATTATACAAACTTTTACAAATTTTACAAACTTACAAATTTTACAAACTTTTAAAATCTTACTAACTTTTACACATACAAACCTTTACACATTATACAAACTTTTACAAATCTTACAAACCTTTAAAATCTTACAAACTTTTACAAATTTTACAAACTTACAGAGTTTACAAACTTACGAATTTTACACATTATACAAACTTTTACACATTTTACAAATTTACAAACTTTTACACATTTTACAAATTTACAAACTTTTATACATTTTACATACTTTTACAAATCTTACAAACTTTTAAAATCTTACAAACTTTTACAAATTTTACAAACTTTTACACATTATACAAACTTTTACAAATTTTACAAACTTTTACAAATTTTTACAAATCTTACAAACCTTTACAATCTTACAAACTTTTAAACATTATGCAAACCTTTACACATTATACAAACTTTTACAAATCTTACAAACTTTTACAAATTTTACAAACTTACAGAGTTTACAAACTTACAGAGCTTACAAACTTACAAATTTTACAAACTTTTACACATTATACAAACTTTTACAAATCTTACAAACTTTTAAAATCTTACAAACTTTTACACATACAAACCTTTACACATTATACAAACTTTTACAAATCTTACAAACCTTTAAAATCTTACAAACTTTTACAAATTTTACAAACTTACAGAGTTTACAAACTTACGAATTTTACACATTATACAAACTTTTACACATTTTACAAATTTACAAACTTTTACACATTTTACAAATTTACAAACTTTTATACATTTTACATACTTTTACAAATCTTACAAACTTTTAAAATCTTACAAACTTTTACAAATTTTACAAACTTTTACACATTATACAAACTTTTACAAATTTTACAAACTTTTACAAATTTTTACAAATCTTACAAACCTTTACAATCTTACAAACTTTTAAACATTATGCAAACCTTTACACATTATACAAACTTTTACAAATCTTACAAACTTTTACAAATTTTACAAACTTACAGAGTTTACAAACTTACAGAGCTTACAAACTAACAAATTTTACAAACTTTTATAAATCTTACAAACTTTTAAAATCTTACAAACTTTTACACAATGTACAAACTTTTACAAATTTTACAATCTTTTACAAATCTTACAAAATTTCACAAACTTTTACAAATCTTTAGAAAGAAAGATGGTTTTGATCATTAAAATTCGAGTTTTGGGAAAATAAAAAAATTGTTTTCCGAAGATTTTATGTTTGATAAGTGTATAAATATGTTTCTCTTTTTCTTTCAGTCGAATAGAACCTGTCCTATTTGCCGAGGTGACGCTTCGGACTATTTCACCAATAGCGAATAGTTTGTTTTTGCCTTTTTCACACAAATTACCACTTCTAAATATATTTTCAAAAATATCACCAATTGCAACGCTTTAAAAGAGTAATTTTTGTGTCAGGTGCCATTAGTTGCCAGTAATAAATAGAATAAATGTCATTTTATTTTCTATTAATAATATTAATAATTATAGTAATTGTTATTTTTAAGGATGCAGCAATATTCCGGGTGTCTGATAATTTGCTATTAAAATTTTTTTTTTAAAGAGCGTCTGGCTCTATTCGTAAAAATTATTATAAACGTATCATATCTCCGTCCTATAATACAGAGTGTAATAAAATATATTTTTACGGTTTGGTAGAGAGTAGATACTAAATGGCAGCGCGCAATGTGGCTACATGTCAATCCGGTAATAAATGATCGAGTGCGACGATAAAATTTTTCACGAAAAATTTTTTCCACATTTTTTTTCAGAATTTTTATTTCCACAAAATTTTTCGTTTTTTTTCATCAAATTTTTTTTCCACATACTTTTTCGTTTTCAATTTTTTTTCCACAATTTTTTTCATCAAATTTTTTTTTCCACAAAATTTTTTGTTTTCCATTTTTTTACCAAAATTTTGTTTTTCCACAAAATTTTTCGTTTTCATTTTTTCCAGTTTTTCTCATTTTTTATCCACAATATTTTTCGTTTTCGTCAATTTTTTTTCCACAAAAATTTTGTTTTCGTTAATTTTTTTCCACAATTTTTTTCATCATTTTTTTTCCACAAAATTTTTCGTTTTAGGTGATTTTTTCCACAAAATTTTTCGTTTTCGCCATTTTTTTTTTCCACAAATTTTTTTTTCACAAAATTTTTCGTTTTCGTCTTTTTTCCACAAAAATTTCGTTTTCGTTAATTTTTTTCACCATTTTTTTCCACAAAATTTTCATTTTTTTTTCCACAAAATTTTTCGTTTTCGTCAATTTTTTTTCCACAAAATTTTTTGTTTGTCAATTTTTTTTTTCCACAATTTTTTTTTCACAAAATTTTTCGTATTCGTCTTTTTTTCCACAAAATTTTTCGTTTTTGTTGGTTTTTTCCACAAAATTTTTCGTTTTCGTCAACTTTTTTGCCAAAATTTTGTTTTTCCACAAAATTTTTTGTTTTCGTCTTTTTTTTCCACAAAATTTTTCTTTGAAAATTAATGTATTTTCCACAATTTTTTTCATCAAATTTTTTTTTCCACAAAATGTTTCGTTTTCGTTGATTTTTTTCCACAAAATTTTTTGTTTTCGTCAATTTTTTGCCAAAATTTTGTTTTTCCACAAAATTTTTCGTTTTCATTTTTTTCCACAAAATTTTTCGTTTTCGTCTTTTTTTCCACAAAAATGTATTTTCCAAATTTTCTAATTTTTTTCCACAATTTTTCTCTTACTTTAACAGGGATCTTGGCAGTTCCACATCGAGCACTCTCATTTAGTATCTACTGTGGATTTATCATCAATTTACTTGCTTAAACATTTCCTCTTGTATCTTGCAACTCCAGCTCTAATTCTTCAATATATTTGAATTATTACATTAAAAATTATTAATAATTTTTATTAATAATATTTTAGAAATTTTGCGCATCTATTTTAGTATAAAATCAAGTTTTTAGTTCCTTATAAAAGTTTTTTTTAGAATTATAATTTTTTTTTCACTATTCATTTAGGCAGCTACCGCATCAAAAATCTTCCTTAATTCCCCTAGTCCTTTATCCTTTACAAAATATTGATACAATTGATCTCAAAACCAAAAAACAAAATGTATAGATTTTATCGATATTGCGGGCTTTTAGGACTAAACTATATTTTCCCTCATAACAATCGCCCTAAAGCTCAAAATTATCAGACACTCTTTGCGAACTAAATAGTTTAATGTGACAAAAAAAAGAGAAGTAAAATCAATATATTAAAAATAAATGCACATTTTTTTTAATATCTACTTCAAGTATAGCATAATCGATGATGAAATGGTTTTTTCGCAATAATAAAAAAAATAATATTAACGCGGATGTAGGGTACAACTATTTTTTACGTGTGTGCTTAGTATGGTGAAAGTGGATGCGGTAAATTTTAGTAAAAAAAAGTAAAATTTGACTTGGAATTTAATTTAATCGAAAAAAAAATCGAGTTAGCTCCATTTTCTACGGTTTTCTGAGTTAAATTACATAAAAAAAAACAATTTTTTTCCACAAAATTTTTCGTTTTCGTCAATTTTTTTCCACAATTTTTTTTCCACAAAATTTTTCGTTTTCTCAGGTTTTTTTTTTCACAAAATTTCTTTTTCAATTTTTTTTTCCACAAAATTTTTCGTTTTCGTCAATTTTTTTTTTCAATAAATCATTTTTCCACAAAATTTTTCGTTTTCGTCAATTTTTTTTCCACAATTTTTTTTTTCAATTTGTTTTCCACAAAAAATTTTGTTCTCAAATTTTTACCACAAAATTTTTCGTTTTTCCCAATTTTTTATTCCACAAAATTTCTTTTTCATTTATTTTTTCCACAAAATTTTTCGTTTTCGTCAATTTTTTTTCCATTAAATCATTTTTCGACTAAATTTTTCGTTTTCTCAATTTTTTTTCCACAATTTTTTTTTTCATCAATTTTTTTCCACAAAATTTTTCGTTTTCGCAAATTTTTTTTTCCACAAATTTTCGTTTTCCTCAATTTTTTTTCAATTTGTTTTCCACAAAAATTTTCGTTTTCCTCAATTTTTTTCCACAAAATTTTTCGTTTTCCTCAATTTTTTATTCCACAAAATTTCTTTTTCATTTTTTTTCCTCAAAATTTTTCGTTTTCGTCAATTTTTTTTCCACAATTTTTTTTTATCGATTTTTTTTTCCACAAAATTTCTTTTTCATTTTTTTTCCTCAAAATTTTTCGTTTTCGTCAATTTTTTTTTATCGATTTTTTTTTCCACAAAATTTTACGTTTTCCTCATTTTTTTCCACAAAATTTCTTTTTCAATTTTTTTTCCACAAAATTTTTCGTTTTCGTCAATTTTTGAAATTTTTTGTAAAACTGTTAAGAAAACTCGACATTTTCTTTTTGTACTAAATATTCTATTCGTAATTGCACAGTTAATTAATAAAAATTTATATACTTTAATTCATCCATTGTTAAAATGTTTATTTACATTTATTTACAGGGTGTCTCAGAGTAGGTTTTAGGTTTAAAACTTACCTTACGCCGACCCTGTTCGAAATTCCATGAAAATATTACGTCGAGCGTCGACACGTGCTTATTTTAAAGCCAAAGATTCGAACACAGTTGTTCAGCGCATCACAAAAACGCTGAGCTGAGCAACTGTGTACGAATAGTTTGCTTTAAAATAATATTTTCATAGGGTACACCCTGTATATAATTCATATCTACAATTTCAAGTCAAATTTAACACTTTTTTCGAAACGTACTGTATAATTTCGTCCACTGCTGGTATCACAGCGTGCATAAATTCCTCCTTTTTGGATTAGAAAAAAAAGATTATGTAATACTAATCTGAAAAAAAAATATTTTGCCGCTTGCTTCTTCTCTGTGCTTTACTAGATATATTTTCTGTGACTTTTTTTGTGAAAACGGTAAGCCTGGTGTTTTGGTACGGCTGTTTGATATCTTTCTCGTAGAAGTTGAAAGAAATTATTAGAATAATATTAATCTTTCTTAGAAAAAAAAAATTATTTTGGAATAGGTTATGTTTGCTTTTGTACTATAACTATAACAAATTTTTTTGTTAGTTTTTATATTCAGTTGCGAAAATAAAAGTGGTTAAATGAGAGTACGGAGTGTGGCGCAAAATGAGCGCCTAATTAATAAACAAATAAAGTTCATGTCAAAATATTTACAAATTTAATTTTTTTTTTCCACAAAATTATTCGTTCGTCAATTTTTTTCCACAAAATTTTTCGTTTTCGGTCAATTATTTTTCAACAAAATTTATTTTTCATCAATTTTTTTTTCCACAAAATTTTTCTTTTTCTACGGTTTTCTAATGAGTTAAATTACATAAAAAACAATTGTTTTTCCACAAAATTTTTTGTTTTTCCACAAAATTTTTTGTTTTCCTCAATTTTTTTTTCATCACTTTTTTTTCCATAAAATTTTTCCTTTTCATCAATTTTTTTCCACAATTTTTTTTTCATTAAATTATTTTTATCAACTTTTTTTCCACAAAATTATTTTCGTCAATTTTTTTCCACAATTTTTTTTCATCAAATTTTTTTTCCACATTTTTTAGCAACATTTTTCGTTTTTGTTAAAATTTTCATTTTTTAAGAGACCCATAAGTAGCGGTTAAATGAGAGTACGGAGTGTGGCGCAAAATAAGCGCCTAATTAATAAACAAATAAAAATGGGTTTCAAAAAAAAGATTTTCGCAACTTTGTTTTTCCACAAAATCTTTTCGTTTGCGTCATCAAAATTTCTAACGGCATTTTTTTCCACGTTTTTGGCAACGAAACTTTTTCCACAAAATATTTCGATTTTTTTTTCTACATTTTTTTTTTCATCGATTTTTTTTCCACAAAATTTTTTGTTTTCGGTCAATTTTTTTCCACCATTTTTTTTCATCAATTTTTTTCCACAAAATTGTTCGTTTTGTCAATTTTTTTCACAAAATGTTTCGTTTTCAATTTTTTTTCCACATTTTTCTTTTCCATCATTTTTTTCCACAAAATTTTTCGTTTTCATTTTTTTCCACAATTTTTTTTCCACAAAATTTTTCGTTTTCGTCAATTTTTTTTCCACAAAATTTTTCGTTTTCGTCAATTTTTTTTCCACAAAATTTTTCATTTTCGTCAATTTTTTTTCCACAAAATTTTTCGTTTTCGTCAATTTTTTTTCCACAAAATTTTTCGTTTTCGTCAAATTTTTTATTTTTTTAGTAGTGGTTAAATGAGAGTACGCAGTGTGGCGCAAAATGAGCGCCTAATTAATTTAAATGGCGTAAAAGCAAACATAACCTAAAAAAATCGGATCTAGTGACTCGGTTATTGCCAAAAGTTGCAACTGTCTTTTTTTCCACACGTTTAAGGACTTCCACAGGGTCTTGAACTGGATCCGTTTTATGATTGTATAATATTAAATTGTTTTTGAAAAAAAAAATTATTATTTTTTTTTTAATTTCATGTTACGTTAAGATTTTTTTGTACTGTTTTATATTTGTAGTGATTTTTCGTTTCTCTACACAATTACTAGGGGCAATATTTTTGTATTTGTTGGTTTTATGTTAAAAATTTGTTGTCTAGAGTTGCTTGTTTGTATTTGCAGGTTTCCGAAAAATTGTCTAAAAAAATCACTGCGAGTTTTCTAATCAAATATATTTTTATTATACAGGGTGTCATTAAAATATGCAAATTTAGCTTTAACTGTAATTTTAATTACACCCTGTATGTCGGATATAAATATCGGTGGACTGGATCAAAGGTAGTCAAAATTGGGAAAAAGGAAAATGTTTTTCTTTCAATGATTTTTTGAAACAACTTTTCGGTAACCGTTCCAGTTTGTAGAAAATAAAATTGCCAAAATTTTGGAAATCTTTTTCGAAATAACTTCTTTGCTTCATGTGAACAAATTCGTCGTATTTTTCCACTTCTAACACGCCTATTCTATTTCTTAGTCCTTTTTCAACTTACAGAAAAATGTAACTAATACGTGTGTTTTCAAAAATTGTAATGATTCTCCCTTATTTTGATTCACACATACCGATTTTAAATAACTGAATTCTTGAAAAATTCGTAGCAGTATGTGGATCGTCGGAAAATTTAGGGTAAGTACAAAATTTTTCTTTTTCGTCACTTTTTTCCACAATTTTTTTTCCATAGAAATTTTCGTTTTCGTCAATTTTTTTTCCACAAAATTTTTCGTTTTCGTTAATTTTTTTTTTAATCAAATTTTTTTTTCCACAAAATTTTTCGTTTTCGTCAATTTTTTTTCCACCAAATTTTTTTCTATTTCTTTTTTTTTCCACAATTTTTTTTCATCAATTTTTTTCCACATTTTTCGTTTTTGTCAATTTTTTTTTCCACAAATTTTTTCGTTTTCGTCTATTTTTCCACAATTTTTTTTCCACAATTTTTTTTCCACAAATTTTTTCGTTTTCGTCAATTTTTTTTCCACAAAATTTTTCTTTTTCGCCAATTATTTTTCCACAATTTTTTTTTCATCAAATTTTTTTCCACAAATTTTTTCTTTTTCCTTTGTTTTTCCACAATTTTTTCCCACATTTTTCGTTTTTGTCAATTTTTTTTCCACAAAATTTTTCGTTTTCGTCTATTTTTTTCCACAAATTTTTTCTTTCTTTTTTTTCCACAATTTTTTTCATCAATTTTTTCCACATTTTTCGTTTTTGTCTTTTTTTTCCACAATTTTTTTTCCACAAAATTTTTCGTTTTCGTCTATTTCTTTCCACAATTTTTTTTCCATAAATTTTATGGTTTTCGTCAATTTTTTTCCACAAAATTTTTTGTTTTCGCCATTTTTCCACAATTTTTCAAATTTTATTCCACAAAATTTTTCTTTTTCCTCAATTTCTTTTCCACAATTTTTTTTCATCAATTTTTTTCCACATTTTTCGTTTTCGGCAATTTTTTTTCCACAAAATTTTTCTTTTTCCTTTTTCTTCCACAATTTTTTTCCACATTTTTCGTTTTTGTCAATTTTTTTTCCACAAAATTTTTCGTTTTCGTCTATTTTTTTCCACAATTTTTTTTAATCAATTTTTTTTCCACAAATTTTTTCTTTTTCTTTTTTTTCCACAATTTTCTTTCATCAATTTTTTTCCACATTTTTCGTTTTTGTCAATTTTTTTTCCACAATTTTTTTTCCACAAAATTTTTCGTTTTCGTCTATTTTTTTCCACAATTTTTTTTTTCATCAAATTTTATTCCACAAAATTTTTCTTTTTCCTCAATTTCTTATCCACTTTTTTTTTCATCAATTTTTTTCCACATTTTTCGTTTTCGTCAATTTTTTTTCCACAAAATTTTTCGTTTTCGTCATTTTTTTTTCCACAATTCTTTTTTCCACAAATTTTTTTGTTTTCGTCAATTTTTTCTCCACAATTATTTCCATCAATTTTTTTTTTCATTGTGGCTGAAATATGCCTCCTATCGAAAAAAGTTTAATGTAAAAGTTGTAGATAATTAAAAATCTAAAACTTTTGTATTGACCATTTCTCAACATAACCTTAAAATGATCGAGATAAACGCTAAAATCAGTTTTTGGATGCCGACCTACTTCAGTGAAGAATGGTCGTGGGTAGATAATAAATTTTCAAATGGGCGCAAGGAGGTTGGCTTAAGAATTTTCCATGAATTCGGGTATTTAAAATCGGTTTGTGCCCGGTCTAAATATTTGCTTGGAAATTTTTGACTTTCATTCTCATTGCAAGAACAAAATGAAAATCATTCGTTTATTAAAATTAAGTCGCACCTAAAATTGGACAATAGACATATTTTAGAGCACATCCTAAATTGCTTAAGGAATACGAAAAAATTACAAAAAAAAAATAATTCTAATCCATTTTCAATTACATACAGAGTGCTCCGAAAGTAATTAGCGATAATAACCCCCCTCCCCCGTATAATGAAATTTATATAACATTTGAAAGTGTTCAACGGTATTGGTTTTGTTTTTTTGATTTTTTTTTTGAATTTCGTCTAAGGATGTTATTTTTTTAAGAAACCTAAAGACTGAAATATCTTTTAGACTGATTCAAAGGCATTTTTTGAATATTTTTAGTGTCAATATTATAGAACTTGAACGTTGAACACGATTAAATGGTGTCTAAATATTTTCCTCAAAAAGGTTTCTTCAAGAAGTTTAATCAACTGGTGGTTTCTCTCTCCAATAATATTGTAGAGGCTTATTTTATTTATTAAAAATCCGTTTTTGGATGCCGGCTAACTACAGTGAAGAAGGGTCGTGGGCGACGAACCTTTACTGTAAAGTAAAGAATTTATATTTTGCGATGTATGTGTCCTGAGTATGAGTCAACTGAGCGGGATAGAAACCCAGAAAAATCACGTCCCGATGTATTTTAAAGTGTATCTCACAAATAGATATGATTTATCTAAACAAAATGGTTTCTACAAAATCGGTGTAAAATTTACCAGTCTTCTACTTTTTGAACGACCTGTATTTATACTGCAGTTACTAAAATTTTGCCATATAAATATATACATAATAACACAAGCACACTAAATTCGTCTAGCGTTCAAATAACAAGGTATCTCCTGAGGAGGGTTCATCTCTGCGAGTGCAAAAAATAGAAACACTTTTTTATTGCACTTACGAGCCCCCCTCCCGTTTTGAACACGCCTTTTTTCAGTAATAGTAAATGTCGGTAAAAATATCTCATTTTGTGTTTAAATGTCGTCAATGTAAATTTTTGAATTTTTGCTTGACGCCATGTGGTAGTGTATGTATGCTTATATATCTTTTCAGAATATGGGCATATATATAAATATATTATAGTCTTTCATATATATATCTAAGTTCTACTAATTTATTTTACGATTGACTTACCTTTTAATGTACATATCTGTATTGTTGAATGGTCAATAAATAAATACAAACTCATTCGACGTATTTTTTATTTTTTTACCTTTTCCTCTTATCCATCGGTTTTCAGTTCAATTGTAAACGTCACTTCTGAGGCCCTCATTCTACGGTGAAGCATCGGGCGCCCTTGTTTCTACGGCGAAGCGTCGGGCGCTCTTGTTTCTATGGTGAAGCTCCGGGCGTCATTGTTTCTACAGTGAAGCATCGGGCGCTCTTGTTTCCACGGCGAATCATCGGGCGCCCTTGTTTCCACGGGAAAGCTCCGGGCATCCTTGTTTATATGGGGAAGCCTCGGACGACCTTGTTTCTAAAGTGAAGCTCCGGGCGTCCTTGTTTCTAAGGTAAAGCATCGTGCGCCCTCGTTTCCACTCCGTATCATCTGGCGCTCTTGTTTCTACGGCGAATCATCGGGCGCCCTTGTTTCAAAGGGGAAGCACCGGGCGTCCTTGTTTCTAAGGTGAAGCTCCGGGCGTCTTTGTTTATATGGGGACGCCCTTGTTTCTAAGGTAAAGCTCCTGACGTCCTTGTTTTTACAGTGAAGCATCGGGCGCCCTTGTTTCCACGGGGAAGCTCCGGGCGTCCTTGTTTCTAAGGTGAAGCTCCGGGCGTCTTTGTTTACATGGGGACGCCCTTGTTTCTAAGGTGAAGCTCCGGACGTCCTAGTTTTTACAGTGAAGCATCGGGCGCCCTTGTTTCCACGGGGAAGCTCCGGGCGTCCTTGTTTCTAAGGTGAAGCTCCGGGCGTCCTTGTTTCTACGGTGAAGCTACGGGCGTCCTTGTTTATATAGGGAAGCCTTGGACGTCCTTGTTTCTAATGTGAAGCCCCGGGCGCCCTTGTTTCTAAGGTGAAGCTCCGGCCTCCTTGTTTATATGGGGACGTCCTTGTTTCTAAGGTGAAGCTCCGGGCGTCCTTGTTTCTACATTGAAGCATCGGGCGTCCTTGTTTCTAAGGTGAAGCTTGGAGCGTCCCTGTTTCTACGGTGAAGCTCCGGGCGTCCTTGTTTATATGGGGAAGCCTCGGACGTCCTTGTTTCTAAGGTGAAGCATCGGGCGCACTTGTTTCTAAGGTGAAGCTCCGGGCGTCTTTGTTTATATGGGGACGCCCTTGTTTCTAAGGTGAAGCTCCGGACGTCCTTGTTTTTACAGTGATGCATCGGGCGCCCTTGTTTCCACGGGGAAGCTCCGGGCGTCCTTGTTTCTAAGGTGAAGCTCCGGGCGTCCTTGTTTCTACGGTGAAGCTCCGGGCGTCCTTGTTTATATGGGGAAGCCTCGGACGTCCTTGTTTCTAAGGTGAAGCATCGGGCGCACTTGTTTCTAAGGTGAAGCTCCGGGCGTCTTTGTTTATATGGGGACGTCCTTGTTTTTACAGTGATGCATCGGGCGCCCTTGTTTCCACGGAGAAGCTCCGGGCGTCCTTGTTTCTAAGGTGAAGCTCCGGGCGTCCTTGTTTATATAGGGAAGCCTCGGACTTCCTTGTTTCTAAGGTGAAGCCCCGGGTGCCATTGTTTCTAAGGTGAAGCTCCAGGCGTCCTTGTTTATATGGGAACGCCCTTGTTACTAAGGTGAAGCTCCGGGTGTCCTTGTTTCTACAGTGAAGCATCGGGCGCCCTTGTTTCTAAGGTGAAGCTCCGGGCGTCCTTGTTTCTACGTTGAAGCTCCGGGCGTCCTTGTTTATATGGGGAAGCCTCGGACGTCCTTGTTTCTAAGGTGAAGCCCCGGGTGCCCTTGTTTCTAAGGTGAAGCTCCGGGCGTCATTGTTTTTAAGGTGAAGCTCCGGGCGTCTTTGTTTGTACAGTGAAGCATCTGGCGCCTTTGTTTCTACGACGAATCATCAGGCGCACTTGTTTCAACGAAGAAGCTCCGGGCGTCCTTGTTTATATGGGGACGCCCTTGTTTCTAATCCGAAGCTCCGTGCGCCCTTCTTTCTAAGGTGAAGCTCCCGGCGTCGTTGTTTATATGGGGAAGCCTCGAACGTCCTTGTTTCTAAGGTGAAGCTCCGGGCGTCGTTGTTTCTACAGTTAAGCATCGGGCGCCATTGTTTCTACGGCGAATCATCTGACGCCCTTGTTTCTACGGCGAATCATCTGGCGCCCTTGTTTCTAAGGTGAAGCTTCAGGCGTCCTTGTTTCTACAGTGAAGCATCGGAGGTCATTGTTTCTATGGCGAATCATCTGGCGCCCTTGTTTCCACGGGAAGCTCCGGGCGCCCTTGTTTCTAAGGTGAAGCTCCGGGCGCCCTTGCTTATATGGGGAATTCTCGGACGCCCTTGTTTCTAAAGTGAAACTTCGGGCGCCCTTTTTTTCTACAATGAAGCGTTTCTTTATATCAAGTTTTAATAACATTTACAAAGTATACATACATTTACAGTATAAATACACGAAATTAGAAAGTACTTGATATAAAATTAATATGATGATAAGTCAAATTATCCGAAAAAAGAAACTTTTTCCGGACATATCGACGAGACTTGAGTGACATCTCGAGTGGTAATGAAGTTATCGTGTAAAACGCATTTAGAACTTCTAGAAAAGTACTCCAATTAAAGCACTAGCGGTAGAGAAAGATTATCTTAATCCCATTTACTCGAATTCCCATCAGATCAAACGATAAACTCGGTAATATGTAACCCGTTCGGTCTTGTAAAAAAAACGGTGCTATCCGCAAGCGACTTGTCACTGGTATTTGAGGTGGGAAATAAGTAACTGTTACTTCGAACAGTTACTTTCAGAAAATTACTAAAAAGAGGTTTTTTTTTGGTGGGATGATAAAACGAGTATTAAAAGCTTTTTTTTTCGAAACAATTTGACATCAGTCAGCTCGGAAAAAATTCAAAACATTAAAGCAAATGGCAAGGTCGTAAAATTGTTTGGGTACATTTATTCATGAGTTTCTCGTACTACCTGGAAATTCATGACTCGCTCATTTTACGCATTCTGACCTATGTCCGTGTCGATTATACTTGATTAAAAATGATATTGAAAAGTTGCAAAAATTTTGGTAACTCGAAATCTTAATAGAAGAAAATGAGAAATACGATAATTATGCTTCATTATTTGAAGTTTAAGTGGGGGTATACCCCAAAATACATTGTACCCATATAAAATTTTGAGAACAAAAAATTAATTTTATCCATATCACCGCTATTGACAAATGTGCTAAATTTCAGAATCATTGTCACTCCTCATTTATACAGATTCGGAAAAAATATATTTTGGGTATGGACTTCAACTTACAGCGTTGCCATCTTTAGTAGATTTTGGCTTTTCCAGCAGAAATTTTAGTGGGTTATTTTTTTTAATACTTTTTTGGTAGATTTTAAAAGGTACTTACTTTTTGCAAAACAAATGCTCTGCCTCCCTGTATCGAACGCAAAATGCGAACGGATTTTTTCCCAGTTTAATTTAATTAAAACTACTGACCGAAAAAAATTTCTTTATAAAAACGTCTCTTTACTTTTACTCGCAAAAGAAGGCTTAAAGGACTTTTTCAGAAAATCTACGAAAAAACAGTGGCAACACTGGTGCGCTGCCGCTTTGTCTCCGTGTGCCAGTGTTGCCAGTTTTTGCAGGAAATTACTGTTTCTGCAGAAAGGTGCTTTCAAGTTTCAAGTAGAATTAGAGACCAATTTGACTTTTGCTTTCAAGTTGGGGACTTGAATCACAGTTGAATAGTTCAAGTGCACTTGAAAACACTGGAAGTGGCTCTGCACTGCGGCAAATTAGTCAACCACCCACGGAGAGTTCTTATTGTGAGGTATCGTAAACTTGAAACAAATCATTCAAGTAAAAATTTCAACTTGAAATGACTTGAATGAAATATTGAAATAGTATGAGCGTTCACTTGAATTCAGGTTACTCCTTTCAAGTTACTTGAATTCAATAAAAGTTGACTGGGTCTCTACTTCTACTTGAAACTTGAAAGCACCTTTCAAGTTACTTGAATTCAAGTTAAATGATGTTCCCACATTTCAATTCGTTTCAAGTTGCACCAATTATTGCACTTGAATTCAAGTAACTTGTAAAGTCTGAACGAGCCTTTCAACTGTGATTCAACTCGACCTTCAAGTACCCAACTTGAAAGCAAAAGTTAACTTGGTCTCTACTTCAACTTGAAACTTGAAAGTACCTTTCAAGTTACTTGAAAGCAAGTGAAATGATATTCACACCATTCAATTTGTTTCAAGTTGCACCAATTATTGCACTTGAATTCAAGTACTTTGTAAAGTCTGAACGGGCCTTTCAACTGTGATTCAACTCGACCTTCAAGTACCCAACTTGAAAGCAAAAGTTAACTTGTCTCTACTTCAACTTGAAACTTGAAAGCACCTTTCAAGTTACTTGAATTCAAGTGAAATGATGTTCACACCATTCAATTTGTTTCAAGTTGCACCAATTATTGCACTTGAATTCAAGTACCTTGTAAAGTCTGAACGAGCCTTTCAACTGTGATTCAACTCGACCTTCAAGTACCCAACTTGAAAGCAAAAGTTAACTTGTCTCTACTTCAACTTGAAACTTGAAAGCATCTTTCAAGTTACTTGAATTCAAGTGAAATGATGTTCACGCCTTTCAATTTGTTTCAAGTTGCACCAATTATTGCACTTGAATTCAAGTACCTCGTAAAGTCTGAACGAGCCTTTCAACTGTGATTCAACTCGACCTTCAAGTACCCAACTCGAAAGCAAAAGTTAACTTGGTCTCTACTTCAACTTGAAACTTGAAAGCATCTTTCAAGTTACTTGAATTCAAGTGAAATGATGTTCACACCTTTCAATTTGTTTCAAGTTGCACCAATTATTGCACTTGAATTCAAGTACCTCGTAAAGTCTGAACGAGCCTTTCAACTGTGATTCAACTCGACCTTCAAGTACCCAACTTGAAAGCAAAAGTTAACTTGGTCTCTACTTCAACTTGAAACTTGAAAGCACCTTTCAAGTTACTTGAATTCAAGTGAAATGATGTTCACACCTTTCAATTTGTTTCAAGTTGCACCAATTATTGCACTTGAATTCAAGTACCTTGTAAAGTCTGAACGAGCCTTTCAACTGTGATTCAACTCGATCTTCAAGTACCCAACTTGAAAGCAAAAGTTAACTTGGTCTCTACTTCAACTTGAAACTTGAAAGTACCTTTCAAGTTACTTGAAAGCAAGTGAAATGATATTCACACCATTCAATTTGTTTCAAGTTGCACCAATTATTGCACTTGAATTCAAGTACTTTGTAAAGTCTGAACGGGCCTTTCAACTGTGATTCAACTCGACCTTCAAGTACCCAACTTGAAAGCAAAAGTTAACTTGTCTCTACTTCAACTTGAAACTTGAAAGCACCTTTCAAGTTACTTGAATTCAAGTGAAATGATGTTCACACCATTCAATTTGTTTCAAGTTGCACCAATTATTGCACTTGAATTCAAGTACCTTGTAAAGTCTGAACGAGCCTTTCAACTGTGATTCAACTCGACCTTCAAGTACCCAACTCGAAAGCAAAAGTTAACTTGGTCTCTACTTCAACTTGAAACTTGAAAGCATCTTTCAAGTTACTTGAATTCAAGTGAAATGATGTTCACGCCTTTCAATTTGTTTCAAGTTGCACCAATTATTGCACTTGAATTCAAGTACCTCGTAAAGTCTGAACGAGCCTTTCAACTGTGATTCAACTCGACCTTCAAGTACCCAACTTGAAAGCAAAAGTTAACTTGGTCTCTACTTCAACTTGAAACTTGAAAGCACCTTTCAAGTTACTTGAATTCAAGTGAAATGATGTTCACACCTTTCAATTTGTTTCAAGTTGCACCAATTATTGCACTTGAATTCAAGTACCTTGTAAAGTCTGAACGAGCCTTTCAACTGTGATTCAACTCGATCTTCAAGTACCCAACTTGAAAGCAAAAGTTAACTTGGTCTCTACTTCAACTTGAAACTTGAAAGTACCTTTCAAGTTACTTGAAAGCAAGTGAAATGATATTCACACCATTCAATTTGTTTCAAGTTGCACCAATTATTGCACTTGAATTCAAGTACTTTGTAAAGTCTGAACGGGCCTTTCAACTGTGATTCAACTCGACCTTCAAGTACCCAACTTGAAAGCAAAAGTTAACTTGTCTCTACTTCAACTTGAAACTTGAAAGCACCTTTCAAGTTACTTGAATTCAAGTGAAATGATGTTCACACCATTCAATTTGTTTCAAGTTGCACCAATTATTGCACTTGAATTCAAGTACCTTGTAAAGTCTGAACGAGCCTTTCAACTGTGATTCAACTCGACCTTCAAGTACCCAACTTGAAAGCAAAAGTTAACTTGGTCTCTACTTCAACTTGAAACTTGAAAGCACCTTTCAAGTTACTTGAATTCAAGTGAAATGATGTTCACACCTTTCAATTTGTTTCAAGTTGCACCAATTATTGCACTTGAATTCAAGTACCTTGTAAAGTCTGAACGAGCCTTTCAACTGTGATTCAACTCGGCCTTCAAGTCCCCAACTTGAAAGCAAACTTGGACGAATTGTACGAATGTTGTTGGCGCCAACGTTGGGGGCTATTTAACAAGCTTTCCTTTATCCTCACGATAAACCGTAAACCCACGAATATATTTTTTCCGAATCTGTATGTGATGATGTTATTGTATTCGGGATTCTGGATGAACTTTCAGATACTGATAAGAACGTTTTGAATCACTGTCAAATAGAATATTGTCAGATACGCCTTTGAACTTATTATTTAAGAGTTAAGAGTTAACAGTTCCAAAATAACGTTTGTCGTATCAAGTCACATCTTCATTATTCCACTACGCGCACTTTCTGTTACTCGGAAATCGCGGTCCTTGATTCGTTTTTACAGTCAGTCTCGTTCTATCGTCGTGGGCGGAATGTAACTCTGTGTGTGTACCGCCAGTGTTTACAAAAATAATCAAAATATAAATAAATCAACGTGTTCCTTCAACAACCGTCTAAATCGTTTAGTTACTTCGATTGTTTAAATGATCGTACTAATCAAAAGCGATGACAATAACTCGATAAAGTTTTGTGTAACGTTAAATTGCCATATGAGAAGCATGAAAAAATTTCTACTACTGTAGTGAGTTTATTTTCTTCTCTAGGAATATTAATAGATGTTATGACGGAAGATACCTCAAAGAGTAGAAAGAAAGAAAGAAGTTTCGACTGCTAAAGAGGCAAATAATAGCGAGTTCTATATTCAACGACACTTCCGTTGTTGCTTAAGTAGACTAACAATTAACAGTAAAGTACTTTAAACATAACCTGAGTTTTGCATTAGGTGAAATTGTTGGTTAACATGTTGAGCAAGTGGCGCCCAAATAGACCAGTAAATTAAAATAATAGTAGGATGAAACCCGTTGGAAAAGGAAGAGAATATAACAAACATGAAAGGAAACATAATTTACGGGCGCTCTGGGGTCGGGAAGTGGAAGGGGGGGAATTTTTAAGGGTAGAAAACTGTTTATTTCGATTTCCGGCGAAACTACAAGTCCTATGGAAAAAAGTTAAATGGCAAAGTTGTAGGTAATAAAAAGATCTACAACTTTTCTATTTACACTTTTTTTACATAACCTCAAAATGTATGTGAAAAATTCAAATAACCAAGTTTTTGGTTTTTTATTTTTATCTTTTACAAAAATTTGTTTTTTTTCACGAAATTTGGTGTAAACTTACCTTTTTATGTCCCAAACACTCTGTAATTTTTTTTGTTTTAAAATATTTATTTTTTTAACCTTATTTTGACTTAATTTCGAAAAAGCAGTCTAATTTTGAATCGAAAATTCTCACGTCAAAATATCTGCTTTTTTTAAAAAATCAAGAAAATCCACAAAAAAAAAATAGAAAAACACTTAAATTTAACGATTTTCCTAGTAAATTTTAGAATACTTCACCCTTCAAAATAAGCTATTGAGAGGTCACCTACTATTTTTTCTTGCAACAACATTTATATTAACTTTTTGAGGCATACATTTTTTCTACCGGCAAATTTATCTGTACTTAGGGGTTTCTGGGGTCGCTGAATACAAATACGAAGCCAGGAAATTGTAAATGTTCGTTTCCCAGATGGCGGATTCAAAATGGCGTATTAAAAAACGATATTGGTATCTTTAAAATTTCACTTTGGGGTTTTCGGGGTCGCTTATTACGAATATAAATATTTTTTCGCAGCAATAGAGTTAATTAAAATTTTTATAAGATAAAGAATGGGAAAATCAAACAAGAAACCAATACTCCGTAGTAATGAAGCTTCAGTTTTATCGTTTTTGTCAGACGATCTGTCGATGTAATAAAATTGTTTTGTATATGAAACTGAAACTAATTAATTTTCAAAATCCGTTTTTCGATTTTTATTAATCATTTTGAGCGGTAATTTAATTATAGCAACCTCTCATCAGTTTATATTATGTAGTTTTGTTGTCTTTATTATTATTAATTGCTTTCGGAACATATTTTAGTGCAGATTCTCTATCAAACTTTATATCTTTTAGGAAACGAGTAAGGAATTTAATTTATCAGATTCGACATCCTAAGACCGGTTTCTGCCTTTCGGCTTCGTCAGTTAGGCTTTTCGAATCCAATAAATAAAATTCCAAACTCGTACAAGTCAATAGCTATGTCCGCTATTAGATAAAATTTTTAGATGTGCTGCCATCTATGATTAGAAGAGAGTATTGACAATTTTTAAAGCAAATAATTCCCGAGAGTGACATTTTGACTAGAATCAGTCAAATAAAAGCTTTGCAACACACAATGCAAATTGTGTATGCAACCCCAATACATCGGGAATTATTTGCTTTAAAAATTGTCAATACTCTCTTCTAATCATAGATGGCAGCACATCTAAAAATTTATATCTTTTATCTCATCATTTGTTTTATAGAAAATATTTGTTTATTCTATGAAAATGGTAAAAAATGTTTATTGAATATTGAATCAAAAAACGCCAAATAAGTGGAAAAAAAATGTTTCACCTTTTTTTTCTTCGTGACAAAATTTTTTGGTAACAAGTTTTCACAATATTTATTTATAAAATCAACTTTTTTTCATCGAAATGGACCGAGACATGTTTTTTGTATCTATAGAAAAATATATGAATTATTTAAGAATATTCGCCCATTTGTTACCTAAAAAACACACTGTATAACCTGAAAGTAATATCCGCAGTAATTTAGATAGGTAAAGTAACAAAGTAGAACTGTAAAAGGTAGAGTAAAATTAAAGGAAATGCACATCCAAGAAATAAATTGGAAAAGTTCGGGAAGCTTCAGGAACATACGCGGAAGTCACTATATTTGAAACGTTTGGTATCTTGTCGCTTCCAGAACTAGTAGATGTTTCATCACCTGTTATAATAAATTTTATATTCTCGCTTTATCAGTGGTGTATCATCGGGAAAGAGAACTCAGTTATTGGCGAGAACATATTAATATAATTAATATTTTCAGTGTTTTTTTAATTTTTCCTAAATATTACAGGTTTTTCGCTTTTGCAGGCTTCTTGACCTTGAAAATTATGTATCTTAGATTAAAACCAGTTGAGAATGCTCTTATAGCATTGCCATGATGTCATTTCTTATTCTAATCACACAGTCTACTCACTTTTACCAAAATCGTCATTCACTATGTGTCTACTTTTTTTGAAGGTGTTCCCAAGAGGTACGGAAGGACAGATCAAACCCTAAGCTTACTTTTTAATGTTCTATCAAAATCTGAAGTCAGAATTTTAGAATTCACAATTTCTTTTTCTACAGTCTTCGAAAAGAAAATATCTGTTTTGACCTTATCTGTAATCTCCGTGGAACCTCCACTTTCTCTTGATTTTCTCCTTAAAATCATACAAGACATTTCGTCCTCGGTTTTACATCATCAGTCAATTTATTGACCTATAAATAAGAATCGTACAGACTTTAAAGTTTATTAACACATTTCCCGACAAAAACTTCTAGTTTTTGGAATTTTAACTTAAAAAATTCCATTATTATATACATTTTTTGTTGTATTTTGTCTACAAATTTGATATATTACATTTTTAGAAGAAAAATCGAACTTTCATAATAAATTTTAAAAAATTCTAGCGCCTAAAATAATGTTTTCTGGTTTAACCAATATATTGTACTAGACGTAAAATTTCATAAGAAATCCAAAAATGAGGGTTCCAAATTCGTACGATTTTTTTTAAGGAACTTATGGACGATTTTGTGAAGACATGTCAAAAAATATCATCGGATTTTAGCGAACTTTGTTTTAAAAAAATTCTACCGCCAAAAATAATGTTTTCTGGTTTAACCAATATATTGTACTAGACGTAAAATTTCATAAGAAATCCAAAAATGAGGGTTCCAAATTCGTACGATTTTTTTTAAGGAACTTATGGACGATTTTGTGAAGACATGTCAAAAAATATCATCGGATTTTAGCGAACTTTGTTTTAAAAAAATTCTACCGCCAAAAATAATGTTTTCTGGTTTAACCACTATATTGTACTAGACGTAAAATTTCATAAGAAATCCAAAAATGAGGGTTCCAAATTCGTATGATTTTTTTTAAGGAACTTATGGACGATTTTGTGAAGACATGTCAAAAAATATCGGATTTTAGCAAACCTTGTTTTAAAAAAATTCTACCGCCAAAAATAATGTTTTCTGGTTTAACCAATATATTGTACTAGACGCAAAATTTCATAAGAAATCCAAAAATGATGGTTCCAAGTTCGTGTGATTTTTTTTAAGGAAGTTATGGACGATTTTGTGAGGACATGTCAAAAAATATCATCAGATTTTAGCAAACCTTGTTTTAAAAAAATTCTACCGCCAAAAATAATGTTTTCTGGTTTAACCACTACATTGTACTAGACGTAAAATTTCATAAGAAATCCAAAAATGAGGGTTCCAAATTCGTATGATTTTTTTTAAGGAAGTTATGGACGATTTTGTGAGGACATGTCAAAAAATATCATCAGATTTTAGCAAACCTTGTTTTAAAAAAATCCTACCTCCAAAAATAATGTTTTCTGGTTTAACCAATATATTGTACTAGACGCAAAATTTCATAAGAAATCCAAAAATGATGGTTCCAAGTTCGTGTGATTTTTTTTAAGGAAGTTATGGACGATTTTGTGAGGACATGTCAAAAAATATCATCAGATTTTAGCAAACCTTGTTTTAAAAAAATTCTACCGCCAAAAATAATGTTTTCTGGTTTAACCAATATATTGTACTAGACGTAAAATTTCATAAGAAATCCAAAAATGAGGGTTCCAAATTCGTACGATTTTTTTTAAGGAACTTATGGACAATTTTGTGAAGACATGTCAAAAAATATCATCGGATTTTAGCGAACTTTGTTTTAAAAAAATTGTACCGCCAAAAATAATGTTTTCTGGTTTAACCACTACATTGTACTAGACGTAAAATTTCATAAGAAATCCAAAAACGACGGTTCTAAGTTCGTGCGATTTTTTTTAAGAAAGTTATGGACGATTTTGTGAAGACATGTCAAAAAATATCATCGGATTTTAGCGAACTTTGTTTTAAAAAAATTCTACCGCCAAAAATAATGTTTTCTGGTTTAACCAATATATTGTACTAGACGCAAAATTTCATAAGAAATCCAAAAATGATGGTTCCAAGTTCGTGTGATTTTTTTTAAGGAAGTTATGGACGATTTTGTGAGGACATGTCAAAAAATATCATCAGATTTTAGCAAACCTTGTTTTAAAAAAATTCTACCGCCAAAAATAATGTTTTCTGGTTTAACCACTACATTGTACTAGACGTAAAATTTCATAAGAAATCCAAAAATGAGGGTTCCAAATTCGTATGATTTTTTTTAAGGAAGTTATGGACGATTTTGTGAGGACATGTCAAAAAATATCATCAGATTTTAGCAAACCTTGTTTTAAAAAAATCCTACCTCCAAAAATAATGTTTTCTGGTTTAACCAATATATTGTACTAGACGCAAAATTTCATAAGAAATCCAAAAATGATGGTTCCAAGTTCGTGTGATTTTTTTTAAGGAAGTTATGGACGATTTTGTGAGGACATGTCAAAAAATATCATCAGATTTTAGCAAACCTTGTTTTAAAAAAATTCTACCGCCAAAAATAATGTTTTCTGGTTTAACCAATATATTGTACTAGACGTAAAATTTCATAAGAAATCCAAAAATGAGGGTTCCAAATTCGTACGATTTTTTTTAAGGAACTTATGGACAATTTTGTGAAGACATGTCAAAAAATATCATCGGATTTTAGCGAACTTTGTTTTAAAAAAATTGTACCGCCAAAAATAATGTTTTCTGGTTTAACCACTACATTGTACTAGACGTAAAATTTCATAAGAAATCCAAAAACGACGGTTCTAAGTTCGTGCGATTTTTTTTAAGAAAGTTATGGACGATTTTGTGAAGACATGTCAAAAAATATCATCAGATTTTAGCAAACCTTGTTTTAAAAAAATTCTACCGCCAAAAATAATGTTTTCTGGTTTAACCAATATATTGTACTAGACGCAAAATTTCATAAGAAATCCAAAAATGATGGTTCCAAGTTCGTGTGATTTTTTTTAAGGAAGTTATGGACGATTTTGTGAAGACATGTCAAAAAATATCATCAGATTTTAGCAAACCTTGTTTTAAAAAAATTCTACCGCCAAAAATAATGTTTTCTGGTTTAACCAATATATTGTACTAGACGCAAAATTTCATAAGAAATCCAAAAATGATGGTTCCAAGTTCGTGTGATTTTTTTTAAGAAAGTTATGGACGATTTTGTGAAGACATGTCAAAAAATATCATCAGATTTTAGCAAACCTTGTTTTAAAAAAATTCTACCGCCAAAAATAATGTTTTCTGGTTTAACCAATATATTGTACTAGACGTAAAATTTCATAAGAAATCCAAAAAAGACGCGTGCGATTTTTTTTTAAGAAAGTTATGGGCGATTTTGTGAAGACATGTCAAAAAATATCATCAGATTTTAGCAAACTTTGTTTTTAAAAAATTCTACCGCCCAAAATAATGTTTTCTGGTTTAACCAATATATTGTACTAGACGTAAAATTTCATAAGAAATCCAAAAAAGACGCGTGCGATTTTTTTTTAAGAAAGTTATGGGCGATTTTGTGAAGACATGTCAAAAAATATCATCAGATTTTAGCAAACTTTGTTTTTAAAAAATTCTACCGCCCAAAATAATGTTTTCTGGTTTAACCAATATATTGTACTAGACGTAAAATTTCATAAGAAATCCAAGAATCTAGACTTCAGTGCACGCCACTGGACTTTGCTGGGATAAGTAGACTAGAAAGTATTATGCAATGGTTTTGCATTTACTTTGAAAGCACCGTAACAATTATATTTTTAATTATTATTACCAAAAACGATTTAAAAACAATGATTCTCTACTCAAACTCATATGACGTCCTTCATCTATTTAATTTTATTTTAAAAAAATGGCTTATATTATATCTGAAAAGTCCGCAAATGATTCAGTTGGTTTAAAAAATGCGTTTTTCATGTTTAAAATAATTATATATTGATAAATGAAGGTAAGTAAAAACAAAGTAGATCACTAGAAAATTATTTTTAGCACCGAGTTTCATAAAAAAACATATTTTTGCGGGAGGTAAAAATTAAAAACAAAAAAACTGTTTTCAGCGATTTTTTCGATAATTTTGAGGTTATGTTGAAAAATTTTGCTTCGCCCACGACCCTTCTTCACTGAAGTTAGCCGGCATCCAAAAACTGATTTTAGCGTTTTTCTCGACCATTTTAAGGTTATGTTAAAAAATGATTAATACAAAAGTTTAAGATTTTTTAATTATCTACAACTTTCACATTAAACTTTTTTCGATAGGATGCATATTTCAGCCACAAATCGTAAAAAAGCGATAGCCCAACCATCAAACTGTATATTAAAACAGCATTATTTATATAATATAAACAAAATGAACTAAATAAAGAACGCCCGATAACTTCATAAAATACTAACTAATATTACACAGCACCGATGAAAAGCTGGAGAGCAAAGAAAATCCAGATAATTGCATTATCTCAAAAGCCCAAAAATCATTTAGCAACTTAATCATCTATAAAGAAAGTCCCGTATAAAGTTAGTTGAAGTTTTCCATAAACGGAGTTAGTTCCACGACTCGGTAACTTCAACGTCAGTGGTTAATTTCAATAAACGGAATTTTTTCTTTGGCATATAGTTCAAGAACTAGAACTTAGATTTATAGTTTTGAGTTAATCTAACTTTCTGCTAGAAGATAGTGAACATGATAATTTGGAGTACATAATTAATGTTACGGTTTATCTTTGACGGTACCGGATTAAGCCATTTTGTCAGCACATCTGGTAGCCCCAAAATATGAGTCGGTTGAAAAAAAGTTTGAAGCTAAAGTTGTAGCTGATGAAATTTCCAACAATTTGGTTGGTTTTTCTTTTGTCTCCTATAAAAATTGGTCGATTTATGAATTTTCAAAAATATGAAAGCAGAAATATCCCTATCCATCTATCTAAATAACATTATAAGTAAGTGGATTAACTAAAAAATTACTTTTACTTACCCCATTTTAATCTGTTCCATCTATTAAGATTCACCATCAAGTAAGCACATTAGTAAAATAGACTGTCCCTAGTAAAGTAGTCCAGCGTGAAGACGCGCTTTGATTTGAATTCGATGTTAATTTAATCTACCCCTCAAATCTTGTTAATCGAATACGTTTGAACTATTAGACAAGCGGGATAATTAACCTTGCTTGCTCTAAATTATCCCTTGCGGATGTGTTCTTCGACGAAATACACACGTAAAGGTATATACAGACATATGTAGGTACGTTTGTTTATGTTCAGTAATTAATTCTAAACAAACTAGAAAGTTATATTCGATTGCAACAATTTATGGCGAAAGGAATATGTCGAAATTAAAAAAAAAAAGTTGATCTCTCTGATGTTGGTCGGATGCTGCCTTTGGACGAGCTGATTTTTAAAGTCAAAATAGTTTTTTCTGTTCTATAAACAGTAAAAAAGAAAATAGTGGGTTTGTTACAATTCGGCTCCACGTTGGGCGCAAAATTGTAACATTTTTGAATGAATACAATTTGGAATGTTGGAGTTTTAACGATTCAAATTTTTTTTTCGCTCCCTTACATTCTTTATTAGTTTATATGTTTTGAATACGTATTTGGTTCGTTCTCTCTAAAAAGATCAAACGAAAGAGGTAGGTAAGTAAATGAAAAAACTAATTTTCTTAAGCAAATATCAATTACGAACCTAGTTTAAAAATATACTCGTTTTTCGCGTAATGCCTTCTTCAACCGCGATTTAAATTGTTCGTTTTATAACCTACTAGAAATTAAAAAAAAAAATTCTGTCGTAACGAATTTTGTTTACCCCAATTTCATTTTGATTAGTCTACTTATTTAACACCCGTTTTTTATCAAAAAGAACTCGATCATTTCTCCATAAAATCAATTTTGCCATCTCCTTTTGTCAAATTTGAGTTTCCTAAAAAAATGAGTTTCTATACGGATCGTCTAAGATCGAAGTGACTGGTACACAGGGCCGCATTAAGATGCCTAACAGTACTGGCAATTGTTGTTGACACTGGCCTCTGGAGTTGTCAGTTTAGGACGATCTGATTAAATCTGACTGGCAATTGTTGTTGACACTGGCCTGCCTCTAGAGTTGTCATTCAAAGTTCCGATTATTTTAGACCTCCAAATAAATTCAAATCCATAAATTTGTCATCAAACATTTCTTACGCTTTTTCTCTTTTATTTTATATTATTTGTCAAACAGTTTTTATACATAATTTTAACGTACATTTTTAAATATAAGATCGAAGTTGAGCAACAACATGTTCAATATTTTATGCTTGTTGTATTTTTGACAGAGTTAAAAATATCGTAACATGTATTTTACAATTAAATTTTAATAGTGCGCTAGATTATTTTAAAACGTTATAAACATATAGAAAAAATATAACCAAAATAGGATATTATCCATCAATATTCTCCGCGGGATTAATTTCTAGAGTATCCATACTCCCTGTGGTCGATCAAGCTAGATATTTTGAAGCATTTTGATTAAGCGAGCCTCGCGAATGAAATGTGAAAATATTAAATCGATAACATCTCTTAGATGTAAAATGGCGTAAGGCGTCTAATGATCCATCTGATAAAATAACGATTAATTAATGTCTTTTGGTTTATACAATGATTTTAATCTTATCGAATAATATGTGGGAATATTGTTGTTAAACGGAGATATAAATAATAAATCATTTTTTGTTTATTTTCACAATGGAAGAATTAAACAGATATTTCAATCTGAAATGTATGTATTACATGATAGCCCAGAGCCAAAAATTCTTAGCAGTATGTGAATTAAGAGCATTCACTACCTTGGTGGAACTGGTTGTGCTTTCTCATGTCCCATCAAATTAGTTTCTATACCTCAATTGTCTACCAGAATAGCAGAGACTAAAATGGGACAAGACACTGTTTCCATCTGCACAACCAGAGAATAGCTCACATGGAGGAGTGGCCTCCCCTCTTATGTGGAGCCTAATTCGATTTGACCGAGATTGGTATATCGTATCAAGGCTATGCAGATGACATAGTCATAATCGCAAGAGGAAAATTCGAGAATACCCTCTGCGACATAGTTCAAAGAGGGCTTGACTATACTAAAGAATGGCTTCAACCCCACCCTTAGTTGCCTTTACACGGAAAAGAAACATTAACCTCAAAACCATCGAATTGGACGGGAAGTCAGATGGAAGTCAGATGTCAAATATCTGGGACTAATACTAGATAATAAACTCATCTGGAATAAGCATGAAAAGAAGTAACCAGCAAAGCCACGAAAGCTCTAATGGTATGCAGAAACTGGGGATGTAACCCAAAGATTCCCAAGATGAGATGACAAAGAAGTTTAGCTTTGTGAAAGAATTCAACACAAAGCTTAACAAAAGCGAATGGGACAAAGATACCATCCCAAAACTCAAGAGAAGTGCCATTAAATGGTACACAGATAGTTCTAGAACAACTGAAGGAACAGGAATAGGAGTATATGGGTCTGGAACCAAATATTCTGAAAGTTTAGGCAAATCTCGCAGACAAGAGATCATCATCATGTCAGACAGGGTACAACAAGTACAAATATTGACAATATGCTCGAACAAATCTTGGACAAACTAAACAAGATGGATGAGCGTATTTTAAACCTACAAAAACGCGCTCAAGGAGCAATCCCTAAAACCAGAAATGGTTAAACACTTAAGAATCCTAGAATGGAATGCAAACGGGTTACTACAGCTTCAACAAGAACTACAAACAATCCTGGAACTAGAAAAAATTGAAACGCACTTCACTAAGGAGTCATTTATCAAATTTAAGGGTTATAAGGTGTATCGTACTATCCATCCAGACAATTCAGCAAAAGGCGGAAGTGCAGTTATAATAAAGGAATGTATATTACACCAGCAAGAAATGGGTTACCAAACGGTAGAGATACAGGCATCTGTTAAAATTAAAACAAAGACTAACTTCGTAAGTCAATCACAGCTTTATACTCTGGATAGCCAAGAAGACAGATTCATAGTTGGAGGAGACTTCAATACGAAACATACCCACTGGGGATCCAGACTAATAACGTCTAAAGGTAAAGAACTATTAGCAACATGCAACAATCTCAAATGTGAAACATTCTCAACTGGAAAGCCAACGTACTGGCCCACAGATCCGAACAAAATTCCTGATCTTATAGATTTCTTTGTAATTAGAAATATATCCTCAAATTATATACTTGGGACATGAACTCAGATCACTCACCCATACTTCTTACACTGAGTGATAGTGTGATTCAATAAGAAAATCAACCTAAATTAGTCAACAAACGAACGGACTGGCAAAGCTTCAAAATCAAACTTGAACGGTTAATTAATCTCTCGGTTCCGTTGAGAACAGAAGAACAACTAGATCAGGAAGTCGAACGTTTTGTCAAAGATATTCAACAAGCAGCTTGGGAACACCCCTGATTTTAAATACAAAACAAAAGGAAATAATTATCCAAAAGAGATAAGAGACCTTATACTAGAAAAAAGAAAAATCAGAAGAAAATGGCAACAGTCCAGAGCACAAGCTGATAAAACAGCTTTAAATAATGCAACACAACAGTTAAAACGCGAAATTCAGCGTATTTAAAATGAATCGATTGGTGAGTACTTGAGTGAATTAACTAATGACATCAGTACTCTGGAAAGCAACCAAACGATTAAAAAGTCCTATTACACATAACCCACCAATTAGAAAGGAAGACGGGAGATGTGCACGAAATAATATACAAAAAGCAACCAGATTCGCAGAACACTTAGAAAATACTTTCCAGACCAACGATGGTGAAGAGACCCAAGACTGGAATGAACCAGAACAGGAAGATTCAGTCGTTAGATCTACTTCTCCAAAAGAAGTTTATGTGGAAATCGAAACAAATATAAATCCTAAATAAGCTCCTGGATTTGATCTCATTACCGGGGAAATCTTGAAACAACTCCCACGTAAAGCTGTTGTCAAACTGACCAACCTTATCAATGCATCATTTAGGATGAGATACGTACCTCAGCTATGGAAAGTAGCAGAGGTTATAATGATACCTAAGCCAGGTAAACCCCAAGAAGTAACGTCATACCGACCAATCTCTTTGTTGCCTGTTATTTCGAAACTTTACGAAAAATTGCTTCTTAAGAGATTAAAACCTACAATAGAAGAAAAGGACCTGATTCCCTCCCATCAATTTGGTTTTAGAGAAAAACACTCAACGATCGACAAGGTACATAGAATCACAGACATAATTGAAAAGTCTTTAGAGGCTTTAGAGGCTTTTGATAAAGTCTGGCATGAGGGCCTTAACCACAATTTAAATTTGTTACTACCACGTAAGTATTCAAAACTCTTAAAACAGATATTTCAGAATAAAACAGGAAGATGTATATTCTGATCTAAGAGAAATTAAGGCAGGAGTACCCCAAGGTAGTGTACTAGGTGCAGTACTCTACTTACTGTATACCAGCGATATTCCTAACCTTGAGGACGATACTATTGCAACATTTGCTGATGATACTGCCATTCTGGCTGTTGGAAAAGACCATGAAGAACCCAACCGAAAATTACAAACATCTGTAGACCAGATTAACACTGAAATATGCATCCTATCAAAAAAAGTTTAACGTTAAAGTTGTAGAGAATTAAAAAATCCCTCAAGCTCCGGACTTATAACGTTAGATGTTTCCCTGTTTGTCAAGCTTAATTACAATAACAAAATGAACTAATTTCTTATCATTTATCTAGACAGACACCATTAAACCACCCCCTAAGAACATTTAGCGCCCAGAAATAAGGCAACCGAGCGAATTTATCTCCTCTATGAAGCTCACCCGAGTGTTTAGAGAACACTTAATAGAAATGATAAATGAACTAGAGGTATGACGAATATCATCTTGTCTGCTGACACATTCCGAAGAGAACGAATATAGACAAGAGATGGGAGAAAAGGAACCGCATGGATTTACTCAAGAAAAATCATAAAGGGGGTCAAAGTAATGTGATTGAGTTCCAGAGCGGAAGTCTAGGGTTACAATGCATGACATGACTGTAAATTGCGGTTTGTTTTCCATCCAGTTTATCAAGGATTTACGTCTCGATTTAGACAGATTGGTTGTTTGTTCAAAATTGGAAAGTTTTGGTACATAAAATATTGATACATGTTGTTGCAGAAGGAGAGTATCAAACGGTAATAAAAAAACTCTTAAGTCAAGTTTCGTTTAAAAATAAATTTTATTATTCTCCTTTATTACTTACTACACAATTTTTTACCAGTTTACCAGGACTACCGAGATATGCTCATAGCCTTTTTAAACTGTATCGTAGCTTCTAAGTGGACTGTATGATTTATGTGGACTGTAGTATTTATTGTCTTCCCAACTCCATTAACAAAAACAACAAACACCTTTTATTTAACGGTTTATTAAAAAATGTTAAATAAATAACAACTTGACAATAAAATTACTTTAGTAAGTAATGAACGAACAACGCACAAATTATTAGTAAACGTATGTTTTAACAATCACTAAAACATATTAGTAAAGAATTAAAATAATCACATCATTCAGAAAATATTTATAATGCGCGTTTTAGATGTTGTGTATATGAGTGTTGATGTTGCACTGATTTAAAAGTTTGCGAAGTCTAGTCGCTCAAGCTTATCCCCGTCCGTCCGATTGTTCTATTCTATTTGGTGCGAAGTTATGAAATTTTTATGGCGGACGTGACAATTTGCATGTTTCTAGAAAACATCCGTTAGAAATTCTGCGCCTTAGCGCTGTATAGAAATGGTATGAAATTGGCCTACATGACAAAATCCGCGTAATTCAAAACCGTTAAGGCTTCTGTGTCTCTCGCGGAAAATTAAGAAGGTATACGATATATCCCTAAAGACAAAAATTGTCGATTTTTGCATCCATGATTCATATTTCTACTACCGCAAAAATTTCTGATATTAGTATTCCTCCAGCCATCCACAATGTTGCGAAATTACCATATTTATAACTAACCCTAGAACAATTTCAATTTCGGAATATACCTACATGGCTACTCAATATTCCAATCCTGTATTTTCTCATTTGTGTCGTTAAATTGACCCATAGTTGAACCCTACAATGTAAATACATCACAAATCCAATTAAAGTGGAAAAATCTTTACATGCCACCACATAATCTTCGGGTGCAAATTATGTGATATTCGATGCTACTGAAATTTTGTCGCAGAGGTGGATTTGCCCATTTTTAAAATAATATATTGTGCATAACTTTGTTAATTGACGTCCGATCGTTATGAATTTTGGATGTGATATTTTTCAGTACTTCCCTGACATAGTTTCATAACAATAAAGAATATAGGACGTCACATAAAAGCTACGTAATGTTTTTTTTTCTCGATAGAATACGCAAAATATCGTCAATTTGCAGCGTAAAATGGTGAGTCCAGGAAACTTTTTTATCTTTGGAGATAGATAAAAAGTATAAGCGAGAAAAATGTTGCCAATAGAGCAAGGAAACTTTTTTACTTAAACTTTTTTTTTATACGACGTTTGGTTTGGGCTGTGTAATTTTTTAAAAAGAAAATTGAATCGGCGCGTCTCCACTCTTGGAATTGCCGTTGGCAGTGCGAAAATTTTACATCAAATCGATAAAAATAATACTAATAAAATTATTGTGGTCAATCTGGAATCAAATTTGTAACTTTTCAGCTTGAAAAAGCTTCATAAAGCTTGATAAAGCTTTCCTTTTAAAAAAGCTTGGTTTTCAAGCCCACCCAAACTTTTAAATTTCAAACCAAACTATTTGGGATTATAATAATTTTTTTACAAGCATAAAACACAATAATATTATTATTACATAACTAAAATATTTATTTTACAATGCATTTTCAATAGTGTGTTTATAAAATTGATTTGATTGGTTAAAAAGCGTTGAATAATGAAAATTCAACAATTTTAATGCCCAATAATCATAAGGCAACTAAATTTAACCAATCAAGATCAAGTACACATTTATTTTTACTCTGCAGCATGACCTTTAGTCTATACGTCAAAGTCAAATTCAGTTAATGCTAATAAAACTCATTCCCTAAAAATTTGTTGAAATGGATATTTCACTAATATAATTTTACATCAAATCGATTAAAGTAATACTAATAAAATTATTGTGGTAAAATTGGAATTAAATTTGTAACTTTTCAGCTTGGTAAAGCTTGATAAAACTTGACAAAGCTTGGTAAAGCTTGATAAAGCTTGATAAAGCTTGGTAAAGCTTGATAAAGCTTGGTAAAGATTGATAAAGCTAGGAAAAGCTTGAAAAAAGTTTTAATTTCAAGCTTAACTTTTTTATTTCAAGACAAACTACTTGGGATTTTCAGAATAAAAAAAATGACCTTGGTAAAGCTTGATAAAGCTTGGTAAAGACTGATAAAGCTAGGAAAAGCTTGAAAAAAGTTTTAATTTCAAGCCTAACTTTTTTATTTCAAGACAAACTACTTGGGATTTTCAGAATAAAAAAATGACCTTGGTAAAGCTTGATAAAGCTTGATAAAGCTTGGTAAAGATTGATAAAGCTAGGAAAAGCTTGAAAAAAGTTTTAATTTCAAGCCTAACTTTTTTATTTCAAGACAAACTACTTGGGATTTTCAGAATAAAAAAAATGACCTTGGTAAAGCTTGATAAAGCTTGGTAAAGCTTGATAAAGCTTGGTAAAGATTGATAAAGCTAGGAAAAGCTTGAAAAAAGTTTTCATTTCAAGCCTAACTTTTTTATTTCAAGACAAACTACTTGGGATTTTCAGAATAAAAAAAATGACCTTGGTAAAGCTTGATAAAGCTTGATAAAGCTTGGTAAAGATTGATAAAGCTAGGAAAAGCTTGAAAAAAGTTTTAATTTCAAGCCTAACTTTTTTATTTCAAGACAAACTACTTGGGATTTTCAGAATAAAAAAATGACCTTGGTAAAGCTTGATAAAGCTTGATAAAGCTTGATAAAGCTTGATAAAGCTTGATAAAGCTTGGTAAAGATTGATAAAGCTAGGAAAAGCTTGAAAAAAGTTTTAATTTCAAGCCTAACTTTTTTATTTCAAGACAAACTACTTGGGATTTTCAGAATAAAAAAAATGACCTTGGTAAAGCTTGATAAAGCTTGGTAAAGCTTGATAATGCTTGGTAAAGATTGATAAAGCTAGAAAAAGCTTGAAAAAAGTTTTAATTTCAAGCCTAACTTTTTTATTTCAAGACAAACTACTTGGGATTTTCAGAATAAAAAAAATGACCTTGGTAAAGCTTGATAAAGCTTGGTAAAGATTGATAAAGCTAGGAAAAGCTTGAAAAAAGTTTTAATTTCAAGCCTAACTTTTTTATTTCAAGACAAACTACTTGGGATTTTCTGAATAAAAAAAATGACCTTGGTAAAGCTTGATAAAGCTTGGTAAAGATTGATAAAGCTAGGAAAAGCTTGAAAAAAGTTTTAATTTCAAGCCTAACTTTTTTATTTCAAGACAAACTACTTGGGATTTTCAGAATAAAAAAAATGACCTTGGTAAAGCTTGATAAAGCTTGGTAAAGCTTGATAATGCTTGGTAAAGATTGATAAAGCTAGAAAAAGCTTGAAAAAAGTTTTAATTTCAAGCCTAACTTTTTTATTTCAAGACAAACTACTTGGGATTTTCAGAATAAAAAAATGACCTTGGTAAAGCTTGATAAAGCTTGATAAAGCTTGATAAAGCTTGGTAAAGATTGATAAAGCTAGGAAAAGCTTGAAAAAAGTTTTAATTTCAAGCCTAACTTTTTTATTTCAAGACAAACTACTTGGGATTTTCAGAATAAAAAAATGACCTTGGTAAAGCTTGATAAAGCTTGATAAAGCTTGATAAAGCTTGGTAAAGATTGATAAAGCTAGGAAAAGCTTGAAAAAAGTTTTAATTTCAAGCCTAACTTTTTTATTTCAAGACAAACTACTTGGGATTTTCAGAATAAAAAAAATTACCTTGGTAAAGCTTGATAAAGCTTGGTAAAGCTTGATAATGCTTGGTAAAGATTGATAAAGCTAGAAAAAGCTTGAAAAAAGTTTTAATTTCAAGCCTAACTTTTTTATTTCAAGACAAACTACTTGGGATTTTCAGAATAAAAAAAATGACCTTGGTAAAGCTTGATAAAGCTTGGTAAAGATTGATAAAGCTAGGAAAAGCTTGAAAAAAGTTTTAATTTCAAGCCTAACTTTTTTATTTCAAGACAAACTACTTGGGATTTTCAGAATAAAAAAATGACCTTGGTAAAGCTTGATAAAGCTTGATAAAGCTTGGTAAAGATTGATAAAGCTAGGAAAAGCTTGAAAAAAGTTTTAATTTCAAGCCTAACTTTTTTATTTCAAGACAAACTACTTGGGATTTTCAGAATAAAAAAAATGACCTTGGTAAAGCTTGATAATGCTTGGTAAAGATTGATAAAGCTAGAAAAAGCTTGAAAAAAGTTTTAATTTCAAGCCTAACTTTTTTGTTTCAAGACAAACTACTTGGGATTTTCAGAATAAAAAAAATGACCTTGGTAAAGCTTGATAAAGCTTGGTAAAGATTGATAAAGCTAGGAAAAGCTTGAAAAAAGTTTTAATTTCAAGCCTAACTTTTTTATTTCAAGACAAACTACTTGGGATTTTCAGAATAAAAAAAATGACCTTGGTAAAGCTTGATAAAGCTTGATAAAGCTTGGTAAAGATTGATAAAGCTAGGAAAAGCTTGAAAAAAGTTTTAATTTCAAGCCTAACTTTTTTATTTCAAGACAAACTACTTGGGATTTTCAGAATAAAAAAAATGACCTTGGTAAAGCTTGATAAAGCTTGGTAAAGATTAATAAAGCTAGGAAAAGCTTGAAAAAAGTTTTAGTTTCAACCCTAACTTTTTTATTTCAAGACAAACTACTTGGGATTTTCAGAATAAAAAAAATGACCTGCTTAGATGAATTTCTTTTGGTTCAATGCAATTACCTGGAAACAGTTCGAGATCCATCAAAACAAAAGGGAACATTTTATTCATTTTTTCTAGAATAAATCGCTATGTGGTTCCTCGATACTTACCTGTATTTCTGTCGTATAAAAATGCGAAATTCAAAACCACTCTTACATACTGATCAATTTTATGATTCATGCTTCTTATGTTACAAAAACCATGAAATTTATATAGTCACTCCCTACACTGCCCTTGAGTGGTTTCTTGGCATCTTTGCCTAACATTGATTTATTAACTTTTATTGAAATTTATATTACAACAGAGTGAGCCAAAAAAAAGGAATTAATTGCCAAAAATCGTGGAAAAACAGATTTTTTAAAGGTTTTTTAGCATAATTAGCTTATCAGCCAATGAAAATTTTTGAATTATTATTATTATTATTATTATTATTATTCTTACATCTCTATCATCCAAACAAATCTTAGTTTACATTATTCACCTGTTCCAACTCAACCTAGCGTTGTATTTTTGGTTTTGAAGTCGCGTTAGATAAACCTGAAACACCCCAATCCAGAATATTTTTTGATTTATTGCCCGTGTGTATCTCTCCCTTAAATTATGGGGTGTAAACATTATAAATCGTTCGAGCAAGGCAATTCATCATCGAATTCCCTATAGCCCTTTTTAGAAATTCTCTAAGATGAAAAAAAAAATCCCTCTGTCGGGAATTATCGTCGTAGAATAGAAGGTGGAGGTTTTTAAAGTGCTCAAAGTTCAGGAGTCGCTGAAGGATGTAACAATATTCAATGTTTTAACCTCCAGTTACAACAGAATCGATTATTTAGCTTGTTAATACCCTAAAAGTTGAAGAAGCCTTAATTCCTGTTTCAATAGTAGCTTTAATAAAGTGCAAAAGTGGCTGGGTCCAGCCGTAATTGCAATGGTGTATAGGAGAGCTTCACGAAGCGATTAAATTTCAATTTTGAAGAGCTTAATTTTGAATCCTAGGATCCCTTCATGAAATAATCAGATTCACTGTTACCAGGGGCGTGGTAATTTCAATAATTTATGTTGGAAATCGATATATAACAAGAATATTGACGTAAATATACTTGTAAAATTTTATATTTGACATACCGCAACAATAACAATGAAAAACTCGATGATTCCACTGGAAATTCTCATAAGTAATATCACAGGAAATATTAGATGCCCGAATGGTATTTGACAAGTCTATTTCATGAGTAACAGATTATTCTGCATACACATAGCTTACAAAACATACTACCTATTATACAGGGTGCGCCAATTATTTCCACTCGATCTCTAGCACCGAAACTAAAAGAGATATCAACAAGATTTTTTGTAGGGGTAGACAGTGTCACTCGGACTACAATTTTAGAATATTTTGATGTATACAGGGTGGCTAATTTTTGTGGAATGAAAATTAATTTGGTTTTTTTAAATTGAACACCCTGTATACGATTATGTCTTCTGATTCTACTTAATATTAGATTTACGGTAGTTTTTTGTATTTGTTAATCCGACGCGGCGTTGACAAGTTATTCCTATTTTAAGCAGATTTAATGAAAAAATAGCACTTCAGAAATATTAGCACAAAAACCACATTTTTTAAAAAATTCCTCAAAAAAGCTACTATGATGTAAATGAAACATGCACCTATCACAATAATCACACAACATCTTCACCTGTTGCACAGGGTGTTTGCCGATGGCGTGCCAATAGTCTAGTTTTCAAATGGCAATAACTTAATTTTTTCAAATGGGACACCCTGTATATTTTTCTTCAGTTAGAAGCTCTCCCTAATACGCATTAAAAAAATATAAGGTTTTGCACATCTAACTTTACTATTTACTTTAATAATTGACGTTAAGTGACAAACAACATATTTTACACAATTTTTAATAAGTACAAAATTTTACAAAGTTTAATCGTAAGAAAACTACAATAGTGAAAGTTAAAATTTATAGTAGGTGTTCAAAATGTCTTCCATTTTCATTTATACATTTTCTTGCCCTTTTTTTCATTGATTTACGCACATCTCTTAGCATTGCAGGGGTCACCTGTCTAAATGCTGCAGTAATTCTTTCTTTCATATTTTTTTTTTGTGGTAACCTCTTCTTTGTAAACAATATTTTTAATAAAACCCCACAAGAAAAAATCGCAAGGTGTAAGGCAAGGCGATCTAGTAGGCCAATTTTTTAGGTCCTCCCCTTCCTATTCAACGATCCTGAAATTCCCTATTTAACCAATTGCGAACATCTAATAGGTAATGTGGTGTGGCACCATCTAATTGAAACCACATTCCGTTGCGATAATTTTGAGGCACATTTTGCAATAAGTTGCGAAAATCATGTTCCAAAAAATCTAAAAATATAGCTCCATTTACAGTCCCATCAAAGAAATAGGGACCAATTACATAATCACCTATTATTCCCGCCCACACATTCAAAGACCATCGATACTGTGATGTTCTAAATAAATGTTCATTGTGGTCCGAATAATGGAAGTTGTGTCTATTTACACAACCGTTCTTATGAAACGTGGCTACGTCGGAGAATAAAACTTTGTTTAAAAAGTTACGCTCTGTATTTATTTTGTTTATTAACCATCTACAGTATTCCACTCTACGCGCGAAATCACGTTGTAACAATTCTTGGTGAAGCTGGATATCAAATTAGTAACACAAATAAAAAGAAACATGACATTGACAAAATAAAGAATGTAGACACAAATGAATTATTGGTGGAAAAAATTAACATTGCTGATGAATTTAATAAAAGCTTTAGCGAAATTGGCCAAATATTGACAAACCAAATAAAAAGCGATGAACATTTCAAAGACGCTAGAAAATATATTCCTAATTCATTTGTGTTTGCACCAATAGAACAGGATGAGGTAAAAAATATCATATTTGATTTAAAAAATGGGAAAGTTGCTGGGTGATATTTTGGACTTAAATAATTTAAACTCATTTTTATAAAAAAACCCAATTTATTTATGTCTATTCTCTTTGATAGCTCAAATTATAATCATTGTACAATAATTCATTTCACCTCAAAACATATATCAATTCCCATCTATCAGCGCAAAGTACTTCAGGTAGCAACAGTGTTATTGCTGATTAAACAGTATTCATAAGTCAATAACACTATACCTGGAGTCGATGCACTAATAGAGGAAATTGTGAAATATACTAACTAACTAAATAATTATTAAATATCTAAAATAATAAATATCATTACAGTTCACCTACCCCTTCTTTAGCCAGGTTACTGACTGCTGTCGACCGCTTCGAGTGGTTTGTTATTTTTATTTCTTTTGTATTTAATCTCGCCTTCTCTGCTGCTTCTTTAGTCCATTTCGAAACCATTAGCATTTTTTCGAAAGTTAGTTTTTTCCCACTGGAGTGTTTTTGTACCATCCACTTGATTGTTTATTGTTCCATGATGGGTTTACTGTTAAGACTAATCTATCAGTTGTTATTCTAGATGATCGTTTAACCATTAGCATTTTAAAAAGACGGACTGGACATAAGGTAGGGTTCTTCGTGTTGGGGGTCCAGCCATTTACTATCGGCCTTTAGTTTACTGTCGGCCATTTTTTTTCTCTACCCTGGGCCGTTTTATTTATTAATAAAACCATAGTATTTGATAAACTACAATATTACGGTATTAGATGAATTCCTCTGACACTTATTAAATCATATTCAGCCGACAAGTACCAAGCAATTAGTTATAACGACTTGCTATCAGATTTAAAAAAAATTAAACACGTGGTTCCTCAAGGATCAGTCCTTGGGCCTTTACTTTTTAGCATATACGTAAATGACTTACCCAATCATTTGTTAGCAGCAAGTCCGTGTTGTTTGCGGACGATACCACCTATATTTTGTTCCGAAAAAGAGTATGAAATTCTAGAAGTTCAAAGAACATTGAAAAAAGTTCACAAACATGGTTTTTAGCAAATAGACTAAAATTAAACGGCGATAAAAGTCAAAGTTTCCTTTTATTGGCGCACATTTGCAAATTCCATCGTTTTTCATTACGAGCTTCCCTACTAGACTTGAAGATAATATCTTTAAATGGATCAAAAATTATTTTCCACTTCATAAAATACATCTCTTGCATTTTTTTTTGCAACGGTGTTCCACATTGTCTTCACAACTAGTTCTTTCTAATTTTCACCGTTTTCTTTCTTCATATTCCATATTGCAGAATTCCGTAAACTGTTTCCATATTGACGTATGGGTTTTAACGGTATTGTACGGTACACTTTTCTCAATCGCCAGATCAATATTATTCACAGAATCACTTCCAAAGCTGACTAGCACTGTTTAAAAACAATAAATTGTTTAGTGTCGTTTTCTGGTGTCCTAGGAGACCATAATTACTTGTTTTCAAAGGTATTGTCATTTTTGATGACAGCTGTCAAGTACTGTCGCGGGTAAACTCGAAAAAACCAGTGACAGGAGCTGTCAAACAGTTTTTTCATCTAGAAACCGTTTGTAATTCAAAATTTCTCATTCGTGTGTGGAATTTAAGACGAGAGAAATAGTCATCATGAATTATTATTTAGAAGTTATTTTAAATCTATTGTTTGTACACGCGTTCGTTCAGACTATACGTCAGTTGATATGTATCTTACGAGCTATTGTTGTCTGCTTCGTTTCAGTCTACTTAAATTTTTAATTCATCAAACTTCGCATTTCCTGTTTTCAACTACGCCACTGTCTCTAATGTTCTATAATACCCAACAATCTCGCTAACTACATTAACACATGCTCCGCGTATAACGAGATTCTGGATGACGCTTCAAACCGAAATCAATTTTTTTTCTGCCTAACAGAATAGATAATTAGTTTTTGTGGGAAACCCTAAAGCGTTCAGCTTTATTACAGTTCCTACTCTAAACAGTGACTATATTTCATTATCATTTTAATGGACCGTGATAGTCGTGATGTCACATGTAAGGTTACCATGGCAACGATGTCACTTATCTGTCATGATTAACAACTATGACACCGTTGCTATGGTTATTACACATTTAAACTGACAACTATGACAGCGTTGCTATGGTTACTCTGTTATGTTTAATAAAGATATTTATTGTTTTTTCTAGATGGTCGGATGGTCGTGTTAACGCAAAAAACCGTTAGGCGATGTTACAATCTGATCCGTTAGAGCAACAAGTCTCCCTCGTCTCCAAAAGTGACGGATCAGAAGAGCCTCAGCATCTCCACAATGCTTTCGACAGCACTCTCAATCACATCCTGGACCACGCACCTGCACCCGGATGGACTTTGCACGTTACCAAGGAGGGTAGATTGTATTACTGCAAGTAAGTCGCGAATTTTAAATTTAGATCTCATATTAGAAGGTACGTCCCCGTCTTTCCTGATTCGCGCAAGGGTAACGGACAATTTAAGTTCGTCTTTAATGTGACAGCTTCTTCTAAATTTCTTTTATACCTAACAAATGTCTTAGGGAGACGTCTGGTAAGTGTCGTTAGATGTTCGCGATCATAAATAATTTTGTGTATCTATAAAATTCTGTATTTTTCAAGGACCATCCCTTAAAGATTCAATACCCCGTATATTCAACGATGTTGCGGTGAAATTGATATTTTTCCTTGCAATTAACTATATCTCTGTCTGGAGGCAAGGTCATAAAATCAAATATAAATCAAATCATAGAAATATATTTCAAATCGATTGCTCTTCACTGAAAATATATTGTGTATGGCCGATTGCACATTTTAATAACGACGTTTCTGCCCTTTGCCAATAACGGTACATTGCGTTTTTAAAAATGAATTCCCTTTTCAAAGAATTTTATTTTAGTTACACAATGGCAACAAAATCAGATATGGAATATCTGGAATAATGTATTTTAGCCATACAGTGTGGAAAGTTAAAGATTGAATGAAGAACAGAAGCGTTCGTCTGCTATTCCACGTGTTGCTTTCAACTCTCCTAACATTTTTTTAGCTCAGAAATACCCACAACGTGGCGAGCTATAAAACATGAATCTTGCGCTATCCTACTGACTGCGCCAATTATTGCTAATTAAGAGGCAATTCTACATCTCCTGCAGAAGTTTCGTAAAACTTGCTTACTTAGAGGATGTTATATTGTCTTCCAGTTTTTTCTGAGGTACTCTTCTTCAAAGTATTGGAGGATATGGGGATAACATTTGAAAGGTTTTGCGTAGTGGCTAAAATACGTCATGGGTTTTGAGAAAGAATGCTTGGAAACTATTAATAATAGAAACATATTTATTGAGAAATTGAAGTAACCTAATAAATTATTTTATTTAGGATAAATACCTTTGGCTATGGCTGTGTCATGCATTGGCAGTGAGGGTTCTCTAACGTTTTTTTCAAGGTAAGCGGCTTCTATGCTAAAAGTACGATTGTGCCGCTTTTTTACTACTACAGCTAAAACTCGGTAATATTTATTTTCCGAGAATATATCTAACGCTTTGATTTTTTTTTATCTAATGATTTTATTGGAGATGGATATCCCCAATCAGAACACGTCTGAACCCCTTTAAAGGTCGTAAGCCGGGCCTGCCCGTCTTATGTCACTTTTTGCTGATTACTTGCCGGCGAATCTTACCTAACCCCTTCCACGTGCATAGCCACGCTTGTTTTGAAGTTGGGCGAGTTCATTTTTTAAGCACTTCCGTCAGCGTTGCCAAACCTGGTGAAATTTCACCAGATCTGGTGATTTTAATATCAATCTGGTGATTTGGTGAAAACTTTAACAAAATAACTAATAAATGGTGATTTTTACTACTTTCTACAGAAGTTTCATGTAACAGTATATCTAAGTTAGTGTTAACTAACTAAAAGGTCATTCTGGTTAATTTTTTTATAGATTTTAGATCTTAAAATGAATGACAGAGTCGTATATTTTGGTTCAAATAGTTTGATATCGGCTAGAGGTTTTGAGAATTAAATCCATAGTAAGAGAAGATATTTTGCTACTATTTTGAGGCACTGAAAATGTAATTTTAAAACAAAGAAATATGTTGGGAGAATTAGAAATATTTAAATATAGAATAAAAATATTAGGAAATTTAAATTTGACAAATAGGAATAAACGAGGTGATGGTGTTTATGTTAAAATGGACCAAAACTGTTTTTTTGTAGGTTTATGAACAATGAATATTGCCTTATAAGTTTTTTCTTGTTGCGTCTAAGTTTTTTGTGACATAAATGGACCTAGAATCTACAAAAAAATAAAAAATTAAAATTTGGTTTACGCAGAATGAATTTTGTATAAAAAACAATTGGTAATGTCAAAATTAACGAAAAAAAATGTTTGGGCCATTTTTGAGGGAAAAAGTGAGTTTTTTAGGATATAAATGGACCTAGAATCTATAAAAAAATTCCAAAAAATTAAAATTTGGTTTACACAGAATGAATTTTGTCTAAGAAACGATTGGCATTGTCAAAATTACCTAAAAAAAATGGTTTGGGCCATTTTTGAGGGAAAAAGTTAGGTTTTTAGGATATAAATGGACCTTTAATCTGCAAAAAAATTAAAATTTGGTTTACGCAGAATGAATTTTGTCTAAAAAACGATTGGCAATGAGTTTTTTTAGGATATAGTGTCCTGTTTTATGAACATATGAACATTTTATGAAGATACAATTTTTTTAATGAAATTTATTTTTAATAACATTTTTTTTAAATTAAAGAAATTATTTAAAAAGAAAATAAACAAGAATTAAATTTATAATTTATATTTTCAACAACAAACAAAATTCGAAATTTAAAATGATTCTATTTTATTTATTTTTTTTTTAAATGCTGATATATATTTCTACCGAAATTGCTAACTTTGAGTTTGGTATTATTGTGATAAATGGCGCTGTGCTTTCTCAGTTCTTTATACATTTGCTAACGCAACTGTATTCTATAGGAACTGGGCTATAGTCTATTTTTATGTATGAGAGAGTATTAAAATAATAAAGCGTTCGTAATCCATAGGCGTACCACTTCTTTTAGTAGACAGTTAAAATATTTTGTGAAGTTATACCTCGAGTATTTTCGTATGAAATAACCTTTGTATAAATATAATAAATATATCGGGTGTACACTTATATTTTCACCTAATTAACTTGCTTATAACTTCTAAGCAGCTGAAGGTAAAAAAGTGCAATTTTTTCTAAAATATTTTATTTTTCCACAAGGTATGTTAAGAACATTGTGTCAAACAGGTTATGTAGGTATAAGGGTTTAAACTTTGACTTTTAAACAACGTTACGTTCATAAATAATAATTTTAATATAAAAACTACTTCTTACCTACAAATCGAAATCAGAAGATGAACTGTCGCAACCAATATTTACAATGAGTGGCTCGATCATTTCATCAGTAATATTGTCCAACTTCCACATTTTCTCTTCTTCTTTAATCGTATGATTTACTGCCTTTTCCCAGTTTTCAGGCTTCACATTATTTACAGCCTCCAAAAACAACTGTTTAACATCACTCATTTTAAAAGAATTATTTTTTCTTGAAACTTCTCCCTTTATCTGTGCCCATATCAGTTCAATCGGGTTTACTTCGCAATGATATGGTGGTGATCTAATCACCGTCATCCCACGATTTTTTGCAATTTCATCAATTTCATATTTTTTTAATTTCTCTTTATGAAGGGAACACAAATGATACAGTTCTCTTCTCACAGAACCGGGATGGAACTTAATATTCTTTGAATTTAGCCAATTCTGTAAATCTTTTTTTAACCACTTGGTTGTGGGCATTTTTTCTGTAAGTCTCGAGTGATAACTTGCATTATCCATTACTATTATACAGTTCTGAGGAAGAAGATCTATCATTTGTTCGAACCACTCTTTAAAGACATCAGCATTCATGTCCTCATGGTAGTCACCGGTACGAGTAGATTCAAAAGTCAATAAACCACCTTTAACAAAACCATTTGAACTACCGATGTGTACTATTATCAGTCTGCGCCCCTTTCCTGATGGTGGATTTAAACCAGTAGATAAATTATTTAAAACTTGTAACAGTTTCATCTTGCCAAAATTTATTTGGTGTATGTCCCTCGTTGATCCATGTTCCATCTAAATAAAATATATTTCTTCTTTGGTTTCTCATTTCTTTTATAGTCCTTAGGTAATTTCTTCTCCATACTACAATATCGCTTCTTTCTATTAAAATAGACTTTCCATAGAAAACCTATTTCTTTTAAAAGTTTCCATAGTGTGCTTCGACTCATTTCAGGGTAATCCTTATCATCAAGAACTTTGTCTACTGTCGGAAATTCTTTTCTAAAGAAGAACGCATGCACTTTCCTTCGAAGTCTTTCTTTCAAATGATTTTCTATTTGAAATTTTGGTTTTCCTGGAGCTTTACGTGCTGTTTGAAACTCGCCACATTTCTCTTCTTTAACAACTCTGTAAATCGTAGATTTCCCAACACCAAGCGTACTACTAACTAATTCCACTGTGTCATCAACACTTTTACATAAATGTTTGTCTGTAAATGATTTAAAACAATTAAATATTAATGTTTTTTCATTAACTGTTAAAGGACCGATTTTTTTGTCGTTTACGCGGTACTTCCAAATTTTCCATGATCACACTAGAATTCACAATAGACTGCACACTGCACCTTGCATGTTGCAACTAAACGACATTTAGTAAGCTGTCAAGAATACACAACTGGACCTCCTTACTAAATGGAAAACCTACAATCGCATTTTCGGTGAAATTTTGGTAAGGGATTTATCTACTTATAATTCGATTACTGTAAGAAATTCTTGGAATTAAAATAAAATAAAATTGGCAAATAGGTACTTATTGAAAATAATCTTAAGATACGGCTATGTTATCTTTAATACACAGGGTTTTTGGCCTGTCCAAACCTTTTTCTATTGTTCTGTACAGCTTATGGTTATAAAAGACCAATAAAAGACCCAAAACTTGTATTAGCTCAGGTACATTTATGACAATTTTAGGAAATATTTAGATTATACCGTAAAAATATTTAAAATGACCGTACTAAGTTTTGCATTAGAAATGCTGTTTTATTACTCTCTCATACATAAAAATAGACTATAGTCGGATCCACTGTCAGACTTTCATTAGAGATTGAAAGTCAAGCTTGTCTACGCCATACTGAAGAGGCACAATAATGCCGAAACTAGTCTATGGTTGACGGGCTCCTTTAATAACAAAATCAAAGTTGTTGGTTTAATGTCCTGATATCTCAGGTTCCAACCAACGTCGGGACTTCTATAATTCAATACCTGTTGGGGCATATAGCCCAAGGAGTAGTTGTTTGAAGTCCAGACGTTGTGGCAACGTTGACATTTAATGTCCAATTCCTGGGAGATTAGACTATTTTTCTTTTCATTTGTGTGTTATTTTTTATTATTCCACACTGACGAAATTAGCAAAAGTATAAAAAAATATTAATTAAGATTCAATCTGAGGTTATTTGTTGTACCCTTATTATATAACCCAAAAAAAAATTAATTACTAATATAAACAATTTGCACAAATATTACAATTTATATCTTTCTTACTATTCTTCAGCTCCTTAACCTTTACTTCCTGCCTCTAAATATCAGAGTTTGATAGAACTCGGATGTCTTCTTCGATTATTTTTAATTTCTAACTTCATACCTTTTCTTTTTAATCTCCCCTCGTAACTGTAACCTTCTGAATGAAATTATAATTTGATACAACTCCCTCGATTTCTTCTAACTTTTTACTTTATATCTCCTACACCACAACGTTCTAACTTCTTTAATTTATTTAGTGTTTGCTAATAATTAAATTCTTTTTATCGATATTTCCAAAATATTTTTTTACTGCCAAAAATTTCTGACTTTTCTCCTTGACAAATTTTTTTTTAACCAACCTTTCAACAACCCACTTTTTTTTTATTCTTCCCTACTCCTCGATATCTATTTTTTTTTTATTTTTTATATCTTTCAAAATTGACTTTTCTAATTTTTTAGGTTATAATCTCATTCTTTTTCTTTTACCTTTATCTCTAACGTAATTATAATTTTTGAGTGAAAAAGTGAGTTTTTTAGGATATAAATGGACCTAGAATCTACAAAAAAAATCAAAAAAATTAAAATTTGGTTTACGCAGAATGAATTTTGTCTAAAAAACGATTGGCAATGCCAAAATTAGCGAAAAAAAATGTTTGGGCCGTTTTTGAGGGAGAAAGTGAGTTATTTAGGATATTAATGGACCTAGAATCTACAAAAAAACTTAAAATTTGGTTTACCCAGTTATGAGAAATATCCTCTCATTTTTTGGGAGGGGCAAAAACAAGTTCTAGAGAAAAATGAGACCAAACGATGATTTTCTTCCATACACGTATCTCTGAACGACAGTTTCGTAGTTATAAATTTAAATCAGTTTGTTTATTACATTAAACATAATTAATTATTCAATTCCTGTTTAATTCATCGTAGTATTTTTTAAATAGCAATTCAAGCTGTAGGAGTTTATTGAAATCTCGTATTTTCAACCCACTTACACCGCTGATTTATATATTTATTTGGTATACTGTAGATTAGTGGTAAATATATTAATTCCTAGCCAGGCATTTAGAAGTGATGATACATTGCAAAAATTATTTTTTATATTGGGCGCTTTAAGAGGTAAATTGCATACCCCATGCCTAAACACCTCCATTCATTCGACGAAAGGTATAAGTAGAATTTTAGCTTTAGAATTCTTCTGTCAAATATTTAAGTTGGTAAACATGTCGCCCTAGTGCTCTCATATTCTAGGGTTAGCGACACTGTTTTTTGTGACAGCAATATTTGCAGTAGTTCAAAGAGTGCGTTGTAAATGTTTTTTGTTTATTTTTAGCAGGTCTCTTTGACAGTTTACCGGGTTTCCCAGTAATTAGGAATTAGAAATAAAAATACTACGAGAGGTTTTCGCGAAACAGTCGGGAATTGAAATAGGAAATTTACGAGTTCCCTTTTCATCATACCATATTTTTTTTTTCAACAAACTTTCATCAAGATATTTTTTTTTCTATAAATATTGATGTTTATTTCTTTAAATTTTGTTTGATCAATGTTTTGTTTTGTAAATTATTTTATACAAATTTAATTCGAACGTGACCGACTCGCTTATATACAGAGTGTACGGTTAAATCGTTAAAATAAATCCTGAAGAGTCTAATGTACCAGTTCCGCCATAATTGTACAAATTTCCATACGCCAATAAATAGCGTTATAACGCGAACCGTGTACAAATTGAAATCGAGTGGTAAAAGTGATAACAGGACTTTTAAAAAAAAAACTTGTACATCGAACATGCCAGTCGAGCCATTAACCTTAACAGCGATACATTTAATTTCGGTTTCAATTCTCTCACGTACGTAATACAACTATTTCATCGATTCCGAACTTTCTTTCAGTTTCAATCCCATTTACGAAGTGCCATGCCAATGCCGCAGGTATTTCCGAACTCTATCAATGTTCACGTGAATCGACTTCTGATCAAATTTCTCCCTACACCGGTGGCAAGATTAACGTTGGGGTGTCGTGTTAAGGGTTGTTTTAATTTTAGATTTTATTTGAATAGTGGATTTTGCTATTTTCTTTGCGAGAAAAATGAATATTCCACCGCTTATCGTTCTAGATGATTGATTGGTTATAATCTATAAACAAGGATACTGGACTGTAGGCTAGCTGTGACAGGATGCTGGACAGGTGACAGGTGACAGGTGACGAATAATTACAGTCTACCAACTAATGATTCTTTTACCAGCCAATTTTGACAGTTCAAGTAGTGACAATTTTGCGATATAATAACGAAAAATCAAAGACTATGAAGAAAAATAAGAATAAAAAACACCTCCGTCCCAAACATTAATAATTTAATAATATAAGAATTTAAAAAATAAGAAATTAAATAACTTTTACATTTTACCTCAAATTCCTAAGCCGTTTAAACCAATTACCGCTGATTAAAACATAAAATAATAAAACCGACCCGATTAAAAAATAGTACGTTCCGAATCAATGAAAGAGAAGCATCAAATGAAGCATCATATTATCGATAAGCTGAAATGGGTCGCTCAAAGATTCGTCAAAGACTCAATAAATCGATAAATCTAAACACACATGAGCGGCTGAATTAAAATATAAAGGCTTCCCATCGAGCATCAAGTGGCTATGAATAAACACAAGCGATTCATGAACGTATCATCTAGAATTTGAGTAGAAGTCGAAAAGGGCAAATCGATACTTGTATGGCCTCAAATATCTGGTATCAACCGGCCTGAAGACGGCTTTCTAGGACGAAACAACAAGTAAAACTGTATGTGATATTGAAATTTTTATATTTAAAAAACAAAAGAAACTCTGATGCTGTAATATACAGGGTGCGCCAATTATTTCCATTCGCTCTCTAGCACCGAAACTAAAAGAGATATCAACAAGCTTTTTGGAGGGGTACACCCTGTATACGATTATGTCTTCTGATTCTACTTAATATTAGATTTACGGTAGTTTTTTGTATTTGTAAATCCGACGCGGCGTTGACAAGTTATTCCTATTTTAAGGAGATTTAATGAAAAAACAGCACTTCAGAAATATTAGCACAAAAACCACATTTTTTAAAAAATTCCTCAAAAAAGCTACTATGATGTAAATGAAACATGCACCTATCACAATAATCACACAACATCTTCACCTGTTGCACAGGGTGTTTGCCGATGGCGTGCCAATAGTCTAGTTTTCAAATGGCAATAACTTAATTTTTTCAAATGGGACACCCTGTATATTTTTCTTCAGTTAGAAGCTATCCCTAATACGCATTAAAAAAATATAGGGTTTTGCACATCTAACTTTACTATTTACTTTAATAATTGACGTTAAGTGACAAACAACATATTTTACACAATTTTTAATAAGTACAAAATTTTACAAAGTTTAATCAAAGGTAATACCACGAGTCCTCCAAATTTTATCGATTAAATTTTTGGTTTTCACGAAAACGGCTTTATTTGGAAAAACCACGAAAACAAACTGATTGATAAAATCACGAGTCCGCAGGACGAGTGATTTTATCTTAAATCAGTTTGTTTGAGTGGTTTTGCCTAAAATAAAGGCGTTTGAGTATGAAGATCAAAAATTTAATCTATAAAATTTCAGAGGACGAGTCGTATTTGAAAGGATTATTTTTTGAATCATTTTGTATTAAAAACAGAGAACATAGTCATTTATGCAAAAGACACTTTACACACAAATATTGAAAATTTTCTTTACCAATTTAAATTGAAACCTGAGCTGTTATAGTTTTACATACAGCGCCACCAAGGCGATTTTTTGACTGGCTACCCCGCGAAACGGCGCCGTAAATAAAAGCGAAGAAGAAGAATGAAATGAAGTGTTTCTTAATTTAATTAATTTTAAGTTTAGTGTTGAAGTGAGGTATGTAAAAATGTTAAAGGCGTTTTGAAATAAACTAATAAGAACAGGTTAGTTTACAAATACATTTTGAAATTTGGTTATTAACATAGATTTGCAATACATTTTAGTATAATAAAAATTGTTAAATGTTTACATTTGACATTTCAAAAAAGGTAAACACAGTTTCATCAAGAAACAAATATGAAGAATCGGTTTTATCAGTATAAAACACAATGATTGGTTAGGATCATGAGCTGTTATTGGCTGAAACCACAAAATCTGACTGTATTGACAGATGAAAAAAATAATCGTAAGAAAACTACAATAGTGAAAGTTAAAATTTATAGTAGGTGTTCAAAATGTCTTCCATTTTCATTTATACATTTTCTTGCCCTTTTTTTCATTGATTCACCTGTCTAAATGCTGCAGTAATTCTTTCTTTCATATTTTCTTTTGTGGTAACCTCTTCTTTGTAAACAATATTTTTAATAAAACCCCACAAGAAAAAATCGCAAGGTGTAAGACAAGGCGATCTAGTGGGCCAATTTATAGGTTCCCCTTCCTATCCAACGATCCTGAAATTCCCTATTTAACCAATTGCGAACATCTAATAGGTAATGTGGTGTGGCACCATCTAATTGAAACCACATTCCGTTGCGATGATTTTGAGGCACATTTTGCAATAAGTTGCGAAAATCATGTTCTAAAAAATCTAAAAATATAGCTCCATATACAGTCCCATCAAAGAAATAGGGACCAATTACATAATCACCTATTATACCCGCCCACACATTCAAAGACCATCGATACTGTTATGTGGTTCTAAATAAATGTTCATTGTGGTCCGAATAATAATGGAAGTTGTGTCTATTTACACAACCGTTCTTATGAAACGTGGCTACGTCGGTGAATAAAACTTTGTTTAAAAAGTTACGCTCTGTATATATCTTGTTTATTAACCATAAACGAAATAAGAATACAGAATTACAAATTTAGAAAAGTAGAAAACTTTAAATATTTAGGTGTGACGATAAATGAAAAAAATGATAGAAAAGTAGAGATAGCAGAAAGAGTAAAAGCGGGAAATAAGGCGTACTGGAAGTACAATAAATTGATGAATGACAGACATCTAAGTAAAAACACCAAATTGAAATTGAAACCTGAGCTGTTATAGTTTTACATACAGGGCCACCAAGGCGATTTTTTGACTGGCTACCCCGCAAACGGCGTCGTAAATAAAAGCGAAGAAGAAGAATGAAATGAAGTCTTTCTTAATTTAATTAATTTTAAGTTTAGTGTTGAAGTGAGGTATGTAAAAATGTTAAAGACGTTTTGAAATAAACTAATAAAAACAGGTTAGTTTACAAATACATTTTGAAATTTGGTTATTAACATAGATTTGCAATACATTTTAGTATAATAAAAATTGTTAAATGTTTACATTTGACATTTCAAAAAAGGTAAACACAGTTTAATCAAGAAACAAATACGAAGAATCGGTTTTATCAGTATAAAACACAATGATTGGTTTGGAACCTGAGCTGTTATTGGCTGAAACCACAAAATCTGACTGTATTGACAGATGAAAAAAATAATCGTAAGAAAACTACAATATACACAATATATACATTTTCTTGCCCTTTTTTTCATTGATTTACGCACATCTCTTAGCATTGCAGGGGTCACCTGTATAAATGCTGCAGTAATTCTTTCTTTCATATTTTCTTTTGTGGTAACACCTCTTCTTTGTAAACAATATTTTTAATAAAACCCCACAAGAAAAAATCGCAAGGCGTTTTTTTTTTTTTTTTTTTTAGTTTATTATTTATTTTCATTTGGTATATATTACATTTTCTAGGACATTTCATTTTCCTAATTCCCTGCTATAGGAGTTTTCCTCCTTTTCAGGGTGAGGCCCTGATTACAATATTTGTAACCTAGCTAGCTAATTTTCCTAAGGTTTCTGTGCGCGTTGGTGTGTTATGTTTTGTGTGTGTTGGTTGGGGCCTGTGTGGGCAGGAGCTGTTTCCCAGTTATTTATCTAAGAATCGCCAATTTTGCTATTTCCACCCTTATGTTTGGGGAAAACGGTGCCCAATCTAAGGGGGGAAATATGATTTAGGAAAACCACGAAAACCTAAATCACGATTCTGTACAGGTGGTTCTTATGTTCTATTTATTATGTTCTATATTGTTATGGTATTGTATGTTGGGGGTTGGGGTTTGTGGGGGGTTTACCTTAAGGTGAGGGGGGCGGAGTCCATTAGATCCTGGTGTTCGGGGGGGAGGGGCAGGTCTTGGGCATCAGCCAGAAGTCTGAGGTTGGGCTGTGGGAGTTTAGCTTTGGGTTTCCTGAAGAGGGGGAGACGACGAGGTCGCCAAGGGGTGAGGAGGGTGTTTTGGGCGTGGGTGTTTGAGCCATTCAGGGTGCGAGAGACGTATTTTTTCCGTAGGAGTTGGAAACGAGAGAGAATTGGGGCGCTGGAGACGTTGTTGTAGACTTCTCTAGAAGGAAACAGATAGGGGAGATATTGACATCGTCTCTCGAGTGAGGAAATTTTTCGGGCTAGATGGGGGGGTAGTACGCCATATGGGACTGCTCTGTATTCGGCAACGGGGCGGATGTAGGAGTTGTAGGTGTGTATGAGGGTTTTGGTGTTGCACCGTCCAAACCGGCCACACAAAGCGCCAAGGAGGCGGGCTCGTTTACGCATTCTGTTAAGCGTGTTGTCAAGGTCAGGAGACCATTTAAGTGTTTGAGAGAATCGAACACCTAAATAATCTACTTCCCTTTGTTTTTTGTCTCAGGTTGAGGACAATTTTGCTGTCGCCCAACCTTTGACGGAGTTGGCTTTGGAGAAGAGTGGGGGTTTTATTAGAAGAGGTGGAGATGAGGGCGGTTTTGTTAAAGTTAGCTTTAACGATGGTCAAGGTGTTTCTTAAAAGCTCCTGGGTATTAAGGATATTGAAGAGAGCTTTTTGGGTGGCATATTCGGAGGGGATGTTTCTCATGACGTAAGTCGAGATTTGGGGTTGGGTGTTGGTGGTTTTGGGGGACGGGGTGGCTTCTGGCAGGGGGGAAGCAGTTTTTAGTCTGCTGAAGATGTTTGGGTTGGGACGAATGGTTACGTCCATGAGGGAGGGGATCTCTGACGAGATCAAGCTAGGGGGGCTGTGGGGGTCTGTGGTGGTCCGTGGACTGTTGCCATGCTGCGTCGACGATGACGCAGAGAGGCTGGCGTTAGAGAGGGATCTCGCTTGGTTGCGAGTGTTCACCATAGTGAACAATTTTTGGGTATTGGATTGTTAGTGGGGGTCCCTAATTCAACTAGTGAGTGGCAGCCTCACCACCCAAGGGCTGTTAACCCCTGCAAATTAGGCTTGACACTAGAAGGATAACGTTTGTTAGTTTTTTGTTATGTTTCTTACTCTTATGGTCCTGTTTTTCTTTCTTGGCTGAAATAAATAATTATTGTTTTGAAATTCTTTCAAATTCTTCCAATGGATACCTGAAAGAGAAGGTTAGAAATTCTTTCAAAAATTCTTCCACTAGTATCCTAAAAGAGAAATTGTTTTGTGGCTTGGGTTGGTCGCTCCGGCTCAGCGGCTTGTATGTATTAGTGTGCCGGGGCAGTGACTAATACTAAGCTACTGTTTAGCTTTCGCTCTTCCTGCGCGCGCACGCTGCTCCGACTAAGCGTCTTACAGTCCGTCCGCTCGCTTGTTCGACACGTCCTTCCAACTACGCTGCTCGAACTGGAATGAAGGCAATGAATAATAATTTTAATTTTAAATATGTTTATTATGTGGTATTTGTTTTTTACATTTTTTACAATTTTGGGGTTTGTTATCCTAGTGCCCTACTATAGGAAATTGTCCTTTTCAGGGCCTGAAAGAGAAAAAAAATTAGTGTTTTTACAATAAATGTCCCTACTAGCTGTGTGATGTGGGTTTTGGGAGAAGGCTGTGGCCCCCTGTTGTCCCGTTTAAGAGTTACCAATTTTGGTGTGCAATGGCCTAGGGAAACCACAGAAAACCTAGTGCCGAAACTCTTTACAATGTTACTTAGTTATTGGTTTTACAGTTAGTTATTATTGTTATCTTAAGTCTAGGGGGGCGTTTTCTAGTAGATCTTCATAGTCTTCTGGGAGGTCCTGGGCTTCTCTGATGATCCGGAGGTTGGGTTGGGGTAGCTTCTTCTTGGGTGTCCTGTGTCCTTGCTTGTATGTTGTCTTGAGGGTGGTCTGGGCGGCGGTGTTCTCTCCTTGGATGGTCCTGTTGGCGTAGTTTGCTTGTAGTTTCTGAAAACGAGAAAGAATATTGGTTATCTGGGTGGTTTCGTAGATTTGGTGGCTGGGATGTCTGGGGTGTAGGTAGTGAGTTTTCCTCAGAACTCTTCTTTCCGTGGCCAGAATGGCGTGTTGGAGGTGGTTTGGGAAGGCGGAGTAGACTAGTGACTTGTAATCGAGAATTGGTCTTATGAATGTTTTATATGTATGGAGGAGAGTGCTCGGGTGACATCTTCCGAATTTTCCGCATAACGCTCCGACTAGGGAGGCTCGCCTTCTTACTCTGTCAAGAGTTTTTTGAACGTCGGGTCCTCCAATTGAGAGTGCGAGTAAATCGCACTCCCAAGTAGTCGACCTCGTTCTTTAAGGTAAGTCTCTCTCCCCAGAGCGTGAGGTGGATGTCGTCGGTTGTCAGTCTTCTTGTTGTGGTGAGATTAGGGTGGGTGAAAATGATGGCTTGGGTCTTATTGGGGTTGAGTGAGACTCTCCATTTGCTGCACCAGGCAGTATATTGGTTTATGAGGGCTTGGGTTCGGTTGTTGAGGATCCTGGTTGTGGGGGCGGTGGCGATCAGGGCGGTGTCATCAGCGTAGAGCTGGAAGTGTTGTTGGGGGTGGTCGGGGGCTGGCGAGTCGTGGGTGTAGATGAGGTATAGAAGGGGGGCTAGGACAGATCCTTGGGGGACTCCCGATAGCGGAGTGAAGGGGTCGGAGATGTGGTTGCCAACTTTGACTCTGACGATCCTGTTTGTGAGGTAGGAGTGGAGGAGTTTGATGATGGGGAGGGGGAGGTCGATGGCCTCGAGCTTCCGAACAAGCCCGGCATGCCAGACTTGGTCGAAAGCTTTTTGAACATCGAGGAGGATTGCGGCTGTGGCTTGTTTGCTGTTTAAGGCAACAGAGGCTTGGGTGTGTAGGTTGAGGATGGCATCTTGGGTGCTGTGTTGGGGTCGAAACCCGTGTTGGTAGGAGGGGATGATGTGGCGGGAGTCGAGGTCGTCCCAGATTCGCTCTTTGAGCAGGAGCTCGAAGAGTTTACCCAGGACGTTTATTAGGGATATGGGTCTGTAGGATTCGGGATTTTTGGGGTCTTTTCCTGGTTTTGGGATGAGAGTGGTATGGGCGGTTTTCCAGGATACGGGAAAGTATGCTTGTTGAAGACAGGCATTCATTAGGTCGGTGATTGGTGTGTGAAAAGATGCCGGGAGTTTTTTGAGAGTTTTCCTGCTCATTGAGTCAGGGCCGGGGGCGGTGTTTTTGCCCCATTGACAGGCGGATGCCAAGTCTTCGGGGTTGAAGGGGGTGGTGAGGGGGTGTGCTGGTAGGTGGTGGTGGGGGGTGTTTAGGAGTTGGAGTGTTTGGTTGTTTGTTTCTGCTAGGAAGTCAGGGTCAAAGTTGGGGTTTTCGATAGGGGTGTAGGTGGACTGAAGATGGGTTTTGAAAGCTGAGGCTTTCTGTTCGTTTGACTGTAGGATTTGACCATTGACTTCGAGGTAAGAGTGGGTCCTAGATTTTTGGCCAGTAAGTCGGTGAAATGTGTCCCAAAATTGAGATCCATTTCGATAGTCCAACTTACTGGTTACCTTTTTCCAAGCAGTCTCTTTGTGCCTGTTTATTAGGAGGCGGGTGGTGGCGTTGAGGCGGTTCCATTCGGTTTTTAGGATGGGGTCTCTTGTACGGACAAATTGTCTGTATATACGGCGTTTTTGGCGTATGAGGGTAATGATGTGGGGGGGCAGGGTTTGATATTGGGTGTTGACCGTGGTCAGTGGGATGGCTTGATCAACCGCTTCGGTGATGAGGTTTTGGAGTTGTGTGGAAAATTCTTCTATCTCCATGGGGGTGTTGAGGGGGGGGGATGGGGGGGTGTTTTGGGTGAGCCGGTTTTGGAATTGGGGCCAGTCAGCTTTTTTGTAATTTCGGAAAGTGAATGTGATGGGGCGGGGCCTTATGGGGTTAAAAAGGGAGGTGTTGACCATAAGTGGGACGTGGTCGGAGGTTATGGATTGTCCCACAAAGCATCCATTTTCGACCTCATTTATACAGTTGTCTGTAATTAGAATGTGGTCAGGAATAGATGATCCATGGGGTCCAATGAAAGTTGGTGATCTGTTGTGGATTCGGAAGAATGGCAAATTTAGAAGGAGGTTGGAGAGCGCCCGACCATTTCTGTTGGAGGCATGATCTCCAAACTGAGTGTGTCTGGAGTTCAGGTCTCCAAGTAAAATGGCGCGGGGGAGGCTTGAGAAGTATGTGAAAAGGGGGGCTGACAGGGTTTGGCCTGGGTAGTTGTAGTATGAGATGAATGTAGTGGTTTGGTTGTTCGAAAGGACGTCAACGGCGGAGCAATCTAGGTTTTGGAGGTGGGGGGGGAGAGGGTGGGGGGAGTACGGGATGCCATTTCTGACTAGGCTGGTATTTCCCTTGCAAGTGGGAGATTTTGAAATGTGGTGTGTCTGGTAGCCAGTGAAGCTGGGGGGGTGGTAGGAGAGGGTGTCGGTAAGGGAGAGGACTTGGGGGTTGTGGGTGGTGAGTAGGGCTTTCAGGAGTGTTCTTTTTCGGGCCAGGCCCGAGCAGTTTACCGTGCCTATCGTACAGTCCATCTACAGTAGGGGGGCGTATGTGAAGGTGGCAAGGTTGCCGCTTCCTGTGATGATACAGGAGTGGCCGAAGAGTGCCGGGATGATTGCTCCTAGAGTCTTGATTATTAACTCTCTGTTATGTGGCATGGTGTTCATAAGTAGGATGGTGGTGATTTGGATCGTAGTTTTTATCTCTGGGGTGAGAATGGCGGGGACTTCGGGCTTAGGGAGGTAGACGGGGGCCACTTTTTCGGGCTCGTTTGGGGGTGGGGGTTTTTGCCGTTCTGGGCATTTGGGGGAGTAGGCTGGGTGTTCGCCGTTGCAGTTTGGGCATTTGGGTTTTTCGGCCTGAGGGCAGGAGGATTTTCTGTGGAGTCCCCCGCAGGAGGGACATGCTGGTTTGTTTGAGCATTCATCTGCAGAATGCCCGTTTTGGGAACACTGTGTACAGTGTTTTGGTATGGGGGGGATTGGGTTGGGGTTGGAGGTTTCGGCACGGTGTCTCATGCCGTAGAAAATGAGGCCGTTGGCTAGGGCGTGTGAATAGTGAGTCTCAGACTCCGTGATTACCCTGATAAGGGTGGTTGGGAGGTTGGTAGCCTTGGAGATGATTCTCCAGGTTCTGGTGTAGGGGAATTCGTGATCTTTCAGGATCTCATTGAACTCCTCTATGGTGGTGTGTTTGTCGACATTCTTGACGACAAACGAAAAGTGGGTGGGCTTTGGGTTGTGTCTGGGGGCTTGTGGGTTAGGGTTTGTGGGTCTGCTTGACAGCGGGAGGACAATAATGTCCTTGTCGCCGGTTCTGGCGCGGAGGGCTTTTTGTATTTGGGTGTCTGTTTTATTTGAGGTGGTTTTGAGGAGGGCTGTCCTGTTGGGGTTTACCTTCAAGAACGTAATCTGGTTTAAGAGGAGTTCATTAGTGTTGAGGAGATTATAGATCTCCTTTTGGGATAATAGAGTGATTGGGATATTGCGTATGTTGAGTGTTTGTTGCGTTTGCAGAGGTGGGATAGATTTGGTTGTACTTGTAGAAGATGTGGAGGTGGCTGTGCTGGCTGATGCAGCGGAGGCTGTGGTTTTGGTCGATGACCTTGAAGAATTTGAGGAGTTTGAGGTGTTCGGCGAAGAGTGCCTGAGGGGTTGGGGGGGTTTGGTTGTGGCTACAATGGAGGCCATGGTGGGTCTGATGGTTTTTAGCTCCGGAAAGTCTTTATTCCGAGATGAAGCTCGGGTGGACCTGGATACTTCCGTATCACGGGGGGCTGGGTTTTTCCTGTAAGAGGAAGGGGGTGTCCTGGTGGCAGGCATGTTAATTGTTTTGGGGGGGCCCTATCTACAGTGACTGTGTAGCAGCCTCACTACACAGGAGCTATAAAAATAGCTCTGACAATAGGCTTGGCCGTCACTGTATCTTTGTTAGTTTGTTTTATATTTACGATACGGTTTTTTCTGTTGTTTTCTCCTCGGCGGTGGATTGGGTGCTGTTTTTCGCACGATCTTAACCACTAACCGTTTTATCAAACTCCCGCTTAAGAACTCTAGCTAGAATATTCTTCTAAAACTTGAGCACGAAAACTAGAATTTAACAACGGTCCGTAGAAAAAAATCGTTCGGACAGCGCTGTGTGAGCTTGATCGCCTCCTCTGCTCGGCGTCCTCCGTGCGAGTGTGCTTACGCAGTGACTTGCACTAGGTTGCCGTCTGCTTCGGTTCGCTGCGCACCTCTTGCGCCGCTACTGCTGCTCCGGTTTCCCTTACAGTCCAGTAGTGGTGTTTACGGTTTGCCTCTCAGCTCTCAAGTGATCGAAGGCAAGGCGATCTAGTAGGCCAATTTATAGGTCCTCCCCTTCCTATCCAACGATCCTGGAATTCCCTATTTAACCAATTGCGAACATCTAATAGGTAATGTGGTGTGGCACCATCTAATTGAAACCACATTCCGTTGCGATAATTTTGAGGCACATTTTGCAATAAGTTGCGAAAATCATGTTCTAAAAAATCTAAAAATATAGCTCCATTTACAGTCCCATCAAAGAAATAGGGACCAATTACATAATCACCTATTATTCCCGCCCACACATTCAAAGACCATCGATACTGTTATGTGGTTATAAATAAATGTTCATTGTGGTCCGAATGTTTTTCATACTTGACGGTTCCTGTTCTATCAAATCTATTCTTTAAATTCTCAAAAGTATCCTTTTGTGGATGACGTCTTTCTGGGTATCTTTGACGATAGACCCTACTAGCAAGAAACGCATTTTTTTGACATTCACACAGTATCCATATCATATCAATATTTTCTTGAACACTATAATTCTTATTAAAATTCATTTTTTATACACAATACCGATTAAATATACAATACAAAATTTTATGTTGACAATTAATGCCATAACAAAATATACCTACTGTCATTTTCATAGGTAACTTGATTTCTTATTAAAAATTGTGTAAAATATGTTCTTTGTCACTTAACGTCAATTATTAAAGTAAATAGTAAAGTTAGATGTGCAAAACCCTATATTTTTTTAATGCGTATTAGGGAAAGCTTCTAACTAAAGAAAAATATACAGGGTGTCCCATTTGAAAAAATTAAGTTATTGCCATTTGAAAACGAGACTATTGGCACGCAACAGGTGAAGATGTTGTGTGATAATTGTGATAGGTGCATGTTTCATTTACATCGTAGTAGCTTTTTTGAGGAATTTTTTAAAAAATGTGATTTTTGTGCTAATATTTCTGAAGTGCCGTTTTTTCATTAAATCTGCTTAAAATAGGAATAACTTGTCAACGCCGCGTCGGATTTACAAATACAAAAAACTACCGTAAATCTAATATTAAGTAGAATCAATCGTATACAGGGTGTTCAATTTAAAAAAACCAAATTAATTTTCATTCCACAAAAATTAGCCACCCTGTATACATCAAAATATTTTAAAATTGTAGTTCGAGTGACAGTGTCTACCCCTACAAAAAATTTCTTTTAGTTTCGGTGCTAGAGATCGAGTGGAAATAATTGGCGCACCCTGTATAGAGTAGGGACACATGCGACAGTTGCGGCACCTGTTCGAGCGCGTTCTTCTTCGGTAGCGCGACCGGCGGTATGGCGGCGGCACTAATGAGTCTCGGGAGTGGGACGCTGTACGCCGCCATTTCCAGCTTTTTGATGGTAACGATATCAGCGATGTCACCGCCGATTTGAATACCACTGCCAACAACGAGGACCGGTAATGGTAATGGTTGTTGGAGGTTGGAAACAAAATGGGGGCGGTGGAGTACTTAAAAACTTGTTCGTACGGATTTTTCCGAGATTTTCCTTGTTGAATTGTTTTTGATACGGCGGTAGGTCTTGATTCTTTGTGAAAAAGGAGAGGGATTTTTTTTTAGGAATTAAGTTAGTTGAAAAGTTACTAATACCAACGAAAGTGCATAATATAAGCCAGTTTTCTTAGTTTTATAATAATTTGCTAATAGTTGGGAAAGGGCTGTCAAAATTTATTGCAGCTATTTGTCTTTCAAAATTAAAATATCTCTTGTTGTCCCGACCGACAATTTCTCTGAAATACAACCGGAAATTTTGTCCTGTATGGGCTTCAGCATCCGTTAAATGACGGTATATCGCAGTTTAGATTGGTCTTTACGCTATTGTGTTTTAGTATTACTTCCTTTTACTTTACTTCCATTATTCTAACTCGATGAAAGGAAGGCAGACGCAAGGGGCAAGGTGGTCCGATTTGAACGGAGAAAACGGCATAGAACTGTATGTCTGTCAGTACGCATTTATAACTGAGCTTCCAGAACCGATAGAGATTAAGTGATATGAACTCAGGATACATTGAATGTGTGCACGCCTAAATTTCAGCTTTCTACGACTTCTAAATGTTTCAAATTTAATAAATAATGTTTTGTTTAGTTTAGAAATCTATTGTTACTACTTGTTTCTTCATAATATTATTTTCATATAGAGATATGTACTCTGAGAATCCATGAAAATGAGTTCTGCTTAGATCTGAGTAAAGTATTCAATCCATTTCGTTTTTTTTTCTTCTTTCGTGTCAGCTCGATATTCCGCAATCTCGTCTAAATGGTATACGAAATCTAATAAAGGGTAATTTATTGTCCTTATCTAACTGCAGCTCCGATAGAAGTCACAGCAAAGACCCCACGCTTTCAGCTTTGATTAAGATTGATTAGGACAATTGTTTTGTTTAACTTAATGAGTGGTAAAAGCTACTCGAGTAGCCTTTTTGACTTCTCCTTTAAATGGTTATAAAAGCCGCTATGTCGAAAACGTACATTTTTAAATTTCATCTTTGAATGAGAGAATGAGAAGAGAGAGAAGAGAGAGAAGAGAGAGAAGAGAGAGAAGAGAGAGAAGAGAGAGAAGAGAGAGAAGAGAGAGAAGAGAGAGAAGAGAGAGAAGAGAGAGAAGAGAGAGAAGAGAGAGAAGAGAGAGAAGAGAGAGAAGAGAGAGAGAGCGAGTGCGAGAGAGCGAGAGCGAGTGCGAGAGAGCGAGAGCGAGTGCGAGAGAGCGAGAGCGAGTGCGAGAGAGCGAGAGCGAGTGCGAGAGAGCGAGAGCGCGTGCGAGAGCGAGAGCGAGAGAGCGAGAAGGGTGAAATCCCCAGAAACTAGGCAACTTTTAATGCATTTAACTAACCTCTGTGACAAGCAGTTGATAAACGTCAACAACAGCTATAGCCAATTGAAAATTAACTTTTTTAATTTTCCCGCCTACTTTCAAGCCAGTCGCCAATCAACTTTTTATTTATCTCCCTTTCAGTATTAATTAATAATTTGTCATGTTATAAATATACTTAAATTATATACTCATTGGGCTGCTTAAAAATGTAGATTTGAATGTTAAGAGCGAAGCTCGGTGACCAGATATTAATAAGATGATATGACGTTTTATGATTCCTGTTATGTAATAGAATTTCTATAATATCTATTATAGCATGACATTAATAGCAATATAGGATGTGGATGACATAATAATAATGGGATTATATAAATAGGGCATCTGGAAAGTTGGTCATTTCCTAAGGGAGTATTATAGAAATGTTTAATACATGAAATCTGCGCTTTTATGTATCGAAAGTACGAAAGAGATTTTTCACTGTTATTTTTAAATAACCTTTCATTGTTCCTGCGAGATTGGATCAGGATTAAGCTGTATATAAATCCATCATAAAGTGGTTCTTTTTCTAAGGAAGTTTTGGTAATTATTATGCATTTATAGGGACAACATCGTTAAAAATTTTTACAAGTAAGCATCAACGTATTGGAAAAAGACAAAAAGATGTTTTCTAGTTAATTATTAAACTTTTACAGAATTTTTATTGTGGTTTTTGTATTTTATATTAATATTTACATAAAGTCTTTCGACTTTAAAACGAAGTAAAGATATGTTATCTTCTTAAAAAAAATTATTTTGATTATTTTAATTCCAGCCATGTTACGCGAACAGCTGGTTGGTTACCTCCAGCTGAGGCATGGAAATGTGGAGAAGAAGCATTGCCATATGGATGGGAAAGGGCTGTGGACGACTCTGGAAGGTCCTATTACATAAAGTAAATATTTTTTTTTATTAAAATATTTGCGATCTAAATAATTTTTTCTGCTAAACTCCTGGTATGTTTTTTTAACACTATAAATAATTTTTTTATGTTGAATTTCGTCTTTGACAGATTTATTTTGTAGTTTTTAATTTTTAGCCTTAAAAATCCTCAAAAATCACGAAATTTAATTGTTAACTCGTAATTTTTGCAAAATATCGTATTACTTTTAGCAGAAAAACATAATTATTATATTAATTTTATAGTACTATGTAATCTGGACCATTTCCCCCCCCAAAAAACTCATCTAAAAAATGGTTTTTATTATTTTTAACACTTTCAAAGGTATTTTATACCATTATTTTCATTTTGCGCGGAATTTGAACTATGACAGATTTATTATTGAGATTTTTTTTTTTTAGATTAAAAATTACTATTTTATTTTTTTAAAATGACTTCTTTGTATGTATTTTGGCCCAAACAACTCGATTTTTCCCCTAAAAAGGTAAAATACCCTTTTATTTTTACTCTATACAGGATGTTTCCTAAATTACTGCCGATGTTTCATTGGAAGATTCTTGGGACATTTTGTGCAGACGCTTTTTGAAAAAAAAACTTGGTACAGCACTGGTTTTTTTCGAAATAGCATTTTTTTTATTTATAATTAAGCATTTCTAAGTAAAAAAGCCCTCTTGTATTTTTTTCGTATGATGCATTGTTTTCAAGTAAAAAATAAAATGAGATTTTTTCATTATTTTTTTTTTACTGAATTGGCAATAACAGGGTGCCCACCAACCTGGAAAATCGGGAAAAGTCAGGGAATTTTAAAATGGGACCTGGAAGTCAGGAAAAACGCTTAAAAAACCCTAAAAGTCAGGGAAACGCGTTTGTAAAAGTCAGGGAGAACAGGGAAAAATGAAATCGTGTTTTGATTGTTGCTTTAAGTTCGTAGTTTTTTATTCATTAAATAATCTTGCTATACTTTTAAGTAAAGTTATTTAAAATTTGTTATTTTTTGTAATGTAATACAATTTTTAATTTTTAAAAATAAAATTATTTATACCTGTTTTAAAACCTACCTAGGGGCTTTGGATCTGGCGATCTCTGTTGCAATAAAAAATAAAACTTAATTTTCATTAATAATAATATACGCCCTGCAATTTACTCCCTTACGAATGAACCCCAGAAGCTCTGCAGCTTGTGCGGGGGAGGGGGGCTATTATTATTATTTGCCGTGGCACTCCGGGGCGACTTACTGATGCTTGCATTAACTAAGTAACAGTGCTGTACCTATAGTGGCGTAGGGAGACATTAACAAAGTCTACAATGAGGCTAATAAAATAACCCAATTAATACCACTGACACCCAATTAAACATTTTTAAACCTAAAACTAAAAAAAAAAAAAAAAAAAGGTGATAGACACTGTAAGACATGGTAAAAATTAAAAAAAAATGTATTTGTACAGACAAAATCGGCATTTTTCGAAAAAAAATTGAATTTGCCGTCATTTTTGGAAAAACAATAGTAGAGAAAAATTTTTTGTCTTAAAAAGAAGGATTTTGTGTGTACTTTTGTCTAAGAAAATCCAACATTTTATTTCTTTATTTAAAGTGCCCAATTTAGGGAATAATAAAAAAAATCGATTTTCATTTTTTATATTGATTCGTTTCCTCACAAAAATCTTACTTTAGAACCTGAAATATTTTTTTAAACATTTTTTGGACCAAAATACAGTTTTTCTAAGAGAATCAAGCTAAATATCGCTGTAAAAAAATTGGAAAAAATAAAAATAGAATTTTTATTTTTTTATTATTCCCTAAATTGGGCACTTTAAATAAAGCAATAAAATGTTGGATTTTCTTAGACAAAAGTACACACAAAATCCTTCTTTTTAAGATAAAATTTTTTTCTCTACTATTGTTTTTCCAAAAATGGCGGCCAATTCAATTTTTTTTCGAAAAATGCCGATTTTGGTTGGACAAATACATATTTTTTTTTTTTAATTTTTACCATGTCTTCCCGACATAAAAATACATATTTTCTCCAATTTTTAAGAAATTACGAGGATTCTTTGGTTATTTATTGCCAATTCAGTAAAAAACTCTCAGGTAGATATTGTTTAAGGGTTCAGCTGAAGCAACCAACAAAGACAAGATCTGGTCCTAAGACTTCGAATAACGCGTCGACCTAAGCTTGCAGTGGGTAGATATTGTTTAAGGGTTCAGCCGAAGCAACCAACAAAGACAAGATCTGACCCCAAAGCGTTGAAAATTTCGAAAAGGTGACTTAACCTTGCAATGGGGAGATATTTGAAAAATAGTGAAGCAATCCACTCGAAAAATACCAAAAATGCCGTTTCTGGCACATATCTCGCGAAGTTCCAGTCCAAATTTATTGAAAATTGACTTAGCTCTTACATCCATTATGTTATGTGGGTCAAGCACAAAAATACGTAAATTATGGAACAGTCTGAATCAGTTAGAAGTTTTGAGAATTAAAAAAAATCTTTCAAAGCTGCTTTTTATCTTCTCATAAAACATTTGATCAAATTAAAATAAATAATCAAAGATTTTAACACCTTTAGGACAAATAAAGTAGATGTAAAATGAGGGAGCAATTGAGGTCATTGACTCCGGGTATGTTTTCGGAAAGCTAAAATTTCTCAAAAGGAAGTAAACTCGATAAAAAAATTATTGTAGATGTAAAAAATGGAGGAAAATGTTTTTTTTTTAATTTTTGGGAAGAGAAAAGATTTTTTTATGAAAGAGCATTAAAATAGTATTATTTTAATACATTTTGGAGAAAAAAAATATGTGGTAACTATTTTTAAATGTGCCCAATTTAGGGAATAATAAAAAAAATCGATTTTCATTTTTTATATTGATTCGTTTCATCACAAAAATCTTACTTTAGAACCTGAAATATTTTTTTAAACATTTTTTGGACTGAAATACAGTTTTTCTAAGAGAATCAAGCTAAATATCGCTGTAAAAAAATTGGAAAAAATAAAAATCGAATTTTTATTTTTTTATTATTCCCTAAATTGGGCACTTTAAATAAAGCAATAAAATGTTGGATTTTCTTAGACAAAAGTACACACAAAATCCTTCTTTTTAAGATAAAAATTTTTTCTCTACTATTGTTTTTCCAAAAATGGCGGCCAAGTCAATTTTTTTTCGAAAAATGCCGATTTTGGTTGGACAAATACATATTTTTTTTTTTAAATTTTTACCATGTCTTCCCGACATAAAAATACATATTTTCTCCAATTTTTAAGAAATTACGAGGATTCTTTGGTTATTTATTGCCAATTCGGTAAAAAAACTCTCAGGTAGATATTGTTTAAGGGTTCAGCTGAAGCAACCAACAAAGACAAGATCTGGTCCTAAGACCTCGAATAACGCGTCGACCTAAGCTTGCAGTGGGTAGATATTGTTTAAGGGTTCAGCCGAAGCAACCAACAAAGACAAGATCTGACCCCAAAGCGTTGAAAATTTCGAAAAGGTGACCTAACCTTGCAATGGGGAGATATTTGAAAAATAGTGAAGCAATCCACTCGAAAAATACCAAAAATGCCGTTTTTGGCACATATCTCGCGAAGTTCCAGTCCAAATTTATTGAAAATTGACTTAGCTCTTACATCCATTATGTTATGTGGGTCAAGCACAAAAATACGTAAATTATGGAACAGTCTGAATCAGTTAGAAGTTTTGAAAATTAAAAAAAATCTTTCAAAGCTGCTTTTTATCTTCTCATAAAACATTTGATCAAATTAAAATAAATAATCAAAGATTTTAACACCTTTAGGACAAATAAAGTAGATGTAAAATGAGGGAGCAATTGAGGTCATTGACTCCGGGTATGTTTTCGGAAAGCTAAAATTTCTCAAAAGGAAGTAAACTCGATAAAAAAATTATTGTAGATGTAAAAAATGGAGGAAAATGTTTTTTTTTTAATTTTTGGGAAGAGAAAAGATTTTTTTATGAAAGAGCATTAAAATAGTATTATTTTAATACATTTTGGAGAAAAAAAATATGTGGTAACTATTTTTAAATGTGTCATATTTCACTACACCTGTATTAATGATTTTTGACACTAGTGAAAATAGTGAAAATAGTGATAGACACTGTTATATATAGGTCAGGGAATTTTTTCGAAATGGACCTGGAAAACCGGGAAAAGTCAGGGAATTTTACTAACTTGGTGGGAACCCTGAATAAATAACCAAAGAATCCTGGAATTTTCTTAAAAATTGGAGAAGATGTGTATTTTTATGTCGGGAAGACATGGTAAAAATTAAAAAAAAAAAAATGTATTTGTACAGACAAAATCGGCATTTTTCGAAAAAAAATTGAATTGGCCGTCATTTTTGGAAAAACAATAGTAGAGAAAAATTTTTTGTCTTAAAAAGAAGGATTTTGTGTGTACTTTTGTCTAAGAAAGTCTAACATTTTATTTCTTTATTTAAAGTGCCCAATTTAGGGAATAATAAAAAAAATCGATTTTTATTTTTTATATTGATTTATATTGATTCGTTTCCTCACAAAAATCTTACTTTAGAACCTGAAATATTTTTTTAAACATTTTTTGGACCAAAATACAGTTTTTCTAAGAGAATCAAGCTAAATATAGCTGTAAAAAAATTGGAAAAAATAAAAATCGAATTTTTATTTTTTTATTATTCCCTAAATTGGGCACTTTAAATAAAGAAATAAAATGTTGGATTTTCTTAGACAAAAGTACACACAAAATCCTTCTTTTTAAGATAAAAATTTTTTCTCTACTATTGTTTTTCCAAAAATGGCGGCCAATTCAATTTTTTTTCGAAAAATGCCGATTTTGGCTGGACAAATACATATTTTTTTTTTAAATTTTTACTATGTCTTCCTGACATAAAAATACATATTTTCTCCAATTTTTAAGAAATTACGAGGATTCTTTGGTTATTTATTGCCAATTCAGTAAAAAACTCTCAGGTAGATATTGTTTAAGGGTTCAGCTGAAGCAACCAACAAAGACAAGATCTGGTCCTAAGACTTCGAATAACGCGTCGACCTAAGCTTGCAGTGGGTAGATATTGTTTAAGGGTTCAGCCGAAGCAACCAACAAAGACAAGATCTGACCCCAAAGCGTTGAAAATTTCGAAAAGGTGAAAAATAGTGAAGCAATCCACTCGAAAAACACCAAAAATGTCGTTTTTGGGACATATCTCGCAAATCTCCAGCCCAAATTTATTGACAAATTTTTTACAAGCTTCTCTTTATGTATAAAATCGAAAAAATTAAAAAAAATTACTTTTATGTAGTTGGATATGGTTTTTTTTCATGAAATATAAACGTTTTTGTTTTTAAAAATGCACAGTTTTGCCATTCTAACGGTCAAATATTTGATCGCGTTTTTGAGATAATTAAAAACATTATAAAACATCCTGTATCTTCAAGAGGAAACATTTGCGGACCTTTGTTCACATTCCAATTTTATCTTAGAAATGTCCCAAGAATCTCCCCGTAAAATATCGACATTCAATTAGAAAACACCTTGTATATGTCACAAAATTAAAAATTGTATCTATGATAATATCTCTGTCTTTAGAAAATTGTCGTTTTATGTAACTTTCTAACTGTTCTATATAAAAAATTGTCCTCTTTCGTTACTTAACCATCTCCACATCTATTACATATAATCTCCTCAATTACTGTAATCTTAAAATTAACCGTAATTAACGAACGACGAGCGTAATTATCTAATGACTTAGGGAGCCATTATCTATTTATTTGTCTCCTTTCTGAAATTTCTAAATGGTTACTTAGGAAGGCAGACGTTTCGCCATTAATATAAAAACCATCTTATTTTCCTTTCGCCTTTTAATTTAAGAATAATTTCCCCTGTAAGTAGAAGTTTACGAGTATAACTCGTGGTTTAATGATACACCGCCGAAAAATTGTCTATGAATATTTGATATATTTCAGTTTCATTTCCAATTAAAGATAAAACTACTTATAATTGACCGGCAAGTTCTTAAAGCCCACAAATATGTCAGTTAACCAACCTCGATTAATAATAAATAAAGATAAATCCCATTTCAAATGAAAGTACATACAGAAGTTTAGAAAATTCGAACAGCTCTTCGCTCAAATATTTATGTGTTCGGGAAAGTTTCTTCTCGAGCACATGTTATTTTCACTTAATTTTTATTTTATTTAAGATAGTATACTAAAGAGAATATATAGAGAGATTTAGCGATAAATTCCTTTTTAAGGGTGTTTTAAGGCCTCCATACACGATCAAACTTGTTTGACAAGCCAAATTTGATCAAAATATCGTCATTTTGCAGAGTAAAATGGTGAGTCAAGAAAACTTTTTTATCTTTAGAGATAGTTAACTACTATAAGCGAGAAAAATGTTGCCAATACAGCAAGGAAGTTTTTTTACTTTAACTTTTTTTTCATACGACGTTTAGTTTGGGTTGTGTACTTTTTTAAAACCAAACGAAATTGAATCGGCGCGTTGCATCTCTTGGCTTTATCACTGTAGGTGCGAATAAAGCGATCAGTGTGTCAAAGAGAGTAAACACCATAGCCTTCTTCATACGCGCAACAAAGATGACGCGTATTACAATATTAATATGACACTATAGGGGGTATAGTGCGATTTATGAGATTGAGAAATGATAGGAATAATAATAATAATTTTTTTACAAGCATAAAACACAATATTATTATTATTTAATTGAAATATTTATTTTACAATGCATTTTCCCTCACACTGGAAACTTACATTTACTTTCAGGCATTTGCACTTGTTACCACAGTTAAGTAATTTTTAAAAATATTATTTTGAGAAAAGGAAACAAATCTGAATTCTATAAGGCTGTGTTAAGACAAATTAAAGATGTACCTGTTGAGCTATCCTGCATACCAATCTCTAGCACCGAAACTAAAAGAGATATCAACAAGATTTTTTGTAGGGGTAGACAGTGTCACTCGGACTACAATGTTAAAATATTTTCATGTATACAGGGTGGCTAATTTTTGTGGAATGAAAATTAATTTGGTTTTTTTAAATTGAACACCCTGTATACGATTATGTCTTCTGATTCTACTTAATATTAGATTTACGGTAGTTTTTTGTATTTGTAAATCCGACGCGGCGTTGACAAGTTATTCCTATTTTAAGCAGATTTAATGAAAAAACAGCACTTCAGAAATATTAGCACAAAAACTACATTTTTTAAAAAATTCCTCAAAAAAAGCTACTATGATGTAAATGAAACATGCACCTATGACAATAATCACACAACATCTTCACCTGTTGCACAGGGTGTTTGCCGGTGGCGTGCCAATAGTCTAGTTTTCAAATGGCAATAACTTAATTTTTTCAAATGGGACACCCTGTATATTTTTCTTCAGTTAGAAGCTCTCCCTAATACGCATTAAAAAAATATAGGGTTTTGCACATCTAACTTTACTATTTACTTTAATAATTGACGTTAAGTGACAAACAACAAATTTTACACAATTTTTAATAAGAAATCAAGTTACCTATGCAAATGACAGTAGGTATATTTTGTTATGGCATTAATTGTCAACATAAAATTTTGTATTGTATCACGTCTACTATATTTAATCGGTATTGTGTATAAAAAATGGATTTTAATAAGAATTATAGTGTTCAAGAAAATATTGATATGATATGGGGGGTCTATCGTCAAAGATACCCAGAAAGACGTCAGCCACAAAAGGATACATTTGAGAGTTTAAAGAATAGATTTGATAGAACAGGAACCGTCAAGTATGAAAAACATTCACGTGAAACTACAGCTGTTACTATTGACAACGAATATAAGGTAATGATCAGTATAGTTGAAGATCCCAATATAAGCACAAGCCAATTAAGCAATCAGTTAGATATTTCCATTTAAATTTAATTTAAAAATTACTGGCCACAGTTTAGCCAACTCATTTAAGCCTTATCTGCAAATGGATAATGAGCATTATTCCAACATCATAAACACCCAGCAACTTTCCCATTTTTTAAATCAAATATTATATTTTTTACCTCATCCTGTTCTATTGGTGCAAACACAAATGAATTAGGAATATATTTTCTAGCGTCTTTGAAATGTTCATCGCTTTTTATTTGGTTTGTCAATATTTTGCCAATTTCGCTAAAGCTTTTATTAAATTCATCAGCAATGTTAATTTTTTCCACCAATAATTCATTTGTGTCTACATTCTTTATTTTGTCAATGTCATGTTTCTTTTTATTTGTGTTACTAATTTGATATCCAGCTTCACCAAGAATTGTTACAACGTGATTTCGCGCGTAGAGTGGAATACTGTAGATGGTTAATAAACAAGATAAATACAGAGCGTAACTTTTTAAACAAAGTTTTATTCTCCGACGTAGCCACGTTTCATAAGAACGGTTGTGTAAATAGACACAACTTCCATTATTATTCGGACCACAATGAACATTTATTTAGAACCACATCACAGTATCGATGGTCTTTGAATGTGTGGGCGGGAATAATAGGTGATTATGTAATTGGTCCCTATTTCTTTGATGGGACTGTATATGGAGCTATATTTTTAGATTTTTTAGAACATGATTTTCGCAACTTATTGCAAAATGTGCCTCAAAATTATCGCAACGGAATGTGGTTTCAATTAGATGGTGCCACACCATGTTACCTATTATGGTCTATTTTTATGCATGAGAGAGTAATAAAACAGCATTTCTAATGCAAAACTTAGTACGGTCATTTTAAATATTTTTACGGAATAATCTAAATATGTCATAAAATTGTCATAAATGTACCTGAGCTAATACAAGTTTTGCGTCTTTTATTGGTCTTTTATAACCATAAGCTGTACAGAACAATAGAAAAAGGTTTAGACAGGCCAAAAGCCCTGTGTATTAAAGATAACATAGCCGTATCTTAAGATTATTTTCAATAAGTATTTGTTTTATTTTAATTCCAAGAATTTCTTACAGTAATTGAATTATAAGTAGATAAATCCCTTAGTAAGGAGGTCCAGTTGTGTATTCTTGACAGCTTACTAAATGTCGTTTAGTTGCAACATGCAAGGTGCAGTGTGCAGTATATTGTGAATTCTAGTGTGATCATGGAAAATTTGGAAGTACCGCGTAAACGATAAAAAATCGGTCCTTTAACAGTTAATGAAAAAACATTAATATTTAATTGTTTTAAATCATTTACAGACAAACATTTATGTAAAAGTGTTGATGACACAGTGGAATTAGTTAGTAGTACGCTTGGTGTTGGGAAATCTACGATTTACAGAGTTGTTAAAAAGAGAAATGTGGCGAGTTTCAAACAGCACGTAAAGCTCCAGGAAAACCAAAATTTCAAATAGAAAATCATTTGAAAGAAAGACTTCGAAGGAAAGTGCATGCGTTCTTCTTTAGAAAAGAATTTCCGACAGTAGACAAAGTTCTTGCCACGGTTCGAGATGATAATGATTACCCTGAAATGAGTCGAAGCACACTATGGAAACTTTTAAAAGAAATAGGTTTTCTATGGAAAAAGCATTCCAGAAAGTCTATTTTAATAGAAAGAAGCGATATTGTAGTATGGAGAAGAAATTACCTAAGGACTATAAAAGAAATGAGAAACCAAAGAAGAAATATATTTTATTTAGATGAAACATGGATCAACGAGGGACATACACCAAATAAATTTTGGCAAGATGAAACTGTTACAAGTCGAAGACAGGCTTTTTTAAATAATTTATCTACTGGTTTAAATCCACCATCAGGAAAGGGGCGCAGACTGATAATAGTACACATCGGTAGTTCAAACGGTTTTGTTAAAGGTGGTTTTTTATTGACTTTTGAATCTACTCGTACCGGTGACTACCATGAGGACATGAATGCTGATGTCGTTAAAGAGTGGTTCGAACAAATGATAGATCTTCTTCCTCAGAACTGTATAATAGTAATGGATAATGCAAGTTATCACTCGAGACTTACAGAAAAAATGCCCACAACCAAGTGGTTAAAAAAAGATTTACAGAATTGGCTAAATTCAAAGAATATTAAGTTCCATCCCGGTTCTGTGAGAAGAGAACTGTATCATTTGTGTTCCTTTCATAAAGAGAAATTAAAAAAATATGAAATTGATGAAATTGCAAAAAATCGTGGGATGACGGTGGTTAGATCACCACCATATCATTGCGATTGAACTGATATGGACACAGATAAAGGGAGAAGTTTCAAGAAAAAATAATTCTTTTAAAATGAGTGATGTTAAACAGTTGTTTTTGGAGGCTGTAAATAATGTGAAGCCTGAAAACTGGGAAAAGGCAGTAAATCATACGATTAAAGAAGAAGAGAAAATGTGGAAGTTGGACAATATTACTGATGAAATGATCGAGCCACTCATTGTAAATATTGGTTGCGACAGTTCATCTTCTGATTTCGATTCTGATTTGGATTTGTAGGTAAGAAGTAGTTTTTATATTAAAATTATTATTTATGAACGTAACGTTGTTTAAAAGTCAAAGTTTAAACCCTTATACCTACATAACCCGTTTGACACAATGTTCTTAACATACCTTGTGGAAAAATAAAATATTTTAGAAAAAATTGCACTTTTTTACCTTCAGCTGCTTAGAAGTTATAAGCAGGTTAATTAGGTGAAAATATAAGTGTACACCCGATATATTTATTATATTTATACAAAGGTTATTTCATACGAAAATACTCGAGGTATAACTTCACAAAATATTTTAACTGTCTACTAAAAGAAGTGGTACGCCTATGGATTACGAACGCTTTATTATTTTAATACTCTCTCTCATACATAAAAATAGACTATAGATGTTCGCAATTGGTTAAATAGGGAATTTCAGGATCGTTGGATAGGAAGGGGAGGACCTATAAATTGGCCTACTAGATCGCCTTGCCTTACACCTTGCGATTTTTTCTTGTGGGGTTTTATTAAAAATATTGTTTACGAAGAATAGGTTACCACAAAAGAAAATATGAAAGAAAGAATTACTGCAGCATTTAGACAGGTGACCCCTGCAATGCTAAGGGATGTGCGTAAATCAATGAAAAAAAGGGCAAGAAAATGTATAAATGAAAATGGAAGACATTTTGAACACCTACTATAAATTTTAACTTTCACTATTGTAGTTTTCTTACGATTAAACTTTGTAAAATTTTGTATTTATTAAAAATTGTGTAAAATATGTTGTTTGTCACTTAACGTCAATTATTAAAGTAAATAGTAAAGTTAGATGTGCAAAACCCTATATTTTTTTAATGCCTATTAGGGAGAGCTTCTAACTGAAGAAAAATATACAGGGTGTCCCATTTGAAAAAATTAAGTTTTGAAAACTAGACTATTGGCACGCCATCGGCAAACACCCTGTGCAACAAGTGAAGATGTTGTGTGATTATTGTGATAGGTGCATATTTCATTTACATCATAGTAGCTTTTTTGAGGAATTTTTTAAAAAATGTGGTTTTTGTGCTAATATTTCTGAAGTGCTGTTTTTTCATTAAATCTGCTTAAAATAGGAATAACTTGTCAACGCCGCGTCGGATTTACAAATACAAAAAACTACCGTGAATCTAATATTAAGTAACCAAATTAATTTTCATTCTACAAAAATTAGCCACCCTGTATACATAAAATATTTTAAAATTGTAGTCCGAGTGACACTGTCTACCTCTACAAAAAATCTTGTTGATATCTCTTTTAGTTTCGGTGCTAGAGATCGAGTGGAAATAATTGGCGCACCCTGTATGTGAAGGCCAGATCTGCCGGAAATTCTAAAGTTTGGTTACGAATGCAAAGACAATAATTGTATAGTTCCAAAATTAATGTCCAAAGAAGTAAAACTTACATTTTTAAAAATTTCTCCATTTTACAAATGTAAATTATTTAACTGTGGTAACAGGTGAAAATGCCTGAAAGCAAATGTAAGATGCAATATAAGTTTCCAGTGTGAGGGAAAATGCATTGTAAAATAAATATTTTAATTAAATAATAATAATATTGTGTTTTATGCTCGCAAAAAAATTATTATTATTCCGATCATTTCTCAATCTCATAAATTGCACTATACCCCCTATAGTGTCATATTAATATTGTAGAGCAAACCAGTAAGGAATTTTAATTTATTAGATTCGACATCCTAAGACCGGTTTCTGTCTTTCGACTTCATCAGTTAGGCTTTTCGAATCCAATAAATAAAATTCCAAACTCGTACAAGTCAATAGCTATATCCGCTATAAGATAACATTTTTAGATGTGCTACCATCTATGGTAAGAAGAGAGTATTGACATTAAATTTTGACTGAATCTAGTCAAGATGTCACTCTCTTCTTTTTTATCCCTTTCAGAGATTAATACAAAGTGAGCAAACCAATCTAAAAATGTTATCTTATAGCGGATATAGCTATTGACTTGTACGAGTTTGGAATTTTATTTATTGGATTCGAAAAGCCTAACTGATGAAGTCGAAAGACAGAAACCGGTCTTAGGATGTCGAATCTAATAAATTAAAATTCCTTACTGGTTTGCTCACTTTGTATTAATCTCTGAAAGGGATAAAAAAGAAGAGAGTGACATCTTGACTAGATTCAGTCAAAATTTCATGTCAATACTCTCTTCTTACCATAGATGGTAGCACATCTAAAAATTAATATTGTAATGCGCGTATGAAGAAGGCTATGGTGTTTACTCTCGATCGGACTCTCGATCGGACACCAATTAACAAAGTTAAGCACTAATTTGCAATAAATAGTATTTTAAGGAAAATATTCAGCTTGACCGACAAGCCTAGTTTGTCAAACTTGTTTGATCGTGTATGGGGGCCTTTACAGTATGAATTTAATTTTTTTCAGTCACGTAAATAAAACCACTACCTACGAATCGCCTACTGTCAGAAATTTAGATCCTTCACCGAAGCCAGATCCTCGCGCTGTCACTTTAGAACGATCAGCTTCTCTAGGTTTTGGATTTGTTGCTGGATCTGAGAAACCTGTCATAGTCAGATTCGTTACTGAAGGAGGACCGAGTGTTGATAAGGTCAGTATCACTTTATTATTAATAATAAGCTTAAAAGCCTATCGGTACGTCATTGCCGCAAACCATTCTAAGAAAACAAAAGATAATACACTTATTTAGAAGATCCAGTCACCTCCTGAGCTTCAGGAAAAATCTGAATGGATACGTCAATGAAGATAATATAAAGTTAATTCGTAAAATGTATTCAATGCGAAATTAAAGTTTTATCATTACAAAACAAACGTTTTCATACATAATAGAACGAAGATAATCATTTTCACTTTATTTAATTACTTTCATTCATAGAAGTTATGACATAATTGTGCCATTTTCTTGCAAAATGAATTCGCTTTATTTGTTTCATTTCCCAAATCTCAACGCGGCCAATAGAATGCTGAGTTTTGAATTTAAATCCTGCTCGTTGGATGGATAAAATCTTGGATGTGTTGTACGTACATCAAAAATTTATTTTGAAATTTCATCACGCTTTCCATATAAACAAAATTTAATTACTCGGTATTGGTAATAGGCAATGGCCAATCATTAAAACGTTATCGAAAGTAATTATTGACAATTCATCCGATTTTACATCAATCGCTTCAGGGGTACCTCAAGGTTCCGTCCTCGGACGCCTTCTTTTCTCAATACACATATTTTTGGCCTTTGTGCTTGAGTTGTTTATAACCTAATGTCAAACGCATATGCGCGAAAACCAACTTTTTCGATTGAAAATTGTAAAATAAATAATAATTTTTTTTATTATTTTAAAAAAATTTTAGTAAGTTTGGACAATTTTACACAGTTTTAGACAATTCTAGATCATTTTGGCTTTTTTTGGGTAATTCTGGACAATTTTAGACAATTTAAAAAATTTAATTTTAGACCATTTTTGGTAATTTTGAACAATTTGGCACATTTTAGACAATTTTAGACAATTTAAAAAATATAATTTTAGAATTTTTTTAGTAATTTTGATCAATTTTACACATTTTTAGACAATTTTAGATCATTTTGGAGAATTTTTGGTAAGTTTTGACAATTTTGCACATTTTCAGACCATTTTAGATCATTTTGGACAAGTTTTGGTAATTTTTGTAATTTTGGACAATTTTAGACATTTTTAGACAAATTAAAAAGATAATTTTAGAAAATTTTGAGTAATATTTAACAATTTTACACAGTTTTAGATCATTTTGAATAATTTTTGATAATTTTGGACACTTTTAGACAATTGACAATATCATTTTAGACAATTTTACGCAGTTTTAGATCATTTTGGGCAGTTTTTGGTAATTTTACACAATTTTAGACAATTTATAAAATATCATTTTAGAAATTTTTAGTAATTTTAGCCAATTTTACAATTTTAGACAATTTCAGATCATTTTGGACAATTTTTGGTAATTTTGGACATTTTTAGATACTTTTACACAATTTAAAAAAGATCATTTTAGATTTTTTTTAGTAATTTTGGACAATTTTACTCGGTTTTAAGCAATTTTTGGTAATTTTGGACAATTTTAGACAATTTCAAAATATCATTTTAGACAATTTTTGGTAATTTTGGACAATTTTTTGTCATTTTGGACCATTTTAGACAATTAACGATATAATTTTAGGCAATTTTTGGTAATTTTTTGACAATTTTGCACAATTTTAGATCATTTTGGAAAAATTTTGGTAAATTTTGACAGTTTTGCACATTTTCAGACAATTTTAGATCATGATGGATAAGTTTTGGTAATTATGGACAATTTTAGACAATTTATAAAATATCATTTTAGAAATTTTTTAGTAATTTTAGCCAATTTTACACAGTTTTAGAGAATTTCAGATCATTTTGGACAATTTTTGGTAATTTTGGACAATTTTGTACATTTTTAGATACTTTTACACAATTTAAAAAATATCATTTTAGATTTTTTTTTAGTAATTTTGGACAATTTTACTCAGTTTTAGGCAGTTTTAGTTCATTTTAGACATTTTTTGGTAATTTTGGACAATTTTAGACAATTTCAAAATATCATTATAGACAATTTTTGGTAATTTTGGACACTTTTTGGTAATTTTGGAGAATTTTAGACAATTAACAATATAATTTTAGATAATTTTTTGGTAACTTTTGACAATTTTGCACATTTTCAGATATTTTTAGATCATGTAGGACAAGTTTTCGTAATTATGGACAAATTTTGGTAATTTTGGATAATTTTAGACAATTTAAAAAAGATTATTTTAAAAAATTTTGAGTAATTTTTGACAATTTTACACAGTTTTTGATAATTTTAGATCATTTTGGACATTTTTTGGTAATTTTTAACAATTTTAGACAATGTAAAAATATCATTTTAGACAATTTTTGGTAATTTTGGACAATTTTGCACATTTTGAGACAGTTTTGCACATTTTCGGACAATTTTAGATCATATAAACAAAATTTAATCACTCGATATTGGTAATATTACAGGGCCAATCATTAAACCGTTATCAAAAGAAATTATTGACAATTATTTACATCAATCGCTTCAGGGGTACCTCAAGGTTCTGTCCTCGGACGCCTTCATTTCTCAATATATATATTTCTGACCTTTGTGCTTGAGTTGTTTACAACCTAATGTCTATTTCTTTATCAATCTGTGGGTTCTTCATCTTGATCTTCATGAGTTTGAAAGATTTTTTCTAGACGATTTGCAAATCTTGTTGCTTTTTGCTCATTATTTCTAGCCCATTTACCATCTTCCAATCTAACAAATGGCATTCGCATTATGGGTCTTTTCAATCTCTTAGTAGCTTTCCAGAATGAATAATCAGTACTACTGTCATCTGTCAGTTTGTTTTAGGTAAATACTAATCGATTCTTCTTTAATTTGTCGTATTTCTCTTTGGGTAGCATTGTTGAGTATATAAATAATAATTATAATGAAGAAAGTTACAGATAATATTCTCAATTTATATATCTTGAGGACGCCTCTGAAGTATATTGTCACTTGTACATCACAATAACGTGGGTTTGTATTTATGACTAATAATGGAAGCCTCCATTGTTTCGGAATTTTTGGTGGGTAATAATAAGTCTGAAGTAGAAGTGTTACATAACAAAAAGGCAGGTCTATGACTTTAAAATGAGGCAGAAATTTGAACTATATTGCTTGTCAGGTTGTCGGAATATTTTTATATTACTAGCGTTTTATGTTTCTTTGTATAAGCAAAGGTGAAAAAGGAATTTACATTGACGTGAAAGTTCATTTCCAACTGGATTTATGAGTATTGGAAACATGGGCTTTTCAGCGGTTAATGCAAATCCACTTGGGAGACTTTTTTTTTTATTTTTCTTACGATTTTTCAATACTACAGTGAATGAAGGTAAAAATCAACTATTACCTCCGATTTCGGTGCATGAAAATTTGGGATTGAGTATATTTTACCCTCAACTTCAAAAATGACATATACTCGACTTGCACTTTTTGCATTTTAGGGGTGAAATCCACCCCTTTTGTTAAAAATGGTAAAAAATGCAGATTTAAGCATTCTGGCGTAAGTAATCTCGTTTAATTTAATAAAATAAATATTTTTCAACATTCATAGGCATGATTTATGATTTTAATTAATTTTTCAACCCTTTTAGCAACCACCCCTTAAATCGAAAATCATGAAAAAATCATTTTTTATATTTCTGAAATATACTAACGTTACACAAACAGTTTGTTTAATGTTTATAATATAATTTTTGGTTGACTGTGAAATTTCAACCCTTAAAAACCACCCCCTTAAAGCAGAATCATTGAAAAAATTGGTTTCGAGAAACTTTAATCATTTGAATAATACATTACTGAAGTGAAATCTCATTTACTGAGTATTAAAATCTTTATTTATTTATTGTGAGATTTTCCACCCTTAAAAACTACCCCTTGTCATAAAAATAATGGAATTTTTTTATCTGCTTTAGTAGCTTTAATTATTTAGAATCTTTTTTATTGGTTATGATAAACTTTATTAATATTATTCCTTTCACTTTTTCTATTTTCAAAATATACATACACACACCCACACATGTATATTTTGTGAGCATGTATCTATCGACACGTCTACTTCTTACTATCTATCTTTTTTCCTATATATTTTAATATTAAGGCCTTTTTATTTTAAATTTTTTTTTATTAAATACAATTATTAACAAATCTCAGGATCTTTTAGTGAATTCCTAACATGACATTTCTAAATGAATTGACAACTCTCTGTCTAACTGTCCAAAACTCCCTATTACACCATAACAAACTATAACCTAACTTACACACTACATAACCCCCTCCAACATTTCAAAAAATTTTTAAACAGAGTAAACATATTTTTAAATGTTTTAAAACATTATTTTCCAAAATATGGGAATAACAATTCAACATGGTACTTTCCCCTACATTTTCCTGTTTCTGTTTCATCAATTTCATATACATTATTTCCAATAATTTTCTTTATTTTGAACGGTTCATCCAATGGAAGTAGAAATTTTCCACAAACTCTTTTTCTTGAATTTGTAATTCTGTTTACTTTTAATATTAATAAATCTCCAATGTAGTGACATTTTGAATAGAATCAGTCAAATAAAAAGCTATGCAACACACAATGCAAATTGTGTATGCAACCCCAATACATCGGGAATTATTTGTTTTAAAAATTGTCAATACTCTCTTCTAATCATAGATGGTAGCGCATCAAAAACTCCAATGTTGTATTTTGTTTTTCTCTTTATCTTTTTGTTTTCTTTTTCTTTGTATCTTGTGGCTCGTTTTAAAAATTTTATTTTAACATCTTCTCGTGTTTTTTGAAAATTTTTACTTTCAATTATCCAGGGCCTATCTGGTGATCTGGTGATATTTCCGTGATTGTCGTTTACTATTCAATCAAATTAGCCTTAGTTATTTTTTGGTATTTTTGGACAATTTTAGACTATTTAAAAAAGATCATTTTCGAAAATTTTACACAGTTTTAGATCATTTTGGACAATTTTTGGTAATTTTTGACAATCTTAGACGATTAACAATATCATTTTAGACAATTTTTTGGTAATTTTGGACAATTTGGCATATTTTCAGACAATTTTGTACGTTTTCAGACAATTTTTGGCAAATTTTGAGAATTCTGCACATTTTCAGACAACTTTGCACATTTTCAGACAATTTTAGATCATGTTGGATAAATTTTGGTAATTTTGGACAATTTTAGTCAATTTAAAAAATATAATTTTAGAATTTTTTTAGTCATTTTGGGCAATTTTAGACAATTAACAATATCATTTTAGACACTTTTTTGGTAATTTTGGACAATTTTGCATATTTTCAGACAATTTTGTACGTTTTCAAACAATTTTTGGTAAATTTTGAGAATTTTCACATTTTCAGACAATTTTGCTCATTTTCAGACAATTTTGCACATTTTCAGACAACTTTAGATTATGTTGGACAAATTTTGGACAATTTTAGACAATTTAAGAAATATAATTTTAGAATTTTTTTAGTCATTTTGGACAATTTTACACATTTTTAGACCATTTTAGATCATTTTGGACAAGTTTTGGTAATTTTGGATAAATTTTGGTAATTTTGACAATTTAAAAAAGACCATTTTAAAAAATGTTTAGTAATTTTTGACAATTTTACACAGTTTTAGATGATTTTGGACAATTTTTGGTAATTTTTGACAATTTTAGACCATTAACAATATCATTTTAGACAATTTTTTGGTAATTTTGGACAAATTTGCATATTTTCACACAATTTTGCACATTTTCAGACAGTTTTAGATCATTTTGGACAATTTTTGGTAATTTTAGACAATTAACAATATCATTTTAGACAATTTTGCATATTTTCAGACAATTTTGTACATTTTCAGACAATTTTTGGTAAATTTTGAGAATTTTGCACATTATCAGACAATTTTGCACATTTTCAGACCAGTTTAGATCACGTTGGACAAATTTTGGTAATTTTGGATAATTTTAGACAATTAACAATATCATTTTAGACAATTTTGCATATTTTCAGACAATTTTGTACATTTTCAGACAATTTTTGGTAAATTTTGAGAATTTTGCACATTATCAGACAATTTTGCACATTTTCAGACCAGTTTAGATCACGTTGGACAAATTTTGGTAATTTTGGATAATTTTAGACAATTTAAAACATAATGTTAGAATTTTTTTAGTCCTTTGGACAATTTTACACATTTTTAGACAATTTTAGATCATTTTGGACAGTTTTTTGTAAGTTTGGACAATTTTGCACATTTTAGATCATTTTGGACAAGTTTCGGTAATTTTGGATAAATTTTGGTAATTTTGAACAATTTTAGACAATTTAAAAAAGGCCATTTTAGAAAATTTCTAGTAATTTTTGATAATTTTACACAGTTTTAGATCATTTTGGACAATTTTTGGTAATTTTGAACAATTTTAGACCATTAACAATATCATTTTAGACAATTTTTTGGTAATTTTGGACAAATTTGCATATTTTCACACAATTTTGCACATATTCAGACAATTTTAGATCATTTTGGACAATTTTTAGTAATTATGGACAAACTTTGGTAATTTTGGACACTTTTAGACATTTTTAGACAATTTAATAAAGATCATTTTAGAAAATTATTAGTACTTTTTGACAATTTTACACAGAAAAACCGCTTTAAAACATGCATTTTTTTACGAAAAATCAAAATCTTTGATCTTTAATAACTCAAAAAGTATTGATTTATTTTAATAACATTATATAACAAATTTTGCTTAGAATTGGTACCTCTATCGATTTCTGGGGTTATTTTTAATAAAATAATTTCCACCCCCGAGGTAAAAGCGCAAGTTAGCGCACCATGTCACTTTTGTTTCTTGTGGTATCCTCTAACTACTCACCAATTTTTATGAAAATCGATGGAGGTTCAACGAAATCGGAGGTGAAAAACCTTCAGTGACTGTACTACAAGTTCTCAAGAATATTCTGAAGAAATTTCCAGTCCAAATTCCTTTTTTTTAACCAGATTTGTTTGAAATATTTTTCCTTTCCTACAATATACGTATTAATAAATATAAAAAAAAAGAGGGATTGTTTCAAATCTGCAGAGCTACTTCGGAGACTTACTCGAACTTTTCAGGAAATTGTATAAGGTCGAAGCAGATTAAATTTTCAAGAAAATTTCCACAACACTCAAGGTCTGGATTCTTTCGCGATTTTATTGATCAAAATCTATCTTGGCATTCCTTTAACGCAATTTACCTAACCTTATATAAAGCCCATATTTTCTCAGAGAAGGTATGCGATAAAGGTATTTGTCTTTCTTGGTTTTTTTTTCTTAAAAAAGGCATCCCGGAGATTAAGACAACTGGGACATAATTTAACGAGCTTATATTGTCAGAGCGGGATGGAAGGGAAATTGAAAGAGTATTTGCGTTTTTATAAATTTGAAATTTATGTCAAAAATATGCCAGAAAATGTGACTCAACTTGCCAAAATCTTTTACAGACATTATTTTATTCAAATCTTACCATTATTTACATAACTTGATTTTCCTCGATGATTGTAAGATTTTAAGATTCTCCGCGTTTCTCTCCAACTTATCCCATGCGACCGAAATCCTCTCAGTCACTGTCGAAGACGTGGAAGGATTCCCCCGGGAGTACGTCGTCTTCTTAGTGCCTGCACCAGGACCATTAACCTGGTGTAGAAGCTATAAAGAGTGATTTCCAAAGTGTACCTGCAAGTTTTAACAATTTATCGTTTTGAGGCGGTTAAAAGTTATAGAAAATCGAATTGAGGTTTATCGGGGAAACATATTTATTTCTTTTTTTTTTGTAGCTCTTACCTGGCGATCAAATTCTATCGGTCAACGGTGAAGATGTGGAATCGGCTCCTAGAGAGCACGTGATCTCATTGGTTCGCGCTTGTACGAAGACCGTCAACTTGGTGGTATGTCAACCTGCCGAACAACAGGGGGCTAGGAAGTCGACTCTTCTTTCTGCTAGCAAAAGAGCGCGACTTAGGAACAAACCATCGAGAGTGAGGTTCGCTGAGAGCGTTTGTGTCAATGGAGCGCCATTATTTCCTGTAAGTTATCTATTTATAAGGATGGACAATTTTTAGACAATTTTAGATCATTTTGGACAATTTTTGGTAATTTTGGACAGTTTTTCACAATTTTAAACAATTTAATATCATTTTGGAATATTTTTGGTAGTTTTGGACAATTTTACACATTTTTAGACAATTTTAGAAAATTTCTAGTAAGTTTGGACAATTTTACACAGTTTTAGATCATTTTGGACAATTTTTGATAATTCTGGACAATTTTAGACAATTTAGAAATTTAATTTTAGACCATTTTTGGTAATTTTGAACAATTTTGCACTTTTTTAGACAATTTAAAGAATATAATTTTAGAATTTTAGTAATTTTGGACAATTTTACACATTTTTAGAGAATTTTGGATCATTTTGAACAATTTTTGATAATTCTGGACAATTTTAGACAATTTCAAAAATATAATTTTAGAATTTTTTTAATAATTTTGGTCAATTTTAGACAATTTTAGATCATTTTGGACAATTTTTGGTAAGTTTGGACAATTTTGCACATTTTCAGACCATTTTAGATCATTTTGGACAATTTTTGGTAATTTTGGACAATTTTAGATAATTGACAATATCATTTTAGACATTTTTTTGATAATTTTTGACAATTTTACACAGTTTTAAATCATTTTGGACGGTTTTTGGTAATTTTACACAATTTTAGACAATTTATAAAATATCATTTTAGAAAAATTTTAATAATTTTACACAGTTTTAGACAATTTTAGATCATTTTGGACAATTTTTGGTAATTTTGGACAATTTTGTACATTTTAGGCAATTTTAAACAATTTAAAAAAGATCATTTTAGAATTTTTTTAGTAATTTTGGACAGTTTTACACAGTTTTAGATCATTTTGGACAATTTTAGACAATTTCAAAATATCATTTGACAATTTTAGATTATTTTGGCCAATTTTTGGCAATTTTGGACAATTAACAATATAATTTTAGACAATTTTTTGGTAATTTTTGACAATTTTGCACATTTTAAGATAGTTCTGGTAATTATATATTTTAGATATATTTAGACAATTTAAAAACATCATTTTAGAAAATTTGGAGTAATTCTTGACAATTTTACAAAGTTGTTGACAATTTTAGATCATTTTGAACATTTTTTGGTAATTTTGAAGAATTTTAGAGAATGTAAAAATATCATTTTAGACCGTTTTTGGTAATTTTTTGACAATTTTGCACATTTTCAGACAATTTTAGATCATTTTGGAATAATTTTGGTAAATTTTGACAGTTTTGCTCATTTTCAGGCAATTTTAGATCATGTTGGATAAGTTTTGGTAATTATGGACAAATTTTGGTAATTTTGGACACATTTTTAGACAATTTTAGAACATTTTGGAAAATTTTTTGGTAATTTTTGATAATTATGCACATTTTCAGATAGTTATGGTAATTATGGACAAATTTTGGTAATTTTGGACAATTTTAGAATATTTTAGACAATTTAAAAACATCATTTTAGAAAATTTGGAGTAATTTTTGACAATTTTACACAGTTGTTGACAATTTTAGATCATTTAGGACATTTTTTGGTAATTTTGAACAATTTTAGACAATATAAAAATATCATTTTAGACAATTTTTGGTAATTTTTTGACAATTTTGCACATTTTTAGACAATTTTAGATCATTTTGGAAAAATTTTGGTAAATTTGGACAGTTTTTCACATTTTCAGACAATTTTAAATCATGTTGGACAAGTTTTGGTAATTATGGACAAATTTTGGTAATTTTGGACAAATTTTCAGACAATTTTAGAACATTTTGGACAATTTTTGGTGATTTTGGACACCTTTTGGTAATTTTGGACAATTTTAGATAATTTAAAAATTGTCATTTTGGAATTTTTTGGTAATTTTGGACTATTTACACAATTTAAATATTCGTTTTGAATTGGCGCCGTATCAAAGTTGAAATTAAAATTTTTATTGATTTATCACACCTTTATCGAACTATTGTAAACTTTTTATACGCATAATATTTTCCCGTTACAACGTTCACTTTATTCAACTAAAAAATAAAGTCGACTTTCACACTTGTTTAAATTAAAAATGTTTTAAAAGTTAGAACGATTACGAACAACCTTCAGAGGTCATTTAATTTCATATTTTTTACAAAATAAAAAAAATATATACCATTATTTTTAAAGTTGTAAAACAGCTTTTACTCTCCTAATAGTATGCAAATGTGGTAGCTGCGATTACTTTATAATAATATCTTTTAATCAGATTATTAGTTTTGTTGAAGACTCTTACTTTTGGTTCAGCGATTTGTTGTCGGGTATAAGAACTACTATTTCAATTTTATGGCCTTTCACTAAAAGCAAATGTTAGCGACATTACCAGAGGCATTTTGCTATTAACATACCGTCAAACCATGTGTTTTTGACACTCGCTTATGATGTTATAAAATAACCCTTTTAAAAATTGAAAATTCGGTTTGCACGAAACCACCGTGGATGTTACAGGAATATCCTGTAAATCCCACAATTGTTATTTGTTATGATTTGTGTATTGAAATAAATATACTTTATACAATGGGAACTGCAAGAAATTCCAGTTAAATACTAGTTAACTACAGGAAATTCCTGTGAAAGCTCAGGTTATGAGTTTCGAATACAACTAACCTCATTCTAATGGAAATTAAACCACTTATTTGAAAGAAAAAAGGCTTTGATTGATGTTTCGACCTTGTACCGTAAATGTATGAATGAAAGATATTTAATTCAACGGAAAATTCCTGTTAAATCGATTCCTGTAAAAGTTCAAAGCTTTGAATACAACAATCTAGTTTGTTTATTAAACAGGAACTTCCGGTAAAAGTAAGTTAGTTCGTTAAAATAACTGGAATATTCCAGTTAAATCAATGTAACGATTCTGTAAATAGTACAGCATATTCCGGTTGTTTCTAGAGGAATTCAAAGACCGGAATCATCACGTAAAATTAACAAATATTCCTGTTGTCGCTTATATAGGGCGAATTTCCTGTAGAATTCGAAGAATTCCTGTGTATCTGCTTTTAATGTATGGACAATTCGCAACGAAACACCCTGTATATTCTTATTGCACCGTGAATGTTACAGGAATATCCTGTAAATCCCACAATTGTTATTTGTTATGATTTGTGTATTGAAATAAATATACTTTCTACAATGGGAACTGCAAGAAATTCCAGTTAAATACTAGTTAACTACAGGAAATTCCTGTGAAAGCTCAGGTTACGAGCTTCGAATACAACTAACTTCATTCTAATGGAAATTAAACCACTTATTTAAAAGAAAAAAGGCTTTGATTGATGTTTCGACTTTAGAACTACCTTGTACCGTAAATGTATGAATGAAAGATCTTTAATTCAACGGAAAATTCATGTTAAATCGATTCCTGTAAAAGTTCGAAGCTTTGAATACAACAATCTAGTTTGTTTATTAAACAGGAACTTCCGGTAAAAGTAAGTTAGTTCGTTAAAATAACTGGAATATTCCAGTTAAATCAATGTAACGATTCTGTAAATAGTACAGCATATTCCGGTTGTTTCTAGAGGAATTCAAAGACCGGAATCATCACGTAAAATTAACAAATATTCCTGTTGTCGCTTATATAGGGGGAATTTCCTGTAGAATTCGAAGAATTCCTGTGTATCTGCTTTTAATGTATGGACAATTCGCAACGAAACACCCTGTATATTCTTATTGCACCGTGAATGTTACAGGAATATCCTGTAAATACCACAATTGTTATTTGTTATGATTTGTGTATTGAAATAAATATACTTTCTACAATAGGAACTGCAAGAAATTCCAGTTAAATACTAGTTAACTACAGGAAATTCCTGTGAAAGCTCAGGTTACGAGCTTCGAATACAACTAACTTCATTCTAATGGAAATTAAACCACTTATTTAAAAGAAAAAAGGCTTTGATTGATGTTTCGACTTTAGAACTACCTTGTACCGTAAATGTATGAATGAAACATCTTTAATTCAACGGAAAATTCCTGTTGAATCGATTCCTGTAAAAGTTCGAAGCTTTGAATACAACAATCTAGTTTGTTTATTAAACAGGAACTTCCGGTAAAAGTAAGTTAGTTCGTTAAAATAACTGGAATATTCCAGTTAAATCAATGTAACGATTCTGTAAATAGTACAGCATATTCCGGTTGTTTCTAGAGGAATTCAAAGACTGGAATCATCACCTAAAATTAACAAATATTCCTGTTGTCGCTTATATAGGGGGAATTTCCTGTAGAATTCGCAGAATTCCTGTGTATCTGCTTTTAATGTATGGATAATTCGCAACGAAACACCCTGTATATTCTTATTGCACCGTGAATGTTACAGGAATATCCTGTAAATCCCACAATTGTTATTTGTTATGATTTGTGTATTGAAATAAATATACTTTCTACAATGGGAACTGCAAGAAATTCCAGTTAAATACTAGTTAACTACAGGAAATTCCTGTGAAAGCTCAGGTTACGAGCTTCGAATACAACTAACTTCATTCTAATGGAAATTAAACCACTTATTTAAAAGAAAAAAGGCTTTGATTGATGTTTCGACTTTAGAACTACCTTGTACCGTAAATGTATGAATGAAAGATCTTTAATTCAACGGAAAATTCATGTTAAATCAATTCCTGTAAAAGTTCGAAGCTTTGAATACAACAATCTAGTTTGTTTATTAAACAGGAACTTCCGGTAAAAGTAAGTTAGTTCGTTAAAATAACTGGAATATTCCAGTTAAATCAATGTAACGATTCTGTAAATAGTACAGCATATTCCGGTTGTTTGTAGAGGAATTCAAAGACCGGAATCATCACGTAAAATTAACAAATATTCCTGTTGTCGCTTATATAGGGGGAATTTCCTGTAGAATTCGAAGAATTCCTGTGTATCTGCTTTTAATGTATGGACAATTCGCAACGAAACACCCTGTATATTCTTATTGCACCGTGAATGTTACAGGAATATCCTGTAAATACCACAATTGTTATTTGTTATGATTTGTGTATTAAAATAAATATACTTTCTACAATAGGAACTGCAAGAAATTCCAGTTAAATACTAGTTAACTACAGGAAATTCCTGTGAAAGCTCAGGTTACGAGCTTCGAATACAACTAACTTCATTCTAATGGAAATTAAACCACTTATTTAAAAGAAAAAAGGCTTTGATTGATGGTTCGACTTTAGAACTACCTTGTACCGTAAATGTATGAATGAAAGATCTTTAATTCAACGGAAAATTCATGTTAAATCGATTCCTGTAAAAGTTCGAAGCTTTGAATACAACAATCTAGTTTGTTTATTAAACAGGAACTTCCGGTAAAAGTAAATTAGTTCGTTAAAATAACTGGAATATTCCACTTAAATCAATGTAACGATTCTGTAAATAGTACAGCATATTCCGGTTGTTTCTAGAGGAATTCAAAGACTGGAATCATCACGTAAAATTAACAAATATTCCTGTTGTCGCTTATATAGGGGGAATTTCCTGTAGAATTCGAAGAATTCCTGTGTATCTGCTTTTAATGTATGGACAATTCGCAACGAAACACCCTGTATATTCTTATTGCACCGTGAATGTTACAGGAATATCCTGTAAATACCACAATTGTTATTTGTTATGATTTGTGTATTGAAATAAATATACTTTCTACAATAGGAACTGCAAGAAATTCCAGTTAAATACTAGTTAACTACAGGAAATTCCTGTGAAAGCTCAGGTTACGAGCTTCGAATACAACTAACTTCATTCTAATGGAAATTAAACCACTTATTTAAAAGAAAAAAGGCTTTGATTGATGTTTCGACTTTAGAACTACCTTGTACCGTAAATGTATGAATGAAAGATCTTTAATTCAACGGAAAATTCCTGTTAAATCGATTCCTGTAAAAGTTCGAAGCTTTGAATACAACAATCTAGTTTGTTTATTAAACAGGAACTTCCGGTAAAAGTAAGTTAGTTCGTTAAAATAACTGGAATATTCCAGTTATATCAATGTAACGATTCTGTAAATAGTACAGCATATTCCGGTTGTTTCTAGAGGAATTCAAAGACCGGAATCATCACGTAAAATTAACAAATATTCCTGTTGTCGCTTATATAGGGGGAATTTCCTGTAGAATTCGAAGAATTCCTGTGTATCTGCTTTTAATGTATGGACAATTCGCAACGAAACACCCTGTATATTCTTATTGCACCGTGAATGTTACAGGAATATCCTGTAAATACCACAATTGTTATTTGTTATGATTTGTGTATTAAAATAAATATACTTTCTACAATAGGAACTGCAAGAAATTCCAGTTAAATACTAGTTAACTACAGGAAATTCCTGTGAAAGCTCAGGTTACGAGCTTCGAATACAACTAACTTCATTCTAATGGAAATTAAACCACTTATTTAAAAGAAAAAAGGCTTTGATTGATGTTTCGACTTTAGAACTACCTTGTACCGTAAATGTATGAATGAAAGATCTTTAATTCAACGGAAAATTCCTGTTAAATCGATTCCTGTAAAAGTTCGAAGCTTTGAATATAACAATCTAGTTTGTTTATTAAACAGGAACTTCCGGTAAAAGTAAGTTAGTTCGTTAAAATAACTGGAATATTCCACTTAAATCAATGTAACGATTCTGTAAATAGTACAGCATATTCCGGTTGTTTCTAGAGGAATTCAAAGACTGGAATCATCACGTAAAATTAACAAATATTCCTGTTGTCGCTTATATAGGGGAATTTCCTGTACAATTCGCAGAATTCCTGTTGTATATGCTGGGAAATTTCGTTGAGTGTATCTGCGTTTAATGTATGGACAATTCGCAACGAAACACCCTGTATATTCGTATTGCATGGTTATAAAAATAGAAATGAGCCTCAATGTTCACAATTATTATTTTCATTACAGTTTCAACTCAGTCTATCATGTTTTCTTCTTTCTATATTAACAGTGCATTTATTAAGGGGTTTCATTAACGCGTCATAACTTCATAAGATATTTCCCCTTGACCCGCGCATCAAAAGTAGGCGTGACTAAATATAAATCTTTGGCAACACAGCAATAATACATGTACCAAAAGATATTGCCACCGAATAAATAAATCATTTATGCATTCTTAGTAGCCAGTGGCCAGTGGCTGTTCAGCAACGGTTTTCACTGAGAAAGCACAGCCAGTTTCACCAAGGTAGCGAATGCTCTTAAGAAAAAATTGAAACGTAGTGACGTAGACAATAATTTTGCCCCTAAAGGGTTCATTATTTTTAAAGAGCTTCCAAATTGAAACTTCAATCCATTCCGCACGTATTTCGAGAGAATATCGCCGAGAAGAACGTAAAAATCATCAAATAAAAAAAATAAAGTGTTGTTCCCAGTTCTAGCGTACTTTTATTACAATTTCTGACGAAGTTTTATGCACACAGCGCCAGCGTCTGTGTTGTAAACCCTTTTAAAATTGATATTGCGTCTTTTCAATTCTTAAAATGGATCCTGAATATTTTCTGGAAACATTTTTCGTTATATTATAACCAACATAGAAATTCGTATTTAAAGTATCCTTATTTTGAGCGATTTTGGAGGATTTATAGGTGTTATTCGGTGATTGAAAAAATGTACGAGTCAAACTTAAACGCCATTTTGTGTAAATCCTCTAAAATTGATCGCTCCATTCTATATTTATTGCACTGGATTCATAGGCATCTCCTAGAACAGGTTAAAGGGAAATTACACTTGATTTAAGTATCCTTATTGTTGAATGGGGAATTTCTTTTTGACTCTCTCGTTCTTCTTTATCGTACGACATATTTATTCATTTAAATCTAGCGTGTCTCAAGTCTCAAGCTTATTGTGCTTATGTAAATATGTAGCGTATCATAATCTTAATCTCAATCTCCCTCCTGTAGTGTCATAATAATATTGTAATGCGCGTCATCTTTGTTGCGCGTATGAAGAAGGCTGTGGTGTTTACTATCTTTGACACACTGATCGGTTTAGTCGCATCCACAGCATCTAACAGTGGTGATGCGACGTGCCGATTCAATTTCGTTCGGTTTTAAAAAGTACACAACCCAAACTAAACGTCGTATGAAAAAAAAGTTAAAGTAAAAAAGTTTCCTTGCTCTATTGGCAACATTTTTCTCGCTTATACTAGTTAACTATCTCTAAAGATAACTCACCATTTTACTCTGCAAAATGACGATATTTTGTGTCATCTAGCGAAAAAAAGATGACGTAGCTTTTATTTGACGTTCTACATTTTTTATTGTTATGACACTATGTCAGGGAAGTACTGAAAAATATCATTAGCTTTTAATTTTAATGATTGATTTTCCCAAAATAAATTTTACGTACGTCTATGACTCTCTTTGGTACAAAACCACGAGTCTGAGCTTTATTGAAAGCTTCGTATGGACGAGCTTTAGGGGATACTCGCGATGATTAATTGACAATCTACATGAATGAACGAACTGTATTATTTTATGACGTAAAAAACAACTATATTTACCCTTTCGCGCTTATTTTATAAAAATTAATGATCAAAGTATGAGATTTAAATTTGTAATGAATAGTGATATTGTCAAACATAATTAAAACCTGTTGCGGATGTAGAAAAATGTCTGTTTATGTTTTAAAATGATTGGTTAAAAAAATTCAACGACCGTTTTGCTGGTTGAGGGAAGTTAAATAGTTCTGTATATTTTTTAATATATTTATTAACCATAACAACCAAGAACAGTTTAGAGGATTTGTTTTTCTTCTTCTTTAAATTTTTTTCATTGTAAATGTTCTTCTCTAGGGCTTTTAATTTTTTACTTAACTTTTATAACACTTTTTGTACTTATACGTTAATGCCGACCTCTTATATTAAGACGTTAATCATTAAATTATATTTTCTTGTTCCTACTATACTCTGAATAAAAGAGGAGTGCAGTAAAAGTGGGGATATAACGTCACATTCCATTCCAATGACACTTTATACTTGGCTTTGGTTAGGAGATTGTTGACCTGCGCAAAGTAAAGATGGCCTCGTGACGTCACACTTCTGGCTTTCATTGGCCCATTTCTGGCTAGATTATAGGTATCCGATTACAGTTTGCCATACACTGGGCCATCATTTTGGCGATGTAGCTTTGCTGGTAATTTTGGACAATTTTAAATTATTTTTGACAATTTTTAGTAATTTTAGACAATTTAAAAATATCATTTTAGACAATTTTAGTTTTTTTTAAAATTTTTGATAATTTTGGATACTTTTTGGTAATTTTGGACAATTTTAGACAATTTAAAAATATCATTTTAGACAATTTTTGGTAATTTTGGACTTTTTTGGATAATTTTAGATTATTTTAGACAATTTTTGATAGTTTTGCACAATTTCTACCTCTTGAACCTGTATTACTTCTACAAATTAAATTATTGCACACCTTTCTTCTCTAAACTATAGCATTATATAATTTTGGACAATTTTTCACATTTTTAGACAATTTTAGAAAAATTTTACGCAATGTTAGGCAATTTAAAAAAGATTATTTTTAGTAATTTTGGACAATTTTGCACAGTTTTAGATCATTTTGGCCAGTTTTTGAAATTTTACACAATTTTAGACAATTTATACAATATCATTTTAGAAAATTTTTAGTAATTTTAGACAATTCTACATAGTTTTAGATCATTTTGGACAATTTTTGGTAATTTTGGACAATTTTGTACATTTTTAGACAATTTAAAAACGATCATTTTAGTTTTTTTTGTAATTTTGGACAATTTTACACAGTTTTAGATCATTTTGGACAATTTTTGGTAATTTTGGGCAATTTTAAAATATCATTTAGACAATTTTTGGTAATTTTGGACATTTTTTGACAATTTTAGATTATTTTGGACAATTTTTGGTAATTTTGGACAATTTCAGACAATTTAAAAATTTAATTTTAGAGCATTTTTGGTATTTTTGGACATCTTTGGACAATTTTAGATTATTTTGGACAATTTTTGGTAAATTTTGATAATTTTTAGTAATTTTGGACAATTTTACTCAGTTTTAGATCATTTTGGACAATTTTTTGTAATTTTGGATAATTTTTGGTAATTTTGGACACTTTTTGGCAATTTTGGACAATATAAAAATATCATTTTAGACAATTTTTGGTAATTTTGGACATTTTTTGACAATTTTAGATTATTTTGGTCAATTTTTGGTAATTTTGGACAATTTCAGACAATTTAAAAATTTAATTTTAGAGCATTTTTGGTATTTTTGGACATCTTTGGACAATTTTAGATTATTTTGGACAATTTTTGGTAAATTTTCTAAATTTTTAGTAATTTTGGACAATTTTACTCAGTTTTAGATCATTTTGGACAATTTTTGGTAATTTTGGACACTTTTTGGCAATTTTGGACAATATAAAAATATCATTTTAGACAATTTTTGGTAATTTTGAACATTTTTGGACAATTTTAGATTATTTTAGACAATTTTTGGTAATTTTGCACAATTTCTACCTCTTAAACCTGTACTACTTCTACAAATTAAATTACTGCTCTCCTTTCTTCTTTAAACTATAGCATTATATCATTTTTTTTTCTGATTGGTGTATTTAATCTCAGCTAATATTCTCGTACAATACTTCTAGCGATGTATTCATACATTTTTAAACCTGGAACGCTTTCAAAAACGACGAATTAAACTAAAATCAATGTTCAATATTTATCTCTAATTAAATGTTTTGCTGGAAAAAGTCTGGATTATCGCTAAATCCTTGTTGCCAATGCAAATTTCACACCGGTGCCGTTGCGCATGGATTAACTCCAATCTAGCTTGTTCATACCGTAATTCGCGTCATAATTAAAATCAAAACTGGAAGGGAAACGTCCACGTTTAAAATATTATCGATTTTTTTCGTGTTCTATAGTGCAATTCCCGCCTTATTCTCTGAAATAACAACCTAAATATTTTTAAATATTCATGAAATCTTTCCATTGTGTTTTTGAATTCGCGATTAAGAATTTCGTCAACAAATTTACATTTTTCCCAACTTCGTTAATTTTTCTAGTCGGAATTTTCAATTATACGACGTTTCTGTTCCGTCCCCGTTAAGCTTTTATGATGTTACGTATGAAAGCTTCGAAAGCTTTGTCACTTGCACTAAAGTATATAAAATGTATCAAACAAAGGACGCTTGGAGTTTTGAAAGATTGTAATTAAAGGAGTTGCCTATTGATTTGTCTCGCTTGTTAGTTAGGTTTTGTCAAAAAGATAAAATTCAATATCGAATGCATTGACGGTATCTGAAAAGGGATCTGATATGGTGTACCGACGAATTCCGAACATCAGAAGATTTTGGAGGAGCTAAAATAACTCTATCAGGGATTAAATAACTTTTGCTACGATTATAAAGAAAAGTATAAGTTCCATATGCGCTATCAATTAAGAAATATACGTAGTTGATTGGAATCTGACATGTGGGCGTGTCCTATCTAAGATGGCGTCAATTAAGGTGAAGATTTGAATGTGACATGAGTGCTGAGCGCCTTTATACACTTGATTAAATGCGGGAAAAAAATTAATTTGAGACAATTTAAAAAAGATCATTTAGGAAAAATTTTGTAATTTTGGACAATTTTTCACAGTTTTAGATATTAAAAAATATCAATTTAGACAATTTTTGGTTATTTTAGACAATTTTTGGTATTTTTGGACAATTTTACACATTTTTAGACAATTTTAGACCATTAACAATATCATTTTAGACAATTTTTTGGTAATTTTGGACAAATTTGCATATTTTCAAACAATTTTGCACATTTTCAGACAATTCTAGATCATTTTGGACAATTTTTAGTAATTATGGACAAACTTTGGTAATTTTGGACACTTTTAGACATTTTTAGACAATTTAAAAAAGATCATTTTAGATAATTTTTAGTAATTCTGGACAATTTTATACAGTTTTAGATCATTTTTGACAGTTTTTGGTAATTTTACACCTTTTTGAATAATTTTAGACAATTTAATAATATCATTTTAGACAATTTTTTGGTAATTTTAGATTATTTTGGACATTTTTTGGCAATTTTGGATAATTTTTGACATTTTAGACAATTTAAAAATATCATTTTAGAAAATTTTTGGTAATTTTGGAGAATTTTGCACATTTTTAGACAATTTAAAAAATATCATTTTAGAAATTTTTAGTAATTTTGGACAATTTTACACAGTTTTAGACAGTTTTAGATTATTTTGAACAATTTTTGGTAATTTTAGACAATTTAAAAATATCATTTTAGACAATTTTTGGTAATTTTGTACATTTTTGGGTAATTTTAGATTATTTTGGACAATTTTTGGTAATTTTGGATAAATTTTGGTAATTTTTTGACAATTATAGACAATTTAAAAAAGATCATTTTAGAAATTTTTAGTAATTTTTGACAATTTTACACAGTTTTAGACAGTTTTAGATTATTTTGAACAATTTTTGGTAATTTTAGACAATTTAAAAATATCATTTTAGACAATTGTTGGTAATTTTGGACAATTTTAGACAATTTTTGGTAATTTTTGACATTTTTGGGTAATTTTAGATTATTTTGGACAATTTTTGGTAATTTTGGACAATTTTAGACAATTTAAAAAGGACCATTTTAGACATTTTTAGTAATTTTGGACAATTTTACACATTTTTAGACAGTTTTAGATCATTTTGAACAATTTTTGGTAATTTTAGACAATTTAAAAATATCATTTTAGACAATTTTTGATAATTTTTGACATTTTTTGACAAGTCAAGATTATTTTGGATAATTTTTGTTAATTTTGGGTAATTTTTGGTAATTTTGGACAATTTTAGATGATTTAAAAATATCATTTTCGAAAATTTTTGGTAATTTTGGACACTTGCACATTTTTAGACAATTTAAAAAAGATCATTTTAGAAATTTTTAGTAGTTTTGGACAATTTTACTCAGTTTTAGATCATTTTGAACAAATTTTGGTAATTTTGGACAATTTTAGACAATTTAAAAATATCATTTTAGATAATTTTTGGTAATTTTCGACAATTTTACACATTTTTTAGCCAATTTTAGATCTTTTTTAGAAATTTTACACAGTTTTAGATCATTTTGGACAGTTTTTGGTAATTTAAAAATATAATTTTAGACAATTTTTGGTATTTTTGAACAATTTTAGATCATTTTGGACAATTTTTAGTAATTTTGGATAATTTTTGGTGATTTTGGACAATTTGAGACAATTTAAAAAACATAATTTTAGACACTCCTGCACTTTTTCTACGATTATAAAGAAAAGTAAAAGTTTCATATACGCCATCAATTAAGAAACATACATAGTTGATTGGGATCTGACATGGAGTCGTCTCCTATACAAGACGGCGCCAATTAAGGTGAAGATATGAATGTGACATGAGTGCTGAACGCATTTATACACTTGATTTAATCAAGTGGGAAGAATTAATGAAAGTGACAGTGACTGTGAGGACCTTGTGGCTTTCTGTTTGTCAACGTCGAATTTGCGAGGTCATACAACACGTATTTTATTTTTTTTAGTTATGAAAACGCCCCAAACTATCTGTTAAATCCTCCCTCGACCCAACTCAACTTTATCAATGCCTTTGGGATTAATATAAATCTCAAAGATACTAAGAAATGTTGTACAATAGTTATTATTACACAGCATAAATGCGAAACTAGAGTGGGGACATGTTTCTGAGTTACCCACTCTCTACTGCGACAATGTAACTCGTGTTTAAAAAAATATAGGGATAAATGGGTTATCCGGTATGATTTATTGTAACTCGCACTGTAAATCCGTTAGGAGATTTAAAAAATTTATGACTAGACGAAATTAAAAATATTTTTGCAGAAGTGTAGCTGTAAAGTACGTTTAATTGAAAAACTATCTAAGCTGAGTCTTCCGTTCAGGGCCGTAATCACCGTTTATTTTAGGAGGGCGTGAAAGAAAAACTATATCAAAAATAATTGAAGCAGAAAAACGTCAAAAATACACGTTATGTTTGAAAGACGTTTAAGAGACGGCCTGTATATTTGCACAGTCCTATTTTTAGAGCTTTACGATCCTAATTCATTTTCCGTTATCTCAAGAGAATTGTTCTGTAAAATATCGTTCGGTCAAACACATAAACACCCAATAAATAACGAATTTCTTTTCAGCCTTCAGCGTTTTCTCTCGGAGAGATGGTGGTCCCGCCAATGGCTAACGTCCTTAAAGTATTTTTGGAGAACGGCCAAACGAAATCCTTTAAATACGATGCCTGGACGACTGTGCAGGACGTAGTGACGTCTCTGGAAACTAAACTTTGCCTTCAGGCTACCGAACATTTCAGTTTGGTCGTGGAACACATCAAATCCCTGAAGAGGAACAAGTTGACCTTATTGGATCCTCAGGATCTTTTGGCGAGGGTAAGATTTATCGTTGCGATATATATTTTTGTTGTTTTGGATATTCTGGGAATGTTTGCAATCTTGTTGTAGATGCGTTTCGGTTTATTCAGCGAAAGATAAATATTTAACCATAAAAAATGACATTTTTATATAAACTCGAGTGAGTGAAAATGGTTTTAGCTGTTTTAGCTTAAAGAACCCCGCACAAATCCTATGGGAATTGGCTCCCGGTCAAATTGGCTGAAATTCGGATATGTTGTTCGTTTCGGCATCCTGAGCAAAAGTCTCAATGGACACAAAGCTCAATTTTGCGTATTTCGCCTCCTACGGAGCTCCGAAGCTCCACGGATTTCGAGGTCGCTGCATTCAAATCTAGTGCCAATATAATAATATTGACAGTTGACAGCTGTCAAACTAACTGTCAAACAGCATGTAACAATCAAAATTGATAAAATTAATATGTAAACATGTTTTTAAGGTTGCTCAATCCAAATCTGCTGTCAAAAAGATGATATTGATGGTAGACAGCTGTCAACTAGCTGTCAAACAACAAACAATAATCAAAATTGATAAAATCCACATGTAAATATATGTTTTTGAGGTTGCTGAGTTCAAATCTAATGCCAATATAATAATATTGACAGTTGACATCTGTCAAACTAACTGTCAATCAGCATGTAACAATCAAAATTGATAAAATTAATATGTAAACATATGTTTTTAAGGTTGCTCAATTCAATTCTGTCAAAAAGACGATATTGATAGTTGACAGCTGTCAGCTAGCTGTCAAACTACAAGTAATAATCAAAACTGATAAAATCCACATGAAAATATATATTTTTGAGGTTGCTGAGTTCAAATCTAATGCCAATATATTGACAGTTGACAGCTGTCAAACTAACTGTCAATCAGCATGTAACAATCAAAATTGATAAAATTAATATGTAAACATATGTTTTTAAGGTTGCTCAATTCAATTCTGTCAAAAAGACGATATTGATAGTTGACAGCTGTCAGTTAGCTGTCAAACTACAAGTAATAATCAAAATTGATAAAATCCATATGAAAATATATGTTTTTGAGGTTGCTGAGTTCAAATCTAATGCCAATATAATAATATTGACAGTTGACAGCTGTCAAACTAACTGCCAATCAGCATGTAACAATCAAAATTGATAAAATTAATATGTAAACATATGTTTTTAAGATTGCTCAATTCAATTCTGTTGTCAAAAAGACGATATTGATAGTTGACAGCTGTCAGCTAGCTGTCAAACAACAAGCAATAATAAAAATTGATAAAATCTACATGTAAATATATATTTTTGAGGTTGCTGAGTTCAAAACTGCTGTTAAAAAATCGATATTGACAGTAGACAGCTGTCGAGTAACCGTCAAACAGCATGTAACAATCGAAATTGATAAAATTGACATGTAAGCATATGTCTTTAAGGTTGCTTAATTCAAATCTGAAGGTAAAAAAAACGATATTTTAAAAACAACTGAAGCATGCTGCCACCTAATTATTACTCTATCTTGACACATTATCATGAACAGTCAATTACTTAATGAAGGATAGTACTCAACTGTCAATATCGTCTTTTTGGCATCAGATTTGAATTAAGCAACCTTAAAGACATATGCTGTTTGACAGTTATTTGACAGCTGTCAACTGTCAATATCGATTTTTAACATCAGTCTTGAACTCAGCAACCTCAAAAACATATATTTACATGTGGATTTTATCAATTTTGATTATTTCTTGTTTGACAGCTAGTTGACAGCTGTCAACTATCAATATCATCTTTTTGACAGTATATTTGAATTGAGCAAGCTTAAAAACATATGTTTACATATCAATTTTGATTGTTACATGCTGTTTGACAGTTAGTTTGACAGCTGTCAACTGTCAATATATATTATATTGGCATTAGATTTGAACTCAACAACCTCAAAAACATATATTTACATGTGGATTTTATCAATTTTGATTATTGTTTGTTGTTTGACAGCTAGTTGACAGCAGATTTGGATTGAGCAACCTTAAAAACATGTTTACATATTAATTTTATCAATTTTGATTGTTACATGCTGTTTGACCGTTAGTTTGACAGCTGTCAACTATCAATATCATCTTTTTGACAGCAGATTTGAATTGAGCAAGCTTAAAAACATACGTTTACATATTAATTTTATCAATTTTGATTGTTACATGCTGTTTGACAGTTAGTTTGACAGCTGTCAACTGTCAATATTATTATATTGGCATTAGATTTGAACTCAGCAACCTCAAAAACATATATTTACATGTGGATTTTATCAATTTTGATTATTGTTTGTTGTTTGACAGCTAGTTGACAGCTGTCAACTATCAATATCTTTTTGACAGCAGATTTGAATTGAGCAAGCTTAAAAACATACGTTTACATATTCATTTTATCAATTTTGATTGTTACATGCTGTTTGACAGCTGTCAACTGTCAATATTATTATATTGGCATTAGATTCGAATGCAGCGACCTCGAAAACAAAAGAGGGTACTTTTTTTAACGCAGCAAATACTAAACAGCATATCCAAATTTCAGCCAATTTGACCGGGAGAAAATTCCCATAAGATTTGTGTGGGGTTCTTTGTTGATTGGAAAATGTGGAGAAGATATATTTAAAAAATGTTTTTCTGTAGTTTCAACTTTAATGCCAAACATAAAGTTCCGATACATATAAAGCAACTTTCTTCTAATTCTATAAAACAATTTAATAATCAAAAATAAATAAGGAAATCTGATAATTAATATTAACACAAGATGTCTACACAACTACATCAATTTTGGACCCACAAATATTACATAAACAAAATTTGTTGCAATAACTTTGCTAACATTCCATCGTTACAAACAAACTTTTTTTCATTTTAAAATTATTCAGATTCTCACTTCAAAAAAGGCTCGTTAATTACGAGATACAATATTACAATGGTGTTTCTTAATTATCATAATCTTATGAGTCATATCGTTTATTACATTACGCTTCCACACTTGAGATTTGTTTACGTTCTATGATGTAATTTATAGTTAATATAGGATGATTATTCATATCGACTGCGCTTTTCTCATCATTTTTTATTAAATAGCAGAATAAGTAATTTGTTCAGATGTATAAAATATCTTCAAAACTGCAATTAGTAGTACTACATCCATCTGGACCCATCTAGCTGCAATACAGTTTTGGGAATTTGCTTTCTACACATTCCCCATCCAATTACAGATAGCTTCAAGACCTGGGGCTCACAAACTTCGTTGTCTCTTCAGAGTAGCCTTCGTTCCAGCCTCTGCGGCAGCTTTGGCTCAACAAGATCTTCACGCTTTAGATTACTTATACACGCAGTGTTGTAACGACGTCATCCAGGAAAGGTTCGCTCCGGAGCTTCAATACGACACAGCCTTAAGACTAGCAGCGCTCCACATCTATCAGCATGCTTTAGCCCATAACGTCCAAGCTTCTAAGCTCACTGTCAAGGCTGTCGAGTAAGTTTTTTCGTTATATATATATTTTTTAAAGGTTTACAAATTGCGCCCAGCGTGGAGCAATCGTAACGGTCAAACAAGATGTAAACGAATGAAATGCCTAACTAATAATCATCAAATTCTACAAGTAAATAACATTAAATAATCATTTATTTTAATCTGAACCAACATTAGACAGAACGTGTTTAATTAAATACAATTTCAAATCAATCTTGAAGTAGCAATTAATTCATAAAATGTTAGATTTCTGAGGGTTAAAATTAACACAGTAACTCCATAAGCAACTTGCATCGACGATTTTAAGACAATTACAAATATTTTGGCAAATAATACTATAGTAAAAATCAAAACTGAATAGTCTCAGACAAGTCAAGACAAGTAAAAGTTATTATTTTAAACACTAAGTGAAAAAGAAATTTTCCACATAACCTCAAAATGAAATATTCAAATTTAAACAAATTATTAATCTAAATTTAGGGGAAAGTCAATGAAAATTAGAAAACAAAGCGTGGGAATTGCTAAAATCATAATATTATTGTAAAATAAACAACAATAATAGAGTTTACCAGAATTATAACTTCAATAATTCTTAATATTAGTCAAAATAGCAAATAATTTACACCAAAATCATTCTTTTAATCTAAGGAATAATTTGGTAATGGTTAAAAGATGTATAAAAGTAATTTTTTTTTATATTATAATAATTTATTTAAGAATTTTACGTCAAATTCCGATCTAGGAAGCTGTGACATACAAGTTCATAAAAACCAAATTCCGCGATCAAGCGGGGCTTTTGCTAAAAAACCTCCGAAGTGTCCACATCAATACTCGTTACGTAAACAAATGAAAATCTATGTCAAATCCATTGTAGATCGATGAAATAATTGTAGAAATTTACCTGTCAATTTCTAAAGTGAGGTTAGAATTAACTTTTCATCTGAAGATTTTGGAATTTAAATAAAATAGACTTTCCAATCAACATTTCATCATCCTGTCCTGAGGTAAATCCAGTTCCTGAAACTTTTCCTGAATTTGTATCCAGTTAATGTATCCTGTAGAACATAATCCCGTATTCCTGATTGAAACTTGGTAGAATCATTTGAACCACAACGTCGATTTGCAAACAAGCAACTAAAGTTTGCTAAAAGAATTCAGAAAGTATTAAAGGTACCATTTCATATTCTTAAATATCTATATTTAAAACTTTAAAATAAACAACAAGGCCAGAGTACTCAACTAATTTAACCTATATTTTTAATTTATAATAATAAAAACAGAATGACGTAAGAAAGAATTTTACACAATAAATAACAACGATAATAATAATAATAAACCTTACACTTACTTTTTTCTCTTTTAAATATTTTACACTGCAATCGCAAATTTTTCTTCTAACTGTGTCGTTATTATTGAAGGTTAAAACTTTAAAAGTCAATTTACAGAAGCACGGCTAAGATTCAAGGTTTTTATGCATCCGGCTGAAGTGAAAGAGGCCACCCCACAAAAATAAACACGTTCTGGCTAAGATTACGTCAGAAGGTAAAATTAATCTTTTAAGAAAGTTACTTACTCACAAAATAAATTAAACTTATACAAAGACAAAAAAAGATTAGGTGTTTCACATTACGTTTTGCGTGGATAAGTAACAATAGATCTTTAAAGGTGTAAAATTGGCTAAATTGCGCCCAACGTGGAGCAAATTTAAATATGTGATACAATTTTAGGAGGGAGTTCGGTTTGGAACGATTCATCCCAGCGTCTCTTCTAGAAAACATCAAGAGGAAGGAAATTAGGAAGCTGATTGGACATTTCTTAAAACTTCATTCCAGTATGGCGGGTTTAGGGAAGCAACTTACGTCACTCCAAGCGAAGCTACACTATTTAGATATCGTTGGCCAATTACCAAGCTACGGAGCTAAATGTTTCTCGGCTGGACCGAGAGGCGATACAATGGAAAGAGTGATATTGGTCAGTCCAAAGTTTGGAATAAGCCAAATAACCGGTACTAGAAAATCAGTTGTAAGTATCATAAATACCGAAGTTTTTTGTAATTGTAAATCCTTATGTAAAGTTTCAGCCCATTCCCATCGCGAATATAGAAGACATGCGTCGTCTGGAGGTCAGAGGTGAAGATGAAGTGACTAGGACGGTATTAATCCATCTTCAAAACGAGAAAATTGTACCGATCTCTCTAGAAGAGCGAGACGCTTGTGAATTAGTGCTAGTACTTCGAGGCTACTTCAAATTGGCAACAGGTCAGAATCTTCCGGTAGACCAAGAGGAAATGCCAGAGGTCGAAGATCTAGCACCGCCATATTTATCGCAACATAAAGTAGTGCCGGAGAAATGGAGCTACATAGATCAAAGTTGTATTAAATCTTCGTGTTTTGCCGTGATGCCTGTTTATAAAAATATCAATAAAAAGACCAACGGATTATATAATACTGTAGGTCGGCAATCCAAGCAACCGTTGATGATACAGTACAGCTTAGACAACAATATGAATAGATCAATGGCTGATAGGAATAGATTCTTTAGCGTGGATAATGGGAAACCAAATCATGTTGAGAACGATTACGAAAATGGAATTCTCGAAGCCAGAAATGATGAGGTACATTCGTCAAACTTAAACAAAACTTCTATCTCATACACGTTTTTTTACAGATTCTACAAAGAGTTCAAGAAATGCAACAATTAGTGGAATATTCACAGCAATACTTAACGGAACAAGAAAATTTAGAAAGATTGAACTCCTTGGCTGAGTGGCAAGAAACCAGTGTGGACGTCGACAGTGATAACGATGAACCTGGAAAACTCAAACATAGTGACTCGTTGCTTCTTCTGAATAAAGGCCAAAGCGGTATAGAAAGACGACCTTCTTTCACCAGCGCGGCCATTGAATTGTTGAGACAAGAAACTGTTTGTTCCGAAAGTGATACGGAATCTATTTATACGCCCAGTAATTCACCCAAACATAAACTGCTGCCGAATAACTTGGACAACAAACTAAACAGGTAATCAATTACTATTAAACGAGCAAGGTTTGTATGTAATGCCGCTTTTTTAAACTATGTCGTAGCTTCTAAATAGACTTTATATTTAGGATTTTTTTTGTGTCTTTCCAACTCCAAGAACAAAAACACCTTGTAGTTAACGGTTTATTAAAATAACGAAGAAACAACTCACAAATTAACAATAAAAGTACATGGTTAATTTACTAAACCATATTAGTAAATAACGAAAATAAATCACATCATTCAGAAAATATGTAATTCATGATGCGCGTATGAGATGTTTTGTCTTTGAGTGGTGATGAAACACTAATTAAAAAATTCGGTGATGAGCTGTAAAACGGTGATGGCCGTTCTAATAGTTTGTTGTGTCCGTCTTTGTCACTCGCGTGAGAAAACAAAAATTAATTTGGTTGTACGTGACCTAAATACATGTAGCTGCAAAAATCCGTTAAGATCTCTGCGTGTCGTACGATGTTGTCAGTTTTTTCGAAGTGGGCTACGTGTCAAAATAAATGTAATCAAGGTTCATTGAAAGCTCTACACGTCTTGCGATGTTGTCGGTTTGAGTAGTATGTTTAATTTTATTGTTGAAAATTAAACAATTAACAAGGAGGATTATATGTTGGGATTAAATCTCTTGGCATTAAAAGTAACGCTTCAGTACTTACCTAAACTCAAAGATTAAAAAAAAGTTAGTTCAAGAACTATTTTTAAAAGTCACTGTCTTCGAATACATGGAGGATTGCGGTCTCGTTGGCTGGTGGTATGGCGTATTAGCTCGGCTGGCGGACAACTGAAATTTCTATTTTTTTTTTTTTTTTTTTTTTTTAGTTTATTATTTATTTTCGTTTGGTATATATTACATTTTCTAGGACATTTCATTTTCCTAATTCCCTGCTATAGGAGTTTTCCTCCTTTTCAGGGTGAGAGAAATTTCTATTCGCGTTATTCTCTTAAATATCTTACCGATTCTCCCACTCCTAACTCGGTTCACGCGCAGAAATATAATCGCGTACTTAGTAAATTTTCTAACAACTCGGTTCCCTACTACTCACAAATATCTTAATATCTTACCAATTTCGGAGCACTGGACGGTTGTGGTATGCCATGTTGACTCGGCTGACGGCTGGTGGACAACTAAAATTCCCATCTACTTTAATAATCCATCTAACTATCTATTTCCCTCTCCCAATCTAAGTTTTGCGCGTTACTACAAATTCGGACTTAGTAAATTTCGCTAAAACTACTGGTGTCACTATAATTATCTTTTCTGAGGTTTATTATTATAGGTTCTATTAAATTTTCCATTGATATATCCACTTTCCTAAATAAATTTTCCACCTTTTTAACATGATCAATGCATTTTCCCCAATGTTCTCTATTTACATCTGAAACTGCCTTCAAAAACAAATTTCGCACATCAGGAAATTTAAATGTTATATTGTTTCGAGAAACATAACCTTTCTTTTGGGCGGATCCAATTGTCATCAATTATTTGGAGACCCAAACTTTTTAGACTGCACCCTATAGATGAGTGCTTTCGTCTCACTATACTCTATTGGCCGCTTCGTGCAGGCTTCGAGTTGCCTCGGGCGCCACCTTCGGATTTTAAGTGCCGAAGGACACTGTACTCGGACAGCTTCAGTGGAGAAATAAATACTCCAGGGGTCTTTATCGAATTGACCAATGTATCTGGCGGCCAGCAGAGTAGGCTTTAATTACCCAACTGGGGTCGAATACCTGGAGGATTGCGGTCTCGTTGGCTGGTGGTATGGCGTGTTAGATCGGCTGGCGGACAACTGAAATTTCTATTCGCGTTATTCTCTTAAATATCTTACCGATTCTCCCACTCCTAACTCGGTTCATGCGCAGAAATATAATCGCGTACTTAGTAAATTTTCTAACTGGACGGTTGTGGTATGACGTGTTGACTCGGCTGACGGCTGGTGGACAACTAAAATTCCCATCTACTCTAATAATCCATCTAACTATCTATTTCCCTCTCCCAATCTAAGTCTTGCGCGTTACTACAAATTCGGACTTAGTAAATTTCGCAGATATAAATATACGGACTTAGAATATTTCTGAATTAATAAACTCACCTACTAATAACGTCAAAAATACTAAGTGCTTACCGGTTTCTCGGAGCGTACGTTGTGATCTTCACTGCTGTCGGATATCGATTGACTCTCCGTTAATCATGACTGTATTAAGTGAGATCAAGCTTGCGCGAGGCGGACTGAAAAAATATGATATCAATATCTGCCACACGTCGAGAATCTGGTCACAGGTTTTCGTGGGGGATTTTACCCAAGTATGAATATCAGACCTATAATTTTCCATCACTGCAGATCAATAAATAATAAAATCAAGTTTTTCTTATATAGTGATAAATAGAGTGCGCTAAGCGATCTTCTGTTGACGGGACCTATGCCCTACACGCTGCTGTTGCCCGTCCCGGAAACGGGACCTGTCCGCCGTGACTATTCGCGAAGATCAAGCGTCAGTAGATGTTGCCCTAAAAGCGTGAAATCCCCAGAAACTAGGCAACTTTTAATGCATTTAACTAACCTCTGTGACAAGCAGTTGATAAACGTCACCCAATTGAAAATTAACACTGACAGCTCTTTTAATTTTCCCGCCTACTTTCAAGCCAATCGCCAATCAACTTTTTATTTATCTCCCTTTCAGTAGTTCAAGTAGATGTCGCCCACTCCGTGATTTTCGCGAATTAATTAATAATGTTGCAGTTGATTCCCGCCTTTATCTTTGTTTTTTTTTTAATTTCAGAGTAAGTTTTGGCTTGCGAAGTCCAGACGGTCACACGGAAAAAGAACAAGATCTTCAAGCTTACCTTCAATATCTCCGCGAGACTAAGAAGAACGAAGACAACGTATCTAGCGGAGACGGTGAATCTATAAACGATATTTACATTTTCGATCCGGATATAATCGATCTGACTTTATTACCCCCTCCTAGTACCCCCGACGAACTGGATTGTGCCTTACCTACACCTATAAACGTTCCGCCCCGATCTTTCGCGGATTCCATCGACAAATTAAACAAGTTAGACGAACACCAAGACCTCGAAGATTTCCTAGCCAGCGTGACGGTCCCCCCTCCGACGCAAAAACTCACTCCTTCCGTCGAACTAACTCCGGAAGAAATAATGTCTTACATCATACCCCCGCCTCCTTTGCAAAACAGTACTGAGAATTTGACAATAACCCAAAAGGAACTAGGAAAAGTTATAGAATACGCTACGTTTGACAGAAAGGGGCCTTTTTCATGCTGTGCGAAAAATAAGACTGATAAAAATTTGAAAGTAAACGATGATATTCAACCGCTACCGAGACGTAGTTCGGACGAGAAGCCTCCCGAGCGTCCACCTAAATCTGTAATGCCGGAGAGGCAAAGATCGCATTCCTTGACGACTACCTCCGATTTCCCGCCGCCGAAACTTCCTCCAAGAGGGGATAATAACCACCAACCCCCACCGCATCTGTTTTTGCCTCCAAAGAAACCTCCTTTACCTCCGGTACCGTCTTTGGAAGTCCTAAGACAGAAGAAAAGCGTGCAGCAAATGAAAGCCGCCATAGAAACAAGAACGGCTAGTATCGGTTCCCCGCTTTTTCAAAGAAGCCGAAACGTTTCGACCGACTTAGAGGTCGGAGCGTTAGATACTGAAAGTATGAAACACGCGACAGCTGTGAGTACTCCTACTTCTCCTCATTTAGGAAGAAACGCTCATCTAAAATTAGTTCCTGTGCCATTAGACTCACCAGACGCTCCGCTATTTTCGTACAACCTACACGAAAGTTCTTTGGCTCGTTCGCCGAATCATTTTACGAACGACGTTTCCGATCGACTAAGATCGAGTTTTAAAAGTTCGGACGCCAACGGGAGTTGTCAGAAGCGTAACGGTTGCACGTCTAATAGAGAAGACCTCCTCCAAAAAACCGATAAAGCTATGACGAATTTGTTGGTCAGATTAGATCAAGTCGCGGCGCAATGTACCGCCGCCCAAGTACACGGAGGCGGGAGGTTGATAAGCGAGGAGAAATTTCAGGTGAGTTTATATTTTACGCTTTTAAAAATCCCGGTAAAATTTTATAATTCGCTATTTGTTATTTCGCTCACGACCCTCTTCACTGTAGTTAGCCGGCATCCTAAAGAGTGTTATATAAATCACACGAAAGGTTTTAAATCTCGAATAGTATTTCATTACTTTATCCATTGCCATGATCTATGAATAACTACAAAATCCCTTTCTCAAATTATTCTGACTCTGAAACTATTCTTGACTCCCTATTCTAGTGGTGTTTGGTGTTTGGTAGCCTTGAAACAAACTCAACAGTTATCCATATCTCCATAGAAACAGTATGAGTAATAAAACCGTTACAACACGTGTTAATTAAGAACGCGGCTAATCCTTTGAGCGGCAACTACAAGCCCTCTGGCTTTGACGAAATCAACCACAAAAAACGTCTACAGACAGAAAGTCGGGGTACGATTGGCTAGAAAAACCGTTAGAAATTAAATACAAAAGATAGAAACACATAAACAGAGATCAACTTATCCAAGGCTCGATATCGGAAGCTTCCAGTTCCAAACCTATTACATCATCGCCAGATGTTCAAACAAGTCTAGACTCTATAAATATGTTTGTCGACAGAAATTTGAACTTTGACCTGCAGACATCATGGCGCCAGACGTTATCTATTGCCGCCATCCTGGCGCCAAACATCTTGGCCTACGTCATCAACAGGAAGCTGCCATCTTGGAAAGGGGCGTGTCCATCTTGAAAAGGGGTCAAGGCGTGGTTTAAGAGGGGGAGAGGCGTTGCTATTGGTCAAGGGACAAGGTGGAGGCGGTATCTTGAAAAGGGGGCGGGGCTTAAACCGGAAATGGCGGCCATCTTGAGCTAGTAATGGTATAGCCCTACTACTACAGAGATCGACTTATCCAAAGCTTGGTGTCGAACTCTTGCATTTTTAAAATTCAGTAGAACCTTTTCTCTCCGAGTGAATAGGTCGGTGGACCTTTTACTCGTAATTAAATTCAGTAGAACCTTTTCTCTCCTAGCGAGTGGGTCGTTGGACTTTCGTATCCACCATAAAACACTTGCATAATTCATAAATGCATACATTTTAATACCAAAAATTTCCTTTACAACTTGTTGATAGTTTTTTACCATTGTTACAAACTGTTACGAGAATTGTTGTTAATAGAAAGTCTTTCATTATACTTCATCGTACGTTTAAAATAAATTACAGTCCATATCATTATCATCATTGCCAGCTTAAGTTACGCTAAGTCGGAACAAAGGCGTCTACAGGGTGTCGCCTAAAAAGTTTGGGTCTCCAAATATACAGGGGATTTGGAATCGTCCAAAACAAATTCCACGAAAGGTTTTAACTCTCTCTGAATATATTTTAACAGCAATTATTCATAGATTTCATAACACATTATAATTACTTTTATAAACCTAATTCCTCAAATGGATTCGCTGACATAGAGACGCTTACGAATCCTAATGAAATCTGTTTTCTATAACAGCCAGGAACCTCTAAAAACCTGTTTGAATTTCATTTGGCGCGAAAGCCAATTACCCAAAGTGCTGCGAAGTACTAGGAGAGGTCCACCGATCCACTCGCTAGGAGAGAAAAGGTTTTACTGAATTTAATTACGAGTAAAAGGTCCACCGATCTATTCACTCGGAGAGAAAAGGATCTGTTGAATTTAATTACGAGGAGAGACAAGATGCTACTGAAATTTTGAACTGGAAGCTTCCGATATCGAGCCTTGGATAAGTCGATCTCTGTTTATGTGTTTCTATCTTTTTTATTTAACTTCTAACGGTTTTTCTAGTCAATCGTACCCCGACTTTCTGTCTGTAGACGTTTTTTGTGGTTGATTTCGGCAAAGACAGTTGGCTTGTAGTTGCCGCTCAAAGGATTAGCCGCGTTCTTAATTAACACGTGTTGTAACGGTTTTATTACGTCATACTGTTTCTATGGAGATATGGATAATTGTCGAGTTTGTTTCAAGGCTACCAAACACCTAAGCGGGAATTTCTACATACAGGGTGTCAAGTTTGTTGGTGTTAAAATCGAAATCTTGTGTTTCCAGGCGGCAAAAGAAGAGCTAACGTCTCAATCTCTGCAGCTGGTAACATCAAGTAAAATGCTAGTGATAGCCATGTCGGACCCGAGCCTTCCCGACCTTCCCGAAAACCTAGCGATATGCCTGACGATACTCAGGCGATTGACGGAGCTCTGTCAAGATCTGACCAATCACACGACGGCTCCGTTGCAGACTAGAAACCTTATACTGAAAGTTAATGACGTCACGGGGGCGTTTCGTATACTATTGAACTCGAATATTGACAGGAGTTCACAGAAAGCGATAGAAGATCATCTTGCGTCGCAAGCTGAATCTCTGGCTAACGTTTTGGCTACGTTGCTAAGGAGTTTAAGGGTGTTTTCGCCTTAAATATTCGTAGTATTTTTATTGTTAGGTAGATTAATAAGTTTATAGATTTATAACCAGCGTTTTGTTTCGATTTTTATTTAACGAATGTTTTTCGTGAGGTACAGGATGTTGAATTGAATCGAAAGAATCAGTGTATTTGAATCGGTATCCTGTACAGATTTTATCATAGTTACGGTGATGGGATCATATTATAAAGCAAGTTACTGAACACGTACGTACTAATTTCTATTGTTAATGTAGTTTGTAGGTTGGAATTTTTTAAGTGATTTGTAACCGAAGATGAATCTTTTGACGGACGAGACTGATTCTCCGTTTGCTTTATGATGTCCGTTAAAAATACGGGATGTGTCAGTGATCGAAGATCAAAATGTTTATTTTTTTATTCTATGATATATCAAAACGATTATTATCGAAATAGTCTGCTCGTTTGCTCTCTCATTTTACATCTACTTTGTCTGGAAGAAGTGAAAGTTCTGATTGTTTAAAATTAAATAGTTTTCAATATATTTCCATGTTTTAACAAGATAGTGGCTGATGAAATCGAGTAATTTTTTTTCCAATCGATGAAGTTAGATCCCCCATCATTCTTGCATGAAATGTTCGACCAAGGCGGCGGTGGAGGAGGGGGAAATCCTCTATCTATCTGTTTCGTTCCGTTTTTCCATTTGTAATTCGCGCGGGCGGGCAAGATACTGACATGGCAAAATAATAAAATTAATAAATGGTTAGAAAATTTTCTCGTCTTTCTTTTGAGCTCGGTTAGAACCCCCTGCCCCTCTCCATTCTCTCGTTATATGGCAAAAACTTTTTCGACCCGTAGCGTCCTTCCAAGTTACTGCGGGACTCAAATGAAAGATAAAAAAATGCTGTCGGGGGATGAAAAAAAAATTTTCCCAACCCACTTCTTCATGCCTAAAATCGCGAGCCAAAAATTATCCATTTATTATTTTGAGAACCAAGCGCGCATTTTCGAAAATAAATTTTTTTTCGGTGGTGCTACCTTTTAGGGGATGAAAAAACGAATAATTTGAGCCCCGTCTGGTTGCGCTAGCTCAATTAGTACAGAAGTTACAAGAGTTTCAATAATATTTGTTTCCTTCCCATATCTCCCCCCCTACTTGTCCCACCACCCCCACCCTCCGGTACTTAAAATTACTCGTTATTACCCTTTTATTCACAAAAAATTGACGCCCCATCTCCACCGTCTCTCGAGAAATAATTAATTAATTTTTTTCATTTTTGCAACTTCAAATCGCGATATCTCGCGAACTACTTGAGTTATGGGATTCTGGTTGGAACTAGGTTACGTGTTTTGTCGAGCTCTTCAATTTTGGTAAGAATATTTTTTTGTCGGATCAAACCCGGCTGAGATTTGTCGGAAAAAACGTATTCAAGTTATTTAGATAGAGGATTTCCGCCTCCTCCACCGTCGCCCGGATCGAATATGATTAGCAAAATAGTTTGATCATCGATGACCTGCTCCTCAGTTGCTCCCTCATTTTACATCTACTTTTTCTTCATGCCTAAAATCGCGAGCAAAAAATTATCCATTTTTTATTTTGCTACCTTTTAGGGGATGAAAAAGCGAATAATTTGAGCCCCGGCTGGTTGCGCTAGCTCAATTAGCACAGAAGGTATGTAGATGATTATGCTAATTATTTTATAATATATATATAATAAGCATTTTATTGTTGTGATTGCGATATACTCTTTTATTATTACAACAAATTCATCTTTGGATGGTTTAAGTTTTATATTCGTAATACTGATTTCTCGATGGTTTTTAAAATATTCTTCAATGGGCAGAAGAGCTGTGGTAAAAATTAAAATAAAATACACACACACATTTCATTGTACGGTTTTTAAATAACGCTTTACCAAAGCTTTCTATAAGGTTTTTAATTAATTTATAAATTGTAAATATACTCGAATATTTGGTACATGAGAAATCAAGTGTTATACGTTTTTTTTAACGTTTTCTAGTCATATTTCCATGTTTTTTGTTTTAATTTTAATTTTTAAGTTATTTTTTTGGGAAATCTAAAACCAATAGATACAATTATTTAATACAGTGTGCCCCAAAAAGTTTTATACAAAAAATTATTCTTGATAAAAAGCTGTGCACGACTTGTGATCCATAATCAGGTACACAAGTCAGCAATTGTTAAATTAATATGCAGTACGAAACTTTTTTTTTATCTGGGAATATCAATAGTCTACAATTGTTCATAATTTTTTGCTACTTATTCACAATTTCAATGAACATTTTGCCCTCCACCACAGTTTTTTGCCCTCCACTACTGTTTTTTGCCTTACACTTCAGTTTTTTGCCCTCCACTACAGTTTTTGTACTCTCCACTACAGTTTTTTGCCCTCCACTACAGTTTTTGGTCCTACACTACAGTTTTTTTCCATCCACTACAGTTTTTTTGCCCTACACTACAGTTTTTTACCCTACACGACAGTTTTTTGCCCTCCACTACAGTTTTTGTATCCTCCACTACAGTTTTTGGCCCTAAACTACAGTTTTTTGCCCTCCACTACAGTTTTTAGGTCTACACTACAGTTTTTTGCTCTCAACTACAGTTTTTTGCCATCCACTACAGTTTTTTGCCCTGCACTACAGTTTTTGGCCCTACACCACAGTTTTTGTGTCCTTCACTACAGTTTTTGGCCCTAAACTACAGTTTTTTGCCCTCCACTACAGTTTTTGTGTCCTCCACTACAGTTTTTGGCCCTAAACTACAGTTTTTAGCTCTACACTAGTTTTTTGCTCTCAACTACAGTTTTTTGCCATCCATTACAGTTTTTTGCCCTACACTACAGTTTTTTGCCACCCACTACAGTTTTTTTGCCCTACACTACAGTTTTTTACCCTACACGACAGTTTTTTGCCCTCCACTACAGTTTTTGTATCCTCCACTACAGTTTTTGGCCCTAAACTACAGTTTTTTGCCCTCCACTACAGTTTTTAGGTCTACACTACAGTTTTTTGCTCTCAACTACAGTTTTTTGCCATCCACTACAGTTTTTTGCCCTGCACTACAGTTTTTGGCCCTACACCACAGTTTTTGTGTCCTTCACTACAGTTTTTGGCCCTAAACTACAGTTTTTTGCCCTCCACTACAGTTTTTGTGTCCTCCACTACAGTTTTTGGCCCTAAACTACAGTTTTTTGCCCTCCACTACAGTTTTTAGCTCTACACTAGTTTTTTGCTCTCAACTACAGTTTTTTGCCATCCATTACAGTTTTTTGCCCTACACTACAGTTTTTTGCCACCCACTACAGTTTTTTTGCCCTACACTACAGTTTTTTACCCTACACGACAGTTTTTTGCCCTCCACTACAGTTTTTGTATCCTCCACTACAGTTTTTGGCCCTAAACTACAGTTTTTTGCCCTCCACTACAGTTTTTAGGTCTACACTACAGTTTTTTGCTCTCAACTACAGTTTTTTGCCATCCACTACAGTTTTTTGCCCTGCACTACAGTTTTTGGCCCTACACCACAGTTTTTGTGTCCTTCACTACAGTTTTTGGCCCTAAACTACAGTTTTTTGCCCTCCACTACAGTTTTTGTGTCCTCCACTACAGTTTTTGGCCCTAAACTACAGTTTTTTGCCCTCCACTACAGTTTTTAGCTCTACACTAGTTTTTTGCTCTCAACTACAGTTTTTTGCCATCCATTACAGTTTTTTGCCCTACACTACAGTTTTTTACCCTAAACTACAGTTTTTTACCCTACACGACAGTTTTTTGCCCTCCACTACAGTTTTTGTGTCCTCCACTACAGTTTTTGGCCCTAAACTACAGTTTTTTGCCCTCCACTACAGTTTTTAGCTCTACACTAGTTTTTTGCTCTCAACTACAGTTTTTTGCCATCCATTACAGTTTTTTGCCCTACACTACAGTTTTTTGCCACCCACTACAGTTTTTTTGCCCTACACTACAGTTTTTTACCCTAAACTACAGTTTTTTACCCTACACGACAGTTTTTTGCCCTCCACTACAGTTTTTGTGTCCTCCACTACAGTTTTTGGCCCTAAACTACAGTTTTTTGCCCTCCACTACAGTTTTTAGCTCTACACTACAGTTTTTTGCTCTCAACTACATTTTTTTGCCATCCATTACAGTTTTTTGCCCTACACTACAGTTTTTTGCTCTCCACTACAGTTTTTTGCACTACCCTACAGTTTTTTGCCATCCACTACAGTTTTTTTGCCCTACACTACAGTTTTTTACCCTTCACTACAGTTTTTTGCCCTTTACTACATTTTTTTGCCCTCCACTACAGTTTTTTGCCCAACACTACAGTTTTTTGCCCTACACTACAGTTTTTTGCCCTCCACCACAGTTTTTTGCCCTACACTACAGTTTTTTGCCCTACACTACAGTTTTTTGCCCTACACTACAGTTTTTGGCCCTACACTACAGTTTTTTGCACTCCACTACAGTTTTTTGCCCTCCACTACAGTTTTTTGCCCTCCACTGCAGTTTTTTGCCCTCCACTACAGTTTTTGGCCCTACACTACAGTTTTTTGCCCTCCACCACAGTTTTTTGCTCTCCACTACATTTTTTTGCCCTCCACTACTGTTTTTTGCCCTACACTACAGTTTTTTGCCCTCCACTACAGTTTTTTGCCCCCACTACAGTTTTTTGCTCTCCACTACAGTTTGTACGTATTTCTCCCTCCGTCCAAATCATTAATTTTTCTTTTCCCTATATTCCATACAATGTTTTAAAAATTTCGTACCTGATTATGGATCAAGTCATGCAGAGTTTTTATCAGGAATATTTTTTTGTGAAAGGTAAGATAAACTTTTTGGGACACACTGTATATGAAATGAAAATATTTTAAATAATTGGAACGTTTCGTCACAGAAAACGATTAATTCACCAACAGGGAAAGTTATAGATTTTTCAAATGTTTTAAACAAACAACCATGACCAAATATTACAATTTATTAAATATCTGCGAACAATCTAAATAAGTATTTGTGACATAAGTCTGATATAAGTGAAAAAGTGTTTGAAAGAAATATACTCTTTGTGATATTGTACCCTATACCCACTCACATTTTTCCCAGTGTTAGTATAAATACTTTTGATGCATGCAATGTGTCGGAATTTTTTTTTCGAGTGTAGGAAACCAAAAAAAATAATCAAAGCATTTACAAAACAGAAACCATAAGATTTACAGGGAGATTCATGGTTTTTACTAGGAAATTTTAACATAATTCTCTATCATTTACGTGTTGTTTCGTATATACTTTGATTCAATTTTGGTTTTGAACATCTGACATTTTTGTGAAATAAAAAACAAAAGCGAATTTTTGGATCTGTCCATTTAGTGTTATTTTTTTTTTTGGAAAAAGTATTAATTATTTATAGTTAACTAGTCAAGAAGTACAATAAAATTGAGATTGTCAAGTTACCTCTGATGTACCATTTTTCATTAAAAATCTACCGTTCCGTGTACAGGGTAGTGTCAAAAATCATTAATGCAGGTCTAGTGAAATATGACGCATTTAAAAATAGTTACCACATATTTTTTTCTCCAAAATGTATTACAATAATACTATTTTAATGCTCTTTCATAAAAAAATCATTTTTCTCTTCCCAAAAACTAAAAAAAAACATTTTCCTCCATTTTTTACATCGACTATATTTTTTATATCGAGTTTACTTCCTTTTGAGAAATTTTAGCTTCCTGAAAACATAGCCGGAGTCGATGATCTGCTCCTCAATTGCTCCCTCATTTTACATCTACTTTGTTTGTCCGAAAGGTGTTAAAATCGTTTTCAAATCAAATACTTTTATGAGAAGATAAAAAGCAGCTTTGAAAGATTTTTTTTTAATTCTCAAATCTTCTAACTGATTCAGACTGTTCCATAATGTACGTATTTTTGCTTTTTGACCCACATAACATAATGGATGAAAGAGCTAAGTCAAATTTTTTTTTTTTAATTTTTTCGATTTTATACGTCATTTTTGGTATTTTTCGAGTGAATTGCTTCACTATTTTTCAAATACCTCCCCGTTGCAAGATTAGGTCACCGTTTAGTAATTTTCAACGCTTTGGGATCAGATCTTGTCTTTGTTGGTTGCTTCGGCTGAACCCTTAAACAATATCTACCCACTGCAATCTTAGATCGACGCGTTATTCGAAGTCTTAGGACCAGATCTTGTCTTTGTTGGTTGCTTCAGCTGAACCCTTAAACAATATCTACCTGAGAGTTTTTTTTACTGAATTGGCAATAAATAACCAAAGAATCCTCGTATTTTCTTAAAAATTGGAGAAAATATGTATTTTTATGTCGGGAAGACATGGTAAAAATTTAAAAAAAAAATATGCATTTGTCCAGCCAAAATCGGCATTTTTCGAAAAAAAATTGACTTGGCCGCCATTTTTGGAAAAACAATAGTAGAGAAAAATTTTTTATCTTAAAAAGAAGGATTTTGTGTGTACTTTTGTCTAAGAAAATCCAACATTTTATTTCTTTATTTAAAGTGCCCAATTTAGGTAATAATAAAAAATAAAAATTCAATTTTCATTTTTTTATCGCGATTTTTATGCTTGATTCTCTTAAAAAACTGTATTTCAGTCTAAAAAATGTTTAAAAAAATAAAAAAAATATTTCAGGTTCTAAAGTAAGATTTTTGTGAGGGAACGAATCAATATAAATCAATATAAAAAATGAAAATCGAATTTTTTTTTATTATTCCCTAAATTGGGCACTTTAAATAAAGAAAAAAAATGTTGGATTTTCTTAGACAAAAGTACACACAAAGTCCTTCTTTTAAGATAAAAATTTTTTCTCTACTATTGTTTTTCCAAAAATGGCGGCCAATTCATTTTTTTTTTCGAAAAATGCCGATTTTGGCTGGACAAATACATTTTATTTTTTTTTTAATTTTTACCAGGTCTTCCCGACATAAAAATACATATTTTCTCCAATTTTTAAGAAAATTCAAGGATTCTTTGGTTATTTATTGCCAATTCAGTAAACAAAAAAAAATAATGTGCGCGAATTCATTTTTTGAGGTTAGGATGCATTTTTAAAAAAACCCTGCCATACGGATCGATACTCTACTTCATCACGGTTATTTTAAGTGTTTTTTTATTTTTCTACGACTCTTAGAGCCGGAGATATTTAAAAAATAGTGAAGCAATCCACTCGAAATGTTCGTCTAATTTCACTAATTCACGCTAATTATGATCCAACGACATTTTACAACCCCCCCTGCCCCCAATTGATTGGGACTGATTATTTATTAATTTTGATTAATATAGATTAATTTTAAATTATTGAGTGCAATTGATCTTTTCCCTCAATTTAAATAAAAATGCGTCATCTTTCACTATAGGCCATTTTTTTATTTTTAAGCAACGTTTTGAATTTTAGAAGAACCGAAAAAAATAATTTTTATTTCAATAATTTTTTTCGGTTCTTGTGTTTGTATAACTTTTAATTGTAAATATTCGTTTTGTTTTAATTGTTATTAATGAATTAAAAATAATGTTATTATACTTATATATATTTCTTGTTAACTGAATAGTTCAAATTTGTTAACTTTTAATGAGTAGTTTTCGGTTTTTAAAATAAGTTTTTTAATAGTTAAATCTCCTTTTTTTATTTTCTCGTTTTCATTCTAACACTTTACGCCAAAAGATATTTTTAAAATCGATATAAATGTATACGTGTTACATAATCAGCAATAACGTATTTGATATTTGGCTGTCAAAGTGTTAAAAATTGCAGATGAAACAGAAAATTTTAATCAACCATATTTGTTAATCAACTGTGATAAACTATAAAAAAAAATTCTGATAAATAAACAATTACGGGGGGAGTTAAAAAATAATTAGTTTTTTTTAAATTTAAATTCGTATAAAATCGAAAAATAAATATTTGGCTTTGAAAAAATTACAGCTTATTCAAAACACAAAAAAAAAATATTTTCAGTAATTTTTATATATAAAAAATTATTTTTTCGGGAGATAAAAATTAAAAACGAAAAAAAACGGTTTTTAGCGTTTTTCTCGATAATTTTGAGGTTATGTTAAAAAATGATTAATACAAAAGTTTTAGATGTTTTAATTATCTACAACTTTTACGTTAAACTTTTTTCGACGGAATGCACGTTTCAGCCACAAATCGTAAAAAACCAAGAATTTTACAATAATAATTCGCTGAAGCCGGCTCTGTTACCGAAACCGCAACATATTATAACAGCTTTAGGTCTTGGATTAAAGAAAACGATATTTCTTGAAACCCAACGTTTCGTCAATTTATTTTGACATCTTCAGGGCACTGTAAGATAAAAAGAATTACAAATACATATGTAAAACAATTTCATATCAAAAAAAGAGATGAAACTGTTTTATATATGTATTGTTCTTTTTTTTTATAAATTGTAACACGCCTTTTATCTAATAAATAAACATTTACAGGGGGATTTAAAACATAATTGGATTTTTTTTAAATTTAAATTAATATAAATTCGAAAAATAAAGATTTGGCTTTGAAAAAATTACAGCTTATTCATAACACAAAAAAGAACGTTTTCACCAATTTTTATATATAAAAAAAATTATTTTCGCGGGAGATAAAAATTAAAAACGAAAAAAAAAACGGTTTTTAACGGTTTTCCGGATAATTTTGAGGTTATGTTGAAAAATGATTAACACAAAAGTTTTAGATTTTTTAATTATCTACAACTTTTACCTTAAACTTTTTTCGATGGGATGCATATTTCAACCACAAATCGTAAAATAGCAAGAATCTTAAAATAATAAATCCCTGAAGCCGGCTCTGTTACCGAAACCGCCACATATTATAACAGATTTAGGTCTTGGATTAAAGAAAACAATATTTCTTGAAACCCAACGTTTCGTCAATTTATTTTGACATCTTCAGGGCACTGTAAGACGAAAGGCGTGTTACAATTTATAAAAAAAAACAGTTTCATCTCTTTTTTTGGTATGAAATTGTTTTATATACATATTTATCCTTCTTTTTATCTTACAGCGCCCTGAAGATGTTAAAATAACTTGACGAAACGTTGGTTTTCAAGAAATATCGTTTTCTTTAATCCAAGATGTAAATCCCAAAAAAAAATTAAAATTTTCAGTTTCATCTGCCTCATATCAAGAACATTTTTAAACCTCCCCATAAATGTATCTATGATTTTTAACATGTAATAATATTCTAACATATCTTATGAATGTAATAAACTCGATATTAAAATAACGTTTGTTTTTTTCCAACATCCCGTATTTATTAATATTTAAAAATCGTCAACATCATTGTACGTGGCGCGATATTTGAATACAATGTGACTCGGGGTTATAAAGGTTGAGTACGTACGTAGGTACATCTGTTTCTAAGAATTTACTGCATATTTTTGTGAAATATTGATCGAGTTCGTTTAAAATTGAATAGTGTTAATGAAAACTTTATTGGAGAGATTTTAAATTCCCGGCCCCTCACAAAGGGAAAGTATTGTGATATTGAGATGACGGATATATCCATTTTGAGGTCCCCTAAAACGATTTCCAGATGGAAGTCTGTCTGTCTGTGTATCTGTATTCTTCCACGATAGCGTCTGCACGCTTAATCCGATTGAGCTAAATTACCCACCCGTTATTATCGTTATTATTGCCTATAGAAAAAAAAGTTTCAAATAAAAGTTGTATAGTTATAACTGTTTTTTGTTAGAATGCTATCAAATGTACAGTGGCGTGCAGATTTCAGGGGATACAGAAAAATAATATATTTCTTAAATGGGATACCCTATATATTTTTACATTTTTATAATCCTCTCGATGAGCTGATTTCAACGATGTATCACACTTGATGTCTAATCTGGATAATAAAGGATTTACAGCCACCTGAAAAATCACATTTTAGCTGTAGTAGCCAAACGGTTGAAAATCGAGAAAAACGGTTTACATGTGTCTATCCTAACTTTTCAAATTCTATACTGTGGCACTAAAAAATATTGTATACAGGGTGATTAAAAATCAGATAGGATTTCCAATATCCAAAAAATGTGTCAGGTGGCTGTAGATCCTTTATTATCCAGATTAGACATCAAGTGTGATACATTGTTGAAATCAGGTCGTCGAGAGGATTATAAAAATGTAAAAATATACAGGGTATCCTATTTAAAAAAAATATTATTTTTTTGTATCCCCTGAAATCTGCACGCTACTGTACATTTGATAGCATTTTAACAAAAAAAAGTTATAACCATACAACTTTTATTTGAAACCTTTTTTTGTACAGGCATTAATAACTGTAATTAGGGGTGGGTAATTTATAGTGAATAACCCTGTAGATCGCAAAAAAATATAAGACTTAAAAAGTTTTTATTTGATATTTAGGTGCCTCACTGGCTTGTCAATACATCCTGAAATTTTCATCCCTTAATTTTACAACTAAGAAATGGAAAAAAATTTAAAATTTAAAATCCAAATGACATTTGACATGTCAAACAAAAAGTAAAAGAAATTCCGACCCTAAAAAATTGTTTTACTTTTTTTTGACGTGTGAAATATTTCAAATGTCATCTTTACTTTAAAAAAAAAATTTTTTTTTGTGATACCAAATATTTGATTTGATTTTTAACACCAAATTAATTTTTTTTGTCTATTATACCAAATATAACTCTAATATAATCGAGAATTGAAAATTATAATATGAAAGCTTAGAAAAAAAATCGTTTTATTGATATTTTAAGTTATTTCAAAATCTGACATTTCTAAAAAACTACATTGACAACCTTTTCATCTCTACTGTCAAACAAAAAACTCCCTATAACCTAACTTACACACTACATAACCCCCCCCCCCCCCCCCCCCAACATTTCAAAAAATTTTTAAATAGTAAAAATATTTTAAATGTTTTAAAACATTATTTTCCATAATATGGGAATAAACATTTGTTTATTTATGAATAAAATTTAACCATTGAACAAAAAACCCATCGACGGAGAGACAGCGCGCCGTCTGCACTCGTGACGATTTTAACAGTGGCGGCTCGTGAACTTTCTCATAGAGGAGGCAAATGAAAAGTAACAAAAATTTGCCGAAATTCAGTCTTATGAACTTAATAGCCAATGCTCGACAAATGCATACATAATTATAAAATTATTATTTAAAAAATAGGAACACTCATTTTAAATTTGTATTAGGTAATTTAATTATTTAAAAAAATTCCAACTTAACCTCAAAACCATCCACGCACAATGTAAATACAAACATCCACAGAGAACTGATTTAAGTAATTTATTTTATGCACATGATTAAGATATGACAGTTAATGTCCAAGCCACTCGTTGGCTATGGGCAATGACATCATAAAATCCGCGTTCCGCCATTGGAGAACTTGAAAATGGACTTGCATAAAAAATTTCAAAAGAAATAGATTATCCACTCATCAAAAGTGGCATAATGTTTAAAAAAATTAAATTTCTCAAAGGGATACCACCAATAAAGTATATAATATATACTATATAATTTTTAGATGTGCTGCCATCTCTGATTAGAAGAGAGTATTGACAATTAGTAAAAGTAAAAAATTCCCGGTGTATTGGGGTTGCATACACAATTTGCATTGTGTGTTGCAAAGCTTTTATTTGACTGATTCTAGTCAAAATGTCACTCTCTTCTTTCGTATCCCTTTCAGAGATTAATACAAAGTTAGAAAACGAGTAAGGAATTTAATTTATCAGATTCGACATCCTAAGACCGGTTTCTGCCTTTCGGCTTCGTCAGTTAGGCTTTTCGAATCCAATAAATAAAATTCCAAACTCGTACAAGTCAATAGCTATATCCGCTATAAGATAAAATTTTTAGATGTGCTGCCATCTATATAAGCTATAGCTTCCGATTGAATGCCTTCTGGGGGCATTAGCCCCATGAGTAGCCCGAGTAGCGTTATAGTGATATCGCAACTTGGATTGGGTGGCTATTACTTAATAATCACTCTAAATCTACCCTTACACAGTAAGGATAACTTCATTTTATTTTTGCCTAGTTGTAGTCACATTGACAATTGCCCCTCTTGCCCCCCCCCCTTGGAGCCGCCGTTGGTTTCTTATACAAAATTCGTTATACGTAAACCAAATTTTAATTATTTGAATTTTTTTGTAGATTCTAGTTCGATTTTTATCCAAAAAAACTCACTTTTTTTTTCAAAAATGGTCCAAACATTTTTTTTCTGTTATTTTTGCATTGCCAATCTTGTTTTGGACAAAATTCATTCTGCGTAAACCAAATTTTAATTTTTTTGAATTTTTTTTGTAGATTCTAGTTCGATTTTTATCCAAAAAACTCACTTTTTCTTTCAAAAATGGTCCAAACATTTTTTTTCGGTAATTTTGACATTGCCAATCGTTTTTATACAAAATTCATTCTGCGTAAACCAAATTTTAATTTTTTTGAATTTTTTTATAGATTCTAGGTCCATTTATATCCTAAAAAACTCACTTTTTCCCTCAAAAATGGCCCAAACATTTTTTTTCGGTAATTTTGACATTGCCAATCGTTTTTATACAAAATTCAATCTGCGTAAACCAAATTTTAATTTTTTTGAATTTTTTTTGTAGATTCTAGTTCGATTTTTATCCAAAAAACTCACTTTTTCGTTCAAAAATGGTCCAAACATTTTTTTTCGGTAATTTTGACATTGCCAATCGTTTTTATATAAAATTCATTCTGGGTAAACCAAATTTTAATTTTTTTGAATTTTTTTTGTAGATTATAGGTCAATTTATATCCTAAAAAACTCAATTTTTCCCTCAAAAATGGCTCAAACATTTTTTTTCAGTAATTTTGACATTGCCAATCGTTTTTTGAATTTTTTTTGTAGATTCTAGGTCCATTTTTACCCTAAAAAACTCAATTTTTCACTCAAAAATGGCCCAAACATTTTTTTTCGATAATTTTGACATTGCCAATTGCTTCTTATGCAAAATTCATTCTGCGTAACATTTTTGAGCGGGGAACAATTCTTTGCCCATCTTGAATTTCCTCAAAGTGAGAGTGACAAATGACAACGTGTCATTTGTCACTTTCTAACACATTGAAGAATGACAAATGACAATGTGTGATAACTAATTACGTTTTACGTACTTAGGTTAACTTTGTAACCTAATTCTGTGTAGAATTGAATAAAATTAATATTTTATAATTCTATTTTATTTTTTTTCGAATCCGTACATATAAAATGTCTCAAAAGAAACTTGCACGCCTTTTTTGGAACGACATTTTTAAGCGGGAAACAATTCTTTGCCTATCTTGAATTTCCTCAAAGTGAGAGTGACAAATGACAACGTGTCATTTGCCACTTTCTAACACATTGAAGAGTGACAAATGACAACGTGTCATTTGTCACTTTCTAACACATTGAAGAATGACAAATGACAATGTGTGATAACTAATTACGTTTTATGTACTTAGGTTAACTGTAACCTACTTCTGTGTAGAATTGAATAAAATTCATATTTTATAACTCTTTTTTATTTTTTTCGAAGCCGTGCATATAAAATTTCTCAAAAAAAACTTTTTTGGAACGTAGATTCTAGGGCCATTTATATCCTAAAAAAATGCCCCAAACATTTTTTTTTCGTTAATTTCGACATTTCCAATCGTTTCTAATACAAAATTCATTCTGCGTAACCCAAATTCTAATTTTTTTGTAGATTCTAGGTCCATTTATACCCTAAAAAACTCAATTTTTCTTTCAAAAATATTACAAATAATCCCTAATGCACTTCACTGGTTATTATTGTGTTTTTTTTAACACCAACTCTCTTACATTCAATTATTTTCGAATTAAAACTTTCATATTACTAGAATATTTTGTAATTTATAATGTAATTTTGTATTTATAAAAGATTTTTGCTTCTCTGAAGAACCTTAATTTCATAATTATTATTATAATTTCGCAAATCATCCTGTGTAAGATGAAATTATCAGCAATTATATTACATCAGTCACTGTTTTAGTTTTTGCCCGGTTGTTGTGAAAAATTGAAAAAAAAATTGATTTTACATCATTAATTAGCCACAGAAGAATATTACTGCACAAAGGATGTGAAATGAAATCGCACAAGCCCCCAATAAAAATGTCCTACACTGCACCAGCGTCTGGACTTCAAACAACTACTCCTTGGGCTATATGCCCCGCCAGGTATTGAATTACGAAAGTCCAGACGTGGTGCAGTGTAGGACATCTAATTATAAAAAAAGTTATAGAAGGGTTGTGCCAGCTTAACAGTTACGTTAGCGCAATACCATTTTCTCGCGAACCACTGGAGTTAGAATATTCTAGTTTGTGTTAGAAAATAGTTAGAAAACACTGTAATATTTTCGGCTGATTGTGCAGAAACGGCTTTGTCAGTTTAACATAACGTAGAGAATTTCGTTAAATTATATAAACAAACTTTACGTAACCAAATAAAAAACGCAATTATTAAATTCTATTCGATCTATTATTTCTTCGTAATTCTGCAATACAAGCAGGAATCACTTGAACAACCAAAATTTTAACGACTAACGACAGTCTGGTATGAATTATTTCGACCATTTCCATGTTATTAACATTCAATTACCTTTCTACATTTTCTCCATATTAACAATCAGTTTCGAACGGTAATTACCCGAGGGAGGGTCATCGTTAACATTTAACAACATTTTCATCGAACTGTTCGACATGTCATCGTCGAGTGTCATTACGGAGACTGTCCAGAAAAATGGAAAAGATCAACTTTCGATTACCAGGGAGATCGATTGGCTGAAAGTACTTTTTCAAATTCAAATCACTTTGTCTGCTCTGTGCGCTATTAATTTTATTTTATACGATTCTTATTGGACTACGATATTTTTTGGTAAGTACGATTTTTTTAGATGTAGTTTATGAACAAAAAACAAGGATATCTAATAAAAAAAAATTAATAACTTCGTCCTATTATATTAGACCAGTGTAGATAGCTTTGAAAATGGTAAAAAGTGAAATGAAATAATAGTAGGACAAAAATGATAGGAAAAATAATTTACAGGCGCTCTGGGGTCGGGAAGTGGAAAGGGGGGAGTTTTTAAGGGTAGAAAACTGTTTATTTCGATTTCCGGCAAGACTACAAGTCCCATGGAAAAAAGTTAAATGGCAAAGTTATAAGTAATAAAAAGATCTAAAACTTTTGCATTTACACTTTTTTCACATAACCTCAAAATTTATGTGAAAAATTCAAATAACCAAGTTTATGGTTTTTTATTTTTATCTTTTACAAAAATTTATTTTTTTTCACGAAATTTAGTGTAAACTTACCTTTTTATGTCCCAAACACTCTGTAATTTTTTTGTTTTAAAATATTTATTTTTTTAACCTTATTTTGATTTAATATCGAAAAAGCAGTCTAATATTCAATCGAAAATTCTCAAGTCAAAATATCTACTTTTTTAAAAATCTCGGTGGGCTTTTTGTTCGTTGAAATCTCTACTTTTTGATGGTGTGAAAAAAATATACATTACTATGGTAAATGTTCTCAAAAAATGCAAATATGAAACGAAGAAAACTCCGAATTTCTTTTTTTTTGAATCATCATGTACAATTTTGAGCTATTTATTTAAATTTATACTTTAATTACTCTTTTGTTTATCAATGTAACACGGTATCTTACGTTTTTCGAGTAATTAAAGTATAAATTTAAATAAATAGCTCAAAATTGTACAGGGTGGCCAAATAAGAATGCGAGGTACTGTATCTTGGAAACCATCCATCGTAGAGGCTTGCGGAAAAAAAAGACATTACTAAAACGACCAAAAAAATACCTGATCTTTAAAGTAGATGATAATTTGAACCTTTTTTGTTTGACAATTTTTGCTATATTTTTAAAAATAAAGTGGTGGGGGGTATTCAAAGGTTTCAGTAAAAAACACCCTGTATATTCGAAACGGCTGAGCCGATTTTAACAAACTTGGGCTAGTTGAAAAGAGCTATTCTTGGGCTAAAAATGCTATAATATTTGGAGTTTTGTTAGTTTCAGATGTCGCCGCTAGAGGGCTTTTTTCGACATTTCGACAGAAATGGTTAATTTTCTCAAAGAAATTAAACGCATCGGTATGATTTCTTTTTCATGAAAAAGTAGCTAAATGATGCCTAAACAAGCTCGCGAAAACCGCATCTCAGTATCTTGTTCCTAACCTAAAATTTAGGCAAAAGAAAATTTTATACGGAAATCTCTTAAATTTTTATTTTTTCAACTAATTAATTCCTTTTCTTATGTATGTTGTGGCCCTAAAAAGGACCGATTTAAAAAAGAAAAGTTTTTAGAGCCCCCGTAAATGCTCTAAATGCTGATCATCACGCTCTATGCATTGTTGAAGAAAATTAACCATTTCTGTCGAAATGTCGAAAAAAGTCCTCTAGCGGCGACATCTGAAACTAACAAAACTTCAAATATTATAGCATTTTTAGCCCAAGAATAGCTCTTTTCAACTATACCAAGTTTGTTAAGATCGGCTCAGCCGTTTCGAATATACAGGGTGTTTTTTACTGAAACCTTTGAATACCCCCCACCACTTTATTTTTAGAGATGCAGCAAAAATTGTCAAACAAAAGAGATTCATATTATCTTCTACTTTAAAGATCATGTATTTTTTTGTTAGGTTAATATAGCGGAATTCACAGAAACATCACTTTCTTAGATTCAAGATTGCAGGTACGCCCCCTAGCGGCCATTTTAGAAACTTGAACATATTTTCCAGGTTTTTCTCTTGGCCGTTTTAGTTATAACTTTTTCTTATTTGGCCACCCTGTACAATTTTGAGCTATTTATTTAAATTTATACTTTAATTACTCTTTTGTTTATCAATGTAACACGGTATCTTACGTTTTTCGAGTAATTAAAGTATAAATTTAAATAAATAGCTCAAAATTGTACATGATTTAAAAAAAAAAGAAAGCCTCTACGATGGATGGTTTCCAAGATACAGTACCTCGCATTCTTATTTGGCCACCCTGTACAATTTTGAGCTATTTATTTAAATTTATACTTTAATTACTCGAAAAACGTAAGATACCGTGTTACATTGATAAACAAAAGAGTAATTAAAGTATAAATTTAAATAAATAGCTCAAAATTGTACATGATGATTTAAAAAAAAAGAAATTCGGAGTTTTCTTCGTTTCTTATTTGCATTTTTTGAGAACATTTACCATAGTAATGTATATTTTTTTTTACACCATCAAAAAGTAGAGATTTCAACGAACAAAAAGCCCACCGAGTTTTTTAAAAAAGCAGATATTTTGACGTGAGAATTTTCGATTGAAAATTAGACTGCTTTTTCGATATTAAATCAAAATAAGGTTGAAAAAATAAATATTTTAAAACAAAAAAATTAAAGATAAGTTTACACTAAATTTCGTGAAAAAAAATAAATTTTTGTAAAAGATAAAAATAAAAAACCATAAACTTGGTTATTTGAATTTTTCACATAAATTTTGAGGTTATGTGAAAAAAGTGTAAATGCAAAAGTTTTAGATCTTTTTATTACCTACAACTTTGCCATTTAACTTTTTTCCATGGGACTTGTAGTTTTGCCGGAAATCGAAATAAACAGTTTTCTACCCTTAAAAACTCCTCCCCCTTTCCACTTCCCGACCCCAGAGCGCCAGTAAATTATTTTTTCTATCATTTTTGTCATATTCTCTTCCTTTTCCAATGAGTTTCATCATTTTATTTGGTTTCAAAAATTATCTGCATTGGTCTATACTGGATGAGGTTAAAGTAGAAGTTTTTTGGGGTAAATATGTTAAGTATACCGGGTGTTTCAACAGAAGGGGCACATTTTTGTCTAGAATTATTTTAAATTTATTCTCGTTCATTTTGAGCTCTATTTTTTCTGTTTTTTTGTATTTTTCTTTTACTTTTTTTATTTTAAATTAAAAATAGACTTGATTTTGAACTATGTGACATTAACATTCAAAATGGCGGACTTCGGATGTGACGAAAAAAATCTAAATACGCAGTTTGTGTGTTCGGAAAACAAAAAACACGTCAGTTTTTTTTGCTCTTTCGAAACGTTTAAAGCAATTTTTAAAAATCCTTTATACAGGGTGATGTTTTGAACCTGGAAAAATTTGTCAATTTTTTCCTAATCCGGACCTGGATTCTTTTCTTACAAATATTCTAATCGCTTAGTGACCAAAAAAAAAGTGACCAAAATTAATAAAACGCTCTGTATCTAAGATAGAAAGGGGGTTACACCCAACAAATATAAGTTTTTTGTAACTGTGTTATATCTGCGTATGGACACTTCGCAATTAAACACCCTGTATAAAAATTAAATCAAAATTCGTAAAAATCTAATCCAGAAAAAACTTACAGACAGGCAAAATCTAAGTTAGGAAAAAACTGTGATCTTGATATGTTGAATTTTTTTTTTAATAATAACCTAAAAAATTCTGTAGAAATGGTAACAAGAGATTAATAATTTAATTTTTGAATCAAAAATATTTAAATAACAAGTCAATGGTTATTTTATCGCTTCTTCCATTTTCTCTATAACCAAACAAACGGTAATTACCTACTGACAATTTTCTAAATCGTTTAGACGTTGTTTATTTAATAAAGACAGAATGATGTATAGAATTTTGAAGAATGGTAATTATTTTGAAACAATCGTTATATTGTAATAATAGAAATTGTTATCTAATTCACATATATTTACTAAATTGGGTTTTTATTGAATTCGTAGAAGAAAACACAGTCGTATAATTATGGAGAAATTAATTTTTATTGTGTTTAAATAATTTTATAACTCTTAGCGAAATTCTATAGGGAATGACGAAATTATTTAAAGAAAACAAAGGATATGTTTAGCCTTTTTATTTATAAAAAAGAGTGCTGTGAAGTTAAAGTAGAAAATGGGAAAGCAAAATTACAATCGAAACGATATATTTTCATGAAATGTCAAAGAAGAGACGTAGCCATTATGTAGTGTGGTAGTATAAAATCATCTGGGTTTAAAAATAGAACAATTATTGCCAAAAACTAATTTTAAGGGCACATGGTCACATAGACAAGCATTTTAATCAAAGAGTACACCATCTAACAAGAGGCGCATGCGCATACAAAGGAGCTAGCGCGAGTTTAAAATGATTAGGGGGAACTCGATATATGCGCATTTATCGGCAAGTTAGGCGTTCACCTCTTTACGTTTATGGTTTATATGATGTATATATACAGGGTGTCCCATTAAGTATGGGACATAGCACAACAGCAGATTCTCCAATTCAAAATAAACCGATTAAGCGAAATATGCTTAGATAAAATGTTACTCGTTTCCGAAATTGAAAACTGAAAAATTATTAATGGCCATAATTTTTTTTAATGCACCGTATAATTTTACTCAAATCGGCACACTTGTTAAATATCATAAAATGCACCTAACAGTAAAAAAAACAGTTCAGTACGCTCTACCAGTGGCGTACGGCAGGAGTAAGTAATACTTGTACCCCTTCTAAATGTTACGCCGCTGTCTAAATTTTAATTTTGACTATAATTTCAATTTTTTTGATATTTTCTAAGTCAATAATGTACACTTGTTAGTTTGTTGTAAAGTCATTGTTTTTCGAGATATTCGCAGTTAAAGATAGATAGACATGTACTTTTTATTTGTATTTTAATAGCTCAAATAATTTGAGTTTCTGTTTTGTATCAGATATATAAATACGTCGTAGAATTAAAAAATATACAAATAAACTGTTTCGATGCATAAATTATTTTTACTTTCAGCATCATTCCTTATTATCCTTGGACACATAGGCGTCGCAGCGGGGGCGCACAGACTATGGGCTCACAAATCGTACTCAGCAAATGGAGTTTTACGATTCTTCTTAATGTTATGTCAAACATTATCAGGAACAGTAAGTATCCAAATATTAATTATATATGCGAAAATAAAAAGGATTTATTCCAGTTTTTTATAAGAAAAATTCAAATTCCAGTGCACCAAATAATTTTCTAGCTACAGTATCGTATTGTCACGTCGTGACGTTCAGTTCGTTTTTTGGGGTTTTGTATCTCAGATTTTTATCTGACGCCACGACGAGCTCTAGCCCGCCACGCTGTATTCAGGGTAGCTCGGACTTCTTCAGGGTTTAAATAAAGTCCGCCCGACCCAAAATACAACCTGGAGAGGTTTGCCAAGAAAAACGCTTTATTTGAATTACTGATTAGAACCAGAAATAAAATCACTGATTTAAAAATTATATACATTTATTTACACAAAATTATTTACAAGGGAAACAAAACAAATGAAAAATGATTTATTTCAGAAAACTAAAAACTTTTTCTGCCAAAATATAAAAAAATGGAAAACTTAAAATTTGTCTGTTTGTCCAACCAAACAAAAACCAATACAAGCAAAAATGGATTATTACAAAAGTAAGGACTCTATAGTTCCCAAAATAAAAAATGAAAATATATAATTAAAGTTAATTCTTACCACATTTATCTGCTGGGGCACTTCACAAATTCTTTTTATTTTATTTTATTTTATTTTTAAAGGCGCGGAGCTCTTGGCACTTGAATATCAGGAGAGTCCTGAATTCAGAATCTGAATGCCATCAATTTGTTCGTACAGTTACCTTTACAACTCATTTGCTGAGATCTGCATAATATTTTAGGTTGATTCAACGTCATGATTTTTGTACCTTTAGCAAATTGCTAGTTCAGCTGAATTAACCATATTTAATAGTATGCAGAATGAACGGAAGTATATGAAATAAAAGTATGAAATAAAAACTGAAAATTGTTTATAATTAATTAGAATATGATATGTTTTATTAAAAAATTCTCATGATAGAAATAAAGGTAAATGTACTTGCAATTATATTGTAGACGATTTTTATATGAAATTTTAAATAATTATATATTGAATATTGAAAATTGTTATTAAATGGAATTTGGAAAATTATTAGTTAGAATTTGTGACAGTATTTCACTTAATTTTTTTCTTTTAGGGGTCAATTTATGACTGGGTAAGATGGCACAGGTTGCACCACAAACATTTTGGGACCGATATCGATCCGTATAATAATACAAGAGGTTGGTTCTTTGCCCACGTACATAGCACCGTGCTTAGATTGAGCCCGGCTCAAGAGAGAGCGCTAAAAAATATCGATATGAGTGACATTGAAGAGGATAAATTAGTTATGTTCCAGAAAAAGTGAGTGAAAGTATTTTTTTTTTATTTTGCACACCAAAATTTACCAAAAAAATGTTTTTTATTAATTCTGACGCTGCCAATGGTTTTTCTGATTATGGACAAAATTTTGTCTTTAAGTATTTTTTTTATTAATATAAAAATATTTTTTCTTGATTTTTAGTCATTTTTTTTTCAAATTTCAGCTTTCTAATTTTTGTATTGTTTATTCATTACGAATTTAAATAAAAAAAATCCTAATTTTATGCATTTCAAATGGTGTATATTTGAACTTTTTTAGGTGGTACATAGCCATGTATCTCATCATTACCCTCCTGCTACCGATAAACGCACCCGCGGAATATTGGCACGAAAGTCTTTATTCCTCCATATTTATTTTAGGATGGTTCAGATGTACAGTCAATCTCAACCTTGCTTGGTTGATTAACAGCGCTATAAAAATTTGGGGACTTCAACCAGGCGAAAAGTAAGTTAATGTTAATACAAACAAATATGATATATCACAATAATATAGAGACAAAATACGACGAGAATATTACACCGCGTCATAGCTTCTTGGTCTCCACCCCAACAAGCCATTCATAATATTTAAAAGACTGTAATTTTGAACTGAAAAAAACAAACAAAAACAATTTGGAATATTTGCTCATAAAATCTTAATTTTCTCGTGATTAATAGAACAAATAAAAGAATTCTTCAATCCTAACAAGGAGTACCAAATATTTCTCCTTTCAACATTTGCAGGAAACCTAAAAGTCATGTCTTCGTATAACTGTTGCAACAAAAACAAAATTATAAGTCGTTGCAATAAGTTAAAACAATCCTTTAGGCATTATTAAAGAGTTTATATAGTCGATAAAATACTATTTCTACGCCCCTGAAGCTTTGTTTATATCTTACATGTAATTTACCGATGAAATGATAAATCAGGATTTAAATAATCACATAAAAAAAAACTATGCGAGAAAGAAAATTTTAATCTGGCACAATACTTTTAACCTATAAAACAATAGTAAACAGAGTGATTAGAAGATGGCTGCTACATATCACTAGTAACATTCTATAGTCTATTTTTATGCATGAGAGAGTATTAAAATAATAAAGCGTTCGTAATCCATAGGCGTACCACTTCTTCTAGTAGACAGTTAAAATATTTTGTGAAGTTATACCTCGAGTATTTTCGTATGAAATAACCTTTGTATAAATATAATAAATATATCGGGTGTACACTTATATTTTCACCTAATTAACCTGCTTATAACTTCTAAACAGCTGAAGGTAAAAAAGTGCAATTTTTTCTAAAATATTTTATTTTTCCACAAGGTATGTTAAGAACATTGTGTCAAACGGGTTATGTAGGTATAAGGGATTAAACTTTGACTTTTAAACAACGTTACGTTCATAAGTAATAATTTTAATATAAAAACTACTTCTTACCTACAAATCCAAATCAGAATCGAAATCAGAAGATGAACTGTCGCAACCAATATTTACAATGAGTGGCTCGATCATTTCATCAGTAATATTGTCCAACTTCCACATTTTCTCTTCTTCTTTAATCGTATGATTTACTGCCTTTTCCCAGTTTTCAGGCTTCACATTATTTACAGCCTCCAAAAACAACTGTTTAACATCACTCATTTTAAAAGAATTATTTTTTCTTGAAACTTCTCCCTTTATCTGTGCCCATATCAGTTCAATCGGGTTTACTTCGCAATGATATAGTGGTGATCTAACCACCGTCATCCCACGATTTTTTGCAATTTCATCAATTTCATATTTTTTTAATTTCTCTTTATGAAGGGAACACAAATGATACAGTTAGTTCTCTTCTCACAGAACCACTTGGTTGTGGACATTTTTTCTGTAAGTCTCGAGTGATAACTTGTATTATCCATTACTATTATATAGTTCTGAGGAAGAAGATCTATCATTTGTTCGAACCACTCTTTAAAGACATCAGCATTCATGTCCTCATGGTAGTCACCGGTACGAGTAGATTCAAAAGTCAATAAACCACCTTTAATAAAACCGTTTGAACTACCGATGTGTACTATTATCAGTCTGCGCCCCTTTCCTGATGGTGGATTTAAACCAGTAGATAAATTATTTAAAAAAGTCTGTCTTCGACTTGTAACAGTTTCATCTTGCCAAAATTTATTTGGTGTATGTCCCTCGTTGATCCATGTTTCATCTAAATAAAATATATTTCTTCTTTGGTTTCTCATTTCTTTTATAGTCCTTAGGTAATTTCTTCTCCATACTACAATATCGCTTCTTTCTATTAAAATAGACTTTCTGGAATGCTTTTTCCATAGAAAACCTATTTCTTTTAAAAGTTTCCATAGTGTGCTTCGACTCATTTCAGGGTAATCCTTATCATCTCGAACCGTGGCAAGAACTTTGTCTACTGTCGGAAATTCTTTTCTAAAGAAGAACGCATGCACTTTCCTTCGAAGTCTTTCTTTCAAATGATTTTCTATTTGAAATTTTGGTTTTCCTGGAGCTTTACGTGCTGTTTGAAACTCGCCACATTTCTCTTCTTTAACAACTCTGTAAATCGTAGATTTCCCAACACCAAGCGTACTACTAACTAATTCCACTGTATCATCAACACTTTTACATAAATGTTTGTCTGTAAATGATTTAAAACAATTAAATATTAATGTTTTTTCATTAACTGTTAAAAGACCGATTTTTTGTCGTTTACGCGGTACTTCCAAATTTTCCATGATCACACTAGAATTCACAATAGACTGCACACTGCACCTTGCATGTTGCAACTAAACGACATTTAGTAAGCTGTCAAGAATACACAACTGGACCTCCTTACTAAATGGAAAACCTACAATCGCATTTTCGGTGAAATTTGTTGGTAAGGGATTTATCTACTTATAATTCGATTACTGTAAGAAATTCTTGGAATTAAAATAAAACAAAATTGGCAAATAGGTACTTATTGAAAATAATCTTAAGATACGGCTATGTTATCTTTAATACACAGGGCTTTTGGCCTGTCCAAACCTTTTTCTATTGTTCTGTACAGCTTATGGTTATAAAAGACCAATAAAGGACCCAAAACTTGTATTAGCTCAGGTACATTTATGAGAATTTTAGGAAATATTTAGATTATTCCGTAAAAATATTTAAAGTGACCGTACTAAGTTTTGCATTAGAAATGCTGTTTTATTACTCTCTCATACATAAAAATAGACCATAATTATCTCGTTTCATTGATAAAAATAGAACGTTTGACAGCGCTTAGTTGCCGCTTCTAACAAATTTCCGTAGAAATGGTTTAAACTTAAATCAATATGATTTGTTATATATTAGTTTCGAAAATTAGTGTTAACTAGAAATATAAATTTAATAACACAACGCTTAGACTGTTCCTTGTTCTCGGCGATCGTCGAAATGTATATGTTTCGAGCCCAGTGGCGTGTTGGTGCAACTGGGACTATGACGCGGCGTGACATTTCCTTCGTGTGCGGATCCTACCAAAACTGTCTTATTTTTTAGATATCCATGCGACACGAATCTAGTATTCATCCTGAACAAAAGCAACTGGCTCTCATATCACTACATAGCACCCTGGGACTACCAAACCAGCGAATACGGTCAGTATGGCTCTGACACGATTTCGAAATTTCTCAGGGTTTGCGAGGTGCTAGACTGCGCTTCAAATTTAAAAACGATAGATAGCGAGACCGTTAGGAAGGCCTTGACGATATCTGTCGTTGAAAAAAGGAATATCACCGACTGTCTCTTGGAGTTATGCGATTATTCTGAAAAGCGACCAGAGTTGTATTAGTTTAGAAAAAAAAAATTGTTGTTTAGAACACGTCCTCTTGTTTAATGCAATGATAAATAAAATAAAATGTAAGTAAATTGACAAAAAATGCTGTGAAACGAGTATGTATGGAAGGATTTTATGTATCTGCTTTTCTTCCCTATATTGAATCAATATATAACAAACTAATATTTATTTCAAAGTAAATAAAGATGTAAGAACTTAGTATCATCCATTTGGAAGTTAAGGATTGTTTTCTAAAGCTTGTACATTCATATTTTTAGTTTCAGTACATCCAAAGCATCAAATCCCTAAAGTTTTGGTATTCCTTATCTTTCTAAGGGATCTCTCGCCATGTTTCGCGATAAATCGATGCTAGCGCCTTCCCAGTAAACATAAGGATATCCAAAACGTACAATATGTACATCCAGTGGATGTCGTTTGATGGACAAGTGATGTCCAGTGGATATCCCGTGAATTTGAATTTAAGTTTAAAATTTCTTTTTCTCCAAAACCCTTAATATAATAATGTTCAGATCAGGTCAGGTAATTGTTATTATGATCGCAGACTTGTCTGAGAAAATGTATTATTTTTTAATTTTTCTATTCAGTTCTTTGCTAGATTATTTGTAAATACCCTAAATCTGTTGATGAAAATCTCTTATGGGATTACCATGTTAAATTTTGACACATGAAATTTCATAGTTTCTTTTACAATTACCATGTTAAAATTAGTTTCAAACATTATGTTTGAAAGCTCGAAGCAGGTGGTGAAACAAAAGCAGAACTTGATTTGTGTGTCACCGGTAGAAGGTAAGGTTATCTCTCTTCGTACGACGTTTTTCTCCGTTCTTACCTGGGGATCAAAACACAAATCTCTTTTCTTTTTCGAAGAACTTATTGTAGGCATTATAAATCCGTTAGAACTTGGAACCAAATAAATAACCTGTCAATTGTCAGTTGTGTGTCAGTAACAATGCTACCAATTGTTTAAATTTATTTCGAAGTTAATTGGTCCACGGGAGGTCCATAATTTATCCACGAATATTGGGTTCTTTCTTTCTAACATATTGAACTGTTTAAAAAATTGTACGTTCTGCACTGAAATTAAGATTTTTGATATTCCATATATATTCGATTTGCCAGTAAATGCAAGATTATTTTTTTTAAAGAGCTCCCCAATTTTAAGTATAAAAAAAGTACAAGAAATAATTGTTGAGCTTATAACAAACATATTTTGCTATAATGAAAAAAAACTGTTGTCTTTGTTGTTGAATAAAATTGTTATTTGTTTTCAGAAAAACCGACTTGAGTAGTCATATAAAAAATTTAATAACAAATAATTAGGTTTCAGGCATTCAAAATTTATTTAAAAAATTACACTGGTCAACATTTTATCTAGGCTTGTACACGGGCATCGGAGATGATATCCTGGGGTTTTCGGGGTCGCCGATTACGATGAACGGGTCGGTTAGGCTCCATCAGATCAGGTTCAAGGTCATTTGAAGGTCAAATCCAGGAATAACCTCAAAAAAATCTGAAAAAATTCATACGTATGTTTTTTTGGTCGCCGAATTCGAATCCGTTGTTTGTTTATCCCTTGCTAGAATCCTAGAGGTCACTGAAGGTTATTTCAAGGTCATCTTGAGGTTATTTTAGATAAAACAGTCAAGGGCATGTTGAAAAATCTGAAAAAACTCATGTGTACGTTTTTTAGTTCGCTGAATCTAAATTCGAGGTCAGTTGAGCTCCATCAGATCAGGTTCAAGGTCACTTGAAGGTCAAATCCCGGAATAACCTCAAAAAAATCTGAAAAAATTCATACGTATGTTTTTTTGGTCGCTGAATTCGAATCCGTTGTTTGTTTATCCCTTGCTAGAATCCTAGAGGTCACTGAAGGTTATTTCAAGGTCATCTTGAGGTTATTTTAGATAAAACAGTCAAGGGCATGTTGAAAAATCTGAAAAAACTAATGTGTACGTTTTTCAGGCCGCTGAATCTAAATTCGAGGTCAGTTGAGCTCCATCAGAACAGGTTCAAGGTCACTTGAAGGTCAAATCCCGGAATAACCTCAAAAAAATCTGAAAAAATTCATATATATGTTTTTTGGTCGCTGAATTCGAATCCGTTGTTCGTTTATCCCTTGCTAGAAACCTAGAGGTCACTGAAGGTTATTTCAAGGTCATCTTGAGGTTATTTTAGATAAAACAGTCAAGGGCATGTTGAAAAATCTGAAAAAACTCATGTTTACCCTGTATACAGGCCACTGAATCTAAATTCGAGGTCAGTTGAGCTCCATCAGATCAGGTTCAAGGTCACTTGAAGGTCAAATCCAGGAATAACCTCAAAAAATTCTGAAAAAATTCATATATATGTTTTTTTGGTCGCTGAATTCGAATCCGTTGTTTGTTTATCCCTTGCTAGAATCCTAGAGGTCACTGAAGGTTATTTCAAGGTCATCTTGAGGTTATTTTAGATAAAACAGTCAAGGGCATGTTGAAAAATCTGAAAAAACTCATGTTTACCCTTTATACAGGCCACTGAATCTAAATTCGAGGTCAGTTGAGCTCCATCAGATCAGGTTCAAGGTCACTTGAAGGTCAAATCCAGGAATAACCTCAAAAAAATCTGAAAAAATTCATATATATGTTTTTTTGGTCGCTGAATTCGAATCCGCTGTTCGTTTATCCCTTGCTAGAAACCTAGAGGTCACTGAAGGTTATTTCAAGGTCATCTTGAGGTTATTTTAGAAAAAACAGTCAAGGGCATGTTGAAAAATCTGAAAAAACTCATGTTTACCCTTTATACAGGCCGCTGAATCTAAATTCGAGGTCAGTTGAGCTCCATCAGATCAGGTTCAAGGTCACTTGAAGGTCAAATCCAGGAATAACCTCAAAAAAATCTGAAAAAATTCATATATATGTTTTCTTAGTCGCTGAATTCGAATCCGTTGTTTGTTTATCCGTTGCTAGAATCCTAGAGGTCACTGAAGGTTATTTCAAGGTCATTTTGAGGTTATTTTAGATAAAACAGTCAAGGGCATGTTGAAAAAACTCATGTTTACCCTTTATACAGGCCGCTGAATCTAAATTCGAGGTCAGTTGAGCTCCATCAGATCAGGTTCAAGGTCACTTGAAGGTCAAATCCAGGAATAACCTCAAAAAAATCTGAAAAAATTCATATATATGTTTTTTTGGTCGCTGAATTCGAATCCGTTGTTTGTTTATCCCTTGCTAGAATCCTAGAGGTCACTGGAGGTTATTTCAAGGTCATCTTGAGGTTATTTTAGATAAAACAGTCAAGGGCATGTTGAAAAATCTAAAAAAACTCATGTGTACGTTTTTCAAGTCGCTGAATCTAAATTCGAGGTCAGTTGAGCTCCATCAGATCAGGTTCAAGGTCATTTGAAGGTCATATGATAGGTAACAAAAGAAAAACTTGAAAAAGTATTTGATTGAGAATAGAATTCAGATTTAAGTCTGTGGCTCCAAGAAATTAACATTGGACCTGCAAATGACCTTGAACCTGACCTTATGGAGCCTAACCGATCCGCTCATCGTAATCAGCGACCCCAAAAACCCTAGGATACCATCTCCGATGCTCGTGTACAAGCCTAGATAAAATGTTGACCACTGTTATTGTTCACATAAATCAAATTGTCACTTTGCTGTTTTAAATTAGACATATTTTAAAATATAATAATAAACCTTTATATTATTATATTTTTTTGTTTTAACCATTTTCTCCGCCTATGGAAGTGTCAATTTTTGGTGAGTTGATTTGTCAAAAAAATTTAAAACTTTCAGAAAAACGTGGTTTTTTATTCGAAACAAGTCGCGTTAATTTTTACTTTTTTTTTCGTTATTTTAAAAATAAAGTTAATTTATTGAGAAATTAAAAAATCTAGCTGTAGTAAATAACTGTATTATATATATATTTTAAGTGATTTAGATTTATTGCCATTCTTATATTTAGAAATATTTTAATTTAGGCACCAATTTTATCTCTTATGGTAGGAAAATAAAAAATCGAATAATTTTTTTTTCTCGAATAAATAAAATGGATTTTTGCTTACTTTTTGGTGAAAGAAATTGGTGGTGGGGTTACTATGTATTTCTGCAGTAAAAAAAATAAAAAATAAAATAAAAAGAAAGACGTTTTGAATAAAAAACTAACGATTAAAATATGTATTACTATTAAAAAATCGAAAAATTTGACATTAAATTTGCTAGACGTATTTGTGAATGATATTTTTTTTTTAAGAAACTGGTGTCTGGAACTTTGATATCCAATTTTAAAATTTTTGAAAACTATTTTATCTTGCGAAATCTGTTTGAACTTAATAAAAAAGGTAAAAATTAAAGTATCTTTTATTTCACCATACAAAAAATTCACGGAAGATTCAGGGGAATTCTCGTAAGTAATATCATAAGGACATCTAATTTTTCCGAAAAAAATCGAAAAAGCACGTTGCTAAGTAATATTTTAACAAAAATATATATTGGGATGCTCACTCCCAAGACAAACAAATTCAGTGCGTTGAAACGATTATTTAACATACTTTTCCAATACAAACGCATACATGACTTTTCTACAAATGCCCAAGTAGCAATTTATAACCAGAATAAGCTTGAACAGTATTAAAAAGGGAAAAAATGTTCATTTGAGAGACATAAATAATTTGCTTGTCAAATGACAGCCATCTCTTCAATTCAAAGTTGAAAATACAACGTTGCCAATTCAATTTCAGAAATCACGAATTTAGATAAATATTTAATGGAACGTTGAGTAACACTGTTAAAATGGACACTTTTTAATAATCTTTTTCCGAGTTAAATATTCGTATGTCTATGCTAGACTTTAATATTGAAACTCGGATTGTTAAATTTAATCATGGCTCCATCAACCGGAAGCATTCACCATAACTCAAGGACCAGTGACGTCATCAACAGGAAGCAGCCATCTTGGCCTTGACCTTGACACCCCCCCCCCCAGACAGTGACGTCATCAACTGGCGCCAGACATATTGGCGCCATATACCTTAAAAAGTGGAGGGGGAGGCGGCCGTCTTGAAAATGGGCATTGGAGTAGGAATGGTATAGCCCTACTACTTACACTTTTCTCAATCGCCAGATCAATATTAGTCATAGAATCACTTCCAAAGCGACTCATTTTCGCCACATAAGCTGACTAGCACTGTTTCAAAACAGTATTACAAAATTTATTGACAATAAAATCAGAAAAATTGTTTAGCGTCGTTTTCTGGTGTCCTAGGAGACCATAATTACTTGTTATCAAAGGTGGTGACAACAGCTGTCAAGTTTTGCCGCGGGTATACTCGAAAAAACTACTGACAGGAGCTGTCATACAAGTTTTTCATCTAGAAACCATTTGTAATTCAAAATTGCGCGTTTGTGATTGGTGGAACTTAAGACAAAGGGAAATAGTCATATTTATTCAAAAATAAATAAAATAAATTTTTTTTTTTATTCTTTTTATACGCCCGTCAATTCACCCCCCTTACGAGTGATCCCCAGAAGCAGACCTTGTAAGATTGGCCAAATTGCTCTTTAAGAAAGTAATACAAAAAAAAATAATATCCAGCGTCGCACGAGAAGAATTTAATAAAAATTTTAATTAATATTGTTGATGCAGGAATTAAAATGAAACAAAATATATTTGCATTTTTTTTAGTAGTAGTCTTACTTCGAATAATAAATTAAGAGCGTGTTCTATTGTTAATTATACGCAAAATATTTGTTAAAATTAAATTTATCCTATAGCACTAGTTTCAGTCTTGACAAAAACATCCGTCCTGAGAATTATCGAGAATCCAGTCTAAATATCTAGTTATTCTAGTATATACACCGGGATATCCAGGTCTGGCACATCCGTTACCCCACGAAACTACCCCTAAAACAAATACATCATTTAGTGTATAGATTTTGAATATTTTATGGAGTATGCCTACTCAATAAATCAGAAAAGTGTTAGAACACAGCAAAAAATTAAAATTTAATAATCAATATTTTAAATTTATTTGTAAAATATATTAAGCGAAAAAAGAAAAAATTCTCACCTATTAATTCATATCTTGAATCTGGCTTTTTTGTAATCAACGGTCCGCCACTGTCGCCCTAAAACAAAAATATTTACGATCAACACTCGTGTTACATTCAAATCTTCACCCTAATTTATATTTGATAAGCTTGGACAACGTTTTTAATTTTTAAACTCACCTGACATGAATCTTTTTTCCCAACTTGTGGATATCCCGCGCACATCATATTATCCGAAATCATATTAACGGAATAATTTGTTTTTCTGCATTCTTCGTTTGAAATTACCGGCACATCGACTTTGTTCAATGTACAGGATGGTTTGCCGTCTTCTTTCAGCGTTCCCCAACCTGCTGCTGTTGCTAGGGCACCTACGTAGAGGTCACCTAAAAAAGACGTTTATTTTGTTGAAAAATCGACGAAAAACATTATTTTTTTAATTTTGGTGGGGAAAAATGACAAAAAAAATTATTGACAGTGTTGTAGTTATTTCTTCGAACTCATAATATTTTTTATATTTACTTCTAAAAAGAAGATGCTATTCGCATTTTATCGAAAATTCGTGGAAAACTAATTTTATTTGCATCAGACAACCATACTTGCGATGTAGTAAAAAACCGTTTGCATAAAAAGTCGTTTGCACCATAACTTTAATAAAATTTGAGACATAGTAAAAAATGTCGTTTGCACCATAACTCTATATTTGCAAAATTAATAAATTTAATAATTTTAAACAATAAATAAAAATAATTTATTATAAACAGTCAAATACTCTCGACAAAAAAAATTATTGACAGTGTCTAAATCAATGAAAAAATGATTTTTTTGCGAGAAAAAGTAGTTTTTTATTGGGAAAATATGGAAAATATATCATTGAACTAACTAGTTATTTTCAAAATCCTGTTTAAGTAGGGCGTAGTGCAATTTAACAAAAATTTCTGTTATTACAAATATTTTTAAAATTATGGCGAAGGCGTTACTAAAAAATACAACTGTCTGATGAAATTAAATTAATCAACCACAAATTTTTCATGTTCATATTTATTGTAAATACTGAGGCATATTAACTACAACCTTTATTTCTTCGAATTCATAATATTTTTTTATATTTACTTCTAAAAAGAAAATGCTATTCGCATTTTATCGAAAATTCGTGGAAAACTAATTTTACTTGCATCAGACAACCGTACTTGCGATATAGTAAAAAGCTGTTTGCATAAAAAGTCGTTTGCACCATAACTTTAATAAAATTTGAGACATAGTAAAAAATGTCGTTTGCACCATAACTCTATATTTGCAAAATTAATAAATTTAATAATTTTAAACAATAAATAAAAATAATTTATTATAAACAGTCAAATACTCTCGACAAAAAAAATTATTGACAGTGTCTAAATCAATGAAAAAATGATTTTTTGCGAGAAAAAGTAGTTTTTTATTGGGAAAATATGGAAAATATATCATTGAACTAACTAGTTATTTTCAAAATCCTGTTTAAGTAGGACGTAGTGCCATTTAACAAAAATTTCTGTTTTTGCAAATATATTTAAAATTATAGCGAAGGCGTTACTAAAAAATACAACTGTCTGATGAAATTAAATTAATCAACCACAAATTTTTCATGTTCATATTTATTGTAAATACTGAGGCATATTAACTACAACCTTTATTTCTTCGAATTCATAATATTTTTTTATATTTACTTCTAAAAAGAAAATGCTATTCGCATTTTATCGAAAATTCGTGGAAAACTAATTTTACTTGCATCAGACAACCGTACTTGCGATATAGTAAAAAGCTGTTTGCATAAAAAGTCGTTTGCACCATAACTTTAATAAAATTTGAGACATAGTAAAAAATGTCGTTTGCACCATAACTCTATATTTGCAAAATTAATAAATTTCATAATTTTAAACAATAAATAAAAATAATTTATTATAAACAGTCAAATACTCTCGACAAAAAAAATTATTGACAGTGTCTAAATCAATGAAAAAATGATTTTTTGCGAGAAAAAGTAGTTTTTTATTGGGAAAATATGGAAAATATATCATTGAACTAACTAGTTATTTTCAAAATCCTGTTTAAGTAGGACGTAGTGCCATTTAACAAAAATTTCTGTTTTTGCAAATATATTTAAAATTATAGCGAAGGCGTTACTAAAAAATACAACTATCTGATGAAATTAAATTAATCAACCACAAATTTTTCATATTCATATTTATTGTAAATACTGAGGCATATTAACTACAACCTTTATTTCTTCGAATTCATAATATTTTTTTATATTTACTTCTAAAAAGAAAATGCTATTCGCATTTTATCGAAAATTCGTGGAAAACTAATTTTACTTGCATCAGACAACCGTACTTGCGATATAGTAAAAAGCTGTTTGCATAAAAAGTCGTTTGCACCATAACTTTAATAAAATTTGAGACATAGTAAAAAATGTCGTTTGCACCATAACTCTATATTTGCAAAATTAATAAATTTAATAATTTTAAACAATAAATAAAAATAATTTATTATAAACAGTCAAATACTCTCGACAAAAAAAATTATTGACAGTGTCTAAATCAATGAAAAAATGATTTTTTGCGAGAAAAAGTAGTTTTTTATTGGGAAAATATGGAAAATATATCATTGAACTAACTAGTTATTTTCAAAATCCTGTTTAAGTAGGACGTAGTGCCATTTAACAAAAATTTCTGTTTTTGCAAATATATTTAAAATTATAGCGAAGGCGTTACTAAAAAATACGACTGTCTGATGAAATTAAATTAGTCAACCACAAATTTTTCGTGTTCATATTTATTGTAAATACAGAGGCATATTAACTACAACCTTGATTTCTTCGAACTCATAATATTTTTTTATATTTACTTCTAAAAAGAAAATGCTATTCGCATTTTATCGAAAATTCGTGGAAAACTAATTTTATTTGCATCAGACAACCGTACTTGCGATATAGTAAAAAGCTGTTTGCATAAAAAATCGTTTGCACCATAACTTTAATAAAATTTGAGACATAATAAAAAATGTCGTTTGCACCATAACTCTATATTTGCAAAATTATTAAATTTAATAATTTTAAACAATAAATAAAAATAATTTATTATAAACAGTCAAATACTCTCGACAAAAAAAATTATTGACAGTGTCTAAATCAATGAAAAAATAATTTTTTGCGAGAAAAAGTAGTTTTTTATTGGAAAAATATGGAAAACATATCATTGAACTAACTAGTTATTTCCAAAATCCTGTTTAAGTAGGGCGTAGTGCAATTTAACAAAAATTTCTGTTTTTGCAAATATATTTAAAATTATGGCGAAGGCGTTACTAAAAAATACGACTGTCTGATGAAATTAAATTAGTCAACCACAAATTTTTCGTGTTCATATTTATTGTAAATACAGAGGCATATTAACTACAACCTTGATTTCTTCGAACTCATAATATTTTTTTATATTTACTTCTAAAAAGAAAATGCTATTCGCATTTTATCGAAAATTCGTGGAAAACTAATTTTATTTGCATCAGACAACCGTACTTGCGATATAGTAAAAAGCTGTTTGCATAAAAAGTCGTTTGCACCATAACTTTAATAAAATTTGAGACATAGTAAAAAATGTCGTTTGCACCATAACTCTATATTTGCAAAATTAATAAATTTAATAATTTTAAACAATAAATAAAAATAATTTATTATAAACAGTCAAATACTCTCGACAAAAAAAATTATTGACAGTGTCTAAATCAATGAAAAAATGATTTTTTGCGAGAAAAAGTAGTTTTTTATTGGGAAAATATGGAAAATATATCATTGAACTAACTAGTTATTTTCAAAATCCTGTTTAAGTAAGGCATAGTGCAATTTAACAAAAATTTCTGTTTTTGCAAATATATTTAAAATTATGGCGAAGGCGTTACTAAAAAATACAACTGTCTGATGAAATTAAATTAATCAACCACAAATTTTTCATGTTCATATTTATTGTAAATACTGAGGCATATTAACTACAACCTTGATTTCTTCGAACTCATAATATTTTTTTATATTTACTTCTAAAAAGAAAATGCTATTCGCATTTTATCGAAAATTCGTGGAAAACTAATTTTATTTGCATCAGACAACCGTACTTGCGATATAGTAAAAAGCTGTTTGCATAAAAAATCGTTTGCACCATAACTTTAATAAAATTTGAGACATAATAAAAAATCTCGTTTGCACCATAACTCTATATTTGCAAAATTAATAAATTTAATAATTTTAAACAATAAATAAAAATAATTTATTATAAACAGTCAAATACTCTCCAAAAACTTATTGGAGCCACAAGAACATCATCTAGTACAAGGCCTCGTTGCTGATTGCTGATGAAGAAGTCTGTATTCGATATTCGTTTTCTTTATTCCTTGAGAATGTTATAAATTGACATTTTTTTGTGTTCAGATAAAGATGCTTTTGCTGGCAATACAGAGTCAGACGATTTAAATCTTCTTGGATCAGGAGTTTATCGGAAGAATTAGATATTTTTCGAAGAAATTTCATGTCGTCAGCAAACTCCAAGAATTTTGTATTAATGAAACAAGAGGGGATACCGTTAATGTATATGTTGAACAGACGGGGGCCCAGGTGTGACCCTTGAGGAACCCCTGAGGTTATTCTATTATTTAGGATGGTGGCATGTGAAATAGAACAACTGTTCCCATGGTGTGGATTTGGGTTAGTGTTGTCTAACTTCAATTCATTACAATTGTTAATTAATTATCAATTTCTTACCTTTTTTCTTCGGCAGACAAATTGGTTTGATAAATTGCGTTATTGGGACTCTATCGTTCAATCTCAAGAGAGCAATGTCGTTGTCGAAATTCAAAAAACTAAAAGCCCCTGCGATCGCTCGTAGAACGAATCTTGATTCCGGTCGTTTATTATCGTTGCATCTATCGTGTTCTCCAAAAGTGACTTTTATCATAAACCACATAAACCTAAAAATTACAGCTTATTTAAAACACAAAAAAGTACGGTTTCATGCAATAAAAAATTATTTCTGCGGTTTTTAGCGTTTTTCTAGATAATTTTGAGGTTATGTTAAAAAATGGTTAATACAAAAGTGTTAGATTTTTTAATTATCTACAACTTTTGTATAAAACTTTTTTTGATATGATGCATATTTCAGCTAAAAATCGTACAAACGTACCCACACCTTCCTTCCAGAACTTTTAGTCAGGGGTCTTGAATTTTCTTGGTTTAGACATACTTTTGTTTTTGCAGAAACCCTAAATTTCACATCTAGGTTCGTTTAACTAACGAAAAAACCCGTATAGAGTAAAAATATGTGGGTACTAATTTCAGAAGATGGCCTTATTGATTTTTAAATCAATTAACTTTTATACAAAAAAAATAGGCCAAGTTCGCGTACGTTCATGTTTACATTAAGCATTATCCCCCACCTTCTTTTCAAGAGATCTCTTGATTAGACGTCCACTAAGCGTGAAATTGATTCAGCCTAACGCGATGGTGGTTACAGTTATTTTCACAAAGGAGTATTTTCCAACTTGCTGTGGTACAAAAAGAGAATTCTTTTAGTTTTTAATTCGAAACCGCGAGTCTTCGGTATGTAATTACGACAAAAGTAGAAGTGAAACACGATTTCCATAATAACAGCTTTTACCGCTGATACAATGTAGAAAAAAAGTTGCTCGAAACAACCAGTTTTGCTCTGTTGTTGTTGTTGTAACTACTCGAGTTTAAAAACATTGGCAGCGATCAATATCTTTAATAACAAAGTAAAAAAACCATGTACAGATATACGTACTGTAAAAGGTTTCATCAAATTTTCATAAACTTCAGAAAAATAATAAAATAACCAAATTTCTATGATTTATGTAATAAAATTCAGGTTAAATATCATTTACTATTTATAAAAAGTCTCTTAAGAGTTCTCCAAGGAGTTTCCCAGGATATGTTGGGTGTTAGACCCCCGGAAAAATTCTGTAACCCTAGGAGACATATGAAGAAAGATATGGATTACTAGAATTAGGTTAAAAATTAAGTCGCGACATCTAAAACACACGCAAACAATGAAAATTAGTTACAGATCAACAATAGGGATGACAGCAATTTATTAACGTGTTTCAAATCATACAGGACCCATTCCCCCTTCTCTCTTCGATTAGGTACTAACGAATAAAGAATTCAAATACCATAGGGCACTTCATTGAGAGGCTCCTGCTAGATTTCCCAATCGCTGTTATCTGGTCTGCAAGAACTCAATGGACTGATCCAGAAACAGTCACTGTTGGTGGTTTAGCTTTAAAATTAAAAGAAACCAGATGACAACAGTCTTCCTAAAGGCAACTAAATATAAATTGGTGCCAATCACATATTGAAACTTCATCAGAGATCTCGTAAGCTCGTTGGCTAATCTGACGCTTTCCCCAAAAGATTTTATCACTTATACCATTTACTGTAGGCCAACTTCTGATTTCCCCCTTGTGCTGTCTTTGAAAACAATATCTCTTCCACGGTTGTCTATCCCGATTTTAAAAAATAAAATACCATACAATTTGCTGCTTCTCCACCTCTCCAAGCCAATTCATACGCAGCAATGCGATAAAATTTTCTTTGGAGGCCTACAGGTTCTTCTTCACTCCAGGACAGTGCCATTTAAAAAATTTCTCGTTTTGTGAGAGCATTAGAACTCACCTTCCCATCCCCATAACTGTATACCATATGTCCATATTGGTTTGATGATGCATTTGTAAATAAGGACCTTGTTTTCCAGCTTAAGTTTGGATTTCTTCCATGTTAATTTTGAATCCAGAGTTAGTCCTAGGTACTTAACCTCATTTTTTGTAGGAAGAATATCACCATTTATTCTAACACTAGGGCATTCAACCCGTCTTGTTGTGAAAGTTATATGAGTTGATTTGGTTGGGTTAACATTTATCCGCAAATGTGCCGATGATTGTTTCGCCCATTGTCGGAATGTCTGACGTGAATATTAGGTATAAGAATGGGCCCAAGACGCTACCCTGTGATACACCAGATTTTATTGGGTGGCAGGTGGATGTTTCAAGGTTGAACTTAGTTTGGAAATAGCGATTACTGCGGTAGGATTTTAGGACTAGGTAGTAGTTGGTAGGGACGGAGTTTTTTAACTTATAGAGTAGTCCTTGATGCCAAACACGATCGAATGCTTTTTCTACGTCCAAGAATGCTGCGGTGCATACTTTCTTTTCTTCTAGACTCTTTATAATTTCGTTGACAATTCGGTGGCACTGTTGTATAGTAGTCTGAAGCCAAATTGATGTTGAGGTATTATGTCGTAGAAGTTGATTTCACTTTCGAGTCTTTTCAAGAATAGTTTTTCAAATATTTTGGCCATTAGTGGTAGGAGACTTATGGGTCGATAGGAGCTAGGTGATTCAGGTGGTTCTCCCGGTTTATGGATAAGAATAATTTGAGCAAATTTCCAAAATACTGTTATATATCATGTTTATTAGAACTATTGCTTTCCTAGGAAGTTGCTTGAGGACTTGTGAGGTGATAAGATCAAATCCTGGGGCTTTGTGGTTGTTGCATAGACCTATCTCTCTTTTGACTTCTATGGGAGAAAAAGCTTTAATTGGTAGACTCATTGCGCAATGTGTGTCCAGAAAGGTTTGAATATTTTCATCATTGTGATTTCTTATATTATTATGTTCTGGTGGGTTGAAGATTTCTGCTAAATGGTCTGCGAATGTGTTTGCCTTTTCTTGATCGAACCTTGCCCAATTACCGTTGTTTGTTCTAAGTGGTGGTATATGTTTTGTTGGTCTCTTGAATTTTTTGGTTGCTTTCCATATCAAGTGTTCTTCTTTTGAAAGGTTTTTTACGTAACTTTCAAAGGTGGAATTTCTAAAGTCTTCTAATGTTCTTTTGAGGTCTCTTGATAATCTATTGTATATATTTTTATCGCTTGGATATCGTGTTCTTTGCCATTTTCTTCTTGCTCGTCTTTTTTGTGCTGTTAGTTCTCGGATATACAAGTGTACGTTGTTATTATTTTGTATATTGTTTGATGTAGGTGTGCTTTTCCAAGATGCTTCTTGAATCGTGGTTGTAAGGTATTTGACGGCTTCGTCGATATCTCCTTTTTCTTTTAATCTAATATTGGTTTGATGACAGGTCCCAATTAGATTCTATATGGAAATAGTTAGATGACATATTATCAACTACAAAGAAGTCTAACAAATCTGGCAATTTATGGGGGTCAGTAGGCTAATAAGTTGGCTCTCCAGTTGATAAGTGACCGCTTTAAGTAGATTTCTACCTTTGGTCGTTATGCATCTGGAGCCCCAATTGGTATGCTTGGCGTTCCAGTCTCCTCCAGCCAAAAACCTGTTACCCATTGTGTTAAACAGTTCTTCGTATTCTTCAGTGCTGATGTCATAATGACAAAATCGCGCGGCTTATGGGATTTTTTATACATGAATTAAATTTGTCACTGTAAAAGCGAATTGAAAACAAATAACAGACTTGTATCTACCAAAGAAGATAACTTGGAGAAAACCATAAACCCAAACTGGTCCTCTTAAAATATCGAGGCGAGATAAGAATGTATAAAAAATGAAAACTTAGAAATCTGGTTTATTTTATCGTGGTTGATTTCACTTTTATATGTCCTCGAACCAACTGCCAAAATTCACGAATCAGCGATATAACTCATTTAAATTCCTAAGGAGTAATATGAGACTTTTACATTTTTACTTTTCCATTTTAAGTTGTACAGAGTGAACCAACGAACATGCGATTAAATCGCTTGACAACAATCTTTATTATCATTTTGTGTCTAAGATATTTATTTGATTATTTTATAGCCTGAAATTACCCAAATAATCTCTACGCGAAAGAGAAGCTTATATGTTAACTATATACGGGATTTCTCGGTACTAACGCAGTCAAAATAACATTATCACTTCATGATTTAATTTTTTTCGATTACTTACCCTTTAACGCAGTGGGCTGCCGTCATAACGTATCTGTCATTGATAAGCATACCTCCGCAGTAAAATCTATTGAAATACGATAATCTGGCCATCCATGGAAACTCATTTTCGTTGGTCGGTCTCCCCCCTACTATCCTGCTATCTTCGTTTCGTTCACCACAGGCTAAAAGATAATTTTTGGTAATATTTATCATGCTTAGTTCTTAAATTTTATTCTCTCTCATTTCAACAAACATAATATACATATGTCAAAGAAAATATTCCAAGAATGTTTAACATCAAATGTGCCCTTGAACTGTCACAAAACGATGTATATTGTTTACACCCCTACGCGTATCATGCGCATCAGGAGCTTCATCCAGATGAATAATATGCCAATGTATAGTGTCTGATCTTTTAATTGTGTTTCTGGTAAAGCTTCACTATATGACTTCATCTTCCTGTAGTTATTTTTTGTTTTAATATGAATAGAATAGAATATGAATATATACAAGGCGATTGAAAAAAACTCTCGATAGCATTGATTTTTTAGATACGGGGTGTTAAAATTATCAAAAAAAAATTAAAATTTATAATTTTTCGCTATCCCTTAATTTTTTTTCTTTAATTTTGAAGATATTCTATATAATTACAGTTAATATTATTATGTAGATAAAATTAGTGAGAAGCAGTCAATAGTAAATACGATTTCTATAGACTCGCCAAATAGTAAAATAATGAAATTTATTACTGAAATATTGACGAACTCATATGACAACGATAACAGATATCAAGTTAGTGACTTTTTCTCCTTTAGTGAATTCATTAACGATTTTCAATTAGCACCAAATTATGTTCTTGTAAGTTTAGATGTGGTATCCCTTTAGAGTTAGTTAAACTCTGCATCGACAAAAATTTGAACAAAATTAACAACCTCTCTCTACTTATCTTGTCTTCAATCAAAAATTCTACAAACAAATAAATAAAAACAATAAAATCATTACTAGATGGTACAGAAAACCAAACCAAATCATCCCATGAAAATCAAAATAAATTTAATTAATAACCTCAAAAACAGAGTGGTTAAGGTCACTCATCCATCTTTGATAGATGAATGTCTAAAAGAACTTCAAAACATTCTTTTAGATAACTCATATCCCAAATCTGTGGTGAATAAAATTCTGTTTGGTACCTCTATTTCTGTTTCAAATTCAAACCATTCACCAACAACTGACCAAATTTCAATTTTTAAATCTTTACCACATATAGATGGTTTGACATCAAAACTCATAAGTTTGTTCAAAAATGAAGACAATATTAAAATAGCTAAGACCAATTTGAAAACTACCAGTCAAAAATAAATCAAAATATCTGGACCTACAAATTTTACAAATAATAAACATTTACATTTTTCATTTAAAAAAAAAGTCACGATGTTCTTCGCCAAAACGATATTTGCCTGAAAATTTATTAAATTTAACAAACCGAGTTTCAATATTAAAGTCTAGCATAGACATACGAATATTTACCTAAATCTATGATTTCTGAAATTGAATTGGCAACGTTGTATTTTCAACTTTGAATTTATGAGATGGCTGTCAGTTGACAAGCAAATTATTTATGTCCGTCAAATGAACATTTTTTCATTTTTTAATACCTTTCAGGCTGATTCTGGTTATAAATTGCTACTTGGGCATTTTTTGAAAAGTTATGTGTACAGGAAAAATATGTTAAATAACCGTTTCAACGCACTGAATTTGAGTAAACCAGTAAGGAATTTCAATTTATTAGATTCGACATCCTAAGACCGGTTTCTGCCTTTCGGCTTCATCAGTTAGGCTTTTCGAATCCAATAAATAAAAATTCCAAACTCGTACAAGTCAATAGCTATATCCGCTATAAGATAACATTTTTAGATGTGCTACCATCTATGGTAAGAAGAGAGTATTGACATTAAATTTTGACTGAATCTTATGCACTGAATTTGTTTGTCTTGGGAGTGAGTATCCCAATATATTGTCTTGTTTTAAAAACATAAGAAATTTAAAAATTTATTTATAATTTTGAAACTCTAGGGCTTGGATTCCGAATAATAATAATATATAATTTTTTTTAAAACAATATAATTTTTTTTAAAAAATTTATTTTTAAAAATAAAACAAATGGAAACAATTAAATTTATACTCTAAAAAAATGAAACAAAATTTAAAATTTAAAATGATCCTATTTAAAAAATATGTCACCCTGTTTTAAAAAATCAATTTATATGAAATCTGAAGTAGTTTGTTATCACTCTTATATTATATAACTAAATAAATTAATCACGAATATCAACAATTTACAAAAACTATTACTACTTATCTCTTCCTTACTATTCTTCAGTCCCTTAACCTTTACTTCCTGCCTTTGAATTTCAGAACTTTACAGTACTCAAAGGTCTCCTAACTGTTTACTTTTCACACCTTTTTCAATCTCCCCGTTATTTCAAAATTTTACAACTAACCATTACCATCTCCTACACTATAACGTTCTAACTCCTTTAATATTTTTTAATTCTCCTTCCTCTACTTCATAAATAATTTAGTTATAAATTATTGTTTGCTAATAACTTTAATTCTTTTAATCAATATTTCCAAAACTTTCTTTTACTTCCAAAAATTTTTGAACTCTCAATCTTTTCTTTGACAATCCTCCTCTCTCTGCCCTCCAAGAACCAACCCTCTTTTTTTTTCCTACTCGATTTCTCATTTTTTTTTTATATCTTTCAAAATTGACTTTTCTAATTTTTTTTTGTTACAATCTGATTCTTTTCCCTTATCTTTAACTATCTAACCTAACTATAATTTATTTTTATGTTTTATTATTAAAATATTATAAACTAATTGCTATACATCTACAATTAAACAACCTCAGATTATATTACAATACAGTACAATATATTTCTTTTTAAAGAAATGTAAAAAATATTTTTCCGCGCAAAAATTTCTATCGCTATATTGAATTTATCATGTTTTATAACATCTGTGAAAATTTCATAAAAATCCCAGCCGGCCCCATATTCTTAACGTTTACCCAGAGATGTGCGTGTCAGTAGTTACCAAAATTTTTCAGCGATAGAGCACTGGACTCATAATTGAAGGGTTGTGGGTTCGAATCACACCAAAGGCAGAAGTCATTTTCTGATTTTTAATTAATTAAAAATTTAGAAATTGATTTTCATATACCAGGTGTGATGAATTATACATTGGTCAAACAAGTAGAATGCTTAAAGAAATCTCAATAATCTTCTCTTTCTTGAAATGGTTCATATAAATAACAATGAAAAATCAATGAATAAAAGAACAGATATCAATGACCTCCGTACAATATACACATATCTATTAAAAAAACAAAGAAAACTTCTCAACTCCTCCTTGAATTGATTTTTTATATATTTATATATTTTATAATCTCACTCTGTATGTTTCAATTGTATACTGATTTTTTAGAAACTGTAATTTTGTCGTTTTAAATTTTAACACTGATGTTTCTTTTTGTACCTATTTTTTTCTGAATTTCATGTTATTTGTCTTGATAAAGAAAATAAACATTTTCGAAAGCTCGATTTATTTATTATTGATTGCTTCCCACTAATTTTATTAAAGGTAATACCACGAGTCGTCCAAATTTTATCGATTAAATTTTTGGTTTTCACGAAAACGGCTTTATTTGGAAAACCACGAAAACAAACTGATTGATAAAATCACGAGTCCGCAAGGACGAGTGATTTTATCTCAAATCAGTTTGTTTGAGTGGTTTTGCCTGAAATAAAGGCGTTTGAGTATGGAAACCGAAAATTTGATCTATAAAATTTGACAGGACGGTATTTTGAAAGATTATTTTTTGAATCATTTTGTGTTAAAAACAGAGTTCGATATTTTATTTTACATTTAAACGCCAAATATTACAAACGTAATATAAGTTACCTATCTAGTAGTAGGCATTTAAGAAATTTAAGAAAATAAACATTTTCGAAAGCTCGATTTATTTATTATTGATTGCTTCCCACTAATTTTATTAAAGGTAATACCACGAGTCGTCCAAATTTTATCGATTAAATTTTTGGTTTTCACGAAAACGGCTTTATTTGGAAAACCACGAAAACAAACTGATTGATAAAATCACGAGTCCGCAAGGACGAGTGATTTTATCTCAAATCAGTTTGTTTGAGTGGTTTTGCCTGAAATAAAGGCGTTTGAGTATGGAAACCGAAAATTTGATCTATAAAATTTGACAGGACGGTATTTTGAAAGATTATTTTTTGAATCATTTTGTGTTAAAAACAGAGTTCGATATTTTATTTTACATTTAAACGCCAAATATTACAAACGTAATATAAGTTACCTATCTAGTAGTAGGCATTTAAGATTATTTATTAAGTGTAACGTTTAGACGTTTTAACATTATGTCAGTTTTAAACGAATTTATGGATGGAGCTGTGTTGTGTGTTACAATAAACGAATAAAAACAGGTTAGTTTACAAATATATTTTGAAATTTGGGTATGAACATAGATTTGCAATACATTTTAGTATAATAATAATTGATAAATTTTACATTTGACATTTCAAAAAAGGTAAACACAGTTTAATCAAAAAACAAAAACGACGAAGCGGTTTTATCAGTATAAAACACAATGATTGGTTAGGATCGTGAGCTGTTATTGGCTGAAACCACAAAATCTGACTGTATTGACAGATGAAAAAAATAATCAGTATAAAACACAAAAACGACGAAGCGGTTTGACCAAAGGTAATACCACGAGTCCTCCAAATTTAATCTATAAAATTTCAGAGGACGAGTCGTATTTGAAAGGATTATTTTTTGAATCATTTTGTATTAAAAACAGAGAACATAGTCATTTATGCAAAAGACACTTTACGCACAAATATTGAAAATTTTCTTTACCAATTTAAATTGAAACCTGAGCTTTTATAGTTTTACATACAGGGCCACCAAGGCGATTTTTTGACTGGCTACCCCGCGAAACGGCGCCGTAAATAAAAGCGAAGAAGAAGAATGAAATGAAGTCTTTCTTAATTTAATTAATTTTAAGTTTAGTGTTAAAGTGAGGTATCTAAAAATGTCAAAGGCGTTTTGAAATAAACTAATAAAAACAGGTTAGTTTACAAATACATTTTGAAATTTGGTTATTAACATAGATTTGCAATACATTTTAGTATAATAATAATTGATAAATGTTTACATTTAACATCTCAAAAAAGGTAAAACAGTTTAATCAAAAAACAAAAACGACGAAGCGGTTTTATCAGTAGAAAACACAATGCTTGGTTAGGATCGCGAGCTGTTATTGGCTGAAACCACAAAATCTGACTGTTTTGACAGATGAAAAAAATAATCTACATAAATTACTACTGAACAATCATGAATATTTAGAGGAAAGAGAAATACTTACTGCATTGGCAAGGAGAAGCGGGGGTATCATGTCTAGGTGGAGGACGATTACTGCCCAAATTTCCAAATTTTGGACCAAATATCTTTTTCATATCCGCTAGAGGAGTTATTTGTGGTTGAGACTGAAACCAAAAATTCAATAAAAAATAATGTTTTTTCACAATTTGTGTACAAATAAATAACAAATAAAAGAGATTATTCAACTATTTAGCAACCAAGGAGGTTTGAAGAATTAATTTCAGGATCAGGATCAGGATGAAATTGGTTACGAAAAAAATAATTTCCTCAGAAATATAAAATAAAACGAATTTGTTCTTAACATTTAGATCGGTTCTAGAAAATCGACGAAAACTAAACGAGAAATTTAAAAAAAAATGTAAAATAATTTTTAAAAAAATAATTACTCTCATTCATGAAATTTTATTTTTACTGAACGTTGAAAGTAAATTTAAATTACCAAGAACCTAAAATAAAATTTCATATAAATTTTTGCATTATAGGTTAAAACTATTAATTACAAAAGGTTTATTACATAAAAAATTCAAATATTCCGGGTCATTAGGTATATATGTCCACTAGGTACTGTGAATTATAAAATATAAACGCAAACAATAATGCAGCTATAATAAAACTGTTAACTCGTACGTGTCTTGTCACAAATATCATTAATACCCAAGCACCGTTACGACTTCCCCTCGGTACAAACCTTGAGACACTCTATATTACAAACAAAAACTTACTTACAGCTCCAGTATGTAATCCAGCTAACCAATAAAACAAAACCAATACACCGATAATCCTCATATAGTCGGCCATGTCTACTACCTACTCGCACCGCGATGTATATTCTAATAATTGGTATGTCGAGGATGACTACCGCTCCTCAACTGTTTCACCCAGAAGAACTCTGACGTACCGCTGCGGGTATTCAAATCTGGAAGTCATCGTCTTGTGCTTTATGTTTTTCTTCGTTTGAATAAAAGCGACTCTGCTGCTGCTGTCCGGGTGTTAATTTCTTCTTATAACGTTATCTCGATGTGAGATCGTTGTTTGTTTAGTATTAATGACGTTAAAGTGGGTCTTTACACTGCATACTTATATGGGTTCATTGGGTTCACCTTTATCATGGAGGATTTTGAAATGGAAATTGTAAATAAACAAAATTTAAGACCTTCTGTCTGGTTTAGATGATACATTTGCAATTTGGCAACACGGTAGGGAGAATATTGATACATTTTTATATACTCGATCTCTAGCACCGAAACTAAAAGAGATATCAACAAGATTTTTTGTAGGGGTAGACAGTGTCACTCGTACTATAATTTTAAAATATTTTGATGTATACAGGGTGGCTAATTTTTGTGGAATGAAAATTAATTTGGTTTTTTTTAAATTGAACACCCTGTATACGATTATGTCTTCTGATTCTACTTAATATTAGATTTACGGTAGTTTTTTGTATTTGTAAATCCGACGCGGCGTTGACAAGTTATTCCTATTTTAAGCAGATTTAATGAAAAAACAGCACTTCGGAAATATTAGCACAAAAACCACATTTTTTAAAAAATTCCTCAAAAAAGCTACTATGATGTAAATGAAACATGCACCTATTACAATAATCACACAACATCTTCACCTGTTGCACAGGGTGTTTGCCGATGGCGTGCCAATAGTCTAGTTTTCAAATGGCAATAACTTAATTTTTTCAAATGGGACACCCTGTATATTTTTCTTCAGTTAGAAGCTCTCCCTAATACGCATTAAAAAAATATAGGGTTTTGCACATCTAACTTTTACTATTTACTTTAATAATTGACGTTAAGTGACAAACAACATTTTTAATAATTACAAAATTTTACAAAGTTTAATCGTAAGAAAACTACAATAGTGAAAGTTAAAATTTATAGTAGGTGTTCAAAATGTCTTCCATTTTCATTTATACATTTTCTTGCCCTTTTTTTCATTGATTTACGCACATTTCTTAGCATTGCAGGGGCCACCTGTCTAAATGCTGCAGTAATTCTTTCTTTCATATTTTCTTTTGTGGTAACCTCTTCTTTGTAAAAAATATTTTTAATAAAACCCCACAAGAGAAAATCGCAAGGTATAAGACAAGGCAATCTAGTAGGCCAATTTATAGGTCCTCCCCTTCCTATCCAACGATCCTGAAATTCCCTATTTAACCAATTGCGAACATCTAATAGGTAATGTGGTGTGGCACCATCTAATTGAAACCACATTCCGTTGCGATTATTTTGAGGCACATTTTGCAATAAGTTGTGAAAATCATGTTCTAAAAAATCTAAAAATATAGCTCCATTTACAGTCCCATCAAAGAAATTGATGCTAAATCGGTATACTATCAAAAACAAATTGAATATAATAAAGGTAACACAAAAAATCTTTGGAAGACTGTACAGGAAATAACTTGTGAAAATAAAGATCATACAATTAAAGAAATACAATCTGAAAATAATGAAATCTTAACTCAATCACTTGATATAGCTAATTATTTTAATGATCATTACTCATCGGTAGGCAAAAAGTATGCTTCCAAAATAAAAAAACCACATTCACCACCCCCTAAAACTCAAACAACTCTGAGATCCTTTTATCTGTTTCCAACCGAAAACAAAGAAATCTCCTCGTTAATAAAAAATCTGAAAACAGGAAAAGCACCTGGCGAAGACGGAATTAAATCAGAAACAGTTAAAATGATCTCAGATGAAATAACCCCAGCTTTAGTGTACTTAATAAACAAAATTTACGAGACGGGAATATGTCCCGATTTATTCAAAAAGGCTATAGTCATTCCAATCTACAAAAAGGGTGATAAAAAAAAAGTAGCTAATTATAGACCAATTTCATTAATTAACACCTTTGCTAAAATATTTGAAACTTCTTTGAAAAATAGGCTAAACGATTATCTGGATATAACGCACCAAATCTCAAATAAACAGTTTGGATTCCGCGCGGGTATCTCAACAAATGACGCGACAGCTGCGTTAATCGGTGAAGTTTATAATAGAGTTGACACTAGGAAACCTACTGCATGCATTTTCTTAGATCTTGCCAAGGCCTTTGACACGGTGGATCATACACAGCTGTTAGAAACCTTGGAGGATGCTGGTATAAGGGGACCAACACTAGCACTACTTAAAAATTATTTAAAAGATCGCAAACAAGCTGTAAAAATCAAACAAACACTAAGCAATGAAAAATTATTGGGTTACGGAGTGCCTCAAGGTTCCATCCTCGGGCCCTTATTATTCTCCTTATATATAAATGGATTACTAACCCAAAAAATTGCAGGGACCATATATAGTTTTGCTGATGATACTGCAATACTGTACTCATCTGATTCGTGGCTGAACCTAAAAACAAAAATGGAGTTAGATCTGGCAAAAATCTTCAATTGGTTTAATCACAAGCTACTATCCATAAACTTTGAGAAAACTTTTTACGTACCTTTTGCTAGTTATGAAAACCACTTACCGAATTTTAATACCCTTAGTATAGGTAATGACGCCGTAATACACCAATTAACTCATATAAAATATCTAGGTATTACCATCGACTCTCATTTAAGATGGGATCACCACATTGAATCTATAACTAAAACACTTAGGCTTCTAATTTACAAATTTAAATGTCTAAGTAAAATACTAACACTAAGTCAACTAAAAATTTTGTACCATGCACTAGTAGAATCACGCCTGCAGTATTGCATACTTAGCTGGGGTGCTTGCTCAAATACATACCTTAATAAACTTCAGGTCCTACAAAAAAGAATTCTAAAAATAATCTATAAGAAACCAATACTATACCCCACAGATTTACTTTTTAAAGAAAGTCACATATTTGATCTAAGAAAACTGTACTTCTACAATCTCCTGATCTATACCTACAAACATAAACAGATATTAAAAAACATCGAACACAACTATGACACAAGACAAAAAATAAATAAATTTGTTATTACTAATTATGCCAACAAATTATTAGGCCAAATGTGCTATACTTACCTCTCCCTAAAAATTTATAATAACTTACCAGAATTCTACAAAACTCTTCTATTAACCTTAAACAACTTCAATTTATTTAAAAAATATTTCAAATCCTTCACATTTCAATTAGATAGTTATATAGTCTGCGATTTTATTGAAATCTCTGATATACAAACGCCCTTTTATAATAATTAAATTTGTTTTTATTTTTTCTTTAGAGTATTCTCTTTCTTTAAATTCACGTTTTACATTTTTATATAACTACATGAGATTAAACAGCAATTAATACTAGAATACAAACAGCCATCCCTAATACAACCATAATGGTTTCTAAAGGGATAACTGTTTATTTCATTTAAATGTAATATATTATAAAAAATAAAATGTAATAACTAAAAATTTTGAAATAAATATTATTATTATTATTATTATTAAATAGGGACCAATTACATCATCACCTATTATTCCCGCCCACACATTCAAAGACCATCGATACTGTGATGTGGTTCTAAATAAATGTTCATTGTGGTCCGAATAATAATGGAAGTTGTGTCTATTTACACAACCGTTCTTATGAAACGTGGCTTCGTCGGAGAATAAAACTTTGTTTAAAAAGTTACGCTCTGTATTTATCTTGTTTATTAACCATCTACAGTATTCCACTCTACGCGCGAAATCACGTGGTAACAATTCTTGGTGAAGCTGGATATGATAGGGGTGATATTTATTCTTTTTTATTATGCGTCTAATTGTGGTATTGGAAATATCGAACTGATTGCTTAATTGCCTTGTGCTTATATTGGGATCTTCAACTATACTGATCATTACCTTATATTCGTTGTCAATAGTAACAGCTGTAGTTTCACGTGAATGTTTTTCATACTTGACGGTTCCTGTTCTATCAAATCTATTCTTTAAATTCTCAAAAGTATCCTTTTGTGGATGATGTCTTTCTGGGTATCTTTGACGATAGACCCTACTAGCAAGAAACACATTTTTTTGACATTCACCCAGTATCCATATCATATCAATATTTTCTTGAACACTATAATTCTTATTAAAATCCATTTTTTATACACAATACCGATTAAATATAGTAGACGTGATACAATACAAAATTTTATGTTGACAATTAATGCCATAACAAAATATACCTACTGTCATTTTCATAGGTAACTTGATTTCTTATTGTTTGTCACTTAACGTCAATTATTAAAGTAAGTAGTAAAGTTAGATGTGCAAATCCCTATATTTTTTTAATGCGTATTAGGGAGAGCTTCTAACTGAAGAAAAATATACAGGGTGTCCCATTTGAAAAAATTAAGTTATTGCCATTTGAAAACTAGACTATTGGCACGCCATCGGCAAACACCCTGTGTAACAGGTGAAGATATTGTGTGATTATTGTGATAGGTGCATGTTTCATTTACATCATAGTAGCTTTTTTGAGGAATTTTTTAAAAAATGTGGTTTTTGTGCTAATATTTCTGAAGTGCTGTTTTTTCATTAAATCTGCTTAAAATAGGAATAACTTGTCAACGCCGCGTCGGATTTACAAATACAAAAAACTACCGTAAATCTAATATTAAGTAGAATCAGAAGACATAATCGTATACAGGGTGTTCAATTTAAAAAAACCAAATTAATTTTCATTCCACAAAAATTAGCCACCCTGTATACATCAAAATATTTTAAAATTGTAGTCCGAGTGACACTGTCTACCCCTACAAAAAATCTTGTTGATATCTCCTTTAGTTTCGGTGCTAGAGATCGATTTATGCTTATATTACATACACATTTTTATACTCATAATAACACATCCCATATTATTTATTGAATGACGTTCTTACTTTTGCTGGTAACATAAAACATTGTAGGCTACAAATATTTTATAGCTTTTACTTTTCTGATTCAAATCTCTAGAATAAATCTTGATTTGCATACCATAGGCGTAGATGATCTACAATATATTTAAAACTACTTTAAAATTGAATAAATTTTTTATTAAAAATGTTATCGATCTATTTTTTATCCACAAATCACTAGCCAGATCGTCTCAAGATACAGCGTTTGTAATTTTTCAGGGTTAAGAAAACAGAAATCGATCTCTAGGTTAATGGGTTTGAGTGATCACCTCTAAATACTGGACAAAAGTCAGTCAAAAAAGTGCTTTAATTTCTTTGAATGAAGAATACCATCTTCTTGTTTTAAAATATGAATAATGAATAATCCAAACAATTTAAAATGAAACTGTGTTAAGCAGGGATGTTCTCAGCCATAATAGATGATGCTATAAAAGAAACAAATATACTTAATATAGAGCTAGACAAAGTAAACATGAAGACAACTAAAACTTTGATAATTGCAAAAGAGGATAAAACACGTAGTATTAAATTAAATGAACAAAATATAGAGCAAGTATATAGTTTCAAATATTTGGGCAGGATAATAGGGGAAAATGGAAAGTTGGATAAAGATATAAACGAAAGATTAAATAGAACTGGAAGAATATATAATATGATGAAAGACACATTTCTTGGAAAACGGGATATACAGAAGGATGTTGAAACAGAAGTAATGAAAAGAATAGACAGACCAATAATGTTATATGGAAGTCAATCGTGGACATTGATAGATAAACACAAGTCAAGAATTGATGCAATGGAAATGGAGATTCCTTAGGAAAATTGAAGGAATGAAACATTTAGACAACAGCTACAAATAAATCCAATACAAGACAAGATGGTAGAAGGACGATTAAGATGATACGGACACGTAACATCAGGAAAGATAAAGACTAAAGCAAGACAGAAATAAGTGGAGAAAATGGTAAAAAGGTTTTTAGATTAAATAAATTATACTTCGTAAAATGCTTGTGCTATGTCTATATACAAATAAATATACAATTGAAGCGTCCAATTAATTTATTTAAATGCATGGCAATGGAAAGCAGAAAGTGTGATGAAAGTCCAATAATCTTTTGTTACTGAGGGTTCGCAAACTTTTAATAAACGTCAAAATCCCGCGAATCACTTTCTCTTTAAACACATCTAGTAAATATGCCTTCGAAAAGGTAAAAATTAAATTCACCTGACATATTATTAACGAAACCTAAGTACGGTAGTTCAAACTTTTAATTTCATCTACTTCACTGATTTCTACTTTCATCTCTTCAGCTACTTCGCCAAATTAACACAATTCTTTGTTTTTATTACTGTACCAGTCTGGTACGATCAATTAACTTACTTTCTTTCTGAGGGTTATGGTCAAGGAATTTCATATTATTCAGTTCTGTCGAGGCAGTGAAAGTGTTCACTGTCACTACCATAGCATTCTTTGATCTCATTTAAATAAGTGATGGGCGGAGGTGTCACAGGGAAGCTATTGGGGTCCGTTTTGGGTTGAGATTTAGTGAATGGTGATGTGAAGAGACAGTTTTTTACTGATGAATATGTTAGTTGTAAGGTTTTGTGTTTGTTTTTTATTAGCTTTTGATGTCGTTTTAGGCTTGGAGGTATCTACGAATTATGTAAGTTTAATGTTTAAAGAGGATATCGATTTTTTAATGTAATTTTCAATCCAAAAAGTGCCCATTTTCTTCGACTTTAAGATGGTATGAAAAAATAAATTGTTCGTTTGCAGGCTTTTTTTTTAATTTAAATTCATATGAAATCGAAAAATATTTTGCTTTGAAAAAATTACAGCTTATTTAAAGCACAACAAAGAACGTTTTCACCAAGTTTCATAAAAAAAATATTTTTAAGGGCGATAAAAATTAAAAACGAAAAAAAAAATGTTTTTAGCTGTTTTCTCGATAATTTTGAGGTTATGTTGAAAAATGATAAATACAAAAGTTTTAGATTTTTTAATTGTTTACAACTTTTATAATAAACTTTTTTCGATAGGATGCATATTTCAGCTGAAAATCGTAAAAAAACAATATACAGGGTGCGCCAATTATTTCCACTCGATCTCTAGCACCGAAACTAAAAGAGATATCAACAACATTTTTTGCAGGGGTAGACAGTGTCACTCGGACTGCAATTTTAAAATATTTTGACGTATACAGGGTGGCTAATTCTTGTGGAATGAAAATTAATTTGGTTTTTTTAAATTGAACACCCTGTATACGATTATGTCTTCTGATTCTACTTAATATTAGATTTACGGTAGTTTTTTGTATTTGTAAATCCGACGCGGCGTTGACAAGTTATTCCTATTTTAAGCAGATTTAATGAAAAAACAGCACTTCAGAAATATTAACACAAAAACCACATTTTTTAAAAAATTCCTCAAAAAAGCTACTATGATGTAAATGAAACATGCACCTATCACAATAATCACACAACATCTTCACCTGTTCCACAGGTTGTTTGCCGATGGCGTGCCAATAGTCTAGTTTTCAAATGGCAATAACTTAATTTTTTCAAATGGGACACCCTGTATATTTTTCTTCAGTTAGAAGCTCTCCCTAATACGCATTAAAAAAATATAGGGTTTTGCACATCTAACTTTACTATTTACTTTAATAATTGACGTTAAGTGACAAACAACATATTTTACACACCCTGTATCCCTAAAAATATTTTAAAATTATAGTCCGAGTGACACTGTCTACCCCTACAAAAAATCTTGTTGATATCTCTTTTAGTTTCGGTGCTAGAGATCGAGTGGAAATAATTGGCGCACCCTGTATAACCCTCAAAACATACCCCCACCCCCCTTGCGGAACTTTTATTCAGGCGTCTTGATTTTTACCCTAAATTTTCCGACATTGACAGTTCGTTGTGTCATTTTACTGATATTGTAAAAATTCCAAAGCATACTACCTATAAGATTCACACCCGTAGATGCCTACAAAACTTCCTACCCTTAAAAATGAAATAACTCACTTATTTTTCATCTAAACTTCAACAAATTATACATTTTCTGAAAGGGAAAGAGTTCACCTTTCAGATAGAGTGAAAATATATAGGGTGTTTCGTTAAAAAATCGACGATATTTGCATTTGAAACCACCCTATAATTTATACTGAAAAAAACTTTATATAAAAAGAGATTGTTTAGTGAAATCCACACTTCCCTATCGTTTTCGAGTTCCGAGATATTTGCAGTTAAAATGGGTCAGAAACTTCTGGGACGTCCGGTATTATCATATATTTTTGAATGCTTTTAACAGTAGAAATTAAGAGTATATAATAATTTCACTTCATTAAAAAAACTATATATAAATATAAATCGAGAATCTAAAAATGGATCCACAGTAATGACAGTTTCATAATCTGCTTCGTGCAACTTTCTCTTTCATCTTTCCGGCTCTTTAATAAATTTTACTTTCAAAAACCGGATTTGCACATCGTCAGTTTTATATATCAATTTTTTTGTGACAAAAAATATGTAATAAATCAAAAGAGACTCCAACTTCTATCCATATTTTTTCACATTTAAGATAAAATTTACAAGAAATTATACAATATCCTTAACTAGTACATTTTTTGTTGTATTTAAATTTTAATTTATACAGGGTGTTTCTGAATTAGACAGCAAACATTTCGTGATCAAAATATCCATATAAAAACTTTATTTAGAGATTTATTTATTTATTTTAGACATTTCTTATTGCGGTCTAGTTCAGGGACACCCAGTATGTAAATCCTAACTGTCGACTGTCACACTGTCTTATTTTTTGAAGTTTCCTTTATACAGGGTGTTTCTGAATTAGACAGCAAACATCTCGTGCTCAAAATATCCATATAAAAACTTTATTTAGAGATTTATTTATTTATTTTAGAGATTTTTTATTTGCGGTCTAGTTCAAGGACACCCAGTATGTAAATCCTAACTGTCGACTGTCACACTGTCTTATTTTTTGAAGTTTCCTTTATACAGGGTGTTTCTGAATTAGACAGCAAACATTTCGAGATCAAAATATCCGTATAAACACTTTATTTAGAGATTTATTTATTTATTTTAGAGATTTTTTATTTGCGGTCTAGTTCAAGGACACCCAGTATGTAAATCTTAACTGTCGACTGTCACGCTGTCTTATTTTTTGAAGTTTCCTTTATACAGGGTGTTTCTGAATTAGACAGCAAACATTTCGTGATCAAAATATCCATATAAACACTTTATTTAGAGATTTATTTATTTATTTTAGAGACTTTTTATTTACGGTCTAGTTCAAGGACACCCAGTATGTAAATCCTAACTGTCGACTGTCACAGTGTCTTATTTTTTGAAGTTTCCTTTATACAGGATGTTTCTGAATTAGACAGCAAACATTTCGTGATCAAAATATCCATATAAACACTTTATTTAGAGATTTATTTATTTATTTTTTATTGCGATCTAGTTCAGAGACACCCAGTATGCTTTATTTATCTAGAAAATCGCAGGTAACAAGGTAAGGGCGGCACTCGAATAAGCCAGGGCGAAAAGAAATTTTTTTTCTCTCTAAAAACTGCTCACAAAATATGTTTCTATAGCTATAGAAGCCTTTTGATGTTACACATTAGTTTAATATATTCTTATCTCCCAAAAACACCTTTTTGTTGCTGAAGATGGGTGCCTAGACGTCCGAAACATGTTTTACTGTTAAATTTTTCTATAATGTATTTTTTAGGATCCACTTCAAAATAGAACGCGTACAAAACGTGGCAGATTTTTGTTCAATCAATTATTCAGTTTAACAAATTTACTCGGTGGAGCTGCAGTACCAGATTTTTCTGTTTTCGATACAATCGATAATGGAGGGGACGACGAAGGAGTTAAAGGAAAAAACTGTACGTGTGGTAAGTACAAAAATTCTCTATATTTTTCAATGATAGTATATAATAACTGATTTATTGTGGTTGATGTTTTTCGTTTTGTTTAGAATGTGGTGTGTCAAATCAAGAAAATCGAATTGTTGGAGGACGTCCTACTGGCGTGAATCGTTATCCCTGGATAGCCAGGATAGTATATGATGGCCACTATCATTGTGGAGCTTCTCTTCTTACAGAAGATTTCGTTCTGACTGCTGCTCATTGTATTAGAAAGTAAGTACTTAATAAGTCATTATTCATCATAGCTTATTGATCCTTTATATAAAATTGTATGAAACAAGCCCTCAAAACGTCGTCGCGATCCGTGGTGCGCCGCCATAGGTTAAAAAAAATATATTGAACTGCGTTGATAGAACACCAACAAGTGTGGGGATTTTTGGATAATGTTGCTCAACTTCCAGTAAAAGAAGATCTAAAACAAATTTGTTTGGACCTTAAAAGACATTTTTAGATGTGCTGCCATCTATGATTAGAAGAGAGTATTGACAATTATTAAAAGCGAAAAATTCCCGGTGTATTGGGGTTGCATACACAATTTGCATTGTGTGTTGCAAAGCTTTTATTTGACTGATTCTAGTCAAAATGTCACTCTCTTCTTTCGTATCCCTTTCAGAGATTAATACAAAGTTAGAAAACGAGTAAGGAATTTAATTTATCAGATTCGACATCCTAAGACCGGTTTCTGCCTTTCGGCTTCGTCAGTTAGGCTTTTCGAATCCAATAAATAAAATTCCAAACTCGTACAAGTCAGTAGCTATATCCGCTGAAAGGGATACGAAAGAAGAGAGTGACATTTTGACTAGAATCAGTCAAATAAAAGCTTTGCAACACACAATGCAAATTGTGTATGCAACCCCAATACACCGGGAATTTTTCGCTTTTAATAATTGTCAATACTCTCTTCTAATCATAGATGGCAGCACATCTAAAAATTTTATCTTATAGCGGATATAGCTACTGACTTGTACGAGTTTGGAATTTTATTTATTGGATTCGAAAAGCCTAACTGACGAAGCCGAAAGGCAGAAACCGGTCTTACGATGTCGAATCTGATAAATTAAATTCCTTACTCGTTTTCTAACTTTGTATTAATCTCTGAAAGGGATACGAAAGAAGAGAGTGACATTTTGACTAGAATCAGTCAAATAAAAGCTTTGCAACACACAATGCAAATTGTGTATGCAACCCCAATACACCGGGAATTTTTCGCTTTTAATAATTGTCAATATTCTCTTCTAATCATAGATGGCAGCACATCTAAAAATTTTATCTTATAGCGGATATAGCTACTGACTTGTACGAGTTTGGAATTTTATTTATTGGATTCGAAAAGCCTAACTGACGAAGCCGAAAGGCAGAAACCGGTCTTAGGATGTCGAATCTGATATGAACTTGTAAAGAGCCAGGGTATCAACCCTCCGAACAAAATTACGGGTCTTACCAGGTGGGGGATCGCTGAGGGGGGGGGGGGGGAGGATTTACTCGATAAATAAATTCTGATATATACTATTTCGTTTTTCAGATTAAAGAAATCGAAAATCAGAGTGATACTTGGTGACCACGACGTTTCTACGAATGCAGAAATTCCAGCAATGATGAGAGCGGTTTCTTCCATCATCAGACACAAAAGTTTCGATTCTGATACGTTCAATCACGATATTGCGCTTTTGAAGTTGAGGAAACCCGTCGATTTCAACAAGCAAATTAGGCCGGTTTGTCTACCAAAGAGTAATTTTTAATTTTAATTAAAAATATTTATATTTATATTCGAAACTTATTTATGGAAACTATTTGACGGACTTTAAGTGGTCTGTAAGTGAATAGGACTTTCACGACCTACAGATGGCGGTAATTAATTATGTCAAATGTAAAAGGATAAATAAAAGCATTAAAAAAATTGTTTCGAATATTGGAAGTGTTCTTCCTTCCATCTTCTTTTTATCACACCTATTTGCTTCATTTTTCATCTTTTAATATTCGGAAAACTCTCCGATAAACAAAAAAAATGGCTCCAAATATGTCACGATAATGTCACCTAAAGTCTAAAGGAAATTTTGAATGCTTCCTTAATTTTTTTTATCTAAACTAGGAAGCAAGGACGACTCCAGCTCAGAGATTGGGGGGGTTATAGGTTATATATATAATTGCAATTGCCCTTACCTCCCCCCCCTGGAGCCGCCGTTGCTAGGGAGCATTATAGTGGAGCGAAATTAGAAGCGAATTCGCGCACATCATTTTTTTTTAAATATGAATTAGCTCTTACAAAAATTCTAATTTCACTCCACTCAGTGGCGGACACATATGGGGGCGCGAGCCCCCCCCCCCCTTCCCCTGGCGCCTAGAATTCATTATTTAAGGAAGAGAACCACAATTCTAACTATTTTATATCATAAGATAAAATGGCATTGTCTTGTGTATGTGTATAATCAGTTTAAAGAAAACTTTCTTAAACTTTGCATGTGATTAGATTATTTTTTTATTACTATAGAAGTAAAGGTAGCTCAAGATATCTTTAGCGCCCCCTCCTTGAGTTTTTTCTGTATCCGCCACTGACTCCACTATAAGGTCTAAAGAAAAATTTGAATACTTCAATATTTTTTTTATCTAGACGAGGAAGCATTAGAACTTACATCTTTTTTCTTCATTTTTTCATTATCCTGTCATTTTTTTATTTCAGCTCGAGAGCCTGCCGGCAAAACGGGCACAGTAGTCGGTTGGGGTAGAACGTCAGAGGGAGGAATGTTACCGACTGTAGTCCAAGAAGTCGAGGTTCCTATTCTTACCCAAAACCAATGTAAAGCCATGAAGTACAGAGCATCTAGGATAACTAATTATATGTTGTGTGCGGGAAAAGGTACTCAAGATTCCTGCCAAGGGGACAGCGGGGGGCCGCTTCTGATACATAGTGGGGATAAGTACGAAATTGTTGGTGAGTAACGTAAATATTCGTACAGATTTTCTTCCAATTGTAAAAATTTTAATTACTCTAGGAAATAAGACTCAACTATGGTAGATTTTCACAAAAACTTTTTATTTAAATAAATTTAAATATTTAAACATTAAAAATAAGTTGTAAATATTTAAATTTATTTAAATGAAAAGTGTTTGTGTTGATGGATCTGGAACTATCCCTATGGTGTACCAGTTTACCAGGACTACCGAGATATGCTCATAGCTTTTTTAAACTGTATCGTAGCTTCTAAGTGGACTGTAGTATTTTTTGTGTCTTCCCAACTCCATTAACAAAAACAACAAACACCTTTTATTTAACGGTTTATTAAAAAATGTTAAATATATAAATCACAAATTAACAACTTAACACACACAAATTATTAGTAAACGTATGTTTTAACAATCACTAAAACATATTTTTTTTTTTTTGCTGAGGTGAAGGAAAACCCTTTATGGGGAAGTTATGAGCCTAAAATCTCAAGGTCTACTGTGAGACTCTCCTTTCAAAGCATACTCACTAAAAAACTTCACCCCCTAATTGGGTCCGTCTGACCGAAGCCTCCGGTGACACTTAGGCCTGTCGGCCCACTGTATCTTCCCTCTCTGTTTACAATACCCAGTCCAGTACCTTAGTGCCCTGTACAAGGTTGTACAGGTCCTGTACTGAGTGGGAGTTGTATAGTTCTGGGTCACCTATTGGCTGCCCAAAAATTTGCTGTCTTTTGCGGTCCAGTGCCTCGCATCTACACAGTATATGTGTCACTGTTTCTGTTTCCTTACCGCACAGTCTGCAGGTAAGGTCACCATTGTACAGTCCCATCTTGTTGAGGTGCCCCTTAACTGGCGCGTGGCCAGTAAGGAGTCCCGTAACTGTTTTCAGCTGGCACCTGTTCATCTTTAACAGGTCTGCCGCTCTTTTGTGACACGGTCCTTTGATGTATTCTTTCCCGTGTTTGTTTCCCGGGGCGTTTTCCCAGTAATTTTTATGTTTGTCCCAGATCCAGTTTATTACAGACACTCTTGCTGTACGCTTTGGTACCTCTAGTGTCCGTCTATGGTTTGGGGAGTTTTCCGAGCCTCTTCTTGCGAGTTCGTCTGCTTTCTCGTTACCTACAATTCCCTGATGTCCCGGCACCCATATCAGTTTGACGTGATTATGGTCTGCCAGCGATCTCAGTTCCTTTTTGCAGTCCCATACCAGTCTCGACGTCACTTCCTTGCTGCACAAGGCCTTGAGTGCCGCTTGACTGTCTGATAGAATATTAATACGCGCGTTAGCTATATTTCTCCTGTTATTCTCCCTCGCGCATTGGAGAATAGCATATACCTCTGCCTGAAAGACAGAAGTGTGAGTACCCAATGAGTAGCTGATGCCAGTCTACGGGTTCCTAGAGAACACACCCGAGCCAGGTCCATTCTCAGTCTTGGATCCATCTGTGTACCAGATTTTCCCCTGTAGAATGTTCCTGAGCTGTGAGTCGTTCCATTCAGTTCTATCTGGCACCACTACTTTGATTGGGTTGTTGAAGTCGTATCTTTTCAGAATATGATCTGTTCTCGTCCCTAGTACGTCCCCGGTCACTATTCACGACGATACTCATATGTCCAGTCCCAGCGTTCATATTGGTTTGTGTGTTCTGTAGTCTGAGGGCACCAAGCCTTGCCTCCCCTTGTACCACAAAGTGGAGAGAAGGCAATCCCAATAGTGTCTCCATCGCTAGAGTAGACGTTGACTTTATTGCCCCCGTGATTCCAAGACATGCAAGTCTTTGCACCTTGCTTAGTCTTGTAATGGCTCCTCTCTGATGCGTCTTTGGCCACCACACCAGAGAGGCGTAGGTAATGGAGAGCATGACCACCTTGTTGTACAGCCAGTGCAACATTTGTGGTCTTAGTCCCCATTTTTACCCAAAAGAACGTCTGGCTACAACTAGTGAGGTCACCGCCTTTCTGGTGGTTTTTTCCAGATGTTGGTTCCACGTCAACTTGGAGTCAAGAACTACTCCGAGATATTTGACTTCTCCCTTGAGCTGTATGTCTTCCCCTCGAAGTCTTATAGGTCCAAGACCATCCAAGTTGCGTCTTCGGGTCAACGCTATGATGTCCGCCTTGCTGGGATTGAAATTCAACCCCTGCGAGTCCGTCCATCTTATTGCCAGGTTGAGAGCCTCCTGCATGCGATCTCTAACCGTCGTGTTGTATTTTCCTTGTACAAGGACTACTATGTCATCGGCATATCCAAGAGCTCGATGACCTGCATCTTTTAGTGTACCCAGCAGCCCGTCCGCTATCAGATTCCACAAAAGAGGGGACAGAACCCTCCCCTGCGGACATCCTCTAGTCGTTCTGGCTACTAAGGTCTCTTCTAAAAATTGTTATGTGTATCAACCTGTTCCTTAGCATGGAGTCTATCCAGGCCACACACGGTTCCTCGACAACATATTAGTAAAGAAGTAAAATAATCACATCATTCAGAAAATATTTATAATGCGCGTTTTAGGTGTTGTGTATATGAGTGTTGATGTTGCACTGATTTAAAAGCTTGCGAAGTCTAGTCGCTCTAGGTAATCCCCTCCCGTCCGATTGTTCTAGAACGAATTGTTAACGTGGGCTACGTGACAACCCTCATGTCGCGTGTTGAAAATGTTTGAACGTATTTGGTGCGAAGTTATGAAATTTTATGGTGGACGTGACGATTTACATGTTCCTAGAAAACATCCGTTTGGCCTACACGACAAACTCCGCGTAATTCAAAACCGTTAAGAGTTCTGTGTCTCTCGCGGTGTTGTCGGATTGTTTGAGTTTTGAAAATTAAACAGTATGTGAAAATCGACCTTAGTTGGGTCTTATTTCCTAGAATAATTATGGATTTTCATCAAGCAACGACCGAAACAATGAAGAATTTTAATCTACATCTAGAATTTTTGTTTTTATAGGAATCGTATCCTGGGGAGTTGGCTGTGGACGACCAGGATATCCAGGAGTCTACACAAGGGTTTCCAAATACGTAAATTGGTTAAGGAACAATATAGAAGATGGTTGTTTTTGTAGCTGATTATAGTTTTATATAAAATTTATTTATTTGAAATTAAATTCATTACGTTTACTTGGTGTTTTTTTTTTAATTGTGTGCTTAAATGTATCCTGTTTTTTTACTAATTCCAAGAACCGAAAACGGTGAGTTCAATGCTCCAATAAATTTTTTGTTGTTGGCAAATAAAATTCACAAACTGAGCACACAGCGATTACCTGTAGTTCGGATTACCTTGACATCGGTGTAGGTGTTCCTCAAGGGTCAGTGGTGGACCCAATATTATTTCTAATATATGTAAATGACATACTTATTTAGAAAAAATCTAATTATTCCTTAGAAAGAAGATGTAATGAAGTTCTTTCTAGTCTGTATAATAATAATAATAATAATGTTTTGGAGAGGGGTGGGTGGCTCAGCGGTAGAGCACTGGACTCATAATCCAAGGGTTGTGGGTTCGAATCACACCAAAGGCAGAAATCTTTTTCTGATTTTTAATTAATTAAAAATTTAGAAATTGATTTTCATATACCAGGTGTGATTCCTCACTCGACCATTCACTGTTGGGTTCTAATTAACAGTGCTGTTCCTAAGGTGGCGCTGGGAAACAGTAACAAAGCCTACACAGAACACGAGGCTAATGGCCATAGTAGTCGATGCCGTTGACACAGAAGTAAAAAAAAAAAAAAAAAATAATGTTTTGGAATCAAATACTATTAAACGAGCAAGGTTTGTATGTGTGTGTGTGTGTGTATGTGTGTCCAGAGGATCTCGAAATCCACTCGTCAGAATTCAATGAAACTTTCAGGGTAGACTAATTCCTATCTAAATCGGCGAAAAATGTAGGTCCCATGTCTGTGAAAATTCGATCTTCCGAGATATTTACAAGAAAAGTTAAGCTTTTAGTTTTATTTCCTAGCAACGGCACATAATAATAATTTGTTTCTATAGTAATATATACTATAAAGGATAGATGAGTACAGTCAAAGTGGGGATATAACGTCACATTCCATAGGCGTACTTTGCAAAATAAGTTTCTATAATATAAATAAGGTGACAGCATATCAAATATATATACGCACTTCGTAGATTAAATTTTGAAGTTATATTATTTACAAAAAATAAAAATAAACTTTATGCATCCGACACTTTAACATTGAACGAATTAAATTTAACCAATAAATAACAAGGAGGATTATATGTTGGGATTAAATTAAATCTCTTGGCATTAAAAGTAACGCTTCAGTACTTACCTAAACTCAAAGATTAAAAAAAAAGTTAGTTCAAGAACTATCTTTAAAAGTCACTGTCTTCACTAAAACTACTGGCATCACTATAATTGTCTTTTCTGATGTTTATTATTATCGGTTCTATTAAATTATCCATTGATATATCCACTTTCCTAAATGAATTTTCCACATTTTTAAACATGATCAATGCATTTTCCCCAATGTTCTCTATTTACATCTGAAACTGCCTTCAAAAACAAATTTCGCACATCAGGAAATTTAAATGTTTTATTGTTTTGAGACCAGATCAGTTCAATGGAATTTAACTCTGCGTGGTTCGGAGGAAATCTGAGAATTTTAATTCCTTTTTCTCTGGCCATCTCATCCATAATATATTTTTTGAATTTGTTTTTATGTTGCCTTGCTATTACTAATAATTCTGCCTTCAAGGATTTAGGAGGTCTGATAATATTTTTAGAATGAAGCCATTTTGAAATATATATTAATACAAAATTCTGAATCAATTAAAATACATACGATACGGCTATGAATAAATAAAGTCTGACTTATCTGTCAAAAGAACAAATTTATTACAGTAAAAACCATGGAAACAAGAATCTAGACAAAAACTATATTAGGCCGATCAGATGTATTAAAATTTAAATTTTAACTACAAATAAGCATTGAAGGATGAGGTAAAAATAAAATTTCTACCTCTTGAACCTGTACTACGTTCTGCAAATTAAATACTGCACTCCTTTCTTCTGTATAGTATAGTAGTAAAAAGGTTTGACTTTATTTAATTTCTGGCGTTTTAATCAGAAAGAATTCAATTTTAAATTTGTCGCTTTATATAAAAAAGGAAAGGTTCATTTGACGGACATAAATAATTTGCTTGTCAAATGACAGCCATCTTATTAATTCAAAGTTGAAAATACAACGTTGCCAATTCAATTTCAGAAATCATGGGTTTAGGTAAATATTTATAGGAACATTGAGTAACACTGTTAAAATGGACACCTGTCTTCCCTTCCCCGATAATGCGAGACTACCCCTTACGGCTACTATTTTATTATGCGGACAGTTTTAATATTTAAGTTTTCATGATCAGAGAGAGAGAGAGAGAGAAAGAATTTTTGAAAAAATATGATATCAATATTTGCCACACCTCGAGAGTCTGGTCACAGGTATTTGTGGAGGTTTTTACCCAAGTATGAATATCAGACCTATAATTTTCCTTCACTGCAGATCAAAAAATAATAAAATCAATTGAACATAGAGTTTTTCTTATATAGTGATAAATAGAGTGAGCTGAGCGATCTTCTGTTGACGGGACGTGTGCCCTACACGCTGCTGTTGCACGTCCCGGAAACGGGGCCTGTCCACCGTGACAATTCGCGAAGATCAAGCGTCAGTAGAAGTTGCCCTAAAAGGGTGAAATCCCCAGAAACTAGGCAACTTTAATGCATTTAACTAACCTCTGTGACAAGCAGTTGATAAACGTCAACAACATCTGCAGCCAATTGAAAATTAACACTGACAGCTTTTTTAATTTTCAAGCCAATCGCCAATCAACTTTTTATTTATCTCCCTATCAGTAGTTCAAGTAGATGTCGCCCACTCCGTGATTTTCGCGAATTAATGAATAATTTGTCATGTTATAAATATACTTAAATTATATACTCATTGGGCTGCTTAAAAATGTAGATTTGAATATTAAGAGCGAAGCTCGGTGACCAGATATTATGTATTTATGTGTAAAATTCCTAGGTCTATACATTGACGGGTGTCTTGAAAAATTAACTCTGTCAGCTATTCATTTAGAAACATGAGATCAATTTTGACGGAGAAAGAATTGATAATGTTATATTAAGCACTAGCCTAATAATTCTAAACGTGGCAACGTCGCGTTTTCCTCCAGTAATACTTTAGTACTTGTACGGAAAGTATATTGAACGGTACAAAATTTAATTTAATTAAATTAAAAAACGAGTGTTTAAATTTCGGGTCGTGATAGTTTTTGTTTTAAGACATTGTTTTTAAGAAAGTCATTTTTCCTTATCCCCCTTCATCCTCTCCTAGACAGCTTAGGGTAATATTTTCAACAATTATTATTATAAACCAATATCCTGGTTTTCCAATATCAAGGAAAATGTATAAATTATTTCAAGATAAACAAACTAGGGTATAAAAGCTACTAATGTCAGCAACAGAATTTTAATTCTAATTTACTTATTTAAACCATTTTTTTCGTGCAAACCACGCAATAGTGCATACACATTGAAATGAATAAACTTAAATCTTAATTTAAAAAATCCAAATTCGTTTTACCCGGCGGTAAAATCAAATTACTTTTACCATCGAACTTAGGATACATATTAGAATAATTAGTTTTTCCAAAATCGTTCTGTATGTTAATAACATGAACGTTGTTACTATTATTAATATTTCCGTAATCACCAGTGATTCTTTTCTTGAGACTTTTGCCGATTTTATTTCTGTTCTTCCAAACGCGTTCTGATATCATGATTCCAAAACTGGTGACCCAGCCGAAAATTACTATGAAAAAAGCTGTGGACAAATCGGCCAGTCCGGCGCTTTGAAAAGTTTGTGCGTTAGCGCACTGAAGAAGGTCTGGATAGATTATTGAGTAAATGTATCTGTAGACGCCTGTTTCGTACATTTTTATAATGCTGAAAAATAAATAGTATTATTATAGTCTAATAGTTTCAATTTAGGTAGACACACTGTATATTCTGCCAACCTGTATAATCTATTACAACCTTGCAGGCCCGGATACAGAGCCGCGATTTGGGGGGGGTCCGGAAAATTTTTGAAAGAATGTCTTTATTACCTTTTAGTTATTTATTTGTATATGTGATTTTTTTTCGTTTGGGAGGGGCGGTCGCCCCCATCGCCCCCATCGCCCCCTCTTGTATCCGGGCCTGCAACCTTGTATAGTTATAACGATGAAAAATACTGTGGTATATTGGAATAAATTATTGCTACGCCACTGTGTTATTTAAGTGTATCTTAGAACCCTTTTTTGTCTTCACAAACTCGTCCATGACTTCCTTAAAAAAAATCGCACGTATTTGGAACCACCGTATTTGGATTTCTTATGAAATTTTACATCTAGTACAATATATTGGTTAAACCAGAAAAAATTATTTTGGGCGGTAGAATTTTTTAAAAACAAAGTTTGCTAAAATCCGATGATATATTTTGACATGGCTTCACAAAATCGTCCATAACTTCCTTAAACAAAATCGCACGAATTTGGAACCATTATTTTTGGATTTACTATGAAATTTTACGTCTAGTACAATATATTGTTTAAACCAGAAAAGATTATTTTGGGTGGTAGAATTTTTTAAAAACAAAGTTTGTTAATATCCGATGATATATTTTGACATGTCTTCACAAAATAGTCGATAACTTCCTTTAAAAAAATCGTACGAATTTGGAACCATCATTTTTGGATTTCTTATGAAATTCTACGTCTAGTACAATATATTGGTTAAACCATAAAAAATTACTTTTGGCGGTAGAATTTTTTAAAAACAAAGTTTGCTAATATCCGATGATATATTTTGACATGTCTTCACAAAATCGTCCATAACTTCCTTAAAAACAATCGCACGAATTTGGAACCATCGTTTTTGGATTTCTTATGAAATTTTACGTCTAGTACAATATATTAGTTAAACCAGAAAAAATTATTTTGGGCGGTAGAATTTTTTAAAAACAAAGTTTGCTAAAGTCCGATGATATATTTTGACATGTCTTCACAAAATCGTTCATAACTTCCTTAAAAAAAATCGCACGAATTTGGAACTATTATTTTTGGATTTACTATGAAATTTTACGTCTAGTACAATATATTGTTTAAAACAGAAAAGATTATTTTGGGTGGTAGAATTTTTTAAAAACAAAGTTTGTTAATATCCGATGATATATTTTGACATGTCTTCACAAAATAGTCGATAACTTCCTTTAAAAAAATCGTACGAATTTGGAACCATCATTTTTGGATTTCTTATGAAATTCTACGTCTAGTACAATATATTGGTTAAACCATAAAAAATTACTTTTGGCGGTAGAATTTTTTAAAAACAAAGTTTGCTAATATCCGATGATATATTTTGACATGTCTTCACAAAATCGTCCATAACTTCCTTAAAAACAATCGCACGAATTTGGAACCATCGTTTTTGGATTTCTTATGAAATTTTACGTCTAGTACAATATATTAGTTAAACCAGAAAAAATTATTTTGGGCGGTAGAATTTTTTAAAAACAAAGTTTGCTAAAGTCCGATGATATATTTTGACATGTCTTCACAAAATCGTTCATAACTTCCTTAAAAAAAATCGCACGAATTTGGAACTATTATTTTTGGATTTACTATGAAATTTTACGTCTAGTACAATATATTGTTTAAAACAGAAAAGATTATTTTGGGTGGTAGAATTTTTTAAAAACAAAGTTTGTTAATATCCGATGATATATTTTGACATGTCTTCACAAAATAGTCGATAACTTCCTTTAAAAAAATCGTACGAATTTGGAACCATCATTTTTGGATTTCTTATGAAATTCTACGTCTAGTACAATATATTGGTTAAACCATAAAAAATTACTTTTGGCGGTAGAATTTTTTAAAAACAAAGTTTGCTAATATCCGATGATATATTTTGACATGTCTTCACAAAATCGTCCATAACTTCCTTAAAAACAATCGCACGAATTTGGAACCATCGTTTTTGGATTTCTTATGAAATTTTACGTCTAGTACAATATATTAGTTAAACCAGAAAAAATTATTTTGGGCGGTAGAATTTTTTAAAAACAAAGTTTGCTAAAGTCCGATGATATATTTTGACATGTCTTCACAAAATCGTTCATAACTTCCTTAAAAAAAATCGCACGAATTTGGAACTATTATTTTTGGATTTACTATGAAATTTTACGTCTAGTACAATATATTGTTTAAAACAGAAAAGATTATTTTGGGTGGTAGAATTTTTTAAAAACAAAGTTTGTTAATATCCGATGATATATTTTGACATGTCTTCACAAAATAGTCGATAACTTCCTTTAAAAAAATCGTACGAATTTGGAACCATCATTTTTGGATTTCTTATGAAATTCTACGTCTAGTACAATATATTGGTTAAACCATAAAAAATTACTTTTGGCGGTAGAATTTTTTAAAAACAAAGTTTGCTAATATCCGATGATATATTTTGACATGTCTTCACAAAATCGTCCATAACTTCCTTAAAAACAATCGCACGAATTTGGAACCATCGTTTTTGGATTTCTTATGAAATTTTACGTCTAGTACAATATATTAGTTAAACCAGAAAAAATTATTTTGGGCGGTAGAATTTTTTAAAAACAAAGTTTGCTAAAGTCCGATGATATATTTTGACATGTCTTCACAAAATCGTTCATAACTTCCTTAAAAAAAATCGCACGAATTTGGAACTATTATTTTTGGATTTACTATGAAATTTTACGTCTAGTACAATATATTGTTTAAAACAGAAAAGATTATTTTGGGTGGTAGAATTTTTTAAAAACAAAGTTTGTTAATATCCGATGATATATTTTGACATGTCTTCACAAAATAGTCGATAACTTCCTTTAAAAAAATCGTACGAATTTGGAACCATCATTTTTGGATTTCTTATGAAATTCTACGTCTAGTACAATATATTGGTTAAACCATAAAAAATTACTTTTGGCGGTAGAATTTTTTAAAAACAAAGTTTGCTAATATCCGATGATATATTTTGACATGTCTTCACAAAATCGTCCATAACTTCCTTAAAAACAATCGCACGAATTTGGAACCATCGTTTTTGGATTTCTTATGAAATTTTACGTCTAGTACAATATATTAGTTAAACCAGAAAAAATTATTTTGGGCGGTAGAATTTTTTAAAAACAAAGTTTGCTAAAGTCCGATGATATATTTTGACATGTCTTCACAAAATCGTTCATAACTTCCTTAAAAAAAATCGCACGAATTTGGAACTATTATTTTTGGATTTACTATGAAATTTTACGTCTAGTACAATATATTGTTTAAAACAGAAAAGATTATTTTGGGTGGTAGAATTTTTTAAAAACAAAGTTTGTTAATATCCGATGATATATTTTGACATGTCTTCACAAAATAGTCGATAACTTCCTTTAAAAAAATCGTACGAATTTGGAACCATCATTTTTGGATTTCTTATGAAATTCTACGTCTAGTACAATATATTGGTTAAACCATAAAAAATTACTTTTGGCGGTAGAATTTTTTAAAAACAAAGTTTGCTAATATCCGATGATATATTTTGACATGTCTTCACAAAATCGTCCATAACTTCCTTAAAAACAATCGCACGAATTTGGAACCATCGTTTTTGGATTTCTTATGAAATTTTACGTCTAGTACAATATATTAGTTAAACCAGAAAAAATTATTTTGGGCGGTAGAATTTTTTAAAAACAAAGTTTGCTAAAGTCCGATGATATATTTTGACATGTCTTCACAAAATCGTTCATAACTTCCTTAAAAAAAATCGCACGAATTTGGAACTATTATTTTTGGATTTACTATGAAATTTTACGTCTAGTACAATATATTGTTTAAAACAGAAAAGATTATTTTGGGTGGTAGAATTTTTTAAAAACAAAGTTTGTTAATATCCGATGATATATTTTGACATGTCTTCACAAAATAGTCGATAACTTCCTTTAAAAAAATCGTACGAATTTGGAACCATCATTTTTGGATTTCTTATGAAATTCTACGTCTAGTACAATATATTGGTTAAACCATAAAAAATTACTTTTGGCGGTAGAATTTTTTAAAAACAAAGTTTGCTAATATCCGATGATATATTTTGACATGTCTTCACAAAATCGTCCATAACTTCCTTAAAAACAATCGCACGAATTTGGAACCATCGTTTTTGGATTTCTTATGAAATTTTACGTCTAGTACAATATATTAGTTAAACCAGAAAAAATTATTTTGGGCGGTAGAATTTTTTAAAAACAAAGTTTGCTAAAGTCCGATGATATATTTTGACATGTCTTCACAAAATCGTTCATAACTTCCTTAAAAAAAATCGCACGAATTTGGAACTATTATTTTTGGATTTACTATGAAATTTTACGTCTAGTACAATATATTGTTTAAAACAGAAAAGATTATTTTGGGTGGTAGAATTTTTTAAAAACAAAGTTTGTTAATATCCGATGATATATTTTGACATGTCTTCACAAAATAGTCGATAACTTCCTTTAAAAAAATCGTACGAATTTGGAACCATCATTTTTGGATTTCTTATGAAATTCTACGTCTAGTACAATATATTGGTTAAACCATAAAAAATTACTTTTGGCGGTAGAATTTTTTAAAAACAAAGTTTGCTAATATCCGATGATATATTTTGACATGTCTTCACAAAATCGTCCATAACTTCCTTAAAAACAATCGCACGAATTTGGAACCATCGTTTTTGGATTTCTTATGAAATTTTACGTCTAGTACAATATATTAGTTAAACCAGAAAAAATTATTTTGGGCGGTAGAATTTTTTAAAAACAAAGTTTGCTAAAATTCGATGATATATTTTGATATGGCTTCACAAAATCGTCCATAACTTCCTTAAACAAAATCGCACGAATTTGGAACCACCATTTTTGGATTTACTATGAAATTTTACGTCTAATACAATATATTCATTAAATCAGAAAACATTATTTTGAGCAGTAGAATTTTTTTAAAACAAAGTTTGCTAAAATCCGATGATATTTTTTGACATGTCTTCACAAAATCGTCCATAACTTCCTTTAAAAAAATCGTACGAATTTGGAACCATCATTTTTGGATTTCTTATGAAATTTTACGTCAAATACAATATATTGGTTAAACCATAAAAAATTACTTTTGGCGGTAGAATTTTTTAAAAACAAAGTTTGCTAATATCCGATGATATATTTTGACATGTCTTCACAAAATCGTCCATAACTTCCTTAAAAACAATCGCACGAATTTGGAACCATCGTTTTTGGATTTCTTATGAAATTTTACGTCTAGTACAATATATTAGTTAAACCAGAAAAAATTATTTTGGGCGGTAGAATTTTTTAAAAACAAAGTTTGCTAAAGTCCGATGATATATTTTGACATGTCTTCACAAAATCGTTCATAACTTCCTTAAAAAAAATCGCACGAATTTGGAACTATTATTTTTGGATTTACTATGAAATTTTACGTCTAGTACAATATATTGTTTAAAACAGAAAAGATTATTTTGGGTGGTAGAATTTTTTAAAAACAAAGTTTGTTAATATCCGATGATATATTTTGACATGTCTTCACAAAATAGTCGATAACTTCCTTTAAAAAAATCGTACGAATTTGGAACCATCATTTTTGGATTTCTTATGAAATTCTACGTCTAGTACAATATATTGGTTAAACCATAAAAAATTACTTTTGGCGGTAGAATTTTTTAAAAACAAAGTTTGCTAATATCCGATGATATATTTTGACATGTCTTCACAAAATCGTCCATAACTTCCTTAAAAACAATCGCACGAATTTGGAACCATCGTTTTTGGATTTCTTATGAAATTTTACGTCTAGTACAATATATTAGTTAAACCAGAAAAAATTATTTTGGGCGGTAGAATTTTTTAAAAACAAAGTTTGCTAAAGTCCGATGATATATTTTGACATGTCTTCACAAAATCGTTCATAACTTCCTTAAAAAAAATCGCACGAATTTGGAACTATTATTTTTGGATTTACTATGAAATTTTACGTCTAGTACAATATATTGTTTAAAACAGAAAAGATTATTTTGGGTGGTAGAATTTTTTAAAAACAAAGTTTGTTAATATCCGATGATATATTTTGACATGTCTTCACAAAATAGTCGATAACTTCCTTTAAAAAAATCGTACGAATTTGGAACCATTATTTTTGGATTTCTTATGAAATTCTACGTCTAGTACAATATATTGGTTAAACCATAAAAAATTACTTTTGGCGGTAGAATTTTTTAAAAACAAAGTTTGCTAATATCCGATGATATATTTTGACATGTCTTCACAAAATCGTCCATAACTTCCTTAAAAACAATCGCACGAATTTGGAACCATCGTTTTTGGATTTCTTATGAAATTTTACGTCTAGTACAATATATTAGTTAAACCAGAAAAAATTATTTTGGGCGGTAGAATTTTTTAAAAACAAAGTTTGCTAAAGTCCGATGATATATTTTGACATGTCTTCACAAAATCGTTCATAACTTCCTTAAAAAAAATCGCACGAATTTGGAACTATTATTTTTGGATTTACTATGAAATTTTACGTCTAGTACAATATATTGTTTAAAACAGAAAAGATTATTTTGGGTGGTAGAATTTTTTAAAAACAAAGTTTGTTAATATCCGATGATATATTTTGACATGTCTTCACAAAATAGTCGATAACTTCCTTTAAAAAAATCGTACGAATTTGGAACCATCATTTTTGGATTTCTTATGAAATTCTACGTCTAGTACAATATATTGGTTAAACCATAAAAAATTACTTTTGGCGGTAGAATTTTTTAAAAACAAAGTTTGCTAATATCCGATGATATATTTTGACATGTCTTCACAAAATCGTCCATAACTTCCTTAAAAACAATCGCACGAATTTGGAACCATCGTTTTTGGATTTCTTATGAAATTTTACGTCTAGTACAATATATTAGTTAAACCAGAAAAAATTATTTTGGGCGGTAGAATTTTTTAAAAACAAAGTTTGCTAAAATTCGATGATATATTTTGATATGGCTTCACAAAATCGTCCATAACTTCCTTAAACAAAATCGCACGAATTTGGAACCACCATTTTTGGATTTACTATGAAATTTTACGTCTAATACAATATATTCATTAAATCAGAAAACATTATTTTGAGCAGTAGAATTTTTTTAAAACAAAGTTTGCTAAAATCCGATGATATTTTTTGACATGTCTTCACAAAATCGTCCATAACTTCCTTTAAAAAAATCGTACGAATTTGGAACCATCATTTTTGGATTTCTTATGAAATTTTACGTCAAATACAATATATTGGTTAAACCATAAAAAATTACTTTTGGCGGTAGAATTTTTTAAAAACAAAGTTTGCTAAAATCCGATGATATTTTTTGACATGTCTTCACAAAATCGTCCATAATTTCCTTTAAAAAAATCGCACGAATTTGAAACCATTATTTTTGGAATTATTATGAAATTTTACGTCTAGTACGATTTATTGGTTAAACCAGAAAACATTATTTTGGGCGGTAGAATTTTTTAAAAACAAAGTTTGCTAAAATCCGATGATATATTTTGACATGGCTTCACAAAATCGTCCATAACTTCCTTAAACAAAATCGCACGAATTTGGAACCATTATTTTTGGATTTACTATGAAATTTTACGTCTAGTACAATATATTGTTTAAACCAGAAAAGATTATTTTGGGTGGTAGAATTTTTTAAAAACAAAGTTTGTTAATATCCGATGATATATTTTGACATGTCTTCACAAAATAGTCGATAACTTCCTTTAAAAAAATCGTACGAATTTGGAACCATCATTTTTGGATTTCTTATGAAATTCTACGTCTAGTACAATATATTGGTTAAACCATAAAAAATTACTTTTGGCGGTAGAATTTTTTAAAAACAAAGTTTGCTAATATCCGATGATATATTTTGACATGTCTTCACAAAATCGTCCATAACTTCCTTAAAAACAATCGCACGAATTTGGAACCATCGTTTTTGGATTTCTTATGAAATTTTACGTCTAGTACAATATATTAGTTAAACCAGAAAAAATTATTTTGGGCGGTAGAATTTTTTAAAAACAAAGTTTGCTAAAGTCCGATGATATATTTTGACATGTCTTCACAAAATCGTTCATAACTTCCTTAAAAAAAATCGCACGAATTTGGAACTATTATTTTTGGATTTACTATGAAATTTTACGTCTAGTACAATATATTGTTTAAAACAGAAAAGATTATTTTGGGTGGTAGAATTTTTTAAAAACAAAGTTTGTTAATATCCGATGATATATTTTGACATGTCTTCACAAAATAGTCGATAACTTCCTTTAAAAAAATCGTACGAATTTGGAACCATCATTTTTGGATTTCTTATGAAATTCTACGTCTAGTACAATATATTGGTTAAACCATAAAAAATTACTTTTGGCGGTAGAATTTTTTAAAAACAAAGTTTGCTAATATCCGATGATATATTTTGACATGTCTTCACAAAATCGTCCATAACTTCCTTAAAAACAATCGCACGAATTTGGAACCATCGTTTTTGGATTTCTTATGAAATTTTACGTCTAGTACAATATATTAGTTAAACCAGAAAAAATTATTTTGGGCGGTAGAATTTTTTAAAAACAAAGTTTGCTAAAGTCCGATGATATATTTTGACATGTCTTCACAAAATCGTTCATAACTTCCTTAAAAAAAATCGCACGAATTTGGAACTATTATTTTTGGATTTACTATGAAATTTTACGTCTAGTACAATATATTGTTTAAAACAGAAAAGATTATTTTGGGTGGTAGAATTTTTTAAAAACAAAGTTTGTTAATATCCGATGATATATTTTGACATGTCTTCACAAAATAGTCGATAACTTCCTTTAAAAAAATCGTACGAATTTGGAACCATCATTTTTGGATTTCTTATGAAATTCTACGTCTAGTACAATATATTGGTTAAACCATAAAAAATTACTTTTGGCGGTAGAATTTTTTAAAAACAAAGTTTGCTAATATCCGATGATATATTTTGACATGTCTTCACAAAATCGTCCATAACTTCCTTAAAAACAATCGCACGAATTTGGAACCATCGTTTTTGGATTTCTTATGAAATTTTACGTCTAGTACAATATATTAGTTAAACCAGAAAAAATTATTTTGGGCGGTAGAATTTTTTAAAAACAAAGTTTGCTAAAATTCGATGATATATTTTGATATGGCTTCACAAAATCGTCCATAACTTCCTTAAACAAAATCGCACGAATTTGGAACCACCATTTTTGGATTTACTATGAAATTTTACGTCTAATACAATATATTCATTAAATCAGAAAACATTATTTTGAGCAGTAGAATTTTTTTAAAACAAAGTTTGCTAAAATCCGATGATATTTTTTGACATGTCTTCACAAAATCGTCCATAACTTCCTTTAAAAAAATCGTACGAATTTGGAACCATCATTTTTGGATTTCTTATGAAATTTTACGTCAAATACAATATATTGGTTAAACCATAAAAAATTACTTTTGGCGGTAGAATTTTTTAAAAACAAAGTTTGCTAAAATCCGATGATATTTTTTGACATGTCTTCACAAAATCGTCCATAATTTCCTTTAAAAAAATCGCACGAATTTGAAACCATTATTTTTGGAATTATTATGAAATTTTACGTCTAGTACGATTTATTGGTTAAACCAGAAAACATTATTTTGGGCGGTAGAATTTTTTAAAAACAAAGTTTGCTAAAATCCGATGATATATTTTGACATGGCTTCACAAAATCGTCCATAACTTCCTTAAACAAAATCGCACGAATTTGGAACCATTATTTTTGGATTTACTATGAAATTTTACGTCTAGTACAATATATTGTTTAAACCAGAAAAGATTATTTTGGGTGGTAGAATTTTTTAAAAACAAAGTTTGTTAATATCCGATGATATATTTTGACATGTCTTCACAAAATAGTCGATAACTTCCTTTAAAAAAATCGTACGAATTTGGAACCATCATTTTTGGATTTCTTATGAAATTCTACGTCTAGTACAATATATTGGTTAAACCATAAAAAATTACTTTTGGCGGTAGAATTTTTTAAAAACAAAGTTTGCTAATATCCGATGATATATTTTGACATGTCTTCACAAAATCGTCCATAACTTCCTTAAAAACAATCGCACGAATTTGGAACCATCGTTTTTGGATTTCTTATGAAATTTTACGTCTAGTACAATATATTAGTTAAACCAGAAAAAATTATTTTGGGCGGTAGAATTTTTTAAAAACAAAGTTTGCTAAAGTCCGATGATATATTTTGACATGTCTTCACAAAATCGTTCATAACTTCCTTAAAAAAAATCGCACGAATTTGGAACTATTATTTTTGGATTTACTATGAAATTTTACGTCTAGTACAATATATTGTTTAAAACAGAAAAGATTATTTTGGGTGGTAGAATTTTTTAAAAACAAAGTTTGTTAATATCCGATGATATATTTTGACATGTCTTCACAAAATAGTCGATAACTTCCTTTAAAAAAATCGTACGAATTTGGAACCATCATTTTTGGATTTCTTATGAAATTCTACGTCTAGTACAATATATTGGTTAAACCATAAAAAATTACTTTTGGCGGTAGAATTTTTTAAAAACAAAGTTTGCTAATATCCGATGATATATTTTGACATGTCTTCACAAAATCGTCCATAACTTCCTTAAAAACAATCGCACGAATTTGGAACCATCGTTTTTGGATTTCTTATGAAATTTTACGTCTAGTACAATATATTAGTTAAACCAGAAAAAATTATTTTGGGCGGTAGAATTTTTTAAAAACAAAGTTTGCTAAAGTCCGATGATATATTTTGACATGTCTTCACAAAATCGTTCATAACTTCCTTAAAAAAAATCGCACGAATTTGGAACTATTATTTTTGGATTTACTATGAAATTTTACGTCTAGTACAATATATTGTTTAAAACAGAAAAGATTATTTTGGGTGGTAGAATTTTTTAAAAACAAAGTTTGTTAATATCCGATGATATATTTTGACATGTCTTCACAAAATAGTCGATAACTTCCTTTAAAAAAATCGTACGAATTTGGAACCATCATTTTTGGATTTCTTATGAAATTCTACGTCTAGTACAATATATTGGTTAAACCATAAAAAATTACTTTTGGCGGTAGAATTTTTTAAAAACAAAGTTTGCTAATATCCGATGATATATTTTGACATGTCTTCACAAAATCGTCCATAACTTCCTTAAAAACAATCGCACGAATTTGGAACCATCGTTTTTGGATTTCTTATGAAATTTTACGTCTAGTACAATATATTAGTTAAACCAGAAAAAATTATTTTGGGCGGTAGAATTTTTTAAAAACAAAGTTTGCTAAAGTCCGATGATATATTTTGACATGTCTTCACAAAATCGTTCATAACTTCCTTAAAAAAAATCGCACGAATTTGGAACTATTATTTTTGGATTTACTATGAAATTTTACGTCTAGTACAATATATTGTTTAAAACAGAAAAGATTATTTTGGGTGGTAGAATTTTTTAAAAACAAAGTTTGTTAATATCCGATGATATATTTTGACATGTCTTCACAAAATAGTCGATAACTTCCTTTAAAAAAATCGTACGAATTTGGAACCATCATTTTTGGATTTCTTATGAAATTCTACGTCTAGTACAATATATTGGTTAAACCATAAAAAATTACTTTTGGCGGTAGAATTTTTTAAAAACAAAGTTTGCTAATATCCGATGATATATTTTGACATGTCTTCACAAAATCGTCCATAACTTCCTTAAAAACAATCGCACGAATTTGGAACCATCGTTTTTGGATTTCTTATGAAATTTTACGTCTAGTACAATATATTAGTTAAACCAGAAAAAATTATTTTGGGCGGTAGAATTTTTTAAAAACAAAGTTTGCTAAAGTCCGATGATATATTTTGACATGTCTTCACAAAATCGTTCATAACTTCCTTAAAAAAAATCGCACGAATTTGGAACTATTATTTTTGGATTTACTATGAAATTTTACGTCTAGTACAATATATTGTTTAAAACAGAAAAGATTATTTTGGGTGGTAGAATTTTTTAAAAACAAAGTTTGTTAATATCCGATGATATATTTTGACATGTCTTCACAAAATAGTCGATAACTTCCTTTAAAAAAATCGTACGAATTTGGAACCATCATTTTTGGATTTCTTATGAAATTCTACGTCTAGTACAATATATTGGTTAAACCATAAAAAATTACTTTTGGCGGTAGAATTTTTTAAAAACAAAGTTTGCTAATATCCGATGATATATTTTGACATGTCTTCACAAAATCGTCCATAACTTCCTTAAAAACAATCGCACGAATTTGGAACCATCGTTTTTGGATTTCTTATGAAATTTTACGTCTAGTACAATATATTAGTTAAACCAGAAAAAATTATTTTGGGCGGTAGAATTTTTTAAAAACAAAGTTTGCTAAAGTCCGATGATATATTTTGACATGTCTTCACAAAATCGTTCATAACTTCCTTAAAAAAAATCGCACGAATTTGGAACTATTATTTTTGGATTTACTATGAAATTTTACGTCTAGTACAATATATTGTTTAAAACAGAAAAGATTATTTTGGGTGGTAGAATTTTTTAAAAACAAAGTTTGTTAATATCCGATGATATATTTTGACATGTCTTCACAAAATAGTCGATAACTTCCTTTAAAAAAATCGTACGAATTTGGAACCATCATTTTTGGATTTCTTATGAAATTCTACGTCTAGTACAATATATTGGTTAAACCATAAAAAATTACTTTTGGCGGTAGAATTTTTTAAAAACAAAGTTTGCTAATATCCGATGATATATTTTGACATGTCTTCACAAAATCGTCCATAACTTCCTTAAAAACAATCGCACGAATTTGGAACCATCGTTTTTGGATTTCTTATGAAATTTTACGTCTAGTACAATATATTAGTTAAACCAGAAAAAATTATTTTGGGCGGTAGAATTTTTTAAAAACAAAGTTTGCTAAAGTCCGATGATATATTTTGACATGTCTTCACAAAATCGTTCATAACTTCCTTAAAAAAAATCGCACGAATTTGGAACTATTATTTTTGGATTTACTATGAAATTTTACGTCTAGTACAATATATTGTTTAAAACAGAAAAGATTATTTTGGGTGGTAGAATTTTTTAAAAACAAAGTTTGTTAATATCCGATGATATATTTTGACATGTCTTCACAAAATAGTCGATAACTTCCTTTAAAAAAATCGTACGAATTTGGAACCATCATTTTTGGATTTCTTATGAAATTCTACGTCTAGTACAATATATTGGTTAAACCATAAAAAATTACTTTTGGCGGTAGAATTTTTTAAAAACAAAGTTTGCTAATATCCGATGATATATTTTGACATGTCTTCACAAAATCGTCCATAACTTCCTTAAAAACAATCGCACGAATTTGGAACCATCGTTTTTGGATTTCTTATGAAATTTTACGTCTAGTACAATATATTAGTTAAACCAGAAAAAATTATTTTGGGCGGTAGAATTTTTTAAAAACAAAGTTTGCTAAAGTCCGATGATATATTTTGACATGTCTTCACAAAATCGTTCATAACTTCCTTAAAAAAAATCGCACGAATTTGGAACTATTATTTTTGGATTTACTATGAAATTTTACGTCTAGTACAATATATTGTTTAAAACAGAAAAGATTATTTTGGGTGGTAGAATTTTTTAAAAACAAAGTTTGTTAATATCCGATGATATATTTTGACATGTCTTCACAAAATAGTCGATAACTTCCTTTAAAAAAATCGTACGAATTTGGAACCATCATTTTTGGATTTCTTATGAAATTCTACGTCTAGTACAATATATTGGTTAAACCATAAAAAATTACTTTTGGCGGTAGAATTTTTTAAAAACAAAGTTTGCTAATATCCGATGATATATTTTGACATGTCTTCACAAAATCGTCCATAACTTCCTTAAAAACAATCGCACGAATTTGGAACCATCGTTTTTGGATTTCTTATGAAATTTTACGTCTAGTACAATATATTAGTTAAACCAGAAAAAATTATTTTGGGCGGTAGAATTTTTTAAAAACAAAGTTTGCTAAAATTCGATGATATATTTTGATATGGCTTCACAAAATCGTCCATAACTTCCTTAAACAAAATCGCACGAATTTGGAACCACCATTTTTGGATTTACTATGAAATTTTACGTCTAATACAATATATTCATTAAATCAGAAAACATTATTTTGAGCAGTAGAATTTTTTTAAAACAAAGTTTGCTAAAATCCGATGATATTTTTTGACATGTCTTCACAAAATCGTCCATAACTTCCTTTAAAAAAATCGTACGAATTTGGAACCATCATTTTTGGATTTCTTATGAAATTTTACGTCAAATACAATATATTGGTTAAACCATAAAAAATTACTTTTGGCGGTAGAATTTTTTAAAAACAAAGTTTGCTAAAATCCGATGATATTTTTTGACATGTCTTCACAAAATCGTCCATAATTTCCTTTAAAAAAATCGCACGAATTTGAAACCATTATTTTTGGAATTATTATGAAATTTTACGTCTAGTACGATTTATTGGTTAAACCAGAAAACATTATTTTGGGCGGTAGAATTTTTTAAAAACAAAGTTTGCTAAAATCCGATGATATATTTTGACATGGCTTCACAAAATCGTCCATAACTTCCTTAAACAAAATCGCACGAATTTGGAACCATTATTTTTGGATTTACTATGAAATTTTACGTCTAGTACAATATATTGTTTAAACCAGAAAAGATTATTTTGGGTGGTAGAATTTTTTAAAAACAAAGTTTGTTAATATCCGATGATATATTTTGACATGTCTTCACAAAATAGTCGATAACTTCCTTTAAAAAAATCGTACGAATTTGGAACCATCATTTTTGGATTTCTTATGAAATTCTACGTCTAGTACAATATATTGGTTAAACCATAAAAAATTACTTTTGGCGGTAGAATTTTTTAAAAACAAAGTTTGCTAATATCCGATGATATATTTTGACATGTCTTCACAAAATCGTCCATAACTTCCTTAAAAACAATCGCACGAATTTGGAACCATCGTTTTTGGATTTCTTATGAAATTTTACGTCTAGTACAATATATTAGTTAAACCAGAAAAAATTATTTTGGGCGGTAGAATTTTTTAAAAACAAAGTTTGCTAAAGTCCGATGATATATTTTGACATGTCTTCACAAAATCGTTCATAACTTCCTTAAAAAAAATCGCACGAATTTGGAACTATTATTTTTGGATTTACTATGAAATTTTACGTCTAGTACAATATATTGTTTAAAACAGAAAAGATTATTTTGGGTGGTAGAATTTTTTAAAAACAAAGTTTGTTAATATCCGATGATATATTTTGACATGTCTTCACAAAATAGTCGATAACTTCCTTTAAAAAAATCGTACGAATTTGGAACCATCATTTTTGGATTTCTTATGAAATTCTACGTCTAGTACAATATATTGGTTAAACCATAAAAAATTACTTTTGGCGGTAGAATTTTTTAAAAACAAAGTTTGCTAATATCCGATGATATATTTTGACATGTCTTCACAAAATCGTCCATAACTTCCTTAAAAACAATCGCACGAATTTGGAACCATCGTTTTTGGATTTCTTATGAAATTTTACGTCTAGTACAATATATTAGTTAAACCAGAAAAAATTATTTTGGGCGGTAGAATTTTTTAAAAACAAAGTTTGCTAAAGTCCGATGATATATTTTGACATGTCTTCACAAAATCGTTCATAACTTCCTTAAAAAAAATCGCACGAATTTGGAACTATTATTTTTGGATTTACTATGAAATTTTACGTCTAGTACAATATATTGTTTAAAACAGAAAAGATTATTTTGGGTGGTAGAATTTTTTAAAAACAAAGTTTGTTAATATCCGATGATATATTTTGACATGTCTTCACAAAATAGTCGATAACTTCCTTTAAAAAAATCGTACGAATTTGGAACCATCATTTTTGGATTTCTTATGAAATTCTACGTCTAGTACAATATATTGGTTAAACCATAAAAAATTACTTTTGGCGGTAGAATTTTTTAAAAACAAAGTTTGCTAATATCCGATGATATATTTTGACATGTCTTCACAAAATCGTCCATAACTTCCTTAAAAACAATCGCACGAATTTGGAACCATCGTTTTTGGATTTCTTATGAAATTTTACGTCTAGTACAATATATTAGTTAAACCAGAAAAAATTATTTTGGGCGGTAGAATTTTTTAAAAACAAAGTTTGCTAAAGTCCGATGATATATTTTGACATGTCTTCACAAAATCGTTCATAACTTCCTTAAAAAAAATCGCACGAATTTGGAACTATTATTTTTGGATTTACTATGAAATTTTACGTCTAGTACAATATATTGTTTAAAACAGAAAAGATTATTTTGGGTGGTAGAATTTTTTAAAAACAAAGTTTGTTAATATCCGATGATATATTTTGACATGTCTTCACAAAATAGTCGATAACTTCCTTTAAAAAAATCGTACGAATTTGGAACCATCATTTTTGGATTTCTTATGAAATTCTACGTCTAGTACAATATATTGGTTAAACCATAAAAAATTACTTTTGGCGGTAGAATTTTTTAAAAACAAAGTTTGCTAATATCCGATGATATATTTTGACATGTCTTCACAAAATCGTCCATAACTTCCTTAAAAACAATCGCACGAATTTGGAACCATCGTTTTTGGATTTCTTATGAAATTTTACGTCTAGTACAATATATTAGTTAAACCAGAAAAAATTATTTTGGGCGGTAGAATTTTTTAAAAACAAAGTTTGCTAAAATTCGATGATATATTTTGATATGGCTTCACAAAATCGTCCATAACTTCCTTAAACAAAATCGCACGAATTTGGAACCACCATTTTTGGATTTACTATGAAATTTTACGTCTAATACAATATATTCATTAAATCAGAAAACATTATTTTGAGCAGTAGAATTTTTTTAAAACAAAGTTTGCTAAAATCCGATGATATTTTTTGACATGTCTTCACAAAATCGTCCATAACTTCCTTTAAAAAAATCGTACGAATTTGGAACCATCATTTTTGGATTTCTTATGAAATTTTACGTCAAATACAATATATTGGTTAAACCATAAAAAATTACTTTTGGCGGTAGAATTTTTTAAAAACAAAGTTTGCTAAAATCCGATGATATTTTTTGACATGTCTTCACAAAATCGTCCATAATTTCCTTTAAAAAAATCGCACGAATTTGAAACCATTATTTTTGGAATTATTATGAAATTTTACGTCTAGTACGATTTATTGGTTAAACCAGAAAACATTATTTTGGGCGGTAGAATTTTTTAAAAACAAAGTTTGCTAAAATCTGATGATATATTTTGACATGGCTTCACAAAATCGTCCATAACTTCCTTAAACAAAATCGCACGAATTTGGAACCATTATTTTTGGATTTACTATGAAATTTTACGTCTAGTACAATATATTGTTTAAACCAGAAAAGATTATTTTGGGTGGTAGAATTTTTTAAAAACAAAGTTTGTTAATATCCGATGATATATTTTGACATGTCTTCACAAAATAGTCGATAACTTCCTTTAAAAAAATCGTACGAATTTGGAACCATCATTTTTGGATTTCTTATGAAATTCTACGTCTAGTACAATATATTGGTTAAACCATAAAAAATTACTTTTGGCGGTAGAATTTTTTAAAAACAAAGTTTGCTAATATCCGATGATATATTTTGACATGTCTTCACAAAATCGTCCATAACTTCCTTAAAAACAATCGCACGAATTTGGAACCATCGTTTTTGGATTTCTTATGAAATTTTACGTCTAGTACAATATATTAGTTAAACCAGAAAAAATTATTTTGGGCGGTAGAATTTTTTAAAAACAAAGTTTGCTAAAGTCCGATGATATATTTTGACATGTCTTCACAAAATCGTTCATAACTTCCTTAAAAAAAATCGCACGAATTTGGAACTATTATTTTTGGATTTACTATGAAATTTTACGTCTAGTACAATATATTGTTTAAAACAGAAAAGATTATTTTGGGTGGTAGAATTTTTTAAAAACAAAGTTTGTTAATATCCGATGATATATTTTGACATGTCTTCACAAAATAGTCGATAACTTCCTTTAAAAAAATCGTACGAATTTGGAACCATCATTTTTGGATTTCTTATGAAATTCTACGTCTAGTACAATATATTGGTTAAACCATAAAAAATTACTTTTGGCGGTAGAATTTTTTAAAAACAAAGTTTGCTAATATCCGATGATATATTTTGACATGTCTTCACAAAATCGTCCATAACTTCCTTAAAAACAATCGCACGAATTTGGAACCATCGTTTTTGGATTTCTTATGAAATTTTACGTCTAGTACAATATATTAGTTAAACCAGAAAAAATTATTTTGGGCGGTAGAATTTTTTAAAAACAAAGTTTGCTAAAGTCCGATGATATATTTTGACATGTCTTCACAAAATCGTTCATAACTTCCTTAAAAAAAATCGCACGAATTTGGAACTATTATTTTTGGATTTACTATGAAATTTTACGTCTAGTACAATATATTGTTTAAACCAGAAAAGATTATTTTGGGTGGTAGAATTTTTTAAAAACAAAGTTTGTTAATATCCGATGATATATTTTGACATGTCTTCACAAAATAGTCGATAACTTCCTTTAAAAAAATCGTACGAATTTGGAACCATCATTTTTGGATTTCTTATGAAATTTTACGTCTAGTACATTATATTGGTTAAACCAGAAAACATTATTTTGGGCGGTAGAATTTTTTAAAAGCAAAGTTTGCTAATATCCGATGATATATTTTGACATATCTTTACAAAATCGTCCATAACTTCCTTAAACAAAATCGCACGAATTTGGAACCACCATTTTTGGATTTACTATGAAATTTTACGTCTAGTACAATATATTCATTAAATCAGAAAACATTATTTTGATCAGTAGAATTTTTTAAAAACAAAGTTTGCTAAAATCCGATGATATTTTTTGACATGTCTTCACAAAATCGTCCATAATTTCCTTTAAAAAAATCGCACGAATTTGAAACCATTATTTTTGGAATTATTATGAAATTTTACGTCTAGTACGATATATTGGTTAAACCAGAAAACATTATTTTGGGCGGTAGAATTTTTTAAAAACAAAGTTTGCTAAAATCCGATGATATATTTTGACATGTCTTCACAAAATCGTTCATAACTTCCTTAAAAAAAATCGCACGAATTTAAAACCATTATTTTTGGATTTACTATGAAATTTTACGTCTAGTACAATATATTGTTTAAACCAGAAAAGATTATTTTGGGCGGTAGAATTTTTTAAAAACAAAGTTTGTTAATATCCGATGATATATTTTGACATGTCTTCACAAAATAGTCGATAACTTCCTTTAAAAAAATCGTACGAATTTGGAACCATCATTTTTGGATTTCTTATGAAATTTTACGTCTAGTACAATATATTGGTTAAACCATAAAAAATTATTTTTGGCGGTAGAATTTTTTAAAAACAAAGTTTGCTAAAATCCGATGATATTTTTTGACATGTCTTCACAAAATCATCCATAACTTCCTTTAAAAAAATCGTACGAATTTGGAACCATCATTTTTGGATTTCTTATGAAATTTTACGTCTAGTACAATATATTGGTTAAACCATAAAAAATTACTTTTGGCGGTAGAATTTTTTAAAAACAAAGTTTGCTAATATCCGATGATATATTTTGACATGTCTTCACAAAATCGTCCATAACTTCCTTAAAAAAAATCGCACGAATTTGGAACCACCGTATTTGGATTTCTTATGAAATTTTACGTCTAGTACAATATATTGGTTAAACCAGAAAAAATTATTTTGGGCGGTAGAATTTTTTAAAAACAAAGTTTGCTAAAATCCGATGATATATTTTGACATGGCTTCACAAAATCGTCCATAACTTCCTTAAACAAAATCGCACGAATTTGGAACCACCATTTTTGGATTTACTATGAAATTTTACGTCTAGTACAATATATTCATTAAATCAGAAAACATTATTTTGAGCAGTAGAATTTTTAAAAACAAAGTTTGCTAAAATCCGATGATATTTTTTGACATGTCTTCACAAAATCGTCCATAACTTCCTTTAAAAAAATCGTATGAATTTGGAACCATCGTTTTTGGATTTCTTATGAAATTTTACGTCTAATACAATAGATTGGTTAAACCAGAAAACATTATTTTGAACGGTAGAATTTTTTAAAAACAAAGTTAATTCAAAATGTTTAGAGTTATGATCGCCATCGCGTGTCAATTTAATGTACTACATGCATGGTTTACAGGAAACTAAAATGTAGTTTCTAGTGTCTACGTTAGTAGAACTAAGATGTCGATAGAAGTACTATTATATGATACAAATAAAACAATATTCCCGTGTACTACACTGTAACAGTACAGGACTGGCACACCGTCATCAATTCCGATTTAAATAACATTTATATTACCTCAAATTAATCAATCTCTTAAAAGTCGATCTCTTGGACATTAAAATTCCCATATATTCCGTCGTAGATTGTATTTTAATTTCGCTAATTTTAAATTTACATCTACATTTCGTCATATTCCACAACTCAGTTCTTGCCACTTGGCTTGAAGCAAAAAACGCGAAATTTCCTTTGGTTACTTTTATTAATCCTTCCGAAATATTGCTAATGTCGTTTTGGAGGTACCCCCTGAGGTAAATTTGCTTCAGTTCGCTTATATTTACCGACTGAAATCAAAGTTTAAAATAAATTAATGTAAAAAAATATAATAAAATCGTTTAAAATACTCAACTGTATCTAAAAAATTAAGCGTATGCCCCTCCCATATAAAAATTATGATAAAACACAAAAATAAACAGGAACATCATACCCTTAAGTAATCTTCGTCCTGACTTTCCTTGGCATATCCAATTTTGTAATCGCTTTCTAGTACATCAGTGATACTACGCATACTATACAGTTCAACTGATAAAACAGATGTAATAAAAGCTGAATAAGAATTATAAATCAAGACTGTTAAAAATAACGCTACTATTACAATTGTTTTTTCTGTCAGAGATCTTGTTTTCCATATGCTACCTAAAAGAAGTCATTTTTTAACTATTGGGGACTAAATATTTCATTGCCAGTGCAATTGATCTTTTCCTTTTATAGTCCAGTAAATGAAGGACTGAAAAGATCGAAAGCTGGGAATAAGTCGTGTTGTGGTCAAGGGGAGGGGCTGAAAATGCCAATTAGAGAATTTTTGTTCAGACAAAAAATGGAGACCATTCTCTACAAAAATGACCCTTATCATTTTCTTCGAAAATTCAATAGTTTTCGAGATAATGGCACTCAAAAGTCCCCTCATTTCAGCTGCTGCTCTACCTTCAGGAATTCCGCTTTCTATGAATTAACGCGTAACCGGGCGGACGAATTGTTCAATATCTCGGGAAAAAATTAATATTTTTCGATGATTCAAAGTTCATCGGAATGAGAAAACCCGTAGCTACAATTCCATGTGACTTGAAGTCAATTCGTATTTACCAAAAATATTTAAAAAAGCGGTCAAAGTTTTTTTCAACAATATTTAGAGGCTGCTTCATTAATTTATTCATATTTTCTTTAAAAATAGTCATTTATTCTAATTTTGCCTTGATAATGGAACCTTAGGGGGTCTTGAATGACCTCAGAAATTTACTTTCATCTAATTATTAATCCTCAAGAAATAAAGAGCGGGGAACAAGAAATGGATAAACAAAAAAAGGCCGGTTTTGACTCGTGTGACCAATTTTCCTCATTTCTCGAAAATTATTAGACTCTATTAAAAATAAAAAAATATATTCGAAAAGTAGACTATCTAAACTTTGAAATGATGTGTATTGAAAATTAATATAACGGATCATAAGATTATAATTCGCGCTTGTTCCGAAGATTCTCTGGAACTCCGAAATCGGCTAAAATATGCAAATAAACAAATCAATTGTATATTAGAACGCCAAAAAATTATTGCAAAAAAATTTCTGAGGTCATTCAAGACCCCCTAAGGTCCCATTATCAAGGCAAAATTAGAATAAATGACTATTTTTAAAGAAAATATGAATAAATTAATGAAGCAGCCTCTAAATATTGTTGAAAAAAACTTTGACCGCTTTTTTAAATATTTTTGGTAAATACGAACTGTCTTCAAGTCACATGGAATTGTAGCTACGGGTTTTCCCATTCCGATGAACTTTGAATCATCGAAAAATATTAATTTTTTCCCGAGATATTGAACAATTCGTCCGCCCGGTTACGCGTTAATTCATAGAAAGCGGAATTCCTGAAGGTAGAGCAGCAGCTGAAAAGAGGGGACTTTTGAGTGCCATTATCTCAAAAACTATTGTATTTTCGAAGAAAATGATAAGGGCCATTTTTGTAGAGAATGAGCTGATCTCCATTTTTTGTCTGAACAAAAATTCTCTAATTGGTATATTTAGCCAGATATTAGCGGAAAATTAATTTTCCAGGTTTTGGGGCCCATTTTCTATGTGGGAATTCATGCCAGACTTATTCCCAGGTTTGACCCTCCAGTTACTGGACTATTATTTTACCTTGTTGCGAAAAAATCCCAACGCACCAAACGATAGATTCCGAAATTTCCCTTTCCTCTAGTTCTGCCTCTTGTGGACCAAATTTAGCGCTAACGAAATTATTGATAGTCATGGCCAGCGATAAAATTAAACCTGTGCCGAGTACGCAAAATATTAGTTTAGAATTAAATGGAGTTAGAAAAATGTCCCGCAATATTTCAGATTCCTCTGGTTCGATATAAATGTTTCTCCTAAAAAAAATTACTTATTAATAGACAATTTTTAAAAACAATTTGCGCTCTCCCTGTATAAAAGTATAGTCAGTCAACTTTATGGATTTAAAAATAAACATATTTTTGTAGTATTGGTCCAAACGTATAGATGGACTTTTTGTTTTTGGTTCTATCTTAGGAGGGGGAAATAACTGATTAAATGAGTTGGATGTAGAAAAGATATCTTTATTTTTAAGTTCATTCAGTAGTGTATTAAAGTTTCTCGATCATAGATGTCGGAAATTCTCAAGGAAACCATTTTTATTGCTTTCAAACTAAGTAATAATAATTTTCAGAGATCGATTGATCTTGTTGCAAGTATAAAATACCCGGTTTCTCTAAATTATTTATGTATACATGCATCTTTGTTCTGACTCTTTTGCTCGTACTCAAGAGGTTGAAAGATATACAGGGTGCGCCAATTATTTCCACTCGATCTCTAGCACCGAAACTAAAAGAGATATCAACAAGATTTTTTGTAGGGGTAGACAGTGTCACTCGGACTACAATTTTAAAATATTTTGATGTATACAGGGTGGCTAATTTTTGTGGAATGAAAATTAATTTGGTTTTTTTAAATTACGATTACGATTATATCTTCTGATTCTACTTAATATTAGATTTACGGTAGTTTTTTGTATTTGTAAATCCGATGCGGCGTTGACAAGTTATTCCTATTTTAAGCAGATTTAATGAAAAAACAGTACTTCAGAAATATTAGCACAAAAACCGCATTTTTTAAAAAATTCCTCAAAAAAGCTACTATCATGTAAATGAAACATGCACCTATTACAATAATCACACAACATCTTCACCTGTTGCACAGGGTGTTTGCCGATGGCGTGCCAATAGTCTAGTTTTCAAATGGCAATAACTTAATTTTTTCAAATGGGACACCCTGTATATTTTTCTTCAGTTAGAAGCTCTCCCTAATACGCATTAAAAAAATATAGGGTTTTGCACATCTAACTTTACTATTTACTTATAATAATTGAAGTTAAGTGACAACATATTTTACACAATTTTTAATAAGAAATCAAGTTACCTATGAAAATGACAGTAGGTATATTTTGTTATGGCATTAATTGTCAACATTAAATTTTGTATTGTATCACGTGTACTATATTTAATCGGTATTGTGTATAAAAAACGCAAACTTCAAAACACTCTGGCGAACGCAAGAAATGCATCATTCGAGCAATACCTAATTAACCTTAGTAAATTCAAAAGACCCCAATCTTGGGTATCACCAATTAGAAAATCGGATGGGTTCTGGGCCAAAAGTGATCTGGAAAAAGCTACAACTTTCGCGAACATCTTGCTCAGGTATTTACACCTTATGAACCTAACTTAATCAACAACGATAAAGAAATAGAAAACTATTTAGACGTACCTTGCCAGATGTCATTTCCCATCAAACCTTTTTCACCAAATGAAATGCTTCAGGAAATAAACAAATTGAACCAACATAAAGCACCCGGCTATGATCTGATCACTGCGAAAATATTAAGACATCTACCGAGAAAGACTCTTGTGCTACTGACAACCCTTTTTAACTAGCATATTTTCCCATGATATGGAAGTTTGCTCAGATCATAATGGTACCTAAGCCTGGAAAACCTATAAATGAAGTTAGTTCTTATCGACCTATTAGTCTATTGCCAATACCGTCTAAGCTTTTTGAAAAAATGCTACTAAATAGACTTAATGAAGATGAACAATTTTCAACACTCATTCCTAACCACCAGTTTGGTTTTAGACAACACCATTCCACTATCCAGCAAACACATAAAATAGTTAACGAAATTGCCAGAAGCCTCGAAGAAAAAACTTACTGCACCTCAGCATTTCTTGATGTTGCCCAGGCCTTTGATAAGGTCTGGCATATTGGCTTACTGTATAAAATTAAAAATAATCTCCCAAGTCCATATTACCTACTGTTAAAATCTTATTTAGCTGAAAGATACTTTCAAACCAAATACAATTCAGCTCTCTCTAACCACAATCCAATAAAATCCGGAGTACCACAGGGTAGCGTATTAGGACCTCTTCTATTCCTAATCTACACTTCAGATTTACCGACTACAGCCAATACAAAAATTGCAATGTTCGCAGATGTTACAGCGCTGCTATCAAGAAACATTGATCCAAATGTAGCATCACACCAACTCCAACACTTATTAAAGGCATGGGTTGATAAATGGAAGATTAAAATCAATGAAACTAAATCAGCACAAGTGACATTCACAACCAAGCGAACAATTTGCCCTCCTGTCACTTTTAATAATGTTCAAATTCCAATTCAAACTGAGGTAAAATACCTGGGATTATATTTGGATCAGAAGCTCACTTGGAACAAACATGTAAAAACCAAGAGACAACAGTTAAATATGAAATTACGGGAAATGAACGTAAATCGAAGTTATCACTTGATAACAAATTATTATTATATAAATGTATCTTAAAACCCATATGGACATATGGAATTCAATTGTGGGGATGTACCAAACCGTCCAACACTAAGATAATCCAGAGATTACAGTCAAAAGTATTACGCATGATTAATGATGCACAATGGTATGTAAGTAATTTTACATTACATAATGACCTACAAATACCCTTCGTTACTGAAGATATTAAAAGATTCTCAAAACTTTACCACACCAACCTACAAGACAATAAAAACCAGTATATAACTGAGTTAAGCACTCCACTGAACATCATAAGAAGATTGCAACGACAATGGCCTACAGACCTAATGCATCAACTAGACGAGGAGTAATGGTAGCAAGAGGATTTTCGCTGGAAGATTTCTCTTCTCATGTTATTATTCTTACAAAACATTTACTTATTTCTCCTTAAGGGCGCGGTCTTCCTGTGTATAAAATCCTATGCTGCAGACCAAAAGTTAAATCGACTGATTTCCGAATGTAATAGGATTTAAAATATAATTTTTAGACAAATTAAAGATAAATGTCTAACTTAGGTAGTCTTACTATTCTAAATCGATAAATTTATTATTTTCTATGAAAACGACAGCTTCAAAATCATCCAATTTTTTTAACCTTAAAAGTGGCATTTAACAATCTATATATCCTCGATTCTGAAAAAATAAGAAAAATAAACATTAACTTGACCTAAGTTAGACCTTTATCTACAATGTGGTTTAATCAGAATACATCAAAATACTTTAATTTATGAAATCAGTCGATTTGAAATTTTGAAGTCATTTCAAATTAATTTGAAAGTTTGGTCAAACAATGGCGTCTAAAAATTCTTTACCCATAGGTATTCAGTATATATATATATATATATATATAGATTATATATAGATCATATAGGTTTTAACACTAAGAAAGATGGTGCCCGAAGCAAATCAAATTTGCAATGGATGCCAACCCATCAGCTGAGATATTTAGCGGGGTGATACCATAATTAGCCCAGTTGTGAGATACTTTGACCTCTCATAAAATGTGATATCGCTTTAAAAGGTGTAGAAAACGATAAAAAAATCTTTGCGGCTCTTAAGTGTATGCTAAATTCGAAAAACTAATAGCACAACTACGTGAAACAGCAAAAAATTTTACTATTATTTATATTTCAGATAACATTTGTTCACTTTAAATTTTATTTTAATGTAATATACTTAAATGTTTCTTTTCAAATTATATTGCTAATTTTATATTTTGTTTGTTAACTGTTTCATTTTATTCATTGAATTGTTTTCATTATTCTACAATAAATTATTCATATTTTGTAAACTATAAACGTCACTTATAGCAAATTTTATCTCAAACTATAAAAATGCCATTTTTGGTTTTACTGTACAACTCAAGAAAATCAATAAACTCTGTAGATTTTTTTTATCTCTAATTTTTTCCAAAAATTCAATTTTTTTCCCATTTCATCGTATTCCTATCTGTTATGGTTTAGAATATAGCAATGTTGGCACATAATAAAAGAAACATGCACTCAAATCACAAAAAGAACGCTGCAATTGTATTTATTGTCTTTGTAAATAAAGTAAAGTAAAGTTTTTGCTCTCCAAACATTTAAAAAAACTTTAATCAGAAAGGAACATTCTAAGTACGCCGAATATAATAATATATCATGAATTTAAATTTTCGCGGGAACTCACAGCTGTTGGTTGAAACTGTTCATTTGGCAACGTGGGTTAGCTAACGTTTCGTCTGAAAGTTGACGAGATTTTAGAGCATGTATATTTTTTATTACTCTGAACACGAGATGCTTGTTGCGCATGTCGTTTAACTGTCATAACGCGGGAATTTTTAAAAATAATTCAAAATTATTTGTGTCGATATGTTATCTATCCATTAGAATAAAAATATATAAAGTATTTTAGAAAAGAATTAGAGGTAATATTATAAAGTAAACGATAAGAATATATATTGAGATGAATTCCGTAAATTATACGATTTTACTTTTTTTTTAAAATTTATTTTCCATTTGTCCACTTTGACATCTTTCAAACATCTCCTCTTCCCAAACCAAAAAAAAAATCAACATCCCATAGCAACCCTGTCAAATTTTAAATACCCCTACAAATAATTTTAAAATAACTAAATTCCTAAATAACAATTGACAACATTTACATCATTACAATATATTCAAAATAAATGATATTTTGTATGACTTTCATAATAAATTAATTTTTACTTTTTAATAGTTAGTATGTGTAGGAATCATGATTTTTCTTAATCAGTAATAATCACTACTAAATTGTCAATCTTTCAAATTATTATTTTCCATGGAACACTTATTTATCAAATTAAAAAAAATGTAATAATTTTGTGTATAGACCAATATAATGAAAAAATTAAATATGCGAATTTTGTCATGAAAATCGGTATATGGGGTTAAAATAATATTCTGAACAACTTTTTCTAATGTTTTTCGATATCTCTAACGCGAAGCAAAATATTGAGAGTTTGAAGTTCTGATTTTATCTGATTATCTTAAAAAATATGACCCGTCACTTTGTCCAATTGTGCAAAAATTTAAAAGAAAACCTAATTTTCAATCGAAAAAGTTGGTTTACAAATTTTCAATTGTTTAACTTTATCAGAGTGCTCGATTTCTTCGTAAAACCTCGGCTTTAAGATGATATGAAAAAAATATTGTTCGTATAGAATTTCAATTCGTATAAAATCTAAAAATAAATATTTTGCTTTGAAAATTTACAGCTGCTTATTTAAAACACAAAAAAGAACGTTTTCACAAAAAAAATATTTTTCGGTCTTCCGTGCAGAAACAATAATATTGTAGACCAAAAGTTACATCGACTGATTTCCGAATGTAATAGCATTTAAAATTTAATTTCCAGACAATTTTTTTTAATCTTTAATAGTACTTTTATCAACGCTGCTTTGTACACTCTATGGAATATTTTTTTCAAGAAATACAGCAGTAAGATTTTTTTAGGCTTCAAAGAACACTAAACGACAAAAGAATTTAACAGTGTACACTGTAAACACACTGAAATCAAAACAAATCCCAAGTTCACACACGCATGCGCAGGCAGCAGGACTCTTGTGCAATTCCGGACCTTTGCCATTTATCACTTCGTGAATATTTTGGATTAGTAAAAAGGTAAAAAGTTAATATCTATAATACGGTAAGCGTATTGTATTATTTGCCTCAGTAACCCGAGTTAAATAACGCCGGCGCCGTCCGATTGCTCACGAAATCTTTTCCGACCTTACACCGGCTTGGCGGATAATTTGAAATTTGAGATTGTATAGGTACTGTGATTCTTCCATGATTCTGATGTTCACAAAACCATAGCATAACGAGTGATGTCTGTATATACCTTTATAGAGACAACGGCATAACCTATTACAGTGGGATGCGAGATTTTGCATTTTTTAATTCTATTTAGGTCTTAGTTAAGGATTAACAAATTAAACATTGAGCTATATTCATTTTCAAAGGTGTAGAAAATAATAAGCATAGTTCAACAACAAAAATATAAATAGATGATAAAGCTTACTTTTTATCAGATAAAATCAAGGATCTCGGGTTTAAATAGTCTTCAAGAAAAATTCGGGAGAAAATTTGAACCAATAAAACCGAGGAAACAATATTGCTAAAGCGGTTTACTCCTTTTATACAATTATCTAGGAGTCTAGGGCCACCGTGAGCTGAACCAAAGTTCAAAGGAAGCCTGCCGCCTTGACTTAAAGAGTGGCTCTTTGATCTACAAAGAAGCGCCGATGCAACTTGACACGTGTCGATAGTTATCATAGCTATATACTAACTTTGAAATGAGCAATAACATCACTCTGTATCTATACATTTGAAAAGGGCATTTTATTTCGAATTGTTTCCGACTTGTAAATATCTTTGACATGTTCACCTAAATCGTAATTATTCATCGTTCGCGTGGTTAATTTTTCTTTCGTTTCTCACATAAGTAGGTACTTCATAACGAGGAACAAATAACTGAAAAGAAAATGTTATTTTGATATTATCAATGCCGCAGTAACAAATTATTTTAATTTTAAGAATTAAAAGAAAGATCTTATGGAAGTATCGTTTTCATTGAAAGGCTCTGTATAAATAAAATATACCTACAAAGAAAATAAATGAAAAATAAAAAGTTAAGATTATACATTTTGATGATACTAAATATTGTTCTCCCCTTGTATTAAACATAATAAACAATGAATTTCTAGAATGATTTCTGTAACGAGAAAATTTCAAAGGAAGGTTTCTGTAACTATTTTGTTTAATTTAAGCATTTATCACGAGATACCAGCACCTCCCGGGCAGCATCTTATTTGACATAATTTGGCTGATATTTGACGTACAAGACCGCGCCCTTAATGCGAGTAGATTGTAAATATGCAGTTCTTCAATAAAAAAAAAATCTTACATTTGCTTTCAGAGGGCAGTGTATCAGGCCCAAAACTCTACCTTCTTTATACATCAGACCTGCCTACATCACCTAATACAGAAACTGGCACATTTGCTGACGATACAGGAATAATCGCAAGCCATGAGAACCCAAACACAGCTTCCTACTACCTACAACAACACCTAAATTTGATAGAAGAATGGACAAAAAAATGGAAGATAACAATAAACGAATCTAAGTGCACACAAATAACATTCACCCTAAGAAAAGGTCGTTGCCCTCCAGTCCATGTAAATAATGCTATCATCACTCAAGACACATCTACTCGTTATTTAGGTTTACATTTAGACAATAAACTTACGTGGAAAGATCATATTAAGAAAAAGAGGAAACAAATCGAGATCAGATTCAGAGAACTATACTGGCTTCTTGGAAGAAAATCTAAATTATCTGTAGAAAACAAGGTATTAGTTTACAAAGCAGTAATAAAGCCAATCTGGACTTACGGCATAGAACTCTGGGGATGTGCCAGTAAGTCGAATACTGCCATTCTTCAAAGGGTCCAATCCAAGATACTGAGAGCTATCACAGACGCACCATGGTCATCAAAGAACGAGGCGGGAAACATTACCAAAGACTAAATGAACACTCCAACCCACTCTTACAACCACTTACACAGCAACTGGATACCAGAAGACTAAAAAGAAAAATGCCAATTGACTTGAAGTGAAGTTCAGGAGGGCCCTTCAGTGGAAGAGTCCTAATCACGACATTTTATGAACTAATACTTTTACCTTAGTCCGTTGTTAGCAAATTAGCTTATAGGATTGTATTCTGATTGCTGATTAAATGTAAATAAAAAAAAAAAAAATTGCTTTCAGGCATTTGCACTTGTGCTTTAAGGGCGCGGTCTTGTACGTCAAATATCAGCCAAATTATGTCAAATAAGATGCTGCCCGGGAGGTGCTGGTATCTCGTGATAAATGCTTAAATTAAACAAAATAGTTACAGAAACCTTCCTTTGAAATTTTCTCGTTACAGAAATCATTCTAGAAATTCACTGTTTATTATGTGTAATACAAGGGGAGAACAATATTTAGTATCATCAAAATGTATAATCTTAACTTTTTATTTTTCATTTATTTTCTTTGTAGGTATATTTTATTTATACAGAGCCTTTCAATGAAAACGATACTTCCATAAGATCTTTCTTTTAATTCTTAAAATTAAAATAATTTGTTACTGCGGCATTGATAATATCAAAATAACATTTTCTTTTCAGTTATTTGTTCCTCGTTATGAAGTACCTACTTATGTGAGAAACGAAAGAAAAATTAACCACGCGAACGATGAATAATTACGATTTAGGTGAACATGTCAAAGATATTTACAAGTCGGAAACAATTCGAAATAAAATACCCTTTTCAAATGTATAGATACAGAGTGATGTTATTGCTCATTTCAAAGTTAGTATATAGCTATGATAACTATCGACACGTGTCAAGTTGCATCGGCGCTTCTTTGTAGATCAAAGAGCCACTTTAAGCCACTTTAAGTCAAGGCGGCAGGCTTCCTTTGAACTTTGGTTCAGCTCACGGTGGCCCTAGACTCCTAGATAATTGTATCAAAGGAGTAAGCCGCTTTAGCAATATTGTTTCCTCGGTTTTATTGGTTCAAATTTTCTCCCGAATTTTTCTTGAAGACTATTTAAACCCCAGATCCTTGATTTTATCTGATAAAAAGTAAGCTTTATCCTCTATTTATATTTTTGTTGTTGAACTATGCTTATTATTTTCTACACCTTTGAAAATGAATATAGCTCAATGTTTAATTTGTTAATCCTTAACTAAGACCTAAATAGAATTAAAAAATGCAAAATCTCGCATCCCACTGTAATAGGTTATGCCGTTGTCTCTATAAACGTATATACAGACAACACTCGTTATGCTATGGTTTTGTGAACATCTCAATCATGGAAAAATCACAGTACCTATACAATCTCAAATTTCAAATTATCCGCCAAGCCGGTGTAAGGTCGGAAAAGATTTCGTGAGCAATCGGACGGCGCCGGCGTTATTTAACTCGGGTTACTGAGGCAAATAATACAATACGCTTACCGTATTATAAATATTAACTTTTTACCTTTTTACTAATCCAAAATATTCACGAAGTGATAAATGGCAAAGGTCCGGAATTGCACAAGAGTCCTGCTGCCTGCGCATGCGTGTGAACTTGGGATTTGTTTTGATTTCAGTGTGTTTACAGTGTACACTGTTAAATTCTTTTGTCGTTTAGTGTTCTTTGAAGCCTAAAAAAATCTTACTGCTGTATTTCTTGAAAAAAATATTCCATAGAGTGTACAAAGCAGCGTTGATAAAAGTACTATTAAAGATTAAAAAAAATTGTCTGGAAATTAAATTTCGGAAATCAGTCGATTTAACTTTTGGTCTACAATATTATTGTTTCTGCACGGAAGACCGAAAAATATTTTTTTTGTGAAAACGTTCCTTTTTGTGTTTTAAATAAGCAGCTGTAATTTTTTCAAAGCAAAATATTTATTTTTAGATTTTATACGAATTGAAATTCTATACGAACAATATTTTTTTCAAATCATCTTAAAGCCGAGGTTTTACGAAGAAATCGAGCACTCTGATAAAGTTAAACAATTGAAAATTTGTAAACCAACTTTTTCGATTGAAAATTAGGTTTTCTTTTAAATTTTTGCACAATTGGACAAAGTGACGGGTCATATTTTTTAAGATAATCAGATAAAATCAGAACTTCAAACTCTCGATATTTTGCTTCGCGTTAGAGATATCGAAAAACATTAGAAAAAGTTGTTCAGAATATTATTTTAACCCCATATACCGATTTTCATGACAAAATTCGCATATTTAATTTTTTCATTATATTGGTCTATACACAAAATTATTACATTTTTTTAATTTGATAAATAAGTGTTCCATGGGAAGTAATAATTTGAAACATTGACAATTTAGTAGTGATTATAACTGATTAAGAAAAATCCTGATTCCTACACATACTAACTATTAAAAAGTAAAAATTAATTTATTATGAAAGTCATACAAAATATCATTTATTTTGAATATATTGTAATGATGTAAATGTTGTCAATTGTTATTTAGGAATTTAGTTATTTTAAAATTATGTGTAGGGGTATTTAAAATTTGACAGGGTTGCTATGGGATGTTGATTTTTTTTTTTGGTTTGGGAAGAGGAGATGTTTGAAAGATGTCAAAGTGGACAAATGGAAAATAAATTTAAAAAAAAAGTAAAATCGTATAATTTACGGAATTCATCTCAATATATATTGTTATCGTTTACTTTATAATATTACCCCTAATTCTTTTCTAAAATACTTTATATATTTTTATTCTAATGGATAGATAACATATCGACACAAATAATGTTGAATTATTTTTAAAAATTCCCGCGTTATGACAGTTAAACGACATGCGCAACAAGCATCTCGTGTTCAGAGTAATAAAAAATATACATGCAAATATAAATGCTCTAAAATCTCGTCAACTTTCAGACGAAACGTTAGCTAACCCACGTTGCCAAATGAACAGTTTCAACCAACAGCTGTGAGTTCCCGCGAAAATTTAAATTCATGATGTATTATTATATTCGGCGTACTTAGAATGTTCCTTTCTGATTAAAGTTTTTTAAATGTTTGGAGAGCAAAAACTTTACTTTACTTTAATTACAAAGACAATAAATACAATTGCAGAGTTCTTTTTGTGTTTTGAGTGCATATTTCTTTTATTATGTGCCAACATTGCTATATTCTAAACCATAACAGATAGGAATACGATGAAATGGGAAAAAAATTGAATTTTTGGAAAAAATTAGAGATAAAAAAAATCTACAGAGTTTATTGATTTTCTTGAGTTGTACAGTAAAACCAAAAATGGCATTTTTATAGTTTGAGATAAAATTTGCTATAAGTGACGTTTATAGTTTACAAAATATCAATAATTTATTGTAGAATAATGAAAACAATTCAATGAATAAAATGAAACAGTTAACAAACAAAATATAAAATTAGCAATATAATTTGAAAAGAAACATTTAAGTATATTACATTAAAATAAAATTTAAAGTGAACAAATGTTATCTGAAATATAAATAATAGTAAAATTTTTTGCTGTTTCACCTGGTTGTGCTATTAGTTTTTCGAATTTAGCATACACTTTAGAGCCGCAAAGATTTTTTTATCGTTTTCTACACCTTTTAAAGCGATATCACATTTTATGAGAGGTCAAAGTCTCTCACAACTGGGCTAATTATGGTATCACCCCGCTAAATATCTCAGCTGATGGGTTGGCATCCATTGCAAATTTGATTTGCTTCGGGCACCATCTTTCTTACAGTGTTAAAACCTATATGATCTATATATAATATATATATATATATATATATATATATATATATATATATATATATATATATATATATATATATATATATAATTATATATAGATCATATATATATATATATATATATATATATACTGAATACCTATGGGTAAAGAATTTTTAGACGCCATTGTTTGACCAAACTTTCAAATTAATTTGAAATGACTTCAAAATTTCAAATCGACTGATTTCATAAATTAAAGTATTTTGATGTATTCTGATTAAACCACATTGTAGATAAAGGTTTAACTTAGGTCAAGTTAATGTTTATTTTTCTTATTTTTTCAGAATCGAGGATATATAGATTGTTAAATGCCACTTTTAAGGTTAAAAAAATTGGATGATTTTGAAGCTGTCGTTTCCATAGAAAATAATAAATTTATCGATTTAGAATAGTAAGACTACCTAAGTTAGACCTTTATCTTTAATTTGTCTGAAAATTATATTTTAAATCCCATTACATTCGGAAATCAGTCGATTTAACTTTTGGTCTGCAGCATAGGATTTTATACACAGGAAGACCGCGCCCTTAATGATTGAGAAACATGGGATAAATTTCTTTTCTCTTTCCATCCAAATTTCGACATCTAAGGTAACCGAGAAAAACGTTGATAAAATAAAAACATCTGTGTCCAATGAGTAAATAACAAATACCTTAAGCATGTCTGTAAAAAAATTAATAATTGCAAATATTCTAGTATCAAGTTCGTCATGCCCTTAGTAAACTGTAACTCTTCAACCACTTTCGACTCAATTTTTGTCCGTTTTATTGTTCTTTGATTATCTTCTGACATTCCTGACAATACAATTTCAATTTGATCAGGCATAATTTTCTTTCATTAGTTTTTGTGCTAAATATGCCAAGTGGTTCTTTTCATTATAAGGATTTGATATAACTTTCTTCCAATCAGCTATATCAAGTTCGTCTCGTATTTCGCATGTTTCAAAATGACAATTTTTCGATCTTCTATATCTTTCTGTTTGCTTTAAGCTTTGTTCAATACTATTGCACCACAGATCTAAAGCTTTAACTTTAATAGTAAAGACACGTATTTTAAAAATAATTCTCGAAATTTTCTGCTATTAAAATTTTGATAGCGCTGAATGTTTTTTATATAAGATGTGTTAAAAGTGTTGCTTTCTTCTATTGGTATGCAAGATAGCTCAACAGGTATAACTTTAATTTCCCTTAACACAGCCTTATAGAATTCAGATTTGTTTCCTTTTCTCAAAATAATATTTTTAAAAATTACTTAAATGTAAATGTAAGATGCAATATAAGTTTCCAGTGTGAGGGAAAATGCATTGTAAAATAAATATTTTAATTAAATAATAATAGTATTGTGTTTTATGCTTGTAAAAAAATTATTATTATTATACCTATCATTTCTCAATCTCATAAATCGCACTATACCCCCTATAGTGTCATATTAATATTGTAATGCGCGTCATCTATGTTGCGCGTATGAAGAAGGCTGTGGTGTTTACTCTCTTTGACACAATGATCGCTTTATTCGCACCCACAGTGATAAAGCCAAGAGATGCGACGCGCCGATTCAATTTCGTTCGGTTTTAAAAAAGTACACAACCTAAACTAAACGTCGTATGAAAAAAAAGTTAAAGTAAAATTGTTTCATTGCTGTATTGGCAATATTTTTCTCGCTTATAGTAGTTAACTATCTCTAAAGATAAAACAGTTTTCTCGACTAACCATTTTACTCTGCAAAATAACGATATTTTGTGTCATATAGCGAAAAAAAAAATTACGTAGCTTTTATTTGACGTTCTAATTATTATTTTAAGGAAAATTTTCAGTTTTTTCAAAAATGTCATATTTTGACATATTTCGCAATTCCGGATCAAAGAGCGAACAAAAAATTCGAATCCGGCAGGTAATTTTACATAGGATTTCGTGTTTTTTAGGTGAATGTTCGCGAGTTGTATAGAGCATCTTTAAAATGGCCTCAGATTCCCAACTACATCTAGTAGGTCGATTGTTATTTGGAAATTCCTAAACATAAAAAATGTATTGAAAAACGTTGTTAAAAAAGATTTTGTCAACAAAAAGTGACTAGGAACAAAAAGAATTTCGACAAAAGAACCCAAAAGAATTACACTGAAAAAAATAGATCAATGTATAAGTCACAAGCCTACACTTACGTATTTTTCAATATATCGAAGCTATACGACATATCGTTAATTCTCTCAGGAGTCTTAGAAATGCCTTCTCCACTAATATCAACAGTTTCATCTGATATAGCATTCAATAAATCCGTCCATTCCCCATTTTCTCTATGTCCAAGTTTGATGAAACCCACAAAACTTTTGCTTAAAAAAAATTTAAAATTAATGAAACAAGAGTTATCAGACAAACGTGAATACCTGGAATTGAAGAAACTTATTAAATAATTGACGAAATACGTCTTGCTAATATCGATTTCGCTTTCTTTCAAAGGTCCATCAGCATCTACATCATAGTGCCCTATAATAATAGGAAATTGGTGAAAATTTCCGCGGTTTTCTAAATACCAAAACGGTTTTAAATTTTTCGTAGTATTGACGTAGTCCCATACACCTAATTTAAAAAAAATTACGTCGTTAAGGGGTTTAAAATACTAGAAAACTAGAACTTACCCAATGGACGTACCACAAGAGATATATTATAATTTTTTCTTATCTTATACACCTCGTACAAATAATACATTTCTTGATTTGTACCTACTTGTAGGGGAATACAAGTAATTGTAGAATTTATTGTTGAAGTTTGATTCGAAGTGTTTTTGAAAGGTAAGAAAGTATCGCCTAAGTCTTGTAACATCTTGAACTGAGTGTTATTCATTAAGTCGAGCTTAAAATTATTATGGCTTTAGTGATTTAGTTGAAATAGGTCTCTAGAAGCATTCTAAATAGTGTTGTACAGCTTAAAGTTGGCTACAAGCTAGCTAGATTTTTTTTTTGATATCCTAAAGGATATAGGAGATACCATTATAATCAATCACCCTGTATATCGCTATTTTACAATCGCCAAAAATATTTACGAAATAATAAATCAATCTTTCGATGACCCAATAAGACGAACGACCTCTAATAACTTTGAAATGATAAGTTAGGATAATCATATTATGTTACCAATCAAAAATGATATTAGCATAATTTTTGGCACATTTTGTGTTGGTACATTGGCGTACCGAAATATCCCGTTAGAAATTATGGCAAGAATATTTCGTTTTTCGTGAATGGTTTTTATCATACATAGGGCAGTAGGGGCAATTTTGGCATTGCCGATCGTTTGTTAGACAAAATTCATTCAGCATAATGCAAATTTTAATTTTTTGAATTTTTTTTGTAGATTCTAGGCCCATTCATCAAACCCAAAATATTAAACTAAACACTATAATTCTTATTAAAATCCATTTTTTATACACAATACCGATTAAATATAGTAGACGTGATACAATACAAAATTTTATGTTGACAAATAATGCCATAACAAAATATACCTACTGTCATTTTCATAGGTAACTTGATTTCTTATTAAAAATTGTGTAAAATATGTTGTGTGTCACTTAACCTCAATTATTAAAGTAAATAGTAAAGTTAGATATGCAAAACCCTATATTTTTTTAATGCGTATTAGAGAGAGATACTAACTGAGGAAAAATATACAGGGTGTCCCATTTGAAAAAATTAAGTTATTGCCATTTGAAAACTAGACTATTGGCACGCCATCGGCAAACACCCTGTGCAACAGGTGAATATGTTGTGTGATTATTGTGATAGATGCATGTTTCATTTACATCATAGTAGCTTTTTTGAGGAATTTTTTAAAAAATGTGGTTTTTGTGCTAATTTTTCTGAAGTGCTGTTTTTTCATTAAATCTGCTTAAAATAGGAATAACTTGTCAACGCCGCGTCGGATTTACAAATACAAAAAACTACCGTAAATTTAATATTAAGTAGAATCAGTAGACATAATCGTATACAGGGTGTTCAATTTAAAAAAAACCAAATTAATTTTCATTCCACAAAAATTAGCAACCCTGTATACATGAAAATATTTTAAAATTGTAGTCCGAGTGACACTGTCTACCCCTACAAAAAATCTTGTTGATATCTCTTTTAGTTTCGGTGCTAGAGATCGAGTGGAAATAATTGGCGCACCCTGTATATATAAAAAACAGAAAAAGAGCATTAAAATCTTACATTGATCTGCTGACGTTTGGTAATGTTCTGCAATCAACCAGATAAAAGCATCTTGCCAAGATATAGACAGACTAAATCTGATAAAAATACGTTAAACTTAAGGTTGTATAATAAACTACCTAATTCTTTAAAGAGTTTAACTCAACAACGATTTAAAACTAGTTAAGAAATACCTGTTAAACAATTGTTTCTATTCTGAAAATGAATTTTTAAATCATTATATGTCAGATAGTGATTGATTAGGACAAGCCGTTTACATCGCAGACTAAATACGGTTTTTAACATGTTTTTATTTATTTGTATATGATGTATGTACCTACTTAGTAATAAGTTAGTTAAGAAAATCAGTGTTTTAACATTTAACATTTGTGTATTTGTTGTTTTTTTCTTTTTTATGACTTGCTATAAACTTTTAATGTGTAATGTAAAATAGTCAATAAATTCTTCTTCTTCTTCTTCAATAAACCACTATACTTTTTCTACGACCTACAAATTTGTATTTGAATATTGTACGCCTATGTATTTCGGTAGCATAAACATTGACGAGAGTGGTATAGAAACAACAAATTGCTTTGATTAAATTTGTTTAGTTATTTTGATAATTTTTCGTAATTTTTGAGATAATCAGAAAATCGTTGGGAATATTTAAATTTCAGTATTTGACTCAGGTCACGTAAACTATATTTTTGCCGAGAGATTTTAGGTCTTCAAAACAATTTTATCAAATTTTAATATGAGAACACGCACGCAAAATTTAAAATGCATTTTCCTTAATTGCAAAACTGGCTACGTGCCCGCATGGTTGTAGTCGGAGATCAATTGGATGTATATCAAAAGAAGGTCAAGCGTTGGCAATGTCAAAATTACCGAAAAAAAAATATTTGGGTCATTTTTGGGGGAAAATTGAGTTTATTAGGATATAAATGGACCTAGAATCTACAAAAAAAATTAAAATTCGGTTTACGCAGATTGAATTGTGTATAAGAAACGATTGGCAAGTTCAAAGAAGTTTGAAAGCTTGTAAAAGCTTGAAAGCTAGGCTTGAAAAAGCTTGAAAGTTCAAGCTTTTTATAAGAAAAGCTTTGCTTGTGTCGTTTGGATTTATTATTCAAGAGCTTCTGATTATGAGCAAACTTTTGTCTTTAAGTATTTTTTTTATTAAGGTGTTATTTTTCCATTTTTCACGGCAAAACGCATAAAAATATTTTTTTTTGATTTTTAGTCGTTTTTTTTTTTCAAATTTCAGCTTTCTAATTTTTGTATTGTTT